>CM077087.1:96586814-99580005 GCA_039513925.1 Platanthera zijinensis | reverse complement strand
TCATCAAACCCAGCCCGACACGCCCAAACGTCACGCCTGTGTCAATGCTCGACACGCCCGTGTCGAGGCCGACCCGCAAGTTAGTCAAAACGTCAACATTGCCGACATCGAACTGCCAGCTCCCGCGGTCACGCCCCCCTGTCACGCCCGTGACCTGGGGCCGTGACCGCCACGTTTTCGCCCCGAAGTCAAAGCTTCAGTCAAGTCAACCGATCAGCTTATGAATAGTGTTGACACGCCCCCTGTCACGCCCGTGACCTAGGGCGTGACCAACCCAAAAATTGCCTATAATAAGAGCTTCCAGGAAGCTTATTTGGTCCTCTTTTTTGACCACTTTGCTTAGGGGAGGTGCTGCCCATTTGGATTCCAAACTTATGTATGGAGATTTTCTCCCCCCTCTCTCTCTCTTAGTTTGTATTAGGGTTTTTACTTTAATAAAATATGAATCTTTCTCCTTAATTTGTATGGATAATCCATTTGAATGCGCCTACTTAAGTAATTTTTCGTTCATCTTTTTGTATTTCTTCTATGTTTTCATCTTTTTAGCTTTCATAACTTAGTTAGATTTAGGATTTATCGGCATTTCTAGCCGTTGTGCCGTCCATTTAAATTTCATTTTCTGCACTTTTTTAGATTTAGCTTTTCTCCTTTTTCCTATTTTTTCATTCATAAGGCTTTATAAAAAACTCACCTAAAAGTGTTATTTTCATTTTCTTTAACTTAGGCTCTTTAGGATTGTAAAACTTTTTGTCCCCTTTTTGTTTTATTTCCCACTTTTTATGAGTTTTTATAAAAATATAAGAATGAAATTATAGTCGTTATAATTTTTCGCTCACTTTGTTTTATCTTTTTATTTGCAAAAATTTTTGGTCCTGTTAATTTATTTCATCTTTTTATGCATTTCTACCGCTTTCTAGCGGTAGAAAGCAGTTGTTTTAATTTTTCGTCAACTTTCATTTTGCGTTTATTTGCAAAACATTTTAGCTCGGTTAATTTTTATTTTCACTTTTTATGCATTTCTAACCGCATTCTAGCGGTAGAAATACATTGTATTAATTTTTCAGCAACTTTGTTTTTCTTATTTTTGCAAGTGTTCGTGTGTGTATGAGTTAGGTTTTACTGCTTTATTTCATTTCTGTAGAGTGCATGTGTGCGTATGCATTTATTTCCGCCTACTCGTTAAGAGTTAAATGGCGCCCTGCTTTCATTTTCCTCCTACTCACTTGAGTAGAAAACTTAGTGTGTGTGCGTGTGTTTACTTTTCTGTAGAGTGCGTTGTTGTGTTTTACTTTCAAGAAGAGTGTGTGCGTGTATGAGGTAAATTTACTCCCGCCCACTCATTTGAGCCGGGACTCGCAATTTTATCGCTTCTCAATTATGTAGAGTGCGTGCGTGTAGGGGATAATTTTACCGCTTTATTTATCGCTTTCTTCAATTAAGAAGAGAGTGTGTGTGTGTGCATTTATTTCCGCCTACTCGTTAAGAGTTCAATGGCGTGCTTTTATTTCCCGCCTACTCATTTGAGTAGGCCTTGCTTTATTTAATTCTCTTTATGGTTTTGAAGTGTGCGTGAGTGCCTGCATCAATTAGCTTTCAATTTATCTAATCGCCCTTTTTTATGTTTTCTCTTATAATTGTTCAGAACTTAAATTTACACTCACGCGTCACTTAAAAACATAAAGCCGTCCCCATACCGATGAGTGGCTAATCTCTTTTAGCCTTCGCATCGAAGAGTATTGGGACAAATAAAATGATTTGAAATAATTAAAGAACTTTATTTTTATTTTAATTTAAGGACTTAGGTTTACCCTGGGTTAACGACGCATAGGACCACATTGTCGATGTGTGGGCTCTATTTCCGTTATCCATACGCGACGCCGAGAGGCTGCACGTATGGACCGATCCCCCTTGGGTAAAAGAGAACTGCGTACGCCCCCTCGAAGAAAGAGGAGAAGCGTAGTTCTGCCGGATTGGGTTCCCCACCAATAGCGAGGTTCTTAGCGTAAAGCGGGCATTAAGAGGAATCCTTCGTCGGTCTAACGATCGGTCGAATAGTCTTAATGTTTAGGTGAGCAATATTCCTAGAGATAAGTGCGCTCATATTTCTGGAACCCCCACGGCCAGTGCCTTTTATTAATTTAAAAACAAAGTTTAATAATTGTTGAGAATTATTTTAGTCTTAATTCGATTCGATGCCGAACGTTAACCCGTCATCGAACTAATTTAGCAAAATTCCGCTTTCTTTCTTTTCGCTTTAATTAAACTAAAAAAAAATCCCACCTTACTGTTAGTAAGATAATAGTGTTCCTGGAAGAGTAGATATAATCAACGCGTCCCCGAGAATAATACGACCTCGGTATTTTCCCGAATACCGAGTATACTTGCGATAGGTGCGCTTGCCTCCTTTCGTTAGAAAACTCGATCTTCTAACCGGCCCGCGGAATCTGACCATTTCGAACCAACCAAGTAGGTCTCTGTTCCGCGGACATCAAGTTTTTGGCGCCGTTGCCGGGGAATCTCTGTTGTTATATTGCTTTTATATATTATTAAATCCGAACTCTATTAATTTTACTTTATTTTCAAATAAAAAAATTTTATACAAAAAAAAAAATCCTCCCCCCTTTCGTTTTTTTTAGGGTGTATGACCCGTGGAGAACCTTCGAGTTCTGAAAATCTTGAATTCGACCCCGAGATCGACCGCTCTCTTGCGCGTATCCGATCTCTCCGTCGAATTCCCTTTTTAGACCCCGCAGAATCTATCGGAGAACCCTCCTCTTCTTCTATGGCCCGACCCAAATAATGCCCAACCGGCCGAGCGTACTATGTCTTATTACGCTCGGCCCAACTTGGATGATACGGGGTCGAGTATTGTTCGGCCCGCTGTGGCCAACAATAATTTTGAAATTAAGTCAAGTGTGATTCAAATGATCCAAAATGCCGTGCAGTTCGACGGACAGCCGGATGAGGACCCAACAATCACTTGTCTAATTTTCTTGAAATTGCGATACTTTTTAAAATTAATGGCGTCACTGATGACGCCATTAGTTTGCGCCTTTTTCCGTTCTCTCTTAAGTCCAAGGCTAAGGCGTGGTTACTCTCCCTCCCGCGGGGATCCATCACGTCCTGGGCGGAATTGGCGAGAAATTCCTTACGAAGTATTTTCCGCCCGCGAAAACTGCAAGACTGCGGGCGGACATATCTTCGTTCGTCCAAAACGACTCCGAGTCTCTTTACGAGACTTGGGAACGCTTTAAGGATTCCTCCGCCGGTGCCCGCACCACGCTCTGCCAACGTGGTATGCAGGTACAAATTTTTTATAATGGACTGAATAGTCAGACGCGTCAAATGATTGACGCGGCTGCCGGGGGCACCCTGAACAATAAGACCCCCGAGGCCGCCCAGGCCCTTTTCGAGGAAATGGCGGTGAACGCCTACTAGTGGAATGTCCCGCGGGCACGCCCTAAGCAGGTGGGCATTTTTGAAGTGGATGCCACTGCTCAGCTAGCCCTCCAAGTGGAAAGGCTAACTAAGCAGGTGGCGGAGATGTCTATTTCCTCCTCCACTCCGCCTTGTTTTCTCCCCCCCCCCCCTCCAACGTCTGCGTAGTCGACGAATTCGTGGACTACATGGGAAATCCGGTGCGTCCCTCATAACAAAACAACCCTATAGTAGCCACTATAATCCAGGTTGGAGGAACCATCCAAATTTCTCCTGGAGCAACCCGAACAACGCGCAGCGTCCCCCTCCCCCTCCTTTTGCGCCAACGTTTCCTCCTCCCCCTCCTATGAAGCCATCCTCGGTGGAGGAAAATTTTAATCGTTATGTCGCGTCCAACGAGTCTAATATCCGGAACATCACCGGATCGCTAAAAAATTTAGAACTCCAGGTTGGACAGCTGGCGCGACTCATGTCAGAACGCGCCATGGGGGCACTGCCATGGAACACGGAGCCCAATCCAAGGGAAACCGCCAACGCTATAACCCTCCGTAGCGGTAAGGAGGTGGTCGATCCAAAACGGATCGATCCTCAGGTACATATTTCACCTCCGACCCCTCTTCCCTCTTCTTCGATTACGCAACCCTTACCGATTTTTAACGATAAAACTATTTTAAACAAGGCGTTGCCCTACCCGCACAAGTTAGATAATGAGCGAGTAAACGCGCAATATGAAAAATTTATTTTATTACTTAAAACAAATTCATATTAATGTTCCTTTTTGCGAGGCTATCTCGCAAATGCCTAAATATGCGAAATTTTTAAAAGAACTACTTTCTAATAAACGCAAACTCGAGGATATTTCGCATATATCTCTCAACGCTGTCTGCTCGGCGGCTCTTACTAGTAAATTGCCCTTAAAACAAAACGACCCGGGAAGGTTCTCCATCCCGTGCCTTTTTGGCGATGTATTAGTAAAATACGCCTTGACAGACTTAGGCGCGAGCAATTAATTTGATGCCGTTCTCGCTCTTCCTGCGTTTAGGTTTGGGTACTCCTGCTCCTACCAATATGCGCATCCAACTAGCGGATCGCTCGGTTAGGTTCCCCATTGGGGTTGTTGAGGATGTCCTTGTCCGAGTAGACAAGTTCACCTTCCCGGTGGACTTCGTCATCTTGGACATCGAGGAAGACGCCAATGTACCAATAATACTTGGTCACCCTTTCCTCGCGACCTCACGTGTGTTAATTGATGTAAGTAATGGTCAGCTTCTCCTTCGGGTAGGAGACGACCAAGTTACTTTTTCTATTAACTCCTCTATGGAAGACTCGTCACCGAGCGACGATTTCTGCTATTCTATAGATTCTTTTTATGGAGATAGTTCTTCCCCGGTTTTCGAGTCCGAATTTTTAAACGAAAATATTTTTTTCACTCGAAAATTTTTATTGCGATGAGGACGAGTCTACGAATATGCCTTTTGAACCAATTGGTTCAAAAGACATTAGCACTAAAACCTCACTAGAAGAACCGCCCATCCTAGAACTCAAACCATTACCCGAATCCCTAAAATACGCCTTTTTGGGAAAAAATGATACGCTCCCGGTAATCATTTCTTCGTATTTAAGCGATTCGGAGACCTCCGAGTTATTGGAGGTTTTGCTTAAACATCGCCACGCAATTGCGTGGCAAATTTCTGACCTAAAGGGGATTAACCCTTCATTCTGCACTCACAAAATTTTCTTAAACGATAATTGCCGCAAAACCATTTAGCCGCAGCGGCGTCTAAACCCAAACATGAAAGATGTCGTGAAAGCTGAGATAATTAAATTATTAGATGCAGGGATTATTTATCCCATTTCTGATAGTGCGTGGGTTAGTCCCATTCATGTCGTGCCCAAGAAGGGCGGTCTAACCGTAGTGGCGAATGAGCACAACGAGCTCGTCCCAACTCGTACTGTTACGGGTTGGCGCGTGGTCATCGATTATCGCAAACTTAATGATGCCACCCGCAAGGACCATTTTCCACTACCGTTCCTTGACCAAATTCTCGAGCGTCTTTCCGGTCATCCTTTTTATTGTTTTCTCGACGGTCTATCGGGGTTTTTCCAAATCCCCATTTCCCCCGAAGACCAAGAGAAAACAACTTTTACTTGCCCCTTTGGCACCTTCGCCTATCGAAGAATGCCATTTGGCCTCTGCAATGCGCCGGCTACATTCCAAAGATGTATGCTGGCAATTTTTGGTGAGCTAGTAGAAGATATTATGGAAATATTTATGGATGACTTTTCTGTATTCGGATGCTCTTTCTCGAATTGTCTTCGTAATCTTGATCGTGTCCTCCAGCGATGCGAGGACACGAATCTTGTTTTAAATTGGGAAAAGTGTAACTTTATGGTTCGAGGAGGTTTGGTCCTCGGCCATAATATTTCGATTAAGGGGATAGAGGTCGATAAGGCCAAAGTTGAAATCATAGAAAAGCTTCCTCAGCCGACAAACATAAAATCCATTAGGAGTTTCTTAGGCCACGCGGGCTTTATAGGCGCTTCATTCAAGATTTTTCAAAAATAACAAAGCCGCTTACTCACCTCTTGGAAAAGGAATCACCTTTTGTCTTTAGTAGCGATTGCGAGTCTGCTTTTAATTTTATAAAACAAAAACTTATCAATTCTCCGATTCTAGTGGCCCCTAATTGGTCCCTTCCGTTCGTAATCATGTGCGACGCTAGTGATATTGCCTTAGGCGCCGTTCTTGGTCAACGCGTAGAAAAACATTTTCATCCTATTTATTACGCTAGCAAGACGCTCACTTCCGCACAAGTGAATTACACGACGACAGAAAAGGAACTCTTAGCCGTCGTTTTCGCTTTCGATAAGTTTCGCTCGTATCTTACGCTATCTAAAGTTATCGTTTTTACCGATCACTCCGCCCTTAAGTATTTACTAGCCAAAACCGACGCGAAGCCCCGCCTTCTTCGATGGATTCTCCTCCTACAAGAGTTTGACTTGGAGATCCGGGATAAGAAGGGCGCGGAGAATCTAGCGGCAGACCACCTCTCCCGTTTTGAAAATCCGGGTGCGGAAGCGCTCGTCGAATCTGAAATAAATGACAGATTCCCCGAGGAACGCCTTCTCGCCATTCATTCGTCTTCGTCATCTTCGCCTTGGTTCGCAGATTTTGCGAACTACTTAGTCGCGCGGGTACTTCCAAAAGATTTTTCGAGTCATCAAAAGAAGAAATTCTTTTCCGACTTGAAAATTTTCTTTTGGGATGACCCCTTTCTTTTCCGTATCTGCGCGGACCAAGCTCTTCGAAGATGCGTCGCGGGAGTTGAGTGCACACAGATATTGAGGCACTGCCACGAGGGTCCAGCCGGGGGGCACTATCAAGCCAACCGGACCGCTAGGAAGGCGCTAGAGGCGGGCTACTTTTGGCCCACTCTCTTCAAAGACGCGCACAATTTTGTGCGCGCATGCGATAGCTGTCAGCGGTCGGGTAACATCTCACGTCGTGACGAGATGCCCTAAAATATGTTTTTAGAATGCGAAGTTTTCGATTTATGGGGCATAGATTTTGTTGGCCCCCTACCTCCTTCTTATAAAAATATGTATATTTTAGTGGCGGTCGACTACGTATCACGGTGGGCGGAAGCGCAGGCTCTCCCCACCAACGATGCGCGAGTCGTCGTTACATTTATAAAAAAATTATTTTCTCGCTTCGGCACGCCTCGCGCTATTGTTAGTGATAGGGGAACGCATTTCTGTAACGCTCTAATGGCTAAGAAGTTAGCTAAATACGGAGTCACGCACAAGCTTGCCACCCCCTACCACCTGCAAACAAGTGGCCAAGTTGAGGTAGTAAATCGAGAAATAAAACGCATATTAGAAAAAACCGTTTCACTTAATAGGAAAGACTGGTCCGCTAAGCTTGACGACGCGTTATGGGCGTATCGTACGGCGTACAAAACCGCTACCGGTTGTACCCCGTTTCGATTAGTCTATGGCAAAGCGTGCCATTTACCCGTAGAACTGGAGCACCGCGCACTTTGGGCATTAAAACTCTTAAACCTCGACTCTAACTTAGCCGCTCAGAATAGAAAACTGCAACTAAATGAGCTCGATGAATGGCGTGCGAACGCTTACGAGAGCAATAAGTTCTATAAGGAGCGTTCTAAGTTTTATCACGATCGAAAAATTAAAACCCCCAAAATTTTTTCTCCGGGCGATCTAGTCCTTCTTTATAATTCTCGTCTTAAACTTTTTCCTGGCAAACTCAAATCCCGTTGGTCCGGTCCCTTCTTAGTTGAAGAAGTTTTTCCATATGGGACCGTACTCGTCTCCCACCCGGAAAAAGGCTCGTTTAAAGTAAACGGTCATCGATTAAAGTCTTACATTGCAGGCGACCCAGTGATCGAGTATAGCGAAACCATATCCCTCCTCGACTTATAAACCCGCCACTATAGTCAAGCTACGCGACTATAAACAAAGCGCTCCTGGGAGGCACCCCACGTCTATCTTTTTTTTTTACGTCTTTATTTATTATGTTTTCTATTTTTCTAAATAACTGCAGGGTTTCTAATGGGCTTCCCCGCGCGCGGATCAGGGACGTTTTCTGCCCCCCTCTTTTTCCCTTCTTTGTACATATTCCTGCTATCTTGTTCCTCATGCTTAGCATACAATATTGGGGACAATGTTGGAACTAAGTATGGGGGTGTTTTCGTATTTTCGTACTTTCTTTTTCATTTACAAAACAAAACAAAAAATATATATATAACACAAAAATAAAAAAATAAAAAAATTTCAAAAACAAAAACAAAAAAAAAAATTATATAACACAAAAAAAAAAAAAAAATTTCTTTTAATTAAAAATTTTTGAAGTTTCATTTTTGAAACTTTGACTTATTTTTAGCTTTGTCCGCGAGATCCGGCTCATCGAGCCATCCACATAACGAGTCATCTCGCGGCAGCCTAGTAAATATTCTTGTAAATATTTTTGTAAATAATTTTTATAAGTACTTTTTGTAAATATTCTTTCTCTTCCCCCTCTCCCTTTTTCTCTCTCATCCTTGTAAAAATTATTTCTTTTTCCCAAATTTTTGTGAATAGAATGAAAATTTCATTAAAAATACAAAAAAATTCACAACACATAAAAATACAAAAAAATTCACAAACCTTAAAAATCCAAAAAAATTTTATTTTCGCATTTTTTCTTTCTTTTTAGTATGTATATATTAAAGATATAAATACAAAAATACAAAAAATTACAAAAAAAAGAACATAACTTCAAAAAAAAAAAAAAAAAATTTTCAAAAAAAATTATTATGAAACAAATAAATCAAACATTTCATTCTTAAGTTTCTTGCTATCCAAAACTTTCGTTTTGAGTTTATTTATATGCGAATTTGATCAATTCTTTGTTCACTATTCGTTTGTTAATTATAGATTGAAAAATCTAAATAGCCGGGGTTAAGTTTTAAAGAATTTATTATACTTTGTTAAAAATAGGGGACTCGCTTTAGGCACTACTTCTAATTTTTCATAGATAGGAGCATGTGTACCATGTTAGAAAATAACGACTATAGAATTCAATTATGCTTGCTTTTAGCTTTCTGAAATATTGGAATGTACAATTTATAAAGGTTGCTCTCAATTATTTTTCAATTAAAAATCTAGTTCTCTTTTCCCCCCTTACTTATCATAACCTACTTGGTATGATATAAATATTTCCCCAAAAAAAGAAAAAGATCTTATGTCAATGGGAATAAGATTTCATTCCATAAACATAGGCACCCAATAATTTAAAAGATTATACGTTACGGAGTAAGAGGATAAAATTCATTACTCCAACACATATTCATTGGGTTATTTTTATGAAGAAAGAAAAAATTTTATGTTAAGGAAAATAAGATTTCGTTTTCCTTTAACATCCAAATCAAAAAAAAAAAAATGGAGGTTCGAGAAAAAATAACCTCGCCTCAAAATCCAAGCATCTTCATAAACCAACATCAACCCCCCTAGCCATTTTCATGATTCTAGAATTAATTCAAAAATTTTTTGAGAGCATAATTCGTAAATTGCATTATTTCCGATAACACTCCTATAAGCTAAAGTTCGTATAACTCCAAACTATTTTCTGTTAATCTAACCAATACAATTATTGCTTTCTATTTGATTACATCAAGAAGTCTTTTGGCCAAAACTGTTGCCCTGTTTAAATCATCTAATTAATTTTAGGACTTAACTCTTATACCCTGTATATTTTTATTTGATCTTTCTTATAATTAATTTAGCGGTAGCAGAATTTAGGGTTTTTTATTATTCCTTATAAGTTCACCTCAAACTTTTGCTCTGGAATAGCAAAAGCTTAAGTATGGGGGTGTTTGATGAGTTGTAAATATACCTATATTTTCGTATTTTATTTAAGTCAATTTTGTCTGTTTTTTGTCTTTTTTATCTGTTTTATCCAATAAATTGCTTATTTTTGTAAATATTATTTCTAACTTAGCTTTATTTTTATTGCAGAAAATTTCCAGAAAAATTCCAAAAAAGTCAAAAAATCTGCCTGACACGCCCGTGTCAATTGGCCGACACGCCCGTGTCACGCCCCCCGACGATCGCCGACCATAGGTGCCAGCTCGACGATCGGCCATCATCAAACCCAGCCCGACACGCCCAACGTCACGCCCGTGTCAATGTTTGACACACCCGTGTCGAGGCCGACCCGCAAGATTAGTCAAACCGTCAACACTGCCGACATCGAACTGCCAGCTCCCGCGGTCACGCCCCCTGTCACGCCCGTGACCTGGGGCGTGACCGCCACGTTTTCGCCCCGAAGTCAAAGCTCCAGTCAAGTCAACCGATCAGCTCATGAATAGTGTTGACACGCCCCCCTATCACGCCCGTGACCTAGGGCGTGACCAACCCGAAAAATTGCCTATAAATAAGAGCTTCCAGGAAGCTTATTTGGTCCTCTTTTTTGACCACTTTGCTTAGGGGAGGTGCTGCCCATTTGGATTCCAAACTTATGTAAGGAGATTTTCTCCCCCCTCTCTCTCCCTTAGTTTGTATTAGGGTTTTTACTTTAATAAAATATGAATCTTTCTCCCTTAATTTGTATGGATAATCCATTTGAATGCGCCTACTTAAGTAATTTTTCGTTCATCTTTTTGTATTTCTTCTATGTTTTCATCTTTTTTAGCTTTCATAACTTAGTTAGATTTAGGATTTATCGGCATTTCTAGCCGTTGTGCCGTCCATTTAAATTTCATTTTCTGCACTTTTTTAGATTTAGCTTTTCTCCTTTTCCTATTTTTTCATTCATAAGGCTTTATAAAAACTCACCTAAAAGTGTTATTTTCATTTTTCTTTAACTTAGGCTCTTTAGGATTGTAAAACTTTTTGTCCCCTTTTTGTTTTATTTTCACTTTTTATGAGTTTTTATAAAAATATAAGAATGAAAATATAGTCGTTATAATTTTTCGCTCACTTTGTTTTATCTTTTTATTTGCAAAAATTTTTGGTTCGGTTAATTTTATTTCATCTTTTTATGCATTTCTACCGCATTCTAGCGGTAGAAATGCAGTTGTTTTAATTTTTCGTCAACTTTCATTTTGCGTTTATTTGCAAAACATTTTAGCTCGGTTAATTTTTATGTTCACTTTTTATGCATTTCTACCGCATTCTAGCGGTAGAAATGCAGTTGTATTAATTTTTCAGCAACTTTGTTTTTCTTATTTTTGCAAGTGTGCGTGTGTGTATGAGTTAGGTTTTACTGCTTTATTTCATTTCTGTAGAGTGCATGTGTGCGTATGCATTTATTTCCGCCTACTCGTTAAGAGTTAAATGGCGCCCTGCTTTCATTTTCCTCCTACTCACTTGAGTAGGAAAACTTAGTATGTGTGCGTGTGTTTACTTTTCTGTAGAGTGCGTGTGTGTGTTTTACTTTCAAGAAGAGTGTGTGCGTGTATGAGGTAAATTTACTCCCGCCCACTCATTTGAGCCGGGACTCGCAATTTTATCGCTTTCTCAATTATGTAGAGTGCGTGCGTGTAGGGGATAATTTTACCGCTTTATTTATCGCTTTCTTCAATTAAGAAGAGTGTGTGTGTGTGTGCATTTATTTCCGCCTACTCGTTAAGAGTTCAATGGCATGCTTTTATTTCCCGCCTACTCATTTGAGTAGGCCTTGCTTTATTTAATTCTCTTTATGGTTTTGAAGTGTGCGTGAGTGCCTGCATCAATTAGCTTTCAATTTATCTAATCGCCCTTTTTATGTTTTCTCTTATAATTGTTCAGAACTTAAATTTACACTCACGCGTCACTTAAAAACATAAAGCCGTCCCCATACCGATGAGTGGCTAATCTCTTTTAGCCTTCGGCATCGAAGAGCATTGGGACAAATAAAATGATTTGAAATAATTAAAGAACTTTATTTTTATTTAAATTTAAGGACTTAAGGTTTACCCTGGGTTAACGACGCATAGGACCACATTGTCGATGTGTGGGCTCTATTTCCGTTATCCATACGCGACGCCGAGAGGCTGCACGTATGGACCGATCCCCCTTGGGTAAAGAGAACTGCGTACGCCCCCTCGAAAGAGGAGAAGCGTAGTTCTGCCGGATTGGGTTCCCCACCCAATAGCGGGGTTCTTAGCGTAAAGCGGGCATTAAGAGGAATCCTTCGTCGGTCTAACGATCGGTCGAATAGTCTTAATGTTTAGGTGAGCAATATTCCTAGAGATAAGTGCGCTCATATTTCTGGAACCCCCACGGCCAAGTGCCTTTTATTAATTTAAAAACAAAGTTTAATAATTGTTGAGAATTATTTTAGTCTTAATTCGATTCGATGCCGAACGTTAACCCGTCATCGAACTAATTTAGCAAAATTCCGCTTTCTTTCTTTTCGCTTTAATTAAACTAAAAAAAAAATCCCACCTTACTGTTAGTAAGATAATAGTGTTCCTGGAAGAGTAGATATAATCAACGCGTCCCCGAGAATAATACGACCTCGGTATTTTCCCGAATACCGAGTACTACTTGCGATAGGTGTGCTTGCCTCCTTTCGTTAGAAAACTCGATCTTCTAACCGGCCCGCGGAATCTGACCATTTCGAACCAACCACAGTAGGTCTCTGTTCCGCGGACATCAAGGCTCACTCGGTGGTTGGAGGTTGTTTGGAGAGGAGACCACGAGCAGACCCACTGACCAGGCTCTCATCAAGCTGGCAGGGCTGTAGGCTCACTCGATGGTTGGAGGTTGTTTGGAGAGGAGACCCCGAGAAGACCCGCTGACCAGGCTCTCATCAAGATGGCAGGGCTATAGGCTCACTCGGTGGTTGGAGGTTGAAAGTCCACCTAGTGTCAACTACTTACACCTATGGGGGGGATAGGTGTCTTTGCAGCGTATTTGCGGAATTAAGGTTTTACCTGCACAAGAAAACAAGAAAAACACAGCACAAAAAGTACACAAGCAATTTATAGTGGTTCCCCGATTTGGGTACGTCCACTTTCCCCCTTTGACCTATCTCCCAACCAGGGACGACTCGGTCACTTCACCAATAGGATTGAAATCCAATCCTTGCACTAACGGAAGGAACCCTTCCACACGTAGGAGTCAACACTCCCACAACACGGGTTTCACCCAACCCTACAACTAGAGACCAATCGGTCCTTTACAAAGAATTAAAAATAGCTTGTAAGAAATACAAACAACGTATGGAGACTAAGGTGTCCCTCTTCGTTCGACGACGTGTTCATGAAGTCAACGAAGAGTCCACAACCCTAGATCTCACTTGGAGAGAATCTCCCCGAGACCGGCGGCGGCGATGAGCGGCGGCGAGGCTCTCGGTGTTGGCGGCGGCAACTGAAAACAGCAGCAAAGCACTAGAGATCCAATCTTCTTAGAGAAGTCGGCAAGGTCTACCAACGGTCACACGAGGATCGATCGTCTCGATCGATTCGGACGAGGAAAGATTTCCCTATCTCAAATCAAGAGACAAAAGATCTCTAGATAGACACGTGAGACGCTGTGCAGGACTTGGCTTCTATCACCGAGGATCTGGAGGAGATCGAGATCGGCTTCGGTGATCGGCTGCGGCGACGGAGGCGGAGCAAGTTCACGAGATTAGGGTTAGTCGGCCGCTCTGTTTCGTATATCGTCTGTGTGTGTTACTGTACATAAATACCAGAGTATTTATACAATAGGTCAAGAGATGACCGTTGTGGGCCCCACCAGTAGTAAGACCAAAGTCCGGTTCAAAATCCCGCTGATAACGTGGACCGGTCCAGATAGAGTCGGAAAAATACCCAAGTCAAATTCGGCGAGAATCGTGGGTGATTCTCGACGAATCGGAGAGAATCACTTACGATTCTCGCCGAATTCTACTTAGAGAATTCTGGCTGCACAGGTTATAGAGGCCGGGGAGAATCGGTGGGAATCACCTTGCATTCTCGCCGACTCGTCGAGAATGCAAAGTCATTCTCGACGAATCGGCAAGAATCACTTGGTGATTCTCGACGATTCTGCCTTAGATGATTTTTCTGACTGCGTCGAGACAGCCGACCTAGCCCGGCAAGAATCAACTAGTGATTCTCGTCGACTCGTCGAGAATCACTGGTGATTCTCGATGACTCGTCGAGAATCACTGGTGATTCTTGACGAATTGGTGAGAATCACTTAGTGATTCTCGACGATTTACACTTAGACGATTCTTGTCTTTCAACCCGTGAGATTGTCTTTGGCCCATCCTTGCTCTTGTCTGCTCTTGCTTTATCATAGCCCTGTACTTGAAATTAAGTACACCCCAATAGAGAGAGTACACGTAGGTCAACACACTGATCTGCTCAACGAGGGATTACGTTGCACAGACCCGTGTATATTGACCCACTGCACCCTGACATTGGTGTGTACTTAGCATGGAATAACTGCAAGCACAACTAGAAGAAATTCATCAAATACATAGTCTATTTACCTTAGCTTGTACATGGGCTTCTTCAAATCAGGTACATTGTGGATACAATACCCAACAATCTCCCCCTATTTGAAGAAGCCTAAACCCTACAAGCTAAGGTGAATAGAGCATATATGAATGAAAATCATAAACTTAAAATTGAGTTGAGAGAGATATTCATTACCAATTTCTTGAGAGCAAACTTGGAGCCACCTTAGCCTTAGCCGAGAGGGTAATCTCCCCCTTTTCGGCTTCTGCAAATCGGGGACTAAAGCATGTGACACTATGCTCCCCCTCAGTTCTTGTACCTTTGCTTTCACTAAATTCCTAGCAGAGGCTCCCCCTAGACGCATGAGCCTTGAGCTCCTGTAGTCTTCATTCTTCGTAGTTTAGCATCCTCAATTCAGTTTTGAACATACTGAACTTGGCCTCGTCAAGGGGCTTTGTGAAAATGTTTACAATCTGCTTGTTAGTGGGAACATAGCAGAGAGAGATGTCCTTGTTCTCCACGTGCTCCCGAATGAAATGGTAACGCACTTCAATATGCTTCGTTCTGCTATGCAATACCGGATTGTTGGCAATAGCAATTGCATTGGAGGAGTCGCAGTACATCGGTACTTCCTTGAACTGGAGGTCATAGTCGGCTAACTGGTTTCTTATCCATAGGAGTTGTGCGAAACAGCTGCCAGCCGAGATGTACTCAGACTCTGCAGTGGAGGTTGCTACACAATTCTGCTTCTTGTTGTTCCATGAAATAAGCCTTCTTCCGAGGAATTGACACGTCCCGGAGGTGCTTTTCCTATCATCCCTTCTTCCTGCAAAATCAGCATCTGAAAACCCTATTAGCTCGACATCATTGCTTCTCGGGTACCATAAGCCAAGACTAGGGGTACCTTTAAGGTATCTGAGAATTCGCTTTGCAGCGACATAATGAGATTCCTTAGTGTTAACCTGATATCTGGCACAAACACATGTGGAGAACATGATATCCGGTCTACTCGCAGTAAGATAGAGCAGAGATCCAATGATGCTTCTGTATTTGGTTTCATCAAAAGGTTTCCCTTTCTCATCCTTATCCAGAGACATGGTGGATCCCATTGGAGTCCTCATAGAGGTTGCATTCTCCATTCCGAATTTCTTAAGGAGTTCATTTGTGAACTTCGTCTGAGAAATGAAGATTCCTTCCTCAGACTGTTTCACTTGAAGTCCCAAGAAATACTTCAGCTCTCCCATACTGCTCATTTCAAACTTTCTTTGCATAAGTTTGGAAAACTTTTTGCAAAGATTGTTGTCCGTTGAGCCGAATATAATGTCATCAACATAGATTTGCACCAACAAAATCTTGCCTTTGACTTCCCTGAGAAACAATGTCTTATCTATTTTTCCTCTAGAGAACTTGTTCTCAAGAAGAAAACTAGACAATGTCTCATACCAAGCTCGAGGAGCTTGTTTTAGGCCATATAGCGCTTTATTAAGAAAATATACATGATTAGGATAAGTAGGATTGACAAAACCTGGAGGTTGAGCAACGTATACTTCCTCTTTCAAATCTCCATTCAAGAAAGCCGATTTCACGTCCATCTGATGGACTGTGAATCCTTTGTGAGAGGCATAGGCTAGGAATAGCCGGATTGCCTCGAGCCGTGCAACTGGTGCAAACGTTTGGTCAAAGTCAATCCCCTCCTCCTGTCTGTATCCTTGAGCCACCAGTTTGGCTTTGTTCTTGATGATGACTCCATGTTCATCCAACTTGTTTCTGAAGATCCACTTGGTGCCAATCACATTTTGCGTCTTCGGTCTGGGAACCAGCGTCCAGACTTTGCATCTTTCGAATTGATGCAGCTCCTCTTGCATGGCCAAAATCCATGATGCGTCTTTGTTCGCTTCGTCGAACTTCTTTGGCTCCACCTGCGACAGAAAGCTAAGATGCAAGATCTCGTTAAGAGTACCTCGGCGAGTTCTGACACCGTCTCGGGGATCTCCAATGATTTGATGTCTGGGATGATCCCTCACGTGTCTGAGCTCTAGAATTCTTGCATCAGGAGCTTCGACTATTTCTTAGGCATCTCCTTCTTCTAAAGGATTTGCCTCATTTTGATCTTCAACTTCTCCGATCCGCGTTGATGTGGAGACCTTGACATATTTTGGAGTTACATCTTTCTCGGGATCATCCAGTTGTAACTTTTCGAGTCTGGCACCTGCAGCTTCAGGAAGACAACAAGAAGTCTTGCAATTAAGCAAGCTTCCTTCATCAAATACAACATTTATTGATTCCTCTACCACTAGGGTTTTCTTGTTGAAAACTCTATAAGCCCGGCTGTGGCTACTATATGTAACACCCCAAAAAGACTCAAAAATAGTTTTGAGGTGCATGTCATTTTACACAACCTGGGACACGGGCGTGTCCCAGGGCGTGTCGGGGGTACACGGCCTGGGACACGGGCGTGTCCCAGGGCGTGTCACGCAAATAAAATGCATTTTGAGTCAGAAAGTTACGCGGCCTTGAACCAAGCCTTGAACACGGGCGTGTCAGGTTGGACACGGGCATGTCCGATGCCGTGTGCCTACCCGTGTACTGCTTGCAGCTCGATGAGGCAGGGGTGACACGGGCGTGTCTCAGGAATGACACGCCCGTGTCAGGTGCGACACGGGCGTGTCGATGCCCGTGTTCTGGTAAATCTCAGTCGGTACGGATACCGCGTGTGCCGCTTAAGGGTACACGGCCTGTGACACGGGCGTGTCACAGGCCGTGTCAGCCAAAAAAATGAGTTTTTGGGCAAATCGTGGCCGTTCAGATTTCTCTCTTTGGATCCAAGGGCTCAGGTGATTCCTGGCTAGATTTAATCCGTGAAGGCTGATGAAGACTTCATTCTTCATTTGGTTAAGGAAGAGAGAAAGAGAGAGGAGGAAGAAGAAGGAGGAGGAGATCAAGGCACCGGCGGAGTTCCTGTGGTCCGATTCGTGATCCGAAGCCGGCGTTGTGAAGGCAAAGCTGCTGCGGTTCTTTCTCACCGGCTAGTTTGCGATGGCTCACAAGAGATCGACAAGGGTAACGATCTCCCTTCTTGGACATGTGAAGTCCTTCTTTTCTGCATTGCATAGGGAAAACCCTTCCCCGCGAGTGTGCGGTGGGTTGTGATGTCCCTTGGGGTAGATATGTGAAGTCCCCCTTATTAGAGGCCGGAATTGGAGTACGGCTCTAGGCATACTGTGTGAAGCCCATCTGGACATGGTCTGGATTGGTGATGCTTGTTTGCATACCGGAGAAGGCTCCGTGATTATGGCTTGTGTTGCCTTGTGCCTACCTGTTGCTTGGTGCAGCAGGAAGTACTGGATGATGTCCAGGAAATGAAGAGGGTTGGATGCAACTCTTGTGGCCGTGCGTTGCCACTTTATGAGCGGTTGAGCCGTTGGGCTGCAACTCGACGAAAAGGCAGATTGCCAAACAGGAAAGGTGAAACCGACCCGCGCCTATAAATAGCCATGGATACTTCCGTATTCGAGGTGGCAAGGCGACTTGAGCAACGGGGGGTGGCTGATCCGTACCTGCGTTAGGTCCGTCCGACTTGGAAGCCTGGTTATAGGTTTTGTTGGAGCGCCTAATGAGAGTCTTAGGCCCGCACGCCGGAAAGACTAGAATGCTCAAATACTGTGTAGACGGTGGTGTTGACCCTGGTATTCCGGTACACCAAGAATGTGCCCTGAGTGCACGGACTGTCGAGCCGTGTGGCCGATAGTTGTGATGGCTTGAATGTGCCTGCGCGCACATAGTTGCTATATGATGATGTCATGCTTTGCAATGAAAGAATGCTAATGCCCCAAGAAAGGGGTAGGATTGTTATAATTGGGTCAGCTGAATGCTGACCGTTGCATTGTTTGCCATCGGTTGGGTGGATTGTTCCCATGCAGGTGCTGGAGAGCCAAGTGGTAAGTGAAGGGCTGAAGCCCTACTGCTGTTGCTGCTGCTGCTGCGGCTAGCCCTTGAAGGCTAAGCGAATGTTTTTTGCTTGTTTTCTTTTACTCATGTATGGCCGGCCTGCGCGCCGAGGTTTGTAAACCATACAGTGTGAAAAGAGGAACTGTAAGGCCTTAAGGCCAAACTCGATGTATTTGTTGTACATTCCGTGGTTATATATAAAGGTAGTTTATATATTGGACATTCCTGGTTAGAGTTCAAATTACAACTTAAAACTTCCGCTAGAATGCTCTGAGTTAGGATTCGTGTTTGGTTTGGTATTATCCTGTGACCTCACCGTCTGTTTGTGGTATATAGTGTGGGGCCCCGGCCGGACCTTCTACTATACGTCATTTAACGGATGGGGTCGTTACATTTTGGTATCAGCTTCGTTCGGTCTTCCTCTATCGAATTCGTGGACGAATTATTTTATGAGGTGGCGAGCGCGTGTTTATGCGCCCTGCTGTAACGCAAATGAACTCTGGAATGTCCACTAAGGAATGTACAAAATCTTGTTTGAGGAATCTGCGCGTTCCTTTTTGTGTTGTTTTGCTTGCATACGTTCGCTAATGTGTGTCTTGTCCACCTATAGGTGACGCGTAGTGGTGCTGGGCAGTCTGAGCCCCAGCGCTCTGATGAGAGTGCGGCACCAGCTGAGGTGCCAACACCTCCTCCATCTGCAGAAACTGTTCGCTTAGTTGCTGAGGCGCTATTTGCCATGATTCAGCCGACCGGGCAAGCGCAGCCGGCAGTAGAGCCAGTTCGTGTTGTTGTAAGACCCGAGCCGGTTGAGGCTGTAGATCCACGAGCAGCTGACCGACAGTTGAAGTAATTCATGAGGTTCAGTCTGCCTACGTTTACGGGACTAGGATCCCCAACGCAGGCAGAAGATTGGTTATCGCGTGTCAAGCGGATAATGACAGCGATCAGGGCGGAGGAAACTCTAAAGGTCACCTTGGCCACCTTCATGCTTGAAGGAGAGGCACAGTTGTTGTGGGACGAGGTTGAGGTACACCATTTGGCGGGCAGGCAATTAACGCAAGTATCGATTGAGGAGTTCTCTCGAATATTTCTAGCGATGCATGTCCCAGCGGCGCAATGCATTGCTATGGAAAACGAGTTCCAACGGTTAAAGCAAGGGGAAGATAGCGTGGATATCTACTTGCACGAGTTTACCAGGTTGGGCCGATATGCGGGAACAATCTTCGCGGATGACCAAAGGAAAACGAATCGGTTCTATGAAGGATTGCGGGATGAGTTGCGATTCCTGCTTTCGAGTTCAGTGAAGCAAGGGTTTCAGGCGTTGGTTGATACTGCATGTGCGTTGGAGAAGGACATGCGGCGGGTGCAAGGGAACAAGGGCTTGGTTGTGTCGAAGCCAGAGGTTCAAGCACCTCGCCCTAGCAAATCGTTCTACCAGAAGAAAGGGGGCAAGAGGTCCAAGCCGTCTGGGCAAGTGACTACGACCGTTGTGTCGGGGGCGACATCAAGGCCGGATTCTCGTACATGCTATAACTGTGGCCGGGTGGGGCATATAGCTCGTGACTGTCGGGTTGTTCAGCCCAAAGGGGGAAAGAAGGCGGGTGCGTCTTATGCTGAGAAGGGCAACGCGGTGGTTGATTCCTCTGCGTCCCAGGCACAGCCCCGAATCTATCAGCTTGGCCAACAGGAAGCGATTAAGCAAAGTGACGTCGTCACATGTACGAGTTGATTTAGCTTACTTGCTTGCGTGCTATTGTTTTTTGTTATGTATAGCTTGTGCATGATGTGTGTGCTGCAGGCTTTGTCCTGATTTGGAATAATTTAGCGAGAGCCCTGTTTGATACGGGTGCTTCGCATTCTTTTATGTCTGAGGATTTCGTATCTCGCATTGGGGTACCAAGTCATGTGACGGTGGATAGTACAAGGGTGCTATTGCCGAATGGCTGTGTGATGCTTGCGGATAGGGCTTGCGATGTGGATGTGCAAATAGGAAGTCGGGATTTCGGTTTGAGTGCAGCTGTGCTACCGTTATCGGAGTTTGATGTGATCTTTGGTATGGACTGGCTCTCGGAGCAGCGTGCCTTTATTGATTGCAACTCCAAGGAGATTACACTAGGCCAGAATACCGGACTTGTGACGAAATTCGCTGGTATGCGAGGAGTTGGTGGAACTCTGTTGTCTGCGCTCCAAGTCGTCAATGCTGTTCGGAAGGGCGCGAAGTTATTCTTCACGCTAATTCAGGCTGTTGAGCCAAAGGCCAGTGTCGGTGAAGTACTAGTTGTGTCAGAGTTTGCCGATGTGTTTCCTAAAGATCTTCCCGGGTTACCACCCCAGCGGGAGATTGACTTCTCTATTGAGTTGGTGTCAGGTGTGAAACCTGTGGCCCGCTCACCATATCGCGTCGCGCCAAAAGAGATGGCTGAGTTGAAAGTCCAATTGCAAGAGTTGTTGGAGCAGGGATATATACGCCCAAGTATGTCACCTTGGAGCGCGCCTGTTCTATTTGTGAAAAAGAAAGACGGTAGTTTACGGTTATGTATTGACTACTGCGAATTGAATAAGCTGACGGAGAAAAACAAATATCCAATCCCACAGATTGATGACCTCTTTGATCAGCTGGCAGGATCAACGGTCTATTCCAAATTGGATTTGAAATCGGGATATTATCAGCTGAGGATTAGGGAAGGTGACATTCCCAAGACGGCGTTTGGAACACGCTACGGTCATTATGAGTTCACGGTAATGCCGTTTGGCCTATGTAATGCGCCTTCGGTATTTATGGACCTAATGCATCGAACGTTTCGCGAGTACTTGGATTTGTTCGTTATTGTGTTTATCGATGACATCTTAGTATACTCCCAGTCGGAAGAGGATCATGCAAACCATTTGCGGTTGGTCTTGCATACCCTGCGGAGGAATAAGCTTTATGCCAAGTTCTCAAAGTGTGAGTTCTGGCTCTCTTCATTAGCCTTTTTAGGCCATGTGGTAAGTGGAGAAGGTATCGCGGTGGATCCGTTGAAGATAAGTGCCATTCGGGATTGGCCAGTGATGTCTTCAGTGGCCGAGGTCAGGAGCTTCCTTGGACTTGCGGGTTACTATAGACGGTTTGTGGAAAACTTCTCACGGATTGCTTTACCTCTGACCACGCTGACGAGAAAAGATCAAAAGTTCATCTGGACGACAGAGTGCGCGCGAGCTTTTGAAGACTTGAAGAGTCGTTTGACCACGGCGCCTGTGTTGACATCGCCATGTGGTACAGATGGGTATGAGATCTATAGTGATGCTTCCGGGAGCGGCTTAGGCTGCGTTCTTCTGCAGTTTGGTAAAGTGATTGCTTATGGCTCGCGCCAGTTGAAAGTGCATGAGCGGAATTACCCCGTCCATGATTTGGAGTTGGCGGCGGTAATCTTTGCGCTCAAGTTGTGGTGGCACTATCTATATGGCGTTAAAGTGGATATCTATACAGATCACAAAAGCCTAAAGTATTTGTTGGATTAGAAGGATCTGAATATGCGACAACGAAGATGGATGGAGTTCCTTGGGGACTACACCTTCGAGATTCACTATACTCCCGGGAAGGGAAATGTGGTCGCTGATGCTTTGAGTCGGAAGACTCCGGTACGGGCAAGCTGGTTGTAGAGGCATGATCAGCGGTTAATCCAGGAATTGGAAGCGTTGGAGATATCTTGTGTTGACAAGGGTTCTTCGACTGATGCATGCTTGAACTGGACGGAGGTGCAATATGACCTTACGGACAGAGTTCGGCGAGCAACGGAGCTTGATGAAAGTCTCCAGCGCTATGCAAAAGATGGGCCGGATGACCAATTCTCTTGGGATAACGGTTTGTTACGAAGAAATGGTCGAGTGTGCGTCCCGAGTGTGGGTAAATTGAGGGAAGAGTTGATGTACGAAGCTCACTTTGCAAAGTACTCAGTTCACCCAGGGAGCACAAAGATGTACAGAGATCTGAAAAAGCTGTTCTGGTGGCCCGGACTAAAGAAAGATGTCGCACGTTATGTGGCTGAATGCAATACCTGTGCATTGGTGAAAGCAGAATGCCAGAAGCCTGGCGGTTTCCTGAAGTCGTTACCTATTCCGGAGTGGAAGTTCGATGACATTTCGATGGATTTCGTGCACGGATTGCCGAGATCTCAACGCGGTCATGATTCAATGTGGGTGATTGTGGACCGGTTGCCAAAAGTGGCGCACTTCCTTCCAAACAGAAGAGACGATTCAGTGGAAACCTTGGCCAAGCTTTATGTGGATCAGGTTGTTCGACTGCACGGTGTTCCTCGGAGCATCGTTAGTGACCGTGATGGGCGGTTCACATCGAATGATTGGCGGCTAGTTCATCAAATGTTGGGTACAAAGTTAGCGTTTAGTACGGCCTTTCATCCCCAAACGGATGGCCAGACTGAACGAACCAACAGGACGATGGAGGACATGCTCCGCATGTGCGCCCTAGACTTTGGTAAGAGATGGGAAGATTATATATTTCTTGTCGAATTTGCCTATAATAATAGCTACCAAGCGAGTATTGGTATGACACCATTTGAGGCTTTATATGGTCGGAAATGCCGTACACCGTTAGCTTGGGCAGAAGCAGGAGAATCTAAGCTGACTGGGAAAAAGGAAGTCGAAGAAGCTACCTCGCTCATACGCTCTATTCGGGAGAGGCTATTGATAGCCCAAGATCGTCAAGCAAAGTACTACAATGCCAAACACCGGAACGTGGAGTTCGCGGTGGGTGATTGGGTATATTTGAAGATCAAACCCTTCAAAGGCGTGTCCAGGATTCGGCGTTTGAAAAAGCTAAGTCTGAGGTATCTTGGTCCGTTTGAGGTGGTGGAGCGAGTTGGGGAAGCTGCTTATCGACTAACACTTTCAGCAGACTTGGGTGGATTACATGATGTATTTCACATCTCAGTCCTTCGTAAGGCGGTGAAGGATCCAGCTCAAGTCGTGGAGAGTAATCGGGTACCGGTCGACTATGGGCTAACGACGAGGGTTAGACCCATTCGGATCGAGGATCGAGCCGAGAAACAGTTGCGGAACAAAGTGATCGGGATGGTCAAGGTCCGATGGGACAATTGTGGCTGTGAAGAGCTAACATGGGAGCGAGAGCAGACCATGCGAGCTGAATTTCCCGAGCTGTTTGTATAAGCCGTAGACCGTGTACTTTTTGTTATAACAGAGGTGTCAAGTTATAGCATTGTTGGTTCTTGTTTCCTTACCGTGCAAATTTCGGGACGAAATTTTGTTAAGGGGGGAGGATTGTAACACCCCAAAAAGACTCAAAAATAGTTTTGAGGTGCAGGTCATTTTACACGGCCTGGGATACGGGCGTGTCCCAGGGCGTGTCGGGGGTACATGGCCTGGGACACGGGCGTGTCCCAGGGCGTGTCACGCAAATAAAATCCGTTTTGAGTCAGAAAGTTACACGGCCTTGAACCAAGCCTTGAACACGGGCGTGTTAGGTTGGACACGGGCGTGTCCGATGCCGTGTGCCTACCCGTGTACTGCTTGCAGCTCGATGAGGCAGGGGTGACACGGGCGTGTCTCAGGAATGACACGGGCGTGTCAGGTGCGACACGGGTGTGTCGATGCCCGTGTTCTGGTAAATCTCAGTCGGTACGGATACCGCCTGTGCCGCTTAAGGGTACACGGCCTGTGACACGGGCGTGTCACAGGCCGTGTCAGCCAAAAAAATGAGTTTTTGGGCAAATCGTGGCCGTTCAGATTTCTCTCTTTGGATCCAAGGGCTCAGGTGATTCCTAGCTGGATTTAATCTGTGAAGGCTGATGAAGACTTCATTCTTCATTTGGTTAAGGAAGAGAGAAAGAGAGAGGAGGAAGAAGAAGGAGGAGGAGATCAAGGCACCGGCGGAGTTCCCGTGGTCCGATTCGTGATCCGAAGCCGGCGTTGTGAAGGCAAAGCTGCTGCGGTTCTTTCTCACCGGCTAGTTTGCGATGGCTCCCAAGAGATCGACAAGGGTAACGATCTCCCTTCTTAGACATGTGAAGTCCTTCTTTTCTGCATTGCATAGGGAAAACCCTTCCCCGCGAGTGTGCGGTGGGTTGTGATGTCCCTTGGGGTAGATATGTGAAGTCCCCCTTGTTAGAGGCCGGAATTGGAGTACGGCTCTAGGCATGCTGTGTGAAGCCCATCTGGACATGGTCTGGATTGGTGATGCTTGTTTGCATATCGGAGAAGGCTCCGTGATTATGGCTTGTGTTGCCTTGTGCCTACCTGTTGCTTGGTGCAGCAGGAAGTACTGGATGATGTCCAGGAAATGAAGAGGGTTGGATGCAACTCTTGTGGCCGTGCGTTGCCACTTTATGAGCGGTTGAGCCGTTGGGCTGCAACTCGACGAAAAGGCAGATTGCCAAACAGGAAAGGTGAAACCGACCCGCGCCTATAAATAGCCATGGATACTTCCGTATTCGAGGTGGCACGGCGACTTGAGCAACAGGGGGTGGCTGATCCGTACCTGCGTTAGGTCCATACGACTTGGAAGCCTGGTTATAGGTTTTGTTGGAGCGCCTAATGAGAGTCTTAGGCCCGCGCGCCGGAAAGACTAGAATGCTCAAATACCGTGTAGACGGTGGTGTTGACCCTGGTATTCTGGTACACCAAGAATGTGCCCTGAGTGCACGGACTGTCGGGCCGTGTGGCCGATAGTTGTGATGGCTTGAATGTGCCTGCGCACACATAGTTGCTATATTATGATGCCATGCTTTGCAGGGAAAGAATGCTAATGCCCCGAGAAAGGGGTAGGATTGTTATAATTGGGTAAGTTGAATGCTGACCGTTACATTGTTTGCCACCGGTTGGGTGGATTGTTCCCATGCAGGTGCTGGAGAGCCAAGTGGTAAGTCAAGGGCTGAAGCCCTACTGCTGTTGCTGTTGCTGCTGCGGCTAGCCCTTGAAGGCTAAGCGAATGTTTTTGCTTGTTTTCTTTTACTCATGTATGGCCGGCCTGCGCGCCGAGGTTTGTAAACCATACGGTGTGAAAAGAGGAACTGTAATGCCTTAAGGCCAAACTCGATGTATTTGTTGTACATTCCGTGGTTATATATAAAGGTGGTTTATATATTGGACATTCCTGGTTAGAGTTCAAATTACAACTTAAAGCATCCGCTAGAATGCTCTGAGTTAGGATTCGTGTTTGGTTTGGTATCACTACAACAAACTGCACCTGTTGTAAGGACTGAAATATAACTAAAACACAGTTTGTTACTAATAGCTATATTTAGTAACGAATTTTTTCTGTTGTTACCAAAAAGTACTTTGTGTAACGAATATTTTATAATTTGTTACAATAAAAATTAATTTGTTACTATAAATATAAGTATTTGTAACAACATTAATGTTACGTTACAAATAGTAATTTTTTCTCACAATATGTTTGGCCATTTTTAGACCCACACCGCCAGTTAAAACATCAATTTTGGGTTTATATAGCCAATTCCACAATGAATTTTTGAAATATGCTGGGCTCGTGGGCTCGCGGGCAGGTGCGCCGGCGGGAGGCGCCGGCGCGCGGCGGGCGGCGGCGGGCGGCGGCGGGCGGCGGCGGGCGGCGGCCGGCCGGCCGGCGGCCGGCGGCGGGCGGAGGCAGGCCGGCCGGCGGGCGGCGGCCGGCCGGCCGGCGGGCGGCGGGCGGGCGGCGGCCGGCGGGCGGCGGGCGGCCGGCGGCCGGCGGCCGGCCGGCGGGCGGCGGCCGGCCGGCGGCGGGCGGCGGGCGGGCGGCGGCCGGCCGACCGCCGCCGGCCGGCGGCGGAATCTTTTTTACTATTGTAGCTAATTTATTGTAACGACACACATATATTCGTTACAAGAAGTATTAGCGTCGAGCTTTAGAGGACGACCGTTACATAAAGTTTTTTTCGTTACTAAAGAGTTTTTGTAACGATTTTTGGTACTTATTGTAACGATTTAGGTCCTTACTATAAGTGCAATTTGTTGTAGTGTATTATCCTGTGACCTCACTGTCTGTTTGTGGCATATAGTGTGGGGCCCCGGCCGGACCTTCTACTATACGTCATTTAACGGATGGGGTCGTTACACTATAGCCCATGAATATGCCTTCGAAGCATTTTTCACCAAACTTAGTACGCGGGTACTTCCCATTATTCAGTACATAACATTTGCAGGCAAAAATCCTCAGATAGGACATGGTTGGTTTCTTGCCTTTCAGTAGCTCATAAGGAGTCTTACGATGGCTCTTGTTAATCAACGCCCGGTTTTGTACATGACAGGCTGTATTGACAGCCTCGGCCCAGAAGTATTCTGGGAGAGAAGCGTCATTCAACATTGTCGTGCACGCTTCAATGAGTGTTCTATTCTTCCTCTTCGCCACTCCATTCTGTTGAGGAGTGCGAGGGGAGGAGAACTCATGAAAGATACCATGATCTTCACAGAACTCTGTCATAGCCCCAGACTCAAACTCTGTTCCATGGTCACTTCTGATTTTGACAACTGAGCAGTTAAGTTCGTTCTGTATCTGCTTGACAAAACTGGTGAAGATGTCAAACGTATCAGACTTGCGTTTTAAAAAGAACACCCACGTAAACCGAGAGTGATCATCTACAATCACTAGCGTATACGACTTCCCTCCTAAGCTATGAACCTGCATTGGACCAAACAGGTCCATGTGCAGAAGATATAGACATCTGGAGGAATCTTTGTCTGGGATGCCCTTAAAGGTAGCCCGAGTCTGCTTGCCCATCTGACATGCAGGACATGGACTATCTTTGATGCACTTAATAATAGGAGCATCCCTTACTAAGTCTTTGGAAAACAGCATATTAATTGTCTTGTAATTAATGTGTGCCAATCTCTTGTGCCATTGTTCACAAAGAGATGCACTGCCTTTAGCAACGAGGCATACTGGGGTAGAAGAATCTAAACTAAGAAAATCTAAACAGAAAATATTTCTGCTCCTAATGCCTGTTAATACGGTCTCCGAAGAGTCACATGATATTATTAGGCATTTATCCTTGCAGAACTTAACGTCATACCCTTTATCACATAACTGGCTTACGCTGATCAGGTTATGATTTAACCCTTCAACATAAGCTACGTTAGTGATTGAGAGTATACCGTTGGAAATCGTACTGTAACCTCTGGTGATTCCCCGATCAGATCCCCCAAATATGACTTTGGGTCCATCCTCCACTGGAGAGTAATCCTTCAGCAGACTTCTTGTCCCGGTTATGTGACGGGAGCATCCACTGTCCAAATACCAAATAGGAGTTTTGTTGGCCTTTGGACATTCCTGCAAAATAGAATTAATTTGCCTTAGGAACCCAATCAAACTTGGGTCCTAGATTCCTTGTCAGCATACTCCCCCTCGATTGGTTAACTCTACGAGTGGTCGGCCTCGCATTGCTAACATAAGGAGTCTCGTTATACCTTGGATTAAAACAACAATCCACGGCAAAGTGACCAATTTTGCCACAGCACCAGCAGTCAAACCTGTTATACTTCCTCTTGGGCGCCTCCTTTACCCTTGAAACGTGGGGTTCAGCTGGGGCCGAAGCCCTGGAGGTGGAGGCTACATGATGACCACAGTCACATGACTTCTTCACCTCTTGGCTTTTCAGTGTAACAGGCTTGGCCTTAGGTGCCTGCTTCCTATTATGGCCGCTAGAGAATTGACCATAATTTCCCAAGTGGATTTCCTCATAAGGTGCCTTGAAGACACTCTCACTGAAGTTACGGGGAAAGGTCCACCCATCATATCAGCTCTTCGGCTTTGCAACCGAGGGCCTGAAGTGATGCCCATATGTTGACTCAAAGTCATGTTGGTTACAGGGAAAGCTAGGCTTTCTGAACTCAATAGGGCTGAGTGGGGCCTTTCCTTTCTTATCAGCTGAGGCTTTCTTGGCAGCCTTATTCTTCCTCCTGTTCCTGTTTCTCCTAGATGAGGAGCTAGATACCCCTACATGCCCCAAGCCAGCTCCTTTGGCTTGAGCAGAGAAGGTATCAACTAATGGAAGAACAATTTTTGGCATAGAGAAGCTCTTGACGATCTTCCTTTCTGCCGCAAGTAGTTCTTCCAACTTGTCGACTTCCTCCTGCTTAAGATCAAGGAGCTTAAGAGACTCTGAATGCTTTGAAGTCAGGTCCAAGTGCTCCTGTCGGAGGGAGATCAAACTGGTGATCTCTTCCCTCAGGGATACACTCTCACCTTTAAGGAATTTAACTTCCTTTTTCTCAGCCTTCAGTTTCTTTCGACATTTCAGGAATGTATTGAGCAGAAGCTCATACTTATCGAGGAGCTCAGCTTCAAGGGTAGAAGGGCTATCCTCAGGGTCATCATCCTGAGACTCAGGATCAGAGTCAGAGTCGGAGAGAGGGGTGTGAGCTTTTACCTTCCCAGTAAATGGGGGCATTCTCCTTCTGAGTCAGAGCGACCCATTAGCCCAAAGTAGGCTTCCTCATCATCACTGGTGTCTGACTTGTCAGATTCACTCAGCGTCTTTGGCTTCTTTGCGATGTAACTCCTCTCCTTCTTCTTGTCTTTTGAGGACCTATGCTCCTCTCCCTTTCCCTTTTCCCTCTTGCCTTGATGGCAGTCGGCCACGACGTGTCCTGGCTTGTTGCAACCAAAGCATATAATGTCAGAAGATCGGTGTTTGTTCGGTTTGGAAACATACCTGTCAGAGGAATAGTTCTTCTTCTGATCCCTTGAGGAGGAGCCGTTTCTCTTTCTCTGATTCCTCAGCTTGAGGAACTTCTTGAATTCCCGTGTGATAAGGGATAAATCTTCCTCTGATAACTCTGAGCCGGAGGAGCTTGGCTCAGAGTCTTCCTCTTCATCCCTATTCCAAGCACGGGAAGAGGCGGCACCCTTGCCCTTCCTTGGCCGCGGCTTTCTCTGCTTCCTCTTCAGCCTTCCTTGTGTTCAACTGAAGCTCATAGGACATGAGCTTCCCGAAGAGAATCTGTGGATCAGTTTCTGCAAGTCTGCCAAACTCGCGGATGGCGCAGATCTTTGTGTCCCATTCCTTAGTGAGGGACCTAAGGAACTTATCATTGAGTTCACCGTCAGTGAACACTCTTCCATATCCTTTGAGTGCATTGACGATCTTAAGGAAGTTTTCGAAGGTGACTCCGATCTCCTCCTTTGGCCCATGCCTGAAGGCCTCATATTTCTGATTGAGGAGGGATCTCCAATCGTCCCTCACTTCATCTGTGCCCTCCATTAAGACAATCAGACAGCTCCAGAGATCCCTGGCTGTCCTGCAGTTACCGAATTTCTACATCATAGAGTCGTCAACTGCGCTTACCAGGATGTTCTGAGCTTTCTTGTCGAGTCCGAACAGCACCATTTCGTCCTTGTCCATTTCCGAAAGTTTCTTGGGCACTTTCCTGGTTGGATCAATGGTGGAGGACTTGGTGGGAATGTAAGGTCCCTCCTCCACTATCATGAAGAGCCGGGGGTCGACTGCTTCCATGTAGAATCTGATTCTTTCCTTCCAAATAGGAAATTTCAGTCTGGTGCATACTGGGATTTTGCCGGAGTGCTTGAGTCCGTCCATGGAAGATATCGGTCTTCTTCTTGACACTGGTGGCAGGATTTTACTCAAGGTGTGAACCTTTTTGATGAGTAACCTCCCTCTGATACAACTTGAAAGTCCACCTAGTGTCAACTACTTACACCTATGGGGGGGATAGGTGTCTTTGCAGCGTATTTGCGGAATTAAGGTTTTACCTGCACAAGAAAACAAAACAACACAGCACAAAAAGTACACAAGCAATTTATAGTGGTTCCCCGATTTGGGTACGTCCACTTTCCCCCTTCGACCTATCTCCCAACCAGGGACGACTCAGTCACTTCACCAACAGGATTGAAATCCAATCCTTGCACTAACGGAAGGAACCCTTCCACACGTAGGAGTCAACACTCCCACAACACGGGTTGCACCCAACCCTACAACTAGAGACCAATCGGTCCTTTACAAAGAATTAAAAATAGCTTGTAAGAAATACAAACAACGTATGGAGACTAAGGTGTCCCTCTTCATTCGACGATGTGTTCTTGAAGTCAACGAAGAGTCCACAACCCTAGATCTCACTTGGAGAGAATCTCCCCGAGACCGGCAGCGGCGATGAGCGGCAGCGAGGCTCTCGGTGTTGGCGGCGGCAACTGAAAACAGCAGCAAATCACTGGAGATCCAATCTTCTTAGCGAAGTCGGCAAGGTCTACCAACGGTCACACGAGGATCGATCGTCTCGATCGATTCAGACTGGGAAAGATTTCCCTATCTCAAATCAAGAGACAAAAGATCTCTGGATAGACACGTGAGATGCTGTGCAGGACTTGGCTTCTATCACCAAGGATCTGGAGGAGATCGAGATCGGCTTCGGTGATCGGCTGCGGCGACGGAGGCGGAGCAAGTTCGCGAGATTAGGGTTAGTCGGCCGCTCTGTTTCGTATATCGTCTGTGTGTGTTACTGTACACAAATACCAGAGTATTTATACAATTGGTCAAGAGATGACCGTTGTGGGCCCCACCAGCAGTAAGACCAAAGTCCGGTTCAAAATCCCGCTGATAACGTGGACCGGTCCAGACAGAGACGGAAAAATACCCAAGTCAAATTCGGCGAGAATCGTGGGTGATTCTCGACGAATCGGCGAGAATCACTTACGATTCTCGCCGAATTCTACTTAGAGAATTCTGGTTGCACAGGTTATAGAGGCCGGGGAGAATCGGTGGGAATCACCTTGGATTCTCGCCGACTCGTCAAGAATGCAAAGTCATTCTCGACGAATCGGAGAGAATCACTTGGTGATTCTCGACGATTATGCCTTAGATGATTTTTCTGACTGCGTCGAGACAGCCGGCCCAACCCGGCAAGAATCAACTAGTGATTCTCGACGACTCGTCGAGAATCACTGGTGATTCTCGACGAATCGGTGAGAATCACTTAGTGATTCTCGACGATTTACACTTAGACGATTCTTGTCTTTCAACCCGTGAGATGGACTTTGGCCCATCCTTGCTCCTTGTCTGCTCTTGCTTTATCATAGCCCTGTACTTGAAATTAAGTACACCCCAATAGAGAGAGTACACTTAGGTCAACACACTGATCTGCTCAACGAGGGATTACGTTGCACAGACCCGTGTATATTGACCCACTGCACCCTGATATTGGTGTGTACTTAGCATGGAATAACTGCAAGCACAACTAGAAGAAATTCATCAAATACATAGTCTATTTACCTTAGCTTGTACAGGGGCTTCTTCAAATTAGGTACATTGTGCATACAATACCCAACAGAGGTTGTTTGGAGAGGAGACCCCGAGAAGACCCGCTGACCAGGCTCTCATCAAGCTGGCAGGGTTTTAGGCTCACTCGGTGGTTAGAGGTTGTTTGGAGAGGAGACCCCGAGAAGACCCACTGACCAGGCTCTCATCAAGCTGGCTGGGCTATAGGCTCACTCGGTGGTTGGTGGTTGTTTAGAGAGGAGACCCCGAGAAGACCCGCTGACCAGGCTCTCATCAAGCTGGCAGGGTTGTAGGCTCACTCGGTGGTTGGAGGTTGTTTGGAGAGGAGACCCCGAGAAGACCCGCTGACCAGGCTCTCATCAAGCTGGCAGCGCTGGAGGCTCACTCGGTGGTTGGAGGTTGTTTGGAGAGGAGACCCCGAGCAGACCCGCAGACCAGGCTCTCATCAATCTGGCAGGGCTGTAGGCTCACTCGGTGGTTGGAGGTTGTTTGGAGAGGAGACCCCGAGAAGACCCGCTGACCAGGTTCTCATCAAGCTGGTAGGGCTGTAGGCTCACTCGGTGGTTGGAGGTTGTTTGGAGACTTTTGCACTACCCCGAGCCTGGCTCAGCCCTAGGTAGACCCGCTGCGCAGGCTCCCATCCAGCTGGCAGGTCCGTATGCTCGCCTGTGGGGGTAAGGGACCCCGAGTGCTGCTCGACCCCGGGTAGACTCGCTGCTCAGGCTCTCATTAGCTGGGCAGGGCAGTAGGCACACTTGGGGGGAAAGGATTTGGACTTGGAAAAGGTTTTGGAAAGGGTTTGATCTCATAGAAAAGCGAGAAAGTGTGCAATGCTTCTTCAAAAGGGGAATAACCATAGTTTAAACCGCAATTGAGATCAATAGTTTCATTTTTTTGAATTGAATAGACTAATATTAATACATCACTTGTTTCATGCCTTATGAAAATAGTTAAATTATTTGCAAAGTCTGCCGGATCAAAAACATCATCCTCTTTTGTGACGTGAAAAATAACATTATCGATCTTATTTCTTTTAATGTTGATCTTGCTGATACATAAAATGTTTGGGAGGTAGCAAGATCATTGTATTTATGAGAGGTGTGCCCATCTGAAATATGCATCTCAATACATGAACTGCCATTAGCTTCCCCAAATGTTGATAATTTTGTTGGATTTTTAATAAATAGATTGGTTTTTAGCGCATGTTCATGATAGTGAGTTGATTCTTATTTAAGCCCTGGTCTGGAGCTCTTTTTATGTCCAAGTGGGGAATTCTCTCAAACTTTATTGTTGAGTCGGAACCCACTTGCCGAGTACTTGGTGTTGGACATTTCTTTTCGAGCTTGGACAACCTCGAAAAGAGCGGGGATTGTGTACAACCCCGTACCCGGCCGAGTGGGATCCTCCCCAGGGAGCGAGCTCGAGACGTGCTACGAGCGGCGATTTGGTGCTGCTCTATTCGAGGACGTGCGAGCTCTCGTACGCTCGTGTGGAGATTTTATATGTAAACACTCTAAGTTAATTATGCTTATACACTTGTATGAATATATATATTTATTATGTGTAAGTATATGATAATATTGTAATATATGTATATATTTATTTTATATGTTAAGCATAGGAAGAGGAAAAAAGCAAGCAGGGTGGAGGAGAAATAAAAGGAGAGGAGAAATAAAATGGGAGGAAAAATAAAAATGAGGAGAATATAAAAAATAAAGGAGGAATAACCCTAAAAAGAGGGGCGGGGATCGGGTTTTCGTGGCAGAAGAAAAAGGGCGAGCCGCCTCCTTCCCTCATGCTCCCGATCGGCCAAATGGGGGAGAAGAAAAGCCGGCCGCCTGAAGCAGCAGCCCCTACCGCCACCTCTCCCCCCCCCCCCCCCCCCCCCCCCCCCCCCGCCGTCGCCTCGGCAAGGAGATGCCGAGCTCTCTATCTCTCTCTCATCTCCGGCTAGGAATAGCAAGCCCGACCCCTCCCCTCCCTCTTGTCCAGGCCACCGCCGGGAGGTGCAGCCCGAGCTCCCTTTCCACCTCCTGTCAAGGCCGCCGCCTGGAGGTGTTGCCCGAACCCCTTCCTACTATTTTCTGCCCAGGCCGCTGCAAGCAAGGAGGAGCGCAGCCCCCTTTCTCGTCGTCGCCTGGATCGAGCAAGGCTGGCCGAGCCTTGCTTCCCCCTCTCTCGTCCCCGTCGCCTATGGTCATAACCGACCCATTGGAGCATGAATCGACCCATTGGAGCATTAATCGGCCCTAATCATCCCTCTCTCAGCCGGGATCGGCCTCATGCAGTCAAGGTCAGCCGTTTGAAGTTACGTCGGCTTGGAGCTTCTCTCCCGACGCCGGACGGAGCTCGAATCATACACCCAGCCAGAAATGTGGATTTCCTCTCTGCCTCCGCTGGCAAGAGGCTCGGCCCCCAGGGAGAATGGAGCGAAAGAGGAGATCTACTTCACCCGGCAAGGTCGACCATCAAGAGATATTTATTTCGTCATTCCTAGCAGGGCCGGCCGAGGTTCGTCCTCCCGACATCACTTTCAGTCGTAATAACCTAGAGCTTCTCTCCCAACACCGCCGTCAAGCACGCGTCAAGGGTAACGATGTTTCTACTTGGGCAGGTGAAGCCCTCAGTTTACATACTTGCATGGAAGCTCCTCTCCACCGATGGGTAGGGGTAGGGTGCTCTCCGACGGGTAGATGTTTACATCCCCGCTATTAATTACATTTAGTACCCGGAAGCGTGAGTACGGGTTTAGGCATGCTGTGAGAAGCCCATCCTGACGTATGAGCCGGATTGGTGATGTTCTGGGGTTCCCAGAGAAGACTCCGAGGAAGTTGTACATTATTTATTTAGCGGGAAGCAGCGGGCTTAAGCCCAAGTTTGTGCCGGCCCTAGAAGGCCTATTTTGTTTATGTTGCCGGCCTGCATGCCGAGGTGTGGAATGTACGTTCCTGTAATTTGAGATTCCCGCAATGCTTTTGCTAGCCCTAGAAGGCATATGTTACGTTGGTGGCAGCCCAAAGGGGCCTACGGAAAAATAGAACGGTTAGGCGAGGTTATGTGCTATTAAGAGGGCAGTTGAAGGGCGTTGTGCATAGACCCGAGGTGGCATATTTAGTTAAGAGGGAGTGAATTTTGAGATCCTCCCTAGAGGTTCTGGTCGGCCAAGAGGGCCTTCCAAAGGTGCCAAGTTTGCCCAGCATTTGTCTTGGGAGGGGAAGAGTTGGTAGTCTTCTGGTATGAGGTGGGACCTCCACGCTGAGACCTTGGGTTTGTCCCTTACGTTCCTAGTCTAGTGCCTAGATTGTTCTCTTGAGCATAGTAGGTACGTGGTCACCCCTCTTTTGGGATCCCGAACTCCACGGAGACCGGTTTTCGGTTTCAACATTACAAGTTTAATTTATTTCGGTAGAAATCCCCGTAGGCTCAACCTCAATTTTGGGGACGAAATTTTTGTTTTGTTTATTGGGATTTGTAACATCCCATTTCCGGCTAGACTCCTAGGAGTCAGTCTGTTGTGACAGAACCCTAGGAAGCCGAAAAATTGAAGTTTGTCGACCTAGACTTCGAGTCACGGGTTGTTCATGCCCGTGACCAACCCGTCACGCCCGTGACCAGGGCGTGACCCCTTCGACGATCATCGATCTCAGGAATACGATCGTCGAGCGCAAATTTTGCATCACGGGTTGGTCATGCCCGTGACCGACATATCACGCCCGTGACCTAGGGTGTGACCCCTTCGACGATCGTCGATTTAAGGAAGACGATCGTCGAGCGCAGATTTTTCGCAACCCGGGCCTGTCACGCCCGTGGCCCACTTGTCACACCCGTGACCTAGGGCGTAACCCCACCTTCAACGATCGTCGATCTCGGGACGACGATCGGAGAGCGTAGAATTGGCATCATGGGGCTGTCACGCCCGTGACTGATGTGTCATGCCCGTGACCTAGGGCGTGACCCCTTCGACGATCGTCGATCTCAGGAAGACGATCGCCGAACTCTCAATTCGTAAGACACCTGTTACGCCCGTGACCTATGTGTCACGCCAGTTACAAAGGTTGAAACGTTAGCCAGGCTGGAAATTTCTGTAACCCAAGTCATAATCAATTTTGATTATGGGAATTTACAGCATGAGTATTTATGGGTCGTTTCCTTCTCTAATTATTTAATAAAATGAAGAAGTGTGGTCCAATAGGAAATCGTCACCTGGTAAATGCCTCTTCTTATTCCAGCGTTTCCTTTCCTCCACCATAACCGAAAATCCATTCGTTAAGGGAGCTTTCATGGCCAAGAATGCTTCACCCTTTCCCCTCCCCACTTGGAGATATATAAAAGCCCCCTTAGAGCAAGAGGAGAAGGTTACACTCTTTACCAAATTGATTCAGATTTTGTTCTTGCTGAAGGAGAAGTTCGGGAACGCCACCACCGCGCCATGACAATCCGACGTTCTTCTTGCCTCCAAACCGCGAACAAGGTCCTCCTCTACTTCTTCTCTTATGGGTAGTTCTTAGGATCATAGAAATGAAGTTCGTGCTCAAATGAGCCGAACCTATCTCACATTTTCATGGAAAACTATGAAAAATATATTTTTTTGGGTACGCCGGAAACCGCCACCTCCGGCGGTCAAACTACCGCCAACCGATAGCCATCGCCTCGACGGAGGTGGTGGTGGCCTGCCATGGAAACGATCGGACAGCCGGCGACGGATCACAGAAAGGTTACAGGAAATATGGTTTTCATAGTTTCTGTTTCGGGTTATGTTTGGTAGGGGTGATGAACAGTAAAACATTATTATAATATAAAACTTAAGTACATAATATATAAGGTAAATATACATAAAATATATTTATTTTGATGCTACAAAACAAGGCATTTAGAGGCCGTTTTAGGAAAAATGGCCAGTCAGGAAAGTTGTAGCCCTTCGAGTCTAGATTAATTTAAAATTGATTTCAACTCGTTTGAGAAAGCGGTTTGACCGCAGCACCTGTTTTAGTGGGGGCTATACCTAGAGTTGGGCAGGAACTAAAATGAATGCCCACGCTTCGTCCCTTGTCTAAATGACCTGAAATTTGGGAAGAGGTTTACCCTTAGAAATATCTAGAGGCTGTCTAAAAATGGGAATTTTTTGAGATACTTTGCCTAAAGTTTCTGTTTTAATTTAATAAAGTTAGAGTAATTTATTTAAGTGATCATATGACCTCCAAACCCTCCCAAATTTTGGTGAGTGGTCCCTGGCTATAAAACATAGCTTTGTACAAAATTTCAACTCATTTGGATGAGTTTTGGATAGGGAGTCACCTATTCTTAACTAGGCAATAATGAGGCATTTTTGAGTAAAAAGTGCACTAGAGGTTGGAACGGTCAAATCAACTCAACAGAGGCTGATATTTCGACCACTGACTTGGAAGGGTTATTATAACCCACTTGGAGAAAATGGTGTGAATTAGGGTTGGTTTACCATAGGATCCAAACTCAAATACTAAATGGAGGTTTTTGAGGGTTGTGAAGGACATGGGGGCAATTGCTCTCGTATTGCCTTGAAACTCTATTGACATTAGCATGATAAGAATCATATGGATGGAATCTTGGAGGATTTGGAGACAAGTAGATACCTCAAAACCCTAATCTTAACTTTTGGGTAAAATACTAATTATGAACAATCTATCACTAAACATTATCTAATGGCTGTGAAACTCGGGTAGAGTAAGTTTTGGAGTGGGTAAGAATCTATAGAAATTTTACTGGAATTTTATGATGTTTATTTCCAGCACTTCATTTGTAAAGTTGTTATAGCCCCAATTGATGATTTAATTAATTATATCTTTTTGATCATTGAAATCTCATGAAATCTTGGAAGTAAATGTTTTAGGACAGAATAATTACCCTTGAATTTTTGTATAAATGTTAGTTGAGTAAATCCAGTACTTCCTTCACAAATGTTAAAAAGGGGTTTTATGCTTTGAAAATTAATTATGGATGATATTATTACTGAAAAATTGTGAAACTTGGTCAATACTATTTTTAAGGTTGTACCTGCATACTGTAATTAATTTATAATTTTTGGATGGATATACTAGGTACTTGGTTCATAAATAATGAAATATAGGAGATATTGCTAAAATAGTTTTGGTGCTTTTTTGATGATAGAAAAATTGTGATACTTTGGATTTACTATTTTGGGATTACATAATATTTAGTATAATTTTGTTGGACACCTTGCTTGAGAACTTAGGGTAGTTCATGTTCAAACTGGTAGCCCTTATATTTTTGAGGAAATTAATTAAATGCCAGATAAATTAGGAAAATTACCATTTTCTGTATTTAGGTTAATTGTATCATGATAAGTATCCAGTAAATAATTTAGGGTATTTGGATGAGTATTGAATTATTGCATAACCGGTTCGACATATAGACTAGGTTGGTCTACATATAGCATATTGTTAAATTGCAATAGGACATGATCTGGGATAGTTGTTGGAGTTAGTCATTTTGTCTGGGTGGATAGATGTGGATGATATCGCAATATAATGATATGAAGAGTAGTGGGAAGTGGTGTTGGCTAGAGTTAAGCGGTGCTTGGGTTCGACGAAAGATCGTCTTTCCCGATGAGAGGAAGATTAAAAATCACCCTAGGTTAGTCCATCGTAACATGAGAAGGGAATGGGTAAGGGAATTCTACCAATAACAATAAGTGCCTTGCGAAAGGGAACGATGGGCTTCCGCTACCATCATAGTTCCTAGTGCCCTTTGAGAGCCCTTCACGGGGAATACCGGGGGCAGTCCTGGGTTAACGTAAACTGCAATAACAAACTTACAAGAGCAACTTAGTAATTAGGGTAGCACCTTTCACAAACACTGTTAGCACAGGAAGATTGATGGGAGCTTCGGCTCGGTTGGTTAAGGGATGGACGGAATGGTCCGGGGAGCTTCGGCTCGGTTGGTTAAGAGACGGACGGAATGGTCCGGGGAGCTTCGGCTCGGTTTGTTAAGAGACGAACGTTTTGGTCTGGGGAGCTTCGGCTCGGTTTTGTGTGATTACGATTAAATTTGCATGTGCATAGAAGGAATGAAAATTAAGGTGGCGGGTCTTCGGTATTGGAGGGTCGATGCACCGACGCCAATACGCTGACTCGGTAAGTGTGGTTAGCACTTCGCAAACAGAAGTCCGGTGCGCCAGCCGGCAAGAGTATGAAGGAGTATGCTTAGTGCACCAAGAGTTGAGGGGTATGATAGGTCTGACCGGTAGTGCTTTACTGGTTTAGAGGTGGGCGTGGCCCAACCCACCGCTTCCGTCTGCCACTACGGAGGTATCCTGGGAGGTAACGGCTCCAAAAGGGGGAACTAAAGGTCTGTGTGCACAGAGTCGGGTGTGTGAGTTGCACTTGCATGTTTCATCATACCCACTTGCATGTCATAGCATAATCGACTCATTATACCCCTGACACCTAAAGTATAAGTGGAATGGGATGCTCATACATTAGGACTTGCAAAACAACCCCTTGGTCTATAAGCTTGCGTGGCCAAGTTTATAAATTAAGGTTAAATTCAATATATATATGCTGCTGTTTGATAACCGACACCCCAACGTATAAGTTGTATGGGACAATTTATACGATGGGAGCCTTGCAAAAGATCCCTTGGCTTAGGTGCTTCCGCACCTAAGTTAAGGTTACATTTCTTACTTTCTGTCATTGCTATTAGTTATTATAGAATTGCTAGATTAGTTCGCCTGCCACTTGTTTTCTTTTGATTTAATCTCCACCTTCATGTCCTTCCCTTTCTTCCTCTCCGCTCGGTACCTAGGAGACATGGGGGAAGGAGTAGGGGATGATAGGGCTTAGTCTTTATGACTAACGGTTTTCGAACCGCATCATTTAGGGGATCGTGGAGCCCAGCATGGAGGAGCAGCCCCAGAGTGCGGTGTGCTTGGAGATGGGGCAGTCTAGCTCCGGAGTTCATACAGCCAGGACCGTGAGTCTCGACCTTGAGTAGATGTTTTTTTTTTGCTTCCGCATGAGTGACCTGTAGTGAGGATTATTATGTACTAGGCATAAGCCCGTATTTTAGTACTCCTATATATTATTATGTGGACACTCCCTTCGTGGAGATTTTATTTCTATATATGTGGTTTATCTAGTGGACTTGCTTTTACTTACTTCATTTTGTGCTACCTTTCTGTAATCAAATTGGCCGACAGAATCTGCGCCTTGTGGTGATGACCCTTTAGGACGTGAAGGTGTCACTGTAAAGCGGCAATTCTACGCCTAAGACCCTGTGTTTAAAAAGAAAAAAAAGGGGGTCTTACATATTGAGTGGACTTGCATTGAGTTGCATTGAGTATGGTACACGGCCTGTGATACAGGCGTGTCACAGGGGCGTGTTAAGCACACAACCGAGGACACGGGCGTGTGCCTTAGCCGTGTCCTTCTCGGGTGTTTCATCCTTGTGTTGATGAGGTAACACCGCCATTTACACGACCGTATATTGGTTGACACGGGCGTGTCAGGGAGTGACACAGGCATGTCGTGGCTCGTGTTCTGTTCTAGATTGAGTCGGTTCCTGAACCTCTCAAGGAATACGGCCTGTGACACGAGCGTGTCACAGGCCATGTCAGCTCTGTTAAGATGCCTTTCCAAGCAGATCTTGGGCATTTGTTCCCTTCTATTTGGATCCTGTGGTCCCAGTTCTTCCCTGCTCTTATAAGGTCGAGAATGGAGTTGAATATCTCATTCTCATATTAGCCATTCTCTTTCTAAGTGAAGAGAGAGAGGAGAGCAAGGAAGGAAGAAGGAGAAGCTTTCTGACCACCGGTGGAGCTTCAGCTGTCCGTTTCGAGAGCCGAGTGTAGCGTTGTGGAGGCAAGACCGCCGCAATGATTTCCATCTTGCTAGTTTTCCATGGCGCAAAGCGATTGTCAAGGGTAACGGTCTTTATTCCTCTGGCAGGTAAAGCCCTTTGTTTATGCATGTATATCTGTGGAATCCTCCATCAAAAGATGGAAGAGCGTAAGTGATTCCAGTGGTTGAGTCTGCATTTAGAGTCGGAACTGTGTAGTACGACATAGGCATGCTGTGTGAAGCCCATCTGGATGGATGTCTAGATTAGTGATGCTGTGAACCGGAGAAGACTCCGTGTATACATCAGTTAACCTACGGAGATTAGTGAGGACTCATTTGGTTGTATGCTTGGCGCGAGCTGTATTGATGGAATGGAAACCGGCACTATGTACCAGTTTTGAGGAGGAATGCGAGAACCTCTGAGTGGGTTAGATACCCACGTAGTTCATTGATCGGATTGTTCTAAGTGAATACCTCTGAGTGGGCGGGTACGAGAGGTCGCCCACAAGGGTTTGGCGACAGATGCCCATAGCAAACAAGTTAAGAACATCTGAGTGGGTGGCACACCAAACAAGTTCCGTGGTATGATCGGGTGAGCGGTCGATTGGTAGCAATGCAGCGAGGCGATTTCCCTAGGCTTGTTACACTATGTGGGTAGGTCGACTGACAGCCCTCAGAATTTTTTATGAGGTGCGTGCCTCTAAGTGGATGGGTGCGTGAGGTCTTTAACAGGGTTTTGGAGGCTTAGGCCCGACCAACAAGTAAACACCTCGAATTGGTGGTGGAACCATGAGGAGCTTGTTACACTGTATGTGTGCCCGGAGTGCACGGGACATCTGGCACGAAGGCCGACGTTTGTGATGGTAATGTGTGATGTATATATGTGTTGAGATTGGATTACATGAAGGGAAGGAACCACTGCCCCTAGTAAAGGGGTAGGGTCGTTATAATTGGTCAGCTGAATGCTCACCGTTGCTTTGTTTTTCACCCATGGGGTGGATGTCTATATGCAGGTGCTGCCCTTGTAGATGCGGAAATGGATTGAGCGGGCTGAAGCCCTTACTATTGTCGTTAGGCCCTCAAAGGCCATTCGAAGCTTTGGATTTCATGTGTGGCCGGCCTGCGTGCTGATGTATGAAGTCGTATGTTTGTAAAGATAAACTTATAAGGCCTTAAGGCCATGAGCGGTGTGTTTGTCTACATTCCTGGTATTGTATATAAATGAGTTATTTAAATAGTAGTGGACATTCATGGATTGAGCTCGTGCAACTTGTAAACTTCAGCTAGAATGCTCTGAGTTAGGATGCGTGGTATTTTGGTATAAACCAGTGACCTCGCCGTCTGTTGTTGGCATATAATGTGGGGGTCCCGGCCGGACCTTCTTTTATATGTTATTTAACGGGTCGGGTTGTTACACACGGCCTTGGACACGGGCGTGTCCCAAGGCCATGTCCTGCTCGAGCAGTCTGCGGTTTTGTACTAAGGAGATTACACGGCCTGGGACACGGGCGTGTCCCATGCCGTGTCTAGCACACGGCATATGACACGGGCGTGTCATATGGCCGTGTACTTCTCGGGACATTTCTGGACCTAGGTTGTTTGGTCACACAGGCTGTGACATAGGCACTGAAACGGGCATGTCACATGCGATACGGGCGTGTTGGATGCCGTGTCATTTGCCGTGTTCTGTTCGGGAGTTCCTGGTGATGGCGAATGAGTAACACGAACATGCACACGGCCGTTTGGCAACCCGTGTCTGGCACTGGAAGTTTATTTTTGGGCTGAATCGTGGTCGTCCGTTTCCTTATTTTAAGATCTGATGGCTGGGGGGTGTTTTCTCAGGTATATACCCGGATTTAGGGTTTAGAAATCCCATTTACTTTGGTTCACTATCTTTCTTAAATCTAGAGAGAGGAGAGAGCAAGGAGGAAGAAGGAAGGCTCGATCCGGTCACCGGCGGAGTTTCGGAGCTCCAAATCGCAAGACGACTTCGGATCTGCGGAGGAATGTAGATTGCGGTGCTTTTCATCTGCATAGATTTCCATGGCATCAAGGAAAAAAATGCAAGGGTAACGATTCTAATCCAAGGACATGTGAAGTCCTCTTTTCTTTTGAATAGGAATCCCTCTCTCGCGAGTATGCGGTGAGTATGTGGCGTTCCTTAGGGTAGATATCTGAAGTCCCCCTTATGTAGAGTCTGTATTCGAGAATGGACATAGGCATGATGTGTGAAGCCTACCCGGACTAGTTTGTTTGGATCGGTGATGTTGCATTGCATATACGACCCGATAAGACTCCATGCGAATGTTTGTTTTTCGGGTTTTATACGGTGTAGATTGCAGCAGGGAGCCTTGGGGACTAACTCCAAGGTGCACCCAGAAAACTGGGCAGATGCATGATTCTGCAACATGATGGACGGGGAGCCAACTTGAACATAACCGGGTTATGTGAACTGTTTGATAGAAACGGGACTCGGGGAGTCTTGACCAGCGCATATGGCTTAAATTGACTTTGCGGTGTGAGCAACGTGTCAGGCGGAACCGTATCTGTTCTATGTCGTTCGGTGGGACCGTTGGCATAGATGAGTCTCCCCGGCAGTCTATGGCTTGAATTTACATGACCCGAGACAGGAAGACAAAATGCTCATATGGTTGGCCGTCCAAGGGATGGTGGTGAGACAGAAATGTCTATGGCTTAAATTGACGTGACGTTCGCCGGTTCGCCGTGAATGTGCTCTGAGTGCACGGGGTGTTTGTCCGTGTGTGCCTGCACCTGTGATGAAGTGTGTTTACATTGTACTGCTTGATTATGCTAACAAAATACAAGGAAAGAGCATTGCCGCCCCGAGTTGGGGGCGGGGTCGTTATAATTTGGTCAGCATAGCTGACCGTTGCTTTTGTTTGCCATCGTGCGATGGATTGTTGCTTGCAGGTACTACGGAGCCGAGTGGTAAATAGCGGCCTAAAGCCCATGTTGCTGAGCCGACCCTCAAAGGCCTAATTTTGAGTGTTTTTCGTATATTCTCATGTATGACCGGCCTGCGTGCCGAAGTTTGGAAGACACTTATTTTTGAGCAAACTATTGTAAGGCCATAAGGCCATTTCTTGTGTATTGAACATTCATGTTGTTTTGAGTAGTGGACATTCATGCTTGGTTGGGTTCTTTATTCTTTGCAACTTAATAAATTGCTTTCGCTAGATGCTCTGTGTAGGTCATTGTGACTGGTTGATTGGTTTCAATGAGTAACCCACCGATATGTCTGTGGTATATGGCGTCGGGCCCGGGCCGGACCTACTGTTATATAATATGTGACGGATAGGGGTGTTATAATTTGGTATCAAACTACCTATTTCGGTCAAGCTTAAATGAATTCGTGGACGAATTCACTTTAAGGGTTGGTGAGCACATGTGTGTGCGTCATCGTTATAACATGAAAAGAACCCATGAATGTCCATTTAGTAATGAAAATACAGATGTTTGAGAAACCTGCGCATTCCTATAATTGCTTTTTGCAATGTTGTTTGTCGCTTATCGGTGTTTCGCATGATTATAGGTGACCAGGAGTGGTGCTGGGCTGTCGGAATAGCCAGCTTCTAAGGCGAGCAACACACCAAACGAGGCGTCTGCAACACCCCCTTGAGCCGGGACCATTTGATTGGTAGCAGAGGTTGTGTTTGCGATTTTCAATGCGCAGCCTATGAGGCAGGTGCAGCAGCCTGCTCCTGCTGTGGAGCAAGTACCTCTCCAAGTGTCAGAGCCAAGGAGGGTGGAACAAGTGGTTTTGTTGCCGGTGTTGCCAAGGAGAGCAACGGAGAAGTAGCTGAAGCACGTGATGGGCTTCAATAACCCTGTGTTCTCGGGGACGGAAAATCCAACTCAAGCGGAGGATTGGCTCTATAAAGTTAATAGAGTGCTGACAGCAACTGAGACTGAAGAGTGGCAGAAGACTACGATTGCGAAGTTCTTGCTGGACGAGGACGCAAGGCTATGGTGGGAAGGCTTGGAGCTACACCATCTGAGGGGCAGGCAGTTGGCTGATGTCTCAATTGAGGAGTTTTCAAGGTTGTTCATGGCTCGATACCTCCCCTCAGCTCAGAGGATTGCTTTGGAGAATTAATTCCAAAAATTGGTTCAAGGAGACAGTACCAAGGATGAGTATCTCCACGAGTTTACTCATTTAGGACGATACGCAAGCGCTACCTTTACTGATGAGGAGCGCAAGATGAACCGATTCTATAAAGGCTTGAGAGATTACGTGAGATTGTTCCTTTCGGGGCCTATGGCGCAGGGTTTCATGACCTTGGTCAGCTCAGCTCGGTCCTTGGAAAAGGACATGAACAACGTTCAGGCGAAGAAGGACTCCAGTGGCAAGAAATCGGAGTTCAAAGTGCGGACTACTTCGTAGTCTGGATATCGCAGATTCTACAAGAAGGCTAGGACGTCGGGTCTAGCCCCTTATTCAGGTGCCTCGTGGGAAACTACATACCGAACCTCGGGCGCTTGTTTCACTTGTGGAAAGACGGGGCATTTTTCTCGCGATTGTTGGAGCGGACATCCGAAGTCTGAGAGAAAGCAAGGAGCCACTTATGAAGAGAAGGGCAAGGCGGTGGAGTCAATAGCGTCCCACTATGCTCCGACTCTACCGAGAGTCTATAATCTGGGCCAGCAGGAGGCCATCAAGCAAGCGGATGTTGTGACAGGTACTGTTTAATTTATAGCAAGTTAGCTTTAAATACTGTTACCTAGTGCTTGTTAGCTTAATACTATTTATATAGGTTTTGTTCTGATTGGCGAAAGTCCGGCACGAGCTCTTTTCGATATGGGAGCTTCCCACTCCTTTTTGTTTGAAAGTTTCATAACGTGCATCGGAGTCCCTTCTTCGATGATGAAGGACAAACTGGATGTGCTGCTGCCGAATGGGTGTTCGATGCGCGTGGACAGAGTTTGTGCCGTAAATGTTGATATTGGAAGCCAAGAGTTCGACTTGCAAGCGTCGTTGCTGCCGCTAGTAGAGTTCGACGCCATCTTCGGTATGGATTGGCTTTCGGAGAAGAAGGCTTTTATAGATTGAAACCGTAAAGATATCAAGCTAGGTGTTATGGAGGAGACGACGTTTTCGGTATTAAAGGGGTCGAGCAAGACGTTGATGTCAGCTCTTCATGTGGTGAAGGCGGTTCGTGCTGGAGCAGAGTTGTTCTTCATGTTAGTGGAGGTTGTAAAGCATAAGACCACTTTTGATGGTATTCTAGTGGTATGTGAGTACCCCGACGTATTCCCAGGTGATCTTCCTGGAGCCCCACCACAACGAGAGATTGATTTCACGATCGAGCTAGTGCCAGGTGCTAAACCTGTATCACGTTCTCCTTATAGGATGGCGCCTAAGGAGATGGCAGAGTTAAAGGTTCAACTAGAAGAGTTGATGGAGCAAGGGTATGTGCGTCCAAGCTCATCGCCTTGGAGCACACCGGTCCTCTTTGTTAAGAAGAAGGATGGGAGCTTGGGGCTATGTATTGACTACAGGGAGTTGAAGAAGCTAACGGAAAAGAACAAATACCCGATCCAAAGGATTGAAGATCTTTTTGATCAGTTAATCGGGTCGTCGGTATATTCAATGTTTGATCTGAAGTTTGGTTATTATCAGCTAAGGATAAGGGAGAGTGATATCCCGAAGACAGTGTTTAGCATAAGATATGGGCATTTCGAGTTCACGATCATGCTGTTTGGGCTGACTAATGCGCCATCGGTGTTCATGGATTTGATGAACAGGAGGTTAAGAGAATACCTAGACCGTTGTGTGATCATCTTCATTGACGACATATTGGTGTATTCGAAGTGCGAGGAAGATCACTTCAAGCATCTGCATCTAGTGTTGGAGACGCTGAGGAGGAACGAAATATACGCAAAATTCTCCAAGTGCCAGTTTTGGTTATTCTCAGTGACGTTCCTTGGGCATATAGTTAGTGGAGAAGGGATAACAGTAGATCCGGCGAAGATTGTTGCGATACGTGAGTGGCCTGTGTTGTCTTCGGTAGCGGAAGTCTGGAGTTTTTTAGGGCTTGTCGGCTATTACAGGCGCTTCGTAAAGAACTTCTCGCGGATAGCGCTACCACTCACGAAGTTCACTAGGAAGGATCAGAAGTTCTTATGGATGCAGGAGTGCGGGCAAGCGTTTGAGGAGTTGAAGGGTCGGTTGACTACGGTGCCAGTGCTAAGTTCGCAAAGTGGTACTGAGGGCTTCGAGATTTATAGTGATGCCTTAGGTAGTGGTTTGGGTTGCGTGTTGCTGCAGTATGGAAGAGTTATTGCGTATGTATCGCATCAGCTTAAGGTGCACGAAAGGAATTATCCGGTCCACGACTTGGAGTTGGCGGCCGTGATATTTGCGCTTAAGTTGTGGAGACATTATTTGTACGACATAAAGGTCAATATTTATACCGACCATAAGACCCTAAAATACCCATTGGATCAGAAGGATCTTAGCATGAGGCACCGGAGATGGATGGTGTTCCTGGGGGACTATACATTCAAGATTCATTATGTACCCGACAAAGGAAATGCAGTTGTGGATGCGTTGAGTTGCAGGGCTCCCGCCCATGCAACATGGTTGTCGGTTCATGATGAGAGGTTAATTCGGGAGCTGGAGACGTTAGAGATCTGTTGTGTTGACAAGCAAACTCACTCCAAAGCAATGTTGAACTGGACTGAAGTTCAGTATGACCTGGCTGATCGCATTTGGCAGGCTATGGAGTTGGATGGCACAATGAAGGAGCTCATGGATACAGTATTGGATGGGTCAAATTCCCAGTTTTCAGTTGATGATGGGCTTCTAAGGAAGGGAAATCGTTTGTGCGTCCCAAACGGGGGAAATCTACAAGCGGAGTTGATGTACGAGGCTCATCATACCAAGTACTCAATCCACCCAGGGAGCACGAAGATGTACCGGGACCTAAATAAGTTGTTTTGGTTGGCAGGACTCAAGAAGGATGTGGCACTGTTTGTGGCTAAATGTCAAACTTGCGCCTTGGTAAAGGCGAAGTGCAAAAATCCAGGGGGATTCATGAAATCCTTGCCTATTCCGGAATGGAAGTTCGTTGACATATCAATGGACTTTGTGCATGGCTTGCCAAGGTCGCAAGAAGGGAAATGACGCCATCTGGGTGATCGTGGATCAGTTAACAAAGGTGTCGCACTTTATTCCGCATAGGAAGGATGATTCGGTGGAGAAACTAGAGAAGTTATATGTGGATAATATTGTGCGGCTTCACGGCTTGCCCCAAAGCATCGTGAGTGACCGTGAAGGGCGGTTCACGTCAAATTATTGGAGGTTTGTGCAACAGATACTCAGAACTATGTTGAAGTTCAGTACAGCCTTCCATCCGCAGACGGATGCGCAGACCGAGACGGTAAACATAACTATGGAAGACATGCTTCGCATGTGTGTTCTAGACTTCAGAAAGCATTGGGAAGAACACCTTTATTTGGTGGAGTTTGCGTACAACAATAGATACCAGGCGAGTATTGAAATGGCGCCCTTCGAGGCCTTATATGGTAGAAAGTGTCGCACGCCGTTGTCGTGGCTAAAGACGGGTGAGGCAAGGTTGTACAAAAAGCAAGAGGTGGAAAGCGCTACTTCTTTGGTGCAGATCATTCGAGTGTGTTTGCTGATCGCTCAAGATAGACAAGCTAAGTACTACAATGCCAATCATCGCAACGTGGAGTTTGCAGTCGGCGATTGGGTGTACTCGAAGTTAAAGCAGTTCAAGGGTTTGTCACAGGTACGATGCCTTAAGAAGCTTAGGCCGAGATACCTTGGACCATTTGATATTCTGGAGTGGATCGACGAAGCGGCTTATCGTCTGAGGCTATCAGTGGAGTTGAGTGGTCTACACGATGTATTCCACATTTCAGTGTTGTGGAAGGCAGTGCAAGAGCCTTCGCAGGATATCGCAGTTGATCAAGTGCCGGTGGACAAAAGGTTGACGACTAAGGTCAAGCCCGTTCGTATTGAAGACTTTGAGGTTTAGCGACTCCGTAACAAGGAGATATGAATGGTCTAGGACCATTGGGACAATTGCGGTCGTGAGGAGCTATCTTGGGAACGGGAGTAGACCATGCTGGAGGAGTTCCCAGAGATATTTCTCTCAGGTAATGCTTTTGTTTTTGTTTATATTTTCATTGGTAATTTCGTGGACGAAATTCTTTTAATAGGGAGAGAGTTGTAACGCCCCGAAACTAAAAATAGCAAAGGGCAGCATTTTGAGCCAAGTCTTGGACTTGGTAGTGGGCACACGGCTTGGGACACGGTCGTGTCCCAGGGTCGTGTCGTGTTCGGGGTTGACGATGCGTTGAGAGGTCGACGATTTTCAAGCGTTTAGTGTCGACATAGGGAACACGGCCTAGGACACGGGCGTGTCCCAAGGCTGTGTCTTGCTCGGGCAGTCTGCGGTTTTATACTAAGGATATTACACGGCCTGGGACACAGGCGTATCCCAGGGAGTGTCTAGCACACGGCATATGACACGGGCGTGTCATATGGCCATGTACTTCTCGGGACATTTCTGGACCTTGTTTGTTTGGTCACACGGTCCGTGACACAGGCAATGATACGGGCGTATCACATATGATACGGCCGTGTCGGATGCCGTGTCATAGGTCGTGTTCTTGTAGGGAGTTCCTGGTGATGGCAAATCAGTAACACGGCCATGAACACGGCCATGTGGCAACCCGTGTTCGGCCCAGGAAGATTATTTTTGGGCTGAATTGTGGCCGTCTGTTTCCTTATTTTAAGATCCGATGGCTGTGGGTGTTTCCTCAGGGATATACCCGGGTTCAGGGTTTAGAAATCCTCATTTACTTTGGTTCACTCTCTTTCTAAAAGCTAGAGAGAGGAGAGAGCAAGGATGAAGAAGGAAGGCTAGATCCGATCACCGGCGGAGTTTAGGAGCTCAAAAATTCGGGACGACTTCGGATCTGCGGAGGCAAGGAGATTGCGGTGCTTTTAATCTGCATAGATTTCCATGGTGCCAAGAAAAAATGCTAGGGTAACGATTCTCATCTGAGGACATGTGAAGTCCTCTTTTCCATTACATAGGAAGCCCTCTCTCGCGAGTATGCGGTGAGTACGTGGCGTTTCATGGGGTAGATATGTGAAGTTCCCCTTTGTGTAGAGTCCATATACGAGAACAGACTTAGGCATGAAGTGTGAAGCCTACCCTGACTAGTTTATCTATATCGGTGATGTTGCATTGCATATACGGCCGAAGAAGACTCCGTGCGAATGTTTGTTTTTCGGGTTTTCTACAGGGTAGATTACAATAGGGAGCCTTGGGGACTAACTCCAAGGTTCACCCGTAAAACTGCGCAGATGCGTGATTATGCCAACATGATGGCTGGGGAGCAAACATGAACATAACCGGGTTATGTGACCTGTGTGATAGAAATGGGACTCGGGGAGTCTTGACCCGCGCATTAAGCTTAAATTGATGTTGCGATGTGAGAAACGGGTCAGGCGGAACTGTACCTGTTCTATGTCGTTCGGTAGGACCGTTGGCATAGATGAGTGTCTCCGGTGGTCTATGGCTTTAATTGACGTGACCCGAGCAAGGAAGACAAAATGATCATAAGGTTGGTCATCCAAGGGACGGTGGTGAGACGGAAACGTTTATGGCTTAAATTGACGTTACGTTGGCCGGTTCGTCGTGAATGTGCCCTGAGTGCACGGGGTGTGTGGTCGTGCGTGCCTGCACCTGTGATGAAGTGTGTTTACACTATACTGCTTGATTATGCTAACAAAATGCAGGGAAAGAGAATCGCCGCACCGAGTTGGGGGTGGGGTCGTTATAATTTGGTCAGCATAGCTGACCGTTGCTTTTGTTTGCCACCGTATGGTGGATTGTTGCTTACAGGTGCTGCGTAGCCGAGTGGTAAATAGCGGGCTAAAGCCCAAGTTGCTTAGCCGGCCCTTGAAGGCCTAATTTTGAGTGTTTTTCTTATATTCTCATGTATGACCGTCCTGCGTGCGGAAGTTTGGAAGTCACTTATTTTTGAGCAAACTATTGTAAGGTCATAAGGTCAGTTCTTGTGTATTGAACATTCCTGTTGTTTTGAGTAGTGGACATTCATGCTTGGTTGGGTTCTTTATTCTTTGCAACTTAAAAAACTGCTTCAGCTAGATGCTCTGTATAGGTCGTTGTGATTGGTTGATTAGTTTCAATGAGTAACTCACCGGTCTGTTCGTGGTATATGGCGTTCGGCCCGGCCGGACCAACTGCTATATGTTATGTAACAGATAGGGGTATTACCCTCCTCTTCCACTAGAACTTCAGAAAGTAGAAGGGCTGTACCAGCCTCTCCCCACATTACTGAAGGGATCCCCTCCACCCCTCCCCAACCTCCATCCCTTCAAGTTCCATCCCAACTAGCAATTCAACCAACCCAACCTTCCACTACCATTATAGTCTATACCCCTACACCACCAACATCTCCTAATCCTTCCTCTCCTACACACATACCATCCAATCCTCCCTCCCCCCAGCCTGATACATCTGTACCTACACCACCCCAATCTCCTCTTCCATCTCATCTTTCTGATATCCCCCACACCAACCTCTCATCGCTCCCATCCTTCAACCTATTATCATCTCCACTGAACACTCCCTCTCCTCCAAATGACTCTCCCTTAGACACTCAAATCCCACCTCCACCTCCATCTCTAACTCCCCAAACACCTACCATATCCACTCAACAAACCATTGCCCCAACCTCTACCTCCCCACACTTGGATTCCCCTCTTGTCACCCCACTCATTACCCTCCTCACACCCCTCCTCCAATCCCTTATAGTGGAAGATATCTCTCCACTTGCTGCCTCCATCTCCTCTTTAGCTGCCCAAATCTCTGCCCTAACTACTGCTCCCTCTTCAGTTGGGGGCCTGGCTTCAGTGCCTACTGAAACCAGGTAGGGGGAGATACTTCATGAAGAAGTAGCATTAGTTGCAGCAGCAGCAGAAGAACCAGTATAACAGGATATGGACACAATAGCAGCAGAAGCAGAAGCAGCAGAAGTAGAAGCAGAAGCAGCAGAAGCCATAGTTGTTGATAATGATTCTGTTGATAGTGATTCTTTTGATTTCTTACCGTTTATAGATTCAGATATGGATTTAGGTGACCAGGTCTCTTAAACTGTTAGTGATTTCATTATAAATCCCACACTTGACCTTATAAAGCTGTTAAGACTTTTTGATATAGTTCATTTGAGCTTTCTTCCAGAGGACCACACTAAGCCATCATTGGCTATAATTCCATATACCTCACCAATAAGCCCTAAAGTTGTCAAATAACTTAAGGCCAGTTTCTTAACCCCTGCTATTCCATCCTCTCCAACAATTGTTTCACCTATTGTATAATCCCCCCTAGCTCCAGTTTTTGTAATGGATGACTCTCCCATGCCTGATCTAGATGCCTTGATCATGGCTGACATTGAGGAAGAGAATAAATCAGTTGCTTTAAGCACTGATGTACATGCTTCTCCAGTTTCCCCACCAGCTTCTTCAAAGACAGAAAAGACAGCAATCTCTGATGACACAATAAGAGAGATTGATGTTATGTATGATAATCTTCGACCTTCGGATGATGATGATGGTTCTGATGAGGACCCAAAGAGGAAGAAAATCTCAAGGAAAAGGAAATCTCCTCAACCATCTGCCCCAAAACCCAATCCGGCAATTGACACTCCCTATTATATTCTGCAAAACATAACTCCATATAAAGGGATGCCAGCTTGGATGTGGCAATACACCTCCTGTTATACTCCTCCTCCTCCTCCTGCCGCTGGTGCTTCAGGGACTACTTCTCAAAGGTCAGATGCACCCTCCAGGCCTACATCCTTTACTAGAACTTATCAAAGGCAGGAAAGGCCATCGAAACACCATTCCCAAGGAAGAAGCCAGCAAAGGAATATAAGTTCTACAGAGCAAATAAAGGAGGTAGTCTATCAAAAACCAGAATTTTCTCCTCCCAAACAGCAAGCTTAACAAAGAAGGCATAAAGAATCTCATAAGCCTAAAGGAAAATATAGTGAGACTGCACCTCCAAAGTCTCTATATACACAGAGTGGTGAAAGCCAAACAACAACAAATTTCCAAGCACTGCCCACTCAATTCAGTCCTGTTACCCTGCTACCACATCAAGATAATCAATCATTTGTCAGTAAGGATGTCGATCCCAACTTCAGGATGGCTAGGCTGCAAGAGTTAATTGGTCTATCAAAAATTAAGAAGGATAGAGAAGAAGGAGAAGATCCAACTAAGTTTACTACTATGTCTTCATACAGAGAGAAAGAGCTGGGTAGACTTGAAGTAAGAAAGAAAGTGTTTAATCCTGCAGAATATATGGCAATACACCCAGAGGCTGTAGTACCAATATCCTCCACCCTAACTGTGATTGGAGCAGCTAATATGTAAATGTAAAAGAAAGTAGTTGCTAATCCTGACAGGGAAATCATTTTTACTCAGCTTGGAGATAAGAGCAAAGGAGCAGAGAAATAGAAGAAATAGAGCCTGAACTCCAATATGGATGGTATACTTTTGAAAAACAGTGTTCTATGATACAAAGCTAACTGTGTAAATATATCTGCTGCATATATATTATTTCATTTTCTGCCAGATATATATTTTCTTGCTTTGTACATTTCCTTTTATCATTAAGTCTGAAATAGTGACCTCACCCAAATAGGGGGAGATTGTTGGATCCCTAGTTGGATTTTGGCTAGGTTCACAAAGTCAGGATATGACCCAACATGTATAGCCAGAGTCATGGTTGTGTACTAGAGTCTAGGTCAAGTCCTTCGAGTCAACAATACAAAGGACCAGTCTCCAACACTGCCAGAGACACAAGACTTAGAGAAAATTCGTGACTTAGAAAAAGAGTTCTACGCTCTTCGATCTCAGGTCAACAAAATTCGTACTTAGCTCGATGAACTCAAAGACAATTCTCTGAGCTGAGCTCGACAAACATGGTTCTTATATCGACGAACTTTGGACAAAGTGTAACACCCCAAAAATCCCTAAGTCCAAAAATGAGTCAGGCTGGGTGATACGGCCTGGGAAAGGGGCGTGTCCAAGGGCATGTCCTGCTTGGGTGAATACCTGGGTGGTGTTGAGTGGCATTGAGTGGCATTGAGTAGAATGGAGGTGAGTGTGGTGACACGGCCTTGGACACGGGCGTGTCCAAGGGCGTGTCCTGCTCGGGTGAATACCTGGGTGGACTTGAGTGGCACTGAGTGGCGTTGAATGACGTTGATTGTGGAACACAGACTATGATACGGGCATGTCACAGGGGCGTGTTTGGCACACGGCTAAGTACATGGGCGATCTGGTCTTAGGTTGAAAGAGTGACATGGCTAGTCATACGACCATGTGCTTTCTGACACGGGCGTGTCAGGGGTTTTACACGGGCGTGTCTAAGCCCATGTTCTGGACTTAGTGAGTCGGTTCTATAGCCGCTTCAGTAACATGGCCTGTGACACGAGCGTTTCACAACCCGTGTTCAGTCCAGGAAATCAATTTTAGGGCTGATCTGATCCGTTCATTTTCTTTAGCCAAGATCCAATGGTCTAGGCACATCCCTAGGGTGATAAGGCCGGGCTTGAGAAGAAGGAAGATCATGTTTTAGTTGTGCCTTACTTTTTCTTAAGTAAGAGAGAGAGGATAGATTGAGGAGGAAGAAGAAGAGGTATCCGGCTATCGGTGGTGCTACTGTGGTTCAAATCGCGAGCCGAGTTCGGATTTGCGAAGGCAAGGCTGTTGCGAGGACGTTCATCCGTTTGCTTTTCTCTCCAAGGCTCCGAAGCGTCTTCAAAGGGTAATGATTCCCTTCTTGGACAAGTGAAGTCCTTATTTCCTACATTTTCATAGTATTCCTCCACCAAAAGGTGGATGGCGAAGATATTCCCTTAGGATTTATGGTTCATCCCTTATTTAAGTGCATTAGAACCAGAAGTGTGAGTAGGGTTTGGCATGTTGTGTGAAGCCCATCCGGACATGTTGGTAAGGATTGGTGATGCTTGTTTGCACATCGGAGAAGACTCCGTGATTCTTTCTAGTATGCATGAAATATGTGGTGGATTCCTGTGGCTTGGTTCCGCAGGAAGTACTGGAGGAAGTCCAGGAAGTTGTGAGAGTTGGGTTCAACTCTTGTGGATGTAAGTGCCATGTGGTATAAAGGACTTAGTGCCGAACAGGAAAGGTGAAACCGACCCGCGACTGTAAGTTGACTATGAGTACTTTGGTATTCCTTTGTGGCAAGGTGATTTGAGCAATGGGGGTGGCTGATCTATACCTGCGTTATGCCAGCTGTACAAGAGAGCGTCAAGCCATTGGGGTTTCGTTAGGGGCATAATGAGAGTCTTTGGCTAGGGCGCCATAAAGACTAGGAATCCTCATGTTTGACTGCCATATCTGGGACCTCTGAACGGTGGTGGGATCCGTTGTTTCCGGTACACCTGAATGTGCTCTGAGATCACGGAGGGTCGGGCCGTCGTGCCGGCATTTGTGATATGTATGACCTTGGTGGCTGAAAACATATATGTGTGTGATGTAAATTTCTATACAGGGAAGGAATTCCGCTGCCCTGTGCCAGGGGCAAGGTCGTTATAATTGGTCAGCTGAATGCTTGTCGTTGCCCTATTTGCCACCAGTTGGTGGAATGGTTCTTGCAGGTTCAGGTGGTGTTGGTCTAAGCGGGACTTAGCGGGCTGAAGCCCAAGCTGTGTTGCTATTGCGTTGCTTCCCTCGAAGGCCTTGTTTTGCTTAGTGTTGTTCATGTGTGGCCGGACTGTGTGCCTATGTTTGTAAACCACACCTTATGTTCAGAGAAACTTGAAAACGCCATAAGGTTTGTGTACCTGTTGTGTATGGTTGTATACATTCCTATTTTGTTATAGAAGTGGACAATTCCTGTATTATTGAGTTCATATTTTCAACCCTGAAGCTTCCACTAGAATGCTCTGTGTTAGGGAGAGGTGATTCGTGGTATTATTTCGCGATGTCTCCGCTTTTTTGTGGAATATGGTGTGGGGCCCCGGCCGGACCCTCTATTATATCCTACGTGACGGGTAGAGGTGTGACAATTTGGTATCAGCTTGTTGGTCGATCTCTTCCAAATTCGAGGATGAATTCTTTTGCGGGGTGGCGAGCTCGTGTCATTACTGCCATTATAACGCATATATTGAACTCAATAATGTCCACTTAGGAATGTATATATTCTTGTTTTGTGAACCTGTGTGTTCATTTTTGGTGATTTTGACGTTTGTTTAGTTGCTAAATTATGTTTCTATACATATAGGTGACTAGAAGTGTTGTGGGTCAGTCAGAACCTCAGCACTCTATTGAAAGTGTGGTACTGGCTGAGGTGCCCACACCTCCTCCATATGATGAAATTGTCTGTTTGATTACGAAGACAGTGATTGCGGTTATGAATGCTCAACAAGCTTGGCATGCTCGGCCTGCAGTGGTGCCAATTCATGTTGAGATAAGGCAAGAACCAGTAGAGGCTGTAGTTGATCCGGGAGCGACAGATCAACAATTGAAGTTGTTCATGATCTTCAATCCTCCTCAATTTACTGGGGTGGGTTCCCCAGCCCAAGCGGAGGATTTGCTCTTAACGATTAAGAGGCTCTTGATAGCTATTAGAGTAGAGGAGGAACAGAAAGTCACACTAACCACTTTCCTGCTCGAGGGAGAGGCTCGGTTGTGGTGGGACGAGGTAGAACTGCATCACTTGGCGGGCAGACGTTTTACGAGAGTCTCGATGGAAAAGTTCTCTCGATTGTTTTTAGAAAAGCATCTCTCGATGCAGCAAAGAATTTCCATGGAGTTGGAGTTCCAACGTTTAACTCAAGGGGAGCATAGTGTGGATAAGTATCTGCATGAATTTACACGTTTGGGATGGTACACTGGAAATATCTTCGCCGAAGAGGAGCGTAAGACCTGTCAGTTTTATGGGGGACTACGAGATGAGCTACGGTATTTGCTCTCGAGTTCTGTGAATAAGGGATTCCAAACGTTTGTCTGTACGGCTCGGCCTTTGGAAAAGGATATGAAAAGAGGACAAGCAAGGGGGAACTTGGCTGTTACAAAACCGGAGTTTAAGCCGCCGCGTCCGGAGAAGTTTGGATACCGAAGGAGGTTGAATAAGAAGTCCAAATCTACTAGACAAGCTCCTTCAACGACTGTGACGGAAGCATCTTCTGGGTATGGATCTCGCGCTTATTTTACGAGTGGGAAGTTTGGACACTTTGCACGTGATTGCCGAGTTGGCCCTCCAAAGGGTGAAATAAAGACAGGAGCATCTTATGCGGAGAAAAAGAAGAAAGTGGTGGAGTCTTCTGCATCGCTCGCACAGCCCCGGGTCTTCAACCTTGGGCAACAGGAGGCCATTAAGTACGCCGATGTCATCACAGGTGCGCGCAGTTTTTAATTTTATTGTATGTTGTATGCTGTTCTTGTTTTAAATTTGGTGTTATAGGTTTTGTCCTTATACGAGACTCTCTGGCACGAGCACTGTTCGATACAAGTGCTTCTTATTCGTTTCTGTCGGATGATTTCATCTTCGAAATCGGGTTACTTATACGAACCGCGACAGACATTCTGAAGGTGTTATTACCTAACGGATGTTTGATGTGTGCGGATAAGTCTTGGTGTGTTGAGGTCAAGATAGGGAGTCGGAATTTCAAGGTGGAAACGTTAGTATTGCCAATATCAGAGTTTTATATAATCTTTGGTATGGACTTGCTATCTGAGCAGCATGCTTGTATTGATTGCACCTCAAAAGAGGTTACATTGGGAAAAAAATACCGATCAAGTGGCCAAGTTAAGTGGCATGCGAGGGATGAGTAGGGTATTGATATCTGCTCTCCATGTCGTTAAGCAGTTCGGAAGGGTGCGCAGTTATTCTTCATACTCATTGAGTCGGTGGAGCCGAAGTCCAGTGTAAGTGAGGTGTCGATTGTATCGGAATACGTTAATGTGTTTCCAAAAGTCCTTCCGGGGTTACCACCCCAAAGGTAAATCGACGTCGCTATCGAGTTGGGGCCAGGTGTGAAACCTGTGGCCCGCTCGCCATATCGAGTAGCGCCAAAGGATATGGCAGAACTAAAGGTTCAGTTGCAAGAATTGCTAGAGCAAGGATACATACGCCCAAGTCACTCGCCTTGGTGCGCGCCAGTTCTATTTATGAAAAAGAAGGATGACAGCTTGCGTCTATGCATTGATTATAGAGAACTGAACAAACTAACAGAAAAGAACAAGTATCCAATTCCACGGATCGACGACTTGTTTGATCAGTTAGTTGGCTCGACTGTACAGTCCAAGTTGGATTTGAAGTCAGGCTACTATCAGTTGAGAGTTCGTGAAAGTGACATACCCAAAACAGAGTTTGGAACACGCTGTGGTCACTATGAGTTCACGGTAATGCCATTTGGGCTGTCTAATGCGCCATTGGTATTCATGGACTTGATGCATCAAACATTTACGGAATACTTGGACCTCTTTCTGATCGTCTTTATTGACGATATCCTCGTATATTCCAAAATCCGAAGAAGATCATGCAAATCACTTGCGGATGGTGTTGCACACCCCAAGGAAGAATAAGCTCTACGCCAAGTTCTCTAAGTGTGAGTTTTGGCTATCGTCAGTGGCTTTCCTTGGCCATGTTGTTAGTGGAGAGGGCATTGCGGTGGATCCTTCCAAGATAGTTGCTATACGGGAGTCGCCTGTTCTCTCTTCAGTAGCATAAGTAAGGAGTTTTCTTCGGCTTGCGGGCTACTACAAGCGCTTCGTAGAGAATTTCTCGAAAATCGCTTTGCCTCTCACCACAATGATGAGAAAGGATCAGAAGTTCATTTGGATGCCGGAGTGCGCTCGAGCTTTTGAAGAGTTAAAGGGTCGTTTGACCGCGGCGCAAATCTTAACATCGCCATGTGGTCAAGACGGCTTTGATGTCTATAGTGATGCATCCGGGAGCTGCTTAGGCTGCGTTCTTTTACAATTCAGAAAAGTGATAGCTTATGGCTCACGCTAGTTGAAGGTGCATGAACAGAATTACCCCGTCCATGATTTGGAATTGGCGGCGGTAATATTTGAACTCAAACTGTGGCATCATTATTTATATGTCGTGAAAGTGGATATATTCACGGACCATAAGAGGCTTAAATATTTGTTGGATCAGAAAGATCTTAATATGCGACAAAGAAGGTGGATGGAGTTTCTTAGTGACTACACCTTCCAAATTCTTTATACTCCCGGTAAAGGGAATGTAGTCGCAGAATCCTTGAGTCGTCGGACTCCGGTAAGGGCAAGTTGGCTTTTAAGGCATGATGAAAGCCTTATTCGAGAACTGGAGGCATTAAATACTTCTTGTGTTGAAAGGAATCCCACTACAGATGCGTGCTTAAACTGGACAGAGGTACAGTATGACCTTGCGGACAGAGTTCGACAAGCAACTGAACTTGATGAAAGACTACAATGCTATGTAGCAGAAAGTGCGGACTCTAGATTTTCATTTAATGACGGTCTTTTTAGGAAGGACGGTCGTCTGTGTGTCCCAAGTAAGGGTAAGCTTTGTGAAGAGGTGATGTATGAAGGCCACTTCACAAAATATTAAGTTCACCATGAGAGCACGAAGATGTATAAAGATATGTAGAAGTTGTTTTGGTGGCCTGGAATGAAGAAGGGCATAACACACTATGTCACTAAGTGTCAAACATGTGCTTTGGTAAAGGCAAAATGCCAAAAACCGGGTGGTTTACTAAAGCCGTTACCTATTCCTGAATGGAAATTTGACGATATTTCCACAGATTTCGTGCATGGATTGCCCAGATCACAGCGTGTAAATGATGTGGTATGGGTGATTGTAGACCGGTTAACCAAGGTGTCACACTTCATCCCGATCCGTAAGGACGATTCAGTTGAGAAGTTGGCAAAGATGTACATGGATACTATTGTACGATTGCACGGTGTGCCCCGTAGCATCGTTAGTGATTGAGATGGGCGTTTCACTTCGGGTGATTGGAGATTAGTCCACGAACTGTTGGGTACAAAATTACATTTTTGTACAGCCTTCCACCCTCAAACGGATGGTCAGACCGAGAGGACCAACAAGATGTTGGAGGATATGCTCCGAATTTATGCGCTGGATTTTGGGAAGAATTGGGAAGATCATCTCGGTGTGGTTGCGTTCTCCTATAACAAAAGCTACCAAGCGAGTATCCATATGGCGCCCTTTGAGGCTTTATACGGTAGAAAATGTCGTACACCTTTGGCTTGGGTGGAGACTGGCGAAACGAAGTTGTATCTACGAAAAGAGTTAGATGATGCCAACTCAGTTATTCGGTTGATATGTGAAAGACTGATGGTGGCTCAAGACATACAAGCTAAGTATTATAATGCCAAGCACCGAAACATGTAGTTTGCGGTGAGCGATTGGGTGTACTTGAAAATCAAACCATTCAAAGGTGTGTCCAGGATACGACATCTGAAAAAGTTGAGCCCGAGGTATCTGGGACCGTTTGAAGTGGTCAAGCGTATTGGTGAAGCTGCCTATCAGTTTGCACTTTCGCAAGAGCTGAGTGGTTTACAGGATGTGTTTCATGTCTTGGTGTTGCCGAAGGTGCTAAGAGAGCCAGTCCAAGTGGTTGTTGCAGATCAAGTATCGTTTGACAGTGGGCTAAATACGAAAGCTCGGCATATTAAAATCGAGGATCGAGCCGAAAAGAAGTTGATGAACAAGATGATCGGGATGTTCAAAGTCCGGTGGGGCAATTGTGGCCATGAGGAGCTAACATGGGAGCGAGAGCAGACCATGCTAGCTGAGTTTCCCGAGCTTTTGTGTAATTTGTTGACTGTGTACGTTCTGTTGCTGCGTACAAATTTCGGAACTAAATTTTATGTTAAGGGGGGGGGGGGAAATTGTAACACCCCAAAAATCCCTAAGTCCCAAAATGAGTCAGGCTGGGTGACACGACATGGTACACGGGCGTGTCCAAGTGCGTGTCCTGCTCGTGTGAATTCCAAGGTTGCGCTAAGTGGCGTTGAGTGGCGTTGAGTGGCGTTGAGTAGAATGGCATTGAGTGTGGTGACACGGGCGTGTCCAAGGGCGTGTCCTGCTCGGGTTAATACCCGGGTGGCGTTGAGTGGCGCTGAGTGGCGTTTAGTGTGGAACACAGCCTGTGACACGGGCGTGTCACATCGGTGTGTTTGGTACACGGCTAAGGACATGGGCGTGTGCCTTAGCCGTGTCTTTCTAGGGTGATATGTTCTTGTGTTGAAAGTGTGACACGGCTAGTCACATGGCCGTGTGCTTTCTGACACGGGCGTGTCCGGGGTTTGACAAGGCGTGTCTAAGCCCATGTTCTGGACTGAGTGAGTCGGTTTTGTAGCCGCTTCAGGAACACAGCATGTGACACGGGCGTGTCACAACCTGTGTTCAGTCCAGGAAATCAGTTTTTGAGCTGCTCTGATCCATTCAGTTTCTTTAACCAAGATCTAATAGTCTAGGGTCATCCCTGGGGTGATAAGGCCGGCTTTGAGAAGGAGGAAGCTCATGTTTGAGTTGTGCCTTGCTTTTTCTTAAGTAAGAGAGAGGAGAGCTTGAGGAGGAAGAAGAAGAGGAACCCGGCTGCCGGTGGTGCTACAGTGGTTCAAATCAGAAGACGAGTTCGGATTTGCGAAGGCAAGGCTGCTGTGAGGACATTCATACATTTGCTTTTCTCCCCATGGCTCCGAAGGGACTTCCAAGGGTAACGATTCTCTTCTTGGATAAGTGAAGTCCTTCTTTCCTGCATTTGCATAGGAATCCTCTGCCAAAAGGTTGATGGCGAAGAGATTCCCTTTGGATTGGTGGTTCATCCTTTGTTGTAGTGCATTAGAACCAGAAGTGTGAGTACGGTTAGGCATGATGTGTGAAACCAATCCAGACATGTTGGCCTTGATTGGTGATGCTTGTTTGCACATCAGAGAAGACTTTGTGATTCTTGCTAGTATGCAAGAAATATGTGGTTGATGCCTATGGTTTTGTTCCGCAGGAAGTACTGGAGGAAGTCCAGGAAATTGTAAGAGTTGGGTTCAACTCCTTTGGCTGTGATTGCCATGTGGTATAAAAGACTTTGTGCCAAACAGAAAAGGTGAAACCGACCTGTGCCTGTAAGTTGACCATGAGTACTTCGGTATTCCTTTGTTGCAAGGCGATTTAAGCAACGAGGGTGGCTGATCTGTACCTGCATTATGCCAGCTGTACAAGGGAGCGTCAAGGCATTGGGCTTTCGTTAGGGGCATAATGAGAGTCTTTGGCATGGGCGCCATAAAGACTAAGAATGCTCAAGTTTGACCGTCATGTCTTGGAACTCTTAACGGTGGTCGGATCCAGTGTTTCCGGTAAACTTGAATGTGCCCTGAGTGCACGGAGTGTCGGGTCGTCGTGCCAGCATTTGTGATATGTATGGCCTTGGTGGCTGAAAACTTATATGTGTGTGTTGTAAATTGCTATGCAGGGACGGAATTACGCTGCCCTGTACAAGGGGCATGGTCGTTATAATTGGTCAGCTGAATGCTGACTGTTACGCTGTTTGCCACCGGTTGTTGGAAAGGTTCTTGCAAGTGAAGGTGGTGCTATTCTAAGCGGGACTTAGCGGGCTGAAGCCCAAGCTGCATTGCTGCCCTCGAAGGCCTTGTTTTGCTTAGTCTTGTTCATGTGTGGCCGTCCTGCATGCCGATGTTTGTAAACCACACCTTATGAAACTTGTAAACGCCATAAGTCTGTGTACATGTTGTGTATGGTTGTATACATTCCTATTTTGTTATAGAAGTGGACAATTCCTGTATTATTGAGTTCATATTTTCAACCCTGAAGCTTCCGCTAGAATGCTCTGTATTAGGGTGCGGTGATTCGTGGTATTATTTCGTGACGTCTCCGCTTGTTTGTGTAATATGGTGTGGGGCCCCGGCCGGACCCTCTATTTTATCCTACGTAATGGGTAGAGGTGTTAAACAAAGTGACAACACTTCTAAGTCAAACTTCGGTCGACAAACTTAGAGCTTCAGCTAGACGAACTCTGTTATCTGATCCAAGATCGACTAATCAGATTTTTCAACACTCAACACCAGAGAATATCACACTCAATGCCAGGATGATGATTCAACACTCAATGCCAGAGAACATCACACTCAAAGCCAGGATGATGATTCAACACTCAACGCCAAAGAACATCACACTCAACGCCAGAATGATGATTCAACACTCAGCACCAGAAAACAGTCTAAGTCCAGAATCAAAACTAAGGTCGACTATCTTGGACCTAAACTAGACGATATCTGTTCTCAGGTCTCAGGTTGACGATCTTGGACATCAGATCGACGATCTTGGTGCACAGAATAGGAAAATTGTCAAGCAGCAGTCAGCCATTCTTAGGTCGACGAACCTGGAGCTCAGCTCGACGAACTTGGATCTCAACTCGACGAACTATGGACTCAGGTCGACGAATCCAGGCTTGGCTGTTTCACTTTTATGTTCCTATTTTATTGCAATGATTCCTGAGTAATTTATGCTCTAATATTCTCTGAATATTACCGTTAGAGAAGAGCATTAATTATGGTCTTCATCAGGATTATTGCCTGCCGTTTTTCTAAGGGACAGTTGGGGAAACAAATCAATGCCAAATAATTCCAAGGCCGCCAGCATTAATTGCAAGAAGAATTTAAAAATTCAAATGGACTTCCACATGGAAAATATAAAGATATAGATTTCCCTTCTTCCTGTAGAACATACGACACACAAGGCAGAAGAGTAATAAATATACAGAATACTCGAGACACAAAAAATCAATTAGTCAAGAAATCAACTACTGCTAGACTAGAAGAAGAACAAATTTCTGAACAAAAAGAACAATCATCCAAATAATGAGTCTTCTTCTCTCATTCTCTCATGAATCTTGAATAGGACAACAACTACTACTGCATCTGTCAAGAAGTTCCTGAAGTTCTTCTGGTTGAAGTTGAAAGCTTGAAGGCCTATCACCCTGAAGTAAAGCTCAATTTAATCCTGAACAAACTCAATATCTCATGGGGAGCTTTTGTCACAATCAAATCCACAAGTCTTCTCAGTTGTTTAAGAAAGAGAAGCCACCATCACACTATCACCCCCTCTGTAAAAAGGGTTCTCTACTCCCTTCAAAAGTGATTCCTGGTTGCAAGTATCCTAACCAAAAGACTTGAGGTTTGGTTTTTGAGAACCTTACCAAAAGCTCATTGGTGGCAGTCACCTGAACAAAAACCTGTGTTGATTCCAACCAGAGTGGTAGAAGAGTGGATGTACCCAGGTTGGGGAACAACTATAAAGTTCTTCTGTTGTCTGGTTGCCCTTTTTATTTTGTTATTGCTGTGGCTATGTTAGTTAGGATATTGTTATTTTTATTAGTCTAATCTGATGTGGTGTGATATATCACCCAAGTTTTAGAACAAGGTATCTTGTTCAGCAAAAAGTTTTAATTACAAGATATACTCTATTCACCCCCCTCTGGAGTATATTAGATCTAACCCTCACTTTCATTCTGTTTATCCACTAGCTTGCCAAGTCCACACCTGTCTTAGCCACATGAATTAACATGTCCAATCAATGAATAGAAGGTACCCTACATACATAAAACTTGTAGGACATGTTAGATTACAACATGTATATACCATTGTCTACAAGGCCTTCTTCAAATTTAGGACATTTTGATCAATGGACCCAACAAGTGGGCATAACGTCAAGATCAATCCCATAAGAATGCACAAAGTCATGCATCTGCCTAAGTTTAGGCCGTCTGATGATGAATAAAAACTATATCAAACTGATGTAAAATCTGACCTAAAGTGGTGTGTGCTATCTAAGCACACCACTGGATATGTATTGAGAAAAGAGCTGAATTTCAAAGGAAAGTTCTTAGCTGATGTTGTTGGGAAGGCTCTGTTCTGCAAGAAAGGTTCCCATTACCAGATATCTAGAAAGATGTTCGAGCTGATGAAAAGAATAATTCTATCTAAGAAAATTGACTAGGGGAAGCTCCTCTTTGACAGAATAGAAGACTATATCCCAGAGATAAAACTAGGAAGGATATTATCTTTGCACTTACATAATACTGTTCTAGGGATACTCAACATGAGGCTAGGAACAAAGATCCATCACACATGGAGGATGGACTCTAAGATATTTGATAGGTAGGATAGAGTCTTTATAACAATCCAAATCCCAATTTGGAGTTAAGGCTGGGTGACACGGCCTGGGACACGGGCGTGTCCCTAGGTGTGTCCAGCTCTGACTACTCGAGTGTGTCTCGAGTAGGACTCGAGTGGGCCTCGAGTGTGTGTCGAGTGAGGAACACGGCCTGGGAAACGGGCGTGTCCCAGGGCATGTCATCACTGTGTGTCGCGAGTTCTCGAAGAAGTGCAGTCAATGATCTTTGATACACGACACGGTAAGGGACACGGGCGTGTCCCAGGGCATGTCCTGCTCAGGTTGGGAGCCTGGCTGTGTCGGGTGAGGAACACGGCCTGGATCCCCGGTATGTTCTTTATAACACGTGCGTGTCAAAGTTGACACGGCCGTGTTGGGAACCCATGTACCTTATTGGATTGTTGGTCCTGTGTCGATTGAGGGACACGCCCCACAGCACGGGCGTATACTTGTTGATACGGGCATGTCAGGAGCTTACATGGGCGTGTCTTAGAATGTTTCCTGGTCTATTTTTTAGTCGGTTGTGTGCCGCTTAAAGTACATGGCCTATGACACGGGCGTGTCACAAGACATGTCAGCCCAGGGAAGATGCTTTGTAGAGCGAATCCTGGTCGTTCATTTCCTTCAATTTGTTTCTAATGGTCCAAGCTCCATCCTGTTGTTATAAGCCTATGGATTGAGAAGTATTTCTCATTCTATTGTTTGTCATTCTCTTTTTAAGAGAAGAGAGAGAGGAGAGCACGGAAGGAAGAAGGAGAAGGATTCCGGCCGCCGGTGGAGCTTTAGCGATCCGAATCGAGTGCCGAGTTCAGCGTTGTGGAGGCAAAGCCGTCGTGGTGATTACCATCCAGGTAGATTTCCATGGATCAAAAGCGATCGTCAAGGGTAACAATCTCCTTCTTCGAAAAATGAAGTCCTACTTTATACATATTCATGGAATCCTCCACCAAGAGGTGAAAGCATAATCGATTTCAGCAGGTTGATAGTTGATGTCCCCAGTTGATTCTGCATCTACATCCAAAAATGAGTAGTACAGAATATGCATGCTGGGTGAAGTCCATCCGGGCGGTTAGTCAGGATTGGTGATGTTTATATTGCGAACAAGTGAAGACTCCATGTATGTAACGAGTAGGTTACGGGGTTTGTGAGGATGCTTGTAAGCTTCTTGTGTTGTATGCTCTTCATGAGCTATATACGATGTGGCCGTGAGAGCGATTCTTTGTGGTTATGGAACCTTTGTGGCATTGGAATTGTACGCTCTACGTGAGACGTATGCTGAAGCGGCACTGTATTGAGAGATTAATTGGTAGCACTATAAATGGGGGCTGCGGGCCTTCCCGGCTTATTATATTTCGGTGGTTGGTCAATCTAGAGGTACCATGCACCTGTGTTATGAGCGATCGATTGGTAGCAACGCAAATGGGGGGCGGTGGGCCTTCTCGGCTTATTATACTATGGGAGTAGGTCGATCTATAGTGCTTATTGGTTTCTGTGAGGTGAACGCCTGTGAGTGGGATGGGCGAGGATGTCTCCAACATGCGTGTTGTAGTGGACTAGTGCCCGACCAACAAGTTAATAACCTCTAATCGGTGGTGGGATTAGAAACGATTCAGTACACTATAAGCGTGCCCTGAGTGCACGGAGCGTCTTGCATGAAGGCAGAGGTTTGTGATGTTGTTGTGCGTGAGTGCACTTGTTGGGATATATATTTTGTGATTGCAATGCATGCAGGGAAGGAACCACTGGCCCGGGTAAGGGGTAGGGTCGTTTTAATAGGTCAGTTGAATGCTGACCATTGCTTTGTTTATCACCCTTGGGGTGGACGTCCATATGCAGGTGCTGCCCTTGCTGATCCTTACTTTGATTGATCCGTCTGAAGCCCTTGTTGTTGCTTGTAGGCCTTTGAAGGATGTGCGAAGAATTGGATTTCATATGTGGCCAGCCAGCTTGTCGATGTATGAAACCATCTCTTGTAAAGAGAAACATGTAGGGCCTTAAGGCCGTGAGCGTTTGTGTATTTATATACATTCCTTGTGTTATATATAAATGTGTTATTTATATATTTAGTAGAAATTCGTTGGATGAGTTCATGCAAGTAATAAACTTCTGCTAGAATGCTATGAGTTAAGATGCGAGTAGAAAGTATTTTTATATTCACACGTGATTCCACCGTTTGTCTGTGAAATATGGCGTGGGGCCCCGGTAGGACCCTATGTTATATTCAATGTGACAGATGGAGGCGTTACAAAGTGGTATTAGATCTTAGGTTTGGTAGGGATAATATAGTTGAACTCAAGAATGTCCACAAGGAATGCAATACATGTGTTTGAGGAGTATGAGCGTGTATACTAGGCATTTTTGTCGTTTTGGAATAAAAATTAATGATGTCTTGTTAACTTATAGTTGAAAAGGAGTGGAGCTGGGCAGTCTTAACCCCAGCATTCGAAAGAGAGTGCGGCACCAGCTGAGGTGCCCACACCTTCTACTTCTGTGAAAACCGTACGCTTAGTTGCGGAGGCGCTATTTTCCATGTTTCATGCACAACCTACTAGAAGGCAATGCCTGTAGTGGAGCAAGTATGGGTTGGTGCGAGGCAAGAGCGTGTTGAGGCTCTGCTTGACGAGCAAGCGGCTTATGAGCAACTGAAGCGGTTTTTGGAGTTTCATCCTCCTATGTTTGATGGGGTGGGTTCCCCAACGCAGGCTGAGGATTTGTTCGCAAGAGTGAAGAGGATCCTGACAGCGATCAGGACTGATGAGGGGGAGAAAGTTACTTTAGACACTTTCCTGCTGGAAGGAGATACGAGGCTTTGGTGGGGATAAACTCAAATTACACCAATTTGCAGGCAGAGGCCTAGGGGAGTTATCGATGGAGGAATTCTCCAGATTATTTTGGGCAAAGTATTTGCCAGTGCCGCAGTGAATTGCAATGGAGAATGAGTTCAAACATCTAGTGCAGGGTGAGAATACTGTTGATAATTACATGCATGAGTTTACCAAGTTGGGGCGCTATGCGGGCTTTACTTTTGTGAAAGAAGCGCGGAAGACGAATAGGTTCTATGAGGGACTTCGTGATGAGCTGATGTTGGCCTATGCGGTGAACCAAGGATTCCAAGCGTTAGTAGATACAACCTATGCGCTCGAAAAGGATTTGAAGCGGGTGCAGGACAAGAAAAACTTGGTGGTGGAAAAGCCAGAGTTCAAAGTTTCACAGTCGGAATAATTTGAATTGAGCAAATGAGATAAGAAGAGGTTAAGGCCTGCTGAACAAACTTCTTTGGATGTTGATTCGGGCGTAACGTTTGGGTAAGGACGTGTGGAGACACGTATGTGTTTTTACTGTTGGAAGCATGGACATATCGCCCGATTTTGTTGGAGTGGCCCTTCAAAGGGTGAGAGAAAGACCGGTGCGTCCTATGGGGAAAAGGGCAAAGCTGTAACAGAGGCATCTGCATCCCAGGCCCAACCTCGAATGTACACTCTCGAATTACAGGAGCCGTAAAGCTTGAATCGTGACGTACAGCAGCCTCACATGTATAAATTGTAATTATAGGAGGTCGTAAAGCGGATTACAAAGGATGCCGATGAGCGAAAATAAAGTAAAGAGTGTACTTTACTATTATTGTCGTTATGTAATGTTGTAATGTCTATTTGTAAAAAACTATTGTGTGTGCCATTCCGTGGGGCGAGACAAGCTACGACCTCTGAGCTCTAAACCCAAATAATTTTTGTTAAGGTACACCAAAGGAGTGGTTTTGTTGGTGTCTATTGTTGCGCTAAATTTCGGGACGAAATTTTTGTAAAGAAGGGAGGGTTGTAACACCCCAAATCCCGATTTGGAATTCAGGCTGGGTGACAAGGCGTGGGACACGGGCATATACTAAGGCATGTCCAGCTCTGGGTACTTGAGTGGGTCTCAAGTAGGACTCGAGTGGGCCTCTTGTATGGCTCGAGTGAGGCACATGGCCTGGGACACGGGCGTGTCCTAGGGCGTGTCCTTTATTGTGTGTCGCAAGTTCTCAGCGAAGTGCAATTTACGATCTTCGAGAGGTGACATTGCTAGGGATACAGGCATGTCCTAGGGCATGTCCTGCTCGGGATGGTAGTCGGGCTGTGTTGGGTGAGGAACACGGTCGGGATCCCAGGAATGTTCTGGGTGACATGGGCGTGTCAAAGTAGATACGGGCGTGTAGAAAAACCCGTGTCCCTTTCGTGATTGTTGGTCCTATGTCGATTGAGGGACACGCCCCTCAGCACGGGCGTGTAGTGGTTGACACAGGCATGTCAGGAGATGACACGGGCATGTCTAAGCACGTGTCCTAGTCTTGTTTGAGTCAGTTGTGTTCCGCTTAAAGTTAAAGGTGTGTGAGACGGGCGTGTCATAAGCCGTGTCAGCCCAGGGAAGATGCTTTGCAGAGCGAATGATGGTCGTTCATTTCCTTCAATTTGGATCTAATGGTCAATTCTCCTTCCTACTATTATAAGGCTAAGGATTGAGAAGTATTTCTCAATCTATTGTTGGCCATTCTCTTTCTAAAGAGAAGAGAGCAAGGAAGGAAGAAGGAGAAGGATTCCGGCTGCCGGTGGAGCTTCAACGATCCGAATCGAGAGCCGAGTTCAGCATTGTGGAGGCAAAGACGTATGGATGATTACCATCCATCTAGATTTCCAAGGCTCCAAAGCGATCGTCAAGGGTAACGATCTCCTTCTTGGACAAGTGAAGTCCTACTTTATGCATGTGCATGGAATCCTCCACAAAGAGGAGGAAAGCGTAAGCGATTCTAGCGGGTTGATTGTTTATATCCCCGATTTGGTCTGCATCTACATCCAAAAATGTGTAGTACGGAATAGGCATGCTGTGTGAAGCCCAACCGGACGGTTAGTCTGGATTGGTGATGTTTATATTGCGAACCTGAGAAGACTCTGTGTATGTAACGAGTAGGTTAGAGAGTTTATGAGTATGCTTGTGAGCTTCTTGTGTTGTATGCTCTACATGTGCTGTATACGATGTTGTCGTGAGAGCCATTCTTTGGGATTGTGGAACCTTTGTGGCATTGGAATTATACACTCTACGTGAGTTTTGTGATGAAGCGGCACTGTATTGAGAGATCAATTGGTTACACTACAAATGGGGTGTTGCGGGCCTTCCCACTTGTTACACTACGGTGGAAGGTTAATCTAGAGGTACTATGTACCTGCGTTATGTGTGATCGATTGGTGGCAACGCAAATGGGGGGATGCGGGGCTTCCCGCCTTGTTACACTACAGGGTTAGGTCGATCTATAGTGCTCATTGGTTGTCGTGAGGTGAACGCCTCTGTGTCAGACGGGAGAGGATGTCTCCAACATTCGTGTTGTAGTAGGCTAGTGCCCGGCCAACAAGCTAATAACCTCTAATTAGTGGTGGGACCAGAAATGATTCGGTACACCGTAAGCGTGCCCTGAGTGCACGGAGCGTCTGACATGAAGGACGGTGTTTGTGATCTTGTTGTGCGCGAGTGCACTTGTTGTGATATATATTATGATTTCAATGCATACAGGGAAGGAACTACTGCCCTGGGTAAGGGGTAGGGTTGTTGTAAATGGTTAGTTGAATGCTGACTGTTGCTTTGTTTATCAACCTTTGGGGTGTACGTTCATATGCAGGTGTTGCCCTTGTTGATTCTTACTTGGAATTAGCGGGCTGAAGCCCTTGCTGCTGCTGCTGCTTGTAGGACCTTGAAGGTTGTGCGAAGAATTGGATTTCATGTGTGGCCAGCAAGCGTGCCAATGTATAAAACCACCTCTTTTAAAGAGAAACATGTAAGGCCTTAAGTCCGTGAGCGTTTGTGTATTTGTATAAATTCCTGGTGTTATATATATATGTGCTATTTATATATTTAGTGGACATTCGTTGGATGTGTTCTTGCAAGTAATAAACTTCCGCTAGAATGCTCTAAGTTAAGATTTGAGTAGAAAGTATTTTGATATTCACACGTGATTCTATCGTTTGTTTGTGAAATATGGTGTGGAGCCCCGGCCGGACCCTCTGTTATATTCCATGTGACGGATGGAGGCATTACAGTCTTGCTCCCAAATCAGCAATCTTCTGACAAGTAAACTAAAGTAGTTATGATAACTAAAGAGAGCATTGCCAGCAGCTATTTTAAGAGCAGTGAGTAAGAGCCATAGGATCCTCAATTGTCTTCTTCAGTTTTCTCAAATTAAGACAGAAAATCAATCCTGCTATCATCCTAAAAACATTCTGAAGAAGATCTTCATCAGTTTTCTCATTCTGTCAGTGCTCTAAAGAAGAAGCAAGAAGAAAAACTTTTACCAATCAAGAGTCTTTTTGTTCTTCTCTTCTAAGACCTTGCTAAGACATTCCAGCACCATCTGTCTAAAGCTCTTGGAGAAAGTTTCTCAGTTGAAGACCTACTCACCCTATACAAAGCTTCCTAGCCTGAACCCTTCTACATCTCAGGGGGAGCTTTAACAACATCTCTGAATCCACAGTCTTCTCTTTGTTTTGAGAAAATAAGACTTTCATCACTCTCTTATCCCCACCTCTGTACAGGGTTTTAATTCCCTTCAAAATTATTCTGGTTCACTAGTCTCCCTCCAAAAGACTTGGGTTGGTTTTTGGGCACCTGATCAAAAGCTCATTGGTGGAAATCACCTGATCAAAACCTGTAGTGGATTCCTACCAAGGGTGGTAGAAGAGTGGAGGTACCCAGTTTGGGAACCACTATAAAATTCTTGTGTTGTCAAGTTATGCTTTCTGTGTTATTATGTGCTTGTGTTGTGGTTAGATTAGCTTAGTTTATTTGTTTTTATCTTTACTGTAAAAATAATTTTTTATAACTCTATTCCCCCCCCCCCCCACAGAGTTATTCAGAGTTTATCACCCCCTTTTTCTTTCAATTGGTATTAGAGGGAGGTTGGCTATTCTTATACAGGATAACACCTGAACCAACCAAGACCTCTAGATAAGCTCTGATACCAATTGAAAGAAAAAGGTGGTGATAAACTCTGAGTAACTCTATGGGGGGAATAGAGTTTTAAAAAAATTATTTTTATAGAAAAGATAAAAGCAAATAAACTAAGCTAATCTAACCACAGCACAAGCACACATGAACACAGAAAGCAAAACAAAACAACACAAGAATTTTATAGTGGTTCCCCAACTGGGTACATCGACTCTTCTATCACCCTTGGTAGGAATCCACTATAGGTTTTGATCAGGTGACTGCCACCAATAAGCTTTTGATCAGGTGCCCAAACACCAACCCAAGTCTTTTGGAAGGAGACTGGTGAACCATAATAATTTTGAAGGGAATTAAAATACTGTACAACAGTGGGGATGAGAGAGCGATGAAAGTCTTCTTTTCTCAAAACAATGAGAAGACTGTGGATTCAGAGATGTTGTAAAAGCTCTACCTGAGATGTAGAAGGGTTCAGGCTGGGAAGCTTTGCACAGGGTGAGTAGGACATCAACTGATAAACTTGGTCCAAGAGTATTAGACAGATGGTGCTGGAATATCTTAGCAAGGTCCTGGAAGAGAAGAACAAAAAGACTCTTGATTTGTAAAAGTTGTTCTTCTTGCTTCTTCTTCAGAGCACTGACAGAATGAGAAAACTGATGAAGATCTGCTTCAGAATGTTTTTAGGATGTTAGCAGGAACGATTTTCTTTCTTTATTTTTGTGTCAGTTTTCTTCTGTGTAAAGGAATCGATAGCCTTCTTCTTTTTGTAGGATAAACAATTTCTGACTTGAATTTCAAAAACATTCCTTTAATTATTTTGCAGGAATCGAGGAGATAAAACGACTACAATATCTGCAATAAATGATTTCCTCAACTTTCTTTGGCATATAAGACAATATAATAACTTTGTGATTACCTATAGTTAATGTTGCAATTGAAACGGCTATAAGCCTTAATAACATCACATTAACTACCAGAGATTTGATGCCATAAATTGCCTTGACATAATAAGAATGAATTCTTCAAGATAGTTGCCCAATAAGGCAGTCGAACACAAATAAATAATCGCAGAGCTGAGAAAGAAGATCATCGAGCTGAGACTGGAAATCGTCGATCTGAGTTCTGAGATCATCGAGCTCTTCTCAGAGATTTTTCGTCTGCAATCATCGATCGGAGATCGACGATCTTCGAGCCGAGTTCGACAAAAGTCGAACTGATATTAGATCCACAGATTACTTCATATTCTTGGTCTTTGAAATGATGTCCAATGCTGGTCTTTATGAGGTCTTCTCTACTAAGACTAACTTAGACCTAGACTTTGACCGTGGCTATACAAGTGGGTCAAAAAACATAGGAGTGGACCTAGCCCAAATAAAACATGGGGTTCCAACACTGACCCTCTGTTATATTCCATGTGTTGGATGGAGGCATTACAGTCTTGCTCCCATATCAGCAATCTTCTGACAAGTAAAAGAAAGCAGTCATGATCACTAAAGAGAGCATTGCCAGCAGCTATTCTAAGAGCAGTGAGTAAGAGCCACATGATCCTCAACTAACAGATTCTTTTGAGGAAATTAGAAGGGATATAAGTGCTCAGGTTTCAATTATATTTGAACCTGCAGCAAAAACTTTCCAAGCCAGTGGCTCCCAATCAGAGAACATCCCAACAAAGGTAGCTGAAATGGTTACTGAAGACATAGTGTATAGGATCTGTGCAAACATTGAGGGGGAGACTTCCTAGATACTTGAACTTACTATAGAATAGACTGTTCCATCAGTTCAAGAACAACTAGACTCCTTCATTGAAAATCTGTAGAAAAGGATTGCTCAAAGCTCAGAACGTCCATAAGTTTATCTTTTCTATCCTCAAGTTGATGGGGATCAAGTCCCTGATAAAATGATTGAAGATGCTCCAACTATAGTTGATATAAATCAGATAACTCCTTTGAGAAATGTTGAGATTTAGGGGAAGATTCCAACAGAGCTCCTTGCTCAAGAAGCAGAGAATGTTATTGAAATTTCTGAAGATGGTGAACATACTATTGATGAGCTAAAGAGTGATGCTGCTGATCACTCTTCTGAATATATGAGAGCTGATTCTGAGATAAGGGAAGTAGCAAGAGAAGAGCATGAGGATGTACATGACTAAGGGACATGTCATCAGGGTGAACTAAGGTCTTCCATCTTCCTAGCTTAATTCAAAGGTTTGTTAGATGATAAGAGAAGACAACTTGAACACTTTGTTGATGATTCCAACAAGAAGTTGAGACAGGATCTATCCACTAAGATAAAGTAAATTAGATTTGAAGTTAACCTGCTGAAGCACAAAACAGTGTTTTTCTTCATGAGAGCTTCCCTAGCTGTCACTTACACTTAAAGCAAGCTTGAGGAAATCTGGTAGAATTAGCTTAATATTATTGTAAATTAGAACATAATAACCAGCAATATGAAAATGGTTCTTGAAGTGCATAAAATCCTCATGGAAGAACATAAGACAACTCTAGAGAGGAGAATTGATGCTTGAACTCAGTACTTGGATAATTATCTATTAGAGGTTAAGAACCATGTCACTAAGGGAGTCAAGTTCCAAGATGAAAGGCTCTTTATTGCAAAAGACTCCCGGACTGCAACTATTGGTGAAGAAGTCATAAAGGGGGAGAATTCAATGATCAAAGCCCACACTAAAAATGCTGTTTGGATCACCAGTATAATCAGAGGTTCATTGGGACTTGAATAGTATACAAGAGCTCCCAACTGCTGCTGAAATTCCAACATTCAACCCATTGCTGATCAGATAGCAGGAGATAGAGGCAAGTCTATTGCTAATGAGGAGGAAGAGGTCAGACTCAGTTAAAAAAGGTACATGGAAGAAATGGAGACCAGCCATACTTTGAAAAATAGAGTCCTCAATCAAGGACTATCATCTTATCTGCCTGGGATCAAATCAAGGACCACAAGACTGACAGACGAAAACTTTATAGCCCATTAGAATGCACAAAATTAAAAAGAAATGAATATGTTAGGAGGAAGTTCAGAAGAGAAAAAAAGTTAGGTGTAGTGCCACAAGATGAAAATGAGCCTAGCAAATACTTTCCTAAGCCCTATAGTTATTTTGAGAGACAAGATGAAAGAGACAGAAGCTGATGAAAAGGCTGAAAAGAAACCCAATCGGGGGATAGTGATAAAGGAATCTGAAAAATGAAATGTTTTTTTGTTTTCCTTAAGGGCTTTAGGATTGTAAAAAAATTTATAAGCACAATGTCTATTTATGACTATTGTCTTAAATAAAAATCATATATTTTGTGTGTGTATCTATTTCTTTTCTTAAATATTATGAATACTTTTCTTCTATATGTGGAATTGTATATCATTGACTAGGGTTCTAACTTTTTAAAATAGTGGGAGATGGTTAGGTCCATTGACCACAATGTCATAAATTTGAAGATGTCCCACAAGTTAATGGAATACATATGGATGTATCTAATACATATTCAAGTTAATTGTAGGTAAGTTTAATACTGTTACATTGATTAGACAGGCAGTTAGAGTCACAATGACAGTTGGATTCAAGATAGGTTGCTGAACAAGAAGAAAATTTTGCTAACTCCAAAAGCATTGAGTAAGCTTGCTTCACTCAACTCCAGAAATGAAAAAGAATTGATAGAACACTATGCAATCAAAGCCTTAGAATTACTGACTAGAAATCTATCAAAGGACTGAAGTATTAAGAGAAGGCAGTTCACTATACGCATACTTAACTAGATTTTACGTCAACTATAAAAGTATTGATTGAAGACAGACCAATCAACGCCCCACAAGAAGACTGACAAAGTCCAAAAGCGTTGAGGGTAGAAGCTGCACTCAATGCCTTCATGCTGAGAAATTCAACCAAGTCCCAAATCATTTAGTATTGAAGGATCACTCTGTAACACCCCAAAAACCCTATGTCCCAAAAATGGGTTCAGGCTGGGTGACACGGCCTTGGACACGGCCGTGTACCATGGCGTGTCAGGTGCACACGGCTTAGAATACGGGCGTGTCCAGGGGCGTGTACTTCTCGGGCGGCGTTGAGTGGAGTGGCATTGAGTTGCGTTGAGTGGAGTTGCGTTTAGTGGCGTTTAGTGTGGTACACGGCCTGTGACACGGGCATATCACAGGGGCATGTTGAGCACATGACCTAGGACACGGGCGTGTGCCTTAACCGTGTCCTTCTCCGATGTTTCATCCTTGTGTTGATGAGGTGACACGACCATCCACACGGCTATGTACTAGTTGATACGGGCATGTCAGGGAGTGATACGGGCGTGTCAGGGAGTGACACGGGCATGTCGTGGCCCGTGTTCTGTTCCAAATTGAGTAGGTTCCAGAACCGCTCAAGGAACACTGCCTGTGAAACGGGCGTGTCATAGGCCATGTCAGCTCTGTTTAGATGCTTCTCTAAGCAGATCGAGGCCGTTCGTTCACTTCTTTGTGGATCTTATGGTCCCAGTTCATCCCTGCTCTTATAAGGCCGAGAATGGAGATAAATATCTCATTCTCATATTAGCCATTCTCTTTCTAAGTGAAGAGAGAGAGGAGAGAGCAAGGAAGGAAGAAGGAGAAGCTTTCCAACCGTCGGTGGAGCTTCAGTGGTCCGTTTCGAGAGCCGGGTGCAGCGTTGTGGAGGCAAGGCCGCCGCGGTGATTTTCATCCAATTTTTTATCTAGATATTTGCAGGTTCTTAAAAATTCAGAATATAAATTATCATAAGTTTAAGGAGTAACCTTAGTGTCGCTCTGGAAACTGAGCTCGTCATCATGTGATGAAATACTCTTTCCCATTAAGCACATGTTGGCCTCCTCTTGAGTCTTTAAACCAGAACTGCTTGACTCCTCAGAAGTGGCTTCATCCCATGATCCTGCCTTAAGTACTTTCTTCTTATCTTTCTTTCTGCGTCGCTTCTCCTTCAGCTCTTTCAGATACTTTGGCCACTTGCTCTTTATGTGGCCAACTCTCCTGTAGTGATAACACTCAGGCGGTGGTCTCACTTCGTCATCCTCTCTATCAGCTTGGGATTTTCCTTTCCTATATCTAGATTATTAATTCTTGAAAAATTTCCTGAAATATATTCTTCTTTCAGGATTTCTCATGAACTTCCTGAATTTCTTCACAAACAAACTCTCTTTGTCTCCATCGTCACTCTCATAAGACTTACTTTCCTCTTCCTTCTTTGACTTCAACGCCAAAGCTTTCTTTCTTGGCATGAGGCTATACTCTTGTTATTGAATCCTCAACTCCACTTTGTGGGTTTTCAAATTACCTATAAGATTCTCAATTTGGAGTGACTTTAGATCGTGTGACTCTTAGATGGTAGTCACCTTTGGATTGAACTTCGGGGGAAGCAATCTAAGTATTTTTCTCACCAAATCTCCACTTGAGAAACTCTTTCCTAGAATCCTTGAGTCGTTCACTATCTTGCTGAACCTTGTGTACATGGAGTCTACATCCTCATTAACCTCAATCTTGAACTTCTCAAACTCTGATTCTAACTTGAAAAGCTTCGAGCCCTTAACCTGCGAAGTACCTGCATGAGTAACTTTAAAGAGATTCCATATATCATACGCAGTGTTACATGCACAAACACGATTAAATTCAGTCCTATCTAACACACAGAATAAGGTGTTCATTGCCTTAGCGTTATTTTTACGGCAAAGCTTATTGATTTCATCCCATTTATCCTTGGGTTTTTCTATTGTGATATTTACTACAACAGTTATGGGAGTAGTGTAGCATGTTTCTACCATGCCCCAAACATTAATGTCTATTTCTATTAAAAAGCATCACATTCGAGCTTTCCAATAGTTATAGTCAGTACTCGTGAATAAGGGAGGTCTACTTATACCTTGCCCCTCAAAAAATGCGTGAATGTTTTGCGCCATTACTCCCGGTGGTGAAACTAATTTCGGAGTAACCTCCTCTAATACCAAGTTCTTGATCGTGCAGCGCCCTTAGAGGGGGGGGGGAGTGAATAAGTGTTCGCTAATTTTTCTTAAACAAGACAAACTTTACTTGATGAATAAAATAATGCATTTAAGAAATGATGACTAGTTTTTCATAAGCAAACTTATCTACTCAGAAATGCATAACAAGAATTACAATAATGAGATATTTCAAATGTGATAAATCTGAATACAAAGTATCTTTATAGAGTTAGAGAAAAAGGCTTATAAAACAAACAACTTACTTATGTTTTCGTCATTCGTTCTACCAAGCACCGGCAGGCTAAAGCGTATCTTTTCCTAGACATTACTTCTAGCCTCCTCTAGATCTACCACAATATAGACGCTGCCCGCAATGAAATGATTTCTTCCTAAGCCGCACATGGACATGGACGCCACTCACAAGGCGGCGATTTCCCCTAAGCCACACAAGGACTTCGAAGACACACACAAGGCGATGATTTCCCCTCTCAACTACAAAAAGAAAATAATAGAAACAAGTACAAAACAAATTGAAAACTTTAGACTTGAAACTTCCTTCAAACAATGCGCTGAAGATGCAGACGAATCCTTGCCAGGATTTCTTTGAATGCTGTGAATATGCCGTCAATCTTTTGCGCATTGGAATTTTTGAGTGTAAAGAGTAAATCTAAAATCTGGAGCTTTCTGAATCGTCTAAATGGAAGGTGAAAGGAGGTAGTTATTCAGATCTACTCTAGAGGGGGTGGGGGTGGGGTGAATAGAGTGTTTTAAAAACATTACGCTGTTTTAATCTATTCTATCAGAGTATAAAAATCGGTGATACAAATAAATATTTAAGCAGAAGGAAAACTATATAGCTATTCTAAATATCACAGGAACTAGCAAGAGAAATAAGAAAAGGTGCAACCAGACGACAAAAGAAATTATAGTGGTTCCCCAAATCTAGGTACATCCACTCTTCTACCACCCTGGTAAGAATCACTCTCAGGTTTTGATCAGGTGACTGCCACAAAAAAATATTTATTTCAAGGGAGATATTGCAACCCTTCTGGCTTTTGATATAGTGTCGAACCAACTTGAAGTCTTTTGATCAGGTGACCGCACAACAAGGAATTACTTTTGAAGGGAGTAAAAACCCTTTATACAGAGGGGGGGAGGAAATAAGTTTAGTTGTCTTTTCTTTTCTCAAGAAAATTAGAGAGGACTTGAGAGTGATCCTGATGTAGTCAAGGCTTGTCCTGTGATTTGAATGGTTAAGGAGATCAGAGCCTTGTATAGGGTATAGGATATGAAATCCAGAAAGCTAAGACTTATTGAAGATGATTGTCTCAACAAGCTTCATAAATGAACTCTTGTTTTTGGAACTGAGAGCTGTTCTTCTTCTTTTTCTTGCTGCCTTGTGATTCCTTTCAAAATTATATCGATTGCATCAAGAAGTACTGAATAATTATTCTCTGGTCTTTTATTCTCTAAGTCCCTTTTTCTTTGAATAATTCCAAACTGAATTTGAAATCGTCCACATTGATTTTTACTCAGGTAGTCATCTCATTCACGATGAGTTTTTCTATACTCCCCCGAGAGAGCCTCTTGATAGACCGCCTCATGTGATAGATATTCAGGTCATTATTAGATTTTCCTATAGAAGACATATAGTGTCTGTCGTGTATCATTTGCACCATTTGCATGAGTCTATTGAATCATTTCTTCATCATTTGCATGAGTCTGTTGTGTTGTATGTTCATCGTCTGCATGTGTGTCATGTGTCGGTCCGACGAAAAATCCATAATGATAATAAATTTTTTTAATTACATGTGGATGTTCACCAACAAGAGCAGGTACTTCATGGGGGTGAGCAGGTGATGGTGAGAATCTGCATTGTGAGGCTCCGTATGAGGCTTGCTAAAAGCTTGAGTGTTAGGCGAATGGATCCCTATATAATCATAAGACAGATCGAAGCAGACACCTATTATCTTGATATACATGCAAGTATGAGTATCCACCTGGTATTTAGTGTTGAAGATACGACGTCATACTACAAGCTTCGCGAGTATATGGACCCAAGCTGTGGGGACTTCCAGCCACCCACACCTCTATTTTTGTTGCCTTGCCACCTTCATAACTCACACACGTCTGACACTCGCATACCTGGGGATTCATCTTCTTTGGTTCTTCCTACGGTGCCGTCGATCGCACTGGGATCCACCACTCGTGAGTTGAGCATTGAGAGCATTTCAGAGACCAGATTCCATCGTTATAATCCTACTACAGACGTTGATGATACCTGGGTACTTGCAAGAGAGTTTGATCGATTCACCCTTAGACTTCAACTTCAATATGACCGTCTCCATTTACCGAAGATGACAAATTTTCAGTCGGGGGGAGTTGATTGGCGATGCCACTCTTCCATTGACTACACTTGGACGACCTTTGCTGGACCTCTTCGAGTCTTACCTCACATACATAGAGAGAATTATGATCCCTTTTGGAGTCCTTGTCCTTTCTTTCCTCATTCTTTTGATTTTTTGGACACTTAGATATATAGTGTCCAGGTTTCCTGAAACCAAAATAAACAATATCTTTATTTGGTGTTTTGTCATACCTGGGTTTATGTTCTTGTCTGGATGACTTCTTCCTGAAGTCTCTTTTTCCCATATTATAGAATCTCTTTGCTAAGAGACTCAAGAACTCTTCATTAATAGCAGGAGCTGTTGTTTCTTCTATAGCCTTAAAAGCAATGTTCTGCTCTTTCCTAAATGGAGTAGAGACCTTCTGCTCTTCATCCCTAGTCTTTGTCAAGTGCTCAAAGGATTTGAGTTTTCGTAGAAGTGTTTCTGTGGAAATTTCTGAAATACTTCTAACATCTTTGATAGGCCAGATTCTTGTGTCCCAAGAACTGGGAAAACACATCAATATTTTATCATTGATCTCTGTCAGTGAAATGTCCATGTCCAATATTCTTAGATCACTGATGATGGCACTCAGTCTGCCATACATCATTTCAACTGATTCAGCATCTTTCTTTCTGAAGTTCTTATACTTAGAAATAAGGGATTTTTTGTCTTTTCTTTCTTCCATTGAACCTGCCACCATTTGGTTCAAATAAACCCAGATGGCCTTTTTTGATGTGCAGTCAGTAACCTTTTGGAAAAGTGATGAGTCCATATTTTATACTTAATTTCGGACTCATCTGGGCTCATTTGCATGTCTTTGCACTACCATTCAGCGCCATTAGCACTCCTTTTGGTTTGCTGCGACATTCCACGTCTTGTGCACTTTATTAGCCTATTTCTGTGCGTGTGTGTATTTCCCTCTTGCTGTGCATTTTATATATTTCTGTGACTGCCATTATCGACAGTGCGTGTAGTTTTCCTGCAGGTTCGGGGATCGTGTGGGCGTCCGATATAGGACTTTCACCATTTGTTGGCAAAGGAGTCAATGGTCGTGCGTTTTTATCCACGCACGACCATCGACCTCTTTGGCGCACGATCATCGGTCGTGCGCAGTCATGCCCTCTTTTCGAAAGTTCTGTCCTGCCATATCGCACGATCACCTGCTATACCGCGCACGATCACTGCTCGTGCGTTGCCGATCGTGCGCAGTCATGACCTCTTTTGTGCAAGTTCTGCCGCCATATCGCACGGTCACAGGACATAGCGCGCACGACCACTGGTCGTGCGCCTGTGATCGTGCGCAGTATTTAATCCTGTTTTCTATAAATAGCGCAGGTCTCGCCCTAATCCGGGGATCCGCGATTTCTTCCGCCGTTTTTCGTCCCCGACGAAGGGTTTCGCTATTTACCTTCATCTTCCACCATAGGGAGGTGCTCCGGGCAAGCTTTCAACGCCAAATCATAGTCGGAGCTTCCTCTCGGCCTCCTCTATCATCTCTTGGGCTTATTTCAAGCTTCAACGCCATGGCCATTAAGCAAAGGGAAGCATGTAACTTTCTACCGCTATCGTGAGACGAAGAAGACAAGCCATTGGAAGGTGGTGACAGCCCTTCTCTACCCCGGATGCAGTTGAGGACCGAGCTTGGACGCGGATTGACAAGCCGACGACACCAACCGTGAATCCTCAGCAAGACTTCGGATACGGTCGATCTCTTGTCTTGTTCTTCCTTTGTTGTTGTTTATGTGTTGTTGTAAACTTCATTTATAGATGATGTACGCTTAATTGTAGAATATGTTTATACGATATCATGTCTATGTGATTTGTATTTTCGTTATATATTGCTTGAGGTGCGCCTTGTTCCATCCACCTCCATCCACCCTTGCCGCACTAGCAATTGCTAGTGGCGCGCGTTTCGAAGAGGTGCTTACGACCCTCATTTCACCGTTTTCTCCACCTCATCCGCTAGCCTACTCGCCAATCCGCCTAGCGATTCGGTGCATATCGGCCCGACTAGTCTTCATCCCGCCTAGTGAAGCTTTGCATAGCGGCATTGCATAGGAGTAATTTGTAGCATTTATTTTCTGTTTCCGCAACTATCAAAACCCCCATCGTTACCGCCGACCTAAGGACTTCAATCTCAAGTCCTCCTCGAAATTAACTCCACCTTACTGTGTTCCTTGTGAGATCGATACTTGGGAAAACTCGCCCATTTTATATTACTTGTGCGACCGGTTCACTGCCGTGATCATTGTGCATCAAAAAGGTCATCTAACATAGTCTAGGACAATATGTTCATGGCCTTGGAATCTGCAATCTTTGCTTTCTTTTGAGCATCTGTCAAAGTTAGTGGTGGTACTGCATGAGTGTCAGTAGATGTAGAAGCAGCTTCAGTTAGTTGAGGGGGACCTGTAAAAATTGAGTTAAAAATATCTTCATCAATTGAGTTCATGTAAAGTCTTATTCTTGCCTTCCAGATATTGAACTTATTTAAGTTACAGACTAGAGGTCTTGTGCTTGTATAATCCTTGTTCTGTGGCATGCGATAAATTAATAGCTAAGGAAAAGAAAATCTGAATAAGCAGGGATCTTGATTAAAGTATTAGCTGGTAAAACCAAAGAACCACAATCCTCTGATACCAATTGAAAGGAGGGAGTTATTCAGATCTTCTAGAGGGGGGAGGTGAATAGAGTGTTTTAAAAACTTTTGGCTGTTTTAATCTATTCTATCAGAGTTCAAAAATAGGTGATACAAATAAATATTTAAGCAGAAGGAAAACTAGAGAGCTATTCTAAATATCACAGGAACTAGCAAGAGAAATAAGAAAAGGTGCAACCAGACGACACAAGAAATTATTGTAGTTCCCCAAATCTGGGTACATACACTCTTCTACCACCCTGGTAGGAATCACTCTCAGGTTTTTGATCAGATGACTACCACAAAAAAATATTTATTTCAAGGGAGATATTGCAACCCTTCTGGCTTTTGAACAATGCCAGAAAACCAACTTGAAGTCTTTTGATCAGGTGACCTCACAACCATGAATTACTTTTGGAGGGAGTAAAAACCCTTTATACAGAGGGGGGGAAGGAAAAAAGTTGAGTTGTCTTCTCTTTTCTCAATCAAATAAGAGAAGACTAGAGAGTGATCATGATGGAGTCAAGGCTTGTCCTGTGATTTGAATGGTTCAGGAGATCAGAGCCATGTATATGGTGTAGGACTTAAAATCCAGAAAGCTGAGACTGTTTGAAGATGTTTGTGTCTAAAAGCTTCCTTAATGAACTCTTATTTTTGGAACTGAGAGTTGTTCTTCTTCTTTTTCTTGCAGCCTTGTGATTTCTCTCAAAAGCTTGCTGACTACATCAAGAAGTACTGAATGATAATTCTCTTGGTCTTTTATTCTCTGAGTCCCTTTTCTTTGAATAATTCCAAAATAAATTTGAAATCGTCCGCATTTATTGACTGTCGAAATCACGGGAACTTGTGCAACAGCTATAAGAGAATTTACTCATTTCCTTAACTATCCCGATAAAGGCTGTATAATAACTCCGTGAAAACCAACAATTATTGATTGCCACGGAACGACTATATTCAGAGAATATATGCATTAATCACTTAGATTCAAATAAGCAAAAGAATAAACAGTGAATAAGGAAAACAATAACTGCAGGAAATAAAATATAGATGTGGCAAAAATCGTTGATCTGGTCCATAGATCGTCGAGTTCAGGCATCCTCTATCGTCGAGCTGAGCCCTGTGATCATTGACCTAAAAATCTGCTTTCCAAACTGGTCTTCAAGATCGTAAACTTAGATGGTTGATCGTCGATCTCAATCCTGAAAGTAGATCAGAGATCGTCGACCTGAGTTCAGCAATCGTCAATCTCAGCATTTAGAGATTTATCTTTGAGATCGTCGAGCGCAAAATGAAGATAATCGAGCTCTCTTATGAGATCGTCTAACGAATTTTTACTTAGAAAAATTTTTGCCTTGTTCACTCTCTACTGTCTTCTAAGTCTCTGATGTCTTAGTATTGTCTCACTGAGTTATTCACCTGACTAACACCTAAGACACTAGACAAAAACCTGGCTATACAATGTGGGTCTGACTTAGCCTAGATTAGTGAACCTAGCCAAAATCCAAACTAGGGATCCAATAGAAGGTACATGATGGCGGCAACCCCCAACGTGTTAAAGTTGAAGATGATGACGGTGACGACGACGGCGTTATCCTACATGTTGAAGATGATGACGGCGACGGCGACGGCGATGGCGTTCTCCTACATATTGAAGATGATGACGGCGACGGCGACGGCGTTCTCCTACATGATGAAGATGAAGACTACATGATGTGGAGCTATATGAGATGAAGGCTTTTAAACATTATTTAGTTTATTTCTATTCTCATTTTTATTTTCATCATGTAATGTTTAAAACATTTAGTATTGTTTTTATTTTCTTTATGTGGGCTGCATATAGCCAAGGAATGTTGTAAAGCCTATATATAGGCATGGACTTTCATGGTTTTATTTAGAGAATGAAAAATTGAAAACCAAAATTCAAAATTTGAATTTCCCCCTCCTCTCTCTTCCCCTCTTGGAAACTTCATTTCCTCCTCCTCCTCTCCTCTCCTCCTCTCCAAAATTTCGGCCTCCCCCTTTCTTTCCCTCCTCTCTACCTCCTCCTCCTCCTTTCCAATATTCGTCCAAAGTCTTCCACCTCACCCAAAAAAACCGATCAACCCCCTCCATCAAGAGCCCCCAAATCAGCCCTTTTCCATAGTGAAATCGAACAAGATCAAGATGTTTTCTCCCTTTGTGGTTTTCCTACATCCCGGCGTGAAGCAAAGGAAGCGGACAAGTTTTTCTCCGGTCGGCGAAACTCCGGCGGAGTCGTGGAAGAACGATCCTTGAAAGTGAACTGGAATCATCTATTCCGGTTAGGTAACGAGATCTTCTACCTCTTGTGTGATTCTTATTTTTTTAGATTTTCATTTGGTGGAATACCTTTGTGTTACATTGGAATCATTTTTTCGTTCGTGGTTTATCTTTCCGATTGCATGTGTTGTTCTTTCTAGTTGTTTAATTTTCCGAGAGGTTTGGCGAGCCTCGCTTTCGTTTTGTTGGGAGAGATCTACCATTTCTGAACCGAACTTTTCGGTAGATCTCTTTTGGTACAACCATCGCTCGTTTGGACCGGGTGGGTCCTTTTAGCTTGAGAGAACGATGACCTATAGTCGTTTGTTCGATCTTAAAACGGCGTGGCTACCGTACGTTAGTAATAGTTGATAACGTTATTCGTGAGTGTGCTACGTTTAATTATTGTGTGACCGTAATAGTGGAAATAGAGAGGCGTACGTGTAATCCCCTTAGCCGTTATAGTGACAAACATAGTGGCCTACATCAATTTGGTATCAGAGGGAGGTTGTGTCAATTTCTTAATTGACACCATCCTATTTAATTTTAGTAGGCCGACACGCACGTGCACAAAATTTTTCAAACAATAAAAAAGCAAAAAACTATTTTTTTTTGTGGTCTGCCAATAGCAGTCTAAATTTTTATTTTTTAGCAAAAATTAAGAAAAAAAAAATTAATTAATAATCTCCATATTTTTGCCAGCAAGAATATCAAAAAATATATATATATATTATTTTGAAATTTTAGCGGGAACAAATCTATCTTTGAAAATTAATCAGGATCAAACTATGTTTCTTTGTATTTGTGCACTTACTCCGCGTAGTCTATCCCCATTTTCCCGCTGAAAATTAAAACAAAAATGGCCTACGATGTTCACGTTTCCCGAATGAAATCTTTAGGTTTTGTCATGAATGTTAGAAAGCCTTTCCATTGTCTGGTAGTGGAAGAGATTAATGGGTTGATTGGCCACCTAAAAGCTAATCAGGTTGTACCACACTCATCTAGGCATATTAGAGTTCCAGCTCCGACCTATGATGGGCTAGGTGGAACTCAAGAGTTTTTAAGCTTGGTAAAGGCTATGGAGCGCTATTTTGAGAGATATCAGATAGTGGACCCCCAGAGGAACCCCGTCGCGAGACTTCAATTATTTAGTTGAGCCCAGACCTTCTGGCTCAATGAGGAGAGACGTTTTGGGACATCCCTCGAAGAGTCACCTGTAGGTTGGAATATTATGAAGAATTTATTAACGGATGAGTATTACCCTCCCCACTGTCGTTCTCAGTCATCTAAAAATGTAAGTGAAACGCCACCTATGATTATGCCTACACCGTACCAGTATGACAACCCGTACTTCTGTGCTAGGACGTCACATAAGTTTACTTCTCCCCGCCAGGGCACTAGACCCCATCTTGATTATGAGAGTGTTCCTATCCTCGTGGGTAGTCAGGCGATCAAGACACGTGAGACTAGTGAAACGACTGGGTTTAGCACTATCGATCAATCTATTATGACTGCGCCCGTAGTCTCCTTAGAGTCGCCCCCTGAGCTGTCAAATCTAGTTATTGACTCACCTAATGAGTCTGAGGCTGATTCTACGATTGCGCCCATCACCGAGGATGAGGTTATTATCACTGACGAGTGTAGCGACGTTGAGGAGATTGGTTACCCTAGTGACCTTGATGAGGATTTCTTTTATGAGGAATCATCTCCACTCCCCTTCGACGACATTTCGGAGCCATCCATCTTGATCGTAGTGGAGTCTTTTGATGACCCTAATTCGATTGACAATCTGGCTGAATCGGAAGAGTTATCTTACGCTAAGAGCTTACCCAATCGTGAGTTAGATGATGTTTGGGATGATGATAGTTTGACCTGTGAGAGTATTACTTTGCCCATTACTTGCCACACTAGCATTGTGACTGATCACCCTAGTGTTGAGAGCCCTCTCCAAAATACAAGCCTCGACGTATTAGAGGCTACGATTACACCTAATGAGAATATCTCTGATTTTCCTGAGGATCTTGTAAGTGAGGATGTTCTAGTTGATTTCTCTAATCACGAATTAATGGATGCCCCAACTGATTTGGAAGACTTACTATATGATCAACATTTATTGTTGGAAGAACTTTCGGATGAGTTGGTAGAGTCCTCCTGTGAGGAGTGTTATTCAGAGAGTGAGTTGGGTGATGATGAGCCAGATGAGTTTATCGTGAGGGAAAATCTTTTGTTTGATTTTTCGGTAGAGTTTGATGGCTTGCACCCGGAGGATTTTACTTGGACGATAAATCCATATTTTGACACTGGGTATGACGTAGCCCCTCCTCCGGAATCTATCGATGCGCCCATTCCTGAGATTTCTACTGCTACTGATGTCACAATTTATGAGTTGGAAGAATTTCCAAGTAAGAGAGTTATACTTTTGGAGGTCGTTATTAAGGTAGACCCGGATAAGCGTCCCCTTATGCTAACTCCGTGGCATGAATTTAAATACAATCTTAACTCTTTCTCGTTGTTAGTGCTACCGATAATCCCTCCTGATATGTTGACCCGACTAGCGGATCCTTTGGGTTGTGCGTTTAATTTGCCTGATTTGAGTCAATTAGTTTTACCATCCATGCTGGAACCTCCTTGGGACATGTCGCGTCGTGTGTTATTAGATATTGTGTTGGGTCATGATGACAATCTCGTTAATTCTGTACCCTCTCAATTTTCTAAGATTCACCAAATCTCTGAGAGCACGTTAATGACGTGGCCATCTTTTGTGCCATCGGACTGCATGCAGTTAGTACCACCTGATTTCATTCTACTAGTGCCTCCTGATGTAGTTCCTCTAGTGCCACCCTATTACTTTCCGTTTGCACCACCATATTTATTTCCGTTTGTGCCACCTTATGTAGTTCCGTTATCGCCATTTTCTATGACAAGTCAACATGCACTAGTATTTGCCTCTTTTGTTCTTAATTTACATAAGCACGGTAAGGAAGCGTTAGTCACACACATGTCTTCTTATCAATATATCGCTAACTTACATAAGAGGGTGTCTCCTTATAAGGTTTTCGGTTTACTCTTGGTGCGTCTCATCCCAGAACGGATGCCTTCGGGAACTATAGAAACGTTGGCAATTTGGCGAGTTAGAACTTTTCGGATTTTTAATCAATTAGGAGAAACAACATATCTGTTGAAGTTAACCACTGAATGGGGTAATTCCCCTAGTTTAAATGTTTCCAATTTTACGCATTGTGTTTTTCCACCTTTTGAAATATCTAACTCTACGTTTGGTGCCACTATATTTTCATTTGGGTTGGGGGGTGAGCTTGTTCTTGGATCGTCCTCTCCATCGGTCTCCAACGGAGGTACGTTGACTGTTGATGAATAAATTTTTCCTCTTTATTTGCCTAATGCTTTTCCCAGTTTCCCCAGGACAATCATTTTGCTAGACAGGTTCATATTTGGTTTTTTGCTCTCCTCACCAAGCGGTGGTATTCAGCGTTATGTGATACGATGGTGTGCTCGCCCGGTCTCCGGTGACCCTTGGATTTCGGACTCGGCGATGGTTCTTTTGGATGATGTTCTTCGGCGCCAGCACCTTCATGCCAACTCATCGATGATGAGTTATTTTGAGCGGGGGAGGATTGATGGCGGCAACCCCCAACGTGTTAAAGTTGAAGATGATGACGGTGACGGCGACGGCGTTATCCTACATGTTGAAGATGATGAAGGCGACGACGACGGCGATGGCGTTCTCCTACATATTGAAGATGATGACGGCGACGGCGTTCTCCTACATGATGAAGATGAAGACTACATGATGTGGAGCTATATGAGATGAAGGCTTTTAAACATTATTTAGTTTATTTCTATTCTCATTTTTATTTTCATCATGTAATGTTTAAAACATTTAGTATTGTTTTTATTTTCTTTATGTGGGCTGCATATAGCCAAGGTATGTTGTAAAGCCTATATATAGGCATGGACTTTCATGGTTTTATTTAGAGAATGAAAATTGAAAACCAAAATTAAAAATTTGAATTTCCCCCCTCCTCTCTCTTCCCCTCTTGGAAACTTCATTTCCTCCTCCTCCTCTCCAAAATTTCGGCCTCCCCCTTTCTTTCCCTCCTCTCTACCTCCTCCTCCTTCTTTCCAATATTCGTCCAAAGTCTTCCCCCTCACCCAAAAAAACCGATCAACCCCCTCCATCAAGAGCCCCCAAATCAGCCCTTTTCCATAGTGAAATCGAACAAGATCAAGGTGTTTTCTCCCTTTGTGGTTTTCCTCCATCCCGGCATGAAGCAAAGGAAGCGGACAAGTTTTTCTCCGGTCGGCGAAACTCCGGCGGAGTCGAGGAAGAACGATCCTTGAAAGTGAACCGGAATCATCTATTCCGGTTGGGTAACGAGATCTTCTACCTCTTGTGTGATTCTTATTTTTTTAGATTTTCATTTGGTGGAATACCTTTGTGTTACTTTGGAATCGTTTTTTCGTTCGTGGTTTATCTTTCCGATTGCATGTGTTGTTCTTTCTAGTTGTTTAATTTTCCGAGAGGTTTGGCAAGCCTCGCTTTCGTTTTGTTGGGAGAGATCTACCATTTCCGAACCGAACTTTTCGGTAGATCTCTTTTGGTACAACCATCGCTCGTTCGGACCGGGTGGGTCCTTTTAGCTTGAGAGAACGACGACCTATAGTCGTTTGTTCGATCTTAAAACGGCGTGGCTACCGTACGTTAGTAGTAGCTGATAACGTTATTCGTGAGTGTGCTGCGTTTAATTATTGTGTGAGCATAATAGTGGAAATAGAGAGGCGTACGTGTAATCCCCTTAGCCGTTATAGTGACAAACATAGTGGCCTACATCAGTACACTTTAGGTAATAAAATTTTTGTTCCCCACACAAAATGAACAGGCTTTTATACTTTGTCTATATTGCCTGGCGACACAGGGTATCGCCACCTGGCGATATCGGTAACTGCTAAAATGTGTCCCACGAACTCCCCATTTTTGCATCGCAGATACATCGATCATTGAACGTGCAATGTCGCCTAGCGACAATAGGTATCGCCACCTGGCGATATTGATAATGGACGCCATGTGTCCCACGAACGCAAGTCGCCGATCTTTGAGCGCAAGTTCGTCGAGCGCGGATTATCGATCGCAGGTTCGTCGAGCTTGAATCACTGATCGTCGACCGCATGTTTGTCAATGGTCGCTTGCACAGGTTCGTCGAGCACGAGTCGTCAATCGTTGATCGTCGTTGTCGCCTGTAAGCGATACTCAAAATTGCCTGGCGATTGCTTCTAAGCTCACCTATTCTAACCTGACACACCACCCAAAATCAATTATAGCTAAACCTGTGAGATCTACACATTATAAACACCCAAAGATTAAATAAAAAATAGGATCGGTTATTAGCAAACCAGGAAGAATGGAACGCAAGATTTAATAGGTAGATCGAGGTCTTTCCTTTAATTTGGCACCCTAAAGTTGTAAGTTGGAGAACTATAGCTTAGTATAGGATAGTTCTCCTAAGACTTCTCCGATGATAAGTAAAAAATTGAAATGTATGCCTAGGTCAAACCCTAATTCCACATGTAGTGAATTTTAGGCCATGGATGTGTTTATGTTAGACATAGAACTAGCCCAAAAATTTAAAAAGTTTGGGGTGTAATTTTTTATAGTTTTTATAGAAATTTCATTTATTAAATAAAAGGAATATAGGGGTACTCCATTTTCCTAATTGCCCCAAATTTTGGTGTCATGGCCATTGGGGCATTATATGACCATGGCAAAAGTTTCAGACCATTTGGACCTCCGCATGTTGGGAAAAATCCAACATGCATGGTGGGGGTATATTTGTAAATGGTGTGCCAACTGTAAAAATGTGAAATTAGCCATTTTTCACAATGCATGTCCATGGTATGTTGGACAGAGGCTCTTAGGGATGAAATATACCTTCCATGGAAAGATTTGGATTTTTGAGATAAAAAATCCCATTATTTTGAATTATTGGAAAATACTCTCTTTTAGAAATAAAAATGAGATATATGTTTACTGACCTTGTAAAATTCTAAACTTTTGATACAAGCCTTAATAGGATATTTTACATCTCTGGAAAAAATCATGAGCTTTTTCGAGTATTACATCGTGTGTATTTGATAGATTTACAATTTTACCCTTGAGAGTTTTAAATTAAAGGTAGGGGTAATAATATTTTGAAAAATTGGAAAAATGCATAGTCTATTATTTCTGTGATATAAACCCCTGTATATATATTTAATTATTTTTTGATGATTAATTATGCTAAAAACCTTAGTAGTGGCATTTTGGTAATAATGTTCACATGCCATTATTTTAGTTCAAATCACTAGTTGGGATTCTTAGTTTATGTCTTGATTATTATTATGGCAGTGTTGATCACCAGTAATTTTCTATGAATTTTCAGTTGTATATTTTAGGTATTTTATTTGAAAAATGGAATAATTGTGATTATAATCTTAAATAAAAATAAATGTCCAATCAAGTTGAAAAATTTTGATTTTTGATGAACAACCATAATTAATTTAGATGAACTCCAGACAATTTATTTGGGCCTAATGGACGACTGGACATTGTTGCTCATGTACAAAGTGACCTAGATCGCTTAATTAAATGATTTAATTTGTGGTCCAAAACAATTAGAATATTGATTGAATTATGAATTGTTAATATTAGACATATGACAAACAAATGATAAATAGTTAAGGGCATTTGGCCCAAGGAATTAGCAGTCGTCTCATATAGGTTAACATTAGGTCATGGGTTGCGCTTAGCAAAAGTAACACTTCACACTAGGACCCATAGAGGATATGATAAGTGGTTGGATTAAGAAGCATATTGGGAAGTTGGATCCTTGGTTGGTGTCAAGTGGGTCACTACATAGTAACGAGTTTTAGAGAGCAAAGACTAAGGAAATTAATTTGAATGGAGACCGGCGGAAGACCGTCGCTCTCCCAATAATACCTTAAGTCAGTAGATTCACTCAAGAGCAACATTGAGATTTGGGTGTTAATAATGGGTAAACACTAATAAAAGTAAGTGTCCTAGAGAAAGGGAGCTTGTGTTTCATGCCCATCATAATTCCTAGTGCCCTGAGGGCTCTCAATCGGGTATGCACTGGGAAGTCCAAGGACTAACCCAAAGTTGCTAGGTATAATAAGCATTAGACAAGAGTAGTGTAAAAGGTTAAGGAAACGATGTGACAATATCACCCATATAGGGTAGGAGGATACAAGATGGTTTTTTGTCCTGCGAGCTGTAGGATTGGGTTGGAAATAATTTGCATGTGCATAGAACATATTAGTGGCAGGTCATGCGGTACTGGGGCAATCGTCACACCGATGACAATACGGTGACTCAGGTGAGGTGTGAGGGTTTGATGGGCCAGTAGGTTGTTTATACTGTTGTTTGGAGGATAATCCCAAAAAATGCACACCCGACTTAAAAGTCTAGTGGAATTACCAACATTTTAGTACGCAGAGACTCTAGTGTGTCCTTTAGAGGCATACAGAAGGTCTATACCGGGTAGTGTGTATAACCGCTTAGGAGTGGAGACGCCCGCTCCACTAATTCTGTAGCTACAACGGTGGTACCTGAGAGTAAAGCTAATTCTAAAAAGATGGAACTAAAAGTCTGTGATAACGGAGAAGTGTGGGTGAGTTATACTTGTATGAATCATAACTCACATACCATACTATACATACATACTTAGGATATATGCACCATGGATCCTTATCATATAAATTAGTATGAGCTCTTTAATATGATAATTTACATTTGTGAAACATTAAATTATATGTTTGTATATGCATTCATATAAGCAAAGGTACTTCGGTGATGATAGCTTTGTAACGTCCCAATTCGCGCTAGGCCCCTCGCACAAGTCTTGAGTTAAGAGACTTGACTCAGGCTCGGGACGCACTGGCGAAAGGTGTCAAGTGCGTTGAATGGAGTGTAGGGTTGAGTGATATCCAACGAATCGAAAGGAAATGGCCCAAGGGAAAATCGACGAGAATGGATGTTGATACTCGCCGATCGACGGGTATCGGGAGTGATACTCGTCGATTCGACGGGTATCGATGGTCGATACCCGCCGGATTCAGAACTGCAGATTGGGAATTAGGTTAAGTGAAACTCGACGCGAATGCCCAGCGATTCTCACCGATCGACGAGAATTCCCGGCGATTCTCACCGATCGTCGTGAATGCCCGGTGATACCCACCGATCGTCGAGTATCGCTGACAGATACTCAACACACTCAATGCCAGAATTTCCGATAAGTGGGCTAAGTGAAATTCGCCAGGTATCATTGTTGATACACGACGAATTCGTCGAGAATGCCCGACGATTCTCGCCGATCGTCGAGAATGCCCGGTGATACCCACCGATCGTCGCGTATCGCTGACTGATACTCAACGCACACAACGCCAGGAATTTCTGATAAGTGGGCTAAGTCAAATTCGTCGGGAATCATTGTTGATACCCGACGAATTCGTCGAGAATGCTCGCCGATTCTCGCCAATTGTCGAGAATGACGGTTGATTCCCGTCGAATTTGACTTGTGCATTTTCTTCGCTCAGGCAGATTCGCCGGCTTGTACAGGCGGACCAAACCGGACATTGGGATTCGTGCTGATGATGATTCCTTGGACCGGGTCACTTCAATATGACCCACTAGGGGCGGTCCAATGTGGCGTTAACACGTGGCAGAAGGATTTAACCTAGTACATCGGTTTATAAGAGGAGATAAAGCCGAACCCTAGCCGATCGTTCTTGCCTTCATCATGGACCTCGCGAATCCGACAGAGCCGCGTGAAGCAGTCGGAGTTCCTGGAGGCAACCTTCTCTCTCTCTCTCTCCTTCCTTTGCCATGAATAACAACTACACCAAGCAAGGGATGCCACAAAGAAGAATGACTAGATCCATGGCCGGAAATGGTGTTACCGCTAGAAACGAGGTGAGCTTCCTCCCTTCTCCCTTTGTGCTAGATCTGTAGTTAATATTCTAGGAGAGATATCAAATCCTTAGAGTCTTGATGGTGAGGAGGAGATTTCTTAGGGAAAAGCCATGCCTAGGTCGTTTTCTAGTCTTAGTCCCCTCCAACCTCTTCATTCTTCAAAGTGAAGATGAGAGAGTGATTCGTGGAGGAATAGGGATTCGTGAGGGTGAATAAGGGTGGACGATTTTCTAGAGGAGTTTTTGGGATATTGGTGCAAGGAGGAAGATGAACGGATGTCGTTCATCTCGCCTTAAGATGCGTGCAGAAATCTATTTTCTGCACGCAGCGATTTTCGTGGACAATTTCGGGGGTGTTCTGTTCACATCTGGGTTTTTGACTAAACACGAAAGTCATAGCCCTCACAATTATCTTTCCAACGAGTGGTTGACGTTTCAAGGAGACACCTGTAGCCACGGGAAAGTCAATTCAAATCTGCTGCGATTGGTGAAAAATCCTGTACACAGCAGGCTTCGAGCGAATTTCTAGTGTGATTCGATAAATTCTGGGCTTTCGACTACATACGAAAGTTATAGCCCTTGAAATTATCTTTCCAACGAGTGGTTACATGAACTCGTCGGATTTCTGTAGCCTCGGTAATCCTTTGTCGGAGTTGCTGCCCGGATTAAGGCTGCACCTAATTTCTGGGCTGTTAATATGGAGTGCAAATTGGTGGAATTAAATGTTGCGATCCAACTCAAGGCATGGGTGAACTCTTTTGACATAATCATCATAGTGATGTGATAAGTTGAGGTTATAAATCTAAATTCATATAACGAGTTATGGACATGTTTAATTGAAGGAAAAAACCTGATATAATTGGGTAGATATAATTGGATAAATGTATAAATGATTTAACTATGGCCATGATGTATGTTGAATGGATAAAAGGGAATTAGAAATCCAATGGTTAGAGTGTCATTTCCCTACGGGTTGCATTGTGGAAGTAACGAGTACGGTGTTGACCATCAATAGTTGGAATGAGACTGAGATTAGTAAAATTGGACGGTTATGCTTTGTCCTCGGTGTTCACGTCCCGAGGCTCCTCCCGTATTTGATGGATGGTTGGGCTTGGTCCTCGGTGTTCACGTCCCGAGGTTCCGTCCATGCCACGATATTGTGGAATTGTATGGGGTATGAGTCGACACGTGGTGTCGTAATCCCGGGTTAAGGATAGTGTGGCAGGTCTACGGGCTCGCCAATCGTCACACCGATGGGAGTTGACAGCTAGACCTTGGACGTTTGGGCTTGGTCCTCGGTGTTCATGTCCCGAGGCTCCTTCCGTGCTAAGTGAACGGTTGGGCTTGGTCCTCGTGTTAGTTTCTGAGGCTCCTTCTGTGTCACGCATAGGCCAGTTCGGGGCTAGGATCTTGGTGCTCATTTACCCAAGAGAACCCGCTGAGCCGTAGTACGCATGTGAGCTCCGCTATTGTGCTCTTAGCGTTGAGGCGTACGGAGGCCTAGGCCAGGTAGTGTGGAGACCAGCCTAGTAGTGGAGATGCCCGCTCTACTATCACCGTTTGGCCATGACGGTTGACGCCTGAGAGGTTAGCTACCTGCTCGAATAGTGGGAACAATAAATCTGTGTCGACATAGCGATTGCATGTACTTGATCATGGGTGTGTCATTGCATTGCATACATAGCATTGCACTTCATTGCATATACAAGACCCACATCGTATAAGTTTGTATGGGCACTCCTATACGATGAGTTACTTATTGCTGAACGACCCTCAACTTATATGCTTGTATGGGCATCCATATAAGTTGAGCTACTTACTGTTATAACATTATACTTTCTTGCTGCTGTAGATGGTAGAATTGTAGAATAAGAGCTTGTTCATTTGTACACCATTTTTATTTCTACCTATAAATTGTATACTTACTTCACCTACTTGTACTATTGTTTTATATATATTGTACTTGTTCCTTTCTCCGCCTGGTGCCGAGGAGTCGCCGGGGGAGCGGATGTGAAGCCACTTAGTCTTTATGACTAACGGTTGCTACGTCTTCCTTTTTAGGAGGAAACCCTGTAGGTTGAGCAGCAGGCTATGCAGCTGGACAGCCAGGCCAGGATGACAGGGCCTGAGGGGACGGTATCGTCGCTACCGTCAGTTACAGATGTGAGTTAGAGAGATTTTGTTGTAGCCCTTCGGGGCAATTTTATTTTTGTACTCTAATTATGTAGAAGCTTGTTTAGCTTCTCTTTTGCTATATTTATGGACTTATGCTTGGTGTGGATTGACTCTCTTTTATTGTATGGTTGGGTTGGCATTTATATGTTGATATTGGTTGAAGCCGACAGGATAGGCGTCTTGTGGTACAGGTTGACCCGAGTGTTAGTGTTACCGCAAGGCGGCTGTTCTGGGCATAAGAACCCTCTCGTGCTATGTCTTGTGTTCCGGGAGGGGTTTTTTACAAATGGTATCAGCTTGCTACGATCCTCAAAGGAGAAATTCATTTAACAATGGTGCCTCTCCCGTTTGATTAGTCAGTTTGGGGAGAAACTAACTTAGCTGAAGCAGTGTTGTGCCCATATGTAATTCACACTAAGTTTGTCCATCTTTAACCTTAGATTAGCCAACCTAACCTTATGTTTGTACCCTATGTGTAGATCCCAGTACATACTGAGCCAGTGAGGGGAACCCCCGCCCCGTCCGTGCCTACACAATTCCAACAATCAGAGCTGGGGAAGACGCTCACAGCTATTTTGGACGCCTTTCGGTCCCAATCTCAGCAGGCACCTGTACAACAATAGGGTCCGGGATTTAGTTGGTTAAGCACTTTCCGAGCTCTCTCCCCTCCTGCTTATATTGGGACAGAGTCGGCGGTGCGTACGGATGAATGGCTCGACACTATACAAGAATTGTTGGCAGGAATAAGATGTCCAAACAATATGACGGTGACCCTTATGGTGACACTCTTAGAACTGCATGCCAAAAGGTGGTGGAAGTCCCTCATGGGCTCCACTTTTCTTTGAAGAGTGTACACGGACATTAGTTGGAGTGAATTCTCTGAAGCCTTTTTAGAGCATTTTATCCCCTCGGTCGCTCGGGATGGTCTTGAAGAGAGATTTTTGCAACTAAAGCAAAGGTCCATGTCGGTGACAGAGTACCAACAGGAGTTTCAGCACTTGGATAGATTCGCTTACTCCTATGAGTTGGATGATAGAAGGTACACCAAATGATTCTACAAAGGCTTGCGAGATCCCCTAAGGCAACCAGTTTTGTTTATAGCGGACTCTAGTCTGGCGGAGATTATCGATATGGCGAAGAGATTTGAAGCGGGCCACTTGGGAAGTGGTAAAAGGCCAGCGTAGGGCGTGATGGAAGCCGACCCCAGCAATAGAAGGAGATTTGACAATAAAAGTGGAAGAGGATATCGGAGGGGTGGCGGGCGTTTCCCCCATAACTTTACAGAGGAGCGCCCGGTTCCGCAACCGCCAGCATTACCTCCACCTAAAAAATTTCAGCAACACGGCGGAAGGCAGGAACGGGTGTGCTTTCAATGCAACCAACCGGGCCACATTCGACGCTACTGCCCGCAACTGTTTGGAGATGCGCCTTTTTCTCTCCCTCCAGCAGCCCCGCGGGGGAGAGGGTATGTGCGTGGTAGAGGACGAGGACCATGAGGAAGAAACCCACAACCCGCTCGAGATCAGATGTATGCCTTGGACATGACTCAAGAGAGGAATCCTTAAGAGATGATTGCAGGTACCATTTGAATTAGCCATTTCGCTTCCATTAATATCCTCTAGTGGCTTAAGATATACTAGATGTCTAGCTTGAGTATTATTAAATGACACTTAGGCATCGTAATGGTCGGCGGGAAGCCGTCTTATACGTTATTTGACACCGGTTCCTCACATTCTTTCGTGTCTGAAGACTTCATCAAGGATATATACGGAGTACAATTTTTCACTGGTATTGCTCGAAGAGTATGCCTCCCAGACAGATCTGAGATGACGGCAACCGCGAAGTGTGAGTTTGAGATAACCATTGGGGGAAAGACCTTTGATACCCCCGCCACAATTTTGAGAATACCAGAATTCGACCTCATTCTGGGCATGGCATGGCTGGATTGGCACCATGCAAGAATCGACTCCGCGAAGAAGCACATCTATTTGAGACATGGGGATACTGATGTAGTCTTCCAAGGTATAAATTCCGCACCACGAATATTGTTATCCTCATCCAGACCTTGAAAGCTCATATGAGAGGGGATGAAGTATACATGATATGTTTCGAACTAAAGGAGATGAAGGTAGATGTGAAGGACGTGCGGGTAGCACTGGATTTCCCTGAGGTATCTCCTGAAAAATTGCCAGGGTTACCCCCGCATAGAGAAGTGGATTTTCAGATTAAGCTTCTATCAGGAGCTAAGCCTATCTCTAGGACCCCTTATCGGATGGCCCCAAAAGAACTCGCGGAGTTTAGAGTTTAACTGCAGGAGTTGGTAGAATCAGGGTTTGTTCGCCCCAGCTCATCACCTTGGGGAGCCCCTGTTCTATTCGTTAAGAAGAAAGATGGAACCCTGCGTTTATGTATAGACTATCGGGAACTCAACCGACTGACGGTACGGAACACCTATCCGTTTCCTCGGATCGATGAGTTGTTCGACCAACTGGTGGGAGCGCATTGGTTCTCCAAGCTAGATTTGTGCTCGGGGTATTACCAATTGAGAATACAAGAGGATGATATTCCAAAAACGGCTTTAAGCTCAAGGTATGGATTATATGAGTTCACAGTGATGCCGTTTGGGCTCACAAATGCCCCATCAGCTTTCATGAGCTTGATGAATAAAGTGTTTGAGCCCTATTTGGATGTCTTCGTCATTGTGTTCATTGGCGACATCTTAGTCTACTCGATGTCGGAGGAGTAACATGTCGGGAATTTGGCCTTAGTTCTGGAAAAGTTAAAAGAGCACGCCCTGTTCGCCAAGTTTAGCAAGTGTGAATTCTGGCTTAGGGAAGCGACTTTCTTGGGTCATGTAATGAGTGGGGCTGCACTAGCTGTGGATCCGGCCAAGGTGCGTATCGTGAAGGAGTGGTCGCCCTTGAAGTCGGTGGCCGATGTGAGGAGTTTTCTGGGACTTGATGGATACTACCACAAGTTCGTAAAAGGATTCTCCAAGATTGCCCTCCCGCTTACTTCTTTGATAAAGAAAGGTGTGCCATTTGAGTGGACACTCCAGTGTGAAGCGGCATTCTAGGAATTGAAGGATAGACTTACCTCCGCCCCCATCCTTGTACTTCCTTCTGGGAAGAAAGGATTCCAAGTTTACACAGACACGTCTTATCAGGGGTTGGGAGCGGTGTTGATGCAATACGGGCACATAATTGCTTATGCTTCAAGACAATTGAAGAAGCATGAAATAAATTACCCGATGCATGATTTGGAGCTAGGAGCGGTGGTGTTCACCTTGAAGGTATGGAGGCATTATCTATACGGCGTCCACTGCGAAATCTTCTCGGATCATAAAAATTTGAAGTACGTCCATACCCAGAAGGAATTGAACTTAAGACAACGGAGGTGGTTAGAGTTTCTATGCGACTTTGAGTTCATCTGTAACTACCACCCCGGAAAAGCGAACTCGGTAGCTGATGCGTTGAGTAGGAAAATACCCGGCTCGAGCCCAGAGTCTCAGTTGATGAGCATGGAGTTGGCACGGATGATCGAGGAGATGGACATCACCTTAATATTTAAGGCTTCTTCGGAATATACAGAGTACTTGTCCAGCATGAGCATAGTTTGTGATATCCGGGACCGGATCCAAGTGTAGCAAGGATTGGATGCGGCTTTGGCCCTGGTAATAAAGTAAATCGAAGACGGGGCTACCGACGAGTACACACTAAAGGGCGGCCTCGTTTACTTTCGCGGCCTGCTCTACATTCCCAAAGATGGCAGAATCCGGGAGGATATCATGAGAGAAGCACATTGCTCTCAATATTCCGTGCACTTGGGAATTTCAAAGATGTACGCCGGCTTACGGAAGACGATGTGTTGGCCAAGAATGAAGAAGGATGTCCGGTACTTTGTCACGCATTATGAAGCCTGCCAAAGAGTGAAGGCGGAGTGCAGGAGCCCCGGTGGTTTGTTGCAATCATTGCCAATCCCCGAGTGGAAGTTCGAGGATATTTCCATGGATTTCGAACATGGGCTACCTCGTTCCCGCTCAGGAAATTATCAGTGTGGGTGATCGTTGATCGCATGACGAAAGTTGCCCGGTTCATTCCTATGAAGAAGGAAGCTCATGTGGATGTCTTAGTACGCCTTTTTGTAGAGCAGTTTGTACGGTATCACGGAGTACCTAAGACGATAGTTTCGGACCATGATGGTCATTTTACCTCCAAGGAGTGGAAGGCGATACAGGCGTATTTGGGCTCGCGCCTTACCTTCAGCACCGCATTTCATCCTCAGACGGACGAGCAGTCTGAGCAGACCATCCGAACATTGGAGGATCTGTTGAGGTTGTGTGTGATAGATAGTGGAGAGCCGTGGGAATGAATCTTGCCCTTAGTGGAATTCTCCTTCAACAACAGCCATCAAGCTTGCATTGGCATGGCGCCCCATGAAGCCCTTTATGGAAGAATGTGTAGAACCCCCTTGTCTTGGGTGCAAGACGAAGACCCGAAGGCATTGTGAATTGAGTATATCTACGATACTGATGCGGTGGTTAGGCTGATAAGGGATCGCATGTTGGAGGCTCAAAGTCGGCAGGAGAAGTATTATAACGCAAAACATCGTATGGTTGAGTTTCAAGTGGGTAATAAAGTGTTCTTGAAAATCCGGCCGATGCATGGAGTGTCACGGATGCGGGGAGTGAAGAAGCTCAGCCCACGGTATGTTTGACCCTATGTCATAGTGTAAAGGATTGGCCCTTTGGCCTATCGTCTGGAGCTACCGCCCGAGCTAAAAAATCTCCACGATGTGTTCCATGTATCGTCGATTCGGAAGGCGCTTTTGCAGCCATAACAATACATCCCCAAAACTGATGGTAAGGTGGCGTCTGACAGATCTGTGCGACTAGAGCTGGTGCGGATCATTGATAATGAAATAAGAACCTTGTGCCGCAAAAGTGTGCCTCTGGTAAAAGTGTTATGGTCTAATCATGGGAAGGAAGAATTTACTTGGGAGCCGGTGGACTTGATTCAGAAGCGCTACCCGGAGATGTTCTCCCAAGGTAACATTTTATAGCGCATAATATTTTGTACTTGCATCGCCATAGCCCTAGCCTGATTTCGGGTACGAAATTTTTTATTTTTTTTATAGGATTTGTAACGTCCAAATTCGCGCTAGGCCCCTCGCACGAGTTTTGAGTCAAGAGACTTGACTCGAGCTCGGGACGCACTCGCGAAAGGATTCAAGCGCGTTGAATGGAGTATAGGGTTGAGTGATATCAAACGAATCGAAAGGAAATGGCCAAAGGGAAAATCGACGAGAATGGACGTTGATACTCGCCGATCAACGGGTATCGGGAGTGATACTCGCCGATTCGACGGGTATCGATCGTCGATACCCGCCGGATTCAGAACTGCAGATTGGGAATTAGGTTAAGTGAAAGTCGACGCGAATGCCCGGCGATTCTCACCGATCGACGAGAATGCCCGGCGATTCTCACCGATCGTCGAGAATGCCCGGTGATACCCACCAAACGTTGAGTATCGCTGACAGATACTCAACGCACTCAATGCAAGAATTTCCGATAAGTAGGCTAAGTGAAATTCGCCGGGTATAATTATTGATACCCGACGAATTCGTCGAGAATGCCCGACGATTCTCGCCGATCGTCGAGAATGCCTAGTGATACCCACCGATCATCGAGTATCGCTGACTGATACTCAACGCAGTCAACGCCAGGAATTTTCGATAAGTGGGCTAAGTGAAATTTGCAAGGTATCATTGTTGATACCCGACGAATTCGTCGAGAATGCTCGCCGATTCTCGCCGATCGTCGAGAATGACAGTTGATTCCCGTCGAATAAGACTTGTGCGTTTTCTTCGCCAAGGCAGATTCACCAGCTTGTACAGGCGGACCGAACCGGACTTCGGGATTCGTGCTGATGATGATTCCTTGGACCGGGTCACTTCAACAAGACCCATTAGAGGCGGTCAAATGGGGCGTTGACACGTGGCGGAAGGATTTAACCTAATACATCGGTTTATAAGAGGAGATAAAGCCGAACCCTAGCCGATCATTCTTGCCATCATCGTTGACCTCGCGAATCCGACAGAGCCGTGGGAAGCAGTCGAAGTTCCTAAAGGCGACCTTCTCTCTCTCTCTCTCTCCTTCCTTTGCTGTGAAGAACAACTGCACCAAGCAAGGGATGCCGCAAAGAAGAATGACTAGATCCATGGCCGGAAATGGTGTTACCGCTTGAAACGAGGTGAGCTTCCTCCCCTCTCCCTTGGTGCTAGATCTGTAGTTAATATTCTAGGAGAGATATAGACTCCTTAGAGTCTTGATGGTGAGGAGGAGATTTCTTAGGGAAAAGCCATGCCCAGGTCATTTTCTAGGCTTAGTCCCCTCCAACCTCTTCATTCTTCAAAGTGAAGATGAGAGAGTGATTCGTGGAGGAATATGGATTCGTGAGGGTGAATAAGGGTGGACGATTTTCTAGAGGAGTTTTTGGGAGATTGGTGCAAGGAGGAAGATGAACGGATGCCGTTCATCTCGCCTTAAGATGCGTGCAGAAATCTGTTTTCTGCACGCAGCGATCTTCATGGCCAATTTCGGGGGTGTTCTGTTCACATCTAGGTTTTTGACTAAACACGAAAGTCGTAGCCCTCGCAATTATCTTTCCAACGAGTGATTGCACGTTTCCAGATGACACATGTAGCCACAGGAAAGTCAGTTCAAATCTGCTGCGATTGGGGAAAAATCCTGTACACAGTAGTCTTCGAGCAAATTTATGGTGTGATGCGATAAAATCTGGGCTTTTGACTAAACACGAAAGTTGTAGCCCTTGAAATTATATTTCCAACGAGTAGTTACACGCACTCGTCATATTTTTGTAGCCTTGGGAATCCTTGGTCGGAGTTGCTGCCCGGATTAAGGCTGCACCTAAATTCTGGGCTGTGTAATGTGGAGTGCAAATTGGTGGAATTAAATGTTGCGATCCAACTCGCGGCTTGGGTGAACTCTTTTGACTTAATCATCATAGTGACGTGATAAGTTGAGGTTATAAATCTAAATTCATATAACGAGTTGTGGACATGTTTAATTGAAGGAAAGAACCTAATATAATTGGGTAGATATAATTGGATAAATGTATAAATGATTTAACTATGGCCATGATGTATGTTGAATGGATAAAAGGGAATTAGAAATCTAATGCTTAGAGTGTCATTTCCCTACGGGTAGCATTGTGGAAGTAACGAGTGAGGTGTTGACCATTAATAGTTGGAATGAGACTGAGATGAGTAAAGTTGGACGGTTGGGCTTGGTCCTCAGTGTTCACATTCCGAGGCTCCTCCCATATTTGATGGATGGTTGGGCTTGGTCCTCGGTGTTCACGTCCCGAGGTTCATTCCATGCCACGATATTGTGGAATTGCATGTGGTGTGAGTTGACACGTGGTGTCGTAATCCCGGGTTAAGGATAGTGTGGCAGGTCTACGGGCTCGCCAATCGTCACACCGATGGGAGTTGACAGCTAGACCTTGGACGTTTGGGCTTGGTCCTCGGTGTTCACGTCCCGAGGCTCCTTCCGTGCCAAGTGAACGGTTGGGCTTGGTCCTCGTGTTCATTTCCGAGGCTCCTTTCGTGTCATGCATAGGCCAGTTCGGGGCTAGGATCTTGGTGCTCATTTACCCAAGAGAACACGTTGATCCGTAGTGCGCATGTGAGCACCGCTGTTGTGTTCTTAGCGTTGAGGCGTATGGAGGCCTAGGCCAGGTAGTGTGGAGACCAGCCTAGTAGTGGAGATGCCCGCTCTATTGTCACCGTTTGGCCACGACGGTTGACACCTGAAAGGTTAGCTACCTGCTTGAATAGTGGGAACTATAAATCTGTGTCGACATAGCGATTGCATGTGCTTGATCATGGGTGTGTCATTGCATTGCATACATAGCATTGCACTTCATTGCATATACAAGACCCTCATCGTATAAGTTTGTATGGGCACTCCTATACGATGAGTTACTTATTGCTGAACGACCCTCAACTTATATGCTTCTATGGGCATCCATATAAGTTGAGTTACTTACTGTTATAACAATATACTCTCTTGCTGCTGTAGATGGTAGAATTATAGAATAAGAGCTTGTTCATTTGTACACCATTTTTATTGCTACCGATGATTTGTATACTTACTTCACCCTCTTGTACTACTGTTTTATATATATTTTACCTGCTCCTTTCTCTGCTCGGTGCCGAGGAGTCGTCGGGGGAGCGGATGTGAAGCCACTTAGTCTTTATGACTAACGGTTGCTATGTCTTCCTCTTTAGGAGGAAACCACGGAGGTGGAGCAGCAGGCTATGCAGCTGGACAGCCAGGCCAGGATGATAGGGCCTGAGGGGATGGTACCGTCGCTACCGTCAGTTACAGATGTGAGTGAGAGAGATTTTGTTGTAGCCCTTCGGGGCAATTTTATTTTCGTACTCTGATTATGTAGAAGCTTGTTTAGCTTCTCTTTTTCTATATTTATGGACTTATGCTTGGTGTGGATTGACTCTCTTTTATTGTATGGTTGGGTTGTCATTTATATATTAATATTGGTTGAAGCCGCCAGGATAGGCGTCTTGTGCTACAGGCTGACCCGAGTGTTAGTGTTATCGCAAGGCGGCTGTTCTGGGCATAAGACCCCTCTCGTGCCGTGTCTTGTGTTCCGGGAAGGGGGTTTTACAAGCTTAGTAGTACATAATTTACTTTTGCCACCGTACTTCTTTTCAGTACAGTTTTATATACTCTACTTGTACCTTATAGAACTGCTAGTGTGGAGATACATTTGTAATCTATAACCATGATAGAATAAATCAACTATCTCTTGCTTTCCTTTTTATACCCCTTGTTATTCTCCGCTTCATCCTCCCGCTCGATATCTAGTAGTCGCGAGGGTGAGGCGGGGACTAAATGGTTTAGTGTTTTTGACCAACAGTCTTTTGTGATCGTAGGAGCTTGAGGAGCTGGAGCACCACCAAGATGAGGTGGCAGGACATGAGGAGCTGATAACACCTACTACAAGGACTGCAGCTCGCCCTTAGGTGAGGATGAGTGTACTTATGATAGAGTTTGCTTCCTCTTAGTGTTTTTGTGAGAGGGAGAATTATTTCTATTTGGCATGTACTGGCCATAAGCCCTTATCTCAGTTTCATACTCATTGTGGTCAATTGTACTTTTCATTATATATATGATGATATTGTGTTGTAACTCTATGGACTAGCTAGTGTTACTTACTACTTGCATGCTTCTTTTCTCGATTGCCCGACAGGTTAAATGATCGTAATAGCTAGTAGGATAAGAGTCTTGTAGTGTAAACTAGCCCGTGTGTTAGAGTCACCGTAAGGCAGCAATTCTGGGCATAAGACCGGGTTATCTTTTAGTAGGGGGGGGTCTTACAAACAGGTTTTGATCCTCTGAACTATGGGTTATGGGTACACCACACTTAGACAAACAGGTCTCAATTATATAAACATTCATATGATAAATAAGTCCACATCACTATGGTATCCTGCTCGAGCATTAGTTTGCGGACAAAGTATGCAGCGGAAGTAATGCTGTGTCAATGTGTAAAAGTCACGGAAAAAAGTCCAATTAGATAGTGAGTTATGCAAATTCTAATATAAATCTTACTTTTATGCAGCATCTACAGGTCGCTGTACTGTAGGAGTGGTTCCTCCCACTCCAGCGACCACACCTTTCCAACAGACGGAGATGGGGAAGACTTTTATGGCCATCCTCGATTCCTTTAGTGATCAGCAGGCCTCGGCCCAGCAGCCAAATCTGGGATTGAATTGGATGAGTGCCTTCAAGAATCTATCCCCGCCGATATACCACGAGGCAGAGAATGCAGTAAAGACGAAGGAGTGGCTTACGGCCATTCTTGATATGCTTGTAGGCATTAGCTCCCCTATTAGGAAGGCAATTCCTCTGGCGACTTCTGCACTGAATGTTCATGCAAAGAGGTTGTGGAAGTCCATGCTTGACTCCACATATGCATATCGGGAGCTGTCAGATATTTTATGGGATGAGTTCAGCGAGGCCTTCTTGGAGCACTTCGTGTTTGTTATGGATAGAGATGAGTTGGAGGAAAGGTTTTTGAACCTCAAACAGGGGACCAGATCAGTGATAGTGTACTAGAGGGAATTTTACAATCTGTACATGTTCTCGGGGATACACATCTGGATTACAGGAGGTATGCAAAGAGATTCTACCGAGGACTTAGGGACTCTACTAGGCAGGCTCTACTATTCATTTCCCATGGTACTTCGACATAGATCATAGAGATGGCTAAGAAGCTGGTGGAAAACCAGCTGATGGTATAGAGATGGGAAAAGAGACAATTAAATCGGTCATCCCACGGGGAGAGCAATAGGGGATCCCAAAGAGGTAGAGTGATGAGCTACGAGAAGGGTGTGGGACGTTATCATCCAAACTTCATGCAGGAGCAGGGGCCTCCTATCGTACTAGCTCCCCCGCCACTACAGATACATGACTTGAGAAGACAGGACGACCGTAGCCACTGACCGGTGATTTTCTCTAGATGCCAACAGTCGGGGCACGTAAGAGTTGACTACCCTCAGTAGTTCCATCCACCACCTCCTCCACCTCTAGCAAACCCTCCAGCACAGCAATCTCAAGGACGAGGTCGAGGCCGAGGTCGAGGACATTATGGTAGGCTCAAGGATAGGGGTATATATATTCTTTGGATCTCGCCGAGCCAAGGATCCCTGAGGAGGTTATAACAAGTACTTAAAATTAATTACAATATGGTTTATATTTTATAGTACCTTACCAACCTCAGTAGAATAACAAACATGATACAACTCAAACAAAAACCTCAGTCATAGTCTTTGAGAGCGGCAAGCCCGCTCATATATTGTTCGATATGGGTGCTTCACACTCATTCATATCAGAAGCCTTTTTGGAAGGACTAGTGTGCATAGACTGATTCACAAGTGCAACTAGGAGAGTGCATCTGCTAAACAGATCAGAGCTACTATCATCTTCTAAGAATAACATGGAGGCAGAAATTGGAGGGAAGAAATTTGAAGCACCGGCGATGATTCTGAGAATGTCGGACTTTGATCTAATCTTAGGCATGACCTAATTGCACTGGAACCATGCCCGGATCGATTGCCCATTAAGGAGGATCACCCTACGACATGGGGATACCGACATCATCATCGAAGGTATTTGACCTATCTACCCTATTCTATTATTATCTGTACAGGCTGTCAAGGCCTATTAGCAAGGGGAGGAGGTATTCTTTATCTGCTTTAAGATGACGGGAGCAGAAGCCTCTATTATTTATATCCAGGTGGTTCGGGATTTCTCCGCCGTATTCACAGAGAAATTTCCTTGATTTCCACCGACTAGGGATATGGATTTCCGGATTCAGTTGGTGTCGGGAGCAAGTCCCGTATCTCCGGCATCGTATAGGATGGCCTTTAAAGGGATAGCAAAGTTCAGGACCCAGTTGAAGGAGCTAGTGGAGTAAGCATTGGTCAGAACGAACTAATCACCATGGGAGAGTCGGTGTTATTCGTTAAGAAGAACGATTGATCGTTGCGGCTCTACATCGACTACCGAGAGCTGAACCGGTTGACAGTACGGAACACATATCTTTTGCCCAAGATCGACGAGCTTTTTGATAAGTTACATGGCGTATTTTGGTTCTCCAAGCTGAATTTGAGGTCCAGATACTAACATCTTCACATTCAGGAGGAGGATATACTGAAGACAACCATTACTTCTCGGTACGGCCTGTACGAGTTCCTGGTGATGCCCTTCGGGCTCACGAATGCACTCTCCGCAATAATGAATATGTTGAACTGTATCTTGGTGCCCTACCTGGATAGATTTGTTATAGTTTTCATTGATGACATTTTGATCTACTTCTGGACAATGGAGGAGCAAACCCAGCATTTTGCACTAGCATTGGGAAAGCTGAGAGAGCATTTGATGTACGTAAAGTTCTCCAAGTGCCAGTTATGGCTGTAGGAGGTAGCATTCTTGGGGCATACTATTAGTAGATCCGGGTTGGCCGTAGACCCGGCCAAGGTACATGCGGTCCGAGATTGGCCGCGGCCAAAGTAAGCTTCAGATATACGTAGTTTCTGGTGACTGGCAGGATATTACCACAAGTTTGGGGAGGGGTTCTCTAGGGTAGCACAACCCTTCACGTCCTTGACGAAGAAGGATGCAGATTTTACTTGGACTGAGAAGTGCGTATTAGCATTCTAGGAGTTGAAGGACAGGCTCACCTCTTCCCTTATCCTTGCACTTCCATCTGGGAAGGAAGGATTTAACATTTATACTGATGCATCATATCAAGGGATGGGTGCAGTCCTGATGCAGCATGGACATGTCATCGCATATACTTCGAAACTATTGATGAAGCACGAGCAAAACTACCCTGTACATGATTTGGAGTTTGGGGCAGTTGTATTTGCGTTGAAGATTTGGAGGCATTACTTGTATGGGGTTCATTTTGATATCTTCTCTGATCACAAGAACCTCAAGTATATAGACACGCAGATGCATCTAAATCTACAACAGCGGAGATGGACTGAGTTACAGTACGACTACGACTACAAGATGCATTATCACTCAAGGAATGCAAACACAGTTGCAGATGCCTTAAGCAAGAGAGCCGGCAGTACTGGACCCAAGCCCCGGGTGATGGCTATGGAGCTAGTACGGATGATGGAGGATATGCACATTACCATGGTTTCCAGAGGTGAGCTAGATATTTATAAGTAGTACTTGAACTCCTTGGCCATCGAGTGTAATATACGGGAGCGCATCAGGATACAATAGAGGCTAGATGCGGTTTTGGAGCCAGTATTCAAAGCCCAAGAAGTGGGCAAGTCGGAGGACTATTCTTTGCTTGATGAAATCGTTCTTTTCCGTCTCCGTGTCTATATACCCGTAGGAGGCGGTATCCGGAGGATATACTCAGGGAGGCTCACTTCTCTCAGTACTCAGTGCACCCCGGTATCACCAAGATGACAGCGGATTTGCAGAGGAGCATGTACTCGCCGGGGGTGAAGAGGGAAATCATATATTATGTGATACATTACGAGACCTGCCAGCGGGTAAAGGCAGAGTGCAAGAGCCCAGGTAGATTACTATAGTAATTGCGAGTGCTAGAGTGGAAGTTCGAGGATATAGCTATGGATTTTGTAAACGGATTGCCTCGCTCCTACTCTGGGCACGATTCTATATAAGTCATTATCGATAGACTGAACAAGATTGCCCATTTTATTCTGATCAGGAAGGATAGCCTAGTTGTTATTTTTGGTGAGGTTGTTTGTGTAGCAGTTTGTCAGGTACCACGTCGTCCCCATGATGATTGTCTCGGACCGTGATGGTCGGTTCACCTCTTGGGAGTGGAGAGCGGTGTGGGCAAACTTAGGTTCTCAGCTTACTTTTAGCACCGCTTTGCATCTACAGACTAATGACCAGACAGAGCGGACCAACCGGACTATGGAGGATCTGCTGCGTTTATGTATACAGGACATGAGGAAGACCTGGGAGAGACTTTTTCCCCTAGTTGAATTATCCTACAACAACAGTCACCAGGCAAGCAATGGGATGACACAATATGAGGCTCTATATGAAAGAAAGTGACGGACAACCCAATCTTGGGTCCAGGATGAGGAATTCAGGGCACTTGGATCGGACAATATTGAGGATATGGAGGCTCAAATACAGCTAATCAGGGATTGGATGTTAGAGGCATAGAGTAGGAAGACCAAGTACTACGAAGTGAGGAATCATAAGGTAGAGTTCGAGGTACGGGACAAGGTGTTCTTGAAGATACGTCCAGTGTATAGTGTCTCGCGGGTGCGGAAGCACAAGAAGCTCAGCACTAGATTTATGGGACCATCCTTGATTCTCGAGCGAATTGGTTTTATTGCTTACAAGCTAGAGCTGTCGCAAGAGTTTGGGACTTTGAACGACGTCTTCCACATCTCGTCGCTTCGGGGAGCACTCCTTCAGCTAGAGTAACATATTACACCTACAGCAGGCCTAGTAGCACCTTATAGATAAGTCTGTTTAGAGACAGTCCAGATCAATGATACAGCAACACGAGTACTGAGGAAGAAGAAGGTTCCCTTGTGAAGGTGTTGTGGTCCAACCACGGACGGGAGGAGCACACCTGGGAGTTGATGGATTTGATGCGTGAACGATACCCTGAGCTTTTCGCCTCAGGTATATTTTAATTATGCATAAAGTTCTTAAAATTCTTGTACATTAAACCTCCATAGACCCGAACTTGAATTTCAGGGACGAAACTATTTTTTATTTATTGGGATTTGTAACATCCCATTTTGCACTAGGCCCCTCGCACATATTTAGAGTCAAGAGAATTTACTCAAGCCTGGAAAGCGTTGAGTGAACTCATCGCCATTCGACAAAGCGTCGAGTGCGTTGAGTGGACTCAACGCTACTTAACAAATTTAACTTAGAAAATATTCTTGAAGCATTAGGCGCCGAGTGATCTCGACGCCATTAGACAAAGCATCGAGTGAAATCGACGTCTCTCAACGCTTTTAACTTAGACTCTGCGGGAAGATGTTGGCGTTGAGTGGTCTCAACGCCACTCAATGCGGCATTGAATGGTCTCAACTCCACTCAATGCCTTAACTTAGAAACGATTCAGGAAGCTGTTGGGATTGAGTTGTCTCAACGCCACTCAATACGGCGCTGAGTGGTCTCGACGCAACTCAACTCCTTAACTTGGAAAAGATTCAGGAAGCTGTAGGCGTTGAGTGGTCTCAACGCCACTCAATGCGGCGCTGAGTGGAAATGCCTAAATCATTTTCATTCTTTCTAAATTTACGCAAAGTAAAGCTTTGAAATTTCAAAAGAAGATAAGCATAAAAATAGAAAATAAAGAATTTTATTTCATGAAAACAATGATAATAAGCATCTACACCATTTGTGTCTACTACACTTAATACTAATTAACATTTAAACTGATTTTAATAAGGAAAAATAAAGGATGATAGGTTTTATAAAAGTAAAATAAATTAAAAAAAGTCCAGGGAAAGTGAAAAAGATTTAGGAAATATTTCAAAAATAGCATACTACCCTAAATAGAAATACTGCATGAGTCAACATACTACTCGCTAAACATATTAAAACAGAAAATTAATCTAATTTATTATAACTAAGCAAGTAGACATGAGCTGAAAAAAACAATAAAATGCAAAGTGGCGGGGTACTAATTGATTTGGCAAAAAATAACTCAATTTAATTTGCGATTTTTTTTAAAAAAATTATATATATATTTTTTGGATTTTTCAAAAAATTATATATATTTATTTTTATTTTTATAAAGTAAACTAACTAAGGAAACACTCCACCAGACTTAAGGTTAAATATTATCCTCAATGTTTAAAGTTAAGTATAAAGAGAGTTGGGAAAAGAGAGAAAAAAAGTAATGCAAAGAAAAGGAAAAGATGCTTCCCTAGCGCTTGATGCCCAGACGTTGAAAAATACATCTCCCTGAACTTGAGCTAAAGACCGGCTTGTTCCAAAGTTGAGAGGAGAAAAGCGGCACAAACATGCGGGAGCTTATTCCTGCACAAAACATAATAAAAAACAACAAAAAAACAGATAAGCAAGGTGTGCCTCCCAAGAGCGCTCTTTGGTTATCGTTGTTGAGCTCAACGTTATTGGTTAGCTAAATAGAAAATAAAAAGGAAAAATGTAATGGCAGCTCGCATAATATGCGTTGCAGGGCGAGTGCTAAAACAGGTTTTAAGAAAATAAAAATATTTTTTGTAATTTTTTATTTTTTAAATAAAACAAAAAGGAAAAAAGATTTAGAAAAAGAAAATTTGTTAGTAAAAGAAATTAAACTATTAGAAGGGGAAAAAGTAGAAGAACAAGAAACTAAATTAGAAGGAAAAAATAAAAGAAGAAAAGAAAGAGGAATTTTCGCAAGGAGGGGGAAGAGAAGAAAAAGAAGAAGAAGGCGGCGGTTGATCACAAGAAATTTTTTGGATAAAAAAATCTTGTTGCTCCACTTGAATATCAATCATTTCCTTATATTGGGAGCAAAACAAGATTTTCGAAAAATCAATCTCCTCAGATGATCGAACACAAGAAAGTTCATCTTCCTCAGAAAATTTAGAAAAAATCGAGATATCGGGGGAAATTTCCTCCTTGAGAGGTTGAAAGCACAATGTAATTTCTGAATAATCATCTTCTGTGAGTGATTAATGGCACTTCGGAAAATCCAAAGATTCATCATTTGAAAGATAAATAGGAGGAGGAGAAGAAGAAAAAGTTGCGGCCTCAGAAGCTAAAGCATCAAAAATCACTTGAAATGTGCATTGATGCATCCATCAAATGCTACATAATCAAACATGATTTCATTTTTGCTAAAATAAAAAATAGGAGGCGCGCAAACTTGTGGAGAAAAAGTAGGGAAATCTTGAGATGGAATTTGTTAATTATCACCTTGGCCCCAAGAATGATAAGGGTGTTGCCACACTGAGTGGTTCAAAGTAGGGCTAGGATCAAAATGTCCATTCAAGAAATCTTCAAAAAAATTAAAATCAGTAAAATTCGGAGGAGAAGGGTAGGAAGGCGTTTGAAAATTATTGTAAACCCCTAAAAAACATTTGTGGACGGATCAATTTGTCCAAATTGATCCTATCCGAAATGGATAAAATCATGGGTGAATGAAGGGTATCCTACCCAACATTCCTCGCGAGAGTGACCGAACTCTCCACAAGAAAACAAAAACTATCCATAAAAAAGAAAATCAACCGCAAAAGAGGGGTAAGAGAGAAAAGAACCGATAAAATTAATAGCTATCCTTTTTTCAAAATATCAATACTAATCCCCGGCAACGGCGCCAAAAACATGATACTAAAGAATAGCAAAGGTGGATGAGAGGGGTTAAAGTGAAGAGAAGGTGGATGTGGTGGAAGTTGATAATATTCTTCGATTCTATATCCGATAAAGGCAAGCGTACCTTATCGTTTCTAGTATAGGATACTAAAGATTAATATCAAGGTCGTATTTCCTTTGGGCGTAATGATTACTTCTACTTCGAGGAGATAATTATTATTTTATCAAATGTTTTTTTAGATTAATTTACTTAACTAAAAATAGGAACTAAATTTCTAAGCTAAAAAGAAATCTAAATTACTTGTAGAAATTAAAGGGTAGGGCTAAAGATAAAAGAGGAGTATTCAATCTTTAATCACATTGAAATAAGAAAATCAAAATGAAATAATAAATTAATTCTAAATAATATAAAACACCTTGACCGTGGAGGTTCCCGAAGTTTGGATACGCTTCTCTCAAAGTCATGCCCAACTTAGTTTAGGAAGGTCCGACAAAACTCACATCAAAATCGAAGACCAAAATCTTGCTTTATGTGGTCAACACCGCAATTGGATTTCACTCCAATCCGAGAGATTTAACGTCTACCTCTCTTGAGGGGTACGTGAAACTCTCTTTAGTCTTGGGTGATCGATTCAATCTACGGGCCTTTCGGCTAACTAAGAATGAAACCCAACTGGAAACTATATACCTGCAATAAAGTCCCACTAAATAAAAACTAATTGTGAATCAAAGGTAATTACTTTAAGAAGAAAAAGAAAGCTAAAACCTCATAACTTTATCCACTCATTCTCAGATCATCGCGATCGAGCACAAATGAGGATTAGTTATTCATGGTAATAGGAAAAGAGAGGGGTAAATAATAAGGTGCTTGAAAACTAAATAGAGAGATATATAGAAAGAGAACGCTAATTAAAATTTTATTAAAAACATAAAGGGATTACAACTAGGAAAGAAGATTACAAGTGCATAAAAAGAAAGCTAACTACTGAAATTACACTAATAAAAAGAGATTACAGGTAAGTAAAGTATAGTGCATGAAAAGTAAAACAAGAAATGGAGGAAGAAAGAGAGCAAAAACATAAGAACAAAACACAAAAATCCTAAGAATGAAACTAGCAGCACCTCCCCTCTCCCCAAAACTTGGTCTTGAATGCTTGGAATTGCCAGGTATTTATAAGCAAAATTCTGTCTGGGTCACCCCACTATCACGCCTGGTGAGGGCGTGTCAGGGGGCATGTCGAGTACGGGGTTGAACTCAGGCACTGGATTCTTGCGAGAATGATTATTGCTTCTATACATTGTTGGACACGCCCTGGGACATGCCCGTGTAGGGGGGGCGTGTAAGGCACGTCATGTCAAAATCATTGGTCAAAAATTTGCCAGTCGTCGGAAAAGGTGTTATACGCCCCAGGGCCATGACCGTGTCGGGGGCATGTATCATATTGGTTGACGTGTAGTAATGGAAAAGCTTTAATGGCGGCATCAGGCTTCGGGATGAGGGTGACACGCCTAGAGACACGCCCAGGGAGGGCATTTATGGGGGGCGTCTCAGGTGATTTTCTCTGGATTTGTGTTGTGGCATCAAACTTCCTCGGGATAGGGTTGTATGTACTGTGATACGCCCAGGGAGGGCATATCAGGGGGGTGTGTCAAGTAATTTTGTCTGAAATATGTGAAAACCTACTAAAAGAGAAGAAAACATTAGTTATATTATTTACTTAAAAAGAAACTAAAAGGAACCAAAAAATAAAAAAATAAAGAGATTTAAAATGAAAATAAATTTATTTTTACCCTAATAAAATAAGCTAAAATATGCATCATCAACAATTGTTGTAGTTGCTTTGATCTACTCTAATATTGATTAGTCATATACCACCTTCTTGTACTACTATATATATATGTATATATATATATATATACATATATATATATATATATCGTACCCTTTGTATGACCCCTTTTTTTTCTTTTAAATCGTCGGGTCTTATGCCCATAGTCTTTGTTTTGCGGTGATACCGACGCTCGGTTGGGTTTCCAATATAAAATACCGATTCTGCAGCCTTAATGATCACCAACGAAAGAGAAGTATACAAATAAGTTCAAGTCCACATATCATATATAATATGAAATAGATATTACATCAATATCCACATGATAAAGAAGTATGGAAGCCGAAAGGAAAATAGAAATATAAACGGGCTTAAGCCCAGTACATCAAGTCCTCAATACAACACTCTCGCAACTCTCAACATCTAAGCGGAAGTAAACTGAAATCCATCCTCGACCCATCACAGTGTAGTAGTGGTAATGCACAGCAACTGCTCCTCATGTCCTGTCTCCTTGTCATTTAGGTGTTGATGCACCTGCTGCTCGGTCACCTAAAATGATGTGGTCACTGATCATTAGTCATAAAAACTAAGTCACTATCATCTTCGCCTCACCCCAGCGACTCTTAGGCACAGTGTGGGGAGGATGAAAGCGGAGGAAAACAAAGAAGAGTTGAACAAGCAGGTGACAACTTCCCTAGAAGGTGTATGTTTGAAAGAACTATAATAAGAAAGCAGTAACGTAAACAAGTAAAGTAGAACAATAAGAATATATAAAGTAAACTAAGGAATAAGTAACCTTAAGTTATATGAATGCTCATACATACTTATAAGTTAAGGGATCTTTTGCAAAGCACCCATTGTATAAGCTATCTGTTGGGTACAATGGAAATTGTGTACCATATTTGGAGAAGCCTCTCTTTACTCAATGGTATCCATCAATGTGTATTTGATGGAATGTTGAGTTTCAGTGTGCAGGTTTATGAAATGCAAAAAAAATTTCTAAGTACAAGTGTCGACACCATGGACTTGTGTCGACACCTGAAGTAGGAGCTGTGTCGACACCTAGGAGTTATGTCAACACCAGAAGCAAGACAGTGTTGACACACGGGACTTGTGTCGACACACACTCAACGCCATCTACCAAAAACAGCTATAAGAAGTCTGGAAGGCTTGTGTAGATAGACGGGACTTGTGTCGACAGACGGGACTTGTGTCGACACACACTCAATGCCATCTATCAACAACAGCTATATTGAGTCTGAAAAGCATGTGTCGACACACAGGACTTGTGTCGAAACACACTTAACACCATCTGGACATACACTCAATGCCATCTATCAGCAACAACTATGTCGAGACCAGGAGAAGTTGTGTCGACACACAGGACTTGTGTCGACACATACAACAGAAGCTGTGTCGAGAAGATAAAGAATGACTGTGTCGACACATTTGAAGTTGTGTCGACATCATCAAGAATTGTGTCGACACTTTGTCTATTTACATTTAAAGTATTTTGCTGACTATTCCCTACTGTGATAGAAGTTCAATGAAGGGTCAGTTGTCACGAATGAAGACTTGAGAGAAATCATAAGTATCAAAACTGACACATTTGTCAGTACTGTCAAAAGGCCGTTATAAACAGGATCAGTCGGTAATCGTGGATGAACTCTATATAAAGGGCTGATCCATAACAATCATACTATATAACATAATCCAACAGAATCAAGACGAGAAATAACTGACTCAACAGAGATTGATAACCAGTGAGGGGGAGCAAGAGGTAAACCCAGAAGAAGGCAGATCCTGAAAAGTCTGCAAGTAAAATTCAAATCTGATTCTGAATTCAAGATGGAATCTGATTGAAGATCAACTCAAACTCCAATTGAAGATCAACCTTATTTTGTTAAAATTCAAGAAGCTTTGAATAAGCTAAGTCAGGTTGGATCTAGAGTATTCAGTTAAATAAAGAACTGATCAAGAAGTTCTCACCCTTTTATCTGTTGAACTGGGTTAAGTTTTAATTTTCTTAAACAAACTTTTATTTGTAAGATCTGTTATAGATCTGAGTTGTAAGCCTAAATTTATATAGGCTGAGGTAGGGCTGAGTGCCTGAGGTGTAGGACTTGAAGAAGTCCTAGTTGTAGGCCTGGAAATAAAGGATGAGGTAGGGCTGTTCCTGAGGTAGGATTTTTGGGAAGAATCTGAGATAGGACTCGATGAAGTCTGAGTTGTAGGAACCTATCGGGTTCTGAGTTGTAAGATCTGTGGATCTGAGCTAGTGGAAGAAAGTTCGGCCGAATCCAGTTCTCTACTGGATAGGCGAAGGGGGGAAGTGGACGTATCCCCCAACATGGGGAACCACTATAAATCTTGGTGTGTTGTGCTGTGTATTTTCTGTGATTGTTTTTGTGATATTTGTGTTGTGTTAATTTCCTTAATTGTTAAAAAGGATTAGAACAAATTCACCCCCCCGCCTCTAGGTGTTTAGGCTCTTGATATCAAATCTTTCAAGTGGTATAAGAGGGAGGTTGCTCAAAAAATAGACATAACAATCTGAGTAAATCTCCAAGGCAATTAACAATTAGCCAGAATGGGTCAAATGAGAATTAGAAGGAATTTGGATCCACGAAACTACCCATCTGCAGGAAAGAAAACTTTGGGATATGGAAAGAAAGGGTCAGATTGTTCATGGAAGCATCTGATCCTAGAATCTACATCACAGTACAAGAGGGTCCTTTCATTTCAATGAATATATCAGCTCTTGATGCAAATCTCAAAACCCCAAAGAGCTATTTTGAAATGACTAAGTATGAGATCATTCTAGCAACTTTAGACAAGAGAGCACAAAATATAATTGTGAGTGATATAGATGATGCCACATTTCAGAATTTTGTACATTACAAAACCTCAATGGAGATGTGGGACACCTTGATTGTATACATGGAGGGAACTGAAGAAGTTAGAGAAGATAGGAAATCTATGTTGAATCAAGAATATGAAAGCTTCAGACAAGCTAAGTCAGACAGCATAGTAAAATGTTACAAGAAGTTCTTTAGAATTGTAAATGAGCTGATGACCTATGGAAGAGTCTTTAGCACTTATGAATTGAATCATAAGTTTCTCAGGTCATGCACCAAGGACTGAGATACAAAAATATGTGCCATCAGAGAGGTGGCCAGGCTTGTTGATACACCTCAACCAATCTTGTTTTGAAAACTACTATCTTATAAGATGCAGCTCACTACCAGAAAGGAGGAGGAGAAAAACAATATGTTTGAGTATAAAGACAATTCAGTAGCCTTCAAAGCTGAAGCCACAAGAAAGGGTAGGAGAAAGTCTCCTTGTCCACCCAGAAGAAGTGTTGAGGCTAAAGCAGAAAATCCTGACATCAGTACATCTGACAACCATAATTTTGATGAAGACTTTGCTGCCTTTACAAGGCAGTTTCAGAGGTTCATGAAGAAGAAGAAATGGAGAACCAAGCCAATCTTCATCCTTCTTCAAGGATGATTATTACAATAAGAAGAAGACTTCTGAGGAGGACAGGTATGCCTCTAATCCTAGTAAACAAACTACCTCTAAAATTGTTTGTTATTGCTACAACAGGCCTGCACATGTCATAGCTAAGTGTCCTGATAAGAGAAAAGAGACTAAGGATAAGAAGAAGCCTCAAAGCAAAGGCAAGAAGGAGAAATCCTTTATTACCCAAAAGCAGAAGAGTTGGACTGACTCTTCATCCTCAGAATCTAGAGAAGAGGATGATGTAGAAGCTTATATTGGGTTATTTACTACAGAAGAGGATTCTATAGAATCAGAATTCTTGCAAATGCTAGATTACATAAATGGAGTTGAAGACTGTTGTTGTAGAGGGATGATGGCTCATTCAGAAAAAGATCAGTGCCAGGATCAGCCTGTTCCCAGTAAGGTATAAACTCCATCCTTAGCTTTTGAGTATTATACTGGATTAGAATAAGAAGCATCTACATCAAGAGATGTGGATGGTTCTGAATCTGAAGGAGATGTTCATCAATTAATTCATGAGTATGGTTGTGTGTTGTAGGCTCTTAATAGAAGCAAATTCCATGTTAGGAAGCAGGCTGAGGAAATTGAATCTCTCAAACTGGCTGTATCAGATTCAGCAAAGATGTTGGATTTGAAATTGAATTAGGTTGGCAAACTGAAAAAACATAACTGTTATTCAGATGGGTACAATCACTTTCAAAAATAATCACATCAAGAATCTGGAAGTAAAACTTCAAAAAGAAAAGGATCTAATGGCTAAATTTTCAAAGCCAAAGTCTGTATTTCCTTTAATAGATAACTTCATATCTCAGAAAGGAAAGAACAATGGCAACAAATTATCAAGGACAAGGCAAAGGCCCAGTTCAGCCACTAGCTATAAAACCCCCTATTTCTTTTTGAAAAGTGAGGCAACCTGCTAACATGTATGATCATGACCTCACTCATGCTCACTATGAGTATGGTGATCTCAATGGCAAGGTTGCATATGCTAATAGGCCACCCTTTAAGAAAACTCATCAGGTTCTTAAGGAATCATTGGGGTATGCTTCTCTAGTACCTACACTTAAAAGGAATGCTGGCAACAATGTTGTGAATCCTGTACTTAAGAAAAAGTACAATAGATATGAGTGTTGGCGTTGTGGAAAGGTGGGCCACCTTGTCATTGATTGTTGGTTCAATACTAGTATTCAGAATAAGGCAAGTTTACCTGTCAGAAAGGCTGCAAGAATGCATGTCAGATTTCAAGCTAACTTGAACCTTGGACCCAATAACAATTTGGGTTCTAAGGATAGGTAAATCTTTATTTGATGCAGGTGAGTCCAAGTGGCCATACCCCTATATGTTACTTGGATAGTGGATTTTCTAGGCACATGACTGGAATAAGAAGGATGTTGAAGAACAATTCTCCCATAGAGAATGGACCCAAAGTAATCTTTGGTGGATCTGAAAAAGGTGTCATCAAAAGATTTGGTATCATTTGTAGTAACTCTATCTGTATCACTTAAGTGGCTTATGTGAAAGGTCTGAGACATAACCTAATTAGCATAAGTCAACTAAGTGATCTTAGGTATGACACCTCTTTCCTCAAGGGTGAGTGTCAAATAAAGAGGTCAAGTGATCAAGAGATCATTTTGACAAGCACTAGGAAAGGGAATGTATATTGTCTTAACCTTGATTGTGAGTATAACAACTCACCTATCTGTCTAGTTGCAGATAAGAAAGCATCACTGTGTGTCCAATGGCACAAGAGGCTAGCTCATCTGAACTATAAGTCAATAGGACAATTATTTATTATGGAGCTAGTGAGGAATGGTCCTCAGGTCAAGTGCATTAAAGAGGGTGTTTGTTCAGCTTGCAAAAAGGGCAAAATTGACCAAGACCTCTTTCCATGGACTTGATACCAAAGATTCAGTGAGATGTCTATATCTCCTACATATGGATTTATTTGGTCCTATGCAGTTCATAGTCTAGTTAGGAAAGCATACACATTAGTAATTGTGGATGACTATTCTAGATTTACATAGGTTTTATTCTTGAGGCAGAAATCTGAAACCCCTACTGTGTTCCAGACTTTTGTTAAACAAATTCAGAATGAACTTAACAATTCAGTTTTCAAAATAAGAAGTGATCATGGAACTGAATTTCAGTCTGAGTGTATGATAAAGTTCTGCGAAGAACTTGGGATTCATCAGGAGTTCTCCTCACCTAGAACTCCCCATCAAAATGGAGTTGCTGAGAGAAAGAATAGAGCTCTAATTGAGGCAAGTAGAATACTACTAAGAGTCACTTCTCTTCCTGAATATTTCTGGGCTCAGGCAGTAAATACTGTATGTCATGTACTCAATAGAGCTTCCATCAATAAAAGACATATGAAGACTCCCTATGAGATTATGAAAGACAGAAAACGAAACATTTCCTACTTTAGAATCTTTAGTAGCAAATGTTATGTCCTAGTTAATGTTAAGCACTACCAAACTAAGTTTGCTGCCAAATCCCTCGAAGGGATATTTGTTGGGTATAGCAATAACAGTAGGGCATACAAAATCTACAACTTGACTACACAAGTTATCGAAGAATTAGTCCATGTAGTATTTGATGAGTCTAAGTTAATTAACAGTGACATGTCTAGCACTTCTGGTAGCTCAACAGGTTTAAAGGAATGGATGGACAAGCTGACTATTAGTGAAGACCAACCTATAAGACTGGATGAGGAAAAGGACGGATATTGTCCAGGGGGAGTACAAGACTCTCTAGATTAAGATGAAGACAATGAAGTTCATCAGAATGAGGAAAGTGAAGAGGACCAAGAGGTTGACAGATTTGCTCTGGCCTAAAGAGACTTGAAGGATCATCCTGCACACCAAATCATTGGTGATGCAAGCCAGGGAGTTCTATCCAAAAGCAAAAGCATGAACACACTTTTATATACAAGCTTTCTGTCACAGATAGAACCTAAGAAGTTTGAAGAAGTCGTGCAAGACAAAAACTAGATTGATGTCATGCAGGAAGAGATGAATCAATTAAGAAGATGTAAAGTTTGGGAGTTGGTTCCTAAACAAAAGGATCACAATGTTATAGGAACCAAGTGGATCTACAGGAATAAACTAGATGAGAATTGCACCATAATCAAGAATAATGCCAGACTTGTAGCAAAGGGCTACAAACAGGAAGAAGAGATAAACTTTGATTAGACATTTGCCGCAGTGTCAAGGTTGGAAGCAATTAGACTGTTCCTGGCTTATGACGCTTTTTAAGGGTTCAAAGTATTCCAAATGGATGTCAAGTAAGTTTTTTTGAATGGAAACTTGAAGGAAGAAGTATATGTAGAATAGCCATCAGTGAAAGTATAAAGTTATCAACCTAAATCACCTAGAGGGGGGTGAATAGGTGAATCGTTCATCTATAAGCGGAATAAAAATTTTAACGATCTAGCACAAGAAATCAAGCAATCACAGAAAGACAAGAAGATTTATAGTGGTTCCCCAATCTTGGGTACGTCCACTTTACCTCACCGATCTAGCAAATCACTAGACTCGGCTACTCCACTATCTCAGATTGAGAACAATCCTACGCCTCGGAACCAAGTTCCTACAAACTCGATCCAAATGGATCTACACTCGGAAGATGAAAACTTCCTACAACTCGTAGAACAACGCTCCTACACTCGGAGAATAATCTCCTACAAGATAACAATAAGATTTGGAAAAATACAAACAGAGATTTTTCAGATCTAGAAATATTCAACCCTAGGTCTTCTTCTTGAATTGGCGGCTCTTTCAGAAACGGTTGAAGAAGACTTGAAGATCTGACCTGAGAAAGCTTTGACCTACTCGATCAATGAGAAGTTGATGATCCCTTGAACATCAAGTCTACTTTGATCGAATTCTCACCGATCAATCTACTCGTAAGCGGCGGCGGAGGCTTCAGAACGTGTTCTTTTGGAAAGTGAAGGTCGATCCAGAAATTTAAAAAGTACCGAATTCCGCTCGTTTTAATTGTTAGGGTTTTGTCTTAACAATAAGAATTTATATAGGATTACCCTTAACGGTTAGAAAAGACATTAATGACGACACGTGGACCAATCATGTCAAGTCATTTGAAAATTTCGGCCAATCTAAACTTAAGATAATTTTCTGAAAAGAATTTGACTTACAGTTCTCGAGAAGTAACTTTAGTTCTCGAGAACTAGAAATTGAGTTCTCGAGAGCTATCAGGACTTCTCGAGAACTATACTACTTAGAAGAATTCTAGACTTCTCGAGAACAAAAGGCTTATTTCTCGAGAACTAGTTGACTTCTCGAGAACTATAGAGACTTCTCGAGAACTAACACTTAAGAAAGATTTCTGAAGCAACTTTTGACTATTCGTGAAATAGGGCTGGCAGTTCTCGAGAACTTAAGCAAAGCTTCTCGAGAATAAGATGGACTTCTCGAGAACTATAATTAAGACTTATCGAGAACTGGCCATGACTTCTCGAGAACAATGAAGACTTCTCGAGAACAACATCAGACTTATCGAGAACTCTAGCTTAGAAAAATTCTTGAACCTGTCTGGACTTCACGAGAACAAAAAGTTGGGACTTCTCGAGAACTCTAAGGACTTCTCGAGAATTAAGAGGCTAAGCTTCTTGAGAACTCTAAGCACTTCTCGAGAACTTAGAAGCTAAGCTTCTCGAGAACTCTAAGGACTTCTCGAGAACTAAGAGGTACTTCTCGAGAACTGTACATAGATAATTTTCTGAACTTTAGAAAAATCTTTCTCTACTCTTCACGTGTCCAATCTTCATTCCATAATCCAAGGTTTGAATATGAAGTGTATCCCAATTGAGAGGCTACACATGAGTCAACACCTTAGGTCACACAGTGAGAGATTGCACTGTATGGTCCTGTGTTCATGACCCACTGTAGACTGATATTGGTCTATACTTAGCAATGGTAATCTGCAAACACACAGCTAAAACAAGCATATCAAATATAATATAATTCATCTTAGTTCAACGGTGACTTCATGCAAATCTGGGTTATTGTGGATGCAATACTCAACAATCTCCCCCTATTTGTAGAAGTCTGAACCCTCTACACTAAGGTGAATTATGACAATTAAGAAAGTACTGGAAATGAATAATTGAATCTAAATGCAATAATAGATTAATTAAAGACATAATTAGGCAAAAATTGAAATTGTATATATGTAATAATTTAGATTTCTAATCAACAACCATTTCATAAAAATTCTCAAAAACATATCAACAATAGTTCATTCTTTGCTTTGATTTTGTCTGTCCTGCTTCTCCTGCTGTCTCCTCTGATAGCTGAAGGGCTTAGGATAGTACCTTGTAGGCATAGGAGGAGCTTTGGGATTATTCCTGCCAAACTCTTTATCATATATCCTTCTCTTGGTCATGGACTTCTAATGTAATTCCCACTCAGATGAACTGTAGTTGATATTTCTGTTCTTATTAAAGTCTATCACCAATTTGAGAGTGTCAAGAATTAAGCTTTTAGAAGTGGGGCTCCAAACTTAAGCAAACTCCTTTGCTTTCCTTTTCTCAACATCTTGTTTGGGAACAAATTTGCTTCCAATGGACCTTCTCCATACTTTCTCTTCTTATAGGTGTGAATTTCTGGTGAATCCTTAGGAATAACATCATCCCAAACCTGGTCATAGGAAGGAGGAAGAAGATCCTTCTCTTCTGGCCTTAGAGAAAAAGTAGGAATTTGAGATTGAGGCATCTGGCTGAGTTGACCTTCAGCAAGGGGGTTCAGGTGATGAGGAATAAGATTAGGATCATCCTGAAAGTCAGGGAATATCTTGTTGTGCATCCAGACTGCAGTGTAATAACTGTGGAATTTCACTGATTGGATTTGATCTAAAATATTCTTATTAATCTCAGTCAATTTCTCATTCCAAAGAGATTTTGCATCTGCAGTAAGTTTTTCCACTTGTTCTTTCATTAAGCTCTCCCCCTTTCTGATTTCTACACAACGCTTTGCTATGGTGTCTTCTTTGAATGTACCAACTTCTTCCTAAATCTTCATCACATGTTCTTGAGCTTTCTTTTCCAACTGAATTTGATTATTTGCTAGTGTGACAGACTGTTCCATGACCTTAACAATACTGGTAATGGTGTGGTCAATGGCTTTGCCACCAATTCTGAACAGCTCTTTAAGAGAATCTTTGTTGTGTTGGATCTCTACAAATCCTCTGCTCATTTCCTTTTCTAGAGAGGTGACCTGATCTTTGACTTACTAGAGAGATTCATCAAAATATTGCCTTTGGGCAGCTAGCATACCTTGAATCCTAGATAGAATATCTGAACTTACAGTTACAGCAGCAACAGGAGTGGTAGAAACAATGGCAGTAGGAGGTGTACTAGGTGTAGCAATCTGAGGTGGAGGAGGTGCTTTCCAAGGTGGAATTACTTCTATTACCACAGAGCTCTGGGCTCTTACAGTTTGAGATACTGTATCAGCCTCCTCATCAACAAATCTTGGGAAGGAGAAGTCAAGGTTCCTGAGAGGGGCTTCCACCTCTTCAGGTTCTGGCTCATCCTCTTCAGAGATAGGAATGGTCTCTCGTGGAGCAGATTCTTTCCTTGGAGAGGGAGAAGGAGGTGGAGTAGCTTGAGTTAAGGGTGATGGAGAAGGTTCTTTTGATGGTGGTGCAGAGGTGTCTTTGTGAAGGGGAGGAAGTAGTTCATCTGAAATGAGTTCTTAAATCATGCTGTCAATTACTACACTTGTGTACTTGAGGGTTTCCTATCCTGGAACATCTGATAGGATGGCATCTGGAAAATCTACCACAGGGTTCCTTATTAAAGATCTAACTCGGCTTTTGAGAGGAGATCTAATGGGTGATCTTCTTGCTGATCTGGCTGGAGAGGAAGGAGTAGGTCTGACAGTAGGAACAAAGGCTTCAGGCTTCCCCTCAGTTGTTGCACTAGATGGTTCAGCAACATGATTATAGTAGGGAGATGGGGTCTTGACCTCAAAGGAAGAAGCTGCAAGTTCTTTAGCTAACTTCTTGGAATTCTTCAGCTTGAGATCCCATCTTTGGATGGAGGCCAATAAAATCTTTTTCAGATGATGGATATGAGTACCTTTAGAGATTTTGAAGGTGACTGGGTCAATCTCACTCAGCAACATGGAAATTATCCTTGCAAACTTGGGAGCCTGAATACTATCCCTGATAAATTCAAATATTATCATTCCATATTGAAATTTCTTTCTATAGATAAAAGCTATCATAACACCAAATAGATCATTGGTTATGAAACTAATGGACCCTGTTTTGCACCATAAGATTTTTCCAATTAAATCTACAAGAAACTTTCCTATATCATTGAAGAGATTTCTCTTTAAAGAGTTGAACTCCTCAGAAACTCCACAAAAGGAGTATGTTCTGTCATAATCTTCAAGTGTTAGGTTATCCTCTTCATCCAAAACGGGCATCTTTATAAGCTTCATCAGAAAAGGATACACTACCGTTAGTGATCAGTCTGTAGCCTTTGGTTATCCCTCAGTCTGAACCTCCAAAGATGACCTTTGGTCCGTTGCAGACTGGAGTGAAATTTGGGAGTAGGCTTCTTGTCCCGGTCATGTGCCGGAGCATCCACTGTCCAAGTACCAGATTAGTGTTTTGGTGGACTTTGGACATACCAGCATTCATGATCACTTTGACTTTGGAACCCAAACATGTTTGGGTCCTTGGTCTCGGGTTAGAACACTCCCTCTATGAAGATTATCATTCTGAGTGATCAATCTCATGTTGCCAACTTGAGGAGTAGTAACCTTCCAGGTATTAAACCAACAATGGATGGAAAAATGACCAATTTTGCCACAGCACCAACAGTCAAACATGTTGTATTATTGCCTTATGTACTCCTGCTTGACCTTTTGAGATGGTGGTCTAGCAGGGGTAGCATTCTTGGAGGATGAAGCTTCATGGTGATGGCAGACACATGATTTCTTCTCATCCGGAGGCCTTTCCCCAACGGGCTTTACTTTAGGAGCTTTCTTGAAGTTGTGGACATGATTATAAGGACTATAGCCCTGAAGAATCACTTCTTTATAAGGTGCCTTAAAGACACTCTCACCAAATTTTCTAGGGTGAGTCCATCCTTGGTACAAAGACTTTGGCTCTACATAAGTAGGCTTGGTCAAATGACCATAGGACGAGTCCAGATCAAACTTATTTGTTGGAAAGATAACTTTCTTAAAGACAGTCTGATCCAGAGGGGCTTTCCCTTTTCCTTTGGCCAAGGCCTTCTTGGCGGTCTTATTCTTCCGTTGAGCCTTGTTTCTCCTAGAAGATTTACTAGGAGCATCAATATGGCCAAGTCCAGCACCTTGGGCTTTAGCTTAGAATTCAACAATGAGTGGAATAACATTCTTGGGCTTGGAGAAACTTTCAACAAGTTTTTTTTCAGCTTCGAATTATTCTTCCAACTCTTTGATGATTTTCTCTTTAAGGTCGAGGTGCTTAAGGGCTTGATTGTATTCTTCAATAGCAAGATTGAAGTCCTCTTGAAGAGAGTCAGTCTTAGCGACTTCTTCTCTTAAGCTGCTCTCAATAGCCTTTAGATATTTAATCTCTTTTGCCCGAGTTTTCACGACTCGACGACATTTGTCGTAAGTCATGATCAACTCCTTGTACTGGGCCATAAGTTCAGACTCATCTTCAGTAGATCAGTCCTCATTATCATACTCAAAACTTTCAAATTCAGAGAGAGGAGTGTGAGATTTTACCTCCACAGTAAACTGGGGCTCTTGTTCGTCATTTGATTGAGCCATGAGCCCAAAGTAGGCTTCTTCTTCTTCACTCGACTCAGAAGAGTCGGAGTCGCTGAGAGTCTTGCCCTTCTTGGACAACAGGCTCTTCTCTGTCCTCTTCTTGTGGTACGAGGACTTCTTTTCCCTTCTTATGTCATCCTCCTTCTTATTGTGGGGGCAGTCAGCTATGATGTGACCTGGTTTGTTGTAGTAGTAGTAAATAATGTCAGTAGAAATCAGTTTGTTCTGTTTAGAGTTATACCTGTCATGGCTACTCGAGCCTTTCTTTCGCTGATCACCGTCATGTCGTGATCTTCTGTATGAGGCATCCTTGCCTCTCCACTGCTTCTTCTTATTCAAGAATTTCTTGAACTATCGTGAGAGCAAAGAGAACTCTCCTTCAGATAGTTCTGACCCCGAGGTGCTTAGCTCAGAGTTTTCTTCTTCACTCACTTCTTGAGCAGGTGCTGGTGAGGCAGCTTTTCCCTTCCTTGAATTGTAAGACTTTAATACAACAGACTTCTCTTTTGAAGTGAAGCGACTTTTCTCTTCTTCAGCTTTTCTAGAATTGATCTGCAGTTTATAGGACATCAGCTTGCCAAATAGATTTTGTGGGTCTGTCTCAGCTAGTCTGCCAAACTACCAGATGACACAGACTTTGTTGTCTCATTCCTTTGTGAGAGACCTCAGAAACTTATCATTCAGCTCCCCATTAGTGAAGACTCGGCCATACACTCTTAGGCCATTTACTATCTTGAAGAAATTCTCCAAATTATCTACAATGGTCTCCTTTGACCCTTGCATGAAGGCTTCATATTTCTTGTTTAGTAGGGATCTCTAATCTTCCCACACTTCTTCAGTACCTTCCATCAGAGTTACTAGAGACTGCCACATCACCTTAGCCGATTGGCAGTGAATCAGATTATGCATCATCGTGTCATCGACTGCACTTGCTATAATATTTTTAGCTTTCTTGTTCAAAGAGACAAGTGCAATCTCGTTCTTATCTTGATCCATCAATTTCTTAGGAACCTTCTTGGTTGCATCTATAGTGGAGGTAGTCATGGGGACGTAAGGACCTTCTTCAACAATCATGAAGATCCAGGGGTCCACAACTTCCATGAAAAATTTAATTCTCTCTTTCCACATGGGAAAGTTATTCTTTGTGTACAGGGGAAGCTTGGAAAAATCTTTGACCTTGTCCATTTGTTGAATAACCAAATGACAACTTTCGAGAGGAAATTGATCAAGGTATTAACCTTTTAACGACCAACCTCCCTCTGATACCAATTGAAAGTGTAAAGTTGTCAACCTAAATCACCTAGAGGGGGGTGAATAGGTGAATCGTGCGTCTATTACCGGAATAAAAATTTCAACGATCTAGCACAAGAAATCAAGCAATCACAAAAAGATAAGAAGATTTATAGTGGTTCCCCAATCTTGGGTACGTCCACTTTACCTCACTGATCTAGCAAATCACTAGACTCAGCTACTCCACTATCTCGGATTGAAAACAATCCTATGGCTCGGAGCCAAGTTCCTACAAGGTCGATCCAAATAGATCTACACTCGGAAGATGAAAACTTCCTACAACTCGGAGAACAATGCTCCTACACTCAGATAATAATCTCCTACAAGATAACAACAAGATTTGGAAAAAATACAAACAGAGATTTCTCAGATTTGGAAAAATTCAGCCCTAGGTCTTCTTCTTGAATTGGCGGCTATTTCAGAAACGATTGAAGAAGACTTGAAGATCTGACATGAGAAAGCTTTGACCTACTCGATCAAGGATAAGATGATGATCCCTTGAACATCAAGTCTACTTGGATCGAAAGCACAAAGATCGATCTACTCATGAGCGGCAGCGGCGGCTTCAGAACGTGTTCTTTTGGAAAGTGAAGGCCGATCAAGAAATTTAGAATGTACGGAATTCTGCTCCTTGTAATTGTTAGGGTTTTGTCTTAACGATAAGACTTTATATAGGATTACCCTAAATGGCTAGAAAAGACATTAATGACGACACGTGGACCAATCACGTCAATTCATTTGAAAATTTCGGCTGATCTGGACTTAAGATAATTTTCTTAAAAGAATTTGACTTACAGTTCTCGAGAAGTAACTTTAGTTCTCGAGAACTAGAAATTGAGTTCTCGAGAGCTATCAGGACTTCTCGAGAACTATACTACTTAGAGGAATTCTGGATTTCTTGAGAACAAAAGGCTGAGTTCTCGAGAACTAGTTGACATCTAGAGAACTATAGAGATTTATCGAGAACTAACACTTAAGAAAGATTTCTGAAGCAACTTTTGACTATTCGAGAAATAGGGCTAACAGTTCTCGAGAACTTAAGACAAGCTTTTTGAGAACAAGTTGGACTTCTCGAGAACAATAATTGAGACTTCTCGAGAACTGGCCAAGACTTCTCGAGAACAAAGAAGACTTCTCGAGAACTACATCAGAATTATCGAGAACTTTGACTTAGAAAAATTCTTGAACCTGTTTGGCCTTCTCGAGAACTAAAAGCTGGGACTTCTCGAGAACTCTAAGGACTTCTCAAGAACTAAGAGGCTGAGCTTCTCGAGAACTCTAAGCACTTCTCGAGAACTTAGATGCTAATCTTCTAGAGAACTCTAAGGACTTCTCAAGAACAAAGAGGTACTTCTCGAGAAGTGGACTTAGAGAAATTTCTGAACTTTAGAAAAAATATTTCTCTACTCTTTAAGAGTCCAATCTTCATTCCATGATCTAAGGTTTGAATATGAAGTGTATCCCAATTGAGAGGCTACACATGAGTCAATACCTTTGGTCACACAGTGAGGGATTACACTGTATGGTCCTGTGTTCATGACCCACTGTAGACTGACATTGGTCTACACTTAGCAATGGTAATCTGCAAACACATAGCTAAAACAAGGATATCAAATATAACTTAATTCATCTTAGTTCAAGGGTGACTTCATGCAAATCTGGATTATTATGAATGCAATACACAACAATCAGGTTTTGTTGATTCTCATTATCCCAACTATGTAAATAGGTTTAAGAAAGCTTTATATGGATTGAAACAAGCCCCTAGGGCTTGGTATGAAACTTTGTCTGCCTTACTTATTGAGAATAAATTCTCAAGAGGGAAAATAGACAAGACTCTAATCTTTAGGGAATCAAAAGGTTAGATCATCCTAGTCCAGATTTATGTTGATTACATTATCTTTAGTTCTACTGAAAACAACCTTTGTAGTAAGTTTGCTAAACTTATGCAAGAGAAGTTTGAGATGAGCAGCATGGGTGAGCTGAAATTCTTCTTGGGACTCCAAGTTAGACATACTGATGATGGATTGTCCATATCTCAGTCTAAGTTCACAAAGGAGTTAATTAAGAAATTTGACATGGATTCAGCCTCCACCATGAAAACTCCAATGGGACAAGTATGCTAATAGGAAAATATGAAACAGGAAAACCTGTTGATGAGTCTTTGTATAGAGGGATAATTGGCTCCCTACTTTACTTGATTGCTAGTAGACCTGACATCATATATGATATATGTGTGCTAGGTACCAATCTTGCCCAAAAGAATCTCATTATACTGCTGTCAAGAGAATTTCTAGATATCTTAAGGACATACCTAATCTTGGTCTTTGGTACCCTAAGAATTGATATTTCTTACTAACAGGTTTTTTCGATGTAGACTTTGCAGACTGCAAACAAGACAGAAAAAGTACCACTGGAACATGTAAATTCCTAGGTGGTATGGTGGTGTCATGGAGCAACAAGAAGAAAACTAGTGTGGCTATTTCCACTAATGAATAAGAATATGTCGCTGCAGGCAGCTGTTGTGCTTAGTTGTTGTGGATAAAACATCAACTTGAAGATTATGACATCAAGGTAAGTAGAATTCCATTATTTTGTGATTCTACTAGTGCTATTTCTATTGCTAAAAATCCTATTTCACACAGTAGAACAAAGCATATAGAAATTAGATTTCATTTTATTAGAGAACATGTTGAAAAGGAAGACATAAGTCTAGAATTTGTTAACACTAACAACAAAATTGCTGATATATTTACAAAACCTCTGGATGAAAGTAAGTTCAATTAATTTAAAATTGAATTATGTATGTTGAACCATGAATAAGGTGATATGTCAACACAAAAATTTTCAAGATGTATCAGTAAGTCCAAAATTTCTCAAGAAATTTTGTCTAAGTTATAAAGTTGTGTCGACATATGCTAACTGTGTTGACACTATCATTAAGTTGTGTCGACACACTCTGTCAAGACTTTGATAGTATATGTCAACACTAGAATAAGTATGTCGACACATAGACGTGTCGACTACAACGAACTTTTGTCGGGACCTAGGTCATCTCTGTCAACACATATAAAATTTGTCAACTAGAAAATTTCCTAAGTTAGGCGTGTCTTTTGACCTACCATTTACAAGTACATTATAAATAGGAGAAGACAAAATCTGGTCGACTGGGCTTTCAAAATTCTCGACTCTAGACTCTATTTCGACAAAAAAATTATCCTGTAGACTCTCTTCTCTTCTCTCTTGTTCATCAATGGAGCCGCAACATGACGACAAGATCAATGAGGGATACGAACTGGTACGTAAGGCATTCGAGACTGCCTCCCTAGAAATCAGGGGTGTGATTACCCTAATCACAGATAATGGATTGGAATATTTGGTCTCTGAACCTTCAAGGATATGGATGAAAGAAGTTCTTGAATTTTACTCATCTGCAACTATGGATTCTCAAGGAAAGATGATGAAGTCCATTGTTAACGGTACAAGGGTAAGACTCTCACAGAAGACAGTTAGGAAGTCGCTTAAACTCCCCAAGGTTAAAGAAGATGATAAAATTACTCTTTCCATGACAAAGGATGGACTCAGATGATGTGGGCTGGATCCAAATACCAAGATAGGATCCTCAATTACCAGGAAGGGAATGAATTCCCAAGGTAAATTTCTATCAGAGAATATAGGCAAAGTAATTCTCTACAAGACAGGAGGACATGATAGGATCTCTGCCTACATGTTCAAACTTATTATAAGAATAATATTCATAGTTAAAACAGACTGGTCATATGTAGTTTTTGATAAGATTCAAGAAAGTGTTAAGAAGGCTAATCTTGGTAGGATATTGAGTCCGTATCTGGCTTCCAGCATCCCAGATGTAATGAATCAAATTCCAAGATCTATGATAAATCACATGAGGAGAATGGACTTGAGAATTCTATCCAGATGGGATAGAGCATTAACCAAATAAGTTTCCACCCCACAAAAATCTGTGAAGAAAGATAAGAAGAATAAAACTACTAACCAGGAAGCAGAATCTTCCAGTGTTCTTAAAGAAATGGTTGTCTTCAGCTCGGATGAAGAATAACAAAGAAAATCTCCCACACCGCAATAAGATAAAGAATCTCAAGTTCAAGGTTAGTGCAGTCAACTACCAGAGAACCAGATGGTCTCCACTCCAGGGGGAGATAACACACATACTACAAATGTTCATGAACCTTAACAATCACAGCTTCCTTCCTAAGGGGAGGTATTGCTGAAGCTGCACTAGAGTATGAAAATGCAAATGATACTGTTATGGAAATAGGATAAGAAATCAACAATGAAGCACAAGTCAATACTGAGAAAGAAGCACAGGATGTGCAAGTGTCAGATCAAGCTCAAGATGAGCAAGTCCACTTCTCCAGTTTTGAGAAGTCCCTGGACAAAGATCTTGATGTCTAGGGGGAACCATTAATTAAAAAAGATAACCTTGTTCCTCCTGTTCAGATGCAGTAAAAGTTCATTTTGGAATAACTGTTCCCTGACTTCAATGAAACAAGGATTGAGGGGGGGGGGGCAACAAAGGGTTGATAATGAGATACAAGGAACTGAGGGGGATATGTCTTAGTATGCCCCTACTGATAAGGAAACTGTGAATATACAAAGCTCATCACAATCTTCGATGATGAAGAAGCCACCATGGCTAAGAAAAAGAAGCTGGTTACTATCAAGAAAAGGAGCACAGGTTATAAGAAAGCCTTACAAACAGTCTCTCAACCATCTGCTCAAGGGATGGACTTTAGTTCACTGATGGTGCAACTGCAAGTAAAGTTAGACAAAAACAATCTTTGGAGAAGTATGTGGATGAGACACATAAAGAAATGTTGTTCCAGCTAGCTCAAGAAATTAAATCCATCAGATTTGAACTAAATTTAAATAAGAAAGAGATGACAGATTGCTTTCATAAAGGAGGTAATCCTGTGGTTTACCTGGTTAAGCAACAACAAGTTATAAAGACTGAAATTGAATACATTGCAGTCAAGCAAGGATATATTCTAGAAAATCAATTCACATCAAATGAAAATCTCAAGGACTCACATGATGAAATTCTCAATAAACTAGGAGGTATTGCTACTGATTTAAAAACTGACGTATCCAAGCACATACAAGAAGATCTAGCTACTGTACAAACAACCATTCAGGAATCTAAATAGGATATTTCTAATCACTTGAACAAATTCAGAGCCTACTACAAAGAAGGTAATGAATATCTAGCTGATAAAGTAAGGTTTCAAAAGAATGATCTGAGAGATAAATATAGCTAGAGAAGTCATAAAAAGGGAGAGGATATTAGTCAAATCCAGCTCTGATCATGCTAAATGGCTATCTAATACCATCAGAGCTACCCTTGGATTTCCAACCCTATGTGATGAAGATAGCATTGTTGAATCTGGTGTTCAACCTGCTCATATTGAAGATATTCAGCAGGAAGTTGCACAGTTTATCTATCCTCCAGCAGAGTTTGAAACAGTACAGACGGAAGTTCAGAAAATGTATAGCCTTCCACAAGAGGCATAGAATGCCATCATTGATAATGTTGAAATGTCTGTAGCTACTATGGAAGCTCAGAAAGAGCCCTAACTTCTCACAAAAATATTTAGAGAACAGGAAGAATTGAAGCCTGACTTTGAGCAGAATATTCCTACTTCTAGGAACATAATTCTTACTGCCTGGAAAGCTGTGAAAGATAAGATGCATGATAGAGGCAAGTGGTACTCTGAACAAGAATGGAATACGTATCAGGCACGACAAGAAGCCCTACTTTAGTTTAGAAGGAATGTCAAAGCTGGGAAGTTACCTGCTAATACTCTGGAGCCTAGCAAGTACTTTCCAAAGCTTTTTCATTATTTTGAAAGGCAGAAAATCAAGGCTGAAGATCTCAAGAAGAGAGACTTGAAAGGAAAAAAACCAGCTGAAGATTTTGAAGCCAATGTGCGAGCTATGATCAAGTATGGAAAAGGAATAGTGATTAAGGGCCTAATCAATCTTAGGTTAGATAGGCAAGTGTTATGACCTATATAATTTTCTGTTCTTTTAAGAATTCTGTAAAGCTACACTACTTTCTGATTAATGAAGATATCATATTCTGTGATGATATTAATTATTATTTGTATTTATAAGTTACCCTGCTGTGAATTGAATGTATACATCTTATTCTTTGTTTTATTATCTGTGGCGTATATCATTGACTAAGGGTAATGACTTCTCCAAATAGGGGGAGATTATAGGTACACTGGAAATTATGTACCAGATTTGGAGAAGCCTCCCTTTACTCAATTGTATACATCAATGTGTATTTGATGGAATATTGAATTTCAGTGTGCAGGTTTAAGAAATGCAAGAAAAATTTATAAGTACAAGTGTCAACACCCAGGACTTGTGTCGACACCATAAGCAGGAGTTGTGTTGATACCCAGGAGTTATGTCGACACCAGAAGCAAGATAGTATCGACACACGGGACTTGTGTCGACACACACTCAATGGCATCTATCAATAATAGCTATACTGAGTCTGGAAGGCTTGTGTCGACACACGGGACTTATGTCGACACACACTCAATGCCATCTATCAATAACAACTATACTGAGTTTGAAAGGCTTGTGTCGACATACAGGACTTGTGTCGACACACACAAAACACCATCTGGACATACACTGAATGCCATCTATCAACATCAGCTATGTCGAGACCAGGAGAAGTTGTGTCGACACACAGGACTATTGTCGACACTTACAACAGATGATGTGTAGAGAAGATAAAGAATCACTTTATCAACACATTAGAAGCTGTGTCGACATCATTATGAATTGTGTCAACTCTTGGTCTATTTGTGTCGTCACATTTGAAGTATTTTGCTGACTGTACCGTGCTGTGATAGAAGTTCAATGAAGGGTCAGTTGTCACGACTGAAGACTTGACAGCTATCATAATTAACAAGACTAACACATCTGCTAGTACTGTCAGAAGGCCGTTATAAACCAGATAAGCCGGTAATCATGGATGAAATCTATATAAAGGGATGATCCATAACAACCATATCAAGTAACATAATCCAACAGAATCAAGAGGAGAAATAATAGACTCAACAGAGATTGAGAACCAGTGAGGGGGAGCAAGAGGCAAACCCAGAAGAAGGCAGATCCTGAAAAGTCTGCAAGTAAAATTCAGATCTGATTATGAATTCAAGAAGGAAGCTGATTGAATATCAACTCCAACTCCAATTGAAAATAAACCTTATTTTGTTCAAATTAAAGAAGCTTTGACGTCGCTAAGTTAGGTTGGATCTAGAGTATTCAGTTCAATCAAGAACTCATCAAGAAGTTCTCACCCTTTTATCTGTGGAAATGAGTGAAGTTTTTATTTTCTTAAACAAACTTTTATTTGTAATATCTTTTATAGATCTGAGTTGTAAGCTTAAATTTATAAAGGCTGAGGTAGGGATGAGTGCATGAGGTGTAGGATATAAAGAAGTCTGAGTTGTAGGCCTAGAGATAAAGGCTGAGGTAGGATTCTTGGGAAGAATCTGAGGTAGGACTTGAAGAAGTCTGAGTTGTAGGAACCTATCAGGTTCTGAGTTGTAAGATCTGTGGATCTGAGATAGTAGTAGGAAGTTCGGCCGAATCTAGTTCTCTACTAGATAGGCGAAGGGGGAAAGTGGACGTACCCACAACTTGGGGAACCACTATAAATCTTGGTGTGCTGTGTTGTGTATTTTCTGTGATTGTTTATATGATATTTGTGCTTTGTTAATTTCCTTAATTGTTAAAAAGGATTAGAACCTATTCACCCCCATATAGGTGTTTAGGCTCTTAAAATCAAATCATTCACTATCCCATACTACTTTATACGATAGGGTATCAGGTTATATGCAGGTATGTATATAGTTATATGTTATGCTATGATTCATGCAAGTGAAACACACACACACGACTCTATGCGCACAGAACTTTAGTTCCCCCTATTTAGAAGCTAGAATCACTCCCAGGAACCCCCGTAGTGGTCAACGAAGACAGTGGGTTTGGCCCCCCACTCCTATGAATGTAACCATACTATAAGGCCAAGCCCTTCTGTACACCTCTAAAGGACACCACCAGAGTCTCCACGTACTAATGTTGGCCATATCCACCAGTCTTCCTTTGGGCTTAGTCAGAACCATTCTAGCCGAGTCGACGTATCGATGCCGGTGCGATCATCCATCCAATACCGAAGACCAACCACCTTTATGCACATGCAACAATAAATCCCTGAGCTATCGGCTCATCAGGGTAACCAATCTGTCATAACTACCATTCGGGCCCTCGGCTCATCAGGATAACCTTCCCATTTCCACAACCACCGAGCCTACCACTTGGATAAACCCAACCAAGCAAAACACACCATCCATCGGGGTGTGTGAAGGTGAAGCCCAAGTTTATACTTATTTCTCTTTAGTAATTATTCTTATGGTTTAGGTTATCCTTGGACTGCCTAGGGCATGCCCGGTGAAGGGCTCTCGGGGGCATTAGGAACTATAATGGTAGCTGAAGCCCATCGTTCTTTTTCGCAAGGCACTTACTATTATTGATATTTACCCAGGTCCCAATCTCATTTAATGTTATACTAGATCAAGCCCTAGTGCATTTGACTCTTTCTCTCTCCACAGGAAAGACGATCATTCGTCGATCCCGAGCACAACTTACTCTAGTCAACCCATCACTCCTCCCCATGTTGATTACTAATGGTGAACTAATTTTCACTTCCGCAAAATCAGTATACCATTAACCAATCTCCCTATGTCTAATCCACATGATATTGCAATTACTGCAGTTTTACTATATGCAGACAAATCTAAACTATATGATGTACATGATCGGAAGTACTCTATATTTTTATCCAAATGCTCAAAGATAATTAATAGGGGTCTATCATGGTATACTTAGTTTAAATCCAGAAACTTGTGATTTTCGTAATTAATTTGGCATTTATTTAATTTTCCCAAAAAATTATCCACAAGTGATTTTGAACATGAGTTACTAGATTTACTTAAGTTATTGCCTTCCAAAAAATATGATCACCTAATGATGCCAAAATAACAGAGAATACCAAGTTTCACAAATTTTCATAAAAAGATTAGCTCCTAAATAATTAATTTAAGATAAATATAATAAATAGAATTAAAGATAAAAGTACGTCAAAATATTATCCAAAAAATTACAAAAACATTACCAGGGCTTTAATATGATCATTAATCGTCACTGAGTAAGTTTTATAACTTTCTAAGTTAGTTTAACAATGATTTTATCAAAATCTTCCATAGGGGCAACATATATGTTATAACTATAAGTATGAGCTAATATCTTCCAAACATCCTACAGTAATTTCCAGAGACTCGTATTGTTATAAAAACTCTTATAACAAAATTTCATGAAGATCCAAGGTCATATGACCCTTCAAATTTTCTAATAAATGTATAGGCCTAAATAATTCCCAATTGATTAAGGTTGTGTGCCTAAGTCTAAATGTCACCAAATTCCTTTCTAGGGCTATTCACCACCCTATGACTTCATGGAAAAAACTCCAAGTCCATACAAGGACATATCACACCATGTCCTTATCAAACCTCCAAAGTTCAACCTTAGGGTTTTAACTAGGGTCTTAGGGTAAATCCATCCCAATCCATCTCAAACTCCATTAGAGGGAGTTTTTATTGACCATGGATGTAACATCCCATTTCCGATTAGACCCCTGGGAGGTGTTTTGTCTTAACAAAACCCTGGGAAGCCTAGGAATTGAAGTTTATCAACCAAGATTTCGAGTCAAGGGGTTGTCACGCCCGTGACCGACCCGTCAGGCCCGTGACCTAGGGCGTAGCCCCTTCGACGATCGTCGACCTCAAGAAGGCGATCGTCGAGCTCAGAAATTTCAACATCGGCCTGACATGCCCGTGACCAATTCGTCATGCTGTGACCTTGGAATGGCGTTGAGTGAGCTAAGCTCACTCAACGCCGTGGTCTGGACACCGTTGTGTGAGCTTAGCTCACTCAAAGCCATAAGTTGAATGGCTTTGAGTGCACTGACTGCACTCAACTCCATCTGGTGTCGTCAGGTTGGCGTTGAGTGAGCTGATCTCACTCAACGCCGTTGACTGGATGGCGTTGAGTGAGCTTAGCTCACTCAACGCCGTAAATTGTCAGGCGGGATGGCATTGAGTGCATTGAGTTCACTCAATGCCATAAGTTGAACGGCGTTGAGTGCACTGACCGCACTCAACGCCATTTGGTGTTGTCTGGATGGTTTGAGTGAGCAGAGCCCACTCAACACCATAATCTGGACGACATTGAGTTTGCTAAGCTCACTCAACGCCATCTTTTAAAAAGGACATATTCTGGTGGCATTGAGTGAGCAGAGCTCACTCAACGCCATAATCCGGATGGCGTTGAGTGAGCTGATTCCATAGTCTGGGATGGTTTTGAGTGAGCAGAGCTCACTCAACGCCGTAGCTTGATAGCATTGAGTGAGCTGAGCTCATTCAATGCCATTGTACTTAGATTTTTTTCTGGCGGATTGGTTTTGGGCTGGGTGCTTGTTCAGCTGAACCGGGCTGGTCTAGGAGTGGGCCGTTTTCTTTTAATAAGACCCATTTAAGTCTTATTTTAAAGAAGGTTGTCCGGTCAAGTGAAGCCGTGCCATGTGGACCGTCTGTTTAACAAAAGGAGCAGTTACGGCCATGGCCGAGCCCGTCATTCATAGCCAGTAATGGCACTTGAGACCTTAGCAGCCCTTCCCCTCCCCTTTTACGGCTAGATTCAACTCCTCTAGGGAAGAGAATGAGTTTCCAGCTATGAGCTAGCTGTCATAGAGCCGTTTCTCCCCCCACCACCATGGCCGAGCCAAGCTATAATGGGCCATTAATTGCTACCAGCTTTTGGCCGTTCCCCCTCCCTTACCAAGCCTTTAAAAACCCTCAGAGGCCTAAGAGGAGGTTTTTCCCAGCTTTTACATTAAGTTTTCGAGCCTCCCATTATGCTATTGAGAATTTCGGCGACGCCACGACCGCACCAATGGCATCCCGACGGTCTGCACGCCTCCAGCCTGCGAACAAGGTCCTCCCCTCCTCTCTTTCTACGGGTAGATCTTAGCTTACTAAGATTAAGATTTGGGCTCAATTGAGCCCGATCGAAAGTGCTTCTCTTCCCAATTTTTCCGCAAAAATGAAGTCTCGGGCTCGGCGGAAAATCCTCTCTGGCGTCAGTGCCGCCGCCCGGTGATGGCCACCGCCTCAACGGAGGTGGTGGTGGCGGTGGCCGGCCAGGGAGGAGGCTGGACGACCGGCTGTGGGAGGGAGAAGTGCTCCCAAGTGCGTGCTATCTAGACCTTCGGCTTGAGGTTGAAGACAACCTCCCAGCCGACGAATCAACCTTTAAGATCTGTGCAAACATATTGATTAAAGTAATTTTTATACATTTTCTGAAATGTTTATGCCTGTAAATTGCATTAATTTCTAAAAATACTTAGAGGCTCCTACAGAAAAAGTTGTCAACACCAATATTGTAGCTCTATAAGTCTAGGAAATTTTAAAAATGGTTTCAAGAGATTTGGACCACTGGATAGACCTCAACACTCATTTTGGTGAGGTCTATCCATAGGGCTATCCTGATCTTAGAAAAATTCCCCACTTCAATCTAGTAATCAAAATGACTTGAAACTTGGTGTGTGGCCTAATCTTATCTATATCTAGGTGCTGTCCAAAAATTAGGATTTTTAGAAAACATTTTTCTAATGTTTTTAGAAAAGTTTAATAAATCATGTGTATTTAAATCAACTGTTCTAAACACCTCAAAATGCCCCCAAATTTTGGTGGGTGGCCTTAGAGGACAGAATAGGACATTGGAAAAAATTTCACCTCATTTGGAGGTGTTTTGACTAGGGTTTTTATCAACCCTAGTTGGCTCCATAAAGGGCTATTTAGGGTAAATCACCCCCTTGGTAATTTGAGTGGTCGTATCACCTCAACAGAGGCTGATATTTTGGTCACTAACTTTTTAGGGCATGACACACAATCCAAGGGATGTTGGGGTGGTTTTGTGTAGGGTAGCCCTAAAACCCTAGGGTAGGTCCCTTAATGGGGATTTGTAGGGTTGTGAAGGTCATGGGGTCAAATGACCTTGGACTAACTTGAAATTTGGTGGAGAGGATCATAGGGCCATTATAGTTCTCTGGAAAAAATCTTAGGGGATTTTGAGATAGTTAGGCCACCTAAAATCTTAACCCAAGTTTAGGGCACCAATCTTAATTTGAACTATTATGCTGACAAATGAACTAAAAATCAAATAAAATTTTGGCAGGGTGATTTTCTGGTCTAAATGGCCATAATCTAATTTTTTTGAGATTTTTGGGTAAATTTATACAGTACTTCTTCATTCACAACTCTAGTTGTGCCCTAGATATTTATTTTTATGATTCTAGAATTTATGTTCACTAGAAAGTTATGAAATCTTGGATTGGGGCATCTAATAGCATGTTATACCTTCTGAATTTTTCTTGGGAGTTTTATCAGATTATTTTGGGTACTTGCTTCTTTAACTTACCATTTGGGATATGTAGTCAAAAATACAAATAATGCCCAATTATTAATTGGAAAATTATTACTTTGGTCAGTGGGTGTTTCAAACCATGGTAGTCACCCTGTAATCTTATCTGGACTTTTAGATAATTAAAAATAGTACCTCCTTCACTAAGCTAGGAAATTAGTATTTTACATTAAAATAAATTCAGAGCCCAAAATATTAGAGAAAAATCATGGGACTTGGTTTATGATAGTTTTAGGTCACCATAAAGCTTATGTAATTTTGTTGAGATTTTTGGGTAAATATTTACAGTACTTGCTTCATAATATGGTAGAAGTGGCCTAAAATGGTAAATTAGGAAATATAGGCCTAAACACCTGTGAAATTTCTCAAAATTTTGAATTACTGCTTAAATGCCTCATATGAATTTTTACTGACTTTATGATGATTTATTATTGGCTCATTAGTGCACTTCATGTTCATACTTGGGCATTGGGAGGCTTAGAATAAATAAATTAAATGCCCGATAATAGGAAAAATTTGGAAATCTTGGACTTAGTTATATTGTGTCATGATAGACCTCCAGTAAACATTATAGGAGATTCGGAAGACAATTTGGAGTACCTCCCCTTATATACCTCATGTATCTTAGGACGGTCTGCATATAGTAAAATCACAAAAACTGAACTAGAGTGGGTAATGAACTTGGGGAGATGGAATTTTGGTAGTTACTGGTTTGGATAGGGCAAGTTATTTTAAGTTTATTATTGGAAGTCAGGATAATTAGAGTGTGAGATTGGCTAGTGTTAAGTGGCATTCGGGAATGACGAAAGATCGTCCACCCCGGGTAGGAGAGGAAGAGTCTTAATACTCTAGGGCTAGATCTAAAGTAACTTAAAAAAGGGATCGGGTAAAGGGAGATTAACCAATAACAATAAGTACCTTGCGAAAGGGAACGGTGGGCTTCAATTACCATCATAGTTCCTAGTGCCCTTTGAGAGCCCTTCACGGGGAATATCGGGGGCAGTCCTGGGCTAACGTAAACTGTAGGAATAATAAATTAAAAGAGCAACTAGTATAACTAGGGTTGCACATTCACATACCCCGGTAGCTAGGGAGGTAGAATAAGTTGGTTTGGTTTCCATTCAGACGGTTTTTTTAAATGTAGATGCACGGACGGGACAGTCAGTGGAGCCGAGGTCTCGAGGGTTTGAGTACAGAATAAAGGTGCTTGTTCTTCCGTATTTTATTGTCGTTCACACCGACATCGGTACGTTGACTCGGCGATGTGGTACACTTAGACAAAGAAAGTCTGGTGGATATAGCCTGCACTAGTACGCGGATACTCTAGGTTGTGTTGTTCTAGGGGCTTACGGAAGGGCTAGGCCCGGTAGTGTGGATACCCACCTAGGAGTGGGGGGCCTGACCCACTGTCTCCGTTTGCCACTACGGAGGTTCCTGGGAGTGAAGCTAGCTGCCCAAAAGGGGGGAACTAAAGGTCTGTGCGCATAGACTCGTGTGCGTGAGTTGCACTTGCATGAATCATGGCATAGCATATCACTACACTCATATTTGCATACAACCGACACCCCAATGTATAAATCGGTAAGGGACTTTTTATACGATGGGAGCCTTGCAGAAGACCCCTTAACTTATAAGTTTGTATGGGAATTCATATAAGTTAAGGTTACTTACTTATTTACTTATTTGTTCTCTATCTGCCTTCTTATATATTTCCTACTTACTACATGTCCACTTTATTACTTACTATCGTAGAATTGCTAGATGTACTTTATTCTAGATAGTTTTTTATATACCATGATAGTTATTAGATTAGCTCCTTTGTCATTTGCTTGATTACTCTCCACCTTTGTAGCTTCCCTTTCCTCCTCTCCACTCGGTGCTTAGGAACTGTGGGGGGAAGGGTAGAGAATGATAGGGCTTAGTCTTTATGACTAATGGTTTTCGAACCACAACATTACAAGAGCTCCGGATGGGAGACAGGGACCAGCATTCCAGGGACCAGCACCAGCGGAGTACCGTGCGAATGGAGGTGGGTCAGTCTAGCACCGGTGCACCTGCGACCAGCTCCGTGAGTGATTAGTAATTTATAGCTTCCGCGATGAGTGATTTGTAGTGAGGACTCTGATGTACCGGGCTCGAGCCCGTTTATCAATATTTCATCTGAACTATATCTTTGCAGTACTTCTATTTTCTATTATTATCCATGGATGGACTGGTTGTGATTTCGATTCATACATGTTTCTGTGGACTTGTTTACATTTTATGTATACTTACTTCTCTCTCTTTGTGATCGAAAAGGGCCGGCAAAATTGGCATTTTGTAGTGGCGGCCTTCCCGTGAGTAGGTGGCACCGCAAAGCGGCAATTCTGGGCTAAGACCCCTGTGGTTGAAAAAGAAAAAAGGGGGGGGGGGTCTTACAATGGAGCCCTGGCCAGAGTCCCAACCCCTTTGGGTGAGAATTGGCCCCTCTATGCCCCAAACACTATTTTGCCCTAAATTAACCTTAAGGGACCAAACTTTGGTCACACCAATACCTATTCAAATCAACACCAAAGAGGCTGAAATTTTTATTAGGCTCATATCATTACCCTATAAGTCATGCATCGAAATTTTGGGGACTTTTGAGGTCCCTAGACCCTCTCATTAAGTCATACAAGGTTTAATAAATTTTTACAAAAACTATAAGAAAATGTTTTCCAAAAATTCTCATTTTTGGATATGTTATAGGTATATTTAAGAGTGACCCTCATCTAAAATTTCAAGTCATTTGAATGGCTGGATTAATGGGGGCACTCAATTTAGTCTCTTGCCAAGCCTATGTATAGGATGCCTTTATTAGTTTTGTGGTCAAATAACTTACCCAAATGGTTTGAAATCTATTTTAAATTAAACTAGACGTCAAGGGCTATAATTTTCATGTTGGCCACTTTTTATCTTTCAACCCCTAAGGGCCTTATTTATTTTATTTAAAAGGGTGCACAACAAGGGTTAAAAAATACACATTTAAATGATTTACATAATATCAGATCCAACGGTGATGGAGTTATCTTTAACCTCCCGCCAATGACCATGATTCACCCGACCTGGAGCAGCTTCCAAGTCATTTTGTCGGCTATCCAGTCCCTTCCCTGGCCGGCCACCACCACAACCAGCTCCGCTGAGGTGGTGGATATAGCCGGAAGGCGGCACGGTCTCTAGAGGGGCTGTTTCCGACGAACTCAAAAGGAACAAAAACCATGAAAATTCATGGAATCCTAAAATAGAAATCTATCCGATTAGTATCGATTTCAAATCCTATTGATCTAGGAAGCTATCACAAGGAGAGAGGAGGAGAAGCAGAGCTTATTTGGTGTTCGACGATGGTGGCGGTGGCGGTTGGCAGTGGCTTTTCCCCTCTCCGACGAGCTTGCCCGATTCCTTGATTCTCAACCAAAACCTTTGATCCAGTATATGATTTCCACTGCCATCCATATTTTGAAGCTAATGGTGAAGTTAGATTTGAGTGAGGAGGGCTGTATAGTGGGAATATGGTTGGGCTCATCCAATAATGGTGGCTGACTAGAAATTGATGAAAATCTCTTCCCAAGGGTCAGGGGAGATGAATGGAGGCTTAGGGGGATGAATGGGGTGGCCCATGGTCTCCTTCCATAACTCCTCTCTCTCTTTCTTCTTTCTCTCTCCTCCATTAAAGGGCAACTTGATGTTTCTCTCTCCTAGGGACCACCTCCAGAATTGAAATATCAATTTAAGTAAATTCCTACCTCTTAAAGCTAATGGGCCACTTAAGTTGGGCTTAGCACAAGTGGATTAGGCTCGAGCTAGCCATTTAGGCTAGTTTGACCTAATTCTAGGGTTGGGTTGACCGTAGTCAAAATGACCATTTGTGTGAACCCCAATGGGTCCTTGGCGACCCATTGGATTCTGCTAAGGTCTAGTAAGGGTTGGGTAGGGTTGGTTTGTCACCTTGGAGGTCACTTGAACCTTAATTAGGGAATTTTAACCACTTTGGAGCTAGGGTTGCCTTTGGTCAACTTGACCTCTCGGGTTGACCCCAATGGATCCTTAGTGACCCATTGAACCCCATTTAGGGCTAGGGAGGTTTAGTTGGGGTCAAATTGGCTAAGAGAAGGTCCACTTTTCCTAGATAGGGCACATTGAACATTTTAGGGTTATGGTTGACTTTTGTCAACTAGACCACTTTGGTTGACCCCAATGGGTCCTTGGGGACCCATTGACCTCCATTAAGGGTAAGGTGCGTTATGGTGGCGTCATGGAGTAAAGCTGAAGCCTTAAGGTCAAACCCTAAGTCTGGTGATGAGGTTGTTCTATATGCAGACCAAGGTGATTTCCACCTTTTTGCATGTTCACTTGTTCTCTTGAGCTTCCTAGGGTTATGTCATGACGTAGTCATGATAAAACCACTCTTAGGGGTCTAGTTAGAAATGGGATGTTACAAATCCCAATAAACAAAAAAAAATTTCGTCCCCGAAATTCAGGCTAGGCCTGCGGGGTTTCTACTAAGAGTAACTAATTGTAACATCCCTTGGAAGTTGAAGGTATACCTATCTCGAAGAGATCCGGGTACCTCTACTACATAAAATCTATTGGATCCCAGGTATGCTCCTTATATCCATGGTTCTCCCACATGATCTTGACCAATGGAACCTTTTCATACTGCAAGACTCACACTACTATATCAGGGTTACCCCAACTACCTCGGTAAATCTATCCTCGATGTTAAAATTAAATTTGTGCCCGGAGTGGAGATATAGTAATCAGTATATGAAATCCATAAATATATCCTCAATCTTCCACTCTAACTCGAGAAGTGACTGTAGTAGTTCCCCAAAAACCCTTGCACTGACCTACACCAGCCGACACATCTCGCCGTGCGTCACAAAATCAACGATTTGTTTTTTATTTCGGTGAAAGACAAGTTCTGGTAAATATAATTTTCTTCTTATAAATTGAGTTCTTGTTTGTAAGTGTAGACGTTGACTCTATAAACTTCCTCTACACGGTCATGTTCTTATTCTTTTGAGTACGCCGGAGAAATTAATCAAATCAATTATACGATTCATATTTAATGTCTACGTCTTTCAATATATTGTCTGCTAACTTCTTGCAGTTTCCTATCATCATCATACTTCCGATATTACAACATAGCGATTTAATTTTATCTTCCCAGATATCCTGAATCTTGTTAGCCGTCATCTAATTTCACGTGATATCTTGTAATAGTTTAATCTCGTAATTACTCCTCCTTATTTCCATGTCATTGTCCTAGTAATGCTACAGATCATCATTCCAAAAATGCTTTTACAAAATCTTATCTTTGCCCGAATAACATTGAATAAGATCAACTTCAATCTCATAATGTTTGTGACACCACATTTTTTCTAAATTAGGTGTAAGGAAACCTAAGTCAATAACTAATTTGCTCACTAACAAAAAGACAAGCCCCCAATAAACAAAAGATAAGCCCCCAATAAACAAAAGATAAGCCCCTACCTACCTTTGGCTAAGTATCTTCGATATTGCTCTGCTATATTTTGGCTACATATACACAAAATCCATAGGGCATGCAACCTTAGACTTGGGGTTCCATCCTAAAACTCGTTGGTAAAATCCATACTTTAGACTCTCTAGCTTTACAATTTATGAGAACTTTCTCAAAATCAACATGTGTTTCTGTCCCAAATGGGTCTCTTCTGAACCTGAATTCTTATTCGACCGTTGGTATTTGTCTTGGTTGTTGTCTCCGGGTAATCTTGTTACTAGTACGGGGGTTGATACAAAGTGTCTTCTGCCCCTCTACTAATAGATTATTGGCCTCAATTCTACATAAGGTAGTCCTACCGGTTTGAGTAATCCTTGATAGGGACCATAGGGACACCTGAGTTTATGTCTTAAGTAGTCATTCTCGTGTTAAACTCCTCCTTTATTCTCTTTGGGTATCTCTTTACCTTAACCAAGTTCATACGGAAGGTCTATTCCCGACTAGGGCATACTATAAGTTGTCATGGTTAGTCATGTTTCCTAGTGGGTTGAGTCTAACTCGTTGACTTAAGAATTATAAGATGAGATTTTCGCAGTCGGAGGTGCTCCCTGCTCGGGGCAGGGTTTTCCGTAGGCTACAAAGAAGAATTTCAATTGTTAGCTAATGTATAAGTGGAACTATGGAAAGGTGGACCTTTGCATATGATTCCCCTTATGGGCACACCATTGCTTCCGCTAGTTTGTCCCCAAACTAAGCTCGTGTGGGGTGGCTTATTGTTTTTTTGGACTTCTTCTTTTTGGATCGATGTTTCCCTATGATACCAATTTGTAAGATCCCATTTTTGGATATGTTATACGTATTGGTAGAGTAACCCTCATCCCAATTTTCAAGTCATTTGAATGGCTGGATTGATGGGGGCACTCAATTTAGTCTCTGGACAAGCCTTTGTATAGGCTGCACCATTTTGAGTGTTGTGGTCAAACCACTTACCCAAATGGGTTAAAATCAATTTTATATTAAACTATACATCAAGGGATACAATTTTCATGTTGGCCACTTTTCATGTTTTATCCCCTAAGGGCCTTTTTTATTTTATTTAAAAGGGTGCACAACAAGTGTTGAAAAATACTCATTTAATTGATTTATATAATATCAGATCCAACAGTGATGGAGTTATCTTCAACCTCCAGCCAATTGCCGTTATTCACTCGTCTTGGAGCAGCTTCCATGTCATTTTGACGGCGATCCAGTCACTTCCCTGGCTGGCCACCACCACCACCTCCGTTGAGGCGGTGGCTATCGCCGGAAGGCGGCACGGCCGCCAGAGGGGCTGTTTTCGGCGAACTCACAAGGAACAAAAACCATGAAAATTCATGGGATCCAAAAATGGAAAATTGCCTGATTGGGCATGATTTCAAATCCTATTGATCTAGGAAGCTAGAACAACGGGAGAGGAGGAGAAGCAGACCTTATTTGGGGTTCGACGATGGTGGCGGCGGCGGTTGGCCGTGCCTTTCCCCTCTCTGGCGAGGTTGCCCGATTCCTTGATCCTCCACCAAATCCTTTTATCCAGTATATGATTTTGACTTCCATCCATCTTCTAAAGCTAATGGTGAAGTTAGATTTGAGTGAGGACGGTTGTATAGGGTGAATATGAGGAGGATAATTTCGGCCATGATGGTTGGGCTCCTCTAATAATGGCGGATGACTAGAAATTTATGAAAATATCTTCCCAAGGGTCAGGGGAGATGAATGGAGGCTTAGGGGGATGAATGGGGTGGCCCATGGTTTCCCTCCATAACTCCTCTCTCTCTCTCTATCTATCTCTTTCTTCTTTCTCTCTCCACCATTAAAGGGCAATTTGATGTTTCTCACTCCTAGTAACCACCTACAAAAATTCAATGGCAATTTAAGTAAATTCCTTCCACCTAAAACTAATGGGCCACTTAAGTTGGGCTTTGCCCAAGTGGATTGGGCTTGAGCAAGCCATTTAGGCTAGGTTGACCTAATTCTGGGGTGGGGTTAACCTTAGTCAAAATGACCTTTTGGGTGAACCCCAATGTGTCCCTGATGACCCAATTGCCTCCCCTAAGGTCTAGGAAGGGTTGGGTAGTGTTGGTTTGGCACCTTGGATGTCACTTGACCCTTAATTAGGGAAATTTGACCACTTTGGAGCTACGTTTGACTTTGGTCAACTTGACTTCTCAGGTTCACCCCAATGGATCCTTAGTGACCGAATCAACTCCCTTTAGGTCTACGGTGGTTTAGGTGGGGTAAAATTGGCAAAGGGAAGGTCCACTAGTCCTAAATAGGGCACATTGACCATTTTAGGGTTAGGGTTGACTTTGGTCAACTTGTCCATTTTGGTTGACCCCAAAGGTCCTTGGTAACCTATTGACCTCCCTTAAGGGTTAGGGGTGTTATGGTGGGGTCATATAGTCAAGTTGAAGCCCTAAGGTCAAACCCTAGGTCTGGTGATAAGGTTGTGTTATAGGCAGACCAATGTGATTTCCACCTTTAAGCTTGTTCACTTGTTCTCTTAAGCTTCCTAGGGTTTTGTCATGATGTAGTAATGACAAAACCCCTCTTAGAGGTCTAGTTGGAAATAGGATGTTACACCCTATTATTTTCTCCGGCCGGTGCCTAAGAGTCAATGAGGGAGTGGATGTGATAGCCACTTAGTCTTTATGACTAAGATTTGTTACGTCTTCCTTTTTTGCAGGAAACGCCGCAGTAGTAGGTTATACAGGAGGGCAGCCAGGCCAGGGTGATGGGCCTGAAGAGACGATACCATCGATGACATTCATTACGGATGTGAGTTTGAGAGACTCAATTTGTAGCCATTTGGCATTTTCTGCTATGATATTATAGATGCCTTTTTTACTTATTTTACTTGATATACTTGTTTTTGGACTATTATACTAGTGTGTAATTTTGACTTCTGTTTTATATTCTTTAAGTTGGGTTGGCAATGATGATACTTATTATAGCAGGCAGGATAGGAATCTTGTGGTACAGGTCAACCTGTGTGTTGGTGCTACTGCAAGGTAGATATTCTAGGTATAAGACTCCCCTCGGTCATGTCTTGTGTTCTGGGAGGGAGGTATTCTAAATGGTATCAGCTTGTTACAATCCTGAACTAAAGAAGTCATTGAAAAATGGTGCAACCCCTGTTTGATTAGTCAGTTTGGGGACAAACTGACTAAGAAAAATTAGTGGTGTGCCCATATATAATTCACACTAAGTATGTCCAGTCGCTACCCTACGATTAGCCAACCTAGACTTAGCTTTTCACCTTTATGTGTAGATCCCAGCACTTGTAGAGCTAATAGTTGGCACTTTAGCTCCTTCCATCCGTACCTAGTTCCAGCAATCAGAGTTGGGACAAACACTTCAGGCGATCTTAGACACTATTAGGCCTCAACAGACTCTGGTGTAGTAAAAGAACCTGGGCTCGTGAGATCACTTAATGCAAGCGCTTTTGTTTATAGCTGGTGCAAACTTGGCAGAGATAGCGGGTACAGTGGAAGATTTAGAGGTAGACCACTCGAGAGCCCATGCAGTTGATAAGAGACCTGCTAAGGGAGCAACGAGAGCAAGGCCCAGCTATAAAAGGAGGCGGGGAAATGGAGATAAAGGAAATTAAAGAGACATTGGCCATTTTCATCTGAATTTTAGAATGGAACGCCCGACCCCGCAACCAACACCACCCCCACTTCAACAAATATATCAACAACAAAGAGAATTGTTTGAACATTTTTGCTTACGGTGTAATCAGTCTGTCCATATCCGACATTACTGCCCGCAACCACATTGGAGGACACCCCTGCTCTTCCTCTAGCAGCTCCACGAGGACAAGAACAAAGTCATGGTCATTGACAAGGACCACGAGGAAGGAATCTCGGACCTGCTACGGAGTATAGATTTTCTCCAGATATGGCACATGAGCGGAACCCTAAGGATATAATTGAAGGTATGTTGTGATTTGACAAATATATTATAAGCATTTGTCCTTAATTTACATGAGCTATGCTAGTAGTCTAGCTTTGAGTTTTATAATAGATAATTAGACACCGTGATGGTTAGTTAGAAACCAGCTCATACACTGTTTGACACCAGTATCACTTGGAGAGTGCGCCTCCCAAATGGCTCTAAAAAGACCACGTCCGCCAATTATGACTTGGAAGTACAAATCTTAGGAAAGAGCTTTAGAACCCCTGCAACAGTATTTGAAAATGCCTGAATTCGACCTCATTCTGGGCATGACATGGTTGGATTTGCACACAACATGATTGATTGTGCGGAGAAACCAATTTTCTTGCGGCATGGAGACTCTGAGGTCATCTTTCAAGGTATAAAACTCGCACCTCGTACATTGTTATCTTCAATTCAGACCTTAAAAGCCCATATAAGAGGGGATGAAGTATATATATGATCTGCTTTGAACTAAAAGAGATGGCAATAGATTTGAGAGATGTGCGAATGGTGCGGGATTTTCCTGAGGTATTCTCTGAGGAATTGTCTTGATTATCGCCGCATAGAGAGGTTGACATTCAAATTAAGTTAGTACCAGGGGCCAAGCCCATCTATAGGACCCTTACCGTATATACCCGAAGGAACTCGCGGAGCTTAGACTTTAATTGCAATAATTTATAGTGTTAGGGTTTGTTCACCCCAGTTCATCACCCTAGGGAACCCCTATTCTATTTGTTAAGAAGAAATATAGAACCTTGTGTTTCTACATAGACTATTGGGAGCTCAATCAAATGATGGTGCAAAACACCAAACCCTTTTGGAAGATCGATGAGTTATTCGATCAGTTGGTGGGAGAGCATTGGTTTTCCAAATTAGATTTTGCGCTCAGGATACCATCTTGAAAGTGAGATCTATCCTAGAGATTAGAGCAAACACACAGTAAGAATAATAAAGAAAAGAAATAAAGGCAAACCAGACGACATAAGAATTTTATAGCGGTTCCCCTAAACTTGGGTAGTCCACTCTTCTACCATCCTAGGTAGGAATCCACTGCAGGAAGAGTTGATCAGGTGTCTTGGGCACCAATGACATTTTTATAAGGTGCTCAAAAACCAAACTGGATTTTTTGATCAGGTGTTTTGCCACCACTGAGTTTTGACAAGGTCTCAGAAACCAAGCAGAACTTTTGAAGGGAGTTCAAGAACACTTTTGTAGTGGGGAAGGGAGAGTTGATGTTGTCTTCTCTGTTCAACAATCAAAGAGAAGCACAAGTGGATTTTGATGATGTTGTCAAAGCTCCCCCTGAGATTGGAAGTTGTTCAGGAATGGAAGCATTGCAAAGGGTGATAGGCCTTCAATGAATGACTGCTCCAGCAAATGATGATTTCAGCAAAGGCTGAAATGTGAGTTGTCTTGGAGTGTGAATGAAGAAGCTTTGATGATGTTGATCTTCCAGTAAGCCTTCAGATTGATGTAGAGTAGTTGTCTCTTCAGGCTTCCTGGAACAGTAGATCTGATAAGAACACTGGCTGTACAAGTGATGTTGAGTTCTTCCTGGAACTCTGATTCCTGTACCACTTTCTCCTCTCTGCTGTTCTCTTTTCACTACTTTTTTCTACACTCTTTGTTCCTCTGTATCTTTGTGTATATATTCTGATAGGAGGCAAATGGTGTAAGATCCTGTCTCACAATTCCGAGGCTAACCCGGATCTTATGCCCAGAACCGCCGCCTTACGGTGACACTAACGCACGGGTTAGTCGACACCGCAAGACGCCAATCCTGCCGGCTAGTACGATCATAAACTGTCGGCCACTATGAGAATATAAGTACAGAAACAGAGTAAACGCAGTAGAAGTCCATAGCCACAGCACATAGATATATATAAAATGAAAGTACACCTGCCAGTCCACAATGAGTACAGTAAAATGAAAGTAAATAGGGCTTATGCCCAGTACATCATGATCAAATCTCTCTCTCACTAACAGCAGTGGAAAAACTAAAATCTTTCACATCACACCTGTAGTCGTGCTCCAGTAGTAGTTGTAGAAGGTGCCGGTATCTGCTCCTCAAGTCCTGTCTCCTCCTCGTGGTGGTCCATCTCCTCGAGCTCCTAAAAATAGTATTGTCACCGACCATTAGTCAAAAAGACTAAGTCGTTTCCTCCACACCTCGCCCCGCAACTCCTAGGCACCGTGCGGGAGGACGAAGCGGAGGACAACAAGGGGTGACAAAGGTGGAGCAGGTGACAGGAATCTAAGCAGAATATGTAACCAAGTAAGTAATGAAAAGTAACCTTCACTTATGCGGGTACGCATAAGCAAGGGGTCTTCTGCAGGGCTCCCATTGTATAAAATGTCCCATACCATTTTATACGATGGGGTGTCAGGTGTCACAAATAATATATATATAAAGAGGAAATTAACCTCAACCTATAAATTTGCCCACTCAAGCTTATAGGCTAAGGGATCATTTAGTAGGTCCTAATGTATAAGCGTCCCATACCACTTATACATTAGGTGTCATAGGTTGTTATGTATATTTATGGTATGCATCTATATGGTGGGTATGATATTAACATGCAGTGCAACACACACACAGAACTCCGTGATCACAGACCTTTAGTTCCCACTTTTCGAGAGCTAGCATCACTCTCAGGTACCGCCGTCGTGGCTCCGGCGGCAGCGGATCGGGCTTCTCCGCTTTCTAGGCGGGTATACACACTACCAGGCCTAGACCTCTCTTGTACGCCTCTGTACATGAAACAAGTGTACTCTAGAGTCTCTGCGCACCACTTTGCTGACTACCTGTCAGTCTTGTTGGGCCGGGTGCGCGTTATCGGGAAAAATCCTCCAAACCTCAGTATAAACAACCTACTGGTCCCTCTAACCCCCGCACCCGCCTGGTCCACCGTACTGCCGTCGGTGTGACGACTGGCCAGTACCGCATGGCCCGCCACTAGTATATGCACATGCAAGTATAATATATTGAGCCTCCAGCTCGAAGGACTATCCTGTCCCAAATCTCTCCAACCCGTCACGGGTGAGTATGTACTACAAAACCTCCAACCCATAAATATTTATCCTAGGGTGGTATGACCTACTAGAATGTGTATGGTAATTTTCATAATTTTTCTCTATTATTTTTATAATTATTTTATTTTCTCCAAATATTTCCCCAAGGTCATTTAACACATGAAGTATGTCCTTGCATAGTCCTAATGATGCAGAATAATTTTCTTATCCTTTGGTATGATAAAATAACACTATTTTCCATGGTTTATAATTTCTCTCCAAATTTATGTATTTATTTATTGATTTTCACAAAACCATCATATTCACTACTTTTCAAAGGAAGTATAAGGAATTAAATCACACAAATTCTAATAAAATTACAGGGAGTCTAAATCATCAACATAAGGCTACTGACCAAGTTTCATTAATTTTATCAATGTTATAGACTTGCAAATCAATATATTGTGTATTTACCAAAATGCCATTATGATGAATTAAAATTTATTTGTACATCCAAAAATTCTGAAATAAACATGTCAGTAGTCTAACACCTATATACACCTCTAGAATTATTATCAAATTTTTCTGACCTATATTTTCATTAATTCATGAAATAAAAGGAATAGGGGTAAAATGGTCATTTCATGTTATGTTACCTCAAAAGACCTCAAACAGAGAAAATAAAAAATACCCAAATTCAGATATGAACAAAAATTGAACAGGACCAAATATGAGGATTTTTGCTTGATTAAATCTATTTTCCAACTTTATTTTCCAATATGGCTATAATTTTCAAAAAATCCAAATAATGGGATTATTGTTCCCAAAAATCCTATAATAAATTTGAGGGGTTGAATTTGTCCTAAGGATCCTCTGGAATTAATTTCAAGGTTTTTAGAGTTCCCAAAATGGATAAATACATATCATAGCAAAATTTGCTAAATGCACAGCAAGGCTAAATCTAGCCTACACATGCAAGTGGTTTAACCCAACATGCACTGGTTCAAATGGGCTGAAATTTTTGTCAGACCATAATCATGTCCCAGAGGACTTGCCACCAAAATTTGGGGCCTTTTGGAGGCCTAATACTCCATTTATTCCATTTATTTAATTTATGACATTTTGAATAAAACTATAGGAAAAAGTATTCCAAAAATTCCCAATTTTTGGCAGGGGCTAGATATGCCCTAAACATGCACATGTCCAAAATTTCAGGTCATGTGGACATCTTGTTTGGCATGGGCTTCATTTGATTTTTGCCCTAGCATAGGACCAGCCCTAGAAGAATTGGCCTACAGGACAGACCACTGGGTCAAAACCCATGATTATTGTGGTATTTGAAAGTTAAGACTTAGGGCTACATTTTCTCTTCAAGGGTCCTGACCTAGAAATGACTCTAGGTGCCCTGAATTTTATTTTGAAAATGACTGTTTAGGTGTGACAAATAATACACTATTCATTAATTTAAATTAACATATATATATATATTTTGATATAGCACGAATCCTAAAGCTAGATGGACGGGATGGTTTCATCGTCCCCAATGAATGGACGGCCCCGATGCATTTCTCCTAGGCCACCTTGCAGGGCGGATTCCGGCCGGCTGAGGCGGCGCCGTGGCCGGCCAACGGTGCCATCACCTTTATGGTGGTGGTGGCTTCCATTTCCCGGCGATGAGGCGGCGGGAGACGGCGGCGCCGGCGATCCCGAGAGGTATAAAATTCTCGGAAAATTCAAGATTTTCTCACATGGCATCGGGCTCAATTGAGCCTGATTTCTCTCCTAAAAGGTCTAGGATACTAGTACGTGGAGAGGGGTGGCGAAACGGACCTGTATGGCGGCTAAACGGCGGCTGTGGCGGCGGTTTGCCATGGAAGTGGTGCTCCGGCGATCTCCTTCCCAAATTCTCGATTCTTCACTAATTCCTTTGATCCAGCACTCGAATTCAACTCTCCAGAGCCTTCTGAAGCTAATGGCTGGGTCGGTTTGGCCTGGGAATGCTTATACCTGGAGATACTCCCTATGTGAGCTCGGCCTCACTTTTGATACCTCCGCCATTGCCTCCACCTGGCCATACCTTGCTGTAATTCCTTTGGAATTGAGTTCCTGGAGTCAGCCAGCAAGCATTGTGGCTGAGAGAAGAGGGCCAAATGGCTCATATCATCTTCTCCCCCACTTCTCTCTCCTCCATTCACCCAAATTTCCATTTTTACCCTTGTGCATGTCTTCTCTCTCCACCACCAGGGGGGTAGGGCTGGTCATTGGCCATTTGGCTGGTCATGGGCCAAATTTGGTGGGCTTGGCCCATGGGAAATGACTTGGGTCCATTTTTTTTCTTCTTTTAGGCCTAATGTTGACTTGTTGACTTTTGGGGTTGACTTGATCAACATGATGGGTAGGCTGACCCCATATGATGGCCATGGACTCCATGTCATCACCTAACATGGGTTGGGCCATGATGATGGTCTTAGCCCACTAGGAATGGGCTTGGTCTTTAATTACCCTTAATTAGGCTTAAGGTTGACCAAGTTTGACCTTAGGTTTTGACATGGTCAAATGGGTGAGTGGGTTGACCCTACCTAGTGATCATGAGGTCTAAATCATCACCGAACATGGCTTGGGTCATTGTTATGCCCCACTTAATCCAATTGGGGGAATGAGTGTGGGGTTTGACCACTTTAGATCCATGGTTGACCTGGGTCAACTATGGTCAAAGTGTTGACCTAGGGCATGACCTTGGGTCCACTTAGATTGTAATTAGGGTTAGTGCAGTGTGGTGGGGGTCATGGTGTGGTTAGGGTCCTCATTTAGTCTAGTTTGACTAGTTTGACTTGGCCCTATAGTGGACCCTACATGGTTACAACTCACCACCTAGGGTCAAACCTAGCTAATTTCCCCTAACCCCCACCCAATGCCTAACCCAATCTAAATTAAGGGGCATAGAAGTAACATGGGATGTTACAAATCCTAAAAATAAAACAAATAATTTCTTCCCCGAAATTCAAGTTCGGGTCTACGGGGTTCTAGTTGCAAGAATTTGAAATCTTATATCATAAATTAAATATGTACCTGTTGTAAAAAACTCTGGGTGTTGCTCCATCATCAGGTCCCTCGACTCACAGGTGTGCTCCTCCCGTCTGTGGTTGGACCACAACACCTTCACGAGCGGGACCTTCTTTTTCCGCAACACTCGGACAGCCGTATCGTCGATCCGGATCGGCTCCAATATAACAGAACGGTCAGGCTCTACCGGTCCAGCTATAGTGGTGATATGCTGTTCAGGTCGAAGGAGAGCTTTTCGCAAGGAAGAGACATGGAAAACATCATGTAAGGTGCTCAACTCCGGAGGTAGCTGCAGTCGGTAGGCCAAGGGGCCCACACGCTCCAAAATCAAGTAGGGCCCCATGTATCGTGGACTGAGCTTCTTGTGTCTCCGTATCCGAGAGACACGGTGTACCGGTCGAATCTTCAGGAAAACTCTGTATCCAACCTAGAACTCTACTTTCCGGTGTCGAGCATCGTAATATTTTGCCTGTCTGCTCTGTGCCTCCAAAAGCCGATACCTGATCAAGCGAATCTGGGCCTCCGTATCTTCCACAAAATCTGATCCGAGGGCCCGAGTATCCACATCCTGGACCCAAGATAGCGGTGTTCGGCACTTCCTCCCATAAAGTGCCTCATAAGGAGCCATCCCGATGCTGGCCTGGTGACTGTTGTATGAAAACTCGATCAGTGGCAGTAGCCTCTCCCAAGGCTTCCCAGTATCCAATACACATAGCCTGAGCAGGTCCTCCATAGTTTGTAACGTCCGCTCCGTCTGACCGTCGGTCTGCGGATGGAAGGCAGTGCTAAAGGTAAGTCTGGAACCCAAATAAGCATGCACTGCCCTCCATTCTCTGGAGGTGAAGCGGCTGTCTCTATCCGAGACAATAGACCTGGGAACGCCGTGGTACCGGATGAACTGCTCTACAAACAACCTCACCAACACAGCAACTGGGGCATCTTTTCTGACCGGAATGAACCGTGGTACCTTGGTCAATCTGTCCACAATAACCCAGACGGAATCGTGCCCAGAATGGGAGCGAGGGAGTCCGTGTACAAAATCCATGGAAATATCCTCGAACTTCCATTCTGGGACTGGCAGTGGCTGTAATACACCGCCTGGGCTCTTGCACTCGGCCTTCACTCGCTGGCAAGTCTCGCAGTGTGTCACAAGGTATATGATCTCCGTCTTCATTCCTGGCTAGTACATGGTCCGTCGTAAGTCAGCCCACATCTTGGTGATGCCGGGATGCACTAAATATCTGGAGTAGTGTGCCTCTCTGAGGATGTCATCCCGGATCCCACCTCCTGCTGGAATGTATACTCGACCACGAAATCGAAGAAGATCGTCCTCCAGCGTGTAGTCCTCATACTTTCCTCCTTCCAAAGCGCCAAAAATAGGCTCTAAATCAGTATCCAGTCTCTGATGCGTAACGATGCGCTCCCGAATAGTGTCATTGTTGGTCACTGAATTTAAATACTCTCGGTACACTGCTGGTTCTGACTCAGACAACATGGTAATGTGCATCTCCTCCAACATTCGTACCAGCTCTAAGGACATCAAGCGAGGCTCCGATCCGGAAGTGCCTGCTCTTCTACTCAGTGCATCAGCTACCGTATTAGCCTTCACTGGATGATAATGAATCTGATAATCATAATCGCAGAGAAACTCTAACCATATCCTATGTCGTAGATTTAGATCCTTCTGGGTATCAATATATTTAAGATTCTTGTGATCCGAGTAGATATCACAATGAATCCCATATAAGTAATGCCTCCAGGTGTTTAGGGTGAATACCACGGCCCTGAGTTCTAGGTCATGTACCGGATAATTATGTTCGTGTTTCTTCAATTGTCTCGAAACATAAGCAATGACGTGTCCATGCTGCATCAAGACTGCGCCCATCCACTGATAAGAGGCATCCGTGTAGATCTGGAATCCTTCACTCCCGGATGGGAGCGCAAGGATATGGGATGAGGTCAGTCGGTCTTTCAACTCCTGAAAAGCTGCCTCACATTGTTCTGACCAAACAAAGTTTACATCTTTCTTTGTCAATGATGTAAGGGGGATGGCTATCCTTGCGAATCCCTCCACAAACTTACAATAATATCCTGCCAATCCCAGAAAGCTGCGGATGTCTGCTGTTGTCTTTGGCCGTGGCCAATCCCGTACCGCCTCGATCTTAGCTGGATCCACCGCCACTCCAGCTCCACTAATAACGTGACCCAGAAAAGCCACCTCCTGTAGCCAAAATTGGCACTTAGAGAACTTTGCATACATCTGAAACTCTCTCAACCTCTGTAAAACTTGGGCCAGATGTTCTGCGTGTTCTTCCTGCGTCCGGGAATAGACCAGAATATCGTCGATGAACACAATGACGAAGCGATCCAGATATGGTTCGAATACACGGTTCATTAGGGTCATGAATGCGGAGGGGGCATTCGTGAGCCCAAATGGCATGACCGTGAATTCGTATAAGCCATAACGTGAGCTGAATGCGGTCTTCGGTATGTCTTCCTCCCGAATGCGTAACTGATAATAGCCGGATCGTAAATCGAGCTTAGAGAACAAGAAGGCTCCCTGAAGTTGATCAAATAACTCATCTATCCGGGGCAATGGGTAGGTGTTCCGAACCGTCAACCTATTCAATACACAGTCGGAGGGATCCATCCTTCTTCTTCACAAATAAAACCGGTGCTCCCCATGGCGACGAACTTGGCCGCACAAATCCTGACTCCACAAGTTCCTGTAGCTGAGTCCTGAACTCTGCCAATTCTCTAGGTGCCATTCTATAAGGTGCCCGTGACACTGGCCTCGCCCCTGGCACTAATTGGATCCTGAAGTCCAAATCCCGAACTGGTGGTAGTCCAGGCAATTTCTCCGGAAACACATCGGAGAAATCCAGTACCACTGGGATATCAGATATAGAACTCTCTACTGCTACCATTCTCAAAGCAAATAATATATAATTCCTCCCCTTGCTCATAGGCCTTGACAGCCTGTATGGAAGACAATGAAAGAAGGGGGATAGGTCGGATACCTTCGATAGTAACGTAAGAATCTCCATGTCGGAGTGTGATCCTCTTCGAGGGACAATCTATCTGCGCGTGGTTCCAATGGAGCCAGTTCATGCCTAGAATCAGATCAATGTCTGGTAGCCTCAAGACCGTTGCCGGAGCTTCGAGCGCCTTGCCCCCTATCTTGACTTCCATATTGCAGCAATCTGTGGTTCGAAGTTCTGAGCCATCTGGAAGTCGCACACTTTTTTCCAAGCCGGAAAACTTCTCTACTCCCTCTAATCCTTCAATAAACGTGTTCGACACAAAGGAGTGTGAAGCACCCGTGTCGAAGAGGGTATGAGCGGGCTTACTGCTAATCATCACTATGCCTGGGTTCGTTTGAGTTCAAAGATAAATATTATTCTTAAGGTTTATAAGGCACGGATTAAAGTTTAAACTTATGAATCTTGCATAATTAAAGTACATGTGATCACTTCCTCGGGGTTCCTCTGCTCCGTGAGGTCCAGCGCATACGCCTGTTCCCGATCTCGGCCTCGGCCATGATGTCCTCGGCCTCGGCCTCGGCCTCGTCCTCGTCCTCAGCCCTGGTGAGCTGGAGGGGCCACTGGAGGTGGAGGAGGAGGAAGAGGGTGGACCTGAAGCGGGCACTGCGTCCTGATGTGCCCAAGGTTGACCGCAACCATAGCAGGTGATCTGCCTTTGACCTCGATCATCCTGTCTCATCGGCCCGGGAGTCTGTATAGGTGGGGGAGCCAATGGTGGAGGAGGCCCCTGATCCTGCCTGTAGTTGGGACGACGACATCCCCCACCCCTCCTATATCCGATAACCTTCCCCCTTTGGGATGTCCTGCTACCATCGGAAGACGATCCTTCGAGCGGCCTTTTACCTTTGCCCTGTACCATTAGCTGGTCAGCCTCGAGCTTTTTCGCCATTTCTATGATTTGAGCAGTGGTACCATGCGATATAAACAACAGGGGCTGCCTCAACGAATCCCGGAGGCCATGATAAAATCTTTTAGCATACTTTCGATCATCCCATTCATGAAAGCCTGCAAACCTAGCTAGGTGGGAGAATTCTCTCTGATATTCGATCACTGATCGGGTCCCCTGCTGAAGGTTCAGGAACCTTGCCTCCAATGTGTCCCGGTCTGTGACAGAAACATAATGGTCCAGGAACGAATCGCTGAATTCTTCCCAGGATATGTCCATTAGTTCCTTATCCCCATAAACTGAGTCCCGAATAGACATCCACCATCTCTTTGCATAGGCTTCTAGTGCGGAAGTGGCAAGTGATACCGCCTGGCTGACTGGGCAGCTAATTCCAGCCAGTAACTCCTGAATGGTCTCCAACCACTCCTCTGTCTTCACAGCATCTTCTGTCCCGCGATATAATGGCAGAGACAGACTTATAAACGCACTCAGCCAGTTCGACCCTGGGTTGGGCAGCTGTACCGGGGCTTGCTTGGCTCTGAATGCGTCCAGGATCGCCGTCAGCGTTTGCCCCACCTCTGTCTGTATGAACGGAATGGCAGCCGGAGGGGGAGGAACCGCATCCTGTGGAGGCTGCATAAAGGTAAGGTAATGTCAAAATTGGCCTAACTCATTGTTTAATGGACTGTTTTATGTGGCTTTTACACATGGGCACACCATTGCTTCCGCTGCATAGTTTGTCCGCAAACTAATGCTCGAGCGGGGTGTACCAGTTTGTGGACTTCGTTCTCATATGATCATTTGTTCAAGTGATACCAGTTTGTAAGATCCTGTCTCCCCATTCTGAGGCTAACCCGGATCTTATGCCCAGAACCGCCGCCTTACGGTGACACTAACGCACGGGTTAGTCGACACCACAAGACACCGATCCTGCCGGCTAGTACGATCATAAACTGTCGGCCACTATGAGAATATAAGTACAGAAACAGAGTAAACGCAGTAGAAGTCCACAGCCACAGTACATAGATATATATCAAATGAAAGTACACCTGCCAGTCCACAATGAGTACAGTAAAATGAAAGTAAATAGGGCTTATGCCCAGTACATCATGATCAAATCTCTCTCTCACTAACAGCAGCGAAAAAACTAAAATCTCTCACATCACACCTGTAGTCGTGCTCCAGTAGTAGTAGTAGAAGGTGCCGGTATCTGCTCCTCAAGTCCTGCGTCCTCGTCGTGCTGGTCCATCTCCTCGAGCTTCTAAAAATAGTATGGTCACCGACTGTTGGAACACCCTATTACTATTTGGGTCAGGATGACTATATTTCTATAGGGATTTTGTGTTGTGACCTCCTTGTTGTTATAAAGGTCACATAGGTTAGTTAGAGTCGACTTCAGCTCGACGCAGAGTCGACCTCAGCTCGACGCGGAGTCGACCTCAGCTCGACGCGGAGTCGACCTCAGCTCGACGCGGAGTCGACCTCAGCTCGACGCGGAGTCGACCTCAGCTCGACGCGGAGTCGACCTCAGCTCGACGTTCCGTCAAGCCCAGTTCTGCTTTCTGAAACCACTCTTTGGCCGACGTGTGTCGTGCTCAGATCGACGTTTTATTGTGAGCTCGACGTTTTCCAGGCTCCCATATGTTTGGAATAGGAATTCAAATTCCTTCTGTCAGAACAATTAATGCTGAAGATTTATTGGCCGTTACAGCAAATCTGGTGCATGGCTCAAGGAATTTTCTAAGGAATGTTTGCCTGGCACTTCCTTTGAGACATGGACATTTAAGGAAAGAATTTAATGCTTGCTGCCAACGGCTATCAAAGACTCAGAAGAAGAACACAGAGATATTATTCTATCAGTCAACAGAGAACAACAAGACTTCTTCTTCTTGCTCTCTGTGATATTCATTCAAGCTTACACACAGGAATTCTGATTGCTTCAGACACAACCATCCAACTTGTTTGGATCATCTTTTGCTGGAGCAGATCAGATCATTGAAGACCTGTCACCCTTGTGCAAAGCTCTCCTTCCTGAACTACTTCTTGATCTCAGGGGGAGCTTTGACAACATCAACAGATCCACTTTGCTTCTCTCTACTTATTGATAGAGAAGACAACATCAGCTTTTTCTTTTTCTTTCTGTACAGGGTTTTAACTCCCTTCAAAAGTTACCTTTGGTTTTGCTGAAACCTGGTCAAAAATCAGCCCTTTGGTTTGTGAGAACCTGGTCAAAAACTCTCTGGTGCTCAAGACACCTGATCAACTCATCTTGAAGTGGATTCCTATCTAGGGTGATAGAAGAGTGGACTACCCAAGATTTTGGGGAACCACTATAGCTCCTTGTGTATTCTGGTTGCTTGTTTCTTTGTGTTTTGCTTTGTGTTGTGATTCTCTTCTTACTTTGATTAATTGCTATAGCACCATACACTAAGTAAATCTAAGCCTTCTCTCCATACAAGTTTTAATTTGCAAAACTATTTTATATCACTCTATTCACCCCCCCCCCCCCCTCTAGAGTTAGGATTGATCTTATCCCTCACTTTCAATTGGTATCAGAGGCAGGTTGATCATTCATACAGGCTAACACCTGGATCAAAAGATCTCTGATAAGATCATTTCTCACAAAAGGGTTATTTCTTTTAGTTTTACTTATCCTTAAAACTCATGGCACAAAACAAGGACTTTGCTAGCACCAGACCTCTTATGTGCAATCTGTCTAAGTTTGCACTATGGAAGGCAAGGATTAGACTTTACAAGAATTCATTTGATGAGGACATCTTTAATTCTGTGTTGACAGATTGTCCAAAGCCTCCCACAGGAACAAGTACATCAGCTGTTCCTCCTCCTTCAGGAACTGATGCTGACATAAGAAAGTGGAAGGCAGCAGATGCTAAAGACATGAACATCTTGGCTCAAACCATGTCAGATGACATTTTCCAGAAAGTAGCTGAATGCAATACTGCCAAAGAGATATGGGAAAAACTTTCAGAAATTGTATCAGGTTCTGCAGATGAAAGAAAGGATAGGAGATCCTACCTCATCACCCAGTATGAGAACTTCAAAAAGGCAGAGTCTGAGTCAGTTGCTGACATGTACAACAGACTGAGTCTAATCATCAGTGAGCTTAGATAACTAGATAAGGACATATCTCTCACTGAGATAAATGACAAGATACTGACTTGTTTCCCTAGCTCTTGGGACTCAAGAATCTGCTCAATTAAAGATGGAAGGAATGTCTGTGAGTTATCCATAGAAGCTCTTCTAGTAAAGCTCAAGAGTTATGAGCAATTCATTAAGAAGAGAGAAGAAGAGCAGAAGATATCCACACCAACTGAAAAGGTTGAGAAAACCATTGCCTTCAAGGCACAGGAAGAACAACCTAAAGAAAAGGTGTTGGGAAATGAAGAGCTTATGAGCCTACTTGTCAAAAGGTTCAATAAGCTGAATAAAAAGAACTTCAGAAGATGGTCATCCAAAGACAAAGACAAGCCAAGGTATGACAGATCTACTAATAAAGATATTATCTGTTTTGGCTGCAGGAAACCAGGACACATTGTCCCCAACTGTCCAGAAAATCAAGATAAGGACAGAAGGGACAAGAAGGAAAGAAAAGATAAAAGGAAGGATAAGGAGTCAAGGAAGTACCATGACAATCCTTCCTCCAGCAACAGCAAGCACACCAGAAAAGGATTTGTGGCTGAATCCTGGAGTGACTCTGATGAGTCTGATTCATCATCCAGCTCTAGTGATGATGAGGATGATGCAGAAGAAAAAGGATTCTGCATGATGGCCATCAATGCATCTCAAAAGAATACTGATTCAGAGCTTGATGCTGACTACCTATCTGATCAGGAACTTACTGAGGATCAGGTAATAGATTCATTTGATTTTAATTCTGATGAATTTAAATCTGAGTTCAAATCTATGTGCATTGACTTGAATGAATCTCAAAAGTTAATTATAACTCTTAGAGAACAATTGATTGAATGCAAATCCATTAACTCAGATAATCTTAGACTCTTAGAAGAGTTGAAGCAGTGTGGGGAGGAGATAGCTTCACTGAAAGGTGAACTATCTAAGGCCAAACAATTTGAAGAAACCCTTAATGGGAGAAGTATCAAATTAATGGACATCACAAGTACAGTGAACTCAAGATTGAATGGTTCACTGGGCTTGGGTGCTTCATCCAGCCAGCCCATAGTGCTGACAACTCCAATCAAATTTACCAGTGACAAAGGTAAAGGAGTCTTGATAGTGGCTAGGAAGAATGCTGACTTAACCCAGGAAACTGGACAAAAAGCGTCGAACGAAGCTCGACGGAGGTCGAACAGAGCTCGACGTAATCGCAAGAAAACATCGAACTCAGGTCGACGCCTTCTACCTTCTGAACAAAGAAAGACTTCGCCGTCGAATGGAGCTCGACGCACTCACCAGAGTCCGTCGACCGAAGCTCGACGTGCGTCGAGCCAAGTTCAGAGCAAAAGTCAGTTCTCAGGGGTTAATTCAAGATTTAATTCCAGCTCCACATCTCATCACTTTAACCCTTATGCTGAATGGATAATACCTCCTAGGAGATATCATCCTGTAGGCTATAAGAGTCAACCTGAGATGTCTTTTATTTCAGAGTTTAAAGGATATCAAGAAAGGCCCAAGGTAAACTGGGTCAAAAACAATTGATTTGTTGTATGTGCAGGTAAAGACCTATCCAATTGAGAACCAGCAGTGGTACTTGGACAGTGGGTGCTCAAAGCACATGACAGGCAACAAGGAGAACCTTGTGTCCTTCAAAGCCAAACATGGACCCAAAGTAATCTTTGGATATTCATACATTGGACAAACAAAAGGCTATAGCCAAGTCAAAATAGGGTCAATCACATTCAAGAAAGTGTCCTATGTGGAAGGACTAAAGCACAACTTAATCAGCATCAACCAGCTATATGATGCTGGTTATCAGGTTTGGTTTACCAACTCAGCATGTAATATTGCATTAAATAACAACATTGTTTTAATTGGTAATAGACAAGATAACATATATCTAGTTGATTTCAATTCATCTAAAGTAGATATTTGTTTATTTAACTCCCTTAGCAAACCTAATGAACTATGGCATAAAAAATTAGGACATGTGAACCTTAGAACCATTGCTAAGTTATCCAAAGACAACCTTGTTAGAGGACTACCTTCTGGTCCCTACAAGAAGGAAGGACTTTGCAAGGCTTGTCAATTAGGCAAGCAAACTAAAAATAGTTTCAAGTCACTTAATAAGAGTGATTCACCTAGAATTTTGTACTTATTGCACATGGACCTTTTTGGACCAATTAATGTACAAAGCCTAGGAGGGAAATCTTTTGCTTTAGTAGTTGTAGATGACTTCTCAAGATTCACTTGGGTGTTCTTTCTAATAAAGAAGTCTGATAACTTCAAGATTTTGACAGATTTTCTCAAAGGCATACAGATTGAGTTCAATACTCACATTGCCCTGATCAGAAGTGATCATGGGACAGAGTTTGATTATCTTCTTATGCTAGAGTTCTGTCAGAAGGAAGGTATCAGGCACACTTTCTCAGCTCCGAGAACTCCTCAACAAAATGGGGTAGTTGAAAGGAAAAATAGAACCCTTATTGAATCTACCACAACATTGTTGACAGATGCTCACCTTCCTCTAACCTTTTGGGCAGAGGCTGTGAACACCTCCAACTATATTTTGAATAGAAGCCTGATATATAAACTGAAGGGTATGACTCCCTATGAGTTACTCAAAGGGAAGAAACCTAAAGTAAATTATTTCAAAATTTTTGGTTGCATTTGTTTCATTCACAATAATGACAAGAAATACCTAGCTAAATTTGAAGCCAAAGCTGATGAAGGAGTGTTTCTGGGATACTCCATGATTATCAAGGCTTATAGGGTTTTTAACAAGTGCTCTAATAAAATTGAAGAATCCATGCATGTTACATTTGATGAAACTAATATGTCTTATAAGGAGAAGGAGACTTCTACCATAAGCAATTTGCAGGAACATTCAATTTCAGAAAATCTGAAGCAGCTTACCATCACAGACAAAGATTCATTACCTTCAACAATTCAACAAGACGCTGAACTTAGTGATAATGAAGAGGAATCTCAGGTCTTGGAAAGCTCAAATGGTCAACAAATTGAAGAACCAGTTGTTGTTCCACAAGAGGAAACAACAACACAGGTTGGTGCACCATCAACACCCCTTGTTGATTTAGTAACAACAAGAGATCACCCAATTTCACAAGTAATTGGAGATATCTCAGTAGGTGTGCAAACAAGGAATCAAGTTAATCACAATATTATGCACACTTGCTTTCTTTCTCAAATTGAGCCTCAAACAATACAAGATGCAGAGCAAGATCCAAACTGGATCATTGCAATGCAAGAGGAGTTGAATCAATTTGAAAGGAATAAAGTTTGGGAATTAGTACCAAGACCAAGGAACCTGCAAATTGTTGGAACCAAATGGGTATTCAGGAACAAGTTGGATGATCAAGGAATAATTGTGAGAAACAAGGCAAGACTTGTTGCACAAGGATATTGCCAAGAAGAAGGGATTGATTATGACCAAACCTTTGCACAAGTTGCAAGGTTGGAGGCCATAAGAATCTTTCTTGCATATGCAGCTCACAAGAGATTCAAGGTATATCAGATGGATGTCAAGAGTGCATTTCTCAATGGAGACATCAAGGAAGAGGTTTATGTAAAGCAACCTCTAGGTTTTATCTCTCCAACCTCTCCTGATCATGTTTTTAAACTGCATAAAGCTTTATATGGTCTCAAGCAAGCTCCTAGAGCATGGTATGAGACCTTAGCTTGTTTTTTATTGGAAAATGATTTTAAAAGGGGTAGAGTAGACCAAACTCTCTTTATTAGAACCCATAGGTCCCATATCCTACTAGTACAAATTTATGTAGATGATATCATATTTGGGTCTACTGATTCAAACTTATGCAAAAAGTTCTCACAACTTATGCATTCAAAGTTTGAAATGAGTAGCATGGGTGAGCTTGCTTTCTTTCTAGGATTACAAGTTAAACAACATGTGGATGGCATTTTTATTTCTCAAACCAAGTATGCAAGAGAACTGGTTAAGAAATTTGGAATGTCTGAAGCATCTTCTATGAAAACACCTATGCCTACAAATGTTGTTTTAGATGCTGATGAATCTGGAAAACCAGTTGATCAGACAAACTATAGAGCAATCATTGGCTCATTACTTTATCTAACAGCTAGTAGACCAGACATAATGTTTGCTACATGCATTTGTGCTAGATTCCAAGTAAGCCCTAGAGAGTCCCACCTCACATTAGTTAAGAGGATTCTTAGGTATGTAAAAAGTTGTCCTAATCTAGGTCTCTGGTATCCACATGACTCAGGATTTGATCTAACTGGATTTTCAGATTCTGATTATGCTGGATGTAGAGTAGACAGGAAAAGCACCAGTGGAACTTTATCAATTCCTTGGTGATAGACTTGTCTCCTGGTTTTGTAAGAAACAAACTTCTATGTCCACATCAACTGCTGAAGCTGAATAGATGGCTGCAGGCAGTTGTTGCTCACAGATTTTGTGGATTCAAAACCAGCTCCTAGACTATGGCTACAACTTAGAGATGTCTAAAATTTTTTGTGATAATACTAGTGCAATTTGCATTGCACAAAATCTAGTTCTCCATAGTAGGACTAAGTTCATAGAAATCAGACATCACTTCTTAAGGGATAATGTAGAAAAGAAGAAAATTGCACTAGAATACATTTCCACTGAACTACAAAGAGGAGATATTTTCACCAAGCCCTTGGATGAAAAGAAGCACTTCTTCTTCCTCAATCAGTTGGGAATGCTAGATGGAGACAGTATAAATTAAAACTCCAAGATTTTGAAACCCATAATTAACAGGAATAGGAAAAATTTCATTTTAAAATTCCTCTGTCTGAGTGGTTTCTTTGAGCTCTGAACTAAGCTCGACGCTGCGTCGAACTAAGATCGACGGTCCTTCCCCCTCAAAAGCGTCGAACGTCGACCTCAACTTCTAGCGTTGAACTAAGTTCACAGCTCCCTGGCTTCTTGAGTTTTTCTCCCTTCGGTCGACGCCTTCGTTCAACATCGACCTGAGCTCGACGTATAGCATCAGCCCAAGCGTCGAACGTCGACCTAAGTTGCACGCTGTTGAGCCATTTCAGTTCTCCTAGAGCCTTAGAGCGTCGACCTGAGCTCGACGTTCTTTCCATTTTTGTGTCGAACCCTAGTATAAAATCATTCTTCTCCGTCGTTCACAGTTGCGCTCTCATATTTTCTGCTCAAGCTTTCTCCCTCCAAATCCTTTACTCTTGATCTTGGAAGGTATCTATTTGCAGGATAATGGCAATTGCTGCAGGTGCATTGGCGGCAATGAAGTTTGATTCAGGTTTTGACATCGACATCGACTCCTTTGATGGATCATCGCAGAATTTTCTGGATATTCTGGAGCTATTCAAAGAGCAGCACCTGGTTAACTTCATGACAACCAGGATTCCTCTTCCAGAATCTGAAATCAAAGAGTGGATTTTTACTGCAGTGAATTCAGATAACAGTACGATGACTGGAACAATTTCAGGGAATGAGGTAGCCATTTCTCCTCAAATCATTTCAGAGGTTTTCGGTTTTGCTGTTGGAGATGATGAGATAGAACTCTCTGTGGAAGAGTTTGCTGTGATGCTAGACAGAATGGGGCATAATTCTGGTAACCCCTCTAAACTTTTAAAAGTTAACCTAGCTATTGAGTTTATGCTGTTAGCAGATATCACAGGCAAGGTAATTTGTGCAAAGAGGACTGCACATGATGCCATTACTAGGCATCAGTTTTGCATTATGGCTGCAATTTTGGATAAGAAGCTTCCCAATTGGGGTTTGATTGTTTTTGATATGATTAAGAAGAAAATGGATAAGAACTTTGTCCACTTTGGAAGGGTTCTTGGTTTGATTCTGAACCACTGTTGCCCTCAGTTACTTGTGTCCTCAAAGAAGCACATCAATGCTTCTAAGAGGCTAACTTGTGCACTGATTGGCAAGTGGGACAGGAAGATTGTGAACTCCAGGGCAGCTGCAGCAATGAGGACTTCTGCAGACACCAGGACTGTAGAGGTCACTCTTCCTCAGTCTACTGGCCCAGAAGCAGGGGTTTTGCCATCTTCCTCCATCATCCTCCCATCCTCTTTCATTCCAACAACAATAATCATCTCATCCACTCAACCCATCCCTTCATCCATTTCTACTATTGCATCCTCCATTCCACCACTCATCACTTTCCATCCCCTCCACTATTTTCCTCCCATGAGCTTGGACTCTTCATCTCATGAGGACATCCTTTCCCTTGACATTCATGATGAATCCTTCATGGATGCCTCTCCCTCCTCTCCTCATGACTTCCACCCTTCATCAACATTTTTAGAACTTCTCCTATCCTCCATCCATGAACCAGCTATCCCTCCCATGTCTGCACCACCAAAAACATCTTCTACCTTCACCTTCTCTGCTGCTCCCTCTACCTCTACTCAAGTCCCACATGAGCAAGTATATCTTTTGCCTTTGGCCAATAAGCTTTTTGATATTTTGGCACCTAGGCTCTCCTCTCTATTGGATGCCAAGCTGGCTCCTCTAGTCCTTTCCCTGAGCTCTCTCTCTGCCTCAGTCTCATCCCTCTCATCCTATCTGGCATGCCCTTCTTCTGGGGGCCTAGAGTCAGCTGCCACTGATTCTAGGCAGGGGGAGATGTCAGCAGAAGAAGAGCTGGAGCCTTCAGCAGTACAGGTAGTACAGGGTTGTTCAGAGACAGTTTCAGCAGTAGAAGTTCAGATGACCTCTGAGGCTCCTCCTCAAGGTTCAGTTCAGATGATCAGCAGTGCCTTAGACTTTCAGTCCTTGGCATCTTCTGTCCAGAGCTTCTACCTTCCAGCACATCTTCACTTCAGAAACTACAGCCTCCTGCCTCCTCAAGAAGACCTGTCTAGGGCCATTGTCCCTTTTCAGAAGATCATTCCATCCTTCTTGGCTGTTGATGCCATGATCCTTGATGAAGCAGTGGTAGCTGTGGCTCCTGCTTGTGATGATGTTGTTGTTGAAGCAGTAGTAGCTGCTAAGACTGTTCCCTCAGAAACTTCAGGTGAATTGATTGAGACACCAGATGAAGTTGAGACCATTGTCTCCCAAGTTCTTCAGGAACTAGCCACCTCAGCCTCTATGGCTCCTGAGGCTATTTCCTTTCCTGCAATGTTAGACTCCTCTTCTACACTGTCAGTAGACCTTCCTCCAGTTACTTCTTCAGCTGCTCCATCCCCCATCAATTTTCCTATCTCAAAGAGAACCTACATAGATCCTTATGATGAATCTCAAAGCTCAGAGGATGAATTTGCAACTGATTCTGATGACTCCTCTACAACCATTGCAAGAAAGAGGAAAGCAAGATCCAAAGCAATGAAAAGAGTTCTATTGGCTAGAGCCACAGATCATGACATCCCTTACCACATCAAGTACAACTGTGAAATCACAGAGGCCTGCATGCAATATTCTCTAAACCAAAGAAAGGCAATGAAGAAGAAAATAAAGTTCAATGAAGGCCCCTCCAAGCCTGTCCATCAGCCTCCACCTCCACCTCCTCCAGATGCAGGTGCAAGTGCAAGCCTCTCTTCCAATCCTGCCCCATCATCTCTGCATGGCAAGACCTATCAGTCAAGAAGATCCCAAGGGTATAACCAGCAAAGGGGAAATCAGCAAAGGGGAAACCAGCAAAGAGGATACAATACAGGCAGGCAGTCCAGAGGAAGATCAGGATCTCAACCTTACCAAAGGGGAGGACCCATTGATCCAACCTCTGGTCCCTATCCTTACAGACCCAGAGTTGACTTCACTCCAAGAACTCATCAAGAACACTCTGCCAACAGATATGAACCAGCTATTCCTTTTGAAGATCCTACTAAAACTCCAGCTTACTGGAAGGCCAGGATGACTGAGATGGCTGCTCTGAATGAGATTGACAGAGCTAGAGCAAGAGGTCTGGACACCTCTCACATCAGCACCATGTTAGATCAAAGGAGAGAAGAATTGGAGAAATACAACTCAAAGAAATTCTTTGATTCTGATAAGTATATGCAGCTTCATCCTGCAGCTGTACCAACTAGTGGAAAGGGTCAGAAATCCTTAGGTGCAGCTAAAGATTACAGATCCAAGAAGGATGCTACAAATCCTAACAGGGAAATTATCTTCAAGGGAAGTGATCAAGACAAAGCTCCAAAGGAAAAGTAATGTAAGGTGTTTTATTTCTTTTTCTCTACTGGATACAGGACATTAAACATTATTGCTGCTATATAGTGTTATATATATGCTGCTTTATTCTGTCATATGTCTGGTTGTATTTTATTCAGCTTTGTCTTGCTTTAATTCTTTTTGAATCCCTAAATTCATATAAATAGTAATCCTAATCCAAATAGGGGGAGATTGTTGGAACACCCTATTACTATTTGGGTCAGGATGACTATATTTCTATAGGGATTTTGTGTTGTGACCTCCTTGTTGTTATAAAGGTCACATAGGTTAGTTAGAGTCGACTTCAGCTCGACGCAGAGTTGACCTCAGCTCGATGCAGAGTCGACCTCAGCTCGACGCTGAGTCGACCTCAGCTCGACGTGGAGTCGACCTCAGCTCGATATTCCGTCAAGCCTAGTTCTGCTTTCTGAAACCACTCTCTGGCCGACGTGTGTCGTGCTCAGATCGACGTTTTATTGTGAGCTCGACGTTTTCCAGGCTCCCGTCAGTTTTGAATAGGAATTCAAATTCCTTCTATCAGAACAATTAATACTGAAGATTTATTGGCCGTTACAGCAAATCTGGTGCATGGCTCAAGGAATTTTCTAAGGAATGTTTGCCTGGCACTTCCTTTGAGACATGGATATTTAAGGAAAGCATTTAATACTTGCTGCCAACGACTATCAAAGACTAAGAAGAAGAACACAGAGATTATTCTATCAGTCAACAGAGAACAACATGACTTCTTCTTCTTGCTCTCTGTGATATTCATTCAAGCTTACACACAGGAATTCTGATTGCTTCAGACACAACCATCCAACTTGTTTGGATCATCTTTTGCTGGAGCAGATCAGATCATTGAAGACCTGTCACCCTTGTGCAAAGCTCTCCTTCCTGAACTACTTCTTGATCTCAGGGGGAGCTTTGACAACATCAATAGATCCACTTTTCTTCTCTCTACTTATTGATAGAGAAGACAACATCAGCTTTTTCTTTTTCTTTCTGTACAGGGTTTTAACTCCCTTCAAAAGTTACCTTTGGTTTTGCTGAAACCTGGTCAAAAATCAGCCCTTTGGTTTGTGAGAACCTGGTCAAAAACTCTCTGGTGCTCAAGACACCTGATCAACTCATCTTGAAGTGGATTCCTATCTAGGGTGATAGAAGAGTGGACTACCCAAGATTTTGGGGAACCACTATAGCTCCTTGTGTATTTTGGTTGCTTATTTCTTTGTGTTTTGCTTTGTGTTGTGATTCTCTTCTTACTTTGATTAATTGCTATAGCACCATACACTAAGTAAATCTAAGCCTTCTCTCCATACAAGTTTTAATTTGCAAAACTATTTTATATCACTCTATTCACCCCCCCCCCCTCTAGAGTTAGGATTGATCTTATCCCTCACTTTCACCGACCATTAGTCAAAAAGACTAAGTCATTTCCTCCACACCTCGCCCCGCAACTCCTAGGCACCGTGCGGGAGGACGAAGCGGAGGACAACAGGGGGTGACAAAGGCGGAGCAGGTGACAGGAATCTAAGCAAAATATGTAACCAAGTAAGTAATGAAAAGTAACCTTCACTTATGCGGGTACGTATAAGCAAGGGGTCTTCTTCAGGGCTCCCATTGTATAAAATGTCCCATACCATTTTATACGATGGGGTGTCAGGTGTCACAAACAATATATATATAAAAAGGAAAGTAACCTCAACCTATAAATTTGCCCACTCAAGCTTATAGGCTAAGGGATCATTTAGCAGGTCCTAATGTATAAGCGTCCCATACCACTTATACATTAGGTGTCATAGGTTGTTATGTATATTTATGGTATGCATCTATATGGTGGGTATGATATGAACATGCAGTGCAACACACACACACAACTCCGTGATCACAGACGTTTAGTTCCCACTTTTCGAGAGCTAGCATCACTCTCAGGTACCGCCGTCATGGCTCCGGCGGCAGCGGATCGGGCTTCTCCGCTTTCTAGGCGGGTATACACACTACCAGGCCTAGACCTCTCTTGTACGCCACTGCACATGAAACAAGTGTACTCTAGAGTCTCTGCGCACCACTTTGCTGACTTCCTGTCAGTCTTGTTGGGCCGGGTGCGCGTTATCGGGAAAAGTCCTCCAGACCTCAGTATAAACAACCTACTGGTCCCTCTAACCCCCGCACCCACCTGGTCCACCGTACTGCCGTCGGTGTTACGACTGGCCAGTACCGCATGGCCCACCACTAGTATATGCACATGCAAGTATAATATATTGAGCCTCCAGATCGAAGGACTATCCTGTCCCAAATCTCTCCAACCCGTCACGGGTGAGTATGTACTACAAAACCTCCAACCCTGCCCGGGTGAGTATATATATGTCGATCTCTTTCCTCTAACTCTGCACGGGTGAGCGAGTAGTCAATAGACTCCAAGTCCCTCCAACCTGGCACGAGTGAGCACATGTCCATTACACTTAACCTATTATACTACTCATGTCTACCGGTTGTTATACCTAGTGACTTCAGCTATGGGTTGGGGAAAGACGGTCTTCCGTCGGCTCCTCCTAAATAAGTCTAAGGTTGCACTAATACTCTCGTCTCTAGAATACATCTGCCACCCAGGGTTATACTTCCGATCTTAGACTCTAACTCAGTTGTTGATTCGTTCCCTGGTGGCCTATAGTGTAGCCTACCTTTACTATGCGCACCCAGAGTTATTTTCCCAAGGTATGTTTAAAAGCATATTATATTTTCATGCTATATTTCCCCCACAGCCGTAGAATGATTTCAGGGACGAAATATTTTATTTTGTTTATTGGATTTATAACGTTCCATTTTGCGCTAGGTCCCTCGCACGCGTTTTGATTCAAGAGAAATGACTTAGGCTCGGGAAGCATCAAGTGAGTCGATTGGAACTGACGAATAGAGCTTATATTACATAGAATATTTTCTAGACTCATGGCTTTTAGTGGACTCAAAACCACTCAACATCATTCGACTAGTAAGTTGTGGACTAACCTCCACTCAACGCCATTCGACAAATAAGCTGAGGCATTGAGGTGACTCAACACAACTCAATGACATTCGACGAATAAGCTGAGGCATTGAGTGGACTCAACACCACTCAACGCCATTTCGACTTATTATACTGAGGCGTTGAGTGGACTCAATAACACTCAATTTCATTCGACAGATTAAGCGGAGGCATTGAGTGGACCCAACACCACTCAACGTATTTTACATAGAATTATTTCTGGAAGTTGCGGTGTTGAGTGAAGTCCAAGTTACACTGAATAGACTCAATGCCACTCAACACATTTTACTTAGAGTTGTTTTGAACTCTGTAGGAATTGAGTACGTCGGGTGCACTAGACGCCAGTCGACGATTCGTCGAGTGAAGGTTTGAATACTCAACGATTTTTTACTTGGCTAATCTTGAGGTCCGAAGGCATCAAGTGCGTTGAGTGCAATCTATGCCAGTCGACGATTCAACGAGTAAAGGAAGTACACTCGACGATTCGTCTAATAAAGGAAGTACCCTCGACGATTTTAACTTAGAAGTGTTGTATTTATATAAGGAGTTGAGTGATCACGATGAATCTCTTTGATTCGTCGAGTGGGTATGCTATACTAGACGAATTTGACTTGTCATTTTTTCAACCCAGGCAGGATTCACTGTATTGCATTTATGGACTGAACTAGTTTTGGGATTGGCTCCTATTTACTTATTTTGACAGGTCCGTTCGATAAGAAATAATTTTAATATTAATGTCATTCCATTGTAAGGCCGACATGCGGCAAAGCAGTTAACCCTAATTTATCATTATAAAAGGTGACTTATAGGAAACCCTAGCCATCACTTCTCCATTCTTGTACAAGCAGTAATCCTTGTTATGCCCGACAGAGAAGAAGAGTTGCCAGAGGAGATTTCTGGAGAAAAACCTTCCCTTCTCTTCTTCCGTGAAGAACAACAGGAACGTAAAAGAAGATTCCACGAAGGAGAGTAATGATGAGTCCCTATTTCATACCAAATTCCGGACTCATCTAGGCTCATTTGCATGTATTTGCACTACCATTTAGCGCCATTAGCACTCCTTTTGGTTCGCTACGACATTTCACGTCGTGTGCACTCTTTTGGCCTATTTCTGTGCGTGTATTTATTCTCATCGTGTGATGCATTTTTATTTCTATCTGTGACTGCCAGGTCGACATCCCATCGAGTTTTCCTGCAGGTTCTGGGATCGTGTGGGCGTCCGGCATAGGACTTTCACCATTTTTGGCAAAGGAGTCAATGGTCGTGCGTTTTTACCCATGCACGACCATCGACCTCTTTGGCGCACGACCATCGGTCGTGCGCAGCCTGAGCTCTCATTTCATTGTCCTGTCCCGCCATATCGCACGATCACTAGCCATACCGCGCACGATCACTGCTTGTGCGCTGCCGGTCGTGCGCAGTCATGCTATCTTTTTCCACTTTTCTGTCCCATATCGCACGATCACCACCCTTGCCGCGCACGATCACTGATCGTGCACTGTTGATCGTGCGCATGCTTTAATTTCCTGGTGCAGGTTCTACAGGTTGTTGCCGCATGGGCGATGACATTGTTCGCGCACGACCACTAGTCGTGCGCTGGTGGTCGTGCGCGCTATTTAATTTCTGCTTCTATAATTGGCCTCCTCCGCGAATTAGGTCAACGGACCTTGATCGAACTTGGCCGCCACTTCGCCCTTCCGCATTTTAGACGCTCCATCCATCACCACCTTCATCCCTACCATTGGGAGGTGATTTTCGGCGATTCTAAAGTATTCCACATCCTCCGGTGACCCTCCCGGCCATTAACGACCTATTCTCCGAGCTTTCTACCGAAGAAGAAGATGACGGAGACGACCTAGAGAACGGACTCAAAGGCCCTCGAGGTGACAGCTCGTCAGTATCGGAAGCCTCCTCGGACTGCGCGTAGAAGCGGATTGACAACCCGCACCTCCGGCCAACAACCGCAGTGGATCTTCACCCTCTTGGTTTACTCTTCCTCTACCTTCCTTGTAGTGTATGAATGACTCAAGCTTGTTATGAACTTCGAATTTCTAGTTATTTGTAATTGGATTTTTGTTGTTTAAACTTGTTTGTGGGATTTGTGTTGTGATGTGCCTCGCCCCATCTCACTCCCACCGTTCTACTTGAATGCACTCCGCACATAACACCTCACCCACTGGCTCACCGTCCACTCGCCCTACCGAAGTACGGCATAGCGGCCGATACACCCATCTCGCCTTGCGAAGCAGTGAATGCGACCCGCATTATTAGCTTTAATTTCTTTGTTTGTAAGAACACAAACCTCAAAGCCCCTTTTGTTTCTTCTTTCATTTTACTAACTCTATTAGCAATAATTTCAGGTCATTCGTCGTTTCACGCCAACTGCATTCCTCAAGAGACCGACACTCGGGGATTTATTCCAAAACTTTATTACTTGTGCGACCAGTGCGCTTGCCATATTTACACGCATCATATTTTTGGCGCCGTTGCCGGGGAATGCTACTGTAGAACGACCACGACGTACGAAAGTGTTGTTATAGAGTTAGTTGTTTTTCTTGACCGCTATTTCTTTGCTTTGTTGCCGCAGTGAATGCAAGGACGCACTGCTAGAGATCTTGCTGTTTACGACCCCGAGATCGAACGAACTCTTCGTGCACAAAGGCATGCCACTGCCATCAATCTAGTCCCAATGGGGGACCAGCTGAACATTGATGCCGGGAATCGTATCGGAGGAATCCTTCATGGTGACCGAAATGGTGATGAGAATGAAGTAAACCCGCCGCTGGTCCGCATCATGAGGGACTACACCACACCGACTGTTGGGAGAATTTACCCCGGCTTTGGACCGGTGATTACCAACCAGCAGTTTGAGATCAAACCTGCTATTCTGAACATAATCCGAAACAACGCACAGTTCTCCGGAATGGCCACTAAAGTCGCCCATCTTCACTTGGCTGAATTTTCTGAAATCTGTGCCACGTTCCGCTATGCTGGAATCCCTGACGATACAGTCAAGCTCCGCCTTTTCCCCTTTTCCCTCAGGGACAAAGCCAAGACGTGGCTTCACTCTCTTCCGCCTGGAGCAGCCACCACCTTGGAGGCGTTGACAACAAAATTTTTAGCTAAGTTCCATCCGGTGGACCGGATAATGAGCATGCGACGTGCAATTGCCAACTTTCGGCAAAATGATCAAGAAAGCATGGCTGAGGTTTGGGAACGGTTCAACGAGTTGCTGAGGAAGTGTCCAAACCACGGATTCCAAACTTGGAATTTGGTCGAAAGCTTTTATTTCTCTATTGAACCACAACACAGGGCTATGATTGACGCCGCCTTTGGAGGGACTATAATGAATCTTGCGCCCGATGATGCATTAAGAATTTTGCAGGATACTGCCACCCACAATGCATATTGGACTGCAGGAAGGAATTTTCCACGAGGTACGAGTGGAGTTTTTACTATGGAAGCAACCAAGCCCACCACCGCTGCTGCTCCAGTTTTGGCGATCTCATGTCAGGGTTGTGGAGGTTCCGACGACCACAGCTTCGAATGCCCAGTAGGCGAGGTACATGGTGAAACCTCCTTTCTTGATGAGTCAATTAACTTCATCGCAAATCAAAATAGGGGAGCGCCATATCGGAACACGTACAATCCGGGGGTGAGAAATCACCCAAATTCATCTTGGAACAAAAATGTGCCAGGCCAACGATGGCAGCCGGGGTAGCATCAAAATGATGCGTACGCCTCTGGAAGCCAACCGCGGCCGCCTCTACTGAATTACCCCCAAGGGCCCCATGTAACAAAAACAAACTCTTTAGCGGAAATGTTCGAAAAATTCGTTGAGGTCTCCCAGACCAACATGACGAATCAGGCTACCTCAATGCATAAGCTAGAGGCACAATTGGGTCAACTGGCCCAAATGGTCTCTGAGCGGACCCAAGGCACGCTACCGAGCAACACCGAAAAAAACCCCTATGAGCAAGGAAAAAGCCTTGGGGAAGAAAATAAAGATAAGACTCATGAGCTCGTTGTGGAGTGTAAAATTAATAATGTTGAAACTACCGCTTTGTGCGATTCTGAAGCATCTAGCAATATCCTCGCCATGCAGGATGTTGCGAGGATGAACCTGCATATTGATCCTGCAATCCGGAAGTCGCTAGTTTTAGCTAATGGTATTTTGGTTGACACCGAGGGGGGTGTGCAAGAAGTTGAAATCGAGGTTAACGGGAAGTGCATAACCACTGATTTCCAGGTATTGGGACCCAAGGAAAATAATTTGATTCCTATATTGGGGGTTCCATTCCTCAAGGCTAGCGGCGCATCTCTTAACATCTCCAAAGGATACGTAACTTGGCAGGTTGTTGCTTCAACCTTGGATGTCGCTCCTGCACATGACCCTCTTCTCCATAACGACAATTTTCATAGTGCTGCAGATATTCAGATTGGATTTGAATTTGCCTTGGTGAGTGATACTCAGATGAAGGAGATGATGAGGGAAGTACCTTCCGAGGAGGTGATCAAGAATGATGCGAAGGAGTTCAAGGAAGAGGCCAAATGCACCGATGTAAGGGCCACCTTCCCGTCTTATGTCGCGTCGATTTTTGAACATAGCAAAACTAGTTTTATTCTGGAGAAACCCCTGGACAGTGAATTTTGTAATATCGTCTCAAACTCTGCTAAGCGATCAGTACCTTGGGCTGATCCGGTTGCCGTTTTGGTACCGGAAATGAAGCCGCCAACCGAAAAATTGGAACTCCCCATGGACCGCAACATTTGGAAATCTCCTACGGTGGAGAAGCTGAAAAAGGCTAAGCATATACACGATGAGCGTTATGCCGCCCTAAGGCGTGAGGAGGTGCACATTCGGAATAAAGGGAAAGTCCTTTCTCCCGATGCAAAAAGGCACTCTGCTTTTTCCTCGCGCCCCACCGGAGAGATTTATCACAAGTCATCGTTTGGCTGATTGCTCCGCCCCTTTTCTTGATTATCACTTATGCTTGTGCTTACTTATTTTTCTGCAACTCTTCTTTTATTACTGCAAGAACATTTTATAAACTGGTAATACAGGTATTTTGTCCACCTTAAGGATGGTAAATAAACGGGCTATTCGGGAGACAACCCAAGCTTGGACCTCTTTGGTCCCTCTTCTGTTTATGCTTTTTATTTCCCTTGTCTATTTTATTTACTATTATTTGTTTTTTTTCTTGTTTTGTCTGTTCCACCTAATTCTCAGGTACAACATATTTTTGTGCGATCCAGCAGCCTCCGCCTTCTGGTATGCTCCTTCTTTGGAGCATGGGTACCCTCTCTCCTCAGCCTATTTTCTTTATTTTAGATGTTCATTTACATTTATGTTTGTGTTTTCATTCAAGTCTGGGGGGGGGAGAGCCGCTTATGCACACCACGAGCACACTGTTAGCATGCTAGTAGTTTATTTTATGTTCATTATTGTAGAATCCTGTCACGCACCACTGCACCCACTTGAGCGCGCCCTTAGCTTTTGCGTATTGCGAGTCAAACTCGTGTCTTTGTTAGATTTGGGAAAATTGTTGGAACCCTGGTTCTGATTTGGGTTAGGATCTCTATTAGGTTGCTTTTAGTTTGTTTTATTTATTTCTTGTAGTTTTAGTTTTTGAAAGACTTAACCCAAATAGGAGGAGATTGTTGGTACCCTAGTTTGGATTTGAGTTAAGTCTTTCCTTTTAGTCTCTTGACCCAAGACTTATCTTTGGTCAAAGTCTTGTTGTAGAGTATTCTCTTTTCCAGAAAAATTCTGGCTAAGGGATTTTCGGGTTCGATGATAGTCGAACACCGATCGACTATCGTCGATCAGCTGGTCGATGATCGCCTGTCTGTTTGATCGACTATCTTCTGTCTTCAGATAGTCGTGCTCTGTGTTTTGTCAGCTCGACGTTCTGCTAGATCGTCGAGCTCTGGTCGACTATCTCTTGATAGTTCGACGCTTTCTATTGTTTGTTGGCTGGTCGACTATCTGTCTAGATAGTTCGACTATGTGCCGTTCTTTGATAGCTCGACTATCTATTGATAGTTCGACTATCTGTTGTCTGTTGGTTGGTCGACTATCTATTGATAGCTTGACGTTTTCTATCAGCTTCGCTTGACGCTTTCTGTCTTAGTCGGTCGACTATCTGACTGATAGGTCGACGATCTCAGTAGGTCGTTCGACTATAGTCGAAGGTCGTTCGTCGTTCAGCTGTCTGCATATATATAATATTATATGCTTTATTTTCCTTATTTTTGTGATTTCCTGTGGTTCTAGCATATATTTATTATATAATATCTGATTGATTTACTGCTATTACTTCAAAGCAATTCTTGCTAATCTTATGCATAAGTCTTTCCTTTCAGATAAAGTAGTTTGTCTTATTAGTTGACTTATTGATTACTTTATTTGCAGCTGTCCTTTATAGCCGTTGGCTGTAAAGAGTTATTTCTGATGTGATCTTTTCTAATAGTCTTTATCAGATTACTTTCTGTAGCTGCTATAGATTTATTCTTTATATACAATTATATATCTGCAAGATATATTTTGCCTTGTGCTTTTTGCAGCCCAGATTCAAGATCTGAGAAGAAGATAAAAGATCAACTCAAATAATAGAGCCGTTGCTGCTCTTATCTATAAGAGTTCTTTTGAAAGAACTAGGAGTAGAAGCAGAGCTGTATAATAGGAAGAAACCTGTACAGCATTCAGAGAAAGAAACAGCTTACAGCTGCTCTCAGCATTCATACATCCAACTGAGAAGTTATCTCTTCTGCTCTTCTTCAACCTGAGTGCTCCTGTTCCAGGAAGATACACTTAGAGATATTGAAGAAGAAGAAGAAGGAAGCTGAAGAAGAACATCCATCCAGTCCTCTAGTCTTCTTCTTAGCTTTATTCCTTCAGAACTTCAAGACAGCTTGCTGTCAGAAGTTCTGAAGAGTTTCTTGTGCTTCTCTAATCTTGTAAAATAGAGAAGACACTCTAACCCTCTTCCCCCCTCCTGTAAAGGGTTGTTTAATCCCTTCAAAAGTAAAGCTTGGTTTTTAGACACCTGATCAAAAGTCTAAAGGGTCTCTAGATCTACCTGCAGCAGATCTTGTTGGTGGCAGGGCACCTGATCAAAAACCTGTAGTGGATTCCTACCGTGTGGGTAGAAGAGTGGATGTACCCAGTGTTTGGGGAACCACTATAATATCTTGTGTCGTCTGGTTGCTTAATTTAATTAATTGCATTGTGGCTGTGATTAGATTTTAACTAGGATTGCTAGTTGCTGGATAGGACATGAAGATTAACTGTAATTACAGTTAGCTTTATTTTGTGCACAACACTTGTGTTAGGCTTTAGGGTTCTTATTCAATATCTATAATCTTTAATTCCGTAATCGTATCTATCCCTTCACTTTCAATTGGTATCAGAGGGAGGTTGACTGACTGTACAGGCTAACACCTGAGTCACAAGATCCTGATAGATACCAAGGATTATAGATATTCACATTCACTTTCATGGCCCAGTACGATGATTATTTTAGCACCAGACCTCCAACTTGCAACTTAGCTGAGTTTAGCATCTAGAAGGCAAGAGTCAAATTATTTATGAACAATATTGATGAAGAAATATTTTCTTCTATTTTGACAGGTCTTCCAACATCGGCAACAACAACAAAAAGTGCCAGGCTAGCTGATGCCCGAGCAATGAATATCCTAGCTCAGTCATTGTATGATGACATTTTTCAAGAGATTGTTGAATGCTCAACAGCTAAGGAGATGTGGGATTCCCTTCACCAAATGGCTTTTGAACCCGTGGATAATATATCAGAAGGACGCCATAACATCTCATCTGAAGAAGGAAAACCAACATCCCTAGATGTTATCTGGGATGTCTCAGATGATGACTCATCATTTGAAGATGAAGAGGAGGAAGCAAGGGCCAAACAATTTTGCATAATGGCCATAAATGCTTCATGCAACATTTCAGAAGCTGAACTAACAGAAGGAAAATCAAAACCTGAAAAGGTTCAGGTATTATTATCTAATTCTGTTTTTAGTTCAGTTAAATTAGAAATTCAATATTGCTGCCAAGATTTAACAAAATCTGAGAAGGAACCAACACTTCTCAGAGAAATGTTTTCTTTATATTTTAATGAGTTCTGATTTGAGAACTTAGTTTGCTCTTTCATAAATTTGTTCTATAAACATAAGGATAAATTATTTAGAATAATATCAAATCCTTTTATCATTTGGAACAGATTTATTAGGAAGCATTTTTTTCTTAAAAGCTGATTATATCTGATTGATATTCTGTTCAAAAATTTTTTGTTTGGATTTCTGTATTAGAAATTCTCTATCAGATAACTCTATTTCTTATAGATCCTTTTCTAATTTCATTTAGATTGAGTCCTCTACTCTAGTTGCATTGGTCAGCTGAGTTTGAATCTCGTCTAATGAAAAGAAATTCTATAGGAAGGAAGATATCTGATTTTGTTTTTCAGATCCAGAATCTTAATTAAATTTGCTGAACAAAATATCATTTTTTTTGCTAACATACCCTTTTTCAAGGAGAGAGCTATCTCTACCATAAGCTTTCTGCAGGTACTATTTACAAGAGTTAGCTGGATGACTCAATCAAAATTCAAAGTCATCTCAGCCTTCTTCAATCACATGTACTGCATCAACATAGGGGGAGATTGCAATTGCCAGCAGCAGCCAGCTAAGCAAAGCTTTTCTTTATATATTTTATGCTTTGCAATATTTATTTATTTTGCTAATTGGATCCTCACCCAAATAGGGGGAGATTGTTGGAACCCTGGTTCTGATTTGTGTTAGGATCTCTATTAGGTTGCTTTTAGTTTGTTTTATTTATTTCTTGTAGTTTTAGTTTTTGAAAGACTTAACCCAAATAGGGGGAGATTGTTGGTACCCTAGTTTGGATTTGAGTTAAGTCTTTCCTTTTAGTCTCTTGACCCAAGACATATCTTTGGTCAAAGTCTTGTTGTAGAGTATTCTCTTTTCCAGAAAAATTCTGGCTAAGGGATTTTCGGGTTCGACGATAGTCGAACACCGATCGACTATCGTCGATCAGCCGGTCGACGATCGTCTGTCTGTTTGATCGACTATCTTCTGTCTTCAGATAGTCGTGCTCTGTGTTTTGTCAGCTCGACGTTATGCTAGATCGTCGAGCTCTGGTCGACTATCTCTTGATAGTTCGACGCTTTCTATTGTTTGTTGGCTGGTCGACTATCTGTCTAGATAGTTCGACTATGTGCCGTTCTTTGATAGCTCGACTATCTATTGATAGTTCGACTATCTGTTGTCTGTTGGTTGGTCGACTATCTATTGATAGCTCGACGTTTTCTGTCAGCTTCGCTTGACGCTTTCTGTCTGAGTCGGTCGACTATCTGACTGATAGGTCGACGATCTCAGTAGGTCGTTCGACTATAGTCGAAGGTCGTTCGTCGTTCAGCTGTCTGCATATATATAATATTATATGCTTTATTTTCCTTATTTTGGTGATTTCCTGTGGTTCTAGCATATATTTATTATATAATATCTGATTGATTTACTGCTATTACTTCAAAGAAATTCTTGCTATTCTTATGCATAAGTCTTTCCTTTCAGATAAAGTAGTTTGTCTTATTAGTTAACTTATTGATTACTTTATCTGCAGCTGTCCTTTATAGCCGTTGGCTGTAAAGAGTTATTTCTGATATGATCTTTTCTAATAGTCTTTATCAGATTACTTTCTGCAGCTGCTATAGATTTATTCTTTATATAGAATTATATATCTGCAAGATATATTTTGCCTTGTGCTTTTTGCAGCCCAGATTCAAGATCTGGGAAGAAGACAAAAGATCAACTCAAATAATAGAGCCGTTGCTGATCTTATCTATAAGAGTTCTTTTGAAAGAACAAGGAGTAGAAGCAGAGCTGTAGAACAAGAAGAAACCTGTACAGCATACAGAGAAAGAAACAGCTTACAGCTGCTCTCAGCATTCATACATCCAACTGAGAAGTTATCTCTTCTGCTCTTCTTCAACCTGAGTGCTCCTGTTCCAGGAAGATACACTTAGAGATATTGAAGAAGAAGAAGAAGAAGGAAGCTGAAGAAGAACATCCATCCAGTTCTCTAGTCTTCTTCTTAGCTTTATTCCTTCAGAACTTCAAGACAGCTTGCTGTCAGAAGTTCTGAAGAGTCTCTTGTGCTTCTCTAATCTTGTAAAATAGAGAAGACACTCTAACCCTCTTCCCCCATCCTGTAAATGGTTGTTTACTCCCTTCAAAATTAAAGCTTGGTTTTTAGACACCTGATCAAAAGTCTAAAGGGTCTCTAGATCTACCTGCAGCAGATCTTGTTGGTGGCAGGGCACCTGATCAAATACCTGTAGTGGATTCCTACCGTGTGGGTTGAAGAGTGGATGTACCCAGTGTTTGGGGAACCACTATAATATCTTGTGTCGTCTGGTTTCTTAATTTAATTAATTGCATTGTAGCTGTGATTAGATTTTAACTAGGATTGCTAGTTGCTGGATAGGACCTGAAGATTAACTGTAATTACAGTTAGCTTTATTTTGTGCACAACACTTGTGTTAGGCTTTAGGATTCTTATTCAATATCTATAATCTTTAATTCCGTAATTGTATCTATCCCTTCACTTTCAAAAATTTTAGTGCTGGTTTAGGATTGGGAGACAGAGTAAAATGTTGACCTTGCTGTGTTTCTAGTCAACTGCTCTCGTCTTGTGTAGAAATTCGTGTAGAATTAATTTTTCTTTATGCTTATAGTTTTGCAATTTTCTATTTGCGTAAATTCTTTTTATTCTACTCAAAATTGTGAATCCGGTGTGAATCAAACAGTAGTTTAGGAATGTGTGTAGCCGCCACTAGACTCGTTTTGCTCGAGTCGGGAGGACGGATTATCTTTCTCGGTGGCTAAGAACTTGCCCCAAGCTACTTTCGAAGCATTGGTGCATGGTTAGTCTAGCGTGAGAGTGATGTAGGCCATCATATTGGCCCGGTTGAGCTTTGTACCCTTCCTAATGTCGCCCTCGCTAGCCCCTTTGTGCCTACCCTTCCTTTTGATTCAGCTCCACCGTTATTTCACCAAAGCCTCTTAGCCTATCCTAGTCGCACACCCAAATAGAGCTTTCGTACTTCATATTTTCATTTTGGGTTGTGATGTGGTGTATTAATTGTGAAAAAGTGGAAGTGTGTACAAGTAAATCTGCTGAATTGTTCAAAATAAAGAGATGAAAAAGAAAAGAAAAGAAAGAAACAAAAAGAGAAATTGAAAAGTGAAAAGAAAAAAAAATTTTGATTGAAAATCTTGTTGAAAATGATTTTGATTTGGAGTAGGCGGTGCACACACCCATGTTGCAAAAGTTAAGACTGGGGGTGTGGTGCACTCGCGCGTTTGGTGGTTTGCCGAGGGATTCTCTTAGGCGAGCTCATTTGGGTTAGGTGCTAAGCCTTTCTTTTTATCATTGTTTACCTCACCGTAACCCAAGCCCCATCATTACCCGAAGTCCTACGGACTCACGCTAGAGTCAAACTAGTGCCGTGGAGAGAGTGTGAACGGGCAAGCGTATGGTCCCCGACAATGGTGGATTCCTTTGGAGGTGATCCCAAGCCCCGGTCTTCGGCAAAGATCACCTTAGTGGCCAGCCTACTTTCTTCCTACGCGTGACCGGTTGATTCACCGTGATTCTATTTTTGAGTAGTAATAAAATGTCTTTACGCATTGTGAAGCATATAAACTATTTTGCATAATTAGGAATTTCTTCTATTGTATTTTTATGCACGCGAGCATGCGACTTCGCATGGTACCCTGTATTTCAATCTCTATGTCAGCTAGATTATTTTCCCGGCTTGCTTAGATTGTGTTTGCTCGGGACGCGCAAACAGTTAAGTCTGGGGGTTTGATGAGTCCCTATTTCATACCGAATTCCGGACTCATCTAGGCTCATTTGCATGTATTTGCACTACCATTTAGCGCCATTAGCACTCCTTTTGGTTCGCTACGACATTCTACGTCGTGTGCACTCTTTTGGCATATTTCTGTGCGTGTATTTATTCTCATCGTGTGATGCATTTTTATTTCTATCTGTGACTGCCATGTCGACATCCCGTCCAGTTTTCCTGCAGGTTCTGGGATCGTGTGGGCGTCCGGCATAGGACTTTCACCATTTTTGGCAATGGAGTCAATGGTCGTGCGTTTTTACCCACGCACGACCATCGACCTCTTTGGCACACGACCATCGGTCGTGCGCAGCCTGAGCTCTCATTTAATTGTCCTGTCCCACCATATCGCACGATCACCAGCCATACCGCGCACGATCACTGCTCGTGCGCTGCCGGTCGTGCGCAGTCAAGCCATCTTTTTCCACTTTTTTGTCCCATATCGCACGATCACCACCCTTGCCGCGCACGATCACTGATCGTGCGCTGCTGATCGTGCGCATGCTTTAATTTCCTGGTGCAGGTTCTACAGGTTGTTGCCGCACGGGCGCTGAAATTGTTTGCTCACGACCACTGGTCGTGCGCCGGTGGTCATGCGCGCTATTTAATTCTGCTTATATAAATTGGCCTGCTCCACGAATTAGGTCAACGGACCTTGATCGAACTTGGCCGCCACTTCGCCCTTCTGCATTTCAGACGCTCCATCCATCTCCACCTTCATCCCTACCATCGGGAGGTGATTTCCGGCGATTCTAAAGCATTCCACATCCTCCGGTGACCCTCCCGGCCATTAATGACCTCTTCTCCGAGCTTTCTACTGAAGAAGAAGATGACGGAGACGACCTAGAGAACGAACTCAAAGGCCCTCGAGGTGATAGCTCGTCGGTACCGGAAGCCTCCTCGGACTTCGCGTGGAAGCGGATTGACAACCCGCACCTCCGGCCAACAACCGCGGTGGATCTTCGCCCTCTTGGTTTACTCTTCCTCTACCTTCCTTGTAGTGTATGAATGACTCAAGCTTGTAATGAACTTCGAATTTCTAGTTATTTGTAATTGGATTTTTGTTGTTTAAACTTGTTTGTGGGATTTGTGTTGTGATGCGCCTCGCCCCATCTCACTCCCATCGTTCTACTTGATTGCACTCCGCACTTAACACCTCACCCACTAGCTCACCGTCCACTGGCCTTATCGAAGTTCGGCATAGCGGCCGATACACACATCTCGGCTTGCGAAGCGGTGAATGCGACCCGCATTGTTAGCTTTAATTTCTTTGTTTGTAAGAACACAAACCTCAATGCCCCTTTTGTTTCTTCTTTCATTTTACTAACTCTATTAGCAATAATTTCGGGTCATTCGTCGTTCCACGCCAACTGCATTCCTCAAGAGACCGACACTTGGGGATTTATTCCCAAACTTTATTACTTGTGCGACCGATGCGCTTGCTGTATTTACACGCATCAAGTAACTAGATCCATGGTCGTAACCGCCAGAAACGAGGTGAACTTCTTACCCTCTCCCTTGGTGTTAGACCTGTAGTTATTTTCTAGGAGAGATATCGACTCAAAAGTGTTTGTCTTGTGACATGAAGATCTTCTAGGTAGAGACCGTACTAGGGAATGTCCCTTAGAGATTTGATGTCTTAAACCTATCCTCTCTTCTTTGTGAGTATGGTGGACTTGGTTTCTGTAACTTCCTGATTCGCGCTAGGCCCCTTGTGCGTGCTTTTGAGTCACTAGAGCTGATTTAGGCTCAGAGAGTGCAGACAATCAGGCGCGCACTCGTGGTGAAAAACGAAGCTGGCCCTGTGTAGGACACGGGTAGAGACATGGGTGTGTCCCTACCCATGTGTCGTGGCTTTAAGTGGAATGGTGTTGAGTGATAAGAAAATGGCGTTGAGTGAATTGTACCGAGAAGGACACGGTTAGAGACACGGGCGTGTCCTTACCCGTGTGTCGTGACGTTGAGTGTCTGTTATGGGTATGACAAGGGTAGAGACACGGGCGTGTCACTACCCGTGTGTTGTTGCATTGAGTGGCACGACGTTGAGTAGCCTGGCATTGAGAGTTAAGCAGTCATTATTCCGAGAAGGACACGGGTAGAGAAACGGGCGTGCCCTTACCCGTGTTTGTCAAGTCAAGCTCGACGAAATATGTCCATAGCAGGACATGAGTATAGACATGGGCAGAACAATGGTCGTTTCACCTTGACACGAGTATAGACACGGGCGTGTCAGTACCCGTGTATGTGCATGAAGCAGCAGTTGAACCATTAACGTTGTTTCGCCCGAGCAGGACACGAGTAAGGATACGGGCGTGTCCCTACCCATGTCACCTCTGAATAAAAGGGCAAAATGAAACCCTAGCCGTTTTCATTCTCTACCAAGCCACATCTTCTGGAGAAAACTTCTGGAGGAGGGAAGAACTTGTTGGAGCCAACCCAACTTTGTTAGGAATCGCCATTTCCACCAAGGAAAAGGGATGCCGATGAGAAGAATGACAAGATCCATGGCCGGAGATGGCGCAACTGCTTGTAATGAGGTGAGCTTCCTCACCCTCTCCCTTGGTGCTAGATCTGTAGTTATCCTTAGGCGAGATATCGACTCAAAAGAGTCTTGATGTGTGAGATGAAGATTTCTATGAGGGCCATGCTAGAACTTGTGTTCTAAGGTTTAGCCATCTTCAACCTCCCCTTTCTTCAAAGTTATGATGGGGGTGGTTTTGTAAGACCCCCTTTTTTTTTTTTCTTCAACTACCGGGGTCTTAGGCCCAGAACCGCCGCTTTGCGGTGACTCCTTCACGTCCCGAAGGGTCATCACCACAAGGCGCCGATTCTGCCGGCCAAATTCGATCACAGAAGTAGCACAATTATTGAAGTAAAAGCAATGCAGTCCCCAATAATAAAAATCACATATATATATAATAAAACTCCACGAAGGGAGTGTCCACAGAAACATCAGAGTAATATAATTACGGGCTTATGCCCGGTACAAAATATCCTCACTACAAGTCTCTCATGCGGAAGCGAATCAGAAACTACTCAAGGATCGAGACTCACGGTCCCGGCGGTGTGAACTCCGGAGCTAGATTGCCCCCTCTCTGGGCGCACCGATCTCTGGGGCTGCTCCTCCATGCTGGGCTCCACGATCCCCTAAAATGATATGGTTCGAAAACCGTTAGTCTAAAAGACTAAGTCCTATCATCCCCCACCCCTTCCCCCACGCTCTAAGGCACCGGGCGGAGAGGAAGAAAGGGGAGGACATGAAAGTGGAGAGTAGTCAAAAGCAGATGACGGTGGACCTAACTAGCAAGTTATAACAGGGGAGCAATATAAAACTTAAGTGTTGTAATAGGTCAAACAAGAAGGAAAATAAGTAAGGTAATTTTAAACCTTCACTTATGTGAGTACACATAAGCCAAGGGATCTTTTGCAAGGCTCCCATCGTATAAAGTGTCCCATACCACTTATACGTTGGGGTGTCGGTTATCAAACAGCAACATATATATATTGAAATTAACCTTTGATTTATAAACTTGCCCACACAAGCTTATAGACCAAGGGGTCGTTTTGCAAGTCCTAAAGTATAAGCGTCCCATTCCACTTATACTTTAGGTGTCAAGGTTGTTATGAACGATATGATATGCAACTATATGGTGGGTATGTTATGTCATGCAGTGCAACTCACACACCCGACTCTGTGCACACAGACCTTTAGTTCCCCCTTTCGGAGCCGTTACCTCCCAGGATACCTCCGTAGTGGCAAACGGAAGCGGTGGGTTGGGCCTCGCCCACCTCCAAAACCAGTAAAGCACACTGGTCTGACCTATCGTACGCCTCAACGCTTGGTGCACAAAGCGGACGCCTGCGTACTCTTGCCGGCTGGCGCACCGGACTTCTGTTGGCGGAGTGCTAATCACCCCGCCGAGTCAACGATATCGGTGTCGGTGCAATCGAACTCCCCGATATCGAAGGACCCACCACCTTAACTTTCCTATTTTTATGCACATGCAAGTTAAACCGTAAGCACACAACACCGAGCCGAAGCTCCCCGGACCAAAACGTCCGTCTCCAAATCAACCGAGTCGAAGCTCTCATCAACCTTCCTGTGCCAACAGTGTTGTGAAAAGTGCAGCCCTAGTTACTAAGTTACTCTTGTCGGTTTGTTATTACAGTTTACGTTAGCCCAGGACTGCCCCCGGTATACCCCGTGAAGGGCTCTCAAGGGGCACTAGGAACCAAGACGGTGCATTACGGCCCGAAGTTCCCTTTCGCAAGGCACTTATTATTGTTGGTTAATACCCCGTTCCCAAACTCTTAATGTTACTCTGGTTCTAACCCTAATGTGTTTTAACTCCTTCACCCGCTCCCAGGAAAGACGATGTTCCGTCGAACCCGAGCTCCACCCATCCTTAGTCAACCTAACCACTATCCCACACCCAATTTCATTGATAACCTCCGAATCATCTTGCCACGGCATTTACACATGATTTGTCGCCCTATGACCATGGTATTACAATTTCTATGATTTCACTATATGCAGACCAACATGAGCTAACAACATGTATGATAAGAAGTGCATCAATTTCTCATCCAAGCACCCTAAGATAATTACTAAGGGCCTATCATGACTTTTATAACTTAAAATCCAGCACTTCCAAATTTTTCCTAAATAATTTAATATTTATTTAATTATCCAGAAATTAAAGCCATGAGTGATTTTGAGCATGAGGTACTACATTCATTCATCATAAAATTATAAGAAAATTACCAGGGCTCTACAATGTCCATAAATGTTCACTGACCAAAAATTATAATTTTTCAAGGCCTAAAAATATTATTTAAAAATCATTTATAAATTCTACAAATTGCAAGCCTTGTGAATCAACCCCTATGATTATAGATCCAAAAATTCTACAATAATTACCAGAGATGTAAGTGGTCATAAAAACTCATTTGCCTAAGTTACACCAGATTTCAGTGAGGGAACAACCCATAATAATTATTTGACTATCTTTAGAAAATCAATGGCTTGTGAATGAAGTACTTAAAATAATCAGTTAATAATTCCAGAAAAATTCAAGCATATGTATAAGAACCTAAAAAGCTCTCTGCCAAAATTTCATATCCATTAATCAACCATAGAAATCAAATTAATTAACATACCCAAAAGCCTATTTTTGTGAGATATGAAGGAACTATTATGTATTGAATCCCAAGGCTCTCAATATTACTTCCCAAAGACTTCCCTAAACCCAAGAAGTACACTACCCAAGTTTCATGGCTTTTAGATGAGTTAAATTACTGTTTTGACCCTAAAGGCCCTTCTACCCTAAAACTAGGGTTTAGGATTTGAGGTACCTAGCTACCTTAAAATTCTCTAAGATTATAACCAGAGGGTTAAATATTCATTAACCACCTCTCCACCAAATATCAAGGCCATACAAGAGCATTTGCCCCTATGTCCTTCACAAACCCCCAAAAGTCCTCACTTTGGGTTTGTACCTGGGCCCTAGGGTAAATCCACCCTAACACATCTCCTTTGCTCCCCAAGGGTTCTTAGGATCATCCTAACCCATTGGTCACAACTTCAACCTCTGTTGAGGTGAGTTGACCACCAAATTGCCACAAGTCCCCTTTTTCCCATATTACCCTTCCCTAGGACCAAACTAGGGCTTGGTGGTTTCCTATTCAAAACTCAACCAAATGAGTTGAAATTTGAACCAGGCCTAGATATATATACCAGGGACACCTCACCAAAAATTGGAAGGGTATGGAGGTCATTTGACCCTTCAATGTTCTAACCCTAACTTTTCAAGGTTTAGGGCAAAACCCTAAGCTACCTTATCCCAAATTGCCTCCAATATTTACAGGAGCTAGGTTTATGTTAGGTTAAGCCCCTGTCCAAAATTCAGAGGATTTGGACCAAGGGTTAAGTGTGGGGATCCATCCTAAAATCTGCCCTACATATAGGACCTACCCTAGGAAAATGGCCCTACAGGTCTGTAGGCTTGTCCTATATTTTTCCATTACATATCAAACTGTAGGTATTTGAAATACCTACAACTTATCTGCTGGTTACATCCCCTGAAAATCCCTAGGGGTGCCCTAAAATTCTCCTACAGTGATCTGCCCTAACTTGTAGGGTATAGCCCTCACTAAAATGACTCTACAGGGCAGACCACTCATCCACATTTTACCCATCACATATCAAACTGTAGGTATTCAAAATACCTACAACTTCTCTGAAGGTCACACCCCCTGAAAATCCCTAGGGGTGCCCTAAATTTCTCCTACAGTGATCTGCCCTAACTTGTAGGGTATAGGCTTCACGAAAAAGACTCTACAGGTCAGCCTACTCATCCAAATTTTTCCTATAACCTATCAAACTGTAGGTATTGAAAATACCTACAACTTTCATGTTGGTCATATTTGTTGATCATGCCTCTAAAGGGCCTAAAATAATTTTACAAAGATCTGCCCTAATGATTAGGACACACCCTTATTCAAATGGCCCTACAGGGCTCAGTTTTCCTCCAAATTTTTCATAACACATATCAAATTGTAGGTATTTTAAATACCTACAATTTTCATGTTACATGTTTTTCCATAAGGTGCCCTTAAGGGGCCTAAAATCCAACTACAGTAAAACTGTTTTAAAACAGAATACAGAAATCAGAAAAATAGAAATATAATGTTTGATTGATCTGCACGGATCTTAAAGCGTATCCGACGCCTGCTGCTCATCTTCCCCGAATTAACCTAATTTTAGGCCGTGGAGGAGGTGTTTCACGGGCCACAACCCGGCGGCCAGAGGCGGCGCCACCGCCGGGAAACACCTCCTATGTGTTCCCGGTGGTGGGGGCTCCCCTTGGCCGGAGCTAGGGCGGCCGGAGGTGGCGGCGCCGCCCTACCCGAGAGCTCCAAAAACCCAAAAACAATGGCAGATTTTTCTAAATTTAAAACTTGGATCCGAATAGTTTGATCATGAAAGCCCCTTCTAAACATCCCTAGGATCTAAGCATGGAAAAAGGAGTGAGGGAGGACCTTCCCGGCGGCCATGCAACGTGTAGATCGACGAGGGGCCATGGCGACGGCGGCGGCGGCGTTTTCCTTCTTCTCAAGCTCCGGCCACCACTTGCTCTTCTGTTAGGGATTCGAAAGCCTCTCCTTGGCTCACTGATGGGGGTTTAAAAAGGTAGAGAGGGGAGGGGGAGGGTCATGGCTGTTATGAAGAAAGCCATTAATGGCCATAAATGGGGGTTTCGGCCAAGGTGGAGGGGGGGTGAAACAGCCCTCTTGAAGGCTGGGAAACGGCTGCATCTACTCCTCTTCTCTAGAGGAGTTGAATGCAGCCATAAAGGCATGCTTTCAGCCTCTCTTGGCCGAGCCCCACCCCCTTCAACTTCTCTTTCAATATTTCTCTCTCCTCCCACCATTATTTCCTTTCTCTCTCTTCCTCTCTCTCTCCTAGTCACCCTCCAAACTGAATTGTCTTCCTCCTACCCCCTATTGGCAGCCCATTTGAATTATTAAATCCCAAATGAAAACATGGAAGGGGGTCCACCATGAATACTCTCTTTTATCATTTCTCTCTCCTCTTAATAATTTCTTCTCTCTCTCTCTTATTCCCCCATTTGACCAGTCAACCCTCTAGGCTATTGGCAGCCCTAATATCTTACATTAATAATGTCATTAGGCTTAGCCCAAGAGGGGGGGGGGCTTGAACTTGGGTTAACCCAAATGGGCTAAGTTGACTTGACTTGGGTTAAATGTTGACTTGGTCATTTTGACTCTTTGGGTCCACATCAATGGGTCTTTAGTGACCCATTGGACTCCCCTAAGGCCTAGGTAGGGTTAGTTGGAGTTGAGTTGGCCCCCTGGAGGTCACATGGCCCTTAGGAAGGGCACTTTGACCATTTTAGGGTTAGGGTTGGCTTGGGTTAATTTGGCCACTAGTATTGACCCCATTGAGTCTATGGTGACTCATTGGCCCCACATTGGGTCTAGAAATGCCCTAGAGTCAGTTTGAACTCACTAGGTCACCCAAACTCAGTGTTTTGGAAACTTGCTATTTGCAGCCCAAAATGAGTCTCTACTAGACTCCTAAGCCCATTTGGTCTATTTGGTTCCCTATGGTCTTGCCATGGCCCAGGCAAGCCCAAAGTTATTCTTAGGGGGGGCCTAATTGGAAATGGGATGTTACAAATCCCAATAAACAAAACAAAAATTTCGTCCCCGAAATTAAGGTTAAGTCTACGGGAGATCACTACCGGCATAAGTTAAGCTTGTAACATCCCATATGGTTTGCAGTGCCTACGATATCAACATTTACGGGCTAGTCCCCAATAAACAAAAAGTTTAGCCTATACCTTCTTAGATTATTCTACGAATAATTGTAAATAGGAAGGAAAACTTTAAATTACTTGAGGAGTTGCGAGGATTACCTGACTAAACAGCTCCGGGTATCTCTCCTGCATCAGGTCCTGAGGTTCCCAGGTGTGCTCCTCCTGACCGTGATTTCTCCACAGAACCTTGACTAAGGGAATCTTCTTACGGCGCAAGATCCGCACTCCTTTGTCATCGATCCGAACCGGCTCCAAGTGAACAGATCGGTCTGAAGCTACCGGCCCTTCTGCGGTCAAAATTCGCTGCTCCGGGCGTAGTAGAGCCCTTCTCAGCGAAGAGATGTGGAAGACGTCGTGTAGAGCTGCCAGCTCTGGTGGCAATTCTAGCCTGTAGGCTAAGGGTCCGATCCGCTCCAGGATCCGGTAAGGGCCCATATACCTAGGGCTGAGTTTCTTCCTCCGACCGCGCACCCGTGAGACTCCGTGCATGGGCCGGATCTTCAAGAACACTCGATCTCCTACCCGGAACTCCACCTGACGATGCCGGGCGTCATAGTACTTGGCCTGCCTGCTCTGCGCCTCCAACATCCTATCTCTGATCAGCCTCACCTGAGCCTCGGTGTCTTCAACGAAATCCGATCCCAGCAGCTTCGGATCCTCGTCCTGTACCCAAGAAAGCGGGGTCCTACATCTCCTTCCATATAAGGCCTCATAAGGCGCCATCCTGATGCTGGACTGGTAGCTATTATTGTAGGAGAACTCAACCAACGGTAACATCTTCTCCCACGGCTCCCCTCGGTCTAGTATACACAGCCGTAGTAAGTCCTCCAAGGTCCTGTTGGTGCGCTCGGTCTGCCCGTCCGTCTGAGGGTGGAAGGCCGTGCTAAAAGCCAACCGGGTGCCCAAATATGCCTGCACTGACCGCCACTCCCTGGATGTAAACCGTCCATCGCGGTCCGACACTATCGTCCGGGGCACGCCATGATATCGGACATACTGCTCCACAAACTTCCGTACCAGCACTCCCACCGAGTCATCCTTCCTGATCGGCACAAAGCGGGCCACCTTCGTCAGCCGATCGACAATCACCCAAATCGAGTCGTTCCCTGTCCGAGACCGGGGAAGACCATGTATGAAATCCATCGCTATGTCGTCGAACTTCCACTCCGGCACCGGGAGTGGCTGCAATAGTCCTGCGGGGTTCCTGCACTCCGCCTTCACCAACTGACACGCCTCGCAATGGGTCACGAAGTACGTAATGTCCTTCTTCATGCCCGGCCAAAACATCGTCCTCTTCAAATCAGCGGTCATCTTTGTGATCCCCGGGTGTACGGAGTACCGGCTGCAATGCGCCTCCGTCAAAATGTCTTCTCGGATCTGGCCTCCTGCGGGTATATATACTCTGCCTCTGAAGTGGAGCAACCCGTCCCTCAGGGAATAGTCCCCTGTCGAACCTTCCTCCAAAGCTCGGAACATCGGCTCTGCCCCCGCATCTGTCCTCTGTCCGTCCCGAATGCGATCCCGAATATCGTCAATGGCCACTATGATGCCAGATACTCCCTATACAGATCTGGGTCATCCTCGGACACTAGGGATATCTGCATGTCTCTGAATGACTGGACCAGCTCCATAGACATAACCTGGGGCCCAGCTTCGGAAGTGGCCGCTCTCCGGCTCAACGCGTCGGCCACCACGTTTGCCTTCCCTGGGTGGTAGTGCATCTCATACTGATAATCTGCCAAGAACTCCACCCAGCGCCTCTGCCTGATATTCAGCTCCTTCTGAGTGTCCACGTATTTCAAGTTTTTGTGATCGGAGAAGATGTCGCAGTGGACTCCATAAAGGTAATGGCGCCAGACCTTCAGAGCAAAAACGACCGCTCCCATCTCGAGGTCGTGCACCGGGTAGTTCCTCTCATGGGTCTTCAGCTGGCGGGAGGCATATGCTATGACATGTCCGTTCTGCATCAGCACCGCTCCCATCCCTTGGTATGATGCGTCGGTATACACCTGGAATCCCTCCTTCCCCGATGGAAGGGCCAGAATGGGGGCCGAGACGAGTCGGTCCTTCAGCTCCTGGAAAGCCGCCTGGCACTGCGGGGTCCAAACAAAAGGTGCCTCCTTCTTTGTCAACGATGTGAGGGGGAGGGCAATCCGAGAGAACCCCTCTACGAACTTCCGGTAGTAACCGGCAAGTCCCAAGAAACTGCGTACATCGGTGGCCGTTTTCAACTGCGGCCAATCTCGAACTGCCCGAATCTTCGCTGGATCTACCGCTAGCCCGGCTCCGCTGATGATGTGACCTAGGAAGGCCACCTCCTTCAACCAGAACTGACACTTGCTGAATTTTGCATAAAGGCGATGCTCCCGCAACCTCTCCAAGGTCAGTGCCAGATGTCGAGTGTGCTCCTCCTCCGTCCTAGAATAGATCAGGATGTCGTCTATGAATACTATGACGAACACATCCAAGTAGGCTTCGAAAACCCGGTTCATGAGACTCATGAACGCCGACGGAGCATTCGTGAGCCCAAAGGGCATCACGGTAAACTCATACAGGCCATATCTGCTGCTAAAGGCCGTCTTCGGAATGTCCTCCTCCTGGATCCGCAGCTGGTAGTATCCTGATCTCAAGTCCAGCTTCGAGAAATAATGGGCCCCCTCCAACTGGTCGAATAATTCGTCTATCCGTGGGAGCGGATAGGTATTCCGGACGGTCAGCCTGTTTAGTGCTCGATAATCGATGCACAGGCGGAGTGTCCCATCCTTCTTCTTCACGAACAGGACCGGTGCTCCCCATGGCGAGGAACTCGGTCTAACAAAACCTGCCTCCACCAATTCCTGCAACTGGGTCCGAAACTCTGCCAACTCCTTTGGGGCCATCCGATAAGGGGCCCTAGACGCCGGCTTGGCTCCCGGCACAAGCTGTATCTGAAAATCCTGCTCTCGGTGTGGAGGTAGTCCTGGCAGTTTCTCCGGAAAGATGTCTGCGAAATCTCGCACCACCGGGATGTCTGTCACCGACTCCTTGACTTCCGCCATCTCAAAAAGGATCTGATAGACCTCCTCTCCCTGCAGATGGGCCTTAACGGCCTGTACCGAAGATAAGAGTATACGAGAGACAGGTCTTATACCTTCGATGGTAATGAAAGAGTCCCCGTGTCTCACGGTGATCCTCTTTGCCTGGCAGTCAATCTGGGCATGGTTCCAATGCAGCCATACCATGCCCAGGATCAGATCGTAGTCTGTCAGCTTCAAAATCGTCGCTGGAGCCTCGAACGCTTTTCCACCAATCTCTGCCTCCATATTGCAGTGATCCGTGGTAAGGAGTTCTGATCCATCCGGTAGTCGCACCCTCATCCTCGAGCCTGTGAACCGCTCCACACCTTCCAGTCCTTCTACGAACGACTCCGACACAAAAGAGTGAGTAGCTCCAGTATCGAACAGCGTGCGGGCAGGCTTGCCACTGATGAAGACTATACCTGGGGTGATTAAATATCTCAGGGTTCTATAAAAAGTTTTCTTTCCTGGTTAATCTATCTAGTGTGGTTCTAAGTTTAACAATTTAAAGGGGAAATTCTATGAAAACAAAGAAAACATTTCGGCATACCTGCGATGACCTGCTCCGGATTCCGCGGCTGTGCAAGGTCCAAGGCATATACCTGCTCTCTCCCCTGTCTACGATCTTCCCCCTGGTATCCTCGACCGCGGCCGCGCCCTCGGCCTCCGTAATACTGAGCTGGTGGGCCGCCCTGATGTGCTGGAGGTGGTGCCCCCCTCATGGGGCAGTTCCTCCGTATGTGCCCAATCTGATGGCAAAGGAAGCATTCTGGGGGATACGCCATTCCCCCGGGTCTCGGCATCTCCTGCATCCGAAGAGGTGGAGGGGCCAATACCACCTGTTCCCTCGGCTCCGGCCTCACGTCCTGACGAGGCTGGTCCTCTGTCCTCCTCCCCTCTGGTACAGCACCTCGCCGTTGGTCATTCCTACCTCTCCGTCCCTGATCCTCTGCTGGCCGCTTCCGGCCCGGGTGGTGTGCCAATCTGCCTCAATCCTTTTGGCCATCTCCAAAATCCGGGAGATGGGCCCGTCAGATACAAACAAGAGGGCCTCCCTCAGGTCCTCCCGCAGGCCCTTGTAGAACCTCCTGATATACCCTGCCTCGTCCAGCTGGTAGGAATCTGCGTATCGAGCCAGGTGGTCAAACTCTCGATGGTACTCCACCACGGTCCGAGTACCCTGCTTCAGCTGTAAGAACCGCTCCTCCAAATCATCCCTAGCCGACTGCGGAACGAAATGCTCCAGCAGTGCGGCCCTGAACTCCTCCCAAGTGATCTCCGCAACCTCCCTATCAGCAAATGTCGTGTCCAACAGCGTCTTCCACCACCTCTTTGCATGGGACTCTAGGCAGGAGACAACCAGAGCCACCTTCTCCTCCCATGGACACCGAATCCCGGTCAGCATCTCGTACATGATATCCAGCCATTCCTCCGTCCGAACAGCCGACTCTGTCCCCAGATAGGACGGGGGAGAAAGACCCCGGAAGATGCTGAGCCAGTTGGCCCCCGGATTGGGCTGCGGGACCGGAACCTGCTGGGCCCTGAAGGCCTCCAGAATGGCAGTCAGGGTCTGTCCCATGTCTGACTGAAGGAAAGGAGTGAGGGCCGGTGGGGGTGGTGCAACATCCTGGGCCTGCTGAACTCCGCCCTGTGGCGTAGGCTGCGCTGGAGGCTGCGTAACAAAAGCACACGCTGAGAAAATGTTCAAATATTACCTAAAGGTGGACAAATTATATGTGATCCCCATATGGGCACACCACTGCTTCCGCTGCTTAGTTTGTCCCCAAACTAAACTCGAGCGGGGGGTGACCTAGGGTTAGTGGACTGCTGTTTCCTTCTGATCGATGTTTCCTCTGATACCACTTGTAAGACCCCCTTTTTTTTTTTTCTTCAACTACCGGGGTCTTAGGCCCAGAACCGCCGCTTTGCGGTGACTCCTTCACGTCCCGAAGGGTCATCACCACAAGGCGCCGATTCTGCCGGCCAAATTCGATCACAGAAGTAGCACAATTATTGAAGTAAAAGCAATGCAGTCCACAATAATAAAAATCACATATATATATAATAAAACTCCACGAAGGGAGTGTCCACAGAAACATCAGAGTAATATAATTACGGGCTTATGCCCGGTACAAAATATCCTCACTACAAGTCTCTCATGCGGAAGCGAATCAGAAACTACTCAAGGATCGAGACTCACGGTCCCGGCGGTGTGAACTCCGGAGCTAGACTGCCCCCTCTCTAGGCGCACCGATCTCTGGGGCTGCTCCTCCATGCTGGGCTCCACGATCCCCTAAAATGATATGGTTCGAAAACCGTTAGTCTAAAAGACTAAGTCCTATCATCCCCCACCCCTTCCCCCACGCTCTAAGGCACCGGGCGGAGAGGAAGAAAGGGGAGGACATGAAAGTGGAGAGTAGTCAAAAGCAGATGACGGTGGACCTAACTAGCAAGTTATAACAGGGGAGCAATATAAAACTTAAGTGTTGTAATAGGTCAAACAAGAAGGAAAATAAGTAAGGTAATTTTAAACCTTCACTTATGTGAGTACACATAAGCCAAGGGATCTTTTGCAAGGCTCCCATCGTATAAAGTGTCCCATACCACTTATACGTTGGGGTGTCGGTTATCAAACAGCAACATATATATATTGAAATTAACCTTTGATTTATAAACTTGCCCACACAAGCTTATAGACCAAGGGGTCGTTTTGCAAGTCCTAAAGTATAAGCGTCCCATTCCACTTATACTTTAGGTGTCAAGGTTGTTATGAACGATATGATATGCAACTATATGGTGGGTATGTTATGTCATGCAGTGCAACTCACACACCCGACTCTGTGCACACAGACCTTTAGTTCCCCCTTTCGGAGCCGTTACCTCCCAGGATACCTCCGTAGTGGCAAACGGAAGCGGTGGGTTGGGCCTCGCCCACCTCCAAAACCAGTAAAGCACACTGGTCTGACCTATCGTACGCCTCAACGCTTGGTGCACAAAGCGGACGCCTGCGTACTCTTGCCGGCTGGCGCACCGGACTTCTGTTGGCGGAGTGCTAATCACCCCGCCGAGTCAACGATATCGGTGTCGGTGCAATCGAACTCCCCGATATCGAAGGACCCACCACCTTAACTTTCCTATTTTTATGCACATGCAAGTTAAACCGTAAGCACACAACACCGAGCCGAAGCTCCCCGGACCAAAACGTCCGTCTCCAAATCAACCGAGTCGAAGCTCTCATCAACCTTCCTGTGCCAACAGTGTTGTGAAAAGTGCAGCCCTAGTTACTAAGTTACTCTTGTCGGTTTGTTATTACAGTTTACGTTAGCCCAGGACTGCCCCCGGTATACCCCGTGAAGGGCTCTCAAGGGGCACTAGGAACCAAGACGGTGCATTACGGCCCGAAGTTCCCTTTCGCAAGGCACTTATTATTGTTGGTTAATACCCCGTTCCCAAACTCTTAATGTTACTCTGGTTCTAACCCTAATGTGTTTTAACTCCTTCACCCGCTCCCAGGAAAGACGATGTTCCGTCGAACCCGAGCTCCACCCATCCTTAGTCAACCTAACCACTATCCCACACCCAATTTCATTGATAACCTCCGAATCATCTTGCCACGGCATTTACACATGATTTGTCGCCCTATGACCATGGTATTACAATTTCTATGATTTCACTATATGCAGACCAACATGAGCTAACAACATGTATGATAAGAAGTGCATCAATTTCTCATCCAAGCACCCTAAGATAATTACTAAGGGCCTATCATGACTTTTATAACTTAAAATCCAGCACTTCCAAATTTTTCCTAAATAATTTAATATTTATTTAATTATCCAGAAATTAAAGCCATGAGTGATTTTGAGCATGAGGTACTACATTCATTCATCATAAAATTATAAGAAAATTACCAGGGCTCTACAATGTCCATAAATGTTCACTGACCAAAAATTATAATTTTTCAAGGCCTAAAAATATTATTTAAAAATCATTTATAAATTCTACAAATTGCAAGCCTTGTGAATCAACCCCTATGATTATAGATCCAAAAATTCTACAATAATTACCAGAGATGTAAGAGGTCATAAAAACTCATTTGCCTAAGTTACACCAGATTTCAGTGAGGGAACAACCCATAATAATTATTTGACTATCTTTAGAAAATCAATGGCTTGTGAATGAAGTACTTAAAATAATCAGTTAATAATTCCAGAAAAATTCAAGCATATGTATAAGAACCTAAAAAGCTCTCTGCCAAAATTTCATATCCATTAATCAACCATAGAAATCAAATTAATTAACATACCCAAAAGCCTATTTTTGTGAGATATGAAGGAACTATTATGTATTGAATCCCAAGGCTCTCAATATTACTTCCCAAAGACTTCCCTAAACCCAAGAAGTACACTACCCAAGTTTCATGGCTTTTAGATGAGTTAAATTACTGTTTTGACCCTAAAGGCCCTTCTACCCTAAAACTAGGGTTTAGGATTTGAGGTACCTAGCTACCTTAAAATTCTCTAAGATTATAACCAGAGGGTTAAATATTCATTAACCACCTCTCCACCAAATATCAAGGCCATACAAGAGCATTTGCCCCTATGTCCTTCACAAACCCCCAAAAGTCCTCACTTTGGGTTTGTACCTGGGCCCTAGGGTAAATCCACCCTAACACATCTCCTTTGCTCCCCAAGGGTTCTTAGGATCATCCTAACCCATTGGTCACAACTTCAACCTCTGTTGAGGTGAGTTGACCACCAAATTGCCACAAGTCCCCTTTTTCCCATATTACCCTTCCCTAGGACCAAACTAGGGCTTGGTGGTTTCCTATTCAAAACTCAACCAAATGAGTTGAAATTTGAACCAGGCCTAGATATATATACCAGGGACACCTCACCAAAAATTGGAAGGGTATGGAGGTCATTTGACCCTTCAATGTTCTAACCCTAACTTTTCTAGGTTTAGGGCAAAACCCTAAGCTACCTTATCCCAAATTGCCTCCAATATTTACAGGAGCTAGGTTTATGTTAGGTTAAGCCCCTGTCCAAAATTCAGAGGATTTGGACCAAGGGTTAAGTGTGGGGATCCATCCTAAAATCTGCCCTACATATAGGACCTACCCTAGGAAAATGGCCCTACAGGTCTGTAGGCTTGTCCTATATTTTTCCATTACATATCAAACTGTAGGTATTTGAAATACCTACAACTTATCTGCTGGTTACATCCCCTGAAAATCCCTAGGGGTGCCCTAAAATTCTCCTACAGTGATCTGCCCTAACTTGTAGGGTATAGCCCTCACTAAAATGACTCTACAGGGCAGACCACTCATCCACATTTTACCCATCACATATCAAACTGTAGGTATTCAAAATACCTACAACTTCTCTGAAGGTCACACCCCCTGAAAATCCCTAGGTGGTGCCCTAAATTTCTCCTACAGTGATCTGCCCTAACTTGTAGGGTATAGGCTTCACGAAAAAGACTCTACAGGTCAGCCTACTCATCCAAATTTTTCCTATAACCTATCAAACTGTAGGTATTGAAAATACCTACAACTTTCATGTTGGTCATATTTGTTGATCATGCCTCTAAAGGGCCTAAAATAATTTTACAAAGATCTGCCCTAATGATTAGGACACACCCTTATTCAAATGGCCCTACAGGGCTCAGTTTTCCTCCAAATTTTTCATAACACATATCAAATTGTAGGTATTTTAAATACCTACAATTTTCATGTTACATGTTTTTCCATAAGGTGCCCTTAAGGGGCCTAAAATCCAACTACAGTAAAACTGTTTTAAAACAGAATACAGAAATCAGAAAAATAGAAATATAATGTTTGATTGATCTGCACGGATCTTAAAGCGTATCCGACGCCTGCTGCTCATCTTCCCCGAATTAACCTAATTTTAGGCCGTGGAGGAGGTGTTTCACGGGCCACAACCCGGCGGCCAGAGGCGGCGCCACCGCCGGGAAACACCTCCTATGTGTTCCCGGTGGTGGGGGCTCCCCTTGGCCGGAGCTAGGGCGGCCGGAGGTGGCGGCGCCGCCCTACCCGAGAGCTCCAAAAACCCAAAAACAATGGCAGATTTTTCTAAATTTAAAACTTGGATCCGAATAGTTTGATCATGAAAGCCCCTTCTAAACATCCCTAGGATCTAAGCATGGAAAAAGGAGTGAGGGAGGACCTTCCCGGCGGCCATGCAACGTGTAGATCGACGAGGGGCCATGGCGACGGCGGCGGCGGCGTTTTCCTTCTTCTCAAGCTCCGGCCACCACTTGCTCTTCTGTTAGGGATTCGAAAGCCTCTCCTTGGCTCACTGATGGGGGTTTAAAAAGGTAGAGAGGGGAGGGGGAGGGTCATGGCTGTTATGAAGAAAGCCATTAATGGCCATAAATGGGGGTTTCGGCCAAGGTGGAGGGGGGGTGAAACAGCCCTCTTGAAGGCTGGGAAACGGCTGCATCTACTCCTCTTCTCTAGAGGAGTTGAATGCAGCCATAAAGGCATGCTTTCAGCCTCTCTTGGCCGAGCCCCACCCCCTTCAACTTCTCTTTCAATATTTCTCTCTCCTCCCACCATTATTTCCTTTCTCTCTCTTCCTCTCTCTCTCCTAGTCACCCTCCAAACTGAATTGTCTTCCTCCTACCCCCTATTGGCAGCCCATTTGAATTATTAAATCCCAAATGAAAACATGGAAGGGGGTCCACCATGAATACTCTCTTTTATCATTTCTCTCTCCTCTTAATAATTTCTTCTCTCTCTCTCTTATTCCCCCATTTGACCAGTCAACCCTCTAGGCTATTGGCAGCCCTAATATCTTACATTAATAATGTCATTAGGCTTAGCCCAAGAGGGGGGGGGGGGCTTGAACTTGGGTTAACCCAAATGGGCTAAGTTGACTTGACTTGGGTTAAATGTTGACTTGGTCATTTTGACTCTTTGGGTCCACATCAATGGGTCTTTAGTGACCCATTGGACTCCCCTAAGGCCTAGGTAGGGTTAGTTGGAGTTGAGTTGGCCCCCTGGAGGTCACATGGCCCTTAGGAAGGGCACTTTGACCATTTTAGGGTTAGGGTTGGCTTGGGTTAATTTGGCCACTAGTATTGACCCCATTGAGTCTATGGTGACTCATTGGCCCCACATTGGGTCTAGAAATGCCCTAGAGTCAGTTTGAACTCACTAGGTCACCCAAACTCAGTGTTTTGGAAACTTGCTATTTGCAGCCCAAAATGAGTCTCTACTAGACTCCTAAGCCCATTTGGTCTATTTGGTTCCCTATGGTCTTGCCATGGCCCAGGCAAGCCCAAAGTTATTCTTAGGGGGGGCCTAATTGGAAATGGGATGTTACAAATCCCAATAAACAAAACAAAAATTTCGTCCCCGAAATTAAGGTTAAGTCTACGGGAGATCACTACCGGCATAAGTTAAGCTTGTAACATCCCATATGGTTTGCAGTGCCTACGATATCAACATTTACGGGCTAGTCCCCAATAAACAAAAAGTTTAGCCTATACCTTCTTAGATTATTCTACGAATAATTGTAAATAGGAAGGAAAACTTTAAATTACTTGAGGAGTTGCGAGGATTACCTGACTAAACAGCTCCGGGTATCTCTCCTGCATCAGGTCCTGAGGTTCCCAGGTGTGCTCCTCCTGACCGTGATTTCTCCACAGAACCTTGACTAAGGGAATCTTCTTACGGTGCAAGATCCGCACTCCTTTGTCATCGATCCGAACCGGCTCCAAGTGAACAGATCGGTCTGAAGCTACCGGCCCTTCTGCGGTCAAAATTCGCTGCTCCGGGCGTAGTAGAGCCCTTCTCAGCGAAGAGATGTGGAAGACGTCGTGTAGAGCTGCCAGCTCTGGTGGCAATTCTAGCCTGTAGGCTAAGGGTCCGATCCGCTCCAGGATCCGGTAAGGGCCCATATACCTAGGGCTGAGTTTCTTCCTCCGACCGCGCACCCGTGAGACTCCGTGCATGGGCCGGATCTTCAAGAACACTCGATCTCCTACCCGGAACTCCACCTGACGATGCCGGGCGTCATAGTACTTGGCCTGCCTGCTCTGCGCCTCCAACATCCTATCTCTGATCAGCCTCACCTGAGCCTCGGTGTCTTCAACGAAATCCGATCCCAGCAGCTTCGGATCCTCGTCCTGTACCCAAGAAAGCGGGGTCCTACATCTCCTTCCATATAAGGCCTCATAAGGCGCCATCCTGATGCTGGACTGGTAGCTATTATTGTAGGAGAACTCAACCAACGGTAACATCTTCTCCCACGGCTCCCCTCGGTCTAGTATACACAGCCGTAGTAAGTCCTCCAAGGTCCTGTTGGTGCGCTCGGTCTGCCCGTCCGTCTGAGGGTGGAAGGCCGTGCTAAAAGCCAACCGGGTGCCCAAATATGCCTGCACTGACCGCCACTCCCTGGATGTAAACCGTCCATCGCGGTCCGACACTATCGTCCGGGGCACGCCATGATATCGGACATACTGCTCCACAAACTTCCGTACCAGCACTCCCACCGAGTCATCCTTCCTGATCGGCACAAAGCGGGCCACCTTCGTCAGCCGATCGACAATCACCCAAATCGAGTCGTTCCCTGTCCGAGACCGGGGAAGACCATGTATGAAATCCATCGCTATGTCGTCGAACTTCCACTCCGGCACCGGGAGTGGCTGCAATAGTCCTGCGGGGTTCCTGCACTCCGCCTTCACCAACTGACACGCCTCGCAATGGGTCACGAAGTACGTAATGTCCTTCTTCATGCCCGGCCAAAACATCGTCCTCTTCAAATCAGCGGTCATCTTTGTGATCCCCGGGTGTACGGAGTACCGGCTGCAATGCGCCTCCGTCAAAATGTCTTCTCGGATCTGGCCTCCTGCGGGTATATATACTCTGCCTCTGAAGTGGAGCAACCCGTCCCTCAGGGAATAGTCCCCTGTCGAACCTTCCTCCAAAGCTCGGAACATCGGCTCTGCCCCCGCATCTGTCCTCTGTCCGTCCCGAATGCGATCCCGAATATCGTCAATGGCCACTATTGATGCCAGATACTCCCTATACAGATCTGGGTCATCCTCGGACACTAGGGATATCTGCATGTCTCTGAATGACTGGACCAGCTCCATAGACATAACCTGGGGCCCAGCTTCGGAAGTGGCCGCTCTCCGGCTCAACGCGTCGGCCACCACGTTTGCCTTCCCTGGGTGGTAGTGCATCTCATACTGATAATCTGCCAAGAACTCCACCCAGCGCCTCTGCCTGATATTCAGCTCCTTCTGAGTGTCCACGTATTTCAAGTTTTTGTGATCGGAGAAGATGTCGCAGTGGACTCCATAAAGGTAATGGCGCCAGACCTTCAGAGCAAAAACGACCGCTCCCATCTCGAGGTCGTGCACCGGGTAGTTCCTCTCATGGGTCTTCAGCTGGCGGGAGGCATATGCTATGACATGTCCGTTCTGCATCAGCACCGCTCCCATCCCTTGGTATGATGCGTCGGTATACACCTGGAATCCCTCCTTCCCCGATGGAAGGGCCAGAATGGGGGCCGAGACGAGTCGGTCCTTCAGCTCCTGGAAAGCCGCCTGGCACTGCGGGGTCCAAACAAAAGGTGCCTCCTTCTTTGTCAACGATGTGAGGGGGAGGGCAATCCGAGAGAACCCCTCTACGAACTTCCGGTAGTAACCGGCAAGTCCCAAGAAACTGCGTACATCGGTGGCCGTTTTCAACTGCGGCCAATCTCGAACTGCCCGAATCTTCGCTGGATCTACCGCTAGCCCGGCTCCGCTGATGATGTGACCTAGGAAGGCCACCTCCTTCAACCAGAACTGACACTTGCTGAATTTTGCATAAAGGCGATGCTCCCGCAACCTCTCCAAGGTCAGTGCCAGATGTCGAGTGTGCTCCTCCTCCGTCCTAGAATAGATCAGGATGTCGTCTATGAATACTATGACGAACACATCCAAGTAGGCTTCGAAAACCCGGTTCATGAGACTCATGAACGCCGACGGAGCATTCGTGAGCCCAAAGGGCATCACGGTAAACTCATACAGGCCATATCTGCTGCTAAAGGCCGTCTTCGGAATGTCCTCCTCCTGGATCCGCAGCTGGTAGTATCCTGATCTCAAGTCCAGCTTCGAGAAATAATGGGCCCCCTCCAACTGGTCGAATAATTCGTCTATCCGTGGGAGCGGATAGGTATTCCGGACGGTCAGCCTGTTTAGTGCTCGATAATCGATGCACAGGCGGAGTGTCCCATCCTTCTTCTTCACGAACAGGACCGGTGCTCCCCATGGCGAGGAACTCGGTCTAACAAAACCTGCCTCCACCAATTCCTGCAACTGGGTCCGAAACTCTGCCAACTCCTTTGGGGCCATCCGATAAGGGGCCCTAGACGCCGGCTTGGCTCCCGGCACAAGCTGTATCTGAAAATCCTGCTCTCGGTGTGGAGGTAGTCCTGGCAGTTTCTCCGGAAAGATGTCTGCGAAATCTCGCACCACCGGGATGTCTGTCACCGACTCCTTGACTTCCGCCATCTCAAAAAGGATCTGATAGACCTCCTCTCCCTGCAGATGGGCCTTAACGGCCTGTACCGAAGATAAGAGTATACGAGAGACAGGTCTTATACCTTCGATGGTAATGAAAGAGTCCCCGTGTCTCACGGTGATCCTCTTTGCCTGGCAGTCAATCTGGGCATGGTTCCAATGCAGCCATACCATGCCCAGGATCAGATCGTAGTCTGTCAGCTTCAAAATCGTCGCTGGAGCCTCGAACGCTTTTCCACCAATCTCTGCCTCCATATTGCAGTGATCCGTGGTAAGGAGTTCTGATCCATCCGGTAGTCGCACCCTCATCCTCGAGCCTGTGAACCGCTCCACACCTTCCAGTCCTTCTACGAACGACTCCGACACAAAAGAGTGAGTAGCTCCAGTATCGAACAGCGTGCGGGCAGGCTTGCCACTGATGAAGACTATACCTGGGGTGATTAAATATCTCAGGGTTCTATAAAAAGTTTTCTTTCCTGGTTAATCTATCTAGTGTGGTTCTAAGTTTAACAATTTAAAGGGGAAATTCTATGAAAACAAAGAAAACATTTCGGCATACCTGCGATGACCTGCTCCGGATTCCGCGGCTGTGCAAGGTCCAAGGCATATACCTGCTCTCTCCCCTGTCTACGATCTTCCCCCTGGTATCCTCGACCGCGGCCGCGCCCTCGGCCTCCGTAATACTGAGCTGGTGGGCCGCCCTGATGTGCTGGAGGTGGTGCCCCCCTCATGGGGCAGTTCCTCCGTATGTGCCCAATCTGATGGCAAAGGAAGCATTCTGGGGGATACGCCATTCCCCCGGGTCTCGGCATCTCCTGCATCCGAAGAGGTGGAGGGGCCAATACCACCTGTTCCCTCGGCTCCGGCCTCACGTCCTGACGAGGCTGGTCCTCTGTCCTCCTCCCCTCTGGTACAGCACCTCGCCGTTGGTCATTCCTACCTCTCCGTCCCTGATCCTCTGCTGGCCGCTTCCGGCCCCGGGTGGTGTGCCAATCTGCCTCAATCCTTTTGGCCATCTCCAAAATCCGGGAGATGGGCCCGTCAGATACAAACAAGAGGGCCTCCCTCAGGTCCTCCCGCAGGCCCTTGTAGAACCTCCTGATATACCCTGCCTCGTCCAGCTGGTAGGAATCTGCGTATCGAGCCAGGTGGTCAAACTCTCGATGGTACTCCACCACGGTCCGAGTACCCTGCTTCAGCTGTAAGAACCGCTCCTCCAAATCATCCCTAGCCGACTGCGGAACGAAATGCTCCAGCAGTGCGGCCCTGAACTCCTCCCAAGTGATCTCCGCAACCTCCCTATCAGCAAATGTCGTGTCCAACAGCGTCTTCCACCACCTCTTTGCATGGGACTCTAGGCAGGAGACAACCAGAGCCACCTTCTCCTCCCATGGACACCGAATCCCGGTCAGCATCTCGTACATGATATCCAGCCATTCCTCCGTCCGAACAGCCGACTCTGTCCCCAGATAGGACGGGGGAGAAAGACCCCGGAAGATGCTGAGCCAGTTGGCCCCCGGATTGGGCTGCGGGACCGGAACCTGCTGGGCCCTGAAGGCCTCCAGAATGGCAGTCAGGGTCTGTCCCATGTCTGACTGAAGGAAAGGAGTGGGGGCCGGTGGGGGTGGTGCAACATCCTGGGCCTGCTGAACTCCGCCCTGTGGCGTAGGCTGCGCTGGAGGCTGCGTAACAAAAGCACACGCAGAGAAAATGTTCAAATATTACCTAAAGGTGGACAAATTATATGTGATCCCCATATGGGCACACCACTGCTTCCGCTGCTTAGTTTGTCCCCAAACTAAACTCGAGCGGGGGGTGACCTAGGGTTAGTGGACTGCTGTTTCCTTCTGATCGATGTTTCCTCTGATACCACTTGTAAGACCCCCTTTTTTTTTTTCTTCAACTACCGGGGTCTTAGGCCCAGAACCGCCGCTTTGCGGTGACTCCTTCACGTCCCGAAGGGTCATCACCACAAGGCGCCGATTCTGCCGGCCAAATTCGATCACAGAAGTAGCACAATTATTGAAGTAAAAGCAATGCAGTCCCCAATAATAAAAATCACATATATATATAATAAAACTCCACGAAGGGAGTGTCCACAGAAACATCAGAGTAATATAATTACGGGCTTATGCCCGGTACAAAATATCCTCACTACAAGTCTCTCATGCGGAAGCGAATCAGAAACTACTCAAGGATCGAGACTCACGGTCCCGGCGGTGTGAACTCCGGAGCTAGATTGCCCCCTCTCTGGGCGCACCGATCTCTGGGGCTGCTCCTCCATGCTGGGCTCCACGATCCCCTAAAATGATATGGTTCGAAAACCGTTAGTCTAAAAGACTAAGTCCTATCATCCCCCACCCCTTCCCCCACGCTCTAAGGCACCGGGCGGAGAGGAAGAAAGGGGAGGACATGAAAGTGGAGAGTAGTCAAAAGCAGATGACGGTGGACCTAACTAGCAAGTTATAACAGGGGAGCAATATAAAACTTAAGTGTTGTAATAGGTCAAACAAGAAGGAAAATAAGTAAGGTAATTTTAAACCTTCACTTATGTGAGTACACATAAGCCAAGGGATCTTTTGCAAGGCTCCCATCGTATAAAGTGTCCCATACCACTTATACGTTGGGGTGTCGGTTATCAAACAGCAACATATATATATTGAAATTAACCTTTGATTTATAAACTTGCCCACACAAGCTTATAGACCAAGGGGTCGTTTTGCAAGTCCTAAAGTATAAGCGTCCCATTCCACTTATACTTTAGGTGTCAAGGTTGTTATGAACGATATGATATGCAACTATATGGTGGGTATGTTATGTCATGCAGTGCAACTCACACACCCGACTCTGTGCACACAGACCTTTAGTTCCCCCTTTCGGAGCCGTTACCTCCCAGGATACCTCCGTAGTGGCAAACGGAAGCGGTGGGTTGGGCCTCGCCCACCTCCAAAACCAGTAAAGCACACTGGTCTGACCTATCGTACGCCTCAACGCTTGGTGCACAAAGCGGACGCCTGCGTACTCTTGCCGGCTGGCGCACCGGACTTCTGTTGGCGGAGTGCTAATCACCCCGCCGAGTCAACGATATCGGTGTCGGTGCAATCGAACTCCCCGATATCGAAGGACCCACCACCTTAACTTTCCTATTTTTATGCACATGCAAGTTAAACCGTAAGCACACAACACCGAGCCGAAGCTCCCCGGACCAAAACGTCCGTCTCCAAATCAACCGAGTCGAAGCTCTCATCAACCTTCCTGTGCCAACAGTGTTGTGAAAAGTGCAGCCCTAGTTACTAAGTTACTCTTGTCGGTTTGTTATTACAGTTTACGTTAGCCCAGGACTGCCCCCGGTATACCCCGTGAAGGGCTCTCAAGGGGCACTAGGAACCAAGACGGTGCATTACGGCCCGAAGTTCCCTTTCGCAAGGCACTTATTATTGTTGGTTAATACCCCGTTCCCAAACTCTTAATGTTACTCTGGTTCTAACCCTAATGTGTTTTAACTCCTTCACCCGCTCCCAGGAAAGACGATGTTCCGTCGAACCCGAGCTCCACCCATCCTTAGTCAACCTAACCACTATCCCACACCCAATTTCATTGATAACCTCCGAATCATCTTGCCACGGCATTTACACATGATTTGTCGCCCTATGACCATGGTATTACAATTTCTATGATTTCACTATATGCAGACCAACATGAGCTAACAACATGTATGATAAGAAGTGCATCAATTTCTCATCCAAGCACCCTAAGATAATTACTAAGGGCCTATCATGACTTTTATAACTTAAAATCCAGCACTTCCAAATTTTTCCTAAATAATTTAATATTTATTTAATTATCCAGAAATTAAAGCCATGAGTGATTTTGAGCATGAGGTACTACATTCATTCATCATAAAATTATAAGAAAATTACCAGGGCTCTACAATGTCCATAAATGTTCACTGACCAAAAATTATAATTTTTCAAGGCCTAAAAATATTATTTAAAAATCATTTATAAATTCTACAAATTGCAAGCCTTGTGAATCAACCCCTATGATTATAGATCCAAAAATTCTACAATAATTACCAGAGATGTAAGAGGTCATAAAAACTCATTTGCCTAAGTTACACCAGATTTCAGTGAGGGAACAACCCATAATAATTATTTGACTATCTTTAGAAAATCAATGGCTTGTGAATGAAGTACTTAAAATAATCAGTTAATAATTCCAGAAAAATTCAAGCATATGTATAAGAACCTAAAAAGCTCTCTGCCAAAATTTCATATCCATTAATCAACCATAGAAATCAAATTAATTAACATACCCAAAAGCCTATTTTTGTGAGATATGAAGGAACTATTATGTATTGAATCCCAAGGCTCTCAATATTACTTCCCAAAGACTTCCCTAAACCCAAGAAGTACACTACCCAAGTTTCATGTCTTTTAGATGAGTTAAATTACTGTTTTGACCCTAAAGGCCCTTCTACCCTAAAACTAGGGTTTAGGATTTGAGGTACCTAGCTACCTTAAAATTCTCTAAGATTATAACCAGAGGGTTAAATATTCATTAACCACCTCTCCACCAAATATCAAGGCCATACAAGAGCATTTGCCCCTATGTCCTTCACAAACCCCCAAAAGTCCTCACTTTGGGTTTGTACCTGGGCCCTAGGGTAAATCCACCCTAACACATCTCCTTTGCTCCCCAAGGGTTCTTAGGATCATCCTAACCCATTGGTCACAACTTCAACCTCTGTTGAGGTGAGTTGACCACCAAATTGCCACAAGTCCCCTTTTTCCCATATTACCCTTCCCTAGGACCAAACTAGGGCTTGGTGGTTTCCTATTCAAAACTCAACCAAATGAGTTGAAATTTGAACCAGGCCTAGATATATATACCAGGGACACCTCACCAAAAATTGGAAGGGTATGGAGGTCATTTGACCCTTCAATGTTCTAACCCTAACTTTTCAAGGTTTAGGGCAAAACCCTAAGCTACCTTATCCCAAATTGCCTCCAATATTTACAGGAGCTAGGTTTATGTTAGGTTAAGCCCCTGTCCAAAATTCAGAGGATTTGGACCAAGGGTTAAGTGTGGGGATCCATCCTAAAATCTGCCCTACATATAGGACCTACCCTAGGAAAATGGCCCTACAGGTCTGTAGGCTTGTCCTATATTTTTCCATTACATATCAAACTGTAGGTATTTGAAATACCTACAACTTATCTGCTGGTTACATCCCCTGAAAATCCCTAGGGGTGCCCTAAAATTCTCCTACAGTGATCTGCCCTAACTTGTAGGGTATAGCCCTCACTAAAATGACTCTACAGGGCAGACCACTCATCCACATTTTACCCATCACATATCAAACTGTAGGTATTCAAAATACCTACAACTTCTCTGAAGGTCACACCCCCTGAAAATCCCTAGGGGTGCCCTAAATTTCTCCTACAGTGATCTGCCCTAACTTGTAGGGTATAGGCTTCACGAAAAAGACTCTACAGGTCAGCCTACTCATCCAAATTTTTCCTATAACCTATCAAACTGTAGGTATTGAAAATACCTACAACTTTCATGTTGGTCATATTTGTTGATCATGCCTCTAAAGGGCCTAAAATAATTTTACAAAGATCTGCCCTAATGATTAGGACACACCCTTATTCAAATGGCCCTACAGGGCTCAGTTTTCCTCCAAATTTTTCATAACACATATCAAATTGTAGGTATTTTAAATACCTACAATTTTCATGTTACATGTTTTTCCATAAGGTGCCTTTAAGGGGCCTAAAATCCAACTACAGTAAAACTGTTTTAAAACAGAATACAGAAATCAGAAAAATAGAAATATAATGTTTGATTGATCTGCACGGATCTTAAAGCGTATCCGACGCCTGCTGCTCATCTTCCCCGAATTAACCTAATTTTAGGCCGTGGAGGAGGTGTTTCACGGGCCACAACCCGGCGGCCAGAGGCGGCGCCACCGCCGGGAAACACCTCCTATGTGTTCCCGGTGGTGGGGGCTCCCCTTGGCCGGAGCTAGGGCGGCCGGAGGTGGCGGCGCCGCCCTACCCGAGAGCTCCAAAAACCCAAAAACAATGGCAGATTTTTCTAAATTTAAAACTTGGATCCGAATAGTTTGATCATGAAAGCCCCTTCTAAACATCCCTAGGATCTAAGCATGGAAAAAGGAGTGAGGGAGGACCTTCCGGCGGCCATGCAACGTGTAGATCGACGAGGGGCCATGGCGACGGCGGCGGTGGCGTTTTCCTTCTTCTCAAGCTCCGGCCACCACTTGCTCTTCTGTTAGGGATTCGAAAGCCTCTCCTTGGCTCACTGATGGGGGTTTAAAAAGGTAGAGAGGGGAGGGGGAGGGTCATGGCTGTTATGAAGAAAGCCATTAATGGCCATAAATGGGGGTTTCGGCCAAGGTGGAGGGGGGGTGAAACAGCCCTCTTGAAGGCTGGGAAACGGCTGCATCTACTCCTCTTCTCTAGAGGAGTTGAATGCAGCCATAAAGGCATGCTTTCAGCCTCTCTTGGCCGAGCCCCACCCCCTTCAACTTCTCTTTCAATATTTCTCTCTCCTCCCACCATTATTTCCTTTCTCTCTCTTCCTCTCTCTCTCCTAGTCACCCTCCAAACTGAATTGTCTTCCTCCTACCCCCTATTGGCAGCCCATTTGAATTATTAAATCCCAAATGAAAACATGGAAGGGGGTCCACCATGAATACTCTCTTTTATCATTTCTCTCTCCTCTTAATAATTTCTTCTCTCTCTCTCTTATTCCCCCATTTGACCAGTCAACCCTCTAGGCTATTGGCAGCCCTAATATCTTACATTAATAATGTCATTAGGCTTAGCCCAAGAGGGGGGGGGCTTGAACTTGGGTTAACCCAAATGGGCTAAGTTGACTTGACTTGGGTTAAATGTTGACTTGGTCATTTTGACTCTTTGGGTCCACATCAATGGGTCTTTAGTGACCCATTGGACTCCCCTAAGGCCTAGGTAGGGTTAGTTGGAGTTGAGTTGGCCCCCTGGAGGTCACATGGCCCTTAGGAAGGGCACTTTGACCATTTTAGGGTTAGGGTTGGCTTGGGTTAATTTGGCCACTAGTATTGACCCCATTGAGTCTATGGTGACTCATTGGCCCCACATTGGGTCTAGAAATGCCCTAGAGTCAGTTTGAACTCACTAGGTCACCCAAACTCAGTGTTTTGGAAACTTGCTATTTGCAGCCCAAAATGAGTCTCTACTAGACTCCTAAGCCCATTTGGTCTATTTGGTTCCCTATGGTCTTGCCATGGCCCAGGCAAGCCCAAAGTTATTCTTAGGGGGGGCCTAATTGGAAATGGGATGTTACAGGTTTTGTGAAGAGGAATGACCTTAAGAGGGTGAATAAGGGTGGATGAAATTCTGGTTGTGATTTTGGAGGATCGGCTTGAAGATGAAGATGAACCAACTTTGTTCATCTCGCCTCAAGATGCGTGCAGAAATCTGTGTTTTGAACGCAGCGACCTTCTTGGCTATTTTCAGGCAAGATATGGCCAGATCTGGGCTTCCGACTAAACACGAGAGTCATATTCCATGGAATTACCTTTCCAATAAGAGGTTACATGCTTTCGGGAGAAGTCTGTAGCCACGGGAATGTCTGATCGAAGTAGAGGGCTGTATGACTACGCGTTCAAAAATTGTATTCTGTACGCAGCAGGATTTGGAGCCAATTTCATATATGATACACTCTAATTTGGGTTGCAAACTTAACATGAAAGTTGTGGCTCATGGAAAGACCTTTCCATCGAGGGGTTACATGCACTCTCCAGATTCTTGTAGCTACGGGAATCTCCGGTTGAAGTTTCGGTTCAACAGGTGTTCTGCACCTGTAATTCCTGGGTAAGTGTAAAGTTGGGTTTGGACTCAAAAGAGATTTTGTAACAATTCCATATTAAGTTATAGGCGATTCATAATATGCCTAATTGTGATGATTCAATACATGATGAAATTACTGGATAGACCCCACGTAAACAAATGGTGAAATGGTATGCTGTTGAACGAAACGACATGGTGGGGGTTAATGAACGAAGGGTAATTAGTCGTTTAATAATAAGATTTATTAGAGCTAGGGTAATTGATTCGGTGTTGGTTGTATGAATATGTGAGGTCATAAATAGATGGTTAACTCATGTGTACACAAATGATTGATTTTGGTGAAGGAGTTGTAAGTGGTGATGTTAAAGATATGTGACCATATCATTAGACGTAATCATGGTCTTGAGGCTTGTCATATAAGGGAGTCTAAATTGAGTCATTGTATGAGGTGGTCCGCCACCTATGTTTGTGTTAAACCCTTGAGATGCCTTGGGAACTGTATTGTGAAAGGGGTGAGTGCGGATATCTGATTGCACTGGTTGGTAACATTGGGAAGAACAATAAATAGATGGTTAGGCTTGGTCCTCGATGTTCATGTACAGAGGCTTGTTCCGTGCCATGTGGTCGGTTGGGCATGGTCCTCATACTCGTTTCTGAGGCTCCTTCCATACCATGATGTTGTTGTCTAGCATGTGGTGTGAGTCGACACGCGTTGTCGTAATCCCGGTTTAAGGATAGTGTGGCAGGTCTACGGGCTCGCCAATCGTCACACCGATGGGAGTTGATAGCTAGAACTTGGGGGCTTTGGCTTGGTCCTCGGTGTTCACGTCCCGATGCTCCTTCTATGCCAAGTGAACGGTTGGGCTTGGTCCTCGTGCTAATTTTCGAGGCTCCTTCCGTATCACACCTTAGGCCAGTTTGGGGCTAGTATCTCGGTGCACATCTACTCGAGACACCCCCTGAGCCGTAGTATGCATGTGAGCTTAACTGTTGTGTTCTTAGCATTGACGTGTACGAAGTCCTAGGACAGGTAGTGCTGAGACCAGCCTAGTAGTGGAGATGCCCGCTCCACTATCACCGTCTGGCCACGACGGATGACGCATGATAGGTAAGCTACCTGCTCGAAAAGTGGGAACTTCAAGTCTTTGTCGACATAACGATTGCATATCCGTGATCATGGGTGAGTCATTGCATTACATACATGTCATTACACTTCATTTCATACACAAAGATCCTCATCGTATAAGTTTGTGTGGGCACTCCTATACGATGAGTAACTTACTGTTGAACGATCCTCAACTTATATGCTTGTATGGAAATTTATATAAGTTGAGTTACTTACTGTTATAATATTATACTCTCATGCTGCTGTAGATGATAAAATTGCTAGAATAAGCTATTGCTCATTTATTACACTGCTTTACACACATAGTGATATACCACCTGCTTGTACCTATGTTTATATATATTGTACCTTGTTCCTTTCTCCGGCCGGTACCGAGGAGTCGTCGGTGGAGCGGATGTGAAGCCACTTAGTCTTTATGACTAACGGTTACTACGTCTTCCTTTTTAGGAGGTTATGCAGCCAGACAACCAGGCCAGGACGACAGGTCCTAAGGGGGCGGTACCGTCGCTACCGTCGGTTACTAATATGAGTGTGAGAGGTTTTTGTTGTACCCCTTTTTGGGAAAACTATTTACGTACTCTGATATTAGATGCTTTTTGTAGCTTCTTAATATATGTATTTTATGGACTATATGCTTGGTGTGGATTTGACTTCTGTGTTATATTATGGTTTGGTTGGTAATGTGTGATATTGCTTGTGGCTGGCAGAATAGGCGTCTCGTGTCGTGTTCTGTGTTCCGAGCGGGGGTCTAAAAATTGTATCAGATTGCTACGATCCTGAACTGAAGAAGTCATTCAACAATGGTACCACCCCCGTTCATTTAGGCCGTTTGCGGACAAACTGACTTAGCGGAAGCAGTGGTGTGCCCATATGTAATTCACACAAAGTTTGTCACTCTTTTACCTTAGATTAGCCGACCTAACCATAAGTTTGTACCTTGCGTGTAGATCCCAGTACATGTTGAGCTAGTTAGGGGCACCCTCGCCCCGTCCGTACCTACACAATTCCAACAATCAGAGCTGGGGAAGATGCTCACAACTAACCTAGACGCCTTCAAGTCCCAATCCTAGCAAGCCCCTATACAACAGCAGGGTCCGGGATCCACTTCGTTAAGCACTTTTCCAGCTCTCTCCCCTCCTGCTTACCTTGGGACGGAGTCGGAACTGCGTACGGATGAATGGCTCGACACTATACAAGAACTGTTGGCAGGAATAAGGTGCCCAAACAACATGGACGTGACCCTTGTAGGGACACTCTTAGAGCTGCACTCCAAAAGGTGGTGGAAGTCCATCATGGGCTCCACTTTTCAAGGACGTGTGTACACAAATATCAGTTGGAGCGAATTCTCTGAAGCCTTTTTAGATCATTTCATCCCCTTGGCCGCTCGGGATAATCTTGAAGAGAGATTTTGCAACTAAAGCAAGAGTCCAAATCGGTAACCGAATACCAACTGGAGTTTCAGCACTTGGATAGATTTGCTGACTCTTATGAGTTGGATGATAGAGGATACGCAAAAAGATTCTAAAAAGGCTTGTGAGACCCCCTGAGGCAAGCCCTTTTGTTTATAATGGACTCCAGTCTAGCCGAGATTATTGACATGGAGAAGAGGTTGGAAGCGGACAACTTGGGAAGTGGTAAGAGTCCAGCTGAAGGCGTGATGGAAGCCGGCCCCAGCAATATAAGGAGATTTGATAATAGAGGAGGAAGAGGATATCGAAGAGGTGGCAGACGTTTCCCCCAGAATTTAAGAATGGAGGGCCCTGTTCCGCTACCGCCAGCATTGCCTCCACCTCAACAATTTAAGCAACCCGGTGTGCAGCAGGAGCAAGTGTGCTTTGAATGCAACAAACCGGGCCACATTCGACGCTACTGCCTGCAACTATTTGGAAATGCGCCTCTCGATTTTTCTCTAGCAGCTCCTTGAGGGCGGGGGAACATGCGTGGTCGAGGACGAGGACCACGAAGAGGAAACCATTGGCCCGCTCGGGATCAGATATATGAGTTGGACATGACTCAAGAGCGAAACCCTCAGGAGGTGATTGTAGGAATGATTACATTTAGTCATTTTATTTTCATTAATATCCTCAAGTTGCTTAAGATATACTAGACGCATAGCTTGAGAATTATTATTGACACTTTGGCACCGTAATGGTCGGCGGGAAACCGACCTATACGTTATTCGACATCGGTGCCTTGCACTCTTTTGTGTCTGAAGACTTCATCAAAGATATAGATGTAGTGCAATACTTCATTGGTTTTGTTCGAAGGGTGCGCCTTACAGACGGATCGGAGATGATGGCAACCACGAAGTGCGAGTATGAGGTTCTCCTTGAAGGAAAGATCTTCGACACCCCTGCCACAGTCTTAGGAATCCAAGAGTTCAACCTCATTTTGGGCATGGTATAGCTGGATCAGCACTATGCGAAGATTTACTGCACGCAAAAGAGGATCTCATTGAGACATGGAGATTCGGAGGTCATCTTTCAAGGTATAAACTTTGCGACCCGTATGATGTTATCTTTGATGGCCGCAGAATAGAGACCGACTGTGGGAGGTTCAAAATGGTCTGATTCCGTGGGCCGAGTTAGAAGATCGAGTTTTCTAACGAGAGGAGGCAAGTGCACCTATCGCGTAGTACTTGGTATTAAGGAGAATACTGAGGTCGTATTGTTTTCGGGGGTGCGTTGATTATATTTACTCTTCTAGGAAGACTACTATCTTACTATCAGTAAGGTGGGATTTTTAGTTAAATAAAAATGGAAAGAAAGAGAGCAGAATTTTACTAAGTTAGTTCGATGACGGCTTAACACTCGGCATCGAATCAGATTAAGACTAAAATAATTCATAATATTTATTGAACTTTGTTTTAAATTAATTAAAGGCACTTTGCCATGGAGGTTCCAAAAACATGAGATCACCTGGGTCTAGGGATATCGCTCACCTGGACGCTAAGGCTCTTTGACCGAATGTTAGTCCGACGAAGGATTCTCCTTAACGCCCGCATTACGCTAAGAACCCCGCTATTCGGTGGGGAACCCAATACGGCAGAACTACGCTTCTCCTCTTTCGAGGGGGCGTACGCAGTTCTCTATACCCAAAGGGGATTGGTCTATATATGGAGCCTCTCGGCGTTGCGTATGGATAACGGAAAGAGAGCCCACACATCGATTATGTTGTCCTATGCGTCGTTTACCTGGGGCAAACCATAAATCCTTATATTAAAATAAAAATAAAGTTCTTTAATTATTTCAAATCATTTTATATGTCCCAATGTTCTTCGATGCCGATAGCTAAAATAGATTAGCCACTCATCGGTATGGGGACTGCTTTATGGTTTTTAGTGAATCGTGAGTTTGAAATAAAGTACTAAACAATTATAAGAGAAAACACAAAACTAGGACATTTAGATTAATTGAAGGCTAATTGATGCAGGCACTCACACACACTTCAAAACCATAAAGAAATTAAATAAAGCAAGTCCTACTCAAATGAGTAGGCGGGAAATAAATGCAAGTTCAAGTCCTACTCAAAACTAAGTAGGCGGTAAATTAACGCAATGCGCCATTTAACTCATAACGAGAAGGCGGAAATAGATGCATAAATAAAAAGAAACTAAGTTACAAAAAAAGAAAATTACAAGTCCCACTCAAATGAGTGGGCTGAAAATTAAAACGTTGCGCAATTTAACTTATTACGAGTAGGCAAAAATAAATGCACACACGCACACACTTTATATAATTGAGAAAGCGATAAAAAAAGCATTAAAAGTTATCACCTACACTCACACACTCTACATAAATGAATAAAGCAATAAAATTGCGAGTCCCGGCTCAAATGAGTGGGCGGGAGAATGAAAGCAATAAAACTATCCTCATACACTCACACACACATATAAAAAAAAAAAATGAAAGTTACCTAAAAATTAAAACTACAACTTTTCTACCCTTAAAACTTGCCAAAAACTAATAAAAAGATGAAATAAAAATTAAAGAAGCAAAAGTTTTTGAAAACAAAGTTGAAATCAAAGTGGTTGAAAAATTAAAACGTTTACATTTTCACCCTTAGGATTTCATAAAAGTGATGAAAAAGTGAAAATAAAACTTTAAAATTAAAGGAACAAAAAGGTTTTACAATCCTAAAACAAATCTAAGTAAAAAACAAAACACTTTAAAACCTCTTTTACAATTTCATAGGAATTAAAATATAAGCCTTTAAAAAGTTTCCAATACAACTTTGATTTTGAAAAGAAGACTTAAACAAAATTAAGCCATTATAACGACTCATTTTTTAGATAAAAACCTATAATTAAACCTATCATGACAACTAACTAAGAGCATATAAAAAATAAATTACTCTCATACACACACACACACACTTTCATAAAGATGAACAAAGATGAACAAAGATGAACAGAAGGATAAAAATAAGAAGAAAAATGAGCCACCCAAATCCATTTTCATTCCAAGTAGTGAGAAAAAAGAAAGAACATACTTTTTATTTCAATAATTAAAACTATTACAAACTATTACAAAGCTAAAGAGAAAGCTAAAACAAACATAAGAAGGGAGGGGGCGAAAGTTATCCTTACATTGGATTGGAAACACCAAGGGCAGCCCACAAGAAGACACACTAAAGTTGGCTGAAAAAAGTTCACCCTTGGGCATTAAAGAAAATTTTTATTTATAGGCAAAATTTCGGGTGCGACATGCCCTGGTCACGGGCGAGACAGGGGGGCGTATCACAGCTGCCATGTTTGACTTGGCTTCTTCTGCAAGCTGGCGCCGTTCTGGAAGGTTCGGGAAGGTGACACGTGGCGGTCACAATCGTGACAAGCTTGTCACAGGCGTGTCAAGCAGTGGTCGGCGATATTCGAGCGCCGATCGACGATCGACGATCTGGAGGATTCTAGAATGAACACGTGGCGATCACGGGCGTGACATGCTTGGTCACGGGCCTGTTGGGGGGGCGTGACTTGGATAGCTGGCAGTTTTGATCTCGGTAGCGTTGAGTGTGCAAAAGCGTTGAGTGTCGACATTGATACGGGCGTGACGGGCTTGGTCATGGGCATGACATGATGGAGTTGAGTGTCGACATCTGAAATTGTTGAGTTTCGACTGGCCGAAGGCGTTAAGTGCCTGACACGGGCGTGTCAAGTCATTACACGGGCGTGTCAAGTCATTACACAGGCATATTTTACGAAGACAATCCGGGAATGAGCCGGGCGTATTTCTACAAAACCTCCTCGAACCATAAAGTTGCACTTCTCCCAATTTAAAACAAGATGCGTGTCCTCGAATCACTGGAGGACATGATTGAGATTACGAAGACAATCCGGGAATGAGCATCCGAATACAGAAAAGTCATCCATAAATATTTCCATAATATCTTCTACTAGCTCGCCAAAGATTGCTAGCATACATCTTTGGAATGTAGGCGCATTATAGAGGCCAAATGGCATTCTTCGGTATGCGATGGTGCCAAAGGGGCAAGTAAAAGTTGTTTTCTTCTGGTCCTCGGGGGAAATGGGGATTTGGAAAAACCCCAATAAACCGTCGAGAAAACAATAAAATGGATGACCGGAAAGACGCTCGAGAATCTTGTCAAGGAACGGTAGTGGGAAATGGTCCTTGCAGGTGGCATCATTTAGTTTACGATAATCGATTCACACACACCAACCCGTAACAGTACGAGTAGGGATGAGCTCGTTTCGCTCATTCGCCACTACGGTCAGACTGATCTTCTTGGGCACGACATGAATGGGACTAACCCATGCACTATAAGAAATGGGATAAATAATCCCTGCATCTAATAATTTAATTATCTCAATTTTCATGACGTCTTTCATGTTTGGGTTAAGACGTCGCTGCGGCTGAATGGTTTTGCGGGAATTATCATTTAAGAAAATTTTTGAGTGCAGAAAGAAGGGTTAATCACCTTAAGGTAAGAAATTTGCCACGCAATTGTGTGGCGATGTTAGAGCAAAACCTCCAATAAATCGAAGGTCTCCGAATCGCTTAAATGCGAAGAAATGATCACGGGGAGTGTATCATTTTTCCCCAAAAAGGCGTATTTGAGGGATTCGGGTAATGGTTTGAGATCTAGGGAGGGCGGTTCTTCTAGCGAGGTTTTAGTGCTAACGTCTTTTGAACCAATTGGTTCAAAAGGCATATCCGTTGACGCGTCCTCATAGCAATAAAAATTTTCGAGTGAAAAAATATCTTCGTTTAAAAACTCGGACTCGAAAACCGGAGAATAACAATCTCCATAAAAAGAATCTAAAGAGTAGCATAAATCGTCGCTCAGCGACGAGTCTTCTATTGAGGGGTTAATAAAAAAAGTAACTTGGTCGTCTCCTACCCGAAGGAGGATATGACTGTTACTTACATCGATTAGTGCACACGAGGTTGCGAGGAAAGGGCGATCGAGTATTATTGGTACCTCGGCGTCTTCCTTGATGCCTAAAATGACGAAGTCCACCAGGAAGGTGAACTTGTCTACTCGGACAAGGACATCCTCAACTACCCTGAAGGGGAACCTAACCGAGCGATCCTCTAGTTGGATGCGCATATTGGTAGGAGCAGGAGTACCCAAACCTAAACGCAGGAAGAGCGAGAATGACATCAAATTAATGCTCGCGCCTAAGTCTGCCAAAGCTTATTTTACTAATACATTGCCAAAAAGGCACGGGATGGAAAACCGTCCCGGGTCATTTTGTTTCGAGGGCAACTTATTAGTAAGAGCCGCCGAGCAGAAAGCGTTAAGAGAAATATACGAATTATCTTCACGTTTTCGTTTGTTAGAAAGAAGCTCTTTTAAAAATTTTGCATACTTAGGCATTTGCGAGATGTCATCGCAAAAAGGAACATTAATAAGAATTTGTTTATGTAATAAAATAAATTTTTCATATTGCGCGTTCACTCGCTCGTTATCTAACTTATGCGGGTAGGGCAGCGCCTTGTTTAAAATAGTTTTATAGTTTAAAATCGGTAAGGGCTGCGTAATCGAAGAAGAGGGAAGAGGGGTCGAAGGTGAAATATGTACCTGAGGATCGATCCATTTTAGATCGACCACCTCCTTGCCACTACGGAGGGTTATAGCATTGGCATTCTCCCTTGGATTGGGCTCCGTATTCCCTGGCAGTGCCCCCAAAGCGCGTTCCGACATAAGTCGCTCCAGCTGTCCAACCTGTATTTCTAAATTTTTAAGCGATCCGGTGATGTTCCGGATATTGGACTCGTTGGACGCAACATATCGATTAAAATTTTCCTCCACCGGAAGAGGCTTCGGAGGAGGGGATGAAAAAGAGAGAGCAAAAGGAGGTAGAGGAGGGCGCTACGCGTTATTCGGGTTACTCCATGAGAAATTCGGGTGGTTCCTCCAACCCGGATTATAGTGGCAACTATAAGGGTTGTTTTGAAAGGAGGGACGCACAGGATTCCCCATGTAGTCCACGAATTCGTCGACCACGCAGGCATTAGGGGGGAGAAAATAAGGCAGAGTGGAGGAGGCAACAGTCATCTCCGCCACCTTCTTAGTTATCCTTTCGACTTGAAGGGCTAGCTGAGCAGTGGCATCCACTTCATAAAGTCCTGCCTGCTTTTGGCGTGCCCGCGGGACATTCCATTGATAGGCATTCATATCCATTTCTTCGAAAAGAGCCTGGGCGGCCTCAGGGGTCTTATTATTCAGAGTGCCCCCGGCAGCAGCGTCAATCATTTGACGCGTGTGACTGTTCAGTCCATTATAAAAAATATTTACCTGCAACCACGTTGGCAGCGTGTGGTGCGGGCACCGATGGAGAAATTCCTTAAAACGCTCCCAAATCTCATAAAGATACTCCGAGTCATTTTGTACAAAGGAGGATATGTCCGCCCGCAATCTAGCAATTTTTGCGGAAGGAAAATATTTAGTAAGGAATTTCTCTGCCAACTCCGCCCAGGTCGTGATGAATCCCTGTGGGTGGGAGACCAACTACTCCTTGGCCTTGGACTTAAGAGAGAAGGGAAAGAGGTGCAAACGAATGGCATCATCAATACGCCATTAATCTTGAAAGTATCGCAAATCTTTAAAAAATTTGACAAGTGTTTATTTGGGTCCTCATCCGGCTGTCCGTCGAACTGCACGGCATTTTTGATCATTTGTGTAAAACTTGACTTAATTTCAAAATTATTGTTCGCTATAGCAGGACAAACAATACTCGACCCCGTATCATCCAAGTTGGGTCGAGCGTAGTAAGACATCGTACGCTCGGCCGCTTGGGCATTATTTGGGTTGGCCATAGAAGAGCAAGAGGGTTCTACGGTGGATTCTGCGGGGTCTAAAAAGGGAATTTGACATAGAGATTGGATACGTGCAAGAGAGCGGTCGATCTCAGGGTCGAATTCAAGATTTTCAGAACTCGAAGGTTGTCCACGGGTCATACACCCTAAAAAATAACGAAGGGGGAATGATTATTATTTTTTTATATAAATTTTTTATTTGAAAATAAAGTAAAATTAATAGAGTCCCGGATTTGATATAACAACCGTGCTCCCTGAAAACGGTGCAAAAAACTTGATGGCCGCAAAACAGAGACCGACTGTGGGTGGTTCGAAATGGTCTGATTTCACGGGCCGAGTTAGAAGATCGAGTTTTCTAACGAGAGGAGGCAAGTGCACCTATCACGTAGTACTCGGTATTCCGGAGAATATCGAGGTTGTATTGTTCTCGGGGGCGCGTTGATTATATTTACTCTTTCAGGAAAACTTTATCTTACTATCAGTAAGGTGAGATTTTTAGTTAAATTAAAATGGAAAGAAAGAGAGCAGAATTTTACTAAGTTTGTTCGAAGATGGGTTAACGCTCGACATCAAATCGGAATACGACTAAAATAATTCTGAAAAATTATTGAACTTTGTTTTAAATTAATAAAAGGCACTTTGCCGTGGAGGTTCCAGAAACATTAGCTCACCTGGGTCTAGGGATATCGCTCACCTGGACACTAAGGCTATTCGACCGAACGTTAGTCCGACGAAGGATTCCCCTTAATGCCCGCATTACTCTAAGAACCCCGCTATTCGGTGGGGAACCCAATCCGGTAGAACTACGCTTCTCCTCTTTCGAGGGTGCATACGCATTCTTTTTACCCAAGGGGGATTTGTCCATAGGTGCAGCCTCTCGACGTTGCGTATGGATAACGGAAATAGAGCCCACACATCGATTATGTGGTCCTATGCGTCGTTAACCCGGGGCTAACCTTAAGTCCCGAAATTAAAATAAAAATAAAGTTCTTTAATTATTTCAAATCATTTATATGTCCCAATGCTCTTCGATGCCCCGAAGGTTAAAAGAGATTAGCCACTCATCGGTATGGGGACGGCTTTATGGTTTTTAGTGAATCGTGAGTTTGAAATTAAGTACTAAACAATTATAAGAGAAAACACAAAAAATAGAACATTTAAATAAATTGAAGGCTAATTGATGCAGGCACTCACACACACTCCAAAACCATAAAGAAATTAAATAAAGCAAGTCCAACTCAAATGAGTAGGCGGGAAATAAATGCAAGTACAAGTCTTACTCAAAACTGAGTAGGCGGTAAATTAAAGCAATGCTCCATTTAACTCTTAACGAGTAGGCGGAAATAGATGCGTAAATAAAAAGAAACTAAGATACAAAAAAAGAAAATTACAAGTCCCACTCAAATGAGTTTGCTGAAAATTAAAACGGAGCGCCATTTAACTCTTAACGAGTAGGCGGAAATAAATGCACACACGCACACACTCTACATAATTGAGAAAGCGATAAACAAAGCATGAAAAGTTATCACCTACACTCACACACTCTACATAAATGAATAAAGCAATAGAATTGCGAGTCCAGACTCAAATGAGGGGCGGGAGAATTAAAGCAATAAAACTATCCTCATACACTAGCAAACACATACAAATAACACAAAATGAATGTTACCTAAAAATTAAAACTACAACTTTTCTACCATTAAAACTTGCCAAAAACAAATAAAAAAATAAAATAAAAATTAAAGAAGCAAAAGTTTTTGAAAACAAAGTTGAAATAAAAGTTATTGAAATCTAAAACGTTTACATTTTCACCCTTAGGATTTCATAAAAGTGATGAAAAAGTGAAAATAAAAAATAAAAATTAAACGAACAAAAAGGTTTTACAATCCTAAAACAAAGCTAAGTAAATAACAAAACACTTTAAAACCTCTTTTACAATATCATAGGAATGAAAATATTAGCCTTTGAAAAGTTTCCAATTCAACTTTGATTTTGAAAAGAAGACTTAAACAAAATTTTGCCATTATAACGGCTCATTTTTTAGATAAAAACCTATAATGAAACCAATCATGACAACTAACTAAGAACATATAAAAAACAAATTACTCTCATACAAACACACACACTTTCATAAAGATGAACAAAGATGAACAGAAGGATAAAAAGAAGAAGAAAAATGAGCCACCCAAATCCATTTTCATTCCAAGTAGTGAGAAAAAAGAAAGAACATACTTTTATTTCAATAATTAAAACTATTACAAACTATTACAAAGCTAAAGAGAAAGCTAAAACAAACATAAGAATGGAGGGGGGAGAAAGTTCTCCTTACATTGGATTGGAAACACCAAGGGCAGCCCACAAGAAGACAAACTAAAGTTGGCTCAAAAAAGTGAACCCTTGGGCATTACAGAAAATTTTTATTTGTAGGAAAAATTTCGGGTATGACATGCCCTGGTCACGGGCGTGATAGTGGGGCGTGTCAAGGCTGCTATGTAATACTTGGCTTCTTTGGCGAGCTTGCGCCGTTTTGGAAGGTTCGGGAAGGTGACACGTGGTAGTCACGGGCGTGACAAGCTTGTCACCGGCACGTCAAGCAGTGGTCGACAATCTTCGAGCAGCTATCGATGATCTGGAGGCTTCTGGTAGGAACACGTGGCAATCATGAGCTTGATAGGCTTGGTCACGGGCATGTCGGGGGGCATGACTTGGAGAGCTGATAGTTCTGATCTCGGCAGTATTGAGTGTGAAAAAGCATTGAGTGTCGACATTGACATGGGCGCAACGGGCTTGGTCACGGGCGTGGCAAGATGGCTCTGAGTGTCTACATCTGAAATCGTTGAGTTTCTACTGGCTGAAGGCATTTAGTGCCCTACAGGGGCGTGTCAAGTCAATGGCACGGGCATGTCAAGTCCAATTTTTGACTTTTTTCTGAATTTTTCTGGAAAAAAAAACTAAGTTAGAAATAAAATTTGCAAAATATAAACAATTTATTGAACAAAACAAACAAAAAGGGCAAAAATAAAATAAAATCTCATAATAACAATACTATAAAAGTAGGTATAATTACAACTTATCAATCTTCAGCCCAGGCTTTAAAAGCTCACATGAAGGGGGATGTAGTTTTCTTGATTTACTTCGAGCTGAAGGAGTTGGCGATTGATATCAAGGATGTGCTGGTGGTGCGCGATTTCCCCGTGGTATTTCCGGAGAAACTGCCATGATTTCCCCCACACAGAGAAGTAGATTTTCAAATCTAGTTAGTACCGGGCGCCAAGCCTGTATCAAGGATTCCTTACCGAATGGCAATGAAGGAACTCGCTGAGTTTTGAGTTCAGCTGTAAGAGTTGGTAGAATCAGGGTTTGTTTGCCCCAGATCATCACCTTGGGGAGCCCTTGTTCTATTCGTTAAGAAGAAATATGGAACCCTGCGATTATGTATAGACTATCGGGTGCTAAACCTACTGACGGTACGAAACACCTATACGTTACCTCGGATCGATGAGTTATTCGATCAACTGGTGGGAGCGCATTGGTTTTCCATGCTAGATTTGCGCTCGGGATATTATTAGTTGAGAATACAACAGGATGATATTCAGAAAATAGCTTTCAGCTCAAGGTACGGCTTGTATGAGTTCACAGTGATGTAGTCTGGACTCACAAATGCCCCATCAGCTTTCATCCGCCTTATGAACAAAGTGTTTGAGCCCTATCTAGATGTTTTCGTCATTGTTTTCATCGACGACATCTTGGTATACTCCAAGACGGCGGAAGAACATGTCGGGCATCTGGCTTTAGTACTGAAGAAGTTAAAAGAGCACGCCCTGTTCGCTAAGTTTAGTAAGTGCGAATTCTGGCTTAGGGAGGTTGCTTTCTTTGGTCATGTGATCAGTGGGGCTGGGTTAGCTATAGATCCGGCCAAAGTGCGTGCCGTGAAGGAGTGGTCGCCTTTGAAGTTAGCGGCCAATGCATGGAGTTTCCTTGGACTTGCCGGGTACTACCGCAAGTTCGTAAAGGGATTCTCAAAGGTTGCTCTTCCTCTTACTTCCCTAACAAAGAAAGGTTTGTCGTATGAGTGGACACCCAAATGTGAATCTGCGTTCCAAGAAATAAAGGACAAACTTACATCCGTACCCATCCTAGCCCTTCCATCCGAGAAGGAAAGATTTCAAGTTTACACGGACGCATCATATCAAGGAATGGGAGTGATATTTGTGCAGTACGGTCATGTGATCGCATATGCTTCAAAATAATTGGAGAAGCATGAAATCAACTATCCAGTACATGATTTGGAGTTTGGAGCAGTGGTGTTTGCCTTGAAGATTTGGAGGCACTACCTATACGGTGTACACTATGAAATCTTCTCGGATCATAATAACTTAAAGTACATCCATACCCAGAAGGAATTGAATCTAAGATAGCGGCAGTGGTTGGAGTTTTTGTGCGAATATGAATTCACACTGAACTACCACAATGAAAAAGTAAATTCTATAGCAGATGCTTTGAGCAGGAAGGTGCCGGAAACAAGCCCCGAGTCTCGGTTGATGCTTATGGGGTTAGCTCGGATGCTTGAGGAGATGGAGATAACTTTGGTATATAAGGACCAACCAGACGGGTATACAGAGTACTTGACCACGATAAGCATAGTATGCGATGTTCGAGACTAGATCCGGGCGGAGAAAGGAAGGGATGAGGCTCTGGCCCCGACAATAAAGTTAATTGAAGATAGGACAACCAACGAGTACTCTCTAAAGGACGGCCTTGTTCATTTCCGTGGCCGGTTTTACATTCCCAAGGGCGGTAAAATTCGGGAAGATATCTTGAGAGAGGCGCACTGCTCTAAGTATTATGTGCACCCTGGGATTACTAAGATGTACGCCGACTTGCGGAAGACCATGTGTTGGCCGGGAATGAAGAAAGATGTCACACCCTTTGTTACGCATTCCGATGCCTGTCAAAGGGTGATGACAGAATGCAGGAGCCCCGGTGGATTGTTGTAGTAATTTCCCATCCCCGAGTGGAACTTCGAGGATATCTCCATGGACTTCGTCCACGGTTTACCTCGCTCCCGCTCAGGGAATGATTCGATATGGGTAATCGTTGATCCCATGACGAAGGTTGCCCGATTCATACCTATGAAGAAAGAAGCACACGTGGATGTTTTGGTATGCCTTTTTGTGGAACAATTCGTACGGTATCATGGCGTGTCAAAAACAATCGTTTTTGACCGGGTTGGTCGGTTTACCTCTAGGGAATGGAAGGTTGTGCAGGCAAATTTGGGTTCGTGCCTTACCTTTAGCAAAACGTTTCACACTCAGACCGACGGGCAATCTAAAAGGACCATCAGGAAAATGAAGAATTTATTAAGGTTGTGTGTGTTGGATAGAGGAGAGCCGAGGGAAAGGCTCCTACCCTTGGTAGAATTCTCATAATATAATAGCTATCAAGCTAGTATCGGGATGGCGCCCCATGAAGCCCTAAATGGAAGAAGGTGTAGAACACCCTTGTCATGGGTGCAGGATGAAGATCCGAAGGCTTTAGGAATTGAATACATAGATGATACTGATGCGGCTGTGAGGCTAATATGGGACCGCATGCTTGAGGCTCAAAGTCGATAAGAAAATATTATAATGCAAAACACCGGAAGATGGAATTTTAAGTGGGCGACAAGGTATTCTTAAAGATCAGGATGATGCATGGAGTATCTCTGGTACGTGGTGTGAAGAAGCTCAACCCAAGGTACGTTGGGCCCTACGTTATATTTGAAAGGATTGGCCCATTGGCATATTGGTTGGAGTTTCCGACGGAGCTAGAGAATCTTCATGACGTATTCCATGTTTCGTCACTCCGAAAGGCGTTGTTGCGGCCTGAACAATATGTCCCAACCACTTACGAGGTAGTTATAACTGATAGGTCTGTGCGATAAGAGCCTGTGCGGATAGTGGACAGCGAGATGAGGATTTTGCGCCGCAAAAGTATTCCTCTGGTAAAAGTGATGTGGTCCAATCATGGGAAAGAGGAGTACAAATGGGAGACGGTGGACTTTATGCAAAATCGCAACTCGAATATGTTTCATCAAGGTAATCTTTTAAAGCATATTTTATTTTATGTCTATTTTATTTTGTTTATAGGAATTATAACATCCCGAATCGCGCTAGGACCATTGTGCATGCTTTTGATTCAGGACAGCTGATTAAGGCTCAGAGAGTGCAGGCGATCAGGCGCGCACTCGTGGGGAAAAACTAAGTTGGCCCTGTGTAGGACTCAGGTAGAGACACAGGCGTGTCCCTACCCGTGTGCCGTGGCTTTGAGTGTCATGGTGTTGAGTGATAAGAAAATTTCATTGAGTGAATTGTCCCAAGAATGATACGGGTAGAGACACGTGTTTGTCCCTACACATATGTCATGGAATTGAGTGGCATGACATTGATTGTCTATTCTATGTATGACATGGGTAGAGACACGGGCGTGTCACTACCCGTGTTTTGTAGCGTTGAGTGGAACAATGTTGAGTGCCATGGCATTGAGAGTTAAGCAGTCATTTTTCCGAGAAGTACACGGGTAAAGATACGGGTGTGTCCATACCCATGTTCGTCAAGTAAAGCTCAACGAAATATGTCCAGAGCAGGACACGGGTATAGACATAGGCAGAACCACGGCCGTGTCACCTTGATATAGGAATAGACACTGGCATGTAAGTACCCGTGTATGTGCATGAAGCAGCAGTCGAACCGTTGACGTCGTTTTGCCCGAGCTTGAAAACGGGTAAGGACACGGGCGTGTCCCTACCCATGTCACCTCTGAATAAAAAGGGCAAAATGAAACCCAAGCCGTTTTCATTCTCTTCCAAGCAACATCTTCTGAAGAAAACTACTGGAGGAGGGAATAACATGCTAGAGCCAACCAAACTTCATGAGGAATCGCCACCGCCGCCAAGGAAAAGGGATGCCGACGAGAAGAATGAGAAGATCCATGGCTAGAGATGGCGGAACCACTGGAAATGAGATTATCTTCCTCCCCTCTCCCTTGGTGCTAGATCTGTAGTTATCCTTAGGCGAGATATCGACTCAAAAGAGTCTTGATGTGTGAGATGAAGATTTCTAGGAGGGCCATGCTAGAACTTGTGTTCTAAGGTTTAGTCATCTTCAACCTCCCCTTCCTTCAAAGTGATGATGGGGGTGGTTTCGTGAAGAGGAATGGCCTTAAGAGGGTCAATAAGGGTGGAGGAACTTCTGTTTATGAGTTGGGAGGATCGGCATGAGGAGGAAGATGAACCGATGTCGTTCATCTCACCTCAATATGCGTGCAGAAATCTGTGTTCTGCACGCAGTGACCTTCTTGGCTATTTTCAGGAGAGATATGTCCATATTTGGGCTTCTGACGAAACACGAAAATCGTAGTCCTGTAAATTACCTTTCCGACAAGTGGTTACATGACTTTGGGAGAAGTCTGTAGCCATAGGAATGTTTGATTAAAGTAGAGGGCTGTCAGACGAAGCGTGCATAAATTGTATTCTGTACGCAGCAGGTTTTGGATCCCATTTCTTATTTGATACAGTCTGATCTGGGTTTCAGACTGAACATAAAACTTGTGGCCCATGGAAAGACCTTTCCATCAAGGGGTTACACACACTCACCGGATTTCTTGTATCCACGGGAATCTAAGGTGGAAGTTGATGTTCAGCAGGTGTTCTGCACCTGTAATTCCGGGGTTAGTGTAATGTTGGGTTAGTACCCGGAAGAGATTTTGTAACAATCAGACGTTTAGTTGTCGGCGATTCATAATATGCCTAATTGTGATGATTCAACACATGATGAAATTACTGGATAGACCCCACGTAAACAAATGGTGAAATGTTATGTGATTGAACGAAACGACTTGGTGGGGTTTAGTGAACGAAGGGTAATTAGTCGTTTAATAACAAGATTTATTGGAGCTTGGGTAATTGATTCGGTGTTGGTTGTATGAACATGTGCGGTATTAAATAGATGGTTAACTCATGCGTACACAAATTATTGATTTTGGTGAAGGAGTTGTAAGTGGTGATGTTAAAGTTATGTGACCATAGAATTAGACGTAAACATGGTCTTGAGGCATGTCATATAAGGGAGTCTAAAATGGTTCATTGTATGAGGTGGTCCGCCACCTCTGTTTGTGGTAAACCCTTGAGATGACTTGGGCACCGGATTGTGAAAGGGGTGAGTGCGGATATCTGATCGCACTGGTTGGTAATGTTAGGAAGAACCATAAATGAATGGTTGGGCTTGGTCCTCGGTGTTCATGTCCCGAGGCTCCTTCCGTGCCAAGTGGTCGGTTGGCCATGGTCCTCGTGCTCTTTTCTGAGGATCCATCTGTACCACGATGTAGTTATCATGCATGTGGTGTTAGTCGACACACAGTGTCGTAATCCTGGGTTAAGGATATTGTGGCAGGTCTACGGGCTCGTCAATCGTCACACCGATGGGAGTTGATAGCTAGACCTTGGGCAGTTGGGCTTGGTCCTCGGTGTTCACGTCCCGAGGCTCCTTCCATACCAAGTGAACGGTTGGGCTTGATCCTCGTGCTCATTTTCGAGACTCCTTCCGTATCACACCTTAGGCCAGTTTGGGGCTACGATCTCGGTGCACATCTACTCGAGACACCCGCTGAGCCGTAGAACGCATGTCAGATATGCTGTTCTGTTCTTAGCGTTGAGGAGTACGATGGCCTAGGCCAGGTAGTATGGAGGCCAGCCTAGTAGTTGAGATGCCCGCTCCACTATCACCGTCTTGCCACAACGGATGACGTCTGCGAGGATAGCTACCTTCTCGAAAAGTGGGAACTTCAAGTCTGTATCGACATAGCGATTGCATGTGCGTGATCATGGGTGAGTCATTGCATTACATACATATCATTACACTTATTTGCATTCACAAAGATCCTCATCGTATAAGTTTGTATAGGCACTGCTATACGATGAGTTACTTACTGCTGAACAGTCCTCAACTTATATGCTTGTATGGGCATTCATATAAGTTGAGTTACTTACTGTTATAATATTATACTCTCATGCGGCTATAGATAATAGAATTGCTAGAAAATGATGTTGCTCATTTATTACACTGCTTTACACACATAGTGATATACCACCTGCTTGTACCTATGTTTATATATAGTGTACCCTATTCCTTTCTCCGCCCGGTGCCGAGGAGTCGTCGGGGGAGCGGATGTGAAGCCACTTAGTCTTTATGACTAACGATTGCTACAGCTTCCTTTTTAGGAGGAAACCCCGCAGGTAGAGCAATAGATTATACAGCCGGACAGCTAGGCCAGGACAACAGGGCTTGAGGGGACGGTACCGTCGCTACCGTCAGTTACTTATGTGAGTTTGAAAGGTTTTTGTTGTACCCCTTTTTGGGAAAACTATTTACGTAATCTTATATTAGAAGCTTGTTGTAGGTTCTTAACATATGTATTTTATGGACTATATGCTTTGTGTGGATTTGACTTCTGTGTTATATTATGGTTGGGTTAGCAATGTGTGATATTTGTTGTGGCCGGTAGAATAGGCATCTTGTGGTACAGGCTTACCCGAGTGTTAGTGCTACCGTAAGGCGCATGTTTTGGGCATTAGACCCCTCTCGTGCCGTGTTCTGTGTTATGGGAGGGGGGTCTTACAGTTTCATGAAGAGGAATGGTTTATTCAGAGTAAATAATGGAGGAGGAAGTACTTCATAAGTTCTGATTAAATGTCTAAAGGAAGAAGATGAACTGATGTCATTCATCTTGCTTTAAGATGCATGCAGGAATCAGTTTTCTGTGCGTAGCAAACTTCAAGTCCTTTTTCGGGAATGTTACGACCAGATCTGGGCCTTTGGCTTGAAATGAAAGTCGTATCCCTTGTAAAGACATTTCCAATTGATTCTTAACCATTTTCATACAAGTCCTGTAGGCTCGGGAGTGTCTAGTCAAAGTTATTGTACAATAGAGTCATATGTACATGCTCCTCTCGGGTTAATGTATAGCCGGGTTTGAATTAAGCCAAGAAGTCATAAGAAATTTCGATTGAGGTTTTGCATGTGGTTTGCTGGACCTAATATATTAATGATTAAGGTAAATAAATTATTCTTAGCATCGAGTAGGTAGGTCCATAAGCAAAACGAATGGTTGGGTGAAACGTGTTCGTGCAAATGAGTTGGTGAAGTTCAATAATCAATCAGATGTCTGTTATTAACAAGTGGTTGATTGGATAGATACTTAAGAAAGTAAATAAGGTTTATGTTTTGGTAAACTTACGATATACGTAATCGTGATAAACAAACAGTTTGATGGAATACGATTATAATGACAGTTTGAATGATGTTGACTAACAAATGATTTGGGTAAGTGAGTGAACAAATACATTGGTAACTTTGATTGTACAAATGGTATTCTTGTGGGAGCATATTTGATTGTGAATGCTTGACTTTAAGATGGAATAGGATGAGGTTAATTCAAGGCTATGTGATAGGACGATTAATGAGATGTGTTTAGTAATCCACTGCTTATAGTTGTGTCTCCCTACGGGTAGCGGTATGGGGTTGGTGTATTTTCTAAGGTTTCTTGCCGCCTCTGTAAACGATGAACCCTTATGTTGTTTGGTAATATGGAAGGGTTGAAGTACGTGTGTGTTTTTCGCACTATAATGATGTGTTGAAATGAGACTCGGTGAGGATCATTTGTGTGCTGTTAAGCATAGGATGTGAATAATAAAACAGGACTCGGTGTGGAGCCCTTATATGTGAAATGAATCAGGTGTGAGTTGACACACAGTGTTATAATCCTGGGTTAAGGATAGTGTGGCAGGTCTATAGGCTCATCAGTCATCACACCGACAGGAGTTTGCAGATACACTTGCACGGTTTAGGCCGTGACCTCAGTGCTCATTCTCGGGGCCCCTCTGTGCTAGTGGACGGTTTGGCTTTGTATTCGGTGTTCTCAAGGCCCTTTCTGTGCCATAACTTAGGCCAGTTTGGTCTATGTTCTTGGTGCACATCTACCCAAGACACCTCTGAGTTGTTGTACATATGTGAGCTTCGTTGTTGTGTTATTATATGTTAGGCATACGGAGGCCTCAGCTAGGTAGTGTGTATTCCATCCTAGTAGTGGAGATTCCCGCTCTACTGTCACCGTATGGCCACAACGGATGGCTCCTGAGAGGTTAGCTACCTTCTTGAAAAGTGGTAACTACAACTCTGTGTCGACATAGGAATTGCATTTGTGTGAGCATGGGTTAGTCATCATAATGCATTCATAACATTACATTGCACTACATTGATCCTTATCATATAAGATTGTATGGGCACTCCTTATATGATAAGTTACTTTTGTAACACCCCTAACCGTCAAATAACATATAGAAGTAGGTCCGGCGGGGGAATGACGCCATATACCCCAAACAGAACGAAGGGTTACTAATGAAACAATCCTTCCAATAACACACGTCCTACACAGAGAACATTCGAGCGGAAGCATTTTAAATGTTGCAAAGAAAAGAACCCAAGCCACAACATGAGTGTCCACTAAAAACCCAAAGTAGGAATGAGCGTAAAAATACACAAAGTACATGGCCTTATGGCCTTACAAGAGTTTACTTTAAACAATAAGTGTCTTCCTAACATCGGCACGCATGCCGGTCACACATGAGTATAATAGTAAACGTTTGCATTGGCCTTCGAAGGCCGGCTCAGCAACAAGGGCTTCAGCCGGCTATTTTCCACTAGGCTCTGCAGCACTTGCAATAAACATACCACCGCAGCGGCGACAAACAAAAGCAACGGTCAGCTAAAGCTGACCAAATTATAACGACCCCACCCCGGATTTAAGGTGGCGGTGCTCCTTCCCTGCATTTTAGTAGTATAGCCAAACAATATAGGAAAATCACAAACTAGCACACTTCGCCATAGGCGTAGGAACAAACGGCCGCACACCCCGTGCTCTCAGGGCACATTCTCCGTGAAATCGGTGAAATCTACAGTCTCACCACCTCCCTTGGACGGCAAACCTCGTGAGCATTAAAGTCTTTTCGACCTAAGCCTAAGACCCTCCATCTATGCAGAAGGTAGGTACCACGTACCTTAGGTCACTTTAACCGAACCATATAGAGCGTGTACGATTCCACCAAACCCGTTGCTCACACCACCATATCAATTTAAGCCATAGGCGTGGGTCAAGCTTCCCCTAGTCCCAAATCGATCACAAAAATTGTACATAACCCAGTTATGTGCAAGTTGGCTCCCAGGCCACAATGATGGCAGAATCACGCTTCTGCACAGTTTTCCGGGTGCATCTTGGGGTTAGTCCCCAAGGCTCCCGGTTGCAATATACCACGTAGAAAACCCGAAAAGCAAATAACACAGAGTCTTCTTTGGAATTACAAGCATAATGAAAACATCACAGATCCAGACCAACTTGTCCGGGTAGGCTTCACACACCATGCCTATGTTCGTACATTGATTCCGGACTCTATATGCAAAACAACGGGGACTATTCATGTCCACCCAAAGGAATACCTCGCACATACCGCTCACTCGTGGGAGGGGGTTTCCTATGCAAAAAGGAAGAGGAATTCACATGTCCAAGAAGAGAATCGTTACCCTTGCGGTTCGCTTTGGTGCCATGAAGAAGAGAAGAAACTTAGACGGATGAAAAGCACCGCAATGGCCTCACCTCTACAGATCTTGACTCGGCTCTCGATTTTGGACTCTGAAGCTCCACCGGCGGCCGGATTTCTCCTTCTCCTTCTTCTTTTCTCTCTCCTCTCTCTAACACATTAGAAAGAGAAAACCTAAATAGAAATGAGGGTTTCACCCCCTACGCCCTTCCTTATAATTGCAAGGACAAATCTGGACCCTTAGATTCCTTTAGAAGGAAACGAACGGCCACAATTCGTACCTAAAAACACTTTCCTAGGCCGAACACGACCTGTTATATGACCGTGTCACAGGCCGTGTCTCACACTCGTCGTAAACCAGTTAACACAGAATAGGACATGGCCTCTGACTTGGCTTGGGACACGCTCGTGTCAAACATGGACACGCCTGTATCATACGTTGTGTGCCCCAATCGACGTTGAAACCGTTGCATCTAAAACAGAACGCGACAATGTGAAACGTCGGTATCACAGGTCGTGGGCCCGACATGCCTTTGGACACGCCCGTGTCCCAGGTCGTGTAACTCACTCGACATATCCCGACATCACAAAAAGCAGGACACGACCCTTGACATGCCCATGTCAAAGGTCGTGTGCCCTATCTGGCTTGGCTCCGAGGATTGTCAACTGCATTTAGTCGACCTTAAGAACTACACGGCCTTGGACATGCCCGTGTGACAGGCCATGTGAACCTAATTAGGCATAAAATTGGCCTCAGAATGCTATCTGTTCATTAATGCGTTCTAGGGACGTTACAATTCTCTCCCTCTTAAAAGAATGTCGTCCCGAAATTACAGAATGGAAGAGACACAAAAATTATACGGTACCTGAGTGAAATAACTCGGGATTCTCCTCAAGCATGGTCTGATCTCGCCTTCACTAAAGCTTCTCACGAACGCAGTTGTCCCATCGAAATTTGACCATCCTTATGTTTTTATTACGAAGTCGCTTGACTTCAAAGTCCTCAATAAGAACGGGCTTGACCTTCATCGTCAACCAATTTTCAACCAGTATTTGATCGATCGCAATAACTTATGACAGCCCTTGCACTGCCTTCCACAACAATGATATATGGAATACGTCGTATAGACCACACAGTTCCACTTATAACTTTAGTCCATAAGATGCTTTACCAATTCACTCTAGAATCTCAAACAGTCCAAGATACCTCGGGCTCAGCTTCTTCAAGCATCGTACCCGTGAAACACCCTTAAATGGCTTAATCTTCAAATATACCCATTCGCCAACATCAAATTCAACGTTCCTATGTTTGACATTATAGTATTTATCCTGCCTGTCTTGAGCGATCAGAAACAATTCTCGTTTAGATCGTACAAAAAAATTGGCGTCTTCCACCTCTTTTTATTTGTACAACTTTGACTCACCCGTCTCCAACCAAGATATCGACGTGCGGCATTTTATACCATAATGGGCCTCGAAGGTTGCCATTTAAATACTCGCTTGGTAGCTATTTTTATAAGCAAACTCATCCATGTACAGGTGATCTTCCCACCGCTTTCCAAAATCCAAGATGCATATGCAAACAATGTCCTCCATCATCCTATTGAACCTCTCGGTATGACCATCCGTCTGCGGATGAAAAGCCGTGCTGAAACTCAGCTTGGTTCCCAACAATTGATGCACTAACTTGATGTAGGGATGTCCGGAATCAGAGATCTCTACGGTAAAAGTCAATCTATGCCCAATCTCGTCTTAGATCTACCGCACCTACACAGCACCTATCGCCCACAATATTTCCTCGTCGCAAACGCAGCACAAAAATAACAAGGAGGAATGGTCGACTCGAAAATAGCGATCGAAACTTTGAGTCGGATTATTCCCCAAATCAACACAAAGGTTGCCACTCCTTTTTGAGAGCGAAATCAAGGCTATAGGCCAAGATCCGCTCCGGCAAATAGGATCCACCCGATCCGGAAATAAAAGCCTAGCAACGGCGATTTCGAAATGAAAGTGCAGCGATTAGATTAACAAAACGGATAAAATGACTTGCATATTCCACCACAACTAAGAAGAAGAATCGCGAAGATGGGGTATGAGAAGTAACCCAACCGGAGAGCGTTTCACACAAGATAACTGTGCGAGATTCACTCTCTCCACGGATCCACCGGCGTCACACCGAAGGGTTGCAACCTTCTTCCAAGGAGTCGCACCGAAGGAAGCCGCGCCGGAGTCGCACCGAACGGATGGAGGAGGCAAGGGGGCGGCGGCTTCACACCACAAGAGGGGGCGGCGGTAGAGGGAGAACCTCCTTGGCCGAATTCTCAAAGAGAAGGATTTAGGTTTTCAATCTTCACTAATGATCTCATAATATGGCCTCCTTAAATAGGAGTTACAAACAAGCCTTAATCATTCATGATGGAGATGTAATCTCATCCATCCAAATGGTTAAATGCACACCAACATAAAATATTGTCCAAATGAAAAATAAACTTGCAAACATTGAATATAAAATTATCACTTCAAACTTGGATAATTTTATATTCCTAAAATAGAAACAAAGTGCAAGAAAGTAGGGAAATATTTTAATGCGTCGCGGCGGATGTTATACGCCGCGGGCGGAGGTTGTAACGTAGCCTTCCGTTAGCGTCACCATGACGCCTCACGTCCTTTAGTTGAACCGCCTCAGCAACCGGATCAACAGCATCGCCAGTATCGTCTCCAAGTAGAGGTGGCGGAGGTGCGCCATCAATCCTCCCCCGCTCAAAATCACGCATCTCCGTAGCGTGGTCCAAGAGATAGCAGTGAAGGAGATCGGCATCCAAACTTCGCAGCTCCAACTCGAGTACCCAAGAGTCATCCGAAGGGGGGCAGTCACGCCAACGGATGAGAAAACGGCGGGTGTCTCCATCAGCAGTGGTAACCGGCTCAGCATCAAGTATCATCTATGGGGTGGAAAACGTCCGTGGAAACCTGGGGAACATAGTAGCAGTAGGCAAGAAAGAAGACAACATACCATCTGATGAAATACCTGCGGGGAACGTAAGAGAGAGATCATCCGTTCTACCACTCCCCAACCCATGAGAATTTAAAGTGGGAGAAGAAGACGACAAAGAAATCAACTCTTGTGGTGGCGACACAAACATCGTTAAATCCGAAATGTTAAAAATGGGGGAGATACCCCAATCAGCAGGCAAGTCCAAAACGAAAGCGTTGTCACCTAACTTCTTAATGATCCGAAAAGGGCCGGTGCGCTTTGGTGCTAACTTTTTAACGGTGCCAGTTGGCAAGCGTTCGGGAACTAAACGGACTAAAACCAGATCGCCAATTTTAAAGTTTGATACTCTCCTATGTAAATTAGCGTGCGCCAGATAAGAGTCGTACTGTGTATTCAAAGTGGCCCGTATACGTGCATGTAGATCATGGATGTGTTGGGCAAAGGATTGTGCAAATTGACTTGCCTTGTACGTTGGGGGCAACGACACCAAGTCAAGCGGCACAGGAGCTTTATAACCATGGACAATCTCATTCGGAGACATACCCGTAGACCGATTTTTGGAATTATTGTAGGCTAATTGGGCGTGGGGCAAGAGAAGATCCCAAGTGCCCAAATGATCGCTCACGAGGCATCTTAACAAATTCCCTAAACTCCGATTAACCACTTCCGTCTGTCCATCCGTTTGGGGATGATAGGCGGAGGAAAACAATAATTTTGTCCCCATTAACATCCATAGAGTTTTCCAAAAATAGCTAGTGAATTTTACGTCTCGATCCGAAACTATGGTCTTTGGCACTCCACGATGACTAATGACTTCTTTAAAATATAATTTAGCGACGTGAGACGCATCGTTTGTTTTACTGCATGGGATGAAATACGCCATCTTGGAAAACCTATCCACAACTACAAAAACGGAATCATGACGGCGTTGGGTAGGGGGAAGGCCTAATACAAAGTCCATACTAACATCTACCCAAGGCATGGAGGGAATAGGCAAGGGTGTATATAATCCTACATTGGTTTTACCACCCTTAGAAACCTGACACGTTCGGCAGCTACTCACTACTCTTCCTACCATAGCCTTAAGTTTGGGCCAATAAAACTTTTCCTCGACTAACGTAATTGTCCTATCTCTACCGAAGTGACCACTCAACCCTCCACTATGCAATTCCCAAATGATATGTAGACGTAACGATGACTGCGGAATACATAGCTTTCCGTTCCTAAACAGGTAACCGTCCATAATGACGTATGCAGATATCGTCGTGGGGGAACTATCCTGGGCTGATAAATAGAAGTCTTGGAAGTCAGGACACGTAGCATACTCATCCTTAACCCGCTCAAATCCTATGACATGTACTTCCATAGAAGTGAGTAAAAGTGTTAGACGACTAAGGGCGTCAGCGACTCGATTATCAGCTCCCTTAAGGTGTTTGAGATTAAATGTGTATCCTTGTAGGAAAGCTACCCACTTAGCATGTCGTGGGCTGATTTTATGTTGGCCGTTAATGAAACGTAAGGCCTCATGATTGGAGAGAATCACGAACTCCTTGGAGAGGAGATAGTGTCTCCAATGGTGTAAGCATCGGACTACAACATAAAATTCCCTATCGTAATTTGAATAGTTCAGCTTGGGGCCTGACAACTTTTCGCTGAAATAACTAACGGGATGGCCCTCTTGGCTCAAGACACCTCCAATCCCCACCCCAGATGCATCACATGTGATCTCAAAGACTTTTGAAAAGTCTGGTAGATGTAAGACAGGTGCCTCAGTCATAAGTTTCTTTATTCGTTCTAAAGCATAGGTGGCGGACTTCGTCCACGTAAACTCTCCCTTCTTCATACAGTCGGTAATAGGTGCCATAATACTACTGAAGTCTCGTATGAAACGACGATAGAATGTGGCTAACCCATGGAAACTATGCACCTCACGTAGGGTGGTTGGCACGGGCCAGTCCTTGATGACCTGAACCTTACCCGGGTCAACTCGAATACCCTCAGACCCGACTATATAGCCTAAGAACTCTACCTCCGAGGCATAGAAAGTGCACTTCTTAAGATTGAGAAATAAAGTTTCTTTCCACAGGGTGGAAAGGATCACTCTCATGTGGGAGATGTGCTCGGCGGTAGAAGTGCTATAGATCAGAATATCGTCAAAGTAGACGACAACGAACTTCCCCATGAATGGCTGAAAGACGTGGGTCATCATCCGGGAGAAGGTACTCAGGGAATTGGATAACCCAAAAGGCATCACAAGCCACTCGTACAGACCATCCTTTGACTTAAACGCCGTCTTCCACTCATCGCCCTCTCGTATCCTAATCTGGTGATAGCCACTTCGAAGATCTAATTTGGACAATATGGTGGCTCCAGACAAGACGTCCAATAAATCATCCAGACGGGGAATAGGGAACCTGTATTTGATGGTGATTTTGTTGATAGCTCGGCTATCAACGCACATTCTCCATGTACCGTCCTTCTTGGGGGCAAGTAGGGCGGGTACCGCACACGGACTCATGCTAGTCCTAATAAAACCCTTCTCAAGCGAGCCCTCTATCTGGGTTTGCAACTCCTTGTGTGCCGCGGGATGGAGTCGATAGTGGGGCTGATTTGGCAAGGAAGACCCCGGGATGAGATCTATTGTATGTTGGATATTTCTAAGCGGGGGTAATGTAGACGGCAACTCATCCAGGTATACGTCCTTATACTCTTCCAACAGTACCCGTAACTCACTAGGTAGCTCATCCAAAAGACTAGATTCGGGTTTCGCACTCAGGAGAACGAGCGCATACATGATCCCATCATAAAACGGGTCGCTCGTGAACTCCTTCCGACCAACTAGATTCAACGTCTTCCTCTCTACAGGAATGGTGGTATCCTTAGCCAAAACTACGGGCTCCTTGGGGATGGTGGGCCTCAACGTGATGGTTTTGCCATTGAATTTAAATTCATAAGAGTTGGCTCTACCAAAATGAGTCACATCACGGTCGTACAACCAAGGGCGGCCTAACAACACATAACAGGCGTCCATCGGAAGAACATCACACCAAACCTCATCAATATAAGATTTGAATGAGAGAAGTACCAGGCATTACTTGGTAACAGGTACGGAGATCTTGTTGATCCAAGCAACCTGATACGGGGTCGGGTGTGGTTCCGTGGTCAAGGACATACGTGCTATGACATTCTCAGATACAACGTTTACACAGCTACCACTATCAATAATAAGCTTACAAAGCTTTTCGCCACTCTTAAAGATCAGAGAAAATATACTCGTCCTCTTCCAGTCATCTAACGGACGAGGAGTGGTCAAGATACAACGCATCACCATAAGGGGGTGATCGTCCTCTAAATCACTTGGGACCCCTTCCGGGTCGCTCTCCTCAGCAGCCTCATAAACATAATCCGCAAGATCGGTCGTCGACTCTAATAGGGCTATGGCTTTAGTCTTCATTGGGCATTCGAAGGCATAATGACCTTGAATGCCGCAAGAGTAACATGTAGCGTTAGTCTTGTTAACCTTTCCTATGGGAATACGTTCGCTCGCGGGGTTCTTGGCGTTCCTAGCAGTGATTACTACGGACTTGGACTCGGTCGACCGGTACTTCCCTTTGTCCTGATATGTGGAGGAAGATGCTCCGGTAGAGGATTTTCCCTTCGCATGGGAGTAATGGGAGTGAGCCTTAGAGGCTAAATGATTCTCAATGTCGAGGGCGGCATTGAATGTCGTGTTCAGATCTGTGTGACCATAACGCAAGAGCTTCCGCTGAATTTCGGGTTGAAGCCCCTTACGAAACCTAGAAAGGGTGACTTCGGGGATCTCCCTCAGGTTACAACGCACCAACCGGTCCTTTAATTCTCCCATGTACTCTGATACAGAATTGGAGCCTTGCCGCAGGGAGGCGAGCTCGTCAAACATTTGTGTCCGATGGTACGCGGGGACGTACTGATCGGTCAACAAATTCTTCATGACGGTCCATCCAATAATTGGGTCTCCGTCCCCAGTCCCTAGTCTACGCTCTTCATTCAGCCAATAAGTTTTGGCGTGACCGTTTAGCTTCATCCTGACAACTTGGACCTTTTGGGGGTCCGTAAGATGGTGCCAATCATAATAGCATTCCATGTCCACTATCCATGTGAGGAAATTCTGTGGATCTCCCATACCATCGAAAGTGGGGGCATCAATTTTGATGGCCCTTGTAATATCAAACTCTCGCCCGTGGCGATTGCCTCGAGGGGGCACTCGTGGGGAGTCGCCATCCGAATCCGAATCGGAAATATGTTGGCGCCGGTGGGGCAACTCAACATTAGCGGGAGGTGGTGGTGGCCTAGCTTGATTTTGTAAAATCTGTGTTAAGGTGGCCCTAAGTTCCGTCATATCGTTACGAAGACCTGCTATCGCTTCAGTGTTACGAATTTCGTGCTCGTTCTCAGCCATCCTAGACGTAGACGGTGCCGAATACTCCGTGCCTAGCCTAGTGCGCATGCAAGACCCTGAAAATTTTGAGAGATGAATTTCCCTAGGGCTGTAGCTATACTGAAAGTAATATGTTTTTATAAAAGATTAATGTGAAAAACATGTAGATCATTAAAAAAAAAAATTTCTGAAATTTCGCTAAAAAATGCAGATTTTAGCCCGCTATTAGCAGACCAACGAAAATTTGTTTTTTTGATTTTTTTTTCACCGATTTGATGGGGCTTAAGCGAGGACGTTTCAATTGGGAAATTGAGACGACCGCCTCTGATACCAAATTGATGTAGGGATGTCCGGAATCGGAGATCTCTACGGTAAAAGTCAATCTACGCCCAATCTCGTCTTAGATCTACCGCACCTACACAACACCTATCGCCCACAATATTTCCTCGTCGCAAACGCAGCACAAAAATAATAAGGAGGAATGGTCGACTCGAAAATAGCGATCGAAACTTTGAGTCAGATTATTCCCCAAATCAACACAAAGGTTGCCACTCGTTTTTGAGAGCGAAATCAAGGCTATAGGCCAAGATCCGCTCCGGCAAATAGGATCCACCCGATCCGGAAATAAAAGCCTACCAACGGCGATTTCGAAATGAAAGTGCAGCGATTAGATTAACAAAACAGATAAAATGACTTGCATATTCCACCACAACTAAGAAGAAGAATCGCGAAGATGGGGGATGAGAAGTTACCCAACCGGAGAGCGTTTCACACAAGATAACTGTGGGAGATTCACTCTCTCCACGGATCCACCGGCCTCACACCGAAGGGTTGCAACCTTCTTCCAAGGAGTCGCACCGAAGGAAGCCGCGCCGGAGTCGTACCGAACGGATGGAGGAGGCAAGGGGGCGGCGGCTTCACACCACAAGAGGGGGCGGCGGTAGAGGGAGAACCTCCTTGGCCGAATTCTCAAAGAGAAGGATTTAGGTTTTCAATCTTCACTAATGATCTCATAATAAGGCCTCCTTAAATAGGAGTTACAAACAAGCCTTAACCATTCATGATGGAGATGTAATCTCATCCATCCAAATGGTTAAATGCACACCAACATAAAATATTGTCCAAACGAAAAATAAACTTGCAAACATTGAATATAAAATTATCACTTCAAACTTGGATAATTTTATATTCCTAAAATAGAAACAAAGTGCAAGAAAGTAGGGAAATATTTTAATGCGTCGCGGCGGATGTTGTACGCCGCGTGCGGAGGTTGTAACGTAGCCTTCCGTTAGCATCACCATGACGCCTCACATCCTTGAGTTGAACTGCCTCAGCAACCGGATCAACAGCATCGCCAGTATCGTCTCCAAGTAGAGGTGGCGGAGGTGCGCCATCATAACTTCCAGTCATTGGAAGTGAACCGACCGTCTCAGTCACTCACGATACTGCGTGGCACTCCGTGCAGTCGACCAATGTTATCAACCTAGAGTTTTGCTAGCTTATCCACCGAATCATCCTTCCTATTCGGAATGAAGTGCGACACTCTCTTCAATATATCTACGATCACCCTGATGGCGTCATTTCCCTTCTGCAACCTTGGCAACCCATGCACAAAATCCACTAAAATATCATCGAACTTCCACTCCGGGATAGGTAAGGACTTCAAGAAACCTCCAGTCTTCTTGCATTCCACCTTCACCAAAGCGCACGTTTGACACTTCGCCACATAAAGTGACATGTCCTTCTTAAGTCATGCCCACTAGAACAACTTTTTCATATCCCTATACATCTTCGTGCTCCCCATGTGAATCGAGTACTTGGTATGATGAGCTTCGTACATTAATTTCTCCCGTAGTTTACCCACATATGGGACGCACAGACGACTGTCCTTCCATAATAGTTCATCCTAAACATTAAATTGGGAATTTGACCCATCCAAAGCCTCATCCATAAACTACTTCATGTTGTTATACCCATCCAGGGCTTGCTGAATCGTATCAGCAAGGTCATATTGCACCCTTGTCAGTTCAGTTGTTCTTCGACACTATTCTGCTTGTCAACACAAGAGATCTCAATTGCCTCCAAATCCCGAATCAAACGCTCATCATGTATAGACAACTAGTTGTCCTATGCGGGAGCCTTGCAACTTAATTCATTAGTAACCGCATTGCCTTTCCCAGGCACATAGTGTATCTTGAAAGTGTAGTCACCCAAGAACTCCATCCACCTCCGCTGCCGCATGTTTAGGTCCATTTGATCCAACAAGTACTTCAGGCTCTTGTGGTCAGTATAGATATCGACCTTCACACCATACAGGTAGTCCCTCCACAGCTTTAGGGAAAATATCACGGCCGCTAACTCCAAGTCATGGACTGGATAATTCCTCTTGTGTACCATCAACTGACGCGAGCAATAAGCTATTACACTCCCATGCTGCAGTAGAACACAACCCAAACCACTTCCTGAAGCATCAATGTTGATCTAAAATCCTTCGGTCCCACTCTTCCAACATAAAACAGGCGCCGTGGTCAACCGTCTTTTCAATTCTTCGAAAGCTTGTGCGCACTCAGGCATCCCAACAAACTTCTAATCTTTCCTCGTCAATGTCGTGAGGGGTAACGCTATCCACGAGAATTTCTCTACTAAGCGCCTGTAATAGCCGGCAAGCCCTAGAAAACTCCGAACTTTTGCTACCGTAGACAACACAGGCCACTCATGTATAGCAACTATCTTAGCCGGATCTACTGCAATTCCCTCTCCACTAACTATGTGACTAAGCAACTCTACAGAGGACAACCAAAACTCGCATTTAGAGAACTTGGCATACAGTTAGTTCCTCCTCAGCGTCTCCAACACCAAATGCAGATTCTTCAAGTGATCCTCCTCACATTGCGAGTAAACCAATATATTGTCGATAAAGACAATCACGAAGTGGTCTATGTACTCTCTGAATGTTCTGTTCATCAGATCCATAAACACGGACGACGCATTAGTCAGCCCAAACGACATGACGGTGAACTCATAATGCCTATACCATGTGCTGAAAGTTGTCTTGAGGATGTCATTTTCTCTTATCCTTAGCTAGTAATATCCGAATTTAAGATCCAATTTTGATTACACTGATGACCCAACTAACTGATTGAATAGATCGTCAATCCTTGGGATAAGAAACTTATTCTTCTCCATTAACTTATTCAGCTCTCTGTAATCAATACAGAGTCGCAAGCTTCTGTCCTTCTTCTTAACAAAAAGGGTCGGTGCGCTCCAAGGCGACGAACTTGGAAGCACATAACCCTGTTCCAACAGTGCTTGAAGTTGAACTTTCAGTTCCGCCATCTCCATAGGCGCTAACTGATACGAAGAGCATGAGACAGGTTTTGCACCTGACACTAGCTTAATAGAGAAGTCAATCTCTCGCTTAGGTGAGGCTCTAGGGAGATCGCCAGGGAACACGTCAGGATACTTGGATATAACCGGGATACTTTCCAAATAAGGCTTAAGATTCGAAGCATCCACTAGTGGGAAGAACAGATCTTCACCAGCACGAACTGCCTTAACCACCTGAAGAGCAGACATAAAAGTCTTGCTCGACCCTTTCAAGCCTGTAAATGTCGTCTCTCGATTAGTGCACAATATTTCCTCCTTGCGGTTGCAATCAATATATGCTCGCTACTCCGAGGGCTACTCCAAACCAAATAACACCTCGAACTCCACTAACGGTAGTAGCGATGCTTGCATATTGAACTCTTGACTTCCAATCTGTATCATTACGCAACAAACTCTATCTGCACACATTGAACACCCATTAGGAAACAACACATCCAATTTGTCCTTTGAAAATGAAGAAGGTACTCCGATGCCCGATATAAATCCTTCGGATAAAAAGGATTGTGAAGCTAACGTATCGAACTGTGCTCTCACCGGAACATCAAACATTGCTCTCCTCATTGGTTGATCAAGGTTTCTTCTCTAACTTTTGACGTCCGCTCCAGCAATCACGGGCAAAGTGTCCCGGCTTCCCACAGTTATAGCACCCGCCCGGGGTTCGGCTTGTAGTCTCCCCAGATGCACCAGATAAAGGGGTTGGACCCAAAGTCCTAGCCTCCTTATAAAACTTACGAAACCCAGACTTTGAGGAAGTCGACACCTTGAACTCCGTCTTCTTTGAACTAGAGTCCCTCTTCGCTTGTACTCTCTTAATATCTTTTTCCAATGATCGGGTCGTATTTACCAGGGTTAAGAAGCCCAACGTCATAGTCCCCGAGAGTAGTAGTCTTAGGTCGTCACGCAAACCATCCTAGAACCGGTTGGTCTTATGCTCCTCATCAGCAAACGTAGAGCTAGAATATAGACCCAACCATGTAAATTCATGGAGGTACTCTTCCACGCTACTGACTCCTTGCGTCAACCTCTAGAACTCATTTTCCATTGCGATCCTTACAGCCGAGGGAAGGTACCTTGCCAAGAATTGTCTCGAAAATTCCTCCGTCGAGACGTCCGTGAGTTCCCTTCCACCCAAGTGATGTAGCTCTAAACCTTCCCACCATAACCTTGACTCCCCATCCAATTAGAAGGTGGCTATGGTGGTCTACTGATACTCCTCTGTTTCCATAGCCGTCAAGACTCTTTTTACTCTGGAGAGCCATTCCTCGGCTTGGGATGGTGTTTATGTCCCCGAGAACACCGGAGGAGTAAATCCCATAACATGTTTGAGTTTCTTTCCAGTCTCTCATCTAGGTATCAACGGCTCTACCACCACTTGCTCAACCCTTCTAGGTTCTATCGCTTGAAGCGATACCTACTCCACCGCAGGGGCTATGTGCTGCACCGTCCTTGCCTGTTGGGCATTTATCATAGCAAACACCACTTCAGCCACCAGTCTTATAGTTTCTGCCGAAGGAGGGGTTGTAGGCACGTCATTCGTTGTGCTACATGCCTCAGAATACGGGTATTTTAAAGGCGCTTCACCACTCTTTGTAACCTATAGACGTACAAAACACCATTAAGTGATAGAAAAAAATTGCAAAAAGCAATTATAGGAACACACAGGTTCCTCAAACATGTGTATTTTCTTTCCTAAGTGGACATTCATGGGTTCTTTTTATGTTATAAGGATGACGCACATACATGTGATCACCACCCCTTAAAAAAATTTGTCCGCGAATTCATCTAAGCATGACCGAAAATGGTAGTCTGATTTCAAATTGTAACACCCATATCCGTCACATAACATATAACAGTATGTATGCCGAGGCCCGACGCCATATACCACAGACAGCCCGAAGGGTTACTAAATGAAACAATCCTTCCAATAACACACGTCCTATACAGAGCACATCATAGCGGAAGCATTTTAAATGCTGCAAAGAAATGAACCCAAGCCACATCATGAATGTCCACTAAAAACCCAAAGTAGGAATGAGCGTACAAATACACAAAGTACTTGCCTTATGGCCTTACAAGAGTTTACTTTAAACAATAAGTGTCTTCCAAACGTCGGCACGCAGGCTGGTCACATATTAATATAAAAGTAAAAGTTCGCATTGGCCTTCGAGGGCTGGCTTAGCAAAAAAGGCTTCAGCCCGTTATTTGCCACTAGGCTCCACAGCACCTGCAATTAACATTCCACCGCAGCGATGGAAAAAAAAAAGCAACGGTCAGCTAAAGCTGACCAAATTATTATGACCCCACCCGGATTTGGGGTGGTGGTGCTCCTTTCCTGCATTTTAGTAGAATAGTCAAACAATATAGTGAAAGCACAAACTTACACACTTCACCTCAGGCGTAGGCACACAAGGCCGCACATCCCGTGCTCTCAGGGAACATTCTTAGTGAACGAGGTGAAATTCGCAGTCTCACCACCGCCCATAGTACGACAAACATCATGAGCATTATAGTCTTTCCATCATAAGCCTAAGACAATCCATGTATGCCAACGGTAAGTACCACGTACCTTAGGTCGCATTAACCAAACCATATAGAATGGGTATGGTTCCACATAAACCGCTACTCACAACTCCACGTCAATTTAAGCCATAGGCACGGGAAAAGCTTTCCCAAGTCCCAAATCGATCACACAAATTTTACATAACCCTTTTATGTGCAAGTTGGCTCCCAGGCCACAAAGATGGCATAATCACGCTTCTACCTAGATTTCTAGGTGCACCTTGGGTTAGTCTCCAAGGCTCCCTATTGCAATCTACCACGTAGAAAACCCGAAAACCCGAAAAGCAAATGGCATGGAGTCTTCTCCGGCACTACAATCATAATGAAAACATAACCGATCCAGACCAACTTGTCCGGGTAGGCTTCACACACCATGCCTATGTTGGTTCTTCGATTCCGGACTCTATATGCAAAACAACAGGGACTATTCATGTCCACCCAAAGGAATACCTCGCACTCATTGCTCACTCGCGGGAGGGGGTTTCCTATGCAAAAAGGAAGAGGAATTAACATACCCAAGAAGATAATCATTACCCTTGAAGTTCGCTTTGGCTCCATGAAGAAGAGAAGAAACTTAAACTGATGAAAAGCACCGCAACAGCCTCGCCTCCACAGATCTGGACTCGGCTCGCAATTTGGGACTTCGAAGCTCCACCGATGGCCAGATTTCTCCTTCTCCTTCTTCTTTGCTCTCTCCTCTCTCTAACACTTTAGAAAGATAAAACCTAAAGACAAATGAGGGTTTCACCCCTACTCCTGGCCTTATAACAGCAAGGACAAATCTGGACCCTTGGATCCAATTAGAAGGAAACGAACGACCACAATTTGCACCTAAAACACTTTCCTGGGCCGAATCTGACATCTGACACACCCGTGTCACAGGCCGTGTCTTACACTCGCTGTAAATTAGTAAACACAGAATAGTACATGGCCTTTGATACAGCTTGGACATGCCCATATCAAACATGGACACGCCTGTATCATAGGCAATGTGCCCTTATCGACGTTGAAACTGTCGCATCCCGAACAGGATACGGCTATGTGACACACTGATGTAACATGCCATATGCTAGACATGCCTTTAGACACGCCCGTGTCCCAGGCCGTGTAACTCACTTGACACAACCTCACATCACACAGAGCAGGAAATGGCCCTTGACAAGCCTGTGTCAAAGGTCTTGTGCCTGACCTAGCTAGGATTCGAGGATCGTCAACTGCATTTCGTCAACCTCAAGCATGACACGGCCCTGGACACGCCCGTGTCAAGGGCCGTGTGAAACTAATCAGACACCAAATTGGCCTAAGAATGGTATTCGTTCCTTAATGAGTTTTGGGGGTATTAAAACTTTACTATTTAGTTTCTCCCTGTTATTTACTCTTACTTTTATAATGTTGTTGATGATAGAACTGCTATCGTAAATTGATATAGACAATTATTTTTGTTGCTTTGATATACTATGATATTGATTAGTCATATACCACCTGCTTGTACTACTGTTTATATATATATTGCACCCTCTTCTCTTCTCTGCCCGGTGCCTAAGAGTCACCGGAGGAGAGGATGTGATATACTCTTAGACTTTTTGACTAACGGTTGCTACATCTTCCTTTTTAGGAGGAAACCCCGCAGCTGTAGGTTAGGCAGGAGGGCAGTCAGGCCAGGGTGATAGGGCCTAAAGACACTATACTATCGATATCGTCTATTACGCATGTTAGTTTGAGAGACTCATTTTGTAGCCGTTTGGCATTTTGTACTATTATATTTTAGAATCCTTGGTTACTTCTTTTATTTGATGTACTTGTTATAGGACAATTATACTAGTGTGCACTTTTGACTTCTATTTTATATTCTTTAAGTTGGGTTGGTAATGATGATATTTATCTTAGCCAGCAGGATAGACATCTTGTGGTACAGGTAAACCTGTGTGTTGGCGCTACTGCAAGGTGGCTGTTCTAGGAATAAGACTCCCCTCGGTCGTGTCTTGTGTTCCGGGAGGGGGGGTCTTACATAACTTCCAAAAGATATGTAAAGGCTAGGCAGTAACTAATAGTACCGACGGTAGCTACCAATGCCTATTTTAATGGCGGATCTAATTGTTCAATCTCATCTTATCTCAAGCCATCAGTCTAACTTTTGATGATATACTTCTTCCCTTAGTTCCAAAGCATTACTAACTCTAGCTTGGAAGATCAAAACCATGAAGGAGAATTCTAAATGTTCACATTTCAATACCAACACACGCATCAACTTCGACGATTCTTATAGCAATCCTTCAATTTTTTCAGAGCTCTTCATTATAGGGAGTTTTTTTATTTTTGAATTCACTTTTTATTTTCATTTCTTATATTTTTAATTATTGAGAATTCGGCTTGTTTTTTGGCGACTAGGCCTTGTAAGGATTAGGGGGAATACACCATGGTGTTTATGGTGACTATGTTAAGTTCTAGATTTAGGGGGAGACTAGAGTCCATATCTCGGAAAAAATTGGCTAAAGCTAAAAAATCCTTGGTAAATGGATCAGAATAGAAACAAAAAGAATATTTTTATATACCTCTATTTAAAGATTTATTAAAATCATAGTTTTGTATTCATCTTTTTGAAATAAAATAAGTTTTCATATCTCTATACTTTTGAGATTTTATTTCCTTCAATAATTTCAAAGAAAAAATCATTCGGAAAATATTTATAGAAAATACAATTTCTAGAGAGCTATTGCTAAGTAGTAACTACTAGCATTGAGGTAGCTATAGAAATATGAAGATTTCTCTCAATATAATTGTCTCAAAAATATTTCAATGTTTTACAAAAATATTTCAATCCTTGGCAGACATATATAAATGCATAAATTGGTTCTTAATTTCAATATCAAAGTCTCATCATTATTATCTTCCACTTAATTTGGCAAAGAATCAACTTATCCATTGAGGAGAGCCATCATATCTAGTAGGAGGTAAAATTTGCTCCTTCGAATAATGATTTACGTGTCATTGGAAGGGTTCATGGAGAACCAGTGAAAACAAAAATTGTCGAAAGAGAAAAATAGCAATAACTTTTAAACAAAGTTGATTTTTAGAAATTTGAGAGATCTAAATAGAATCAAATGGGAAAACCCTATTCATCATTATACGAAGGGTTTCGAGCTTATTCCGAACAGGTATTTGGAAAAAAATGGAGAACAGGATCAAAGATAAGGTTGTTTGATGTTTGGGTGTCATTTTGAGCAAAATCTTACGTCTCCATTTTGATTACTATTCAACAACTACTTCAAATCTAAAGGTAACGTGTTTGCACCATTAGATCCAAAAATCCCACATGTCCACACTACATATGCTGAATAGGGTTATTTTGTGTCACAAACGAATGAGCGAGATATGAGGTTTGAAAAAGGTTGCCACTAGAAAGGACATGACACAATTCTTATGTAATGACATAAGAATTTTGTATTACATCAAGGATTATATCCAGACACACGAAAAAATAATAAAGTTGGCCTGCATAAAGGAACTTACTATCACTAAGGAGAAATCACACATTTATCCCATGCGACCTACAAGTTGGTGTCCGCCTTGATTTCCCTTTCTTCCTATAGAGCTCACTCAGTGCGAAAAATGCATATCTTGGTGAAAAATATATAACTGGAAGAAAAATGCTTGCAGCGCTGAAAATTCTAGGTAGTTAGAAAATTGTGCATCGAGGAAAAAAATGCCGTCCTTAGCAAAATATTCATGACTGCGAAAAAAATTCCCGCCCAGGCGAATAATATAAGCCAACGAGAAAAATGCTTCCCCGGGGGTGAAGTGTGCGCCCCGAAAACACATACGCGCTCGGGGAAAAAATTGCGCGAAGGAAAAAAATATGCATCTGAGAAAAATATGTGGGCCCGGGTGAAAATTGAGGGCCCTGGAGAAAATTGCACGCACAAGCAAAAACTGCACTCTTGGGAAAAAAATTTGCCCCTTAATAAAAATGAGTTCACAAGCAAAATACTCAAATATGAAAAAAAATTTAACGCTAGAGCAAAAATTCGAGCCCATTAAAATAAAAGAACACGCGCGATTATTTTTTGATCGCGGGAAAAGTTGTTCCAAGAAACAAATGTGCGTTCGGGAAAAATTTTCACACAAGGGAAAAACACGCTTCTGGGACAAAAATCACGTCGGGTAAAAACTTTTTCTCAAAAAATATGGTTATGAACAATAGTTTTAGAATATATTGTTCAAATAATATGGTTCTAAAATTTGATTCACAAAATATAGATCAGAAAAAATGGTTCAAAAATACAATTCATAACATTTGTTTCATAATATATGGTTAATAATATATGCTATTAAAATATTGTTCAATAAATTTGGTTCCAAAAATATGGATCAAGAAAAAATGGAACAAGCCCTTATTTTTAAAAAAATTGTAAAGAAAATATTATCGAAAAAATATTATTCAAAAAATATTATTCAAAAAAATATTTTAATAACAATGTTTGAGAAAATATGATAAAGGAATTTGAATCCAAAAATATGGTTCAAAAATAAGACTCTCTAAATATGGTTAAAAATATATGATTTAGAAAATATGGTTCAAAAATATGATTATGAAAATATTGTTTAGAAAATATGGTTGATGAGCGAATATCATATTGTATTTTAAGCTCTATTTTAGCTCTATTATCATATTATTTCGCTTATCATATTTTTATTTTCATTTAAAATTCATTTAGAATTTAATTGTGAGTCCATTGAGCATAATTTAGCTAATTACAGTGTTGTTAGGAATTTCCTTTTATGGGGGTCTTCCCCCATACTATCTTATGTTTTAAGAATTTTTTGGACTGGTAGCTCTGTTTCCTAGGTGTGTTGGGTATTTTCCTACATGAATGAATGTATGTTGGAAGTTTTGCAAGCTTCTTTGCTTTATTTCACTGAGGAGGAAAGTAGTTATGCATTTTTTTCTTGCACGATCATTAGTCCCCCTCTATGCACAACTACTAGTCGTGTGCGGTCTTTTACTTATCATGATGATTGTCGAGTGGGGCCAGTCCTCGTACAAAATTTTCCTTGCACGAGTACTTGCACCCCTCTTCTTTTACAACCACTAGTCGTGCACAACTAAATGAGAAAAAAGAACCAAAGAAATGCACCAGTGTACGTACTAGTTAATTTAAGCGCAACCAGTGGTTAAACAAGGCAAAACCTTTTCACCCCAAAACCCCATTTTTTCTTCCATTCCAAGTTTTTTCTTGCACGAGTAGGGTAATTTTTCTTCTCACATGATCACTGGTCGTGCGCCAACTCATGCGATCATCCAAAATCATCTCAATCTAAAATAGGCCATTCAGTCTTCTTCCTGGATGGATCTAGAATTTTTTCTTTTCTTCTACCATTTTTCATCATTTTTAGGGTACCAAGGGCTGGTGTTCAACCGCTAGGCTCTTTGCACCATCCATAAGACATAAGATGATGGAGGAAGAGTATTCCACTTGCCTCAAGCTAGGGATTAAAAGAAGAGGATGTTGATGGTGCAAACTCCTTGACAATACGGGTCTATATATAGCTTATGATAGAAGTTCCTCTACCACGAACTATAGCCAATGAGCAATTCTTTCTCGAAGTCTCTAGCCAGAAGTGTCGTAAGCAATATTTGTATCCCTTTTCTTCTCTCTCGCAGACTTGGTTTATTTAGTAAAGTTTTCTCTAATTTCTTGATGTTGGTTGTTTGAACTTGTGTATACATTTATTTTTTAATGACCCTAGCTGATTTAACGTGACAATGTCACGACTCCGCTCTAGCCGACGTTACCGAGCTGCAGCCCAAGCATCCCAACCCCTCTTCAGCCTAGTGGCAGGTTGTTGGTGTCCACATCCACCCTTTGATGAGTGAACTTGATGGTTAAGTTGGGCCGTACGGGGACTTCCAAGGAGGTCATTCGTCCTAGTACTAATCCAGCCCGAGAAAGCTTAACTTGCTCTATTGGTGATGAGAAGTCCCTGTGGTGCGCGCTCTACTATCGAGTTTGACTCATCAAAGGGAGGCTGTGGCCACCAACAACCCACATATGGAGGGAGAGGGGTTGGGGTTCTTATGCTACAGCCCATTAGCATTGCCTAGAGCACATCCGTGATATTGTCAAGTTGGATCAGCGACGCTACCAGGCTGCTGCCTAAGTTCCCCAACCCCTCTCCTCCATAGGAGGTTGTTGGTATCCCCAGCCTCCCTTTGATGAACTTTTTGTTGTTATGTCCCTTGCCAATCCAACGTGATAATATCATGACTCCCCTCTAGGCGATGCTACCGGGCTACAACCCAAGCACCCCAACCCCTCTCCCTCCACAGACGGGTTGTTGGTGGCCACAACCCCCCTTTGAAGAGTGTAAATCGATAGACAAGCGTGCACCACGGGGACTTGCCCAGATGTTACCCATCCCAGGACTACTCCAGCACGAGCACGCTTAATTATGGAGTTTCCCAACTTCTCATCACCAGCTCAATTGGTGATGAGAATTTGGAAAACTCCATAGTATGCGTGCTCGGGCTGGAGTAGTAATGGGATGGGTGACCTCCGGGGAAGTTCCCATGGTGAGCTCTTTACTATCAATTTTGAATCATCAATGGGAGGTTTTGGCCACCAACAACCCGCTTGCGGAGGGAGAGGGGTTGGGATGCTTGGGCTGCAACCCAGTATTGTCGTCTAGAGTGGAGCGGTGATATTGTCACGTTGGATCGTCTAGGGTCGTTTCATATTTTTCCTTGTATTAAAGCATGTCTTGCATTATTCTCTTATTAAGAGTAGCCTAGGAGGCCTAGTGTCTTGAGAGTTGTGATTTCTTTCATGCTATATGTATTTTATGTGTTATGAATATGTTGTGTGGTTTTGTTATCTTGATTGACATGAGCAATGTGCGAGGCGATGGTCGGCGACCTATGTTAGAGTGAAGTAGAGGATGGTGGCCCGCATTTATGCAATGCAGTGTCAGTAACCTGCATAGTTAAGTAATTTTATCTTATTACAAGTAGTTATTAGCTGGACGCAACTCCCTCCCATAAACTCAGATTTTAGAGACTTCAATCTTAAGTCTCAATTAAATATAAAATCAACCATTTCGTTCTCCTCATGAGATTAATACTCATAGATCACAACTCATTTTATTATTACTTGCAGACAATAAAGGGTGCACTTTCCCTTACGTTGATCGAGACCACATCAAGGGTTCAAAAGGTTTAGAATATATGGTTCTGAACCATATTTGTGAACCATATTTTTGGAACAATATTTTTTACAGCTTATTTTCTAAACTATAGTTTCTAAACTTGTTATCCAAAAATATAGTTCAAAAATTATGGTTCAAAAAATAAGGTAAGAAAATATGATTCATAAAATATGGTTCAGGAAATATTTTATGAACCATACCAAACTTTTTGATATTTATATTGTACTAAACCAAATTATAAGATCCATCTTTTCAAAACAATATTCCTATACATATATTTTTTGAATATATGGTTTGAAAAATATGCCTTAGGAATTATAGTTAAAAAATATTTTTTTCAAAAATATGATTTAGAAAATACGCTTCAAAAATATGGTTCAGAAAATACGCTTCAAAAAAAGTTAAGAAAATATGGTATTTTAAAAAATAAATTTTAATACCATATAGTTTGAAATATAAGGTCGACAACATATTTCATGAAAATATAATATATATTAGTATAAAATATACTATTTTTTCTAAACCAAAACAATAAATAAATATAGTTCTAAACTATAAACTTTTATTGTATATAAATATGGTATGGCTTAGAAAATATGTTTTAATAAATATAGTTCAAAAAATATGGTTTAAAAAATATTGTTCTAAAACATACTATATTATAGTATATTTTTTGTACCATGTTTTTAAAACCATGTTATGGTTTTGAACCTATTGGCATGAAAATATGGTTATAGCTCTTTTCATGCAACACACATAAAATATAATTTTATATGGACAAAATTTGTAGAACTATAATTTTAGAGATATGGTTTAGAACCATATTTTCTCTCTTATTTGCCATCCTTTATAGAATACATTAGCTATGTAAATGTTATTATTTTCCAAACTATATTTTCTATATCTTATTTTTTGAACTAATATTTTAGAAAATATTTTTTGTACCTTGTTTTGAAAATTTGGTTTAGAAAAAATTTTGTAACAATATATTTAGAAATTTTTTCTAAGTAATATTTTCAGAAGCACATTATTTAAAAAAATCTAGTTTAGAAAATATTATTTAAATTTTTTTTTCAAATATATGGTTTAAAATATGGGTAAGAAGACATGGTTAAGAAAATATAGTTCAAAAAATAAGATTTAGAAAATATGGTTCATAAAATATGGTCCAGATTCAAAACATATGGTTTAGAAAATATGGTCCATATTTAAAAAAAATATTTTAGACACTATTGTTTAGAAAAAATTATTCAAAAATAAGTTTAAAAAAATATGGTTTAGAAAATATGGTTCAGAAAATATTGTTCTAAAATATGCTATACTATAGTTCAAAACATAAGCTATAAAAAGTATAATTCAGATCAATTATAGTATTTATAATATGGTTCTGAAAATATGGTTTCAAAAATATGGTTCAAAAATATGATTAAAAATATGGTTAAAAAAATATTGTGCAAAAAATATTGTTCAGAAAATATGGTTTTGAATATTTTTTTGAAGCACATTCTTTTAACCATATTTTTGGAACTTATTTTCTAAACTATACATTCTAAACCATAATTTTTAAACATTATTTTCTGAATAATATTTTTTGAATATTTTTTCTAAACCATATTTTCTAATTACAATTGTTCAAAACTATATTTTCAAAAAATATTATCAAAATATGGTTCTGAACTATATTTTTTCAACCATATTTTTTGAACCAAACTTTTTGAACCATATTTTTGAACCATATTTTCTAGAGAAAAAAGTTTTGAAAATGTCATTTTGGAAAAATGGATCGAAACTATATTTTTTGACCTCATATGAACCATATTTTTTGAACCACATTTTTCGAACTATATTTTCTAAAAAATATTTTCTAAATCATATTTTTTGAACCATATTTTCTAAATAATATATGTAAAACTTCTAAACCATATGTGTTGGAACCCTTATTTTATTTGGCCTAGGTCCACTCTTAGGTTGTTGACCCATATGTATAGCCAGGGTCAAGGTCTAGGTTTAAGATGGACTCTACAGGTCAGACTTCTCAAGACCAGTTGTGGACTTTTCTCTCCAAGATCTCAAACTTAGAAGAAATCTATGAATTTCATATCAGTTCGACTTTCGTCGAACTCAGCTCGACGATCGTTGATCTCCGATCGACGATCGTTGATCTCCGATCGACAATCTTAGAGCTTAGTATCTGAACTGAGCTCGACGTTCTATGAGCCCAGGTCGACGATCTCATATTTGTTCACAATATTCTCAGATCGCAGATAATTGATCTCAGATCAACGATCTTCCAACTCAGATCGACAATATTTCTCTATGTCCGTCTACTTATTTTTAGGTGTTGTCTTGAAGATTTATTTCCTACTTCATTAATTCTACTTATGTCAAATAATATCTAGTAGTTAATGTTGATATTCTCAAGGCATATAGCAGTTTCTTTACAGCATTAACTTTGGTATTTCACAGAGTTATTATTTTTACTTATTTGCCAAGATAGTTGGGGAGAAAATTTATTGCCAGAATTACTAGGCATTTCTCTCCTCATTTTCTACAGTAATCTAAGGAATGTTTTTGAAAATCAAAAATAGACATTCAAACTGGTTAATTGATAGACAAGAAGATTAAGAAATAAGCTCTCAGAGGATATAGGCTTTTCTGTAATAGCTCTCAGAATTCTCCATTTTTCTCTAAGAAAACAGAAGAAGAACAACAAATTTTCATCTTGAGTCTTCTTCAGTTCTATCTTCAAGAATCTATAGAGACAAAAAATCAATATCATTCTACAGATTCTAAAGAGAAAGAACACCAGTCTATTGAAGACCTACACCATGGACAAAGCTTTCATCTTCCTGAACCTACTCAATATCTCAAGAGGAGCTTTGGCATCATCAAATCCACATAGTATTCTCATTTGCTTTGAGAAAGAGAAGACTGCCATATACTTTCTTTTACCTCTCTTGTACAGGATTATTACAACCTTCAAAAGTGAACTTTTTGGTGATAGGATACCTAATCAAAAACCTATTGGTTTTGAGGCACCTGATCAAAAGCCTGAAGAGTTTCTAGATCTCCCTAAAGCAGATCTTATGGAGATAGGGCACCTGATCAAAAACCTAAGTGGATTCATACCAGGGTGGCAGAAGAGGGGATGTACCTAGATTTGGTGAACCATTATAATATTCTTGTGTCGTTTTGTTGCTCATCCTTCTTTATTTCTACAGTGATGTGATTGCTTTTGTTTTACTTCTCTTATACTTATAAGTAACACCTATTTTAATTCCACTATAAAAATTATTTAAAAGTTTTTAATATTCTATTCACCCCCCCCCCCCCTTAGAGTAGATTAGATCTATCCCCTCACTTTCAATTGGTATCAGGGGGTTTGTTTTTCTATTGGTTGTACAGGCTAACACCTGAACCAGAAGATCCTTGATAGATCCTCTTCTCTCCTTCTTTCTATTTTATTAAGCATGCCACACAATAAAGATTATGCAAGAACCAGACCTCCAGTATGCAACCTGAAGAAGTTTGGAATCTGGAAGGCAAGAATCAAGATTTATATGAACTCTATTGATGAAGATATTTTCAACTCTATCTTGACAGGACCGCCAACTCCAGTGGCCTCCAATCCTTAAACTTAAACAAATATTAGTGCAGTCCCACCTCCAGATTATATCGATGCCCAAAAAAGGCAAATATTACTAATGAAAGGGCCATGAACATTATGGCTCAAACCATGTCATATGACATCTTCCAAAAGGTGGCTGAATGCACCTCTACAAAAGCAATCTAAGATTCTCTCAACCAGATGGTTGCTGGCTCAGTAGATGAGAGAAAGGATAGAAGATCAACTCTCAACTCACAGTATGAGAAATTCAAGAAAGATGAAGTTGAATCTGTAAGTGACAAGTTCCACAGATTAAGCTCCATCATCAGTGAGTTGAATACCTTGGATAAAGACATCTCTCTCACAGAAGTGAATGACAAGATCCTAATCTGCTTCCCAAGCTCATGGGACTCCAAGATTTGCCCAATCAAAGAGGCCAGAAGCTTGAATGAGATTTCCACAGAATCTCTCTTGGGAAAGCTCAAATCTTATGAGCAGTTAATCAAATCCGGGGAAGCTATAGAACAAAGGACTCCTCCACCAGCAAGGAAGGAGCACAACATTGCATTCAAAGCCTCTGAAGAATCAAAAGCAACACCTTCAAATGAAGAGCTATTGAGTTTGTTTGCCAAATTTTTCTTCAAAATTGGAAGAAAAGTCTTCAGGAAGAAGTCATCAAAAAATGAAGACAAGCCAAGGTATAATAAAACTCAAACTAAATAAATTATATGCTTTGGTTGCAGGAATCCTGGACACATTCTACCAGAGTATCCAGAAAAACAACACAAAAAAAGGGTAAAGAAAATGAATCTCGGAAACACTCCAGCAAGCAATCCTCTAGTAAGAACAAGAGGAAAGAAAATGGCTTTGTAGCTGACTCCTGGAGTGGGACAAAAGAAGAATCTTCCTCCTCTAGCTCCAGTGAGGATGATGAAGAAACAAAGGCCAGAGACTTATGTCTGATGGACATTATTGCTTCAAGCCCAGAATCAGAAGCAGAAGATTCAGGAGAAGACACAGACTGTGATCAGGTAATATCATCTTTTTATTTTAATTCTGAAGATATTATAATAGAATTCAAATAACTGTGTAATGATCTTATAACATCTGAGAAGGAAATCAAACCTCTCAGTGAAAGAAAACTTGAATATGAAAACTTAATCTCTAAAAATTTAAAAATGAAAGATGAATTAATAGAGTAAAGCAACCAAATCATTTTTCTAAAAACTGAACTAAGAAAAGCTAAACAACTTGAAGAAACCCTAAATTGAAGAAGCCTACAAATGGTTGAAATCACTAGCACCCTAAATACTAGGTTAAACAAGAGTAAACTAGGTTTAGGTGCTTCATCTAGTGAACCACCAATAATCAAGAAAAATAGCTTATCTCAACTAGTAAACTTTATTTCAGATAAAGTTAAAAAGAATACAGAGAAGGTAGAAAAAGTTAATAAGGTATTAGAACAAATTGAACTAGAAAAGCAGAAGAAACAAGCTCAGAAAATTAAGCCTAAATAGAAATCATCGAACCAAGATCGATGATTGCAGTACTTTTCGTCGAACATCGACCGATGATTTCTGAACCCAGAGTTTGAGTTCAATTACTCAGCAAAGGGAGATCGACGATATCATAAAACATCATCGATCAAAGATCGAAGATTGTGGAGCACATGTAATTACAATTATTATTCTGTGAACCGAGATCGATGAGATCAGCACTGGTCGTCAAACACAGATCGACGATCTCTACATAAATCGCCGAACACAAATCATGTTTACCAAAACCATAACTGTAACAAAAATTCTAATATCAAGAAACTAAAACATGTTAATCCATTTTCAAATTGGGTAATTCCACCTAGAAAATTTCACCCCTTAGGTTATAAATGCCAACCTTTATGTTCCTTTATTTCAAGTTTCAAGTATGAAAATAGATAAGGACCCAAGGTTACCTGGGTCCAAAACATTTAATCTATTTTCTTGCAGGTAAAGAACTATCCTACCACACAGGACAAGTGGTACCTGGATAGTGGGTTCTCAAAGCACATGATAGGAAGCAAGGACAAGCTAATCAATTATAAGTCCAAGCTAGGTAAAAAGTTGATATTTTGTGATTCCAGTATTGGTCAGACAGAAGGATATGGAGATTTCTTCATTGGAGATGTTACATTCAGCTAGGTAGCCTATGTAAGTGGTTTGATACATAACATCATATCAATAAGCCAGCTATGTGTTGCAGGCTATCAGGTTTGCTTTTCCGAATATCAATGCATTATTTCTTTAAGTAGCAAAACTGTTCTAACAGTATTTTGACAAGGTAACATTTATCTTGTCAATTTTAATTCAGCTAGCTCAGAAATCTATTTATTTAATCAGATCAGAAATAATAATACTCTTTTGCATAAAATACTAGGTCATGTAAACTATAGAAATATTGCTAAGTTATTAAAAGACAACCTTGTTAGAGGATTTCCATCTTTCCCCTACAAGATGGAAAGCCTTTTCAAGGTTTTTCAAGTAGGAAAGCAAACTAAAAATAGTTTTAAATCTTTTAATAAGAGTGATTCACCTAGTATTCTATATTTGCATCATATGGATCTTTTGGACCCATTGTTGTACAGAGCTTAGGAGAGAAGTTCTATACTTTAGTTATTATAAATGACTTCTCAAGGTTCACATGGGTTTTCTTCTTGAGACACAAGTCTGATAACTTCAAGGTTCTTACATACTTTCTTAAAGGAATAAGGATTGAGTATTCTACTCAAGTTGTTTTGATCCGAAGTGATCATATTACTGAGTTTGAATCTCTTCCCATGCAAAGATTCTGTGAGATTGAAGGTATCAAACATTGTTTCTCTGCTCCTAAAACTCCTCAACAAAATGGGGTAGTTGAAAGGAAGAACAGAACACTCATTTAAGCAGCAGGTACATTGCTTGCTGATTCTTTTATGCCACTATCTTATTAGACAGAGGCTGTGAGCACAACAAACTATGTCCTAAATAGAGGTTTGATACATAAACTTAAGGGCAAGACTCCCAATGAATTGCTCAAAGGGAAGAAATCTAAAATTGATTATTTTAGATTCTTTGGTTGCATTTGTTACATTCACAACAATAACAAGAAACATCTTAGAAAGTTTGAATCCAAAGCTGCAGGAATTTTTCTAGGATATACTCAAGTCAGCAAGGAATATAGGGTGTTTAATAAATCAACCTTTAAAATAGATGAGTCAATTCATATTTATTTTGATGAAGCTAATATGATTTATAAGGAGAAGGAAGATTCTACCAGTAACTCTTTGCAGGTACCCCAACTTTGTGAAAAATAGGATTATCTCAACCTTACTCAAAAGGTTACATCACATTCCTCCTCACAAGTTGATGAAGAAAGTGAAGAAGAAACTTTGGAAATGACTAAACTTCCTCCAACAGCTAACTTAATTCCACAAGAGGAATTATTTCCCCAAGCTATTGCCAAACCAACTCCACCACCTAAACTTATGACACTTAGAGATCACCCTACATCTCAAGTGATTGGAGACATATAAGGTGGTGTGCAAACAAAACAACAACTCAATCACAACTTGATGCAAGCCTGCTTCTTACGTCAAATTGAGCCCCAATCGATTAAAAATGTTGAGCAAGATCCACACTAGATTATTGCAATACAAGAGGAGCTTAACCAATTTGAGAGACGCAGAGTTTGGGACAAAGTTCCATGACCCAATGACTACCCAGTCATTGGAACTAAGTGGGTTTTAAGGAATAAGCTGGATGCCCACGGATATCTCATAAGGAGCAAAGCAAGACTTGTTTCTCAAGAAAATAGGCAAGAGGAAGGCATTGATTATGACCAGACTTTTGCACCTGTTGACAGGCTAGAAGAAATCAGGATATTTCTTGCTTATGTTGCACATAAGAAGTTCAAAGTATATCAAATGGATGTAAAGAGTGCCTTTCTCAATGGAGAACTAAAAGAAGGGGTTTATGTTGAACAACCTCCAAGTTTTATCTCTAAAACCCATCCTTCTTATGTTTTTAGAATACATAAAGCTCTCTATGGTCTAATGCAAGATCCAAGAGTTTAGTATGAAACCTTAGCTAGATTTCTCTTAGAGAATAAATTTTCTAGAGGCATAGTAGAAAGAACTTAATTTATTAGACATCATCATGATAGAATCTAATTAGTACAAATTTATGTAGATGATATTATTTTTGGTTCTACTAATTCCAAACTATGCAAAAGGTTCTCTGACCTGATGCATTCTAAGTTTGAAATGAGTGGCATGGATGAACTCCCTTACTTCCTTGGTCTCCAAGTGAAGCAATCACCTGATGGCATCTTCATATCTAAGTACAAGTATGCTAAGGAAATAGTGAAAGGATTTGGGATGGTGGATGCCTCAGCAATGAAAACACCCACGGATTCCAATATTGTGGTTGATTTTGATGAAAAAGGGAAACCTGTTGATAAAAAAACTTATAGGTCTATTGTTGGATCCCTTTTTTACCTAACAGCAAGTAGACCTGACATCATGTTCTCTACATGTCTTTGTGCAAGGTTCATAGTGAACCCTAAAGAATCTCATCTAATTTTGCTAAAAAGAATATTTAGATATATAAAGGGTTGCCCTAATCTAGAACTTTGGTATCCAACCGAGTCAGAGTTTGAGTTAACTAGATACTCAGATGCTGACTATGCTGGATGCAGAGTAGACAGAAAAATCACATCAGGAACACGCCAGTTTCTTGGTGATAGGCTTGTGTCTTGGTTTTGTAAGAAGCAAACATCAGTGTCCACTTCAACTATAGAGGCTGAATATATCACAACTAACAGTTGTTGTTCAAAGATAATGTGGATTCAAAATCAATTGCTTGATTATGGATAAAATCTAAATAATTCAATTATATTTTGTGATAGTACTTGTGCAATTTCTATTGATCAGAATCCAGTCCATCATTAACGAACTAATCATATAGAAATAAGACATCATTTCATTAGAGATAATGTAGACAAAAAGAAAATTAATCTTAACTTTATCTCCACTGATTTTCAAAGAGCAGATATCTTCACTAAGCCTTTGGATGAAAAGTAACATCTATTCTTCTTAAATCTGCTTGGAATGATAAATGGAGTGGATTAATTTATTTTCTGTCTATGTTTAAAGATCTGTTCACAAATCGTCGAATGGAGATCGACGAACGGTGAACTCATCTTAATCTCTATCGTCAACCTGATATTGACGACAACTCTGTGTGAAGCTAAAATTGTCGATAAGAGATAGATGACTTTTACTTCAGAAAACAAATCATCGACCTGAGATCGACGATTGTTTTCCCTCTTCATTCAGAGGCCGACGATAATATTTGTATATAAATCTGTCGTCGACCTAAGATCAAAGTATTCTTATCTTATCATAGGACAGAGCTCGACCTTTCGTATTCCAAAAGAAAAACCTATATTAGGGTTCCTCGTCGTGATCTATCTCGCGCCTTCTAAGTTCTCTTTCAATTGATCTTTGTTTTCTTTGCAGGACTCTAATGGAGATTTCAGCGACCGTTCTTACTTTGATGAAGTTTGATACAGGATTCGACAATTACAAGGATTCCTTCAACCACTGCAATCAAATCTTCTTGGATATATTGAATCTCTTCAAAGAATAGAATCTGAAGAAGTTAATGTCCACCAGGATCAAGATTCCAGCATTTGAAATTAAAGAATGGGTTTACTCTTCAATATCTCCAGATGAATCGACTATGGTTGGAACTATTTCTGGAACCCAGGTTACTCTAACTCTAACTTTAATTTTTGAAAATTTTGAATTAGTGAATGGAGGAGATGCTCAAGAACTAGATACCTCTGAGTATAGTTCAATTATGATAAGAATTGGTCATCTATAAGGAATGTCATCAAAACTTCTTAAGAAAAATATGTCTATAGAATTTAAATTCTCGGCAGATGTTGTTGGTATCATTCTGATGGGCAAGCATACAACTCATGATAACATTAACAAGCAATAGTTCTCTGTGATGTCTGCTCTAGTTAATAGGAAATCTATAAACACGACATCTTTTTTCTTTGAGTTGATTAGAAGGAAAAACTCTAAGAAAGAGGTTTGTTTTGGGAGAATATTGGGAATATTTCTCCAGGCTAAGGCTCTAAAATTGCTGGTCTCCATGACCCAATTCATAAATGCAAGAAAGAGGTTGGACTCCTCTTTGTTTTCAAAGTGGGAGAGGACTATTCCTAGGCCATCCAGTGCCTCCAGGACTTCTGAGGATACAAGAGCTGATGCAGCTATTCCCCAACCCAGAAGATGTTCCTCTCTCTGTCTCAACCTTAGTCCCCTCAGCTCCTGCCTCCCAAAACCAATCCTCTCCAGTTCCTTCACCTCCACCTCCTGCTTCACCTATCTAAATTCAGACCTCCACAGATCATCATGCAACTCCTCATGTAGATCATCATGCATCTCCTAAGCATATTGATTCTCACATCATTCCTCCATCCTTAACCTATCAGATTCCCTCTGATCCCATCCAAAAGGATGTTCCATCATCATCTCTTCCCTCTGTTGTTCCTCCATCCTCCTCTTTTCCTGAGTTCACCCATACAGACTTCCCTTCTGCCTTCTTAGTTTGTTCAAATTGTGGACATCAAACTCCTTACACCTCCTCTGAGCCTGAACCCCTATACATAAATTTCTCAGATATAGCTCAAGATCTTCTGAAATTAATTTCTCCCTCCTTAGACCAACTTATAGCCCAAGTTGTAGCTCATCTCACTTCCTCCATCAAAACACTTTCCAATAGAGTTGCTGCCTTATCCTCTGTCCCATCTTCTGGGGGCCTGGCTACAGATGCCTCTACAGTTAGGAAGGGGGGATATCCAAAGAAGAAGCTCCTATGCTCTCTCCAGTAGCAGCAGTTTCAGCAGATATGAAGGAAGATTACTCCTCAGATGATCAAATGGCTTCAGATACTGAGATTATTTATATTGATACTGATATATAATAAATAGTTCTTCCAAAAGTGTTGACTGTTGGTGAATGTTGCATCAATCCCACAGTAGATATCTTTGGGTTGTTGAGTTCCTTCTGTACACTTTTTCTAAATTGTATTCCAAGTATAAAGCCACCTTTGGTTATTGTGTGCTATACCCCCTCTATAAGTCCTGAAGTTGTCAGACAACTAAATGTAAGTTTTGAAGTTCCTCTAGCAGAAGAGTCTGATTCTCCTATTTCAAGATCTTCTAGTGCAACCTATGTTTTTGATGATAGCCCTATTTCAAGTCTTTATGATCTCATTGCTCAAGATATTGCTATGGAAATTGTAGAAGTTTCTGCTGAAGTTATCCCTCCTCCAGCTGTAAAGGAAGTTCCAAAAGAAGTAATTGGAGAGATTGATGCAATGTATGTTAATCCCCAAGGCTCATTTGATGATGATTAAGATGATGATTCAGATTCTGATGATAGCAAAAAGAAAGTGTCTAAGAAAAGGAAAGCTCCACCTAAGGAAGTTCCAAAGCCAAATCCTCAAAATAACACTCCATACTACATACTCTAGAAGATTACTCCTTATCAAGGAATGCCACAGTGGATGTGGTTGTCAAAAATTGAGCAAAAGGCTTGGAAGAAGAAAAGAAGGTACTCTCCTCCTACTCAAAAGTTCAGGAGTGGTCTTCCTCCTCCTCCTCCTGCTGTAGGAGCTTTAGGAAATATGACTCAAAGTTCCAATATCTCTAAGCCTTCAAGGTCAGCTCCTTCTCAAGCTCAAAAGCCAGCACCTTCTCAGTATTAAAATCAAGCTCCTTCTTGATCTCAAAGGCATTCTTCATCTCAATCTTCTAAGTCCAAAGGCAAGTTCAGTCAAGCTCCTCCTCCAAGATCTCTTTACTCCAGTCAAAAGCAACAAAATCTTGTATCAACAAATTTTCAAGCTCAATCTACCCAATTAAGAAGTTTATCTCAGAAGCCATCACAAGATGCCGATCCAGAGAAAGCTTCCTCTCCTCCTACTGATCCAGAGCTTCATCTCAGAAGCCATCACAAGATGCTGATCACAGACTTAATGAGCTAATTGGATTGTCTTCGATTAACAAAGCCAAAAAAGAAGGACAAGATCTCTCATAGTTTACTATTATGTCTTCTTATAGAGAAAAAGAACTTGAAAGGCTGCATGTAATTAAGAAAATATTCAATCCTACAGAATATATATCACTTCATCCAGAAGCAGTTGTACACAGAGCCACCACTCAGAAAACCCTTGGTGACTAAGAGTTGATTATGTCTAAGAAGGAAGCAGAAGACCCAACCAGGAAGATTTCTTTGTTATATCTTATCCTGCTCCTCCTCCTGAAAATCCTTAAGTCATTCTCTGAACCTTTACTGTTTTACTGTTTTAACTTAACTGAATGTACAGTACATTGCTATATTGTATCTGTTGTTAATTTAAATTTTATCAGATATGTATGGCCTTGTATTTTTAGCTTTATTCTATGTTGAGATACCTCACCAAAATAGGGGGAGATTGTTGGAACCCTTATTTGATTTGGGTTAGGTCCACTCTTAAGTTGTTGACCGATATGTATAGCTAGGATCAATGTCTAGGTCTAAGATAGCCTATACAGGTAAGACTTCTCAAGACTAGCTATGGACTTCTCTCTCCAAGATCTCATACTTAAAAGAAATCTTTTAATTTCATATCAGTTTGACTTTTGTCGAACTCAGCTCGATGATCGTTGATCTCCGATCGACGATCTCAGAGCTTAGTCTCTTAACTGAGCTCGATGATCTTTGAGATCAGGTGGATGATCTCATATTTGTTCAAAGTATTCTTAGATCGCAGATAGTTGATCTCAGATCGACGATCTTCCAGCTCAGATCGACGATCTTTCTCAATGTCTGTCTTCTTATTTTCAGTAGCTATCTTAAAGATTTATTTCCTACTTCATTAATTCTACTTATGTCAAATTATCTCTGGTAGTTAATGCTGATATTCTTATGGCATATAGCCATTTCTTTATAGCATTAACTATGGTATTTCATAGAGTTATTATTTTTACTTATTTTCCAAGACAGTTGGGGAGAAAATTAATTGCAAAAATTAGTAGCAGTTTCTCTCCTCATTTTTTACAGTAAACTAAGGAATGTTTTTGAATCTCAAAAATAGACATTCAGACTGGTTAAATGACAGACTAGCAGATTAAGAAATAGACTCTTAGAGTACACGATCTTTTCTGCAATAGCTCTAAGAATTCTCTATTTTGTTCTAAGAAAACAGAAGAAGAACAACAAATTTTCATCTTGAGTCTTATTCATTTCTATCTTCAGGAATCTAAAGAGAAAAAAAATCAACATCATTCTACAGATTCTAAAGAGCAAGAACACAAGTCTATTGAAGACCTACACCATGGACAAAGCTTCCATCTTCCTGAACCTACTCAATATCTAAGGGGGAGCTTTGGAACCATCAAATCCACATAGTCTTCTTATTTGCTTTGAGAAAGAGAATACTACCATCTATTTTCTTTTACCTCTCTTGTACAGGGTTATTACTTCCTTCAAAAGTGAACTCTTTGGTGATAGAGCACCTGTTAAAAAACCTATTATTTTTAGGCACCTGATCAAAAGCCTGAAGGGTTTCTAGATCTACCTAAAGTAGATCTTGTTGTGATAGGGCACCTAATCAAAAACCTAAGTGGATTCCTTCCAGGGTGGTAGAAGAGAGGATGTATCCAGATTTGGGGAACCACTATAATTTTCTTGTGTCGTCTGGTTTCTCTTTCTTCTTTATTTTTGTTGCGTTGTGATTGCTTTTGTTTTACTTCTGTTATACTTATAATTAACACCTATTTTAATCCCGCTATAAAAATTATTTAAAAGTTTTTAATACTCTATTCAACCCCCCCCCCCCCCTTTATAGTATATTAGATCTATCCCCTCACTTTCAATATGAATGGTTTAAAAAAAAATTTATATAAAATATTTTTTGAACAGTATTTTTTGAACCATATTTTTTTTGAACCATACATAATTCTAAACCATTTTTTTACAATCATCTTTTCAAAACATTATTTAATTAATTGTGCTTTTTGAAAAAATGGTTTGGAAAATATGATCTATAAAATATGGTCGAGAAAGTATTTTTAAAAAAATTATGTTCATAATATGTATTTAGAAAAATATACTTTAGAAAACATGGTTCAGAAATATTGTTTAGAAAATATTGTTCATAAAATATTGTTGAAAAATATGGTATTTTTTGAACCACATTTAAATATCGTATGATTAAAAAAAAAGGTTGACGACAATTTTGTTGAGAATATACAATATTTTATTGTATATTGTATACCATATTTTCTAAACAAGGTAAATAAGAAAAAAATGATTCATAACAATAAAAAAATTTAATATACTAACGTGCTTTGGTTCAATAAATATGGTTCAAATAATATGGTTATGAAATTTTCCTTCAGAAAATATTATTTTAAACAATACTATAGTATAGTATATTTTATGAGACCAAAATAGATAATTTTTAAATAATATTTTTTGAACCATATTATAGTTTTGAACCTTTGAGTATGAAAATATTATTCAAAATAATCTCATGCTACACACATAGAATATAATATTTTATTAAACATGTTTATATAACCATATTTTTAGAGATATGGTTTAGAACCATATTTTCTCTTGTGTTTGCCACCCTATGAAAAATATATTAGATATAGTAGACGTTGTTATTCTCATAACTATAATTTTTGAACAATAATTTTGAACTATTGTTTTAGAATATATTTTTTGGACTATGTTCAAAAAATATTGTTTTAGAATATATTCTAGCCATATTTTCATAACCATATTTTCAAAAAATATTTTATTGAATCATAATTTCAAAAACTATATTCTAAACCAGATTTTCAAAACCATAGTATTTGAAAACAAAATTGGTCCAGAAAATATGTTTCAAAAAATATGATTTAAAAAAATTGGTAAGAAAATATGATTTAAAAAAATGGTTCAAATTCTGAACAAGATGGTTAAAAAAATATTATTTATTTTTTCTGAAAATATTTTATATACTATGGTTCAAAAAATATTTTTAAAAAATATTGTTCGGAAAATATAGTTAAGAAAAATGGTTAGAAAAATATAGTCAGAAAAATATGTTCCAAAAAATAAGGTATACTATAATTTAGATAATATTCTTCAAAAAATATTGTTCAGATAAACTATGGTTCTCACAATATGGTTTTGATATATATTTCTGAAATATGATTCAAAAATATTGCTTAGAAAATATGGTTTGGAAAATATAGTTTAAGAAAAAATTATTTTGAATAATTTCTAAATTATATTCTTAGAAAATTGTTTTGAACCCTATTATTTTAACCATTTTTTCTAAATAAAATATTGTTAATAATATATTTTGAAACATATTTTCTTCACTATATTTTTTGTATATTACGGTTCTAATTTATATTTTCAAAAAAAATTATGAAAATATAGTTCTGAACCATATTTTTGGAACCATATTTTCTAAATCATATTTTTTGAATCATATTTTTTGAAAAATATTTTTAGAGAGAAAATAGTTTAGAAAAAATGATTTAAGAAAAAAGGTTCAAAACATTATTTTTTGAACTATATTTTCTGAAATCATATGAACCATATTTTTTAAACCACAGGTATTGAGTGAAGGCAGTAAACTCAATGTCATATAACAAGAGTCGTTGAGTTAAGCTCAGACAGTCAAAGCTTCAGCATTAGCAAAAAAGATTTTTTGTTAAGTCCAAAAGCGTCGAGTGAGGACAGCTCACTCGATGTTTGAAGAAAAAAGCGTCGAGTAAAGCTATATGATGTCAAAGACAGAGAAATTAAGAAGAAATAAATCTATGTCCAGAAGCGTTGAGTGAAGCTAGTTCACTCAACGTCAAGCTAAGAAAGCGTCGACAGAATAAGCATTAGTCAAAGCCTCAAAAGATGTAGAAAGAAAATCTGTTTAAGTCGAAATGTGTTGAGTGAGGAAAGTTCACTCAACGCTAACATAACAGAGAAATCAGCTAAGTACAAAAGCATTGAGTGAAGGCAGTTCACTCAACACCTCATCGAGAGGACATGCCAAGCCAGAAATCATTGAGTGAAGACAACTCACTTAACGCCTTCATACAGATGGAAATCAACTAAGTATAAAAGCATTGAGTGAAGACTATTCAGTCATCGCCTCATCAAGATGACAGGAAAGTCAAGTATGCGTTGAGTGATGAAGGCACACTCAATGCACTCAACACATATCAACAAAAAGTTTGTCCAAGGACAAAAGCATTGAGTGAAGCAGACACCCTCAATTCCTATCAACAAAATGTTTATCTTAGGACAAAAGAGTTGAGTGAAGGCCGTTTACTCAATGTTTCCTCAACTGAAAAATTGGCTATGTCCAAATTAATCGAGTGATGACTAATCACTAGACGCCTAATAGTATAGAAATTTGCTAACTTTTTTAGCGCTGAGTGAATGTTATCCACTCAATTCCTATGACGAATCTTCTAATTTTGACTAATTCTATAGTTAATGATGTCAGTAAAATTTAAAATTATTACAGGGAGTCTATAGTACACGATAAACGGCACTACACACCTTCCGTACTGAATTTAATGCAAAAGAAAATTTACAGCCAATAACTACTGCTGGTCTCGATGCTAAAAGAGCTGTTGGATGGCGGAAGATAAAAAACGACTGATCAACAAAGATAAAATTTACTTTTTGAAAAGCTCTGGGCTTCATCTTCTTCCTCTTGACATTATTACAGAGTCGAAAGAACAAGTTCAAACTTCTGATCTAAGAGTTCAAGAAGATAGTTGTTGTCATTCTCACCTGTAACAGCAATGTCAGAGAAACTCTCTAAGAAAGTTGAAGCAGCGAAGGCTAACCTTAGTTATAGAAGAAGAAGAAGATAGTTGTTGCCATTCTAACCTACAATAGCAAGTTAAGAGAAATATTTCTGAGAAAGAAGAAGTAGCAAAGCCAAACCCTAGCTGTAGTTACTTCATAGTTCTAGCTGATCATTTCTGAAGAATGTTTCTCGGAAGTTGTTAAGAAGAAAGATGAACTGAGTTTTCTTAGGATAGAAGGAAGAAGGCATGGAGAACATTTCTCTGGGGTCATCTTATCATCAACAAACCTTTCATCAAGTAGGATCTTAATATATATGAGTGTGAGGCTATTTTATAAAAGCTGTGTGTAGGATCTTTTATAGTTCTGAGGTAGGATCCCAATATGGATCTGAGGTAGGACCTGTGAGCCTGAGTTGTAAGACTTGTGCTCAAGTCTGAGATAAGATACTTTACTGGATCTGAGTGGAATTGTAGTTTGCCTATGGTAGGATCTGTTTCAGATCTAAGGTAGGAGAGTATTCCTCTCTTAGTTGTACATCTATCCTCCTAGCCTGAGTATAGGAATATTAACTAAGTCTTAAGTAGGTGATCTTTGGATCAGTAAGCTGTAGGAGCAATGCTTGCTCTGAGTTATAGAGCTTTGTCGCTGAGGTAAATCTTCGAGGACACTGAGAGATCCTGAAGGATCTGTGTTCTAAGCTTATTAGAGAAGAGTTTGGATAAGTTGGCTTGTCTAACAAACTATTAGAAAGGTAGGAGGGATAGTGGGCGTACCCATAATCTGGGGAACCATTATGAAATTCCTATTTGTTGTGTGTGATTATCTTGAAAGCTAAACTACCTTAAATCACAACTCACCTAAAACAGGAAAAGTACAAAAATAGGCCTAAAACCTTTTCACCCCCCACCCATCTAGGTGTTAGCTACTCTTGAATCAAAAGCCTTCCACATGCTACATATATAAAATAAAGAATTTCATGAACCATACTTTACTAACAATATATTAAGAGATATGGTTCAAGATCATTTCTTTCTCTCGTTTTAAACATCCTATTAATAATATATTAGCGATAGTAGACATTTAATATTTTCAAAACAATAGTTTCTGAAAAATATTTTCTTAACTATGTTCAGAAAATATGGTTCAAAAAATATTACAGAACAATATTTTCGAAACCATATTTTATAAACTTTATTTTCATATAATATTTTCTAAAGCATATTTTCAGAACCATAGTATTTTGTAACATATGGTTCAAATAATATGATTTTGAAAATATGATTCAAAAAATATAGTTTAGAAAATATGATTTAGAAAAAATGGTTCAAAAAAATGGTTCAAATTATAAACCATATGGTTTTGAAAATATAGTTCATATTTTCATAAAATATTGTATATACTATGTTATATAAAATATGATTCAAAAAATATGATTAAGAAAGTATATTATGAAAATATTGTTCTAAAAATATCTAGATATTCCTTCTCTAGGAGGATTTCTCACGGAATCCTTCTATTGGGAATATTTCCCTTCATTGTCCTTAGATTTAAAAAAGCATCACCTTTAATGCTAAGTGCATAATGTATTTGATGGACCTTCTACTTTACTCATTTTATATGTTTAAGTTCTTCTAAAAAAATGTTTAGAACAGATCTAGAAATTATTCTATTTGTCTCAGCAATTTTGGAGAAATACGTTGAGAAGACTGTCTGGTCTTAGAAAAACTGCTGAGACTCAGCTAATAGTCACTAAGGCTCACCTAATAGTCACTAAGACAGCAGCCTGTCCTAACACTAATGTGATAGCAGTATTCTCTCAGCAAAACTGCTTAGACATAGTTAATATGTCGCTGAGATAGAAGCCAGTCTCAGCTAATCCACTAAGGCAATTTTGAATATAGCCATTTAGATGGCGTAACCCATTTTTGCGGAATACTAATAAAGCAAAATGGCTTTATACATTCTTGGCAATGTAATGTCAAATCAATCCAAGAGCTATTGTAGATTTATGGACCATATATAAAACATCTTCTAGATTAAGAAGAAAAGGATCGTGTGTGTATCAGTGTCAAGTTGTTGTTGCCGCTATTATATGATGCTGCAAATTACTAGAAGTGCTTTGAGTGACAACAGCCTTGTGCCTCTAGAAGTTATTCTCAAATCTAAGGAGAACAAATTGTGTCCATCAAGGATTAATGGTTAATCTTCTTCTTTCTACAAGGAGACGGGAGAACAAAAATGTACTAAGGCACAAGCCAAAGAATAGTACATCAAGCCCTACTCCAAGACAGTTCTAAGCTATTCTATTTTAACAAAAAACCTAATTTAAAGGTGTATCATTTATTGTTTTCAATTGTAATCTAAATAAATAATATTGTATGAACTTTTTGTTCTAAGCTGTAAGGCCTGTGTGCCTGAGTGTAGGGCCTATGTTCCTAAGTGTAGGGCTATCGTTACAGCCTAAGTTATAGGGCTTCTTGATAGGAATGTGGTAGGTGACATGGAGGGTCGTTGAGCTATAGGAGTATACATTACTCTAAGTTTTAGGTTAGTGGGCTGAGGTAGGGTTTGGAGGAAACCTAAGAGATATTGAGAGATCTGTGTTGTAAGCTCTTTGAGCTGACTTTGGAGAAGGTTGCCATATTTTACACATTATTAGAAAAGTGGTGAGGGAAAGTGAATGTACCCAGACCTTGGGGAACCACTATAAAATTTCTCTGTGCTTTCTGTGATGTTTAATTGAGACTAAACAGTAGATTAAAAAGAATAATAATACAAAACAACATATTCACCCTTCCCCCCAACCCCCTCTAGGTGATTTAGACTACTAGATAGTTAAATATCAAGTGGTATCAAAGGGAGGTTGGCCAAAAAGGACTTAACAGTCTGACTAGATCCTAAAAGGGGTAGTCAAATAAAATTTTAATATGTTTGCTGCAGAGGCTCATAAGGAGATGAGCTCTATGAAGTTGCCTATATATAGAAACCTTTGCATATGGAAGCAAAGGGTCAAGCTATTTATGGAATCCTTTGACCTTTGGATTTATATCATAGTTTAAGAGGGACCTTTTATCCCCCAAAAGGCCTCCACCATTGACCCAAATGTGAGAGTCCCCAAGACCTATACTGAAATGACCAGGGAAGAAGTAGCACTTGTTACTATCGATAAATAGGAAAAAAAATATCATAGTAAGTGTTATTGATGATTCCACTTTCCATAACTTGGTGCATTATGAGACTGCCAAGGAGATATGGGAGACACTAATAGTTTACATTAAGGGCTGTGAATAAGTTATGGATAATAGGAAAACTATGGTCAATCAGGAATATGAAGCCTTTAGACTGAGCAACAAGGACAACATAGCTATGTACTATGAAAGGTTTTTCAGAGTGGTAAATAATCTGAGGACCTATGGAAGGGTCCTTAGCAATTATGAGCTAAATGATAAGTTCCTAAGGTCTCTAGCTAGAGATTGGGACACAAAGATTTGTGTCATAGGGGAAGTAGCCCAACTTGTTCAAACTCATCCTCACACATTATTGAGAAAGTAACTCTCTTATGAGATGCAACTATTTGTCAGGAAGGAGGAGGAGACCACCTTAAGGTCTCATTCAAGGGAGAGTACAATGGCTCTCATGGCTGAGATCTTTAAGAAGAGCAAGAAGAGAATTGCCTCTCCCCCATGAAGGCTTGCTGATTCATAGAGCACTGAGTCCAACATATCTGACAGCAACATGTAAGATGGGGAGTTTGATGACTTATCAAGTCAATTCAAGAAGATGATGAAGATGAAGCAATGGAAGAGAAAACCTTCCTCCTCTTTATAATACAAGCAAGATCATAACAAATCTTGGAAGAAGTTCTCCAAAGTAGGAAGGTATTATTCTAAACCTAGTAAACATATTTCTACTAATGTAATATGTTATTTTTGTAGCATGTCTGGGCATGTCATTGCTGACTATCTAGTCAAAAGAAAAGAAATAAGTGAGAAGAAAGTTTAGAAGAAGCACCACCGCCACAAGGGAAAGAAGGAAAAACCTTCCATGTAATGAATGAGAAGAGCTAAAGACAAACTGACCCAGCATCTTTTGATTCAGAAGAAGAGGATGAAGCCTATATTGGGCAATTTGTTGTTGCTGCTTCTGATGGAGATTAGGACAATCCAACTGCAAGGAAAGGGATCAGGCCCCCTCTGTCACTTTCAGATAGTGAAAATGAGGTGGATAAAGAATTCATTTGTTGTTGTGGACTTATGGCCATGACAGAAGAAGAATCTAGCCAGGATTAGTATGATCCTGATGAGGTAATGATTAATTCCATCTCCTCCTCCAAATATGATTATGAAACAAGTACTAATTCTTAAGCACCTTCATCTTGTAATAAAGGTGGCTTAGAACTTGAGAAAGATATCAATCAATTGATTGCCAAGTATGGTTTGATCTTGGAATCTCTGAAGACGAGCAAGTTGCTTGTCAAAAGATAAGCTAAGAAGATTGCTTCCTTAAGAGAAGATAACTCCTTCCACACTGAGTCAGCAAAACAACTAAATTAAATGAGCAAGGAAATATCCTAACTAAAGAAAATCACTATTATCCAAATAAAAACCATAATTAGTAAAAATTATTTAATTAAACATTTGGAAGATAAGATCCTCAAAGAGAGGATGCTAGTGGTTTAATACTCAAAACTTAAATCATTATTGCCACTCATTAATACATTAACCCCCCAAACTAGTAAGAAGGGGTGAGGGTACATTGAGAGGAATACTAGAAGAAGGAATAAGGGTATAGGTAAGGCTCCAATACAGCCTGTTATCTCTTTTGAGAAGGTTTTGTTGCCATCCAATAAATATGACCATGAAAGTTTGTATGGTCATTAGTTGAATGGAAGATCCAGTAGTGTGAACAAAAATATTCATAGCTATAGTGGACGTAAAGGGATGGGGTTGAGTGCCTTTAAGGCCCCATATGAGGAAATACCGATGGAACATCCTGGACCATTTCTATTTGGTGCCCCTCCCTCCTCACTTAAAGAAAAGGAAGCATAAACTTCCAAATCCCTTCTAGGTAGACAGTTGGATGTTGTCCATCCTGTAGCTCAATCTCACAGGGCAATATTTGATGCTATCAATTGGTTCCCAACCACCAAACTGAGACCTATTGATACAATTAAGACATTGATTGCTAAGACTAACTACAGGTAGGAAAAATGCCAAGGCATTGCTAAAAGATACAAGAAGAATGTTGCTATCTTCCATAAAAAAAAAAAATCAGAAGTGTCTACTTCAAAAGTTGTTCAGAAATTAAGAAACAACATCCATGAGTGTTAGTGTTGTGGAAAAGTGGAACACTTTTCCATTGATTTAAGGCACAACCCCAGTGTGCCTAATGCAAAGAAAGTCATTCCATCCAGGTAAGGTTTTGTGTGAAACACTTATGTTGCTAACATGCACCTAAGACCGAAGTGATATTGGGATCCTAAGGATAAGTGATCTACATTTTGCCGATTAGTTCAAGTACCTCTCTAAATCATATATGGTACTTGGATAGTGGGTGTTCCAGACATATGACTGGGACACGGAGCTTACTTAAAGACTAGAATCAATTTAAGAAAGGAACTAAAGTCATCTTTAGTGGATCTGAGTGGGGCATCATAAGAGGCTATGGTATGATTACCAATGACATAGTCCCAATAGCAAGGGTAGCTTATGTGAAAGGGTTACAACATAAACTTTTAAGAAAAATGTCAATTATATGACTTGGGCTTTGTCATTGAATTCAATAATGACAAGTACTTGATCAAGAAGTTAGTTTACTTAATGGTCATCCTCTCAGGAATTGGGAGTAGAAATGTGTACTGCTTAGACTTCATTTGTAATAACTCATTATCTCTTATGTTTCTTGTTGCTAATGACATATTCTCTTTGTGTTCAATGGCATAAGAGTCTTACCAACATTAACTACAAGACAATGAACAAAATATTTTTTAAAAATTTAATTAGAAATATCCGTAATTTAAAATGTGTTAAAAATGGTCCCTGTCATTCATGCCAAATGGGCAAACAATCAAGGGCCACCTTTAAATGTATTGGCTCCAAAACACAGAAAGATGTCTCTATTCAGAGCCTAGGTGGGAATTTGTATACCCTAAGGATAGTATATGATCACTCTAGGTATACATGTGTATTCTTCCTTAATAAGAAGTCAGATACCTTAAATATTTTTATGAACCATGTGAAGGCTATCAAGAATGAGTTATAGTCTACTGTGGTAAAAACTAGAACTGACCATGGTACATAGTTTAATTTTGGGGCTATGAAAAAATTCTATCAAGACCTTGGTATCACCCAAGAGTTTTCCTCCCCCAAAACTCTCTACAAAAATGGAGTGGCTTAGAGAGGAAATAGGACCTTAATAGAGACTGACAGAACACTGCTTAGTGACTGCTCACTCCAATAATACTTCTGAACTGAGGCAGTCAATACATACTATTATGTTTCGAATAGAGCCTCCATTAATAAGGCCCAAGAGAAAATGCCCTATAGAATTCTATAAGGCAAATAACCAATCATTTCATATTTTAAAATCTTTGGTTGCAAGTGCTATATTTAAAAAAATGGAAAAACTCAACTTATAAAAATTGTTGAAAAATGTAATATAGGTGTTCTTATTGGTTATAACTCAGATAGTTGAGACTAAAAAGCATTCAATAAGAAGACACATGTAATTGAAGAGTCAATGCATGTTGTTTGTGATGAGACAAGCCTACTTTATAAGGGCTGGTCCAACACACCTATCATTGCGGGAAATGATCTGAAGAAGAAATAGATCTCTATTAAAGACACACCCAGCTTAAGCAAGATTTCTTTAGAAGTTGAAGCACTCACAGATGAAGATATAGGTGATCAGATTGAAAGAGAAGCAGATTATGTAGATAAAGTTCAAGGATAGAGAAGTTGGAATAGGAGAAGAAAAGAGGTTGAGAAAAGAGGTGGAAATGAGGTTGATAATATTCTCCGATTTTATATTCGATAAAGGAAAGTATAACTTATCGTTTATAGTATAGGATATTTAAGTTCAATGTCAAAGTTGTATTACCCAGGGCGGATTTCTTACTTCTACTTTGAGGAGGTTATCAACTGGTTTTTTTGTTTGTTTTACGGAACAAAAAGAGCGCTAGATTGCACGTTATAAAAGGCTTAAAACAATGGATAAAGAATATACTACTCGATTTTTAATCACATAGGCATAAGATAATAATAATGAAAAAACAAACTAAATATTAATAAAGTAAAGGCAACTTGACCGTGGGGGTTCCTGAAGCTTGAACACGCTTCTCTCGAAGAATTGCCCAACTGAGTTTAGGAATATCCGAGCAAACTCTCATCCCATATTCGAATGTTTAAAGCTCGCCTTAAGTGGTGAACCCCGTTATTGGATTTGACTCCAATACGGGAGATTTAACTCATTCTCTCTCGAGAGATGCATGTAACTCTCTTTAATATTGGCTTATCAATTCAAACTATGAGCCTCTCAGCTACGTAAAAATTAAAACCTTAGTGGAGACTATATATCTATAATAATGTCCCACTAATTTTAAATCAAGAGGAAATCGAAACCAATACATTAAGAAGTGAGAAAAAGCTAAAGCATCATAACTTGATCAACTCATCCTCAGATCATCGCGATCGAGTACTAATGATGATTTAGTTACTCATGGTGGAAGGGTAAGAGAGAGATAGGTATTACAAATTAATTAAAAATTAAATTAAGAAAGGAATAGAAAGAAACTTTTATTATTAAAACAAAAGAGGTTACAAGTTGAAATAAAAGTTACAATTGCATGAATGAAAAGACTAGTTATGCACTAATACAACACTAGTTAAAGACATTACAATTTCATTACAAAAGTTGCATGAAAAGTACAATAAGAAGAACTTGAAGTGTGAGAGAGAAAGAGAGAGAAATTAAGAACATAAACACTAATAAAACAAGTAGCAGTGCATCCCCTCTCACTCAGATCTAGTCTTGGAACACTTGGAGCTTGCTGGAATTTATAAGAAATTTTTTGGGAAGTACATGCCCCCCTTTCATTCCCATATAGGGGGGGGGGGGGGTGTAAGCAGAGTTGAGTTTGGCAGATGGAAATCTGGCAGGCAGCGATTGGCTCGGGAGTTGGGGTACACGCCCCAGGTATACGCCCGTATAGGGGGTCGTGTAAGGTACGATATGAGGCAGATCAGTGAAAGTCGTGCTGCGGCACAAAAAATTAGATCTTGGTGGGACACTCCTAGAGGTACACGCTAGTATAGGGGGTACACAGCGATGACCTAGGGGCATGTAAGATGGATTTTTTGGGATCTGGGCTCAGGAGTGTATATGCATCGAGATTGGTTTACACGCCCCAGGTACATTCCCGTATAGGGGGTACACGCCCGTGACCTAGGGGTGTGTATGGTGGAAAATGACCAAAAAGTGTCCATGTAAGACCACTTTTTTGCTACGCTAATGGGTCTTACGCCCAGAATCTCCGTTTTGCGATGACACCAACACTCGGCAAATTTGTCACTACAAAACGCTGATCCTACCGGCATTAGTGATCACCAAAGAAGTAGAAATAATAACTAAAACAAAAATAATCAAGTAACTAGAAGATCACCATATATATATACGAGTGACAGTGCATGGGGGGCCCCCCGTGCCCCCACGCGACAGTACCTGGCCTATGGCGGCGGGCTCTGCCCGCCCCCTATAGGGGTGACATTTGTCGTGGGATGCGTCATTTGTCGTGGGAGGCGTCATCTGTCGTAGGAGGCGACAACGATCGTGGGAGGCGACATCGGTCGTGGGAGGCGACATCTGTGTGGGAGGCGACATCTGTCGTAACAGGTGATAGTTGTCGTGGGAGGCGACAATTGTCATCGGAGGCAACATTTGTCATTGAAGGCGACATTTGTCGTGGGAGGAGACATTTGTCATGTGTGGCGATCATTGTCGTGGGAAGTTACATTTGTTGTTGGTACCATTGTTGTTGGGGGGGGGGAGTATTTGTATTGGTTGTTGACATTTGGCCAGGAGGCGGCATATGTCGTAGTTTGTCATCATGTGCATCGTTTACACATTATCTAAATATTGTGAATAATAGCTGCAGGAATAGAGTTTGCATTGTAAATAAGTAATAAAGATTGCATTCTGACTTGTTGAGAAACTGTATTTCACATTAGTGACAGTGCACGGGGGCCCCCCGTGCCCCGCGCGACAATATCTAGTCTGTGACGGCGGGCTTCGCCTGCCGACGGCAATCTTCGTATTAGAAATTCTATTGAGAATAGAAGTTTTACTAATGGACTCTCCCATAGAGACATTTTGCTAAATTTTAAGAGTCATTACCGAAGAAAAAATTGGAAATGAGAAACTTGAAGTAAAAAACTTCAGTGGATTATAGTTTAGCACAAATGACCCAATACATATTGAACTTGTGAAAAAGGAAATGTAGCACCCTGAGTAAGTTAGCAATATCAAGGTGGGGGCCCTGCTTATACATTTGAGAGAACTTGTACCGTGAAAAAATTATAATATGTTTAGAAGTTAATGTGGTGGAAAGCTTTGAGACTAAACTTACATTTTAATCTCGATTGGCAGAATAGAGACGTAATACTGCATAGATTTCCACAGTCACAGTGTTTCCTGTACATGATGAACACTTTAGAACATTGTTGAGAATGAACGCATGTTGAGAATTAAGAGAAACATTGAATCAAAGCCTATCTGGTATTGAGATAGAAGACGTGCACTTGAACCAAAAAATCACAAAAATTATATTCTTTCCTTGTAATCGAAATGGAAAAATTGTGAAAATAAAAAAAACAGCGAAATCTTACAGTTTTGACTCTCTCCGGCCATTAGGTCGCCGAAGACGCTCCTCTTTTATGGTGGAACCGATGGCTGGGAAGCCCTACCGGAGGACAATGACGGTCTACAATTTGCTTCGCCCATAATAAGGGTGTAAGAAAGATAATATGTAGGAAGGATCTAGGATGAATTAAATCTAATTTCATTGGCGGAATGAGATGATCTCTCTCAATATCTTGAGATCTCTCTCAAGATTTTTCGAAATGAAGGCCTTCTTTCTCTTCCATTGGACCGATTTGTTAGGGAATTCTGAGATCAGCGAGGGGATGGTTGAAATGGGGGTGGTGTAGACGGGCGATGCAAAACTTACCATAGAGGGCGGCGAGTGTTCTCCCCAACAACAAAGAAGTGCGACGGGCAGTGCGGATTTTCTCCGCGAGATGAGGTAGAAATCGCGAGGTTTTGCGGCGCAGGATGAGAGGGAAATAGGGTTTGGGGAGTGGGTCGCGGAAGATGATGTCGAGGGAGGTTATATCACGGAACAATGCTGAAGCGTGAAGTTTGAACGGACGATTGAGATTTATCTAAGAGGCCTCACCTGTTACGCCGTACAATCTCAACGGTTGCTCATATTCTTTTGTATATATAGTATAGATATATATATAAGCATGAATAACTGCAAAGTCCATAGAGATAAAGGTACTTAAATAGAAAAGTAAAGTAGAAATAGAAATGGGCTCATGCCCGACACATCATGACCTCACTACAACACTCTCACGAGACATAAATACAACTAACACTCTTAGAGCCAGAAGATGGTGCTCCCGTGCTAGACTGTCCCACCTCCATGTGGACCGCACTCTGCTGGTGCTGCATCTCTTGCTGCTTTTCCCTAACTCCTATCCGGAGGCTCTGAAATGTTTGGTCCACCAACCGTTAGTCAAAAGTCTAAGCCTGATTTCCGCCACCCCTCCCCATGTTGCTCCAGGGCACCGTACAAGAGGAATGATAGGGAAGCTTTGATGGTGGAGAGTAAAAAAGAGCAGGTGATGGTAGTCCTAATCTAACAGTTTTATTGTAATGTCCACAGTACTATAAGAAGAAATGAGGGGTAACAATACTATAGTAACAAGGCAATAAAAATAAGAAAGTAAAGTGCATCATAAAGAATGGTAATGGGTAACAACAAGGAAAGTAACCATAGCTTATAAGCATGCCTACATAAGCTTATAAACTAAGGGGTCATTTTGCAAGGCCTAACAAATAAAATCTCCCATACAAATTTATATGTTTGGGGTAAGGGTTGAAGTATGATGATTTTATAATATGCTATGTTATGTGGGTGTAATGTTATGTTAATATAAGTGCAACATACAAACACGACTCTATGCGCACAGCCTTTTTGTTCCACGATTTTCAAAGCTAGCTTCACTCTCAGGAGCCTCCGTAGTGGCCAATGGAGACCATGGGTTGGGACACCCCACTCCTAGGAGGGTATCCACACTACTAGACCTATCCCATTTGTACGCCTCTAAAGTACACACAAGAGTCACCTTGTACTAATGCCGACAAACCCGCCAGTATTTTCCTTGGCTAAGTGTAAACAACACCTACTGAGTCATCGCATCAACGTTAATGTGAATGACAGTCAAATACCAAAGACACACCACCTTATGCACATGCAGCCATGAATTCCCGAACCATCGGCTCCCCGGACTAACCTGTCTGTTACAACTACCTTCCAAGTCTTCGGCTTGCCGAGCTAACTTTCCCATGTCCACAACCACCGAGCCTCCTGCTAGGAAAACCCAACCAAGCTAACCACCCGAGTCATCGGGGTGAGTTAAGGTGAAGCCCTTGTTTTCACTAATTACTATTTATCATTTTAGTCTTATAATTTAAGGTTAACCATGGACTGCCCAAGGCATTTCCTGTGAAGTGCTCTTGAGGGCACTAGGTACTACGATGGTGAATCCCAAAGATACCTTTTGCAAGATACTTATTATTATTGGTATATACCCATGTCCTAATTTATTATTATTACTCTTGAACTAGCTCAAATCAAATTTAGACTTTCCCTCTCCAAGGAAGGATGGTCCACCGTTAATACCGAGCACAACTCTTCTCTTGCACAACTGGGCTCCCATAACCTACTTTCATTTGTTGACCCTTGTTGGGAATTGTGCCCTTTAATGTTCCTTAGGATTTAAAGTGCAATCATCAATCATGTTAAGAGGCATAATGTATTTGATGTATGCTTATGTTATTGTATACAGGTTGTCCTTGAATGGACAGGTGAACAAGAATAGGAAGCTGGAAGTAAGATAATTTGACTAAGGCATAACAATTGAGACAATTGAGATAGCTGAGAAGAAATACTCAGCATAACTGCTGAGACAACTGAGAAGCTCAACACATATCGTTGAGAGAAGTGTTGGTCTAGGCTAAATGACTGAGACAAAACACAGTCTCAGTTGTGAAGACGAAACCGCTGAGAGAGTTGAGAAGGAACCGCTAAGATAGAAGAGTCTCAGCTGTGGAGAAGAAATTGCTAATACAGTTGAGAAGGAATTTCTGAGACAAAGACAGTTGAATTTTTATAAGTCCAGAAAGTGGATTTCGTCGAGCTTATGTTAAAGGTTGAAGATTCAAAGTTCATCGAGCTCAGCTCACAGATCGTCGAGCTAAACTTAAAGGATGAAGATTCAGAGTTCATCGACCTAAGGCCGCCTTCGTCGAGATCAAGTTAAAGGTTGAAGATTCAGAGTTCGTCGAGCTCAGCTCACAGATCATCGATCTCAAGGTTATGGTTGAAGATTCAGAGTTCATTGACCTGAGTCCGCCTTTCGTCGAGCTCAAGTTAAAGGTTGAAGATTCAGAGTTCATCGAGCTCAACTCACATATTGTCGAGCTCAAGTGAAGGTTGAAGATTCAGAGTTCATCGACCTGAGCCCGCCTTTCTTCGAGCTCAAGTTAAAGTTGAAGATTCTGAATTTCATAGAGCTCAGCACAGAGTTCGTCGATCACTGATCGACAATCGTCGAGCTCAGTCCAAATACTTCATGTCGTTGTGGGAAAGCTATAGTAGTGTCGGAAGCTATAGTTTGTCTTCTTCTGAGGGAGGTGGCACTCACTATACTTGACTGGGCCCACATTCAAATTTTTTTCTTTCATACAAATCAACAGATATAAAAGGAAGAGAAGAAAAGAAGATTAGGGTTAACGAAAACGAAAGTAGAAAACAAAAAAAAGGCGGCTGGACTTCATCTTTTTCGACAAGCTTGAAAGAAAAAGTCCAGCAGTGAAAGCCAGAAGGCAAAGATAGCTTAAGCTTCTTCTAGTTCAGCAGGATTGTTACTTAAAGAACAAGTTGGCTGAATCAATCTATCAGCAAGAGAAGATAGCTTTGTGAAGGGTTGTAAGACTTCAACAGCAGTTGCTGCCTTCAGTAGAGCAGAGAAATTGGTAGGTGTAGAAGAAGACTAATTCCTTCTACAACAAGTGGGATGGGCTGATATCTGCTCAGTCCAGCAAGTTAGACTCAGAGATTTTTCTCTGAGTCAGTATTTTAATTTACTTGATTATTTCCTGTAGGATTCAGTTTATCTGAATCTTAGTGTAGGGCACTTTGTGCCTGAGTTGTTCGTGACTAATTATTCACTACGTGATGTAGGGATGTCTGGGATCGGAGACCTCTACGGAAATAATTCACTCCTTGCCCAATATCGTCTTAGAACTATCGCACCTACACAGCACCTATCGCCCACAATATTTCCTCGTCACAAACGCAGCGCATAAAAATAACAAGGAGGATTGGTCGACTCGAAAATAGCGATCGAAATTTGAGTCGGATCGTTCCCCAAATTAACATAAAGATTGCCAACCCTTTTGGGAGCAAAACCAAGGCTATAGGCCAAGATCCGCTCCGGCAAATAGGATCCATCCGATCCGGAAATAAAAAGCCTAGCAACGGCGATTTCGAAATGAAAAGTGCAGCGATTGATTTAACAAAGCGGATAAAACGATTTGCGATCCACCACAACTAATTTAGAAGAAATCACACAAGGAGGGATGAGATATTTTACCCAACCGGAGAACGTTCACACAAGATAACTGTGGGAGAATCACTCTCTCCACGGATCCACCGGCGTCACACCGAAGGGCTTGCAACCTTCTTCCACGGAGTCGCACCGAAGGAAGCCGCGCCGGAGTCGCACCGAACGGATGGAGGGAGCAAGGGAGGCCGGCGGTTTCACACCACAAGCAAAGGGGGGAAAGGGGCGGCGGCTAGGAGGTTTCCTCCGCTTGGCCGAAATTCCTCAAGGGGATTTTAGGGTTCAATTCTTCTCTAATTATCTCATAACAAGGCCTCCTTAAATAGGAGTTACAAACAAGCCTTAACCATTCATGATGGAGATGTAATCTCATCCATCCAAATGGTTAAATGCACACCAAATAAAATATTGTCCAAATGCAAAAATAAAAAGTGCAATATTGAATATAAAATTATCACTTCAAACTTGGATAATTTTATATTCCTAAAATAGAAATAATAAAGCATGAAAAGGGAAATGTTTTAATGCGGTGCGGCGAATGTTGCGTGCCGCGGGCGGAGGTTGTAACGTAGCCTTCCGATAGCATCATCGTGACGCCTCACGTCCTTTAGTTGAATCGCCTCAGCAACCGGGTCAACCTCATCATCATCAGCATCGTCTCCAAGTAGAGGTGGAGGGGGTGCGCCATCACTACGTAGGTGCCTTGCTGGGGTACTGAGGTAGGATCCAAGTGTGAATCTGAGTTGTAGGGCTTAATTTCCTAAGATAGGAGAGTGTTGCTCTCTAAGGTAGGATCCAAGTGTTGATCTAAGGTAAGGCTATCCTCCAAGCCTGAATGTTGGGCCTAGTGCGTGATGTAGGTGATTGGTGAGTCACTGAGCTGTAGGTGACAAGTGTGTCACTAATTTGTAGTCCATGGAGATGGCTGAGCTGTATGTGCCTGGAATGACACTAAAGTAGGTACCTGGATAGGAACTGAGTTGTAGGAGTGCTGCAACACTCTAAGAGTAGGGCTATGTGCTTGAAGTGGTAGGGTTGAGAAGCCTGAGCTGTAGGCCTTAGAACTAAGGCTGAGGTAGGATGTTAGTTGACCACTGAGCTATAGGAGCACTGCAGGGCTCTAAGGTAGGAACCCTTGCGGTTCTGAGTTTGGATTTTGAAAAGAATCTGTGTGTAAGTCTGAGGGCCTTAGGTGTAAACTCTGAGGAGGATATTAGTGGATTTTGTGCCTAGTCCAACAAATCAGTTTGATAGGTGGGAGGGAAAGTGGATGTACCGAATTGGGGAACCACTATAAATATTTGTTTGTTTATTGTGTTGCTTGTTTCTTTCTTGTATTACAGGTAATTAGCACAAGCTCTATTTCACCAAATATTTAAACAACTAAAAGGCTTAAGTAATTTCAAAGACCTATTCACCCCCCCTCTAGGTTACTAGCGAACCTTTAAGTAATAACTTTCAAGAGGTATCAAAGGTAGGTTGCTCAAAAAGGATTTAACAATCTGAGCATCCCTCCAAGGTTAGCTAGAATACATAATTATGGGGTCACGAATGAACTACAAGGAGCTAGGGGCCATGAAACTTCCAATCTACAGGAAGGAAGGATTTGGCCTCTAGAAGCAAAGGGTCAGATAGTTCATGGAAGCATCTGAACCTAGGATCTATGTAATAGTTGTAGAATGTCCCTTAATCCACACAAAGGCTTCCACCATAGATCCAACTCTGAGAGTGCCCAAGGCATATACAGAGATGGATAGAGATGAGTTAGTGTTGTCTACCATGGACAACAGGGCACAAAATATCATAGCCAGTGCCATTGATGAGTCAACCTTCCAAAATCTTGTGCACTGCAAGACCTCCAAGGAAATGTGGGACACACTTATGGTCTACCTGGAAGGTTCTGAGGAAGTTAGAGATGATAGGAAGTCCATGCTGAACCAAGAGTATGAGTCTTTAAGACAAAGTAAATCTTAAAAGGTGGTTGACTGCTTTGAGAGGTTCTTTAGGACAGTCAATGAACTAAGAACATATGGTAGGGTCTTCAGCAACTATGAGCTGAATGACAAGTTCCTTAGATCTCTTACTAGAGGCTGGGATACAAAGATTTATGCCATTAGGGAAATGGCTATGTTGGCAGACACTCCTCCACCAACTTTGTTTGTAAAGCTGTTATCCTATGAAATTTAGCTCGATACTAGACTAGAATTGGAGAAGTGCAGCAAATCCAATTCCAAGTATAATTTTGTGGCATTCAAGGCAGAAGCCTAAAGAAGGAGTAGAAGAAACACTCCCTCACCACCAAGGAGGGAAGATTAATCAAGCTCAGAAAAATCTTAGTCAAGCTGATCAGATAACCACATGTATTATAAAGATCTAGCTGCCTTCTCCAGGAAATTTTAGAAATTCATGAAGAATAAGGATTGGAGGAGAAGGAAATCTACATCCTCTTACCACAGGAAGTCATCCAAGGATGACAGGTATGCACCTAAAACTAGTAAATAGATTTCTTATAATGTCATCTGTTATTGTTGTAGTAAGGTTGGGCATGTTATTGCTGATTGCCTAGTCAAAATTAAGGAACAAGATGAGAAGAAGAAGAAAAAGTATTACATCACCACAAGGACAAGACGAAAGAGAAGTCCTTTGTGGCTGAGAAGGAGATAAGCTAGATAGATTATTCCTCCTCAGAATATAAAGATGATTAGGAAGAAGCCTATATAGGGTTGATATCTGTTGATGCAGATCTAGAAGAAGTAGAGGAATATCTTGCTGTCAGGATAGGGATAAGAGCCCTTTATCACACTGTAACAGTGACAATGAAATAGATGAAGAAGACTGTGGATACCACGGGTTGATGGAAATAACTTATGAGGAGAGGAGTCATGCAGATTCATAATCTGTCAAGGTACAACCTCTCTCCATTCCTTCATCTTCCTCTAACTCTGAAACAAGTCCAGATACTGTTGTATCTTCATCTTATAATAAAAATTTCTCAGAATCTGAGACAGACATCAATCAATTGATTGACAAGTATGGACTTCTTCTTGATGCTCTAAAGAAGAGAAGAATTCTTGTCAAAAGGCAAGCTAAAGAGATTAAAGTCCTAAAGCCTTATAAAACTCTTTATAAAAATAAATCTATTGAGTTTTATAAGAAAATTCATGAGGTGTCAGAACTCAAGAAAAGTCTTGAGTGTCAGACCATGCTTCTAGAAGAGAAAAAAAAGCATATTAGATATCTGGAACAAAAGTGCACAGAGAAGTTGGTGATTGTGATTAACCCTTCTCAGTCATAGGGTCAGTTGACAAAATTTAAAACTTGCTGAGCCTCTGAGAAGCTTGGTATTAATCACATTAATCATTATTTCAAATCTGAATTCCCTGATAAGAGGACAGTGTTTCAAAAGGCAAATTTACCCTATAGAACTGTCAAGGTCAGATCTCCTCTCAAGGATAATTCTAATGTGTGCTCTATAGTGGGGGTAAAGACACATGATCTTAGAAGGAGTGTTTCTGTACACTCTAGCCATAAAGCTATGGATAAGCTATTTAGATTTGGATCCAAATATCCTGTATCTAAAGAGAAGAGAGAGACCTCTAGATGGCAGGCACCAAAAATATAATTGGCCCATCCAGGACCAGCTGTATTTAGTTCCTCAGCACCATCATTCAGGAAGAAGGAAGCAGCATCATGCAATGATTTTCTAGCAAAATCTGGAGCTGCTCACATCTCTCATAGATAACAATTCTTTGTTGTCCTGAAGAGAAGATATAACATTCATAAATGTTGGTGCTGTGGAAAGGTGGGACACTTTGCCATTGATTGTTGGCACAACCTGAATGTGGCTAGTGTATAGAAAGGGGCTCAGTCTAGGCTGAGAGTTGGGCTAAAGTTTTATAATGCTGACAAGAACCTAGGACCCAACTATTATTGGGTACGTATGGGTGAATGAATTCTGTTTTGCAGGATAGTCCATGTACCTGTCTAAATAAGACTTGGTACTTGGACAATTAATTTTCCTGGCTAATGTTTGTGATAGGATGATTGCTAAAAGAACATGCTCCATGTAAAGAAGTAAGCAAAGATTGAGGTTGTTAAGTCTGTAATCCTCAAAAGCTAGAGGAAGTAAGCCTAAAGGTAAGTCCCTCTCTTCTGTTAAGAGACTAGGTTTGCATATTCATGAATTAAGTTAGATGTGCATAGGATAATTCTAATCAAGCACATCAGTTAGATAACATTCATTCAATTATTCTTCATAAATACCTACATTGTTAACTTATGTAGCCTTTTCTCTCAAGCCCAAATAATATATAAATCATTGAATTATCAGGTTGCAAATAAAATTGACCTACTAGCATGTTAGGTCTCCATCATACTTAGAATTGATAAAATATCTATATAATGGTCTGACAAATAGATTGAACATCCAAACAGTAAGGGAAGCTATAAATTAATCAGGAACTATGTGCCCTGTATCATTACAAAAATCATAGAGCAATCCGTAAAGTCCAAAAAATGTTTAAATGGCTAGTCAAATGAAAAAAGGTGATTAAACTTTTCCTTTACATATATAAAGGCGACCAGAAACGAAAAGCCACATCGCTCTCAAAATCCTTAACCCTAGAAATCGACACCAAAACCTTCTCGAAGTCTTGCCACACTGAATCAATGGCGCTGAAGATCTCTAAGGAGCTTCAGGAGGGCTATGAAATTATGAGGATTAGATACAGTCATGCCTCGTTAGAGATTAAGGAAGTGTTGAGGATGATTGAGACTACGGGTTTAGAGTATGCCATTTTAGAACCCTCAACCATTCTTAGAGAAGAGGTAGTTGAATTCTTCTCCAACGTCAAGGTGTTTCCCTCTCAATACTAATAGAAATCTAAGATTGGGAACATCAAGATTAAGATAAATCCAAAGAAACTAGGCAAATCCCTTCATCTACAGTCCGTCAGCCCTAGAGAGGAAAAGGATCCTACAATTATGGATAAAGACAATGCTCTCAAGTGGTGTGAATATAATGAGGCCAAATCCGGATCTCTGAAATTATTCAATCATAAAGGCAAACTGCTGGCAGATATAGTAGGGAAATCCCTCATCTGCAAACCTAAACAACATGACACAATCTCCAAGTCAATGTTTGATGTCATGACCTGGCTAATCTTCAGTAAGCAGACTTCTTGGTCATCAATCATCTACTAGAGAAAAGTAGACTGCCTACACACTACAAATATGGGCAGAATTCATTCCTTATACATAGAAAATGCCTATCCAAATACATTCAAGCAGGAGCAAGGAGTAAAGATTTACTACCTAAAAAAGAATGGAAAAAAACTCTAGACAGATTAACTAGGGTCCTACCAATGAGCCAACCTTCAGCAATAAAGAACTCCTCTAAGGACATAAGGAAGAAACATACTGAGGAGGAAAGAATTACCAGCTCTGAAACATAACTTGGACCTCTTCTCCAGCGTATGTTGGTCTACAATTGACTTATCACTCGGTCAAACCTCTGCGAACATCCAACACAAAGTTAGTAATATGCGTGTTGATAAAATCCTTGCAAGTCCTAAGTCATGAAAGTGTCAAAGAATGCCACTGAAGAAGAGGTTGTTGAAGAAGATGCGGCAGATATGGCAGATACTGATTATGTAGCTACAATTAATGAAATCCCAACTATAGAAGATACCCATATGCCGAGGAATTATATATTTATATTGATAGGTCAAGACCAAAGAAGGATTCTCAGTCTGAGGGGGAGCATGATCAGATGGATGTGAAAAACATGGATCAAGTTCTCAATAGAATATTTGAGTCGTCACCAACTAAAGGTAACACCCATACCCTCTTAATTATTAGTGTTAATATATCTTTAACTAAGGAAATATTTCGTTCTCTATGTTATATAGTTAAGGGGGTGCCTTCTCAAGTCCATGCTCAGGATATTGTCCCTCCTCCTATGTGCCATACATCATCTAACCCAATCTCAAATGAGGAATTAGTAAACAAAATCAAAGCACTCATAGATGTTCATACCACAACCCTCAAGGAGAATTTTGAACAATTAGTTGCCAAGCTAAGGGATGAATTGTTAACCAATGTCATGGAAACTAAAGAAGAAATCTCTCACTTAAACAAACTGGTCACCACCGGGTTTGATAAGGCTGGAACTACTGAGATGAAACTGGCCACCTTCATGAAATCCCTAGACACAAGCCATAAACTCTTTGTAGTTGATATAGGATATGTCAAAATTATATGAGTGCAACTGCTGAGGTGATCAAGTGTGCATCAGATCATGTAAATCTATATGTCACCAATGTTGCTTTCCACTCTATGAAAGAGGCACTACTTCTAGAAAATGAGCTGCTTGCTTACAATGAGAGAATACTCCAATACATATCAAGCAAATATGAAGCAAACACCACCACCCTACAAAATACCATCTGTGAAGAAGATAGAAAGGGGGAGAGTAGCCATGCTTAGACAACAACACTCATTGAATATCAAGTCTTCAATGTAATACAAGGCACCAGGGTGGCACTACACCTGCCCCTCCTGGATAGAAAGAGCTAGAGGACCTAGACTTCCTAGCACAAATTAGAGTGGTACAGGATGCACAACTTGCTGCTAGAAGAAAGAGGGAAGGAACTCAAATCGCTTAATAGTTCACGACAAAGAGGAGAGTTGAGAATAGAGATGATCCAAATTATGAACATCTAAGTGTTGCCTCTCAATCCATCATTATAAATGCTTGGGTAAGCCATGGACAAATTCTAAAGAATATTGATAGTGTATATCCTTTTGAGGAATGGATAAAGCATTTTGAAAGAAATTCTCTAAGGGAAAGAATATTCAAAGAATATCTGGTAAGGAAGATCAATCCTACAAAAATTCCTTCTAGATATATTCCAAAAACTTTCCTTTACTTCAAGAGGTAGGAGAACAAAGCTAAAAACTTGAAAAAGACAACTGTGACCAAGGATGCTACTTCAAGTTCATCAAAGAAAAGGTGAGATGGGACTGCAAGACTTAGGATGCTTTAAAATATATAATAAATGTCTTGTAATGAATATCAAGAGTGTAGCAATGCCAAATCTTTATTAATAATATTACCATGAGCTGGCCATGACTATATTGATGTGATAAATGTGTAATGTAACTCCCATTTATGTATCTTTGAAAAATGAATATGTTGTTCTTTCATAGATATCATGTATTCACAAGTTTACTCCTGTTTCTTGACAAAGTAAATTATTTGGTAGATCTTAATCAAAATGTTTACCTTATAAATTTTTTATAAAGTTGTTGTTACTAATCATACAGTTACACTGATAGTGATTGATAGTTCACTTGTACGTTTGGTTAGTCAAACATAGTGTTATGACATCCCACCTAGGGGGAGTTATCCTATACTGGGATGGCCAGTTGTCATCGTAATGTCTCTTTATGCTCATTATGATATGTTTTTTTGTAGATGTACCTTAGCATGGATGACTGTTCTACCATCTTCAAATAGGGGTAGATTGTTAGGAATTATGCCCTTCATTATTCCTTAGGATTTGAAGAGGCATCACCAATCATGTTAGGGGGCATAATATATTTAATGTATGCTTGAGTTATTGTATGCATGTTGTCCTTGATTGGAAAGGTGAAAAGGAAGAGGAAGCTGGAAGTCAGATAATTTGACTAAGGCATAAACGGTGAGACTGCTGAGATAGTTGAGAAGAATGTCTCAGCATAAAAGTTGAGACAGCTTAGAAGCTCAACACATATCGTTGAGAGAAGTGTTCGTCTCAGCTAAACCCCTTACACAGAATACAGTCTCAGATGTGAAGAAGAAACCGCTGAGATAGTTGAGACGGAACCACTGTGACATATTAGTCTTAGCAGTGAAGAAAAAACTGCTGAGAGAGTTGAGAAGGAACCGCTGAGACAAAGCCAACAGAAATTTTCTAAGTCCAGAAAGTTGATTTTTTCGAGCTCAAGATAAAGGTTGAAGATTTAGAGTTCGTCGAGCTCAGCTCACAGATAATCGAGCTCAAGTTAAAGGTTGAAGATTCAGAGTTCATCGACCTGAGCCCGCCTTTCGTCGAGCTCAAGATAAAGATTAAAGATTCAGAGTTTATCGAGCTTAACTCACAGATCGTCAAGCTAAGGTTGAAGGTTCTAGATTCAGAGTTCATCGACCTGAGGCCTCATTTCATCGAGCTCAAGTTAAAGTTTGAAGATTTAGAGTTCGTCGAGCTCAGCTCACAAATTTTCGAGCTCATGTTGATGGTTGAAGATTCAGAGTTCATCAAACTGAGCCCACCTTTCGTCGAGCTCAAGTTAAAGTTGAAGATTGTGAAGTTTGTCGAGCTCAATACAGAGTACATTTATCTCAGATCGACGATCGCCGAGCTCAGTCCAAATACTTCATAGAATTGCGGGAAAGCTACAGTAGCGCTGGAAGCTACTGTTTGCCTTCTTCTGAGGGAGGTGGCACTCAGCATACTTGACTGGGGCCCATTCAAATTGTATCATTGATTCAAATCAGCAGATATAAAAGGAAGTGAAGAAAAGAAGATTAGGGTTAACGAAAACGGAAGTTGAAAAGGAAAAAGAGGCGGCTGGACTTCATCCTCTTCGACAAGCTTTAAAGCAATGTCTAGTAGTGAAAGACATAAGGAAAAGATAGTTGAAGCTTCTTCCAGTTCAGCAGGATTGTTCCTTGAAGAACAAGTTGGCTGATTCAATCTATCATCAAGAGAAGATAGTTGTATAAAGGTTTGTAAGCCTTCAACAGTAGTAGTTGCCTTTAGTACAACAGTGAAATTGGTAGCTGTAGATGAAGACTAATTGCTTCTACAGCAAGTAGACCGGACTGATATCTTCTCAGTGCAACAAGTTATACTCAAAGATTTTTCTCTGAGTTAGTATTTCAATTTACTTGATTATTTCCTATAGGATTCAGTTTATCTAAATCTCATTGTAGGGCACTTTGTGCCTGAGTGGTAGGTGACTAATTAGTCCTTGAGGTAGGTGCCCTATTGGGGTACTGAGGTATGATCCAAGTGTGGATCTTAGATGTAGGGCTTAATTTCCTGAGGTAGGAGAGTGTTGCTGTCTAAGGTAGGATCTAAGTGTCGATCTGAGGTAGGGTTGTCCTCCCAGCCTGAGTGTAGGGCTAGTTCCTGAGGTAGGTGACTTGTGAGTAACTGAGCTGTAGGTGACAAGTGTGTCGCTGAGTTATAGGCCTTGGAGGAGGCTGAGCTGTAGGTGCCTACAAGGGCACTAAGGTAGGTACCTAGATTGGTAATGAGTTGTAGGAGTGATGAAACACTCTGATACTATGGTTGTGTGCCTGAAGTTGTAGGGCTGAGAAGCCTGAGCTGTAATCCTTAGAAATAAGGCTGAGGTAGGTGGTCAGCGGACCACTGAGCTGTAGGAGCACTAAAGGGCTCTATGTTTGGAACCCTTGTGGTTCTGAGTTTGGATTCTTAAAAGATTCTGTGTGTAAGGCTGAGGGCCTGAGGTGTAATCTCTGAGGAGCATATTGGTGGAATTTGTGCCTAGTCCAACAAATCAGTTTGATGGGTGGGAGGGAAGTCGATGTACCCAATTGGGGAACCACTATAATTTTTTGTTTGCTTGCAGTGTTGCTTGTTTCATTCTTATATATCAGGTAATTAGGATAAGATCTAGATCACAAAATTTATAAACAGCAAAAAATGTTAAGTAATTTCAAAGACCTATTCACCCCCCCCCCCTCTAGGTGACTAGCTAACATTTAAGTAATAACTTTCAACCCGGTATATTCAAACCAGACCATGTGCACCAACTACCCTTTCCCATAAAAGTTCCAAATGCTTCCGTACTTGTACAATTTCTATAAAGTGTAGACCACAAAACCTACATGATGTGTATGAATGGTGAACCCTTTAATTATTCATCCAAATGACCTAAGATTATTACTGGGGGTTTATAATGATATTTTAGGAATAAATCAATAATATTATTATTTTCTTACTTTATTGGGTATTTATTATAATCTCTACAAAGTCAGGATTCATGAGCCTTTGAAGACCAAGTGCACTTTTCTGATTAGTTATGAACTTAACAAAATTTTGATAAATTAATAACATCAAAATAACAGTAAATATCAAACATCCCAATATTTCTATGTGTCTTTGGCCTTCAAAAATTATGGAACAACAAGAACAATATTATGAAAAATAGGGATTAATTAGAACCAACCAATCAAAAATTATGAGAAAATTACTAGATGATAAATATGACTAGGAAAGACAACTGTCCAAGAATTATAATTTTCTTACTCCATTGGTCACATTGATAAATTATTTAAAGATATTCAAAACTGGGCACTTGTAAAGGATCCTATATGAAAATTCTTCCAATATTTTTATAAAAATTCACAGAGCATGATTATGTCCTCAAATGTTCCCTGACCAAGTTTCTTAATTTTCCAGTAAGCAAATAACTCTAAAATAATTATTTAATGGTTGAATCAAACTTATGGTTTATGAATGAAGTACTAAAATTATGAATCAAAAACTCACAATAAAATTTCTAGGGAATAACATCATCTAAATAAGTTTATTGCCGAAATTTCATAAGCTTCCAAGGTCATTTAAGCCTGCACATAAATATTGAATAAAGTACCCTAATCTATCCAAGACTATTTAAAAAAAGGTATAAGTTTCTAAAAATCCAAGAACCATTTACCAGAACTTATTTTGACTCTAAGAATTCATCAATCAAGTTCCAAAATAATCCAAGGACATTTGATCCAATGTCCTTCAATAAGCTCCAAACCTCAACCCTAAGGCCCATACTAGGGTATTTGGGCATCTCCACCCAAAACCACTCAAAATATATTGAGGGGGTGCTTTAGAGGACTTTGAGGGAGTGGCCAAAGTTTTAACCCTTTTGGATGAGCATTGGCCAATCAACCCATCAATTTTTCTCTTGCCCAAATTTTACCACTAAGGGACAAAGTTCTGGTTACAATAATACCTAGCTAAACAAACCTCAATTAGGCTGAGATTTTTACCAGAGTAATGATATGACCCTAATGGTCATCTACCAAAATATTGGGTGATTTTTAGGTCATTAGAGATCTTAATTAATCATACATGATTTATTAAATGTTTTAAAAAACTATGGAAAATTGTATTCCAAAAATTCCCATTTTTGGATATGTCTTAGATATTGATGAGACTAATGTATGATCCAAATTTCAAAGCATTTGGATAAGTAGTTTAGTGGGGGCACACAAATTTGTGTATGGTTAACCCTCAGTATAGATTACACCATTTGGTGTGATGTGGTCAGACCATTGACCAAAATTTGTTGAAACTTATTTTAAAATTAGCTAGACTCAAAATACTACAATTTTGATGTTAACCATTTTTCCAGAAAAGGCCTCTATGTATTTTTAATAATTCAAACAAACAGTGCAATATGTGTTGTAGATAATGAAATAAAATGAATTAATATAATCATCAGTCGGTAAGAATCTTAAGAAGAAATGGACGGGATCAGGTTGTTATCCTCTATGAGCCAGCGACTCACAGCAGCCCATCTTGGGCCATTTTGAGAGAAAATGAAAGACCCACTCCCGGAACATAAAACACGGCACGAGGGGAGTCATATGCCCAGAACAGCCGCCTTACAGTAGTGCTAACACTCGGGCTAACCTATACTACAAGACGCCTATCCTGCCGGAAATAACCAATATCAACCAATGCCAACCCAACCAAGAATATAAAATAGAAGTCAATCCACACATAAGTATATATAGCCTAAAAGTAAAACAAATAAAGAAGCTATAACAAGCTTCTAAAATATTAGAGCACGGGTAAAACTGGCCCAAAGTGGCTAGAATAAGAGTCTCTCAAACTCACATCGGTGAATGATGGTAGAGATGGCACCATCCCTTCAGGCCCTGTAGTTCTAGCCTGGATATCCTGCGATAAAATCTGTTGTTGCTCTGTTTCTGGGATTTCCTCCTAAAATGGAAGGCGTAGAAACTGTTAGTCATAAAGACTATGTTGATTTCACATCTGCTCCCCCGATGACTCCTAGGCAATTGGCGGAGAAAGGAACAAGGGTACAATCTATTTGTATAAGAAATAGTAAAAACATGTGGTATATAGTGTGCAATATCAAGTATATCATCAGTATAAAGAAGGAGTAAACATTCAACTCTAGTAGTTCTACAATCTACAGTAGTATATGAAAGTTGTAAAGATACCACAGAAAGTTACTCAACTTATATGAATGTCCATACAGACATATAAGTTAAGGATCGGCTCAACAGTAAAGTAACTCATCGTATAAGAGTGCCCATGCAAACCAATACGTGAGGATCTTGTGTGTGTAATGTATGTAATAATATGAATGCAATGCAATGACTCAACCATGATTGTACACATGCAATTGCTATCTCGAAAAAGAGTTATAGTTCCCAATTTTCGAGTAGGTAGCTAACCTCTCAGGCGGCATCCGTCGTGGCCAGACGGTGAAAGTAGAGCGGGCATCTCCACTACTAGGCGAGTATCCATACTAACAAACCTAGGACTCCGTACGCCTCAACGATAAAAATACAACAGTGGATCTCACATGCGTACTACAACTAATCAGGAGTCTCGGGTAGATGTGCACCGAGAACTAAGCCCTGAACTTGCCTATGTTGTGACCTAGAAGGTGCCTCGGAAAAAGCAACGAGGACCAATCCCAACCATCCACTTTGCATAGAAGGAGCCTCGGGAATGAATACGGAGGACCAAGCCCAACTGCCCAAAATCTATCTATCAACCCTCGTCAGTGTGACGACTGGAGAGCCCGTAGACCTTCCACACTATCCTTAACCCAGGATTACGACACCGCGTGTCGACTCACACCGCATATAATTTTCACATAATCGTGGCACAGAAGGATCCTCGGGAATGAACACTTAGGACCAAGCCCAACCGTCCACTTACGTCTCTTCTCAATAATTCTTAAACAGTGCGGTCAAACCCCGCACTTACACCCTTTCACAATCTAGTGCCACAAGCACTTAAGGGTTCTTCGTCGACATAGAGGTACCGCAGATATTTATCAACCATACAAATATTTGTTCATAATAGTCTCAACAAATTATGTACAGTATCATTAAGACAAACTCATCGTTATTCAACGCATTACCCTTGCCAAGTACATCCTTTTTCATTCTCTAATTTAAACCATTTATTCCATCCCAACTCGTCAATCCATTCATTCTCCAACCTTCACCAAATCATGTAGATCAAGTATATTTTACCACATCATTTGTTCATTAAGGGTCTATGCAATTAATGTCATAAACATATTTTATCGCAAATGCCTATAGACCAATCCAACAAAACATTAGTATTAATGTATTACAATCCCCCTACCAGCTTAAGGCAGATACAAAACAAACACGAGATCTACATATATAGGAGTGATTACTATACAATAACTTCAAACAGGGATTCCCGAGGCTATAGGAATCTTGTGAAGACGTTTAACCCCTCGTTGGAAAATCATTTCCAAGGGCTGCGTCTTTTGTGTTTAGTCAAAAGCCCTGATCCATATTGTGTCCGAAAACAGCCTCGAAGGCTATTGTGTGCAGAAAACAAATTTCTGGACGCATCTTAAAGCAAGATGAACGACATCGGTTCATCTTCTTCATTAAGCCATATGTTCAAACCATGTCAAGAACTTCCTCCACCCTTATTCACCCTCTTGAGACCATTTCCTCTTCACGAACAAAATCAAACATCTACTCAAGGAGAGGTGAATGGTTGAAGACATCGATATCCTTAGGACACAAGACCTAAAATGGCCTTTTCCTAGGAAATCATCATGTCGTCAGTCAAAACTATCTTGAGTCGACATCTCTTTTAGAAATAGCTACAGATCTAGCACCAAAGTAAATGGTAGGAAGCTAACCTCATTTTCGGCATTTCCATCATTTCCAGCCATGGATATCTTCATCCTTATTGGCGACATCTTCTTCTCCTCGGTCGGTGTTAGTTCTTTATGGGATAGAGATTGGCTCCAGCACCTTCTTCCTCCCTAGCAGTTTTCTACAACAATGGCATGGAAGGAAAGAGTAGAAATGGCTAGGGTTTTCTCCCATTTTCATGTGGGAAGTGGATAACTATATAGACATGTGTCAACCTCTCATTGGACCGCCAATCACTCAGTAAATGAGTCCCTTCAAAATGACGCGGCACGAAAATTTTGTAAAAACACGAAATTGAACGACACGGGTAGGGACACGCTCGTGTCACTACCCGTGTCATATTCGGGAGAACGTGGTCGACGATTGTCGAGCTCCACTCGACAAATCATCAAACTGCTATAGACACCCACGGGTAGAGACACGCCCGTATCTCTACTCGTGTCCTACTCGGGAATAACAAGGTCGACGATCGTTAGTCGAGCTCTGCTGGAAGAATACACATATACGCACACTAGTAGGGACACGCCTATATCACTACCCATGTACTGCTAAAAAAATACGGTCGACGATGTTAGTCAATCTCTCCTCGAAGAATACACACACATGCACATGGGTAAGGACACTCCCGTGTCACTACCCGTGTCCTGCTCTAGAAACACGATCGACGATGTTAGTCGATCTCCGCTCGAAGAATACAAACACACGGGTAGGGACACGCCCATATATCTACTTGTGTCCTACTTGGGAAACATAACAGGGAAATCACATCATTGATAGAGAGCCACACAGGTATGAACACGCCCGTGTCACACACACACGGATAGGGACATGCCCATATCACTACCAGTGTCTTTCTCTGGAAATTTCACAAAGAAAACCCAAAGACACCATAGCACTACACGGGTATGTACATGCCCGTGTCACTACCTGTTTCCTAATCTCGAACAACTTCTCCTCCCTTACACAAGTATAAGACTAGCTGTCAGCACTCCCTGATCCCAAGTCAACTCTCCTGACTAAAAAGCGCGTACGAGAGGCCTAGCGCGAATTGGGACGTTATAGATAATTTCCCGGCCACCTGAGCATCTCCACGGACGGCCAATATGAAAGTGAGGGGATATATATAATCTACTATAGAAGAGGGGTGAATAGAGTATTAAAAACTTTTAAATAATTTTTATAGCGGAATTAAAATAGGTATTACTTTTAAGTATAAGAGAAGTAAAACAAAAGCAATCACAGCACAGCAAAAATAAAGAAGAATGAGCAACCAGATGACACAAGAAAATTATAGTGGTTCCCTAAATCTAGGTACCTCAACTCTTCTACCACCCTGGTAGAAATCCACTTAGGTTTTTGATCAGGTGCCCTATCACCACAAGATCTGCTTCAGGTAGATCTAGAAACTCTCCAGCCTTTTGATCAGGTGACTAAAAACCAAGAGGTTTTTGATCAGGTGCCCTATCACAAAAGAGTTCACTTTTGAAGGGAATAATAACCCTATACAAGAGAGGTAAAAGAAATCAGATGGCAGACTTATCTTTCTCAACGCAAATGAGAAGACTATGTGGATTTGATGGTGCCAAAGCTCCCCTGAGATATTGAGTAGGTTCAGGAAGATGGAAGATTTATCTAGGGTGTAAGTCTTCAATAGACTTGTGTTCTTGCTCTTTAGAATCTGTAGAATGATGTTGATTTTTTGTCTCTATAGATTCCTGAAGATAGAATAGAAGAAGACTCAAGATGAAAATTTATTGTTATTCTTCTGTTTTCTCAGAGCAAAATGGAGAATTCTAAGAGCTATTGTAGAAAAGCTTGTGTCCTTTAAGAGTCTATTTTTGAATCTGCTTGTCTGTTAATTAACCAGTCTGAATGTCTATTTTTGAGTTTTAAAAACATTCCTTAGATTAATGTAGAAAACGAGGAGAGAAACGACTACTAATTCTGGCAATAAATTTTCTCCCGAACTGTCCTTGCAAATAAGTCAAAATAATAACTCTGTGAAATACCATAATTAATATTGTAAAGAAACGAGTATATGCCTTGAGAATATCAACATTAACTACCAGAGATTATTTGACATAAGAAGAATTAATGAAGTAGGAAAAAAATCTTTAAGATAGCTGCTTAAAATAAGAAGACGGACATAGAGAAAGATTGTTGATCTGAGCTGGAAGATCATCGATCTGAGATCAACTATCTACGATCAGAGAATATTGTGAACAAATATGAGATCTTTGACCTTAGCTCGTAGATCGTTGAGCTCAGTTCAGAGACTAAGCTTTGAGGTCGTCGATCGGATATCAATGATCATCGAGCTGAGATCGACGAAAGTCGAACTGATATGAAATTCATAGATTTCTTCTAATTCTGAGATCTTGGAGAGAAAAGTCCACAGCAGGTCTTGAGATGTCTGACCTGTAGAGACTATCTTAGACCTAGACCTTTACCCTGGCTATACATATGGGTCAATAACCTAAGAGTGGACCTAGCCCAAATCAAATAAGGGTTCCAACAATCTCCCCCTATTTGGGTGAGGTCACTCAACATTGAATAAAACTAAAAATACAAGGCCAAAAATATCTGATAAAACTTAAATTAACAACAGATATAATATAGCAATGTACTGCACATTTAGTTCAGAAAAAATAGTAAAACAATAAAGGTTCAGAGAATGACTTAAGGATTTTCAGGAGGAGGAGCAGGAGAAGATATAGCAAAGATAATCTTCCTGGTTGGGTCTTCTGCTTCCTTCTTAGACATCTTCAAGTCTTGCTCACCAAGGATTTTCTGAGAGGTGGCACTGGGTACAACTGCTTCTGGATGAAGTGATATATATTCTGTAGGATTGAATACTTTCTTACTTACTTGTGGCCTTTCAAGTTCTTTTTCTCTATAAGAAGACATAGTAGTAAACTTGAGAGATCTTGTCCTTCTTTTCTGGCATTATTAATCTGAGACAATCCAATTAGCTCATTAAGTCTGGCCAACCTGAAGTTAGGATCAAGCTCTTGATCAGTAGGAGGAGAGGAAGGTTTCTCTGGATCAGCATCCTGTGATGGCTTCTGAGATAAACTTCTTAATTGGGTAGATTGAGCTTGAAAATTTGTTGATGCAAGATTTTGTTGCTTTTTACTGGAGTAAAGATATCTTGGAGGAGGAGCTTGACTGAACTTGCCTTTGGACTTAGAACATTGAGATGAAAAATGCCTTTGAGATCTAAAAGGAGCTTGCTTTTGATACTGAGAAGGTGCTTGCTTCTGAGCTTGTGAAGGAGCTGACATTGAAGGCTTAGAGATATTGGAACATTGAGTCACATTGCCTGAAGCTCCTACAGGAGGAGGAGGAGGACCTCTCCTGAACTTTTGAGGAGGAGGAGAGTACCTTCTTTTCTTATTCCTAGCCTTTTGCTCATTTTTTGACAACCACATCGATTGTGGCATTCCTAAATAAGGAGTAATCTTCTTGAGTATGTAGTATGGAGTGTCATTATAAAGATTTTGCTATGGAACTGCCTTAGGTGGAGATTTCCTTTTCTTAGACACTTTCTTTTTGCTATCATCGAAATCTGAATCATCATCTCGATCATCAGATGAGCCTTAAGGATTATCATACATTGTATCAATATCTCCAATTACTTATTTTGGAACTTACTTTACAGCTGGAAAAGGGATAACTTCAGCAGGAACTTCTATAATTTCCATAGCAATATCTTGAGCAATGAGATCATCAAGACTTGGAAAGGGACTATCATCCAAAACATAGGTTGCACCAGAAGATCTTGAAATAGGAGAATCATACACTTCTGCTAAAGGAACATCAAAACGTGCATTTAGTTGTCTGACCACTTCAGGACTTATAGAGGGGGTACACCACACAATAGCCAAAGATGGCATTAACTTGGAAGACAATTTAGAAAAAGTGTACAGAAGGAACTTAACAACTGATTAGTCCCGTTTATATAGGGTTTTGCGGGCTCATCTGGGCTGGTTTTCTTGTCTTTGTACAACACTTTTGCGCTATTTTCTCTGTTATTTCCCTCCTTATGCGCTTCGTGGATTGTGTGCTTTTCTCGCCCTTGGGTGCGCAATTGCGCATTTGATTATTGGGGGTATGCACATGGTGCTCCCCGGGGCTTGCTCTGGTAGCTTTTACTACATTCATGTTTTGCTGGAGGGTCCTCCATTGATTAGTTCTCCTTGCTTGCAGGTGGTCAGTTTTCCTAATTTTATAGTTATGATTCTAGGAAAATGCACTACCGTATGTTTTCTTGGCACACAGTTAGTTTTAGTCGGGCAATTTTCCATAGGTTATTCTCGAAAAGTGACCAGCCCGTGTGAATGCTCGAAAAGTAAACAACCGTGCATGAAGGAAACAAACGGTTGGCCTGTAGGCTTCTTGTTTTTCCTGCAGTTTGAGCTTACTGTGTTACCCGTGCAAATTGCTTCACGCAGGGGCGATCACCCGTGCGTGAAGGAAACACACGGGTCAATGCTTCTTCCTCGGAGGCTTTTGTGTAAAGGTAATATTGCACGGTTCGCGCACGGTCGTGTGCTGAACTGTGCAAGACCAATTTTTCTGATAATTTTCTATTTAAGTTGAAGATTCTTCCATGGCCAGGGAGATTCCGTCCGGCCCGCCTTTTCTACTCCCTGGAGCGGGAAAACAACTCTCCAGCCTCTTTTTTCTCTCTCCTCAAGGGGAAACTCTTCCGACCACCATTTCTCCTCTGAAAGCTTGCAAAAGCTCCGTCTCCGACCATCTTCATCTTCTCCGCCCTCCAAGCTACCATCTGAGCTTCTTGTTTTTGTACTTGAGAAGCCCTCCGTTCAGATCCGACTAGGCGACCACGAAGAGGATGGGTTAGAAGAAGGAAGTGATAGCCCTTCTGGATCCCAGACGCCTTCCGAAGACCGAGCTAGGACAAGGATTTACAACCTTCGCTTCCAGCCGAGAATCTTGGAGAGTCTTCGTGCGCTCTGTTGTATTTCTTCACTTTTACTAAACTTGCCATGTTCTGAACCTGTGCTAGTAACTTGTAACTAGATAGCATTATTGCTCGAGTTTCATCTGAGTTTGTTAATGAAGCTTTAATCTTTGGTTGTGTTTGAGCCATTCTAGCCTTTGCTTAAAGTGAGGGCTTCTAAGAGGTGTTTTCAACCCTCATGAGGTCTTTCGCTTCCGGTATTACTCTTCGGAATGATTCATCCGGGCGATGCAGTGAAGGCGACCCCCGCTAGTTCTTTATTATTTTAGCGTAGGATATCCGAATCAATCACCTCCTTATTTACTTGGGACTTTCACCCGTTTCTCTAAACACTAAAACCCATGCTCCCTACTTGCGCTCCGCGAGAGATCGATACTCGGGGATGCTACTCCTCATTATTATGACATGGACGTGAACAGTAGTATTAACGCTAGCGCATCAAGTTTTTGGCACCGATGCCAGGGAGCCCAACCATTGCGTGTGGTTTTTTCTTTTTGGTGAAAAGTCTGTAAGGTTTCAAGTGCATTTTAATTTCTTTTTGTTTATTTTGTGAGTCCATATCAGATCTGAACCCCGCTGAAAGGGTTGAAGATTTAGGAGTTGACGTTGAGACTGCAAGACCTAGAAGAGCTAGGTTGTGCGATGTTGCTGTAGAAGAGAGAATGGACAATCCTGTACATAGTGGAAACGGTCAGGGAGATAGAGTTGTTGATGCCCACTAGGTTGTCCATGCTCGAGTAAGGATGATGAGGGATTTCACTACCCTTACGGCGGGGAGTGTTTATCCTTGGTTTGGGCCTACTATCGCCAACCACCACTTTGAGATCAAGCCGATAATATTAAATATGATTAGGAACAACACCCAATATTCTGGGTCACCGAGCGGGGATCCTCAGCTTCATCTAGCTGAATTTTCTGAAATATGCGAGACCTTCCGTTATGTGGGGATCTCTGATGAAATTGTGAAATTAAAGATGTTCCCTTTCTCGTTGCAGGATAGGACCATGACTTGGCTACATACAATCGCTCCATTAACTGCAACAACTAGGGAAGCCTTGTCTTCCTTATTTTTGGCTAAATTTCATCTCGTCGATAAGATTGTTAATGCACGCAGAGAGATAGCCATGTTTCGACAACAGGATCAGGAGACCCTTTACGAGGCATGTGAGAGGTTTGCCGATTTGCAGTGCCGGTGTTCGCAACATGGCTCTTAGCCCTTGAATTTTGTAGAGAAATTTTATTTCGCCGTTGAACCCAATCTACGGGCAATAATCGATGATGCTACAGGGGGGACGATTATGAATTGGGCCCCGAGGAAGCGCAAAGGCTCCTAAGAGGTACGGCCTCCTACAACACTTATTGAACCGCTGGGAGGAACGCCTCAAGAGGGGCGAGAAATTTGTTCGATGTGAACGCCGTGGTGCAACACGCTAAACCTTGACAACCTTCTTTGGAAGGAAAAAGGTTGCTGACAAGATCTACCCGACCGCCAGCGCCCGTGCTGAACATCTCATGCCATGTTTGTGGAAACCCCGGGCACCACACTTATGAGTGCACTGCGGGGGAGCATGCTAGTGATCCGGTAGGTATGAGTTTTGAAGAACATGTTAATTTTATTAATAATAAAAACCACGCTGCTCCTTATAACATTTCTTATAACTCGAATGCGAGAAATCACACGAATTTCTCGTGGAATCAAAACGCTCCTTGTTAAAGATGGCAAGGAGGCCAGCATAAATTTGATGCTCAAGCTTCTGGTAGTCAACCGCGACCACCTCAGGCGGGTTACAATCAAAACATGCAATCGACACACAAAAGCACTTTAGAAGAAATGAAGGAAAAGTTCATGGAGATGGCTCAGTCGAACAAGGACACTCAAACCGCCTCCATGAGGAATTTGGAGATGCAGCATGGGCAGCTTGCCCAGTTATTCTCCGAACGCCCTAGTGGTGCCCTCCCAAGTGAAACGGAGAAAAATCCCCGTGAACATGGGAGGAGTGTTGTAGAGGTGGGAAAGAGCAGTACCAATTAATTAGCCATCAAGTGCGAGATAAATAAGATAGAAACAGTAGTTGTTTGTGATTCTAGTTCTTCGTGCAACATCCTTGCCTTATAAGATATTATGAAACTAGATTTAAATATCAAAAATAGTATCCAGAAATCACATGTGCTTGTCGATGGTTCGGTTGTAAAATCTAATGGGGTAATTATAGATGTGGAAGTGAAACTTAAGGGGGCTGTTGTAGTCACCGACTTTCAAGTACTTGGACCGTAGTGAAATAACTCAAGACCCATTTGGGGGTTCCATTCCTGAAAGCCAGTGAGGCAACGATATGCTTTAATGCTTGCAAAATTACCTTATCTTCTAAGTATGAATTACCATCTCCTCCATCACTTCCCGCTCTAGTCCCACGTAAATCTGAAAATCTGTGAAAAGTTAATTTTTTGCTATCTGACAAATTATCTAGTGCTGATAAGGCAGATGTGGTACTTAGCGAGCAAGGTATAACTATACAAGTGAAGAAGTTACTGAAGCCCGCGGACGCAAAATCAAGTTCAGAGCTGCTGAGTATAGAACGAGATAAAGTTAAGAAGGAATGTGGAATGGGCACGGCTACTGAGAGCGTGCAGGAAGTCAATTTAAAAACTGCTATTTGACCGAGTAAATGTTGTAAAACTTTTAAGCAAGTGACGTGGGTTGATCTGCAACCCTCTACGGGTGAGGAAAGGATTCCCTCGGTTGTGGTTGGTGATCAGGATGTTACAATATCGGGCGTGAAATTACCGCCCTAGCGCTCTCCTACTGGTTAGCTGCGACGAAAGGAGTTGCTCTTGCGCAAGGAGCAGAGTTTTGCTCACCGACACGGCAAGGAGGAGGGTAAGGGAAAGGGAGATTTATCTTCATTGGGCTGTAAAGCTTTCCCCTCTTCCTCATCCCGCCTATCGGGTGAGATTCATAACAAATCAGCGTTTAACTGGGAAGTGGAGGATCTCCGGAGCCATCTCCTTTGTCCTGCTGTTTCTATTGATCATTTTGCTTAATGCTGTTCTCGATTTTGGATTAGTTTTCCTGTTGGTGTGTTATGCTTTTGTGACCTGAACAATATTATATAACTTCTAATATAGGTATTTGGTCCACTTTAAGGACGGTAAAGAAAATGGTTATTGGGAGACAACCCGAGTTTGCCGCCTTTAGCCTTGTTTTGAAGCTATTGCCTGCCTTTCTTTTCTTTCTTTTCTTCTTTTTCCTCGTGCTGCATATTATTTGCTTGGTTTGAGATGTGATTCTTGCAAGTGATCTTGTCTGGGCCGTGAGCTTATTGATTAATTTTAACGTCAAACTTCTGGTATGCTCATATTTGGAGCATTGGGTAACTTCTCCCTTATCTCATTTTGATTTTAACTTCAACATATTGATTTGATTCTTAGCATAAGTCTAGGGGAGAGCTTGTCGACGTTACCTTTGCATGTGCACTTCATTTACATGTCAGTAGTTATTTTTAATATATTTGTTAGTTCATTGCATTGCGCATCGTTGCACCCACATGAGCGCGTGCTTAGCTTTTTGCGCGCTGCGAGTCAAGCTTGCTTCTTTCGTTAGATTTGGGAAAATTTACATGCTGACATAGGATTATGAGATGGAGTAAAATGTTGCCCTTGTTGTGTTCCTAGTCAAGCCCTCCCGTTTCTTGTAGAAATTGGAGTAGAATTAATTTTTCTGCATACTTTTAGTTTTATATTTTTCTAATTGCGTAAATTCTTTTATTCTACTCAAAAAATTGGTGAATCCGGTGCAAATCAGACGGTAGTTTAGGGATGTGTATAGACTGCTATAAGATTCGTATTGCTCGAGTAGGAAGGGTGGATAGTCTTTCTCATTGGCTAAGAACTTGCTCCAAGCTACTCTCGAAACATTGGTGCTTGGTTAGTTCAGCGTGAGCATGATGTAGGCCATCATTTTGGCCAGGTTGAGCTTTGTACCCGTTCCTAACGTCTTATCGCCGCTAGCCCCATTGTGCCTACCCATTCTTTCTTTTAAACTCCACATTTTTTTCACCAAAGCCTAGTAGCCAAACCTAGTTGCACGCCCAAATTGAGCTTTTCCATTTTCTGATTTCTTGTTTAGGGTGTTTGTTGGTGGTTGTATTTGTGAAAAATTTGGATGCCATTCAATCCTTGTATTTGCTGGAATTAGAAAAATAGGGTTTAAAAAGAAAATTTATGAAAAGAAAGTGTGAAAAAGAAATGAAAATGAGAAAGGAAAAGTTTGATTTAAAATCTATTTTATGTTAAAACAGTTTTTTGTGTAGCGGTATACATACACATGTTTTAAAAATCAAGTCTGGGGGTGTAGTGTACTCGCATTTATTGTGGTTTGCGGAGGTATTTATTTTTTGCTATCTCGATTGGGTTTTGTGCTGAGCCTTCTTTTTTATCCTTGCTTACCTCAACGTATCCAAAGCCCCATTACCACCCGAAGTCCTACGGACTCTCGTTTAAGTCAAACTAGCGCCGTGGAGAGAGTCTGAACGGGAAAGCATATGGTCACCGACATTGGTGGATTCCTTTGAAGGCTATCCCGAATTCCGAACTTTGGCAATACTTGCCTTAGCGGTTAGTCAATTTTCTCCCTACGCGTGACCGGAGGATTCACCACTTTTTTGTTTTTGAGTAGTCATATAATTTTTGTTACGCAGGCTGAAAAGTATAAATTATTTTGTATGCTTAGAAAGTTTCTCTACTATATTTTTACGCTCGCGAGCGTGCGACTTCGCTTGGTACTCTGAATCATAATTATTGTGTTAGTTAGTCTTTTTCTAGTCTGCAAGGATGTTCTTTGCTCGGGATGCACAAATGGGCAAGTCCGGGGGTGTGATGAGTCCCGTTTATATAGGGTTTTGCAGGGTGATCTAGGCTGGCTTTATTGTCTTTGCACACCACTTTTGCAATATTTTCTCTGTTATTTCCCTCCTTATGCGCTTCGTGGATTGTGTGCTTCTCTCGCCCTTGGGTGCGCAATTGCGCACTTGATTATTGGGGGGTATCCACGTGGTCCTCCCCGGGGCTTGCTACGGTAGTTTTTACTGCATTTCTGTTTTACTGGAGGGTCCTCCATTGCTTAGTTCTCCTTGCTTGTAGGTGGTCAGTTTTCCCCATTACAGAGTTATTATTTGGGAAAAATGCACGACCGTGCATTTTCTTGGCACACGATTTGTTTTGGCCTTGCGTTCTCCACATGTTATTCTGCAAAAGTGACCAGCCCGTCTGATTGCTTTACGCACGGTTTCATTGAAACAGTGCGTGAAGGAAACACATGGTTGGCTTGTAGCCTTCTTTTTTTCCCGTGGTTTGAGCTAACTGTGGTTACCCATACAAATTGCTTCACGCACGGGCGGATCACCCGTGCGCGAAGGAAACGTACGGGTGAAGACTTCTTCCTCGCAGGCTTTTGTGTAAAGGTAATATCGTACGGTTCACGCACGGTCGTGCGCCGAACCGTGCGAGACCAAGTTTCTGATAATTTTTGATTTATGTTGCATGTTCTGCCAAGGACAGGGAGATTCCATATGGACCGCCTTTTCTACTCCCTAGAGCGGGAAATCAACTCTCCAGTCCCTTTTTTATCTCTCCTCCAGGGGAAGCTCTTCCGACCACCATTTCTTCTCTGAAAGCTTGCAAAAGCTCCGTCTCTGACCATTTTCATCTTCTCCGCACTCCAAGCACCCATCCGAGCTACTTGTTGTTGTACATGAGAAGCCCTCCATTAAGATCCGACTAAGAGACCATGAAGAGGATGGGTTAGAAGAAGGAAGTGATAGCCCTTCTGGATCCTAGACGCCTTCCGAATACCAAGCTATGACGAGGATTAACAACCTTCACTTCCGGTCGAGATTCTTGGAGAGCCTTCGTGCGCTCGGTTGTATTTCTTCACTTTTTCTAAACTTGCCATGTTCTGAACATGTGCTAGTAACTTGTAACTAGATAGCATTGCTGCCGAGTTTCATCTGAGTTTGTTTAATGATTCTTTAATCTTTGGTTGTGTATGAGCCATTCTATCCTTTGCTATAAGTGAGCGCTTAAAAGAGGTGTTTTCGACCCTCATAAGTTCTTTCGCTTCCGCTATTACTCTTTGGAGTGATTCATCCGGGCGATGTCGTGAAGGTGACTCGCGCTAGTTCTTTATAATTTAGCGTTGGATATCTTAATAAATCACCTCCTTGTTCACTTAGCACTTGCACTCATTTCTATAAATGCTAAAACCCATGCTCCCTACTTGCGCTCCTCGAAAGATCGATACTCGGGGATGCTACTCCTCATTATTATGACTTGGCCATGAATGGTAGTCTTACCGCTAGTGCATCAATAACCCAAAGATATCTACTGTGGGATTGATGCAACAATCACCAACAGTCAAAACTTTTGGAAGAACTATTTCTTCTATAATTTTTTCTATATCAGTATTAATATCAATAATCTCAGTATCTAAAGCCATTTGATCATCTGAGGAGTCCTCTTCCTGCATATCCGCGTAAACTTTTGCTGCTGGAGAGAGCATAGGAGCTTCTTCATTAGATATCTCCCCCTTCCTAACTATAGAGGAATCTGTAGCCAGGCCCCCAGAAGATGGGATAGAGGAGAGGGCAGCAACTCTACTGGAAAGTGTTTTGATGGAGGCAGTGAGAAGAGCTATATATTTGGCTATAAGTTAGTCTAAGGAGGGAGAAATGAATTTCAGAAAATATTGAGCTATATTTGAGAAATTTAGGTATAGGGGTTCAGGCTCAAATGAGGTGTAAGGAGTTTGATGTCCATAATTTGAACAAACTGAAAAGGCAGAAGGGAAGTCTGTATGGGTGAACTCAGGAAAAGAGGAGGATGGAGTCACACCAAAGGGAAGAGATGATGACGGAAGATCCTTTTGGACGGGCACAGAGGGAATCTGATAGGGAAAGGATTGAGGAATGATGGGAGAAGCAATGCACTGAGGAGATGCATGTGGAGATGCAGGATGATCTTGGGAGGTCTGAATTTAGATAGGTGAAGCAGGAGGTGGAGGTTAAGGAATTGGAGAGGACTTGATTTGGGAGGCAGTAGTTCAGGGGACTGAGGTTGAGATAAAGAGAGGAACATCTTCTGGGGTTGGGGAAGCAGCTGTGAAAGTGAGTGTAAGATTTTCCTTTACTCTAGAGGGGGGTGAATAGAGTATTTTAAAATAATTTACAATTTAAAACTTTAAAGCAGTGGAAGTCTTGATTTATATATATTTGTAAGGTGCTTGCAAAAAGAAAGACTAAGTAAGCAAGAAATAAGAAATCACAGCACACAACAAAAACAAAACACAGCAAGCCAGATAACACAAGGAGCTATAGTGGTTCCCCAACAACCTGGGTACATCCACTCTTCTACCACCCTATGTAGGAATCCACTGCAGGAATAGTTGATCAGGTGTCCTGGGAACCAATGAGCTTTTGATAAGGTGCTCAAAAACCAAACCTAGATTTTTTGATAAGGTGTCTTGCCACTTCTGAGTTTTGACAAGGTCTCAGAAACCAGGCACAAAACTTTTGAAGGGAGTTTTGAGAAACCCTTTTATAGAAGGAATAAGGAAAAACAAAAAGGTTGAGTTGTTCTTCTCTATCAATAATCTGAAATAAGACAAGTTGAAGATGTTGTCAAAGCTTCCCCTGAGATCTGTAAGGGTTCAGGAAGATGAGCTTTGCTTAGGGTGATATGCCTTAAGTTGCTTCAGATCTCCAGCAATAGATGATTTCAGTAGATGCTGAAATGTGTGATGTCTGGAGTCCTTGATGAAGAAGCTTTTGAACACTTGATGCTTGAAGGAGTAGAATAGCAGATGAACTCCTTCACAGTAATGTTCCTTGTGTTCTTGAAGAATTCTGACTCAGTAATTCTGTAAACTTTTGTCTACTGAGTCTATTCCTAGAAGATGAATTCTTGATGAACAATTTCTTGTTCTCTCTTCTGTATTCTTTTTCAAATCTTGTTTGTTCTCTTTTTCAGAATGATTCTCTAGGGAGTATATCAGATTCTGACTTCTTAATAGTCGTTAATCAGTCATAAATGACTACCTTAACTAATATTTGCCTCTAAAGGAAAGTGCTTAAGAAACATTCCAATTAGTCTTCCTTGAAACTTGCTCCAGATTGATTGAAATGGCTACAAAATCCTTTTCCATAAATGCTGAAAATAAGTCTGAATGAATTCCATAACTATCCTGAATTTGAGTCCTGAAATCGTCGATCTCTTAAGAAAAGCGTCGATCTGAGCTCGACTATCGTTGACCTGAGCTCAGAGACTAGATCTAGACTTGAGACAGAAATCGTCAACCTGAGCTCAACTATCGTCTACCTGAGCTCAGAGATTGGATTACTGCTAGAGACAGAAACGTCGACCTGAGCTCGAAGATTGTCGAACCGAGTTCGACGACTCGTTGAACTGAGCTTAGAGATAGTCGACCTGAGTTCGACGTTTCGTCGACCTGAGCTTTACGAAAATTGTCTTGGTCCTAAGCACTGAATTCAAATATTTAGAAGGTCTTGAGGACAGCTTTCAAACCTAAGTACTAACCCTATGACTCATTCTAATTGACCTATCAGACTATACACCAAGGTCAAAACAAATTCCTAAGCACAAAGTGATCCTTACCCAAATTAGTAATAAGGTGTTCCAACAATCTCCCCTTATTTGGGTTAGGATTACTATTTACATAACAGAATATGAAATAACAAGCATACATCATAATTAAAAGTAAAACAGAAACACAATGTAGATAACACGTGTTGAGCATTGCAGAATCACAGTAAGAATCACAGATTCAGTCAGAAATAGATATAAGTATCAGCTTACTCAAATTTCTCATTGTCCTTTTTGAAAATAATTTCTCTGTTGGGATTAAGGGCTTCCTTTTTGGATCTTCTATCATCATCTGCACCTAAGGAGGTTTGAGATTTGGGACTTGGAACAACAGCCTCAGGATGCAGCTTCATGTAGCTCTCTGGATCAAAGAATTTTCTAGAAGCATATCTTTCTAATTCTTTCTTTCTCTTCTCTGATAAGGTTGTGATATTGGAGGTATCTCTACCTTGCTCTCTTCCTTTCTTGATCTGATCTAATGCTGCAAGTTCTTTTATTCTGGCTATCCATGATAGTGGATTGTTCTCAGGGTCTTCAAATGGAACTGGAGGTTCATATCTGTTTAATTCGAGTCAGTAGAAGGAGCTCTAGTGATAACAGTATCTTTCAGCTTGTAAGGGAAAAGACCAGATGTAGAATCAGTAGGGCCTTGTCCTTCCCTTTGATATGGGTGTTGTCTAGCTTGATTTCTGGAGTGAGTCCTGTAATCTCTCTGTCTGCCTCTTGACTGATCCCTCCTTGACTGATATCCTCTTTGCTGTTGGCCTCTTGGTTGATATCTATCTTGAGACTAGTAAGGGCTTGGCCTAGCAGTAGAAGAAGACTGAAAAGCTGAACCTCCACCAGATCCTGAATCTGAGGGAGGAGGAGGAGGATGGAATTCGGAGGATCCCTTTTCATACTTATCAAGTTTTCTCCTTTTCTTCATGGCCTTAAGTTGATTTCTGGAATATTGCATCCAAGGCTCAGAAATTGGACAGTCATGAAGAATGTAATAAGGTATATCATTGTCATCTTTTACTTTTTCTGGAGGAACTCTTTTCAGTGCCTTGCTTCTTTCTTTCCTCTTCCTTGCAATAGTTGTAGAGGAGTCATCAGAATCAGTATGGAGTTGGTCACTGTCTGAACTTGGAGGATTATCATAAAGCTCATCAATCCTTTGAATATATTTCTCCTGTTTTTTGGTTTGTTCGACAACAGTGATGGAAGTAGCACTCTAAGATATAACAGTAGCAGCTGCAGGCTCAGCAAAAGCAGAAACACTATCATCAGCAGCAGGCTCAATAGGAGCATCAAAAACTATCTCATCAGAAACTGTATCAGCAATTGTATCAGCAGCAGCAGGAACACAATCAGAACCAATAATTTCCTCAGCCTTAAGAGAATTGATATAAGAAGAAATCAAGCTGGGATCACAGCAAGCATCAGGCACAATGGCCTTAGTTAGATCTTCAACTTCCTGAGCTGGTGGACAGCTGAAGTGAAGAGTATCAAAAACTGATAACAGTGACTTGAAGTCAACTGTTAGAGTTGGAACTAGAGCTGGAACTAGAACTGTCTCTTGTAAGAATTCTTCTAAAGCAGCAGGAACTGTCTCTTCTTCACATGGTATCTCCCCCTGCCTTGATTCAGTTGGAATTGGATCAAGGCACCCCATAGAAGGGATTGCCTGTGGAGGGGAAATAAAGGATAGCCTGGCAGACATCTCCTGGATGGATTTCAGAAGTGGAGCCAGGGAGGTCTCCAGCAGGAGTGCTATCTTGGGGGCTAACATCCCATAAAGCCTGTCTACTAGGGCAGGAATATCTACTTGCTCAAGTGAGACTTGAGTAGAGGTAGAGGTTAGAGAGATAGAGATAGATGGTGAAGGAGATGTAGAAGTAGTGATAGAAGTGGTGGATGGTAGGATGGATGGTTGAGAGATTTGAATTGTGGAGATGGAAGATATTGGTGTGGAGATGGATGGGATGAAAGATGGTTGGGAAAGAATAAAATGAAGGATTTGTTGATAGGATGTGGTGGATGATGGAAGCTCAGTAGGTGAGGAGGGGGAATCATCTATAAAGGAATCTTCCCTGAGGTTGAAGGATGGTATGGTGCTATCTAGGTTAAGAGGTGGAAAGAAGTGTAGGGGATGGAATTGGTCTTCTGTGGTTAGAGGTGGAGATGAAATGGTTATGGGGGAATAGATAGAGATTGTGATGGTGGATGAGGGGATGGTTAAAGGAACAATTGGAGAAGGTGGAGAAGAGAAGGAGGCAGGCAAATCTTCTATGAGGGCAGTTGCCTAAGGGGAAGAGACTGCAACATTCCTTGTGCCTGAAGAAGAAGTATTCCTGGTTGGCTTTACAATCTGCCTGTCCCATTTGCCAAAAAAGTCACAGGTAAGTCTCTTGGAGGCATTAATATGCATGCCAGAGGACACCAGCAGCTGAGTGCACCTGTTGTTCAAGAAAAGTCCTAAGATCCTCCCAAAATTAACAAGGTTTTTGTTTACCTTCTTCTTAATCAGCTCAAAGAAAATTTCTCCCCAATTTAAGTGCTTCTTATCAACCAGTGCACCCATCAAGCAGAATTGATACCTAGAAATTGTATCATGGGCAGAATGTTTGGCTAGTAGGACCTTGCCCACAATATCTGCAAGGAATCTGTACTCAATAGACAGATTCTTTTTCAGCAGCTTGTTAGGGTTTGCTGCAGAATGCCCCATACTATCTAACATCATCTCAAATTCCTCTCCAGACAAATAAACAGAATCTTGTCCTGAACTTAACTAAAAAACCTCTATGAGCAGGGCAGGTGTTAGAGGTACTCGTATTCCTTCTATTGTACCTACCACTTTTGTTGAATCCATGTTCTATTCATTATATACCCACTCTTTTATCTCATCGGCTGCAAGCTTCATTCTTGTAGACATAATAAGGGCCAACTGCTGTTCCTTGAAAAGTTCCAGTATATCCTTGAAAATTTGATCGCTGTCGTCAAAGGAATCCAAGTCTATAACAAAACCTGTGTCGAATTTGATTTTGGCGAGGGCGGCAACAGACACTGCCATTATATACCTACAAAAATGAACAAACACGACCAAGTGTAGAGAAGTTTGGAGGGAAAGAAAAGTTCTACAGAGAGTATGAATGCGCAAAAGAGAACGACGGCCGAAAAATGAGTTTTATATTAGGGTTCGATGCCGAAAAGGAAAGATCGTTGAACTCCGTTCGACGATCTGGGCTTCTAAATGAATCTGAAGAGTCTTCAATAACGTCGATCTCTGTTCGACGATATTGGAGAGCATTGATCTCTGCTCGACGATCTCTGAATAGAAGAAGATAGCCTAGCGCTATCTGAAAGCGCTGAACTTTGGTTGATGTTTTCGAAAAATGTCGATCTCCGTTCGACGATCTTTGGAAAAACATCGAGTGCAGTTCAGAGAATAAAAACAGCCTACAAACACTAGAAAAATCAAGTTTTTAGCCTAGTCTTGGTCTGTTTTTAGAGTTTTAAAAAATTGGGTTTTATTTTAAACTTCCTCCATCTAACATTCCAAACTGATTTAGGAAGAAGGTATGTTTCTTTTCATCCAATGGTTTGGTTAAAATATCTCCCCTTTGAAAATCTGTTAGGATATATTGAATTTCAATTTTATTTTTCTCAACATTGTCTCTTAAGAAGTGATGCCTAATCTCTATATGTTTTGTCCTACTATGGAGGACTGGATTTTGTGCTATAGAAATAGCACTGGTGTTATCACAAAAGATTTTTGACCTTTCAAAGTTGTAATCATAGTCTAGGAGCTGGTTTTGAATCCACAAAATCTGTGAGCAATAACTACCTGCTGCCATATATTTCGCTTCAGCAGTTGAGGTGGACACAAATGTTTGTTTCTTACAGAACCAGGAGACAAGTCTGTCACCAAGAAACTTGCAAGTTCCACTTGTGCTTTTCCTGTCTACTCTACATCCAACATAATCAGCATCTGAAAATCCAGTTAATTCAAATCCTGAGACTTTTGGATACCAGAGACCTAGATTTGGACAACTTTTTACATACCTAAGAATCATCTTAACTAATGTTAGGTGTGACTCTCTAAGGCTTACTTGGAATCTAGCACATATGCATGTAGCAAACATTATGTCAGGTCTACCAGCTATAAGGTACAATAGAGAGCCAATCATTGCTCTATATGTTGTCTGATCAACATGTTTTCCATATTCATCAGCATCTAATACAACATTAGTAGGCATGGGTGTTTTCATACATGATGCCTCAGACATACAAAATTTCTTAACCAATTCTTTTGCATACTTGGTTTGAGAAATAAATATGCCATCAGCATGCTGTTTGACTTACAATCCTAAAAAGAAGGAAAGCTCACCCATGCTTCTCATTTCAAATTTAGAATGGATTAGGTTAGAGAACCTTCTGCACAAATTTGAATCACTAGATCCAAATATAATATCATCTACATATATTTGTACTAGTAGGGTATGGGGCTTATGGGTTCTAATGAAAAGAGTTTGGTCTACTCTACCCCTTATAAAATCATTTTCTAACATAAAGCATGCTAAGGTCTCATACCATGCTCTAGGAGCTTGCTTGAGACCATATAATGCTTTATGCAATTTGAAAACATGGTCAAGATAAGTCGAAGAGATAAAACCTGGGGGTTATCTAACATAGACTTCTTCTTTGATGTCTCCATTGAGAAATGCACTCTTTACATCCATCTGATAGACCTTGAATCCTTTGTGAGCTGCATAAGCTAGGAATATTCTTATGGCCTCTAACCGTGCAACTTGTGCAAAGGTCTGGTCATAGTCTATTCTTTCTTCTTGAGAATATCCTTGAGCAACTAGCCTTGCCTTGTTCCTTACAATGATCCTTTGATCATCAAACTTATTTCTGAACACCCACTTTGTTCTAACAATGGAGTGATCCTTAGGCCTTGGCACTAGCTCCCAAACTTTGTTTCTTTCCAATTGATGCAATTCCTCTTGCATTGCAATGATCCAGTGTGGATCTTGTTCTGCATCTTGTATGGATTGAGGTTTAATTTGAGATAGAAAGCAGGTGTGCATCAGGTTTTTGTTGACCTGATTTCTTGTTTGCACACCAGCTGAGATGTCTCCAATTACTTGGGAGATTGGATGATCTCTTGTTATTACTAAATCAACATGGGGTGTTTATTGTTCACCAACCTGTGTTATTGTTTCCTCTAGTGGAATAACAACTGGCTCTTCAACATGGTTCTCTCCAAGATATTGAACATCTTCTTCATCTTCACTGCTCTCATCCTTATGTTGGATAGGTTAATGTACTAAATCCTTCTCTGCAATATTCAACCTATCTAAATTTTCATAAAGTGAGTGTACCTGCAAGGGTTCTATGGTAGAAGTATTCTTCTCCTTATAAAACATGTTAGTTTCATCAAAAGATAAATTAACAGATTCTTAAATTTTAATAGAAGTTTAATTATAAATCCTATAAGCTTTACTGATCATGGAGTATCCCAGAAACACTCCTTCATCAGCTTTAGCTTGGAATTTGCTAAGTATTTCTTGTCATTATTATGAATATAACAAATGCAACCAAAAATCTTGAAATAGTCTACTTTAGGTTTTCTTCCCTTTGAGAAATTCATAGGGAGTCTTGCCCTTTAGTTTATGTATCAAACTTCTGTTCAACACATAGTTGGAGGTGTTCACTGCCTCTGCCCAAAAAGATAGAGGAAGATGAGCATCTGTCAACAATTTGGTGGAAGATTCAATAAGGGTTTTATTTTTCATTCAGCTACCCCATTTTGTTGAGGAGTTTTAGGAGCTGAGAAAGTGTGCCTGATACCTTCACTCTGACAGAACTCTTGCAAAAGAAGAGAATCAAACTCTGTCCCATAATGACTTCTGATCAGGGCAATGTGAGTATTTAACTCAATCTGTATGCATCTGAGAAACTCTATCAAACACTTAAGTTATCAGACTTCTTCCTTAGAAAGAACACCCATGTGAATCTAGAGAAGTCATCTATAATCACCAAAGTGTAAGATTTCTCTCCTAAGCTTTGTACTGTAATGGATCCAAAAAGATCCATGTGTAACAGATACAAGATCCTAGGTGAATCACTCTTATTAAGTGACTTAAAACTATTTTTAGTTTGCTTGCCTAATTGACAAGCCCTGCAGAGTCCTTCCTTCTTGTAGGGGACAGAAGGTAGTCCTCCAACAAGGTTGTCCTTGGATAGCCTAGCAATAGTTCTAAGATTTAGATGTCCTAGTCTCTTATGCCATAAATCATTTGGTTTTCAAACAAAATTGAATAAACAAATATTTATCTTAGTGGAAAGAAAATCTACAAGATAAATGTTACCTTTCCTTTTACCTGCTAACACTGTTGTGTTATCCTCTGATTTGATTTTGCATGAGGATTTGTTGAATATCACTTGGTAGCCTTCATCACACAGTTGACTGATGATGATTAGATTGTGCTTCAGTCCTTCCACATAAGCCACCTTCTTGAATGTGACTGAGCCAATCTGAATAGCACCATATCCTTTTGTTTGACCAAAGTTTGAATCACCAAATATCAATTTGGGTCCATGTTTGGTTTTGAAGGATGTTAGATTCTCCTTATTCCCTGTCTTGTGCTTTGAGCACCCACTATCCAGATACCATTGTTGGTTCATAGCTGGATAGGTCTTCACCTGCACATAAACAATTTATATGTTTTTGACCCAGTTTACCTTCGGTCAAGGTTGATAACCTTTAAACTCAGAAATAAAAGACATCCCTGGCTGACTCTTATATCCTTAAGGATGGTATCTCCTAGGAGGTACTATCCATTCAGTATAAGGGTTGAAGCTTTGGGATGTAGGACTTCTAAAATTGATTTTAGATTTACCTCTGAAAGATTGTTCAAACCTCTAAGCTCCGTTCGACAATCGTCGAGCTGAGTTCGACGATCTTGGGTCAGATCGTCGAGCTCCGTTCGAAGATCGACTATGCCAGAGCTCAGAGTTCAGAAGTCGTCGACCTGAGTTTGACGATTCAGCCTGAGATCACCGAGCTCTGTTCGACGATTGTCGAGCTCTGTTCTACGTTTTCTGTTGAACTTTGTTTTTCTTAGGTTAATCAGGATTCTTCCTAGCTACCTCTACAATACCCTTTCCTCTATCTGAGATTAATTTAATTGGGGTTGTTAATACTATAGGTTTGCTGGATTAAGCACCCAAGCCCAGTGTATTGTTGAGTCTTTAGTTCACTGTGCTTGTAATGTCTATCAGTCTAATGCTTCTCCCATTAAGGGATTCTTCAAACTTCTTTGCCTGGGATAGTTCACTTTTCAGTGAAGCTATCTCCTCCCTACAACATTCTAACTCCTTAGAGAGTTTGAGGTTGTCTGATTTTAGAGTGCTATGTTCAGACAATTGATTTCTGAGAGAGATAATCTCTTTCTCAGACTTTAGCTGGTCTAAAAAAAGTGCCTTAAATTCAGATCTAAAGTCCTCTGAATTAAAATCAAAAGTATTTATTACCTGATCTTCTTCATTTTCATGTTCAGATTCAGATTCTGACTCATGTTCTGCATCAGAATTATGTTGGGAGGCATTGATAGCCATCATGCCGAACTCCTTCTCTTCAGCATCATCTTCATCATCACTTGAGCTTGATGAAGCCTCTGATTCTTCTTCAGTTTCTGTAAGACCCCCTTTTTTTCTTTTAAAACACCGGGGTCTTAGGCCCAGAACCGCCACTTTGCGGTGACACCTTCACGCCCTGAAGTGTCATCACCACAAAGCGCCGATTCTGCCGGCCAATTCCATCACAGGAAGGTAGCAAAATGAAGTACAAGCAAGTCCACATGAAAATCACATATGTAGAAATAAAACTCCACGAAGGGAGTGTCTACAGAATAATACATCAGATTAATAGAATATGGGCTTATGCCCGGTACATCATGTCCTCACTACAAATCACTCATGCGAAAGCAAAAACAAAACATCTACTCAAGGTCGAGACTCACGGCCCCGGCTGTATGAACTCCGGAGCTAGAATGCCCCATCTCCAAGCGCACCGGTATCTGGGGCTGCTCCCCTGTGCTGGGCTCCACGATCCCCTAAAATGATGCGGTTCGAAAACCGTTAGTAATAAAGACTAAGCCCTATCATCTCCTACCCCTTCCCCCATAGCTCTTAGGTACCGAGCGGAGAGGAAGAAAGGGGAGAACATGTAGGTGGAGAATAAATCAAAGAAACAGGTGGCAGCGGAATTAATCTAGCAATACTATAATAAATATGACAGAATCAAAAAGTAGGTAAAGTAACCATAACTTATGTGCAGTAACGCATATGCCAAGGGATCTTCTGCAAGGCTCCCATCGTATAAAGAGTCCCATACCACTTATACGTTGGGGTGCCGGTTACCAAACAACATCATATATATAAAGAATTTAACCTTAATTTATAAACTTGCCCACACAAGCTTGTTGACCAAGGGGTCGTTTTGCATGTCCTAATGTATAAGCATCCCATTCCACTTATACTTTAGGTGTCAGGTTTAAATGAATCGATTATGCTATGACAAACAAGTGGGAATGATGGAACATGCAAGTGCAACTCACACACCTGACTCTGTGCACACAGACCTTTAGTTCCCCCTTTCAGAGCCGTTACCTCCCAAGATACCTCCGTAGTGGCAGACGGAAGCGGTGGGTTGGGCCTCGCCCACCTCTAAAGCAGTAAAGCACTACCGGTCAAGCCTATCATATGCCTCAATGCTTGGTGCACTAAGAGGACTCCTGCGTACTCTTGCCGGCTGGCGTACCGAACTTCTGTTTGCAAAGTGCTAACCACATTTACCGAGTCAGCGTATTGGCGTCGGTGCATCGACCCTCCAATACTGAAGACCCACCACCTTAATTTTCTTTCCTTTTATGCACATGCAAGTTTAGTCGTAATCAAACAAAAACCGAGCCGAAGCTCTCTTGACCATTCTGCCCGTCTCTTAACCAACCGAGCCGAAGCTCCCAAATATCTTCCTGTGCTACAATGTTTGTGAAATGTGCAACCTCATTACTAAGTAATTCTTTTCAGTTTGTTATGGCAGTTTACGTTAACCCAGGACTGCCCCCGGTATTCCCCGTGAAGGGCTCTCAAAGGGCACTAGGAACTATGATGGTAGCTGAAGCCCATCGTTCCCTTTCGCAAGGCACTTATTGTTATTGGTTGAATTCCCTTACCCATTCCTTTCTCATGTTACGATGGACTAACCTAGTGTGATTTTTAACCTTCCTCTCTTCGGGAAAGACGATCTTTCGTCGAACCCGAGCACCTTTTAACTCTAGCCATCATCACTTCTCACTACTCTTCCTATACTTTTATTACAAAATCATCCACACCTATCCACCAAGACTAAATGACTAACTCCAACAACTATCCCAGATCATGTCTTATTGCAATTAAACATTTTGCTATATGCAGACCAGCCTAGACTATATGTCGAACCGGTTAGGAAATGATCCAATACTCTTCCAAATGCCCTAACTTATTTATTGGAGATATATCCTGATATGATTAGCCTATAATCAGAAAATTACAATTTTCCTAATTTATTTGGCATTTAATTAATTTCCTCGAAAATTCCGCGGGCTACCGGTTTGAACATTAACTACCCTAAGTACTCATGCAAGATGTCCAACAAAATTATTATAAATACTTTGCTATCTCAATATGGTAAATCCAAGATATCACAAATTTTCTTGCATTAAAAGGGCTCTAAAATTATTTTAGCAATATTTTCTATCTTCCATTATTTATGAACTAAGCACAGAGTATATCAATCCAAAAATTATAAATTAATTATTTTATGCAAGTAGAATCTTAAAAATAGCGCTGACCAAGTTTCATAATTTTCCATCAACAATATCATCCATAATAAATTTTTAAAGCATAAAACCCCTTTTTAACATTAGTGAAGGAATTACTAGATTTACTCAACTAAAAATTATACAAAAAATTCAGGAGCAACCATTCTGTCCAAAAACTTTTACTTCCAAGATTTCATGGGGTTTCAATGAACAGAAAGATTCAAATAATTAAAACATCAATTAGGGCTATAACCATAGTTACAAATGAAGTACTAGAAATAGACATCATAAAATTCCAATAAAATTGTTATAGGTTCTACCCGTCCTAAAACTTACTCTACCCGAGTTTCACAGCCTTTATATAATGTTTAGTGACGGATTGTGCTTAATTAGTATTTTACCCTAAAGCTAAGATTAAGGTTTTGAGGTTTCTACTTGTCTCCAAATCCTCCAAAATTTCATCCAGATGATTCTTATCATGCTAGTTTCAACTCTACAGAGTTTCAAGACAATACGAGAGCAATTACACCCATGTCCTTCACAACCCTCAAAACCCTCCATTTCTGGTTTGAGTTTGGATCCTAGGGTAAACCAACACTAAACCACACCATTTTCTCCAAGTGGGTTATAATAACCCTTCCAAGTCAGTGGTCGAAATATCAGCCTCTGTTGAGGTTATTTGACCATTTCAACCTCTTAGTGCACTTTTTACTCAAAAACGCCTCATTAATGCCTAGTTAAGAATAGGTGACTTTCTACCCAAAACTCATCCAAATGAGTTGACATTTTGTACAAAGCTAGGTTTTATAGCCAGGGACCACTCACCAAAATTTGCAAAAGTTTGGATGTCATTTTACCACTTAGATAAATTACTCTAACTTATTTTAATTAAAATAAAAACTTTAGGCAAAGTATCTCCAAAAATTCCCATTTTTGGACAGTCTTTAGGTATGGCTAAGGATAACAACCTGCCCAAATTTTAGGTCATTTGGACAAGGGACAAAGCATGGGCATTCATTTTAGTTCCTGCCCAACTCTAGGTACATCCCCCACTAAAACGAGTGCTGCGGTCAAACCGCTTACCCAAACGAGTTGAAATCAATTTAAAATTGATCAACACTAAAAGGGATACAACCTTTGTGAAAGGCTATTTTTCCTAAATCGGCCTCCAAGTGCCTCGTTTTGCATCTTCAAAATACGCCCATTTTATATATATTTTCCTTATATACTATATTTAAAACTTTATAATATAAATATGTTTTACTGTTCATCTTCTACAGAACCCGAAGAACGAACTCTGATAAATTATATTTCCTATAGCCATTCCGCGATTCGTTGCCGGCCGGCCAGTCACTCCCGTGTCCAGCCACCACCACCACCACCTCCGTCGATGCGATGGCTATCGGTCGGCGGTGGTTTGGCCACCGGAGGTGGCGGTTTCCAGCGTACCTGAAATTATGTTTTTTTCATGGTTTTTCCATGAAAACGCGAGATAGGTTCGGCTCCGTTGAGAACGAACTCCTTTCTAAGATCCTAAGATCTACCCACGAAAGAAGAAGTAGAGGAGGATAGTGTTCGCGGTTTGGAGACGAGATGAACATCGGATTGTCATGGCGCGGTGGTGGCGTTCCCGAACTTCTCCTTCAGCAAGAACAATAATCTGAATCCATTTGGTCAAGAGTGTAAACCTCTCATATTGCTCTAAGGGGGCTTTTATAGATCTCAAAATGGGGAGGGGAAAGGGTGAAGCATTAATGGTCATGAATGCTCTCTCTTAATAATTTTTCGGTTATGGTGGAGGGAGAGGAAAAGGTGGAAGATGAAATGCCTGATCCAAGTGGCGATTTCCTATTGGTTCAACACATCCTCATTTTACTAAGAATTTAGAGAAGGAAACCGACCATTTAATACTCATGGCTTAACTTTTCATACCATAATTTATTATAACGCGTGTTAAAATAATTTCGGGCCTGAACTGACGTTTCGGCCTTTGTCACGGGCGTGACACGTAGGTCACAGGAATGATAGCTCCTTGTGTAAAGTCTGAGTTCGACAATCGTCTTCCTGAGCTCGACGATCGTCGAAGGGGGGTCACGCCCTAGGTCACGGGCGTAACACATCGGTCACGGGCGTGATAGGCCCAAGATGCAAATTCTGCACTCGAAGATCGTCTTCCGGAGATCGATGATCGTCGAAGGGGGGGTTACTCCCTAGGTCACGGGCGTGAAACATGGGTCACGAGCACGACAGGCCCGAGCTGCAAAAATCTGCGCTCGACGATCGTCTTCCTGAGATCAACGATCGTCGAAGGGGGTCTCGTCGATAGGCTATAGTACGCCGGCCAACGATAGGCTATGGTATGCCGGCCGAAGGTGGTTGGAATTGAGTTTTAGGTATGGATGAAAAGCTCCAAAACTGGAGTTTTCGGCGACGCAGATCTAAGGCCAATTGGCCCCAAACATTGCGTCAAGTGGATGTGGATCTATACACTAAGGAAGAGGAAGAGCATATGACCTTCTGGGAGGGCTGGAGCCTTGCCAATCTCCGTGATGACATTTCTTGTGGTGGTGGTGTTGGGTGCTCTACAACTTCTACACCTAAGCTTTCAATTTCTTCAGGGAAAGAGTGGAAATGACTCCTTATACCCTGTTGAAGCTTTTAGGTGAAGCAATTTGGGGAGAGGAGTGGTCATGGCATCAATTTCCATTAATGGCCTTGGAAGCCCTTTTTTAACCAACTAAAAATCCAGAGAATTCCTCCCCTTGGTGGCCGATAAAGGCTTTTGATCTACTCCAACTAACCATGGGAATGAATCTCCATCAAATGGCAGGGAGATGAGGGGTCAATGGCATTCAAACACCATTAATGACCACTTTATCTCTCTTTCTCTCCTTTCTCTCTCCTCAAAATTAGGGGAAAATGCCTATTCTCTCTCCTAATATGCAATCCCAACAAATGAATGGCAAATTAGGTAATTATAAACCTCATTAGGTGAGTGGGCCACCATAATTTGGCCTAGCCCAAGTGGATTGGGCATAAGCTAGCCTTTTCTCCACTTTTTGGGCTTGGCTAACCCTAGACATTTAAGCCCAGCCCTAGGTCATTTTGGGTGATGAGACTAACCCAATAGGGTGTAGATTATCCCATTGACATCACCCTAGTCCACTTGTGTCTTTGTGTAGCCCGATTATGAAAGTGGAAGGGATAGATCTAACTTTACTCTAGAGGGGGTGAATAGAGTATTTTAAAAACTTTAATTTATTTTTACAGAGGTTTTGAAAATTTGTGATATATATATAGAGATAAAAAGCATAGCACACAATTAAAAAGGTATCAATCACAGATGACACAATGATTTTATAGTAGTTCCCAAATAAATCTAGGGAAAATCTACTCTTCTACCACTCTAGTAGGAATCCACTACAAGTTTTTGATTAGGTGCCCTATCACCAGAAGATCTATTTTGTAAGGGAGATCTAGCAACCCTTTGGGCTTTTCAATAGGTACCGAAAAACCAAACGTAAGTCTTTTGATCAGGTGACTTATGAATCAAGTGTTAACTTTTGAATGGAGTTAGAACACTATACATAGTTTAAGAATGAATTAAGGAGTTAGATGTTGTCTTCTCTGTCAAGTATCTCTGAAAAGACATAGTGGATGATGTTGCAAAAAGCTCCCCCTGATTTGAATAGAGATTGTGATTAAGAGAGGTGACTTTTCTTCAGGTTGTAGGCCTTCTTGTATTCTTTTACTCTCTAGTTGATATTTCTTATTGATATGTATCAGAATGTCTCTATGATTGAAGATGTATCACTGGAAGTGTTTAATGAAGAATATATGTACATATGTATGTGTGTATGTATCACTCTATCTATCTCTATTTTTGAAGCACCATTCTTCTATATATATAAAGTCTGTCAGGGAAGAATTCAAATGATTTGACTATTTGAAATAATTGATTTTTGAAACGTCTGAATAATCCCTTGAGAATTTGTAACTGCCTTGGAATTGATTAGTTTTAAAACTCTGTGATAAATCCATATTTAATGGTGCCTTAAATGGCTATATTTGTTAGAATATTTAGCATTAAATATCAGAGTTATAGTTATCAATCATTTGGAAATTTTCTGCCTTCTGTATATAGAAACTGTCTGATGGTCAAACTCAGCAAGGATTTTGTCGAATTGAGCTTAGATTTTATCGAATTGAGCTTTTACTCACTGAGCATATACTTTTGTCGAGCTGAGCTCTGAGTTTGTCGAACTGAGCTCTGAGTTCGTCGAACTAAGATCAGAGTTTGAGATTTGATTTTGTTATAATAAGTTTAGAGTTCGCCGAACTGAGCTCGGCGTTCGTCGAACTTAGCTCAGAGTTCGTCAAACTGAGCACTTCTGGAATACCTTTTGAAATGACTCTGGAAATAAAATATGACCCTAGTGTGTACAATTTGGGTCACAACAAAAATCCTAATCAAAGAATAGTAATCCTTGCCCAAATAAGTAATAAGGAGTTCTAACAATCTCCCCCAATTTGCGTGAGGATACTATAAAATCAGAAAAACACAAAGCTTAAATATTTATCTGGCAAAAATTTTCAGCAGATATAAAAGTTTGGGAATGTTAAAATAATAAGTTTCAAAAACATAATCAAAATTAGAAATCTTTCTTAGGTGTATCAGATGAAGGATCTAAAGAAGACTTGGTAAAAATAAGTTGTCTTATTGGATCATCAGACTCCCTTTTGCTTAGCTTCAGATCTTGAGAACCAATAATATTCTCGGAAGAGACTGTAGGGACAACAACTTCTGGATGCAAGCTCATATATTCATCAACATTAATCATGCTTCTTTTCTGATATTTATCTAATTCCTATTGTCTGTAAGAAGACATAGTTGTAAACTGAGAGGTATCCTTACCTTCAGTTCTTGCCTTCTTTATCTGAGAAAGTGCAACTTGTTCCTTGAACCAAGCCATTCTGTACAAAGGATCTAATTCTGGTTCAATTACTAGAGAGGTTGGCTTGTCTTGGGTAGAATATTGCTGACTTCTCTGTCTACCATAAGTCTAAGACCATGTAGGTATGTCTTGCCTTGACATAGTTGTTCTAGAATGGCGAGAGATAGGCCTCTGAGAAGAATGTGAGTACCCGCAGATCTTGGTGATAGAGGAGGAGGAGGATGACGTCTCGATTACTTTGGATAAGAATGAAACCTTTTTTGTTTCTTTCTTCTCTTCTGCTCATTCTTAGAGTACCTCATCCAATTTGGATGGTCTGGAGTAAGAGTTATGCCATGTAAAATTTAGTAATGGATATCAGTAGTAAAATATGGTTGAGGAGCAACCTTGGCTTGAGCCTTTTTCCTAGATTTTCTTTTCTTAGAAGTAGAATTTTTGATTCATCAGAATCTATTGGATCATCAGACTGCTCTTCTGCCTGTTCATATAATTTGTCAATTTGTTTAACTACCTCATCAATTTTATCTTCCTCTTCCATATCCTCATTAAACAGATCATCAAAATTAGGCATGGGAGATTCATCCCATTTAGGAGGGGAATAAGCCTGCTCAGAAATATTTGTTATCTCATCAATCATAATAGTCTGTGGGACTGGATCATCAAGCATCATAGTGTGTAATCCTGAATAAAAACTAGTAGAGACATATTTTACAAGCTATTCTAAGGCTGAGGCATTAAAAGGAGAAGAGTAACAAACTATTGCTCTAGAAATATCCTCTCAAAATCGGGATCTCATAGGCTAGCAATATGACTGTGTAGTAAATAAAAATCTGATAGTTAAGAATATATATTAATTGTGTGATTAATGATGAGATCACCATCATTAATAACTTATGGAAAATCATCCTCAACTGTCACAAAATCTTTACAATGAGCTAGACCAGCTAATAATGAGATGAATTCAGTCATTTCTATATCAGGAATTTCAACAAAATCAGCTGTTTCAACTGGAGCTTCTTTATCTGGAGCTTCTTAATCAAGCATCTCCCCCAGACTAGATCTAGGGAAAACTGAATCTAGGCTGCCAGAAGAAGGGACAAAATTTGAAGAGGCAACTTTAGAAGAGATTTCTGAGATAACAGTTGAAATAAGATCCAAAGATGTATCCAAAAGCTCTTTGAGTGTAGGAGTGATGAAATTAAGAAGTTGAGTGGCTATATATAAGAAATCCAGATACATAAACTCAGGTGGATTCTAAGTAGATATAGAGGATGGATTAGAAGAAGAGGGAGTTGATCTGTTAGCACAGTTTGTTCATAGAAAGGAAGACTGTGGCATATATAAAGGATTGATGATAGGGCGAATGTCAGTATAAATTGTTTCCTGGATGGGTGAGTGAGGTGGAGATAATTGAGGTGGTGATAATTGAGGTGGAGATAAGTGAGTTGTAGATTAATGAGGTGACTTAGGAGCTAGTGAATTTACATGGAAGGCTGAGGATGGAACTTCTTTTGACTAAGAAGTTTGTGGAAAAGGTGTGGTGGAAGGTCTAGGGGAATGATGTGGAGATAGTGGAGTGGGAGAAACAAGGTGAGAATCTTCTTCTGGAGTAGGGAGAGTAGCTTAGACAGCTCTTGTGCTTTTAAAAGCTGCCTTAGAGGATTCAACCAAAGGAGGCTTTGGAATCACCCTCTCCCACTTTACAAACAAAGTACAGGTGATCCTCTTGTATGCATTAATATATACAGTCGGAGAGACCAAGACCTCTAGAAATTTTGCTAGGAGGAAAATTCACAGAATTATTCCATAACACACATCCTTCTTATTAATCTTCTTCTTAATAGAATCAAACAAAACTGATCCCCAATTAATGGTTTTCTGGTCAACCTGAGCACTCATCAATAAAAACTGGTGCCTTGTGACATAGTCATGGGATGAATGTTTGACCAGAAGAACTTTTGTAACCACATCAGCTAGAAATTTATATTCCATAGAAAAATTCTTTTTCAACAAATGTTAGGGTTTCCTTGTAAGTGACCCATTCTCTCTAGCATAATATAAAATTTTGCACTAGGTAGTTTTAAATCATCTTCTCCATTGACAAAACCAAAAATTTTAGATAAAATTTCCGATGTGAGAGAAACTTAATGTCCTGAGATGGATCTAGTAATGGTTGTAAGATCTGGAACCTTTGCAGTGTAACCAATTCCTTTATCTCTATGACAGGGAGCTTGATACGGGTGGACATAAAATTACGCAGATGCTGTGCTTCAAATAGTTGCAAGATGTCTTGGAATATTTGAACGAAAAAATGAAAAGAGTCAAGGTCGATATCGAATCCAACATCAAACTTCATCGTTGTGAGAATCGCTTTCAGCACCGCCATAATCCTGCAAAATAAAGAGATCAAGTGCAAGAGAAGAAAAATGGAGAATGTGCGGGACGGAGCTCAATGAAAACCTAAATATTAGTTTTCAGAAGTTGAACGGACGATAAGCAGTTCGTCGATCTCCCTTCGATGAAAGGTACACAAAAGGTTCACAATTCGTCGATCTCCGAAAGGTTCACAATTCGTCGATCTCTGTTCCACGAAAGGTTTATAATTTATCGATCTTCGTTCGACGAAAGTTTCATAATTCATCTTTCTCCGTCCAAAATCAACTTAATTACTCCACATCAATCATTCCTAATTGATTTAAAAAGAAAATATGTTTCTTTTCATTCAATGGTTTGGTGAAAATATCTGCTCTTTGTAAATCAGTAGAAATAAATACTAGGCAAATTTTATATTTATCCATATTATCTATGATAAAGTGGTGCCTTATTTTTATATGTTTAGTCCTACTATGGAGGATTGGATTCTGTACAATTGAAATTGCACTAGTATTCTTACAGTATAGAATTGAATAATTTAATTTGTAAACAGAATCAAATAATTAATTTTGAATCAATAAATTCTGTGAACAACAACTATCTACTGCAATATATTCAACTTCAGCAGTTGAAGTAGAAACAGATGTTTGCTTCTTGCAGAAGCATGACATAAGCAAATCACCAAGAAATTGACAAGTTCCTAATGTGCTTTTTTTATCAACTCTGTATCCAGTATAGTCAGCATTTGCGAATCCAGTTAATTCAAATCCTGACTCAGTAGGATACCAGAGTCCTATATAACGACAACCCTTTATATATCTCAAAATTCTTTTTACTAAAATAAGATGAGATTCTTTTGGGTTAACTTGAAACTTAGTGCAAATACAAGTTGCAAACATAATATCTGGAGACCCAATAATTATTGTATATGTTTTCATATCAACAGGTTTACCCTGTTCATCATTATCCACTACAACATTAGTTGGCATCGGTGTTTACAAAGAGGAGGCATCTGATATCCCAAATCTTTTAATTAGCTCTTTAGCATATTTAGATAAAGATATGAAGATGCCATCAGATGTTTGCTTCACTTGTAAACCAAGAAAATAAGATAATTCACCCATGCTACTCATTTCAAACTTTGAATACATTAGGTAAAAGAACCTTTTACAAAGTTTGGAATCAGTAGAACCAAAAATTATATCATCAACATATATTTGAACTTGTATAATTTTAGTTTTATGATGTCTAAAAAATAAAGTTTCGTCTATCTTGCCTCTACAAAATTTATTTTCTAATAGAAAATTAGCAAGAGTCTCATAGCAAGCTCTTGGAGCTTATTTATGACCATAAAGAGCTTTATTAAACTTAAATACATGAGATGATTGAGTTGAAGAGATAAAACATGGAGGTTGTTCTACATAGACTTCTTATTTGATTTCTCCATTTAGAAATGCACTCTTAACATCAATTTGATTCACTTTGAATTTCTTGAATACAACAAAAGTAAGAAATATCTTGATAGCTTCTAGTCTTACAACAAGAGCAAATGTTTGATGATAAACTATTCCTTCCTCCTATGAATATCGTTGGGCTAGCAGTCTATCTTTTTTTCTCACTATAACTCCTTTAGGATCCAATTTATTTCTGAAAACCCATTTGGTTCTAATTACTAGATTGTCTTTGGGTCATGAAAATATGTCTTAACTCTACTTCTCTCAAACTGATTGAGTTTCTCTTGCATTGCACTATTCTAATGAGCTTATTGTTTTTCATCTTTTATTGATTGAGGTTCAATATATGATAGAAAGCATGTATACATATGATCTTGATTGAATTGATGCCTTGTTTGCACACCAACTGATAAGTCTCCAATCACTTGTGATCTAGGATGATCTTTAATAGTGTCATAATCAACAGGTGGTGTTGGTTCTTCAATGATTTGAGTGGTTAATTCTTCTTTTAGAATTTCATTAGCTATAACTTTTTCAACATAAATTTCTGGAATATCTTCATCACTTCCTTCATCAAACTATTGAGAAGGATGCAATGTATCCTCTTTCTTTAGTTTTAATTCATCTAGTTTCTCACAAAGAATTGCTTCCTAAAAAGAATCTATGGTAAAGGTATTCCTCTCCTAATAAAACGTGTTAGATTCATCAAATGATACATGTATGGATTCTTCTATTTTAAAGGTAGATTTATTATAAACCCTATAAGCCTTACTAATAAGGGAATATCCAAGAAATATTCCATCTGTAGATTTGGCTTCAAATTTTCCTAAATGTTTCTTGTTAGTATTATGTATATAACATTTACACCCAAAATTTTTAAAATAATTTACATTAGGTTTCTTATTTTTAAGCAATTCATAGGGAGTCTTACCCTTGAGTTTATGAATGAGACTTCTGTTAAAAATATAATTTGTTGTGCTTATTTCCTTTGCCCAAAAAGATAAGGGCAGGTGACAATCTACAAGTTATGTTCTAGCAGATTCAATTAGGGCTCTATTTTTCCTTTCTACTACCCCATTTTTTAAGGAGTTCTAGGAGCAGAGAAATACTGCCTGATTCCTTCTTTCTCATAGAATTCTTTCATTAGAAGAGATACAAACTCAGTGCCATAATCACTTCTGATCAATACAATATGAGTATAATACTCAATCTTGATGTTCCTAAGAAATTCTGTAAGAATCTTGAAGTTGACAAACTTATTCCTAAGAAAAAACACCCAAGTGAATCTGGTGAAATCATCAACAATTACTAAAGTCTGTGACTTTCCTCCCAAACTTTGTATTGTAATAGGTCTAAAAAGGTCCATATGTAGCAAATACAATATTCTGGGTGTATCACTCTTAGATATGGATTTAAAACTATTTTTAGTTAGCTTACCTAACTGACAAGCCCTGTAAAGTCCTTCCTTCTTATAAGATCCAGAAGGTAGTCCTCTGACAAGGTTGTCCATAGAAGATTTAGCAAAAGTTCAAAGGTTTACATGCCCTAATCATTTATGCCAAAGCTTATTTTATTTGCTTATCTGATTAAACAAACATATTTATGTTTTAGCAGAATTAAAATTGACTAAATATATGTTACCCTGTCTAACTCCAGATAAGATAATTTTATTATCATTAGAAGTGATAGAGCATAAAGACTTACTAAATGATACCTGATAACCTTCATCACATAGTTGACTGATGTTGATGGGGTTATGCTAAAGTCCTCTCACATAAGATAACTTTCTGAAGATAACTACTCAACCTTTGATATTGTCATAGCCCTCTATCTGGCAAAAGTTGGAGTCTCCAAATATGACTTTTGGTCCAAGCTTTGCTTTGAAGTCTCTTAGATTAGTTTTCTTCCTGTCATGTGTTAAGAGCACCCACTATATAACTATCATTATTCCTCTATGGTAGGATCGTTCTTTTCCTGTATTAAAAACATATTTGGTGTTCTTAACCCATATTATCTTGGGTCCTTGTTTTCTGTCATAATATGTAGAAATATAAGAATATTCCGGTTGACTTTTATATCCAAGTGGGTGATATCTCCTGGGAGGAATGATCAACTCAGTAAAAGGATTTATCAATTTTTGAGTTTGATTATTATTTTGAAAAGAAGTAAATATTCCATTTGAAAATTTTAAGTTCAATGAATTATTCTGATTTCATCGAGCCACGTTCAACGAATAATAATGATTTCGTCGAGCGCCATTTACTGAGAATAGATTTCATCGAGCCACATTATTCTCATTTACTGTGTTCTGCGTTTGTCTATCTCTGTTTGACGAATAACTTTGATATCGTCGAGCTCAGTTCGTCGAATGCAGCTGGAATTTTTTATTCTTTTTGAGAATAGATTTTGATTTATTCTCTAGTACATTATATGACAATACTTCAGTGTCTTCATTTGTGATTGCTTATATTCTTTTCCTTTAGCGATATAAATTTTATAGCGGTAATTAAAATATCTTTCTTAAGAATTTGAGCTTGACTGGATGAAGCTCCAAAGCCTAGTCTGCCATTTAATCTAGCATTGACTGTACTTGTAATATTCATCGGTCTTATACTTCTCCTAATAATAGATTCTTCAAAGTTCTTAGCCTCAGATAATTTGTTTTCCAGAGAAACTATTTGTTCCTTAGAAATTTTCAAATCATCTTTAAGTCTAATGTTTTCTTAAGATAGATTATTTAATTCAGTTAACTTTTCTCTGCGAAGTATTATTTTCTTCTCAGATTTTATCAAATCTTTACAAAGCAATTTAAAATCTATTTGTAATTGATCTGATGTAAAATCAAAAGTTGAAAATACATGGTCTTCTTCAGACTCAGATTGATGCATTGATTGACATCATACATACTTCTTTAGTATTCTATTCAACTTCATCTTCACTTGAACTGGATGAATATTTAGTGTCTGACTCACTCCAGGTTTCAGCTACATAGCCTCTCTCCTTCTATCCGTGTTTACTAGAAGGGGGTTTGTTTGAATGCTTCTTAAAGACTTTCTCCTTCTTCTTATCTTTCTTCTGATTTTCACGATATTTTGTAAGAATGTTTCCTGGTCTCCTACAACCATAACAAACAAATTCCTTAGTAGGTGTTTTATCATACCTTTGTTTTTCCTTATTTCTGGAAAATCTTCTCCTGATGTCTTTCCTGGCCATTTTGCAAAACCTTTTTGTAAATAGACTCATGAGTTCTTCATTTTCTAGAAGTTGTTCTTCTTCTTCAGTTTCATGGAAAGAAAAACTTTTGCCCATCTTCACTGAGGATAAAGTCATTTATTCAGTTTCTCTTATTTTGATGTGCTGCTCATATGATTTGAGCTTGCCCAATAAAGTTTCTGTTGAAATTTCATTCACACTTCTGGCTTCTCTAATTGGCCACATTCTTGAATCCCATGTGCTAGGAAAATAGATGTGAATTTTGTCATTTACTTCTGTTAATGTAATTTCTTTCTCCAAAGTTTTCAGTTCATTGATTATGAGACTAAGCCTTGTATACATATCAGCAATAGATTCAGTTTCTCCCTTTTTAAAATTATCATATTGAGAAATCAGGTGAGATCTTCTATCTTTTCTTTCATCTACTGATCCAGCTACCATTACAGTGCGGGAGACCCAGATATCTTTTGTTGAGGTGCATTCAGCAACCTTTTGAAAAATATCATCAAACATTATTTTGACTAGTATATTCATTACCTTTGAATTAGCAGTTCTCCATTTTTTCTGGGCTTCTGCCCATTCTTGAGGTTATGTAGCATTGGTGCTTGTTGTTGTAGGTGGTGAAGGTGGACCTATCAAAATTGAATTATAGATATCCTAATTAATAGAATTCATATATAACCTATTCCTTGCCCGCCATAGTGCAAACTTGTTAAGATTGCAAACAGGAGGTCTAGTGCTTGAGTACTCCTTATTTTGTAGCAAGATAAATTTATCAGTGATCTAAAAAAAAATTCTAGGTAAAATATGTTCTATAAGATCTATTGCTTCAGGTGTTAGCCTGTAAATCTAAACCTCCTTTAATACCAATTAAAAGAAGAAGGGATAGATCTAACATTACTCTAGAGAGGGGTGAATAGAGTATTTCAATAACTTTAATTTATTTTTAAAGAGGTTTTGAAAATTAGTGATATATATAGATAAAAAGAACAGTATACAAATAAAAATATATCAATCACAGACGACGTAAGGATTTTATAGTAGTTCCACAATAAATCTAAGTACACCTACTCTTCTACCACCCTGGTAGGAATCCATTACAGGTTTTTGAATAGGTGACCTGCCACCAGAAGATCAATTTTTTAAGGGAGATCTGGCAACCCTTTGGTTTTTTGACCAGGTACCCAAAAACTTAAGTCTTTTGATCAGATGATTTATGAACAAAGAGTTAACTTTTGAAGGGAGTTAAAACCCTGTACACATTTTAAGGATAAACTAAGGAGTTAGATGTTGTCTTATCAATCAAGTATCTCTGAGAAGACTTACTGGATAATGTTTCAAAAAGCTCCACCTGATTTAAATAGAGATTGTGATCAAGAGAGGAGACTTTTCTTCTGGGTTTAGGCCTTCTTTTATTCTTTTACTCTCTAGTAGATATTTCAGACATATATGTATCAGAATGTCTCTTAGATTGAAGATGTGTCACTAGAATAGTTTAAAGCATAATATATGTATATTTTTATGTGTGTTTGTATCATTCTATCCATCTATGTTGTTAAAGAAGCAATCTTGATTCAGGCCAACGCGTTGACGTCGGGAAATCTACGGAATAAGCATGTTTGTCTCTCTACGATTCAAATTCTACACTCGCACAAATTTCTACGTCACGCACACTCCAAGCAATTATATCACTTTAATGCTAATGTACGGGTAGCTAAACCATTTAGGATCGAATATAGGTGATAGACAAATATCCTTTCCGGCTAAAATTACCCACCCAGTCCGATCGAGCAAAGGTTGTACCAAAAGAGATCTACCAAAAGTACGATTCAGAAAACGGTAGATCTCTCCCAACAAAAAGTTACGCGGTTCGCCAAACCTTTCAAAAAATAATTCAATCAAGATAAACAGAAAACCAATCGAAGAAACCACGATTAATTAATGATTCAAAATTAAACACTAAGAATTTCCACCACAAGAATATCTAGGGAAAGAATCACACAAAGGTAGAAATTTTCGTTACCCAAATCGGAATGGATGATTCTGATTATTTAACTTGAATCGATATTCCATGGTTCTACCGGAGTTGCTCAGGATGGAGAGGAAACTCGTCCTCCTTTGTCGCTTCACGCCTTGGCCGAGATCAACGAAAGTTTGTTGGAAACACCTCGGCCCAACCACCAAGAGAGAGGGGTGGCCGGATTTCTCCTTGATGGGGGCAGATCGGTTTTTTGGGGTGTGAGGGGTTGGTCGGTTTGTTGTTTGATTGGTCGGCCGGCTTAGGGTGGTGAAGTGGGGGGCCGGTAGGGAGGAGATAGCAAGGGTGGCGGTTTTCTTGGAGAGGGGAACGCTTGGCTGAGAGGTATCGAGAGGGAGAAGGTTATGATGTTGGCGGCTAGGGTTAATCGGGAGAGGCTGGCCGAAATTTTAGAGTAAGAGGAAAGGAGGAGGGAGAATCTGTAGAACAAAAATTACCTTCCTATATATAGGCTTACATCATACTTTGGCTACATGCAGCCCAACATTAAAAATATAAACTCTAATGTTTTTAAACAATAATGAAATAATAAAATCCTCTAAACAACTAGCACAATAAATTTTAATAATATTAAAATTATTCAACTAAATAATATTAAGTGGTTTTGCGCCGCGAGTGGAGGTTGTAGCGACACTCCACACGATCACCATGGCGACGCAAGTCTTTTGTTGGAGGTAGAGAAGGATCTTCCGCGGGCAAGCCTTTATCATCTTCAACATGTTGGGTGCCGTCGTCTCCATAAATCCTCCCCCGCTCGGAAGTACTCTTCATCGATGAGTTGTCTCGAAGGTACCACCGCAGAAAAGCATCATCTAAGACAGCCACCTCCGATTCCAGAAGCCAATATTCATCGGAGGGTGGACGATCGCTCCAATGAATCATGTAGCGGCGAACTTCACCACATGAAGAGGAAAGCACTTCATCCTTGATGATCCTGTCTGGCAAAAAGTTGTTCCTGGGAAACCTGGGAAAAGCATTAGGCAATGAAGGAGGAAAATTTTCTTCAACATAAACCAACGTACCTCCATTGGAGACCAATGGAGAGAGCAATCCAGACACAACCTCAGCCCCCAACCCATTAGAAAATATAGTGGAGCTAAACAGACAGTTAGATAATTCAAGTGGTGGAGAAACATATGACGTTAAATCAGAAAAATTAAAAATAGGGGAAATGCCCAAATCAGTTGGTAACTCCAAAAGATATGCATTTTATCATAATTTCTTAAAGATTCAAAAAGGTCCAGCTCGCCGATTTTCCAACTTTTTTATAGTCCCGAAGGCAATATATCTGGGTATGGTTCCAAGTAAGCCATATCATGCCAAGGACCATGTCGAAGTCCGGCATCCTCAAGACCATCACCGGGGCGTCGAGTGTCAAAACATTAATAGTCACCTTCAGGAGGCACTTAGTAGTTACTAAAACCTCCATCCTTTTGGGGAGACACACCCTCCTAGTGACTTCTGAATAATGTATGACTCCCTCCAGTTCCATAACGAACTCATCGGATACGAAGTGCTGCAACGACCATGTATCCACCAAGGTATGGGCAGGTTTGCCACACACCATAACTATTACTATTTATTTGGATATGGTTAGGTCACTAGGCCTATGGTTTCCTTTTTCTAGTATGCTACTATAGTTTGTTGTTTCAAAAGTTCCAAAAGTTAATAACAACATAAAATTACTAGAATACCTGCAATCATCATTCCCGGGTCCCGCAGTGGGGCCAAGTCTAGAGCATAAACCTACTCCCTCTCTTGCCTCCAATCTCTGCCCTGGAAAACACGCCATCTTCTATGGCCTCGGCCTGCAAACTGCTGTGCGGGTGGGGCAGCCTGTGGTGTCGGTAAAGTTTCCCCTCTCATGGGGTTGTTTCTTCGAATGTGCCCTACCTGATGATAGTTGTAGAACTCGGGAGGGGGAAGTGGCACACCCCCGGGCCTCTATATCTCCTGTATCTAAAGAAGTTGAGGGGCCAATACCACCGGATCCCTCGGCTCCTGTCTCACCTCATGGAAGGGTTTGTCTTCTGCCCTTCTCTCATCAGCAAAGCGGCCCCTCCACTGATCATTCCTGCCTCCTCGGCACTGATCCTCAATTGGCCTCTACCGGCCTTGAGATATGCCAATCAGCCATCATCCTCTTTTCCATGTCCAGAATCTGAGGTATAGGCCCATTAGATACAAATATAAGATCCTATCTCAGATCCTCTCAAAGACCCTTATAGAACCTCTTGGTATACCCTGTATTATCCAGCTGATAGGAGTCCGCAAGCCGGGCTAAGTGATTGAACCCCCGGTGGTACTCATGCACCGTCCTGTTACCCTTCCTAAGCTGCTGGAACATGTCTTCCAACTCATCTCTTACCGACTGTTGGAAAATGTCCTCCAACAGTGTTGCCCTGAACTCCTCCCAAGTGACATCAATAACCTCCCGATCTAAAAATGTCTTATCCAGAAGTGTCATCCACCATCACTTTGCATGAGACTCCAAGCAGGAGACCACAAGAGGTACCCTCTCCTCCCACGGGCACCGTATCCCGGTCAGCATATAAAAAAAGATAACAAGCCACTCTTCCGTCCGTATGGCCAACTCCGTCCCCGTGTTTGATGGGGGAGAGAGTCCTTGGAAGATTCTCAACCAATTGGCCCCTTGGTTCAGATGCGGAGCCTAAGCCTGTTGGGACCTTGAGGCCTCTAGAATGGCCGTCAGAGTTTTCCCCATCTCCGACTATAGAAATGTATTAGGAGGTTGTAGAGGTGGTTCAATATTTGGAGTTTGCTGTGCTCTACTCTGCGGTGTAGGATGTGTCTAGGGCTGCATAATAATGGCCTATTGTAAGAAATTTGACCCAAACATAGTTAAAAGTGGACGATTACATGTGATCCCCCATATGGGCACACGACAGCTTCCGTTGCTTAGTCTGTCCCCAAACTAAACTAGAGCAGTGGTGTCCAAGGGTTAGTGGACTTTTATCTTCCGATCGAGGTTTCCATCTGATACCGGTTTGTAAAACCATTTTTTTAAACCAATAGGGTCTTATGCCCATAACCGTCGCTTTGCGGTGACACCAACATGCCCAGGAAGGTCGTGACTACTAAACGTTGATACTGCTGGCCTTATCGATCGTAAAAGAGAAGAGTAAAAGTGTAAGTACATAAGTAAAATGAAACTCGATGCTGGTCCACCGGAAATCACATGAATATAAATAAATCTCCACGATGGGAGAGTCCAAAGTAAAGATAAAACCAAGTACTAATAAAAAGGGCTCCTGCCCAATACATAATAATCATCAATACAAGTCACTCAACGCATAAGAAAATCTATAGTAATTACTAATGATCAGGACTCACTATCCCTGCTGCTTGAACTCCCATGCTAGATTGTCCCAACTCCAAGCGCACCAACCTCTAGTTCTATATCTCTTTGTTCAGCTCCACGATCCCATAAAATAATTTGGTCAACGACTGTTAGTCTAAAAGAAGAACTCTTATCATCCCCCACCCCTCCCCCATGGTTCCTAGGCATCTAGCGGGAAAAAGGAAAGGGAATGTAATTAAGGTTGAGAGTAACAATTGTAAACTTATGGCGGCAGAACTAGTCTCTCATGAGTTTATAAATAGAGCAAGTATAAGTAAGTAATAGTATGTAAACAGTATGAGTATACACTTGAACAAATTGAGCAAGTAAGAGTACAAGAAGGTAAACTAAGTAAGTAACCATGACCGATAGGAATTCCCATACAAACCTATAGACCAATGGATCATTTTGCAAGGCCTATTGTATAAAGAGTCCCATATTAATTTACACAATTGGTGTCAAGGGTTATATGTAATGATTATTCTATGTCGTGCATGTATGCTATGATATGAAAATGCAAGTGCAACACACACACTCGACTCTGTGCACACAGACCTTTAGTTTACCTTTTTGGAGCCTAACCTCCTAGGATACCTCCGTAGTGGCAAATAGAAGCGGTGGGTTGGGCCTCACCCACCTCTAAACTGGTATCAGCACTACCAGTCAGACCTATCGTACGCCTCACCGCTGGTGCACTAAGCATAGCTCCAGCATACTCTTGCCGGATGGCACGCCATACTTTATTTGGCTAAGAATTATACCACACAAACCAAGTCAACGTATTGGTGTTGGTGCGATGACTCTCCAATACCGAAGAACCACCACCTTATTTCTTATGTACATTCAACATTAATATATTTTCCATCGAGCCAAAGCTCCCCGGACTATTCCATCTGTCACAAATATATACCGAGCCATCGTCTCATCGTGCTAACCTGCCCATCAAAAAAACCACCGAGCCTACCGCTCGTTAAACCCAACCTAACTCCCACAACACCGGGGAGTGTGAGTGTAAGTGTAATCATAGAGTATTTCTAATTACTCTTTTAATTCATTAGACTTACGGTTTATGTTATCCTCGGATTGCCCAAGGCATTCCCTGTGAAGGGCTCTCATAGGGCACTAGGAACTATGATGGTAGATGAAGCCGATCGTTCTCTTTCGCGAGGCACTTAGTATCATTGGTTAATACCCAAATCCTGATTACTTTTAATATTATACTGGATCTAAACCTAGTGTATTTTAACTCTCTCTCTCTCTCTCCACAAGAAAGACGATCTTTCGTCGATCCCGAGCACCTCTTAACACTAGTCAACCTAACACTCTCTTCATCATGACTCCTAATAACCTATTTTTTTTGTTTTTCACATTACCAAGATCAGTAAACTATTAACCCCATCTCCTTATGTTCATTTCACATGTTATCACAATTTCCGCAGTGTTACTAAATGTAGAGCAACCTAAGCTAAATGATGTACATGACAGGAGGTACTTCAAATTTTCATCCAAAAGGCCTATGATAATTATTGAGGGTCTATCATAACACATTTAGCCTAAATCCAAAAACTTGTAATTTTCCTAATTAATTTGGCATTTATTAAATTTTCCCAAAAGTTAGGCTATGGGTAGTTTTGATCATGAAGTACTAGATTTTCTTAAGTTATTGCCACCAAAAAATTATGAACACTAAATGATAGCAAAATATCAGTGAATACCAAATTAAACAGATTTTTATAAATGTAATAAGGTCTAAAAAAAATTCAACGTAATTCAATTAAATAGAGTCAATGAAGGGAGTACCATAAAACATTGTCCAAAAATTATATTAAAATTACATGAGCCTTATAATGATCATAAAACACTACTGAAAAGGTTTCTTGTAATTCCAAGGTGAGTGAGCCATGTATAAAAATACTTCAAATAATTCCATTAACGTGGACTTTGTGAAGCAACATTCTTATAAACTCACCAAAATAACATGTAATAATTTTCTATGCTTTATTATGTCCTAAAAGATTCTCTGGTCAAGTAACCCAATTTTCCAAAAAAGATATAGTATTTATTATCTAGTTATCAAAACAAGGTTCACTAGTTCACTATACACAGGAAGTACTAAGAGGAAAATGCCCAAATGATCTAAATAAATTATTAGTGCCTCTAGATGATATTTTTTAACCTTGCCAGAGTTTCATATCATTCTAAGTTAATCTAACCATGGTTACTTCAAAATCATCACATGTGGAAAGATGAAGGTTATAACTATAAGTATGGGCTACTATTTTATAAACATCCTATAAAAAATTTCAGAGGTCAACAACACTATAAAATTACTCCTACCAAAATCTCATGAAGGTCCAAGATGATATGATCCTTCAATATTTTCATAAAATGTATAGGCCTAAACAATCCCTAATAGATTTAAGTTTTGTGCCTAAGTCTAAATGTCACCAATTTCCTTCCAAAGGCATTTCACCACCCTAGGATCACATGGACTAAACACCAAGTCCATAAATGGACATATTACATCATGTCCTTCACAAACCCCAGAGTTCAACCTTAGGGTTTGACCTAGGGTCCTAAGTCAAATCCACCCTAATCTACCCCAAACTCCATGTGAGGGTGTTTAATGCCATAACAAATCAATGACCCAAGTTTAAACCTCTGTTGAGGTGATTTGGTTACTCAATATCATAAGGCACAATTTAACCTAATTAACCCTTTTTGGACTAGGCTAGGGTTTACCAAATTCCAAACCAAATCACCTCCAAATGGGATCAAATTTTAGACAGAGTCCTATATTGACCCAAAGGACCACTTAACAAAATTTGAGATTGTTTGGAGGTCATTAGAACCTTTAAATAATTTATACATGGATTATTAAATTTCTACCGAAACATTAGGAAAATGTTTTTCAAAAATTCACATTTTGGCATATGTTAAAAATCTAGTTATGAATGGCACATGCTCAAAATTTCAAATAATTTGGAGGTCAAGATTAATGGGGGAATCCCATACAATCTCTGATCAAGCCTAGGTATAAACCTCACCAAAATGATTGATGTAGTCTGACCTGAACTCCAAATTGGTTCAAACTAATTTTAAAATAAACTAGAATCATAGGGATACAACTTTCATGTAGACCACTTTTATTGTAGGGGAACTTAAGTATTTGTAATAATTAATTTAAAACAACCCAAAAAATGGGTAAGAAAATATATATATACAAAATTAATACATCTAGATCTGTACAGATCTTAAAGCAAGATCTGGTGGCTCCTGGCTTTCTTCTTCTTAGAGCCATGGGCTGTGATCAGCCCGAACTGGAGCACCTTCCATGTCAATTTGTCGGCCACCCAACCACCTCTCTGGACGACCACCACCTCCGTTGAGGTTGGTACTATCGCCTGGTGGCGGCACGGCCGCCGGAGGGGCGGTTTTCGGCCAATCCGAGAGGTATAAAAACATGGAAAAATTTGGAATTTTTTTATCTCCCAATAGGGCTCAATTGAGCGCGATTTCTCTCCTAAATGATCTAAGATTCTATCCCACGAAGGAAGGAGTATAGGAGGACCTGCTGGCAGAGCTGGAGTTGGCCCGATCATCGGATTGCCATGGACGGTGGTGGCACCGATCGGTGTTCTGCAACAGCACAACCAAAGAGTCCAGCTTCTTCAACTGAAGGGTGGAAACGACTGCTGGTGGTCTAGGGATGCTTTTAAGGTTGGCAAATTGGGCAGGGGAGGGGTCTAACTTCAATGGCCATTAATGGCCTTGAAAGCTCACATTTTTGCCATGGTATAACCTCTGAATCCAGCAAACTAGAGGCTGGGGAAAACCTATTGTCTCCTCTAACCGATGAGGGGAGATGAATCTCCATCAATTGAGAGAGAGAGATGAGGGGTCAAGGGCATTCAAACACTATGAATGGCCATTTTCTCTCTCTTCTCACTCTCCTCCATTAAAGGAGAAGATGACTTTCTCTCTCCTTATCACCATTTCCAGAAATTAGGTGGCTAATCTGATATTTTTCAGATCCATAAACTAATAGGCCACTTTTATTGGGCTTAGCCCAATTGGATTCGGCTTGAGCTAGCCATTTAGGCTAGTTTGACCCATTTCAGGTGTGGAGGGAACCTTGGTCAAAATGACTATTTGGGTTGACCCCAATGGGTCCTTGGTGACCCATTGGCCTCCCTGAAGTTCAGAGAAGGCTTGGGTATGGTTGGTTGGGCATCTTGGAGGTCACTTGACCCTTAGTTAAGGCACTTTGACTTTTTAAGGCTAGGGTTGACTTTGGTCAACATAGCCTCTTTGGTTGATCCCAATGGGTCCTTGGTGACCCATTTGTCTCTCTTAGGGCTTGGGAAGGTCTAGGTGGGTCCCTTTGGCTAAAGGGAGGTCAATTGGCCATGTGTGAGCTTAGTTTGACCGTAGTAGGGTTTTGGCTGACTTTGGTCAACTTGACCTTTTTAGTTGACCCTAATGGGTGTCACAACCCGCATTTTTCCCAACAATTTAATTATATCAGAGCAAGGGGAAAATACGCGTCGTGATGCCACGCCGTATAGGGGATAACTGCAGACGTTCAGGCAAGACTCCAAACTCTACAATTTTAATAGAAAACATAAATGGTTATGAATAAAATCCCGTTTAAGTTATGATGGTAGCCGTATCCCTCGGCTTAGTGAATCATCTAGTTCACGATTTAAAATATAAATTATACGCTTGCGGAAAATACTTATTTAAATTGACTCTAATATCCTACACGAGTATAAATGTCCCTGAGGAACAACTCATACAATGCAAACCCTAGATTTATAATAAGTGTAGGAAAGTCTTTACGCTAATAAAAAGTAGTGGCTTAGTTTTGAAGGAGATGACAAGTATGCTTTACTAATAGTAGGGTTTTATAGGTTAAAAATATCTAACATGCAATCCTAGCAATAAATCATCCCAGAGAGCAAGTAATGTAAACCAAACATAAGGATACCACAACAGCTAGCAAGTGTAAAAAAAACAGCAATCCTGTGGGAATCAACAGCCTGACACAAACCCACAATAGGAATATGTCTGAAACTAGTCAAAGAAAACTAAAACAACGAACTACATCGCTACGGCGAGGGGGAAAAACCACAGCCAAACAGCTGCTGCTAGGGCTCCAAAACCGGCTCCGCTAACTGCTAATGCTCCGAACCTGGGGCATTCCAAAGACAGAACACCTCAGCAAGAGGGTACAAATGGTGGCAGAAAAATAAGCCAAAATAAATAAGGGTCAAAAGGGGTACCAACCCAAGACCAAAACCTTTGAAGTAAAGTACAAAAAGAAACAAGGCATCATCAGAAAAAGAACACTTAGGTGATTCGTCACAAGAGTACACCAGATGCACAAGGCTATAAGGTGACAACATGAATAAATCAAAAGGAAGAAATACAAAACCTTTATTAGGCACCCGTGGTCGACTCTACACCAAAAACACGGGCGAGGTGGTGACTCAACTGGACACACCCTTACGAATAAAATATCCGCTTAACTGCGAGGGAGTCTCATACTCTCCACCATACACCGCAGATGCCCAAAAACCTGGTAGACTTCCACAAGGTACTAATAAAGGCATCAAACTTTGCGTAGGTGATTTCGTCCACCAACTCCCGCAATCAAGAAAACCCACAAAGAAACCATCACATATATCTCGAGATTTGGCTCGTAGGATTCTACTTGACACTTCTAGTTTCAAGACATGGTTGATCAAGCCTTATGAACGATTTACAACCCTAGACAAACTCTAATACGATCAATAATGATAGGTAATGCATTTAAAGGCATTAATAAGATACATCAAGAACGATTAAATATATCATGATAAGATCAAGTTCATCAAGACAAAATCTTACAATCTCGAGTGATCATCCAAAAAGGTTAATCGTAGTAATAACTTGGAAAAACAAGGTGAAGAAATTTTTAAAGAACATAAAAACTGAACCGTTACCATCAAATCGGACAAGGAGAAATGAGGGGAAACCACCACTTGCCTTGGTTTTACCGGAAAAGTTCTCCAAATCAGTCCACGTCACAGATCGGGGCAAAAGAGGATGGAGGAAGTTGAAATCTAGACAAAAATGGTCAAAAGGGGGGTTAGGGCCGAAAAACCCTAACGAGGAAACTCAAAGAAAGGGGAAAAATTTACCACGATAGCGTAGCTCTCGGTGAGAGATTTCCAAATCTACGCTCGGTTGAAGATTTTGAGCACCGGAGCTCCGTCGGCGGCCACCGGAAGATTCACGAAATATTCTCTCTCTCGCTCACGCCGCTCTGGTTCGGGAGAAAGAATCGGAGAAGAAGAAGTATTCCTATTTTTCTAAATAACCTAAGTATAAGAATATATATATCTATATAAGTAGTTATAAAAAATTTTGTTTAAATATATAAAAAAAATAGTTTAAGTACGAGCAGTTCGCGGAAAAAAAAATTAGGGGTCTAGAATGGCTTCAAATAGAAAAGTGCCCAACATAAAAGTTGTAGATCTCGTCGAGACGAAAAAATTTCATGTTATCCATTTTTCCATACGACACTGTTTTGACCCTCAAAAAGGCTCCCGAATACAAACTATGACGGACTACACGAGAAGACAGCAGACTACTCGAGTATACAGAAGGCTACTCGAGTAAGCAGAAATAGACTACTCGAGTATGCAGAAACAGACTACTTGAGTATACAGAAATAGACTACTCGAGTATACAGAAGGCTACTCGAGTATACAGAAACAGACTACTCGAGTATACAGAAACAGACTACTCGAGTATACAGAAACAGACTACTCGAGTATACAGAAGGCTACTCGAGTATACAGAAACAGACTACTCGAGTATACAGAAACACACTACTCGAGTATATAGAAGGCTACTCGAGTATACATAGATAGACTACTCGAGTATACAGAAATAGACTACTCGAGTATACAGAAGGCTACTCGAGTATACATAGACAGAATACTCGAGTATACAGAATTGGAGGAACAGAAGATTTACATAATGAGCAGAAACTTCACACAAGTCAAGGTTGCAGGAAAAACAATTTCTTGGCAAATCTAACCTTTTGATCAAACTATAAGAATGAATAAGACTTTTCATTTTTTGAATAGTAATTTAATATTAAAATAATCGTATTTATATATATTTGAATAAGGAAACGCGAGATCAAAACGGAGGCCCAAAAGAGCGCCGAATTGAACGAAACTCATGCCGTAGGCAAACACAGACGCTACGAACACAACAACGAATTCAAAACTAAGATCAGACGAGCCATTCTCGAGATATAAGTTTTCAAAGTTTACGACGAACATAAAATCCACAAAACTCTGGGAAAACGCCGAGGCCCAAATATCGCTCGTATCGCGACGAAACTTGACGAGTAAGTAAAAAATTACTCAACTTAAATTCCAAATGCAAAATTTTCCCATAACAACAAGAATTCGGCCGACTTGACCGCATGGACGCGAAAATGCCTTTATGGAATTACGTCGTCATCTTGACGTTAAAGGTAACGCCATGACATCATAAATATGATGTTTCCCATTTAAATAAAATCGTCGAAAAATCGGGGGCGTTACAATCACTCCCCCTAAAAATAAGTTTCGTCCCGAAACTTAACACAACTCCAAAACCAAATCAAAATGATAAAATCAAACGTGACTGAAAACATATCGACGTACCCGAAACTAGGAGAAGAGGTGCGGATGAGATTCTCTCATTACTGACTCCAATTCCCACGTCGTGCTCACGACGTCTTGATTTCTCCAAAGAATCTTAACCATGGGGTTGGTCTTCCTTCGTAAGACGCGCTCTAGAGATTCCAAAACGCGGACAGGCTCTTCCACATACGACAGATTGGGCTGAATTTGGGGCACCGAGTCAAGAATTTGACGATCACTACTAACACACTTCTGCAACTGGCTCACATGGAACACGTCGTGGACACCAGGGAAGCTAGACGGTAATTCAAGTCGATAAGCTGACACTCCGATGCGCTCTAGAATCTGAAAAGGTCCCACATACCGGGGGTCTAACTTGTGGTTCCTTCCAAATCATTTTACTCCTGGCATCGGAGAAACTTTCAGGTAAACTAAGTCCCCAACGACAAACTCCAAATCGACCCTTCGTCGATTAGCATATTTCTCATAACGCTCTTGTGCTACACGTAGCTTCTCTCGAATATGAGTCACCGCACAATTCATCTCCTCAAGTACTTCCGGACCTAGCAATGGTCTCTCACCAACCTCAGCCCAAAATAAGGGAGTCCTACAACGCCTCCCATACAAGGCCTCAAACGGGGCCATCTGCAAGCTCTCTTGATAACTATTATTGTAAGCAAACTCCATGAGTCTGAGACGCTTATCCCAAGCACCACCATGATCCAAAATATAACATCTAATCATGTCCTCCACGATCTGATTTACTCTTTCTGTTTGCCCATTCGTCTGTGGATGATAGGCGGTGGAATACCTCAAGTCGGTACCCAACCCCTCTTGCAGGCTCTTCCAAAATCGAGACGTAAATCTGGAGTCCCGATCTGATACTATGCTAACAGGCATTCCATGCAACCTGATGACCTCTTCAAGATATAGCTCAGCTATCTTCTTCATCGAATACCCAATCTTAAACGGAACAAAGTGGGCACACTTTGTTAGTCTGTCGACTATCACCCAAACTGAGTCATGCCCACGGGGAGATTTTGGTAGACCGGTGATAAAATCCATTGAAATACTTTCCCATTTCCAACTTGGAATATCAAGAGGTGTCAATTTACCACCAGGCCTTCTATGATCAGCCTTAACACGCTGACACGTATAACATTCTGATACAAACTTTGCGATATCGCCCTTCATCCCTGCCCACCAAACAATTTTTTTTAGATCTTTATACATTTTGGTGGAACCAGGATGATAGGAACACTGGAACCATGAGCTTCTTCACAAATTTTAGCCCGAATGTCACCCATGTCAGGAATACAGAATCTACCCCGATATTTCATAGTACCTAGCTCGTCCAAAGAAAAATCAGGTAACTCTCCTTTCTCAGTCCTATTCCAGAGGTGCAACAATTCCGGATCAACCTTTTGGTGTATCCTAGTAAAGGAAATCCAAGAGGGCGCTTCTGCTTCCAAACTAGCAGGCGTAGAACTACTCCCAATCTCGATGTTCATCAACAAGAATTCTTCTACCAAGGACTGTACCGATAGATTAAAAATTTTAGCGGTCTTCCTACTCAAGGCATCAGCTACTACATTAGCCTTTCCCGGATGATAAAGAATTTCTACTTCATAATCCGCCACATATTCTAACCACCGATGCTGGCGTAGGTTTAGTTCCTTCTGAGTGAAGACGTACTTCAAACTCTTATGGTCCGTATAGATCTTGCACAGCGCGCCATACAATAAGTGTCGCCACAGCTTCAGCGCATAAATTACGGCAGCAAACTCCAAATCATGCGTAGGATAGTTTCTCTCGTGAATCTTTAGTTTCCTCGATCCATACGCGATCACCTTACCATCTTGCATTAAAACACAACCAAGTCCGATGTGTGACGCATCGACGTACACAGCATACTCGACTCCTTCAGTAGGTAAGGTTAAAATTGGGGCAGTACACAGTCTCTTCTTCAACTCTTGGAAAGCCTCTTTACACTTATCACTCCAAATGAATGCAGTATTCTTCTGAGTAAGTCTAGTTAAAGGAGCAAACAACACCGAAAATCCTTCCACAAATCTTCTATAGTAGCCAGCGAGGCCTAAGAAGGTCCTAATCTCCTTAGGTGTAGAAGGTCTTTCCCATTCCATCACGGCAGAAATCTTGGTCGGGTCTACAGAAATACCATCCTTGCCTACAACATGACCCAGAAAGGACACCTAAGGTAGCCAGAACTCACATTTGCTCAACTTCACATATAACTTATGCTCCCTCAAGGTCGACAAAACCAAACGCAAATGCTGAGTATGCTCCTCAACATTGCGGGAATGCACTAGGACATCATCTATGAACACAATAACGTATCGGTCCAAGAAATCCTTAAACACTCTATTCATCAAATCCATGAAAGCAGAGGGTGCATTGGTTAAACCGAAAGACATCACCAAAAACTCATAATATCCATGCCGTGAACGGAATGCGGTTCGGGGAATATCTTCCTCACGAATCCTCAACTGGTGGTAGCCTGAGCGAAGATCGATTTTTGAAAATACCGAGCTACCACGCAACTGATCGAACAAATCATCGATCCTTGGCACGGGATATCTATTCTTAACGGTCACCTTATTTAATTCCCTATAATCGATGCAAAGCCTCATCGATCCATCCAGCTTCCTTACGAACCAAACCGGAGCACCCCACGGAGAAGAACTTGGTCTAATAAAACCACACCTCAGCAACTCATCGAGTTGAGTACGCAACTCATCCAACTCACGCGGAGCCATACGGTACGGTGCTTTGGCGATGGGACGAGTGCCTGGCTCGAGGTCAATCACGAACTCAATCTCCCTCTCAGGAGGAAGTCCTGGAAGACTATCAGGAAAGACATCTGGAAACTCTCGCACCACCGAGACATCGTCGAGACGTGGTGTAACAGAAGCTGTTTCCAGAGTAGAAATAGAAACTAAAAACGCCTCGCAACCAGACTTTATAGCACGTACAGCAGAAATGACAGGGGAAACTCTGTCCTGAAATCCATAGACGCTCATAGGTTGGTCATTGTCCATCCTGAAGTCCAGTCTTTTTGCCTTGCACTGGATGACTGCATCATACTTGGACAGCCAGTCCATGCCCAAAATCACATCAAAATCAGTCAGGTCTAAAATGAACAGATCCGCAAGGGCCAGAAAATAGCCAAGATAAATAGGGCATCTCAGAACTCCTTGATTGGATATCACCGAATCACCGAAGGGAAGCTTGACGTTGAAGGAGTCTCTCAATTGATCAACATCCAGGCGATGTTTATCAACAAACCTGCTGGCCACAATGGAATGGGTGGCACCCGAATCGAACAGAATGCGCGCCCACCTATTCCGCACCTTAAACTCCCCTAAAACCGTAACATACATAACTAAACGAACGATAACCATGACAACAACGATAAATAATATGGATAAAATAGACTGGGGCTAACCTGAAATAACTTGCGTAGAGTTTTGAGCTTTCTCGCTAGTCCTCACGTTCCGCTTTCCTTTTCCTTTATCTAGGGTTGGTGGTGGCGATAGAGCTCGAAGCGGGGCAGGCTGTAGTGGGGTTTGAGCCTGGGGGCACGAAAACTTCTGGTGTCCCTTCTGCCCGCACTGGAAGTAGGTCCTTTCTTTCATCCAGCACTGACTCACATCATGACCCTTCCTTGTACAGAACGAGCACACGAGCTCTCCCTTAGGTGCACCTTAGATGGCGTGCACTTGCTGCTACTTCAGGGTGGCTGTTCTCTTGAAACATCTTTCGTAAGGGTGGCCAAAAAGACCACAAAAACTACACACTTCCTTACCTTTCTTCTTCGAAGAAGGGCCAGATGCCCTGGAGCTACCATCCTCAACACCCTTCCTTTTCTCTTTCCTCGCCGCAGCACCGCGATTCTTGGCATTTTCAATCGCTTCAACTTTTAGTGCGGCTTCCACTGCCATAGCATAATTGTCAGCTCCATAAGCGCATGCCCACTGCTGGACATCACTTCTTAGTCCTCCTGGGAAACGTTTCACTCTTCCCTCCTCCGAAGCTACCAAATCGGGAGCAAATCTACTCAACTTGCTAAACTCAATCTCATATTCGCTCACCGTGAGCTATCTCTGCTTCAAATGCAGGAAGTTATTCATGAGACGGTCCTGCTCGACCGAGGGCAGAAACTTCTTCAGCAATATCTTCTTGAAAGAGTCCCAGGTACAGCCTTCCTTCAGACTCTCCTTTTCACGAATCCACCAACTCTTTGCTAGGCCTTTTAGCTGATAGGCTGCAATCATAACCTTCTGGGCTTCTAGAATCCCGGAATACAAAAACATCTCCTCAATTCAGATGATCCAATCATCCAAAATCATAAAGTCGGCACTCCCATCGTAGGTGGGAGGTCCCAATCGCTGGAAATGCGATATGAAATTAATTTCTGGTGGAATTGCCACCGGGGCCACCAGAGGAGCAGGGGTATTGGGCACGACTTGACCCAAGGCAGGCTCTTGCACTGAAGGTTGCCGCGGTGGAGCGGTAGACAACAATGACTGAATTTGCGTTTGCATCACAACTACTTGCCTTGACAAAGCCTCGTTGCTCTGGCACAAACTCTCAATCAACGCATCACTCTGCGCACCTGATGACTCTCCCTCCGACTGGGGAGTCGATCTTGTCGCAATACGCTTTGGAGGCATTTCTAAAATGGCAAACGAACAACCCAATTAAAATCCTAGATTACGACTAGGGCAAACAAAACTAGTTCAGACCATACTTGAAAGACACTTGCTAAAGCTGTCACTTGCTCTGGGATTATATGATGATGATATGTCCTACTCAGGATGATATCTTATCATCCTATTGACTCATGTGCCTATGATATGAATGCATGAATCCTTTACTCTTATTTAAAATCATGTGTGTACATATGTCATCAAGTAAATCTTTAGCTTGGCATGTTGTGCTTATGTTATGTTATGCTATGCATGTGGTGCTATGAATTCTATAAAAGGCCTTAATGCATGTTATGAGCAGCATACACATGCAATGTTATGCATCCCATAATACATAATATTGCATGCAACGAAAATAAAACGTGCTAATGGGCATTCATGTGGTGAGGTTATGCATCCGATACTACATAACCCTCACATGTTGCCACCTATGGTGGATCCATATACAAACACATATTATGCATCCCATACTACATAATATGCCCCGTATACTTCTAATCATGCTTATGAGTGTAGTGTTCATGCTTCGCCAAGACATATTGATGACACATCGGTGTGTGTATGACATGACACTAAACAACTAACACTAATAAGGGAAGGTTGCCCGACCAATTGTCAAGCAACCTCCCTCTGATACCAACTGTCACAACCCGCATTTTTCCCAACAATTTAATTATATCAGAGCAAGGGGAAAATACGCGTCGTGATGCCACGCCGTGTAGGGGATAACTGCAGACGTTCAGGCAAGACTCCAAACTCTACAATTTTAATAGAAAACATAAATGGATATGAATAAAATCCCGTTTAAGTTATGATGGTTGCTGTATCCCTTGGCTTAGTGAATCATCTAGTTCACGATTTAAAATATAAATTATACGCTTGCGGAAAATACTTATTTAAATTGACTCTAATATCCTACACGAGTATAAATGTCCCCGAGGAACAACTCATACAATGCAAACCCTAGATTTATAATAAGTGTAGGAAAGTCTTTACACTAATAAAAAATAGTGGCTTAGTTTTGAAGGAGATGACAAGTATGCTTTACTAATAGTAGAGTTTTATAGGTTAAAAATATCTAACATGCAATCCTAGCAATAAATCATCCCAGAGAGCAAGTAATGTAAACCAAACATAAGGATACCACAACAGCTAGCAAGTGTAAAAAAACAGCAATCCTGTGGGCGTCAACAGACTGACACGAACCCACAGTAGGAATATGTCTGAAACTAGTCAAAGAAAACTAAAATAACGAATTACCTCGCTACGGCGAGGGGGAAAAACCACAGCCAAACAGCTGCTGCTAGGGCTCCAAAACCGGCTCCGCTAACTGCTAATGCTCCGAACCTGGGGCATTCCAAAGACAGAACACCTCAGCAAGAGGGTACAAATGGTGGCAGAAAAATAAGCCAAAATAAATAAGGGTCAAAGGGGGTACCAACCCAAGACCAAAACCTTTGAAGTAAAGTACAAAATGAAACACGGCATCATCAGAAAAAGAACACTTAGGTGATTCGTCACAAGAGTACACCAGACGCACATGGCTATAAGGTGACAACATGAATAAATCATAAGGAAGAAATACAAAACCTTTATTAGGCACCCATGGTCGACTCTACCCCAAAAACACGGGCGAGGTGGTCACTCAACTGGACACACCCTTACGAATAAAATATCCGCTTAACTGCAAGGGAGTCTCATACTCTCCACCATACACCGCAGATGCCCAAAAACCTGGTAGACTTCCACAAGGTACTAATAAAGGCATCAAACATTGCGGAGGTGATTTCGTCCACCAACTCCCGCAATCAAGAAAACCCAAAAAGAAACCATCACATATATCTCGAGATTTGGCTCGTCGGATTCTACTTGAAACTTCTAGTTTCAAGACATGGTTGATCAACCCTTATGAACGATTTACAACCCTAGACAAACTCTAATACGATCAATAATGATAGGTAATGCATTTAAAGGCTTTAATAAGATACAACAAGAACGATTAAATATATCATGACAAGATCAAGTTCATCAAGACAAAATCTTACAATCACGAGTGATCATCCAAAAAGGTTATTCGTAGTAATAACTTGGAAAAACAAGGTGAAGAAATTTTTAAAGAACATAAAAACTAAACCGTTACCATCAAATCGGACAAGGAGAAATGAGGGGAAACCACCACTTGCCTTGGTTTTACCGGAAAAGTTCTCTAAATCAGTCCACGTCACAGATCGGGGCAAAAGAGGATGGAGGAAGTTGAAATCTAGACAAAAATGGTCAAAAGGGGGGTTAGGGCCGAAAAACCCTAACGAGGAAACTCAAAGAAAGTTGAAAAATTTACCACGATAGCGTAGCTCTCGGTGAGAGCTTTCCAAATCTACGCTCGGTTGATGATTTCGAGCACCGGAGCTCCGTCGGCGGCCACCGGAAGATTCACGAAATATTCTCTCTCTCGCTCACGCCGCTCTGGTTCGGGAGAAAGAATTGGAGAAGAAGAAGTATTCCTATTTTTCTAAATAACCTAAGTATAAGAGTATATATATATATATAAGTAGTTATAAAAATTTTTGTCTAAATATATAAAAAAAAATAGTTTAAGTACGAGCAGTTCGCGGAAAACAAATTAGGGGTCTTGAATGGCTTCAAATAGAAAAGTGCCCAACATGAAAGTTGTAGATCTCGTCGAGACGAACAAATTTCATGTTATCCATTTTTCCATACGGCACTGTTTTGACCCTCAAAAAGGCTCCCGAATACAAACTATGACGGACTACACGAGAAGACAGCAGACTACTCGAGTATACAAAAGGCTACTCGAGTAAGCAGAAATAGACTACTCGAGTATGCAAAAACAGACTACTCGAGTATACAGAAACAGACTACTCGAGTATACAGAAGGCTACTCGAGTATACAGAAACAGACTACTCGAGTATACAGAAACAGACTACTCGAGTATACAGAAACAGACTACTCGAGTATACAGAAACAGACTACTCGAGTATACAGAAGGCTACTCGAGTATACAGAAACAGACTACTCGAGTATACAGAAACACACTACTCGAGTATATAGAAGGCTACTCGAGTATACATAGACAGACTACTCGAGTATACAGAAACAGACTACTCGAGTATATAGAAGGCTACTCGAGTATACATAGACAAACTACTCCAGTATACAGAATTGGAGGAACAGAAGATTTACATAATGAGCACAAACTTCACACAAGTCAAGGTTGCAGGAAAAACAATTTCTTGGCAAATCTAACCTTTTGATCAAACTATAAGAATGAATAAGACTTTTCATTTTTTGAATAGTAATTTAATATTAAAATAATCGTATTTATATATATTTGAATAAGGAAACGCGAGATCAAAACGGAGGCCCAAAAGAGCGCCGAATTGAACGAAACTCACGCCGTAGGCGAACACAGACGGTACGAACACAACGACGAAGTCAAAACCAAGATCAGACGAGCCATTCTCGAGATATAAGTTTTCAAAGTTTACGACGAACATAAATTCCACAAAACTCTGGAAAAACGTCGAGGCCCAAATATCGCTCGGATCGCGACGAAACTTGACGAGTAAGTCAAAAATTACTCAACTTAAATTCCAAATGCAAAATTTTACCATAACAACAAGAATTCGGCCGACTTGACCGCATGGACGCGAAAATGCCTTTATGGCATTACGTCGTCATCTTGACGTTAAAGGTAACGCCATGACATCATAAATATGATGTTTCCCATTTAAATAAAATCGTCGAAAAATCGGGGGCGTTACAATGGGTCCCTGTGACTCTATAGGAACCTCTAATAGGTTAGTGATGTTGTGGTGGGGTCATGGAGTCATGGTGAAGCCCTATGGTCATCCCTAAGCTAGTAATTGGAATTCTACTATTTGTAGACCAAGGTGGTTCACACTCTAATTCACATGTTCACCCCATCCTTTTGTACTTACTAGGGTTTTATAAAGATCAAGTCATGACAAAACCGTCCTAGGGGTTAGAAGTCTTAGGGATGTTACACTGATAGTTTGACAAAAACTCTACCCAGCGTCTTTGTCGGATGTTCACCTCATTCTTTATGTACAAGTACTTCAAATTCTTATGATTCGAGAAAATATCACAGTAGACACCGTTGAGATAGTTCCGCCAAGTCTTTAGAGCGAAGATAACCGCCCCCATCTTCAAGTCATGTACTTGGTAGTTTTGCTCATGTTTCTTCAGTTGTCTGGTGGAATAAGCTATCACGTGCCCGTTCTGCATCAGAACGACACCCATCCCCTAATACGACGGGTCTGTATAAACCTGAAATCCTTCCTTCTCAGATGGGAGGGCAAGGATGGGGGACGAGGTAAGCTGACCCTTTAGCTCCAGGAAGGCATCCTCGCATTGTGGAATCTAAACAAAAGGCGTCTTCTTCTTTGTTAGAGATGTGAGCGGGAGTGCAATCCGGGAGAATCCATCTACGAACTTTTTGTAGTAGACGGCAAGTCCTAAGAATCTCCTCATATATGTGGCCATCTTCAGAGGTGGCCAATCCCATACTGCCTGAAACTTTGTCAGATCCACTTTCAGTCCTTCTCCACTGATAATATGGCCCAAGAAAGCAACCTTCTTCAGCCAAAACTAGCACTTGCTGAACTTGGCATACATACTGTGATCTCGAAGACTCTCCAGAGTCAGTGCCAAATGATGCACATGTTCCTCTTAGGTCCTCGAATAGATGAAGATGTAGTCAATAAATACTATGGCGAAGACGTCCAGGTAGGCCTCGAATACCCGGTTGATCAAACTCATGAACTTGGGAGGTATATTTGTGACCCTGAAGGGCATCACAGTGAACTCATATAACCCGTATCTACTACTGAAAGCGGTCTTCAGGATGTACTCCTTCTGAATCCACAGTTGGTAGTATATTGACCTCAGATCCAGCTTCAAAAAAAAAGTGAGAACCCTCATACTAGTCAAACAACACGTCAATTCTTTGCAGAGGATACGTGTTCCAGATCGTCAGCCTATTCAATGTCGTGTAGTCTATGCATAGTCGTAGTATCCAATCCTTCATTTTCACGAATAGCACCAGAGCTCCCCATTGTGAAGAGCATGGCCGAACAAATTCGGCTTCCACTTACTCCTACAGCTAGCTTCGAAACTCCATTAACTCCTCAGGGCCATCCGATAAGGAGTTCTGGATACTGGTTTAGCCCCCAACATGAGCTGTATCTAGAAATCCTTCTTTTGATGCGGTGGCAAACCTGTCAACTTTTCCGGAAATACGTCAGCAAAGTCTCGCTCCACCTGGATACTAGCAATGGAATCCTTGGCCTCAAACATCACAAACAGCACCTGATAGACCTCATATCCCTGCAGATGGGCCTTGATAGCCTGAATATAAGAGAGTAGAAGGCGGGAAGCAAGGACAATAACTTCAAAGTTCGCATAAGTGTTGTCATATCTTAGTACAACATTCCTCACAGGGCAATCAATCTAGGTGTGGTTTGTAATGCCCCGAAACTCAAAGGAGTGACGGGTGGTGTTTTGAGCCAAATCTGGGATTTGGTATAGGTGACACGGCCTGCGACACGGGCGTGTCGTTCTCGGGTTTGGCAATGATCGTGTGGTCGACAAAATTCAAGGAAGCGATCGTCGGGGCAGTGAACACGGCCTGGGACACGGGCGTGTCCCAAGGCGTTTCTGCCACTCAATGACTTTCACTAGACAATCGTTGAGTGAGAACGCACGGCCTGAGCCAAGGCGTGTTCGGGTCCGACATGGGCATGTCAAATTTAATAAGGGCGTGTCGAATACCCGTATCCTCCTCAGGTCATTTGGCGAGTTGTGCTTTGGTGGCTACACGACCTGCGTTACAGGTATGTCCCAGGGCGTGTCTAGCATACGGCATGTGATACGGGCATACCACACGGCTGTGTCCTTCTCGGGACGTTTTGGACCTATGTCAATGGGAGAACACGCACAGCTACACAGGCATGTAATTGATGACATGTGCGTGTCAAGCCTGACACGGGCTTTTCAAGTGCCCGTGTTCTTTTCGGGACATGACAGTTTCGGTGGCAAATGAATGACACGGCCTTGGACACTGGCGTGTCGCTAGCCGTGTTCGGCCCAGGAAGTTTATTTTCATGTCCAATCGCAGCCGTCAATTTCCTTTTTTTGGATTTAATGGCTCAGGGCTGTCCTGGTTGGGTTTTAAGCCGGGAATAGGGTTCAAACCCTCATTTCATCTTCATCTTCTCTGTCTAAAAGCTTAGAGAGAGTGGAGATCTAGGAAGAAGAAGGAGGTCAACTCCGGCCGTCGGTGGAGCTACGGAGCTCTGATTCTTGATTTGAGTGTAGATCCGCGAAGGCGAGGCCAATACAGTGCTTTCCATCCGACTGGATTGTCATTGCGTCGAAGAGTAATGCTAGTGTAACGATTCTCATCTTGAGCATGTTAAACTCTTCTTTTTTTGCATAGGGAAAACCCTCTCCCGCTAGTGTGCGGTGAGTTGCGGTGTTCCTTGGGGTAGATATGTAAAGTCCCCCTTATTTAGAGTCCAGAATCGTAGTACGGACATAGGCAAGGTGTGTGAAGCCTACTCATACATTTTGGTCTAGATCTGTGATGTTTTGCTATGCATATTTAGCCGGAGAAGACTCCGTGCGTTTTTGGTTATTTTCGGGTTTGCTATGCGAATGCATCAGGAAATCTTGGGGAGTAACCCAAAGGTGAACCCAGAAATTCTGGGCAGAAGCGAAGTTCTGACGTTTCGGTGGCCTAGAAGCCAGCCAGGTATATAGCGGGGCTATGTACCGTGTTTGATCGAAAGTTGGGACTGGGGGAAGCCCAGCCCGCGTCAACGGCCAAAGGGCCGCGACGGGGAGAGCAACGGGCTGGTGGAACCCTACCCGCTCCATCTGTTTAAGTTAAAGAGACATAAAGTTACGTGGCACTTATCGATAATTTGGAGAACGAGTCTAGGCTACGGCTGAAAGGACTAAATGCTCACGAGGTTTGCCACCCTAGGGTTGGTGGTGCAGTTAAGGATCGGACCGAGTCCGGACTAGCTTCACCGAGTAAGTGCCCTGGGAGCATGGGGCGTACGGCCGTGTGTGCGTGCACCTGTGATGTTGTGTTTATTCACTATATTACTTGTCTTGCTAACAAGTGCAGGGAAGGAGCTCTGTCGCCCCGGTTTGGGGGCGGAATCGTTATAATTTAGTCAGCTTTAGCTGACCGTTATTCTTGTTTGCCAGTGTTGCGGTGATTTGTGCTTGCAGGCGCTGCGAAGCCAAAAGGAAAATAGCGGGACAAAGCCCAAGTTGATGAGCTGCCCCTCGAAGGCCTCGTTAGTTTACTTATTTAAATCATTTGTGGCTGCCTACGAGCCGAAGTTTGTAAAACACTATTTATTTAAGTGAACTGTTGTAAGGCCATAAGGCCAGTATATTTGTGAATTTTGTACTTCATTCCTACTGGGTTTTCTGTTAGTGGATATTCGTACTTGTGCTGGGTTCTTTCCTTTGCAATTTGATAAATTGCTTCCGCTAGATGCTCTGTGTAGGACGTGTGTATTGGTTGAATGGTTTTATTGAGTAACCCACCGGTCTGTCTGTGGTATATGTCGTCGGGCCCCGGCCGGACCTAATGCTATAAGCTATGTGATAGATAGGGGTGTTATAATTTGTTATCAGACTACCTGTTTCGGTCAGGCTTAAATGAATTCGGGGACGAATTCACTTTAAGTGGTGGTGAGCACATGTGTGTGCGTCATCGTTATAACATGAAAAGATCCCATGAATGTCCACTTAGGAATGAAAATACACATGTTTGAGGAACCTGCGCGTTCCTATAATTGCTTTTTGCAATTTTGTTCGGTCTCTTATTGGGGTTTTGTCCAACTATAGGTGTCTGGGAGTGGCGCATGGTAGTCTCAACGCACACTTTCGGAGAAACATACTGCACCCAGTGACATGCCTGAGACCCCTACTTCTTTTGAAACCATAAGAAGGGTAGTTGAAGCGGTGTTCGTTGTGACAAACGCGCAACATGGAAGAATTGTATAACCCTCTGTCCCTGAGATCGCCCCAACACCGGGCAGTATGATGGAGCAAATGACATTTAGAGGCCCATTAGAGCAGCATATGAACATGATTGTGTGCAAGGAGCACACTTAGTTGACGAATATTTGTAGACATTCCTTATGATAAGGCGATACTCAAGCTTTGAGTGGGAAAGCGGCAGTCTATAGTCAATAGATTTTATAATGGTTTACGCAGCGAGTTGCGTATCCTACTGCTAGGACCAAAGCTATTGGGATTCCGAGCCTTGGTGGAGTAAGCCAGAACTTTGGAAATAGAGTTGGGGAAAGATCATCAAATACCAGTGAATTGGGTACCAAACCCTGCAGATCCAATAAGGACTGCCTACCGCAGAATGCTGAGAAAAGAGTCTAGATCATCTACTAGCCAGGCTACTTACAATTGCCATCCTTGTGGAAAGAAAGGGCACTTTGCACGAGATTGTCAAGAGGGTTCTCAGACGACAAGGAAAGCTATGTCAGAAGAAGTTGAAGACGCTGGTGCTAAGAAGTCAGAGTTCAAGGTGCCGACTTCGAAGTCCGGTTTCCGAAGGTGGAATAAAAAGGCTAGGACTTCGGGTCCAGCCCATTCTTCTAGTGCTTCGGGGGTGACTACAGGTCATGCACCGGGCGCATGCTTTAATTATGGAAAGCCGAGACGCTATGTTCAGGATTGTCGGAATGGATGCCCAATGTCCGAGAAGAAGCTGGGGGCAACATCTGAGGAGAAGGGCAAGGAGGTGGAGTCCACCACATCACTGTATACTCCGGCCCAACCGAGAGTTGATATCCATGGCCAGCAAAAGGTCTTGTGGATGGCCGTCGGGATGTCAGGTATGGTCTAATTAATAGCAACTTAGCTTCTTATACCTATTACCTTATGCATGTTAGCTTAGGACTGGATGTTCTAGGCTTTGTTTTGCATTTTTGGTAATCCGGCGAGTGCATAGTTTCGATATGGGAACTTCGCACTCCTTTAGTCCGAAGGATTTGTATTACACATCGAAGTATCTCCTTCGATGGTAAAGGCCAATTTGGATGTGTTATTTCTCAGTGGTCGTTCGATGCGCGCGGAGATAGAGTCTTTGTCACAAGTTTATGGTTTAGGAGTCAGGAGTTCGACTTGCAAGTGTCATTACTGCCACCATGGGAGGCTTCGAAGCCTAAGCCTGCATTGGATAATATCTCGGGTGTATCTGAATATCCTGATGTGTTTCCCAAATGGTCTCCCTGGAGCCCCACCTTAGCGAGAGTTCGATTTCACGATTAAGTTATTGCAAGGTGCCGAACCTATGTCACGCTCCCCTTATAAGTTGGTGCCTAAGGAAATGGCGGAGCTAAAGGTTCAACTTGACCAGTTGTTGGAGCAGGTTATGTGCATCCAAGTTCTTCGCCTTGAAGCGCACCGGACCTTTTCTTTAAGAAGAAGGACGAGAGTTTGTTGCTCATATCGAATATGGGGAACTGAACAAGTTAACAGAAAAGAGCAAGTACGCGATCCCACGGATGGATGATCTTTTGATCAGTTGGTCGGGTCATCGGTATACTTAAAATTGGATCTTATGTCCAGTTACCATTAGCTAAGGATAAGGGAAAGAGATGTCCCAAAGACAGCGTTCGGCGTAAGGTATGGGCATTTCGAGTTTACGGTCATGCCATTCGGGCTGACTAATACGCCATCAGTGTTCATGGATTTGATGAACAGATCGTTCAGGGAGTACATAGACCATTTTGTGGTCCTCTTCATCGACGACGTATCGGATTACTCGCAGAGCAAAGAGGATCACTTAAGGCATCTGCTTTTGGTGTTGGAAATGCTAATGAGGAACCAACTCTATGCCTCGTTCTCCAAACGCGAGTTTTGGGTTATCCTAGATAGAGTCCCTCGATCATAAAGTTTGTTGAGTGGGTGTTACAGTGGATCCTGCGAAGATTATTATTATACGCGAGTGGCCTGTATTGTGTTCGGGAGCGGAAGACTAGAATTTTCTGGGGCTGGCCGGCTACTACAGGCGCTTCGTATAGAACTTCTCGAGGATAGAATTAACCCCTCACGACTTTGATGAGGAAAGATCAGAAGTTTATATGGACGCAGGAGTGCGCGGAAGTTTTTAAAGAGGGTAAGAGTCGGTTGACCACGGCGGCAATGGTAAGTTCGTCGAGTTGGACCGAAGTTTTTGAGTTATATAGCAATGCCTCAGGCTGTGGTTTGGGCTGTGTGCTACTGCAACATGGTGGTGTTATTGCGTATGGCTCAAGTCAGCTGAAAGTGAACGCAAGAAATTACATAGTCGACGACTTGGAGTAAGCAGTCGTAATTATTGCGCTAAAGCTGTGGAGAAACTATTTGTACGGCATAAAGGTCGATATACCGACCACAAGAGCCTGAAATACCTGTTGGATCAAAAGGATCTGAACATAAGGCAGTGGAGATGGATGTTGTTCCTGGGGGACTATACATTCAAAATTCATTATATGCCCGGGAAAAGACAATGCAGTTGCGGATGTGCTGAGTCGTAGGGCCCCCTCCCAAGCCAACTGGTTGTCGATTCTTGTTTAGAGGTTCATTCGGGAGTTGGAGGCGTTAGACCTATGGTTCGTTGACAAGCAGAATAGAGCCAAAGCGTTGTTGAACTGGACGGAAGTTCAGTATGACCTAGCTAATCGGATTCAGAAGGCTATGGATTTGGATAACAGCATGAAGGAGATCATGGATGCAGTTTTAGATGGGTTAAATTCCAAATTTACAGTTAAAGATGGACTGCTAAGGAAGGACAATCGTTTCTGCGTCCCAAACGTGGGAAAATCTATGGGCAGAGTTTATGTATGAGGCTCATCATACCAAGTACTCAATTCATCTAGGGAGCACGAAGGTGTATCGAGATCTAAAGAAGTTGTTCTGGTGGTCAGGACTCAAGAAGGATGTGGCACTATTAGTGGCTAAGTGTTAGACTTGTGCCTTAGTGAAGGCAGAGTGCCAAAAGCAAGGGGTTTCTTGAAATATTTGCCTATTCCAGAGTGGAAGTTCGACGACATTTCGATGGACTTTATGCATGTCTTGCAAAGGTCACAGAAGGGAAACAACGCCATCTGGGTGATCGTAGATCGGTTAACAAAAGTGTCGCACTTCATTGCGAATAGGAAAGATGATTCAGTGGAGAAACTTGCGAAGCTGTATGTGGATAACATAGTCAGACTGCACGGTGTGCCCCATAGCATCATGATCGATAGAGATGGGCATTTTACGTCTAATTTCTGGAGGTTGGTGCAGCAAATGCTGGGGACTAAGTTTAAGTTAAACACAGCCTTTCATCCGCAGACGGATGGGCAGACCGAGAGGGTTAACAGGACGATGGAGGACATGCTTCACATGTGCTTCTTGGACTTCGGAAAGCAGTGGGAAGACCATCTGTATTTGGTGGAGTTTGCGTACAATAATAGATACCAAGCGAGCATACAAATTGCGCCCTTCGAGGACTTGTATTGTAGAAAGTGTCGCATGCCATTGTCGTGGCTAGAAACGGAAGAGGAAAGGTTGTACAAAAAGCTAGAGATGGAAAACGCTTCCTTATTGGTGCGAACCATTCGGGAGCATTTTTTGATCGCTCAGGATAGACAAGCTAAATACTATAAGGTTAAGCACCGGAACATGGAGTTCACGGTTTGTGATTGGGTGTGTTTGAAGTTATAGCCGTTCAAAGGTGTTTCATGGGTACGATGCTTGAGGAAGCTGAGCCCGAGATACATTGTACCATTCAAGATTCTTGAGCAGATCGGTGAAGCGGCTTATGGTCTAAGGATATCGGTGGAGTTGAGTGGTCTACACGTCATATTCCACATATCAGTGTTGCGGAAGCCGGTGCAAGAGCATTCGCAGTTGATCGCAGTTGATAAAGTACGGGAGGACAAAGGGTTGACGACGAGGGTCAAGTCCGTTCGTATTGAGGACTCTGAAGTCAAGCGACTTCATAACAAGGAGATCAGGATGGTCAAGGTCCGTTGGGACAATTGCGGTCGGGAGGAGCTCTCTTGGGAGCAAGAGCAAACCATGCTTGAGGAGTACCCAGAGTTATTTCACTCAGGTACCGCTTTTGGTTTTCTGTTTTCTTTTCCTTTGGAAATTTCGTGGACGAAATTCTTTTAAGACGGAGAAGGTTGTAACGCCTCGAAACTCAAAAGAGTGAAGGGTGGTATTTTTAGCAAAATCTGGGATTTGGAAGAGGTGACACGGCCTAGGACACGGGCATGTCCCAGGTCGTGTCGTGCTCGTGTTCGACGATGGTTGTATGGTCGACGAAATTCCAGTCAGCGATCGTCGGGGCAGTGAACATGACATGGGACACGGGCTTTTCCCAGGGCATGTCAGCCACTCAAAGCCTTTCACTCAACAATCGTTGAGTGAGGACGCACGGCCTGAGCCCAGCCATGTTCATGTCTGACACAGGCGGGTCAAATTTGACACAGGCGTGTTGGATACCCGTGTCCTTCTTGGGTCGTTTGGCGAGTTGTGCTTTGGTAGCTATACGGCCTGGGAAACGGGCATGTCCCAGGGCGTGTCTAACATACGGCATGTGACACAGGCGTGTCACATGGCCGTTTCCTTCTTGGGATGTTTTTGACCTGTGTCGATGGGAGAACACGCCCAGCTACACAGGCGTGTACTTGATGACATGGGCATGTCAAGCCTGACACGGGCGTTTAGAGTGCCCTTGTTCTTTTCGGGACGCGACGGTTTCAGTGGCAAATGAGTGACACGGCCTTGGATACAGGCGTGTCGCTAGCCGTGTTCGGCCCAGGAAGTTTATTTTCAGGACAAATTGAACCCGTCTGTTTCCTTTTTTTTGGATCTAATGGCTCACGGCTGTCTTGGTTGGGTTTTTTGCCGGGAATAGGGTTCAACCCTCATTTCATCTTAATCTTTTATTTCTAAAAGCTTAGAGAGAGGGGAGAGCTAGGAAGATGAAGGAGGTCAACTCCAGCCGCCGGCGGAGCTTCAGAGCTCTGATTCTTGATCCGAGTCCAGATCCATGAAGGCGAGGAAGATACGGTGCTTTCCATCCGACTGGATCGTCATGGCGCCGAAGAGTAATGCAAGGGTAACGATTCTAATCTTGAGCATGTGAAGCTCTTCTTCTTTTGCATAGGGATAACGCTCTCCCGCGACTGTGCGGTGAGTTTCAGTGTTCCGTGGGGTAGATATGTAAAGTCCCCCTTATTTAGAGTCCGGAATCATAGTATGGAAATATGCATGGTGTGTGAAGCCTACCCTGACATGTTGGTCTGGATCGGTTATGTTTTTCTATGCATTTTTAGCCGGAGAAGACTACGTGCGTTTTTGGTTGTTTTCGTGTTTGCTATGCGAATACATCAGGGAATCTTGGGGAGTAACCCCAAGGTGCGCCCGGAAATTCTGGGCAGAAGTTCTGCAGTTTCGGTTGCCTGGGAGCCAGACGGGTATATAGCGGGGCTATGTACCGTGTTTGATCGAAATTTGGGACTGGGGGAAGCCGGGCCCGCATCAAAGGCCAAAGGGCCGCGACAGTGTGAGCAACGGGCTGGTGGAACCCAACCCGCTCCATCTGTTTCAGTTAAAGAGACCAAAAGTTACGTGGCACTTACCAATGATTTGGAGAATGTGTCTAGGCTACGGCTGAAAGGACTAAATGCTCACAAGGTTTGTCATCCTGGGGGTGGTGGTGCAGCCAAGGATCGGATCGGATTTGGACTGGCTTCACCGAGTAAGTTACCTAAGAGCACCGGGTGTACGACCATGTGTGCGTGCACCTGTGATGTTGTTTTTATTCATTATATTACTTGTCTTTCTAACAAGTGCAAGGAAGGAGCTTTGCCGCCCCGGTATGGGGGCGGAATCGTTTTAATTTGGCCAGCTTTAGCTGACCGTTATTCTTGTTTACCAACATTGCAGTGATTTGTGCATGCAGGCGCTGCGGAGCAGAGGGGAAAATAGCGGGCCAAAGCCCAAGTTGCTGAGCCGGCTTTCGAAGGCCTCGTTGGTTTACTTATTTAAATCATGTGTGGTCGGCCTGCGAGACGAAGATTGTAAAACACTATTTATTTAAGTAACTATTGTAAGGCCATAAGGCCAGTACATTTGTGTATTTTGTACTTCATTCTTACTATGTTTTCTGTTAGTGGACATTCGTGCTTGTGCTGGGTTCTTTCCTTTGAAACTTAATAAATTTCTTCCGCTAGATGCTCTGCGTATGATGTGTGTATTGGTTGAATGGTTTCATTGAGTAACCCACCGGTCTATCTGTGGTATATGGCGTCAGGCCCCGGCCGGACATGCTGTTATATGATATGTGACGGATAGGAGTGTTACATGGTTCTAGGTAATCTATGACATTCCTAGATCAAGATTGAAATCTGGCAAGCTTAAGATCGTCTCTAGAGCTTTGAGGTTTAACCAATCGATGGTCACCCTTAGAAAGAATTTTACCGTAAACAGAACCTCCATCCCATTGGGAAGATGTACCCTCCTGGTGACTCCCTCATAATATCTGAGGCCCTTAAAGTCCTTGATAAAGTCCTTCGAGATAAAGTGGTGCAATGCTCCCGTATCGATTAAGGTATTAGCAGGCTTGTCGCATACCATCACTACCCCTGAGTATATTAAATGTCTTAGATGTCTTGTTATAATATCATTACTATTCTTAGCAGTTCTACAACCATATACCATCTTAGAAAGAATTTTAAATTACTATTGTACCTGCTATCACTATCTCCGAGTTCTGGGGAAAATCCATGTCTAGGGCATACACCATCCCTCTATCCTATCTGCGGTCACCGCCCTGAAATCCATGTCCTCAGCTGCATCCTTGACCTCCAAGCTGATGAGTAGGTGGGGAATCCTGTAATGCTAAAAGTGGAGCTTCCCTCAAGGGAAATTTCCTTCGAATATGTCCTGGCTGATTGCCCTGAAAGCAAGTCGGTGCCTCCTCCACTACCCTTGGCATCTCCCTCATTTGTAAAGGCAGAGGGTCCAACACCATCGAGTTCATCTTCTCTTGTCTGTCCTCCTGGCTGGGTTGATCCCCACTCCTTCTTTCCCTACTAACTCGAACTCTCGGCTGGTCTCTACTGCCACTAATCACTAAGTTATTGGTCGGTCTCTTCCGGACCCGGATTGTAAGCTGGTCTGCCTCCAACTTCTTGGCCATCTCTAAGACCCTGTCAAAGCTCCCATTAAAAAAAAGAGGAGGGACTTCCTCATATCGTCGTGAAGGCACTTGTATAACCTCTTCGTGTAGCCCGCATCGTACAGCTGGTATGAGTCCACAAAGCGGGCTAGATGTGTGATCTCCCGATAGTACTCCAACACCGTCCTGCTGCCCTGCCTCAATTGTAAGAACCTGTCCTCCAACTCATTCCTCGATGACTGTGGTACAAAATGCTCCAATAGAGCAGCTCTGAACTCTTCCCGTGAAATGTCCACGCAATCTACTCTAGTGAAGGTTGTGTCTAACAGTGACTTCCACCATCTCTTCGCATGTGACTCCAAGCAGGAAATTGCTAAGGTTACTGCCTCCTCCGTCAGGCATCGAATACCACCCAAAATCTTGTAAATAATGTCCAACCACTCCTTTGTACGGACTGCTGACTTCGTACCGAGGTAGGATGGAGGAAAAATCCCCCGAAAGACGATCCGCTAGTTAGCCCCTAGATTTGGTTGTGGAGCCGGAGCCTGTTCAGCCCTGAAGGCCTCGATAATACCCGTCAGTGTCTGTCCCATCTTCGTCTGCTAGGAAGGAATCGGAGCCATCGTGGGTGGAACCATGTTTTGTGCCTGGGGTGTACCCTGCTGATGGATAGGGTTCATTGCAGGCTACAAAGGAGAATCCAATTTTTAGTTGGTTTGAGAATGGAAGTAATGAAAGTAAGTCTTTTGCATGTGATTCACCTTATGGACACACAATTGCTTCCGCATCTAGTTTGTCCTCAAAGTAAGCTTGCGTAGGGTGGACTAGGGTTTGTTGACTTCTTTTCTTCGGGTTGAGGTTACCTTTGATACCAGTTTGTAAGATCCCATTTTGATTCGGGATGGTCACCCAAATTTTCTAGATTACCCAAACCTAACAGCCACTCAAAGATCCCAATACCTTAATGCCCCCACTTAGGTTACAAGCTCATTCTACAGAGCGGAGGATCACACATATATATATGTATATGAGCATGAATCACAGCAATGTCCATAGAGATAAAGGTACTGAAACATAATAGTAAAGTAGAAATAAAAAAAGGCTCATGCCCGGTACATCATGACCTCACTACAACACTCTCGCGGGACCTAAGTAAAACTAACACTCACGGAGCCCGAAGTTGGTGCTCCCGTACTAGACTGGCCAACCTCCTTGTGAATTGCACTCCTCTAGTGCTGCATCTCCTTCTCCTACTCCCTATCTACCATCCGGAGCCCCTGAAATGTTTGGTCCACCGACCGCAAGTAAAAAGTCTAAGCCTGATTTCCCCGACCCCTCCACTAGTGGCTCCTAGGCAACGTATGGGAGGAATGATTGGAAAGATTTGATGGTGGAGAGTAAAAAAGAGCATGTGACGGTGGTCCTAATCTAGCAGTTTTATTGTAAAGTCAACAATTCTATAAGAAGAAATGAGAGCTAATAATACTATAGTGACAGAGCAGTAAAAAGTAAAAAGTAAAGTGCATCTTAAAGAAAGGTAATTGGTAGCCACAAGGAAAGTAACCATAGCTTATAAGCATGCCCACAAAAGCTTATAAAGTAAGGGTTCGTTTTACAAGGCCTAAGGTATAAAAAGTCTCATACCAATTTATACGTTAGGGGCTAAGGGTTTAAGTATGATGATGCGATGATATGCTATGTTATGTGGGTTTATTTATATGTTCATACAAGTGTAACACATACACATGACTCTATGCGCACAAACCTATAGTTCCCCGATTTAGGAAGTTATCTTCACTCTTAGGAGCCTCCGTAGTGGCCAATGGAGATAGTGGGATAAGCCACCCCACTCTTAGGAGGGTATCCATACTACCAGCCCTAGCCCTTACGTACGCCTCTGAAGGACACACTTGAGTAACCACGTACTAATGCTGAAAAACCGCCAGTCTTTTCCTTGGCTAAGTGTAAACCACACCCGCCGAGTCATCGTATAGACGTCGGTATGAACAATCGTCAAATATAGAAGACCCACCACCTTATGAACATCCCGCAATGAATTCCCCAGCCATCAGCTCCCCAAACAAACCTATCCGTTATAACTACATTCCAAGCCTTCTTCACAATGGGCTAACTTGCCCATTTCCATAACCACCGAGCCTCCCGATCAGACAAACCAACCAAGCTAACTTCCCGAGTCATCGGGTGAAGGTGAAGCCCTAGTTCTACTAATTGCACTTTATTATTTTAGACTTATGTTTTAAGGTTAACCTTGGACTACAAGGGCATTTTCTGTGAAGGGCTCTCGAGGGCGCTAGGAACTACGATGGGCTGAAGCCCAAAGCTTCCTTTCGTAAGGTACTTATAATTATTGGTTTCTACCCATATCCCAATTTGTTATCATTACTCTTGAACTAGCTCTAATCATATTTAGACTTTCCCCCTCCAAGGAAGGACGGTCCACCGTCGATCCCGAGCACAACTCTGCCCTTGCACAACCGGGCTCACACAACATACATTCTTTTGGTGGCCCAATATATTCTAACAAAAATAGGTGCACCAACTACCCTTTCCCATATAAGTTCCAATTGCATCCTGACTTTTACAATTTCTACCAAGTGCAGACCAAATGACCTACATGATGTGTATGAATGGTGATCCCTTCAATTATACATTCAAATGACCTAAGATTATTATTGGGGGGCAATCATGATATTTTATGAATAAACCCAGAAGATTATGATTTTCCTACTTTATTGTGTATTTATTATAATTTCTGCAAAGTCATCATTCATAAGCCTTTGAACACCAAGTGCACTATTCTCACTAGCTATTGCCTTAACAAAATTATTATAAATTTTTAACCTCAAAATAATAGTAAATACAAAACATCCTAATTTTCCTTTGTGGATTTAAACATCAATAAATTATGGAACAACAAGCATAATATTATGATAAATAGGGAAAAATTAGAAGCAACCATTCAAAAATTAAGAGAAAATTACTGGATGATAAATATTATCAAGAAAGGCAACTGACCAAGAATTATAATTTTCCAACTCGAATAGGTCACATAGATAAATTATTTAAAAATATTCAAAAATGGGCACTTGTGAAGGATCCTATATGAAAAGTCTTTCAATATTTTTATAAAAATTCACAGAGCATGAATATGTCCTCGTATATTCCCTAACCAAGTTTCATAATTTTCCAGAATGAAAATACCTCTAAAATAGATATTTTGTGGCTGAATCAAACATAGAGTTTGTGAATGAAGTACTAAAATTATCATTCCAAAATTGAGAATAAACTTTCAAGGAAACATAATAATAAAAATAAGTTTACTGCCTAAATTTCATGAGCTTCCAAGTTCCTTTAAGCATGTACATAAATTTTGAATCAAACTACACTAATCTATCCATGAATATTTTAAAAAAGGTATAAGTTTCTAAAAAACCTAGAACCATTTACCTGAACTTATTTTCACTCTAAGAATTCATCAACCAAGTTCCAAGACAATCCACAGACATTTTATCCTATTTCCTTCATTAGGCTCCAAACCTCAACCCTAAGGCCTATATTAGGGACATTGGGCATCTCCACCCCAAACCACTCAAAATCTCTTAAGGGGTGCTTTATAAGACTTTAAGGCAGTGGCCAAAGTTTCAACTCTTTTGGACGAGGATTTGCCACTCAACCCACCAATTTTTCTCTTGCCCTAATTTTAACCGCAAGGGACAAAGTTTTGGTTTCACTAATACCTACTCAATCCAACCCCAAATGGGCTTAAATTTTTACCAGAGTCATGACATGACGCTATTGGTCACCCACAAAAATATTGGGTGGTTTTGAGGTCATGAGAACCCTTAATTAAGTAATACATGCTTTATTAAATTTTTCTAAAGTTATAAAAAAATGTATTACATGAAATTCTAATTTTTGGATATGTCGTAGATATAGATGAGACTAACCTATGATACTATTTTCAAAGCATTTGGATGAGTTGTTTATTTTGGGCACACAAATTTGTGTCTGGATAACCCTAGGTATAGCTTGTACCATTTGGTGTGCGGTGGTCAGACAAGTGACCCAAATTGATTGAAATTAATTTTAAAATAAACTAAACTCAAAATCCTATAATTTTGATGTTAACCATTTTTTTCCATAAAAGGCCTCTAAGTATTTTTAATAATTAAAACAAAACACTTCAATATGTGTTGTAGATAATGAAATAAAATGAATTAATATAGTCATCAGTCGACATGAATCTTAAAGCAGGAATGGACGGGATCGGGTTGTCTTCCTCCTTTAGCCAACGAATCACAACAACCTATCCTAAGCCAATTTGATAGATGATTTCCCGGCCACATGAGTGTCACCCCGGCCGGCCAATGCAACCACCACATTCATTGAAGTGGTGTCCAGCGAGTGGAGGTGTTAGGCCGAATGGAGGTGGCCGGAATCTAGTTTTAGGCATGGATGAAAAGCAACAAAACTGGACTTTTTGGCCACCCAGATCTAAGTCTAATTATCCCAAAACCTTGTGACAAGTGGATGTGGATCTATCCTCTGAGGAAGAGTACAGGACCTTCTAGGATGGATAGAGCCATGCCTATCTCCGTGATGCCATTTCCAGTGGTGGTGGTGTCGGGTGCTCTGCAAATTTTATACTAGAGCCTTATATTTCTTCAGGGAAAGTGTAACAACCCGACCCGTTAAATAACATATAATAGAAGGTCTGACTGGGGCACCATATTATATGCCACAAACAGATGGCGAGGTCACAGGTTAATACCAAAATACAATCGCACCGTAACCTAGAGCATTCTAGCAGAAGTTTAAGTTACACGCACCGTAACCCAAATCGAGGAACCACTATAATTCTTTGTGTGTTTTCTGTGCTGTGTTAGTTAATTTGTGCAGGTAAAATTAATTCCGCAAAAGACTTCACGACACCTATTCACCCCCCCCCCATAGGTTGATTTAGTCGACACTAAAGACTTTCAAGTGGTATCAGAGGGAGGTTGCTCATCAATAAGGTTAACACCTTGAGTAAGATCATGCGTCTAGTGTCGAGAAGAAAACAAGACTCAAGCATGGAGCTATATACTGATGTCTCTCCCCTGAGACTGCCTGCCTGCACCAAAGAATATTATCCCATCTGGAAAATGAGAGTTCAGTTTCATCTGGAAGCCATTGACCCTCGTGCTTTATTCATTGTGGAAGAGGGTCCTTTCATTCCCATGAGGCTTCTGGTTATGGAAAAGATCTCCAAATCCCCAAGAGTCCCGCAAAGATGTCTGAAACTAAGCTCTCACTATTCAACTTGGACAAGCTGGATCGACAGATCATTTCTGACATTTGGTCTGGATCATCTCGTATGAGATTGGATAAGTGTAAGACTGCAAAGTCCATGTGGCAAACTATCTCTGACCTCATAGAGGGAACGAAGACTTCCGGGACTGAATGCTATCAAGATGATGAATCATATGTGGGGGTCTTTGTCTCTGAAGACGAAAGTCAAGAACAACCTCTCAATATCAGGGCTCCTGTGTCTCTATCTGAGACTGAAGAAGAGATTGGGGAATGTTATTGTGATGAAGCTGAAACATGAGTCTCTACAGACGATAACTCTAACCCTGATCAGCACAATCAGGATCAGGTATCTTCCTCTTCTTGCTCCTTTCCTCTTGTATCTCCTGAAGATAGGATAAGTTAAGAGGTTTGTCCATCTTTTGATGCAAGGGAAATTGACAGCTTCAATCAAAAGATTGAAACTCTTGATTCCCTTCGTAAGCCCTTCAGAAGAGCAACCTGCTTGTTGAGGAAAAAGCTAAGGAAATTGCTCAGCTAAGGACCATGATGGACCTCCAATTGGAATCCATCAAGGTGAAGGACTCAAATATCTCGGATCTAGAGTTTCATCTAGAGACCGAGAAGAGGATAGTATCTAATTTTTCACATATAGATGCTATTAAGAGAAAGAGAGAAAACGGGTGGATCTCGCGAATTATAAAATCGTGGAGAAATGGGGAAACTGTTTACAGACCCCCCACACCGAGTATGAGGGGCACTCATCATTCCTTCTAGTATGACCATAAGAACAACTATGGTCACTACAAGAATGATCGGCCCACATGTGGAAACACCCATAGTGCAAGTGTTGTTATGGATACCCATTAAAAAATACACACGGCTCATCATGAACTATTTATATTTACGACCTCAGCTCCCACACCTCATGACATTGCAGGAACAAGCTCTCACATAACATCTTCCCACCCCAAGACAAAGGAAAAGGGAGTTGGCAAACATGTGGCAAGCATCACTGGGGCCCACGAATGGGTGCTGGCTGAAAAGAAAGCAGCACCCCCCAGGCCTCATGACACTCACCACATGTTCACCATCAGACCCCCCTCGTGTCTTGGTGGAATGGTAAAACTGAGAACATATCCATCGTTGCCTCTTTCAGACCTAGGGTGATGACCAACTTCGTTAATAGATCTGGTCAGAAAAGGAGGTACAATATTCATGAATGTTTGTGCTGTTGCAGAGTTGGTCACTTTGCCATAGATTATTGGCACAATCCTTCTGTGCCAAGGGCAACAGTATGTCCACATCCTTTGGCAAGAGACAGCCTTCCTGTCAGAAATCTTGGGGCAAGGCATGCTGTATTTTATGCTGACAAAAACATAGGACCAAATACCTATTGGGTTCCTAAGGTAAGGTGATTCTTTTTTGCAGGATAGTCTAGGTACCCATGAACATGATGGGACCTAGACAAGAGATGTTCCAGGCTTGCTATGGAATAAGAATATGGGATAAGAGAGAAAGCAAACTACAGTGTCCTACTTGTACATGATACCCATCGTACTTCAAATAGAGGAGTCCATAAATGTTGTATTTGATGAAGAAAGCCTGCTTCATGGCAATTCTTCAAGTGGCATTCTTGAAGATGCAGGTGCAAGGCTTGAACAGCTAAGTCTAGATGAGACTACTAAAGATGGAACTCCCAAGTACGTCAAGGTCTCCACCTCAACGCCACCTGGAGAAGATGATGGTCAGTGTAAAGAAATTCTCCCAGAAGAGGGAGGAGCCCGAGAAGCTTTTGGAGCTCCAGATGCCTGACTCTTCGAGCTCAGACACGTAAGGGATCACCCCAGAGATCAGATCATAGGAGATCCTCATGACGGTGACAGAACTCGCTGAGGTACAATTAACGAGATTCTGCACATTATTTTTCTATCACAGGTTGAGCCAAAGAAGTTCGACGAAGCGAACAAAGATGCGTCATGGATATTGGCCATGCAAGATGAACTTCATCAATTCGTACGATACAACGTCTGGACGCTAGTTCCCAGACCAAAGAAATAGAATGTGATTAGGACTACGTGGATCTTCAGAAACAAACTGGATGAACATGGGTTCATCATCAAGAACAAGGCCAGACTTGTGGCTCAAGGGTACAGACAAGAGGAGGGGATTGACTTCGACCTAACCTTTGCACCAGTTGCAACTCTCGAAGCGATCAGATTGTTCCTGCATTTTCCTCTCATAAAGAATTATCTATCTATCAGATGGACGTGAAATCAGCTTTTCTCAATGGGAATTTAAAAGAGGAAGTAAATGTTGCGCAACCCCCAGGTATGATAGGAAAAGCACTTCCGGGACGTGCCAATTCCTCGGAAGAAGGCTTATTTCATGGAACAGTAAAAATCAGAACTGTGTCGAAACCTCTACGGCTGAATCAGAGTACATCTCAGCAGGCAGCTGTTGTGCACAACTTCAATGGATCAGAAATCAACCCGAAGATTATGACTTGCAGTTCAGAGAAGTTCCTATGTATTACGACTCCTCGAGCGTAATAGCAATTGCGAACAATCCAGTGTTGCACAGCAGAATAAAGCATATTGAAGTGCGCTACCACTTCATTCGGGAGCATGTAGAAAACAAAGATATCTCTCTATGCTATATCCCCACGGATAAGCAAATTGCAGATATCTTCACAATGCCCTTAGACGAGGCCAAGTTTAGTCTCTTAAAAACTGAACTCGGCATGCTGAACTATGAAGATTGAAGACTGAAGGGCTCCAGGCTCTTGGATCAAGGGGGAGCATCAGCGAGGAACTCAAGATCAGGCACAGATGCAAGAACTGAGGTGGAGCTTTGTGCTTCAAGTGAAATCCCAGATTTGCAGAAGCCGAAAAGGGGGAGATTACCCTCTCGGCTAAGGCTAAGGTTGCTGCCAATGCTAAGTATGCTCTCAGGAGAGTGGTAATTGATTTCACTCTTAACTGCATTTTCATTTTATGATTTTCATTCCCATCTATTCTATTCACCTTAGCTTGTAGGGTTTAGGCTTCTTCAAATAGGGGGAGATTGTTGGGTATTGTATCCACAATGTACCTGATTTGAAGAAGCCCGTGAACAAGCTAAGTTGAATTGACAATGTATTTGACGATCTTCTACCAAGTTGTGCTTGCAGCTATTCCATGCTAAGTATACACCAATGTCAGGGTGCAGTGGTTCAATATGCACGGGTCTGCGCAACGTAATCCCTCGTTGAGTAGATCAGTGTGTTGACTCACGTGTGCTCTCTCTATTGGAGTGTACTTATTTTCAAGTATAGGGTCTAGGTAGATCAAAAGCAGAAGAAGGAGCAAAGATGGGTCAAAGACCAAGTCATCAAAGGAAGGAAGAGAAAATTCTTCTAAGTCAAAATCGACGGGAATCACTAAGTTATTCCCGCCGACTTCGACGGGAATCGCTAGTGATTCCCGCCGACTTCGACGAGAATCGTTAGTGATTCCCTCCGATTCGTCGAGTATCACTTAGCCTCTCCCGCCGACTTCTTCCGGCTGACAGTTTTCAAACATGGATTCTGCAAAGGTAGAATTGACGGAAATCGTGAGTGATTCCCGCTGACATAGACGGGAATCACCAACGATTCCCGCCGATTTTGCCTTAGGCAAATTTCCTCGTTCGCTGGACCGAACAAACTTGGTGTGTGCTGTTTAGGCCGGGGTTAGGGCTTCTCCTTGTGGGCCCCACAACGGTCTTTAGGGTTGGATTAGGGTATATATATACGCATATTTTTAACTTCTACAGAAGAGATATTCTCGAAAATCAAAAAGAGGCCGAGCGTGACCTTGCGGATCGCGGAAAGCGCCGATCGCCTGTAGCCGCTCGCAGTTCGTCGTCGCCGCTAATCTCCGATCATCTTTGATCTTCCGACAACAGTATCAAGGCAAGCCGAGCATCTCAAGCATCTATCTTGAGATCTCTTGTCTTCCGATTCGTTTAACAAGATTTGTTCTCCATTCTGAATTGGTTGAGATGACTGATCCAACTGAGATCGTTCGAAGACCTTGCTTGCTTCGTCAAGAAGTATGGATCTACAAAGCATCGCCTCCGCATTTACTTGTCGGTGCCGATCTTGAGAAGACCCATTCCAAGAGTGAAATCTAGTTGTGGACTTTTCGTATTTTTTAAGAAAACTTCAACGAATGAAGAAGGACATCGGAATCTCAAAAATCGTTGTTTGCATTTTCTTTTACATTCAATTTTGGTTTGTTGTAAAGGAATTTTCATTCCTTGTTGTAAGGGTTGTGTCCAACCCGTGGTGGTGTAGTTGTGACTCCTTTCTTGGAAGGGTTCCTTTCGTAGTGTGAAGATTGGAATTCAATCCGTTTGGAGAAGTGACTGAGTCGTCCCTTGGTGGGAGATAGGTCGTAGGGGGAAAGTGGACATACCCAAATTCGGGAACCATTATAATTTTTTGTGTGTTTTCTGTGCTATGTTTGTTTATTTGTGCAGGTAAAATTAATTCCACAAAAGACTACACGACACCTATTCCCCCCCCCCATAGGTGGATTTAGTCGACACTAGAGACTTTCACATAGTCTTCTCACCCTACATCAGACGTTGGAATTCGTTCTCCATAGCAATTCTCCGCGATACTGGCAAATACTTTGTCCAAAACAATATGGAGAATTTGTCCATCGAAATCTCTCCCAGGCTTTTGCCTACCAACTGGTGCAGCTTGACTTCATCCCACCACAGTCTTTCCTCTCCTTCCAGAAGGAAAGTGGCTAATGTAACTCTCCGCCCCTCATCAATTCTGAGTGTTGTAAGGATCCTCTTCACCCTTGAAAGCCAATCTTCTGCCTGCATTGGGGAATTTGCCCCGACATACATAGGTGGATGAAAATCCATAAACCTCTTCAATTGCTCGTCAGTCGCTTGCTCGTCCACCCGAGCTTCAACACGCTCTTTCCTCTCACCAACCCTTACTGGCTTAACTACAGGCCTTGCCTGCCCAATAAGTTGTGCTTGAAACATGGCAAATACTGCCTCCACAAATAGGCGTATGGTTTCTACAGAAGGAAGAGGTGTGGGACCCTTAGCTGGTGTCGCACTCTCATCCGAACACTGGGGCTCAGACTGCCCAACACCACTCCTTTTCACCTATATGTCAACAAGATATCAAAAATCAACCTCCAATCCAAAACGGCAAACATACTGAATACACACACGCACATTCCTATTGTACATTCTTGAGTTCAATTATGTTAAAACGTTTCGCACATACACGTGCTCGCCACCCGACAAAAGAATTCGGCCATGAATTCGAAAGCGGAAAACCGAGGCCCTCTGATACAAAATTGTAACAACATGACCCATTAAATAACATATAAAGGAAGGTCCGGCCGGGGCCCCACATTATATGCCACAAATAGACGGCAAGGTAACATGTTAATACCAAAATACCATCGCACCCTAACTCAGAGCATTCTAGTGGAAGTTTAAGTTTCACGAACTCAATCAATGAATGTCCACTACTATATAAATAACACATTTATATTAAAGACCAGGAATGTATACAAGCACACCGCTCACGGCCTTAAGGCCTTACAAGTTTCTCTTTACAAACATATGACTTCATATATCGGCACGCTGGCCGGCCACACATGAAATCCAAATCTTCGCACGACCTTCGAGGGCCTAACAACAACAGCAAGGGCTTCGGCCTGCTTATTACAATCAACCCGCAACACCTGCATAAGAATGTCCACCCCAAGGGTGATCCACAAAGCACTGGTCAGCATTCAGCTAATAATTATAACTACCCTACCCCTTACTCAGGATAGTAGTTCCTTCCCTACATGCACAACATATATCTATATCACACACATCTTCACAACACAAATGCTGGCCTTCGTGCCAGATGCTCCGTGCACTCAGGGCACGATTTAGGTGCACCGAACTCCTCATGGTTGCACCACTAATTCGTAGTGTGTACTTGTTGACTTGGCATAAGCCTCCAAACCCCTGTTGAAGACCTCACATACCCATCTCACTTAGAGGCACGCACCTCACGGCAACCGTGAGCACTATCAGTTGTCCTACCCAAGTAGTGTAACAAGCCTAGGGAAATTGCCACACTGCATTGCCACCAATCGACCGCTCACCCGATCCTACCACTGAACTTGTTGGGTGGCCCACCCAGTCATAGGTTCTCAACTTGTTGGCTATGGGGATCAGCCGCCAAACCCCTATTGGAAGCCTCTCGTTCCCATCCACTAAGAGGTGCTCGCAATACCTCTCATAACACAGGCACACGGTGCCACTTTTCATTACATCAATACAGCTCATGTCGAACATACAACCAAAAGAGCTATGCAGAGCTTCCTCCTCACAATTCACAATCGTCCTTACAATCTCCGCAAGCTAATCGATTTATAAATAGAGTCTTCTCCGGTTTGCAGCATCACCAATCAAGACATCCATCCAGTTGGGATTCACACAGCATGCCTATTCCGTACTACACACTTCCGGATCTAAATACAGACTCAACTGCTGTAATCACTTACGCTTTCCTCCTCTTGGTGGAGGATCCCATGCACATGCATAAAGTAGGACTTCACTTATCTAAGAAGGAGATCGTTACCCTTGACGATCACATCAGAGCCATGGAGAAACTAGACGGATGGTAATCACCGCGACGGCCTTGCCTCCACAATGCTAAACTCGGCTCTCGATTCGGACCGCTGAAGCTCCACCGGCGGTTAGAAAGCTTCTCCTTTCCTCCTCCAAGCTCTCCTCTCTTTCTTCTCTTTAGAAAGAAAATGGCTAAGGATTGAATGACAACTTCATGCCAATCCCGGAGTTAAACATAGTTGGAAACACCCTGGGCCATTAGATCTAGGATGAGGGAAACGAATGGCCACAAATCGCCTGAAAAGTCTAATTTTACGGCTGATACAGTCTGTGACACTCCCGTATCACAGGCCGTGTACTGCAAGCGGTACACGAACTGACTCACCCAGACCAGAACACGAGCCGAGACACACCCGTGTCAAACCCATGACATGCCCGTGCCAATAAGTACACGCCCGTGTTGAGGGGTATGTCCTTCACTTAACACAAGACTGCCAACTCGAGCAGAACAACAGCTAAGGCACACACCCGTGTCCTTGGCCGTGTGCCAAACACACCCATATGACACGCCCGTGTCACAGGCCGTGTGCTACACTTAGCGCCACACCACTAAACGTAGCTTAACATTGCCCGATTACCAAGCCGAGAGGGACACGCCCATGTCCTAGCCCGTGTCGCCTCTCAATGCTTGTGGACTTCATTTTTTTTAAGCTCTCACGACACAACCGAGCACCCAGAGCTTGACACGCCCTTGGACACGCCCGTGTCCCAGGCAGTGTCACCCAGCCTGAACTCCAAATTGAAATTTGGGGTGTTATAGAAAGAGTTGAAATGACTCCTCACAGCCTGGTGAATCTTTTAAGTGAAGAAATTGGAGGAGAGGAGTGGTCAAGGCATCAATTGCCATTATTGGCCTTGAAAGCCAATTTTTGTCCAACTAAAAATCTATTGAATTCCTCCCCTTGGTGGCCGAAAAAGGCTCTTGATCTCCTCCAACTGACCAGGGGAATGAATCTCCTTCAATTGGGAGGGAGATGATGGGTCAATGACATTCAAACACCATGAATGGCCACTTTCTCTCCCTTTCTCTCTCCTCAAAATATGGGGAAATTTTCTTTTCTCCCACCTAATCAGAAATCCAAGCAAATGAATGGAAAAATGGGTAATTATAAACCTTGTGAGGCTAGTGGGTCATCTCAATTGGCCCCAGCCCAAGTGGATTAGGCTTGAGATAGCCTTTTATCCACTTTTTTGGCTTGGCTAACCCTAGCCATTTAATCCCATCCCTAGGTCATTTTGGGTGATGAGACTGACCAAGTGGGGTGTAGATTATCCCATTGACATCACCCAATTCCACTTGTGACTTGTTGTAGCCCAATTAAGTAAACTTTTGGAAATTTGACCAAATTATGTTTTGGGTTGACCCTTGGTAAACTTGACCTCTTTGGTTGATCCCATGGGTGGTTAGTGACCTAATGGACCTCTTAAAGGGTTAGGGATATTATGGTGGGGTCATGGAGTCATGTTTATGCCCTAAAGTCAAACCCTAGGGTGGATAATTGGAAATTACTATTTACAGACCAAGGTGGTTTTCACCTTCATGCCTAAGTTCACTTGGTCTCTTGAGCTTCCTAGGATTTTGTCATGACCTAGTCATGATAAAACCACTCTTAGGGGACTAGTAGATTGAGGGATGTTACAGTACAAAACCTGAAAAAAAGAAAGTAAACTAAGTTAGGATAATTTTTATAAAAGAAACTAATTATAAGCTCAAAACTCATAAAGTATATATTTTTAAACAAGAAAATATATGGATTTACCGAAGTAAATTAGGCTAAAATAAGTATCATCAAATTCCCCTATACTTATGATTTTCTTGTCCCAATTTGAATATATAAAAACTAGCCAACATAAAATTAATGAATCAAAACACTTAATTATATTACACACAAGTACCATGCAAAATTCTATGTAGGAAAAAATGAAAAATAAACCTAATTCTTTTACTTAGTTATGAAAGAACTTTTTATAATCTTACTAATAAAAATTATTCATCCAAAATTTTAACTAAAAGTCTTTATACAAATCAAAGCAATGTAACGAAGGAGTAGCACATTGAGTTTTACTATACCCTAAGAGAGAAATTATAATTATTTTAATCTAAAATCAAGAATATAAAATTGTACTCAAAACTTAGTTAATATATTCTTCATCTCTACTTAAATAAATACAAACCTAGGAACATGAATCAAAAAAGGACATCGTTAGGACCAAGATGTGGCTTAGGTATATGATTTGGAATGGAATTCAAATATAAAATCGAAGGCTAACAATCACATTAAACAAAAGCATGAGTTTTTTAAAAATTTCAATCATAGAGTAATAACAAAGTATAAGCAATTTATCTTCCTTTCTTTTCCTTTTTTCATATAACATTTTTTCAAACAAAAGGCCATAAATATTTTTCATTTTAAATCGGTCATACAAAACTTTTTAACTAAAACACATGTTTCTTGGATAAACTTTTTTTTAGCATACTTTTTTTAAGTTCTCTAAATCATTTTCATGCTCCTACATTCATCTAAATCATAGGTTTTGAAAATTTTCGAAAGGAATAAGTCCTTGATAACAAATAGAGACTAATGAAATTATCATGAACATAATAACAGTAAGGGTCTACGATAAGTCACATATACTATAGTAATCCAAAGGTAAAATTATAAAAATTTTCTAAAAACCAGAAGGAAAATAGTGGATGAAGGATTTTTAAGAAAGCAAAGAGAAAAAAGAAGAAAATTATAAAGAAGTGCAAGGTTTAGAAAAACTTTTCAAATTAATATGCTACCTAGAATTAGAACACTACATGAGTCAACATTTTACTTGTACAACATAATTAAGAAGGATTAGTAAAAATTAAAACAAGTTAAGTTTATATAAATGATTTTGAGAATAACAAAACATAAAACAAGGGGTACTATTGATTTTTCCACAGTTAGTCTAAACTACAATTATATATTTTTAGGTTTTTTAAAGATTTTATAAATTTTTTGGAATTTTTGAAAAATAATTTTTTGAGATAAAATAAAAAGAAACATATGTAAAAAAAACTAAAACCTAAATAACTTAAGATTTTTTTTATTTTCTTTTACATACTGAGGGCTACCCTGTGAAGGCTTTGTAGGGGTACTAGGCGATATGATGGGGTTAAATCCCAAAAGGCCCTTACCAAGATTTAAGGTTTTTTAAAGAAGAGAGAGATTAAAACAAGTACAAAATATTTTTGAGATTTTCAAAGTTTTTTTTTAAATTTCGAGGAATAAAATAAGGAAAGACTCCCCCATACTTCAAATTAAACATTGTCCCCAAAGTTTAAAGCTAAGTATAAAGAGAAAGAATAAAAAGATTTTATTGGGAAAAATGGCTTCCCTACTAGCGAAGGAGGGGAAGACCGCAATAAAAATCCTACACAAAATTGTTAATACAATAAAACAAAATAAAGAACTCAAAAGGATATCTATGGGGTGCCTCCCATAAGATCTTAGTTTAAGGTCTCTTAGCATGACCACATGGTGGCGATTAATATTTACAATAGAAGGTCGTAAAAATCACTCTTCTGCAATGATATGTCTACCGGGAGGTATAACTTAAGGCTATCCCCGTTCACTTTAATGGAGCCTTTTTCTGGGTGGGAAATGTGAACCATCCCATATGGCAAATTTTGAAACTGGAAATCGGTCTATTGTGGAGTTCACCCTTGAGGAAGGGGTAGTCGTACACCTACTTCGCTCCTATAAGGAAAACAATAAGAAAAAGAGGGCAAAGAACTAGAGCAAGGGCCCAGCGCGGAGGTCCCACTACAAACCCGGAAGATCACAGAGCGCTTCCCCTCCTTAGCCAAATGCAGGGCTAAGGTACCTCAAAAAGAGTTAGGAGACTAGGGAATAAGTCTACATGCCTTCTGAGGTACCCCTTGGGTCCTATTTATAGATTTCTGAAAACGGTCTACAAAAAACTAACCTCTGATGGCTTGAAATTTTTGAAAGCCCATTGGGCTTGCCTCGCAACAGCCGAACTCCGCTGTTCTAGCTGGTTAAGGGCAGACCTGCGGGGGCAAAATGGCAAGGAATTTTTACCATTGGGAGCTGGGCGAGTAGCCCTCCAATGCCTCTACCTGGTAGGAGGCGCGGGCCGGGGTTGGCTCGCTTAGAGGACACAAGTTGGAGACGGCCGCCTGGAAAGGCGCGAGCAAGGGGCGCCCGCCTAGGAGAGGCGGGCAGGACTGACCCGCCTGGTCGACCCTTGGAGGCTGACCTGTTTAGGAGAGGTAGGTCGGGGCGTACCCTCCTAGGAGACCATTGGAGGCCGACCCGCCTAGGAGAGGCGGGCCGGGCTGAGCCGCCTTATTTCCCGAGTCCCTTCGGCGAACACGGGGTTGTACAAAATCCCTGCTCTTTGCGAGCTTTGCAAAAGGCTCGGAAAGAAACATCCAACCCCACGTGTTCGGCGAACATCCTGCTGAGCTGGAGGGAATCTTTTCGGTTGGGGCCCACCTTCATGCTATAAATAAGTTGTCGGGCCTCTATGATGACTCCTCTTCTTTTCCCCTTTCAGCGATCTATAGTCGGAAGATGCCTACGTCTGTGGAGAAGCGGGCTCGTTTGGCGGCTGCGAGGGAGGGTGCCCGGGATTCGGCTCTCGAAGCTACACCATGGCCGGTACGCGGGTCGCCTGGCCCTCTTTTCAAGCCAAAGAAAGAAAAGGTCGTCTGGCGGTCTTTGGTGCCCGATGACCCCGCCTCCAGCTCGGCTGGCAATGTCGAGGTCATCCTAGCGGTATATACATTTCTCATGTTTGATCCACCACTCTGATTCCTGAATTTTTTCTTTCTCTTTAGTAGGAGATGCCTCGAGGAGATAGGTAAAATGAGGGTGAACCTGGGAGCTCTGCCCTGGTAGCGGTCGATCAGGTCGCTAGTCCTTTGCCAGAGATAGCTATTCCCCCTGCGACGCTTCTGTCTCCAAGGCCCCATGGCCTGGGGAAACCCTTCGTTACACTTGGAGGGGAACCCTTCTAAGGTCGGCCGGGCACCTCCAGGCCTACTGATGGTGCGGGCGACGCACCGACACCAGGTAAATCCTCTGGCTTTGGCCCGCTTACCGTCATCTCTTTTTCTGACCTTATCTCTACAGGCCATAATGAGATCTCTTCTTCCGACGCCGAGATGAGCGGAAGGTACTTGCCTCCCCCCAACGCGGACAGCATCTCGGAATATCTGGGAGACCCACTTGATGCTGAGAAGATGAAGAAGAAAGTAAAGTGACTGTTCCAAAAGCACACGCTGCTGCTACGGGTGGTCTTCGACAGAGTGGAGAAGGACAAGGCCGAGACAAAGGAGCGACTCGCAGCTTTGGAAGGAGCGAGATTTCCATCTGACGAGGACGAGGCGACCTCTACAGGTGTACATATTTTGCAAGCCGAGGGGCGACTCAGGCGTGCCACAGATCAGATTGATCGGACCTAGTGGGATCTGTCGGCGGTCCACGAGTATCACTACCCTTGCGTACCACCTCGAACCAGCACGGGAAGGGGAGGCAGGTGGAAGTTGATCCTGCTTAGAGTTTTTCCCCATCCCTTACAGGTTGTGATCTGCTGGGTCCGAATTGCCTCCGTACGCAGCGGTCGAAACGGTCAGAGTGCTAACTTATTTTCTTCGGACAGTGAACATTTGTAATAATTCAGGACCACTCTCGCCCGTCATGGGAGAGTATTTGATGTGATTTTCTTTTGGCTGTGTAGATGCTTCGATCCCCGTAGGAGGTGTGGGCGAGACACTCTGGCTTGGCCAACTTTCCTTCAGGCGGGTTCGGCCTTGCTGGATCGCCTCGCCTAGCCATTGTTATTTTAATACTGGGAAAGGCGAGCCGACTGCTTGTGGGTCGCGCGATAGGTGACTCACGTCCGGGTCGGAGTCGACCCGCATTGCAGCAACACTTCTATCATGCGGGCGTGAGTGCAGGCATTTTGTGGCCGACTGACGGGTTGACGAGGAACCAGATTGGGTTCGGAAGTTGAAATGCCAGGGCAATATTTCTATTCGCACTCTTCCCGCAGAAAGGACCATTTTCCCGCCCTTACTCATTCTATAAATAGGCCCTGCCAACCCTTCCTCGCCTACCACATTTAAGACTTTCTCCTTCCCCTAGCTTTTTGCGAGAAATCCCCTATCCCGCTCTGCAAGACTTCTACAGGATAGGAGGTGGCAGTGGCAAGGCGGAGGGGAGGAGCAAGTGTGTTTGGACCTTCTCGTAGCACGATTTCCCCATCTCCGTTCTTACGGAGAGTGAGTTTATAGATACAATATGCCACTTTGTCCCGCTCGATATCGAGGCGAGGCGGCCCAGGATGGAGGAACGGATAAACGAACTCTTCGCTGACAACCTCGCATTCCCCATGGCCCACTTCGAGGCGGGCCTCCGGCTGCCCTTATGGCCAGAAGTCCGCCAGATCTTCAAGTACTATGGGGTGGTCCCCGGGAAGATGACCCCAAACTCCGTTGTAGTGATCGTCGGGTTCGCCTGCTTCTTGCGAGAGGAGAAGGTCGAGTTCAGCCTCACGGTATTCCGCAAGCTGTTCTATTTCCGGGCAAATAAAGACGGGACCGCTTGCTTCGCCAGCAGCCACATGAAGTTGCGGGAGACCGTCAACAAGAGCCACAACTGGCTCAAGATGTTCATTTTCGTCAAGGGGGACTTCTGCAACGTCCCCTTCTCGCCTGTCCAACTCAGTGAGGCGAGCTACCCCCCCCCCCCCCCCCCCCCCGACCCTGGGGGCCATGATGCGGGGTTATTTGGGTTCTTCACTGGGAAGAACTTCGAGGTGGCCTACCTCCGCCGAAACCTTGACGACCTCATCCCCGTCCAACCTATTAACCCTAAAATCGGCAATCCCTCCCAAGGTCTCTAGCTCGCAAGTCGCGGTCCACTCAAGGGAACCCCCCGAGGATCGCGATCTACCTCGGCTTTCCCTTTTTGGCCCAAGCAGATTGGCCATGCTAACCATGCAGCATTGCTTCCTTGCAGGAGGCAGCCTATATCAGTTCGTAGGTTCAACCTGCCGGTGCCAGCGCACGAACGGACAATCGCAAGGCTCGGCTCCCCTGTCCAGCCTGGCCCCAGGCTTCCGCCGTCAGGGGGCGGCCTAGCCTCAGGCCGCAGGCCGCCTCCCTTAGGGGCGGCCTGGCCTCAGGCCGCCTCCTTAGGGGAGGCCTGGCCTCAGGCCGCCCTCCCTAGGGGCGGCCTGGCCTCAGGCCGCCCTCCCTTGGGGAGGCCTGGCCTCAGGCCGCCTCCTTAGGGGCAGCCTGGCCTCAGGACGCCTCCCCTAGGGGCGGCCTGGCCTCAGGCCGCCCTCCCTAGGGGCGGCCTAGCCTCAGGCCGCCTCCTTAGGGGTGGCCTGGCCTCAGGCCGCCCTCCCTAGGGGCGGCCTGGCCTCAGGCCGCCTCCTTAGGGGCGGCCTGGCCTCAGGCTGCCTCCCCTAGGGGCGGCCTGGCCTCAGGCCGCCCTCCCTAGGGGCGGCCTTGCCTCAGGCCGCCCTCCCTAGGGGCGGCCTGGCCTCAGGCCACCTCCTTAGGGGCGGCCTGGCCTTAGGCCGCCCTCCCTAAGGGGCGGCCTGGCCACAGGCCGCCCTCCCTAGGGGCGTCCTGGCCTCAGGCCGCCACCTTAGGGGCGGCCTGGCCTCAGGCCGCCCTCCCTAGGGGCGGCCTGGCCTCAGGCCGCCCTCCCTAGGGGCGGCCTGGCCTCAGGCCGCCCTCTCCTTAGGGGCGGCCTGGCCTCAGGCCGCCTCCTTAGGGGCGGCCTGGCCTCAGGCCGCCTCCTTAGGGGCGGCCTGGCCTCAGGCCGCCTCCTTAGGGGCGGCCTGGCCTCAAGCCGCCCTCCCTAGGGGCGGCCTGGCCTCAGGCCGCCTCCTTAAGGGCGGCCTGGCCTCAGGCCGCCCTCCCTAGGGGCGGCCTGGCCTCAGGCCGCCTCCCTAGGGGCGGCCTATCCTCAGGCCGCCCTCCCTAGGGGCGGCCTGGCTTCAGGCCGCCTGCCCTCAGGGGGGGCCTGCTCCTCAGGCCTCCACCTCCTCCTGCTCCTCAGGCCTCCCCCTCCTCCTGCTCCTCAGGCCTCCCCCTCCTCCTGCTCTTCAGGTTGATCAGTCCGCCGAGGTCGTCTCAGTCCGCCGAGGTCGTCGAAGATGACGTCACTGGGTCCCGCTTCTAGAAGATTCTCCCCAGGCCTATAAATACCCCCAAGACCTCTCATTCTAGGGGCGCGAGAGGAAAACGGCCACCTTGATCAAAGGCTGTGGACTCGGTTTTCTCAGTCCGTCAAGGTTGATCAGGCAAGGTCTGCGGACTCCAAATCCTCAGTCCGCCCAGGTCGTCAAAGCTGTGGACTTAGTTTTTTCTACCCTCAGCAGGCAGCTTGGGCGGCATCTGTAGCTTCAGTTCTCCAGTCCTCTGTAGCTTCTTTTACTTAGTTTCTGGCACCTTCTTCCTTAGCCGCCAGCTTCACCATTGTACCCTTTACTGCTCTTTCTTTGTAATGGTGCAATAGCAAATTGTAACTCTTCTGGAATAAAGGAAAAGCCCGTCGCAAGAGTGGCATTCAAGCCGCGGCGGGCGAAGTCTGCTGTTGCCGCTGCTAGCGGCCTCCTCTCTTCTTCTCTCCTCTCTCGGCATCAACATGCAAAGCTAACCTCCAAAGTAGCTGTCTGATCGATAGTTCCTGACCAAGCTTCTCCTCTGCTCAAGCTAGCTTCCTCTCTGCCTGAGCAAGCTTCTCCTCTGCTCAAGCTAGCTTCCTCTCTGCCTGAGCAAGCTTCTCCTCTGCTCAAGCTAGCTTCCTATCTGCCTGAGCAAGCTTCTCCACTTCTCAAGCTAGCTTCCTCTCTGCCTGAGCAAGCTTCTCCTTTGCTCAAGCAAGCTTCCTCTCTGCCTGAGCAAGCTTCTCCTCTGCTCAAGCAAGCTTCCTCTCTGCTCGAGCAAGCCTCTCCTTTATCCCCGCAACCCTTCTTCCTTCACCCTTAACTTGTGAGATCGAACACCCCGTTAATTGGAAGCCGCGATTCTTGCGTCAACATTAACACGCGACCTTCAGATCTCGATCAGATAGTGAAAGCGGTGGTTACTTATGTCAGACCATCAACCAGCCGAGAGTCTTTCTCCAAGTCCCAGTGATGAATCTCTTTGGGAGGCCTTAGAGCAATCTCGCAGAGAAACTGCCCAACAGTTTCAGGCCATTAACCGTACTCTAGCAGCTCTCACTCAGCAATTGGTCGCTCAATCTTCAGCAGCGCCAGTTCCTCCAGTCAATCCAGCACCAACATCAGGGACTCCTCAAGTTTATCCACCGGCCTATCCGCCGGTCTACCCTCCTCTTTACACTCCCACCTTTCCGCAAGGACCTGCAGCTCCTTTGCGATCTCAAGATGATGAGTTTGCATCTCGTCAAAACTTCTTCCGGGAGGCTGCCCGGGGAAGTCCAGCCAGATTTTTGAACTTTCAGGGAAGTCACCCCTCCTCTTCAGCTCCTGCCTTTGCTCCTCCCGCAGCAACCTTTTACTCCTATCCTCCTGCTCCTTTTGCAACTACTGCTCATGCTCCTTACTTTCCTTATGTAGTAGAACCAGAAGAGTCATCGCCGTTTGTAGAAAATGTTCGATATGAACCAACTCCGGTAAACTTCAGAGATCCTCGATTACCCGTCTATACTGGAGAGACTGATCCTGTTAAACATCTTCAAGCCTTCGAATCAGCCGTGGCTCTCAAGACCCTCTCAGATGCAATTAAGTGTAAGCTCTTTGTGACATCCTTTGATGGGCAAGTAAGGGATTGGTTCTATGGACTACGTCCTTAGTCCATCTCTTCCTTCGCTGAGTTGCGAAGGGAGTTTTTGCTCAGATTTTCCACCTCTTCAAAGAGGAAGGGCGGCCCAAAAGCCCTCTTTGAGATCAGGCAGCGAGAGAATGAGACTTGGTCTCGTTTTGTGGATCGTTTTCAGAGGGAAATATTGGACATCGAGATCATTGACCAGGAGATGTATCGAGTGGCTCTCATCAATGGTTTGCAGGAAGGACCACTCAAATTTGATGCCAATGTCCGAGCACCAAAGACATATCAAGAACTAATTGCCTTAGCCAACTCATACATCCGCGGTGAAAAGAGCAACCCCAGCTTCGTCTCTAGGCTGGTGTCGGAGAAAAATCCTTCTTGCAAGCAGCCTTCGAGGTCTCCTCGAAAAGACTTTTCATCCCACTCAAGAAAACAAAAAGATTCCAGCATCATCATCAACACCTCTTCCCGGGCCAGGATCGTGCCCAAGAACGATTGCTACCACCAGCCCCACCTCCGCAAACAGCTTCGGTTCATCAGCCGCAAGATGATGACTTGTCATATTCTGGACTTGATGAGGCCATGTTAGAAGTATGCCAGATCATGAAGGATAGGGCAAATTCCAAAAGGCCCTACCAGCCGACAAACCAAAAATCAAAAGATTCAGATCCGTTCTGCGAGTTCCACAAAGAAAGCGGACATTTGACTGAAAATTGTCGAGCGCTTCGTCAACTGGTGCAAAAATTGTTGAAGCAGGGTAAGATGCGTGGTCTGTTCCCGAAGGATGACCACTCTGATCCATCAACTTTAAAAGGAAAAGAAGTAGCGGACATGCCTTGCAGCTCAAAGGGAGTGAATCAAATCGACACATATCGTGGCCTCGCTATAGGCGAGACCCTCGTTGCTAATGATATGGGCGCCCTGGGAGACCTGTTCTAAAAGCAAAAAGGACATGACAGTCCTCAGAGCTCCTCGCAACCAAAATAACAATTACTCTTGCAATATTTTGCATATTTTTCAAACACTCTCTTTCGTTTCATTCAATAAAGTTTACGTCAGAGATCTCATACTGACACAGTTCCCTTTTTGTAATGTTTCTCCTCCATATTTCTTCTCTTTGTCAAAGAGATCACTGAACCACCGAGATATCGCCACGTCTTGCTCAGGGCCCCCTCGAGGTTGTTCTCTGGCATAAAACCACGATGACCACATATAGCGGGGAGTTTTCGCATATGTGCAGTGGGGGCCGTTCAACTCTCGTGCGGAGGATGACGGGGCTTCGGATCCGGCCGATGTCTACCGCAGTGTGAGTGCCTAGGGGAGGCCTCCTGTGATAGTTCTATCGTGCTCCGATAGGGATACGTTACAGTTATGATGATATTTGCTTGACAAGCAATGGCGATCAAGTGTAGCCTTGTCTACTCGATCATCTCACAACTGTGATGGCCGAACACTCTATGGTACTCTCAATCTGTGCTTTCGCGGGACCCACAATGTTGTTGATCTCTTCAAAGACGAGCAATGTTGTAGACCATTTGGCGCACCTGGTAGAACGGATCAACAATGTTTGTAACCCGGGGCAAGAGAGCAGTGTATCTGTCGCTTCCTTCTTTGGATTTTGCGCATGTTTCCCTTTTGTGCTCTGTCAAGGGAATGCGGCCAGCCCGCTTTAGGTAGGACTACGCCCCAGATGAGTTTTGGGCAAGTGATGCATAAGGCCCACAGGGGCTCTCCTGTGGCAGCATTCAACCTTTTTTAGCTCATCCTCGGGGTATAGCCCTCCTTTGTGCTTTTATCTTCTTACAGGTTAACAGGTTAAGTCCAACCTATTTTAAGGATCTGCAATACCCTTCTGGACTTATGATCATCTTATATGTGCTACCCTGTATAAGCTCCTATCAGATAATGATCAACAAGTTCTCCTATCATATGTTAACCACCCATCATTTATTCCCAGCTTATGGTTCTTCTTGATTAACAAGCAATGTTATCATGAATCTAATTTCGGACTTTCTTATTTTGCTAATCTGGGTTTTCACGTTGATATTGGTCATACAAGAGAGAGTTATTATCACGGTTTGACCTCTATTCAATTGATAGCAGAGCTTTCCAGGTAACTCTTCTGCTACCTGATTATATCTTATCATATCAACAGGCAACATTCGCAAGTTCCTCTCAGGTACTTGCAGCTTATTTTCTTCTTCTATCTGCTTGCTTACTCTCCCTTTTGCAGAGACTAGCAGATAGTAGCAAGTTCCTCTCAGGTACTTGCAGCTTATTTTCTTCTTCTATCTGCTTGCTTACTCTCCCTTTTGCAGAGACTAGCAGATAGTAGCAAGTTCCTCTCAGGTACTTGCAGCTTATTTTCTTCTTCTATCTGTTTGCTTATTCTCCCTTTTGCAGAGACTAGCAGATAGTAGCAAGTTTCTCTCAGGTACTTGCAGCTTATTTTCTTCTTCTATCTGCTTGCTTACTCTCCCTTTTGCAGAGACTAGCAGATAGTAGCAAGTTCCTCTCAGGTACTTGCAGCTTATTTTCTTCTTCTATCTGCTTGCTTATTCTCCCTTTTGTAGAGACTAGCAGATAGTAGCAAGTTCCTCTCAGGTACTTGCAGCTTATTTTCTTCTTCTATCTGCTTGCTTACTCTCCCTTTTGCAGAGACTAGCAGATAGTAGCAAGTTCCTCTCAGGTACTTGCAGCTTATTTTCTTCTTCTATCTGCTTGCTTACTCTCCCTTTTGCAGAGACTAGCAGATAGTAGCAAGTTCCTCTCACGTACTTGCAGCTTATTTTCTTCTTCTATCTGCTTGCTTACTCTCCCTTTTGCAGAGACTAGCAGATAGTAGCAAGTTCCACTCAGCTACTTGCAGCTTATTTTCTTTTTCTATCTGCTTGCTTATTCTCCCTTTTGTAGAGACTAGCAGATAGTAGCAAGTTCCTCTCAGATACTTGTAGCTTATTTTCTTCTTCTATCTGCTTGCTTACTCTCCCTTTTGCAGAGACTAGCAGATAGTAGCAAGTTTCTCTCAGGTACTTGCAGCTTATTTTCTTCTTCCATCTGCTTGCTTACTCTCCCTTTTGCAGAGACTAGCAGATAGTAGCAAGTTCCTCTCAGGTACTTGCAGCTTATTTTCTTCTTCTATCTGCTTGCTTACTCTCCCTTTTGCAGAGACTAGCAGATAGTAGCAAGTTCCTCTCAGGTACTTGCAGCTTATTTTCTTCTTCTATCTGCTTGCTTACTCTCCCTTTTGCAGAGACTAGCAGATAGTAGCAAGTTCCTCTCAGGTACTTGCAGCTTATTTTCTTCTTCTATCTGCTTGCTTACTCTCTCTTTTGCAGAGACTAGCAGATAGTAGCAAAGTCCCCTTCAGGTACTTGTAAGATTATTATCCTACTATATTTTCTCTCATCTATATTTTGGCAGAGTTCAATGGAAGACAGTTATCCTCTTCCTCATTTACAAAAGCAGCTCAGGTACACGCAAGATGTACCTCCCTTTTGCCTGCATTAAACTTTTTCTTCGCAGGTAAAAGATAGGCACTGATAGATTTTTTTTTGAGGAGAGACATCAGGTTCTATCTCTCCTGAACTTAAATTTTTCTCTCCTGGTTTCTAAGGGGTGGATCACGATTTTCGTGGGTCTCCTACTTTTTCGAAGTTCCCTGCGGAACTTAAAAACGTGCGGGGATTATGTTAACCCTAAAATTGGCAATCCCTCCCAAGGTCTCTAGCTCGCAAGTCGCGGTCCACTCAAGGGAACCCCGCCCCCCCCCCCCCCCCCCCCCCCCCCCGAGGATCGCGATCTGCCTCGGCTTTCCCTTTTTGGCCCAAGCAGTTTGGCCAGGCTAACCATACAGCATTGCTTCCTTGCAGGATGCAGCCTATATCAGTTCACAGGTTCGACCTGCCGGTGCCAGCGCACGACCGGACCATCGCAAGGCTCGGCTCCCCTATCCAGCCTGGCCCCAGGATTCCGCCGTTAGGGGGCGGCCTAGCCTCAGGCCGCAGGCCGCCTCCCCTAGGGGCGGCCTGGCCTCAGGCTGCCCTCCCTAGGGGCTGCCTTGCCTCAGGCCGCCTCCTAAGGGGTGGCCTGGCCTCAGGCCGCCCTCCCTAGGGGCGGCCTGGCCTCAGGCCGCCCTCCCTAGGGGCGGCCTGGCCTCAGGCCGCCTCCCCTAGGGGCGGTCTGGCCTCAGGCCGCCCTCCCTAGGGGCGGCCTGGCCTCAAGCCTCCCTCCCTAGGGGAGGCCTGGCCTCAGGCCGCCTCCTTACGGGTGGCCTGGCCTCAGGCCGCCCTCCCTAAGGGCGGCCTGGCCTCAGGCCGCCTCCTTAGGGGCGGCCTGGCCTCAGGCAGCCTCCTTAGGGGCGGCCTGGCCTCAGGCCGCCTCCTTAGGGGCGGCCTGGCCTCAGGTCGCCTCCCCTAGGGGCGGCCTGGCCTCAGGCCGCCCTCCCTAGGGGCGGTCTGGCCTTAGGCCGCCCTACCTAGGGGCGGCCTGGCCTCAGGCCGCCCTCCCTAGGGGCAGCCTGGCCTCAGGCCGCCCTCCCTAGGGGCGGCCTGGCCTCAGGCCGCCTCCTTAGGGGCGGTCTGGCCTCAGGCCGCCCTCCCTAGGGGCGGCCTGGCCTCAGGCCGCCCTCCCTAGGGGTGGCCTGGCCTCAGGCCGCCTCCTTAGGGGCGGCCTGGCCTCAGGCCGCCTCCTTAAGGGCGGCCTGGACTCATGCCGCCCTCCCTAGGGGCGGCCTGGCCTCAGGCCGCCTCCTTAGGGGCGGCCTGGCCTCAGGCCGCCCTCCCTAGGGGCAGCCTGGCCTCAGGCCGCCTCCCTAGGGGCGGCCTGTCCTCAGGCCGCCCTCCCTAGGGGCGGCCTGGCTTCAGGCCATCTTACCTCAGGGGGGGCCTGCTCCTCAGGCCTCCACCTCCTCCTGCTCCTCAGGCCTCCCCCTCCTCCTGCTCCTCAGGCCTCCCCCTCCTCCTGCTCTTCAGGTTGATCAGTCCGCCGAGGTCGTCTCAGTCCGCCGAGGTCGTCTCAGTCCGCCGAGGTCGTCGAAGATGACGTCACTGGGTCCCGCTTCTAGAAGATTCTCCCCAGGCCTATAAATACCCCCAAGACCTCTCATTCAAGGGGCGCGAGAGGAAAACGGCCACCTTGATCAAAGGCTGCGGACTCGGTTTTCTCAGTCCGTCAAGGTTGATCAGGCAAGGTCTGCGGCCTCCAAATCCTCAGTCCGCCCAGGTCGTCAAAGCTGTGGACTTAGTTTTTTCTGCCCTCAGCAGGCAGCTTGGGCGGCATCTGCAGCTTCAGTTCTCCAGTCCTCTGCAGCTTCTTTTACTTAGTTTCTGGTACCTTCTTCCTTAGCCGCCAGCTTCCCCATTGTACCCTTTACTGCTCTTTCTTTGTAATGGTGCAATAGCAAAATGTAACTCTTCTTCAATAAAGGAAAAGCCCATCGCAAGAGTGGCATTCAAGCCGCGGCAGGCGAAGTCTGCTGTTGCCGCTGCTAGCGGCCACCTCTCTTCTTCTCTCCTCTCTCGGCATCAACATGCAAAGCTAACCTCCAAAGTAGTTGTCTGATCGACAGTTCCTGACCAAGCTTCTCCTCTGCTCAAGCTAGCTTCCTCTCTGCCTGAGCAAGCTTCTCCTCTGCTCAAGCTAGCTTCCTCTCTGCCTGAGCAAGCTTCTCCTCTGCTCAAGCTAGCTTCCTCTCTGCCTGAGCAAGCTTCTCCTCTGCTCAAGCTAGCTTCCTCTCTGCCTGAGCAAGCTTCTCCTCTGCTCAAGCAAGCTTCCTCTCTGCCTGAGCAAGCTTCTCCTCTGCTCAAGCAAGCTTCCTCTCTGCTCGAGCAAGCCTCTCCTTTATCCCCGCAACCCTTCTTCCTTCACCCTTAGCTTGTGAGATCGAACACCCCGTTAATTGGAAGCCGCGATTCTTGCGTCAACACAACCCGGTGAGGGTAAGTGATTCGCCCCTCTACTCGCTTTTAGTTCCGTCGAATATTTTCTAAGTTTCATGCTTTTGCAGGCAAGTGCGACATCCCTCTCCATCCGCCTTATGAGAGTGCGCGACTCGCTGCCGATGAGCTTGCCCGAGCCAAAGCGGCTGCTGCCGCCAATCTCGAGGTCTTAACCCCTGCTCCCGTAAAGCGGTCCAGCTGTGAGCGGCTTCAGGACCCACCACTGCCCAAGAAATTGAAGAAGTCGGGTGGCTCACTTCAACCGGCTCGCGACAAGGGTAAGGACCCCGTGAGCAAGTCGTCCGCCATTCCCTCCCCCGTGGCATCTCCGACCATCAGATATTCTAGAAGACAGGCGGTCACATCGTAGCCGCCAGAGGGTCTTCTGCCCGCCGGGATGCCAATCCCCCGGGGGCACCGTAACTTTGGTTATGGGTAGGGACCCGCGGACGAGTCCGGAGTCCCTCTGCTTCAGTGGGACAAAGAGACCAACTGAGTCTACACATCCTCGTTATTGCTGAGATGGTTGGAGGACGAATCCAGCATCGGGGATGCTTAAAATCTTGCCTTTGGCGTCTACGGGTGAGAGGATGTCGCTGTTTTCGATGAGGAGGAGATGCGAGTGCTGATCTATGAAAGCGCGTGGGCCCAGTTTCGCATCCTAGAGCTTGCCCATTTGGTTGGCCGGCGGTGCCTTCGGATGGACAAGAGAGCCCCGTCCCTCCACAAGTTAGTCGATGAGAAGGAGGCGGCTCGCTGACTCGCTCAGGAGGATGTGGGTGAACTGCGGAAGCGGACCGAAGTGGCTGAGGCCGCTCTCGCTTAGTACCTAGGTGGAGCGGTAGGTTTTTCGACTCGCCTCAACCTTTCCTCCCACCTGCATAACTGAACTCGGTTATTCTCCCTTTCAGAGGATGCGGAGACTGCCAGCCCGTTGGGCACTTAGGTCGCCACCCTCCAACAGGAGAAGCAGGCGCTTCAAAAGCGAGTGGACGCGTTGGTGGCTGCAGCAACTGCCCCTCCACCATCTATAAGCGGCTGCCAACTCGCTCATTACAGCGATCACGAGATCGAAGTGATGATGTAGAAGAATCCGGCCAGAACAGAGAAATACACTTTCCAGACGCTGTACAGGGCCAACCTTATCAAGGACGACGGTGCCAAGCTTCTGGCGAGCGAGGTGGTACCGGAGTTGTTCCTTCCGGTACCAGAGCCAGGCGACGGGCCCTACCACCCTATATAGGGGCCCGCCGCTCAGGGCTCTCCTCGTCCGGAGCTTGCATCCGTCCCACTTTTGCTGCGGTAGTGACTTGGGCCAGAGCCCAGTTCTTGTAATAGTTTTACCTCTTTTGATTTCACCAATGTACAAAACTCTTTTTTGATCTGAAACGCGAATATCGTTATTTCTCGCATTCGCCCCTTGATTCTCACACTTGTTAAGATTTCTTTTATCCTTGAATGTTCTCTTGGACGTTGCGGTGGTGAGCGAGCGAGTGAGGTCGCCCGCTCGTTTTAGACTCTGAACTTAGGCTTAGGAGCGAGGGGTAAGTTGGATAGTCGCGATGCGAGGGAGCGACTCGCATACTCTATCCAGGCTCGCTACCCCATTCGCGTCATTGGGTATGATAGAAAACCCGGGCGTCCGTTTGGACTTTGTGCGGGCCGGATTTCTGGGGGCCTTGGCGCGGCCGAGGTGTCTCCGCCTAGACCCCTTCCCTGGGGCCCCGCCGATCTCTAGGGTGGGGACGGCTTTCTTGGCTCGCCATTGTGCTGAGATCCCTTTGTCGACCCGCCGATCCATTCATGATGAGGGCTGCTAGCTCCTTCACCTCCTGGACCCCTTCCATGGGACCCGCCGATCTCTAGGGCAGGGCTGACTTTCCTAGCTCGCCATCGTGCTGAGATCCCTTCGTCGACCCGTCCATGCATTCGTGGCGAGGGCGGCTAGCTCTTTCCCTTATACGCTGCTCCTACAGAGGTCCCCTGCCCATGTCAGTCAGTGGGGGTCTGAGCGGGGCTCCCGGGGTCTGCTCAGGGTTTGGGATGGACTCCTCCGAGTTACATCCATCCTTTGCAGCTTGATGGAAGCCTGACAGCTGGATCTTCTTGGGGTCTAAGGCAGACTCCTCCTAGTGACATCCAGCCCTGCTAGCTTGGTGGGATCCTGGCAGCGGAATCATCTCAGGGTCTAAGACAGATTCCTCTGAGTGAGATCCAGCCCTACCAGCTTGAGGGGAGGCTGGCAGTAAGATCTGCTCGGGGTCTAAGGAAGACTCCTCTAAGTGACATCCAGCCCTACCAGCTTGGTAGGAGCTTTGAAGCGGGATATGCTCGGGGTCTAAGGCAGACTCCTCCGAGTGACTTCCAGCCCTATCAACTTAATTAGAGCCTGGTAGCGGAAACTGCTCAGGGTCTAATGCAGACTCCTCTGAGTGACATTAAGCCCTGCTAGCTTGGTGGGAGCCTAGGAGCGGGATCTGCTCGGGGTCTTAGGCAGACTCCTCCGAGTGACATCCAGCTCTGCCAGCTTGATGGGAGCCTGGCAGCGGGATCTGTACGGGGTCTAAGGTAGACTCCTCCGAGTGACATCCAGCCCTGCCAGCTTGGAGGGAGCCTGACAGAAGGATCTTCTCGGGGTCTAAGGCAGACTCCTCCGAGTGACATCCAGCCCATCCAGCTTGATAGGAGCCTGGTAGCGGGATTTGCTCGGGGTCTAAGGAAGACTCCTCCGAGTGACATCCAGCCCTGCAAGCTTGATGGGACCTGGCAGCAGGATCTGCTTGGGGTCTAAGGCAGACTCCCTTGAGTGACATCCAGCCCTGCCAACTTGATAAGAGCCTGGCAGAGGGATCTGCTCGGGGTCTAAGGTAGACTCGCATTTACGCTTTTCATCATCATGGCACAAGTTCATAAACAGAAGCTTTATTAGAAACTGAAATGACATTTACATGACTCAGGGGAAAAAACGTTTTAAGTCATCACCACTCGAGGTGAGACTTAGGTCTTTGCCCTACATATTCCGGAGGCGGTACCCTCCTGACTTCAATTCCTCCTTTAAAATGTACGGTCCCTCCCAGTTGGGATTGAGCTTCCCCACGGTGGCTGGCCTCCCCGCAGCATCCACTTTTCTTTAGACCAAGTCCCCTTCAGTGAATTGTTTGACCCTAATATGCTTGTCAAAGTATTTGGCCATTCTTTTATTCGCTTCCTCTTTCCGGAGGGCAGAGAGGTCTCTCAGCTCCTCAACCATGTCGAGCGAGAGCCATAGCTCCTCCTCATTCTCGACCCTCCATTCTTCTCTGCCCTCTCCGGCCTCGACCACCCGAGGTGTTCGGACCTCGAACTCTATCGGAAGTATCGCCTCGCTCCCATGAGAGAGTTTAAATGGAGTCTCTCTTGTCGCCGTATTGGGTGTGGTTCTAAGGGCCCAGAGGACCTGAAGGGAGCTGCTCCACCCAACTTCCTCTCAGATTCTCTACCTTATTTTTGAGGAGGTTAACAATGATCTTGTTCGCTGCCTCTACCTGCCTGTTGCTCCTGGGGTGATGAATCGAGGCGAACCTAAGATTGATCCCGAGCTGTCCGCAGAAGCTAATGAACACGGCGCTGGCGAACTGAGGGTCATTGTCAATGACAATGGCCTGAGGCAACCCGAGATGGCAAATAAGCTCCCCCCATATGATGTTCTTGATGACCTTGGAGGTTACCTTGGACAATGCCTTAACTTCCAGCCACTTAGAGAATTAATCGATCATCACGAGCAAGAACCTTTTCTGGCCACTGGCCTCGGGAAGGGCCAAACCAAGTCCATTCCCTAGATAACAAATGGCCAGGGGGGCTGTGATATGTCTGAGGCGTTCGGGCAGTTGTAGCTTGAGGGGGCAAACAGTTGGCACTTATGACACTCCTTCGATAACTTCGCCACGTCTCGGCTCAGGGTCAGCCAAAAATATTCCTTCTTGATGATCCGGCCTTCCAAGATTCGACTCCCGAAATGGCTCCCGCACTCCCCGGAGTGAATTTCCTCCAAGATCCTTGGGACCTCCCTCTCTGCCACGCAGCGTGCCAACATCCCGCAGAGGGTCTTTTGGTATAGCTGTCCATCTCGCATGATATAGTATGCTGACTTGTACTTGAGCCTCTTCTTATCGATCCACTCAGGATACTCACCAGTGGACAAGTTTGTTTAGAAGGGATCCATCAACGAGGGGTATTATTCCACCTCCATCAGCTCCCCCTCTTCAATGGATGGGCGAAAGAGATCTGTGAGGGTACCCCCCACCCGCGGGCCATGCTTGGCAAGCTGATCTACCAGCTCGCTCTGTTCCCTGGGCACGTGTCGAATGGAAAAAGTCTGGAAGGTGCCGATGACTCCCTTCACCATTGCCAAGTAGAGCTGCACAGTCAGCTCCCTCGCCTCTAACTCCCCGTTAATCTAAGAAGCCACCACCATGGAGTCAGTGAGGACCTCCACATTATTCACCCCTAGTTCCTTGGCCAAGTGCAGACCCGCAATCACAGCTTCGTAGTCGGCTTTATTGTTGGTGATGGGGAAATGTATCACAACAGTCTGCTCGATCCTCGTTCTCTTGGGGCTTTCCAAGATGACCCCCGCCCCAAGGGAATGCCTCCCCGAGGCACCGTCCACCATGACCTTTCAAGGCACTTGGCGAGTGAGTTCCCCCTCCGCCACCTCGATCACATAGTCTGCCAAGAAGTCGGCAATAGCTTGGGCCTTCATCGAGAGGCGGGGAACGAAGGAGATGTCGAACTCGCTCAATTCCACAGACCACTTAGCCAATATTCTCGAGTGCTCCACCCCCTCAAAGATGTTGTGGAGGGGGTGGTCAGTCACTACTCGGATCGAATGTGCCTGGAAGTAGGGCTGGAGCCTCCGGGCCGAGATGATTAGAGCGAAGGCGAGCTTCTCCAAAATGGGATAACGGACCCTAGCATTCCTCAATACCCTACTCACATAATAAATCGGGAGCTGTTTCCTCCCCTCTTCCCGAACTAAAACAGAGCTCAGGGCCTCCGCCCCGACCCCTAAGTACAAGAATAGGTCATCCCCCTCCTTTGGACCCTGGAGCAGGGCGGTTTAAGTCAGCTGCTTTTTCAATGCCTGGAATGCCTCCTCGCATTTCGAGGTCCATTCGAACTTCCGACCTCCTCTCAAGTTTTTGAAGAAGGGAGATCACTTCTCCCCGGCCCGGGAGAGGAATCTTCTCAACCCAGCTACCTTCCCTATTAACCGTTGCACCTCCTTGGCATTCCGAGGCGACCCCAGCTCCATAATCGCCCGGACCTTATCGGGATTGGGTTCTAGCCCAGCGGGGGTGAGAAGGTGGCCCAGAAATTTTCCCTTGCTTTCCCCGAAGACGCACTTCAAGGGATTCATCCTCATCTTGAACTCGCGCAGGGTGGCAAAGGTTTCCTCTAGATCCTGGAGGTGAAAGTCTCCGTCTCAACTCTTGATCATGAGATCGTCAATGTACACTTCCAGGTTTCATCCCTTCTGCTCTCGGAAGACCCTATCCATCATTTTTTGATAGGTCGCCCCTGCGTTCTTTAGCCCGAAGGGCATCATCTTTTAGCAGTAGCACCCATCCCCGGTGATGAAGGAGAAATCCTCTATGTTGGGAGGGTGCATCCTAATCTGGTGATAACCTGAAAATGCATCTAAAAAACTCATTACAAGGAAACTAACGTCTAAGTCAACCAACGCTTCGATCTGAGGCAAGGGGTTACAATCCTTAGGGCATGATTTATTAAGAAGAGAAAAATAAACACACATACGCCACCGGTGTTGGGTACACTAGAAGAATGTACCAAATTTGGAGAAGATTCATCCGAGTAAATGATATACATCAATATGTATTTGATGTATGTTTAAGTTTCCTTGTGCAGGGTTAAGGATTGGAAGAAAAATATTCTAAGTACAAGTGTCGACACTTGTGAAGAATTATGTCGACACAGAGGACTTGTGTCGACACCACCAGCAAAGCATTGTGTCGACACCTAAGAATTCTATCAATACCGGAACTAGAAGTTGTGTCGACACCAGAAGCAATATTTGTGTCGACACCCAAAAATTGTGTCGACACCCAGGAATTGTGTCGAAACCCAGAAGCTGTGTCGACACCAAAAGCAGCAATTGTTTTGACATTTAAAGCAAGACTTATGTCTCACCTGAGGCAAGGATTGTGTCGACACCTAAAGCAGAGGCTGTGTCAACACCCAACAGTTATGTTGAGACCAAGAGCAATTGTGTCGACACACTGGACTTGTGTCGACACATACAAATAGAAGATGTGTCGAGAAGCAGAAAAATGACTGTGTCGATACTTGAAGTATTGTTTCGACATCATCAAGACTTGTATCGACACTTTGTCCACTAGTGTCGACACATGAGTAGCAGATTGCTGAGTGGATCATACTGTGTTGTAGAATCTCTGAGGAATCAATTGTCATGACTGGTGGGTCGACAGCTGTCATTAACAAAAGGTCTAACACTTTTGTCAGAACTAACAGAAGGTTGTTACAAACCCGATCAGCCCGTAACCATGAGGAATATCTATATAAAGGGTTGATCCTTAACAACAAACAACAACTCATAAAAGGCCAGAAAAGCCATCAACAAAGAGAGAGAAGATTCACAACAAGAAAAGGGGAAACCCTTTAAAAAGGCAGATCTAGAACACTCAGCAGAGAATATTCATATCTTATTTTGAATTCAAGGAAGGTGCTGATAGTGGATCAACTTCTCCATCAAGAACAGTCCAACCTTATTTTTTTCTATCAAGAAGTTTTGAAACGTCTAAGTCTGGTTGGGACTGAAGATCAAGAACTGATCAAGAAGAACATCAATAGAGGGATCTATCTGGTGATATCTTTTGTATATATTTTATTACACAATTACTTGTAGGATCTGTTGTAGATCTGAGCTGTAAGCCTATATTTATAAAAGCTGAGGTAGGGTTGTAAGCCTGAGTGGTAGGACTTGTAAAAGTCTAAGTTGTAAGCCTAGAGATAAGGGTTGAGGTAGGGATGAGGCCTGAGGTAGGATTCTGGGAAGGATCTGAGGTAGGACTTGGAAAAGTCTGAGGTGTAGGAACCATTCTAGTTCTGAGTTGTAGGATCTTTGGATCTGAGAAAGGGGAAAGAAGTTATGTTGAATCGAGTACTTTACTGGATAGGCGAAGGGGGAATGTGGACGTACCCATATATTGGGGAACCACTATATATCTGGTGTTCTTTGTGTTGTGAATGTACTGTGTTGTGTTTTATTTTGTTTGTGCAAAGTAAGATTTGTTTAATTGCTTAAAATATTAAAGGAAAAATTAAAACCTATTCACCCCCCCCCTCTAGGTGTTTAGGCTCTTGAATTTATTCTTTCATGTGGTATAAGAGGGAGGTTACTCAAGGATTGTCTTAACAGTCTAAGTAATTCTCCTAGGTAATTTTCAGAATTCAAGAATGGGTTAAAGTGAGAACCAAAAAGAGTTTGGATCAATGAAACTATCTATCTGGAAGAAGGAATGTTTTGGCATATGGTCGGAGTGGGTCAGATTGTTTATGTAAGCTTCTAATCAGAGGATTTTCATCACAGTACAGGAAGGACCCTTCATTCTAATGAAGGTATCAGTATTGGATGAAAATATAAAGACTCCTAAGAGTTATTCAGAAATGACATAGGATGAAATCATCCTGGCAACTCTAGACAAAAGGGCACAGAATATCATTGTAAGTGTCATAGATGATGCCACCTTTCAGAATCAGGTGCATTGCAAAACCTTCAATGAAATGTGGGACACTCTTATTGTCTACATGGAGGGAACAAAAGAAGTTAGAGAAGACAGAAAATCTATGCTGAATCAAGAATATGAAAGCTTTAGGCAAGCCAAGAATGACAGCATAACTGAATGCTACAATAAATTCTTCAGGATTGTAAATGAGCTGATGACTTATGGAAGAGTCTTCAGCACTTATGAACTGAATGATAAATTACTGAGATCTTTGACAAAGTATTGGGACACCAAGATTTGTGCCATCAGAGAAGTGGCCAAGCTGGAAGAGATACCTCCTCCCACACTATTTGGGAATCTGCTTTCATATGAAATGCAGCTTACAGCCACGAAGGAGGAAGAGAAAAGCAACAAGTCTTAATACAATGAAAAGACAGTTGCCTTCAAAGCTGAAGGCATAAGAAAGTGCAAGAGAAAATCTCCTTCTCCTCCCAGAAGGAGTGATGAGGCAAGAAAGGGGTTCCTGACAACACTTCATCAGACAGCCACAACTCAGATGAGGACTTTGCAGCCTTCACAAGGCAGTTCCAAAGATTCATGAAGAAGAAGAAGTGGAGAACCAGACCTTCATCATCCTTTTCAAAGGATCAGTACTACAAGAAAAAAAAATCCTAAGGAAGATAGGTATGCTTCTAAACCTAGTAGACAATCTAATTCTAAGATTTTGTGATATTGTTGCAACATGCAAGGACATGTTATAGCAGACTCTCCAGACAAGTGGGCTGAATCAAAAGATAAGAAGAAGCAACAAATGAAGGGCAAGAAAGAAAAATCTTTTGTTGCACAAAAGCAGAAAAGCTGGACAGATTCTTCATTATCTGAATCAGGAGAAGAAGAAGAAGAGGCTGAAGCATATGTTGGGTTATTCTCAACTGAAGAGGATTCTATGGAGATAGAATTTCTACAAATGCTGGACTCCATAAACAGAGTGGAAGAATACTGCTGCAGAGGGTTGATGGCCATAATAGAAAATGATCAGTGCCTGGATCAAGATGGTCCTAGTAAGGTATATAAATCTCCTACCGCATCTGATTATTTTACTGGATCAGAATCAGAAGCATCAGCATCAAGAGATGGGGATGGTTCTGAGCCTGAAGGGGATGTTCACCAACTCATTGATGAGTATGTTAGATTGTTGCAAGATCTAAAGAGAAGAAAACTTCTTGTCAAAGAGCAGACCAAGGAGATTGAGTCTCTTAAGCTGGCTGGAGCAGATTCAACAAAGTTGTTGGATCTAAAATTGAATGAGGTTGGCAAACTCAAAAACATTACTGTTATTCAGATGAGAACAATCTCTTTCAAAGAGAATCATGTCAAGAAACTGGAAGCAAAACTTCAACATAAAAGAGACCTAGTGGCTAAAATCTCCAAACCAAAATCTTGTTGGAGTTACCATGGTGTTCTAGAAGTGGTCAAACATGTAATCTCACTGCCAACGCGATATGAGCCTGTAGGATTGTAAATAAGAGCATGTGGAGAAGTTGGAAGATTTAATGTGTTGGTAAGGGTTACCAATCACCACACAAAATATGGTCGGGCAAACGTTGCCAAAGGAATTTCGTCGAGAGTCATCGAGTATGACTCGCCGACTAAGGCAAAGTCATCGAGAGTCGAAAGGAGTCGTCGAGTATGTCTCGCCGACTAAGGAAAAGTCGTCGAGAATCGATGGGAGTCGTCGAGTATGTCTCGCCGACTAAGGCAAAGTCGTCGAGAATCAATCTGCTGATTCTTCGAGAATCGAGGACAGAGTCGTCGAGACTGTCTGCTGATTCTCGCCGAATCTGGCTGTTGTTTCTCGCCGAATCTGTCTGTTTATTCTCGCCGAAACTGTCTTCTGTATCCCACCGACTGATTCTCGCCAAACCTGTGCTGATTCTCGGCGAATGATTCTGAGACCCTAAACTGGGTGGTCTGCGGATAGCGATACTCTTAGGTCTGTTTATGCCTTTGGCATAAATAGAGACATAGGGTTTTGGGAAAAAGTAGATCGGGTATTTTTCCTGTGGATCAAACTTAGCCCGGCAGAAAGCGTTCCGCCTTTCTGCCGATCCGCCGATTCCCGAACCCTCACCGGACGGAAGCATTCCGCCGCCTATTCGCTCCGCCGACCTCCTCTCCGGCGACGGTCGCCGGAGTTGCTCTTCCTAGAGCGGACCTAGCAGTCCGTGGAAGTGCAAGGTGTAGTCGATCTCCTTCCCGATCTTTCGTGCGACGAAAAGCTCGGTGTTCTCCCGCTCGTGTGGATTTTTGCCGAGACGTAGACGTTATTCTACGTAGAACTCGCCACTGACAAGGACTCGAAGCTTGGAGCATCTCCGTTGAGTTGTGACTCAACGCCACTAAGGTAATTTTTGCCTAGTTGTTTGTTAACTTCTTTATTCAATATTTATGGCCCGATCCCATCTGTTTTGGGTTGTTCTTGAAGTTTTATTTCTTCCACTGCGTGCACAAGCATTTTGTCATCCTCTTAGAGAAGCCCAACAGTTGTATCAGAGGGAGGTTGCGGCCATGATTGTTTTTTTGGAAGTTAGGTTATTCTAGTACGTGTAAACCTAGGGATTTAGAAGCGTTCTAAATGTCTAGATTTAATCCTGGAACATAAATTGTTGATGGTTTTTTCAATGGAAAATGGTGGGCCCATAACCCACAGGTTAGGGGCTCTGCCCCTTGGAACCCGGCCAGGAACGTCTGGGATTTCGTGGTAATTTCTAATTGTTAGAAATTGTTGTCTCCATACCAGTAACCGTCCCTAGAGTGGTTAATGAACTAGTGCATTGTTTTGGATTTTGAATCCAATAATTAGAGACGAGCTTGTCTACTTATTTAAGTTCAGTTGCCTTTGTCTTTGTCCAATGCATGTAAATCTAAAGATTTGGAAGAGTCCGGATGTCCAGACTTACCCTTTTCTTCTATCAAATGATGATAGTATCATGTTGTGCACATAAGGGATGCATGTTGTTTTTAGAGATTGTTTTTTTGTGGATTTGCATATTGATCAAATGTTGATCATGGTTAATTGTTAACCAATAATCAAAAATCCCTTCCTCTAATATTAAGTGTTCGGATGCCTTCCGATGGATGACACTCTTCCTGTCTCGATTGATGAAGTGTGGGCTTGCCAAAGCAAGGTGTATTAATCTATCTTGGTAAGGGTGCGAGCGGATAATTGTGATATCCCACTATCGACATCGGGTCTAACTTAACTAAGTGACCTCAAAGGTTGAGTACCTAGAGGCATAGGGTTGGCATGCACCATATGATGGATGCGAATAAGGAGTTATTCACCAACCATAGAAGAGTTGCATGAAGATGCAATTGGCAAGTGTTGCCTACCTAAATATCCACATCGTGAGAGAAAAGCCAAAGCTGACTCATTGTGTTTGTGAAATACAGATCTTGTCCACTAAGAGAGTAGCTCGCATGAACTCTCGGAATTGATAGTGAGGGCTATCATTTCAAATATAATAGTGGGAGTTTTAATTGAAGTCTAAATTAAAAATAAATTGTATTTTGAAATTTTGGAACTGATATTATTCTGTATGAATTCTTGTAGAATTCCATGGCAAGTGGTTCACACTCCACTCTGTCTTTGAGAGCCATCCTTGAGAAGGATAAGCTCAATGGGACTAACTACATAGACTAGTACAGAAACCTGAGAATTGTTCTTAGGCAAGAGCGAAAGCTCTATATCTTGGAAGAAGAAGCCCCCGAGGTGCCGACCTGGAAATCTTCCCATGCTGATAAGGATTCTTATAAGAAGTATACTGATGACGCCTTAGACATCGAATGCCTTATGCTTGCCACAATGAACTCTGAACTTCAGAGGTAATATGAGAACATGGGGTGCAAGGAGATTGACAAGCATCTCAAGAAAATGTTTCAAGGGCAAGCTCGTCAAGAGAGGTTTGACGTCACAAAAGCGTTGTTTCAGTGCAAGATGGGAGTTCGAGACTTAGTAGGGACTCACACGCTCAAGATGATTGGGTATATAGAGAACCTTGAAAGGCTGGGTTTTCCTCTTGGTCAAGAGTTGGCCACATATCTGATCCTACAATCATTGCCGAACAGTTATGAGCAGTTTGTCTTAAACTACAACATGAATGAAATAGACAAGACACTGCCCGAGCTCCTAGGCATATTAAGAATTGCCGAGATCAACATGAAGAAGGCCAAGCCTTCCAGCCCTATACTGATGGTGCATAAGCGCAAGGGAAAGGCCAAGGGCTCTATGAAGACGAAGGTGGGACCTAAGTCACATCTTGAGCTCAAGTCTTCTGCACTGAAGAAAAAGAAGAGCATGGTGAAGGAAGGGAAATGCCACCACTGTGGCAAGGCTGGTCATTGGAGGCAGAACTGTCCTTCTTACATTGAGGGTCTGCAGAAAATGAAGGGAGGTATGACTTCCGCTTCAAATATTTATGTTATAGAAATAAACCACTCTGCTCCTTCATCTTGGGTATTGGATACCGGATGTGGTTCACACATTTATACAAATGTACAGGAACTGGAAAGGAGAAGATTGCTGAGTAAAGGGGAGGTGGACCTCCGCATCGGCAATGGAGCAAGAGTTACTGCTGTAGCCGTAGGGGTTTACCGTCTTTCTTTGCCCAGTGGGCTTGTAATAGAACTAGATAACTGTTATTTTGTTCCGGACATAACTAGAAACATTATATCCATTTCATGCTTGGACATGATTGGATTTTCTTTTATAATTAAGAACAATTATTGTTCTATATTTAAGAATGATGTTTGTTATGCTGTATCCCAATTGTTTAATGCTCTTTATGTTTTGAACTTGGACCATCTGATCTATAATGTTGAAAATAATAAAAGACTAAGAACAAATGACTCAAACCCTACATATCTATGACACTGTCGTTTGGGCCATATAAACGAGAAGCGCATATCCAAGCTCGATAAAGATGGACTTTTGGACTCATTTGATTATGAATCATTTGAGCGATGCGAATCTTATTTGTTAGGCAAGATGACTAAAGCCCCTTTCACTGGTTTTACTGAGAGGGCTGAGGATCTCTCGGTGTTATACATAGTGATGTATGTGGACCCATGATCTCCATGGCTAGAGGTGGGTATTTCTACTTCATTATATTTACTGATGATTTCAGTAGATACGGATATGTGTATCTTATGAAGTGCAAATCCGAGACCTTTGAAAAGTTCAAAGAGTTCAAAAATGAAGTAGAAAACTAGTTGGGTAAAAGGGTTAAAGTACTCTGATCTGATCGAGGTGGCGAATACCTGAGTCATGAGTTCCGTGATCATCTAAAAGAGTGTGATATTGTATCACAGCTCACTCCACCTAGAACACCACAACATAATGGTGTGTCTGAGAGGAGAAATCGTACTCTGTTATTCATGGTACGTTCGATGATGAGTCATGCAAACTTGCCTGTTTCTTTTTGGGGTTTTGCTTTAGAGACTGCTGCTATGACACTAAATCGCGCTCCAACGAAAACGGTTCTGAAGACACCATATGAGATATGGACTGGGAAGAATCCTAGTATGTCATTCATTAAAATTTGGGGCTGTAAGGCATACGTGAGACGCCAAATGCCTGAAGAGCTGGAACCTAAATCGGATAAATGTTATCTGGTGGGATATCCTAAGGAAATGAAAGGGTATTACTTTTACCTACCGTCTGAGGGAAAGTGTTTGTCGCAAGGACTGACGTCTTCTTGGAAAGAGAATTCTTATCAAGAAAGACTGAAAAGGTAGAACTTGAAGAAGTTCAAGAACTATAAGTAGTGAATGAACCGGAATTGGATTCAGAGACAGGACTACAAGATGTTGTAGCTAGAGAACCTGCTAAAGAAACACAAGTCCTACGTAGATCTGGTAGACCAAGATTTGAGCCTGAGAGATATGGATATCTTGTGTCTCAAATAGGTAATGTGTTGCTTATGGGTCATGATGATGAACCAGCAACCTACCAAGAGGCTATGAATGGACCGGACTCCGACATATGGCTTGAGGCTATGAAATCCGAAATGGACTATATATATGCAAACCAAGTTTGGAACTTGGTGGAACCACCTGAAGGGGTATGACCCATAAGGGGCAAATGGTATTGACTATGATGAAACCTTTTCCCCTGTTTCCATGGTTAATTCCATAAGGATATAGCTTGCTATTACTGCGTATTATGACTACGAGATTTGGCAGATGGATGTCAAAATGGCTTTCCTTAATGGAAACCTCCTTGAGGAAGTGTACATGACACAACCCAAGGGTTTTGTATCCCCAAATGAAGCCACTCAAGTGTGCAAGCTGAATGGGTCCATTTATGGACTGAAGCAGGCCTCTCGAACTTGGAATCTTCGTTTTGATGAGAAAATCAAAGAGTTTGGTTTCATCAAGAATGAAAATGAGCCTTGTGTTTACAAGCGAATAAGTCGGAGCATTGTTGTCTTCCTGATATTGTATGTAGATGACATACTGTTGATTGGGAATGACATTCCTTCCCTGAAAGTTGTTAAAAACAACCTAGGGAACTGCTTTTCTATGAAGGACTTGGGTGAAGCGACTTATATACTTTGTATTAAGATCTATAGAGATAGATCGAAGAAGTTGCTGGGTTTGACCCAGAGTACATACATCGAGAAGGTGTTGAAGCAGTTCAACATGCTTGAGTCCAAGAAAGGATTTTTACCCATATCTCATGGTGTGAATCTCTCTAAGGACCAGTATACAAAATCTTGTTAAGATAAGGATCGCATGAATTTGATTCTATATGCTTCGGCAATTGGATCAATCATGTATGCATTGTTATGTACTCGACCCGATGTCTCCTTTGCTTTGAGCATGACTAGCAGGTATCAGTCAGACCCCGGTGAGTGTCACTGGATTACAGTCAAGAATATCCTGAAGTACTTGAGAAGGACAAAGGATGTGTCCTTGGTGTATGTTGGAGAGGAAGAGCTCGTTGTAAATGGTTACACGGATGCTAGCTTCCAAACTGATAGGGACGATTCAAAGTCTCAGTCAGGGTTTGTGTTTTGCCTTAATGGAGGAGCTGTGAGCTGGAAGAGTTCCAAGTAAGAGACTGTTGCATATTCTATAACATAGGCCGAGTATATCGCTGCAGCTAACGTAGCGAAGGAGGCTGTATGGAATAGGAAATTCATCGGCGAGCTTGATGTAGTTCCTAGTATTGTTGGTCCCGTAGTTCTCTACTGTGATAACAATGGTGTAATTGCACAATCTAAGGAACATAGATCTCATCAGCGCTCCAAGCACATACTTCGGCGGTTCCATCTTATTTGTGAGATTGTCGAACGAGGAGATGTGAACATTTGCAGAGTGCCGACTAAGGAGAATATTGTGGATCCACTGACAAAGCCTCTCGCGCAGAGAAAGCATGATTGTTATACTAGATCAATGGGTATATGATACCTAAATGATAAACTCTAGTGAGAGTCTTGTGGGTTGCATGTAAACATATATTCTGTCTGCTGTTTATTGTTTATTCATATGATGAATCATGTACCTAGATTTTTCTTTTTACAATTAATGGCATGTTCTTTTATTATGGTTTCTCTATGCGATAGTTGAATGTTAACATAATAAATACCCTTAGAATGTTTGCTTCCATAAGAAATCAAGTACGTGACTTGAATGTGAGAGCCTATGATTTATTTGAAGCTTCATTCTTAAAAGGTCCCTGGTCGTTGTATCATCATAGAAACTAAGGGTGATGATGATACATTAAGACTAGCACTTGTGTTAACTGATGACCAGTTCTGATAGGTCATGATATTGTGATATCAAGTCATCACGTGGGTACTTGTTAATGAACAAGTTGTATTGGACAGACCCAACCTGAGAGTACTTTGTGGATTGTTATCTTAACGTGTCACGAGTAGGTCTCAATTGACAATTGTGTTGTGATCCTTTAACCTGAAGTCACAACATTCATCAGGTGAGGAAGTGATAATACGTTTTGTATCCTAAACTATTATTGTATTTTCTATTTTATATTGTACAAATTATGTCTATTATTAGTTTATTTTTATCATTTTTATGTAAATATTATTGCCACTGACTTTTTCTTGTCTTTTTGCAGGTTTCCAGAAAATTGGCCAAAATGACCTGTCACGCCCCCCTGTCACGCCCTCCCTGGGCGTGACCTAGGGCGTGTCACCCGATCCCGAGGACTCCCGCTGGAAGGGACAGAAAAACGGTCAAAACCGCTGTCACGCTCCCTGACACGCCCTCCCCGGGCGTGTCACCAGGCGTGACCATGGGCGTGTCGCCCTCTGCCGCAAAGCCTGCCGCCGCATTAAATGCCGTTCTGCCACAGCACGCAAACAGTACTGTCACGCCCCATATCACGCCCGTGACATGGGCGTGACACCCTCCTTTTTCGGTGACTGACGGATTTCTGACCAATGATTTGGACATGACGTGCCTGTCACGCCCCCCTGTCACGGGCGTGACCTAGGGCGTGACCACCGACGTACCGAAGCAATCATCCCTCCCGCCAAAATCCAGAGCCCGAGGTCAACATAGTACTATCACGCCCCCTAACACGCCCCCCTAGGGTGTGTCGGAGGGCGTGACCAACCCGAGAAAAAATTCTATAAATTGAGACCCCCCCTCTCCATTTCAGGAAGCTTTGGTTGAGAGGGGGAGGTGCTTCCCCTTTGGTTCTTGAGTTTTTTTCATGCTTTCTCTCTCTCTCTCTCCCCCTCTCTTTGTAATTTTTGTTTAACCCTAGTTTAATCTTAGCTTGTTTATGCTTTCTTTGTAATCTTTGCTCCTGCTTAGTGCTAATTGTAGGGCTAGAATAGGATTTCCATTTCATGCACTTGTAATTTTATTTTCAATAGTGTAGCTTGCCCCTTTTAATTAATAAAAGTGTTCTTGTTTAGCTTGTGTTTAGCTTGTGTTCTTGTTTAGCTTGTGTTGTTCTTATGCTTTACTACTCATCCCCATTCCTCCATTCCATAATGATTAACTAATCCTCCTTGTACTCGATCTTGATGATCCGAGGTTAGAGCGATTATGTTATGATGTTTTAATTAATCTTTTCTTTTTAGGTTAGGGCCTTGAATTACTCTTAATTAATCACGGGTTGGAGGTATATTTTCGATATATACTCTCCGCCTTTGCTTTCATTCTGGGCTAGCCAAGAGGCCGAAAGAATGAAGTGAGCATTCAAGAGTAAAGGGAGTTGTACGCACCCCTCGAGAGAGGCAGACGTCCAAATCTCCCGTATTGGAGTAAAATCCAATAGTGGGGTTCACCGCGTAAAGCAAGTTTTAGGCCTCCGATTTAGACGAGAGTCGGTCGGACCTTCCTAAACTCAGTTGGGCACGACTTCGAGAGAAGCGTGTTCAAGCTTTAGGAACCTCCACGGTCAAGGACCTTTATCCTATTAAGTTTAGATTTTTATCGCATTTTCTTAATTGTCTTTAGCCAAGGTGAATCTTGATCGAGTGCATTTCCAATTCATATTTTTCTACCCTTCGTAGTAATCGTCTTACTTAATAGCTTTACTTAATTACAGTGTTTCTCTTTCTAGTATAGCTTTACTTTCTCCCCTACACTTAGATTTTCTAAAACCCTAGTTTTTTCCGTCGATAAGATAATAGCGTTCGTGTGAGTAAGCATAGCCAACAGTTCCCGGATTTCAATACGACACTTGTGTCCCCTAGCTACAATTCGATAGGCATACTTGCCTCATTGGGTTGCTAGTTCGGTTGCGTTTATTTCCTTCGAACCCTAGCGCGCAACAAGTTTTTGGCGCCGTTGCCGGGGACCCAACTTCCGTTGATATTTTGAAAACACGAACCTATTAATTTTATCACTTCTTTTTCTTATCCTCTTTCTTTAAAATTTTAAAAAAAAAAAATTATCATCGCTCTTAATAGAAACCAACCTCACAATTTTTCTACGCCACCTAATTCTCTCGAAAAGGGCAAAGGGCTTTAAGCGCCACTATCTTGTCTAGTACCTTGCGAACCCTTCACGGGGTAGTCCTTGGGAAGTTCGGGAGTTAATCTATAAAAAAATCTATTTCAAAAAGAAAAAAAAATTTCTAATCTTTTTTCTAGTTTATCCTTTTTCTCTTCCTCTTCTTTTTTTTCTGTTCTTTTAGTGCATGACCCGCGGGAGTCCGTCGATTATTTTGGACTTGGACCACGAAATTGAGCGTACTCTTTGGAGAAGATCGCGATTTCAAGGTCCTACTATCCAAGTGCCGGTTGAGGACTCCGAGTCATTTGCTACTTTAAGAATGGAAGAACCCAACGTAGATGAGGCCGTGCAAAGGACTATGTCCTATTATGCACGACCGAACCTCGAGGGAACAGAATCAAGTATAGTCCGCCCTGCTATAGCAAATAATAACTTCGAACTAAAGCCTAGCATAATTCAAATGGTGCAGCAATATGTGCAATTTGACGGACTTCAAGATGAAGATCCGAACGCACAAATAGCTAGCTTTCTTGAAATTTGCGACACCTTCAAGATAAATGGTGTCACAAATGATGCGATCAGGCTGAGACTCTTCCCCTTCTCTCTAAGAACTAAAACTAAGCAGTGGCTGAACACACTACCGAAAAATAGCATAACCACTTGGAATGAATTAACTGAAAAATTTTTGGCGAAGTATTTTCCGCCAGCTAAAACTGCAAAACTTAGGAACGACATCTCTGCCTTCGGACAAATAGACTCTGAAACCCTATACGAAACCTGGGAGAGATTTAAAGAATTATTAAGACGATGCCCACATCACGCGCTGCCTATATGGTTACAAGTGCAGACGTTTTATAACGGGCTAAATCAAAGCACGAAGCAAATGATAGACGCAGTTTCTGGCGGTACTTTAAATCATAAGACCCCAGAAGCTGCTCTTGAGCATTTTGAGGACATGGCCATGAACACTTATCAGTGGAATGTGCCTAGGTCCCGCCCGAACAAACCTGCAGGTATCTATGAAGTGGACAACGTCTCCCAGCTCGCTCTGCAAGTAGAAATCCTAAGCAAAAAAATCACGGAGATGACTGTTGCCTCCGCCCCTCACGTATGGGAATCTGCAACCCCTATTCCAGAACATTTAGATTATGTTAATAATATGCCTAGAACTGCTTTTAATAATTTTTCTGCTGCAAATTTTCATCCGCCCAGTTTTAATTTTCCGAATAGTTATAACCCTGCTTTAAGAAATCATCCGAACTTTTCATGGAGTAATCCATCGAATGCGATGCGCCCACCCCCGCAAAATGATTTTTCTGCACCACCACCACCACCACCACTTCTTCAAAATTACCCAAAACCTCCAAGCTTGGAGGAATTACTTTCTAAATACATCACCACAAATGACGCTACAATAAGAACTTTAACCGGAAGCGTAAAAAGTTTAGAAAATCAGGTAGGACAGCTCGCGAAAATAATTTCTGAGCGACCCGCAGGGTCTCTTCCTTCCAATACCGAACCCAACCCGAGAGAGCAAGCGAAAGCTATAACTCTTCGGAGTGGGAAGCAAGTCTCCGGTATGGTAAGTGAAGAGCCCGAGGCAAGCTCCGCTTCCGCTTTTAAAAATCAAAGCTCCGCTCCCGTTTTTAAAAATCAAAGCTCCGCTCCCATTTTAAAAATTCTGCCATCTGCTGAAGAAGTAATCACCCCTATTTTAGAAAATAATCTCACTCCACCACCCATCTTCAAAAATAATTCAACTCCTCCATACCCCTCTGAACTTAATAGACAACGTCAAGATGATCAGTACTCCAGCTTCTTAGAAATCTTCAAACAAATCCACATTAATCTTCCCTTTCACAAGGCTATTTCGTAGATGCCGAAATACGGCAAATATCTTAAAGAACTCCTCACAAACAAGAAGAAGTTAGAGAATATTTCGCACGTCACGCTAAACGCCGAGTGCTCCGCCATTTTAACAAATGGTTTGCCGAAGAAAATCAGTGACCCGGGTAGTTTCTCTATCCCGTGTGTATTCGGTGATCTTTTTGTTAAACACGCGTTAGCCGACTTAGGCGCGAGTATAAACCTGATGCCCTTTTCGTTGTTCAAAAAGTTAGGGATTGGTAGCCTTAACCCCACGCATATGAGTATCCAGCTAGCCGATAGATCCGTCAAGTACCCGTTAGGAATAGTGGAGGACGTTCTAGTGAAAGTCGACAAGTTCATCTTCTCGGTGGACTTTGTCATTTTGGGCATCGAAGAAGACGTCGAGGTTCCCCTGATCCTTGGCCGACCCTTCCTTGCCACCTCCCGAGCCATCATTGACGTAAGCAATGGTAAGCTCTTTCTTCGAGTAGGCGACGACGAAGTCACATTTTCTATCACCCCTTCGATGAAGAACACCTTAGTGAACGATGACTCATGTTTTTTCGTAGACGCCGTGAGTGATGATTCTTCCTACTGCCTCTCCGACTTTGAAAAAGAATTTTCTACTTTTTGCTCCTCTTCTCTTACAACTGAATAACTGCAAGGAAGTGATGAATCGTCTTATTGTTTTTCTGAGTTTGAAAAAGAATTTTCTGATTTTTGCTCCTCCTCTTTTCTTCCCACTGAATCTCTACAAGAAGCCATCTTGGCTGCTAGCCCCACCCCTTATTACGTTCCTTATAAAAAAGTTTATGAAGATATTATTTTTGAAAAAGAAAGAATCTCAAAATCCTCTTATGAAGAACCCCCTACCCTAGAACTTAAAGAACTTCCCAAACACCTTAAGTATGCTTTCTTAGAAAAAGATTCCAAGTTACCAGTTATCGTTTCGGCCTACCTCACGGATATGAAAAACGATAAACTTCTTCTAGTTCTACGTAAGCATCGTCGGGCTATTGCTTGGCAAATTTCTGATATCAAGGGCATAAGCCCATCTTTCTGTACACATAAAATTTTAATGGAAGATAATTCGCGTAACTCAATCCAACCTCAGCGCCGTATAAACCCAAACATGAAAGAAGTAGTTAAGGGCGAGGTTATGAAACTATTAGACGCAGGAATTATCTACCCTATATCGGACATTAAGTGGGTTAGCCCCATTCAGGTAGTTCCAAAGAAGGGAGGGATAACCGTAGTTAGTAATGAGAATAATGAATTAATCCCGACGCGGACGGTGACGGGTTGGCGTATGTGCATAGATTACCGTAAGTTAAATGACGCCACCCGCAAGGACCACTTTCCTTTACCGTTTATCGACCAGATTTTAGAACGTCTCTCCGGCCATAGCTTTTATTGTTTTCTCGATGGCCTCTCGGGGTACTTTCAAATACCCATCTCTCCCGAGGACCAAGAGAAAACTACGTTTACTTGTCCCTTCGGCACCTTCGCGTACCGAAGAATGCCGTTTGGATTATGCAATGCACCAGCTATATTCCAGTGATGTATGCTCGCAATATTTGACAAGTACGTAGAAAGCATTATGGAGGTATTCATGGACGATTTCTCCGTGTTCGGCGATTCCTTCGATAGATGTTTAGAAAACCTCGAAAAAGTCTTAGAACGATGCGAAGAAACTAACCTTGCCCTAAATTGGGAAAAATGCCATTTTATGGTGAGGGAAGGGTTAGTTTTGGGTCATAAAATTTCTGCTAAAGGTATTGAGGTAGACGTTGCCAAGATAGAAGTTATTGAGAAGTTGCCGCTGCCTACAAACATAAAAGCTATAAGAAGTTTCCTAGGCCACGCTGGTTTTTATCGTCGTTTTATAAAGGACTTCTCCAAGATCACAAAGCCCCTCACCCATCTCTTAGAAAAAGACGCTTCATTCATTTTTTATGACTCTTGTATTTCTTCCTTTGAATCAATTAAAGAAAAGTTAATTAACGCACCGATTATGATAGCTCCGGTGTGGGACCTTCCTTTCGAGATTATGTGCGATGCGAGTAGTTTTGCAGTGGGGGCCGTATTAGGTCAACGCATATCTAAGAACTTCCACCCCATCTATTACGCTAGTAAAACCCTCACATCTGCACAAGAAAATTACACCACAACCGAGAAGGAGCTCTTAGCTGTAGTATTTGCGTTTGATAAATTACGCCCTTACATTACTCTTTCAAAAATCATTATTTTTACGGACCACTCGGCCCTCAAGTACCTTCTTGCCAAAACGGATGCCAAGCCTCGCTTGATTCGCTGGGTCTTACTCCTCCAGGAGTTTGACTTAGAGATCCGTGATAAGCGAGGAGCCGAGAACTTGGCCGCCGACCATCTATCCAGATTAGATAACCCCTTTATAGAAAAATTAAATGAAAAATCTTTTAATGACTATTTTCCTGACGAGAAGCTGCTTTTAGTTAATACATCTACTTCTCCTTGGTTCGCGCACATCGCCAACTATCTAGTGGCCCGAGTGCTCCCAAAGGAGTTCTCCTCTCAGCAAAAGAAGAAATTCTTTTCTGAGCTGAAGAACTACTTTTGTGAAGACCCACATCTTTTCAAAATGTGTGCGGATCAAGTGATAAGGAGATGTGTTTCTTTTGATGAAGGAATTGATATTCTAAAACATTTGCATGAAGGTCCGACAGGTGGGCACTATCAAGCTGCTCGCACCGCTCACAAGGTGATTTGCGCGGGCTTTTACTGGCCTAGCCTGTTTAAAGACGCGCAAGCCTTTGTGAGCAGGTGTGATAGTTGCCAACGGTCGAGCAACATCTCTAATAAAAATGAAAGGCCGCAAAATTATTTCTTAGAGTGCGAAATTTTCGACCTCTGGGGAATTGATTTTGTTGGCCCCCTTCCTTCTAGCTTCAGAAACAAATATATTTTAGTTGCTGTTGATTATGTTTCACGATGGGCTGAGGCCCAAGCTCTTCCTACGAATGACTCCCAAGTTGTAGTCACGTTTCTAAAAAGATTATTTTCAAGATTCGGTATGCCACGCGCAATCGTTAGCGATCGGGGTTCCCATTTCTGGAAAGCACAATTTTCAAAAATCCTTACCAAATACGGCATTACACATAAGCTTTCCACTGCCTACCACCCCCAAACTAACGGTCAAGTCGAAGTAGTTAATAGAGAAATAAAAAGAATATTAGAAAAGACTGTTTCAACTTCTAGAAAAGACTGGTCAACCAAACTTGACGATGCTCTATGGGCCTACCGAACAGCGTACAAAACCGCCCTCGGATGTACGCCGTATCGGCTGGTCTATGGAAAATCGTGTCATCTGCCCGTAGAGTTAGAACACCGCGCCTTTTGGGCCTTAAAATTTTTAAACTTCGATCCCCACTAAGTCGGTGACCTTCGAAAATTTCAACTAAATGAACTCGACGAGTGGCGCTCTTATGCTTATGAAAATAACTAACTTTATAAAGAGCGGACGAAGCGTTTACACGATAAACACTTAAGGCACCCTAAAAACTTTAAGCCGGGCGACCAAGTCCTCTTATATAATTCTCGTTTACGTTTATTTCCGGGCAAATTAAAATCTCGCTGGTCTGGCCCGTTTTCTATTTTAGAAATATTTCCTTATGGAACTGTTTTAATTTCTCACCCTGATAAGGGTAATTTCAAAGTGAATGGTCAGCGTCTTAAACTGTATTTCTCTGGTGATGATGATGTCAGTCCAAACATTATTAAGTTTCTACTTCACGAACTCTAATCTTGAGCTTTTAATTTTTGGCTAAAAACAATTTTATTTCGGGATAACAATATTTTTGGACAAAATTATTTTTTTGATGCGTCGAGCTCAACGACGCTTTAATCAAAGGGCGCTCTTGGGAGGCAACCCAAGTTATTTTTTTCTGTTTTCTTTATTTTACAATTTTTGCCTCGGACGGCTCCGACAAGCTGAAGCTTCTGCGATCGCCTGCTCCAACATTGCTGAATCTATCACGAAGTCCAAAGAAGACATTCGGAGGAGCGGCATCACTCAGTTTTCGCAGCAAATAAATCCGGGGAAGTACCTGTATTTTAATTCTATCTTTCAATTCTGTACTTTATTTTTCTCTCCTTCTCCAATCCCTTTCTTTAGCCATTGAGGACAATGTCTGTTTTAAGCTTGGGGGAGGATTTCCTCCTTCATTTTTGCATAGTGTAAATAATCTTCTTTTGTATATATTGTAAATATTTCAAAAAAAAAATGAATATCTTAAAATTCCAAAAAAAAGAGAAAAAAATCCAAAATCCAAAAAAAGAGAATATTTCACAAAATTAAATTAAAAAAAATATATGTGTTTTTGAATAGTTTAGACATTTTGGTATTTCAATAGTACCACTAGTTTTTAGTTTTGTTTTACTCAAAATCTCCTATAAATAACTTAGTTAATTATAATATTTCTAATCGTCCTTTTTAATTATGTTTCACAAGTAAAATGTTGGTCATGCTGTGTTTCTAATTCACGGTAGCATATTAAGATGAAATATTTTTCTAAAACTCGCATTTCTATTATGGTTTTTTGTTGTTTATTTCCTTTACTTTCTCGAAAATTCATCATCCACTATTTTCTTTTTCGTTTTTGAATAAGTTTTGTAAAGTCAACTTTTGAATAACGTAGTAGATGTGAATGATCCAAGTCACCTATTATTTCTATTTTCAAGTTAATTTCATCAATCTTCATTTATTATCTAGGACTCGCTTTTTGAAAATTTTTCAAACCTTTGTTTTAAATAAATTCAAAAGCGTGAAAATGATTTAGGCTGTTTTTGTTTTCGTTTGAGCTTTCCTGCCAACCTAAAAACTTTTACCACTAGTTAGCTATTTTTGAGCCTTTTTCCGATTTCATTTGATAGCTCCTCCCTTCATTTCAGTTTCACCAAAGCCAAAATTTCCAACCTATTGAATCACACTAGCCTTTTTGAGTTTCAAAAATTATTTTGACAATTTTGATAGGGTATTTTGTGATTTTTGTGGGAGAAAGGTTTTCGTAAAAAAAAGAGGATGTCGAAAGTGATGTTTATTTTTGTTTGGCGAACTCAAAAAGGAAAATAAAAATATTTATGGCCTTTGTTTTGAAAAAAAAGATGAAAAAAAAAGAAGAAAAAAATAATGTGTATATATTTTTATGAAAGTTTTTGAAACTCTTTGCTTTGGTTTAGTGTGATTTTAAAACCTTCACATTTATCTTTGAATTCCACTCCTGATCATTTTCCTAAACCAAACGTTTCTGTTTTATTTAAGTCCTTTTGATTCACGCTTTTTGATTTTTATTTAACAACTAAGAAAAGAAAAACAGTAAATCAGTTTTAGTTTGTGATTTAAACCTAGATTTTTGTTAATTAAATTGATATAATTATAATGCGTTGCTTGGATCTAGTAACAACTCAATGCGTGTTTTTCATTTTCGTTGCTTTGCTTAAGTCCATTTAAAAAAATCTCATTAAAATTTTGGATGATTTGTTTTTATTAAGTAAAGTTTATAAAAGTTTTACCATACCTAAATAATTGTTTTAGACTTACATTTCACCTTTTCCCTACTAATAATTTCGCATAGTACTTGCGTAGGCATAATTAAACTTTTTGATTAGTCCTTTTTATAAATATCTAGTTTTTATATTTTTGCTTGGGGACAAGCAAAGCTTAAGCTTGGGGGAATTTGATAATACGTTTTGTATCCTAAACTATTATCGTATTTTCTATTTTATATTGTACAAATTATGTCTATTATTAGTTTATTTTTATCATTTTTATGTAAATATTATTGCCACTGACTTTTTCTTGTCTTTTTGTAGGTTTCCAGAAAATTGGGCAAAATGACCTGTCACGCCCCCCTGTCACGCCCTCCCTGGGAGTAACCTAGGGCGTGTCACCCGATCCAGAGGACTCCTGCTGGAAGGGACAGAAAAATGGTCAAAACCGATGTCACGCCCCCTGACACGCCCTCCCCGGGCGTGTCACCAGGCGTGACCATGGGTGTGTCGCCCTCTGCCGCAAAGCCTGCCGCCGCATTAAATGTCGTTCCGCCACAGCACGAAAATAGTACTGTCACACCCCATGTCACGCCTGTGACATGGGCGTGACACCCTCCTTTTTGGGTGACTGACGGATTTCCGACCAATGATTTGGACATGACGTGCCTGTCACGCCCCCCTGTCACGGGCGTGACCTAGGGCGTGACCACCGACGTACCGAAGCAATCATCCCTCCCGCCAGAATCCAGAGCCCGAGGTCAACATAGTACTGTCACGCCCCCTGACACGCCCCTCCTAGGGCGTGTCAGAGGGCGTGACCAACCCGAGAAAAAATTCTATAAATTGAGACCCCCCCTCTCCATTTCAGGAAGCTTTGGTTGAGAGGGGGAGGTGCTGCCCCTTTGGTTCTTGAGTTTTTTTCATGCTTTCTCTCTCTCTCCCCCTCTCTTTGTAATTTTTGTTTAACCCTAATTTAATCTTAGCTTGTTTATGCTTTCTTTGTAATCTTTGCTCTTGCTTAGTGCTAATTGTAGGGCTAGAATAGGATTTCCATTTCATGCACTTGTAATTTTATTTTCAATAGTGTAGCTTGCCCCTTTTAATTAATAAAAGTGTTCTTGTTTAGCTTGTGTTTAGCTTGTGTTCTTGTTTAGCTTGTGTTGTTCTTATGCTTTACTACTCATCCCCTTCCTCCATTCCATAATGATTAACTAATCCTCCTTGTACTCGATCTTGATGATCCGAGGTTAGAGCGATTATGTTATGATGTTTTAATTAATCTTTTCTTTTTAGGTTAGGGCCTTGAATTACTCTTGATTAATCACGGGTTGGAGGTATATTTTCTATATATACTCTCCGCCTTTGCTTTCATTCTGGGCTAGACGAGAGGCCGAAAGAATGAAGTGAGCATTCAAGAGTAAAGGGAGTTGTACGCACCCCTCGAGGGAGGCAGACGTCCAAATCTCCCGGATTGGAGTAAAATCCAATAGTGGGGTTCACCGCGTAAAGCGAGTTTTAGGCCTCCGATTTAGATGAGAGTCGGTCGGACCTTCCTAAACTCAGTTGGGCACGACTTCGAGAGAAGCGTGTTCAAGCTTTAGGAACCTCCACGGTCAAGGACCTTTATCCTATTAAGTTTAGATTTTTATCGCATTTTCTTAATTGTCTTTAGCCGAGGTGAATCTTGATCGAGTGCATTTCGATTTCATATTTTTCTACCCTTTGATGAGTCCTCTTTATATACCAATTTTCGGACTCATCTAGGCTTATTTTCTTGTCTTTGCACACCGTTTAGCGTCATTTGCACTCCTTTTGGTTCGCTACGGTTATTCCACGTCTTGTGCACTTTATTAGCCTATTTCTGTGCGTGTGTGTATTTCCCTTTTGCTATGCATTATATTTATGTCTGTGACTGCCATATCGACATCCCGTCCAGTTTTCCTGCAGGTTCTGGGATCGTGTGGGCGTCCGGGGTAGGATTTTCACCCTGCTTGGCAAAGGAGTCAATGGTCGTGCGTTTTTACCCACGCACGACCGTCGACCTCTTTGGCGCACGATCATCGGTCGTGCGCAGCCATGACCTCTCCTGTGAAAGTTCTGTCCCGGCATATCGCACGATCACCAGCCATACCGCGCACGATCACTGCTCGTGCGTTGCCGGTCGTGCGCAGTCACACTTTCTTTTCCCACTTTTCTGCCTCCATATCGCACGATCACAGGCCATACCGCGCACGACCACTGGTCGTGCGCCTGTGATCGTGCGCGCTGTTTAAATCTGTTTTCTATAAATAGCGCAGGTCCGCCCTAATTTTGGGATCGATCAAATCTCGCGATTTTTCCGCCGTTTCTCGTCCCGAACGAGGGTTTCCGCCGTCTTCCTCCATCTCCCACCTTAGGGAGGGTCTCCGGGCAAGCTTACAACGCCAAATCAACGCCGGAGCACCCTCTCGGCCTCCTCCTTCATCCTCAAGCTTCAAGCGGAGTTTTGACCGAGCTTTCTCCATCAAGCAAGGAAGGGCCGGAGCCGCAATCTACGGATCATTTCAACGAAGAAGACGGGTCCATTGGGAGTGAGTGACAGCCTCCTCTACCCCGGACGCAGTTGAGGACCGAGCTTGGACTCGGATTGACAACCCGGGATTCCAACCGTGAACCCTCAACAAGGCTTCGGATTCGGTCGATTCGCACACCTCTTCCTCTTGTTGTTGTTAGCTTAGTTATTTTCCTTGTATTGATGAAGTACATTTATTGTAATTAACGCTTGTGCTAAATCATGTCTATGTGATTTGTATTTTCGTTATTTATTGTTTGAGGTGCGCCTTATCATTCCACCATCCATCCGCCCTTGCCGCACTAGCAATTGCTAGTGGCGTGCGTTGCGAAGAGGTGCTCACGACCCTCATTCCGCCGTTCTAACCACCTCATCCGCTAGCCTACTCTTCCATCCGCCAAGCGATTCGGTGCATAGCGGCCCGTGTAGTTTCCATCCCGCCTGGCGAAGCAGTGCATAGCGGCCTGCATAGTAGGATTTCCGCCGTTCTCTACACCTCATACGCTTGCCTACTCGCCCATCCGCCAAGCGATTCGGTGCATAGCGGCCCGACTAGTCTTCCATCCCGCCTGGCGAAGCATCGCATAGCGGCGTTGCATAGGAGTAGTTGTTAGGTTTTTACTTTATTTTCCACAACCATCAAAACCCCCATCGTTACCTTCGCCCCGAGGACTTCAATCTCAAGTCCTCCTCGACATTAACTCATCCCTTACTGTGTTCCTCAAGAGACCGACACTCGGGGATTTATTCCCAAACTTTATTACTTGTGCGACCGGTGCGCTTGCCGTTTTCCACGCATCAAGTTTTTGGCGCCGTTGCCGGGGAACACAGTCGTTTGAGTTTTTGAAGAGGTAGATGCGAGATAGTCGCCCTTGTCCATTTGTTCATACCCTGTTTTGTCTTTATTTTAGTTTTTGAAATTGTTTACTTTATTTTTCTTGTCCCTTCCTTGTTTTCCTTTTTTTTTAATATTGCAGATCCTAGTTATTTTATTCTTGTGTGTAGTAATTTCCGGTAAATATTTTTGTTCGCGATGGATTCTGCTGCCGAGTGTCGTATTATTGACGCTTTGCGGAGATGCATCGATGCCATAGCTGTTTCTAATGCCGAGCACTGTTTTCGGTGTATTCTATGTCAAGGTGTGGGCCATATGTTGAAGGATTGCCCTCGCTTGTGCAAGCCTTCTACCTCTGTGGACGCATCCGTAGCAGTCCCCTGTTCGCGGGAGACTACTATGGATAGGCCTACTAGGGTGTTGCCTGGCCCATACACTGACATGGCGCACCTTGCTCGTTCTTTGCCCGTTGAGATTACGGAAGAATCTCTCGCCGCATATAGTTCCTTCATGGGTTCCTCAACCCCTTTTTACGAGCTTCCTCTGAGTGATCATTCTCACTCGGATGTTAGCCCGCAAGGAGTGGATCGGGAACTCATGGACGATCCTGTATGGGACGATGAGAGTGTTCCGATCGTCGACGGGGTGGCATCTGCGGATGATGTTGCGATGGGGCCTGCGCATTCTATGCCTGATTTTGAGAGCAGCCTTGCCCCTCCGCAATTTTTGCCGGAGTTTTCTACTCCTTTTTCTTGTGAGTCGGCTGATGAGGCCGTTATTGTGGATGATTCGGTGCCCGAGGTTGCGCCGAAGTGGGATGAGGATTCTAGTATCTCCGACGGAGAATGTGGATCTTCGGAACACTTCTTCGCACCCCGGTGGGACGAGGAGTATTACCTTTCGGATGAGGAGGTTTGCACCCCCCTATCTGACGAGGCGATCCCCCTTTCCACCGCGGACTTCGAGTTCTCGGATTCTCCCCAATACGACTCATATGACACTGACGATGATCATTATTTGGATCCTGCTGGGAGTGATACCGGGATCACTCCCCCGATTTCTGATTGTTTTTGTCCTTCTTCTCTTTTATTCCTTGATCCCCCTTCCATATCTGAGCCTGTGCGGGTTGATTCTCCGCTGATGTGCTGGGATGACGATGAGCCTTGTGCTCAAGCCGTTGACTCCTACGCGCCTGTGTGGGATGACCCCTTGCTAGGCAAGGATATTTTTTGTGGTGAGATGAGTGAGGACCAGTGCTTCTCCTCATCTTACTTCCTATTTCCTCTACCTGTGCGTCGCAGGTATTATTACTCAGGTAGAGGGGTAACTGCTCTTTCTCCGTATCGGTACTTGCTACCGCAACGGATAATGGAACAGTTACCTGTTCATCTTCTCTTTCATAGGCCCATTAGCTAGAACTTTTCTTTTGCTGAATAAGTCGTGCTGGGATGACAATAACCCCAGTAGTTATCTTAAATTTCTGCATTTTACTTTTTATGTCTAGCTTAGTTTAGTATTTCTTTTTGTATATTTTTCTTTTGTTTTTACGGAGCTCACCCCTGCAGGTATTCATGGAAACTACGCATTGGCGGGGTTGTGATTCTTCGTATGGCGGGCCTGCTTCTAGTTTTCACGCGTCTTCTGGTATGCTCACTAGCTGAGCATTGGGTAACCTCTTCCCTTAGCTCTTTTTGGTTTAAATTTCTCTATCATTTGATGTGTTGTTTAGTCTAAGTCTGGGGGAGAGCATGTTTACCTTTTGCACGTGCACATTTCTTTTGCATACTAGAAGCTTTTCGTGTTTTATTTTGTTTATGTTCATTGCATCGCACACCACTGCACCCATATGAGCGCGAGCTTAGCGGTTTGCGTGTCATGAGTTGAACCTGTATCTTTGTTAGATTTGGAAAATTTATGTGCTAGTTTAGGATTGCGCGACGGAGTAAAATGTTGGCCTTGCTGTGTTTCTAGTCAACTGCTCTCGTTTTGTATAGAAATTTGAGTAGATTTAATTTTTCTGTATGCTTATAGCTTTATATTTTTCTATCTGCGTAAATTCTTTTTTATTCTACTCAAAAGTTGGTGAATCCGGTGTGAATCAAACGGTAGCGTAGGAATGTGTGTAGCCGCCACTAGACTCGTATTGCTTGAGTCGGGAGGAAGGATTATCTTTCTCGGTTGCTAAGAACTTGCCCCAAGCTATTCTTGAAGCATTGGTACACGGTTAGTCTAGCGTGAGAGTGATGTAGGCCATCTTTTGGCCCGGTTGAGCTTTGTACCGTTCCTAACGTCATATCCTCGCTACGCCCCTTTGTGCCTACCCTTTCTTTTGATTCAGCTCCACCTATATTTCACCAAAGCCTTATAGCCTATCCTAGTCGCGCACCCAAGTCGAGCTTAATGTTTTATATTTTCATGTTGGGTTGTGATGTGGTGTTATTATTTGTGAAAATGTGGAAGTGCTTCCAAGTTATATCTGCTGAAATTGTGAAAATAAAAAGATGAAAAAAGAAAAGAAAAATATTTGAAAAAGAGAAAAAGAGAAAAGAGAAAGAGAAAGAAAAAGTTTGATTGAAAATCTTTTGGAGATGATTTTGATTTGGAGTAGGCGGTGCACACACCCATTTAGTAAAAGTTAAGTCTGGGGGTGTGGTGCACCCGTATTTATTTTGTGGGCAGCGGGTACTAGTTTTGTACGTTAGCTCTTTTGGGTTAGGTGCATAGCCGTCATGTTTATCTTTGCTTTCCTCACCTAATCCCAAGCCCCGTTATTATCCTAAAGTCCTACGGACTTGCGCTTGAGTTGACTAGTGCCGTGGAGAGAGTGCGAACGGGCAAGCTTATGGTTTCCGACATTGGTGGATTCCTTTGGGGGTAATCTTGAGCCCCGGTCTTCGGCAATGCTCACCTCAGTGGCCTGCCTACTTTCTCCCTGCGTAGGACCGGATGATTCACCGTGATTCCACTTTTGAGTAATAATAAATTTTTAATACGCATTGTGAAAAATATAAAATATTTTGTATACTTAAAAATTTCCTCTACTTTATTTTTTATGCACGCGAGCATGCGACTTCGCATGGTACTCCGTTTTGCAATTTCTTTGTTAGCTAGTTCATTTTCCCTGTCTGCTTAGGTTTTGTTTGCTCGGGACGCGCAAATGGTTAAGTCTGGGGGTGTGATGAGTCCTCTTTATATACCTATTTTCGGACTCATCTAGGCTTATTTTCTTGTCTTTGCACACCGTTTAGCGTCATTTGCACTCCTTTTGGTTCGCTACGGTTATTCCACGTCTTGTGCACTTTATTAGCCTATTTCTGTGCGTGTGTGTATTTCCCTTTTGCTATGCATTATATTTATGTCTGTGACTGCCATATCGACATCCCGTCCAGTTTTCCTGCAGGTTCTGGGATCGTGTGGGCGTCCGGGGTAGGATTTTCACCCTGCTTGGCAAAGGAGTCAATGGTCGTGCGTTTTTACCCACGCACGACCGTCGACCTCTTTGGCGCACGATCATCGGTCGTGCGCAGCCATGACCTCTCCTGTGAAAGTTCTGTCCCGGCATATCGCACGATCACCAGCCATACCGCGCACGATCACTGCTCGTGCGTTGCCGGTCGTGCGCAGTCACACTTTCTTTTCCCACTTTTCTGCCTCCATATCGCACGATCACAGGCCATACCGCGCACGACCACTGGTCGTGCGCCTGTGATCGTGCGCGCTGTTTAAATCTGTTTTCTATAAATAGCGCAGGTCCGCCCTAATTTTGGGATCGATCAAATCTCGCGATTTTTCCGCCGTTTCTCGTCCCGAACGAGGGTTTCCGCCGTCTTCCTCCATCTCCCACCTTAGGGAGGGTCTCCGGGCAAGCTTACAACGCCAAATCAACGCCGGAGCACCCTCTCGGCCTCCTCCTTCATCCTCAAGCTTCAAGCGGAGTTTTGACCGAGCTTTCTCCATCAAGCAAGGAAGGGCCGGAGCCGCAATCTACGGATCATTTCAACGAAGAAGACGGGTCCATTGGGAGTGAGTGATAGCCTCCTCTACCCCGGACGCAGTTGAGGACCGAGCTTGGACTCGGATTGACAACCCGGGATTCCAACCGTGAACCCTCAACAAGGCTTCGGATTCGGTCGATTCGCACACCTCTTCCTCTTGTTGTTGTTAGCTTAGTTATTTTCCTTGTATTGATGAAGTACATTTATTGTAATTAACGCTTGTGCTAAATCATGTCTATGTGATTTGTATTTTCGTTATTTATTGTTTGAGGTGCGCCTTATCATTCCACCATCCATCCGCCCTTGCCGCACTAGCAATTGCTAGTGGCGTGCGTTGCGAAGAGGTGCTCACGACCCTCATTCCGCCGTTCTAACCACCTCATCCGCTAGCCTACTCTTCCATCCGCCAAGCGATTCGGTGCATAGCGGCCCGTGTAGTTTCCATCCCGCCTGGCGAAGCAGTGCATAGCGGCCTGCATAGTAGGATTTCCGCCGTTCTCTACACCTCATACGCTTGCCTACTCGCCCATCCGCCAAGCGATTCGGTGCATAGCGGCCCGACTAGTCTTCCATCCTGCCTGGCGAAGCATCGCATAGCGGCGTTGCATAGGAGTAGTTGTTAGGTTTTTACTTTATTTTCCACAACCATCAAAACCCCCATCGTTACCTTCGCCCCGAGGACTTCAATCTCAAGTCCTCCTCGACATTAACTCATCCCTTACTGTGTTCCTCAAGAGACCGACACTCGGGGATTTATTCCCAAACTTTATTACTTGTGCGACCGGTGCGCTTGCCGTTTTCCACGCATCACCCTTCGTAGTAATCGTCTTAATTAATAGCTTTACTTAATTACAGTGTTTCTCTTTCTAGTATAGCTTTACTTTCTCCCCTGCACTTAGATTTTCTAAAACCCTAGTTTTTTTAGTCGATAAGATAATAGCGTTCGTGTGAGTAAGCATAGACAACAGTTCCCGGATTTCAATATGACACCTTTGTCCCCTAGCTACAATTCGATAGGTATACTTGCCTCATTGGGTTGCTAGTTCGGTTGCGTTTATTTCCTTCGAACCCTAGCACGCAACAGGAAGAGCGTGCTTTGATGCAGTCTAAAGTCTTCCTTGAGAAAGGGTGATGATAAGGGTAGTTGTTGGGCACGTTATAAATCATTTGGGTGTTTGTGTGTGAGCAGATATGGGATTTGTCCTCCTATATGTCAGGAGTTACATCCATGGGCCCCTTGATGGAACTGGACAGAGAAATGCATGACCATGCTTGGTTGAGTCAATATGTGATATTGGACTCACCATTCTCTGGAAGTCTGTTCTAGATCAGGAAACTAGGATTAAGCTATTATGAGGGTGACATGGTTCATGCCTCTAGTTCTTTTCGGATGTAAGGGACAAAGGGACAAAGACAACGCTGGGACATTGTTCATAAAGGCTTATGAGTTATGAACTCTTATTGCTTGGGGAGCAATGATGCATTGCTAGATGCCGCTCATTGTTTGTGAGGTTTTTGGTTTCATACTTTCAAGATCAAGTGGGAGACTGTTGGAGTTACCATGGTGATCTAGAAGTGGTCAAACATGTTATCTCACTTCCAACGCGATATTAGCCTGCAGGGTCGCACATAAGAGCATGTGGAGAAGTTGGAAGATTGACTGTGTTGGTAAGGGTTACAAATCACCACAAAGAATGGGTTCGGGCAAACGTTGCCAAAGGAATTTCGTCGAGCGTCGTCCAGTATGACTCGCCGACTAAGGCAAAGTTGTCGAGAGTCGACAGGAGTCGTCGAGTATGTCTCGTCGACTAAGGCAAAGTCATCGAGAATCGACGGGATTCGTCGAGTATGTCTCGCCGACTAAGGCAAAGTCGTCGATAATCAATCTGCTGATTCGTCGAGAATCAAGGACTGAGTCATCGAGACTGTCTGTTGATTCTCGCCGAATATGGCTTCTGATTCTCGCCGAATATGTCTGTTGATTGTCGCCGAATGTGTCTTCTTGATCCCGCCGACTGATTCTCGCCGAACCTGTGCTGATTCTCGGCGAATGATTCTGAAACCCTTACCTGGGTGGTCTGCGGATAGCGATACTCTTAGGTCTATTTATGTCTTTGGTATAAATAGAGACTTAGGGTTTTGGGAAATAGTAGATCGGGTATTTTTCCTGTGGATCAAATCGAGCCCGACGGAAAGCGTTCCGCCGTTCTGCCGATCCGTCGATTCCCGAACCCTGGCGGACAGAAGTGTTCTGCCGCTCGTTCGCTCCGCCGACCTCCTCTCCAGCGACGGTCGCCAGTGTTTCTCTTCCTAGAGCGGACCTAGCAGTCCGTAGAAGTGCAAGGTGCAGTCGATCTCCTTCCTGATCTTTCGTGCCACGAAAAGCTCGGTGTTCTTCCGCTCGTGTGGATTTCTGCAGAGACGTAGACGTTATTCAACGTAGAACTCGCCACCGAAAAGGACTCAAAGCTTGGAGCATCTCCGTTGAGTTGTGACTTAACGCCACTAAGGTAATTTTTGCCTAGTTGTTTGTTAACTTCTTGATTCAATATTCATGGCCCGATCCCATCTCTTTTGGGTTGTTCTTGATGTTTTATTTCTTCCGCTGCATGCACAAGCATTGTGCTATCCTCTTAGAGAAGCCCAACAAATATGTCTTACCCTTTATTGACAATTTCATCTCACAAAAAGGGAAGACTGGTCTAGGTTTTAAGGGAAAAACTAGGGCAACCAATTCATAAAGAAAAGGTAAGGCCCTAGTTAAGCCTCAAGCTGCAAAATCCCCTATCTTCTTTAGGAAGGTGATGAATCCTACAAACAAGTATGATAATGAAACAACTCATGGTCACTGTGAGTATGGAGTTCACCTTGGAAAGCGTGCAAATGACAAGAGGAAACTCTATTGGCAAGCCCATCAGATTCAAAAGGAATTCATGGGGTTTGCTGCTCCAGCACCCACACTCAAAAAGACTATTGGCAACATAACTGTGAAGTCTGTACCTAAGAAAAGGTATAATAGATTTTAGTGTTGGTGTTGTGGAAAGATAGGCCACTTTGCCTTGGACTTTTGGTTTAACACAAGTGTTAAAACCAAGAGTAATTTACCTATCAGAAAATCTGTAGGTAAACCTTTTGTTTCCAAGACTAAACGGAACCTAGGACCCAAAAAATAACTTGGGTTCTAAGGATGAGTAATCCTTTATTTGTTGCAGGTGAATCAAAGTGACCATACCCCTATATGGTACTTGGATAGTGTCTGTTCGAGATATATGACTGGAACAAGAAGAATGCTGAGGGACTATATACCCATTGAGAATAGTCCCAAAGTCATCTTTGGTGGATAAGAAAAAGGTGTCATCAAAGGATTTGGTAACATCTATAGTGACCAATTACTATCACAAAAGTGGCTTATGTGAAGGGTCTAAAACACAACCTGATAAGCATAAGTCAGCTTAGTGATCTAGGTTATGACATCTCCTTTCACAAAGAGGAGTGCCAAATTAAAAGGTCATGTGATCAAGAGATTATTTTGGCTGGCACTAGGAAAGGAAATGTTTATTGTCTTAACCTAGACTGTGAGTTAAACAACTCACCTATTTACTTAGTTGCAGATGAGAAAGCCTCACTATGTGTCAAATGGCACAAGAGGCTAGCTCATTTGAACTATAAGTCCATAGGACTACTGTTCAGCATGGGGTTGGTGAGGAATGGTCCTCATGTCAAGTGCATGAAAGAAGGAGTGTGCTCAGCTTGCCAAAAGGGAAAACAGACCAAGTCCTCTATTCCAGCACTAGATACCAAAGATTCAGTGAGATGTCTATATCTCTTACATTTGGATTTGTTTGGTCATATGCCAGTTCAAAGTCTTGGTAGGAAAGCATACACATAAGTTGCTGTGGATGAATATTCTAGATACGCATGGGTGTTATTCTTAAGGCAGAAATCTGAAACCCCTAGTATTTTCCATACTTTTGTTAGACAAGTTAAGAAAGAATTTAATAATTCTGTTGTCAAAATCAGAAGTGACCATGGAACTGAATTTCAGTCTGAATGTATGATAAAATTCTGTGAAGAACTTGGGATTCTTCAGGAGTTCTTCTCACCTAGAACACCTTAGCAAAATGGGATTGCTGAATGAAATAATAGAACTCTCATTGAGGTTGGTAGAACCCTACTCAGTGACACTACTCTCCCTGAATATTTCTAGGCATAGGCAGTAAATACTGCTTATCATGTTCTCAATAGAGCATCCATTAATAAGAAACTTAAGTTGACTCCTTATCAGATTTTAAAAGACAGAAAACCAAACATTTCTTATTTCAGAATCTTTAGTAGCAAGTGTTATGTCTTAGTGAATGGTAAGCACTACCAACCAAAGTTTGCTACCAAATCCCTAAAAAGGATATTTGTTGGGTACAGCAACAACAAAAGGGCATACAGGATCTACTACTTGACTTCCCAAGTTGTAGAAGAAACAGTTCATGTTGTCTTTGATGAGTCTAGATTGATTAACAATGAATTATCTAGTGTTTCAGTTAGTTCTTCAGGTCTAACAGATAGGCTGGACAAGATGACCATCAATGATGAAGCTCCTGCTAGGATGAATGATGCATGTTGTACAGGGGGAGAACAAAACACACTGGAAGTAGAGGAAAATGAAGAAGGTCATGAGGTAGATAGGTTTCCTCTAGCAAGAAGACACCTAAAGGATCATCCAGCTCAACAGATAATTGGAGATGCAATTCAAGGTGTTCTAACAAGGAGCAAAAGCATGAACACAGTTTTGTGTTCTCGCTTTTTTTCTCAAATAGAACCCAAAAAGTTTGAAGACGCAATTCTAGATGCTAACTGGGTTGATGCAATGCAAGAAAAGCTGAATCAATTCAGGAGATGCAAATCGTGAAAATGGTTCCTAAACCTAAGGATTACATTATCATAGGAACCAAGTGGATTTACAGAAACAAACTTGAAGAAAATGGAACAATCATCAAGAACAAGGCTAGGATGGTAAAAAAAGGTTGCAGAAAAGTGGAAGGAATAGACTTTGATCAAACCTTTGCACCAGTAGAAGGACTGGAGGCTATAAAGATGTTCCTGGACTATACAGCCTATCAAGGGTCAATGTATTTCAGACTGATGTGAAGTAAGCATTTCTAAATGATGAACTGAAAGAGGAAGTCTATGTTGAACAACCCTCAGGTTTTGTAGATCCTCACTGTCCAAATTATGTATATAGGCTTAGGAAAGCCCTATATGGTTTGAAACAAGCCCTCAGGGCTTGGTATGAAACCTTGTTTGCTTTCCTTATTGAGAATAAATTCTCAAGAGGAAAGATAGATAAAACTCTATTCTATAGGGAATCAAAAGGCAAGATAATCTTTGTCTAGATATATGTTGATTACATTATCTTTGGATCTACTGAGAAAAACCTTTGTAGGAAGTTTGCCAAACTTATGCAAGGGAAGTTTGAAATGAGTTGTATGGGTGAATTGAAGTTCTTTTTGGGACTTCAAGTCAGATTGACTGATAATGGACTATCCATATCTTAGTATAAGTTCACTAAGGAGTTGATTAAAAAGTATGGATTGGACTCAGCTTCCACTATGAAAACACCAATGGGAACAAGTATGCTTATAGGCAAAGATGAGGTAGGAAAACCTGTTGAAGAGTCTTTGTATAGAGGGATAATTGGCTCCCTACTTTACTTGACTGCTAGTAGGCCTGATATCATATATGCAACATGTGTCTGTGCCAGGTACAAAGCATACCCTAAGGAATCACATTATACTGCAGTTAAAAGGATTTTGAAATATCTCAAGGGCATACCAAATCTAGGTCTTTGGTACCCTAAGAATAGAGATTTAACACTAACCGGTTTCTCAGATGCAGATTTTGCAGGATGCAAAGAAGATAGGAAAAGTACTATAGGAACCTGTCAATTCCTAGGAGGAAGACTGGTGTCTTGGTGTAGCAAGAAGCAGATCAGTGTAGCTATATCAACAAATGAGTCAGAATATGTTGTTGCAGGCAGCTGCTGTACACAACTATTGTTGATAAAGCATCAACTAGAAAATTATGACATCAAGGTTAGTAGAATTCCACTATTCTGTGATTCTACTTGTGATATTTCTATTGCTAAGAATCCTGTATCACACAGTAGAACAAAGCATATAGAAATTAAATTCCATTTCATCAGAGAACATGTAGAAAAAGAAAATATTAGTCCATAGTTTGTGAATACAAGTAATCAAATTGATGATATTTTTACAAAACCTCTGGATGAAACTAAATTCAATTATTTTAAAATTGAATTAGGTATGTTAAATCTTAATTAGGTTAGCATAAGCTACCTTTAGTAGAACATGTAAGCTCAAGTTTTCATAGGAAATTTGTCTAAGTACCAAGTTTGTGTCGACACAAGTAGACCTTGTGTCTACACTCTCAGTATTTTGTGTCGACAAAGAAAATGGATGTGTCGACACAGGAATAATATATGTGTCGACTGAATAAAAGGTGTCGACACAACTATGTCGAGACCATATAACTAGAGAACTTTTGTGTCGACACACAAGAGTTGGTCTCGACACAACATGTCGAGACTTTCAGTTAGCTGGTTTTTGAGTCGACACACAAAAATCAAAGTCGATACTCTGTATCGAGACATGTCGACATCTATGTCGACACAAACATAAGTATGTCGACATACACATGTGTCGACTAAACCTTAGTATTGTCGAGACCTAGACCTATTCTGTCGACACATATAAGATTTTGTCGACTAGTCCTAGTGCTAAGCCGCGTCTTTTGAACTCCCTTTTACACTTAGACTATAAATAGGTGAAGGCAAAATCTGGTCGACTACACTTTTTGATTTACTGGCTCTGCACCCTCTGTCGATGAGAATCATCTTTCCTTCTCACCTCCATCTCCCTCTTTCGATATTGGAGCATCATCCAGAAGAAAAGGTGAACGAAGGATATGAGCTGGTCCGTGGTGGGTTCACAACAGCATCACCAAAGATTTAGGGAGTAATTGCCCTAATCACAGACATCGGTTTGGAATTCTTGGTCTCTAAACAAACAAAGATATGGAAGAAAGAAGTTCTGGAATTTTAATCTTCTGCAACTACAGACGCAGACGGGAAGAAGATGAAAGCAATAGTTCAAGATACCCGGGTAAAGATTACCTTGAAAACAATCTGACACGCACTCCAACTCCCAAAGGTTAAGGAAGAAGATGACGTACAACCATCTATTATTAAGTAGGCCTTAGAATGGTGTGGGTTAAACCCAAAAACTAAGATACGATCATCTATCATTCGAAAAGGGATGAATTATTAAAGGAAGTTCCTTTCTGAGATTGTAGGGAAGGTCATACTGTGCAAAATAGGTGGACATCACAGAATCTCAACCACCATGTTCCACCTGATGACCAAGATCATTTTCAAGATCAAGACTGATTGGACAACCATAGTCTTTGATAAGTTATGTAAAGGTATCAAGAAAATAAACCTTGGGAGAATTCTGAGTCTATGCATATCATCTGTCATACCAGAAGTAATGAGCCAACTTCCTGGTACAAAAATGAATAATATGACAAGAAATGACACCAGGATTCTGTCAAGATGGGATAGGGTGTTGACTAAGGAGGTTACTACTCCTCAAAAACAGACCAAAACAATACAGAAGAAGAAGAAAGTTGTTCAACAAGAAAAATCATCTAGTGATTCAGAAGAAGAGGTGGTCTTCAGTTTTAATGAAGACATGCAACAACAGCAAGATGGACAAGGACATGTGGACAGTAGTATGCTCCAGAGCAATACAAAATTTCTACTCCAGGAGGAGAAGACCCTACACCAGCTGTAAAAGACACTATAATTCCTGATCTACCTGATCAAGGGGGAGTAAATGATGTTGCTACACAAGAAAGTGAATTTGCAGCTGATATAGTGATGGATATAGTTTTTTATATAAATAAGGAAGCACTACTTCATGTAGAGGAAGATGCATTTGAGGTGCATATAAAGGATACTGCTCAGATTGGGCAAGTAAGTATATCCTTCCTAGAAAGGTCACTGGACAAGGACATGGAAGTCCAGGGAAAACAATGTATTTTACCAACTAATCTTATTCCTCCTATTCAAATGTTGCAGGAAGTAACCTTGGAGGAGTTGTTCCCTGACTCACCAGCAGTAAGGACTGAGGGGGAGCAACAACCACAGGACAAAGAACTTCTAGAGACTGAGGGCGAGGAATTGCTGAAGGATAATGTAGACAAAGAGAATGTTGACATAGAAAGTTCATCTTCTGATGATGATGAAGCCAACTTGGCTAAGAAAAGGAAACTTGCTGAAATGAAGAAGAAAAGCTCTGGCTATAAGAGGGCCTTACAAACAGCCACACCACCTCCAGCTCCAAGTATGGACTTAAATTACTTAATGGTCCAATTGCAACTAAAATTGGATGCTCAAAGGACTGCTCTTGAATAGTATGTGGATGAATCTCATAAGGAGATGCAAAAGCAGCTTGCTCAGGAAATCAAGTCAATCAGATTATATGTGAGTCTGTACAAGAAAGAAATGATAGAATTCTTTGAGAAAGGAGGCCATGCAGTTGTGTATCTGGCCACTCAGCAGCAGGAACTGAAAACTCAAGTTGCTGATTTGGCAAAGAAACAAGACTATATCTTAGAAAATCAATTTTGAACATATGAGAATCTCACGGATTCTCATAAGGAAATTCTCACAAAGATTGCAGCCCTAACTATTGTTGTCAAAACAGAAGTTACAAAACTTTTTGAGACTGATCTAGATGCGGTCAAAACGGCTATAGTAGCTGCCCAAACAGCTATTATAACTAAAATTCATAAATTTAGGGTCTACTTTAGAGAAGGGATTGATCATCATGAAGATCAAGTCAGGTTTCACAAGAATGATCTCAGAGATCATATTGAAAGAGAAGTCCTAAAGGGGGAGAGAGTGTTAGTCTCAGCTAGTTCTGAGCATGCAAAATGGGTTTCCAATACCATCAAAGCTACTCTTGGCTTCCCTCCTTTATGTGATTATGATAATACGGCTGAATCTTAAATACAACATGCATATGTATAGGGAGATCATCCAGAAGTTGCTCAGGTTATATATCCTCCTGCTAATTTTGAGATGGTTCATGACACAGTACAGAAAATTTACAGCCCTCCACAAGAGGCACAGAATGTGGTCTTTGAGAAAGTTGAAATGTTAGAGGCTGCCAAAGAAGCTCAAAGGGTAGAATTTCTATCTAAGAAGAGATTCAGAGAACTGTATGAGTTAAAGCCAAACTTTGAACAATGGAGCCCTACATCAAGGAACATCATTCTGACTACATGGAAGGTTGTTTAGGACAAGATCTATGATTGGGTAAAGTGGTACTCAGAGCAGGAGTGGAATAAATATCAAGCTAGATAGGAAGCAATTCTTCAGCATAGGAGGAGTGCAAAAGCTGGGAAGCTACCTGCAAATGCTATAGAGCCCAGCAAGTATTTTCCTAAGCCCTTTGACTACTTTGAAAGGCACAAAATAAAAGATGAAGAACTAAAGAAAAAGGATCTTAAAGGAAAGAAGCCTGCTGAAGATACAGAACCAGCTGTGAAGGCAAAGAAAAAGTCTAGTCAAGGCATTATCATAAGGGAGCCAAGCAAATCTTAGAAAAGTTAGGCTTATGATATAAAACAATGTAACTTTTTTATTTTTGCTCTAAGAGAAAACATGTAAAATAAATATTTTCTGCTTATTAAAATCAGTTTTACTTTTTATTTTGGATTGTTTACATTGTTTGAATGTTTACTTGCACCGGAATGAATGTACATCTATGTATTATTTGTTTTATCTTGACTGGTGTATATCTTTGACTAAGGGTTATGACTTCTCCAAATAGGGGGAGATTGTTGGGTACACAAGAAGTATGTACCAGATTTGGAGAAGATTCATCCTAGTAAATGATATACATCAATATGTATTTGATGTATGTTTATGTCTCCTTGTGAAGGGTTAAGGATTGAAGAAAAATATTCTAAGTACAAGTGTCGACACTTGTGAAGAATTTTGTCGACACTTGTGAAGAATTGTGTCGACACATGGGACTTGTGTCGACACCAGCAGCAAAGCATTGTGTCGACACCTAAGAATTTTGTCGACACCAAAACCAGAAGTTTTGTCCACACCAGAAGCCATATTTGAGTCGACACCCAGAAATTGTGTCGACACCCAGAAGCTATGTCGACACCAAAAGCAACAATTGTGTCGACACTTAAAGCAAGACTTATGTCTCACCTGAGGCAAGGATTGTGTCGACACCTAAAGTATTGTCTGTGTCGACACCCAGCAGTTATATTGAGACCAAGAGTAGTTGTGTTGACACAATGGACTTGTGTCGACACATCCAAATAGAAGATGTGTCGAGAAGTAGAAGAATGACTGTGTTGACACTTGGAGTATTGTGTCGACATTTTAAAGACTTGCGTCGACACTTTGTCTACTTGTGTCGACACAAAAGAAGCAGATTGCTGAGTGGATCATGCTGTGTTGTAGAATCTCTAAGGAATCAACTGTCATGACTGGTGGGTCGACAACTATCATTACCAACAGGTCTGACACCTTTATCAGAACTAACAGAAGGTTATTACAAACCAGATCAGCCAGTAACCATGAGGAATCTCTATATAAAGGGCTGATCCTTAACAAAAAACAATAACTCAGAAAAGGCCAGAAAAGCCATCAACAAAGAGAGAGAAGATTCACAACAAGAAAAGGGGGAACCCTTTAAGAAGGCAGATCTAGAACAGTCTGTAGAGAAGGTTCAAATCTTATTTTGAATTCAAGGAAGGAGATGACAGTGGATAAACTTCTACATCAAGAACAGTCCAACCTTATTTTGTTCAATCAAGAAGCTTTGAAACAGCTAAGTCTTGTTGGGACTAAAGATCAAGAACTGATCAAGAAAAACATCAATAGAGGGATATATCTGGAGATATCTTTTGTATATCTTTTATTGAACAATTACTTGTAGGATCAGTTGTAGATCTGAGCTGTAAGCCTATATTTATAAAGGCTTAGGTTGGGCTGTGAGCCTGAGTGGTAAGACTTGCAAAAGTCTGAGTTGTAAGCCTAGAGATAAGGGCTGAGGTAGGGCTGAAGCCTGAGGTAGGATTCTGGGAAGGATCTGAGGTAGGACTTGCAAAAGTCTGAGGTGTAGGTGTTGAGTTTCTCTAATAGATTGGCACAACACTTGTGCACGCAGCGGAAGTAATAAAATCTAGAACAACCCAAAGAGATTGGATCGGGCCATGCACGTTGAATCAAGAAGTTAATACAATAAGGCAAAAATTACCTCTTGGGTGTTGAGTCTCAACTCAACAAAGATGCTCCAAATGTGATTCCTTGTCGGTGGCGAGTTCCACGTAGAATAATATCTACGTCTCGGCAGAAATCCACACGAGCGGGAGAACTCCAAACTTCCGTCATACGGATGGTCGGAAAGAAGATCGGCCTCACCTATGCACTTCCCACGGACTGCTAGGTCCGCGTCAGGGAAAGCAAGACCAGCGACGGTCGCCGGAGAGGAGGTGGTCGGCGGAGCGAACAGCCGGCGGCGGAACGTTTCCGTCCGGCAGGATTCGGGAATCCGCGGAGCGAACGAAGAACGGCGGAACACTTCCGTCGGATTCGTCTCGGTCAAAGGGCCAACGATCGCTTCGATTCGATCAGATCTTATTCCCGAAAATCCTAAGTATCTATTTATACCAAAGGCATAAACAGACTTAGGAATATCGCTATCCGCAGACCACCCAGAAAATTAGGGTTCCAGAATCGGCGAGAATCACCTAGCAGATTCGATGAGAATCAATCGGCGAGAATCACATAGGATCGGAGAGAATCAGTCGGTGAGTATCAGTCGGCGAGAATCAGAGTACAATACTCGACGATTCACATCGAACGTGGGTTGACGATAATCATCGACCTGCGGTCGACGATACTCGTCGACCCGCATTCGACGATCGTCAACCTTCGGTCGATTATCGTCGACCCTCGGTCAACTATTCTGACCAAACCTTTTCAAGGCAACATATTTCCTAACCCGACGATCGTCTAAGGCAACACTTTGCCCATAACCCCATTCAAGGTCGGTGATTGGTAACCTTTACCAACACAGTCAATCATCCAACTTCTCCACATCTCTTATGTGCGACGCTGCAGGCTCATATTGCGTTGGCAGTGAGATTACATGTTTGACCACTTATAGATCACCATGGTAACTCTAACATTCTCCCACTTGATCTTGAAAGTATCAAACCAAGAACTTCACAAACAATGAGCGGCATCTAGCAATGCATCATTGCTCCCCAAGCAATAAGAGTTCATAACTCATAAGCCTTCATGACCAATGTATCAGCGTTGTCTTTGTCCCTTTGTCCCTTACATCCGGAAAGAACTAGAGGCATGGACCGTGTCACCCTCGTAATAGCTCAATCCAAGTTTCTTGATTCAGAACGGACTTCCAGAGAATGGTGAGTCCAATATCACATATTGACTCAACCAAGCATGGCCATGCATTTCCCAGTCCAGTTCCATCAAGGGGCCCATGGATGCAACTCCTGTCATACAGGAGGACAAATTCCATATCTGCTCACACATAAACACCCAAATGATTCGTAACATGCCCAACAACCACCCTTATCATCAACCTTTCTCAAGGAAGACTTTAGATGGCATCAAAGCACGCTCTTCCTCACTTGATGAATGCTGTGACTTCAGGTCAATGGACCACAACACCATTGTCAATTGAGACCTACTTGTGACACGATTGAATGACAATCCAAAGAGTAGTCTCAGGTTGGGTCTGTCCAGTACAACTTATTCATTAACAAGTACCCACGTGATGACTTGATATAACAATATCATGACCTGTGAGAACTGGTCATCTGTCAACACACGTGCTAGTCTTAAGGTATCACCATCACCCTTAGTTTCTATGATGATACAACGACCAGGGACCTTTTAAGAATGAAGCTTCAAATAAATCATAGGCTCTCACATTCAAGTCACGTACTTGATGTCCTATGGAAGCGAACACTCTAAGGGTATTTATTATGTTACAATTTAACTATCACATAGAAAAATCACAATAAAAGAACTTGCCATTAATTGTAAAAAGAAACATTTAGGTACAAAATTCATCAAATGAATAAACAATAAACAGCCAACAGAATATATGTTTACATGCAACCCACAAGACTCTCACTAGAGTTGATCATTCAGGTATCGTATACCCATTGATCTAGTATGACCATCATGCTTTCTCTGCGCGAGAGGCTTTGTCAGTGGATCCGCAATATTCTCCTCAGTCGGCACTCTGCAAATGTTCACATCTCCTCGTTCGACAATCTCACGAATAAGATGGAACCGCCGAAGTATGTGCTTGGAGCGCTGATGGGATCTAGGTTCCTTAGATTGTGCAATTGTACCATTGTTATCACAGTAGAGAACTACTGGACCAATAATGCTAGGAACTACATCAAGCTCGCCGATGAATTTCCTAATCCATACAGCCTCCTTCGCTGTATTAGCTGTAGCGATATACTCGGCCTCTGTTGTAGAATCAGCAACTGTCTCTTGCTTGGAACTCTTCCAGCTGACAGCTCCCCCATTAAGGCAAAACACAAAACCTGACTGAGACTTGGAGTCATCCCTATCAGTTTGGGAGCTAGAATCCGTGTAACCACTTACAACGAGCACTTCCTCTCCACCAAACACTAAGAACACATCCTTAATCCTTCTCAAGTACTTCAGGATATTCTTGAATGCAATCCAGTGACACTCACCGGGGTCTGACTGATACCTGCTAGTCATGCTCAAAGCAAAGGAGACATCGGGTCGAGTACACAACATCGCGTACATGATTGATACAATTGCCGAAGTATATGGAATCAACTTCATGCGGTCCTTATCTTCACAAGATTTTGGACACTGGTCCTTAGAGAGATTCACACCATGAGACATGGGCAAAAATCCTTTCTTGGACTAAAGCATATTGAACCGCTTCAACACCTTTTCGATGTACGTACTCTGGGTCAAACCCAGCAACTTCTTCGATCAATCCCTATAGATCTTAATACCGAGTATATAAGTCGCTTCACCCAAATCCTTCATAGAAAAGCAGTGATGAGTCCCTATTTTATACTATATTTTGGACTCATCTAGGCCTATTTCCATGTCTTTGCACACCGTTTAGCGCCATTTGCACTCCTTTTGGTTCGCTACGGTTTTCCACGCCCTGTGCACCTTTTTAGCCCATTTCCGTGCTTGTGTGCATTTACTTTCTTGCTATGTTTATCACTGTTCGCTGTGGCTGCCGCGATCGATGCCCCGTGCAGTTTTCCTGCAGGTTTGGGGATCGTGAGGGCATTCGGGATAGGCGTTTCGCTATTTTTGGCAAAGGAGTCAGTGGTCGTGCGTTTTTGCCCACGCACGACCATCGACCTCCTGGCGCACGATCACTGATCGTGCGCAGCCCGGTCTCATTTGTGGAACTCTGTCTTGAACCTTCCGCACGATCACTGCCATACCGCGCACGACCATTGCTCGTGCGCCGCCGATCGTGCGCAGTCATATCCATTTTGCAAAAGTCTGTCTGGCTATTTCCGCACGATCATCAGCCTTGCCTCGCACGATCACTGATCGTGCGCTGCTGATCGTGCGCGACTACTGATTTTCTGATGCAGGTCTGCAGGTTGCTCACGCACGGGCGCTGACCTTGGTCGCGCACGACCACTGGTCGTGCGCCAGTGGTCGTGCGCGCTATTTATTCTGCAAGCTATAAATACGCTGTTCCGCGAATTAGGGCGAGACAATCGTTACGGAACCTTCGCCATTCCGCCGTTTTCGCCCTCCAGCAGTCCCATTCACCTCCACCTCCATTCCTACCAACGGGAGGACTTTCTCCCGTGATTCCGAAGCATCCCTCATCCTCCGGCGATCCTCCGGCCATTAAAGCTCTTCTCCGAGTTCTTCACCGAGGAAGACGACGAAGCTTGCCTCAAGAACGGACTTAAAGGCCACCGAAGTGACAGCTCGGCGGTACCGGAAGCCCTCCACGGACTGCGCTTGGAAGCGGTTTGACAACCCGCATCTCCGGCCAACACCCGCGAAGGATCTTCACTCTTGTGGTTTAGCTTTCTCCAACCTTTCTTGTTGTATGGTTTATGTATGCATGTATGAACGGATTAATCTCTTTTGCAATGAAATGTTTATGCTTTCATCTTGCTTGTGAGATTCGTTGTTAATGCGCTTCGCTCTCTTTCGTTCACTCCACGCATTTGCTTCACTTCATTTCACTTCACATCACACACTTCACTCACTAGCTTACCGCCCACTCGCCCACCGAAGTACGGCATCGCGGCCGCTACATCCATCTCGCCTTGCGAAGCGGTGATTGCGACCCGCAAAGCTCTCGTTAGTGTAATCGGTCGTAAGACCACCAATCCAAAGTCCTTCTTTTTCCTTTTATTTTACTTAACTCTCATAACGATAGTTTTGGAGTCTAGATCGTTCAACGCCAATTGCATTCCTCAAGAGACCGACATCCGGGGATTCATTCCCAACTTTATTACTTGAGCGACCGGTACGCTTGCCGTATTTTACGCGCATCAAGTTTTTGGCGCCGTTGCCGGGGAATGCAACTGTTGAACGATTATGATTCTGGAAGTATTGCTATAAGAGTTAGTGCTCTTTGATTTTTTTTTTCTTTTGTCTTGTTGTTTCAGTGGATGCAGGGACGTGCCGCGAGAGATCTCGTTGCTTACGATCCTGAGATCGAGCGAACTCTTCGTGCGCAAAGACGTGCCGCTGCTATTAATCCAGTCCGAATGGGAGATCTTTTGAACAATGACAACGGAGTGCATGTTGGAGGTAATCTCAATGACAACCGGAACGGGGATGAGAACGAGGTAAACCCGCCGCATGTCCGAACCATGAGAGACTACACCACTCCCACTGTGGGGAGCATATATCCTGGGTTCGGACCGGCGATCACAAACCAGCAGTTCGAGATCAAGCCGGCAATTCTAAACATCATCCGGAACAATGCGCAGTTTTCCGGAATGGCCACTGAGGATGCCCATCTTCATTTGGCGGATTTTTCGGAAATCTGCGCCACGTTCCGCTATGCTGGGATCGCCGATGACACGGTCAAGCTCCGTCTGTTTCCCTTCTCTCTACGTGACAAAGCCAAGTCATGGCTTCATTCCCTTCCTCCTGGAACCGCCACAACATGGGATGCTCTCACCACGAAGTTCTTAGCCAAATTTCATCCAGTCGACCGTATTGTGAGCATGCGACGTGCCATCGCCAATTTCAGGCAAAACGACCAAGAAAGCTTAGCGGAGGTGTGGGAGCGCTTTAATGAATTGCTGCGGAAGTGCCCAAATCACGGTTTCCAAACGTGGAATCTCGTGGAGAGCTTCTACTTCTCCATCGAGCCTCAGCACCGCGCCATGATTGATGCCGCCTCTGGTGGAACAATTATGAACCTTGCTCCTGAGGATGCTTTGAGAGTTCTGCAGGACACCGCCACGCACAGCGCCTTCTGGACCGCAGGAAGGAATACACCCCGTGGGACAAGTGGAATCTTTGCTGTGGAAGCATCAAGGCCCGCTGCTGCTGCTCCGGTGTTGGCCATCTCATGTCAAGGATGCGGAGGATCCGATCATCACAGCTTCGAGTGCCCTGGACCGGAGGTAACATATGATCCCGCCTTATCTAATGAAACAGTTAATTTTATTGCTAATCAAAACAGGGGTGCGCCGTATGGAAATGCGTATAATCCGGGTGCGAGAAATCACCCGAACTTTTCGTGGAATCAAAACGCGCCAGGCCAACGATGGCAATCGGGGCAGCATCAAAATGATGCCGCCGCCTCCGGAAGCCAACCGCGGCCGCCACACCCGAATTACACCCAAGGCCCTCCCGCTGTGAAAACCAACTCTTTGGCTGAAATGTTTGAGAAATTTGTTGAAGTGTCCCATACTAATATGACTAACCAAGCCGCTTCTATGCGTAAGCTTGAGGCACAGTTGGGCCAATTGGCTCAAATGGTCTCCGAGCGTACTCACGGCACCCTCCCAAGCAACACAGAAAGAAATCCCCATGAACAAGGGAAAAGCTTGGGAGAGGAAAGGCTAGGGAACAACAACGAACTCGTGATTAATTGTATGATCAATGATGTGAAAACGACCGCACTTTGTGATTCCGGAGCATCGAGCAACATCCTCACTCTGCAGGATGTTGAGAAGATGCAATTACAAATTAACACCGATGACCGGAAGTCACTCATTTTAGCTAATGGAGATGTAGTTGCTACCGAAGGCGGTGTGAGGAAAGTTGAGATCGAGGTGAATGGAAAACATTTTACTACTGATTTTCAGGTTATGGGACCTAAAGAAAACGACTCCATTCCAATACTTGGGGTCCCATTCCTGACGGCCAGTGGCGCATCCTTGGATTTTTCCAAAGGATGTGTCATCTGGCCGACCGATGCGTCCGCCATCGATGATATTTCCGCACACCCCTCCAACATTCAAAAAATTGTTTTGCTAAGAAATGCAGGATCCAAGGAAAATTTGGGACTTCAAGTTTTGAACGCCGCCCGTTTGGACGAAATGATCAAGGAAGCACCTCCCGAGAAGACCGATGTAGAGCAAGTGGTAGTGACCGTGAAGGAGATCGAGTCAGTGGAAGACACGGCGATTGTTCCATGTCCCCCAAAAGCGACTGAAGACAATGACATTAGTAGTTTTATTCGGGAGAAATCCCTGAACAATTCAGTTTGTAATAATTCTAATGACTGTGTTAGGCGTAATGTTGCTTGGGCCGATCCGGTCGCCGTCGCGGTGCCGGACATGACGCCATTGATTTCAAAATCTGCGAAAACTGTGGAAAAATCTGCGTGGAAGTCTCCCACGGTGGAGAAGATGAAGGAGGCTAAGCGCCTACGCGATAAGCGTTATTCCACCTTCCGGCGCGAGGAAGCGTATAAGCTGAGCAAGGGGAAATCCCTCCCTCATGATTCCATGAAAAATTCTGCTCCCCCCTCGCACTCCACCGGAGAGACTCGCCCCAAATCGGCGCCGAGTTGATTGCTTTTTCGTCGCTCTGCTTAGACATTATTCTGTGTTTTATATTCTTGCACTTTTATTTTCTTTTTCTGCACGAACATTATTTATAAACTGCTAAAACAGGTATTTGGTCCACCTTAAGGACGGTAAACAAAAGGGCTATCCGGGAGACAACCCATGCTCGGACCATTCGGTCCCCTTTCTTTTTCTAATTTTCTATTTTTGTATTTTCTTGTCTTTGGCCCAAATCGCAGGTTCAGCTTCTCTTTGGTGCGGCGCAGCAACTCCATCAACTCTTAACGCCATCTTCCGGTATGCTCCCTCTGCGGAGCATAGGTACACTCTTCCCTGTAGACTTTATTCTAGTGCTATTTTGCATGTTGATCTTGTTTTCATTCAAGTTTGGGGGGAAGAGCCGCCTATGCACTCACGAGCACATTTCATTCGCACACCGGTAGATTTATTTATGCTTCATGTTTGTAGACTCCTGCTGTGCGCACACATTTGCACCCACATGAGCGCGCACTCTTACCACGCGCGCGGCTCGGGTTGAGTACTTATGTTGTGTAAGTTTTAAGATAGTGGTGCTGACGTAGGATTTTGTCGTACAGTAGTTCGAAACTCGTGCAGTGCTCCTAATCGAGTGCTCACGTTGTGTAGGAATTGTATAGAGCTAGTTTCTTCTCATGCTTGCATTTTATATTTTTTCTATATTCGTACATACTGTCTGTCCTACTCAACTTCTGAATCCGGAGTGATCTCGCGGTAGTGTAGGCATGTGTGTAAGCGTCGCTGGCTTTGTTTTGCTCGAGTCGGGAGGACGGATCACTTTTCTCGGTGGCTAAGAACTTGCCCCAAGCGACTTTCGAAGCATTGGTGCCCGGTTAGTCGAGCGTGAGCGTGACGTAGGCCATCATTTTGGCCCGGTTGATCCTTGCACCCGTCCTAACATAGCCCTCGCTAGCCCCGTTGAGCCTACCTCCCCTTTTGATCAGCTCCACATGCAAGTCACCAAAGCCTCAAGCCACTCCTAGTCGCACACCCGCATTGAGCTCTTGTTTCGTTAATTTCTCGTTGGGTTGTTGTGATGGGCGGATTTTGTGAACGTGTGGATATGCCGCAAAGTTTATAAATGCTGAATTATTGAGAAAAGAAAAGAGAAAAGAAAAATGTGACCAAGAAAAGAAAAGAGAAAAGAAAAAGTATAAATGAAAAAAATCTGAAATTGAGAAATTTGTTTTATGGTAGGCGGTGCACCCACTCATGTTGTAAAAGCTAAGTTTGGGGGTGTGGTGCACTCGCATTCATGTTGTTAGCGAGAATTCTGATGTGTGCGAGCTCCGTTGGGTTGTGCGTAGCCTTCGTCTTCATCTTGTCCATCCATACCTACATCTACACCCAAGCCCCACTCTTCACCTCAAGTCCTACGGATTTACGCTCGAGTCAAACCCGCATCGTGGAGAAAGTGCGAACGGGCAAGCATATGGCCCCCGACATTGATGGATTCCTTTGGAGGTGATCATGAGCCCCGGTCTTTGGCAATACCTCGCCATCCGACTTGCCTACTTTCTGCCTTCCCATGACCGTGCGATTCTCCGGAATTCATTCTTTGAGTAGTGACAGTATCTATTTACGTTTTTCGAAAATTATAAATTGCATTGCATGATTAGAAACTCTTTCTATTATATTTTTTTACGCATGTGAGCTTCTCGATTTCTCGTCCTACTGTAGGTTGTAATTACTACGTCAGCTAGCCGTTTTAGAGCCCACAACGTGATTATTTGCCCGGGACGTGCAAATGGTTAAGTTTGGGGGTGTGATGAGTCCCTATTTTATACTATATTTTGGACTCATCTAGGCCTATTTCCATGTCTTTGCACACCGTTTAGCGCCATTTGCACTCCTTTTGGTTCGCTACGGTTTTCCACGCCCTGTGCACCTTTTTAGCCCATTTCCGTGCTTGTGTGCATTTACTTTCTTGCTATGTTTATCACTGTTCGCTGTGGCTGCCGCGATCGATGCCCCGTGCAGTTTTCCTGCAGGTTTGGGGATCGTGAGGGCATTCGGGATAGGCGTTTCGCTATTTTTGGCAAAGGAGTCAGTGGTCGTGCGTTTTTGCCCACGCACGACCATCGACCTCCTGGCGCACGATCACTGATCGTGCGCAGCCCGGTCTCATTTGTGGAACTCTGTCTTGAACCTTCCGCACGATCACTGCCATACCGCGCACGACCATTGCTCGTGCGCCGCCGATCGTGCGCAGTCATATCCATTTTGCAAAAGTCTGTCTGGCTATTTCCGCACGATCATCAGCCTTGCCTCGCACGATCACTGATCGTGCGCTGCTGATCGTGCGCGACTACTGATTTTCTGATGCAGGTCTGCAGGTTGCTCACGCACGGGCGCTGACCTTGGTCGCGCACGACCACTGGTCGTGCGCCAGTGGTCGTGCGCGCTATTTATTCTGCAAGCTATAAATACGCTGTTCCGCGAATTAGGGCGAGACAATCGTTACGGAACCTTCGCCATTCCGCCGTTTTCGCCCTCCAGCAGTCCCATTCACCTCCACCTCCATTCCTACCAACGGGAGGACTTTCTCCCGTGATTCCGAAGCATCCCTCATCCTCCGGCGATCCTCCGGCCATTAAAGCTCTTCTCCGAGTTCTTCACCGAGGAAGACGACGAAGCTTGCCTCAAGAACGGACTTAAAGGCCACCGAAGTGACAGCTCGGCGGTACCGGAAGCCCTCCACGGACTGCGCTTGGAAGCGGTTTGACAACCCGCATCTCCGGCCAACACCCGCGAAGGATCTTCACTCTTGTGGTTTAGCTTTCTCCAACCTTTCTTGTTGTATGGTTTATGTATGCATGTATGAACGGATTAATCTCTTTTGCAATGAAATGTTTATGCTTTCATCTTGCTTGTGAGATTCGTTGTTAATGCGCTTCGCTCTCTTTCGTTCACTCCACGCATTTGCTTCACTTCATTTCACTTCACATCACACACTTCACTCACTAGCTTACCGCCCACTCGCCCACCGAAGTACGGCATCGCGGCCGCTACATCCATCTCGCCTTGCGAAGCGGTGATTGCGACCCGCAAAGCTCTCGTTAGTGTAATCGGTCGTAAGACCACCAATCCAAAGTCCTTCTTTTTCCTTTTATTTTACTTAACTCTCATAACGATAGTTTTGGAGTCTAGATCGTTCAACGCCAATTGCATTCCTCAAGAGACCGACATCCGGGGATTCATTCCCAACTTTATTACTTGAGCGACCGGTACGCTTGCCGTATTTTACGCGCATCAAGCAGTTCCCTAGGTTGTTCTTAACAACTTTCAGGATAGGAATGTCATTCCCAATCAACAGTATGTCATCAACATACAATATCAGGAAGACAACAATACTCCCACTGATTCGCTTGTAAACACAAGGCTCATCTTCATTCTTGATGAAACCAAACTCTTTGATTTTCTCATCAAAACGAAGATTCCAACTTCGAGACGCCTGTTTCAGTCCATAGATGGACCTATTCAGCTTGCATATTTTAGTGGCATCATTTGGGGATACAAAACCCTCGGGTTGTGTCATGTACACTTCCTCAAGGAGGTTTCCATTAAGGAAAGCCGTTTTGACATCCATCTGCCAGATCTCGTAGTCATAATACACAGCAATAGCAAGCAATATCCTTATGGACTTAACCATGGCAATAAGGGAAAAGGTCTCATCATAGTCAATACCATGAATTTGCTTGAAACCCTTAGCCACCAGTCGCCCTTTGAATGTCTGTACATTCCCATCCATGTCGGTCTTCTTCTTGAAGACCCACTTACACCCTAGGGGTCGTACCCCTTCAGGTGGTTCTACCAAGTTCCAAACTTGGTTTGCATACATGGAGTCCATTTCGGATTTCATAGTCTCAAGCCATTTGTCGGAGTCCGGTCCATTTATAGCCTCTTGGTAGGTTGCTGGCTCATCATCATGATCCATAAGCAACACATTACCTATTTGAGACAAGAGAAATCCATATCTCTCAGGCTCAAATCTTAGTCTACCAAATCTACGTAGGATTTGTGCTTCTTGAGTAGGTTCTCTAGCTATAATATCTTGTAGTCCTATCTCAGAATCCAATTTCGGTTCATTCACTACCTGTGGTTCTTGAACTTCTTCAAGTTCTACCTTTTCAGTCTTTCTTGATAAGAACTCTTTCTCCAAGAAGACGCCAGTCCTTGCGACAAAAACTTTGCCCTCGGACGGTAGGTAAAAGTAATACCCTTTCGTTTCCTTAGGATATCCCACCAGATAACATTTATCCGATTTGGGTTCCAGCTTGTCAGGCATTTGACATCGCAGGTCTGCCTCACAACACCAAATTTTAATGAACGATATACTAGGACGCTTCCCAGTCCATATCTCATATGGTGTCTTCAGAACCATTTTCTTTGGAGCGCGATTCAGTGTCATTACAGTAGTCTCTAAAGCAAAACCCCAAAAGGAAACAGGCAAGTCTGCATGACTCATCATCGAACGTACCGTGTCTAACAAAGTACGATTTCTCCTCTCAGATACACCATTATGCTGTGGTGTTCTAGGTGGAGTGAGCTGTGATACAATACCACACTCTTTTAGATGATAACGGAACTCATGACTCAGGTATTCGCCACCTCGATCAGATCGGAGTGCTTTAACCCTTTTACCCAACTGGTTTTCTACCTCATTCTTGAACTCTTTGAACTTTTCAAAGGTCTCGGATTTTCACTTCATAAGATACACATATCCGTATCTACTGAAATCATCAGTAAATGTAACGAAGTAGAAAAACCCACCTCTAGCCATGGAACTCATGGGTCCGCATACATCACTATGTACAACACCCAAGAGATCCTCCGCCCTCTCAATATAACCAGTGAAAGGGGCTTTAGTCATCTTGCCTAACAAACAAGATTCGCATCGCTCAAATGATTCATAATCAAATGAGTCCAAAAGTCTATCTTTATGGAGCTTGGATATGCGCTTCTCGTTTATATGGCCCAAACGACAATGCCAGAGATATGTAGGGTTTGAGTCATTTGTTCTTAGTCTTTTATTATTTTCTACATTATAGATTAGATGGTCCAAGTTCAAAACATAAAGACCATTAAACAAATGGGCTACAGCATAACAAACATCATTCTTAAATATCGAACAACAGTTGTTCTTAATTATAAAAGAAAAACCAATCATGTCCAAACATGAAATGTATATAATGTTTCTAGTTATGGCCGGAACAAAATAACAATTATAAAGTTCTATTACAAGCCCACTGGGCAAAGAAATACGGTAAACTCCTACGGCTACAGCAGCAACTCTTGATCCATTGCCGACACGAAGGTCCACCTCCCTTTTACTCAGCAATCTTCTCCTTCCCAGTTCCTGCACATTTGTACAAATGTGAGAACCACATCCGGTATCCAATACCCAAGATGAAGGAACAGAAAGGTTTATCTCTATAATGTAATTACTTGAAGTAGAGGTCATACCTCCCTTCATTTTCTGCAGACCCTCAATGTACGAAGGACAATTCCTCCTCCAATGACCAGCCTTGCCACAGTGGTGGCATTTCCCCTCCTTCACCGTGCTCTTCTCCTTCATCAGAGCAGAAGACTTGGGCTCAAGATATGACTTAGGTCCCACCTTCATCTTCTTGAAGCCCTTGGCCTTGCCCTTGCCCTTATGCACCATCAGTATGGGGCTGGTAGGCTTGGCCTTCTTCATATTGATCTCGGCAGTTCTCAACATGCCTAGGAGCTCGGGCAGTGTCTTGTCTATCTCATTCATGTTGTAGTTCAAGACAAACTGCTCGTAACTGTCCGGCAACGATTGCAGGATCAGATCTGTGGCCAACCCTTGACCCAGAGGAAAACCCAGCCTTTCAAGGTTCTCTATATACCCAATCATCTTGAGTACGTGAGTCCCTACTGAGTCTCGAGCTCACATCTTGTACTGAAATAACGCTTTTGTGACATCAAACCTCTCTTGACGAGCTTGCCCTTGAAACATTTTCTTGAGATGCTCGTCAATCTCCTTGCACCCCATGTTCTCATGTTGCTTCTGAAGCTCATAGTTCATGGTGGCAAGCATAAGGCATTCAGCGTCTAAGGCATCATCAGTATACTTCTTGTAAGTATCCTTATCAATACGGGAAGAATTCCCGGTCGGCACCTCGGGGGCTTCTTCTTCCAAGACGTAGAGCTTTCGCTCTTGCCTGAGAACAATTATCAGGTTCCTGTACCAGTCCATATAATTAGTCCCACTGAGCTTATCCTTCTCAAGGATGGCTCTCAGAGACAGAGTGGAGTGCGAACCACTTGCCATGGAATTCTACAAGAATTCATGAAGAATAAATCAGTACCAAAATTTCAAAATACAATTATTTTTCTTAATTTGGACTTCAACTAAAACTCCAACTATTTTATTCGAAATAATAGCCCTCACTATCAATTCGGAGAGTTCATGAAAGCTACTCTCTTAGTGGAGAAGATCCGTATTTCACCAACACAATGAGTCAGCTTTGGCTTTCCTCTTACGATGTGGTTATTTAGGTAGGCAACGCTTGCCAATTGAATCCTCATGCAATTCTTGTATGGTTGGTGAATAACTCCTTATTCTCATCCATCACATGGTGCATGCCAACCCCATGCCTCTAGGCACTCAACCTTTGAGGTCACCTAGTTAAGCTAGACCCGATGTCGACAGTGGGATATCACAATTATCCGCTTGCACCCTTACCAAGATAGATTAATGCACCTTGCTTTGGCAAGCCCACACTTCATCGATCGAGGCAGGAAGAGTGTCATCCATCGGAAGGCATCCGAACACTTAATATTTGATGAAGGGTTTTTTGATAATAGGTTAACAATTAACCATGATCAACATTTGATCAATGTGCACATCCAAAGAAAAACACTTCACTAAAATCCCCATGCATCCCTTATGTGCACAACAGAACACTATCAACATTTGATAGAAGAAAAGGGATTAATCTGAACATCTGGACACTTCCAAATCTTCAGGTTTACATGCATTGGACAAGGGGCAAAGGCAACTCAACTTCAAGCAGTAGACAAGCTCATCTCTCCTTGTTGGATTCAAAATCCAAAACAAAATCGAGGGATGGTTACTACTAAGGAGACAGTAATTCCTAACGATTAGAAATTACTACAAGATTCCAGATGTTCCTGGCAGGGTGCCAAGATTAAATCTGGACATTTAGAACACTTCTAAATCCCTAGGTTTACATGTACTGGAATAACCTAACTTCCAATACAACAAACATGGCCGAAACCTGGCTCTGATACCACTGTTGGGTTTCTCTAATAGGTTGGCACAACACTTGTGCACGCAGCGGAAGTAATAAAATCTAGAACAACCCAAAGAGATTGGATCGGGCCATGCATGTTGAATCAAGAAGTTAATACAATAAGGCAAAAATTACCTCTTGGGTGTTGAGTCACAACTCAACAAATATTCTCCAAATGTGATTCCTTGTCGGTGGCGAGTTCCACGTAGAATAATAATTACGTCTCTGCAGAAATCCACAAGAGCGGGAGAACTCCAAACTTCCATCACACGGATGGTCGGAAAGAAGATCGGCCGCACCTATGCACTTCCCACGGACTGCTAGGTCCTCGTCAGGGAAAGCAAGACCAGTGACAGTCGCCGAAGAGGAGGTGGTTGGCAGAGCGAACAGTCGGCGGCGGAACGTTTCTGTCCGGCGGGATTCAGGAATCGGCGGAGCGAACGAAGAAAGGTGGAACACTTCCGTCGGATTCGTCTTGGTCAAAGGGCCAAGATCGCTTCGCTTCGATCAGATCTTATTCCCAAAAACCCTAAGTATCTATTTATACCAAAGGCATAAACAGACTTAGGAATATCGCTATCCGCAGACCACCCAGAAAATTAGGGTTCCAGAATCGGCGAGAATCACCTACCAGATTCGGTGAGAATCAATCGGCGAGAATCACATAGGATTGGCGAGAATCAGTCGGTGAGTATCAGTCGATGAGAATCAGAGTACAATACTCGACGATTCACGTCGAACGTGGGTTGACGATAATCATCGGCCTGCGGTCGACGATTGTCGAACTTTCGGTCGACGATAGTCGACTTGCGGTCGACGATACTCGTCGACCCGCGGTCGACGATACTCGTCGACCCGCGTTCGACGATCGTCGACCTTCGGTCGACGATACTCGTCGACCCGCGGTCGACGATACTCGTTGACCCGTGTTCGACGATCGTCGACCTTCGGTCGACAATCGTCGACCCTCGGTCGACTATTTTGACCAAACCTTTTCAAGGCAACATATTGCCCAACCCGACGATCGTCTAAGGCAAAACTTTGACCATAACCCCATTCAAGGTCGGTGATTGGTAACCTTTACCAACACAGTCAATCATCCAACTTCTCCACATCTCTTATGTGCGACCCTGCAGGCTCATATTGTGTTGGCAGTGAGATTACATGTTTGACCACTTCTAGATCACCATGGTAACTGCAATAGTAGGAACCATTCTGGTTCTGAGTTGTAGGATCCTTGGATCTGAGAAAGAGGAATGAAGTTAGGCTTAATCCAGTACTCTTCATGATTGGCGAAGGGGGAAAGTGGACGTACCCATATCTTGGGGAACCACTATATATCTGGTGTTCTTTGTACTGTTAATGTTCTGTGCTGAGTTTTATTTTGTTTGTGCAAAGTAAGATTTGTTTAATTTCCTAGAATATTAAAGGAAAAATTAGAACTTATTCACCCCCCCTTGAGGTGTTTATGATCTTGAATTAAGACTTTCAACCGGCCGTCTCCTTTTTTAACCATTACAACATCGGAGATCCAGCCGGGGTATTGGATCTCGGATACAAAACCGTCCTTAAGGAGCTTTGCCACCTCCTCTCGAATCGGCTCGGCAAACCTGTCCGCTATGGGCCTCTTCTTCTGCTAGATGGTACGAGCCTCCGGATCCAGGTTGAGGCGGTGGCAGTCCACATCGGCATCGATCCCGGGCATCTCTGGAGCGCTCCAAGATAAGATGTCCACATTCTTCTGAATGCACTCAAGCATCTTTCCTTGGCCTCTGAGGTCAGCCCCCTGCTGACGCGAACCTTCTCCACCTTGCCTCCGAGGGTGATACCCTCCATCAACACCACCTCTTCGGCCGCCTCCAGGCGAGGTCGCTTCCCCTATTCCTCCGGATCCCCTCCTCCTGGGGCGAGGGCCTCTTCTTTGGCTTCTTCCACGGCCATTTCCTCGTCCATCTCCCGAACTTTCTTCACCTCCTCGTTCTGGGCGCAACTCTCCTCCACCTCCATATCCTCCGGGCCAACCCCCCTGCTCTGCCTCCTTCATCCTCCGTCCCATCTCTTTAACACCCTCCTGCCATGAGATGGAGTATTAGGCGGTGAAATTGCATTTCCTTGACATCTTAGGGTCTCTGTAAACCCTGACCTGGACCCCCTCGACATTGAACTTTAGGCATTGATGGAAGGACGAGGTGACGAAGCAGAATGCGTTGATGAGGGGCCTCCCGAAGATGGCACTATAGCTGTTAGGGGCATCCACAATGACGAACTTGCAGTTGCGGGAATGCCCTCCCAGAGAGACTTGGAGTCCTACCCCTCCTTCGACTTCCTTCCTCTCCCTCGAGAAGCCAAACAGGGGCACATATGAGGCCAACACCCTCCTGGCCTCCACCTTCATCGTGTCAAACTCCTTCTTGAAGGTGACGTTGACTGAGCTCCCATTGTCGATGAGGATCCGAGATACGGCTAAATCCTCTATGGCCATCTAGATGACAGCGCATCGCAAAAGGGGTCTTTGTGACCCAGCATGTCCTTGACTGTGAAGGTGATTCATTCTTCCGAGGGTGGGGCCTGGGATGTGGAGCCGACGCTCCGTCAGTACATGGTGTGAAAGCTCGCTTTCCGGGAAGCCTCGATCCCTGCCCCCCCATGGATTACTCTGATCCCTCCCCGGGTTCCCACATATGCCCGGTCTTCGCACCTGCCCTTCTCTGCCCGAGGCGGGACCTCCTCAATCCGCAACCCTTAGCGATCTTGCTGCTGCTGCTCCCCGTTTCTTCTCATCTCGAGGAACTCGTGGAACGTGTCTGTGGCGTGCCCTTCCTCCCGATGGAAGTCACAGTAAGGTAACTCCAGCCTAACCTCCCTTCTTCTCCTCCGCGCGGTTCTTCTCCTTTCCACCATGGCTACAGCCATAACCTCTTCTTGATCGAGGAGGGGGGGCCTCTTGCCCTGCCTCCCACTTGGATGGTATAACTGGACTTGGCCTCCTAGGCGGTTGTCCCCTCCGCAAAACCCTCTCCTTGCCACCTGCTCCTGCCATTCAGGCCTCCACCCTAGAAGCTGATTTGGCTCCTAGCGCCCCCACCTGGGCTGCTGTTGTGGCTGCTCCCTCTGCTAGGGCTCAGCTCTTCTTTCCTCCTATACTCTTACTCCCTTGGGCCTCTCCTCCTCCATATCAAACCTGGCTAACCTCGGGGCAAACTCCGGGTTCGACGCCTCCCCATCGACTTCTCTCGCCGCCATCTCCATCAACTCCTCATAGGAGAGGGGGGAATCCTCTTCAACTCCATTCGAAAGAAACCCTGCTACAGCCCCAGGGTGAAGGCCATAATCAGAGTGTGGCCCAGCATCTCCTGAACCTGGGTGAACTCCTCCTAGAAGCGATCGACGTAGCTCCCCAGGTTCTAATTCACCACCTATTTGTTGCAAAAAATTGACTCTGACTCCCTCTTCCTCTTCTTCGAGGTCGTGAACCTCAGCATGAACCCCCGATGGAGGTCCTCGAAGAAGTACATGGAACTGGACGGCAGCTGGTGAAACAAATCCCTGGCCTTCTCCATCAGAGTGATGGCAAAGAGCCTGCATTTGAAGCCATCTGACATTTGCCGGATCGAGACCACATCCTCAAACCCTTGGACGTGCTGGACCGAGTCTGCCTTTCGGGTGTAGTAGGACATGTCGGGCTCCCTAAACCCATCTAAGACTGGGGTAGAGGAGACCAGCTCGCTGAAGGGACTCTCTCCACCCATCGGGCGAGTCAGAGGGTCTCGCGCTCCGAACTCGCCAAATCTACTTCCTCTTCCCGAGCCCGAAAAAAGCACTCGCCCGGGGAGCTCAGCACACCGATCTTCCGCGGGGACTTCCTTCCCCGCTCGCCAGGCTGGAGCGGCCTCACCGAGTTCCGAATCTGCGAGAACTGGGATAACTGGAGTCGAGCACTTAGCACGCGCGCCGAGTGCGAATTGAACCAGGTCGAGTACCACTTGACTGAAGTCCTCGAACATCCCCATCATCACGAGAGGGGGAGGGGGTGGCGAGTCAGTCCTATCCGATCCTTGCCCTTCTCCTCCAGTCATTGAGCTCGCTGAAGGCTTTCTGTGCTGACCACTCTCTACACTCACCGTACCAAAATGTTGAAACCGGAAATCGGTCTCTTGTGGAGTTGACCCTCGGGGAAGGTGTAGTCGCGCACCTACTTCGCTCCTGCATGGAAAACAACAAGAAAAATAGGGCAAAGAACTAGACCAAGGGCTCGGCGTGGAGGTTCCACCACAAACCCGAAAGATCACTGAGCGCTTCCCCTCTGTAGCCAAATGTCGAGCTAAGGTACCTCAAAAAGTCCTAGGAGACTGGGGAATAAGTCTGCATGCCTTCTAAGGTACCCCTTGGGTCCTATTTATAGATTTCTGAAAAACGTTCTTCAAATAACTAACCTCTGCTTGCCTAAAATTACTAAAAGCCCCTTAGGCTGGCCTGCCAACAGCCGAACTCCGCTATTCTAGCTGGTTAAGGGTAGACCTACAAGGGCAAAATGACAAGGAATTTTCCACATTGGGGGCTGGGTGTAACGCCCCTGATTTTCCGATATTCATTAGTTGTCCGGGTTTTGACGTCAGAAGCGTTACCCTAGCACGTGTTTGACATGTGCCGAGGTTAGAGCATGATCTTGGCTCCTTGAGTTCTCTGTAGGGTAGTATCTTAGCCTATTGGCGAGTTTTCCCTAGCGGGCCGGGTCTGTTTTGGTGACTCGGAGGAGCCGCTTGTGTTTTGGCTTTGGTAGGTTTTTGCCATAGTTCAACCCATCGGATTAGGATTCCGACCTCGCCATTCTGTTCGTAGCGTTGGTTTTTTGCTACGGCGCGAGTTTCGCGCGTTTCCGAGTTCGTTTGTGTTGAGCGCTGTATTAGGATGGTGTGTTATTATATATATATATTATTTTATTTTATTTTATTTATGGTACAAATAGGATAGATAGGGTTTGTCTGGTCCGTATGTTTCTTCTTCTTCCCGAACCCGACGGCAGTTTCGTTTTAACGATACTTGGGGAGCGGCGGACTCGTCGAAGACTTTGGTCATAGGTGTGCGGAGCAGGAGGGCTCGTTTTCCTCGTCTGACTGGATTTCCGGGATGCTCTCGGCGAGGGCTTCTCAGTAGAGGTAAGATTTGTTTGTTTCCTTGACTTTTGATGGTTAGGGTAAGGGGTTTTGGCTTGATTTCATCCCCAAAAGTTTCAGGAAACGTTGCTTGGTGCTCCTTGTGGACGGATCTGGAAGCGGCCGAGGCGGGCGACGTCTTCTTCGTGGGTATCGAGGCAAGTGGATTTTCTTCCCTTGCTTGCTCCAGTTCTTCCCTTTATCTTTATTTTCTCACCTTTATTTTGAGTAGGTTTATGATATAGGGTGATTATCCGGTCTTTCCCGCGCTACGAGGCGAATCCGTCGGATATCACTTTGGATACCCGACGAATTCGTCGAGTATCCTCGTTACCCGCGGTTTCGCTATCCTAGAATGCTAAGTAAAAATAGGCGAGAATGACCTGGTAGATTCGGCGAGTATCACAAGGCAGAGTTGGCGAGTATCGGGTTGGAGTGGTCGAGAATCACTAGACAATCGTCGAAGTAGGAATCGTCGAGAATCACCGGTAGAGACGTTGACGCTAAGGCAAAATCGACGAGAATGGCAAGGCAGGTTCGGCGAGAATCGTTATGTTAGTCGTCGAGAATCGAAGGCTTTTCGTCGAGATTGGTAGGCCAGATCGTCGAGACGCCCCTGGCAGATTCATCGAATATCGTCGCGATACCCGACGAATTTAGGGAAATTCGTTGAGTATCGTCGCGATACCCGACGAATTTAGGTAAAATCATCGAGTATCGAGACGATACTCGACGACTCCCATTGGTTTTCGTCGACAAGTCCAGATGAATCCATCGAGTATCAATGGTGATACCCGACGAATTCCGAATGAATTGTCCGTCTTTCATCGTTTTCGCTGAGTGAAGTCCTTGGGGGTCTGTTTTGGGGTTTTGACCCCAACCTTTGGAAAGTATGACCAGGAAAAGTTGATATAAGTTAATGTGGATGGAACTGTCAGTTTGTATCGCTGGTTATCATGTGGTGATACCGAGGTCTTGGTGAGGTTTCTGTGTGTGTTGGTTTCCGTGGAAGGTCTTTTAGATTCCGGCTACACAACTGGAGCATCATGGGTCCTTCATGGGTTGCTAGTGGGTCGGGCGACGCTGTGCTACTTAGCTTGCCAGGTCGTTACAAGAAAATAAAATGCCTTTGAAATAAGGGTCCCCCACTCCTCCGAGACGAGGATCACTAAGTGTTAATGATTTTCTTATCATGATCCTTGGACCGTTGCTCCTATCCTTGTTTTGGATTGTGGGCTTGTTTAGCCATTTCTTGCTTTGCTTCAGCAGGTTTGAGCCGAAGCGGGTTGTTTTCCCGAGGCACTTGGTGCATTTCCTTCAGCTTTTATTGATGATTTGTTTGCTATAATCTCGTTCATTTGTTGACTTGTTGCAGAGTTTGAAAGCTTTTTTGGTGGGAGTTGATCCTCCCCTGTTGATTGATCTTTTCTTAGCTTTTAGCTTTTATCTCTTTTTGCCACTTGCATTGTTTTTTTTGTGCTGAGGTATTCTGTCTTTGAATGCCTCATGTCAAGATTACATCCGTCCGAGCGGCTAGTTTGGAGCTGAGTTTTGGTTGATCGCTTTGCAGGAGTGTTTCTCTCACTTTAGGTGAGATTGCTTGTTGCTTTGTTGACTCAGACATTTGTGTACACCGAGGGGTTTGTGTCAGTTTGTCGGCGCCCTTCGGTGGTTGTTTTTCTCAGACTATTGTTTACTCTTCTATGTTGGTTTGGTTACCCAGTTTGGGAGTTGTTACTTGTCTCTTGGGAATGTTTTATGCTAGGATGCATGTTAGTTATTTTGAATATTAAACCTTACTAATAGTTTGGCATACATCTCATGTCTTTAAGCTAAAAAGAAGTACTTTCAGCTAGCAAAAAAAGGCATTTCCCTACTTATACTAAATTTAGAGTCTTGCATTACATGAGTTGTCCTTCATGGACGTTTGTACTCATGTAGGATGTTAAGCTATCTTAATTAAAGTATTTTCCTTAGCGTATATTATGTTTTCTTCTAAGTGGGCTAATGAACCACTGAGCCTAGGGATACGACTATTAGTTACATAAGCAACTTTCTAATCATTAAACTTATGAGTATTTTTATAATAGTAGTTCTGATTGCCTGAGCATCGGCAGTTATCCCCTGCTCGACGTGGCATCACGACGTGTGTTTCCTCATACTCTGATACTTGTCCTTTTTGAGAAAATGCGGGTTGTGATAGTTAGTATCAGAGGGAGGTTTTGCAAAGGGTCGGTTGGTTTGGCAAGTCAGTCGAACAACTTTTCCCCGAGCAAAACCCTGGTAGTAGCATTTCATTGCATACACCCACCGATATGTCATCAGTAGATCTTGATGGAAGCATGGGAACTACACTCATAGCATGAAAAGAAGTATACGAGGCATATTATGTAGTATGGGATGCATAATATGTGTTTGTATATGGATCCACAATTGTTGGCAACATGTGACGGTTATGTAGTATGGGATGCATAACCACCATCACATGGATGCGCATTAGCACGTTTAAGTTCCTTCGTTATATACAATATTATGTAGTATGGGACGCATAACATTGTATGTGTACGCCACTCATAACATGCACTAAGGCCCTTTTCTTAGAATGCATAGCACAACATCCATATCATATCATCGCATAAGCACACGTGCCAAGTTAACGATCTGCATGATGACATATGTACACTCATGATTTGAAACGATATCTAAACATTCATTCATTCATATCATAGGCACAAGTTAGAAGTATAGCATCATTCTATGATCTCCCAGAGCAAAGTAACACCGGGTGTTAGTGATTGTCCTCCTCTTGTTCTGATCGAGGGTGTATCGGGCTACTATCCTGTAGCGGTGCTGGTTTACGGCCATATTGTGCGGCCTATAGCGGGTGCGGCATCGTCTAAGCTTACGGGCCAGGATGTTACATGGTAAGTGTCGTTTGTTCGTTCTTATTCCAATCTGAATCTGAGTATTCAAGTTTTCCAGCTTCGGTGTCGTAAACTAGGTCCTTGTTAAGACTTTTGCCTGGGTCGGTAGATTTCTAGCCCAATTAGTTCGAGGGGAATTTTCCCCCAGTTTGCGATGCCTTTGGCAAAATTTTGACTAGATATCCGTTTGTTCTGTAGAATGCCGCCTAAACGCGTTGCGACGAGATTGAGCCCCCAGTCAGAAGGGGAGTCTTCTGGTGCTAAGAGTGAAGCGGTGATTGAAGGGTTGCGACAAAGTAATGAGCCCCTGACGAGGCAGATGGTGTATGTGCAATCTCAGATACAATTGTTGTTGTCTGTGGTCGCCGGGCAGCAGTCTAGAGCCTAGGACCCTGTTGTGGACAAAGATACCCCTACTTCCCCTTCTGCTCTAGTTCCCCCAGTCGTACTGCCGCCGGAAATGAATTTTATTTCTCACTTCCAGCGACTAGGACCTCCTTTGTATGACGGTAGAGTAGATTTCATGGCATTGGATGATTGGATCATCGCCATCGAGGAAATGTTTTATTATTACGTCATCTCCGCCAATCAGAAAGTGATGTTTGCGGCATATCAACTTAAGGGTCTTGCGAAGAGTTTGTGGATTAGAGAGAAAGGCAACCTTGCTGATGGATGTTCATGGGACTCATTCAAATGTATGTTACTTAAGAAGTTTTTTCCATCGGTCGAGCGAGACCGCCTGATGAACATCTTTTTACACCTGAAGCAGAGGCAACTTACTGTGGGTGAGTACAAAGTTGATTTTAGCAAGCTCAGTCGTTTCGCCCCAGCTTTGGTAGCATCCGAAAAAGGCAGAGTAAAACGTTTCCTAGGTGGTCTAAGATATGGCATTCAACAGTTAGTTAGCGCGTACAAGTCATAGACCCTTGCAGAAGTGGTTTAAGCTGCCTTGAAGGTTGAGGAGATAGAGAATGCAAAGAATAGGGGAACACATGCAATGAAGGACAAGAGGAAACCTAATGAAGAAGGAAGTGCTAGGACATCTGGCCCTACTGTGAAGAAGGATAGGAAAGAAGCGTGTAGCTTCTGTTGCTGGCCAGGTCACCCCTTCGAGAAGTGCTTTAAGAGACTGGATGCACAGAAGTAGTATCAGGTTTACGCGATCAAGGAAGCTCCAAAAGGAAGTCATGTTTGTTCTTATTGCCAGAGGAGTGGGCATGTTGTGGCCCATTGTCGTAAGAAGGCTGGAGTTTGTTTCCTCTGCGGACAGAAGGGGCACAAGAGAGCTAATTGCCCGCAGAACCAACCCGTGCTAAATGAAGTTCCATTGCAGACTCTACCTCCGCCAGTACCATACGTGGACAAAGGAAAAGGAAAGTTGAATGTGTTTACCAAGGAGGAAGCCCAATCTTCGACTCAATTGATCTCAGGTTAGTCTCTGGTTTAGTTAGTAAACTCTTTTAGTAGATTCTTAGTTTCCGTAATTTAGTTGTGCGCGCTATGTGTTTAGGTGAATTTAAGGTGAACGGTAAGTGGGCTCGTGTTTTTTTCGATTCGGGTGCTACTCACTCCTTTATTGCAAGGAGTTTTGTAGACCATCACCGATGGACTCTCGACTCGTTAGATGCCTCCCTAAGCATCAAACTTCCTTCAGGAGAGCTAGTGAGGTCATACCAGGGTATCCAGAAATGCCCCATCTTCATTAGTGGTTCTTTAGTCTTTGTGGATCTAAAGGTGCTGGATTTGGCTGACTTTGACGTGATTTTGGGCATGGACTGGCTGTCTAGCTATGATGTCATCATTCAGTGCAAGCACAAGCACATGGACTTTAGAGGTGGCAATGGTCAGCCCATGAATGTGTATGGTTTGCCGCATCAGTAATCTTCAATCATTTCTGCGGTATGTGCTCGCAAACTTGTAGAGGCTGGCTGCGATTCTTTTCTTGTTTCCGTTTCTGCTTTGGAAGCTGCTTCGGTTGAGCCTCGGGTTGAGGACATTTCTGTGGCGAGTGAGTTTCCGGATGTCTTTCAGGTTAGTCTTCCTGGACTTCCTCCAGTAAGAGAAGTGGAGTTTGTTATAGATATTGAGCCAGGCACTCGCCCTATTGCTAAGGCACCATACCGTATGGCGCCGCGTGAGTTAGAGGAGCTGCGTACTCAGCTAGATGAGTTGTTGCAGTGCGTCTTTATTAGACCCAACTCTTCCCCCTGGGGTGCACCAGTGCTCTTCGTGAAGAACAAGGACGGAACGATGAGACTATGCATCGGCTATCGTGAGCTAAACAAAGTGACCGTTAAAAACAGATACCCCCTACCCAGGATCGATGACTTGTTCGATCAGTTGCGAGGTAGTTCCGTGTTCTTAAAGATCGACCTTCGTTCAGGTTACTATCAGTTAAGGATTCGGGAGTCGGACATCCCGCGAACTGCTTTTCGTTCTCGTTATGGACACTTTGAATTTCGGGTAATGTCTTTTGGATTAACAAATGCACCGTCAGCTTTTATGGACATGATGAACAGAGTGTTCAGGGATTTTCTAGAAAAATTCGTGCTAGTGTTCATTGACGATGTACTGGTATATTCTAGAAATGCAGATGAGCACGCCTTGCACTTGCGCTTAGTCTTGTCTACTCTAAGGGAGCACAAGTTGTATGCAAATCTTGGCAAGTTTGAGTTCTGGTTGTCTCATGTGTCATTCCTAGGACACATCGTAAGTAAGGAAGGTATCTCAGTGGATCCTGCGAAGATATTTGCAGTCTTGGATTGGAGGAGACCTTCATCGCCTAAGGAAATAAGGAGCTTCCTCGGATTGGCAGGTTACTACAAAAGATTTGTTGAAGGATTCTTCGTGCTTTCCTCGCCGTTGACCAGGCTTATGCAAAAGAGTGCAGCCTTTGTATGGAGTGAGGCCTGTGAAGAAGCATTTCAGGAGCTCAAGAAAAGACTGTGTTCTGCCCCATTGTTGGTATTGTCGGTGCAAGGAGTAGAGTATGATGTTTATGTAGACGCCTCGCGAGTTAGACTCGGTTGCGTATTGATGCAGTATGGTAAGGTGATTGCGTATGGATCAAGACAATTGAAAGTGCATGAAAAGAATTACCCTACGCATGACCTAGAATTTGCTGCGGTCATTTAAGCATTGAAGTTGTGGAGACATCTGCTGTATGGAGTGTCGTGCAAGGTTTATTCAGACCATAAAAGTTTAAAATATGTTTTCACTCAAAAGGAATTTAATCTGCGCCAGCGTAGGTGGCTAGAGTATGTTGCGGACTATGAAGTTGATATCCTCTATCATCCCGACAAAGCTAATATAGTAGCAGACGCGTTGAGCCGGAAGCCCGCGCATATCTTTAATCTCTCGGTGCAATCCATTATCGAAGAGTTTTTGCTCATGGACATAACGGTAGGGAATAGTGCTTCGCAGAGTAGCTTAGAGGTGGAAGAGCCTTCGTGGATTACTCTCACTAGGCTACATCAGAAAGACGATCCTGAATTGTAGCACCTCCTCAGTAGGACTGAGAAATGGGAATTACCTGATTTTTCAATTGATGACACGCGTACCTTAAGATACCGTGGAAGATACTGTATTCCCACTGTTGGGGACATCCGAGCAAGAATATCTTGTGAAGCGCATGGTTCCAGTGTTGCTTATCATCCTAGTTCCACAAAAATGTATAGAGATTTAAAACAGATTGTTTGGTGGTCAGGTATGAAGAACGACATTGCAAAGTTTGTATCTGAGTGTTATACCTGCCAGCGTGTCAAAGCAGATCATAGGAGACCGGGAGGTAAGCTAACGCCTCTGGATATACCAAGTTGGAAATGGGAGAGTTTATCCATGGATTTCATAACCGGTTTGCCGAGATCTCCCCGAGGTCATTATGCAGTGTGGGTCATCGTGGACAGGTTAACCAAGTGTGTCCACTTTGTGCTATTTAAGATTGATTATTTTATGGAAAAGATAGCTGAATTATATCTGGACGAAGTTATCAGCCTGCATGGTGTACCTACAAGCAGTGTGTCAGACCGAGACTCCCGATTCATATCTCGTTTCTGTTAAAGCTTACAGGGAGCCCTAGGCACAGACCTTAGATATTCTACTGCTTATCATCCTAAGACAAATGGACAGACAGAGAGAGTGAACCAGATCTTTGAGGATATGATTCGATGTTATATTCTGGACCATGGAGGAGCATGGGATTAACGCCTTGGATTGATGGAATTCGCGTATAATAACAGCTATCAGGAGAGCCTACAGATGGCACCCTTTGAAGTGTTATATGGAAGGCGTTGTCGGACCCCTTTGTTTTGGGCAGAAGTTGGTGAGAGACCCTTGCTCAGTCCAGAAGCATTAGAATATATGAGCGTTTCGGTGTCATATATTCGTGAAAAGCTGAGGTTGGCTCAGGAGAGGTACGAGAAGTATGCACATCAGCGCAGAGTTGATCTTGAATTTGCAGTTTGGGACATGGTTTTTCTGAAGGTCTCTCCGATGCCATGTGTTAAGAGGTTTGGAAGGAACCATAAACTTGATCCCAGGTATGTGGGACCTTTTCAGATTCTGGAGCGCATCGGGGTTTCTGTGTATAGACTGGATTTGCCTGATTCTTTCCCTGGCATTCACGACGTCTTTCACGTGAGCCAGTTGCGAAAGTGTGTTCGTACTGATCGCCATGTTCTTGACTCAGTGCCCCAGTTGCAGCCTAATCTATCATATATTGAAGAACCTGTTCGTATTTTGGAAACGCAAGATCGTGTGCTATGGAAGAAGGCAATTCCAATGGTTAAAGTTCTCTGGCGAAACCAGGATGCTAGAGGTGCAACGTGAGAATTGGAGTCTGCGATGAGAAAATCGCATCCCCAGTTGTTCTCTTAGTCTTCTCAGGTTAGTATTCTCGTTTAAGAATTCTCCTGTTGTGCCTTTTCTTCTATCTTCTTCTTCGCTTCGAGATCAAAGTTTTAGGATGAAACTTCTTTTTTGGGGGTGTGACTATAACGCCCCTGATTTTTCAATATTCTTTAGTTGTCCGGGTTTTGACGTCAGAAGCGTTATCCTAACACGTGTTTGAAATGTGACGAGGTTAGAGCATGATCTTGGCTCCTTGAGTTCTTTGTAGGGTAGTATCTTAGCCTGTTGGCGAGTTTTCCTTAGCAGGCCGGGTCTATTTTGGTGACTCAGCGGAGCCGCTTGTGTTTTGGTTTTGGTAGGTGTTTGCCTGAGTTCAACCTATCAGATTAGGATTTTGACCTCGTCGTTGCGTTCGTAGCGTTGGTTTTTGGCTACGGCGCGAGTTTCGCGCGTTTCCGAGTTCGTTTGTGTTGAGCGTTGTATTAGGATTGTGAGTTATTATATATATATATATTATATAATATATTATATTATTTTATTTAGGGTATAAATAGGATAGATAGAGTTTGTCCGGTCCGTATATTTCTTCTTCTTCCCGAACCCGACGACAGTTTCGTTTTCGCGATACTTGGGGAGCGGCGGACTCGGCGAGGACTTTGGTCGGCGGTGTGCGGAGCAGGAGGGCTCGTTTTCCTCGTCTGACTGGATTTTTGGGCTGCTCTCGGCGAGGGCTTCTTGGTAGAGGTAAGATTTGACCATTTCCTTGACTTTTGAAGGTTAGGGTTAGGGGTTTTGGCTTGATTTCGTCCCCAAAAGTTTCAGGAAACGTTGCTCGATGCTCCTTGTGGCCGGATCTGGAAGCGGCCGAGGCGGGCGTCGTCTTCTCCGTGGGTATCGAGGCAAGTGGATTTTCTTCCCTTGCTTGCTCAAGTTCTTCCCTTTATCTTTATTTTTTCTCCTTTATTTTGAGTAGGTTTACGCTATAGGGCGATTATCCGGTCTTTCCCGCGCTATGAGGCGAATCCATCGGATATCACTTTGGATACACGACGAATTCGTTGAGTATCCTCGTTACCCATGGTTTGGCTGTCCTAGAATGCTAAGTAAAAATCGGCGAGAATGACCAGGTAGATTCGGCGAGTATCATAAGGCAGAGTCGGCAAGTATCGAGTTGGAGTCGTCGAGAATCACTAGACAATCGTCGATGTAGGAATAGTCGAGAATCACCGGTAAAGACGTTGAAGCTAAGGCAAAATTAACGAGAATGACATGGCAGGTTCGGCGAGAATCGTTATGTTAGTCGTCGAGAATCGATGGCTTTTCGTCGAGATTGGTAGGCCAGATCGTCGAGACGCCCCTAGCAGATTCGTCGAGTATCGTCGCGATACCTGACGAATTTAGGGAAATTCGTCGAGTATCGTCGCGATACCCGACGAATTTAAGGAAAAATCATCGAGTATCGCAACGATACTCGACGACTCCCGTTGGTTTTCGTCGAAAATTCCCGACAAATCCGTCGAGTATCAATGGTGATACCCGACGAATTCCGAAGGAATTGTCCGTCTTTCATCGTTTTCGCTGAGTGATGTCCTTGGGGGTCTGTTTCGGGGTTTTGACCCCAACCTTTGGAAAGTATGACCAGGAAACGTTGATAGAAGTTAATGTGGATGGAACTGTCATTTTGTATCGGTGGTTAGCATGCGGTGATACCGAGGTCTTGGTGAGGTGTTCTGTGGGTGTTGGTTTCCGTGGCAGGTCTTGTAGATTCCGGCTATACCACTGGAGCGCCATGGGTCCTCCATGGGTTGCTAGTGGGCCGGGCGACGCTGTGCTACTTAGCTTGCCAGGTTGTTACAAGCAAATAAAATGCCTTTGAAATAAGAGTCACCCACTCCTCCGAGATGAGGATCACTAAGTGTTAATGATTTTCCTATCATGATCCTTGTACCGTTGCTCCTATCCTGGTTTTGGATTGTGGGTTGGTTTAGCCATTTCTTGCTTTGCTTAAGTAGGTTTGAGCCGAAGCGGTTTGTTTTCCCGAGGCACTTGGTGAATTTCCTTCAGCTTTTATTGATGATTTGTTTGCTATAATCTCGTTCATTTGTTGACTTGTTGTAGAGTTTGACAACTTGTTTGGTGGGGGTTGATCCTCCCCTATTGATTGATCTTTTATTAGCTTTGACCTTTTATCTCTTTTTGCCACTTGCATTGTTTTATTTGTGCTGAGGTATTCTGTCTTTGAATGCCTCAGGTCCAGGTTGCAGCCGTCCGAGCGGCTAGTTTGGAGCTGCGTTTTGGTTGATCGCTTTGCAGGAGTGTTTCTCTCACTTTAGGTGAGATTGCTTGTTGCTTTCTTGACTCAGACATTTGTGTACACCGAGGGGTTCGTGTCAGTTTCTCGGCGCCCTTTGGTGGTTGTTTTTCTCAGACTACAGTTTACTCTTCTATGTTAGTTTTGTTACCCAGTTTGGGAGCTGTTACTTGTCTCTTGGGAATGTTTTATGCTAGGATGCATGTTAGTTATTTTGAATATTAAACCTTACTAATAGTATGGCATACATCTCATGTTTTTAAGCTTAAAAGAAGTACTTTACAGCTAGCAAAAAAAGGCATTTCCCTACTTATACTAAATCTAGAGTCTTGCATGACATGAGTTGTCTTTCATGGACGTTTGTACTCATGTAGGATGTTAACCTATCTTAATTAAATTATTTTTCGCAGCGTAAATTATGTTTTCTTCTAAGTGGGCTAATGAACCACTGAGCCGAGGGATACGGCTCTTAGTTACATAAGCAACTTTCTAATTATTAAACTTATGAATATTTTTATAATAGTAGTTCTGATTGCCTGAGCGTCGGCAGTTATCCCCTGCTCGACGTGGCATCACGACGCATGTTTCCTAATACTCTGATACTTGTCCTTTTGGAGAAAATGCGGGTTGTGACACTGGGCGAGTAGCCCTCCAATGCCTCTACCCGGCAGGAGGCGCGGGCCGGGGTTTGCTCGCCTAGGTGACGTAAGTTGGAGACGGCTCGCCTGGGAAGGCGCGAGCCGGGGGCGCCCCTCCTAGGAGAGGCGGGCAGGATTGACCCGCCTGGGCGACCCTTGGAGGCTGACCCTCCTAGGAGAAGCGGGTCGAGGCTGATCTTCCTTGGCGACCCTTGGAGGCCGACCCGCCTAGGAGAGGCGGGCCGGGGCTGACCCGCCTGGTTGCCCGAGTCCCTTCGGTGAACACGGGGTTGTACATCCAAGCCTATTTAAAAATAAAGGGGACAAACCATTGTGATATTAATTTTCCCAGAAAGAGGTAAACACGAGAGTTATAATGAAGGTCGAGATCGCCCGACATAAAGTTTTAGGAAATTTTATATTTTGTATTGATAAAACTTTGTTCGCTCTTTATAAAGCTTAATGCTATCATACGCGTTTGCGCGCCACTCACCGTGTTCATTCATCTGAAATTTTCGTTGTTCGGCAGCTAGGGTAGGATCTAAATTTAATAATTTGAGTGCCCAGAATGCACGGTGCTCTAACTCGACCCGAAGGTTTTTAATCTTTGCCATAAACCAATAAATACGGCATGCAGCTGATGGTTGTCTTATACATTATTTGATACGCCCATAGCGCATCATCGAGTTTAAGTGCCCATTCCTTCCTATTAATAGAAATAGTTTTTTCTAAAATTCATTTTATCTCCAGATTAATTACCTCGACTTGACCGCTCGTCTGGGGGTGATAGGCGGTGGATAGTTTATGTGTGACATCATATTTCGCCAAAATATTAGTGAATTATCTATTTCAAAAGTGGGTGCCCCTACACTAACGATATCGTGTGGCATGCCAAATCAAGAAAATAACTTGTTTATAAAATTAACTACAACACGTGCATCATTTGTCGGGAGAGCTTGTGCATTCGCCCGCCTCGATACATTGTCGATAGAGATGAGAATCTATTTATTTTGATAAGAGGGAGGGAGAGGTCCAACAAAATCAATGCCCCAAAGATCGAAAATTTCGCACTCTAAGAAAAGATTTTGAGGCATCTCATCCCTGTGCGAGATATTACCCGACCTCTAGAATTTGTCATGAGTACTCACAAGGGTGTGAACATCACTAATGAGTGTGGGCCAATAAAAGCCCATCTCCAGCGCCTTCCTTGCAGTACAGTTTGCCTGACAATGACCACTTGTTGGTCCTTCGTGGCAGTACAACAATATCCGCAATCCTTCCTCTTTCAAAACACAATGCGTCACTACTTGGTCCGCACAGACATGAAATAAGAAGGGGTATTCCCAAAAGTAATTCTGTAAGTCAGAAAAGAATTTCTTCTTTTGCTTACTTGAGAATTATTTTGGCAAGACCCGTGCTAGTAAATAATTAGCCAAATCGGCGAACCAAGGCGTGGAAATATTTTTTAGATTTTCGAGAGGGAGGAGGCGCTCTTCAGGAAATTTATCATTAATATTGGCCTCCATTATTGCTTCACTAACGGGATTGTCTAAACGAGATAAATGGTTGGCCGCCAAATTTTCGGCACCCATCTTGTCCCGGATCTCTAAGTAAAAATCTTATAAAAGGTGGATCCATTGCAAAAGGCGAGGCTTGGCATCCGTTTTACTTAATAAATACCTAAGGGTAGAGTGATCTATAAAGACGACAACTTTCGAGATAGTATGTATGACCTAAACTTATCGAATTCAAACATGATCACTAGAAGCTCCTTTTTGGTGTGGTGTATTTGGCTTGTACAGATGTGAGCGTTTTGCTCGCATAATTAATCGTGTGAAAGAACTTATTCACCTGTTGGCCTAAAACAGCGCCGACTGCAATGTCACTTGTGTCGCACATAATTTAAAATGGGAGCGATAAATCAAGTGCAACTAGGATAGGAGAATTTACAAACTTTTTTTTAATCTGATTAAAGAAAAGATACATTCGTCAACAATGATGAAAGAAGACTCTCTTTCAAGAAGATGGGTAACGTCTTAGTGATTTTTGAAAAAATATGAATAAAGCGCCAATAGAACCCTGCGTGCCCTAAGAAACTATGAATTGCTTTAATGTTCGTGTGAGGGGGAGTTTTTTAATAACTTTGATCTTGGCCCGGTCGAGCTCGATCCCTTTTCCTGAAATCTAATGGTCGGGGACAAATCCCTCTCGGACCATAAACTGGTACTTCTCCCAATTGAGAGATAAGTTGGTATCCTCAAAACACATAAGCACACACTCAAGATTTTTTTAAGTAGTTTTTAAATGAACTACCAAATACCAAGAAGTCATCCATGAAGACTTCCATCAACTATTCTACCAACTCGTCAATAATTTATAACTTACAGCTCTGAAATATAACTTGCATATTGCATAAACCAAATGACATCCTTTTATAAGTGAAGGTGCAAAAGGGGCAAGCGAAGGTGGTCTTCTATTTGTCCTCAGGTAAAATATGGATTTGGAAGTATCCCGAGAGATCTTCGAGAAGACAGTAGAAAGGGTGACTGGACATGCGTTCTAAGATATGATCGATAAAAGGTAACGGAAAATAGTCTTTTCCGGTGGCATCATTAAGTTATCGATAATCGATGCACATCCGTCAACCTGTAATAGTACGGGTTGGAATTAAGTTATTATTTTCGCTGGCGACCACCATTACACAACCTTTCTTTGGTACTACTTGTAATAGGCAAACCCAAGTACTGTAGGAGATGGGATAGATGATTCCCGCATCTAAAAGTTTGATCACCACAGCCTTCACGACTTCCTTCACATTTGGATTTAATTGTCGATGGGGCTGGACAGTATTGCTTGAATTATCTTCCAAGAAGATCCTGTGGGTACAGAATAAGGGGTTGTTCCCTTTCTATCAGATACCTGCCACACAATTGTATGGCGATGATTTCTTAAAACTAGAGCCAACTCAGAAATTCTTGAGTCGCTCAAATCAAAGGTGATGATGGGTAGCTTAGAGTTTCTCTCTAAAAAGAGATATTTTAGATGAGGGGGAGTTGCTTTAATTCTAAGGTGGGTGGTTCCTCATAAGAGGCTTTGATTTATAAGATTTCTATGTGTAGTGGTACGAGTGGTGTGGGCGAGAGACTTCTTCTAAGAAGAAGAGTTCGATAATAATTGGTTCATCAAATGATGAAGGTACTAACTCGGGTGGTGCAGAAAAATCATTTTCAAAACATTCATCTGAATAAAAGATGGAATCAACATTTTCTAAGGTAACGCCTCTGTCAGTCACATAAAGTATAACAGAAGGTCTGGTCGGGGCCCCACGCCATATTCCACGGACAGTCAGCGGAGTTACAGGTTAATATCAAAAGACCAAACGAATCCTAACTCAGAGCATTCTAACGGAAGCTTCATGGGTTAATAAAACTCAATTAATTTGAATGTACACTATATAAAACACATAGGATTGTTATACAAAATACACTAAAAAGTATAGCCTTAAGGACTTACAATTGTTCTTCAAAAAGGTGGTTTACAAACATCGGCTCACAGGCCGGCCACACATAAAAATAATAAAAAGCGCTTCATTTGGCCTTCGAGGGTCTACATAGCATTAAAGGGATGCAACCCTCTATTTCCCACTTTGCTCTCCAGTAGCTGCATAGGGAAATTTCACCAGCAAGGTGATAAACAAGCCAACGGTCAGCATTAGCTGACCAAATTATAATGACCCTACTCCATTCCCGAGGTAGTAGTATTCCTTCCTACAGGCATTGCATTCATATATAGATATACCACACAAAGGTATAACTTTAGCACCATTCAATATATCACAAACCTTTGCATCAACTGCCAAACGTTTCGTGCACTCAGGGTTAATTATTAGTGTATTGGAAATGCCCAGCACCACCACCATTCAGAGGTCTCAGACTTGACGGTCAACATTGAGCATTATAGCATGGCCCTTAACTGTGTTATAGCCACGACTCTCCCCCTATGCTAATGGTAAGTGTCACGTACTTTAGGTGTATTTAACAAATTTACATAGAGCGGGTACAGGTCAGATCTTTCCCGTTGCTCAAATCTCTATGCCATCGCCCAAATCTTTGTGGCCAATCTATATGACGTGGGTAATCCTCCCCTTTCCCATAATCCAAAACATAACCAACATTATGTACAATGTCTCTCAAGGCCTTCAGAGCTGGGCACCCTGGCTCACAGCTAACCTACTAGCCACACGATCTCCGCGAGATAGGCTTCGCAAACTTAATACTATCTGGGAGCAATCGTCAGCGATAGCCACAAACATTTGGCATTAACAACAGAACATCTCTTTCTGTCTTCGGACTCAACCATAAATTTAACATAATTCCAGAAAAACCTTCAGAATCCTGTAGTGCCAGAAAACTAGACTTTCATAAAGATAACTCACCAAGAGCTATCGCCAGCGATATCCACTATTTCCCGGTGATATCCAATAGTTATCCAAAACCATGGTATTTTTTGGTATTTTCCTGGAGCACATTTCCAGTACTTCCTACTACTATATTTACAGGCAAAACCCTAAGACTCCATCAACTATCCGTTTATATCCGAAGTCTTCTCCGACACACAAAATATAACATCACCAATCAAGACAAACCCGTCCGGATGGGCTTCACAAAACATACTTATTTCTTACTTGATTTACGGATTCTATATGCAAAACTACCCGGCGTTACCATGTATAACCCATCGGAAATCCCTACTCTTTCCATGTTTTGGTGGGGGATTCCATGCATATTCAAAAGTAGAACTTCACATGTCCAAGAAGGAAGATGATTACCCTCATAGAACGTTTAGGAGCCATGAACAATTCTTCTATCGGGATGGAAAGGATTGTCCCGCTTTCCTCTTCACAGATCTTTCTTCTGATCTATATTCCGACTATGGAATCTCCTTCTCCAAGCTTGCGCAGCTTCAGTCATCATCCCTTGTTCTTTCTTTCAAGAACTTGATAAAAATGGAGGAGAGAGAGAGGGAGAGAAGATAAATGACTCTTATCTTCACCTCTTCTCTGCTTAAGTGACTTCGGTAATAATCCCAGCCACAGGATCCTCTCTTAAATAGGAATGAAGGGCCACGATTTCAGCTCATAAGTCAAACTTATCGCTATAATCGGGCGATATCAGCTATCGCCTGGACGATATAATCGGTAGCCTCTTTGAACCTAGTTAACACAGATCTTCGGCTACTTTCCGACCATCTGACATGTGTCCCGCTATCGGCACGTGATATCTCACTATCTCCATGTGATAGTCCACTCAACGATTCATTGATTGCGTCGAGTTCATTGAGAGCGGTAAGTTCATCGAGTGGTATTGTCAGCGATAGTCACTATCACCTGGCGATAGCTACTCTTGAGCTCTATTCACTAATTCTTTGGGGTGTTACAAACCGCCCCTCCTTAAAGAAATTTCATACCGAAATTGTATTTAGTTAAAGGAAAACAGTACAATATGTTACAATGCTACTTTACATAAAAACTCAGGAAACTCATCTCGCATGGTTTGCTGACGCTCCCATATCAGTTCTTCACGGCCACAATTATCCCAATGAACTTTAACCTTCCTGAATGCTTTGTTTCGTTATTTCTTGATCTCTGTATCCTTGATATGAATGGGTCTATCCTTCTTCGTCAGCTCATTATCGACCGGAATATGATCGTCAGCAATCACTTACGTAGGCTCTTACAAACCCTTCCGCAACACCGAGATGAGAAATACATCCTGCAAACCACTTAGCTCTGCCTAAAATGCTTGCTGATAAGTAGCCTCACCAACACATTCAATCAATTCAAATGGACCAAGGTACCTCGGACTTGGGTTTTCAAGCATCGAATTCTGGACATACCCTTAAATGGCATTATCTTCAGATATACCCAATCACCCACCACAAACTCCACGGTTCGGTGCTTGACATTGTATTATTTTACTTGTCTATCCTGAGCCATCCATAACCGCTCTTGTATAATGCATATAGTCAAATTTGCATCATCGACCTCTTTACGCTTATACAACTTCGAATGGCCTATTTTGACCCAAGCAAAAGGAGTACGACACTTTCTACTATATAAAGCTTTTATGGGCGCCATCTGAATGCTTGCTTGATATCTATTATTATAGACGAACTCAATCATATAGAGATGGTCCTCCCACCTCTTCCCGAAATCCAAGGCGCACATACGAAGAGTATCCTCCATTTTCGAATTGGTCCTCTCGGTCTGACCATCCATTTGAGGATGAAAGGACGTACTGAACTTCAGTTTATTACCCAACAACTGGTGGATTACCCTGCAATCATTCGAATTAAAGCGCCCATCTCTGTCACTGATGATGTTATGTGGCCCACCATGCAAATATACTATGTTGTCAATATACAACTTAGCTAATATTTCAACTAAATCATCTTTCTTATTTGGTATGAAGTGCAAAACCTTTGTCAACCGGTCAACGATCACCCACATGGCATCGTTCACACTCTGTGATCTTGGCAATCAATTCACGAAATAAATAGATATGTCATCGAACATATATACAATAATTGGCAATGACTTAAGAAAACCACCAGGTTTTTGACATTCAGCTTTTACCAAGGCACAAGTTTGGCACTTTACAATATAAAGAGCTATATCATTCAAACCCGACCACCAGAACATCTTTGTCATATCCTTATAGAATTTTGTGCTCCTTGGGTGGATTGAGTATTTTGTGGGGTATGCCTAATACACAAACTCCTCTCGCAGTTTACCCACATTAGGGATGCACAAACAACCGTAATTTCTCAAAAGACTGTCATCCAAGGAGAATTGGGAATTTTACCCATCCGCTAAATAGCGCTACATACTCACATCGAGTTCCATTACTCATCAAACCCTGTCTGCAAGGTCATATTGCACCTCAGTCAAGTTCAAACACGCATTTGTAGTGGCATTCTTGTCAACACAATAAATATCTAGGGCCTCCAACTCCTAGATCAGATTCTCAACTTGCATCTGTAGCCAACTTGCCTCTACAGTAGTTTTATGCAAGACATTTTCGACCCCATTTCCCTTCCCGGGAGTGTAATGTATCTGGAAGGTGTAGTCACCAAGGAACTCCATCCACCTCCATTGTCGCTTGTTCAGATCCTATTGATCTATTAAATACTTAAGGCTCTTATGGTAAGTGAATAGGTAACCTTTCACGCCATACAAGTAGTGACGCTACTGTTTAAGTGCAAAAATCACAGCCGCTAACTCCAAGTCATGAACTTGATAGTTTCAGTTGTGCACTTTCAATTGAGGTGAGCCATAAGATATAAAATTTCCGAACTACAGAAGAACACAGCCTAAGCCACTCTCTGAAGCGTCACTGTATATCTCATAGGCATCCGTACCACATGGCGAACTCAAGATAGGAACCGTGGTAAAAAGAATCTTTAACTCAACAAAAGCTCGTATGCACTCCAGAGTCAAAATGAACTTATAATCTTTCCGCTTCAGTGTAGTGAGAGGTAAGGCTATCCGCAAAATGTTCTCCATGGAGCGCTTGTAGTTGCTAGCAAGTCCAAGGAAACTCCTGACCTCTACTACCATAGACAACACATGCCACTCTTTTATCAAAATGATCTTCGCTGGATCCATAGAAATATCCTCTCCATTAACCATATGGCCATGAAAAGCTACCGACGGCAACCAAAACTCACACTTTGAGAACTTGGCATAGAGTTTTTTTCTTCTTAGGGTGTGAAAAAACATCCACTAGTGATTTGCATGATCTTCTTCTGATTGAGAGTACACCATTATTTCATCAAAAAAGTTAATCACAAATTGATCTAAGTACTCCCGAAAAGTCTGGTTCATCAAGTCCATGAATACCGATGCCGCGTTTGTTACCCCAAATGACATTACAATGAACTCATAGTGACCATAGCGTGTACCAAAAGCTGTCTTGGGAATGTCACATTCCCTAATCCGCAACTAGTAATATACAGACTATAAATCTGCCTTCGAATAGACTGTTGATCCCACCAGCTGATCAAACAAGTAATCAATCTGTTGAATCATAAACTTGTTCTTCTCTATCTGCTTGTTAAATTCTCGATAATCAATGCATAGACGCAAGCTTCCGTCCTTCTTGTTCACAAAGAGGACCGGTGCACTACAAGGTGACATATATGGACATATATATCCTTACTCTAGCAGTTCTTATAACTGAACTTTCAATTCTTCCATCTCCTTTGGCGCTACTCGGTACGGTTAGCGGGCCACAGGTTTCGCACCTAACACCAACTCAATAGCAAATCAATCTCTCACTGGGGCAATAACCCAGGGAGATATTTAGGAAACATAATCTAATACAATAGGAATGCCACTGAAACTGGACTTCAGCTCAAAAGCCTCTAATAGCATGAAGAACAACTCCACACCCTTTCGAACACCATGATCTCCTGGAGAGCAGACATCAATAACTTGCTCGATCCTCGCATACCATCAAACTTAGTTTGTTGTTCATTGTTCTATCCCAGTGTGACTACCTTAGAGTTACAATCAATACATGCACCCTGCTTTGAGAGCTATTCCATGCCAAAGATTACATCAAACTCAGATATTGGTAGCATAGATGCTTCCAATCAGAAATCCAGAATTCCTATCTTTACCTCAACACATCAAGACATATCCCCACACATCACACATCCGTTAGGCAATAACACCTTATATATATCTATCGACATAAGAGTAGGCACTCCAATTCGAAATATAAAGTCCTCAGATAGAAACGAATGAGAAGCACCTGTATTTAATAGTGCTCTCTCAGGAGAGTCCCGAATAAAAATGAAGCCTACATTTATCAAGTTATACACAAGCAATTCACAAGGTATAAAGTATATAGAGCATGAAAACTATATACTACTCGTACCTTTGTCAACATCAGCCTATTTGATGACCTCCTGTTGGATAAGATTGTACACCCTCAGCTAAGCTGGATCTTATTGCGATGCAATGGACTCCACCATCTTTCCCTTCTCAGTGTAAGATGTTTTTGCCTTCTAATCCTTCCTTGGAAGTACACTAGTACATTCACAGGTATAACATGTACGGGTGCTTTTCCCTGACATTGCTCCTGAAGTGACAGTAGATGGAGCCTGTCTAGAAGACTTAGACATCTTATTCCTCTTCCAAAAAGATTTTGAAGAAGTCGGCACTTTGAACTCAGGCTTTATCACACTCAAGTCCCTCTTGCTCTGCACCCACTTCATGTCCTTATCAAATGAACGAGCAATATTAACCAATACTTGAAAACCTTGATTCATTGGACCCGAGAGAAGGAACCTAAACTCATCTTATAGTCCCTCGTAGAACTGATTAGTCTTACGCTCCTCGTCAGCGAAAGTGAACCCCGCATAACGTCCCAACCTTGTGAACTCATGTAAGTTATCTACACTTCTCTCGCCCTTAGTCAAGCGCTGGAAATAATTCTCCTTGGCAATCTTCTGCGACGAAGGAAGATTCTTTGCGAAGAATAATCTCGAAAACTCTTCCATCGAGATCTCAGATAGTCGTCTACCGACAAAGTGGTGTAACTCTAACTCATCCCACTAAAGCCTAGGTTCTCCCTCTAACAGGAAAGTTACCAAGATTACCTTCTACCCCTCCTCTATTTCAATCGCCGTCAATACTCTTTTGACACGCGAAAGCCAGTCATCTTCCTGCGTTGGGGATACAGTACCCGTGAACGTAGGAAAACTAAAAATAATAAAATGCTTAAGCCGCCTTTAAGTAGCTCGCCTTTTGACCAAAGCCTCAATAGGCCCTTGCCTAACAACTACAGGCTCAACAACACCAACCTAGTGCGGAACCATAGCTGGATGCACCTGCCCAGTCGGTTGTGCATTTATTATAGCAAACACTTCCTTAGTAACTAAACATATTATTTCCGCACGAGGGGGAGGTGTGGGCATATTAGCTGGTGTCGTACTCTCCATAGAACGTTGGGGTTCAGATTGCCCCGCACAACTTCAAGTCACATATATGTGTACAATACACAATTTTTGTGACTACTTAAAAGACAAACAACGTGCAATAGGAACAAACAGGTTCCTTAAATATGTTTATTTTATTCCTAAGTGGACATTTTTTGAGTTTATTTTATTATAATGGTCAACACATACACGTGAGCGTCACCCCTCAAAAGATTTCAATCACAAATTCGCAGAAGGAAGACCGTGAAAAGTAGCTGATACCAAATTGTAACACATCTGTCTGTCACATAAAATATAACAGAAGGTCAGGTCGGGGCCCTATGCCATATTTCACGGACAGTCTGCGGAGTTACAGGTTAATATCAAAATACCAAATGAATCCTAACTCAGAGCATTCTAGCGGAAGCTTCATGGGTTAATAGAACTCAATTCATTTGAATGTCAGTCATACAAAACACATACATATGTTATACAAAATACACTATAAAGTATGGCCTTAAGGCCTTACAATTGTAATTTAAAAATGTTTTTTACAAACATCCGCTTGCAGGACGGCCAAACATGAAAACAATAAAAATATCTTCACGGGGCCTTTGAGGGCCGGCATAGCATCAAAGGGATGCAATCCACTATTTCCAGCTAGGATCTCCAGCACTTGCATAGGGACATTCCACCATCAAGGTGGAAAATAAGGAAATGGTCAGTGTTAGCTGACCAATTTTTAACGACACTACCCCTTCCCGAGGCAACGATATTCCTTTCCTACAGGCATAGCATTCATATATAGATATATCACATGAAGGTACAACTTAAGCACCATTCAATATATCACAAACGTTTACAACAACTGCCAAACGTTCCGTGAACTCAGGGCATATTATCAGTGTATTGGAAATGCCCAGCCCCACCACCGGATAGGTTCCAAGACTTGATGGTCAATATTGATCATTATAGCCTGGCACATAACAGTGTTATAGCAAGGACTCTCCACCTATGCCAATGGTAAGTGCCCCGTACTTTAGGTCTCTTTAACTAAACCACATAGAGCGGGTATTAGTCATCTCTTTCCTGTTGCTCAAATCTCCATGCCATCGCCGAAAGAAAAAACCTTCATGGACAATCTACATGATACGGGTCAGCATCCTCTTTCCCATAATCCAAAACTTAACCAATATTATATTCAATAGCTCTCAAGGACATCAAAGATGGGCACCCTGGCTCACAGCTCACCTACTAGACACACGATCTCCTTGAGACAGGCTTCGCAAGCACAATACTATCTGGGAACTATCACATGTCATTAACAACAGAACATCTCTTTTTGTCTCTAGACTCAACCATAACTGGAACATCTTTCAAGAAAAACCAGCAGCATCCTGTAGTGCCAGAAAACTTGACTTTCATAACACATAGCTCACCAAGAGCTATCGCCAGTGATATCCACTGTCTCCCGGAGATATCCAATTGTTATTCAGAACCCTAGTATTTTTTTGGGTATTTTCCTAGAGCTTCATCTCCAGTACTTCCTGCTACTCAATCCACAGGCACAATCCTTATACTCCATAAACTACACATTTATAATCAGAGACTTCTCCGACACGCAAATTAAAACATCACCAATCAATACCAACCCATCTACATAGAATTCACACAGTATTCCTATTCCATAGTATGATTTCTGGATTCTATATACAAAACTACATGGGGATATCACGTATCGAACAATCAGAATTCCCTCTTCTTTCCACCTTTTGGTGGGGGATTCCATGCATATGCAAAAGTAGGACTTCACATGTCCAAGAAGGAAGATTGTTACCTTCGTAGAATGTTTTGGAGCCATGAATAATTCTTCTATTTGGATGGAAATGATCGCCTGGATTTCCTATTCAACGATCTTGCTTCAGCTCTTGATTCTGACCAGGGAATCTCCTTCTCCAATATTGCAGAACTTTAACCTTCAGCCCTGGTTCTTCCTTCCAAGAACTTGATGAAAAGGGAGGAGAGAGATTGATAGAAGTTAGATGACTCTTCTCTTCACCTCTTCTCTACTTAAGTGACTTCGGGAATAATCCTATCCATAGGATCCTTGTAACGCCCATGAATTTTAGATAATTATTTTTATCCTTTTTGGGATGTAAGGGCATTACGTTGACGTGTAGTTAGCGAGGCGCCAATGTTATTGTGTAATTCTATTCATCGGAAGTAGAGTTTTCAACTTGGGAAAATTTAAGTGGTTAATTTTAGCGTGTTTGTGAAGTTTTGTGGCGATCTGGGCTTAATTGGGATCTCGGTAAATTTTATAAGGATTATTGCTGTTTTTACTTTGGGAAATTTTAACCGGATTTTTGTTTGTCGAATCTTATTTAAACTTTGTTGTTGGAATCATAGCACCGCCATTTTGTTTTGGTGCGAATTTCATCAAAACCTAAACATTTTAGTAATTCTCATCGTTTGAGTTTTCTTGAAAAAAAAGTAATAGAATAATTTATATATACGTTTATAAGTGAAACAATATTCATTGTCTTCGCAAACAGTCGGCCCGAAGAAGCGGAAGAAGAAGTGATGAGTCGGCCTTCGCAACGTCTTCCGGCCGCCGCATGTCGGTTATCCGTTGCATGAAATCTTCGATAAAGCATATATCCAGAAAGGTCTGTCCGAGAGCTTCTCGTGCATGGTAAGATTTTCCCATTTCGTGGATTTATTGGCATTAGGCTATGCAACCTTAACCCTTGTATTGCCCGAAAAGTATCATAAATCATAGACGAGGAGTTCTTGCGGCCAATCCTTGTAGCGGAGCACTTGATAGCTCATTTTTTTGTATATTTTGAGGCAAGTGGTTATTCCTCTGCCTCTTGCTAGTTCCTTTGTTACTATTTTTCCCTCTTTTGTTTCATTCATAGGTTGTATGAGTAATGTAGGGTTCAGCCAAGTCCGTTTTCGTCAAGTAGAGTAGGGATTGGTCTGAGACCAAGTGCATTTCATCAAGTATAATTCGATGAGAATTCTCAACATATTCGTTGAGTTAAGCCGTCGAGTGATCCTGTGAGATGAGTCCAAATCATTGAGTCAATTTTGTTGAGTATTCTCGACGAATGCGTCAAGCGACTACAGTGTTTGGTGTTGAGTTTTTTTATTTCTCCAAGGGTTTTTATTGAGTATTCTCGATGAATTCGTCGAGTATCCAGGGAATGCGTCGAGTGTTCATGAGAGGCTAAGTAAAATTCGTCGAGTATTCAAGATAAATTCGTTGAGTATCCATGGGTTTTTGCATGAATTCATCAAGTCAGATTCATTGAGTAGAATTCATAGGAAGCTTTTAAGTAAGATACGACGTGTGACAAGCCCTTTTCACTGAGTAAGATTTGATGTGTGTCAAGCCCTTTTTGCTGAGAAAGATTCGTCGGGTATCGTTGGATTTTGACTGATTTCGCCGAGTCTGCCTTGAATTCATTTAGTATCATAGAATGTATTAAAATTTTGCTAAGTCTTATTCATCGAGTTTATCCGTCGAACAAAGTCATATTCGTTGAGTGAATAGTGAAATCGTCTAGTGCTTTCGACGAATTTGTGTGGACTTAGAAACTTTTCAATGAGAAACCTTCCTATTCGTCGAGTATGCCTTGGAGAAATTTTGGGACCTTTTCTTCCTCTTTGTCGTTGGGGAATTTCGATGCTTAGATTTGGGTTTTATCGGTGTTTTAAGTGTTTCATTGTGGCCTTTAGGTGGCAGTGGATAAAGGACCACCTCCCTAGTGCCGTTTTGTGAATCATTATGCCTCGCGGGTTTTCTTAGGTTTTTATGGACTGTCGGGTTGTGTTGGACATTGTGGCCAGTACCATAGTGCCTTTTTGAGATATTTGGTCTGATGGTTAGGGTTAGACAATGTGGCCATTGACACAGTACCGTTTTTACTAGTGTTAATGATTTATGCATTTGAGCTGATCAGTCTCTTTCTTTTTACATACATACATATGTTCATTTTAATACTGTTGCAGATATTATTAAAGCATAGATTTATACCGCACTTGGTGAATCTTCTCTTTCTTAAACCTCTATAAATTCTTCATTACTTATTATTTTAAGAATTACGATGTGGTTTGACAGCTTTTCTGTCTTGGGTTGGTAACCCTTTGCTTTTCTTCTCTATTTACTTTTGTTCTTTATTGCCACTTGTTTATTTCTTGCTGAGGCGTTCTTTATTTTAAATGTCTCAGGCTCGGAGCAGTAGCAGCCTGAGCATCTAGAGTTGGTGGTTCTTGGCATGGGCCTAGCAGCTATGGTTTTCTTCCCTCACCTTCGTGAGATAGAATTGTTATTCTTATTTTAGTTCAGATATACATTTTTTCTGTGTGTCTGTGTCAGGTTGTTAATGCCCACAGTGAATTGATGTAGTTGATAGACTATTTGCTAGTTGTTATGCCTTTATCTTGATGTTTTCTTACTTGCTCTCTTGGATGGTTTTATGTTAGGTTTGTATGTTAGTAACTTTCTAATTATGAAAAAGATAAACACTTTTACTGCGTATTTATAACATCTCTTTAAATTAGATAATCACTCTATTATAACGTAACGTAAAAGCTCTTTTTGTACTTATACTAAATCTAGAGGGGTGCAAATCATAAATTGTTTGGTTGGCTCTCCATACTCATATAGGATAATGAATGAAATAAACCCAAGTATTTTAGGTTGCGCATATATATTTTACCCATGGACTAGTTTATTTACTGAGTCGAGGTACACAACCATAAAACTCAAACCCAAAGTATATTTTTGTCATAACAAACTTGAGAATTTTCATGTAAAGTGTTAGGAGTAGGTTCTTTCAAGAGTGTTTGCAGTTGTCCCCTACACGGCGTGGCATCACGTCATACATTTTCTCTTCCTCTGATACATTAGTAAATGCTGAGAAAATGTTGGTTGTGATTGTTGGTATCAGAGGGAGGTTCGTTTGACAAATTGGTCGAAGGACTATCTCTGGTAAGAATTTAGCTGCCTTGTCTCATTGCATACACACCTCGATGTGTCATCAGTATGTCTTGGCGAATGCATGAATACTCCACTCATATGCATGACAAGAAGTATACAGGGCATATTATGTATTATGAGATTCATAATATCTGTATATGGATCCTCATAGGAAGCAATATGTGACTATTATATAGTATGGGATTCATTACAATCATCACATGGATGCCCATTAGATTTTGCTTTTTTGTTACATGCGGTATTATGTAGTATTGGATGAACTATATTTTAAGTGAACGTCGCTCATAACATGCACTAAGAACTTTACTATAATGCATAGCACAACATACGTGACATAACATAGCATTAGCATGCGTGCCAAGTTAAGATCTATATGATGACAAACACGCACATATGGATTTATAGAAAAGGAATAAGAAATCATGCATTCATATTATATGCACACGAATCAATAGGAAGATAGTATATCATCTTAAGATAAATAAAAACATTACTTTCAAAAATACCAGAGCCAAGTAGCGGCAAGAGAAAGTATCTATTCATGTAGGGTCTGAATTGAGTTGAGTAGTTCTAGCGTTAAGCTACGTTTGATGAGTTGTTCATTGTATTATTAGGAATGTCGCCTAAGCATGTTGTGACAAGGCCGACTCCCAAGTCTGAGGGTGAGCCGCCAAGGGCGCAGAGTGAGGCCATGATTGAAGGACTACGACAGCCCAATGAGGCTTTGTCAAGAGAGATGGTTGTTATGCAATGAAAGATTCAGGCTTTGTTGACTGCCTCCTTAGGGCAATAGCCTGCGGTGTAGAACCCTACAATGGGTTAGACTATACCTGTTCCTCCTGATCCTCTTGTACATCCCGTTATTCACTGAGTGGGCCCCTTCCGGTAGGTTTAGGGTATCACAGGAGATTCAGGCCCAAGAACACCAAATTGGCGAGAGATGTAGGTTGGCCTGCACTCACCCAGTGCCCATGGGGGCATTTGTGCGAATCAAGGGAAATTCAGGCAATTTAGGCAAGTGTGATCCTCATCACGCACTCACCCCAATATCGCATTCCAGCACGCGTGCTGGAGGACATCTCACTTAGCCATGTGAGTACTTGCCCAAGCTAGCTCACTCTCTTTAAAGAGACCCTAATAGGCGAGTGAACGGTTCCCCCACCACTCGCTCCTTTAGGCGAGTGGTGCCTTTATGGGCAATTCGCCTAGTGGGACTTAGAAGAAAAATTACCTGGATTCACCCAAAGGTATGCAAATATCCTTCCAGGAAAGCGGTGTTTGGCCATTGGCAGACCCAATTGGGCTACATATAGCCATTTGGAATAGCGGAGTTGTGCTATTTGTAGGCCAGGATTAGAAATCTATAATAAGCCCAAGGGGGTACCTCAGAAGGCATGTTCTCTTACTCTCTTATCTTCTAGTGCTTTCTAAGGTGCCCTTTCCTCAGCATAGGCTAAGGAGAGGAAGAACTCTAATATCTTCTGAGTGTGTGGTAGGACCTCCGTGCTGGAGCCGTGCGTCAGTTTTGAGTTCTAAGTCTTTAGTCAGTCAAGCTCTCTAGGAAAAGTAATTGTGCGGTCACCCCTTCCACAAGGGTTCAAACTCCACCAAAGCCGGTTCTCAGTTTAAAAATTTTTTGTGCAATGAGTGTGGAGTGTGAATACCATAAAAAATCTAGGCGAGTTCAATGACTGGAGGTGAAGGACAAGTATTTGAGTGGGCCGACTGTCCACCTACCCCTCCACTCGCCACCCTAAGGATTTTCGAGTATTTCAGGAAGGAGATGCAGAACTACATTAAGTTTGCACTCAGAGCTCGCGACGAGTGATCAATACCCGCCATGCTAATGGTCTCCGCCCTAGCTCTAGGCAAGAATGCCCTCGTTAAGTGACCTGGGTAGGAAGCAGTGGAGGAAGGTTGGGAGCGGGATCTCAGAGGGCGAGCCTTATTCCCCGGCTCAGAGAGTGTGGGGCTGACTGACGAGATGGATGAGCGAGATCATCAGTCTCACTATATGAGTGGCGGGAGCCACTTCAGTGAGCTAGTCGCATCCGCCACTTTCCCCGAGGGGTTTCGCGTGCCAGATATGTCCTACTACACCGGAAGGGGGGATCCAGTCCAACAAATCAAGTGGTTTGAGGATGTGGTTTAGATCAGTTAGATGTCAGAAGCCTTCAAGTGTCGGCTCTTCGTCATCATCCTCAAAGAAAAGGCGAGGGATTGGATCCATCAGCTTCCCACCAGCTCCATGTACTATTTTTAGGATATGCATTCCGGGTTCTTATTGAGGTTCTCCAATTGTAAGAAGAAGAAGAAGGAGTCGGAGTCCCTATTTCTCTTCAAACAGGAGGTGAATGAGACTTTGAGGAGCTACGTGGATTAGTTCTAGGAGGTGGTCCTACATGTACAGGAGATGTCAAGGCATACCCTCATGGTGGCCTTCATCCTAGGGCTTTAATAGGGATTCTTCATAATGAAGTTGAAGTGGGTGACTTCGGTGTCTTTTGAGTAGCTGATGGCGAGGGCAGTGAGGGAATTAAAGGGAAAGTCCTCGAACCCGTATTTTTGCCAGGAAGCTAGATAGGTTTGCTTCGGAGGAGGAAAAGGAGCTAAGAGGTGGAAAGGGTCAGGATGTCTGTAGAGTAGAACCCCAGCCACGGGAGTAGTAGAAATAACAACAGCGTAAAGGTGGGGCTGGCAGGAGTAAAATAATTGGCTAGACTAGAGGAAGCAAGGCTGGCATAATTAGGTGCAAAGGAAAGGTTTCCACAGAGGATAAAACATCCAAGGGGTGTAGGGAACGTTCAACCCTCTAGGATTGAGGCAGGGCCATAGACCTCCTCTCCCCAATCAATACAAGGCTATGGCAATAAACAAAGGTAGGAGGAGAGGAGTGCAGAGGGGGGGATAGGGAGGCATAGCGGAGCTTTCCTACTGTAACTTCCCTAAGAGGAAGGGAATGCAATGGCTAATGGATCGGAGTTCCTGGAGATAAGGGGAGCTAGGTGGCAGGCACAGCAGTAGAAGCAACACTATAAGAGGTGTTAATTGAGGAAGTGCTAACAGGGGAAGAGGAGGACAGGTGCGAGGACCGGGCCTATATCGGAGGCGGAGGAGGGATCGAGGTGATCCGTGGAGGGGTAAGATTCTAGGTCGCCGGCAAGGCAAGCCTCCACACCATTTATTGCAAGAGCATTGCCTCCACGTCTGATGGGTATGCAGAAAAATATGTACCAGATTTGGAGAAGCCTCCCCTTACTCAATGATATACATCAGTTTGTATTTGAACGAATGTTTGAGTTTCTGTGTACAGGTTTAAGGAATGCAGGAAAAATTTCTATGTACAAGTATCGACACTTGTAAGGAATTGTGTCGACACCAGAAACAGGAGCTGTGTCGACACCCAGGGATTGTGTCGACACCTAAAGCAGGAGCTGTGTCGACACCCATGAATTATGTCATCACCTTAAGAAGGCATGTATCGACACCCAGGAGTTATGTCGACACTAGAAGAAAGGCATGTGTCGACAACAAAGAATTGTGTCGACACCTGAAGAAGGTTTGTGTCGACACAAAGGACTTGTGTCAACACACACTCTACGCCATCTATCAGCAAAATCTATACTTAGTCTAAAGGGCTTGGGTCCACACAGGACTTATGTCAACACAAACTCAATGACGTATGGACATACACTCACGGATATCTTTTAGCGTCAGTTATGTCGAGACCAGGAGTAGTTGTGTCGACACACAAGACTTGTGTCGACACATACAAACAGAAGTTGTGTCGAGAAGCAGAAGAATGACTGTGTCGACACATTGAATGTTGTGTCGACATCATGAAGGCTTGTATCGACACTTAGTCTATTTGTTTCGACAAATATGAAGTAATTTGCTGATTATTTCCTGCTGAGATATAAAGTCATTGCAGAATCAGCTGTCATGGCTGAAGACTTGACAGCTGTCATAAACAACTAGTCTGACACCTTTGTCAGAACTGTCAGAAGCTTGTTACAAACTGGATCAGCCGGTAATCATTGAGCAACTCTATATAAAGGACTGATCCATGACAACCAAATAATCAAGGAAGCGATTAAGAGGGAACAAACCTACAAAGAACCAGAGAGAGAATTCAACAACAAGAAAGGGGGAACTCTTAAGAAGGCAGATCCTGAACAGTCTATAAGAATGATTAAGATCTATTTCTGAATCTAATAAGGGAGCTGTCTGAAGATCAACTTCTACTACAAGTCAGATCAATCTCATTTTGTTCAATCAACAAGATTTGAAAAAGCTAAGTCAGGTTGGATCTGAAGTATACAGTTTGATCAAGAACTTATCAAGAAGCTCACACCAATTGAGAGTTTTATCTAGGTGAAATTCTTATACCACTAAATATTCTTTTTCCATGTAAGATCTTCTTAGATTTGAGTTGTAAGATTGTGTTTATAAAGGCTGAGGTTGGGTTGAGTGTAACACCCCTATCCATCATATGGTATATAGTAGTAGGTCCGGTCGGGGCCCGACGCCATATACTACAGACAAACCGAAGGGTTACAGAATGAAATCATTTTTCCAATCACAAACGTCCTACACAGAGAAACTAGCAGAAGCCTTTAAGTAGTTGAAAGAACCCAAATAACATATAGTATGAATCATGAATGTCCACTAACCTCAATAGGAATGAAATAACAAAATACAAAAAAGTACTTGGCCTTATAGCCTTACAAATGTTCACTTAACAACATAGTGTTTTATAGACATCGGCTTGTAGGCTGGCCACACATGATAGAAATAAAATAATAGTTCACTTTGGCCTTCGAGGGCCAGCATAGCAGCTTGGGCTTTAGCCCGCTATTTTGTACTTAGTTCTGCAGCACCTGCAAGCAACATTCCACCATATGGTGGCAAACAAAGCAACGGTCAGCTAAAGCTGACCAAATTATAACGAACCCGCCCCTTATTCGGGACGGCGGTGCTCCTTCCATGCATTTCATTTGTACATCCAAAAATCCTAGGGAAAGTACAACCTAGCACAATTCACTATAGGTGGAGGCTCGCACGGCCGACCACCCCATGCACTCAGGTCACATTGATGGTATACCGGACTTCCCGGATACCACCTCCGTTCAGAGGTCCTTGACTTGATGGTTACTTTTAGCATTTCAGTCATTACGACCCCTGGCCTGAGACTCTTGTTATGCCTCCGACGAGAGCCAATGTTCGTTACTCTCATGTAATAGTCGACATAACACAGGTATAGCTCCACCATTTCCTGTTGCTCAAGTCTCCCTACCGTATCCGAATACTGTAGTACTCATGGCCAAACCTACAGGGTGCGGGTCGGTTTTGCCTTTCCTATTTGGCTCCCTAGACTAAAGATTCTAAACCCCATGGGCTCACCGCTTTCCAAAGAAAGGCACTACATGTCTCCTGGAGAGAGGCCTCGCACATACAATCCCAATTATATACAAGGTTGGCCCCAGGCCACCAAGGTTGCAGAAATGCATTTAAGCCCAGCTTTTCGGGTGAACCTTGGAGTTAATCTCCAAGGCTCCCTGTTGAAATCTACCGTGTAGAAAACCCGAAAACAACACAATACGGAGTCTTCTCCAACAATCCATGCACAATGCAACATCACCGATCCAGACAAACACTTCCGGGTAGGCTTCACACACAATGCCTATGCCGGTACTTCGATTCTAGACTCTACATGCAACACAAGGGGGACTATTCACATCTACCCCAAGGAACACCGTGCACTCACTCCACACTCGCGGGAGCGGGTTTCCCATGCAGATAGGAAGTGTACTTCACATGTCCAAGTCTAGAATCGTTCCCCTTGAAGTCCGCTTTGGTGCCATGAAAACAAGCAAGATGGAAGGCTTCGCAAGGGAATTCTCTCCACGGATCTGGTCTCGGTTCTCAATCAGGTGCTCCGATGCTCCGTCGGCGGGAGGATTCCTCCCTTCCTTCTTCCTTGCTCTCTTCTCTCTCTAACTCCTTAGAAAGAGAGAGTTTAAGAGTAAAATGAGGGATTTATCCTCTATTCCCGAACTTAACACCGCAGGACCTCAACTTGGCCGTCAGTTCGTATTTAAAGAAAACGAACGACTGAGATTGGCCTAAAATTTCTTATCCTAGGCCGAACACGACTTTGCACACGGCCGTGTCCCAGGCCGTGTTCCCCAATCTTGGCATGATCGTCAAGCACAGAAAAGGACACGGGTAGAGACACGCCCGTGTCTCAACCTGACACACCCGTGTTGGGTCCCGACTTGCCTATGACCTAGGGGCGTGTCACAGACAACCGTCATGCCAACCGTCATGCCCCTTTGTGGACACGGGTAATGACACGCCCGTATAAAAAGGAACACGCTCGTGTCGACTAGTACACGCCCGTGTAACCCGGCCGTGCACTCCTGTCACATACCCAGGTTTTCAACACGAGAAGAACACGGGTCGTAATACGGGTTAGGACACTCCCGTGTCACCCCTGACACGCCCGTGTTACTACTGTTCAAAACCGTGTTTCTTGTCGTATCCTTTCTTGGACACAGCCCTGCCAACACATAAGGAGATGGCCTTTGAGACGCGTGTGTCCCAGGCCGTATAGCCCTATATAGGCACCAAAAATTCCTTAGGATACGACCGATTTGTTTATAATTTTTGGGGCGTTACAAATCTCCCCCCTCCCCTTAAAAGAATTTCGTCCCAAAATAGGTAAAAGTACAAGACCTAAATTTTACTTGAGCGGAATAACACGGGGTATTCCTCCATCATAATCTTCTCTCTCTTCCATGAAAGCTCCTCACGACCGCAATTTTCCCAACGGACTTTTTAACCATTCAGAACTCCATATTACGGAGTCGTTTGACTTCAAAGTCTTCAATACATACGGGTTTGACCTTCATCGTCTTCCCACAATCAAACGACAGGTGATCGACCACAATGACCTGTGAAGTCTTTTGTATCATCTTCCGCAACATCAATATATGGAATGTATCGTGTAGCCAACTCAACTCCACTAACAACTTCAGATGATATGCTACTTTACCAATTCGCTCCAGAGTCTCAAAAGGTTCAAGTTACCTTTGACTAAGCCTCTTCAAGCGACAGACACGCCAGCCACCATTAAACGGCTTGATTTTCAAATACGTCCAATTGCCAACAGTGAACTCCCCATTCCTAAGCTTTGTCGTTATAGTATTTTGCATGCCAGTCCTGAGCGGTCTGCAAACATTCTTTGAATGGTTCATACAAATGACATTGCATCTTCCAACTCTTGCCTCTTGAAAGGCTTTGTCTCACTCGTTTCTAACCATGACAATGTTGTGCGACATTTAATACCATATAGGGCCTCGAAGGGCCCCATTTGTATACTCGCTTGGTAGCGGTTGTTATATGCAAACTCCACCATGTACATGTGATCTTCCCACTGCTTTGAGTAATCAAGACACACATGTGAAGCATGTCCTCCATCATTTTGGTGACCAATTCGGTCTGAAAATCCATCTGCGGATGGAAGACTGTACTGAAGATTAGCTTAGTTCCCAACAATTTATGCACCAGACTGGTATCGTTTAACGTGAAGCGTTTATCTCAGTCACTTACAATACTGTTGAGTGCACCATACAACCGAACAATGTTATCCTTGTAGTGTTTGGCTAACTTTTCCACCGGATCATCCTTTTTTAGTCCTGGCCACTAGAACAACTTCTTCAAACCTCTAAACATTTTGTGCACTTAAGGTGAAATGAGTTCTTGGTATAATAAGCCTCGTACATCAACTCCTGCCGCTGACTCTCCACACTTGGGGCGCACAGAAAATTGTCCTTCCACAACAATCCGTCTTCAAAAACATATTGGGAATTTGACCTATCAACAGCATCATCCCTGATCTGCTTGTCCACGCAAGTGATCTCCAATATCTCCAAAACTTGCGCCAAAATGTATGTCGAAGGTGTTGTCCCCCAGTAACTCCATCCACCTCCGCGACCACAAGTTCAAGTCCTTTTGATCAAATAAGTACTTCAGGCTCCAGTGATCGATTTAGATACTGACTTTCACACCTTTTAGGTAGCGCCTTTATAGCTTCAGGGCGAATATCACGGCCGCTAACTCCATGTCATGGAGCGGTTAAATACTCTCGCGTACCTCCAACTAACGCGATCAATAAGTTATTACACTCTCATGCTGGAGCAGAACACAATACAAGTCACTGCCCTAAGCATCGCTGTAAATCTCAACTCCTTCGGTCCTACTCGGTGAACATTGAATAGTTGCCGAGGTCAAACGACTTTTCAGCTCTTCGAAAGCTTGCGCGCACTCTAGCAATGACACAAACTTTTGATCTTTCTTCACCAAAGTCGTGAGGGGTAATGTTATCTACTAGAGGTTCTATATAAAGTGTCTGTACTAGCCGGCCAGTCCTATAAACTTCAGACTTTTCTCAAACGCAGATAACATAAGAAACTAACGTATCACAAATATCTTTGATGGGTCCACCACGATACTTTCTCCACTCAAGACATGGCTAAGAAACACTACAAAGGGTAACCAAAGCTCGAACTTGGAGAATTTGGCATACAACTGATTTCTCCTTAACGTCTCCAATACCGAATCCAGATGCTTGGAATGATCACACTCATACTAAAAGTATACCAGTATGCCATCGATAAAGGTTTTCACAAACTGGTTCAAGTACTCCCTGAATGCCCTATACCTTAAATCCATAAACACGGACGGCGCATTTGACAGCACAAGCGGCATAACGATGAACTAATAATGCCCATATCGTGTGCTGAACGCCATTTTGGGAATATAACTTTCCCTTAGCGACAAATAATAGTATCAAGATTTCAGATTCAACTTGAGTACACACTTCACCCATTGAGTTGATCGAACAGATTATCACTACTTGGGATTTGATACTTATTCCTTTCCCGTTAAATTAATAAACTTATAGTAACCATTATAGAGTTGTAAGCTTCCATCCTCTTTTCAACCAGAGGACCGGTGTTCTCCAAGGTAGTAAACTTGGATGCACATAACCCTGTTCCTCCAGATCTTGAAGTAATACTTCAGTTATAACATCTCACAACCTATAGTTAATACCCATCTGACCACCTTACGTTTGATATTGATGTACGCATGCTGCTCCGTGAGCCAATCATACCAAAGTTTACTTCGAATTCTACAAATAGCAGTAGCAACGCTTACAAGTAAAACTCCTGACTCCATATCCATAAATTCAAAAAAACAGAATCTATTCGCGATTATAGAGCACCCGTTAGGCAGCAGTACTCTCGATTTGTATCTTGCCATCGAAGAAGGAACTCTGATGCACGATACACGTCCTTCGGACAAAAAGGAATGGGAAGTGCCCATGACGAACAGTGTTTTTGCCGGACACTAAGAATATCAATACAAATCCTATCAACACCAAATATAGGCTAACATGCGTAAGACAACAAGTTTCTAAAGCTGACATACCAAAAATTAAACCATACCTGTCACCAAGTCAGTATGTTCCATGACCTCCTAATGGGCAAAGCTATACACTCTAGGTTGGGACGGAGCATACTGAGAGGATGTTGTCTCCAACCCCTTGCCCTTCTCCTCGTATTTTACTCTAGGCTTCATTTCTGACTTCAGACGTCCGCTCCGATACTCTCGGGAAAAGTGTCCCAGCTTCCCACAGCAAAAGCATGCATCCGAGTCTCGACCAATAGTTGTTCCAGACGCACCGAAAGAAGGAACTAGACTCGACCTCCTTGCCTTCTTACACCATCTACGGAAATCGGACTTTGAGGTGGGTAGCGCCTTGGACTATGTCTTCTTAGCACTGGAGTCTTTCTTCTCTTGGACTCCCTTAATAGCTTTATCTGTCCCCTGATCGTCTTTACGACAATCTTGGGCAAAGTGACCAAACCTTCCACATTTATAACATTAATAGGGAGTTTGACTAGCAGATACGTCAGGCCTCACTTTACTCCTCTTTCAGTGTACAGACTTTGCGGGACCTCGGGAGTTTGGTAAGCTGTACTCTGACGTCTTGTTGATTCTGGCTAGACCTGCTTCCAAAGCTCTAGCCGACTCCACTAACGCTCGGAATCTAAGTATCTTTGATCCTATGAGTAGCAATCGAAATTCATCACGCAGACCGTTGTAGAATCTATGAACTATAGTCTGCTCGTCCTACAAATAAAACCCTGGGTAGCGCCTTATGATAAGAAATGCCTTCAAATACTCCTCAACTGAGTGCGAACCCTGCACTAAAAGCATATTCAACTGCTGATCCAAAGGTCTTATACAAGCTAGTTGTTCCATCACACTACTCGGTGTTGAGGTCACCCCAGGTACAGGGGGCTGCACTTGCCCTCCAAGTTGTGCTTTAGTCACCGCGAACACCACTTTAACTATCCTTCTTATGGTTTCAACAAAAAGCAGGGTCTCAGACACGCTGTTAAGTGCACTACTCTCTTTTATGTGCACTACTCCCCTATATAGCATAACTATCGATTAGGTGACATAAAAATTGCTAAAAGCAATCATTTGAACACTCAGTTTCCTCAAAAACAAGTGTATTTTCTGAAAGTGAGATCTATTATAGAGATTAGAGCAAACACACAGCAAGAATGATAAAGAAAAGAAATAAAGGCAAACCAGATGACACAAGAATTTTATAGTGGTTCCCCAACAACCTGGGTACATCCACTCTTCTACCACCCTAGGTAGGAATCCACTCCAGGAATAGTTGATCAGGTTTCCTGGGCACCAATGAGCTTTTGATAAGTTGCTCAAAAACCAAACCTAGATTTTTTTATCAGGTCTCTTGCTACCACTGAGTTTTGACAAGGTCTCAGAAACAAACCAAAAAACTTTTGAAGGGAGTTTTGAGAAACCCTTTTATAGAAGGAATAAAGAAAAAAATAGGTTGAGTTATTCTTCTCTATCAATAATCTGAGAGAAGACAAGTGGAAGATGTTGTCAAAGCTCCCCCTGAGATCTGTAAGGGTTCAGGAAGATGAGCTTTGCTAGGGGTGATAGGCCTTCAGTTGCTTCAGATCTCCAGCAATAGATGATTTAAGCAGATGCTGAAATGTGTGATGTTTGGAGTCCTTGATGAAGAAGCTTTTGAACACTTGATGCTTGAAGGAGTAGAATAGCAGATGATCTCCTTCACAGTAATGTTCCTTGTGTTCTTGAAGAATTTTGACTCAGTAATTCTGTAAACTTTTGTCTACTGAGTCTATTCCCAGAAGATGAATTCTTGATGAATAATTTTCTTGTTCTCTCTTCTATATTCTTTTTCAAATCTTGTATGTTCTCTTTTTCAGAATGATTCTCTAGGGAGTATATCAGATTATGACTTCTTGATAGCCGTTATTCAGTCATAAATGACAATCTTAACAGATATCTGCCTCTGGAGGAAAGTCCTTAAGAAACATTCCAATTAGTCTTCCTTGAAACTTGCTCTAGATTGATTGAAACGACTACAAAATCCATTGCCATAAATGCTGAAAATAAGTCTGAATGAATTCCATTACAGTCCTGAATTTGAATCCTGAAATCATCGATCTCTCAGAGAAATCGTCGACCTGAGCTCAACTATCGTCGACCTAAGCTTAGAGATTAGATTACTGCTAGAGAAATAAACGTCGACCTGAGCTCGAAGATCGTCGAACCGAGTTCGATGAATTATGGACCTGAGCTCAGAGATCGTCGATCTCAGCTCGACGCCTGAACTCATCTCATCGATCTCAGCTCGACGCCTAAACTCATCTCATCGATCTGAGCTCGACGCCAAGGTTGAATTCTGAATCCTTCTCTTGACTGTTTTCTCTTGGCTGATTTTTCAATCTCTGAGAGCCTCGGACTTAGCATATCCTATGACCCTTAGCTATACATTAATGGGTCAATCTAATAGTCCAAAAGACATAGTGATCCTGACCCAAATCCAAACTAGTGTGTTACAACAATCTCCCCCTTTTTGGGTTAGGATTACTATTTATATGAAAGTATAACAATAAATATTACAAAGCACAAGACATAAAAAGAAAAGCTTTGCTGTGCTGTCTTCTGTTGCTGTAAAAAACTGATTGCTGCTGGCATTACAGTCTCCCCCTATGTTAATGGAGTAACTGTGACTGGAGGAGGCTGGGATTAATTTGAAAATAGGATTTTGATTGAGTCATCCAACTAACTCTTGTAGATGGTACCTGAAGAAAGCTATGGTAGAGATTGCTCTCTCCTTAAAAAGGATATGTTAGTAGAAAAATGATATTTGTCCAGCAAATTTTATTAGGATTCTGAATCTGAAAAACAAAGTCTGATATCTTCCTTCCTATAGAACTTCTTTTCATCAGAAGAGATTCAAACTCAGTGCCATGATCACTGCTGACCAATGCAACTAGAGTAGATGACTCAATCTAGATGAATTTAGAAAATGATCTATAAGATATATAAAGTTTATCTGACAGAGAATTCTCATACAGAAATCCTAACTTAATTTTGAACAAGATATCAAAAAGATGGAAGAAGCCCTAAAAAAATATGTTTCCTAATAAATTTGTTACAAATAGGAAGAGGATTTTAAAATATTTTTAATAGTTTATCCTTATAATTATAAATCAAATTTATGAAAAAGCAGACTGAGTTCGATGATTTGAACTCATTTCGTCAATTAAAATGTTTCTTCTTCCTTTGAATATATTCTGAAGACATTCCTCTGAGAAGTTTTGTTTCCTCCTTAGGTTTTATTGAATCTTGCCGGCAAAATTGAAGTTCTGAGTTAACTGAACTGAAAATGAAGTTAGATAATACCTGATCCTCTTTAGGTTTTGATTTTCCTACTGTTTGTTCAGCCTCTAAACTACTGTAGGAAGTATTGATGGCCATTACGAAGAATTGTTTAGCCCTTGCTTCCTCCTCTTCATCTTCAAATGATGATTCATCATCTGATACATCCAAAATAACATCTAGGGATACTGATTCTCCTCCTTCAAATAAGATGTTGTGGCTTCTTTTTGTTGTTCCATCCACTGGTTCAGAAGCCATTTGATGAAGAGAATCCCATATCTCATTAGCTGTTGAGCATTCAACAACTTCCTGGAACAAGTCATCATGTAATGACTGTGCTAGGATATTCATGGCTCTGGCATCAGCTAGCCTGGACCTTTTTGTTGTTTTTGCTGAGGTTGGGAGACCTGTCATAATGGCATAAAATATTTCTTCATCAATATTGTCCATAAATGACTTAATTCTTGTCTTCCAAAGTGCAAATTTGTTTATATTGCCCTTAGGAGGTCTGGTGCTAGAATATTCCATATTCTTGCTATGTGAAAAATAGAATAATTTATCTAACAAGGATGGATCAAAAGATAGATCTTTTGGTTAAGCTGTTAGCCTATATAAACAACCAACCTAGTGATAGTTTAGTTATTGTATAACCAACCTGCCTTTGATACCAATTGAAAGAGAGATCTATCCTAGAGATTAAAGCAAACACATAGCAAGAATGATAAAGAAAAGAAATAAAGGACAACCAGACGACACAAGAATTTTATAGTGGTTCCCCAATAACTTGGGTACATCCACTCTTCTACCACCCTAGATAGGAATCCACTGCAGAAATAGTTGATCAGGTGTCTTGGGCACAAATGAGCTTTTGATAAGGTGCTCAAAAACCAAACCTAGATTTTTTGATCAAGTGTCTTGCCACCACTGAGTTTTGACAAGGTCTCAGAAACCAACCACAAAACTTTTGAAGGGAGTTTTGGGAAAACCTTTTATAGAAGGAATAAAGAAAAACAAAAAGGTTGAGTTGTTCTTCTCTTTCAATAATCTTAGAGAAGATAAGTGGAAGATGTTGTCAAAGCTCCCCCTGAGATCTGTAAGGGTTTAGGAAGATGAGCTTTGCTTAGGGTGATAGGCCTTCAGTTGCTTCAGATCTCCAATAATAGATGATTTCAACAGATGCTTAAATGTGTGATGTCTGGAGTCCTTGATTAAGAAGCTTTTTAACACTTGATGCTTGAAGGAGTAGAATAGCAGATGATCTCCTTCACAGTAATGTTCCTTCTGTTCTTGAAGAATTCTGACTCAGAAATTCTATAAACTTTTTTCTACTGAGTCTATTCCCAGAAGATGAATTCTTGATGAATAATTTTCTTGTTCTCTCTTCTGTATTCTTTTTCAAATCTTGTCTATTCTCTTTTTCATAAATGACTACCTTAACTTATATCTGCCTCTAGAGTAAATTCCTTAAGAAACATTCCAATTAGTCTTCCTTGAAACTTGCTCCAGATTAATTGAAACGGCTACAAAATCCTTTGCCATAAATGCTGAAAATAAGTCTGAATGAATTCCATAGCTGTCCTGAACTTGAATCCTGAAATCATTGATCTCTCACCGAAATCGTCGACTTGAGCATAACTATCGTCGACCTGAGCTCAGAGATTGGATTACTACTAGAGAAAGAAACAATCGACCTGAGCTCGAAGATTGTCGAACCGAGTTCGATGACTCGTGGACCTGACCTCAGAGATCGCCGATCTCAGCTCGATGCCTGAACTCATCTCGTCGATCTCAGCTCGACGCCTTAACTCATCTCATCGATCTGAGCTCGACGCCAAGGTTGAATTCTGAATCCTTCTCTTGACTATTTTCTCTTGGCTGATTTCTTCAATCTCTGGGAGCCTCTGACTTAGTACATCCTATGACCCTTAGCTATACATTGATGGGTCAATCAAATAGTCCTAAAGACATAGTGATCCTTACCCAAATCTGAACTAGGGTGTTCCAACAATCCCCCCTATTTGGTTTAGGATTTCTATTTACATTAAAGTATTACAATAAATATTACAAAGCATAAGATATGAAAAGAAAAGATTTGTTGTGTTGTCTTCTGTTGCTGTAAAAAACTGACTGCTGCTAGCATTTTAGTCTCCCCCAATGTTGATGCAGTAACTATGACTAGAGGAGGCTGGGATGACTTTGAAAATATGATTTTGATTGAGTCATCCAACTAACTCTTGTAGATGGTACCCGCAGAAAGCTATGGTAGAGATTGATCTCTCCTTGAAATGGATATGTTAGTTGAAAAATGATATTTGTCCAGCAAATTTTATTAGGATTCTGAATCTTAAAAACAAAGTCTGATATCTTCCTTCCTATATAATTTCTTTTCATCAGAAGAGATTCAAACTCAGTGCCATGATCACTGCTGACCAATGCAACTAGAGTAAAGGACTCAATCTAGATGAATTTAGAAAATGATCAATAAGAAATATAAAGTTTATCTGACAGAGAATTCTCATACAGAAATCCTAACATAATTTTGAACAAGATATCAAAAAGATGGAAGCAGCCCTAAGAAAAGATGTTTCCTAATAAATTTGTTCCAAATAGGAAAAGGATTTAATAATATTTTAAATAGTTTATCCTTATAATTATAAATCAAATTTATAAAAAAGCATACTGAGTTCGATGATTTGAACTCATTTCGTCAATTAAAATGTTTTTTCTTCCTTTTAATATATTCTGAAGACATTCCTCTGAGAAGTTTTGTTTCCTCCTCAGGTTTTATTGAATCTTTGAAGCAAAATTGAAGTACTGAGTTAACTGAACTGAAAACGAAGTTAGATAATACCTGATCCTCTTTAGGTTTGGATTTTCCTTCTGTTTGTTCAGCCTCTAAACTGCTGTAGGAAGTATTGATGGCCATTACGCAGAATTTTTTGGCCCTTGCTTCCTCCTCTTCATCTTCAAATGATGATTCATCATCTGATACATCCCAAAAAACATCTAGGGATACTGATTCTCCTCCTTCAAATAAGATGTTGTTGCTTCTTTCTGTTTTTCCATCCATTGGTTCATAATCCATTTGATGAAGAGAATCCAATATCTCCTTAGCTGTTGAGACTTCAACAACTTCCCAGAACAAGTCATCAGATAATGACTGTGCTAAGATATTCATGACTCTGGCATCAGCTAGCCTGGCCCTTTTAGTTGTTGTTGCTGAGGTTGGGAGACCTGTCATAATGGCATAAAATATTTCTTCATCAATATTGTCCATAAATGACTTAATTCTTGTCATCCAAATTGCAAATTCTTTTATGTTGCACTTAGGAGGTCTTATGCAAGAATATTCTTTGTTTTGTGCCATGGTTTTGTATGAATATAAATATAATACAAAAAGTAATAATCCTCTATAGACGATTTATCTTATCAAGGAGCTTTTGGTTCAGGTGTTAGCCTGTTCAACCAATTTGTTGAAGATTCAATTGTTAAGTAACCAACCTCCCTCTTATACTAATTGAAAGTGAGATCTATCGTAGAGATTAGAGCAAACATACAGCAAGAATGATAAAGAAAAGAAATAAAGGCAAATCAGACGACACAAGAATTTTATAGTGGTTCCCCAATAACCTAGGTACATCCACTCTTCTACCACCCTAGGTAGGAATCCACTGTAGGAATAGTTGATCAGGTGTCCTGGGCACCAATGAGCTTTTGATAAGGTGCTCAAAAACCAAACCTAGATATTTTGATCAGGTGTTTTGCCACCACTGAGTTTTGACAAGGTCTTAGAAATCAACCACAAAACTTTTGAAGGGAGTTTTGAGAAACCCTTTTACAAAAGGAATAAAGAAAAAAAAAGGTTGAGTTGTTCTTCTCTGTAATCAATCTGAGAGAAGACAAGTGGAAGTTGTTGTCAAAGCTCCCCCTGAGATCTGTAAGGGTTCAGGAAGATGAGCTTTTCTTAGGGTGATAGGCCTTCAGTTGCTTCAGATCTCTAGCAATAGATGATTTCAGCAGATGCTGAAATGTGTGATGTCTGGAGTCCTTGATGAAGAAGATTTTGAACACTTGATGCTTGAAGGAGTAGAATAGAAGATGATCTCCTTCACAGAAATGTTACTTGTGTTCTTGAAGAATTCTGACTCAGTAATTCTGTAAACTTTTGTCTACTGAGTCTATTCCCAGAAGATGAATTCTTGATGAAGAATTTTCTTGTTCTCTCTTCTATATTCTTTTTCAAATCTTGTCTGTTCTCTTTTTCAGAATAATTCTCTAGGGAGTATATCAAATTCTGACTTCTTGATAGACGTTATTCAGTCATAAATGACTACCTTAACTTATATCTGTCTCTGGAGGAAAGTCCTTAAGAAACATTCCAATTAGTCTTCCTTGAAACTTGCTCCAGATTGATAGAAATGACTACAAAATCTTTTGCCTTAAATGCTAAAAATAAGTCTGAATGAATTCCATAACTGTCCTGAATTTGAATCCTGAAATCGTCGATCTCTTAGAGAAATCGTCGACCTGAGCTCAACTATCGTCGACCTGAGCTCAGAGATTGGATTACTGCGAGAGACAGAAACGTCGTCCTGAGCTCGAAGATCGTCGAACCGAGTTCGACGACTCGTTGACCTGAGCTCAGAGATCGTCGATCTCAGATCGATGCCTGAACTCATCTCGTCGATCTCAACTCGACGCCTGAACTCATCTCGTCGATCTGAGCTCGACGCCAAGGTTAAATTCTGAATCCTTCTCTTGACTGTTTTCTCTTGGATGATTTCTTCAATCTCTGAGAGCCCTTGACTTAGCATATCCTATGACCTTTAGATATACATTGATGGGTCAATCTAATAGTCCTAAAGACATAGTGAACATGACCCAAATCCAAACTAGGGTGTTCCAACATTTTCATTCATAAGTGGACATTCATGGGTTATTTTTATGTTATAATGATGACGCACATACATGTGCTAACCTCCCATTAAAAGAATTCGCCCATAAATTTCAATAAGCAAGACCGGAACCTGTAGTCTGATACCAAATTATAACACCCCTATCTGTCACATGGTATATAACAGTAGGTCCAGCTGGAGCCCGACGCCATATACTACAGACAGACCGAAGGGTTTCAGAATGAAACAATTTTTCCAATCACAAACGTCCTACACAGAGCAACTAGCGGAAGATTTTAAGTAGTTGAAAGAACCCAAATAACAGATAGTATGAATCATGAATGACCACTAACCGCAATAAGAATGAAATAAAAAAAAATACACAAAAGTACTTGGCCTTATGGTCTTACAAATGTTCACATAACAACATAGTGTTTTACAGACATCGGCTCGCAGGCCGGCCACACATGATAGAAATAAAATCACAGTTCGCTTTGGCCTTCGAGAGCCAGCACAACAGCTTGGGCTTCAGCCCATTATTTTGTACTTAGTCCCGCAGCACCTGCAAGCAACATTACACCTACGGTGTAAAACAAAACAACGGTCAACTAAAGATGACCACATTATAACGACCCCGCACCTTATTAGGGACGACAGTTCTCCTTCCCTGCATTTCATTAATACATCCAAAAATTCGAGTGAAAGTACAACCTAACAAAATTCACTATAGGTGGAGGCTCGCATGGCCGCCCACCCCGTGCACTCAAGGCACATTGACAATGTACCGGACTTCCTGGATACCACCTCTATTCAGAGGTCCTTGACTTGACGGTTAATTTGAGCATTTCAGTATTTACGTCCCCTGGCCTGAGACTCTCGTTATTCCACCGACGAGAGCCAATTTACTCTACTCTGATGTCATAGTCTACATAACGCAGGTACAGCTCAACCATTTCCCGTTACTCAAGTCGCCCTACCGTCTCTGAATACCATAGTACTCATGGTCAAACCTGCAGGGCGCGGGTCGGTTTTTGCCTTTCCTGTTGGGCTCCCTAACCTAATAATTCTGAACCCTATGGGCTCACCGCTTTCCAAAGAAAGGACCTACATGTCTCCTAGAGACAGGCCTTGCACATACAATCCCAATTATATGCAAGGTTGGCCCTAGGACACCAAGGTTGCAGGAATGTGTTTCCGCCCAGTTTTTCGGGTGTACCTTGGAGTTAATCTCCAAGGCTCCCTATTGCAATATACCGTGTAGAAAACCCGAAAAACAAAACAATACGGAGTCTTCTTTGACAATCCATGAATAATGCAAAATCACCGATCAAGACAAACACGTCCGGGTAGGCTTCACACACAATGCCTATGCCCATACTTCGATTCTGGACTCTACATGCAACACAAGGGGGACTATTCACATCTAACCCAAGGAACACTGCGCACTCATCGCAAACTCACGGGAGCGGGTTTCCCATGCAGAAAGGAAGAGGACTTCATATGTCCAAGTAGAGAATCGTTACCCTTGAAGTCCGCTTTGGCGCCATGAAAACTATTCGGATGTAAGGCTTTACAAGGGAATTCTCTCCACAGATCTTGTCTCGGTTCTCAATTTGGTGCTCCGATGCTCCGCCGGCGGCCGAATTCCTCCCTTCCTTCTTATTTGCTCTCTTCTCTCTATAAAGCCTTAGAAAGAGAGTGTTTAAGAGGAAAATGAGGGATTAATCCTCTATTCCCGAACTTAACACCGTTGGACCTCATCTGGGCCGTCAGATCGTATTTAAAGAAAACGAACGGCTCAGATTGGCCTAAAATTTCTTATCCTAGGCCGAACATGGCTTTGCATACGGTCTTGTCCCAGGCCGTGTGCCCCGATCCAGGCACGATCGTCGAGCACAGAAAAGGACACGGGTCGAGACACGCCCGTGTCTCAACCTGACAAGCCCGTGTCGGGTCCCGACACTCCCGTGACCTAGGGGCATGTTACAGATAACCGCCACGCAAACCATCACGTCCCTTAGTGGACACGGGTAAGGACACGCCCGTACAAAAAGGAATACGCCCGTGTCGACTAGTACACGCCCGTGTAACCTGGACGTGCACTATTGTCAACACACCATGGTTTTCAACTCGAGAAGAACACGGGTGGTGAAACGGGTGAGGACACGCCCGTGTCACCCCTGACATGCCCGTGTCACTACAGTTCAAAACTTTGTTTCCTTCTGTGTCCTTTCCTGGACACAGCGCAGCCAACACAGAAGGACACGGCCTTTGATGCGCCCGTATCCTAGGCCGTATAGCCCTATATAGGCACCAAAAATCCCTTAGGATACGACCGGTTCGTTTACCATTTTCGGGGCGTTATACTGAGATCCTGAGGTGTAAGACTTGTGAAAGTCTGAGTTGTAACCCTGGTGATAAAGGCTGAGGTAAGGTTGTTGCCTAAGGTAGGGTTCTTGGAAAGAATCTGAGGTAGGACTTGTATAAGTCTGAGCTGTAGGATCCTATCAGGTTCATAGGTGTAAGATCTATAGATCAGAGTTTTTTGAAGGAAGTTGGGCTAAATACAGTTCTCTACTTGATAGGTGAAGGGGGGAAAGTGGATGTACCCATAACTTGGGGAACCAATATAAATCTAATGTACTGTGCTGTGCTGTGATTATCGTTCTGTGAATTGTATTTTTTGTGCTGAGTTAGAACAAGATAATTGCTTAAAATTTATTAAAGAAAATTAGAACCTATTCATCCCCCCCTCTAAGTGTCTAGGCTATTGAAATCAAGTCTTTCACGTGGTATCAGAGGGAGGTTACTCAAAGATTGACCTAATAGTCTGAGTAAATCTCCAAGGCAATTTACAGATTTCAAGAATTGGTTCAAATGAGAATCAGAAGGAATTTGGATCTATGAAACTTCCTATCTGCAAGAAAAAATGCTTTGGTGTATTGAAGGAAAGGCTAAGGTTGTTCATGGAAGCATCTTGTCCAAGAATCTACATCACAGTACAAGAAGGTCCCTTCATTCCAATGAAGATATCAGCTCTGGATGCAAATGTTAAAATACCAAAGAGTTCTTTTGAAATGACCAAGGATGAGGTCATCCTGACAACATTAGACAAAAAGAGCACAAAACATTATTGTAAGTGCTATAGATGATGCCACATTTCAAAATCTCGTGCATTGCAAAACCTCTAAGGAGATGTGGGACACCTTGATTGTCTACATGGAGGGAACTGAAGAAGTTAGAGAAGACAGGAAATCTATGTTGAATCAAGAATATGAGATCTTTAGACAAGCCAAGTCTAACTGCATAACTCAATGTTACAAGAAGTTCTTCAGGATAGTAAATGAGCTGATGACCTACGGAAGAGTATTCAACACATATGAATTGAATGACAAGTTTCTTAGATCACTAACCAAGGACTGGGAAACAAAGATATGTGCCATCTGAGAGGTGGTCAGGCTTGTTGATACACCTCCACCCACAATATTTGGAAAGCTTCTATTTTATGAAATGCAGCTCACTTCCAGAAAAGAGGAGGAGAAAAGAAGTAGGTCTGAGTACAAAGAGAAGTCAGTAGCCTTCAATGTTGAAGGCACAAGAAAGGGTAGGAGAAAGTCTCCTTCTCCACCCAAAAGGAGTGCTGAGGCAGAAGAAGAAAATCCTGACAACAACACATCAGATAGCCATACCTCTGATGAGGACTTTGCTGCCTTTACAATGCAGTTTCAAAGGTTTATGAAAAATAAGAAATGGAGAACTATACCATCAACATCCTTCTCCAAGGATGATTATTACAAGAAAAAAAGACTTCCAAGGAGGATAGGTATGCCTCAAAACCTAGTAAACAAACTAATTCTAAGATTGTTTGTTATTGTTGTAATAAGCATGGACATGTCATAGCTGACTGTCCTGATAAGAGGAAGGAGTCTAAGGACAAGAAGAAGCATCAAGTAAAAGGCAAGAAGGAGAAATCCTTTGTTGCTCAGATGCAAAAGAGTTGGACAGACTCTTCATCATCAGAATTAGGAGAAGAAGATGATGCAGAAGCATATGTTAGGTTGTTCTCTACAGAAGAAGAGTCTAGGGAATTAGAATTTCTACAAATACTGGATTCTATAAATGGAGTTGAAGACTATTGCTGTTAAGGGTTGATGGCTCTATCAGAAAATGATTAGTGCTAGGATCAGCCTGGTCCAAGTAAGGTATAAAGTTCTCCCTTAGCTTCTGATTATTTTACTAGACCAGAATCAATAGCATCAACTTCTAGAGAAGTGGATGGTTCAGAATCTGAGGGGGATGTACATCAACTCATTGATGAGTATGGTGGGTTGTTGCAAGCTCTGAAGAGAAGCAAGTTTCTTATCAAAGAGCAGGACTAGGAAATTGAATCTCTTAAGAAGGCTACATCTGATTCATCAAAGATGTTGGATTTAAAATTGAATGAGGTTGCCAAACTGAAAAACATATCTGTTATTCAAATGTGCCTAATCTCCTTCAAGGAAAATCACATCAAGAATCTGGAGGCAAAACTTCTAAAAGAAAAGGAGTTAGTGGCTAAATTCTCTAAGCCAAAGTCTTTCTTTCCCTTAATAGACAATTTCATTTTTCAAAATGGAAAGACAGGTCTAGGCTTTAAGGGAAGAACAAGGGTCACCAATTCTCATAGAAAAGGCAAATCCCTAGTTCAGCCACTAGCCTCAAATCCCCCTATCTTCTTTAGGAAAGTAATGCAACCCACAAACAGGTATGATCATGATATTAATCATGGTCCCGTTGAGTGTGGAGATCTCATTGGCAAGGGTATATATGCTAATAGGCCACTCTATAAGCAAACTCATCGGGTTCTTAAGGAATCCTTAGGGTTTGCTGCTCCAGCACCTACACTTAAAAGGACTGTTGGCAACCATGTTATGAAGTCTGTACCTAAGAGAAGGTACAACAGATTTTAGTTTTGGTATTGTGGCAAGGTGGGCCACTTTTCCATAAAATGTTGGTTCAACACAAGTGTTAAAAAAAGAACTGCTTACCTGTAAGAAAATCTACAGGTAAGCATGATAGATTTCAAACTAACAAGAACCTAAGACCCAATAACAATTTGGGTTCTGAGGATAGGTAAATCTTTCTTTGATGCAGTTGAATCCAAGTGGCCATACCTCTATATAATACTTGGATAGTTGATGTTCCAGCCACATGACTGGAACAAGAAGAATGTTGAGGGACTATGCACCCACAGAGAATTGACCCAAAGTAATCTTTGGTGGATCTGAAAAAGCAGTAATCAAAGGATTTGGTAACATTTCTAGTAATTCTATTACTCACTCAAGTGGCTTATGTGAGGGGTCTGAAAAATAACCTGATTAGCATAAGTCTACTTAGTGATCTAGTTTATGACATCTCTTTCCTCAAAGGGGAGTGCCAAATAAGGAGGTCATGTGATCAAGAGATCATTCTGTCTGCCACTAGGAATGGGAATGTATATTGTCTTAACCTTGATTGTGAGTATATCATCTCACCCATTTTTCTAGTTGTAGGTGAGAAAGCATCACAGTGTGTCCAATGGCACAAGAGGCTGGCTCATATGAACTATAAGTCAATTGGACAACTATTTAGTATGGGGTTAGTGAGGAATGGTCCTCAGGTCAAGTGCATTAAAGAGGGTGTTTGTTCAGCTTACCAAAAGGGCAAACAGACTAAGTCCTCTTTCCAAGTACTTGATACCAAAGATTCAATGAGATGTCTATATCTTTGCATATGGATTTGTTTGGTCCTATGCCAGTTCATAGTCTTGGTAGGAAAGTATATACATTGGTTTTTGTGGATGACTATTCTAGATACACATGGGTTTTATTCTTGAGGCAAAAATCTGAAACCCCTACTATTTTCCGGACATTTGTTAGACAAATTCAGAATGAATTTAACAATTCAGTGGTCAAAATCAAAAGAGACCATTGAACGGAATTTCAGTCTGAGTGTATGACAAAGTTCTATGAAGAACTTTGGATTCTTCTGGAGTTCTCCTCACTTAGAACTCCGCAACAAAATGTAGTTGCTGGAAGAAAGGATAAGACTTTAATTGAGGCAAGTAGAACACTACTTAGTGACACTACTCTCCCTGAGTACTTTTGGGCTGAGGTAGTAAATTCTGCATGTCTTGTACTCAATAGAGCCTCCATCAATAACAAACATAAGATGAATCCCTATCAGATTTTGAAAGGCAAAAAACCAAACATTTCCTACTTCAGAATTTTTTGTAGCAAACTAAGTTTGTTACCAAATACATAGAAGGGATATTTTTCTTGAACAACAATAATAGTAGGGAATACAGGATCTGCACCTTGACTACACAAGTTGTAGAAGAATCAGTCCATGTAGTATTTGATGAGTCTAAGTTGATTAACAGTAAATTGTCTAGCTCTTCAGCTAGTTCTACAGGTTTAAAGGATAGGCTAGACAAGATGACTATTAATGAAGAAGCACCTGCTAGGCTGGATGAAGAAAAGGATGCATGCTGTCCAGGGGAGAACAAGAATCACTAGATGAATAAGACAATGAGGAGCATCAGGTTGAGGAAAATGAAGAAGGCCAAGAGGTTGGCAGATTTCCTCCACCAAGAAGACACCCGAAGGATCATCCAGCTCATCAAATCATTGGTGTTGCAAGTTAAGGTATACTAACCTGGAGAAAGAGCATGAACACAGTTCTATGTTCAAGTTTACTTTCACAGATAGAACCCAAGAAGATTGAAGAGGTCATGCTAGACACAAACTTGATTGATGATATGTAAGAAGAGCTAAATCAATTAATAAGATGTTAAGTCTGGGAACTGGTTCCTAAACCAAAGGATCACAATGTTATAGGAACCAAGTGGATTTACAGAAATAAACTTGATGAGAATGGCACCATAATCAAGAACAAGGCCAGGCTGGTAGCAAAAAGGCTACAAGCAAGAAAAAGGGATTAACCTTGATCAAACCTTTTCCCTAGTTGCAATGCTGCAAGCTATAAGGTTGTTCTTGGCCTATGCTTCCTATCAAGGTTTCAAGGTATATTAGATGGATGTAAAGTCAGCATTTCTGAATGGTGACTTAAAAGAGGAAGTGTATATTGAACAAACCTCAGGTTTTGTAGACTCTCTCTATCCTAACTATATATATACGCTTATGAAAGCTCTATATGGTTTGAAACAAGCCCCTAGGGCTTCATATTAAACCTTGTCTGCTTTTCTTATTGAGAATAAATTTTTTAGAGGAAAGATAGACAAAACTATATTCTTTAGGGAATCTAAAGGAAAGATCATCCTAGTCCAGATATATATTGATGACATTATCTTTATATCTACTGAAAACAACCTTTGTAGAATGTTTGCCAAACTTATGCAAGGGAAGTTTGAAATGAGCAGTATGGGTGAGCTGAAGTTCTTCTTGGGACTTCAAGTTAGACAGACTTATGATGGATTGTCCATATCTCAGTCTAAGTTCACCAATAAGTTGATTAATAAATATGGAATGGACTCAGCCTCCACCATGAAAACTCCAATGGGAACAAGTATGCCTATATGCAAAGATGAGGCAGGGAAACCTGTTGATGAGTCTTTGTATAGAGGGATAATCGGCTCTCTACTTTACTTGACTCCTAGTAGACCTGACATCATGTATGCAACATGAGTTTGTGCTAGGTACCAAGTCTGCCCAAAGGAATATCATTACGCTGTTGTAAAGAGAATTTTGAAATATCTTAAGGTCACACCTAATCTAGGTCTTTTGTACCCTAAGAATAGAGATTTCTTACTAACAGGCTTTTCAAATGCAGACTTTGCAGGGTGCAGAGAAGACATGAAGAGTACCACCGGAACTTGGCAATTCCTAGGTGGAAGGCTGGTGTCATGGAGCAGCAAGAAGAAAACAATTGTAGTTATCTCAAATGTTGAGTCAGAATATACTGCTGCAGGCAGCTGCTGTGCACAGTTGATGTGGATAAAGCATCATCTTGAAGACTATGAGATCAAGGTAAGTAGAATTCCACTATTATGTGATTCTACTAGTTCTATTTCTATTGCTAAAAACTCTGTTTCACACAGTAGAACTAAGCATATAGAAATAAAGTTTCATTTCAACTGAGAACATGTGGATAAGGAAGATATTAGTATAGATTTTGTGAACACAAATAAGCAAATTGCTGATATTTTTACAAAATCTCTGCATGAAACTAAATTCAATTATTTTAAAACTGAATTAGGTATGTTGAACCTAGAATAGGTCAGCACAAGCTTTCCTTAGTAGAATATGTAAGCACAAAACTTCTCAGGAAATTTGGGTAAGTAAGAAAGTTTGTGTCGACACAAAAAAATTGGTTCGACACTCTCAGTATGTTTTGTTAACACATAAATAGTATTTGTGTCGACACAAGAATTAGTGTCGACACACTCTGTCGCAACTTGACTAGCCTGTGTCAACACTGACACAAGTATGTCAAAACATACACATGTCGACTAAATATTAGTTTTGTCGAGACCTAAGTGTTTTATGTCGACACATGTATAACTATGTCGACTAGTATTATAACTAAGTAAGGCGTGTCTTATGACCTACCCTTTACCATTAGACTATAAATAGGGGGAGACCAAATCTGGTCGACTACGCCTTCAGAATTTTCGACTCTAGACCTTGTGTCGACATAGATATTCACTTCTCTTCTTTCTCTCTCTCTCTCGTCAATGGCGCCACACCAGGACGACAAGGTGAATGAATGATACGAGCTAATTCACGGGGGATTCGAGATAGCTTCACAAGATATCAAGGGTGTGATTAACCAAATTTTGAAAAATGGCTTTGTATTTTTTGTCTCTGAACCTACAAGAATTTGGAAAGATGAAGTCCTTGCATTCTACTCGTTTGCAAATGAGGATTAGGACAGAAAAAAGATGAAAGCCATAATTCAGGATTAAAGAGTAAAATTCACAGTTAAGACGATCAGGAAATCGCTCTAACTTCACAAGGTTAAGGATGATGATGAAATAGTTCCATCCATGACAAAAGATGCACTAAGTTGGTGCGGGTTGAACCCTAATACCAAAGTTGGATCATCAATTATTAAGAAGGGGTTGAATTCCAAAGGTAAGTTTCTTTTTGAAATCGTAGGCAAGGAAATTCTATGCAAAACTCGTGGAAATGAGAGAATATCTGCATACATGTTCAACCTAATGACCAGATTCATATTTATTGTAAAAAAAGACTGGTCATTATTTGTGTTTGACAAGATTCTAGAAGGAATAAAGAAGCCAAATCTGGGAAGGATACTAATATTATGTCTAGCTTCAACAATACCAGATGTTATGAACTAACTTCCAGGATCCAAGATCAACCATATGATGAGGAACTCTATATAAAGGACTTTTCCATGACAACAAGTCTGACAGCTTTGTCAAAACTGTCAGAAGGTTATTATAAACCGGATCAACCGGTAATCATTGAGAAACTCTATATAAAGGACTAATCCATGACAACCAAAGAATGAAGGAAGCGATTAAGAGGGAACAAACCAACACAGAAGCAGAGAGAGAATTCAACAATTAGAAAGGTGGAACTCTTAAGAAGGTAGATCCTGCACAGTCTACAAGAAAGATTAAGATCTATTTCTGAATCTAAGAAGGGAGCTGTCTGAAGATCAACTTCTACTCCAAGTCAGATCAACCTCATTTTGTTCAATCAAGAAGCATTGAAAAATCTAGTCAGGTTGGATTTTAAGTATACAGTATGTTCAAGAACTGATCAAGAGGCTCACACAATTGAGATTTCTATTTGGGTGAAATTTTTGTACAACTAAATATTCTTTTTCCTTGTAAGATCTTCTTAGATCTGAGTTGTAATCCTGTGTTTATAATGGCTGAGGTAGGGCTGAGAGCCTGAGTTGTAGGACTTATGAAAGTCTGAGTTGTAAGCCTGGTGATAAAGTCTGAGGTAGGGATGTTTTCAGAGGTAGGGTTTTTGGAAAGAATCTGATGTTGGACTTGTATAGGTCTGAGCTGTAGGAACCTATCAGGTTCTGAGGTGTAAGATCTATGGATCTGAGTTAGTGGAAGGAATTTGGGCTTACTCCAGTTATCTATTGGATAGGCGAAGGGGGAAAAGTGGATGTACCCATAACTTGGGAAACCACTATAAATCTGGTGTACTGTGATGTGCTGTGATTATTGTGTTGTGAATTGTATTTTCTGTGCTGAGTTAGAACAAGATAATTGCCTAAAATTTATTAAATAAAATTAGAACCTATTCAGCCCCCGCCCCTCTAGGTGTCTAGGCTCTTGAAATCAAGTCTTTCAACATCCCTAACCCCACCCCTAGATGAGAAGATTACCTTCTATCGGAAGGACATGTCATAATAATGAGGATACATTCTGCGATGCGCTGGTAATTCAGGCCGCCCTCAAGAATTTTACAGTCTCCAAGATCCTCGTGGATAATGGGAGCTCTGTCAATGTCGTCTTCAAAATGGCATTTGACGTAATGAAATTGGAGGCTAGGAGGGTGTTGGCCTCGAATGGGCCTCTATTCAAGTTCTCTGGAGAGAGGAAGGTAGTATATAGACGATTGGGGCTCCATGTTACCTCTTGGGGCATTCTAAGAAATACAGGTTCGACATCATTGAAGCTCTCAGCAGCTAAAATGCCATATTTGGATGACCCCTTGTTGGGTATTGTATCCACAATAACCCTTATTTGAAGAAGGGTCCAGTTAAACTAAGATGAATTGTGACTGTTTTTGATAGTGTATTTTTAGTTATGTACTTGCAGGTTTATAATGCAAAGTACACACCAATGTCATGTTACAGTGGGTCAGTAAACTCGGGACTTTTTAAGTACACGCCATTGTGTTGATTCACGTGTAATCTCTCTTTTGGTGTGTACTTCTATTCTAAGTACATTAGGAGGTTCAAGGAAGAAGAAGATCTCAAATTCAAGAGAACAGAATTTTACCCAAGTAAAATTTGTCGAGTATCGTAAGAGATATTCGTTGAATTCGTCGAGTATAATTGATATTCGTCAAATTCGTCATATATACTTACTATAACTCATTGAATTCATCTTATATACATGTGGTGAAATATCTAGAAAGTTTTGAAAAAAGTTAAGTAAATTTGTCGAGCATAATCAAGTATACTCGTCGAATGTATCTAACGATAATCGCCGAATTCATCGAATATATATGACGATACACACCGAATTCGTCGAATCATCTTGACGCTACTTCTCTGATTTTTCTCAAGGCAAATTCGTCGAATGCCTCTTGGCGTCGAGAGCATCGAGTGCATCATGGCTTCGAGTGCATCTTGGCATCGAGTGCATCTTGGCGTCGAGAGTGTTGAGTGCATCTTGGCATCGAGTGCGTCGTGTAGAAAGCATCGTGTGCATGGATGGCATCAAGTGAGTCGACATCATCGACAGTGTCGAGTCTGCTAGCCAATACCTGTCGAATTCATCGAGTATACTAACCGATACTCGACAAAATCATGGAGAATGATTCCAGCCTTGGAGTTGAGTGTCTAACTAGCTTGAGCTGAATTTCTCTAAGTCAAATTTGTCGTATATCAATGATTATTCAGCGAGTATACTAGCGATGCTCGATGATACTCGAGGAATATCACTTTGGTCATTTTCCCGATAATTTTTGTTAATTCCATGCTCGGGTTGCAAAGTCCATGCATAATAATTTTTGAAAGTATTTTTTTTGGAAATTCTTTTATAGCCGTTGCTATTAAAGATGTCTATATATATTAGGGTAGATTTCTAATCTTCCCATTATTGCTAATCATGCTAATTACTCTTCATTTTCAAATCGAGAATCTTTCCAAAAGAACGATCCATCAGCCTCCTGTGCGATACGCGAATTCCGATCGGCCAACAACTGCAAACGTTGCACGATTCAATCTCCATTGACCTGTACGACTGGATTACTACTCTTTGAAGATCTCTATTCATCCAGATCTAATCGATTGAAGATTCAAGATTCTAAGTATTAAACGATTTCTATTTTCCGAGTTCTCATAAATTTCAAGATCCACATCATCGAAGAACGTAACAGTGAAGACTTGTAATATTTATTACTTTGTAATATTCCTTTACTTTTTTAGGAGATTTTTCTCCGAGCTGTAGATCTGTTTATGGATCGAGTTGTAGATCCAATTGTGGATTGAGTCGTAGAGCCAATTTTGGATCGATTAATAGGAGAGGTTATTCTCCGATTGGTAGAAGTGTCATCTCCGAGTTGTTTGAGTTGCGGCTCCGAGGTGTAAGATTTGTAGATATCTGAGTTTGGTGAAATAACCGAATCTAGCCCTGCGTGGTAGATATGTGAGGCAGGAAAGTGGACGTACCCAACTCGGGGAACCACTATAAATCTCGGTATTTTTGTACTTAATTTTTCTAAGTAGTTTTATTTCGCGAAAAGACACAGACATAACCTATTCACCCCCCCCTCTAGGTGATTTAGGTATATGCTAGAGACTTTCAATAGCAATCAGAAGGGCGTTTTGTTCGATATAAGGTTAACACCTTGAACATAATACCAAATCTAGCGTCAAGAAATTCCTCTTAGTTTCCATGGACAGAAGCAATGATATGTTTTCGATGAAGTTACCAGTGTGAACCAAAGAGAACTTTCCTATATCGATAAAACGAGTCAGGTTCGTCATGAAAGTAGCAGATTCCAGAATTTTTCAGATTGTGGAAGAAGGACAGCATATACCTACACAAGCCTCAGCTCTAAACCCAGCTATCATGATCCCTAAGAAGATGATGGATCTCACTAAAGATGAAATTGCCCATGTCTCCTTGGACAAAAAGGCAAAGAACATTATAGCGAGTGCAGCAGACGATTAGATGTTACAAAATTTATTCCAGAACAAATCTGGCAAGGAGATATGGGACTGCTTTGTTGTTCTGATGAAAGGAACAGGAGAAGTTTGAGATGATCGCAGATCTTTGCTGAATCAAAAGTACGAAGTGTTCAAGCAGGGACCAATTGAAACCATTGTAGACAACATCGACAAATTATTCAAGATTGTCAACAATCTCAGAAACTACAACCGTAACTTCATTAATGGTGAATTGAATGATATATTCCTTAGATCCATGACAAAGGAATGGGATACTAAAGTGGTAGCCATTATAGAGTTTGGGAAGCTTCTTGAGATTGACCCTCAGAACCTATTGGGAAAGCTGCTCTCTATGACCTTCAAATGAACGCAAGAAAGAAGGAGGATCAAAGCAATAAGAATTCAAGTAGAGAGAAGTCAGTTTCCCTGAAGGCTGAAGGTTCGAGGAAGTCTAAATCCATAACCCAGTAATGGACACATGCTCTAGACACCCTAGAAGACTCTGATCGAAGCAAATCAGTCTCTAAGCTATCTAATGGGGAGTTCTCTCTCATCTCTAAGCAGTTCAAGAAACTAATCAGCAAGAGAAGATAGATAAAGAATCAGTCATCCTCCACTTACTCAGAAGATCACATCGTGATGGTGATTGCTCCATGAAAATCGACAACAAGGAGGATAGGTATAAATCTAAACCAAGTAAACAGTTTTCCTCTAACGTTGTTTGTGTTGGGTCTATTGCCAACAATTTCCTAGATTTGTAGAGGTCAAACAAGTCAATGATATATACATTATTGTATTTTATGTATGTTCAAGCTCATGCAAGCAGGTTGTTCCTTGTCATATTGATTGGAAAGGTATTCGAAGTGGTTGTGATAGGTGGTCATAAGGTTGAGAAGTGGAGAGATAAGCGTTGAGTGAAGGTTGTTCACTCAACGCCACATATCAAAAGTCGTCGAGTATTGCTAAGTAAAGTGATTACTGTCAAAGACCAGCAATTTGAAAGATAGAAATTCTACTAAGTCCATAGGTGTTGAGTGAAGTTAGTTCACTCAACGCCATATAACAAGATGCATCGAGTAAAGCTTATTCTGTCAAATCCTCAGTATTGGAAAGCCGAAAAATCGAATAAGTCCACGGACGTTGAGTAAAGACAGTTCACTCAATGCCATATACCAAGCATCATTGAGACAAGATCAAGTAGTTGAAGATTCTGTCAAGAAATCTGGTTAACTCCAGAATCATTGAGTGAGGACAACTCACTCAACGCAAAATAAGAAAGGCGTCGACCGAGGAACAATAAGTCAAAGCCTATGGAAAGAGATAGACAGGAAAATCTGTCTAAGTCCAAAAGCATTGAGTGAGGACAACTCACTCAATGCACTCAATGTCTCAGCAAGCTCGTAAAATTCAGAGAAGCGGGAAACGATAAAAGCGTTGAGTGATGAAGTATCACTCAACGCTCTCAACGCCTAGCTGATAAAGAAAGTTGCAGCTAAGTCCAGGGGCATTGAGTGATGAAGATTCACTCAGTGCACTCAATTCCTGGCAGTGCACATGAATTTGGACAAGTCTAGAGGAATTGAGTGGAGCTAGTTCACTCAACAAACTCAACGCCTAAGCAAGATAGAAGAATTTGCTAAGTCAAGAGGCGTTGACTGAAGCCAGTTCACTCAACGCACTCAACGCCTGATGGTGCAGAGAATTTGACTAAGTCCAGATTTGTTGAGTGAAGGCCATTCACTCAACGTACTCAACGCATGGATTGTATCTAAGAATTTTTCTAAGTCCACAGATGGTTACGTCAAAAAAAGTCAACAAAAGTCAAAAGACTTTAATTTTTTTGCGAGAAAGCTACAGAAAACGACAAATGGCGCCTAGAGCTTATTGTACGTCTACTTCTGTCAAAGCAAGCTATAGCCAACAACTACAGGTGGTCCTCACTAGTTAAATAGCCATTAATCGGCGAAAGATAAAAGGAGCACGATTAGGAGATGGAACTTTACATTTAAGGTTTTCTCATTTTTGAATATTTTCGGCTAAACTTCTTCTTCCTCTCCATTGCTGTCGAGCTAGAAGCTTGAAGTTAAATCAGCTGATATAAAAGTTCTTTCAAGTTAGTTGTAGCAATTTCTTCTGTTATAGTAAGTTCTGATAAGGTTTTGATAAAGAAGAAGGAGCAGAGCTTTTAGGTTTCTTCAAATCCAAGTTAGTTGATTGAAGAACACAAGAGCTATTAAATTTTAAGTCTTCTTCAGCAAGTTCCGAAACAAGTTTCTAAGATACTTCCAGCACAAGCTCCAACATAAAGAAGATCATTCTCTTGCTGTCGAGAAGAAGATAGGGCTTAGGTAAACTAAGCTCAGGAGGTAGGCACAGAGAAATTTCTCTTTTATCAAATCAACTACAACAACCAACTACACTTCCTGTAGGATCCTTTTGTATCTAAGTTGTAAGCCTGATTCATAAAGGATAAAGTAGGATCCCTGTATGGATCTGAGTGTAGGGATGTTTTCCTGAGTGTAGGGTAGTTTTGCCCGAGGTAGGAGAGTCATTCTCACTGAGGTAGGGCTGTTGAGCTTAGGATTGTAGGATATAGTTTTGGATCTAAGGTAGGGCCTTATCCCTAAGCTGTAGGAGAGTCATCCTCTATTAGTTGTAGGGCTAACCTCCATATCCTGAGCTGTAGGACTTGTGTTCAAGTATGAGGCAGGTGATCTTTTGATCACTGAGTTATAGGTGCACGTTTTCTCTAAGGTATGGCTTTGTGCCCGAGCTGTAGGTGTTGGAGTAGACAGAGAGATCATGCGATATTTGTGTTATAAGCACTTAGGAGCCGAGTTTTGGAGAAGTTCCTTGTCTAAGACACTGTTAGAAATCTGGGGAATGACTATAAACCTTGTGTGTTATTTGTGTGATTTTATTGGAAGCAATATATAACTCACCCACAACACACTAAGAAGAGGGAAAATTATAAAAGACCAAAAACCTATTCACCCCCCTCTAGGTGATTAGTTATCTTGGAATTAAAGATATTCAAGTGGTATGAGAGGGAGTTTGCTGAAGAAGGACCTAACAGTCAGAGTAGATCTCAAAGGGTAGCTGAAACAAGTGTACTTATGGGTTCAGGAGCAAACTATAAGGAGTTAGGTTCCATGAAACTCCCCATCTGTACGAAGGAGAGTTTTGGAATCTTGAAATAGATGGTCAAGATGTTTATGGAAGCCTCTGACCAAAGGATCTTTGTGATATTCAAAGAGGGACCTTTCATCCCCATGAAGAGCTCAGTTCTTGATGCAACATTCAAGACACCAAAGAAATACTTAGATATTACCAAGGATGAAGTCATCTTGGCCTCCATGAATAAGAGGGCACAGAACATTATTATTAGTGCCATAGATGATTTTAACTTTTAGAATCTAGTTCACTGCTAGTCCTCCAAGGAGATGTGGGACACTCTTGTGGGTTACATGGAGGGAACTGAAGAGGTTAGAAATGATAGGAAGTCAACACTCAACCAGGTTTATGAGGCTTTTAGGCAGGCCGAGAAAGAGAGCATAGTTGGATGCTATGAAAGGTTCTTCAGGATAGTGAATGATCTGAAGACCTGTGGTAGGGTCTTCCTCCATTCTGTGTTTAATGATAAGTTCCTAAGGTATCTAATTAGAGATAGGGACATCAAGATCAGTGTCATCGTGGAGGTGGAAAAGCTGGCTGATACTCCACCTCACACCTTGTTTGGGAAGCTGCACTCTTATGAGATGCAACTAACTTCCAGGAAAGAGGAGGAGGTCATTGACAAATCCTAGGACAAGGAAAAACCTTTGTCCTTCAGAGCAGAGAGCATAAAGAAGAGCAAGGAGAGTATTACCTCTCATCCAAGAAGGCCTGCTGATTCAAACATAACAGGATCAAGCTCATCAAAATGCAACATGTCTGATGAATACATTGTTGCCTTATCTAGCCAATTTCACTAGTTGATGAAGAAGAAGCAATGGAGAAGCAGACCCCCCTCTTGCACTCATCACCAGAAGAATCACTCCAACGGAGAAGATATGATTCTAAAACTAGTAAATATTATTCCTCTAAAGTTGTCTAATATTGTTACAACAAGCCAGGGCAAGTGATTGTTGATTGCCCAGTTAAGAGAAAAGATGCTGGTGAGAAATAGGTTCACTGGCATAAGGGTAAGAGGGAAAAGTCCTTCATTACTAAGAAGGATAAGAGCTGGAAAGACTCATCTTCCTCAAAGTCTTAAAATTAAGAAGCCTACATAGGGCTAGTTGTTGCTTGTGAAACTCAAGAATATCCTACTTCCAGGATAGGTATCAGGGCCCCTATATCACATTCAGACAGTGACTTATAGGAGGATGAAGATGAAGAAGATACCTACAGCTGTAATGTGCTGATGGCAATGTCATATGAATAATCCAGCCAGGGCCAGCCTGTTGTAGAAAAGGTACTTCCTCTATCTAGTTCTTTTTCTGATTCTGGTACATAAGCATCTTGATCCAATGATGATGATGATTCTGAATCTGAAGGAGATGTCAATCAATTGATTGACAAGTATGGTGAACTTCTTGATGTATTTAAGAAGTGCAAGAAGTTGACTAAGAAACAGGCTGAGGAGATAACTCCCTTCAGCTTGGTGCTTCCAAGCAGGCTGTGTCATCATCTTTGTTGGATCAGAAGGATAGGGAAGTTAACCAACTCAGGAACATTACTCTCATCCGAATATGCACCATCATGTATAAGAATAGTCTCATTAGAGATCATGAAGAGAAGCTCTAGAGGGAGATGAGAATTGTGGCTAGTTTCTCTAAGTCCAATACCTGGTTGACCTTGATAGACTCCTTATCCTCTTAGAAGGGTAAAAAGGGGTTCGGTTTAAGGTAAACAATAGAGTTTCCCCTTCCAAAGGGAAATGGAAATCTCCAGCTCAGCCTCTAGCTTCCAAGCCTCCCATCCCTTTTAAGAAGGTGATGTTACCTTCAAACAGGTATGACCAAGAGAGCATATATGGTTACTAGATGAATGAAATATCCACTAGTGTGAATAAAGAGGTTCACAACTATGGTGGAAGGTATAGTAGGGGAGTGAGTTCCTTTAAGGCTCCCCAAGAGGAAATCCAAATGGCCCATCATATACCATTTGTGTTTTGTGCACCAGCCCCTTCACTCATGAAAGTAGCAGTGACTAACTCTCAAGGCCATCCAGCAAAGAACCAGACGAAGGGATATCTATCAGCAAGTCAGGTCTAGCTATCTCTGATGTTATAAACAATAAGTCATATGCAAAGAAGACTGCTGTAAATATCATTCAGAGCAAGCCATGAAAGCCTTCTGATAGACTCACCTTCAGTTAGATCCTTGCTTAAAGTAACTTTAAGAAGGCTGTTGCACCTCTTCCTTTTGTACAGTCAGTAGTTAACCCAACTATGGGACCTGCTCAGAATAAGAGGTATAATATTCATGACTGTTGGTGTTGTGGAAAGATGGGGAATTTTTCCTTAGATTGCTTGCACAATACTACTATACCGAGAAATAATGTTAGTCCTCTTGTCAGAAAAACTACAGGAAGACATGTTAATTTTCAGGCTAATCAGAACCTAGGACACAATAATTATTTGGGTCCTAATGTAAGGTAAATTATGTGATGCAGGTTAGTCAAAGTGCCCATACTCCTATATAGTACTTGGATAGTGGTTATTCCAGACACATGATTGGGACAAGGATCAACATAAAGGAGTACACTCCAGTAAAAGACTGACCCAAGGTTATCTTTGGTGGTTCAGATAGAAGAGTGATAAGAGGCTATGGTAAGATTACCAATGGTATAGTTACCATCTCAATAGTATATTATGTTGAAGGGTTGCAACACAACCTTATAAGCATAATAAAACTCTCTTATCTTGGCTATGTCATTGTCTTCCATAAGGATGCGTGCTAGATGAAGAGGTCAAGTGATCAAGAGGTCACCGTGACAGGCACTAGAAGTGGAAATGTTTCTTACTTAAACTTTCTGTGTCTAGATACAGACTCTCAAATTTTTTTAGTGGCAAATGAGAAACTTTTATATTATGTGCAATGGCATAAGAGAATAGCTTATCTGAATTATAAGACTATTGGCCAATTCTTTAGTGAAGAGCTAGTTAGGAATGGTGCAAAGGTGAAATTCACAAAGGAAAGCATTTGTTCAACATGCCAAAGCTTCCTTCAAGGGAATTGGGACCAAAGACCTTGTGAGGGTTTAATACCTATGGTATATGGACTTGTTTGGTCCTATGACAGTTCATAGTCTAGGTAGGAAATTCTACACCCTTGTGGTGGTTGATGACTATTCTAGGATTTCTTGGGTGTTCTTTCTTAAGAAAAAGATTGAAACTCATGATATCTTTATAAAGTTTATCAATCAAATTTAGAATGAGTTTAATAATACTATGGTCAAAATTAGAAGTGTCCATGAGACTGAATTATTGTCTGACAGCATGACAAAGTTTTGTGAAGAGCAAGAGATTCATCAAGAATTTTCTTCTCCAAGAACACCCCATCAAAATGGGATTATTGAGAAGAAAAATTTGACTCTCATAGAGGCATTCAACTCAACGCACTCAATACATGGATTTAATTGAAGAATTTGGCTAAGTCCATAGATTCTGACGTCAGCAAAATTCAACAAAAGTCAACAGAGTTCCAATTCTTTGCGGGAAAGCTATAAAACATGATAAATGGCGCATGGAGATTATTGTACGTCTACTTATGTCAAAACAAGTTGTAGCCAACAACAACTGGTGGTCCCCACTGGTCAAATAGTCATTAATCAGTAGAAGATAAAAGGAACCAAATCAGGAGACAAAACTTAACTTTTAGGGTTTTCTCATTTTTCGAACAGTTGCGGCTAAACTCCTTCTTCCTCGCCATTATTGCTAAGCTCAATGTTTGAAGTTAAATCAGTTGATCTAAATGTTCTTTCAAGTTAATTGTAGCAATTTCTTCTGCTATAAAAAGTTAATATAAGGTTCTAATAAAGATGAAGGAGAAGAGCTTTTAGGTTTCTGCAGGTCCAGGTTAACTGATTGACGAACACAAGAACTGTCAAATCTTCACTCTTCTTCAGCAAGTTAAGAAACGCGTTTCTGTATTACTTCCAGCAAAAGCTCCAACTTATTGAAGATCATTCTCTCTCTGCTGAGAAGAAGATAGGTCTGAGGTAAACTCAGCTTAGGAGGCAGGCACAAAGAAATTTCTCTACTGTCAAATAAACCATGCCAACCAACTACTCTTCTTGTAGGATCGTTTTGGATCTGAGTTGTAAGCCTGATATATAAAGGCTGAGGTAAGATCCCTGTGTGGATCTGAGTGTAGGGCTGTTTGCCTGAGTATAGGGTTGCTTTTTCTGAGGTAGGAGAGTCATTCTCTCTAAGGTAGGGTTGTTGAGCCGGAGATTGTAGGATCAAGTTTTGGAGATGAGGTAGGGCCTTGTGCCTGAGATGTCAGAGAATAATCCTCTTTGAGTTGTAGGGCTAACATCCATAGCTCGAGTTATAGGACTTGTGTTCAAGTCTGAGGTAAGTGATCTTTTGATCACTGAGTTGTAGGAGCAAGTTTGCTTTATGGTAGGTGAAAGACTTTGATTCAAGAGCCTAAACACCTAGGGGGGGGGTGAATAGGTTCTAATATTTTTGTGTCTTTTTTATTTTAAGGCTAACATAAGTTTGTAATTACTTGTAGCACAGAATAATTCTATCTACAGAAATTAAATGCAACACAGCAAACACCAGATCTATAGTGTTTCGCCAAGATATGGGTACATCCACTTTCCCCCTTCGCCTATCTAGTAGATAACTGGATTCATCCTAAATTACTTCCACTGGCTCGGATCCGCAGATCTTACAAACTCAGAACCCAAAATTGTTCCTACACCTCAGACTTTACACAAGTGCTACCTCAGATTCTTCCCTGAATCTGACCTCAGGCCTCAGCCCTACATCAACCTTTATAATTAGGCTTACAACTCAGACTTTCCACAAGTCCTACCTCAGGCACACTGCCCTACCTCAGCCTTTATAATTTTAGGCTTACAATCTCAGATCTAATAATAGATCCTACAAGAGTTTGTGGGTAATATGTTTCAGAAAACTTCACCAGCTAGATTCCTCTGTTGATGTTGTCTTCTTGATCAGTTCTTGTATAAACTGATTCTTCTGATCCAACCTGACTTAGCTTTATAAAGCTTCTTGATTAGGAAAAATAAGGTGGATCTACTCTTCATGTTGAAGTTGATCTTCAGTCAGCTTCTTCCTTAGATTCAGATTGAACTCTGAATTTTTCTTGCAGAAAGGCCTTGATCTGTCAGTATTCTTCTTTTAGATCCAGAGATCTTTTTCACGCTGATTGTTATCTGTTCTATCGTTTCCGATCTTTCCCTTATATAGATCTTGCTCCATGATTACCGGTTAATCCAGTTCATAACAGACTTCTGACAGTTCTTACAGTGGTGTCAGACCGGTTAGCTATGACAGCTGTAAAGTCACCAGTCACATCAATAGGTTCTTCAATGCCTGTGAAACTCAACATACAACACTCAAAAGACTGCTTTACATGTGTCGAAACATATAGGCTAAGTGTCGACACAAGTCGTCAAGGTGTCGACACAAATACTCCAAGTGTCGGCACAGTCATACTTCTACTTCTCGACACTGCTTTTTATTATATGTGTCGACACAAGTCCTGTGTGTCGACACAGCAGCTTCTTGTCTCGACATTTCTGTTGCAGACAGATGGCGTTGAGTGTTTGTCAAATGGCGTTGAGTGTGTGTCGACACAAGTCATGTGTGTCGACACAATTACTTCTAAACTCGACACAGCCTCTTGAGAGTTGGTGTGTCGACACAAGTACTGTGCGTCGACACAATTGCTTCAGGTGTTGATATATCTCTTGAGTGTCGACTCATCCTCTGTTTTAAGTGTCGACACAATTCTGTTTTAAGTTGTCGACACAATTCTTGATGTCGACACAACTGCTTGTTTAGGTGTGGACATAGCTTTGAGTGTCGACAAAACTTCTTTAAAAGTGTCGACACATTTTGCCAGTGTATCGACACAGCTTTCCTGAGTGTCGACATAGCAGCTGCGTGTCGACACAACTTCCCTGAGTGTCGACGCAATTTGCCTCTATGTCGATATAGCTCACCTCAGTGTCGACACAAGTTTCCTGAGTGTCGACACAGTTTCTTCAAAAGTGTCGACACTTGTACTTAGAAAATTTTTCTTCAAATTTTTAAACCTGCACAATGAAACTAAAAATTCTATCAAATACACATTGATGCATATCATTGACTAAGTTGTGGCTTCTCCAAATCTAGTACACATTTTCCAATATACCCAACAATCTCCCCCTATTTTGAGAAGTCATAACCCTTAGTCAAAGATATACATCTCTTTAGATAAAACAAAATTGTAATAGAAGTAAAAACATTTAAGAGAAGATAATTACATAATCATTGTAAACAACACACACTTAATACTGAACCGGATTTCATTTATCAGAAAAAAACTTTAGTTTACATAAATTTCTTATAGAACAAAAGAAACAAATTAGTACACTGTTCTAATACATAAACCTAACAATCCTATTATTGACTAGGCTCCTTAATAACTATCTCTTTTCCAGGCTTGATTTTAGCCTGCACAGAAGGTTTAGCATCTTCAGGGAGCTTTTTCCCTTTGAGAGATTTCTTCTTCAATTCTTCAGCCTTGATCTTTTGTCTTTCAAAACAGTGAAAAGGTTTGGGGAAGTACTTCCATAGCTCTTGAGCATTAGCAGGTAGCTTCCCACCCTTAGCACTTCTTCTATGCTATAGAATTGCTTCTTGTCCAGCTTGATATTTATTCCATTCTTGCTGAGAATACCACTTACCCCTGTCATGGGTTTTATCCTTAACAGCTTTCCAGACAGTAAGTATGATATTTCTAGAAGTTGGGCTCCATTACTCAAAATCTGTCTTCAGCTCAGCCTGCTCTCTGAATCTCTTCTTGGAGAGTTGAGCTTCCTTCTGAGCTTCTAATGCAGCTTCTGACATTTCAACCTTTCCAAGAATTACATTTTGTACCTCTGGTGGAGGACTATACATTTTCAGCTCTTCTTCTTGAACCATTTCAAAATCAGCTGGTGGGTAGATCACCTGAGCAACTTCACGCTGATCTCCTTCAAAATAATCAGGTTGAATCCCAGACTCAACTACATTAGCATCATCACATAGAGGAGGATATCCAAGAGTGGCTCTGATTCTATTGGTAGTCCATTTAGCATGGTAAGAGCTGGCTTTGACTAGTACTCTCTCCCCCTTTATGACTTCTCTTGCAACATGATCTCTCAAATCTTCTTTCTGGATTCTGACTTGATCAGCTAGATATTCAGTCCCCTCTTTAAAATAAGCTCTGAATTTTGTCAGGAAGGTTTTTATTTTCTCCTGAGATTCTTGAAATGTGGCTTTGACAGTAGATATATCTTCTTGGATTTGCTTTGAGATTTAATCCTTCAGAGTAGTGCTAGAATCAGTGAGCTTTTTCTATATTTCATGATGTGAATCCATGAGATTTTCATTCATCCTTATCTGATTCTCCAGTACATATCCCTGCTTCACTTCAATTTCATCCACTTTAGCTTGGATAGTTTGCTTTTGCTTGGCCAGGAACCCCACAGCATTACCTCCTTTACGGAAGCAATCTGTCATTTCCTTCTTATGTTGATTAACTTCAAATCTAATGGATTTAATGTCCTAGGCCAATTGAAACTGTAACTCCTTGTGAGTTTCATCCACATATTGCTTTATAGATTATCTTTGAAAATCCAGTTTTAGTTGCATCTGGACCAGTAAAGAACTGAAGTCCACAGTTGATGTAGATGGTGTTGTTCCTACTTGCAAAGCCTTCTTGTAACCAGAACTCTTCTTCTTTAACACTGACAGCTTTCTATTCTTAGCCAATGTGTCTTCTTCATCTTCAGAAGATTTAGATGTACTTTTAATATCAACAGTTTCCTTGTCAGCTGGGATATCCTTGGATAACTCCCCCTCAGTCCTTGGGATTTCATTTTCTTTTTCAATTTCCTCCCCCTCAGTCGTATCAGGAAGAGAATTAGGAAACAATTTTTCCATTGTAAATTCCTGCTGTACCTGTTCAGAAGGAATACGATTAGTTTTTTTTAAAAACTACTAAAAAGACTAATACCATTTGGAAGACCTCTTTTGTTGTGTAAATAAAAGTGTCCCTTTGAACAACTTTTTAGGAGAATACTATAATTCATCACTAGTCTTTGAAGAAGAAACTTACTGGCTCATGTTGAGCATCATATTTATCAGTTACTTCAGCTGCAGAGTTAATTTCAGATACAACATCCATTATTGTGTCTGCAGCTAAGTCACTATCCAAGACAGCATCATTAATACCTCCCCCTTGGGCAGGCAAATCAGTTTCTTTTTCTCGATTTTCTCCCCATGGAGTAGATTCAATTTGTTGCTCTTAGGGCTCACAGTCCTTTGCTTGAGCCTGAACATCTTGTTGTTGCTGGTCTTCATCAGAACTGAAGACCACTTTCTCCTCCGAATCATTGGAGGAGTCAGCCTGTACAGCCACCTTCTTTTTCTTCTTGTCTTTGTTAGTTTGCTCCTTAAGAGCAGGGACTTCCTTGGTCAGAACTCTGTCCCATCAAGATAGTATCCTTACATCCATTTTTCTTATATGATTTATTTTAGAGACATTTGCTTGTTTCAAAACATCTGGAATTACTGATGTTAAGAAAAGGCTAAGGATCCTTCCCAGATTAGGTTTCTTTATTCCTTCTTGTAGTTTATCAAACACTACTACTACCCAGTCATTGTTTATCTTGAATATTATTCTCACCATCAGATTGAACATGTGGGCAGAAATCCGATCATGTCCTCCTACTTTGCAGATAATCACCTTGCCCACCACTTCTGAAAGAAATTTTCCTTGGGAATTCATCCCTTTTCTATTGATGGATGAACCAATCATACTATTGGGATTCAGTCCACACCAGCTCAATGCTTTAGTTATCTGGGAAGGAGTTATTTAATCTGTATCCTTGATAACTGGTAGATGTAGTGCTTTCCTGATTGATTTCAGTGTGATCTTCACCCGGTTACCTTGAATTGTCGCCTTGATTTTTTGTCCTTCTGTGTCCATAGTTACGGTCCTGTAGAACTCCATGACTTCCTTCTTCCAAATTTTGGTCGATTCTGAGACCAAATATTCTAGTCCATTTTAAGAAATTAGGGCAATGACTCCCTGAATTTTGTCAGAAGTAGTTATGAAACTTTTGCGAACCAGTTCGTAACCTTGATTAACCTTGTCTTCTTGGTGTGGCGTCATTGATATAAGTACTAGAGGAGAAGAGAAGAGAGGGTCTATGTCAACAGATGGTGTAGAGTCAGAAATTCAGATAGCATACTCGAACAGATTTTTGATTCACCTATTTAAAGTACTTGAGTCAAGGGCAGATCAAAAGTCGAGCTTAAGTCGACAAATCTGTTATTGTGTCGACAATAATGACCTAGGTCATGACAGAACTTAAGTTAAGTCAACATGACTATATGTCGACATACTAATTTCTAAGTCGACAAAACATATTTTAAGTCGACACATTTATGTGTCGACATACTTGAGTCTGTGTCGACATACTTGCGTCTGTGTCGACACTGACAACTTAAGTCTCGACAGAGTTGTGTCGACACTGACTTTTTTTGTCGACAGAAATATACTTACGACTTATTGTCTCGAAAAGGTTGTGTCGACACTTATTCTCCTTTTGACACAGATACTATTTCTGTGTCGACACATCCTTTTTTTGTGTCGACACAACATATTGAGTGTGTCGACACAACTTGCATGTGTCGACACAAACATTGTACTTAGACAAATTTCAAGAGAAATTGGGTGCTTACTGATGCTACTCAGGGAAACTTTTGTTAACCTATTCTCGATTCAACATACCTAATTCAATTTTGAAATTATTGAATTTAGTTTCATCCAGTGGTTTTGTGAAAATATCAGCTATTTGATTATCTGTTTTTTACAAAATCTAGACTAATATTTCCCTTTTCAACATGTTCTCTGATAAAATGAAACTTTATTTCTATATACTTGGTCCTATTGTGTGATACAGGATTCTTAGCAATAGAAATAGCACTTGTAGAATCACACAATAATGGTATTTTACTTACTTGGATGTCATAATCTTCTAGTTGATGCTTCATCCACATCAATTGTGCACAGCAGCTACCTGCAGCTATATACTCTGATTCAGCTGTTGATATAGCTACAATGGTTTGCTTCTTGCTGCTCCATGACACCAGCCTCCCTCCAAGGAACTGATAGGTTCCTGTGGTACTTTTTCTATCTTCCTTGGATCCAGCAAAATCTGCATCTGAGAAACCCGTTAAAAGAAAATCTCTATTCTTAGGGTACCAAAGGCTTAGATTAGGTGTCCTCTTAAGATATCTCAAAATTCTTTTAGCTGTAGTATAATGAGATTCCTTAGGGCATGCTTGATACCTAGCACAGACACATGTTGCATACATGATGTAAGGTCTACTAGCAATTAAGTATAGTAGGGAGCCAATTATCCCTCTATACAAAAACTCATCAACACGTTTTCCTGCTTCATCTTTGCATATAGGCATACTTGTTCCCATTGGAGTTTTCATTGTAGAAGCTGAGTCCAAACCATACTTCTTAATCAACTCCTTGGTGAACTTAGACTAGGATATGGACAACCCACTCTCAGTCTGTCTAACTTGAAGTCCCAAGAAGAACTTCAGCTCACCCATACTGCTCATCTCAAACTTCCCTTGCATAAGTTTGGCAAACTTCCTACAAAGGCTGTTCTCAGTAGAGCCAAAGATAATATCATCCACATATATCTGTACTAGTATTATCTTGCCTTTTGATTCCCTGTAGAATAAAGTTTTGTCAATCTTTCCTCTAGAGAATTTATTCTTAATGAGGAAGGCAGACAAGGTTTCATACCAAGCCCTTGGATCTTGTTTCAAACCATATAGAGCTTTCCTAAGCCTATACACATAATGAGGATAGTGAGAGTCTACAAAACCTAAGGGTTGTTCTACATAGACTTCTTCTTTTAAATCACCATTCAGAAATGCTGATTTCACATCCATTTGATATACTGTGAACCCTTGATATGCAACATAGGCCATGAATAGCCTTATTGCCTCCAGCATTGCCACTAGAGCAAAGGTTTGATCAAAATCAATACCTTCCTCTTGCATGTAGCCTTTTACTACCAGTCCATCCTTGTTCTTGACTATTGTGCCATTCTCATCAAGCTTGTGCCTATAGATACACTTAGTTCCTATTATGTTGTGATCCTTAGGTTTTGGCACCAGTTCCCAAACCTTACACCTTTTGAACTGACTGAGCTCTTCTTTCATTGCAACAATCCAGTTGGTGTCTTACATGGCCACTTCAATCTTCCTGGGTTAAATCTGAGATAGGAAGCTAGAACACAAAACTGTGTTCATGCTCCTGCTCCTTGTTAGAATACCTTGACTTACATCACTAATGATCTAGTGAGCTGGATGATCCTTCAGGTGTCTCCTTGCTATAGGAATTCTATCACCATTATTGCTATCTCTAGTTTCCTCATCTTGAAGCTCAACATTTTATTCTTCACCCAGAGGGACATGATCTCCCCCTGGATAGCTGGCATCTTTATCTTCATCCAGATTAGCAGTAATATCTTCATTGATAGTCAGCTTGTTCAGCTTATCTGTTCGACCTGTAGAATTAATTGAAGAATTAGACAATTCACTATTAATAAACATTGACTCATCAAATACAACATGCACAGATTCTTCTATAACTTGAGTAGTCAAGTTGTAGATCTTATATGCTCTACTATGGTTGCTGTACCCAACAAATATCCCTTCTAAGGATTTGGCAGCAAACTTAGTTTGGTAGTGTTTATCATTGACTAGTACAAAACACTTACAACCAAAGATTCTGAAATAAGTTATGTTTGGTTTTCTGCCTTTTAAAATCTAGTAGGGAGTCATCTTGTGTTTCTTTTTGATGGAGGACCTATTGAGCACATGACATGCAGTATTTACTGCCTCAGCCCAAAAGAATTTAGGGAGAGTAGTATCATTCAGTAGAGTTCTACTAGCTTTAATTAGAGTCGTATTCTTTCTTTCAGTAATACCATTTTGCTGAGGAGTTCTAGGTGAAGAGAATTTCTAATGAATCCCAAGTTCTTCACAGAACTTTTTCATACATTCAGATTGAAATTCAGTTCCATGGTCACTTTCGATTTTTCCCACTGAGATGTTGTATTCATTCTGTATTTGTCTGACAAAAGTCTGGAAAATAGTTGGGGTTTCAGATTTCTGCCTCAAGAAGAAAACACTTGTAAATCTAGAATAGTCATCCACAATAACAAGTGTGTATGCTTTCCTACCAAGACTATGGACTGGCATAGGACCAAACAAATCCATATGCATGAGATACAAACATCTCTTTGAATCTTTGATGTCAAGTGACTAAGAAGAGGACTTAGTCTGCTTGCCTTTTTGGCAAGCTTAGCACACACCCTCTTTTATACACTGAACTTGAGGACCATTCCTCACTAATCCCATGCTGAACAGCAGTCCAATTGACTTATAGTTCAAGTGAGCTGGCCTCTTGTGCCATTTGACACATAGAGAAGCTTTCTCTCTTGCAACCAAACAAATAGGTGAGTTATTAGACTCACATTCTAGGTTAAGGCAATACACATTTCCTTTCCTAGTGCCAGTCAAAATGATCTCTTGATCACTTTACCTTTTTATTAGGCACTCCCCTTTGTGAAAAGAAATATCATAACCTAGATCGCTAAGTTGACTTATGCTAATCAGGTTATGTTTTAAACCCTTTACATAAGCCACTTTAGTTATAGTAATTGAATCACAAGAGATGTTACCAAATACTTTTATGATCCCTTTTCTGATCCACCAAAGATAACTTTTGATCCATTCTTTATGGGCACATAGTCCCTCAACATTCTCCTTATTCCATTCATATGTCTGGAACAGCCATTATCCAAGTACCATATAGGGGTATGGTCACTTGGATTTACCTGCAACAAATAATGAATCACTTACCCTTAGAACCCAACTTGCTAGTGGGTCCAAGGTCCTTGTTAGATTGAAACCATGTGACTGATCTAACAGGAATCCTACTATTTATTTTAACCCTTAAGTTAAACCAGCAATCCATGGCAAAGTGGCCTACCTTGCCACAACACCAGCACTCAAACCTATTATACCTATTGTTAGGTACATGTCTTCTTACTTTGTTGTCTGTAGGCTTGTTAAGTGTTGGTGCTGGAACATCATTCTTCAAGAACTCCTCTTGAATATGATGGGAATGCCTAACGATTGGTCTATTGGCATTAGCACCCTTGCTCATGAAATTTTCATGCTCATGGTGACCATGTGTCATGTCATGATCATACCTGTTAGTAGGATTCACTACCTTCTTAAATAATATAAGGGGATTAAAAGCTTGAGGCTGAACTGGAACTTTACCTTTTCTATGAGAATTGGTTTCCCTAGTTCTTCCCTTGAAGCCCAGACCAGTCTTTCCTTTATGTGAAACAAAATTATCTATCAAAGGTAAGACTTATTTTTGCTTGGAGAATTTTGCCACTATCTCTCTCTCTTGCTGAAGGTTTCCCTCCAGTTTCTTGATATGATTCTCTTTGAATGAGATTGTGCCCATCTGAATAACTGTAATGTTTTTCAATTTGGCAACCTCATTTTGTTTTTGATCCAGCAGTTTTGCTGAATCTGCTACAGCCAGTTTGAGAGACTCAATCTCCTTGGCCTGCACTTTAACAAGAAAATTGCTCTTCTTTAGAGCATGCTGCAACCCACCATACTCATTAATGAGTTGGTGAACATCCCCCTTAGACTCAGATCCATCTACTTCTTTTTAAGAAGATGCTTCTGATTCTGATCCAGTAAAGTAATCTGAGACTAGAGGTGAATTGTTTACCTTACTTGGTGATACAGAGATTCGCACCGACGGAGAGTGGGTTAGAAAAGAGAAAGTGGATGTGGTGGTTGAGAATATTCTCTGATTCTGAAAGTGAGGGGATAAGTTGTAAACTAATCTAGAGGGGGGGGGGTGAATAGAGTATTCAAATTTTATGAATAACTAGTCAGCTCTCTTGGAGTTTATTTGCGGAATAAAACAATCTGATACTTGAACCCAAAGAGCCTAATACAGTGATGTGCACAAGTGAGAGAGTTAACTGAAATTTCAGTTTAACTATAAACCCATCACAGCAACTAGCAATCCTAGGTAGTTCTATCACAGCCACAGAAAGGACAATTAAACAAAAATAGCCAGAGAGACACAGGATATATAGTGGTTCCCTCTTAATTGGTACTCCACTCTTCTACCACCCTGGTAGGAATCCACTACAGGTTTTTGCTAAGGTGCCCTGTCACCAATGATCTGATTCAGGTAGATCAAACAGACCCTTTGAGCTTTTGATAAGGATGCTCAACCACAGGTTGTTGATAAGGTGCCCTGTCACCAATGTTCACTTTTGAAGAGGTGTGAAAACTCTTTTACAAAGGGGTTGAGAGGGTTAGATTGTCTTCTCTGTTGTTAATACAGATTAGAGAAGACTTGTGGATTCTCTAAAGAATCAAAGTCTCCCCCTGGCTCAGTGGAAGTCCAGGGAAAGCCTTTGCCTCAGGATGAAGGAGTTTCAGATATACTGAAACTAAATCCTCAGAGATCTGTAGACTGATTTTTATCAGGTCTTCAGATTCTGGAGCACGTGAAGCAGATCTGGAGCTCTTTCTGAAGTCTTGAAAACTCTAAGCAGATGCTCAGGAGACTTGAGAATGAAAGAAATTGCTCTGGGCTTATGCTTCAGGAAAACTTTTCTTCTTCTGATTGTGAGATTGTGAAGAGTTGCTCTGGAGATGCTTGAGAGAGTCCAGCACAAAAAAAATCTCTCTATGTTTGTAACTACTTATTTTTCTGAGAAAAAATCTCTCTTAAATATGTCTTCTCATTTATCTTTTGGAACGACTCTATTGATTTGAATTCTCGAGCCCTGCAACAGATTATCTCAAAATAGAATATAGCAATAGGAATAGAATGACCTATTAGCTCTCTGTCAGTCCCAATAAGGAAATAAATGAATAAAAAAAAAATCTCAGCATAAAGACTTATCGTTCTTGGAAATAGCATACACCGCCAACGGCTAGAATATAGCCTGGCAATATATTTTGTATAATAAGACAAAAATGCTTTATCAAAATACGAAATCCCATAATTTATGCTTAACATATTTGGTAAGTAATTCATTTGAATTTAAGCCATAAATTAGCAAAAACATTCTTCAAAAAATCTTTTTAACCACACGCTAAAACACTTGGATTTAAACCAAGGAATAAAATAAGTGCAAATTGTTAAAGGCAGACAGAAATCGTCGAACAGGGGTTCGATGATCGTCGACCTAGCTAACAGATCGTCGACTAAAAGCAGAAATCTGTCGAAACAGAAATCGTCGAACGGCAATCGTCGACCAGCTCAAGATATCGTCGACTAAAGCAGAAAATCTGTTAACACAGAAATCGTCGAACATCTCATGATGTCGACGACTAAGGCAGAGATCTGTCGAGACAGATATCGTGAAGCAAGACCACGATCGTCGAACTGCTGATAGCAGATCGTCGACCAACCTTCAGAGCATAATAAGCTTGCTCTGAGATCGTCGACCATCGGTCGACGATAATTGTCTTGACTTCAACGAGTCTACAGCCCTGCTATCGTCGACCACTGATCGACGATCGCGAGGCCTCGTTCGACGATGGTCGAACGGGAAAACAACCTTAACCAAAAATTCATTCTACAACCTCTAATCTAAACTTTAGGTCAGATATAAACTACCCTAGGGAGACTAAACAAAGTCTAAACATGATCATATATAGTTATATGGATCAAGAGGGGCTGGAAAGGGATTACATAAGCCAAATCACATCTAGGGTACCAACAATCTCCCCCTATTTGGGTTATGTTGTCCAATCCGATCTAAAAAGTAATGCACACAATAACAAGAGCAGAAATTAACCAAAAATTTAAATCACAGGCAATCCACAGGAAAACATAAAACCATAAATCAGCAGAACTAAAGTATCAAGCAGATTTATCAGAGGTTTTAGCATCAGATGATTTCTTAGGGATTACAGCTGGTTTGAAGATAATTTCTCTGTTTTGATTTGCTGCTTGTCTTTTGGATAGCATTAGATCGTGTTCACCAATAATTTTCTTTTCAGCATAGCTTGGTAGAACTGCAGCAGGGTGCATCCTCATGTATTCTTCAGTATTGAAAATTTCAGAGTTTACTTGAATTTTGCTGAGTTCCTTTTCTCTGAATTCAGACATAGTTGTATATGTTGTAGGGTCTAGTCCTTGAGCTTTGGCTCTCTCCATCATGCTTAGTGCAATAGATTCCTTAAATCTTGCCATAGAGGCAATTCTTTCAGATTCAGTCATATCTGATGGAGAGGATGGTCTGTCAGTATCAGCTTGAGCTGCAATCTCCATGTTCCTTTGAAGAGCTGTGGCTATTTTGCTTGAGTCACAAGGAATTTGTGCAGCCTTCTTAGGATTAGTTTCAGCATATAGAGATCTTGGAGGAGCAAGTTCAATGAACTTCTTGTGGGATTTCTCTGAATAGACCACTCTTTTTCCTTTTGTTTCAATTGTCTCAAAGGCAGCAGGTTTCCTTGATGAGGAGGATGGACCTCTCCTGGGAGGAGAAGGTTTCCATTCTGGAACTTTCTTTTTAGGAGAAGGAGGAGGAGAGAAAGTAGGTTGCTGAAAAGTCATCTCCTTTATTTGTTCCATGAGAACATTTTCATTTCTTTTTCTTCCTTGTCCTGATACATCTTGGCCTCCCTGGCTTTGGTTACTCCTTCTCTGGTAGGACTGAAAGATGTTAGAGCTGGCTGATCTTGCAGATGGGGCAGAAGAGAGACTTCCAGAGGCTCCAGCACTAGGAGGTGGAGGAGGACCTCTGGGGGGGAATTTCTGAATAGGAGTGTCATATCTTTTTGATCTCTTCTTCTCTCTTGTCTGATTCTTTGAGAGCCTCATCCAGGGTCGAAATTCTTTGCTCTTGGGATCAATTCCCTTCAGAATGAAATAGGGAACATCCTTGTCTGGATTGGCAGTAGGAGGAGCAGATGCTTTCCTTTTCTTGGATACAGCCTTTTTCTTTTTCTGGGAGCTATCAGAATCCTCAGAGTCATCATCATCAGAGGAGTGAGATGAGGTTCTGCCAGCATAATCATCAAAGTCTAGGTTTGAGATATCCTTGGCAGTTATAGCATGTTCAGCCTTCTGCTTCTCTCTATCTTCTCTTTCTCTTGCTTCCTCAATGGCATCTTGCTCAAGGAGGGCATCAAGATCAACATTTGGAGTGCTCTTCCAGAGTTCTGATTTAGGATACAAGTCAGGAACTATCCTGGGGACCAGTTCTGAGCTTGATTCCTTTTCAGTCATCTTGGAGGCTTTTTCTGGTAAATCTAGCACAGCCTCAGCTTCTTCAGCAGCAGCAGCAGCAGCAGCAGTGTTGATTGTGCAGTCTAGGTTAAGATAGGATTCCAAATCTTCAATGGAATTTGCAGCATCATCTTGCAATACTGATGCAGGATCATCAGCAGCATCTGGTTGAGCAGAAGCATTCTCAAGTTGTTGAACCACTACTTCTGAGTCAGTAGTGTTTATTGAACCTTTTTCACACAAGTCCATGAGGACTTCCTCATTATTTTTCTCTGGGAGATCTTCATCAGAAGCTAGATTCACTAGGGAGTGAATGTCTTTGTTAGATAAAGATATCAATTTAAAATCCTGATTATAACCTTTAGAGGAAGTGTTTTTACCTTCTGATTGCTCTAGATCTTTCATTAGAGACTCTTTCTCTGGAAACTCTTGATGTTCTTCTACACTTGCTGTAAGGGGAAGAGAAGAGTTGTCCTGAAGGGCCAAGGCATCACCTGAGACCACTTCAACAGACATCTCCCCCTGCATGACTTCAGTGGGGACTGGAGTCATGCATCTTACTGAAGAGGGCTCAGCAGAGGGTGGAAATGATTTGATGGCTTCAGTAAGGGCTTTGATGGATGCAATGACAGGGGCATTGGTAGCCTCAATCATTTTTTGTATGGATGGAGTGATGAGCTCTACAATTTGTGCAAGCAATTCAGGAGTTATCTGAAATGCTGAGGATGTAGAGGTGGATGGAATGGAAGCAGTATGATCTACCACATGATCAAATGAATCATGTGGAGATGGGTGAACATCAGCATGAGTGTGGGATTCATGTTGAGATAAGTTTGTGAGGATGGTAGCAGTGACCATGTCAACACTGGCTGCGGCTGCCAGATGTTGTGGTATGGGTGACTGGGGTGGAGATGCATGTAAGATGGAAGATGCATGTTGTGGTGGCACTGCAGATTGTGTGGAGGGTAATGCAGGAGATGAGGATGCAGGGGTAAAGAGGGAGGATGAAGGGATTGCTGAGCCTTCCCCAGCAAGCTGGAGAGTGACTGAATCAGCCCTTGTGTCTGATGGAGGGTTAGGATCAACCCTGGCTGACTTCTTGATAACTCTCTGAGATTTCTTGAACAGAGAGGGGTCCAACCTCTTGCTGGCGTTGACTGCGGAGGGTGCAGAAACAAGCAGCAGGGGTGCTTTCACATATAGAAACACACCCAACACCCTGGCAAGGTTTACTTCTTTCTGATTGTTCTTTCTCCTTATTAGTTCAAACAGAACTTTTCCCCAGGCAATCTGCGTCTTATTCACCAACACTGACATTAAGGCAAATTGTTGCCTGTTGATGTTGTCGTGAGCAGAGTGCTTTCCCAAAACGACCTTGCCTACCAGGTCTGCCAGAAACTTGTACTCTGGAGACAGGTTTATTTTCAGCAGCTTAGCTGGAATACCCTGAGCATGGCCCATCACGGTTAGCATGCGGCCATATTCCTCTGAATTTTGCTCATAGTCCTCAGTACCGGTTGGTAGACCGAACAACTCAGTCAGAACTTCAGGAGTCAGGATGACCTCCTCTCCATTTATCTTTCTAGTCATCGCTTCGTCGCTGGAGGACGAGGTATATACCCATTCTCGAATCTCTGGTATATGAATCTTTGGTGAGAATGACATAAATTTCTTTAGCCCTTGATCTTTACACAGCTGCAGAATGTCTTGGATGGGTTGATCACATCGGCTGAAAGAATCGAAGTCGACACAGAAGCCAGTGTCGAACTTCATTCCGAAGAGAACTGCAGAAGGAATCGCCATTAGATTGAAGAGAGAATGACGAATCGAGATGCAAGGCAGGGGAGAGGAGAATCGCGCGGGATTAGAGTTCGAGAGCGAATTCTAAGCCAGAAGATGGAATATGAAAAGACGGAGCGGAAGGACGACGATCTCCAGACCTAAATCGACTATCAGATATAAATCTGCGATCGTCGATCCCGGAATAAAATCGGTCGTCGAACAATGACCGACGATAGTCAATTTTTGACTAAATGAAAAACAGCGACCGACTACAAGCAGTCACCACGATCGTCGATCAATATATGTTGGTCGACGATTTTCCACATAGCACAGAAAATCTATCGTCGACCACTGGTCGACGATAGATACCTAAGGAGAGATCGTTGACCAGTTGATCGACGATTTCTGCCTTACTACCGAACGAGCTATCGTCGACCGTTGGTCGACGATAGTTCTGACCTGGTCGAAGATCGTCGAGCAGTCGTTCGACGATTTTAGACAGAAAACAAAACTAACCAAATTTTCACTACTCTGAACCATTAATCATACCAAGCTGGTTCAGGAAGAACAAATGCCTTTGTTCATCAAGGGGCTTAGTGAAAATATCTCCTCTCTACAGGTCTGTGGATATAAATTCCATTGCTATCTTGTTCTTTTCCACATTATCTCTCAGAAAATGATGTCTAATCTCAATGTGCTTGGTCCTGGAATGGTGCACAGGATTTTGAGCAATTGATATTGCACTGGTACTGTCACACAGAATTATTGTTTTTGAGTGTGTATACCCATAATCCACTAGCTGATTATGAATCCACAGGATCTGTGAACAACAACTAGCCGCTGCTATATACTCAGCCTCAGCAGTTGAAGTAGACACAGATGCCTGTTTCTTACAAAACCAAGAGACAAGTCTCTCTCCCAGGAACTGACAGGTCCCTGAGGTGCTTTTCCTGTCAACTCTACAACCAGCATAATCAGCATCTGAATATCCAATTAATTCAAATCCTGACTCAGCTGGGTACCACAGTCCTAAGTTAGGGCATCCCTTAAGGTTTCTCAAGATCCTCTTGAGAAGAGTTAAGTGAGATTCCTTTGGATTGACCTGAAACCTAGCACATAGGCATGTAGCAAACATTATGTCAGGCCTACTTGCAGTCAAATACAGCAGGGAACCAACAATGGCTCTATAGTTCTTTTGATCAACAGACTTGCCATTGACATCAGAATCAATAACTGCATTTGAGGCCATAGGTGTGCTCATTTATGAGGCATCAGACATTCCAAATCTTTTAACCAGCTCTCTGGCATATTTTGATTGAGAGATGAAGATACCATCAACACACTGTTTCACTTGGAGACCAAGGAAATAGGATAACTCACCCATGCTGCTCATCTCAAACTTGGAGTGCATTAGTTCAGAGAACCTCTTGCATAGTTTGGGATCAGTGGAGCCAAATATAATGTCATCTACATAGATTTGAACTAACAGTTGTGAGTCCTTATGATGTCTAATAAATAGTGTTTTATCTACTACACCTCTCACAAACTTGTGTTCTAGAAGGAAATTTGCTAAGGTCTCATACCAAGCTCTAGGAGCTTGCTTAAGTCCATATAGAGCCTTTTGGAGTTTGAACACATGAGTGGGTAAGGTTGATGAAACAAACCCTGGTGGTTGTTCAACAAACACTTCTTCCTTTAAATCTCCATTGAGGAAGGCACTCTTCACATCCATTTGGAAGACCTTAAATCTTTTATAGACAGCATAGGCTAGGAAAATCCTAATGGCTTCTAGTCTAGCTACAGGGGCAAAAGTTTGATCATAATCTATGCCTTCCTCCTGTCTATAGCCTTGAGCTACTAGCCTAGCCTTATTCCTAACTACTATGCCTTGGGCATCAAGCTTGTTTCTAAACACCCACTTGGTGCCTATGACCAGTTGGCCTCTTGGTCTTGGAACCAAAGTCCAAACTTTACATCTTTCAAACTTGTTAAGTTCCTCTTGCATGGCTATAATCCAGTGTGGATCAAGCTCATCATCTTTAATGGTTAGGGGCTCAACCTGAGAAAGGAAACAAGCAAACATCACATCTTTGTTGAGTTGATGTCTTGTCTGGACTCCTACTGAAATGTCTCCAATCACTTGAGATACAGGATGATCTCTAAGTGTGACAAGATTAGTAGGTTCAACAATGATCTGATCTTCAACATGTTCAAGATTTAATTCCTCATGTGGGATTTGATCAACTGTTGGAGCAGGTGCTTTAACTTGTAAAAGTTCTACATCAGATTCAGAATCTGAAGAAGCAACCTGAGGAGTTTGTTGGGGATGATTCTCCTGTGTAAGTCTCAAACCTTCCAAATCCTTACTTACTCCTAGGACTTGCACTGTACTATTAGAGGAAGAGTCCTTCTCCTTATAATACATGACTGTCTCATCAAAAGAGACATGTGCAGACTCTTCTATCTTAAGAGAGGATTTATTGAGGACCCTATAGGCTTTGCTTACTTGAGAGTATCCTAGAAAAACTCCCATTGAAGCTTTTGCCTCAAATTTTCTAAGGTATTCTTTGTTATTGTTATGAACAAAAGCAACACAGCCAAATACTCTAAAATAGTCTATTTTAGGTTTCACTTGTTTAAGTAACTCATAGGGAGTCTTACCCTTAAGTTTATGTATCAGGCTTCTGTTCAATACATAGTTAGCTGTGCTAACTGCTTCAGCCCAAAAGGACAGAGGCATGTTAGCATCTGCCAACAATGTACTTGCAGCTTCAATTAGGGTTCTGTTTTTCCTTTCAACTACCCCATTTTGTTGAGGAGTTCTAGGAGCAGAGAAGCTATGTTTGATACCTTCCTTCTCACAGAATTCTTGCATAAGAAGAGACTCAAACTCAGTACCATGATCACTTCTGATCAAAGCAATCTGAGTAGAGTACTCACTCTGTATACACTTTAGAAAATCGGTAAGAACCTTGAAGTTATCAGCCTTAGTTCTCAAGAAGAATACCCAAGTGAACCTAGAGAAGTCATATATAATTACTAAAGTGTAAGACTTTCCTCCAAGACTCTATACAGCAATAGGACCAAATAAATCCAAATGTAGTAAGTACAGGATCCTGGGAGAATCACTTTTATTAACTGATTTAAAGCTATTTCTTGTTTGCTTACCTAATTGACAAGCTTTGCAAAGGCCTTCCTTCTTGTAGGGGCAAGAAGGTAAGCCTCTTACAAGATTGTATTTAGCCAACCTAGAAATGTTTTTCAAATTTACATGACTAAGTCTCTTATGCCAAAGGGTATTATTACTGGTTACTTCATTAAATAAGCATATTTCAGATTTGGATGAGTTAAAATCTACAACATAAACATTACCAATTCTAATACCTATTAACACAACAGTATTATTTAAAGCAATATTACAAGCAGTGTCAGTAAACCATACCTTGTACCCAGCATCACACATTTGGCTTACAGAGATTAGGTTGTGCTTTAGTCCAGAGACATAAGCAACCTTCTTGAATGTTACAGCTCCTATGGTGAAGCTGCCATACCCTTCAGTCTGTCCACAGCTGGAATCCCCAAATACAACTTTTGGTCCCAGCTTGGCTTTGAACCCTGACAGATTCTTCTTCTTTCCTGTCATATGCTTTGAGCATCCACTATCCAGATACCATTTGTCATGTATGACTGGATAGGTCTTCACCTGCAGAGATATCAATTATACATTGCGGACCCAGGTTACCTTGGGTCCAGTATTCTTCATAAAAGAAAAACTAGATATAAAAGATTTTGCAGGCTTAGATTTATATCCTAAAGGGTGTGATCTCCTAGGTGGGATAATCCATTCAGTTAAAGGATTAAACGACCTAGGGTAGTGATTGGGATTTGTAATTCTGGAAGTTTGAAATTTATTTTCCAGCTTAAGTCCAGATCGTCGATCCACGGTCGACGATCGCAAGTCATATCGTCGATCATTTGTAGTAGTGCTTTGTTCTGGATTCCACGATCGTCGATCACTGGTCGATGACTCATGATGAGATCGTCGATCACTGGTCGACGACTCAAGATGAGATCGTCGATCTCCTGCACCGAAGATATCATACTTGGTGAAGGGTTTCAGCGATCGTCGATAGACGTTCGACGATTGGTTTGACGATCGTCGATTAATGTTCGATGATTTCTGTAAAGCTAGAAATTTTTTCTTCCTGTTCTCTTTCTTAATCTTATTCTGAATTTTCTTGCATTTTTCAATTTCCTCAGTATTCTTTATTCCTGATTCAGAAATAAATTTTACTGGAGTGCTAAATCTCTCCTTTGTGAGGAGGATGGGTTCACTAGATGTAGCACCTAAGCCTAGTTTATCATTACCAACCCTAGTATTTGCTATACTGGTTATTTCAGATAATTTAAGGCTTCTGCCATTTAATTGTTTTTCTAATCTCTTAGATTTAGCTAGTTCTAATTTTAGGAATGTTACTTCCTCTTTTGAGCTTTCTAATTCCTTTTCTAATCTAATTATTTCAGTACTTTCCATGTCTAGTTCCATTATCTTTAATCTAAGTGACTTAATTTCTTTTTCAGATAATAGTAAATCTAAACATAGAGTCTTAAATTTTAATTTGAACTCAGGAGATGAGAAATCAAATGAGTCGATTACCTGGTCTTCCATAAAGGAATCTTCTTCATTGTCTCCTTCTTCTTCAAAATTCTCTGCAGCTGACAGAGAGCTGCAGGCATCAATAGCCATGAGGCAGACCTCTTTGGCTTTCTTCTCTTCTTCTTCTTCTGAATCACTGGAGCTAGAGGAGCAGGTGTCCTCTTCTGTTTCACTCCAGGTAGCAGCCACAAATCCCTTGTCCTTCTTCTTGTATTTGTGTGAGGAGGACTTGGAGTGGTGCTTCCTGTACTCTTTCTCATGTTTCTTCTCCTTGTGTTTCTTCTCATGACAATCTGGAGCAATATGTCCAGGCTTGCTGCAAACATAACAGATGATTTCTTTAGATGGAGTTTTGTCATACCTTGGTTTGTCCTCATACTTGGAGAACTTCTTTCTGAGGTCTCTTCTTCCCATGTTGAAGAACCTTTTGGCAATGAGTGCCAGTAACTCCTCATTTGATTGACTTCCTTTAGAAGTCTCAGTAGCCTTAAGAGCTAGAGAATGCTCTTTCTTTGTAGGTGTAGGAGTTTTTGCTTCAATTACAGCAGCTCTGCTCTTTAAAGTTTGCTCATATGACTTGAGCTTTCCCAACAGAGCTTCTGTGGAGAGTTCCACAGTGTTTCTTCCATCCTTGATGGGCCATATCCTTGAGTCCCAAGAGATGGGAAGGCACATCAGGATCTTGTCATTTACTTCTGACAAAGTTATCTCCTTGTCCAAGGACCTCAGTTCACTTATTATTGAACTGAGTCTTGTGTACATTGTGTCAATGTCTTCAGCATCATCCTTCTTGAAATTTTCATACTGAGAAGTGAGGTTGGATCTCCTGTCCTTCCTCTCGTCAGCTGAGCCAGCAACTATGTGGTTGAGGGAATCCCACATAGCTTTGGCTGAGGTACATTCAGCAAGCTTCTGGAATATTTCATCAGACATTGTCTGAGCTAGGATATTCATTGCTTTTGCATCAGCTGCTTTTGCCTTCTTGTAAGTTTCATTGTAGTCAGGTGGTGGCACAGCACTGAGATCAGCAGAAGTGGAAGCAGCAGCAGGCCTAGCAGGTGGTCCTGTCAAAATAGAAGAAAAGATATCTTCATCAATAGAATTCATGTATAGTCTTATCCTGGCCTTCCATATGCCAAACTTGGACAAGTTACATACAGGAGGTCTGGTGCTTGAATAATCCTTAGACTGTGCCATGTGTGAAAGTGTTTGTGAATGGTATCAGGAAACAACTTATCACAGGATCTTTTAACTCAGGTGTTAGCCTGTATGAACAGCCAACCTCCCTCTGATACCAATTGAAAGTGAGGGGATAAGTTGTAAACTACTCTAGAGGGGGGGTGAATAGAGTATTCAAATTTTATGAATAACTAGTCAGCTCTCTTGGAGTTTATTTGCGGAATAAAACAATCTGATACTTGAACCCAAAGAGCCTAATACAGTGACGTGCACAAGTGTGAGAGTTAACTGAAATTTCAGTTTAACTATAAACCTATCACAGCAACTAGCAATCCTAGGTAGTTCTATCACAGCCACAGAAAGGACAATTAAACAAAAACAGCCAGAGAGACACAGGATATATAGTGGTTCCCTCTTAATAGGTACTCCACTCTTCTACCACCCTGGTAGGAATCCACTACAGGTTTTTGCTAAGATGCCCTGTCACCAATGATCTGATTCAGGTAGATCAAACAGTCCCTTTGAGCTTTTGATAAGGATGCTCAACCACAGGTTGTTGATAAGGTGCCCTGTCACCAATGTTCACTTTTGAAGAGGTGTGAAAACTCTTTTACAAAGGGGTTGAGAGGGTTAGATTGTATTCTCTGTTGTTAATACAGATTAGAGAAGACTTGTGGATTCTCTAAAGAATCAAAGTCTCCCCCTGGCTCAGTGGAAGTCCAGGGAAAGCCTTTGCCTCAGGATGAAGGAGTTTCAGATATACTGAAACTAAATCCTCAGAGATCTGTAGACTGATTTTTATCAGGTCTTCAGATTCTGGAGCACGTGAAGCAGATCTGGAGCTCTTTCTGAAGTCTTGAAAACTCTAAGCAGATGCTCAGGAGACTTGAGAATGAAAGAAATTGCTCTGGGCTTATGCTTCAGGAAAACTTTTCTTCTTCTGATTGTGAGATTGTGAAGAGTTGCTCTGGAGATGCTTGAGAGAGTCCAGCACAAAAAAAATCTCTCTATGTTTGTAACTACTTATTTTTCTGAGAAAAAATCTCTCTTAAATATGTCTTCTCATTTATCTTTTGGAACGGCTCTATTGATTTGAATTCTCGAGCCCTGCAACAGATTATCTCAAAATAGAATATAGCAATAGGAATAGAATGACCTATTAGCTCTCTGTCAGTCCCAATAAGGAAATAAATGAATAAAAAAAATCTCAGCATAAAGACTTATCGTTCTTGGAAATAGCATACACCGCCAACGGCTAGAATACAGCCTGGCAATATATTTTGTATAATAAGACAAAAATGCTTTATCAAAATACGAAATCCCGTAATTTATGCTTAACATATTTGGTAAGTAATTCATTTGAATTTAAGCCATAAATTAGCAAAAACATTCTTCAGAAAATCTTTCTAACCACACGCTAAAACACTTGGAAATAAACCAAGGAATAAAATAAGTGCAAATTGTTAAAGGCAGACAGAAATCGTCGAACAGGGGTTCGATGATCGTCGACCTAGCTAACAGATCGTCGACTAAAAGCAGAAATCTGTCGAAACAGAAATCGTCGAACGGCAATCGTCGACCAGCTCAAGATATCGTCGACTAAAGCAGAAAATCTGTTAACACAAAAATCGTCGAACATCTCATGATGTCGATGACTAAGGCAGAGATCTGTCGAGACAGATATCGTGAAGCAAGACCACGATCGTCGAACTGCTGATAGCAGATCGTCGACCAACCTTCAGAGCATAATAAGCTTGCTCTGAGATCGTCGACCATCGGTCGACGATAATTGTCTTGACTTCAACGATTCTACAGCCCTGCTATCGTCGACCACTGATCGACGATCGCGAGGCCTCGTTCGACGATGGTCGAACGGGAAAACAACCTTAACCAAAAATTCATTCTACAACCTCTAATCTAAACTTTAGGTCAGATATAAACTACCCTAGGGAGACTAAACAAAGTCTAAACATAATCATATATAGTTATATGGATCAAGAGGGGCTGGAAAGGGATTACATAAGCCAAATCACATCTAGGGTACCAACAGATTCTATATCCGATAAAGGCAAGCGTACCTTATCGATTATAGTATTTGATACTAAAGATTAGTATAAAGGTCATATTTCCCTTGGGCGTAATGATTACTTCTACTCAGAGGAGCTCGCTATTATTTTATCAAATGATATTTCTATTAAATGTTAAACTAAAAAAAGGAATTTAAGTACTAAAATAAAAAGAAAACTAAACTACTTGCAGGATAAAAAGAGTTAGAGCTAATAATAAAGAGGCGCACTCGATTCTAAAATTACCTCAGCAAGAGACGATTAAAAAGACGATTAACAAACCTAAGCTTAATAGGGTAAAGGTCCTTGACTGTGGAGGTTCCTAAAGCTTGAACACGCTTCTCTCGAAGTCGTGCCCAACTCAATTTAGGAAGGTTCGACCGACTCTCGTCTAAATCGGAGGCCTAAAGCTCGCTTTACGCGGTGAACCCCTCTATTGGATTTTACTCCAAACCGGGAGATTTGGACGTCTGCCTCTCTCGAGGGGTGCACACAACTCCATTTACTCTTAAATGCTCACTTCATTCTATCGGCCTCTCCGCTAGCCCAGAATGAAAGCAAAGGTGGAGAGTATATATCGATAATATAACTTCAACCCATGAAAAATCAAGAGTAATCCAAGGCCTAGAACCTAAAAAACAAGGTTAATTAAAACATCATAACTTAATCGCTCGAACCTCGGATCATCAAGATCGAGTACAAGGAGGATTATTTAATCATGGTGAAGTGCAAGAGGGGGATGAGTAATAAAGCATAAGAATACAGGAATAAGAAAAGAGCACTTTTATTAATTAAAAAGAGAGCTACAACTATGAAATAGAAATTATAGGTGCATCAAAGTAAAACCTATTCTAGCCCTACAACAAGCTACATAGAAGAAATGCAAGAGCTAAAAGCAAAACACTAAGCTAGGTTAAGAAAACAATTACAAAATAAGAGAGAGAGAGGGAGAGAGAGAGAAAAAAAGCATAAAAGGGGCCAAGAAATAAAGGGGCAGCACCTCCCCCTCTCCCCAAAAGTTGCTGAAATGGAAGAGGGGATCTTGTATTTATAGACTTTTCCCACGGGTTGGTCACGCCCGGCGACACGCCCTAGGAGGGCGTGTCAGGGGGCGTGACAGGTACGGAGTTGACCTCGGGAGCTGAATTCTGCCGGGAATGATGATTATTTCGGTACGATGGTGGTCACGCCCTAGGTCACTCCCCTGACAGGGGGGCGTGATAGGCGTGTCAGGTCCAAATCAGTGGTCGCAGGTCCATCAGACTTCGGAATCGGGGCAGTCACGCCACAGGTCACACCCGTGACATGGGGCGTGACAGTACTGTTGCGTGCAGCGGTGTAGAATGCATTGAAGGAGATGGCAGACTTCGGGCAGAGGGCGACACGCCCCGTGTCATGCCCGGGGACACGCCCGGGGAGGGCGTGTCGGTGGGGCGTGATAGGTATTTTTTTGGCGGGAACTTCATCTTGCGGCTTTCAACAAACGGGAGCAGGTGACACGCCCTGGGTCACGCCCGGGGAGGGCATGATAGGGGGGCGTGTTCGGGGATTTTTTATAAAAATTTGTTGAAACCTGCAAAAATAGAAAATAAATATTATTTATAATATTTACATAAAAAGAAGCATAAAATAACATAAAGAAAGAGATTAAAAATGAAAATAACATATTTTTACCCTAATAAATTAAGCTAAAATATGCATCATCAAATTCCCCCATACTTTTTATTTTGCTTGTCCTCAAGCAAAGACTACGAGTTAGAGAAAATAAAGGGGATTAATTGAAAATTTTAAAAATGCTATAAACGAGTAAGACGAGAATTTAGAGGTAGAGAATTTTTTGAAAAAGAACCGAAAAGTCCTACTTTAACTTAGCACAGAACTTTATAAATTTTACTAAATATAAAAACAAATCATCCCAAATTTTTACAGAATTAAAACTTAATAAAGTAACGAGTATAAAGCGCATTGAGTCACTACTAAAGTCTAAGAGACAAATTAAAATCATAGTCAATCAAGACAAAATTCAATATTTCTATCAAAAATACTTACTCAATCTAGTTTCTCGCTACTATACTAAAAAGTAAACGTACAAAGCATGAATCATTAGGGCTTTAATTAGGCGTATAGTTAGGCTTAGGTTTTTAAGGGTGTGATATTCAAAAAGATAAATACGAGGGATATTTGTACACTTAAAACAAAAAGAAAATGAGCTTTGCCAAAATAAAACTAGCCAAAATAAATACTTTTCTTTTCTTTTACTTTTTTTTTTCAATTATTGTCATCATTTTTTTTTCAATTTTTTTTTTATACTTAAAACTTTTCACTTTTGTAGCAAAAGATAACACAAAGATTTTCCACTAATTTTTTCAAAAATATACACATTAGCAATTAAAGCTCAAAAATAATTTTGAAGTGTGCATGTAGGTAGGCTATTTGGCCGTGGTGAAATAAAAAGTGGGGCTACAAAAAGGAAAGGAAAAGGCACAAAAATGGCTAGCAATGGTTATTGTTAGGCGAGGTGCAAAGGCTCAAACTTTATAAAAGAAATGCCTAAATCATTTTCATGCTTCCTAAATCTACTCAAAGTAAACCTTTGAAATTTCAAAAAAGGATAAGCACAAAAAAATAAAAAATAGAGAATTTCCTTTCATGAAAATAATGATAATAAGCGTCTATACCGGTTTGTGTCTACTACACTTAATACTAATTTAACGTTTAAAAAGATTTTAATGATGAAAAATAAGGGATGATGGGTTTTATAAAAGTAAAAGAAATAAAAGAAAGGTTAAGGAAAAGTAAAGAAAAATTAAATTTTTTTTAAAAAATAGCATACTACCCTAAATAGGAACACTGCACGAGTCAACATACTACTCGCTAAACATATTTAAAAAGAAAATTAATCAAATTTATTCTAACTAAGCAAGTTGACATGAGCTTGAAAAAACAATAAAAAGCAAAGTAGCGGAGTACTAATTGATTTGGCAAAAATTACTCAATTTAATTTGGGATTTTTTTTTCAAAATTTTTTATATTAATTTTTTTTTTTATTTTTCAAAAATATTATATATACAAATTTTTTTTTGATTTTTTTAAAATCAAAAATAATTAATTTTTTTTTATTTTTCTTAAGTAAAATATTAAGGGAACACTCCCCCATACTTAAAAATAAATATTGTCCCCAATGTTTAAAGTTAAGTATAAAGAGAGTGAGAAGAGAGAGAAAAGAGAAAAAAGAAATGCAAAGAGAGGGAGAAGATGCTTCCCTAGCGTTTGATGCCCAGACGTTGGAAATTGCGTCCCCCAAACTTGAGCTAAAGATCGGCTTCAGTCCAAGTTGCGAGGCGATAAGCTGCACAAACACGCGGGAGCTTATTCCTGCACAAAACAAAAAATAAAAAAAAAACGGAAAAACAAAAAAGAAAAAGATAAACAAGGGGTGCCTCCCAAGAGCGCTCTTTGTTTAAAATGTCATTGAGCTCGACGTTTTTTTGTTAGCTAAAAGGAAAATAAAAAGAGAAATGTAATGGCAGCTCGCGTATAATGCGTTTCGGCGCGAGTGCCAAAACATAAAAAAAAAAATTATTTTTTTATTTTTTAAATAAAAAAAACAAGAAGATTTAGAAAAAGAAAAAAAACTAGAAAAAGAAACTATACTATTAGAAGGGGGCGAAGAGAAAGTAGAAACTAAACTAGAAGGAAAAAATAAAACACGAAAAGAAAACAGAATTTTCGCTAGGAGGGGGAAGAGAAGAAAAAGAAGAAGGCGACAGCGGTTGATCACAAGAAAATGGTTGGATAGAAAAATCCGGTTGCTCCACCTGAATATCAATCATTTCGGTAGATTGGGAGCAAACCGTGATATCCGAAAAATCAATCACTTTAGAGGATCGAACACAAGAAAGTTCGTCTTATTCAGAAACTTGAAAAAGAAATCGGAATATCGGGGGAAATTTCCTCCTCGAGAGGTTGAAGGCACAATGGAATTTCTGAATAATCGTCTTCTGCAAGTGGTTTAATGCACTGCGGAATATCCGAAGATTCATCATTCGAAAGATAAATAGGAGGAGGAGGGGAATAAACAGATGCGGCCTCAGTAGCCAAAGCGTCAAAAATCACTTTGAAGTGAGCATTGATGCGTGCATCAAATGCTACACCATCAAAAACGACTTCATTTTTGCTAGAATCAAAAATAGGAGGCGCGCAAACTTGCGGAGAAAAGTGGAAAAATCTTGAGGTGGAATGGATTGATGATCACCTTGGCCCCAAGAATGATCAGGGTGTTGCAACCCTGAGTAGTTCAAAGTAGGGCTAGGATCAAAATGTCCATTCAAGAAATTTCCGAAAGAATTAAAATCAGAAAAATTTGGAGGAGAAGGGTAGGAAGGAGTTTGAAAACCATCGTAACCCCATGAAAAAAAATTCGAGGACGGATCAATTTGGCAAAATTGATTTGATCCGAAAGGGATAAAATTATGGGAGGATGAAGGATACCTTACCCAACACTCCTCGCGAGAGTGACCGAACTCTCCACAATTAAAACAAAGATTACACATTACAAAATAAAATTAATAAACTGCAAGAGTGGGGTGAGAGAGACGAGAGAAAAAAAAAACAAAACAAAACGATAAAATTAATAGCTATCCTTTTTCCAAAATATCAAAACAGTCCCCGGCAACGACGCCAAAAACTTGATACAGAGATTCGCAACGACGAAGAGAGGGTTAGAAAAGAGAAAGTGGATGTGGTGGTTGAGAATATTCTCCGATTCTATATCCGATAAAGGCAAGCGTACCTTATCGGTTATAGTATTGTAAACTAAAGATTAGTATTAAGGTCGTATTTCCCGAGGGAGTAATGATTACTTCTACTCAGAGGAGCTCGCTATTATTTTATCAAATGATATTTCTATTAAATGTTAAACTAAAATCAGGAATTTATGTACTAAAATAAAAAGAAAACTAAACTACTTGCAGGATAAAAAGAGTTAGAGCTAATAATAAAGAGGCGCACTCGATTCTAGAATTACCTCAGCAAGAGACGATTAAAAAGACGATAAATAAACCTATGCTTAATAGGGTAAAGGTCCTTGACCGTGGAGGTTCCTAAAGCTTGAACACGCTTCTCTCGAAGTCGTGCCCAACTGAGTTTAGGAAGGTCCGACCGACTCTCGTCTAAATCAGAGGCCTAAAGCTCGCTTTACGCGGTGAACCCCTCGATTGGATTATACTCAAATCCGGGAGATTTGGACGTCTGCCTCTCTCGAGGGGTGCGTACAACTCCCTTTACTCTTGAATTCTCACTTCATTCTATCGGCCTCTTGGCTAGCCCAGAATGAAAGCAAAGGTGGAGAGTATATATCAATAATATACCTTCAACCCATGAAAAATCAAGAGTAATCCAAGGCCTAGAACCTAAAAAGGAAAGGTTAATTAAAACATCATAACTTAATCGCTCGAACCTCGGATCATCAAGATCGAGTAAGAGGAGGATTAGTGAATCATGGTGAAGTGCAAGAGGGGGGATGAGTAATAAAGCATAAGAATACAGGAATAAGAAAAGAGCACTTTTATTAATTAAAAAGAGAGCTGCAAATATGAAATAGAAATTACAGGTGCATCAAAGTAAAACCTATTCTTGCCCTACAATAAGCTACTTAGAAGAAATGCAAGAGCTAAAAGCAAAACACTAAGCTAGGTTAAGAAAATAATTACAAAATAAGAGAGAGAGAGTGAGAGAGAGAGAGAAAAAAAAGCATAAAAGGGGCCAAGAAATAAAGGGGCAGCACCTCCCCCTCTCCCCAAAAGTTGCATAAATGGAAGGGGGGTCTTGTATTTATAGAATTTTCCCACGGGTTGGTGACAGGTACGGAGTTGACCTCGGGAGCTAAATTCTGGTGTGAATAATGATAATTTCGGTACGATGGTGGTCATGCCCTAGATCACACCCGTGACAGGGGGGCGTGTCAGGCGTGTCAGGTCAAAATCAGTGGTTGCAGGTCAATCAGAGGCCGGAATCGGGGAAGTCACGCCCCAGGTCATGCCCGTGACATGGGGCATGACAGTACTATTACGTGCAGCGGTGTAGAATGCATTAGAGGAGGCGGCAGACTTCGGGCAGAGCGCGACACGCCCCGTGTCACGCCCGGGGACACGCCCGGGGAGGGCGTGTCGGTGGGGCATGATAGGGATTTTTTTGGCGGGAACTTCATCTGGCGGCTTTCAACAAACGGGAGCAGGTGACACCCCCTGGGTCACGCCCGGGGAGGGCGTGATAGGGGGCGTGTCAGTGGATTTTTTCTGGAAATTTGTTGAAACCTGCAAAAACAGAAAATAAATATTATTTATAATATTTACATAAAAAGAAGCATAAAATAACATAAAGAAAGAGATTAAAAACGAAAATAACATATTTTTACCCTAATAAATTAAGCTAAAATATGCATATCAAATTCCCCCATACTTATTATTTTGCTTGTCCTCAAGCAAAGACTACGAGTTAGAGAAAATAAAGGGGATTAATTGAAAATTTTAAAAATGCTATAAACGAGTAAGACGAGAATTTAGAGGTAGAGAAATTTTTGAAAAAGAACCGAAAAGTCCTACTTTAACTTAGCACAGGCCTTTATAAATTTTACTAAATATTAAAACAAATCTTCCCAAATTTTTACAGAATTAAAACTTAATAAAGTAACGAGTAAAAAGCGCATTGAGTCACTACTAAAGTCTAAGAGATAAATTAAAATCATAGTCAATCAAGACAAAATTCAATATTTCTATCAAAAATACTTACACATTCTAGTTTCTCGTTACTATACTAAAAAGTAATCGTAGAAAGCATTAATCATTAGGGCTTCAATTAGGCGTATAGTTAGCCTTAGGTTTTTAAGGGTGCGATATTCAAAAAGATAAACATGAGGGTTATTTGCACACTTAAAAAAAAGAAAATGAGCTTTGCCAAAATAAAACTCGCCAAAATAAATACTTTTCTTTTCTTTTCTTTTACTTTTTTTTTTCAATTATTTTCATCATTTTTTTTCAATTTTTTTTCAATTTTTTTTTTATACTTAAAACTTTTCACTTTTGTAGCAAAAGATAACATAGATTTTCCACTAATTTTTTCAAAAAGATACACATTAGCAATTAAAGCTCAAAAATAATTTTAAAGTGTGCATGTAGGGAGGCTATTTGGCCGTGGTGAAATAAAAAGTTGGGCTACAAAAAAGGAAAGGAAAAGGCACAAAAATGGATAGCAATGGTTATTGTTAGGCGAGGTGCAAAGGCTCAAACGTTACAAAAGAAATGCCTAAATCATTTTCATGCTTCCAAAATCTACTCAAAGTAAAGCTTTGAAATTTCAAAATAGGATAAGCACACAAAAATAAAAAAAATAGAGAATTTGCTTTCATTAAAATAATGATAATAAGCGTCTAGACCGGTTTGTGTCTACTACACTTAATACTAATTTAACGTTTAAAAAGATTTTAATATTGAAAAATAAGGGATGATGGGTTTTTATAAAAGTAAAAGAAATAAAAGAAAGGCTAAGGAAAAGTAAAGAAAAATTCAAAATTTTTTCAAAAATAACATACTACCCTAAATAGGAACACTGCACGAGTCAACATACTACTCGCTAAACATATTTAAAAAGAAAATTAATCAAATTTATTCTAACTAAGCAAGTAGACATGAGCTTGAAAAAACTATAAAAAGCAATGTAGCGGAGTACTAATTGATTTGGCAAAAAATAACTCAATTTAATTCGGGATTTTTTTTTTTCAAAAATTTTTATATTATTTTTTTTTATTTTTTAAAAATATTATATATACAAATTTTTTTTTTGATTTTTCTAAAATTTTTATAATTAATTTTTTTTTTATTTTTCTTAAGTAAAATATTATGGGAACACTCCCCCATACTGAAAGTTAAATATTGTCCCCAATGTTTATAGTTAAGTATAAAGAGAGTGAAAAGAGAGAGAAAAGAGAAAAAAGAAATGCAAAGAGAGGGAGAAGATGCTTCCCTAACGTTTGATGCCCAGACATTGGAAATTGCGTCCCCCAAATTTGAGCTAAAGATCTGCTTCAGTCCAAATTGCGAGGCGATAAGCTGCACAAACACGCGAGAGCTTATTCCTACACAAAACAAAAAATAAAAAAACGGAAAAACAAAAAAGAATAAGATAAGCACGGGGTGCCTCCCAAGAGCTCTCTTTGTTTAAAACGTCGTTGAGCTCGACATTTTTTTGTTAGCAAAAAGGAAAATAAAAAGAGAAATGTAATGGCAGCTCGCGCAATATGCGTTTCGGCGCGAGTGCAAAAACATTTTTTAAGTGAATAAAATATTTTTTTGTATTTTTTTATTTTTTAAATAAAACAAAAAACAAGAAGATTTAGAAAAAGAAAAAAAACTAGAAAAAGAAAATATACTATTAGAAGGGGGTGAAGAGAAACTAGAAACTAATCTAGAAGGAAAAATAAAACACTAAAAGAAAACAGAATTTTCGCAAGGAGGGGGAAGAGAAGAAAAAGAAGAAGGCGACGGCGGTTGATCACAAGAAAATGGTTGGATAGAAAAATCCGGTTGCTCCACCTGAATATCAATCATTTCGGTAGATTGGGAGCAAACCGGGATATCCGAAAAATCAATCTCTTCAGAAGATCGAACACAAGAAAGTTCGTCTTCCTCGGAAACATGAAAAAAAAAACGGAATATAGGGGGAAATTTCCTCCTCGAGAGGTTGAAGGCACAATGGAATTTCTAAATAATCGTCTTCCGCAAGAGGTTGAAGGCACTGCGGAATATCCGAAGGTTCATCATTCAAAAGATAAATAGGAGGAGGAGGGGAAGAAAAAGATGCGGCCTCAGCAGCCAAAGCGTCAAAAATCACTTTGAAGTGAGCATTGATGCATTCATCAAATGCTACAACATCAAAACCGACTTCATTTTCGCTAGAATCAAAAATGGGAGGCGCGCAAAATTGCGGAGAAAAAGTGGAAAAATCTTGATGTGGAAAGGATTGATGATCACCTTGGCCCCAAGAATGATCAGGGTGTTGCCACCCTGAGTAGTTCAAAGTAGGGCTAAGATCAAAATGTCCATTCAAGAAATTTCCGTAAGAATTAAAATAAGAAAAATTCGGAGGAGAAGGGTAGGATGGCGTTTGAAAACCATCGTAACCCCATTAAAAAAAATTCGCGGACGGATCAATTTGGCCAAATTGATTCGATACGGAAGGGATAAAATCATGGGAGGATGAAGGATACCTTACCCAACACAACTCGCGAGAGTGACCGAACTCTCCACAATTAAAACAAAGATTACACATTACAAAATAAAATTAATCAACCGCGAGAGTGGGGTGAGAAAGACGAGAGAAAAAAAAACAAAAACGATAAAATTAATTGCTATCCTTTTTTCAAAATATAAAAACAGTCCCCGGCAACGGCGCCAAAAACTTGATACAGAGATTCACAACGGCGGAGAGAGGGTTAGAAAAGAGAAAGTGGATGTGGTGGTTGAGAATATTCTCCGATTCTATATCCGATAAAGGCGTACCTTATCGGTTATAGTATAGGATACTAAAGATTAGTATCAAGGTCGTATTTCCCTTGGGCGTAATGATTACTTCTACTCAGAGGAGCTCGCTATTATTTTATCAAATGATATTTCTATTAAATGTTAAACTAAAATAGGAATTTAAGTACTAAAATAAAAAGAAAACTAAACTACTTGTAGGATAAAAAGAGTTAGAGCTAATAATAAAGAGGCGCACTCGATTCTAGAATTACCTCAGCAAGAGACGATTAAAAAGACGATAAATAAACCTAAACTTAATGGGGTAAAGGTCCTTAACCGTAGAGGTTCTAAAGCTTGAACATGCTTCTCTCGAAGTCGTGCCCAACTGAGTTTAGGAAGGTCCGACCGACTCTCGTCTAAATCGGAGGCCTAAAGCTCGTTTTACGCGGTGAACTCCTCTATTGGATTTTACTCAAATCCGGGAGATTTGGACGTCTGCCTCTCTCGAGGGGTGCGTATAAATCCCTTTACTCTTGAATGCTCACTTCATTCTATCGGCCTCTCGGCTAGCCCAGAATGAAAGCAAAGGTGGAGAGTATATATCGATAATATACCTTCAACCCATGAAAAATCAAGAGTAATCCAAGGCCTAGAACCTAAAAAGGAAAGGTTAATTAAAACATCATAACTTAATCGCTCGAACCTCCGATCATCAAGATCGAGTAAGAGGAGGATTAGTGAATCATGGTGAAGTGCAAGAGGGGGGATGAGTAATAAAGCATAAGAATACAAGAATAAGAAAAGAGAACTTTTATTAGTTAAAAAGAGAGCTACAACTATGAAATAGAAATTACAAGTGCATCAAAGTAAAACCTATTCTTGCCCTACAACAAGCTACTTAGAAGAAATGAAAGAGATAAAAGCAAAACACTAAGCTAGGTTAAGAAAATAATTACAAAATAAGAGAGAGAGAGAGGGAGGGAGAGAAAAAAAGCATAAAAGGGGCTAAGAAATAAAGGGGCAGCACCTCCCCCTCTCCCCAAAAGTTGCTGAAATGTAAAGGGGGGTCTTGTATTTATAGACGTTTCCTACGGGTTGGTCACGCCCGGTAACACGCCCTAGGAGGGCGTGTCTGGGGGCGTGACAGGTACGGAGTTGACCTCAGGAGCTGAATTCTGGCGCGAATGATGATTATCTCGGTACGATGGTGGTCACGCCCTAGGTCACGCCCGTGATAGGGGGGCGTGACAGGCGTGTCAGGTAAAAATCAGTGGTCGCAGGTCCATCAGACGTCGGAATCGGGACAGTCACGCCCCAGGTCACGCCCGTGACATGGGGCGTGACAGTACTATTGCGTGCAGCGGTGTAGAATGCATTGAAGGAGGCGGCAAACTTTGGGCAGAGGGCGACACGCCCCGTGTCATGCCCGGGGACAAGCCCGGGGAGGGCGTGTCGGTGGGGCGTGATAGGGATTTTTTTGGCGGGAACTTCATCTTGCGGCTTTCAACAAACGGGAGCAGGTGACACACCCTGGGCCACGCCCGGGGAGGGAATGATAGGGGGGCGTGTTCGGGGATTTTTTATAAAAATTTGTTGAAACCTGCAAAAATAGAAAATAAATATTATTTATAATATTTACATAAAAAGAAGCATAAAATAACATAAAGTAAGAGATTAAAAATGAAAATAACATATTTTTACCCTAATAAATTAAGCTAAAATATGCATCATCACTTAGTCCAGGCTGATCCTGACACTTATCTTCTTCAGATTGAGCCATCAGCCTTTACAGCAATATTCTTCTACTCCATTTATGGAGTCCAGCATCTGTAGGAATTCTAGTTCCCCAGAATCCTCTTATGTTGAGAAGAGTCCAATATATGCTTCTGCCTCTTCTTCAGATTCTGAAGATGAAGAGTCTTTCCAACTCTTCTCTTTCTGAGCCACTAGAGACTTCTCCTTCTTTCCTTTGACCAACTGCTTCTTATTGTCCTTTGACTCCTTTCTTTTGTTAGGACAGTCAGCTATGACATGCCCAGACCTATTACAGCAATAACACACAATCTTAGAATTATATTGTTTACAAGGTTTAGAAGCATACCTGTCTTCCTTAGGTGTTTTCTTCTTCCTGTAGTATTCATCCTTGGAATAGGATGTAGATGAGGGCCTTTTTCTCCAATTCTTTTTCTTCATGAACCTTTGGAATTATCTTATGAAGGAAGCAAAGTCTTCATCAAGTGTATGACTATCTGATGTACTTGTTTCAGGAACACCTTCTTCTGCTTCAGTACTCCTTCTAGGTGGAAGAAGGAGATTTTCTCTTACCCTTCCTTGAGCCCTCAGCCTTGAAGGCTACTTACTTTTCTTTATGTTCAGATCTGCTGCCCTTCTCTTCCTCTTTCCTAGCAGTAAGCTGCATTTCATATGAAAGAAGCTTTCCAAAAAGTATAGGTGGAGGTGTGTCACCCAGTCTGGCCACTTCCCTGATTGCACATATCTTAGTGTCCCATAACATTTTTAGGGACCTAAGAAACTTGTCATTCAGTTCATAAGTACTGAAGACTCTTCCATATGTCATCAGTTCATTCACTATTCTGAAAAACCTTTTATAGCATTCAGCTATGTTTTCAGTTTTAATTTGCCTAAAGTTCTCATACTCCTGATTCAACATGTACTTTGTTTCCTCTCCGACTTCTTCTTTGTCTTCCATATAGACAATCAGTGTATCCCACATTTCTTTGGAAGTGTTACAGTGCACAAGATTATGGAGTGTTGCATCATCTATGACACTTGCAATTATATTCTGAGCTCTTTTATCTAATGTAGCCAAGATGATTTCATCCTTAGTCATCTCTGAATAAATCTTTGGAGTTTGAATGTTTGCATCAAGAACTGAAACCTTCATTGGGATGAAGGGGCCTTCCAGTACTGTGATATAAATTCTTGGATCAGATGCTTCCATAAATAGCCTGACCCTTTCTTTCCAAATGCCAAATGATTCTTTCCTTCATATGTGCAATTTCATATATCCAAACTCGTTTTGATTTTCACTTGAACCCATTCTTATTGTCTGTTGATAGCCTTGGAGAAATCCTCTGACTGTTAGGTCAAATTTTTAGGAACCTCCCTCTGATACCACTTGAAAGACTTTGATTCAAGAGCCTAAACACCTAGAGGTGGGGTGGTGGGGGGGGGGGGTAAATAGGTTCTAATCTTTTTGTGTCTTTTTGATTTTAAGGCAAACAGAAGTTTGTAATTAATTGTAGCACAGAATAATTCAATCTACAGAAATTAAATGCAACACAGCAAACACTAGATCTATAGTGGTTCCCCAAGATATGGGTACATCCACTTTCCCCCTTCGCCTATCCAGTAGATAACTGGATTCAGCCTAACTTCCTTCCACTGGCTCAGATCCGTAGATCTTACAAACTCAGAACACAAAATAGTTCCTACACCTCAGACTTTATACAAGTCCTACCTCAGATTCTTCCCTTAATCCTACCTCTGGCCTCAGCCCTACCTCAGTCTTTATAATTAGGCTTACAACTAAGTCTTTCCACAAGTACTACCTCAGGCACACTACCCTACCTCAGCGTTTATAATTTTAGGCTTACAATCTCAGATCTAACAAAAGATCTTACATGAGTTTGTGAGTAATAAGTTTCAGAAAACTTCACCAGCTAGATTCCTCTATTGATGTTGTATTCTTGATCAGTTCTTGTATAAACTGATTCTTCTGATCCAACCTGACTTAGTTTTTCAAAGCTTCTTGATTAGGACAAATAAGGTGGATCTACTCTTCAAGTTGAAGTTGATCTTCAGTCAGCTTCTTCCTTAGATTCATATTGAACTCTGAATCTTTCTTGCAGACAGGCCTTGATCTGTGAGAATTCTTCTTTTTGATGCAGAGATCTTTTTTACGTTGATTATTATCTGTTCTTGTCATTTCCGATCTGTCTCTTATATATAGCTTACTCCATGGTTACCGGCTGATCTGGTTCATAACAGACTTCTGAAAGTTCTGACAGTGTTGTCAGACCGGTTAGTTATGATAACTGTCAAGTCACCAGTCACATCACCAGGTTCTTCAATATCTGTCCAACTCAACATAAAACACTCAGCAGACTGCTTTACATGTGTCGACACATATAGGCTAAGTGTCGACACAAGTCTTCATGGTGTCGACACAAATACTCCAAGTGTCAACACAGTCAAACTTCTACTTCTCGACACTGCTTTTTGTTGTATGTGTCGACACAAGTCCTGTGTGTCGACACAGCAGCTTCTTGTCTCGACATTTATGTTGCAGACATATGGCGTTGAGTGTTTGTAAAATGGCATTGAGTGTGTGTCGACACAAGTCCTGTGTGTCTACACAATTACTTCTAAACTCGACACAGCCTCTTGAGAGTTGGTGTGTCGACACAAGTCCTGTGTGTCGACACAATTGCTTCAGGTGTCTACATAGCTCCTGAGTGTCGACTAATCCTCTGTTTTAAGTGTCGATAAAATTCTGTTTTATGTTGTCGACACAATTATGGATGTCGACACAACTTCTTGTTTAGGTGTCAACATAGCTTTGAGTGTCGACACAACTTCTTTATAAGTGTCGATACATTTTGCCAGTGTGTCGACACAGCTTTCCTGAGTGTCGACATAGCAGCTGGGTGTCAACACAACTTCCTTGAGTGTAAACACAATTTGTCTGTGTGTCGACATAGCTCGCCTGAGTGTCGACATAAGTTTCCTGAGTGTCGACACAGTTTCTTCACAAGTGTCGACACTTGTACTTAGAAAATTTTTCTTCAAATTTTTAAATCTGCACAATGAAACTCAAACTTCTATCAAATACACATTGATGCATATCATTGACTAAGTTGTGGCTTCTCCAAATCTAGTACACATTTTCCAATGTATCCAATAGTAGGGCTTTATGCCCGAGCTATAGGTCTCGGAGGAGACTGAGAGATCTTGTAGGATCTGTGTTGTAGGCTTTTAAGAGTCAATTTATTGAGAAGTGCCTTGTCTAACACACTGTTAGAAAGGTAGGAGGGAAAGTAGACTTACCCATATTCTGGGGAACCACTATAAACCTTGTGTGTGCTTTGTGTGATTATGTTGGAAGCAATATATAACTCTCCCACAACACACTATGTAGAGGGAAAATTATAAAAGGCTAGAAACCTATTGCCCCCTCTATGTAATCATCTATCTTGGAATTATTGACTTTCAGTTAACTACTATTGTAATAAGCTAGGACACATGATTGCGGAGCATCCCTACAAGAAGAAGGGAGGATTCAAGAGAGAGGAAAAGACATCCTTCAAAAGTAAAAATAAGGAAGAGAAAAGCTTCATAGCCAAGAAGTCAGAGACTCTTAGGGATAGTGACTCCAGTGAATCTAGTTCAGAGGAAGAAAAAGCTTACTTCGGTCTTATGGCTCGACCGGGCGAGGAAGTTGGCGACTCAGAGTATCACGGGAAGGTAAACTCGCACACGATACTCTCAGAATTAGAAATGTCAACTAATGGTCATGAAGGCTATAATTCTGAGGAAGATAATTTTAATTAATGGTTCAGCATGAGAACCTTTTGAAAGTCTTTGATAAATGCCGCAAGGTGGTCAAAATGTAGTTGAAAGAGATCGCTTCCCTAAAGGCAGTGGAAACCAATCTGAAGGAGGAAATTGAAAAAATACTTCCTCTCGGAGAGGAAGTCCACTCCTTAAAAGGGGAACTCAAATGCACTGCTTAAACATTGAGTCTGATAAAGAAATATCTTGATGAGCTAGAGGAAAAGCTCTTGGTGGAGAGAAAACATGTGGAAAGTTAATCCAAGACGAAGACTATTCTTCCCCTCATCGATGAGTTTTTAGCTAGGAAGAAGATTAGTGGTCTTGGTCACATGGCTGGTAAAGGTAAGACTGCCAAGAAAATAGTGCTAAAGAAAAGGGGAAGGCACCACTAGGTCAACCCTCATTTAAAAAGGTAATCTTCCTGAAGAACAAGTTTGAACTTGAGTCGTTCTACAGTCATCTTACTAGGCCTACTCATGTAGAGCCCACGAAGCGATACCGGGGATGGACTCGTTCGCGATACTATAGTGCCAGTGTCTTCAAAGCACCTTATGAAGAAATTTCTCTTAAATACTATGGAACTTATGTTCATGGACACAACTATAATAAGGCACCAAAATCAAAAACATTTGTACCTATGGTAAAGGAGATGGAAAATCGATTGGTTAGTTGTAATCAGGAGGCTTCCACCTCCAAGTATTTTGCCCCTGCTAAACCTTATATTCAAATGGTAAAGCAGGAGTACAATAGAAGGTACAAATTATTTGAGTGTTGGTGCTGGACAAAAATTGGTCATTTGGCATAAATTTTTAGTTTTACCCGATAAATTTCGAAACTCCACGAGTTAACAGTGCGAGATTGACTACTCGCAAAGGTAATGTTTCTAGTTGTGTTAACCTGACAAGGAACTAAGGACCCAAATATGTTTTGGTTCTAAAGGTAAAATGATTTATGATTTTAGGTATGTCTAAAGGCCAACAAAACTTCGATATGGTATTTGGACAGTGGATGCTCTCGTCATATGACCTGGACAATAAGCCTATTGCTTGATTATACCCCAGTCGAAGACGGACCAAAATTCATCTTTCGAGGATTTGATTGGGGAGCAACTAAATGCTACGGTATGATTTCTAACGACATATTTTCTTTCACAAACATGGCTTATGTTGAAGGATTACAGATTAATCTGATAAGCATAAGTCCACTATGTGACAAAAGGCTATATTATTGAGTTCTACGATGACAAGTGTCTGATGAAGTCATATACTAATTTGGAGACAATCTTAATAGGCACTCGGAGTAGAAATATACTATTTTTTAGACAATTCTACACTATAGTGCTTTTTGGCTAAAAGTAGTGCGACTCTTTGTGACCAATGGCACAAGAGATTAGCACATATAAATTTAAAAACAATAAATATGTTATTTTCTCACAACTTAATGCGAGATGCCCCCAATATTAAATGCCTTAAAGAGAGTCCATGTCACTCCTGCCAAATGGGTAAGCAGACAAGGGCTACCTTCAAGGGTATTGCTGAGAAATATTCTTCGAGAATTTGTATTTACTTCATATAGACTTATTCAGTCCCATGCCAAATCACATTTTAGGAGGTAAAGTATATACGATGGTAATTGTTGATGACTACTCTCAATTTACCTGGGTGTTCTTTCTGAAACACAAGTCAGACACCTTTTATTTTATATAAAGTGAATACGGGTCTCCTTGAACTAAAAAAAAAATATATATTTAAGTGATAGCTCAAAGCAAACTAAAAAGAAAACAATGAAGGCTATCAAATGTCATGTCAAGGACCCCCAAGCACCAATCATTCCTTATTATAAGTCATTATGAGCATTGTGAGGATGAGCACCTTTGTTCAAAGATTCATTTCGATCTTGTGTATAGACACTAACTTAAGCTTAGTGCCCGTAGTTCAAGTCTTGGTATGAAATAGATAGATATGTGACGAGATCATTCACTCTATTTCTCTTGAGTTAGCTTTTTAAAAAGATCGAGATAAAACCTGTAACATATGCTATTTCTACTTGATGTTTTCTCTCTATTGATGTTACACGTACACTTCATTGCCTTATTTAACGCTTCGATGCATAAGAATTGGACTGAAACAATACTATATGTTGTTTGCACATAGTAATAGCACACAATTTATACTTTTGACGTTTACAATGTTTAAATATGATTCAATCCATACCTCTCATAATATTGTACTATTTTCCATTGTGTGGTCAGTCTTCTCTGTGTTGTCCAGACCATATAAACTCTTTGAAATGACTTATTCTATGTTCGTGTACTCTGCTCTTATGTATTCCCATGTGCTTCATATTCTATGACTTGCATTTTTAAGCTAAAAGTAGAGCGTAATAAAAAACTGATTAATGAAAATGATGCTTTGTCTAGAGAACTAGAATGATTAAAATTATTTATTAAAAAATTTTCAAGTAATAAAAATCTGTCATCTCTAGTTTATCTTCAAAGATATATAAGACTTCTATTAGAATGTCAAATCATATTAAACATACACCTAATAAATTATTTAATTTTTAAAACATGATAAATCTCATTCACTATTTAACTGATCCCAATATAAGTTTAAAAGCACGCAAATTTACAACAAATAATAATTTTGAAAATCAATATAGAAGTTTGAAATATATGAATATTAAAAATACAAAGTATGAATGGAGCCTTAAAGTTAAAAAATGACGCACCTATTCCACTAGAAAGGGCACATTCATTATTATCTCCCTATGGTTTATCACGCTATGTTTGGGTACCCAAAGGAACTGCAACACCTTGCTCCTTTTGGATACCAAAATATCTTATCACTTAATATCAACCTATTGCGTGAAATAGAATCTATTCAAAAAAACATTACTCGATAATCTACCTCACGATATGCAAAATGTTCTTTCTGTTTGTACTCTTTTTTGTATTGTGTTTTTGTTTTTGTATTTTTTAAGCCAACATGCAATGGACACCTTACATATATATCTGCTATATAACTTTATCATATTTAGATTAATTATAAAACAATCTAACTACATAAGTTTGAATAAAATTCATATCATTGCTAAGTGGCTAGAATTTCCCTTTTATCATAACTTTATCAAGCTGTCTTAGTATTCATGCGATCATTCACCCATTATGTGTTTCTCACAATAACGGGGGCATAGTTGTGTGTGCTTTAGAAACACTTACCTGTAAACCACGTATTGTCCTAAACCAGGGAGGGTTCCAATGCATCCTTTTGTGGCGCTGGGGGGAAAGAGTGTTAGGTTGAGCGGGTTCTTCTGGATGCACATGGGATTATCACCCCACCCGACGACATTTATGCATCTCCTGATGCCCATCCATCACTTAGTACGGGGCTAGGGTGTAGACTTAGAGCTGAGGTATTAGATTATTGGGCATACTTAGGATTCACATATCCACTACATGAACATCATTTCACTTATCATGTAATTTATATTCATGCACAATATTCTATAATATTATCTTGTGTTTGCATCATTCAACTTTTTGAGCCTTCATGTTTTTTGAAAAACAGAACTATTTTTTAAATATATTTATATATATATATATATAATTATAAAATAATTTAAAAGAACAAAAAAGTTTATATATCTCTTTGTGTATTTATTGCTTGGTATGTTTATTAAAAAAAACTAAAAAATTCAAAAACAACAAAAACATGTTCATCTTGTTTTATTTGTTTTGTTTGTGTTGTATAATATTTTAAAAAATGTTATAAAAACTATGGATCGTTCATTTCTTCGGACACAGATGACGTTAACATAGACCATAACTACTACATACAATGTTTGAGTTAAGAGTGTTAATCCCTATGAACATTATCCCTGACCATGGTGTGTCGAATTTATAGGTGCTTAGCTACAGAGTGTGACAAGACTTTTTAGTGTCTGTTGATAATTCCACTAGGTATATGTGAGGACTTAGATATGGGAATGACTTCACACTATTCACAAATCAATAGACGGAACACTCATGTACAAATACTAGGCTTACATGTTATAGCTCGGGACATTATGTCTTAATACGTTAGAAATAATTTTAATAATCAATGTCGCGATATATATGTGCCAATATAAAGATTAAAACTTCGGGCAAAATATCTAGTTCTAAAGTCTGATGTGTACAAGTTAAAGTGTATCTATTTACTTGGATAAATTTTGATTGACCCGGGGCTCCTTGAACTCAAATATATATATATATATATATATACTATATTAAAAAGAAATATAGAATAGACCAAGTGGCAAGGAAAATAAGACACTAAGCAAATCACAACCATTCAATATTGAAACATGATTCCGAAGCATTTAAAACACAGATAAAAAAACCCATCAATTTCAAACCCTACCGCAGTCGCACCTCTCCTCCCGCGACATCTCCTCCTCATCTACGGTCCCACTCCACCATTCATGAATCACCACCGTCATCTCCATTTCAAACCCTACTACATCCGCCCCACTTTTCCCATGAATCTCCTCCTCATCTACGACCCCGCATAGCCGCCGATGCGAATCACCAAGGTCGAATCTCCCATTTGCGCAAAGCTCCATCAGCGACTCGCCACATGAGAACTCCTCTATGCGCGAACCTCAAATCTCTGTTTACTTACCACTCTATTGACTAACAAAACATCTCCTCGCTCTTCAACAACTTCGTTGTTTTATACCCCAAAAAGTAAGTTCTCAACGATATCATATCGCTTTCTAAAGTGTGATGTTCCTGCGTTTTCAGTTTTCAGATCTCATATATTGTTCTCCAGATTTCTTCTTCCCCGGACATTTCTACTCAACTGCGCGAGGCTGCTTCCTAGCATACTCTTCCTTGCTACTGCAACTCCATTTCCGCTTGCGGGTATGTTTAGTGCTTTATTTGCCTTTGTTTCCACATACATACTATCTTTTGTTTACTGTGGATTTTTAGAGGATTTGGATTCGCATCTGCATTCTCTTCAAATGCATCAACACAATAAGATTTCCGATTAACAAATAGGCTAACAAGTGAGATGGTTATTCTAACATTAAAAAAGTCCAAAAATGCATCCTCTTCTTCAATTTCACCTTCCTCGGACCGATCGTTCCCGACAGTTTGCCTCTTCACAGATCTACCTTTCAAATTTATTCATTTTATTGATCATTAGCACAATGCACATTACCATTTTGTGATTACATTTAACAATTTTGGTTGAAGTGGGAGAAGTTGGGAGGGATGATATGAACAAATGGGTCTTCTGTCATATATGCAGCCTTGCACGTATTACTAATTTCCCCCTTTCCATTCATTGCATTATTTCTACTCATTGTTCATCAAGGTCATGTTGGTCTTCTACATTATTTTTTCAACTATCAATTTCTGAGAAAAAATCTGCATTCCACATGTTTGTCAAAATGACTAAATGAGTTTTTCAATAATTTATTTTTTTTTGGTTCATTTCAATATTACTGATACGAAGGTTATTAGGAATTTACTCAAGCTTCCCAATTTTACATTTTTCTCTTCAATTCAAAGCAAGGCTGCTGGGCAAAGTTGAGAGAGATTTTTTTCTAAAATTTTCAAATGAGATTTTTTTTCTAAAAGAATTCTATTTCATGAGAAAATTTTATTTCATGTTCATTTTTCTTCTAAAAGAGTTGTATTTCATGAGGAGCCATGGGATGCCCGCCACGAGCCGGCGAGCCATGGGAAGAGTGTTTCCTCCAGGCAAGGGTTTCTTTGTTGTTTCTAGCAATCCATGGTCTGTCCTCTGAAATCGACTACTTCGCGATTCTAAACTCTCATATCTTGCTTAATTGCTTCAGCTCTAGGGCATCAATACAACTTTCGAAATCATGAAAGTCACCGGATCTGAGAAGTATTATGACTTGCGATAATAATAGTCAGCTATAAGGACAATGATGGTTTTTGCTTCCATCCATACAGATTTCATCCTTAATAGGTTGTATGACTTCCATAGATTCAAAGGTCCGACCATGGCCATATCATTTCATTAAATTCCATATTGTTTATTTAAATGAGGATTTGGAACTCTGCTGAGTGATCGGACTCCTGTCGAACTGCAATTTCTCCACAAACTAGCATCCTCCTCCACTTGCAGATTTTAGATTCATCAATTTCAATCTTCACTGAGATTATTTTTTCCCCCGGGGCATCAAAAAAACTAGGGTTCTAATCAAGTTTCCTCAAACTCATGTCTTTTTGTATGTTCTTTTTGGTTTTGTCTTTTCATTTAATTGCTAATAAAAAAGATTAATCAAAATTTGTTGCCAAAAGAAATGATCATATGGTGTTAACCCCCATTGATGTGTTTTCAATTATAGTCTGTATTCATTGTCAATATCTCTTCCAGGAAAATGAACTTCTTTCTCAGATCTGCTTTATGCAAAGATTTTTTTTTTAATGTTCAATAAATTTGTGTATTGCATGGTACTTCTGAGCAAGCATTAGTGAATTCATAACAACTTATTAATGCTGCTTCTGATGTGAACTGGTGGGATTATGGGTTCACTTAGCTGATTGCAAGAGTTAATAAAAACAACACATATTTTATTGAACCAATGATATTTTAATTTTCTTCATATAGAACTTAGGCTTTATGATATGAGAAGTTCTACATATGATAATAAAGAGACTGTTTGATAAATTGAATTAGTATCTCGATCTAATGATGGTTTTAACTTTATTTTTCCCATGAAATTTACTTCTTTTATGTTTATCAATTATAATCAAAATAAGAGTTATTTTTGTGAAAACTGATCACTTAAAGACCTATTAATTTCAATATAGCTTGATTCACAATTTCTTCATTTGAGTTGCCACTGTATTTTTCCAGAGGAAGAATTGCCACAGTTACGGAAGGATGCGAATGATCAGTCGAACATGTATGACCAAACAGGATGAGATAATTAGAAGAACTATCTGTGTTTATGACATTGATCAGCAGGTTCATTTTGTTTAGTTGTGCTCTTATTTGACTGTAACTTGGAGAGATACTTGGTAAATTCCCATTCATTTTCGTTCATGCTCTTCCCATGTTTTTTTTTCCGTTCAAACTTTGAAACTCTTTGTTTTGTTTTATTTTCTTATAGTAACATATAGTTCTATTTTCTAGAAAGATAAAGCTCCAAAAATTATGAGGTTGAGCTCCATTTTCAATCCACATTAGAGAGAGAGAGAAAAAAAAAGAGAGCTTCATCTAATTCAATGTTGGCTTATAATTTCAAACTTAGTTTGTCCAACCATTCTGATAAAAGTTTGTAAAAAACATCTATTAATATTTTGTATAATAAGTCAGTTGCATCTAAATTTGTTCAAATTTACCTTTCTTTTCATTACGGTTTGTATAATAAGTCAGTTGCATCTAAATTTGTTCAAATTTGCCTTCATACTTTAATTTAAATGTTATTTTTTTGCAAGTATAGGTAAATTATCTTCCATTTTTGGTTATTACTTAGTTCAATTTGATAGCAGTTTCTAAAACCAGCGCAAAGAAATTAAGGGAACGACTAATTGAACTGCAAGAAGTTTCTTGATTTAGATCTAGGGTTTTTGATTTCCTTTGATCTTATATTTTAGATCCCTATTTAATATAAAATTGATCTAAAATTCTGTATCATTGTAGATTTAGTTTTTGTAGAAAGACTTCAATTTAAAATATGAGGGTATTTATTTTTTATAAATTTTTACTCGACAGATCATACATTTTGTAAGATGATTAAAAGAGTACACTTCATTTTGTTGGTAAAGATGATCGATATAAGGATATCTATTCCGCTATATGTTCAGGTAAGATTCAAGTTTACATTTTTTTAATGTGATTTGTAAAACATTGTAATTGTTATAACATCATCTAATCTTTATTCAATTCAGAAACTTCATCGTCAATATCATTTTTTAAATAATCAAGCATTTGTTGATACTAATTTATAGTTAAAAATCCTTCTTATATGGTTATCGTTGCTCATGACAAATGCCGCCTCCACGATAAATGACTCACCTACGACCAATGTCTCCCCCACGACAAACATCGCCCTCACGATAAATTTCACCCTCACGACAAATGTCAGCACCCACGACAAATGTCCCACCCACGACAAATGTCGCACCCACGACAAATGTCGCACGCACGACAAATGTCGCCCGCACGACAAATGTCAGCACACACAACAAACGTCGCACTCATGCCAAAAGTCCCCCGCACGACATATGTCTCACTCATGCCAAATGTCGCCCGCATGATATATGTCGCACCCACGATATATGTCGTGTAACACCCCAAAATGTTGTAGGAGCGACGGGGATCGATTTTGGCCAAGACAAGTTTTTGGTGTAGGTGACACGGGCCCCGACACTGGCGTGTCGGAGGCCGTGTCTGGCGTGTCGAGCTCGGGCCGTGTAGTCGACCAGTTCAGGTTGACGATGGTCGTGTGGTAGAACACGGCCTAGGACACAGGCGTGTCCCAGGCCGTGCCACACCTGGGCTGTGCGGTTGGGTACACGGGTAATGACACGGGCACGAACACAGGCGTGTCTAGTTTGACACGGGCGTGTCTGATGCTGTGTCACCAAGCCGTGTACCTCTCTGACTGCGAAGTGTTGATAAATTGCACACGGGGGGTGTGACACGTGTCCCGACACGGGCGTGTCGCAGGCGACACGGGCGTGTCGGAGGCCGTGTCAAATGCCGTGTTGCTGGTTTTCAATTTTGGTCGAGACGGTGAATGAGCTACACTGCCAGGCACACGGCCGTGTGTGAACCCGTGTTCGGCCCAGTTTTTGGGATTTCAGATCTAATCCTGGCCGTTCGTTTCCTTGGCTTTGGATCCGACGGTGGGGGGATGCTCCTGGGTGGTTTTAGCCGGGAATAGGGTTTTGAACCCTTATTTCACTTGGGTACTCTCTCTCTAAAACCTAGAGAGAAGGGAGAGCTTGGAGGAGGAAGAAGGAGGTCAACTCCGGCGGCCAGTGGAGATTCAGAGCTCCAAATCGCAAGCCATCTTCGGATCTGCGGAGGCAAGGAGATTGCGGTGCTTTTCATCCGCATAGATTTTCATGGCGCCGCGGAAGAATGCAAGGGTAACGATTTCTCATCCTTGGGCATGTGAAGCCCTCTTTTCCTTTGCATAGGAAGCCCTCTCTCGTGAGTGAGCGAAGAGTTGGAGCGTTCCTTGGGGTAGATTTGTGAAGTCCCCCTTGTGTAGAGTCCGTATGCGTAAACGGACATAGACATTGTGTGTGAAGCCTATTCGGACATGTTGGTCCGGATCGGTGATGTTGCATTGCATTTGTACTGGGCAAGACTCCGGATGTTTGGGTGTTTTCGGGTTTTCTACGTGGTAGATTGCATCAGGGAGCCTTGGAGATTAACTCCAAGGTGCACCCGGAAAACTGGGCAAAAGCGGGTTTTGCCAACACGATGGCCGGGGAACCAACGTGAACATAACCGGGTTATGTGGTTATTGTGGTGGAAGCGGGACTCGGTGAGTCTTGGCCTGCGCATATGGCTTAAATTGTCGTTGCGGTGTGAGCATGGGTCAGGCGGAATCGTACCCAGTCTATGTCGTTCGGTAGGACCGTTGGCATGGATGAGGGTCTTCGGCGGTCTATGGCTTAAATTGTCGTGACCAAGGCTAGGAAGGCAAAATGCTCATATGGATGACTGTCCAAGAGGCGGTGGTGGATTGGGAACGTCTATGGCTTGAATTGACGTGACGTTGGCCGGTTCGCCAAGAATGTGCCCTGAGTGCACGGGGTGTGTGGCCGTGCGAGCCTACGCCTGTGGTGAAGTGCAAATACTTTATATAAATGCCTATGATAATAAAGTGCAGGGAAAGAGCATCGCCGCCCCAAATATGGGGGCGGGATCGTTATAATTTGGTCAGCATTGCTGACCGTTGCTATTGTTTGCCACCGGGCGGTGGTTTGTGGCTTGCAGGTGCTGCGGAGCAGAGCGGGAAATAGCGGGCTAAAGCCCTTGTTGCTGTGCCGACCCTCGAAGGCCTAATTGCTTATGTTTCTTTCCCGTTTTTCATGTATGGCCGGCCTGCGTGCCGAAGTTTGAAAAACACTTCTTTTGTTAAGTGAACAGTGTAAGGCCTTAAGGCCAATTCTCTTTTGGTGTATGTTTACATTCCTGAGTTTGTAGTGGACATTCATGCTGTTGTGACTGGGTTCTTATTTCTTTTGCAACCTAATAAATTGCTTCCGCTAGGTGTTGTGTAGGATGACATGATTGGTTGAATGGTTTCAACGCGTAACCAACCGGTCCGTCCGTAGTATATGGCGTCGGGCCCCGGCCGGACCTACTGTTATATGCTATACGACGGATAGGGGTGTTACAAATTGGTATCAGACTTCTGGTTTCGGTCAAGCTTAAATGAATTCGTGGACGAATTCACTTTAAGGGGTGGTGAGCACATTTGTGTGTCATCGTTATAACATGAAAAGAACCCATGAATGTCCACTTAGGAATGAAAATACACATGTTTGAGGAACCTGCGTGTTCCTATAATTGTTGGTTGCAGTAATTTTTGGTCGCTTATCGGTGTTTTGCACAATTATAGGTGAACAGGAGTGGTGCTGGGCCGTCTGAACGGCCAGGTTCTAATGCGAGCAGTGCGCTAAGCGATACGCCTGCAACACCTTTGTCTGCTGAGACCATTAGGTTGGTGGCAGAAGCGGTCATGGCAATGATCAATACGCAGCCTGCAAGGCAGGTGCAGCAGCCTGCTCCTGCTGCGGAGCAAGTACCGCTTCAGATGGCAGAGCAAAGGAGGGTTGAGCAAGTAGTTTTGGAGCCAGAGTTGCCTCGGAGAGCAACTGAAAGACAACTGAAGCACGTGATGGGCTTTCATCCACCGGTATTCATGAGGGCAGAAACCCCGACCCAAGCAGAGGATTGGCTCTCAAGGGTCAACAGGGTGATGACTGCGACGGAAACGGAAGAGTGGCAGAAGACCACTATAGCGACGTTCCTTTTGGATGGGGACGCAAGACTATGGTGGGAAGGCCTAGAGCTACATCAGTTGTGGGGAAGGCCGTTGGCCGAAGTTTCGATGGAGGAGTTTGCGAGACTATTCATGGCTCGATACCTCCCCTCGGCGTAGAGAATTGCGCTAGAAAGCGAATTTCAGAAGTTGGTGCAAGGGGATTGCACCATTGATGAGTACCTCCATGAGTTTACTCGGTTGGGGAGATATGCCGGTGCTACCTTCGCAGACGAGGAGCGCAAGACGAGCCGCTTCTATGAAGGGCTAAGAGACGATTTAAGGTTGCTACTATCGGGGCCCAAGGCGCAGGGTTTCATGACCCTGGTCAGTTCGGCCCGGTCCTTGGAGAAGGTCATGAAGAATGTCCAAGCGAAGAAGGAATCCGGTAGTAAGAAAGCGGAGTTCAAGGCACCAACTACGTCGAAGTCGGGCTACCGCAGATTCTATAAGAAAGCTAAGACGTCGGGTCCAGCTTCTTCAGGTGCCTCGGGGGCAACTACCAATCGAACCCCGGGCACTTGTTTCACGTGTGGAAAGACGGGGCACTTTGCCCTTGATTGCTGGAGTGGATGCTCAAAGTCCGAAAGGAAACAAGGAGCTACCTACGAGGAGAAGGGCAAAGCGGTGGAGTCGACCGCGTCCCACTATGCTCCGACTCAGCCTAGGGTCTATAACTTGGGCCAGCAGGAGGCCATCAAGCAAGCGGATGTGGTGACTGGTATGAGTAAATTTATAGCAAGTTAGCTTTAATACCGTTATCTATTGCTTGTTAGCCTTATATTGTTTGTATAGGCTTTGTTGTGATTAGTGATAGTCCGGCACGGGCACTGTTCGACACGGGAGCTTCACATTCCTTCTTGTCCGAAAGTTTCATATCGCGCATCGGAGTCCCTTCTTCGATGGTGAAGGACAAGTTGGATGTGCTGCTACCGAATGGGTGCTCGATGCGTGCGGACAGGGTGTGCGCCGTAAAGGTTCACATAGGGAGCCAAGAGTTCGACTTGCTAGCGTCATTGCTGCCGCTAGTAGAGTTCGACGTGATCTTTGGAATGGATTGGCTTTCGGAGCAGAAAGCTTGGATTGACTGTGACCCGAAGGAGGTCAAGCTGGGTGTTGGACGAGGGACAACATTCGAGGGACTCAAGGGGTTGAGCAAGAGGCTGATGTCTGCTCTTCAGGTTGTAAAGGCAGTTCATGCTGGAGCAGAACTGTTCTTCGCAATAGTGGGGGCGGTGGAGCCAAAGTCCGCGTTGGATAGCATTCCCGTGGTTTGCGAATACCCCGATGTGTTCCCGGATAGTCTTCCCGGAGCCCCACCGCAGCGGGAGATTGATTTCACCATCGAGCTCGTGCCGGGGGCCAAACCGGTGTCACGTGCTCCGTATAGGTTGGCGCCTAAGGAGATGGCAGAGTTGAAAGTTCAGCTAGAGTAGCTGATGGAGCAAGGGTATGTGCGTCCAAGCTCGTCGCCTTGGAGCGCACCGGTCCTCTTCGTTAAGAAGAAGGACGGGAGTATGCGGCTGTGTATCGACTACAAAGAGTTGAACAAGCTGACGGAGAAGAATAAGTACCCAATCCCGAGAATTGATGATCTCTTTGATCAGTTAGTCGGATCGTCGGTATACTCCAAGTTGGACTTGAAGTCGGGGTACTACCAGCTGAGGATAAGGGAGTGTGATATCCCGAAGACGGCGCTCAGCACAAGATATGGGCATTTCGAGTTCACGGTCATGCTGTTTGGACTAACGAATGCGCCATCAGTGTTTATGGACTTGATGAACAGGACGTTCCAAGACTTCCTGGATCGCTTTATCATCGTCTTTATTGACGATATATTGGTGTACTTGCAGTGCGAAGAAGATCACTTCAAGCACTTGCATTTGGTGTTGGAGACTTTGAGGAGGAATGAGATTTATGCGAAGTTCTCCAAGTGCGAGTTTTGGCTACCCTCAGTAGCGTTCCTTGGGCACATTGTTAGTGGGGAAGGTATAGCGGTGGATCCGGCGAAGATCGTTGCGATACAGGAGTGGCATGCGTTGTCTTCTGTCGCGGAAGCCCGTAGTTTTCTCGGGCTTGTCGGATATTACAGGCGCTTCGTAGAGAACTTCTCGCGGATAGCGCTACCTCTCACGAAGTTGACAAGGAAGGATCAGAAATTCTTGTGGACGCAAGAGTGCGTGCAAGCTTTTGAGGAGCTGAAGAGACAGTTGACCACGGCGCCAGTGCTTAGTTCGCCGAGTGGGACCGAGGGCTTTGAAGTGTATAGCGACACTTCGGGTAGTGGTTTGGGTTGCGTGTTGTTGCAGCATGGAAGTATGATTGCGTATGGATCGCGTCAGCTGAAAGTGCATGAAAGGAACTATCCGGTCCACGACTTGGAGTTGGCGGCCGTGATATTTGCACTCAAGTTGTGGAGGCACTACCTTTACGGCGTAAGGGTCGATATATACACCGATCATAAGAGCCTAAAATACTTGTTGGATCAAAAGGACCTTAATATGAGGCAGAGGAGGTGGATGGAGTTCCTAGGGGACTACACCTTCAAAATACATTATGTACTCGGGAAGGGCAACGCAGTTGCGGATGCGCTGAGCTGCAGGGCTCCTGCCCGAGCCAACTGGTTGTCGGTGCATGATGAGCGGCTAGTACGGGAGTTGGAGGAGCTTGAGATCTGTTGCGTTGACAAGCAGGCGAGCGCCAAAGCAATGTTAAACTGGACAGAGGTGCAGTATGACCTGGCTGACCGGTTTCGGCGGGCATTGGAGTTGGATGACTCCATGAAGGAGCTTATGGAGACAGCGTTGGATGAGTCAAATTCCCAGTTTTCAGTGGAAGATGGTTTATTAAGGAAGGACCATTGGTTATGCGTCCCGAGTGGGGGTAACCTCCGGGCAGAGTTGATGTACGAGGCTCATCATACCAAGTACTCAATCCACCCAGGGAGCACGAAGATGTATCGTGATCTCAAAAAGTTGTTTTGGTGGCCGGGGCTTAAGAAAGATGTGGCGTTGTTTGTGGCTAAATGCCAAACATGCGCCTTGGTGAAGGCGGAATGCCAAAAGCCGGGAGGATTTCTGAAGTCCTTGCCTATACCGGAGTGGAAGTTTGACGACATATCTATGGACTTTGTGCATGGGTTGCCAAGGTCGCAGAAGGGGAGCGATGCCATCTGGGTGATCGTAGATTGGCTAACCAAAGTGTCGCAGTTCATTCCGCATAGGAAGGATGACCCGGTGGAGAAGCTGGCGAAGCTATACGTGGACAATATTGTTAGGCTGCATGGTGTGCCCCGTATCATTGTGAGTGATCGCGATGGGCGGTTCACGTCAAATGATTGGAGGTTGGTGCAGCAGATGCTGGGAACAAAGTTAAAGTTCAGTACAGCTTTCCATCCGCAGACGGATGGGCAGACCGAGAGGGTCAATAGAACGATGGAGGACATGCTACGCATGTGTGTTCTGGATTCGGTAAGCATTGGGAAGACCACCTGTATTTGGTGGAGTTCGCGTACAACAACAGCTACCAAGCAAGTATACAAATGGCGCCCTTCGAGGCCCTGTATGGTAGGAAGTGTCGCACGCCGCTATCGTGGCTCGAAACGGGTGAGGCAAGGTTGTACAAGAAGCAGGAGGTGGAGAGTTCTACCTCGTTAGTGCGGATCATTCGGGAGCTCTTGTTGATCGCTCAGGACCGGCAGGCGAAGTATTACAATGCCAAGCACCGGAACGTGGAGTTCGCGGTAGGCGATTGGGTATACCGGAAAGTGAAGCCGTTCAAGGGGGTGTCGCGGGTGAGACGCTTGAAGAAGCTGAGCCCAAGATACCTTGGACCTTTTGAGGTTCGGGAGCGAGTCGGCGAACCGGTATACCGTTTGAGGCTATCAGAGGAATTAAGTGGATTACATGATGTGTTCCACATTTCTGTGTTGCGGAAGGCGGTGCAGGAGCCTTCGCAGGTGATCGCGGTTGACCAAGTGCCGGTGGACGAGGGGTTGACGACTAGGGTCAAGACCCTTCGTATCGAAGATGTTGAGTTCAAGAGACTCCGTAATAAGGAGATCCGGATGGTTAAGGTCCAGTTGGATAATTGCGGGCGAGAGGAGCTCTCTTGGGAACGGGAGCAGACTATGCTGGAGGAGTACCCGAAATTGTTCCGCTCAGGTACTGATTTACGTTAAGTCCTGTTTTTCCTTTATTAATTTCGTGGACGAAATTCTTTAAGGGGGGTAGAATTGTAACACCCCAAATTGTTGTAGGAGCGACAGGGATCGATTTTGGCCAAGACAAGGTTTTGGTGCAGGTGACATGGGCCCCGACACGGGCGTGTCGGATGCCGTGTCGGGCGTGTCGAGCTCGGGCCGTGTAGTCGACCACTTCAGGTCGACGATGGTCGTGTGGTGGAACACGGCCTAGGACACGGGCGTGTCCCAGGCCGTGTCACACCTGGGCTGTACGGTGGGATACACGGGCAGTGCCACGGTTCCAAACACGGGCGTGTCTAGTTTGACACGGGCGTGTCTAATGCCGTATCACCAAGCCGTGTACCTCTCTGACTGCAAATTGTTGGCCGATTGCACACGGGGGGCGTGACACGAGTCCCGACACGGGCGCGTCGCCGGTGACACGGGCGTGTCAGAGGCCGTGTCACATGCCGTGTTACTGGTTTTCAATTTTGGTCGAGACGGCGGATGAGCTACACGGCCAGGCACACGGCCGTGTGTGAACCCGTGTTCGGCCCAGTTTTTGGGATTTCAGATCTAATCATGGCCGTTCGTTTCCTTGGCTTTGGATCCGACGGTGGGGGGCTTCTCCTGGGTGGTTTTAGCCGGGAATAGGGTTTTGAAACCCTTATTTCACTTGGGTACTCTCTCTCTAAAACCTAGAGAGAGAGTCAACTCCGGCGGCCAGTGGAGATTCGGAGCTCCAAATTGCGAGCCGTCTTCGGATCCGCGGAGGCAAGGAGATTGCGGTGCTTTTCATCCGCATAGATTTTCATGGCGCCGCGGAAGAACGCAAGGGTAACGATTTCTCATCCTTGGGCATGTGAAGCCCTCTTTTCCTTTGCATAGGAAGCCCTCTCTCGCGAGTGAGCGAAGAGTTGGAGCGTTCCTTGGGGTAGATATGTGAAGTCCCCCTTGTGTAGAGTCCGTATGCGTAAACGGACATAGGCATTGTGTGTGAAGCCTATTCGGACATGTTGGTTCGGATCGGTGATGTTGCATTGCATTTGTACCGGGCAAGACTCCGGATGTTTGGGTTTTTTCGGGTTTTCTACGTGGTAGATTGCATCAGGGAGCCATGGAGATTAACTCCAAGGTGCACCCGGAAAACTGGGCAAAAGCGGGTTTTGCCAACATGATGGCCGGGGAGCCAACGTGAACATAACCGGGTTATGTGGTTATTGTGGTGGAAACGGGACTCGATGAGTCTTCGGCGGTCTATGGCTTAAATTGTCGTGACCAAGGCTAGGAAGGCAAAATGCTCATATGGATGACCGTCCAAGAGACGGTGGTGGATTGGGAACGTCTATGGCTTTAATTGACGTGACGTTGGCCGGTTCGCCAAGAATGTGCCCTGAGTGCACGGGGTGTGTGGCCGTGCGAGCCTACGCCTGTGGTGAAGTGCAAATACTTTATATAAATGCCTATGCTAATAAAGTGCAGGGAAAGAGCATCGCCGCCCCGAATGTGGGGGCGGGATCGATATAATTTGTTCAGCATTGCTGACCGTTGCTATTGTTTGCCACCGGGCGATGGTTTGTGGCTTGCAGGTGCTGCGGAGCAGAGCGGGAAATAGCGGGCTAAAGCCCTTGTTGCTGTGCCGGCCCTCGAAGGCCTAATTGCTTATGTTTCTTTCCCGTTTTTCATGTATGGTCGGCCTGCGTGCCGAAGTTTGAAAAACACTTCTTTTGTTAAGTGAACAGTGTAAGGCCTTAAGGCCATTTCTCTTTTGGTGTATGTTTACATTCCTGAGTTTGTAGTGGACATTCATGCTGTTGTGGTCGGGGTCTTATTTCTTTTGCAACCTAATAAATTGATTCCGTTAGGTGTTGTGCAGGACTACATGATTGGTTGAATGGTTTCAACGCGTAACCAACCGGTCTGTCCGTAGTATATGGCGTCGGGCCCCGACCGGACCTACTACTATATGCTATACGACGGATAGGGGTGTTACACTAAGATTCTCAAGTGGTATCAAATACCTCGACTCAGTTCTCAACTTGCAGAAATGATGACAGTAAATGATCCTATTATGGGGGATCATGTCCAGCACTTGCAAGAACAGGATCAACCTCCTGTTGAGAATGATAATGGAGACAACGACCCTCAACATATTGAAGACGGTGATGTCACGCTTATATAAGAACTTTCTCCGCCTTTAAATAAAGATTAGCGGCACAGTGATGATCATGTGGAGCGTCGCCATAATATAAGTCCGGGGCGCAAACCAATTTATTAATAATTATTAATAATTTATTAATAATTTTTAAGTCATTTTAATGTTTGTTTTAATTTTCATTTCATGTGTAATGATGGGTGCTTATAACTATCCCGTGTTGTTTTAATTATTTCATTTTATACGTTATGATGGGTGCATATAACCAATATATTTTCAATTTGAATTTTGAATTTTGAATGTAGAGCGATTGAGTGGTGTAAGCTATATATAGCCATGTTATGAAGGATTGATTAGAGAGAAGAAGAATAAGAAAATAATCCCCCTAAAGACCATTTGAGATCCTCTTCCCCCCTTTTCAAAATTCGGCCATCCCTCTTTCCCCCTCTTCCTTGGCAATTTTTTCCACCCTCCTCCCTCTCCTCCTTGTGGAATTCGGACACAAGACTCCTCATCTCTTTCCCTCCTCTTTTCTCACCTTAACAACCCTCTCCTACTCTTTTTCTCCCCTCAAAACCGACCTCCAACAAAGCAACCATTCAACCCAACTCCTTGAAGAAATAAGCCAAGGCAACGATTTCCTTTGAGGATTCCAACTCTAGCGTAATGCGATGAAGACAGACAAGTTTCTCTCCAACCAGCATTACTCCGGTGGAGCCGTTGAATAACGATCCAAGTAGATAAATCGGAATTATCCATTCTGATAGGGTAACGAATCTTTTATACCGATTGTGTGTTTCTCTTCTTAGATTAATTCCTGTGGTGGTCGATTCTTAGCGTTGAATTTTTGATAGCAATAGAAATTATATCGTGGTGATCTTTCAATTGCTATTGGTGCCCCTCTTAATTTCCTTTAATTTCGAGAAAGGCTTGGCGAACCTTCGTTTTCTTTTGTTGGGAGAGATCTACCTTTTCTGAATTGTATTTTATTTGGTAGATCTCTTTTGGTACAACACCGCTCGTTCGGACCGGGTAGGTCCTGTTAGCAGGAAAAAATATTGGCTCGTCGCCTCTATTTGATCCTATCGGTTTCGCTACCCGTACGCTTGCATATAATTTATAAATTTAATCAACGTGGTGCTGCATTGAGCGATTGTGTGAATATAGGATTTGGATTGTGGAGAGGTATTCGTGCTAGTCTCTAGATCTATTTGTTGTCAAACCTGTGAGCCTGCATCAATTTTGTATCAGAGGGAGCTTCACGTCAATTTCCTAATTTTCCCCCTCCTCCTTTTGCTTTGAACACCGACATGCACTTTTCGCGTTTCATTGCAAAACATATAAATCAATTTTTAAATTTTTGGTCTACAAATAGCGGCCTAAAATTTTCAATTTTTTCAAAATTCAAAAATATAAAATTTTGAAAATTATCCATCATTTTCTTAGTAAGAAATCACAAAAAAACTATATTTTTCATTAAGTCATTATTTTTATTAAATCGTTATAAAATTTTTATTTTGGTTTGCAAATAGCGGCCTATATTTTTAATTTCTCAGCCAAAAAATCAAAAAAATTTATTTAATAATCTTCATATTATTTCCTTCTAGAAAATAAAAAAATATACATTTGTTATTTTAAGTAATTAGCGGGAAAAATTACATCTTTGAAAATTAAATAGGGTCAGGTTATTTAGTCAATGCATGTGCACCAGTTCCGGGTGAGTTTTTCTCTCCGGTTCTGACTCAAATGGCATATGAAGTATATGCTGCCCTGTTAGACTATTCATATGCTAAGGATATGGCTAAACACACCCCTAGGGTATACTACATTTATCCTACTTATGACGGTTTAGGATGTCCCAAAAATTTTAGAGATTGGCTTAAGGGATTAGAGCATTATTTTAATAGCCACTTATGGGATGACAACAAAAAGGTTAAGTTTGCCCGAGAGCAACTAGTATGTCAAGCCCAATTGTTTTGGTTAAACGAAGAGTGTCGTGTTGGTAGCTATCGTTACGCTTGGCCGCACATACGTAGCCTACTCTAGTATCAATTTGATCCCGCCTACCTTCGCCCTGCTAACACCAAGCCTATGAGTGAGTATAATTTTGGAACTAGATCCATACCTTTCTTTAGGAATGATTATAAACTAAACTCCCAGACCAAGCGACAGATAACTTATGATTTGACTAACCTTAAACAAGGAAACAAGTCGGTCTCCGATTAAATGAGTCCTTTTAAGGATATGATGGTTAGAAGTGGTGTGAAGGAGTTGCTATAGATCACCCTCTCTATGTTTCGTAAGGGGTTAAACCCCTACATCCATGGTAAATTACTGCATTATTTTCACACCGATCTAGACACCACATTTATTATGGTAGTAGAAATTGAGAAGCACTACATTCCGAGGAATAAATCTCACTCGTGTCATACCGGAAAGGCCGTATTTGGACCACCACCCCCGTTAGGGAAACCTCTCCAAATAGGTTTTTTATGTGCACTTGATAGATATTACCACTACGGTTATGCCTCTGTTAGACTCGAACTCTATGCCCCTGGAGATATTGACTGATACCCCTGAGGATGCTGATGTTGATATACTATCTCTGGATTTTGAGGATGACCCCATAAGTGAGAGTATTTTGACATATTTGTTAGTGCCCGACGATTCTGATGCGTATGAGTCTGAGGGAATCCCTAGTGATCTAGAAGATGATGTTTGAGATGATGATGATAGTCTGATCTGTGAGAGTAGTACATTGCCTATTACTAGCCCTACTAGCGTTGTGACTGATCACCCTAGTCTTGAGAGCCCTCTCCAAACTACGATCCCCGTCGTGTAAGAGCCTACGATTACACCTACTGAGAATATACCTAAGTTATCTGAGGAGCCTGTGAGTGAGGATTTCAATATTATTATTGATGACCAAGACTTAAAGGATGTTCCAACTGATTGGGAAGACTCACCTTATGTGAGAAGTTTGTGTTTGGATGATTTTAGCGCTATGAACCAGAATGATAGTTCTTTATTGTTATCTCCATTATATGAAGTTCACTTTGAGTTAAAATTTACGTCGGTTTCGATTTTTCCCATTTATGAGGCCTTTACTGATTCTGAATTGGATGACGTGTCTAATGTATTGGAAGAATTTCCATGTGAGAGAGTTATACTTTTGGAAGACGTTATTGAAGTAGGCACGGATGAGCGTCCCCTGATGCTGACTTTATTGCATGAAATTGAATACGATTTTAACTCCCTCCCGGTTTTAATTTTCCTAACACTCCGACCTGATCCGTTGACTCGTTTAGTGGACCCTTTAAGACATGAGTTTGGTATGTTTGATCTGAGTCATTTTATTTTGCCAACCCTGCGGGCCCCTTCTTTGGGCATGTCTCGTCATACAAGTTTTAGTGCGTTGACGGAATTTGTGTTTGGCCATGATATAATTTTTGATAGCTCTGTATACTCTTGACTTTCTAAGAATAATAAAATCTCTGAGTATATGTTAGTGAAGTGGCAGTCTATTGTTCTACCTGATCTCATACTGTTGGTGCCCCCTGATGTAGTTCCGTTGGTGCCACCTTATTTAGTTCCGTTGGTGCCACCTTATTTAATTCTGTTTCCTCCACCGAAAATATTAAATAAGCTTGCACAAGTGTATGCTCATCAAGATCACATTTTATACAAGCACGTTTGTGAAACGCTAGCCATACAAATTATATCTTATCAAATTCATGCTAGCTTACATTAAGAGCATCTCACTATATGATTTACGATTTAGTTATGGTGCGTCTCGTCCCTAAACGAATGCCTTTGGGCACTGTAGAAAGTTGGCGAGTTGGCGAACTGGAACTTTTTTGGATATTAATGAAAATACGAGAATACACATATCATTTGATGTTATCCACTGATTGGGGTATTACCCCTATTTTTAATATTTCTAATTTAAAGATATATGTTTCTCCACCACTTGAATTATCTTCCTGTCCGTTTGGGTCCACTTTATTTTCTTATGGTTTGGGTAGTGGGTTCGTGCCTTAATCGCTCACTTCATCGGTCTTCACTTGAGGTACGTTGGTTGTTTATGTAGATATTTGTTATCATTTATTGCCTAATGCTTTTCCAAGGTTCTCTAGGACCACCATTTTGAATGACAGGATACTCCTGGTTAAAATGCTCTCTTCTCCAAGTAGTGCTGTTTGCCGCTACATGTTTCTTCGGGATGATGCTCTCCTGCACCAGAACTTTTAGACCAACTCATCGGTGATGAGTACTTTTGAGCGGGGGAGGATTGATGGAGACGACGACCCTAAATATATTGAAGAAGGTGATGGCGCGCTTACAGAAGAACTTTCTCCGCCTTCAAATAAAGATTTGCGGCGCCGTGATGACCATGTGGAGCGTTGGCATAATATCCGCTCGGAGCACAAAACAATTTATTAATAATTATTAATAATTTATTAATAATTATTAAGTCAATTTTATGTTTTTTTAATTTTCATTTCATGTGTAATGATGGGTGCTTAAAACCATCATGTGTTGTTTTAATTATTTCATTTCATGTGTTATGATGGGTGCATATAACCAACATATTTTCAATTTGAATTTTTAATTTTGAATGGAGAGCGATTGAGTGGTGTAAGCTATATATAGCCATGTTATGAAGGATTGATTAGAGAGAAGAAGAATAAGAAAATTATCCCCCTAAAGATCATTTGAGATCCTCTTCCCCCCTTGGCAAAATTCGGCCATCCTTCTTTCCCCCTCTTCCTTGGCAATTTTGTCCACCCTCCTCCCTCTCCTCCTTGTAGAATTAGGACACAAGACTCCTCCCCTCTTTCCCTCCTCTTTTCTCACCTTAACAACCCTCTCATACTCCTTTTCTCCCCTCAAAACTGACCTCCAACAAAGCAACCATTCAACCCACCTCCTTGAAGAAATCGGCCAAGGCAAAGATTTCCTTTGAGGATTCCAATTCCAGCATGACGCGACGAAGGAGGACAAGTTTCTCTCCAACCGGCGTGACTCCGGCAGAGCCGTTGAAGAACGATCCAAGTAGAGAAATCAGAATCATCCATTCTGATAGGGTAACGAATCCTTTCTACCGATTGTGTGTTTCTCTTCCTAGATTAATTCCTGTAGTGGTAGATTCTTAGCATTGAATTTTTGAGAGCAATATAAATTATATTGTGGTGATCTTTCAATTGCTTTTGTTTTCCCTCTTAATGACCTTTAATTTTGAGAAAGGCTTGACGAACCTTCGTTTTCTTTTGTTGGGAGAGATCTACCTTTTCTGAATCTTATTTTATTTGGTAGATCTCTTTTTCTACACAACCACTCGTTCGAACCGGGTGGGTCCTGTTAGCCGAAAAGAATATTGGTCTATCGCCTCTATTCGATCCTAATCTGTTTTGCTACTCGCACGCTCGCATAATATTGATATAATTAATTAATGTGGTGCCACGTAGAGCGATTGTGCGAATATAGGATTTGGATTGTGGAGAGGTATTCATTCTAGTCTAAAAATCTATTCGTTGTCAAACGTGTGATCCTGCATCAAACGAGACACCAGCTGCTCTAGTGGATCAGAGATCTTCACTGCTGATCAGTTTGTCCTAAGTATAATGTATAGACTAAGGGGGAGATTATTTATGACATAGTCATAATCTTCTCTGAGTTTCAGATGGACTACTACTGCTGAGATAACAATGTTGCTGTAGGAGAAGAGGAACAATAAGCAGCCAACTCAATTGGGTCCAAGGTTCACTTAAGAGTAAAGGTGTTGCAGTGAAGTGGGGTATCAATGATATCACAACATGTGGATGCTGATTCTTTAGATACAACATCAGCAAGTTGAAATTTGTGTGCAGCAAGTTCAAGTGATACAGTGTGGTGTTGTTTCAATGTATCAACACAAAAGGTATGACCGCTAATCATATGGTATGATCATTAGGCTAATTTCCTTAGTATTATTAATATAGGACTTTCACTAGGATCAAAAGATATTCGATCCCATGATCCTTTCTCCTCCCTCAATAGATATACCTATTTAAGAAGACAGAAAGGGGTGATGTGTGGCAATACTTAAGGGAGAGATACATAAAGGGGAGATATAGAATTAATACTTGACATGATCAGGTCATGTTGAGTCAATGCTTCTAATGGTGCTCCATTTGGATATTAAGTAGTACAAAGGAGAGTGCATATTACTTGAGCAATTACTAAAGTGGTATAAGGAGTCATTGAATTGACTTATTGAGTCAATGTAGTTAAATGTAGTACAGTAAATTTATATGCTAAAACCCTCATAGCATAGGCTATAAGTTATAGCAGATTATAATCTACAGCTGCATGGAATTATTCTGCCTAATATGTTAATGCAACTAGTATTGCTGGGTGTTCTTCCTTATTCAAATAGGGGAGATTGTTGGGTCCATTGCCCACAATGTTCCCTAGATTGGATTTGAAGAGGCATCTCCATCAACACTAAGAGCATAGTTGTATTTGATGATTTTTAAGCTCATCATGTGCATGATGTTCCATGGAACAAGTCTAGACAGATTGCCTTAGTGATGGGATAGGTGGTCATAAAGTGAACATGCTGGAAAGGAAAGAATTGACCTAAGTCCATAAGCATTGAGTGAGGTAAGCTCACTCAATGCCAGAAGTCAAGGAGCAATTGACAATGCAGCTAAGTCAACAAGCATTGAGTGAAGCAAGCTCACTCAAAGACAGAGGTAAGGAAGAATGTTGGCAAGCTGGAAAAGTGGCAATGTCTGTAGGCATTGAGTGGAGTTGACTCACTCAACGCCATACAGCAAAAGGTAGAAATATGGCCAAGCCAAATATGGCTAAGTAGTTTGGCTTTGAGTTATGAAGACACACTCAACGCCATACAACAAAAAAGATGTTAGTCGAACTGAGTTCAAAGTTTGTCGAGCTGAGCTCATCATTCGTCGAATGGAGCTCAGAGTTTGAGAATCTAAGTTCTTCAAACTCAGTTCAGCATTGGTCAAACTCAGTTCAGAGTAAGGTAGTCTAAGTCTGACAAAGACTAAGTTTTATATGGCAGAAAAGTGGCTAAGTCAACAGGCGTTGAGTTAAGGTCATTCACTCAATGCCATAGCCTCATAAGTGTTGAGTAACAATCACAGTCATTGCCAATATTTTTAAACACAAAAATTGCTAAGGCAAAAAGCATTGAGTGAGCCGTGCTCACTCAATGCAAAAAATGCAGAAAGCTTTTCCTAGGCAAAAAGCGATGAGTGATGAAGACACAGTCAGCGCTCTCAAAGCCAGAGAAGCAGGAAGATCTTGGCTAAGGTAAATGACATTACGTGAGGCTTTTTCACTCAACACTCTCAATGCCTAGTGAAGACAGAATTTTGTCTAAGGAGTTTGGTATTGAGTGATGCTCACTCACTCAATGCCAAGCAGCAGAAAGCTGATAAAGCAATTTTTCATTGAGTGAAGCTGAATCACTCAACGCCTAGAAATAGATTTATATTCTAAGTAGTTTGGCGTTGAGTGAAGGTTACACATTCAACGCTAAGAGAAAGTAAATCTGTCTAAGTTATTTGGCATTGAGTGATGGAACCTCACTCAACGCTTATACTAATGTTGCTTGATTTTTTGCTAAGTCCACGGCTGGTGACGTAAGTAAGTCAACTAGTCAACATATTTCTAATTAGCGGCGGGATGACTACATTACGTGATAAATGTTGTCGCAGACCTACTATATGACAGTTTGCGTAAAAGTAAGGTTGTTGCTGGCCATTAAACCTGTCGGGCCCACTGCTCAAGAGCCGTTGGGTCATATTCAATAAAATAAAAAGGCTTTACAGAAGAAAGAGAATTTTTTGAGAGAAGCAATCTGATAAATCTTCTTCTCCACCATTATTGTTGTGCTTAAGAACATGAAGCTCAAGTTAGCAAGACGAAGAGAAAGTTAGCTGTTGGTATCAATATCTTCAACATCAAGATAGATAGTGTGATCTTCATCTGCACCAACCAGTTAGATCAAAGGGATTCTCTAAGAAAAATTTAGCATCGTGGGCCGACCCTTGGTGCTGGTGCTTCACATACCCAACCAATAAATCCTAAAGAACATTCTATTAGGGAAATGTGAATAAGGAGGTAGGACTGAGCAGTTTGCTTAATTCAGAAAGGGGTCAAAAAGCAAATCTACAAGTTACTTCCAACACAGGCCAAAGCAAGATCTTCATCCTTATTATTGTGAAGAAAGGAGTAGGGCTGGGATTCTCCCAGCTCAGGTTGCAGCAAAATCTGTTGCAGTTACCTCTCTAGTTCCAGGTGGATAAAATTCCTGGTGCTTAGAAGAGGAAGTTAGGTTAAGTATTTTCTTAGTCTAGATAAGTAGACTCTGGAAATATATTTCTTTGAGTCAAGGCTGGGCTGAGTTTTTCTCAGTCTAGGTAGATTGGCACTGTGAAATTTAACTTGTGTCCAATCATCATACCAACCCACTTCCACCTTATAGGATCCTTTTGAATCTAAGTGGTAGGAGCAAATATGCTCTCAGGTTGGATCAAAGTGTGGGATATTTGTTGTAGGGTTGTTTTGCCTGAGTTGTAGGTTCCTGGAAGGGCACTGAGGTTGGTACCTGCTGGGTACTAAATTGTAGGAGTGCTAGAGCACTAAAAGTAGGGTTTTATGCCTGAAATTGTAGTGTTGAGAAGCCTGAGCTATAAGCCTTTGTGTAAGGCAGATGTATGTTGCTTGAGGGTCACTATGTGTAGGAGAACTGCAGAGCTATGAGGTAGGATCCTTTGAGGATCTGTGGTAGGGTTGTCCTCCCAGCCTAAGTATAGGGCTAAACTTCCTGATGTAAGTGATCTTAGGATCGCTGAGTTGTATGGCCTTAGTCCTGAGAAGTAAGTATTAGAGGAGACTTAGAGATCCTAAGGGATCTGAGGTGTAAGCTCTGAGGAGCATATTTGGATGAGTTTGACCTAGTCCACCAAGATAGTTGGTTAGGTGGGTGGGAAAGTGGATGTACCCTTATTAACGGAACCACTATAAATCCTGTGTATTGTGTGTGTTTTCTTTGTGCTGGTTTTATTTTAGGTTGCATATCTTGAAAGCTTCAACTAATCAACTAATAAAGCCTCCAATAACAAGGAAAATAAAAGATTGTCACTAAGTGATAGATAGGGGTTAGATCTGATTTACTCTAGAGGGGGGGAATAGAGTATTTAAAACTTTGGATGTTTTTAAATTTATCAGAGTTGAAAATAGGTGATACCAATATTAATATAGAAAGAAATAAAAAATAGGTTAAACTAATCTATCTATCACAGTACGACAAGAATAGAAAAAAAAATGAACATGACTAGACAACATAATAATTTTTATAGTGGTTCCCCAACCTGGGTACATCCACTTTTCTACCACCCTGGTAGGAATCCACTATCAGGTTTTTGATCAGGTGACTGCTACCACAAGATCTATTTCTAGCGAGATCTCATAACCCTTTAGGCTTTTGATCAGGTGCCCAAAAACTAAGAATAAACTTTTGTAGGGAGTTAATAAACCCTTTGTATAGGAGGTGATAGGAGGGGTGATGAGGTCTTCTCTTTTCTCTAAACAGCAAGGAAGACTTGTGGATTCTGTAGTTGTCAAGACTCCTTCTAAAATGTAGAATTTGTTCAGAAAGATGGAGTCTTTATCAGGGTGTAGGTCTTCAGCCTTGTCTGAAAATAATCCTGGAACTTTCTGACTAAATCAAAATGAGTTGTCCTTGAATGTTCCTGTAGGAGAAGGTTGAAGAAGACTCTTGATAGTGATCAATGTTCTTCTTCAATCTTCAGAATGGACAAGGAGGAAAACAGATTGTTTTATGCACTGGGAGAGAGTTCTGAATGTTCAGTATGTGTCTCACGGTATTCTTGTGTGTTGTATGTTCTCTGATGATGTCTGGCTCATTGTGTGTCGACCGAAATAAAAAATCTCTTTTATATTCTACATTCAATTATTTCTCCTTTGAAATTTGAATTGCTGACATTAATTATTGATTGCCTTGGAGAAGGAAATGGCTGGAATATTGACTTAAATGAGTTTCCCCAACTGTCCTTAATAAAATAAGCAATTAATAAACCTGATGAAGACCATAATTAATGCTACCAATAACGACTATATTCAGGAGAATATGATCATTTATTACTCAGGAATATTACTGCTAAATAATATAAAAAGTAAGGGACAAAAATAAGGAAAACTTCTTGTTCTGGCTCGGGACAAAATTCGTCGACCTCTAAACGGAATTCGTTGACCTGAGTTCCAAGTTCATCGACCTGAGAATTCCTGTTCGTCGACCAGAGCTTTACAAACTGCATTCAGAGAATAACTTGCCAATTCTGTGCTCCGAGTTCGTCAAGGTGAGAATCTGTCAGAAAAATCGATCGTCGACCTGAGCTCGAATAACATCGAGCTCAGCTCAGTGAAATATCTCTTAGGTCGTCGATCTAAGATCGACGATTGTCGAGCTGAGTTTGAAGAACATCGAACTAATCATTATGTTCTCTGAATCTTCAATTTCTTGAGACTATTGATGCCCTCAGCTGGCTGGTCAATGAAGGTGGAACCTAATGACTAGCCTAAACTTTAGGAGTACCTGACTTGATCTTGGCTATACAATGTTGGCCAGACTTTAACCTAATTTACTGAACCTTGCCCAAATCCAACTAGGGATCCAACAATCTCCCGCTATTTGGGTGAGGTCACTAAAACAAGATAAAAGAAATAATTATAAAGCATAAAAAACATATATCTTACCGAAATAAAACATTCAGCAGATATTTACAGAAGGTTCTTCATTATTAAACATACAGAGTTCAAAATAAGAACAAAACAAAAACAAAATCACTTGCTCTGCTTAGGCTTTTCTTTCTCAGGCTTCTGAGAAGGCTTTCTAAAAATGATTTCTCTATTAGGATTGGCATCTTGTCTCTTTGACATGGTCATGTCTGATGCACCAATTATATTGAGAGATGTTGCTCTTGGAACTATAGCTTCTCGATGCAATTTCATGTAATAATCAACATTAATGAACTTGTTTGCCTTGGCATACCTTTTAGGTTCTTCCTCCCTATATGAAGACATTGTTAAAAATTGAGAGGGATCCTTTCCTTCGGCTTTTGCTTTGTTAATTTGAGAAAGTGCAATCAGTTCCTAAAATCTGGCCATTTTAGCTATTGTTTCCTGTTCTGGATCTACAAATTGTATTGGAGGAGATGCTGGCCTTTTAGGACTTGAGTCCTTCTGTGAATCATCAATGGAGTGTGTAGTACTTCTCTTATATGTAGCTAGAGGAGGTTGGCTTTGAGATGATTGATGCTGACTGCCTGACTTGGAATGTCTCTGATAAGTTTTTGTGATAGGTGCAGATCTTTGAGATACATTTCTAGAGGCCCCTAAAGATGGAGGAGAAGGAGGAGGGTCTTTCCTAAATTTCTTAGGAGGATACCTGTACCTCCTTCTCTTCTTCCTTTCTTTCTGCTCATTCTTTGATAGCCACATCCACTGTGAAATCCCTTGGTATGGAGATATCTTTTGCAAGATATAGTATGGAGTGTCATTTGTGGGATTTGTCTTAGGAGAAGCCTTTTGAGCAACTTTCCTCTTCTTAGCAACCTTCTTTTTGGCCTTGGAATCATAAGAATCATCAAAATCTTCTTCATCAATATCATCAGAAGAACCTTGAGGGTTGTTATACAAAGCATCAATCACTTTTAAAGTTTCCTTTGAGATTTGTTTTTCAGCTTGAGGAAGTGATTGAGGTTCAGCAACATCAGGTGGAGCAAAATTCTCAGTGATAATCAGATAATCTTCTACATCTATGTTAGTCAACAGAAATTCATTCAAAGCAGGATCATTCTGAATATGTGCAAATTCTTGTGCCACATCTTGAGCAATCAAATCATCTTAATTTGGGATTGAGCTATCATCCATAATGTAAGTTGGGCCTGATGGTTCCTCAATTATTTTAATAGCAAAACTTTCCTTCAGGTGATTAACAACTTCAGGACTTATTAGAGGAGTGTAGCACACTATAGCAAAAGATAGCTTTACTGTTAGAAGAGAAGAATTCAAAAAAACTATATTGAAAGAATCTAATAACCCAAATATGTCTACTGTGGGATTGATGAAACAATCACCAACAGTCAAAATATCTGCATTCAGCATATCTAAATCAATTATTTCAGCCTCTGTAACCATCTATACATCTGGTGACTCAACTATCTACAAAATTGTTGTTGCTTTTTCTTCTGCTACTGCTGTTAGAGGAGACACTGGAGCTTCTTCATAGAATATCTCCCCCTGCCTGGCTATAGAGGGTCCTGTAGCAAGGCCCCCAGAAGAAGGGATAGAAAGGGCAATAGGTAGAAGTGCAGAGAGGGTGTAAATGGATTCAGCAAGAGGTTTAATAGCCTCTGTTATGAGTTGTGTGTAGAGTGGAGTGATGATTTGCAAAAGAGAAGAAATGGAAGGGGGATCCATTTTCATGAACTCAAAGGGTATCTGAGTTGATACAAAAGGATTGATGGATGAGGTTGAAGGTAAGGGAGTGGAATCTGGCATGTGCTCATCTTGAGGTGATGGAGTATGGATGGGGGATGACAGCAGATTAAATGATGGTATGAATTATATATTATGTAGGGGAAATCAGCAAGATGTTGAGGAAGAGGGGACTGAGGAGGAGTGACATGCTCTGTGGTATGAGGTGGAGTTGTATGCACTAGAGATTAGGATGGAGATGGCTGAGTTTTAGGATTAGGAACTGGTGAAGGATGTTGGAGTGGGAAAGCTTGAGGTGTTGGTGTATGGGCTTGAGATGTGGATGTTTGTTGGATGGTGGTTGAGGGTGTTTGAACTTGAGGGGGTGTTGGTTGTCGAGATGAAGATGGAGGGGATGGAATTTTGGTAGAGGGGGCATCTTTTGGGGGTGGAGGAGGAGCAGTTACAGCTCTGGTATCCTCAAATGTCTTTGAAGAGGAAGAAGCCTTAGACGGCTTGGGGATATTCCTCTCTCACCTACCAAATAAGGCACAAGTGAGCCTTTTGGAGGCATTATTCAATATGGATTGGGAGACCAGGGATTCAACAACCTTTGCTTGAAGGAAGATTCCAAGAATCCTTCCAAAGCATACCTCTTTCTTTGTATCCTTTTCTTAATCATCTCAAACATTATTTTAGCCCAGTTTAGTGTCTTCTTATTAACAACTACACGCATCACCAAGAACTTCTGTCTAATGATATAATCATGGGCGGTATGCTTGCCCATTAGTACCTTACCCATAATATCCGCTAGAAATTTATAATCAGCAGATAAATGTTTCTTTAGCAGTTTATTTGGGTTTTCTCCAGTATAACCCATCTTAATTAGCATTTCATCATATTCAGTACTGTTTATTTCCAACTCTTCTTCTCCATTCACTAATCCAAAAATTTCAAATAGAACGACGGGGGTGAGAGAGACTACGTTACCTGATATTGTTCCTATCATAGTATCAGCATTTGGTGAGGAGGAGGTGAATACCCATTCTCGAATTTCGGTTGTAACATTCTCAATTTTTTTTTGCAAAAGGAAAACAAGGAGACCAAGTGCAAGGGAAATAGAAAGCCCAGGATGGAGCTCAAAGAAAACCTAGATATAAGATTTTTCCGAATATGAAGCGACAAACTCCATCATGCGAAATAAAGACAATTCTTCGATCTGAGGTCGATGAAATATTTTATTAACAAATGAGTTCGTCGATCTCAGTCTGAAGAAGGGAAAGCTTTTCGTCTTTCTCAGGTCGATGAAAATTTTCTGAAGCCAGATCGTCGATCTCCGGTCGATGAAAATGGAACACACAGAGAGTTCGTCGATCTCAAGTCGACGAATTTTCTCAAGAACTTTTCTCAGTTCGTCGATCATCGGTTGACGAACTGTGGCAAATTCTTCAACCACAGACAGAAAGTTAAATTACAGCTTCTCCATTGATCATACCAAGATGATTCAAAAAGAACACATGGTTCCTCTCATCCAAGGGTTTGGTGAAGATGTCTGCTCTTTGCAAATCAGTGTAGATGTAGACAAGATTAATTTTCTTTTTGTCCACACTCTCTCTAATAAATGATGTCTTATCTCTATATGCTTAGTACAACTATTATGTACTAGATTGTGTGTAAAAAAAATTGCACTAGTATTGTCATAAAGTAGAGTTGAATTATTTAAGTTGAAACCATACTCTAGGAGTTGGTTTTGAATCCACAACATTTGTGAACAGCAACAACCAGCTGCTATATAATCATCTTCTGTTGTTGATGTAGACACAAATCTTTGTTTTTTGAAAAACCAGGAGACATGTCTAGCACCAAGGAACTGGAATGTTCCTGATGTTCTCTTCCTGTCCACTCCACATCTAACAAATTTAGCATCAGAGTATCCAGTTTACTCAAATTCTAACTCTGTTAGATACCAGAGTCCTAAATTAGGGCAACTTTTTATATATCTTAAAATCCTTTTTCAGAAAATAAGGTGAGATTCTTTAGGGTTCACCTGGAACCTACCACAAAGATAGGTAGAAAACATAATATCTGGAATACATGCTGTGAGATATAACAAGGGCCCAACAATGACCCAATACAATTTATGATCAACAGGTTTCCCATGTTCATCAGAATCAACCACAACATTTGTAGTCATGGGTGGTTTCTTAGATGAGGCATCAGCCATCCCAAACCTTTTTATCAGCTCTTTAGCATACTTGGATTGGGATATAAAGATGTCATTAGGGGTTTGCTTCACTTGGAGACACAAGAAGTAGGAGAGTTCACCAAAGCAACTCATCTCAAACCTGGAATGCATAAGGTTGGAGAACCATTTGCATATTTTGGGATCTGTAGAGAAAAATATAATGTCATCTATATGTATTTGTACTAACAAGATTTTATCATGATGATGCTTGAAAAATGAAGTCCTTTCTACTATGCCTCTAGAAAAATTATGCTCTAAAAGAAATCTTGTTATGGTTTCATACCAAGCTCTTGGAGCTTGCTTTAGAACATAGAGAGCTTTATGCAATTTGAAAACATAGGAGGGATGAGTTGAAGAGATAAAACCTAGTGGTTGTTCCATATAGACCTCTTCATTGAGTTCACATTTTAGGAATACACTCTTTACATCCATTTGATAAACTGTGAACCTTTTGTAGGCAGCATATGCTAAGAATATCCTGATTTCTTCAAGCCTTACAACAGGTGAAAAAGTTTGGTCATAGTCTATGCCTTCCTCTTGTCTGTATCCTTTGGCAACAAGTATGGCTTTTTTCCTTATGATAGTACCTTGAGGATCTAGTTTATTTCTAAATACTCATTTAGTTCCAATGACAGAGTAGTATTTGGGTCTTGGAACTAAATCCCAAACTCTACATCTCTCAAACTGGTTGAGCTCCTCTTTCATTATAATGATCCAGTGTGGATCTTTATCAGCATCTTTAATAGATTATGGCTCGGTTTGAGATATTAAGCATGCAAGCATCATGTCATGGTGGAGTTGATGCATTATCTACACACCCACTGATAAGTCTCCAATCACTTGAGATACAGGGTGATCTCTAAGTGTGACTATCTCAGTAGGAGGAGTTGTTTGATCAACATCTTGGGGAGCTAATTTCTCTTGTGGAATTAAGTTAGAAGTTGTTGGCTCTTCATTTAACATAGTGTCTTCATCTTCACTTTCTTCAGCAACATGTGGAGAAGGATCTGTAACAGCCTCATTGGTGAGGGTCAACTCATCCAACTTATCACGCAAGTTTAGTACCTTCAAAGTTTAACTGGTAGAAGCTATCTTCTCCTTGTAAAACATATTAGTCTCATCAAATGAAATAAGAATAGACTCCTCCATTTTCATGGTTGATTTATTATATACCCTATAAGCCTTGCTTACTTTGGAATATCCAAGAAAAATTCCAATTTCAGCCTTGGTTTCAAACTTTCTAATGTATTTCTTGGTTTTGTTATGAATGTAATAAATGCAATAAAAAACTCTAAAATAATATACTTAAATAATCTACTTTAGGTTTCTTCCCATTGAGTAGTTCATAAGGGGTCTTTCCCTTGAGCTTGTGTATCAAACTTCTGTTCATGACATAGTTTGCTGTGCTCACAGCCTCTACCAAAAATGATAGGGGCAAGTGAGCATCTGCAATTAATGTGTCTGTAGCTTCAATGAGTGTTCTATTTTTCCTTTCAGCTATCCCATTTTGTTGAGGAGTTCTAGGAACAGAAAAATAGTGGCTGATACCTTCCTTCTCGCAGAATTCCTATATGGGAAGATACACAAACTCAGTACCATGATCACTTCTGATTTATGCAACTAGAGTCGATTACGCAATCCTTATGCTCTTAAGAAAATTTGTAAGAACCTTGAAGTTATCTGACTTATTTTTCAAGAAGAACACCAAAGTGAACCTTGAGAAGTCATCAACAATTACTAAGGTATAAGACTTCCCTCCTAGGCTCTGTACAACAATGTGTCCAAAAAGATGCATATGGAGCAAGTACAGTATCCTAAGTGAATCACTCTTATTAAGTGACTAAAAAATATATTTAGTTTGCTTGCCTAATTGACAAGCCCTACAGAGGCTTTCCTTCTTGCAGGGGCGAGAAGGCAATCCTCTAACAAGGTTGTCCCTAGAAATTTTAGTAATGTTTTTCAGGTTTACATGACTTAATCTCCTTTGCCAAAGATCATTGTTATTATTGGTTTGGTTAAGCAAGCAGATTTCTATTTTAGCTGACTTAAAATTAACTATATAGATATTTCCTATTCTAGTGCAAGTTAAAACAACTTGGTTATCAACAGAAGTAATAATACAGGAAGTTTTGTTAAATGATAACTGAAACCTTTCATCACATAACTGACTTATGGATATAAGGTTGTGCTTCAGGCCACTTACATCTGCAACCTTCCTAAAGGTGATTGCTCCAATCTTGACCTTTCCATATCCTTCAGTCTGGACACAATTGGAATCACAAAATATTACTTTGGGTCCTTACTTTGACTTATAGTTGATTAGGTTGTCCTTATTTCCAGTCATATTATTTGAACAACCAGTATCCAGATACCACTGTTGCTCTGTGGTGGGATTGTCTTTCACCTACAATAAAATAATTTAGCTATTCTTTACCCAGGTTACCTTGGGTCCTTGTTGATTCACATAACTAAAGCTGGAATCGATCAATTCTTGTAGGTTAAAGAGATTAATGTTTTGTCTTGGTTGATTAAAATGTATGTTAGAATTAAAATTTCTGTTATTACAAACTGGGGTCGACCAATTCTTGTACGTTCATCGATCTGAGGTCGACGAACGGGGATGAGTTTGTCGAACTCCACTCAGAGAATTAAAGTATTCATTTTTCTGGGCCCCAATTCCATCGATCTCTGGTCGACGAACCATACTGGTTTTGTAGATCACAGTTCAGAGAATAGTTATAATAGAAGTTTGCATTCTGAGTTCGTCGACGTGAGTTCGACGAACTGTATACATTTCATCGATCTGAGTTCGACGAACTCTGCTGAATTTTGTTATGGTTAAGATTTTTCTTACTCTTTCTCCTTTTTTATCATTATATTTAAGTTCTGTTTGATTAACATTATTACCTTCTATTTTCACTTTACCCTTTTCAGAAAAAAAAATTTAATAAGGGTTGCTAATATGTTCTTCTTAATCAGTGGGGGTTGGCTTTATGAAGCACCTAAGCCCAGCTTGTCATTGAGTCTGGCATTCACTATGCTTGTGATGTTCATCAGCTTGATACTTTTTCCATTCAGGGATTCTTCAAGTTACCTAACCTTAGATAATTCAATCTTTAATTTAATGATTTGTTCATTAGCTAGAGTGATTTCATCCTTTAACTTATTATTTTCTGAAAGTAGGTATTCTTGTTCAGTTAATTTCTCTCTTAGTTTCTTAATCTCTTTTTCAGAATTTATTAAATCCAAATATAAGTACTTGATCTCAGTACTAAATTATTCTGAACCAAAATCAAAATAAGATAATACCTGATCCTCTTCAAATAGAGGTTCTTCAATGTCTGATTGGTAAGCTTCAGAATGGGTGCTTGTTGAATAAATGGCCATCAAGCATATTTCCTTGGCCTTTGCTTCCTCTTCATCTTCACTAGAGCTGGAAGATGCAGATTCATCTTCCGTCTCACTCCATGTCTCAGCCACAAAACCTTTCTCCTTCCTTTTGTGCTTGCTGGAGGAGGGCTTATTGTAGTACAGTTTCCTTGTTTCTTTTTCTCTTCTTCTCTCTTTCTTTTGGTTCTCTAGACACTCTGAGATGAAGTGTCTAGGCTTCCTACAGCTAAAACAAACAACTTCTTTAATAAAAGTCTTGTAATACCTGGGCTTATCTTCTTGCCTTGATGACTTCCTCCTGAAATCTTTCTTGCCCATCTTGTAAAATCTCTTGGCTAAGAGACTCAAAAATTCTTCATTGACTGTTTGATGAGTCCAAATATTACACTGATTTTTTGACTCATCTGGGCCAGTTTTATCGTCTTAGTACTGCACTTGAGAGCTATAATCGCCTATATTCGTTTATCTTCCTATTTCATGTTTAAGTGCACTTTAGGCCCGTTTTCTGTGTGCTTTAGATGTTTTGTGTTCTCGTTTGTTTTACTTATTCTCTTGCCGTGTCTTGAGAATGTGGTGTGCACTTTGAATGACCTTTCTGCCTCTTCTACTGGTGCATGGGTCGTGTGCGTGCTCCGGAATCGCTCGAGAGACCCCGACGATACGTGAACACTACACACGATCACTGGACTCACTACGCACGACCACTAGTCATGCGCCACTGATCGTGCGCATTACATTCTTCTTTTTCCCAGTTCTGTCTTGACGATCGCACGATCACTGTACCTGTTGTGCACGACCATTGGTCGTGCGCTGGTGATCGTGCACTCTGTAATCTTCATTTTCCTTGTTCTTCCCGGGTAATCGCACGAGCATTGGCCATTGCGCGCACGACCACCGGTCGTGCACCACTGCTCGTACGCCTTTACCTCATGTTTTCTGTAGTTCTATCTTAGCCAATCACACAATCAGTGGATTCAGTGCACATGAACACCGGTCGTGCACCACTGATCGTGCGCATATTTGCTGATGTTTCTATCCAAGTTGCAGGTTTAATTGGAAATTGCGCACGATCATCGACCGACAGTGCGCACGACCACTGGTCGTGTGCCACTGATCGTTCTCTATGCTTGTTCCGCCTCCATATTTAAGGGTGTGCTTCGCAATTTAGGTCAACGCTAGTCATTTCTGAGATTAGAGAGTGCACGGGAAGTGCCGTTCTACTTCTCCAGCTGTTCCAGCCACCTCCACCTTCATCCCTTCCATCGGGAGTCCGTAACCGTTGATTCTAAAGCTTTCTAAACCATTCGGCGAAGCTCCCGGCCATTGTTGACCTCAACTTCAGGCTTTCCACCAGAGTTGGAGAAGAAGACGACCTAGAGAACGGATTCAAAGACCTTCGAGCTGACAGCTCGTTGGTACTTGAAGACTCCTCGGACTGAGCCCGGAAGCAGATTGACAACTCGCTATTCCGGCAATGACCTGCAGTCGACCTTAACCCTCTAGTGTTTTACTCCTCTTCCCCTTCCTTCGTTGTACAGAATTATTTGATATTGTAATGAACTACATTTTCTACTCTATATCTAATTGGATGTTTGTAGTTTTCATTTGCTTTTGAGTTGTGTGTTGTGAATGCGCCTTGCCCACTCCACATCAACTCCATACCATTGTTTCACCCGATTGCACTCCGCACAAGAATACTTCCATCCATTAGCTTTCCGTTCACTCGCCCAACCAAAGTTCGGCATTGTGGCCGATACACAGACCTCACTTTGCGAAGCGGTGCCTTCGACCCTCAAAGTCTTAATTAGTTTATTAGATCATGAAACCACAATCTCACAAGCCGCTTTTTTTAATCTTTTATATGTATAACCCTCGTAACAATATTTTCTGAACTGTAGCCGCTCAATGCTAATTGCATTCCTCAAGAGACCGATACTCGGGGATTTATTCCCAAATTTAATTACTTGTGTGACCGGTGCGCTTGCCAATTTCCATGCATCAAGTTTTTTGCATTGTTGCTGGGGAATATAACTATAGAGCGACTCGGGATGAATGAAAATATTGTGATAAGGGTTAGTGTTTTTGACTGCTGTTTCCTTGTGTAGTTTGCCGTAGTGAATGCAGGGTTGAGCCACAAGAGATCTTGTAGCCTACGACCCAGAGATCGAACGTACTATCATAGCGCGAAGATGCGCCGCAACCATCACTTTAGCAACAATCGGAGACCAGCTAAATATCGATGCCGGCAACCGGGTTGGAGGGATACCTCCTTGTGACCGAAATGGCGTCGAAAATGAAGTGAACCCTCCCCAGGTCCGCACCATGAGGGATTACACTACACCAACCGTCGGGAGCATATACCCCGATTTCGGACCTGCTATCACCAAACAACAGCTCGATATTAAACAAGCTATCTTTAATATCATTCGGAACAATGCTCAGTTCTCAGGAATGGCCACTGAGGATGCCCATCTTCACCTAGAGGAATTCTCAAAAATTTATGCCACATTCCACTACGCTGGAATCTCGGGCAAAATAGTCAAGCTCTGCCTCTTCCCTTTTTCACTAAGGGACAAAGCCAAGACGTGGCATCACTCCCTTCTACCGGGAACAACCACCACCTTGGAGGCTTTGACCACAAAATTCCTAGCTAAGTTCCACCCGGTAGATCAGATCGTGAGCATGAGGCGAGCAATAGCCAACTTCCGGCAAGTCGATCAATAAAGTTTAGCCGATGTTTGGGAGTGTTTCAACGAGCAGCAGAGGAAGTGCCCTAACCATGGATTCCAAACTTGGAACCTCGTCAAAAGTTTCTACTTCGCTATTGAACCCCACCACCGAGCCATGATCGATGCCGTCTCCGGAGGAACAATCATGAACCTTGCTCTAGAAGATGCAGTTAGAATCTTACAAGACAATGCCACCCATAGATCTTCCTGGACCGCTGGAAGAAACATCCCACGAAGCACATGCGGATTATTCGCCGTGGATATCCCCAAACCAGCCGTCGCCACCCTATTGATGGCAATCTCATGCCAAGGTTGTGAAAGTGCCTACCACCACAGCTTCGAATGTCTAGGAATCGAGGTACCAAACGAATCTTCTTTTCTGAATGAGTTAGTGAATCTTGTAGCAAATCAAAACCGGGGAGTGCCTTACAGAAACACATACAACCGGGGGGTGAGAAACCACCCCAATTTTTCTTGGAATACAAACGCATCTGGCCAAAGATGGCAGTCGGGGCAGCATCAAAACAATGCGTATGCCTTCGGAAGCCAACCACAGTTGCCTCAACCAAATTACTCCCATGCCCCCCCCCCCCCCCCGCCGTTAAAAAAAGTTCTGTTTGAAGAGATGTTCGAGAAATTTGTTGAAATTTTCAAAACAACCATGACAAATCAAGCCGCCTCGATGCGCAAACATGAGGCACAATTAGGCCAATTGGCCCAAATGGTCTCCGAGCGCACCCAAGGCACCTTACCAAGTAATACCGAAAAGAACCCCCATGAACAAGGTAAAAGCCTTGGGGTGGAACATTTTGGAAAAAGTAACAAACTCGTCATTAATTTTAAAATAAACAACTTCGAAACACCCGCATTATACGACCTTGGGTCATCCAGCAACATCCTCACCCTACAAGATGTTGCGAAGATGCACCTACATGTCAACAATAAAAACCGGAAGTCGCTTATCTTAGCGAATGGCAATTCGGTTGACACTGAGGGAGGTGTACGGGAAGTCGAAATCGAGGTCAACGGAAAACGTATAACCACTAACTTCCAGGTTTTGGGACGAAGCAAAAATAACTCTATTCCTATATTAGGATTCCCATTCCTGACAGCTAGCGGCGCATCCCTCTACTTTTCTAAAGGATGCATCACTTGGCCGGCCAAAGTTTTCGCCCACGATAACACATCCGTACATCCCTCTCCCACTCAAAATAACAATTTTCTTAGTGTCACAGATACCAAGATAGATTCAGGACTCCCAACATTGGAAGAAGCACATTCGGAAGAGAAGCCAAAGAAAGGACTTTCCCACGAGATAGATTAGAATCAAGAGCTATTGGTCAAAGAGAAGACCGAGTGCGCCAAAGCCATGACTGTCATTCTACATCCCGCCAAATATGTTTTTGAGCATGGCGAACCGATTTTTATCCAAGAGAAATCCCTATACACTAATTTGTATGACACTACCGATAACTCTGTTAAGCAATCTATAGCTTGGGCAGATCCGGTCACCGTCACGGTGCCGGACAGGACGCCACCAACCACAAAAACAGGAAAACCCACAGACTACATCCAATGGATGTCTCCCACGGTGGAGAAACTGAATGAGGTAAAGCTTTTACGCGACGAGCGCTACGCTGCCTTCCGGTGCAAGGAAGCACACAATCGGAGTAAGGGGAAATCACCTTCCCCCGACGCAAAAAGACAATCTGCCGTCCCCTCGCACCCCACCGGAAATTCTTAACACAAATCCGCTTATAGCTGATTACAACACCATCATTCCACTTACCCTCCTCTTTCCATTTTCTCACTGTGTATGGAACTCTAGTTCGCTCTATTTTATTTCTTTTTTTTCAAACTGCAAAGGACTATTTATTATAACTGCTAATACAGGTATTTGGTCCACCTTAAGGACGGTAAACAAAAGTGGCTTCTGGGAGAAAACCCATGTTGGACCATTTGTTCCTGTGCTGTGTTTTAAGCTCTTTTTCTTTATATATATATATATATATCCATCTTTTGTTTTGCGTACATATTTAAGTTGCAGGTGTAGGAATTTTATAGGAGCGACAACTTGGCCACAGTTGGATATCTCGTCTCATGACCGGTATGCTTAATTTTGAGCATAGGTACTTCTTCCCATAGCCCTTTATTTTTATTTATATGTTTTACTTATTCATATTGTCACATTCTAGTCTGGGGGTGGAGTTTCCTGTGATCACTAAACAGCACAGTTTATTGCATACTAGTCTGCATTTATTTATTTCATGATCACTACTGCACACACTGAATCACCCACATGAGTGCGCACTTAACCACGTGCGCGGCTCATGTCAAATGTATAACTTTTGTGTCAACTCTAAAAAAGTTGTGCTAGCTTTGGATTTTGGGATCTAGTAGTTTGAAACTCATGTAGTGCTCCTAATCAAGTACTCATGATTTGCGTAGAAATAGTATAGGATTACTTTTTCTTCATGCTCGTAGACTTAAATTAATTCTGCAAAAGTAAATTCTGTTTGTGCTACTTTAAATTGTAGAATCGAGAGTAATCAAACGGTAGTGTATAGATGAGTGTAACCGTCACTAGACTCATATTCCTCGAGTCGGGGGAAGGATCATCTTTTTCGGGGACTGAGAACTTTCCCGAAGCTACTCTCGAAGCATTGGTGCCCGGTTAGTCGAGTGTGACCGTGAGGTAGGCCATCATTTTTGCTAGTTTGTGCTTTTTTGTACCTAGTCCTAGCAGCTGACCCTTGCAAGCCAAATTTGCGCCTACCCTCCTTTTCTTTCAGCTCCACCTATATTCACCAAAGCCAAAAAGCCAAGCCTTTTGTCGCAACAAAAAACTTGAGCTTGATCGATTTAAAAAATTTGATATGTTGTGATATCTGGGATTCATGTGATAGGGAGATGAATTCATGAATTCTTAATTGTTAGATATGGGGATTGTTGAATGAAAAAGAAAAGAAAAATGAAAAAGAAAAAGGTGATTAAAAAGGAAAAAAAGGAAAATCTAAAAGTATTATAAGGAGAATTGCAATCCCCATCTTGTGTGTTAGTTTTTGGTCGGGATTGGCCGTGTGCATACACTGTTTTCAAGAAAAGTCTGGGGGTTTATCACACATTCATTTCTTAGTGGCTATATAGGTTTAGCTCTTGTTCGCTCGCTTTGGTTGCGTGTATCCTCCATGTTTATCATTTACTACCACACCTTAGCCTTAGCCCCATTCAAACCTACAAGTCCTGCTGATTCACATTTGAGTCTACTTAGCATCGTGGAGAGAGTGTAAAAGGGCAAGCTTATGCTTCCCGACATTGATGGATTTCTTTGCAGGTGATCACGAGCCTCGGTCTTGGGCAAAGCTCACCTTAGTGTCTTGTCTACTTTCTCCATACACATGACCGAACGACTCTCCAGAATTTTAATTTTAAGTAGACACAATATTTATTAACCTCTGTCGAATAATTTAAGCTCCGTAGTATAATTAAAAAGTTTTTCTATTCTATTTTCTATGCGCATGATGTGTTTGATTTCTCGTCCTACTTTATTGTGAAGTTTCTAAGCCAGTTAATTGTTTTTACAGTCCACGGAGTAATGATTTGCGCGGGACGCGCAAATGGGTAAGTCTGGGGGCGTGATGAGTCCAAATATTACACTAATTTTTGGACTCGTTTGGGCCAGTTTTATCGTCTTAGCACTGCACTTGAGAGATATAACCGCTTATATTCGTTTATCTGCCTATTTCATGATTAAGTGCACTTTAGGCCCGTTTTCTTTGTGCTTTAGATGTTTTTGTGTTTTTGTTTGTTTAACTTGTTCTCTCGCCGTGTCTTGAGAATTTGTTGAGCACTTTGAGTGGCCTTTCTGCCTCTTCTGCTAGTGTATGGGTTGTGTGCGTGCTTCGGAACCGCTCGGGAGACCACGACGATACAGGAACACTGTGCACGACCATTGGTCGTGTGCCACTGATCGTGCGCATTACATTCTCCTTTTCCCCAGTTCTGCCTTGACGATCGCACGATCACTGGACCTATTGTGCATGACCATTGGTCGTGTGCAGGTGATCGTTCGCTCTCCTCTTCATTTTCCTTGTTCTGGCCGTGTAATTGCACGAGCACTGGCAATTACGTGCACAACCACCGGTCGTGTGCCACTGCTCGTGCGCATTTACCTCATGTTTTCTGATGTTCTGTCTTATCCAATCACATGATCAGTGTATTCAATGCGCACGATCAGTGGATTCAGTGCGCACGACCACCGATCGTGCGCCACTGATCGTACGCATATTTGCTGATGTTTCTATCCAAGTTACAGGTTTAATTGGAAATTGCGCACGATCATCAGGCGACAGAGCGCACGACCACTGGTCATGCACCACTGATCGTGCGCTCTGCTTGTTCTGCCTCCGTATGTAAGGGCCTTCTCCACGATTTATGTCAACGTTGGTCATTTCTGCGATCGGAGAGTGGGCGGGAAGTGTCTTTCTACTTCTCCAGCTGCTCCAGCCACCTCCACCTTCATCCCTTCCATCGGGAGTCCATAGTCACTGATTCCGAAGCTTTCCAAACCCTCCGGCGAAGCTCCCGACCATTGATGACCTCAACTTCAAGCTTTCCATCGGAGTTGGAGAAGAAGACGACCTAGATAATGGACTCAAAGGCCTTCGAGGTGACAACTCGTTGGTAATTGTAGCCTCCTCGGACTGAGCCCGGAAGCGGATTGACACTTCGCTATTCCGGCCATGACCTGCGGTGGACCTTCACCCTCTAGTGGTTTACTCCTCTTCCCCTTCCTTCATTGTATGGAATGATTTGATATTGTAATTAACTACATTTTGTACACTATATCTATTTGGATGTTTGTAGTTTTCATTTGCTTTTGAGTTTTGTATTGTGAATGCGCCCCTCCCACTCCACATCCACTCCATAACCTTGTTTCACCTGATTGCACTCTACACAAGAACACTTCCTTCCATTAGATTTCCATACACTCACCCAACTGAAGTTCGGTATCGCGGCCGATACACTCACCTCACTTTACGAAGCGGTGTCTTCGACCCGCATAGTCTTAATTAGTTTATTAGATCATGAAACCACAATCTCATAAGCCCCTGTTTTTAATCTTTTCTAAGTATAACCCTCATAACAATATTTTCTTAACTTTCTCCGCTCTATGCTAATTGCATTCCTCAAGAGACCGACACTCGGGGATTTATTCCGAAATTTTATTACTTGTGCGACCGGTGCGCTTGCCAATTTGCACGCATCACTGTTGGGGATTCTGATTCTTCATTTCATTGAATGCAATACTTTTCTCCTTTCTGCCTGATGAAGGAGTCTTCTGCTCTACAGCCTCTCTAGACTTTATCAATTGCTCATAAGAATTGAGCTTTCCAAGTAGAGATTCTGTGGAAATATCATTTATGCTTTTGGCTTCCTTGATACACCAGATTCTTGAATCCCATGAGCTAGGGAAGCACATGAGGATTTTATCATTTACTTCAGTAAGGGTGATGTCTTTGTCTAGAGTTGTCAGCTCAATTATTATTGAGCTCAGTCTGTTGTACATGTCACCAACAGACTCTGATTCATCCTTCTTAAAATTCTCATATTGTGAGATGAGATTGGATCTCCTATCCTTTCTCTCATCTGTTGAACCAGCAACCATCTAGCTTAGTGAGTCCCATATTACCTTGGATGATGTGCATTAATCCACCTTATGGAAAATATCATCAGACATTGTTTGAGCCAGAATATTCATGGCCTTTGCATCAGCTATTTTGACCTTTTTCTGTGCATCTTTCCACTCAGGTGGTGGAACAATATGTGTGCTGGAACTAGCAGTAGTTGTAGCCACTGGAACTGGTGATCCTATCAAAATAGAATTAAAGATGTCATCATCAATAAAGTTCATATACAATTTGATTCTTGACTTCCAGATAGAAATCTTATTTAAGTTGCAAACTGGAAGTCTGGTGCTTACATTGTCTTTGTTCTGTGCCATTATATGATAACAGAAAAACTAGGAAAAGAAAATCCGATCTAGCATGGATCTTTTGGTTCAAGTGTTAGCTTATACAACCAAAGGAACACCCTTTGATACCAATTGAAAGATGGGGGTTAGATCTGATTTACTCTAGAGGGGGGGGGGGGTGAATAGAGTATTTAAAACTTCGGCTGTTTTTAAATTTATCATTGTAGAAAATAGGTGATACAAATAGTAATATAGAAAGAAATAAAAAATAAGTTAAACTAATCTATATATCACAATACAGTAAGAACAGAAAGAAAATTAACACAACCAGACAACATAAGAAATTTTATAGTGGTTCCCCAACCTGGGTACATCCACTCTTCTACCACCCTGGAAGGAATCCACTATCAGGTTTTTGATCAGGTGACTGCCACCATAAGATCTATTTATAGGGAGATCTCACACCCCTTTAGGCTTTTGATCTGGTGCCCAAAAACTATGAATAAACATTTGCAGGGAGTTAATAAACCCTTTGTACAAGATGTGAGAGGAGGAGTGATGAGGTCTTCTCTTTTCTTTAAACAACATAGAAGACTTGTGGATTCTGTAGTTGTCAAGACTCCTTCTGAAATCTAGAATTGGTTCAGAATGATGGAGTCTTGCTCAGGGTGTCGGTCTTCAGCCTTATCTGAAAATAATCCTTGAAATTTTTGACTAAATCAAGATGATTTATCCTTGAATGATCCTTAAGGAGAAGGTTTAAGAAGACTCTTGATAGTGATGAATGTTCTTCTTCAGTATTAGAAATGGACAAGGAGGAAAGCAGAATGTTTTCTGCACTAGGAGAGAGTTCTGAATGTTTAGTGTGTCTCTCTCTGTATTCTTGTGTGTTGTATGTTCTCTAATGATGTCTGGCTCAGTGTGTGTCGATTGAAAAAAATCTCTTTTATATTCTGCAGTAAAAAATTTCTCCTTTGAAATTCTAATTGCTAACATTAATTGCTCATTGCCCTGGAGAAGGAAACGACTTGAATATTTACTTAAATGAGTTTCCCCAACTGTCCCTATAAAAACAAGAAAGTAATAAACATAATAAAGAGCATAATTAATGCAGCCAATAATGGCTATATTCAGGGGAATATGAGCATTAATTACTCAGGAATATTACTGCTAAATAATATAGAAAGTAAGGGACAAAAGTACGGAAAACTTCTTATTCTTTCTTGGGATAGAATTCGTCGACCTCTGAATGGAATTCGTCGACCTGAGTTCCAAGTTTGTCAACCTGAGAATTCCTATTCGTTGACCTAAGATCTGCGAAGTGCATTTAGAGAATAACTTGCTAATTCTGTGCTCTGAGTTCGTCGAGCTTAGAATCTGTCGGAAAGAATAGATCGTCGACCTAAGCTCGAATATCGTCGAGCTCTGCTCAGAGAAATAACTCTGAGTTCGTCGATATGGGATCGAAGATTGTCGAGCTGAGTTCGAAGAACTTCAAACTGATTATTCTGTTCTATAAATCTTCAAAGTCTTGAGACTACTGATTTCCTCTGCTGGCTTATCCACTAAGGTTGAACCTAATGACTAGCCGAAACTCTAGGACTACCAGACTTGACCCTGGCTATACAATATAGGTCAAACTTTAACCTAATTTAGTGAACCTAGCCCAAATCCAACTTGGGATCCAACATTAAGGACTAAGAAACATATTCACCCCCTCTAGGTCATTTAGCTATCCTTGAAAACAAAGACTTTCAGATTATATTATTAGTATCCCAGTGGTGTTTTATTTTGCTGATGTATTTCAAGAGATGTTGTCAGGGTTGCCGCCATATTGGGAGAAGGATTTTCAGATAGAGCTCATGATAAGGGCTAAGCTAGTATCCAGAGCTCCTTATCGGATGGCCCTGAAGGAGTTGGTGGAGTTCAAATCCAGCTTCGAGAGTTAGTAGAAGATGGGTTTGTCAGGACAAGCCCTTCTCTATGGGGAGCTCTGGTGCTATTCTTGAATAAGAAGGATGGGACACACCGACTGTGCATTGATTATAGAGCACTAAACAGGTTGATAGTCCGCAACACGTATTCTCTACCGAGGATAGACGAGTTGTTTCATCAGTTAGAGGGATCTCACTGGTTTTCGAAGCTAGATCTAAGGTAAGGGTACTACCAGCTGTGGAATAAGGAGGAGGAAGTCCTGAAGAATGCTTTCAGCAGTAGATAGGTGTTGTATAAGTTCACCATGATGCCCTTTGGGCCCACGAATGCACAATCTACATTCATGAGCTTGATGAACTGGGTATTTGAGGCCTATCTGGATGTCTTCATCATTGTGTTTATTGACAACATCATCATCTATTCAAGGACCTAGGAAGAGCAAGTGCGTTATTTGGCACTTACTTTAGAGAAGCTCTTAGAGCACAAGTTGTTTGCTAAGTTCAGCAAGTGCCAGTTTTGGCTAAAGGAGGTGGCCTTTTTGGGCAATATTATCAGTGGAGTCGGACTGGCAGTGGACCCGACAAAGGTTCAGGTAGTACGGGATTGGCCACCGCATAAGATTGCCACCGATGTGAGGAGTTTCCTAAGAATTACTGGTTACTAACGAAAGTTCGTAGATGGTTTTTCTCAGATTGCCCTCCCGCTCATATCTTTGACAAAGAAGTAAAGTCCAATTGTTGGGACACCGCAGTGTGAGGCTGCCTTCCTAGAGCTGAAAAGTCGGCTTACTTCGGCCCCTTTCCTTGCACTTCCATCTGGGAAGGAAGGATTTCAGGTTTATAAAGATGCATTGTATCAGGGGATGGGTGCCATTCTGATGCAGAACGGGAACGTGATAGCTAATGCTTCCAGATAGCTGAAGAAACACGAGCAAAACTACCCGGTGGAAGACTTGGAGATGACAGCAGTTATCTTCACTTTGGAGATCTGGAGACAATATCTCTACAGTGTCCACTGAGATATCTTCTCTGATCACAAGAACTTGAAGTACGTGGACTTGCAAAAAGAGTTGAACATCGGATAGATTTGTTGGGTAGAGTTTTTTTCAAACTACAAGTATACAAGGCACTTTTATCCCAGGAAGGCCAACGTGGTACCAGATGCTCTGAGCCAGAGAGCCACCACATCAGGAGCAAAGCCTCGTCTGATGGCTATGGAGCTGGTGAAGATGTTGTAAGAGATGCAAATATCTATGGTACCCTAGGATGATCCATATTTTTATGAGGAGTACCAGACATCTATAAGAAACAATAACGACATCCGGATCAAATCTTGGATAGGTAGAGGCGGGATGCGAGAATGGGGCCGATATTTAGGTCCTTGGAAGAAGGCACGGCAGGGGATTAATTACTGAGATATGGGCTACTATACTTTAGAGGCCGATTTTATATACCGGCAGGATGCCGAATTCGAGAAGACATTATGACAGAGGCACACTACAACAGATATTCACTGTACCCAAGGATCATGAAGATAGAAGCGGATCTAAAGAGGATGATGTATTGCCTTGGAATGAAGAATGATATTACATACTTCGTGATGCATTGTGAGGCTTGGCAACTCGTAATGGCAAAGTGCTAGAGTTTGGCCGGATTATTGCAGCCCCTCCCAGTGCCGGAGATATAGTTTAAGGACATAGCCATGGACACTATACATGGGATACCCCGATCTCATGCGGGGAATGATTAGATTTGTATGATCATCGATAGATTAATGAAGGTGTCTAGGTTTATTCCAATCAGGAAGCACGCTCCGACCGGTGATTTGGTACGAAAATTTATGGAGCAGTTTGTCCGCTACTATGGAGTGCCCAAAGAAATCTAGTCAGATCTAGATTGTTGGGTATTGTATCCACAATAACCCAGATTTGTATGAAGTCACCCTTGAACTAAGATGAATTAAGGTTGTATTTTATGCCATCTTTTAGTTGAGTGCTTGCAGGTCAATATTGCAAAGTGTAGACCAATGTCAGTTTACAATGAGTCACCAAACACAGGACCATGCAATATAATCCCTCATTGTGTGATCTATGGGGTTGACTCATGTGTAACCACTCAATTGGGATGCAATTCATTTTCAAGTACTAAGGAAATGGAAGAAAGGAAGGGTTGCTGGTTTCAACTAAAAAGAAAACAAAAAGTTCACTGAAAATTCCCTAAGTCATTTTCTCAAGAAATGACATGTATTTCTCTAGTAGTCAGAGTTAATTTCTCGAGAAAGCATTCATGTTCTCGAGAAACTACAAGAATTCTCGGGAAATTACCTGAAATATATGCTAAGTAATTTTCTCGAGAAAATAAAATTACGTTTCTCAAGAAGGCAAGTTATTCTCGAGAAAAGCACAAGTTCTCGAGAAATCTGTCTTCAGATCCCGAAATTTTTGCTATGTACATTTCTCGAGAAGCACATGATTTCTCGGGAAATAAATTCTTTTCTCGAGAAAGCTTGTTCTACCCGAGAAACAAGTTCTTCGCTTCATGTATTTTGCGCTAAGTCAATTTCTCGAGAGGTCGTATTGTTTCTCGAGAAATAAAATTGTTTTCTCGAGAAATATTATCCTTCTTAAGAAATCAGTGGTTTACTTTACAGAAATTGTTTTTCAAGTTCTTTCTCGAAAACCCAAGTCTTTTTCTTGAGAAAGCTAGTCATTTCTAGAGAAATATACTTCTTCTCGAGAAATGGACTAATAGATTTTTCGTTTCAAGTTTTCTGACATGAATTCAAATTAACCTAAGTTTAGTAAGTTTGATCTTTCTGTAATTACGTGGATCATGTTTTAATGATGTTTGATTGATGGTTGATGACATATAAAAAAGCATTTCAAGGATTCACCGAAAAACAAGAGGAAGATTCATTCAATCAGAAGAATAATTTTCATGAAATTATATTAGCTGAAGTACTTTCCATTTTCGGGAGAAATGCCGATCAAATTCATTGTCAACCCTTTCTGTCGCTCTCTCCTGATCCAGTGATTCAAATCAAGACAAGATTTGACCGATCCTAGAACATCAGTTTCTTCAACTTATATTCGATTGAGTCGGATCCTAGGTTTCAGATCAGTCTTCTCGGGCTTCTTCCTCAACCTTCTTTATAAAGTTGTTATAGTTTCAAGAAGGAAGATTCAAGAAGATTTCAGATCTGAAGTGTAAAACATTTTCTTTACTATTGTAATTTGTTTTTATATTTGTAGGAGTTTTGTCTCCGAGTTTGTAGGACTTTTATCTTCGAGGTTATAGATCTATTAGTGGATTGAGTTTGTAGATCCGGTTTGTAAATTGAGGTGTAGATCCGGCTTGTGGATCGAGTTTGTAGATCCGTTGTAGATCGAGGTGTAGGAGCGTTGCTCCGAGGTGTAAGATTAGAATAATCTAAAAAATATGAAGTTGTCGAATCTATCCCTTTGTGGTAGATTTGCGAGGCGGGATAGTGGACGTACCCAATACGGGTACCACCAAAAAATCTCTGTGTTTGTGTGCTTGTCTTTTAGATAATTTTTATTCCGCAAAAAGACGGAAAAATCACTATTCACCCCCCCCCCCCTAGGTGATTTATGTAGACATTTGATACTTTCAGGGATGGAGTGTTTACGTCTAAGGAGTGGAGGTCAGTTTAGGGCTACCTAGGCTCTCGGTTGAACTTCAGCACGGATATCCACCGTCAGACAGATGGGAAGACGGAGCGCACAAACCGAACAATAGAGGATCTTCTACGCCTATTAATTTTGGATCGCGGAGAGACCTGAGAGAGACTATTGCTGCTGATCGAGTTCTCCTACAACAACAGTCATCAATCCAGCATAGGCATGTCCCTTAACGAGGCATTGTATGGACGGAGATGCAGGACCCAACTATCTTGGATCCGGGATGAGGATCCAAAGAAACTCGACTTAGAGTTCGTGGAAGACACAAATGCTCTGGTGAGATTGATCTGGGATAGTATGTTGGAGGCTCAGATCAGACAGGCAAAGTACTATAATGCACGGCGTCGTCGGGTGGAGTTCCAGGTTGGATACCGGGATTTCTTTATGATACGACCGATGCACAAAGTCTCGTGTGTTCGCGGGCAGAAGAAGTTCAGTCCGAGATACATGGGGCCTTACAGGATCCTGGAGAGGATCGGCCCCTTGGCTTACAGATTTGAGCTACCGCCGGAGTTAGTAGGATTGCACGATGTCTTCCACATCTCTTCACTTTGGAAGGCTCTACTACGACCTGAGCAGCTGATTTCCACTACAGATGGCTTAGTGGCTTCCGATTGATCAGTCAGCATGGAGCCGGTCAGGATCGATGATACAATAGTGCGGGTCTTACGGGAAAAGAAGGTTCCGCTAGTCAAGATCCTGTGGAGGAACCACAGGCAGGTGGTGTAAGACCCATTTTTTTAAACCACCGGTCTTTTAGGCCAAGAACCACCGCTTTGTAGTGACACTTTCACACCATAGAAGGTTGCCACTTCAAAATGCTGATCCTGCCGACCGATTCGATCAAAATATAGTAGCAAAATAAAGAAGAAAGCAAGTCCACAACAATCACGTGTAAATAAATAGTCTTCACGAAGGGAGTTTCCACATATATAATAAAGTAAAGAAGTTAGGGCTCATTCCCGGTACATCAAAATCCTCACTACATATCTCACTCATAGCGGAAGCAAAACTAATAAACTACTAGCGATCGGGACTCACAGTGCCAGCTATCTGAACTCCTTTACTATACTATCCCATATCAAAGCATGCTGACTTCCGTGGCTTCTCCTACATGCTGGGTTCCACGTTCCCCTAAAATAATGTGGTTAGAAAACAGTTATTCTAAATGACTAAGTCCTATCATCCCCAGCCCCTTCCCCCATGGCTCCTAGGCACTTAGCGGGGAGGAAGAAAGGAGAGGACATGATAGTGGATAATAGCAAATGCAGTTGACAACGGAACTAGACTAGCAGTTCTATAATTATGTGCGTTGGTAATAAAAGTAAGAAAGTCTGAACAATAAATAAGTAACCTTAACTTGTATGAAAACACATAAGCTAAGTGGTCTTATATAAGGCTCTTATCGTATAAAAATTCCCATACCCATTAATATGATAGGGTGTCGGTTTTCTATCAAGCATACATATATATTTTCTGAATAAAAACCTTAACTTATAAGCACGCTCGCACGAACTTATAAACTAAGGGGTCATTTTGTAGGGCCTATTGTATGAAGCGTCCCATACCACTTTATACAATTAGTGTCAGGGTTGTATGCAATGGTTATGCTATGACATGCAATTATGCCATGATGTGAACAAGCAATTGCAACTCACCCACTCGACTTTGTGTACCTAGACATTTAGTTCCCCCTTTCTAGAGCCGAACCACCCAGGATACCTCCGTAGTTACAAACATAAGCGGTGGGTTGGGCCTCGAAAACCTCTACACCGATAATTTCACTACCAGTTAGACTTATCGTACACCTTAACGGTGGTACACTAAGCGGAGCGCCTATGTACTCTTGCCGGCTGGCGCACCAGACTTTTGTGGTGAAGTGTTAAACCGCACTTGCCAAGTCAACGTATTGGCGTCGGTGCATCGACCCTCCAATAGCAAAGACCCACCAACTTATACTTTAGGCACATGCAATTTTAACATATCATCCACCGAGCCAAAGATCCCTGGACTATCCTATCCGTCACAACCAAAAACCGATTCAAAGCTCCCAGTACTATCCTATCTGTCATAATCAATTACTGAGCAAAAGCTCGTCGGGCCAACTTTCCCATTACCAAAATCCCCCGGGCCTACAAGCCGTGTGAACAAACCTAAAATCCCGAGACATCAAGGTGAGTGAAAGTGAATCCCTATTTTTGCTAGTTACTTTTGCAATTCAGTTTTACCCACAGTTTTTGTTAGCCCAGGAATTCCCCCGGCATACCCCTTGTAGGGCTCTCAAAGGGCACTAGGAACTATGATGGGCTGAAGCCCAAAGCTCCCTTTCGTAAGGCACTTATTGTTATTGCTTAATACCCTATTCCCGATCCCTTAGTATTACCTTAGATCTAATCCTAGTGTATTGACTCTTTCTCTCTCCCCACGGGGAAGACGATGTTTCGTTGACCCCGAGCACCTCTAACTCTAGTCAAACCTCCCACTCCTCATCACAACTCCCGATGATGCACTCATTTCACTTACCAGATCAACACACCAACATCTCAACTTTCTGGGTTAATCTGCACCTTATCATGATTTCTGCAGTTTTACTAAACGCAGACCATCATAAGCTGTATGATGTATATAATGGGAGGTACTAAAAATTGTCATCGAATATCCCTATAATATTTATTGGGGTCTACCATGCCATGATTAGCCTAAATCAAGAATTTCATAATTTTCCTAATTTACTTGATAATTGAATTAATTTTCCTAAGTAATCCAAGACCCAGTTTGAACATGAAGTAACCCTTTCAGACATTAAAATGCTCTACAAAATTTATTAGAATTACATGATGACTATTGAATAGCAAAATCAGAGACTCCCATCTTTTTCGGCAAGGTTTAGGCCTCTAAATCTAATTTTAAATACAACTTACTTTAATAATTTTAAAAAGACAAGTACTACCAATATACTTCCAAAAATTATGAGAAAATTCAAGGATGATCATAAAGATATATAAATGGTCCAGGTCAAGTTTCATATTTTACCAGTGTAAAAAGAACTCTAAACTTGATTTTCTAATAGTAATCCATGTTAACAGGTTAATGCACTAAGTATAGCAATTTTTCATCTAAAAATTATAATAAAATCCCCATATGAGAATTTTGACCTAGGAACAATACTGATCAAGATTCACAATTTTTCAACAAATAATAAGATCTGAATAAATTATTGAACAAGTTTCAATTTTGATGAGCTTGTGAAGTATGTGCTATAAATATGTATTTAAAAATTCTAATAAAATTAAAATTTGAGCATAATGGTCTAAAACTCCCTCTGCCTAATTTTTTTATGACTTTCCAGTGGAGAATGAGTTCACAATATCCAAATAATTATGTAGGGCTAACTCAAGCATTACAAAGGAATTACTAAGATTAATGTTCCAATGTTCCCAATTAAATTTCCAAAGGTTCATACAAACCCTATGACTACACCACCCAAGTTTCATCAATGTTCATTGAGTTGTAATAACTTATTCTACCTCTACAAGGTTTGTGCCATAAACTAAGCTTAGGGTTTTGAGCGGTTTATTGACTTGTAATCCAATTAGATTTCTTCCAGAGGACTCTGACTATCCTAGAGTCCTCTCCACAAAATTTCAAATCATTTCAAGGTCATTTGACCACATGCGCTTCACAAGACACCAAAAAGCATCCTTAAGGTTTGGTCTTGGATCCTAGGGCATATCTACCCCAAACAACCCCATATTCCATGGGAGGGTGTTAAAAGTCATGCCAAGTCAGTGGCCAAAATTTCAACCTCTGTGGAGGTGATTTTGGTACCAAAACCCACAAGTGCACTTTTGACCTAAATACTCCTTATTGAGTCAACTCAGGGTTTGCTTGCTTCCAACCAAAATAATCTTCAAATGAGATGAACATTTATACAGATACTCATAATGACCCCATGGACCACCCACAAAAATTTGTGAGAGTTTAGAGGTCATTTGGTCCCTTAATTAATTTACCCTAAAGTAATTAAATAGTTTAAAATACTATAGAAATATTGTCCCCAAAAAATCTCAATTATGGGCAGGACCTAGGTATACATAAGGGTGACTCCCCGTCCAAATTTCAAGTCATTTGAATAAGGGATGAAGTGGGAGCACTCATTTTAATTCCTGTCTAGCCCTAGGTATATACCACACCAAAATGGGTGCCTGTGTCAAACCAGTTGACCAAATTGACCCAAATAAATTTTAAAATAAAGTAGACCCATAGGGCTACAAATTATATATTGATTATTTCCTCATATAAAGCCTCTAACCATTTTTCATTAATTTTCTAATGTGACTGTTATCATAATACAGAAAATTCATTTAAAAAGAAAAGGATTTAATTGATCTGCACAGTTCTTGATGCATGATTCGACGGTTGCTGGATCGTTTTCTTCCTCTAGCCTAGGGACATGATTGGTCGAACCTGGAGCTTATTCCAAGACATTTTCCTGGCCACCCGGCCACCTCAATGCTTGGCCACCGCCACCACCACCTCTGTCGAGGTGGTGGCCATCGCTGGGCGGCGGCACGGTCGCCGTAGGGGAGGATTCTGGCAAACCCGAACACTAATTTTTTCAGAAAAACAATGGGAAAATCATAACCCGATCTTGCTCATTTGAGCCCGATTATCATCCTAAAAGATTCCTAATATCTATCCATAGAATGAGTATAGGAGGACCTTGCTCGCGGCTCGGAGACGTGTCGATCGCCGGGATGCCATGGTCGGTGGTGGCGCCGCTTGATTTCTACAACTGCACTGTGGGCTTCCTCGGCTCCTTCAGGTTTTTTGTGGAAACCGCTCCTCTAAGTCAAGTGAGTCTTTTAAAATGATAAAAATGGGGAAGGGGAAGGGTCTAATTGATGGTGGCCATTAATGCCCCTTTAAGAGCTTTTAGTCCATGGAGGAGGATGAATGTGGGCTAAATCCAGCTAGGAAACAGCTGGAAACTCCTCCTCTTCCCTAGAGGAGTTGAATCCAGCCGTAAAAGGGGGAGGGGAATGAGGACAAGGCATTCAAGTGCCATTAATAGCCTTAAAAGCCAAATTTCGGCCATGGCTTTGGGTTAAAACATCTCCCACGTGGCACCCTACTACTGGACCGCTATTATTGTTTAAATAAGTCCTAATGAAAGGACCACGGCCAATTAATTTATCCTGGCACAATTCCCGAAAAGATCTGGTTAAGCCTCTTCATACGAACCAGCATACAAGGCCGAAAATTTCTCTAAAGCAAAAGCGTTGAGACAAGCCTCCACACTCAACGCAAAAATCGCAAGGAATTTTCTTCTCAGCTCACTCGACGCCATTCAATCTATGGCGTTGAGTTATCTCAACTCACTGAACGTCATAATTCAAGAAAATATTTTATTAGTATGATGGAGTTGAGTGCACTCAACGCCATTCAGCCCATGGCATTGAGTGGACTCAGCGCACTCAACGCCCCGAACTCAAAATTCTTACCGTGTAAGATGGCGTTGAGTGCACTTAACGCCATTCATCCCATGGCGTTGAGTGGACTCAACAAATTCAACGCCCCGAGCTCAACATTCTTCCCAAGTAAGATGGCGTTAAGTGCACTCAACGCCATTTAGCCTATGGCGTTGAGTACACTCGACGCACGCAATGCCCGAGCCCAAGATTCTTCCTAAGTAAGATGGCGTTGAGTGCACTCAACGAACTCAATGCCATTCAGCACATGCCGTTAAGTGCACTCCACGCACTCAATGCCCGAGCCGAAAAACCTATCTAAGTAGATACCTGATCTACTCGTCGAGTCTTATCGCTCACTCGACCCTTCCCGGACTTGAGTCATCTTGGACTTTTTTTGGTTGACCCCAATGGGTCCGTAATGACATATTGGCCACTTTTAGGGTTATAGGTGCCATGAAGGGATCATGGGACCAAGTTAAAACCCTAAGGTCATGCCTAGGATTTTAATTGGGAATCTACTAATTGGAGACCAAGGTGATTTTCACCTTGATACTTGTTCACTTTGGCTTCTTGGCTTCCTAGGGTTTTGTCCTGACCTATTCATGACAAAACCACTCTTAGGGGTCTATCTGGAAATGGGATTTTACAAATCCCAATAAACAAAATAAAAATTTTTTCCCCAAAATGTAGGTTCGGCCTGCGGGGTTTCTACTAAGTATAATTGAATATAATATCCCATTGGAAGTTGAATGTATACTTTACCTGGAGAGATCTGGGTACCTCTGTGGCATCATATCAAGTGGCTCCCAAGTACGCTCCTCCTTCCTATGGTTCCTCTACAGGACCTTGAAACCTTTGATCTTCTTGCACCGCAAGACCCGCACCGCTATATCATCTATCCTGACCAGATCACAACAGATAATTTGACCAAAAGCTATCAAGCCATCTATACCAACAACCTTCTGTTCCGACCGTAGTATAGCCTTCTTAAGAGAGGAGACGTGGAAGACGTCATGCAAACCCGCTAACTCCGGCGGTAGCTCCAGCCTATAAGCTAATGGGCCGATCTGCCCTAGGATCCTGTAACGCACTATATTTCTTGGACTAAGCTTCCTCCACCTGCATACCCGCGAGACTCCATGCACCAGACATATCTTCAAGAATGCACAATCTCCATCCTTAACTCTATTTGGCAATGTCGTGCATCATAATATTTGGGCGGTCTGCCTTGGGCCTCTAACATCCTATCCTGAATCAGTCACACCTATCAGGGTTCTTAACAAATTCTGAGTTGAGTGCCTTTGGATCCTTGTCCTAGAGCCATGAAAGTAGAATCCTTCACCTCCGTAAAGGGTGGAGAGCTGTGTTGAATGTCGTCCATAAGCCTCGATAAGCTTGGACTGATCTTCTATCCTTGGATGTACACTATCCAACCTGATTTGACATGACTATCTTGAGCACCCATTATAACGGACTTCTACTCCCAAACTTCATGAAACACCCACGAGAGTTTTCTTCTAGGTCGGGGTATCCCTAGCTACCTCGGCCAGTCTATCCTCGATGTTCCCTTTATAATTGTTCTCGGAGTGGGGATGTGGAATCCTGTGTATGAAAATCCCTAATTATACACTCGAACATCCACTCTAACTCGGGCAGTGTATGAATATTGTGCCTCTTTCTTCACTCCGGGGAGATACATGTTTTGAGATACACCATACTTCCGGTGATACATCATAGCGATTAAAATTTTTCCTTCTCAGATATCCTGAATCTTGTTACCCATCATCTAATTTTTCGTGATCATAGTTAATAATCAACTTATCACCAAGTCATTTTTTTGGTAATGCTACAGGTCATTATTCCAAACATGTTTTTACAAAATCTTATCTTCGCCCAAATAACGTCGAATTATATCGACTTCAATCTCACTATAATTGTTATGCCATATTCTCTAAAATAGGTCTAAGGAAACCCAAGTCAATACTAATTTACCCAATAAACAAAGGACAAGTCCCGAATAAACAAAAAGGTAATCCCCCAATAAACAAAAGGTAAGCCCCCAATAAACAAAAGATAAGCCCATATGTTGGTACCCTAGATGTGATTTGGCTTATGTAATCCCTTTTCCTGTCCCTCTTGATCCATATAACTATATATGATCATGTTTAGACTTTGTTTAGTCTCCCTAGGGCAGTTTATATCTGACCTAGAGCTTAGAATAGAAGTTGTAGAATGAATCTTTAGTTAAGGCTCTTTTTCCGTTCGACCATCGTCGAACGAGGCCTCGCGATCGTCGATCAGTGGTCGACGATAGCAGGGCTATAGAATCGTTGAAGTCAAGACAATTATCGTCGACCGATGGTCGACGATCTCAGAGCAAGCGTATTATGCTCTGAAGGTTGGTCGACGATCTGCTATCAGCAGTTCGACGATCGTGGTCTTGTTTCACGATTTCTGTCTCGCAGATCTTTGCCTTAATCGTCGACATCATGAGATGGTCGACGATATCTGTCTCGACAGATCTCTGTCTTAGTCGTCGACATCATGAGATGTCCGACGATTTCTGTGATAACAGATTTTCTGCTTCAGTCGACGATATCTTGAGCTGGTCGACGATTTCTGGTCGACGATTTCTGTATCGACAGATTTCTGTTTTCAGTCGACGATCTGTTAGCTAGGTCGACGATCATCGAACCTCTGTTCGACGATTTCTGTCTGCCTTTAACAGTTTGTATTTATTTTATTTCTTGGTTTATTTCCAAGTGTTTTAACGTGTGGTTAGAAAGATTTTCTGAAGAATGTTTTTGCTAATTTATGGCTTAAATTCAAATGAATTACTTACCAAATATGTTAAGCATAAATTACGGGACTTCGTATTTTGATAAAGCATTTTTGTCTTATTATACAAAATATATTGCCAGGCTGTATTCTAGCCGTTGGCGGTGTATGCTATTTCCAAGAACGATAAATCTTTATGTTGAGATATTTTCCTATTCATTTATTTCCTTATTGGGACTGACAGAGAGCATATAGGTCATTCTATTCTTATTGCTATATTCTATTTTGAGATAATCTGTTGCAGGGCTCGAGAATTCAAATCAATAGAGCCGTTCCAAAAGATAAACGAGAAGACATATTTAAGAGAGATTTTTTCTCAGAATAACAAGTAGTAACAGTAACAGAGAGTTTTTCAGTGTGCTGCATTCTTTCAAGCTTCTCCAGAGCAACTCTTCACAATCTCACAATCAGAAGAAGAAAAGTTTTCCTGAAGCAAAAGTCCAAAGCAATCCATTTCATTCTCAAGTCTCCTAAGCATCTGCTTAGAGTTTTTCAAGACTTCAGAAGGAGCTCCAGATCTGCTTCACGTGCTCCAGAATCTGAAGACCTGATAAAAATCAGTCTACAGATCTCTGAGGATTTAGTTTCAGTTTATCTGAAACTCCTTCATCCTGAAGCAAAGGCTTTCCCTGGACTTTCACTGAGCCAGGGGGAGACTTTGATTCTTTAGAGAATCCACAAGTCTTCTCTAATCTGTATTAACAACAGAGAAGACAATCTAACCCTCTCAACCCCTTTGTAAAAAGAGTTTGTTCACATCTCTTCAAAAGTGAACGTTGGTGACAGGGCACCTTATCAACAACCTGTGGTTGAGCATCCTTATCAAAAGCTCAAAGGGTCTATTTGATCTACCTGAATCAGATCATTGGTGGCAGGGCACCTTAGCAAAAACCTGTAGTGGATTCCTACCAGGGTGGTAGAAGAGTGGAGTACCTATTAAGAGGGAACCACTATATATCCTATGTCTCTCTGGTTGTTTTTGTTTAATTGTCTTTTCTGTGGCTGTGATAGAACTACCTAGGATTGCTAGTTGCTGTGATAGGTTTATAGTTAATCTGAAATTTCAGTTAACTCTCTTACTTGTGCACTTCACTGTGTTAGGCTCTTAGGGTTCAAGTATCAGATTATTTTATTCCGCAAATCAACTCCAAGGGAGCTGACTAGTTATTCATAAAATTTGAATACTCTATTCACCCCCCCTCTAGAGTAGTTTACAACTTATCCCCTCACTTTCAATTGGTATCAGAGGGAGGTTAGCTGTTCATACAGGCTAACACCTGAGTTAAAAGATCCTGTGATAAGTTGTTTCCTGATACCATTCACAAACACTTTCACACATGGCCCAGTCTAAGGATTATTCAAGCACCAGACCTCCTGTATGCAACTTGTCCAAGTTTGGCATATGGAAGGCCAGGATAAGACTATACATGAATTCTATTGATGAAGATATCTTTTCTTCTATTTTGACAGGACCACCTGCTAGGCCTGCTGCTGCTTCCACTTCTGCTGATCTCAGTGCCGTGCCACCACCTGACTACAATGAAACTTACAAGAAGGCAAAAGCAGCTGATGCTAAAGCAATGAATATCCTAGCTCAGACAATGTCTGATGAGATATTCCAAAAGCTGGCTGAATGTACCTCAGCCAAAGCTATGTGGGATTCCCTCAACCACATAGTTGCTGGTTCAGCTGATGAGAGGAAGGACAGGAGATCCAATCTTACCTCTCAGTATGAAAATTTCAAGAAGGATGATGCTGAAGACATTGACACAATGTACACAAGACTCAGTTCAATAATAAGTGAACTGAGGTCTTTGGACAAGGAGATAACTTTGTCAGAAGTAAATGACAAGATCCTGATGTGCCTTCCCATCTCTTGGGACTCAAGGATATGGCCCATCAAGGATGGAAGAAACACTATGGAACTCTCCACAAAAGCTCTGTTGGGAAAGCTCAAGTCATATGAGCAAACTCTAAAGAGCAGAGCTGCTGCAAATGAAGTAAAAACTCCTACACCTACAAAGAAAGAGCACTCTCTAGCTCTTAAGGCGGCTGAGACTTCTGAAGGAAGTCAATCAAATGAGGAGTTACTGGCACTCATTGCCAAGAGGTTCTTCAACATGGGAAGAAGAGATCTCAGAAAGAAGTTCTCCAAGCATGAGGACAAACCAAGGTATGACAAGACTCCATCTAAAGAAATCATTTGTTATGTTTGCAGCAAGCCTGGACACATTGCTCCAGATTGTCCAGAGAAGAAACACAAGGAGAAGAAACATGAGAAAGAGTACAGGAAGCACCACTCCAAGTCCTCATCACACAAATACAAGAAGAAGGACAAGGGATTTGTGGCTGCTACCTGGAGTGAAACAGAAGAGGAGACCTGCTCCTCTAGCTCCAGTGATTCAGAAGAAGAAGAAGAGAAGAAAGCCAAAGAGGTCTGCCTCATGGCTATTGATGCCTGCAGCTCTCTGTCAGCTGCAGAGAATTCTAAAGAAGAAGGAGACAATGAAGAAGATTCCTTTATGGAGGACCAGGTAATCGACTCATTTGATTTCTCATCTCCTGAGTTCAAATTAAAATTTAAAACTCTATGTTTAGATTTACTATTGTCTGAAAAAGAAATTAAGTCACTTAGATTAAAGATAATGGAACTAGACATGGAAAGTACTGAAATAATTAGATTAGAAAAGGAATTAGAAAGCTCAAAAGAAGAAGTAACATTCCTAAAATTAGAACTAGCTAAATCTAAGAGATTGGAAGAACAATTAAATGGCAGAAGCCTTAAATTATCTGAAATAACCTGTATAGCAAACACTAGGGTTGGTAATGATAAACTAGGCTTAGGTGCTACACCCAGTGAACCCATCCTCCTCACAAAGGAGAGATTTAGCACTCCAGTAAAATTTGTTTCTGAATCAGGAATAAAGAATACTGAGGAAATTGAAAAATGCAAGAAAATTCAGAATAAGATTAAGAAAGAGAATAGAAAAAAAAAATTCTAGCTTTACAAAAATCGTCGAACATTAATCGACGATCGTCAAACCAATCGTCGAACGTCTATCGACGATCGCTGAACACCTTCACCAAGTATGATATCTTCGGTGCAGGAGATCGACGATCTCATCTTGAGTCGTCGACCAGTGATCGACGATCGTTGAATCCAGAATATAGCACTACTACAAATGATCAACGATATGGCTTGCGATCGTCGACCGTGGATCGACGATCTGGACTCAAGCTGGAAAATAAATTCCAAACTTCCAGAATTGCAAATCCCAATCACTACCCTAGGATGTTTAATCCTTCAACTGAATGGATTATCCCACCTAGGAGATCACACCCTTTAGAATATAAATCTAAGCCTGCAAGATCTTTTATATCTAGTTTTTCTTTTGTGAAGAATACTGGACCCAAGGTAACCTGGGTCCACAATGTATAACTGTTCTTTCTGCAGGTAAAGACCTATCCAGTCATACATGACAAATGGTATCTGGATAGTGGATGCTCAAAGCATATGACAGGAAAGAAGAAGAATCTGTCAGGGTTCAAAGCCAAGCTGGGACCAAGAGTTGTATTTGGTGATTCCAGCTGTGGACAGACTGAAGGGTATGGCAGCTTCACCATAGGAGCTGTAACATTCAAGAAGGTTGCGTATGTCTCCGTACTAAAGCACAACCTAATCTCTGTAAGCCAAATGTGTGATGCTGGGTACAAGGTATGGTTTACTGACACTGCTTGTAATATTGCTTTAAATAACACTGTTGTGTTAGTAGGTATTAAAATTGGTAATGTTTATGTTGTAGATTTTAACTCATCCAAATCTGAAATATGCTTGTTTAATGAAGTAACCAGTAATAATACCCTTTGGCATAAGAGACTTAGTCATGTAAATTTGAAAAACATTTCTAGGCTGGCTAAATACAATCTTGTAAGAGGCTTACCTTCTTGCCCCTACAAGAAGGAAGGCCTTTGCAAAGCTTGTCAATTAGGTAAGCAAACAAGAAATAGCTTTAAATCAGTCAATAAAAGTGATTCTCCCAGGATCCTGTACTTGCTACATTTGGATTTATTTGGTCCTATTGCCGTACAGAGTCTTGGAGGAAAGTCTTACACTCTAGTAATTGTAGATGACTTCTCTAGGTTCACTTGGGTATTCTTCTTGAGTACTAAGGCTGATAACTTCAAGGTTCTTACAGATTTTCTAAAGTGTATACAGAGTGAGTATTCTACTCAGATTGCCTTGATCAGAAGTGATCATGGTACTGAGTTTGAGTCTCTTCTTATGCAAGAATTCTGTGAGAAGGAAGGTATCAAACATAGCTTCTCTGCTCCTAGAACTCCTCAACAAAATGGGGTAGTTGAAAGGAAAAACAGAACCCTAATTGAAGCTGCAAGTACATTGTTGGCAGATGCTAACATGCCTCTGTCCTTTTGGGCTGAAGCAGTTAGCACAGCTAACTATGTATTGAACAGAAGTCTGATACATAAACTTAAGGGTAAGACTCCCTATGAATTACTTAAGCAAGTGAAACCTAAAATAGACTATTTTAGAGTATTTGGCTGTGTTGCTTTTGTTCATAACAATAACAAAGAATACCATAGAAAATTTGAGGCAAAAGCTTCAATGGGAGTTTTTCTAGGATACTCTCAAGTAAGCAAAGCCTATAGGGTCCTCAATAAATCCTCTCTTAAGATAGAAGAGTCTGCACATGTCACTTTTGATGAGACAGTCATGTATTATAAGGAGAAGGACTCTTCCTCTAATAGTACAGTGCAAGTCCTAGGAGTAAGTAAGGATTTGGAAGGTTTGAGACTCACACAGGAGAATCATCCCCAACAAACTCCTCAGGCTGCTTCTTCAGATTCTGAATCTGATGTAGAACTTCTTCAAGTTAAAGCACCTGCTCCAACAGTTGATCAAATTCCACATAAGGAATCAAATCCTGAAACTGTTGAAGATCAGATCATTGCTGAACCTACTGATCTTGTCACACTTAGAGATCATCCTGTATCTCAAGTGATTGGAGACATTTCAGTAGGAGTCCAGACAAGACATCAACTCAACAAAGATGTGATGTTTGCTTGTTTCCTTTCTCAGGTTGAGCCCCTAACCATTAAATATGCTGAGCTTGATCCACACTGGATTATAGCCATGCAAGAGGAACTTAACCAGTTTGAAAGATGTAAAGTTTGGACTTTGGTTCCAAGACCAAGAGGCCAACGGATCATAGGCACCAAGTGGGTGTTTAGAAACAAGCTTGATGCTCAAGGCATAGTAGTTAGAAATAAGGCTAGGCTAGTAGCTCAAGGCTATAGACAGGAGGAAGGCATAGATTATGATCAGACCTTTGCCCCTGTAGCTAGACTAGAAGCCATTAGAATTTTCCCAGCCTATGCTGCCTATAAAAGATTTAAGGTCTTCCAAATGGATGTGAAGAGTGCCTTCCTCAATGGAGATTTAAAGGAAGAAGTGTTTGTTGAACAACCACCAGGGTTTGTTTCATCAACCTTACCCACTCATGTGTTCAAACTCCAAAAGGCTCTATATGGACTTAAGCAAGCTCCTAGAGCTTGGTATGAGACCTTAGCAAATTTCCTTCTAGAACACAAGTTTGTGAGAGGTGTAGTAGATAGAACCCTATTTATTAGACATCATAAGGTCTCACAACTGTTAGTTCAAATCTATGTAGATGACATTATATTTGGTTCTACTGATCCCAAACTATGCAAGAGGTTCTCTGAACTAATGCACTCCAAGTTTGAGATGAGCAGTATGGGTGAGTTATCCTATTTCCTTGGTCTCCAAGTGAAACAGTGTGTTGATGGTATCTTCATTTCTCAATCAAAATATGCCAGAGAGCTGGTTAAAAGATTTGGAATGTCTGATGCTTCATCAATGAGCACACCTATGGCCTCAAATGCAGTTATTGATTCTGATGTCAATGGCAAGTCTGTTGATCAAAAGAACTATAGAGCCATTGTTGGTTCCCTGCTGTATTTGACTGCAAGTAGGCCTGACATAATGTTTGCTACATGCCTATGTGCTAGGTTTCAGGTCAACCCAAAGGAATCTCACTTAACTCTTCTCAAGAGGATCTTGAGATACCTTAAGGGATGCCCTAACTTAGGACTGTGGTACCCAGCTGAGTCAGGATTTGAATTAATTGGATATTCAGATGCTGATTATGCTGGCTGTAGAGTTGACTGGAAAAGCACCTCAGGGACCTGTCAGTTCCTGGGAGAGAGACTTGTCTCTTGGTTTTGCAAGAAACAGGCATCTGTGTCTACTTCAACTGCTGAGTCTGAGTATATAGCAGCAGCTAGTTGTTGTTCACAGATCCTGTGGATTCAAAATCAGCTAGTGGATTATGGGTACACACACTCAAAAACAAAGATTCTGTGTGACAGTACCAGTGCAATATCAATTGCTCAAAATCCTGTGCACCATTCCAGGACCAAGCACATTGAGATTAGACATCATTTTCTGAGAGATAATGTGGAAAAGAACAAGATAGCAATGGAATTTATATCCACAGACCTGCAGAGAGGAGATATTTTCACTAAGCCCCTTGATGAACAAAGGCATTTGTTCTTCCTGAACCAGCTTGGTATGATTAATGGTTCAGAGTAGTGAAAATTTGGATAGTTTTGTTTTCTGTCTAAAATCGTCGAACGACTGCTCGACGATCTTCGACCAGGTCAGAACTATCGTCGACCAACGGTCGACGACAGCTCATTCGGTAGTAAGGCAGAAATCGTCGATCAACCGGTCAACGATCTCTCCTTAGGTATCTATCGTCGACCAATGGTCGACGACAGATTTTCTGTGCTGTGTGGAGAATCGTCGACCATCATATATTGATCGACGATCGTGGTGATTGCTTGTAGTCGGTCGATATTTGACGATTAGTCAAACATTGACTATCGTCGATCTTTATTCGACAACCGATTTTATTCCGGGATCGACGATCGCAGATTTGTTTCTAATAGTCGATTTAGGTCTGGAGATCGTCGTCCTTCCGCTCCGTCTTTTCATATTCCATCTTCTGGCTTAGAATTCGCTCTCGAACTCTAATCCCGCGCGATTCTCTTCTCCCCTGCTTTGCTTCTCGATTCGCCATTTTCTCTCAAATCCTATGGCGATTCCTTCTGCTGTTCTCTTCGGAATGAAGTTCGACACTGGCTTCTGTGTCGACTTCGATTCTTTCAGCCGATGTGATCAACCCATCCAAGCCATTCTGAAGCTATGTGAAGATCAAGGCCTAAAGAAATTTATGTCATTCTCACCAAAGATCAATATACCAGAGATTCGAGAATGGGTATATACCTCGTCTTCCAGCGACGAAGCGATGTCTGGAAAGATAAATTGAGAGGAGGTCATTCTGACTCCTGAAGTTTTGACTGAGCTGTTTGGACTGCCAACCGGAACTGATGACTATGAGCAAACTGCAGAAGAGTATGGCCGCATGCTAACTGTGATGGGCCATGCTGAGGGTATTCCAGCTAAGTTGCTAAAGATAAATCTGGCTCCATAGTATAAGTTTCTGGCCGACCTGGTGGGCAAGGTCGTTTTGGGAAAACATTCTGCTCATGACAACATCAACAGGCAACAGTTTGCCCTGATGTCAGCTTTGGTGAATAAGGCACAGATTGCCTGGGGAAAAGTTCTGTTTGAACTAATAAGGAGAAAGAACAATCAGAAAGAAGTAAATCTTGCCAGGGTGTTGGGTGTGTTTCTATATGTGAAAGCACCCCTGCTGCTTGTTTCTGCACCCTCCGCAGTCAACGCCAGCAAGAGGTTAGACCCCTCTCTCTTCAAGAAATCTCAGAGACTTATCAAGAAGTCAGCCAGGGTTGATCCTAACCCTCAATCAGACACAAGGGCTGATTCAGCCACTCTCCAGCTTGCTGGGGAAGGCTCAGCAATCCCTTCATCCTCCCTCTTTACCCCTGCATCCTCATCTCCTGCATTACTTTCCACACACCCTGCAGTGCCACCACAACTTGCATCTCTCATTCCACCTGCATCTCCATCCCAGTCACCAACACCACAACATCTGGCAGCTTCAGCCAGTGTTGACATGGTGACTGCTACCATCCTCACGCACCTCTCTCAACATGAATCCCACACTCATGTTGATGTTCACCCATCTCCACGTGATTCCTTTGATCATGTGGTAGATCATACTGCTTCCATTCCATCCACCTCTACATCATCAGCATTTCAGATAACTCCTGAATTGCTTGCACATGTTGTAGAGCTCATCACTCCATCCATCCAAAAAATGATTGAGGCTGCCAATGCCCCTCTCATTGCATCCATCAAAGCCCTTACTGAAGCCATCAAATCATTTCCACCCTCTGCTGAGCCCTCTTCAGTAAGATGCATGACTCCAGTTCCCACTGAAGTCATGCAGGGGGAGATGTCTATTGAAGTGGTCTCTGGTGATGCCTTGGCCCTTCAGGACAACTCTTTTCTTCCCCTCTCAGCAATTATAGGAGAATCTCAAGAGCTTCCAAAGCATCCAGAAGGTAAATCACTTCCTCTAAAAGTTATAATCAGGATTTTAAATTGATATCTTTATCTAACAAGGACATTCACTCCCTAGTGAATCAAGCTTCTGATGAAGAAATTCCTGAAAAAGATAATGAAGTAGTCCCCATGGACATTGGTGAAAAATCTCCATTGAACACTACTGATACAGAAGTAGTGGTTCAACAATTTGAGAATGTTGCTGCTCAATCTGATGGTATAATGTTATTTAAAATTCTATTTAATTCACTCCAACTTGGAGTTAACTTCTTATTCCTTCCTATCTCATCTCAGCTGCTGATGATCCTGCATCAGTATTGCAAGATGTTGCTGCAAATTCCATTGAAGATTTGGAATCCTATCTTAACCTAGACTGTGAGTCCTCACTCACATCTACTCCTCTTGTTCCTTCTTTTCAAGAGAAAATGGTCTCTTATAGACCTGAGTACCTTGATGACCCCTTGGTCAAGGACTCTCTCTTCTTTTCCTGTATAGCACTCCTCGTGTGTCTTGCAGAGGTGTCTATCCCTGATGTCGCTAAACATCTAGAAGGAATTATAACTTCCTTCCTAGATGCAAAGTGGTATCCTGTGTAGATCTTCAGGTAACTCTATCAATTACCTGTTGTTGCTCACCTTGGGGGGAATATTTTATTCCCACTTGGTTGTTAACCTATCTTTCTCTGTATGCAGGCACAATCAACACTGCTGCTGCTGCTGCTGCTGCTGCTGAAGAAGCTGAGGCCGTGCTAGCTTTACCAGAAAAAGCCTCCAAGATGACTGAAAAGGAATCAAGCTCAGGTACTCTAAACCTAGAACAATTTATAGCCTTTGTGGCTGAGAATATTGCCTCTAAGTACATTGAAGGGTTGGCTAATTATCATTTGGATTCCCTAGCCATCTCTCTAGAAAAAGCATCTGCTCCTGCAGATATTGTCATCTTTTCTCCTCCTATCCTTACCTATCCTCTATCCATTCCTTCTACTGCATAACTGGTCCCCAGGATAGTTCCTGACTTGTATCCTAAATCAGATCTCTGGAAGAGCACTCCAAATGTTGATCTTGATGCCCTCCTTGAGCAAGATGCCATTGAGGAAGCAAGAGAAAGAGAAGATAGAGAGAAGCAGAAGGCTGAACATGCTATAGCTGCCAAGGATATCCCAAATCTAGACTTTGATGATTATGCCGGCAGAACCTCATCTCACTCCTCTGATGATGATGACTCTGAGGACTCTGATAGCTCCCAGAAAAATAAAAAGGCTGTCTCCAAGAAAAGGAAAGCATCTGCTCCTCCTACTGCCAATCCAGACAAGGATGTTCCATATTTCATTCTGAAGGGAATTGATCCCAAGAGCAAAGAATTTCGACCCTGGATGAGGCTCTCAAAGAATCAGACAAGAGAGAAAAAGAGATCAAAAAGATATGACATCCCTATTCAGAAATTCCCCCCCAGAGGTCCTCCTCCACCTCCTGGTGCTGGAGCCTCTGGAAGTCTCTCTTCTGCCCCGTCTGCAAGATCAGCCAGCTCTAACATTCATCAGTCCTACCAGAGAAGGAGTAATCAAAGCCAGGGAGGCCAAGATATATCAGGACAAGGAAGAAAAAGAAATGACAATGTTCTCATGGAATAAATAAAGGAGATGACTTTTCAGCAACCTACCTTCTCTCCTCCTCCCTCTCCTAAAAAGAAAATTCCAGAATGGAAACCTTCTCCTCCCAGGAAAGGTCCATCCTCCTCTTCAAGGAAATCTGCTGATTCTGAGAAAGCTGAAACAAAAGAAAAAAGAATGGTCTATTCAGAGAAATCCAACAAGAAGTTCATTGAACTTGCACCTCCCAGATCTCTTTATGCTGAAACTAATCCTAAGGAGGCTGCACAAATTCCTTCTGACTCAAGCAAAATAGCCACAGCTCTTCAAAGGAACATGGAGATTGCAGCTCAAGCTGATACTAACAGACCATCCTCTCCATCAGATATGACTGAATCTGAAAGAATTGCCTCTATGGCAAGATTTAAGGAATCTATTGCACTGAGCATGATGGAGAGAGCCAAAGCTCAAGGACTAGACCCTACAGCGTATACAACCATGTCTGAATTCAGAGAAAAGGAACTCAGCAAAATTCAAGTAAACTCTGAAATTTTCAATACTGAAGAATACATGAGGTTGCACCCTGCTGCAGTTCTACCCAGCTATGCCGAAAAGAAAATTATTGGTGAACACGATCTAATGCTATCCAAAAGACAAGCAGCAAATCCAAACAGAGAAATTATCTTCAAACCAGCTGTAATCCCTAAGAAATCATCTGATGCTAAAACCTCTGATAAATCTGCTTGATACTTTAGTTCTGCTGATTTATGGTTTTATGTTTTCCTGTGGATTGCCTGTGATTTAAATTTTTGGTTAATATCTGCTTTTGTTACTGTGTGCATTACCTTTTAGATCGAATTGGATAACATAACCTAAATAGGGGGAGATTGTTGGTACCCTAGATGTGATTTGGCTTATGTAATCCCTTTTCCTATCCCTCTTGATCCATATAACTATATATGATCATGTTTAGACTTTGTTTAGTCTCCCTAGGGCAGTTTATATCTGACCTAGAGCTTAGAATAGAAGTTGTAGAATGAATCTTTAGTTAAGGCTCTTTTTCCGTTCGACCATCGTCGAACGAGGCCTCGCGATCGTCGATCAGTGGTCGACGATAGCAGGGCTATAGAATCGTTGAAGTCAAGACAATTATCGTCGACCGATGGTCGACGATCTCAGAGCAAGCGTATTATGCTCTGAAGGTTGGTCGACGATCTGCTATCAGCAGTTCGACGATCGTGGTCTTGTTTCACGATTTCTGTCTCGCAGATCTTTGCCTTAATCGTCGACATCATGAGATGGTCGACGATATCTGTCTCGACAGATCTCTGTCTTAGTCGTCGACATCATGAGATGTTCGACGATTTCTGTGATAACAGATTTTCTGCTTCAGTCGACGATATCTTGAGCTGGTCTACGATTTCTGGTTGACGATTTCTGTTTCGACAGATTTCTGTTTTCAGTCGACGATCTGTTAGCTAGGTCGACGATCATCGAACCCCTGTTCGACGATTTCTGTCTGCCTTTAACAGTTTGTATTTATTTTATTCCTTGGTTTATTTCCAAGTGTTTTAACGTGTGGTTAGAAAGATTTTCTGAAGAATGTTTTTGCTAATTTATGGCTTAAATTCAAATGAATTACTTACCAAATATGTCAAGCATAAATTACGGGACTTCGTATTTTGATAAAGCATTTTTGTCTTATTATACAAAATATATTGCCAGGCTGTATTCTAGCCGTTGGCGGTGTATGCTATTTCCAAGAACGATAAATCTTTATGCTGAGATATTTTCCTATTCATTTATTTCCTTATTGGGACTGACAGAGAGCATATAGGTCATTCTATTCCTATTGCTATATTCTATTTTGAGATAATCTGTTGCAGGGCTCGAGAATTCAAATCAATAGAGCCGTTCCAAAAGATAAACGAGAAGACATATTTAAGAGAGATTTTTTCTCAGAATAACAAGTAGTAACAGTAACAGAGAGTTTTTCAGTGTGCTGCATTCTTTCAAGCTTCTCTAGAGCAACTCTTCACAATCTCACAATCAGAAGAAGAAAAGTTTTCCTGAAGCAAAAGTCCAAAGCAATCCATTTCATTCTCAAGTCTCCTGAGCATCTGCTTAGAGTTTTTCAAGACTTCAGAAGGAGCTCCAGATCTGCTTCACGTGCTCCAGAATCTGAAGACCTGATAAAAATCAGTCTACAGATCTCTGAGGATTTAGTTTCAGTTTATCTGAAACTCCTTCATCCTGAAGCAAAGGCTTTCCCTGGACTTTCACTGAGCCAGGGGGAGACTTTGATTCTTTAGAGAATCCACAAGTCTTCTCTAATCTGTATTAACAACAGAGAAGACAATCTAACCCTCTCAACCCCTTTGTAAAAAGAGTTTGTTCACATCTCTTCAAAAGTGAACGTTGGTGACAGGGCACCTTATCAACAACCTGTGGTTGAGCATCCTTATCAAAAGCTCAAAGGGTCTGTTTGATCTACCTGAATCAGATCATTGGTGGCAGGGCACCTTAGCAAAAACCTGTAGTGGATTCCTACCAGGGTGGTAGAAGAGTGGAGTACCTATTAAGAGGGAACCACTATATATCCTGTGTCTCTCTGGTTGTTTTTGTTTAATTGTCTTTTCTGTGGCTGTGATAGAACTACCTAGGATTGCTAGTTGCTGTGATAGGTTTATAGTTAATCTGAAATTTCAGTTAACTCTCTTACTTATGCACTTCACTGTGTTAGGCTCTTAGGGTTCAAGTATCAGATTATTTTATTCCGCAAATCAACTCCAAGGGAGCTGACTAGTTATTCATAAAATTTGAATACTCTATTCACCCCCCCTCTAGAGTAGTTTACAACTTATCCCCTCACTTTCACCATACCTCCCTTGGGCTAAGTATCTTTGATATTGCCATGTTATTTCCGTCCTAGCTGGGTGCACAATCCCTAGGGCATCAATATTTGACATGGGGTTCCAACCTGAAACCTGTTGATATACTCCATACTTTAAGCCCTCCGAGTCATATTTAGGACAACTTTATCCGGGTCAAAATGTTTTAAATCCCAACTAGGTCTCTTTTGAACTTAAATTCCTATCCAATTCTTGGTGTTTGTCCCAATGGTTTTCTCCAGGTTATCGTGTTATTGGTACGAGGGTTGAGTTTAAGTATCTTCTACCATTTTGCTATTAGATTATTGGCCTCTATTCTTCTTAAGGCAGTCCTACCGGTTTGAGTAATCCTTGATATGGACCATAAGGTCGCCTGAGTTTATGTCTTAGGTTGTCATTCTCGTGTTAATCTCCTCCTTTATTCTCATTAGGTATCTCCTTACCTTAACCAAGTTCATACCGAAGGTCTATTTCTGACTAGGGCATACTATAAGTTGTCATGGTTAGTCAAGAGTCCAAGTGGGTTGAGTCTAACTCGTTGGCTAGAGCACTATAAGAAGAGATCTTCGCATCCGGAGTTGCTCCCTGTTGGGGCAGGATTTGTCGTAGGCTACAAAGAAGAATTCCAATTAATGAAGAAGTGGACTTTTACATGTTATTTCCCTTATGGGAACACCACTGCTTTCGCTGCTAGTTTGTCCTCAAACTAAGCTCACGTTGGGATGACCCAGGGTTAGTGTACTTAGTGGACTTCTACCTTTTTGATCGAGGTTTCCTCGGATACCACTTGTAAGACCCCCCCCCCTTTTTTAAACCACAGGGTTCTTGGCCCAGAACCTCCGCTTTGTAGTGACACCTTCACACACGGGAAGGTCGCCACTACAAAATGCCGATCCTGCCGACCTATGCGATCACAAGATAGTAGAAAAATAAAGAAGAAAGCAAGTCCACATCAATCACGTGTAAAGAAAATAGTCTCCACGAAGGGAGTGTCCACAGGTATAATAAAGTACAGAAGTTATGGCTCATGCCTGATACATCAAAATCCTCACTATATATCTCACTCGTAGCGGAAGAAAAACTAATAAACTACTAGCGATTGGGACTCACAGTCCCAGCTTTCTAAACTCCAGTACTAGACTGTCCCACCTCCAAGCGTGCCGACCTCTAGGGCTACTCCTCCATGCTGGGCTCCACGGTCCCCTAAAATGATGTGATTCGAAAACCGTTAGTCTAAAAGACGCAGTCCTATCATCCCCCGCACCTTCCCCCATGGCTCCTAGGCACCGAGCGAGGAGGAAGAAAGGAGAGGACATGATAGTGGAGAATAACCAATGCAGGTGACGGCGGAACTAGACTAGCAGTTCTATAAGTATGTACAGCAGTAATAAAAGTAAGAAAGACTAAACAATAAATAAGTAACCTTAACTTATATAAAAACACATAAGCTAAGGGGTCTTCTGTAAGGCCCCTATCGTATAAAAAATATCATACCAATTTATACAATAGAGTGTCGGTTTTCTATCAAGCATACATATATATTTTTTGAATAAAAACCTTAACTTATAAGAACGCTCGCATAAACTTATAAACCATGGGGTCGTTTTGCAGGTCCTCTTGTATAAAGCGTCCCATACCACTTTATACAATATGTGTCAGGGTTGTATGCAATTGTTATGCTATGATATTCAATTATGCCATGATATGAACATGTAAGTGCAACATACCCACTCGACTTTGTGTACACAGACCTTTAGTTCCCCCTTTCTGGAGCCGAACCTCCCAGGATACCCCCGTAGTGGCAAACAAGAATGGTGGGTTGGGCCTCACCCACCTCTAAACCGGTAATTGCACCACCAGTAAGACCTATCATACGCATCAACGATGGTGCACTAAGCGAAGTGCTTGCATACTCTTGCTGGCTAGCGCACCAGACTTTAATGGCAAGTGCAAAACCACACTTGCCGAGTAAACGTAATGGCGTCGGTACAACAACCCTCAAATACTGAAGACCCACCACTTTATACTTTAGGCACATGCAACCTTAATGTATCATCCACCGAGCCAAAGCTCCCTGGACTATCCCGTCCATCACAACCAACAACTGAGCCAAAGCTCCCAGGACTATCCAGTCTGTCACAATCAATTACTGAGCCAAAGCACGCCGGGCCAACCTGCCCATCACCAAAATCCCCGAGGCTAAAGCCCGTGTGAACCAACCTAACATCCTGAGACATCGAGGTGAGTGAAAGTGAATCCCTATTTATGCTAGTAACTCTTGCAATACAATTTTGCGTGCAGTTTAGGTTAGCCTAGGACTGCCCTCGGCATACCCCGTGAAGGGCTCTCAAAGGGCACTAGGAACTACGATGGGCTGAAGCCCAAAGCTCCCTTTCACAGGACACTTATTGTAATTGGTTAATACATGATTCCCGATCTCTTAGTATTATCTTGGATCTAATCGTAGTTTGTTAAGACTCTTTCTCTCACCGCACGGGAAAGACGATGTTTTGTTGACCCCGAGCACCTCTTAACACTAGTCAAATCTCCCACTCCTCATCACAACTCCCGATGATGCACTCATTTAACATACCAGATCAACACACCATCTAAACTTTCTTGGTTCATCTGCACCTTATCATGATTTTTGTAGTTTTAATAAACGCATTCCATCCCAAGCTGCATGATCTATACAATGGGAGGTACTCAAAATTATCATCCAATATCCCGATAATAATTATAGGGGGTCTACCATGCCTTGATTAGCCTAAATCAAGAATTTAATAATTTTCCTAATTTACTTGTTAATTAAATTAATTTTCCTAATTAATCCAAGACCAAAGTTTGAACATGAAGTACCCCTTTTAGACATGCAAAAGCTCTAAAAAATTTATGAGAATTACATGATGACTATTGAATACCAAAATAAGAGTCTCCCAACTTTTTCAGGAAGGTTTAGGCCTATAAATATAATTTTAAATACAACCACTACAAGAAAACAAGCTTTTAGTGACAAAATATTTGTGACAAAATATTTTTCGTCACTAAAAATATACTTTTTGTGACGAAATTAAAGGCTGGCCACTAAATTATGATTTTCATATAATTAGTGACTAAAATAAATATTTGGTCACTAAAAATATTATTTCTGTGACAAAAAAATTATTTTGTCACAAAAAATTTTTTTGTAACGAAAATATATTTAGTCACTAAATAGGACTACTTAGTGACAAACTATATTGGCCAATATAGTTTGAAATTATAATTAAAAATTTGAGATTATGCGCGTATTTTATTTTGGAACACAGTTTGGTTTCTTCCCCTATCTTCCCTAAGCCACTAACCGTGCTTCCTATTTCATTTCTTCATTTCCCAAACCCTAAGTTCCTGATCCCTCTCGACGACGGCTGCTCGATACCCTAAATCCTTCCCTCAGCTAGCTCAACAGTTCACTCAGCTACCCTAAATTCCTCCCTTACCCAAGTTGTTGGACATTCATTTCCAATTAATTAGCGACTAAATTTAATTTTCGGTCAGTAAAAATTTTTTTTTAGTAACCAAACAAAATATTACGTCACAAAAAAGTTATTTTTAGTAACCAAATTTGATTTAGTGATTTATTCACTAACATACTAACTAAGGCTTTGTTTGGCCCCGCCCAAATTCCAAATAAGTTGCCCCAAAGGAAAAAAATGAGGCAGATTTTTATTTCGGCCCGCGCTGGAATTTGCGTAAAACCCGCGAAATCCGCTGCACTACCCCGCGCCAAACGAAAAATAAAGCAGATTTCTGTCGATCCGCTGCCCTAACCCGCGCCGTTCTTCCTCATCGCTCTTCTCTTCCTGCATTGGAATACTGCTCCTTCCAGTGGTCGCTCCCGTTCGCCATTCACGGAGTACCTCTCCTTCCAGCGCCATTTTCCGGCGAGAAGTAGTTGTATTCTTGCAGATCTATTTTCGGTGACGAAGTTGAAGAAGTTCCTACAGGCGAGATCTCCTTCTTCCCTCTCCATCTTGGTTGTTCTTCTTCCCTCCTTTGCAGGCCCTGCTAATTTATTTTTGGTTTTTTCAGAGCCCATTTCTTCCTTATTTCAACTTCCAGCGGATCTATTCCCAGTTTTTTTTTCACGACCTGGGCATCGATTTGTGCTTGGTTAGTGCTTGATCAGTAAGTGCAGTCCTCTCTGTAAGAATTTTTATTTCATTTTGCTTTATTTGTGCTTGGAGAAATAAGTCCTCCTAAACGGAGCCTTAAACATGTAATCAGAAACCATTGAGCAGGATGAATAACAAACTAATTTTAGTTTTACATAGGATGAAAGCATCCTGTATAGGCTTCTACTTTTTCCGCCATGCAATCAGAAACCATTGTGCAGGATGAAAAACAAACTAATTTTCCCACTGGTCTTACGTTTACAAACAATAGAAACTTATATTTTGGTTTTACAAAACTGAAATCAGCAATTCACGTAACACTCAGTTAGCTTTCTTGGTTTTGATTTCAGTTTCATGGCTGGGCAATATGAGATTTAGTTCTTAAATTTCATATTTGATTTTGTTTAAAAACTTCTTTTGTCGGAATCCAGTTTTCTTTTTTGTTTTGAGATTGTTTTATTTTGTTCTCCCCTTTCACAGTCAATTCGGCCTTTGTTTCCTACCTTGGGCCTCACTTCACCGTGGCAAATGTATGAGCTCACCTTCAACTCTTTTTTTCTTTGTCTAGTTTGGTTTAGATCTTCGATAGTTCTTTGTACAGTTTGTTTTAGGGAAGGAGAAGTGAGAACAAATAACAATAGTTCTATGATCATTATTTCTGTTTTTTTTTCTCTGTACAGTTTCTGATTGCAAACATAATTTTTATAATCCCAAATCTGGAATTATGTTTCCATTAAAAGAAAGACATAACAAACTTGTTAGTAGTATGTGTTGTACTGCTGTGGGTATTGGTCTTATGAATATGTCAAGAAAATTGGCACTAACTCTATTTCCCTTGTGCAAAATTAGTATACAATAAATTAGCATATAATACCTTCCCTGTGCAAAATTATTATATAATAAATTATAAAATTTACCAACGAAAATTGAACATATTTCATAGTGATAGAACAACATGATAATTTGGGATTATAAATAAGATATTTACCTTGTTTATCAACCCATCATCAATCACAGTAGTACATTATAAATAAGATAAATGTGAGTAGCAAATATAAATATTGTTTTGTATAAAACAATAAGATTTGTTTTGTACATTATGCTTTATATAGGATATTGAAATGCCTTGCACTAATAATGTACATTTAGTGCGGGGGAATCAAAAGTTCGAATGGTCAAAAGAGTGCGAGGATTTTTTATTATTTAATATGAAACACTTGCTCCCAAAATTGATTTTTGACAAAGGCCATTACTTTTCTCAATTCAAAATTGTGTCTTTATGAACCTTGTAATGTCATCTCCTATTCAAAATTGTGTCTTTATAAACCTTATAATGCCATTACTTTTCTCAATTCAAAATTGTGTCTTTCAGAGCTCGACTCACTCAAACTTTTGTTCGTCTCCATGTTGCATTGAATTCTGTGTTTTATGCTTGTGCGAAGGAATTTCTTCACAGATTCGAGCGGAAGTAGAAGCAGATATGAGCATACGTTTTCAAGAAATGGAGGACAAAGTGGCTCAGAGAGAGGCACGAATGGAGGAAAGAGAAGCACTTATGGAGCAAATGGAGGCACGAATGATGGCATTCATAGAACAAAGACAAATAGAGGATCAGATGGACAGTACTAACTAGAGAAACTTTGGCTAATTATGAATTTTTTAATATTGAATCCTTCTACTTTTTGTACTAGGATAATTATCATAGTTGATTCACTTATCCTTTCATTCAATTGTCTGAGACAGCCAACTCCTTCAATGGTTCTTTATCTTTCGCTTTATTTTTAAGTTGTCATAACACATAGTAGATTTTATTTCTCTCATTTACTAGCTCTATTTATTTGGAGTACTACTCTTCATGCTATTTTTTTGTATCTCACATATGGACACATACTTGAGCCTGCAACAATAGTTGCAGCTACCACATTAACAACGATTATAGCAGCAGCAATTGCAACAATAGTCCAGTAAACTTGCTGCAGAACTGCAGTGTAGTGCAGCTAACTTGCTGCAGTGCAGCTAACTTGCTGCAGTGCAGCTAACTTGGTGCAGTGCAGTCTGCTGCAGTCCAGCAAACTTGCTGTAGTGCATACACTGTAGTCCAGCAAATTTACTATAGTTAATGCACTACAGCAATTTGCTATAGTTTTGTTAATGCACTGCAATTAACTTGCTGCAGTGCATACACTGTCGTTGGGGGAGGAGAGTATGTTAATGCACTACAATTTGCTATAGTTTTGTTCCGCAGGTTGGATGAATTCATGACAGGATTCTGAGGTGGACAAGTCCATGGTATGTATGGGTGCAATCCTAGTTTAAATTTCTAGATGTTTTGCTTGCATGATAATTTGATTTCCTTTAAACTGGTATATGCAGCATCTTAAATGATAGTGATGGGGTATCATAATTTACGGCATGGGGCAATTACAACAACACCAAACGTAGCAACACTAGATGGAAAAAACACCAGATGCTTCAAAACACCAGATACCACGCATTCTCCACACCTCCATCTAAAGAAGCTTCAAAACAGCATGGGTCTCCCTCTCCCCACCTTATGAAATCTTCAAGCTACGTGTGCCATCTTTGGTACTAGATTTCTATCATTAGTTCATCCTTTCATTATAATATTATTAGATTTTCTATAAAGATAGTTGATGTAAAAAAATAGTTTTGTATAACCAATGATATTTTGGTTCTACAGGATCATTGTGTTCTTTTAGAATCTCAAGATTTACACCTCCATACAGGAGCACTTCATCACTCGAATAGTGTTTACCGTTAAAAAATAGTTTTGTATAACCAATTATATTTTATAATATTAGATGGCTAAACAATGCAAGTTTGCATTGCAGTTTGCTGCAGTGCAAGTTTGCATTGCAGTTTGCTGCAGTACAAACTGCACTACAGTGCAGTTTGCTACTGCAATCCAGTTTAGTGCAAACTGCACTGTATTGCATTTTGCTGCAGTGCAAACTGCACTGCAGTGTAGTTGCTGCAGTCCAGTTGCATGAGAAAGGGCACTCCTTTTCTCATTGGAGTGTGTAAGAAGAGATTCTTCATCATAGTTTTATTCTGAGTACACTACAATAGTCGGTTCCTTCAGATACTTGGTTTGGGAACAGTTGTTCATGGGAGTTGTTTGTGCTTTCTCATTGACCAATGTCGGTGCTCTTTCTTTCCTCTGAATCAGAGTTTCCCTCAAGCTAGTGATTGGATGTCGTTTTAGCTTGGCCATTGCCATTTTTTCTGGGACTGAATTCATGGCGCTCATTCTTGAAATTGCATTCTTGGCTGAGTTAGATGGGGCTGACTGCGGGCACTTCGTGTTTGCTCTGTGTTTTACCTTCATTTATTTACATCAATTTTGAAAGGTAGTGCTGTTTTAGAAACAACGTCTGGTACAAATTCTGCGGCATACCTGGAACTTTGCTTGTTCAATGCTCTTTGAAACCTTATATTTGGGCTTCTTGCAGCCATAACCTGCATTACTAACAGAGTTATAGAAAGCTGAGATGATGTGCATCGACTGAAGAAGGAGAAGTGGGGGAATGGGTTATGAACCCTGAGTACAAAGCTTCTATACGGCTCATCAGGAATGGGTTTGCTGCAGTGCTGCAATGCAAACTGCACTGCAGTGCAGTTTGCTGCAATGCAAACTGCACTGCAGTGCAAACTACATTGCAGCAAACTGCACTGTAGTGCAAACTGCATTGCAGCAGTGCAGTTTGCATTGCAGCAAACTGCACAGTGCAGTTTGCTGCAGTGCAAACACAGTGCACTGCACTGCAGTTTGCTACAGTTTGCTACAGTTTGCATTGCAGTGCAATTTGGTATAGTGCAAACTGCAGTGCTGTCTTGATTGTTGATACACGCCTTAGATGGTTGCTTGAGCGGGGGTCGGTGATGATTGTTGGTGTCGTTGGGGGAGGAGAGTATGTTAATGCACTGTAATTTGCTATAATTTTGTTGCGCAGGTTGGATGAATTCATGACAATACTCAACATTATATCCTTAAAATTGAAAGAAATGTACCAGGTTTTACTACTGCATTATTATTCTGAAAGTTTTTTGCTGCTTTTTAACCCACTTTTTAGTTCTCAGAGGGTGTTGTTTTCAGCAAGAGTCCCCCGAAGAAGAGCTGGAAAAAAATTGCCAACTTATCTGGTGGAGAGAAGGTAAGTATTTTATATTACACTGTTGCTATTCTCAGTTTATTTTGGTCCGTCTATTGAAGATTTTGTTTTAAGAAATACTTATATTAATTCTTTTGAATTTCACAGGAATGAACCTTGAAGCACTTGCTGGAGTTGTTTTTATTGCTGATTCTGAGGTGGACAAGTCCATGGTATGTATGAGTGCAATCCTAGTTTAAATATCTAGATGTTTTGCTTGCGTGATATTTTGATCTTCTTTAAACTGGTATATGCAGCATCTTAAATGATAGTGATGGGGAATCATAGTTTACGGCATGGGCATATATGCTGACTCTTATCGGAACCCATCCAAGTGTTCATGCGCAAGAGGAGTTATGACCATCGTATGGATGATCCAAAGCCGTTATAGCATTCGGAGCCCAAGAATGAGACACCAAATTAAGAAGGCACCGAAGAAGAAATTAAAGAGGTAAGAGAGACGATCCCATGAAGACGAAAGAGATTAATCTTCAAGAGCATATTGTTTTTAATACATTTTTTTCATGTAATGAGTGTAATAAAGATAAATGTTCCACGTATAGATTTGTATTGAGGGGTTTGGACTATATCTCTCTCACTTTCTTTTTACTATTAATAAAAAATTTGTTTGATTGTGATTCAATTCTCTTACAAAATAGATATTATATATACTATTGTCTTTTATCTTAATTGTATGTATTTGGATTCAATTTAATAGCAAATAAAAAATTTATTTAAAATATGTTTTATGAATAAATATAAAATATTAGTGACCAAATATTTTGTTATTAAATGTGACATTTAGTGACTAAAAATTTGGTCTCAATTGCATTAAATAATTAGTGGCTGAATTAATTTGGTCACAAATTGTATTTTGTGACAAGCAAGTTGGTCATTATTGCATTGAACAATTAGTGACTAAATTAATTTTGTCACAAAAAAGTATCTTTTTGTGACATGAAATTTAGTCACTAAAAAACAATTAGCAACGAAGATTCCTTTCGTCACAAAAAATACTTTTAGTGACGAAAATTAATTCGGTAACAAAAAATATTTAGTGACAAGCCTTTTGCAACCACCTTGTGACGGATTAAATTTGATCACTAAATGTCTTTAGTGACCAACCCGCAATATTTAGTGACCAACTTTTTCGTCACTAAAAGCTTGTTTTCTTGTAGTGAACCTACATTAATCATTTTAAAGAGACAAGTATTGTCAATATACTTTCAAAAATTCTGAAAAAATTCAAGGATGATCATATAGACATATAAACTCTCCAGGTCAAGTTTCATAATTTATCAGTGAATAAAGAACTGTAAACATGATTTTCTCATAGTAATCCAAGTTAACACGTTAATGCACTAAGTATATCAATTATTCATCTAAAAATTATAATAAAATCTCCATATTAACATATTGACCTAGTAACACTACTTATCAAGTTTCACAATTTTTCAACAAATAATGAGCTCTGAATAAATTTTTGTACAATTTTCCATTTTGATGAGCTTGTGAAGTATTTACTTTAAATATGTATTTAAAAATTCTAATAAAATTCATACATGAGCATATTGTTCTAAAACTTCCTCTGCCTAATTTTTTTATGACTTTCCAATGGACAATGAGTTCACAATATCCAAATAATTATGTAGGGCTAACTCATGCATTACTATGTAAGTACTAAGATTAATGTTCCAAAGTTCCCAATTAAATTTCCAAGGGTTCATACTAACCATATGACTACATAACCAAAGTTTCATCACTGTTCAATGAGTTTTAATAACTTATACTACCACTTCAAGGTTTGTGCCATAAATTAGGGTTAGGGTTTTGAGGGGTTTAACAACATCTAATCCAATATGATATCTTCTAGAGGACTCTAACTACCTTGAGTCCTCTCCACCAAATTTCAAATCATTTTAAGGTCAATTGACCGCATGCCCTTCACAAGACACCAAAAACCATCCTTAGGGTTTTGTCTTGGATCCTAGGGAAAATCTACCCCAATCCACCCCATCTTTCATGGGAGGGTGTTAAAAGTCATGCCAAGTAAGTGGCCCAAATTCAAACCTCTGTTGAGGTGATTTGGCCAACTAAACCCACAAGTGCACTTTTGACCTAAATACCCCTTATTGAGCCAACACAGGGTTTGCTTGCTTCCAACCTAAATAATCTCCAAATGAGATGAAAATTTATAAAGAGACTCATGATAACCCCATGGACCACTCACCAAAAGTTGGGAGAGTTTGAAGGTAATTTGGTCCCTTAATTAATTTACACTAGAGAAATTAAATAATTTCAAAAATTATACAAATATTGTCACCAAAAATTCTAATTTTTGGGTAGGACCTAGGTATAGAGAAGGGTGACTCATTGTCAAATTTTAAAGTCATTTGGACAAGGGATGAAGTGGGAGCACTCTTTTTAATTCCTGTCAATCCCTATGTATAGACACCACCAAAATGGGTTCCCTTGGCAAACCAATTGACCAAATTGGCCCAAATAAATTTTAAATTAAAGTAGACCCAAAAGGCTACAAATTATATGTTTTATATTTCCTCATTTAGAGCCTTTAAGTATTTTTCATTAATTTTCAAATGTGACTGTTATCATAATACAGAAAATTCATTTAAAAAGAAAAGGATTTAATTGATCAGCACGGTTCTTGATGGAAGATCCGACGGTTGAGGATCGTCTTCTTCCACCAACCGAGGTTCATGATTGGCCAAACCTGTAGCTTATTACAAGACATATTCCCGGCCACCCGACCACCTCCCTGGCCGGCCACCACCGCCTCCGTCGTGGGTGTGGCCATCACTAGGCGGCGGCACGGCCGCCGGAAGGGCGGATTCCAGCGAACCCGACCACTAAATATTTCTGAAAAACCATGGAAAAATCATTACCCAATCTGGCTCATTTGAGCCCGATTATCATCCTAAAAGATTCCTAAGATCTATCCATAGAAGAATGAGTAGAGGAGGACCTTTCTCGCGTCCTTGAGACATGTCGATTGTCGGGATGCCATGGTCGGTTGTAGCACCGCTCGATTTCTACAACTGCACAGTGGGCTTCCTCAGCTCCTTTAGGTTTTGTGGGCAAAACCACTCCTCTAAGTCCAGTGAGTCTTTTAAAATGATAAAAATGGAGGAGGGGAGGGGTCTAGCTGGTGGTGGACATTAATGCCCCTTTAAGAGCTTTTCTGCCATGGAGGCGGAGGATGAATGTGGGCTCAATACAGCCAAGAAATGGATGGAAACTCCTCTTCCCTAGAGGAGTTGAATCCAACCATAAAAGGTGGAGGGGAATGAGGCCAAGGCATTCAAGTGCCATTAATGGTCATAAAAGCCAAATTTCGTCAAAGGCTTTGGGTTAAAACGTCTACCACGTGGCACCCTACTACTGGACTGCTATTATTATTTAAATAAGTCCTAATGAAAGGACCGGGGAAAATTAATTCAACCTAGCACAATTGCCAAAAATATCCGGTTCAGCATCTTCATACGAACAAGCAAACAGGGTCGAAAATTTCTCTAAGGCAAAAGCATTGAGACAAGCCTCCACACTCAACGCCAAAATCGCCAGGAATTTTCTAAGTACAATGGCATAGAGTGAGCTTAGCTCACTCGACGCCATTCAGTCTATGGAGTTGAGTGGGCTCAACTCACTCAATGCCATAATTAAAGAAAATCCTTTTTCAGTATGATTAAATTTAGTGCACTCAACGAACTCAACGCCATTCAGCCCATGGCGTTGAGTGGACTAAGGGCACTCAATGCCCCAATCTCAAAATTCTTTCCAAGTAAGATTGTGTTGAGTGCACTCATCGCACTCAACGCCATTCAGCCCATGATGTTGAGTGGACTCAACAAACTCAACACTACGGGCTCAACATTCTTCCCAAGTAAGATGGCGTTGATTGCACACAACGCACTCAACGCCATTCAGCCTATGATGTTTAATGCAATCAACGCGCTCAACGCTCGAGCCCAAGATTCTTCCTAAGTTAGATTGCGTTGAGTGCACTCAACGCATTCATCGCCATTCAACCCATGGTGTTGAGTACACTCCACGCACTCAACGCCCGAGCCCAATAACCTGTCTAAGTAGATACATGATCTACTCGTCAAGTCGTATCGACTCACTCGATGCTTCCCAGACTTGAGTCATCTTGGCCACTTTTTAGTTGACCCCAATGGGTCCGTAACGACATATTAGCCTCCCTTAGGGTTAGAGGTTCCATGATGGGATCATGGAACCAAGTTAAAACCCTAAGGTCATGCCTAGGATTGTAATTGGGATTCTACAACTTGCAGACCAAGGTGATTTTCACTTTGAGACTTGTTCAATTGGTCTTCTTGGCTTCCTTGGGTTTTGTCCTGACATAGTCATGACAAAACCACTCTTAGGGGTCTAGTTAGAAATGGGATTTTACAAATCCCAATAAACAAAATAAAAATTTCGTCTCCGAAATTCAGGTTAGGCCTGCGGGGTTTCTACTGAGAGTAATTGAATATAACATCCCATAGGAAGTTGAATGTATACTTTACCCGAAGAGATCTGGGTACCACTGTGGTGTAAGATCTAGTGGCTCCCAGGTATGCTCCTTCTGCCCACGGTTACTCTGCAGGACCTTGACCACTAGGACCTTCTTTCGCCATAAGACCCGCACCGTTGTATTATCTATCCTTACCGGATCACAACAGACAATTTGACCAAAAGTTGTCGAGCCATCTATACCAAGAACCTGTTGTTCCGGCCGTAGTAGGGACTTCCTAAGAGAGGAGACGTGGAAGACGTCGTGCAAACCCGCTAACTCCGGTGGTAGCTCCAGCCTGTAAGCTAATGGGTCGATCTGCATCAGGATCCTGTAACACCCCATATTCCTTGGACTGAGCTTCCACTGCCTGCTTACCCGCGAGTACCATACACCAGACACATCTTCAAGAATTCACAGTCTCCATCCTTAACTCTATTTGGCAATGTCGCGCATTATAATATTTGGTCGGTCTGTCCTGGGCCTCCAACAGCCTATCTCGAATCAGTCACACCTATCCGGGTTCTCCACAAATTCCGAGTTGAGTTCCTTTGTATCATTATCCTAGATCCATGAAAGTGGAATCCTGAACCTCCACAAGAGGGTGGAGAGCTGTGTTGAATGTCGGCCGCAAGACTCGATAAGCTTGGACTTATCTTCTCTCCTTTGACGTACACTGTCCATCCTGATTTGACACGACCATCTTAAGCACCCATGATAACAGACTTCTACTCTTAAACTTCATGAAACACCCACGAGAGTTTTCTTTAGGGCCAGGGTGTCCCCAGCTACCTCGGCCATTTTGTCCTCGATGTTCCCTATATAATTGTGCCCGGAGTGGGGATGTGGAATCCTGTGTATGAATATCCCTAATTATACCCTCGAACTTCCACTCTAACTCGGGCAGTCTATGATAATTGTGCCTCTTTCTTCACTCCGAGGAGATACATGTTCTGAGATACACCATACTTCTGGTGATACATCATAGCGATTAAATTTTTTCCTTCTCAGATATTCTGAATCTTGTTACCCATCATCTAATTGTTCGTGATCATAGATAATACTCATCTTATCACCAAGTCATTGTCATGGTAATGGTACAGGTCATCATTCCAAACATGTTTTTACAAAAATTTTATCTTCACACGAATAACGTCGAATTATACCGACTTCAATCTCACTATGTTTGTTATGCTACATTCTCTAAATTAGGTCTAAGGAAACCAAAGTGAATACTAATTTACATAATAAAAATAGGACAAGTCCCCAATAAATAAAAAGGTAAGGCCCCAATAAACAAAAGGTAAGCCCCCAATAAGCAAAAGATAAGCCCTCCCTCCCTTGGGCTAATTATCTTCGATATTGTCATGTTATTTCTGTCCTAACTGGGTGCACAATCCCTAGGGCATCAATCTTTGACTTAGAGTTCTAACCTGAAACCTGTTTATATATTCCGTAATTTAAACCCTCCGAGTCACATTTACAACAACTTTATCCGGGTCAAAAATTTCCCAATCCCAACTGGGTCTCTTCCAAACTTAAATTCCTATCCGACCCTCGGTGTTTGTCCTGATGGTTGTCTCCAGGTAATCTTGTTAATGGTACGAGGGTTGAGACTAAGTGTCTTCTACCATTCGTCTATTGGATTATTAGCCTCTATTCTTCTTAACGCAGTCCTACCGGTTTGAGTAATCCTTGATATGGACCATAGGGTCGCCTTAGTTTATGTCTTAGGTTGTCATTCTCGTGTTAACCTCCTCCTTTATTCTCTTTGGGTATCTCCTTACCTTAACCAAGTTCATACTGAAGGTATATTTCTGACTAGGGAATACTATAAGTTGTCATGGTTAGTCAACAGTCCTAGTGGGTTGAGTCTAACTCATTGGCTAGAGAACTATAAAATGAGTTCTTCGCAGCCGGAAATGCTCCCTGCTGGGGCAGGATTTGCCGTAGTCTACATAGAATAATTCCAATTAATGAAGAAGTGGACTTTTACATGTGATTTCCCTTATGGGCACACCACTACTTCCGATGCTAGTTTGTCCTCAAACTAAGCTCGCACGGGAGTGACCCAGGGTTAGTGTACTTAGTGGACTTTTACTCTTCTGATTGAGGTTTCCTCTGATACCACTTGTAAGACCCCCTTTTTTTAACCACCGGGGTCTTAGGCCCAAAACCGTCGCTTTAGGGTGAAACCTTCACACCTGGGAAGGTCGCCACTACAAAACGCCGATCCTATCGGCCGATTCGATCACAAGATAGTAGCAAAATAAAGAAGAAAGCAAGTCCACAACAATCACGTGTAAAGACAATAGTCTCCACGAAGGGAGTGTCCACAGGTATAATAAAGTACAAAAGTTAGGGCTCATGCCCGATACTAAACACAGACCCCGAGCACCTCTTTACACTAGTCAAACCTCCCAATCCTCATCGCAACTCCCGATGATGCAATCATTTCACTTACCAGAACAACACACCAACATCTCAACTTTCTGGGTTCATCTGCACCTTATCATGATTTCTGAAGTTTTACTAATCGCAGACCATCCTAAGCTGTATGATGTATACAATGGGAGGTACTCAAAATTATCATCCAATATCCCTATAATAATTATAGGGGTCTACCATGCCATGATTAGCCTAAATCCAGAATTTCATAATTTTCCTAATTTACTTGACAATTTAATTAATTTTCCAAAGTAATCCAAGACCCAAGTTTGAAAATAAAGTACCCCTTTAAGTCATGTAAATGCTCTATAAAAATTTATGAGAATTACGTGATGACTATTGAATAGCAAAATCAGAGTCTCCCAACTTTTTCAGCAAGGTTTAGGCCTCTAAATCAAATTTTAAATACATCCTACATTAATAATTTTAAAGAGACAAGTACTTCCAATATACTTCCAAAAATTCTGAGAAAATTCAAGGATAATCATAAAGATATATAAACGCTCCAGGTCAAGTTTCATAATTTATCAGTGAATAAAAAACTCTAAACATCATTTTCTCATAGTAATCCAAGTTAACAGGTTAATGCACTAAGTACAACAATTATTCATCTAAAAATTATAATAAAATCCTCATATGAGCATATTTACCTAGGAACACTACTGATCAAGTTTCAAAAATTTTCAACAAATAATGAGCTCTAAATAAATTATTGATCAAGTTCCATTTGGATTATATTGTTAATTATGTACTGTAAATATGTATTTAAAAATTCTAATAAAATTCATACATGAGCATAATGGTCTAAAACTCCCTCTGCCTAATTTTTTTATGACTTTCCAATGGACAATGAGATCACAATATCCAATTAATTATGTAGGGTTAACTCATGCATTATAAAGGAAGTACTAAGATTAATGTTCCAAAGTTTCCAATTAAATTTCCAGAGGTTCATATTAACCCTATGACTACACCACCCAAGTTTCATCACTGTTCAATGAGTTTTAATAACTTATTCTACCACTACAAGGTTTGTGCCCTAAACTAGGGTTAGGGTTTTGAGGGGATTAACAACTTCTAATCAAATAATATTTCTTCTAGAGAACTCTAACTACCCTAGAGTCCTATCCACCAAATTTCAAATCATTTCAAGGTCATTTGACTACATGCCCTTCACAAGACAACAAAAAACATCCTTAGGGTTTGGTCTTGGATCCTAGGGGAAATCAACCCAAATACACTCCATATTCCATGGGATGTTACTAAAATTCATGCCAAGTCAGTGGCCCAAATTCCAACCTCTATTGAGGTGATTTGGCCACCTAAACCCACATGTGCACTTTTGACCTAAATACCCCTTATTGAGCCAACTCAGGGTTTGCTTGCTTCCAAACTAAATCATCTCCAATTGAGATGAAAATTTATAAAGATCTTCATGATGACCCCATGGACCACTCACCCAATTTTGGAGAGTTTGGAGGTCATTTGGTCCCTTAATTAATTTACCCTAGAGTAATTAAATAATTTTAAAAAATATAGAAATATTGTCCCAAAAAATTCTCATTTTTAGGCAAGACTTAGGTATAGATAAGGGTGACTCCCTGTGCAAATTTCAAGTAATTTGGACAAGGGATGAAGTGGGAGCACTCATTTTAATTTCTGTCTAGCCCTAGGTATACACACCACCAATATGGGTGCCCTGGTCAAACCAATTGACCAAATTGACCCAAATAAATTTTAAAATAAAGTAGACCCATAGGGATACAAATTATATGTAAATTTTTTCCTCATATAGAGCCTCTAAGTATTTTTCATTAATTTTCTAATGTGAGTGTTATCATAATACAAAAAATTAATTTAAAAAGAAAAGGATTTAAAAGATAAGCACAGTTCTTGATGCAGGATCCGATAGTTGCTTGATCGTGTTCTTCCTCCAGCCGAGGGCCATGATTGGCTAAAACTGGAGCTTATTTCAAGACATTTTTTAGGCCACCCTGCCACCTCCATGGTCGGCCACCGCCACCACTGCCTCCGTCGAGGTGGTGGCCATCGCTGGGCGACGGCACGGACGCCGGAGGGGCGGATTCCGTCGAACCCAAAAACTAATTTTTTCGGAAGAACCATGGAAAATCATCACCCGATTTGGCTCATTTGAGCCCGATTCTCATCCTAAAAGATTCCTAAGATCTATCCATAGAAGAAGGAGTAGATGAGGGCCTTTCTCGCGGCCTAGAGACGTGTTGATCACTAGTATGCCATGGTCGGTGGTGGCGCCGCATGATTTCTGCAAATGCAGAGTAGGCTTCCTCGGCTCTTTCAAGTTTTATGTGGAAAGCACTTGTAAGACCCCCCCCCCCCCCTTATTTTTTTCTTTTCAAACACCGAGGTCTTAGGCCCAGGATCTCCGCTTTGCGGTTACACCTTCACGCCCTGAAGGGTCATCACCACAAAGCGCCGATTCTGCCAGCCAATTCCATCACAGGAAGGTAGCAAAAAGAAGTACAAGCAAGTCCATATGAAAATCACATATATATAAATAAAACTCCACGATGGGAGTATCCACAGAATAATACATCAGAGAAATAGAATATTGGCTTAAGCCCGGTACAACATGTCCTCACTACAAATCACTCACGCGGAAGAAAAACAAAACATCTACTCAAGGTCGAGACTCACAATCTGTCACAACCCGCATTTTCTCCGAATAAAAGAATTATCAGAGTATGAGAAAACACGCGTCATGATGCAACGTCAAGAAGGGGATAACTGCTGATGCTCAGGCAAAACCATCTACTATACTTTATGAAAGAAATTCATGAGTTTAATGATTAGAAAATCAGTTATACTTAGAGGCCTTATCCCTAGGCTCGGTGGATCACCTAGTCCACAGTTAAAAACTATACTTAAGCGCTGCGGAAAAATACTTTATTCAGGTTTGACATCCTAAGAAGTGCATAAGAGCCCTAAGAGGACCACTAATGCTATGCAAGACTCTACATTTAATTTATATTATACATAGGAAAACGATCTTTATACGCTGTTTGGAAAAGAGTGATTTACTTTTATAAAACATGTTGATCATGCAGTATACTTATAATTATAATTTTAGTTTTAGAATAACTAGCAACCTAGCATAAAACCTTCACAGAGCAAGTAGACTATCTCCAGAAAATGGTAGCAGCAAAAGTAATATATCTAGTTCAAATGTAGAAACTACCAGTGGGCGCCAACAACCTGACACGAACCCACTAACAAATATGTATGTCTGTAAGAAAAGTACTGAAAAACTATCTCACTAACAAAGAACTAGGATCTCCAAGGTCAAAGAGACCACTAGCAACACAACCGCAACCTAGCCACCAAACTGGCTACTGCTCAGAACATGAGGATTTCAAAAGTAGAAAGAATACCTAAGCAAGCAAAACAAGAAAAAAACTGCATGAAAGTGTCAACCAGGGGGGTAAGTTAAAGAGGAAAACACACAACAGCAAAAGTAAAAACTGCCAGAAGGCAAGATAACAAGGAAAGCACTACGTGCGAGAAAATAGCGTCATCCCTGCCCAGAAACTACATCCTGTATGGTCTGCTAGGAAACCAAGAGCCCAAAATGTTGCAATCTACCAAGGAAGAAACCCCTAACACCCTAAGCTGTGGGAGATGGTAGTAGCAAAACAACCAACATGGATCCGGGTTGGAGGAAAACTCAGTCCCCCAACCTCCATTTCCAAGCCAACAAGCTCAAGGGTCTACATGTTTAAGCACAAGGGACCTTCCACCCCCTTGCCCAGCCCGTACCTGGAGCAAGATAGAATAATAAGGGTGGCCTTGGCTTAATTACACAACACCTCCCCCATGAAGTGCTTCAAACCACCACTACAAACCACGACCCACGATTCGGCCTTTAGGAAAGTGGCTGACAAAGAAACTCAAAAATATAATATAGGAATTCACTCAGGAACGAAAATCGAGGTAGAGCAAAAGTGTTGAAATGACTCTACACGGCTTGGCGTTTAGTGGGACCCACCTAACGCCTAACCATACCTTGGCGTTGAGTGAGTTAGCCTCACTCAGCGCCAGAATAGTCATGGCATTGAGTTAGAATCACTCACACAACGCCCTCCGCAAGAACAGCTCTGGCATTGAGTGAGCTTTCCTCACTCAACGCAATAACAGCCATGGCATTGAGCGAGGTCCACTCCCTCAACACCTTCAGCAAAAGAGGCAGTTGCGTTGAGTGATCTAACCTCACTCAATGCCAAAACAGCTACGGCGTTGAGTGAGGTCAACTCCCCCAACGCCTTCAGCAAAACCACACAACCCAACAGTGGCGTTGAGTGAGTCCACCTCTCTCAACGCCAAAAAAACTTTGGCGTTGAGTGAGGTCAACTCACTCTACGCCAAAGTTCATTCCCGCAGGAAAACCCTAATCCATCGCCAACAAGAAGATGTCGGCGGGAATGCCGGCTGATTCTCGCCAAATCAGCGGGAACCCAGGATGATTCTCGCCAAATCGGCGGGAACCCAGGATGATTCTCGCCGATCGGCGGGAATCCAGGATGATTCTAGCCGATCGGAGGGAATCCGGATTGATTCTCGCCGATCGGTGGGAATCACTAACGTTACTCGTCGAAATCGGCGGGAATCACTAACGTTACTCGTCGAAATCGGCGGTGATTCCTGTCGATTTTGACTTAGATGGAAATTCTCACTCAATCACCCCACCACTCCGCCGCAAAGGATAGACCAAACTATGGCTTTGAGTGTGTTCACCAAACTCAACACCAAAACCCGAGAGTCTACCAAGACTGGTTCTAACCAGAGCCCTACGAAAACAACCTCCCTCACTCTCTCTCTCGGCTCTACCCTCCAAAGCACCCAACTAGAACTACAAATCTGAAGTCTAAATGGTGAACGCAACTAGCAGGTTGAGCAAACGGCACAAGGAGGGGGGCTCATAGGAGAATATAAGCCCTAAATTTATCAAGAAAAAGGAGAACATGCTTGGTTTCTACCCTAGGGCTAACCGGGAAATATTTTAGAATTCAAAAGAACAATAATGGCAAGGGCAAGAATACCACTTGCCTCGATTTCCGGCGAAGCTTGGTCGGCTTTCCCTCCTCTTTGTTCAGCACTAGAAGGAGCAGCACCGACGAAACGAAGAACTGAGCGAGAGCAAGACAATTCCGCTTTCGGAATCGAAATCCGTCCACGAAAACTCCCGGAATTACCGACCGAAGGCTAGGGCTAACCGTCGCTTCCGCCTCTGCTTTCCGCGAAATAGGAACAACAGTTTTCTTTTGGTCTCGGGAAGAAGGAGGAAGGAGAAGTGGGCCCGACACTTCCTAATAAGGCTTTTATAACTTCTTGGCCATGTCAGTTCAGCCTAACTGTAGCCCAGCCACCAGTTCACTCAGCTAAAAATAAAATTTCTAATTTGATTTTACTAATAGCACACCCAAAACGACGCGAAAACCGAACTACCTCGGAATTCGACGAAATTCGCACCGTAGCTAAATATCCACGCTACGAACACTTCGGCGAAGTCGAAACTAACTTTTGATGAACAGAACTCGAGTTATACCCTCCCGAAGACAAAACACAAGCATCCCCCGAGAGGCCATACCGGGTCACCCAAAACAACTTGGCTTGCTAGGGAGATCTTGCCAATAGGCAACCAAATAGGGCACCCAGTTCTAAAGAGTTAAGACCACTCTCCATAGATGGCACAAGCCAAGAAAACTCGTCGACGTAACGGGCAAATAAGAATTAAATAATCGCAGAAAAATCGAGGGCGTTACAGTCACTCCCCCTAAAAGAAATTTTCGTCCCGAAACTTTACGCACAACACTTCTACTATAGAAGGAAAGTAATAATCCAAACATTACAAGAAGAAAAACAAACCAAACTAATCAGGGAAACAGCTGAGGATAAGCCTCCCTCATAGCCTAATCTTACTCCCAAGTCGCGCTCTCCAAATCCTGATTCCTCCAAAGAACTTTCACAATCGGAATAGACTTCTTTCGCAGCACCCGTTCCTGAGTATCAAAAATATGGACCGGCACTTCAACAAAAGAGTTGTTGGGCTCCAACTGGGGCACAACGTCAGAGACTTGCCCACTACCACGCATGAACTTCCACAATTGGCTAACATGGAAAACATTATGAACACCTGGGAAGTTTGCTGGCAAATCCAACCTGTAAGCTGACACGCCAATCCGTTCAAAAATCTTAAACAGGCCCAAATACCTCGGTTCCAATTTCCGATTCTTACGAAACCTCTTTACACCCACCATCGGGGAAACCTTAAGAAATACAAGGTCCCCTACAGAAAACTCCAAGGAAGACCTACGCCGATTGGCATTCTTCTCGTACCTTTCCTGAGCTATACGAAGCTTCTCTCGAACAAGCTTCACTGTGACTTCCATTTCCTAGAGCGCATCAGGACCCAACAAAGGCCTCTCACAAGCCTCAGCCCAAAACAACGGAGTTCTATAGTGCCTCCCATACAAGGCTTCGAACGGAGCCATCTGCAAGCTCTCCTGATAACTATTGTTGTATGCAAATTCCATAAGTCGGAGCCGCTCATCCCACGCTCCACCATGGTCTAAAATGTAGCATCGGATCATATCCTCAACTATCTGATTCACCCGCTCCGTCTGCCCATTAGTCTATGGGTGGTACGCAGTAGAATACCTCAGATCCGTACCCAAACCCTCCTGCAAACTCTGCCAAAAATGAGAAGTAAACCGAGAGTCTCGATCAGAAATGATGCTAACCGACAAACCGTGCAGTCGGATGACTTCATTCAAGTACAACTCTGCTATCTTCTTCATCGAGTAATCAATCTTATATTGCACGAAGTGAGCACACATCATCAGTCTATCCACTATGACCCAAATAGAATCAAACCCCCTTAGGGATTTCGGTAAGCCCGTGATGTAATCCATAGATATACTTTCCCACTTCCAAGTCGGGATCTCTAACGGAGTCAACATGCCACCAGGACTTCCATGATCTGCCTTCACCCGCTTGCAAGTGTGGCACTCCGCAACAAATCGGGCTATATAACCTTTCATGCCATACCACCAAGCAATTTGCTTTAAGTCACGATACATCTTCGTTGATCCTGGATTATAAGCAACGCTGGATCCATGAGCCTCTCTACAAACCATACTCCTAATGTCCCCAACCGTGGGGACGCAAAATCTGCCGCGGTACTTCAAAGTTCCTGCATCATCGATGGAGTAATCCGGCAACTCTCCTCTCTCAGTCCTGGAGAATAAGTGTAGAAGATCCGGGTCGTCCTTCTAGTGCAGTCTGGTCAAAGAAATCCAAGACGACTCTGCCACTCATAAACTACTCTGCAAGCCACAGCATCCCACTGATATATCCATAAGGAGGAACTCCTCCACTAAACGATCGATGGTGAGATTAAAGATCTTTCCTATCTTACGGGTCAGTGCGTCGTCCACCACATTGTCCTTGCCTGGATGATACTGGATCTCTACGTCATAATCGGCCACATACTCTAGCAACCGACGCTGGCACAGATTTAACTCCTTATGCGTGAACACGTACTTCAAGCTCTTATGGTCGGTGAAGATCTTGCACTGAGCGCCATAAAGTAGGTGTCTCCACAGCTTCAACGCATAAATAACCGCTGCGAACTCGAGGTCATGCACAGGATAATTCTTCTCATGAGTCTTCAGTTTCCTTGACCCATAGGCAATCACCTTAGCAACCTGCATTAATACGAATCCCAGAACTACATGCGAAGCTACCACGTATACATCATAATCCACACCCTCAGTAGGCAGGGTCAGAACGGGAGCAGTGCACAATCTCCTCTTTTACTCCAGGAAGGCTTCTTCGCACTTCTCGCTCCAAACAAAAGCCACGTTCTTCTGAGTCAGCTTAGTCAAAGGTGAAGTTAGGATAGAGAAACCCTCCACAAATCTCCTGTAGTAGCCGGCCAACCCTATGAAGCTCCTGATCTCCTTAGGCATGCCCGGCCTACTCCAATCCATCACTGCTGCGATCTTTTCTGGGTCGACCGAGATCCCATCCTTATTCACCACGTGGCCCAAAAAGGAGACCTGTGGCAACCAAAATTCGCACTTGCTCAGCTTGGCGAGTAACTTATGGTTCCTCAACTCCGATAGAACCAAGCGCAGATGCTACTCATGCTCCTCAGCACTGCGAGAATAAACCAACACGTCATCAATGAAGACCACCATGAACTTATCTAGGAAATCCTTGAACACCCAGTTCATCATATCCATGAATGTTGATGGAGCGTTTGTCAATCCAAACGATATCACTAAGAACTCAGAATGTCCATGCCTCGATCTAAACGCAGTCCGTGGAATATCTGCCTCACGGATCCTAAGCTGATGATAGCCCGAACGAAGGTCAATCTTGGAGAAGACCGTGCTACCGCACAACTGGTCAAATAAATCATCGATCCTCGGCAGAGGGTACCTGTTCTTTATTGTGACTTTTTTCAACTCCATATAGTCGATGCAAAGCCGCATTGACCCATCTTTCTTCTTCACAAATAGAATAGGAGCACCCCAAGGCGACGAACTCTGCCTGAAAAACCATTTCGCCAACAACTCATTTAACTGGACTCTCAACTCCTCTAGCACTCGAGGGGCCATCCGGTACGGCGCCTTAGTAATGGGACGCGTACCCGGCTCTAAATCAATCACAAACTCAACATACCGCTCGGGTGGAAGACCAGGAAGGTCATCAGGAAAAACATCGGCGAAATATTGAACAACTGGAATCTCCTCTAAGCGTGGTACACTAACAGCGGTCCCAACCACCGAGACCAAACAAGAAAAACATTCTAAAAGAAAAAGCTTCTGAGCACATACCGCAGAGATGACAAGAGAATCCTGGCTCAGATCTGCATACATGCTTTCGGGCTGACCGTCGTCCCTGATGAAGTCCAAGCGCTTCCCTTTACACTGAATGATTGCATCATACCTAGACAGCCAGTCCATGCCAAAAATAACAACGAAGTTCTCCAGATCAATCATCTTCAGGTCTGCCTTCACAAGGAAGTCCCCTAACAAAACAGGGCAATCTAACACGCCAAAATCTGACAACATAGATTCACCAGAGGGGAACTTGACACGAAAGGTATCCTGAACTCGATCTAAAGTCAACCGATGTCGCTCTACAAAGGCTCTAGCCACGAAGGAGTGGGTAGCGCAGGAGTCAAACAGAACACGCTCCAAGCGGTTCTTCACCTTAAACTTCCCAATAGGAACATATATATTTAAGGAACTACCAACCCAATACTACAAACATTCTAGCAAGACAAGAACAAAACATTCAGGCTGGAAAGACAACTAACCTAAGATGACCTGAGTGGAAGCTTGAGCCTCCTCAGAAGAGATCACGTTCAGCTTTCCCTTTCTCTTGTCCACACGCTGAGGTGGAGGTAATTCCTGAAGATGAACTGCAGGAACAGCAGGCTAGACCTGAGGACACCTAGACTTGATGTGTCCCTTCAGCCCACACTGAAAACAGACCTTATCCTTGGACCAGCACTGGGCAGCATCATGCCTGGGTCGCTTGGAAACAAAATAGGAGACATCTCTCCTAGGAGCACCCATAATCGCATGAACCTGCTCCTTCCTCTGAGCTACTTCCCTCTTGAAACATCTCTCGACAGGGTTGCTTGACCGACCACAGAAACTGCACACCACTTTGCTCTTCTTTCCTGGAACCGTACCGGGTACCTTAGGTTTCTTCTCCTCAACAGACTTCCTCTTATCCTTCCTACTTTGCTGTCCTCTGCTCTTCGCGGTCTCAATAGCCTCCACCATCAGAGCAGCCTCCACTACTCCTGCATAAGTCTCTGACCTATAAGCACTGCTCAACTGTTGCACCTCACTCCTCAAACCACTGAGAAATCGCTTAACTCGATCAGCCTCAATGCTGACCAATCCAGGGGCAAAATGGCTCAGCTTGCTGAACTTTATCTCATACTCACCCACCGTGAGCTGCCTTTGCTTCAGATTGAGGAAGTCGTTCATGAGGCGGTCACGCTCGACCGAGGGTAAGAACTTCCTCAATAGCATCTCCTTGAATGCCTCCCAAGATAATCCAGCTACCAAGCTCTCCTTCTCTCTCAGCCACCAACTCTTAGCCAAACCTTTAAGCTAATAAGCGGCTATAATCACGCTCTGATCGTCAGCAATCCCTAAGTACGAGAACATCTCCTCTATGGAGATCAGCCAGTTGTTTATCACCATGAAATCTGCCTTCCCGTCATAAGTGGGAGGGCTCAGCCTATGAAACTGCGAGATGAAGGCCATCTCAGCCGGCACCACCACTGGAGGTCTTAAGGGTGCAGGAGGAGGAGGGATAGCTAACCCCCTGCAGGACCTTGCACACCTTGAGTCTGACCAGCCACAACCGCCACCAGGGACTCAATCTGGGCCTGCATCTCTTTCATCTTCCTGCTCATGGCATCGCTACTCTGCCGCAGGCTCTCGATTACTGCGTCATTCTGATCTCTAGATGACTCACCCTCAGACAGGGGAGTCGATCTAGTTGAAGGACATCTCGCCATCCTAAAGTCATAGCTACACTAGTTATATCCTAGTACATCGACTAGACCCAACTACAAGTACAGACAATACATATATAGATATGAACTTAAAGCTGCTAAACTTGCTCTGGGAGTTTTTCTTTTTACAAAAATTGATGTTATGTCCTAACCTAGGATGGTTAGCAACCACCATACTAATTCTTGTGCCTAGATCGGGAATGCATGACGTTATATTATTTTTGACTCGAAAACTTATGTGTGTACATATGTCATCCTGCAAGTCTTTAGCTTGGCATGTTGTGCTCATGCAATGTTATGCTATGCATGTTTGAGCTATGCATTCTAAAAAGGCCCTAATGCATGTTATGAGCGGCGTACGCATGAAAATGTTATGCAGCCCATACTACATAACATTCGCATGCAACGAAAAAGAAAACGTGCTAGTCGCAGCCATGTTGGTGACTCCCATACTACATAACCCTCACATGTTGCCCCTATGGTGGATCCATATACGAACACATATTATGCATCCCATACTTCATAATATGCTCCGTATACTTCATGTTATGCTATGAGTGTAGTGTTCGTGCTTTTGCCAAGACGTGCTGATGACATATCGGTGTGTGAATGACATGATGCTGAACTACCAAAGCAATCAAAAGAAGGTTGCCCGACTAACTTGTCAAGCAACCTCCCTCTGATACCAACTGTTACAACCCACATTTTCTCCGAATTAAAGAATTATCAGAGTATGAGAAAACACGAGTCATGATGCCTCGTCAAGCAGGGGATAACTGCTGACGCTCAGGCAAAACCATCTACTATACTTTATGAAAGAAATTCATGAGTTTAATTATTAGAAAATCAGTTATACTTAGAGGTCGTATCCCTCAGCTCGGTGGATAACCTAGTCCACAGTTAAAAACTATACTTAAGCGCTGCAGAAAAAAAAAAACTTTATTCAGGTTTGACATCCTGAGAAGTGCATAAGATCCCTAAGAGGACAACTTATGCTATGCAAGACTCTACATTTAATTTATATTATACATAGGAAAACGATATTTATACGCTGTTTGGAAAATAGTGATTTACTTTTATAAAACATGCTGATCATGCAGTATACTTATAATAATAATTTTAGTTTTAGAATAACTAGCAACCTAGCATAAAACCTTCACAGAGCAAGTAGACTATCTCCAAAAAATGGTAGCAACAAAAGTAATATATATAGTTTAAAGGTAGAAACTACCAGTGGGCACCAACAACCTGACACGAACCCACTGGCAAATATGTATGTCTGTAAGAAAAGTACAGAAAAACTACCTCACTAATAAAGCAACATGATCTCCAAGGTCAATGAGACCACCAGCAACACCACCGCAACCTAGCCACCAAACTGGCTACTGCTCAGAACCTGAGGCATTCAAAAGAAGAAAGAATACCTCAGCAAGCAAAACAAGAAAAAACTGCATAAAAATGTCAACCAGGGGGGGTATGTGAAAGAAGAAAACACACAGCAGCAAAAGTCACAACTGCCCCAAGGCAAGATAACAAGGAAAGCACTACGTGCGAGGAAACAGCATCATCCCTGCCCAGAAACTACATCCTGTAGGGTCTGCTAGGCTACCAAGAGCCCAAAATGATGCAATCAACCAAGGAAGAAACACCTAACACCCTATGCTGTGGGAGAAGGTAGTAGCAAAGACAACCAACATGGATTCGGGTTGGAGGCAAACTCAGTCCCCCAACCTCCATTTCCAAGCCAACAAGCTCAAGGGTCTACATGTGTAAGCACAAGGGACCTTCCACCCCCTTGCCCAGCCCATACCTGGAGCAAGATAGAAGAATAAGGGTGGACTTGGCTAAATTACACAACCCCTCCCCCATGAAGAGCTTCAAACCACCACTACTAACCACGACCCACGATTCGGCCTTTAGGAAAGAAAAACATGGCCGACAAAGAAACTCAAAAATATTATCAAGGAATTCACTCGGGAACAAAAATCGAGGTAGAGGAAAAGTGTTGAAATGACTCAACACGGCTTGGCGTTGAGTGGGACCCACTCAACGACAAACCAGACCTTGGCATTGAGTGAGTTAGCCTCATGTTGCGTGCTAGGGTTCGAAGAAAATAAACGCAACCGAACTAGCAACCCGATGAGGCAAGTATACCTATCGAATTGTAGCAAGGGGACACAAGTGTCGTATTGAAATCCGGGAACTGTTGGCTAAGCTTACTCACACGAACGCTATTATCTTATCAACGGAAAAACTAAGGTTTTAGAAAATCTAAGTGCAAGGGAGAAAGTAAAGCTATACTAGAAAGAGAAACACTGCAATTAAGTAAAGCTATTCAGCTAAGAACTATGCTAGAAAGGAAACTACTGCAGTTAATTAAAGAGCACAAGATAGGCGATTACTACGAAAGGTAGAAAATATGAAATGGAAATGCACCCAATCAAGATTCACCTCGGCTAAAGACGATTAAGAAAATGCGATAAAAATCTGAACTTAATAGGATGAAGGTCCTTGACCGTGGAGGTTCCTAAAGCTTGAACACGCTTCTCTCGAAGTCGTGCCCAATTGAGTTTAGGAAGGTCCGACCGACTCTCGTCTAAACCGGAGGCCTAAAACTCGCTTTACGTGGTGAACCCCACTATTGGATTTTACTCCAATCCGGGAGATTTGGACGTCTGCCTCTCTCGAGGGGTGCGTATAACTCCCTTTACTCTTGAATGCTCACTTCATTCTTTCGGCCTCTCGGCTAACCCAGAATGAAAGCAAAGGCGGAGAGTATATATCGAAAATATGCCTCCAACCCGTGATTAATCAAGTGTAATTCAAGGCCCTAACCTAAAAAGAAAAGATTAATTAAAATATCATAACATAATCGCTCTAACCTCGGATCATCAAGATCGAGTACAAGGAGGATTAGTTAATCATTATGGAATGGAGGAAGGGGGATGAGTAGTAAAGCATATAAAGAGCACAAGCTAAACAAAAAAACACTTTTATTAATTCAAAGGGGCAAGCTACACTATTGAAAATAAAATTACAAGTGCATGAAATTGAAATCCTATTCTAGCCCTATATTAAGCACTAAGCAACACTAAAGATTACAAAGAAAGCTAGGGCAACTAAATATTAAACCATGATTAAGCAAAAATTACAAAGGAAGAGAGAGAGAGAGAGAGAGAGAGAGAGCATAAAAAAACTCAAGAACCAAAGGCGCAGCACCTCCCCCTCTCAACCAAAGCTTTTCTGAAATGGAGAGGGGGGGTCTCAATTTATAGAAAAAATCTCGGGTTGGTCACGCCCTCCGACATGCCCTAGGGGGGGCGTGTCAGGGGGCGTGACAGTACTATATTGACCTCAGGCTCTGGATTCTGGCGGGAGGGATGATTGCTTCGGTACGTCGGTGGTCACGCCCTAGGTCACGCCCGTGATAGGGGGGCGTGACAGGCACGTCATGTCCAAATCATTGGTCGGAAATCCGTCAGTCACCGAAAAATGAGGGTGTCACGCCCATGTCACGGGCGTGACATGGGGCGTGACAGTACTGTTTGCGTGCTGAGGCGGAACGACATTTAATGCGGCGGTAGGCTTTGCGGCAGAGGGCGATACTCCCTGGTCACGCCTGGAGACACGCCCGGGGAGGGCGTGTCAGGGGGCGTGACAGCGGTTTTGACTGTTTTCTATCCCTTCCAGCAGGAGTCCTCGGGATCGGGTGACACGCCCTAGGTCACGCCCAGGGAGGGCGTGACAGGGGGGCGTGACAGGTCATTTTGGCCAATTTTCTGAAAACCTGCAAAAAGACAAGAAAAAGTCAGTGGCAATAATATTTATAACAAAATGATAAAAATAAACTAATAATAGACATAATTTGCACAATATAAAATAGAAAATATGATAATGGTTTAGGATACAAAACGTATTATCAAATTCCCCCAAGCTTAAGCTTTGCTTGTCCCCAAGCAAAAATATAAAAACTAGAAATTTATAAAAAGAACTAATCAAAAAGTTCTAATTATGCCTACACAAGTACTATGCGAAATTCTAAGTAGGGAAAAGGTGAAATGTAAGTCTAAAACAATTATTTAGGTATGGTAAAACTTTTATAAACTTTACTTAATAAAAACAATTCATCCAAAATTTTAACGAGATTTTTTAAATGGACTTAAGTAAAGCAACGAAAATGAAAAACACGCATTGAGTTGTTACTAGATCCAAGCAACGCATTATAATTATATCAATTTAATTAACAAAACCTAGGTTTAAATCCAAAACTAAAACTGATTTACTGTTTTTCTTTTCTTAGTTATTAAATAAAAATCAAAAAGTGTGAATCAAAAGGACTTAAATAGGACAGAAATGTTTGGTTTAGGAAAATGATTAGGAGTGGAATTCAAAGATAAACGTGAAGGTTTTAAAATCACACTAAACCAAAGCAAAGAGTTTCAAAAAAAACTTTCATAAAAATATATATACACTTTTTCTTTTTTTTTTCAATTTTTTTTTTTTTTTCAAAACAAAGGCCATAAATATTTTATTTTCCTTTTTGAGTTGGCCAAACAAAAATAAACATCACTTTCGAACATACTTTTTTTTTCGAAAACCTTTCTCCCACAAAAATCACAAAATACCCTATCAAAATCGTCAAAATAATTTATGAAACTCAAAAAGGCTAGTGTGATTCGATAGGTTGGAAATTTTGGCTTTGGTGAAAATGAAATGAAGGGAGGAGCTATCAAATGTAATCGGAAAAAGGCTCAAAAACGGTTAACTAGTGGTAAAAGTTTTTAGGTTGGCAGGAAAGCTCAAACGAAAACAAAAACGGCCTAAATCATTTTCACGCTTTTGAATTTATTTAAAACAAAGGTTTGAAAAATTTCAAAAAGCGAGTCCTAGATAATAAAAGAAGATTGATGAAATTAACTTGAAAATAGAAATAATAGGTGACTTGGATCGTTCACATCTACTACGTTATTCAAAAGTTGACTTTACAAAAATTATTCAAAAACGAAAAAGAAAATAGTGGATGATGAATTTTTAAGAAAGTAAAGGAAATAAACAACAAAAAACCATAATAGAAATGCGAGTTTTTAGAAAAATAATTCACCTTAACATGCTACCGTGAATTAGAAACACAGCATGACCAACATTTTACTTGTGAAACATAATTAAAAAGAACGATTAGAAATATTATAATTAACTAAGTTGTTTATAGGAGATTTTGAGTAAAACAAAACTAAAAACTAGGGATACTATTGAAATACCAAAATATCTAAACTAAAAAACACAAATATTTTTTTTTTAATTTTGAGAAATATTCTCTTTTTTTTTGGATTTTGGATTTTTTCTCTTTTTTTTGGAGTTTTAAGATATTCATTTTTTTATTATTTTGGAAATTTTTAAAATATATACAAAAAAGAAAAATATTTACACTAAGCAAAAGTGAAGGAGGAAGTCCTCCCCCAAGCTTAAAACAGACATTGTCCTCAATTGATAAAGAAGGGGATTAGAGAAGGAGAGAAAAATAAAGTACAGAATTGAAAGACAGAATTGAAATACAGGTACTTCCCCGGATTTATTTGCTGCGAAAACAGAGTGATGCCGCTCCCCGAATGTCTTCTTTGGACTTTGTGATGGATTCAGCAATGTTGGAGCAGGCGATCGCAGAAGCTTCAGCTTGTCGGAGTCGTCCGAGGCAAAAATTGTAAAATAAAGAAAACAGAAAAAGATAAATTGGGTTGCCTCCCAAGAGCGCCCTTTGGTTAAAGCGTCGTTGAGCTCGACGCATCAAAAAAATAATTTTGTCCAAAAATATTGTTGTCCCGAAATAAAATTGTCTTTAGCAAAAAAAAATAAAAGTTCAAGATTAAAGTTCGTGAAGCAGAAACTTAATAATGTTTGGACTGACATCATCATCACAATAAAAATAGAGTTTAAGACGCTGACCATTCACTTTGAAATTACCCTTATCAGGGTGAGAAATTAAAACAGTTCCATAAGGAAATACTTCTAAAACAGAAAACGGGCCCGACCAGCGAGATTTTAATTTGCCCGAAAATTAACGTAAACGAGAATTATATAAAAGGACTTGGTCGCCCGGCTTAAAGTTTTTAGGGTGCCTTAAGTGTTTATCGTGTAAACGCTTCGTCCGCTCTTTATAAAGTTTATTATTTTCATAAGCATAAGAGCGCCACTCGTCGAGTTCATTTAGTTGAAATTTTCGAAGGTCACCGACTGAGTGGGGATCGAAGTTTAAAAATTTTAAGGCCCAAAAGGCGCGGTGTTCTAACTCTCCGGGCAGATTGCACGATTTTCCATAGACCAGCCAATACGGCGTACATCCGAGGGCGGTTTTGTACGCTGTTCGGTAGGCCCATAGAGCATCGTCAAGTTTAGTTGACCAGCCTTTTCTAGAAGTTGAAACAGTCTTTTCTAATATTCTTTTTATTTCTCTATTAACTACTTCGACTTGACCGTTAGTTTGGGGGTGGTAGGCAGTGGACAGTTTATGCGTAATGACATATTTAGTAAGGATTTTTGAAAATTGTGCGTTACAGAAATGGGAACCCCTATCGCTAACGATTGCGCGAGGCGTACCGAATCTAGAAAATAATTTTTTTAAAAAATGTGACTACAACTCGGGATTCGTTCGTAGGAAGAGCTTGGGCCTCAGCCCATCGTGAAACATAATAAACAGCAACTAAAATATATTTGTTTCCGAAGCTAGAAGGAAGGGGGCCAACAAAATCAATTCCCCAGAGGTTGAAAATTTCGCACTCTAAGAAATAATTTTGCGGCATTTCATTTTTATTAGAAATGTTGCCCGACCGTTGGCAACTATCACACCTGCTCACAAAGGCTTGCGCGTCCTTTAACAGGCTAGGCCAGTAAAAGCCCGCGCAAAGCACCTTATGAGCGGTGCGAGCAGCTTGATAGTGCCCACCTGTCGGGCCTTCATGGAAATGTTTTAGAATATCGATTCCTTCCTCATAAGAAACACATCTCCTTATCACTTGATCCGCACAAATTTTGAAAAGATGTGGGTCTTCCCAAAAGTAGTTCTTCAGCTCAGAAAAGAATTTCTTCTTTTGCTGAGAGGAGAACTCCTTTGGGAGCACCCGGGCCACTAGATAGTTGGCGATGTGCGCGAACCAAGGAGAATTAGATGTATTAACTAAAAGCAGCTTCTCATCGGGAGAATAGTCATTAAAAGATTTTTCTTTTAATTTTTCTATAAAGGGGTTATCTAATCTGGATAGATGGTCGGCGGCCAATTTCTCGGCTCCTCGCTTATCACGGATCTCTAAGTCAAACTCCTGGAGGAGTAAGACCCAGCGAATCAAGCGAGGCTTGGCATCCATTTTGGCAAGAAGGTACTTGAGGGCCGAGTGGTCCGTAAAAACAATGATTTTTGAAAGAGTAATGTAAGGGCGGAATTTATCAAACGCAAATACTACAGCTAAGAGCTCCTTCTCGGTTGTGGTGTAATTTTCTTGTGCAGATGTGAGGGTTTTACTAGTGTAATAGATGGGGTGGAAGTTATTAGATATGCGTTGACCTAATACGGCTCCCACCGCAAAACTACTCGCATAGCACATAATCTCGAAAGGAAGGTCCCACACCGGAGCTAACATAATCGGTGCATTAATTAACTTTTCTTTAATTAATTCAAAGGCAGAAATACAAGAGTCATCAAAAATGAATGGAGCGTCTTTTTCTAAGAGATGGGTGAGGGGCTTTGTGATCTTGGAGAATTCCTTTATAAAACGACGATAAAAACCAGCGTGGCCTAGGAAACTTCTTATAGCTTTTATGTTTGTAGGCGGCGGCAACTTCTCAATAACTTCTATCTTGGCAACGTCTACCTCGATACCATTAGCAGAAATTTTATGACCCAAAACTAACCCTTCCCTCACCATAAAATGGCATTTTTCCCAATTTAGGGCGAGGTTAGTTTCTTCGCATCGTTCTAAGACTTTTTCGAGGTTTTCTAAACATCAATCGAAGGAATCGCCGAACACGGAGAAGTCGTCCATGAATACCTCCATAATGCTTTCTACGTACTTGTCAAATATTGCGAGCATACATCGCTGGAATGTTGCTGGCGCATTGCATAATCCAAACGGCATTCTTCGGTACGCGAAGGTGCCGAAAGGACAAGTAAACGTAGTTTTCTCTTGGTCCTCGGGAGAGATGGGTATTTGAAAGTACCCCGAGAGGCCATCGAGAAAACAATAAAAGCTATGGCCGGAGAGACGTTCTAAAATCTGGTCGATAAATGGTAAAAGAAAGTGGTCCTTGCGGGTGGCGTCATTTAACTTACGGTAATCTATGCACATACGCCAACCCGTCACCGTCCGTGTCGGGATTAATTCATTATTCTCATTACTAACTACGGTTATCCCTCCCTTCTTTGGAACTACCTGAACGGGGCTAACCCACTTACTGTCCGATATAGGGTAGATAATTCCTGCGCCTAATAGTTTCATAACCTCTCCCTTGACTACTTCTTTCATGTTTGGGTTTATACGGCGCTGAGGTTGGATAGAGTTACGTGAATTATCTTCCATTAAAATTTTATGGGTACAGAAAGATGGGCTTATGCCCTTGATATAAGAAATTTGCCAAGCAATAGCCCGGCGATGCTTACATAGAACTAGAAGAAGTTTATCGTTTTGCATATCCGTGAGGTAGGCCGAAACGATAACTGGAAACTTGGAGTCTTTTTCTAGGAAAGCATACTTAAGGTGTTCGGGAAGTTCTTTAAGTTCTAGGGTAGGGGGTTCTTCATAAGAGGATTTTGAGATTCTTTCTTTTTCAAAAATAATATCTTCATAAACTTTTTTTATAAGGAACGTAATAAGGGGTGGGGCTAGCAGTTAAGACTGCTTCCTGTAGTGATTCAGTGGGAAGAAAAGAGGAAGAACAAAAATCAGAAAATTCTTTTTCAAACTCAGAAAGACAATAAGAAGATTCATCACTTCCTTGCAGTGATTCAGTTGTAAGAGAAGAGGAGCAAAAAGTAGAAAATTCTTTTTCAAAGTCGGAGAGGCAGTAGGAAGGATCATCACTCACGGCGTCTACGAAAAAACATGAGTCATCGTTCGCTAAGGTGTTCTTCATCGAAGGGGTGATAGAAAATGTGACTTCGTCGTCGCCTACTCGAAGAAAGAGCTTACCATTGCTTACGTCAATGATGGCTTGGGAGGTGGCAAGGAAGGGTCGGCCATGGATCAGGGGAACCTCGACGTCTTCTTCGATGTCCAAAATGACAAAGTCCACCGGGAAGATGAACTTGTCGACTTTCACTAGAACGTCCTCCACTATTCCTAACGGGTACTTGACGGATCTATCGACTAGCTGGATACCCATACGCGTGGGGTTAAGGCTACCCCCCCTAACTTTTTGAACAATGAAAAGGGCATCAGGTTTATACTCGCGCCTAAGTCGGCTAACGCGTGTTTAACAAAAAGATCACTGAAGACACACGGGATAGAGAAACTACCCGGGTCACTGATTTTCTTCGGCAAACCGTTTGTTAAAACGGCGGAGCACTCGGCGTTTAGCGTGATGTGCGAAAGATTCTCTAACTTCTTCTTGTTTGTGAGGAGGTCTTTAAGATATTTGGCGTATTTCGGCATCTGCGAAATAGCCTCGTGGAAGGGAAGATTAATGTGGATTTGTTTGAAGATTTCTAAGAAGCGGGAGTACTGATCATCTTGACGTTGTCTATTAAGTTCAGAGGGGTATGGAGGAGTTGAATTATTTTTGAAGATGGGTGGTGGAGTGAGATTATTTTCTAAAATAGGGGTGATTACTTCTTCAGCAGAGGGTGGGTGCGGAGCGGAGCTTTGATTTTTAGAGGCGGGAGCGGAGCTTGCCTCGGGCTCTTCACTTACCATACCGGAGACTTGCTTCCCACTTCCGAAGAGTTATAGCTTTTGCTTGCTCTCTCAGGTTGGGTTCGATATTGGAAGGAAGAGACCCTGCGGGTCGCTCAGAAATTATTTTCGCGAGCTGTCCTACCTGATTTTCTGAACTTTTTACGCTTCCGGTTAAAGTTCTTATGGTAGCATCATTTGTGGTGATATATTTAGAAAGTAATTCCTCCAAGCTTGTAGGTTTTGGGTAATTTTGAAGAAGTGGTGGTAGTGGTGGTGGTGTAGAAAAATCATTTTGCGGGGGTGGGCGCATCGCATTCGATGGATTACTCTATGAAAAGTTCGGAAGATTTCTTAAAGCAGGGTTATAACTATTCGGAAAATTAAAACCAGGCGGATGAAAATTCGCAGCAGAAAAATTATTAAAAGCAGTTCTAGGCATATTATTAACATAATCTAAATGTTCTGGAGTAGGGGTTGCAGATTCCCATACCTGAGGGGCGGAGGCAGCAGTCATCTCCGTGATTTTTTTGCTTAGGATTTCTACTTGCAGAGCGTGCTGGGAGACATTGTCCACTTCATAGATACCTGCAGGCTTGTTAGGGCGGGACCTAGGCACATTCCACTGATAAGTGTTCATGGCCATGTCCTCAAAAAGTTCAAGAGCGGCTTCCGGGGTCTTATGATTTAAAGTACCGCCAGAAGCTGCGTCTATCATTTGCTTCGTGCTTTGATTTAGCCCGTTATAAAACGTCTGCACTTGTAACCATACAGGAAGCGCGTGATGTGGGCATCGTCTTAATAATTCTTTAAATCTCTCCCAGGTTTCGTATAGGGTTTCAGAGTCTATTTGTCCGAAGGCAGAGATGTCGTTCCTAAGTTTTGCAGTTTTAGCTGGCGGAAAATACTTCGTCAAAAAATTTTCAGTTAATTCATTCCAAGTGGTTATGCTATTTTTCGGAAGTGTGTTAAGCCACTGCTTAGCTTTAGTTCTTAGAGAGAAGGGGAAGAGTCTCAGCCTGATCGCATTATTTGTGACACCATTTATCTTGAAGGTGTCGCAAATTTCAAGAAAGCTAGCTATATGTGCGTTCGGATCTTCATCTTGAAGTCCGTCAAATTGCACATATTGCTGCACCATTTGAATTATGCTAGGCTTTAATTCGAAGTTATTATTTGCTATAGCAGGGCGGACTATACTTGATTCTGTTCCCTCGAGGTTCGGTCGTGCATAATAGGACATAGTCCTTTGCATGGCCTCATCTACGTTGGGTTCTTCCATTCTTAAAGTAGCAAATGACTCGGAGACCTCAACCGGCACTTAGATAGTAGGACCTTGAAATAGCGATCTTCTCCGAAGAGTACGCTCAATTTCATGGTCCAAGTCCAAAATAACCGACGGACTCCCGCGGGTCATGCACTAAAAGAACAGAAATAAAGAAGAGGAAGAGAAAAAGGATAAACTAGAAAAAAGATTAGAAATTTTTTTTTCTTTTTGAAATAGATTTATTTTTTTTATAGATTAACTCCCGAACTTCCCAAGGACTACCCCGTGAAGGGTTCGCAAGGTACTAGACAAGACAGTGGCGCTTAAAGCCCTTTGCCCTTTTCGAGAGAATTAGGTGGCGTAGAAAAATTGTGAGGTTGGTTTCTATTAAGAGCGGTGATAAAATTTTTTTTGATTTTTTTTTTAAATTTTAAAGAAAGAGGATGAGAAAGAGAAGACATAAAATTAATAGGTTCATGTTTTCAAAATATCAACGGAAGTTGGTTCCCCAGCAACGGCGCCAAAAACTTGTTGCGCGCTAGGGTTCGAAGAAAATAAACGCAACCGAACTAGCAACCCGATGAGGCAAGTATACCTATCGAATTGTAGCAAGGGGACACAAGTGTCGTATTGAAATCCGGGAACTGTTGGCTAAGCTTACTCACACGAACGCTATTATCTTATCGACGGAAAAACTAGAGTTTTAGAAAATCTAAGTGCAAGGGAGAAAGTAAAGCTATACTAGAAAGAGAAACACCGCAATTAAGTAAAGCTATTCAGCTAAGAACTATGCTAGAAAGGAAACTACTGCAGTTAATTAAAGAGCACAAGATAGGCGATTACTACGAAAGGTAGAAAATATGAAATGGAAATGCACCCAATCAAGATTCACCTCGGCTAAAGACGATTAAGAAAATGCGATAAAAATCTGAACTTAATAGGATGAAGGTCCTTGACCGTGGAGGTTCCTAAAGCTTGAACACGCTTCTCTCGAAGTCGTGCCCAACTGAGTTTAGGAAGGTCTGACCGACTCTCGTCTAAATCGGAGGCCTAAAACTCGCTTTACGCGGTGAACCCCACTATTGGATTTTACTCCAATCCGGGAGATTTGGACGTCTGCCTCTCTCGAGGGGTGCGTACAACTCCCTTTACTCTTGAATGCTCACTTCATTCTTTCGGCCTCTCGGCTAACCCAGAATGAAAGCAAAGGCGGAGAGTATATATCGAAAATATACCTCCAACCCGTGATTAATCAAGAGTAATTCAAGGCCCTAACCTAAAAAGAAAAGATTAATTAAAACAACATAACATAATCGCTCTAACCTCGGATCATCAAGATCGAGTACAAGGAGGATTAGTTAATCATTATGGAATGGAGGAAGGGGGATGAGTAGTAAAGCATATAAAGAGCACAAGCTAAACAAAAAAACACTTTTATTAATTCAAAGGGGCAAGCTACACTATTGAAAATAAAATTACAAGTGCATGAAATTGAAATCCTATTCTAGCCCTATATTAAGCACTAAGCAACACTAAAGATTACAAAGAAAGCTAGGGCAACTAAATATTAAACCATGATTAAGCAAAAATTACAAAGGAAGAGAGAGAGAGAGAGAGAGAGAGAGAAAGCATAAAAAAACTCAAGAACCAAAGGGGCAGCACCTCCCCCTCTCAACCAAAGCTTTTCCGAAATGGAGAGGGGGGGTCTCAATTTATAGAAAAAATCTCGGGTTGGTCACGCCCTCCGACACGCCCTAGGGGGGCGTGTCCGGGGGCGTGACAGTACTATATTGACCTCGGGCTCTGGATTCTGGCGGGAGGGATGATTGCTTCGATACGTCGGTGGTCACGCCCTAGGTCACGTCCGTGACAGGGGGGCGTGACAGGCACGTCATGTCCAAATCATTGGTCGGAAATCCATCAGTCACCGAAAAAGGAGGGTGTCACGCCCATGTCACGGGCGTGACATGGGGCGTGACAGTATTGTTTGCGTGCTGAGGCGGAATGGCATTTAATGCGGCGGTAGGCTTTGCGGCAGAGGGCGACACGCCCTGGTCACACCTGGAGACACGCCCGGGGAGGGCGTGTCAGGGGGCGTGATAGCGGTTTTGACTGTTTTCTGTCCCTTCCAGCAGGAGTCCTCGGGATCGGGTGACACGCCCTAGGTCACGCCTAGGGAGGGCGTGACAGGGGGGCGTGACAGGTCATTTTGGCCAATTTTCTGGAAACCTGCAAAAAGAGAAGAAAAAGTCAGTGGCAATAATATTTACATAAAAATGATAAAAATAAACTAATAATAGACATAATTTGCACAATATAAAATAGAAAATACGATAATAGTTTAGGATACAAAACGTATTATCACCTCACTCAGCACCAGAACAGCCATGGCGTTGAGTGAGAATCACTCACTCAACGCCCTCCGCAAGAACATCTCTGGCGTTGAGTGAGCTATCCTCACTCAACAAAAAACAGCCATGGCATTGAGCGAGGTCCACTCCCTCAATGCCTTCAGCAAAAGAAGCAGTGGCGTTGAGTGAGCTAACCTAACTCAACGCCAAAACAGCTACGGCGTTGAGTGAGGTCAACTCCCTCAATGCCTTCAGCAAAACCACAAAACCCAACAGTGACATTGAGTGAGTCCACCTCTCTAAACGCTAAAACAACTTTGGCGTTGAGTGAGGTCAACTCACTCTACGCCAAAGTTCATTCCCGCAGGAAAACCCTAATCCATCGCCAACAAGAAGTGGTCGGCGGGAATGCCGACTGATTCTCACCGAATCAGTGAGAATCCAGGATGATTCTCGCCGAATCGGCGGGAACCAAGGATGATTCTTGCCGATCAGCGGGAATCCAGGATGATTCTCGCCGATTGGCAGGAATCCAGATTCATTCTCGCCGATCGGTGGGAATCACTGACGTTACTCGTCGAAATCGGCGTGAATCACTTGGTGATTCCTGTCGATTTTGACTTAGATGGAAATTCTCACTCAATCACCCCACCACTCCACCGCAAAGGACAGACCAAACTATGGCTTTGAGTGTGTCCACCACACTCAACGCCAAGCCCGGGCGGCTTTTGGCTTTGAGTGTGTGCACCATACTCAACACCTAAACCCGAGAGTCTACCAAGACTGGTTCTAACCAGAGCCCTACGACAACAACCTCGCTAACTCTTTCTCTCGGTTCCAACCGCCAAAGCACCCAACTACAACTACAAATCTAGAGTCTAAATGGTGAACGCAACTAGCAGGTTAGGCAAACAGCACAAGGAGGGGGGCTCATAGGAGAATCTAAGCCCTAAATTTAGCAAGATAAAGGAGAACATGCTTGGTTTCTACCCTAGGGATAACCGGGAAATATTCCAGAATTCAAAATAACAACAATGGCAAGGGCAAGAATACCACTTGCCTCGATTTCCAGCGAAGCTTGGTCGGCTTTCCCTCCTCTTCATTCTGCACTAGAAGGAGCAGTACCAACGAAACGAAGAACTAAGCGAGAGCAAGACAACGGCGCTTTCGGAATCGAAATTCGTCCACGAAAACTCCCGGAATCACCAACCGAAGGCTAGGGCTAACTGTCGCTTCCGCCTATGCTTTCCGCAAAACAGGAACAACAGATTTCTTTTTGTCTCGGGAAGAAGGAGGAAGGAGAAGTGGGCCCGCCACTTCCTAATAAGGCTTTTATAACTGCTTTGCCATGTCGGTTCAGCCTAACTACATCCCAGCCACCGGTTCACTCAGCTAAAAATCAAATTTCTAATTTGATTTTACTAATAGCACAGCCAAAACGACGCGAAAACTGAACTACCTCGGAATTCGACGAAATTCGCACCATAGCTAAATATGCACGCTACGAACACAATGGCGAAGTCGAAACTAACTTTCGAGGAACATAACTCGAGTTATACCCTCACAAAGCCAAAACACAAGCATCCCCCGAGAGTCCAAACTGGGTCACCCAAAACGACTCGGCTTGCTAGGGAGATCTTGCCAATACGCTACCAAATAGGGCACCCAGTTCTAAGGAGTTAAGACAACTCTCCACAGATGGCACAAGTCAAGAAAATGCGTCGACGTAACGCAAAACGAGAATTAAATAATCGCAGAAAAATCGGGGGCGTTACATAGTCCCGGCTGTATGAACTCCGGAGCTCGACTGCCCCATCTCCAAGCGCACCGGTCTCTGGGGCTGCTCCCATGTGCTGGGCTCCACGATCCCCTAAAATGTTGCAGTTCAAAAACCGTTAGTCATAAAGACTAAGCCCTATCATCCCCTACCCCTTCCCCCATGGCTCCTTGGTACCGAGCGGTGAGGAAGAAAGGGAAGGACATGAAGGTGGAGATTTAATCAATGGAACAGGTGGCAGCGAAACAGAAAGTAGGAAAAGTAACCTTAACTTATGTGCGGAAGCGCATAAGCCAAGGGATCTTCTGTAAGGCTCCCATCGTATAAGGTGTCCCATACCACTTATACGTTGGCGTGTCAGTTATCAAACAACAGCATATAATTATAGAATTTAACCTTAATTTATAAACTTGCCCACAAAAGCTTATAGACCAAGGGGTCGTTTTGCAAGTCCTAATGTATAAGCGTCCCATATCACTTATACTTTAGGTGTCAGGGTTAAATGAATCGATTATGCTATGACATGCAAGTGGGTATGATGGAACATGCAAGTGCAACTCACACACCCGACTATGTGCACACAGACCTTTAGTTCCCCATTTTGGAGCTGTTTCCTCCCAAGATACCTCTGTAGTGGCAGACGGAAGCGGTGGGTTGGGCCTCCCCCACCTCTAAACACGTAAAGCACTATTGGTCAGACTTATCGTATGCCTCAACGCTTGGTGCACGAAGCAGACTCCTTCGTACTCTTGCCGGCTGGCGTAGCGGACTTCTATTTGCGAAGTGCTAACAACTCTTGCTGAGTCAGCGTATTGGCGTCGGTGCCTCTACCCTCCAATACCGAAGACCCATCACCTTAATTTTCATTCCTTTTATAAACATGCAAGTTTAATCGTAATCAACCAAAAACCGAGCCGAAGATCCCCGGACAAAAACGTCCGTCTTTTAACCAACCGAGCCGAAGCTGCCTGGACCATTACGTCCGTCTCTTAACCAATCGAGCCGAAGCTCCCAAAAATCTTCTTGTTCTACAGTGTTTGAGAAATGTTCAACCCTAATTACTTAGTTACTTTTATCAGTTTGTTAATACAGTTTAGGTTAACCCAGGACTGCCCCCGGTATTCCCCGTGAAGGGCTCTCAAAGGGAACTAGGAACTATGATTGTAGCTGAAGCCCATCGTTCCCTTTCGCAAGGCACTTTTTATTATTGGTTGAATTCCCTTACCCATTCCCTTCTCATGTTACGATGGACAAACCTAGTGTGATTTTGAACCTTCCTCTCTTCGAGAAAGACGATCTTTCGTCGAAGCCAAGCACCTCTTAACTATAGCCATCACCACTTCTCACTACTCTTCCTATCATTCCATTACAAAATCATCCACACCTATCCACCCAGACTAAATGACTAACTCCAAAAACTATCCCAGATCATGTCTTATTGCAATTTAACTTTTTGCTATATGCAGACCAGCCTAGACTATATGTCGAACCAGTTAGGAAATGATCAAATACTCATCTAAATGCCCTAACTTATTTACTGGAGACTTATCCTGATATGATTAGCCTATAATCAGAAAATTACAATTTTCCTAATTTATCTGGCATTTAATGAATTTCCCCGAAAATTCCGCAGGCTACCGGTTTGAACATTAACTACCCTCAGTACTCATGCAAGATGTCCAAAAAAATTATTATAAATACTTTGCTATCTCAATATGGTAAATCCAAGGTATCACAATTTTTCTTGCATTAAAAGGGCTTTAAAATTATTTTAGCAATATTTTCTATCTTCCTTTATTTATGAATCAAGTATAGAAAACATCCATCAAAAAAATAATAAATTAATTATATTATGCAGGTACAATCTTAAAAATAGCATTGGCAAGTTTCATAATTTTCCAGCAACAATATCGTCTATAATTAATTTTCAAAGCATAAAATCCTTTGATAACATTTGTGAAGGAAGTACTGGATTTACACAACTAAAAATTATACAAAAATTCAAGGGGATCCATTCTGTCCTAAAACATTTATTTCCAAGATTTCATGGGGTTTCAAAAAACAGAAAGATTGAAATAATTAAAACATCAATTAGGGCTATAACAATCATTACAAATGAAGTGCTGGAAATAGACATCATAAAATTCCAGTAAAATTGCTATAGATTCTACCCACCCCAAAACTTACTCTATCCGAGTTTCACAGCTTTTAGATAATGTTTAGTGTCATATTATACTTGATTAGTATTTTACCCTAAAGCAAAGGTTAAGGTTTTGAGGTATCTACCTGTCTCCAAATCCTCCAAGATTCCGTCCAGGTGATTCGTATCATGCTAAAGTCAACTCTATAGTGTTTCAAGGCAATACGAGAGCAATTGCCCCTATGTCCTTCACAACCCTCAAAACCCTCCATTTAGGGTTTGAGTTTGGATCCTAGGGTAAACCAACCCTAAATCACACCATTTTGTCTAAGTGGGTTATAATAACCTCTCTAAGTTAGTGGTTAAAATATCAGCCTCTGTTGAAGTGATTTGGCCGTTCCAACCTCTAGTGCACTTTTACTCAAAAACGCATCATTAATGCCTAGTTAAGAATAGGTGACTTCCTATCCAAAACTCATTCAAATGAGTTGAAATTTTGTACAGAGCTAGGTTTTATAGCAAGGGACCACTCACCAAAATTTGGGGGGGTTTGGTGGTCATTTGGCCACTTAAATAAATTCCTCTAACTTAATTTAATTAAAACAAAAACTTTAGGCAAAGTGTCTCCAAAACTTCCCATTTTTGGACTGACTCAATGTATGTCTAAGGGTGACCCCCTGACCAAATTTTAGGTCATTTGAAAAAGGGATGAAGCGTGGGCATTCATTTTAGTTCCTGCCCAACTATAGGCAAAGCCTCTACTAAAACGGGTGCTGCGGTCAAACCGCTTACCCAAACGAGTTGAAATCAATTTTAAATTAATCTAGACTCGAAGAGCTACGACATTCGTGACTGGTCAATGTTCCTAAATCGGCTCATAAGTGCCTCGTTTTGCAATATCAAAATGGCCCATTTAATGTTTATTTCCTTTATATATCATACACATAATTTTATATAATAAAAATGTTTTACTGTTCATCATCTTCAAAACAGAGAACTAAACACAGAAATATATAATTCATGTAGCTCTTCCGTGATCCGTAATTGGTCGGCCGGTCACTTCCCTGGCCAGCCACAACCACCACCACCTCCGTCGAGGAGATGGCTATCGGTCGGCGGTGGTTTGGCCGCCGGAGGTGGCGGTTTCCGGCGTACCCGAAAAATATATTTTTCATGGTTTTCCACAAAAACGCGAGATAGGTCCGGCTCCTTTGAGCACAAACTTCATTTCTAAGATCCTAAGATCTACCCATAAAAGAAGAAGTAGAGGAGGACCTTGTTCGCGGTTTGGAGACGAGATAAACGTCGGATTGTCATGACGCGGTGGTGGCGTTACCGAACTTCCCCTACAGTAAGAGAAATAATCTGAATCCGTTTGCTCAAGAGTGTAACCTTCTCATCTTATTATAAGGGGGCTTTTATAGATCTCCAAGTTGGGAGGGGAAAGGGTGAAACATTCAAGGCCATGAATGCTCTCTCTCTCTTAATAATATTTCGATTACGGTGGAGGGAGAGGAAAAGATGGAAGATGAAATGGCTGATCCAGGTGGCGATTTCCTATTGGGTCAACACTTCCTAATTTTAATAAGAAATTAGAGAAGGAAACAACCCATTTAATAATCTTGGTGTAACTTTCCATACCAGAATTTATTATAACGCGTGTTAGAATAATTTCGGGCCTGAACCGACATTTCGGCCTTCGTCACGGGCGTGACACGTAGGCTATGGGTGTGACAGGTGTTCTACGGTCGACGTTCATCTAGTTGAGGTCGACGTTCATCGAACTGAGGTCGACATTCGTCGAAGGAGGTCACGCCCTAGGTCACGGGCAAGACACATCGGTCACGGGCGTGACAGGACCATGATGCAAATTCTGCGCTCGGCGATCGTCTTCGAGAGTTCGATGATCGTCGAAGGGGGGGGGGGGTCACGCCCAAGGTCACAGGCATGACACGTGTGTCACGGGCGTGACAGGTCCGGGATGCAAAAATCTGCGCTCGACGATCGTTTTCCTGAGATCGACGATCGTCGAAGGGGGTCACGCCCTAGGTCACGGGGGTTGCACGTTGGTCACGGGTTTGACAGGCCCGGGATGCAAAATTTACGCTCGACGATCGTCTTCCTTAGATCGACGATCGTCGAAGGGGTCACGCCCTAGGTCACGGGCGTGATGGGTCGGTCACAGGCATGACCAACCCGTGACTCGAAGTCTTGGTCGATGGATTTCAATATTTGGGCTTCCTAGGGTTTTGTCACGACAGACCGACTCCTAGGGGTCTAGCCGGAAATGGGATGTTTCAACTCCCAATAAACAAAACAAAAATTTTGTCCCTGAAATTGAAGTTAAGCTTAAGAGGATTTCTACCGGAATAAAGTAAACTTGTAACATCCCATATGTGTTTCCTATTGAGTCGAAGCGAGGTTATTTGTTTGATAAACGAAGGCAATCTCCCCAATAAACAAAAGATTAGCCCCTACTTTCCTGCGAATGCCTAGGTTCTCAATTTCCCTTATCTACTCCTACCGGTTCAGTACAAGAAGGTAATTTATAGTATACCAAGAGGTGGTGAGGTATACCTGACTGAATAACTCCGGGTATTTTTTCCTCATCAGGTCCTGCGGTTCCCAGGTGTGCTCCTCCTGACCATGGTTCCTCCACAGAATCTTGACTAAGGGAATCTTCTTGCGGCGCAAGATCCTTACTCCTTTGTCATCGATCCGAACCGGCTCCAAGTGAACAGATCGGTCAGAAGCTACCGGCCCTTCGACGGTCAAAATCTGCTGCTCCGGGCGTAGTAGAGCCCTCCACAACGAAGAAATATCGAAGACATCGTACAGAGATGCCAACTCTAGTGGCAACTCCATCCTGTAAGCTAGGGCCCCGATCCGCTCCAGGATCCAGTAAGGGCCCATATATCTAGGGCTGAGCTTCTTCCTCCGACCACGCACCCGTGAAACTCCATGCATGGGTCGGATCTTCAAAAACACTCGGTCCCCCACCTGAAACTCCACCTGATGATGTCGGGCGTCATAGTACTTAGCTTGTCTGCTCTACGCCTCTAACATCCTGTCTCTGATTAGTCTCACCTGAGCCTCGGTGTCTTAAACAAAGTCCGATCCCAATGCCTTCGGATCCTCATCCTGAATCCAAGAAAGCGGGGTCCTGCACTTCCTTCCATACAAGGCTTCATAAGGCACCATCCTGATGCCGGACTGGTAGCTGTTGTTATAGGAGAACTCAACTAGGGTTAAGAGCTTCTCCCATGGTTCCCCGCGGTCCAAAATGTATAGCCTCAAAAGATCTTCCAGCGTCCGATTGGTGCGTTCCGTCTGCCCATCTGTCTTGGGATGGAATGCGGTACTGATGGTCAATCGCGTGCCTAAGTAAGCCTGCACAGATCTCCACTCCCTGGAGATGAACCGACCAACACGATCCGACACGATCGTCTTGGGTACCCCGTGATATCAAACGAACTGGTCCACAAATCTCCGCACTAGTACTCCCACAAAGTCATCTTTTCTGATCAGAATGAATCTTGCCGCCTTCGTTAACCGATCGACGATGACCCAAATCGAGTCGTTTCCCGTCCGTGATCGGGGGAGTCCAAGAATAAAATCCATCGCGATGTCCTCAAATTTCCACTCCGGCACCAGGAGTGGCTGTAGCAATACAGCGGGGTTCCTGCACTCTGTCTTCACCAACTAGCATGCCTCGCAATGAGTCACGAAGTACGTAATGTCCTTCTTCATCCCTGGCCAAAACATCATCTTCTTCAAATCTGCCGTCATCTTGGTGATCCCTTGGTGTATAGAATATCTGCTACAATGCGCCTCCGCCATGATTTCCTCCCGAATCTGGCCTCTTGCGGGTATATATACTCTACCTCTGAAATGTAGCAATCCATCTCTTAGGAAATAATCTCCTGTCGAACCCTCCTTCAAGGCGTGGAATATCGGCTCTGTCCATGCATCTGTCCTCTGTCCGTCCCGGATGCTATGCCGAATATCATCTATGGCAACCATCGATGCTAGATACTCCCTATACAGCTTTGGATCATTCTCGGATACCAGGGATATCTGCATATCTCTGAAGGACTGGACTAACTCCATGGACATAACCTGGGGCCCGGCTTCGGAAGTGGCAGCTCTCCGACTCAACGCGTTGGCCACCACGTTTTCCTTCCCCGGATGTTAGTGCATCTCATACTAGTAATCCGCTAAGAACTCCACCCAGCGTCTTTGCCTGATATTCAGCTCCTTCTGTGTGTCAACGTATTTCAGGTTCTTGTGGTCGGAGTAGATGTCGCAGTGGACTCCATAAAGATAATGGCGCCAGACCTTTAGAGCAAAAACGACCGCTCCCATCTCAAGGTCGTGCACCAGGTAGTTCTATTCGTTCGTCTTCAACTGGCGAGACGCATATGCAATCACATGGCCCTTCTACATCAGTACAGCTCCCATACCCTGGTAGGAATCGTCGGTGTAGACCTGAAAACCTTCCCTCCCCGAGGGGAGAGTAAGTACGGGATCCGAGGTGAGTCGATCTTTCAGCTCCTGGAAAGCCGTCTGGCACTGCGGGGTCCAAACGAAAGGTACGTCCTTCTTCGTCAAAGATGTGAGTGGGATGGAAATATTAGAGAACCCCTCCACGAACTTCCGGTAATAACCGGCAAGCCCTAGGAAACTTCGTACATCTGTGGCTGTATTCAACTACGGCCAATCTCGAACTGCCTGAATCTTTGCCGGATCATCTGCCAATCCAGCTCCACTGATAATATGTCCTAGGAAGCCCACCTCCCTCAACCAGAACTGACATTTGCTGAACTTTGCATATAAGTGATTCCCCTGCAGTCTCTATAGGGTTAGTGCCAAATGGCGATTGTGCTCCTCCTCCGTTCTCGAGTAGATGAGGATGTCATCGATAAACACAATGCCAAACACATCTAGGTACTCCTTGAAAACCTTGTTAATAAGGGTCATGGATGGCAAAGGTGCATTCGTGAGCCCGAAGGGCATCACCATAAACTCAAATAATCCATATCTGCTACTAAAAGAAGTCTTCTGAATATCCTCCTCTCGAATCCGAAGCTGGTAGTAGCCTGACCTCAAATCCATTTTTGAAAAGAAGTGCGCCCCCTACAGCTGGTCGAATAGCTCGTCAATCCTCGGCAGTGGATAGCTATTCCGGACCGTCAGTCGGTTTATTGCTCGGTAATCGATGCACAACCTGAGTGTTCCGTCTTTATTTTAGACGAACAATACCGGAGCTCCCCATGGTGATGAGCTCGGCCGGACAAACCCTCCCTCTACTAGTTCCTGCAACTGACTTCAAAACTTTGCCAATTCTTTCTAGGCCATCCTGTAAGGGGCCCTAGATGCCGGCTTGGCCCCCGGCACAAGCTGTATCTGTAAGTCCTGCTCTCGGTGCGGAGGTAGTCCTGGCAGTTTCTCTGGAAAGACATCAGCGAAATCTCGTACCACCAGGATGTCTGTAACAGACTCCTTGACTTCCTCCATCTCAAATAGAATCTGATAAACCTCATCTCCCTACAGATGCGCCTTAACGGCCAGTACCGAAGATAAGAGTATACGAGAGGATGGTCTTATACCTTCGATGATAATGAAAGTGTCCCCGTGTCTCACAGTGATCCTCTTCACTTGGCAATCAATCTTGGCATGGTTCTAGTGCAGCCATGCCATACCCAGGATCAGATCATAGTCCGTCAGCTTCAAAATTGTCGCTGGAGACTCGAACGCTTTTCCACCAAATTCTGCCTCCATATTGCAGTGGTCTGAGGTAAGGAGTTCAGATCCATCCGATAGTCGCACCCTCATCTTCGAGCCCGTGAATCGCTCCACGCCTTCCAGTCCATCTACGAACGTTTCCGACACAAAAGAGTGAGTAGCTCCAGTATCGAAAAGCGTGTGGGTAGGCTTGCCGCTGATAAAGACTATACCTGGGGTGATTAGATGTCTTAGGGTTCTATAACAAGTTTTCTTTCCTTGTTAATCTATCTAGTGCGGTTCTAAGATCTAACAACTGAGAGAGAAATTCTATGAAAATAACGAAGCATTATAGCATACCTGCTATGAATTGCTCTGTATTTCGAGGCTGCGCAAGATCCAAAGCATACACCTGCTCTCTTTCCTGTCAACGATCTCCCCCCTTGTATCCACGACCTCGGCCACGTCCTCGGCCTCCGAAATGCTGAGCAGGTGGGCTACCCTGTAGTTCTGGAGGTGGTGCCCCCCTCATGGGGCAGTTCCTCCGGATGTGCCCAATCTGATGACAATGGAAGCACTCTATTTGGGGATACGCCATTCCCCCGGGTCTCGGTATCTCCTGCATCCGAAGAGGTTGAGGGGTCAATATCACCTGCTCCCTCGCCTCCTGCCTCACTTCCTGACGAGGCTGGTCCTATGTCCTTCTCCCCTATGGTATAGCACCTCGCCGCTGGTCATTTATGGCTCTCCGGCCCTGATCATTTGCTTGCCGCTTCCGGCCCCGAGTGGTGTGCCAAATAGCCTCAACCCTTTTTGCCATCTCCAAAATCCGGGAGATAGGCCCGTCGGATACAAACAACAAAGCCTCCCTCAAGTCCTCCCGCAGGCCCTTATAGAACCTCTTGATGTACCCTGCTTTTTCCAACTTGTAAGAATCTTCATATCGAGCCAAGTGGTCGAACTCCCGATGATACTCCACCACCGTCCGGGTGCCCTGCTTTAGCTGTAAGAACCGCTCCTCCAACTAATCCCTGGCCGACTGCGGATCAAAATGTTCCAGCAGCGCGGCCCTGAACTCTTCCCAGGTAACCTCTGCAACATCCCTATCGGCAAATGTCGTGTCCAGCAGCGTCTTCCACCACCTCTTGACATGGGACTCAAGGCAAGAGACAACTAGAGCCACCCTCTCCTCCAAGGGACACCGTATCCCGGTTAGCATCTCGTACATAATATCCAGCCACTCTTTCGTCCATACCACCGACTCTGTCCCCAAGTAGGATGGGGGAGAAAGTTCTCGGAAGATGCTCAACCAGTTGGCCCCCGGATTTGGCTGCGGGACCGAAACCTGCTGGGCCCTGAAAGCCTCCAGAATGTCAGTCAGAGTCTGTCCCATGTCTGACTAAAGGAAATGAGTGGGGACCGATGGAGGTTGTGCAACGTCCTGAGCCTGTTGAACTCCACCTTGTGGAGTAGGCTGTGCTGGAGGCTGCGTTACAAAAACCCATACTGAGAAAACGTTCAATTTTTTTACTTAAAGTGGACAATTTATATGTGATCCCCATATGGGCACACCACTGCTTCCGCTGCTTAGTTTGTCCCCAAACTAAACTCGAGCGGGGGTGACCTAGGGTTAGTGGACTGTTACCTTTTTCAGATCGATGTTTCCTCTTATACCACTTGTAAGACCCCCCCCCCCTTTTTTTTCTTTTCAAACACCGGGGTCTTAGGCCTAGGATCGCCGCTTTGCGATGACACCTTCACGCCTTGAAGGGTCATCACCACAAAGTGCCAATTATGCCGGCCAATTCCATCATAGGAAGGTAGCAAAAAGAAGTACAAGCAAGTCCACCTGAAAATCACATATATATAAAAAAAACTCCACGAAGGGAGTGTCCACAGAATAATACATCAGAGTAATAGAATATGGGCTTAAGCCCGGTACAACATGTCCTCACTACAAATCACTCATGCGGAAGCAAAACAAAACATCTACTCAAGGTCGAGACTCACGGTCCCGGCTGTATGAACTCCAGAGCTAGACTGCCCCATCTCCAAGCGCACCGGTCTCTTGGGCTGCTCCCCTGTGCTGGGCTCGACGATCCCCTAAAATGATGCGGTTCGAAAATCGTTAGTCATAAAGAATAAGCCCTATCATCCCCTACCCCTTCCCCTATGGCTCCTAGGTACCGAGCGGTGAGGAAGAAATGGAAGTACATGAAGGTGAAGATTAAATAAAAGGAACAGGTGGCAGCGGAACTAATCTAGCAATTCTATAATAAATAAGGCAAAAACAGAAAGTAGGAAAAGTAACCTTAACTTATGTGCGGAAGCGCATAAGCCAAGGGATCTTCTGCAAGGCTCCCATCATATAAAGTTTCTCATACCACTTATACGTTGGGGTGTCGGTTATGAAACAGTAGCATATAATTATAGAATTTAACCTTAATTTATAAACTTGCCCACACAAGCTTATAGACCAATGAGTCGTTTTGCAATTCGTAATGTATAAGCGTCCCATACCACATATACTTTAGGTGTCAGGGTTAAATGAATCGATTATGCTATGATATGCAAGTGGGTATGATGAAACATGCAAGTGCAACTCACACACCCGACTCTGTGCACACAGACCTTTAGTTCCCCCTTTCGGAGCCATTACCTCCCATGATACCTCCGTAGTGGCAGACGGATGCGGTGGGTTGGTCCTCGCCCACCTCTAAACCAGTAAAACACTACAGGTCAGACCAATCGTACGCCTCAACGCTTGGTGCACGAAGCGGACTCCTGCGTACTCTTGCCGGCTGGCGCACCGGACTTCTGTTGGCAAAGTGCTAACCACACTTGCCGAGTCAGTGTATTGGCGTCGGTGCATCGACCCTCCAATACAGAAGACCCACCACCTTAATTTTCATTCCTTTTATGTACATGCAAGTTTAATCGTAATCAACCAAAAACCGAGTCGAAGCTCCCCGGACCAAAACGTCCGTCTTTTAACCAACCGAGCAGAAGCTCCCCGGACCATTCCGTCCGTCTCTTAACCAATCGAGCCGAAGCTCCCAAAAATCTTCTTGTGTTACAGTGTTTGTGAAACGTGCAACCCTAATTACTAAGTTACTCTTATCAGTTTGTTAATACAGTTTACGTTAACCCAGGACTGCCCCCGGTATTCACCGTGAAGGGCTCTCAAAGGGCACTAGGAACTATGATGGTTGCTGAAGCCCATCGTTCCCTTTCGCAAGGCCCTTATTGTTATTGGTTGAATTCCCTTACCCATTCCCTTCTCATGTTACGATGGACTAACCTAGTGTGATTTTTAACCTTCCTCTTTTCAGGAAAGACGATCTTTCGTCAAACCCAAGCACCTTTTAACTCTAGCCATCACCACTTCTCACTACTCTTCCTATCATTTCATTACAAAATCATCAACACCTCTCCACCCAGACTAAATGACTAACTCCAACAACTATCCCATATCATGTCTTATTGCAATTTAACATTTTGCTATATGCAGACCAGCCAAGACTATATGTCGAACCGGTTAGGAAATGATCCAATACTCCTCCAAATGCTCTAACTTATTTACTGGAGATATATCCTGATATTATTAGCCTATAATCAGAAAATTATAATTTTCCTAATTTATCTGGCATTTAATTAATTTCCCCGAAAATTCTGCGGGCTACCGGTTTGAACATTAACTACCCTAAGTACTCATGCAAGATGTCCAACAAAATTATTATAAATACTTTGCTATCTCAATATGGTAAATCCAAGAGATCACAATTTTTCTAGCATTAAAAGGGCTCTAAAATTATTTTAGCAATATTTTCTATCTTCCTTTATTTATGAATTAAGTACAGAAAATATCCATCCAAAAATTATAAATTAATTATATTATGCAGGTACAATCTTAAAATACCATTGGGCAAGTTTCATAATTTTCCAGCAACCATATCATCAATAAAAAATTTTCAAAACATAAAACCCCTTTTAAACATTTGTGAAGGAAGTACTGGATTTACACAACTGAAAATTATACAAAATTTCAGGGGGATCCATTCTATCCTAAAACATATACTTCCAAGATTTCATGGGGTTTCAATAAACAGAAAGATTTAAATAATTAAAACATCAATTAGGGCTATAACAATCGTTACAAATGAAGTGTTGGAAATAGACATAATAAAATTCTAGTAAAATTGCTATAGATTCTACCAGCACTAAAATTTACTCTATCCGAGTTTCACAGCTTTTAAAAAATGTTTAGTGTCATATTATACTTAATTAGTATTTTACCCTAAAACTAAGATTAGGGTTTTGAGGTATCTACCTGTCTCCAAATTCTCCAAGATTACATCCAGGTGATTCTTATCATGCTAATGTCAACTCTATAGAGTTTCAAGGCAATACGAGAGCAATTGCCCCCATGTCCTTCACAACCCTCAAAACCCTCCATTTATGGTTTGAGTTTGGATCCTAAGGTAAACTAACCCTAAATCACACCATTTTCTCCAAGTGGGTTATAATAACCCGTCTAAGTAAGTGGTCTAAATATAAGCCTCTGTTGAGGTGATTTGGCCATTCCAACCTCTAGTGCACTTTTACTCAAAAACGCCTCATTAATACCTAGTTAAGATTAGGTGACTTCCTATCTAAAACTCAACAAAATGAGTTGAAATTTTGTACAAAGCTAGGTTTTATAGCCAGGGACCACTCACAAAAATTTGGGAGGGTTTGGAGGTCATTTGACCACTTAAATAAATTCCTCTAACTTAATTAAATTAAAACAAAATCTTTAGGCAAAGTGTCTCCAAAAATTCCCATTTTTGGACTGCCTCTAAGTATGGCTAAGGGTAACCCACTGTCCAAATTTCAGGTCATTAGGACAAGGTATGAAGCGTTGGCATACATTTTAGTTCCTGCCTAACTATAGGTACAGCCTCTACTTAAACGGGTACTACTGTCAAACCGCTTACCTAAACGACTTGAAATCAATTTTATTTTAATCTAGACTTGAAGGGCTACGACGTTTGTGACTGGCAATTTTTGCTAAATCGGCCTCTAAGTTCCTCGTTTTGCCATATCAAAATTGCCCATTTAATGTATATTTCCTTTATATATCATACACATAATTTTATATAATAAAAATGTTTTATTGTTCATCATCTTCAAAACAGAGAACTGAATAATGAAATGTATAATTACTGTAGCTCTTCCGTGATCCGTCACTAGCCGTCCGGTCACTTCCCTGGTCAGCCACCACCACCACCACCTCCGTCGAGGTGATGGCTATCGGTCGGCGGTGGTTTGGCCGCCGGAGGTGGTTGTTTGTGGCGTACCCGAAAAATATATTTTTTCATGGTTTTCCACGAAAATCCGAGATAGGTCCGGCTCTTTTGAGCATGAACTTCATTTCTAAGATCCTAAGATCTACCCATAAAAGAAGAAGTAGAGGAGGACCTTGTTCGCGGTTTGGAGGCGAGATGAACGTCAGATTATCATGATGCGGTGGTGGCGTTCCCGAACTTCTCCTATAGCAAGAGCAATAATCTAAATCCATTTGGTCAAGAGTGTAACCTTCTCATCTTGTTCTAAGGGGGCTTTTATAGATCTCCAAGTGGGGAGGGGAAAGGGATAAACATTCATGGCCATGAATGCTCTCTCTCACTTAATAATATTTCGGTTACGGTAGAGGGAGAGGAAAAGGAGGAATATGAAATGGCTGATCCAAGTGGTTATTTCCTATTGGGTCAACACTTCCTCATTTTACTAAGAAATTAGAGAAGGAAACGGCCCATTTAGTACTCCTGGTGTAACATTCCATACCAGTATTAATTATAACGCGTGTTAGAATAATTTCGGGCCTGAACCGACATTTCGGCCTTCGTCACGGGCGTGACACGTAGGTCACGAACATGACAGGTGTTCTACAGTCGATGTTTGTTGAGTTGAGGTCGATGTTCGTTGAACTGAGGTCGACGTTCGTCGAAGGGGGTCACGCCCTAGGTCACGAGCGTGACACATCGGTCACGGGCGTGACAGGCCCATAATCCAAATTCAGCGTTCGGAGATCGTCTTCAAGAGATCGACGATCGTCAAGGGTGGGGGGGGTCATGCCCTAGGTCACGGGCGTGACACGTGCGTCACGGGCGTGATAGGCCCGGGCCACAAAAATCTGTGCTCGACAATCATCTTCCTGAGATCGACTATCGTTGAAGGGGGTCACGCCCTAGGGTACGGGCGTGACACGTAGGTCACGGGCGTGACAGTCCCGGGATGCAAAATCTACGCTCGACGATCGTCTTCCTGAGATCGACGATCGTCGAAGGGGTCACGCCCTAGGTCACGGGCGTGATGGGTCGGTCACGGGCGTGACCAACCCGTGACTCGAAGTCTTGGTCGATGGATTTCAATTTTTGGGCTTCCTAGGGTTCTGTCACGACAGACCAACTCCTAGGGGTCTAGACAGAAATGGGATGTTACACCACTCCTCTAAGTCTAGTGAGTCTTTTAAAATGATAAAAATGGGGGAGGGGAGGGGTCTAGCTGGTGGTTGCCATTAATGCCCCTTTAAGAGCTTTTTGGCAATGGAGGAGGAGGACAAATGTGGGCTCAATCCATAAAGGAAATGACTGGAAAATCCTCCTCTTCCCCAGATGAGTTTAATCCAGCCATAAAAGGTGGAGGGTAATGAGGCAAGGGCATTCAAGTTCCATTAATGGCAATAAAGCAAAATTTCGGCCATGGCTTTGGGTTAAAACGTCTGCCATATGGCACCCTACTACTGAACCTCTATTATTAGTTAAATAAGTCCTAATGAAAGGACTGGGGCCAATTTATTCATCCTGGCACAATTCCTGAAAATATCCGGTTCAGCCTCTTCATACGAACCAGCAAACAGTGTCGAAAATTTCTCTAAGGCAAAAGCATTGAGACAAGCCTCCACACTCAACACCAAAATCGCCAGGAATTTTCAAAGTACAATGACATTGAGCTCATCGATGCCATTCATTCTATGGCGTTGAGTGAGCTCGACTAACTCAATGCCATAATTCAAGAAAATCATTTATCAGTATGTTGGCGTTGAGTGCACTCAACGCCATTCAGCCCATGGTGTTGAGTGGACTCAGCGCACTCAACACCCCTAACTCAAAATTATTTCCAAGTAAGATGGCATTAAGTGAACTCAATGCACTCAATGCCATTCAAACCATGGCGTTGAGTTGACTCGATGCACTCAACGCCCCGAGCTTAACATTCTTCCCAAGTAAGATGGCGTTGAGTGCACTCAATACACTCAATGCCATTCAGGCTATGGTATTGAGTACACTCAACGCACTCAATGTCCGAGCCCAACATTCTTCCTAAGTAAGATGGCATTGAGTGCACTCAACTCCATTCAGGCCATAGTGTTGAGTGCACTCCACACACTAAACGACCGAGCCCAAAAACGTATCTAAGAAGATACCTGATCTACTCGTCGAGTCTCGTTGACTCACTCGATGCTTCCCGGACTTGAGTCATCTTGGCCTCTTTTTGGTTGACCCCAATGGGTCCGTACCAACATATTGGCCTCCCATAGGGTTATAGGTGCCATGATGGGATCATGTAACAAAGTTAAAACCCTAAGGTAAAGCATAGGATTGTAATTGGGATTCTACTACAAACAAACCTAGGTGATATTCACCTTAAGCCTTATTCACTTGGTCTTCTTAGCTTCTTAGGATTTTGTACTGACCTAGTCATGATAAAACCACTCTTAGGGGTCTATTTGGAAATGGGATGTTACAGGAGGAGCACACCTAAGAGCCACGGGACTTGATGCGGCAGAGGTACCCGGATCACTTCGAGTCAGATATACCTTCAATTCCTAGGGATGTTACATACTTTTACTTCAGTAGAAACCCCATAGGCCTAAACTTAATTTTGGGGACGAAATTTTTATTTTTATATATTGGGATTTATAACATCCCTCAAACAATAAGACCCCTAAGAGTTGTTTTGTCATGACTAGGTCATGATAAAACCCTAGGAAGTCTAAGAAGACCAAATGAACATAGGCATGAAGGTGAAAACTACCTTGGATTGTAAATAGTAAATTTCCTTTACCCACCATAGGGGAGGCCAATGGGTCACCAAGGACCCATTGGGGTCAACTAAAAGGGTCAAGTTGACCAAAGTCAACCCATACCCTCATTAGGTCAAACTAAGCTCACACATGGTTAATTGACCTCCCAATAGCCATAGGGACCAACATAGACCATTCTAAGCCCTAAGGGAGGCAAATGGTTCACCAAGGCCACATTGGGGTCAACCAAAGAGGTCAAGTTAACCAAAGTAAACTCTAGCCCCAAAATGGCCAAAATGCCCTAACTAAGGGTCAGGTGGCCTCCAAGGGACCCAACCTACCCTACCCAATCCTTTCTAGGCCTTAGGGGAGGCCAATGGGTCACAAAGGACCCATTGGGGTCAACCCAAAAGGACAATTTGACCAATGTCAACTCAACCTAGGTGTAGGTCAAACTATCTCAAGTTGGCCTAACCTAGCCCAATTTAATTGGGCTAAGCCCAATTGAGGTGGTCCACTAGCATCATGAGGTTTAGAATTATCCAAAATGTCACTCATGGCCAAGGGAGTCCAAGATCCATGACAGTTACTAGGGGAGGATAATTCCATTGGCCAAAAACCTCCATTAAAGGCCATTAATGGCATTGATGCCATGACCACTCCCCTCCCCCTTTTGGCTATTTTAAAAGCTTAGCCCGGAAGAGAGGAGGCATTTCCACCCTTCCCCTGATGAAATCAAGGCCTTTGTCTGTACTGTTTAAGAGCACCCGATGGCACCACCACCGGCAATGGCATCCCATCGATCGGCAAGACTTCAGCTCTCCCAAAAGGTCCTATCGCTCTCTCCTTCTCATGTGGATAGATCCAGTTCTAATGGTATCTTGATTCAAGTCCAAATGGCTCTGGATCGGGATGGCCATGGGGCTTGATTTTGAGCTTTAAATTTCTATCACCAATCAGTATTTCGGCCACCTCCGGCCGGCCAACCATCGTGAATTGCCAACCACAACCTCAATGAAGGTGGTGGTGGCTGTGGTTGGCCGGGAAGAGGCATGGTTGGCTTGGAAATCATGACTAAACATTGCCAAGGATGGGCCAATCCTGGTCGTTGGCGCACTAGGGAAGACGACCAGATCCTGTATTTTATGCTTTAAAATTCGTGCCGCAATCTTTATTAGTTTAGGATTAAAGTTATTTCATTTACTTGATTTCTGTCATAATTATTATTGTGTTTTGGATTAATTAATAAAAGTACTTAAACCCCCCTGATGGAAAAATGACCAACCTAAAATTTGTGGCCCCTAAGGTTTAGTGTATTTTAAAATTTGTTTCAACCAATTTGGGTCACTGGCCTAACAACAGCACACCAAATGTAGCAGCCTATACTTAGGGTTGGAGAGAGATTAACTTCAATTCCCCTACTAAACCACTTGTCCAAATGACTTGAAATTTGGAATGAGTGTCACTCTTACCTATATCTATATCATATCCAAAAATGGGAATTTTTGGAAAATAGTTTCCAAAAGTTTTTGTAAAATTTAATAAATTAGGTAAGAATTAATTTAAGGGTCTAATGACCTCAAATACCTCCAAAACTTTGTTGGAGGGTCCTTAGGGCCATTACATGTCCCTGATAAAACTCTAATCCCATTTGGGGTTGATTTGAATATGTATTTATGTGACCAAAGTTTGGTCCCTTAAAGTTAAAATTAGGGCGGATGTGTGCTTGGTGGGTTGTGTGGCCAATATTCATCCAAACTTGGTGAGAATTTTGTCACTGATTTATTATCACATAAATCACCGCCACAATAGAATATGGGTGGTTTGGGGATTGAGATGCCCTAGAACCCTAGTAGAACCCTATGGTTGGATATTGAGTGAATTGAAGGACATGGGACCATATGTCTTTGGAATGTCTTGATACTTTGTCGTTTAGTTTATAGGGTGGAAATAATCCCTAGGAAATGTCACTAGAATTTTTAGGAGTGCTTAACCTCTCTGAAATAATTTAGGACCAATTAGGGTACTTCTACTTTCAATTTCATTGCATGATTAAATGATATTGGATGTTCATGAAACTTAGACAGTGATCTTATATAGTTTTTTTTACCTCTAGAAATTGTTGTATAAATTTTTGATTGATATATTGGGTACTTCATTCACAACCCTAATGTTTTCCCTAATTGCAAGAAAATTCATTATGAGTTTGTTACTCACTGAAAAATTATGAAACTATTTCAGAGGACTTTTTAGAGCATTCTAATCTTCTGTGAATTTTTATGTAATTTTGGGAAGAATCTTCATGTAGGATCATTCACATAGTACCCTAGATTAAATATCATTAAATAAATTATATATGGGACCAAATAATGTTCAAAAATAATAAGTTTTTATCAATGGACATTTCTGATCATATTTTTAATATATTAATTTTCTGATAAATTTGTGTAGGTTAAATCTATTTTTTCCCTATTTATCTTAATATTGTGGTTGTTTATTCAATAAATAATAGATGGTCAAATTCATCCTGGAAAATTGGGATTTTCGGTATTTATGGTTATATTTATTTTATTAATCGAACATAATTTTTTTAAGGCCATACCTAGTCAGAAAAGTGTACTTGGTTTTCAAAAGACTAGGTGGCCTAATTTTGCAGAACATTAAATAAATGCCTAACAAGTTATGAAAAATATTATCTTCTGGATTTAGTCTAAATATGTCTTGAAAGACCCCCAGTAATAATCCTAGGTCATATGGATGAATACATGAAGGGGTCACCATTCCTACTCATTATATAGCTTAGGTTGGTCGACACATAGTAAATCTGCAAAATTGTGTTTACATGTGGAATAGACATAGGGAGGTGGGTTAATGATATACTGACTTGGTAAGGTGAAATTGAGTTCGTCATTAGGAGTCATGATGGGAGGGTGTTGGTCTGACTAGTGTTAAGTGGTGCTCAAGATCGACGAAAGATCGTCTTTCCTGTGGAGAGCGAGAGTCAAAATACACAAGGGTTAGATTTAGTATAACATTAAATGGGATTGGGGCATGGGTAGATATCAATAATAATAAGTGTCTTGAGAAAGTGAATGACGGGATTCAGCTACAATCATAGTTCCTAGTGACCCGAGAGCCCTTCACAGGGAATACCCTGGGCAGTCCAAGGTTAACCTTTAAATCGTAAGATTAAAATGTTAAAGAGCAATTGGATATACTAGGACTTCACTCTCACTCACCCCGGTGACTCGTGAGGTTAGCTTATTTAGGTTGTCCGAGTGGTATGCCCGGTGATGGTGAAAAGGGGTAGGTTAGCCCTGCGAGCTGAAGGCTAGGAAGGTAGTTGTATCGTATAGGTTAGTCCGGGGATCCGATGGCTCAGGAAATTCATGGTTGTATGCGCATAAATTGGTGGGTCTTCGGTATTTGACGGTCGTTCACACCGACGTCGATATGATGACTCGACCATTGTGGTTTACACTTAGCCAAGGAAAATACTAGTGGTGGGTCAGCATAGTACATGTGTCTCTAGTGTATCCTTCAAAGGCATACGTATGGGCTAGACCTGGTAGTGTGAATACCCATCTAGGAGTGGGGTGGCCCGACCCACTGTCTCCGATGGCCGAACGGAGGCTCCTAGGAGTGATGCTAGCTTTCTTATAGGTGGAACTAAAGGTCTGTGCGCATAGAGTCCTGTCTGTGTGTTTCACTTTCATGAATCATGTCATAACATAACACTACACTCATACTTCAATACAACCCGACACCCAATCGTATAAATTGGTATGGGACTTTTTAAATATTGGGAGCCTTGCAAAAGATCCCTTAACTTATAAGTTTATATGAGCATTCATATAAGTTAAGTTTACTTATTTCTTAGTTTACCTTTCATTCACTTACTTCTCTACTCTACTTGCCTATACTACTTCTCCCTTATTTTAAAACTGCTAGCTTAATTTTCCTTTTAAAGCTCTATAAATTTTCAATATACCTGCTAGAATAAGTCCGTCATCATCTGCTTTGTTCGTACTCCTTACAATCAAATAATTCTTATCATTCCTCTTGCACGGTGCCCAGGAGCCACTGGGGGAGGGGGTGGGGGAAATTAGGCTTAGTCTTTTAACTAACAGTCGGTGGACCAAACATTTTGAGGACTCCGGATTGAGGATAAGGAGCAGCAACAAGAGATGCAGAACAAGAGGAGTATGGTATACTTGGAGGTGGGCAAGTCTAGCACAAAAGAACCAGCCTCTGGCTCTGTGAGTGTTAGCTTTACTAAGCTTTAGCAAGAGTGTTGTAGTGAGGATTTGATGTACCGGGCATAAGCCTGATTATTATCTTTCTATTTTACTAATCTATTTTTGTATTTATTTTACTATGAGGACTTGTTGTTATTTATATCTCATATATAATATGTGATTTGTGGACTTAACTTATAGTCCTTAAAATGCAAACTTATAATCTCGATGTTCATCAATGCTGGCAGAATGAACATTTTATAGTGGCAAATGTCCCGAGTGTCGGTGTCACCGCAAAACAGAGGCTCTAGGTGTAAGACCCGGTAGTGTAGCAAAAAAAATTTGCGTCTTACAGCCGTCGAGTTTTAAACAGCAATCTTTTAAGAAGATGAAACAGTTTTTTCTAAAATACGTTTGATTTCTCGGTTGACAACTTCAACTTGTCCGTTCGTTTGGGGTGGTAGGCGGCGGAGAGCTTGTATGTAATCCCATATTTTAATAAAATTTTAGAGAGTTGGGCATTACAAAAATGCGCACCCCTATCACTAACGATTGCCCGAGACGTACCGAATCGAGAAAATATTTTTTTAGAAAAAAAAATAATAACTCGAAAATCATTAGTTGGAAGTGCTTGGTCTTTCTCCCATCAAGATACATAGTCTACTACTACAAAAATATATTTATTTCCATAATTAGAAGGAAGGGGACCTAAAAAGTCTATCCCCCAGAGATCGAACACTTCACATTCTAGAAAATTGTTTTGCGTCATTTCATTTTTACTAGAAATATTTCCGGTCCGTTGGCAATTATCACACCGACTCACAAAAGATTGAGTATCTTTGAACATGCTAGGCCAATACAAGCCTGCACTTAGGACTTTGGGAGCGGTCTGATTCGCTTGATAATGGCCACCTATCGGTCCATCATGTAAATGTTTCAAAATATTTTGTCCTTCTTCAAAAGAAACACATCTTCATACCCTTGGTCTGCACATACTATAAAGAGAAAGGGAACCTCCAAAAAGTAATTTTTCAAATCAGAATAGAATTTCTTCTTTTGCTGAAACGAAAAACCTTTTGGGAGAACACGGGGCACTAGATAATTGGCAATATTTGCAAACAAAGGAGTAGAAGAAGTGATTATTTGTAAGAGTTTTTCATCCGAAAAAGAGTCATTAAAAGATTTTTTTTTTAATTCTTCGATAAAGGGATTTCCAAAAAGGGATAAATGATCCGCCGCTAAATTTTTGTCTTCTTTCTTGCCATGTATTTCCAAGTCGAACTATTGAAGTAGTAGAATCCAATGAATTAGGAGCGGCTTGGCATCTGGTTTAGAAAATAAATATTTAAGGGTCGAGTGATCTGTAAAAACGATAATTTTTGAAAGATCGATATAGGGGCAAAACTTATCAAAAGATAAAATAACTGCTAAAAGCTCTTTTTTCGTCATCGTGTAGTTTTCTTGTGCCGAAGTGAGAGTCTTACTCGCATAATAAACAAGATGAAAATTTGTAGAATTGCGTTGGTCTAGAACCGCTGCTACCTCAAAACTACTCGCATCACAAATTATTTCGAAGGGGAGTTCCCAGACTGGAGCGATCATGATCGGAGCATTAATAAGTTTTTCTTTAATTAATTCGAATGTAGATAAACAATCATCATCAAACAAAAACACTGCATCTTTCTCAAGGAGATGAGTTAGAGGCTTAGTGATTTTTGAAAAATCTTTTATGAAATGGCAATAAAATTCGGCATGTCCTAGAAAACTTCTAATTGCTTTTACGTTTGTAGGCGGAAGTAATTTTGCAATTACTTCAATCTTCGCCCTATCTACCTCGATTCCATTAGAAGAAATCTTATGACCTAAAACAAGTCCCTCTCATTTCAAAAAATGGCACTTTTCCCAGTTCAAAACGAGATTAGTTTCTTCGTATATTTTAAAACTTTTCTAAATTCTTTAAGCATAAATCAAAAGAATCTCTGAAGACTGTGAAATCATCCATGAAAACTTCCATTATATCTTCTACGTACTTGTCAAAGATAGCCAACATACATATTTGGAATGTAGCCGGTGTATTACATAAACCAAACGACACTCTTCGATAAGCGAAGGTGCCGAAGGACAAGTGAACGTTATTTTCTTCTAGTCCTCGGGTGCGATGGGAATTTGAAAGTAGTCAATAGACATTCAAGAAAACAATAGAAGCTATGTCTTGATAATCATTTTAGAATTTGATCGATAAAAGGCAAAGGAAAGTGGTCCTTTCGAGAGGCATCATTTAATTTACGATATTCGATGCACATTCGCCACCCCGTTACCATTCGTGTTGGATTTAATTCATTATTCTCCTTTGAAACTACTGTAATACCCCCTTCTTAGGAACTACCAGAATCGGGCTCACCCACTTGCTATCCAAGATTGGATAGATAATCTCTTCATCTAATCATTTAAGCACCTCGCCTTTAACCACATTTTTCATGTTTGGGTTTAAACGGTGCTGAGGATGTATAACGTTGCGAGAGCTATCTTCCTAAAGAATTTTATGTGTGGAAAAAGATGGGCTTATGCCTTGAATATTTGAAATTTGCCAAGCTATACGTCGACGGTGTTTTTGTAAAACCGTTAGTAATTTATCATTTTCTAATTCAGTTAAAAAGGCCGAGACTATAACTAGTAATTTAGAATTTTTTCAAGAAAAACATATTTAAGGTGTTCAGGTAATTGCTTTATTTCTAACGTAGGTGGTTCCACGTATAAATATTTTAAAACTTTTTCTTTTTCAAAGATAATTTCTTCATACGGCATAAAATTAGTTTGATAATTCCCAGAAATACTATACATGGTCATAACTGTGTCAGGTGAAAGATCATGAGGGAGTTCAGAAAAAGAAGAAAATCTATTTTCAGAAAAAATTTACTAGAAAGAGGAGGCTCGTCATTAGAAACATCCAAAAAGAAACATGAATCTTCATATGATAAAGTATTTTCCATTGATGGATTAGTAATAGATAAAGTGACCTCTCGTCTCTTACTCAAAGAAAAAGCATCCCATTACTTATGTCTATTATCTCTTGAGAGGTGGAAAGGAAGTAATGGGCAAGGATTAAGGGAACCTCGACATCCTCTTCAATATCCAAAATGACAAAGTCTATCGGGAAGATAAACTTGTCCACATTTACTAGCACATCCTCAACTATTCCTAATGGATATTTAATATACCTATCCACATGTTTTATACTCATCCTAGTTGGGCCTAGAGTACCCAAACCTAGATTCTTAAAAAGAGAAAAATGCATCAAGTTGATGCTCTCTCCTAAATCGTCTAACGCGTGTTTCACAAATAAGTCACCAAAAATGCATGGGATAGAAAAGCAACCAATATCATTTAATTTTTTTGGTAAATTATTTGTTAAAACAGCGGAGCACTTATCGTTTAACGTATCGTGAGATAAATAGTGTAATTTCTTTTTATTCGTTAGAAGATCCTTTAAATACTTTGCATATTTGGACATTTGAGAAATCGCTTGATGGAAAGGTATATCAATATGGATTTGTTTGAACATTTCCAAAAAATGATTATATTGATCATCTAAATTTTCTTTATTTAATTGAGATGGGTAAGGCAGAGCGAGAGAATTTTTAAAAATGGGAGAAGAAACAATAACATCATTTGAAAAAGGTGGTTTATTTAAAATAAGGGTGATAGCCTCCTCAGGATCTTCACTAACGGATGGACCAAATAATTCTTTCCCACTCCGAAGAGTTATAGATTTCTCTTGTTCTCTCAGATTGGGCTCGGTATTAGCAGGAAGAGTCCCAGGAGGTCGCTCAGATATGATTTTTGCGAGCTGCCCGATTCTATTTTCAAGATTTTTAACCGTTCCCGTTAACTTACTAATCATCACCTCGTTCACATTAATATATTTTGAAAATATTTCCTCCATGGTGGGAGGTTTTTGAAAATTTTGGGCAGGATGAGGTGGTGTAAAATTTCTTGGTGGTCTCATCGCATTCGTGGGGTTTATCTAAGAAAAATTCGGATAGTTATGCCATCCAGGATTATAATTATTTGAAAAATTAAATTGCGCATAAGCGGAAGCAGAAAAATTATTAAAAGCAGGCCTAGGTAAATATCCTAGAAAATCCACCTGCTCGGTGGCAGCATTTATAGTTTTCCATACCTGAGGGGTGGAGGGAGAAGACATCTCTATCATTTTCTTATTCAGCATCTCTACTTGTAAAGCAAATTGGGAGACCATGTCGCCCTCGTACATACTTACAGGTTTGTTTGACCGGGACTTTGGCACGTTCCACTAATATGTGTTTATTGCCATGTCCTCAAAAAGCTCAAGAGCGGCTTTCGGTGTTTTATGGTTTAAACTACCAATGGAAGCGGCATATTTCATTTGCTTAGTCATTTGATTTAGCCCATTATAAAATATGATGTAGGCCACTCCCCCATCTTGTGCCTAAATTCCATTTAGGGAGTGGCCTACATCAATTTGGTATCAGAGGGAGGTTCACGTCAATTTCCTAATTGGCACCCCTCCCCCTTCTTGTGTCACGTTACCCTCACTTTTGTTTGCGCGTTAGTTGTCAAAAATCACAAAAAAATTATTTCTGGTCTGCTAATAGCGGCTTAAATTTCTTATTTTTCAGCAAAACATCAAAAAAAAATTTTATTAATAATCTTCAACTATTTTCCTGTAAGAAAACAAAAAAAAATATTTTTGGTATCATATTATTTTAGTGGGAACAATTCCATATATTATAAAATTATGGTTCAGGTTCTTTTTATCCTTGTTTGTGCACTAAATCCGAGTAGTATATCCCCAGTTTTCCCCATGGGAAAATGGCCCATGATGTCCCCGTTTCCCGAATGAAACCTGTAGGTTCCACATCAACCATTAGGGGTGACTATAGACCAAATTCCCAGGCCACGCGGCATATAACTGATGACTTGGCTACCCTTAAACAGGGGAATAAGTCAGTCTCAGAATATATGCAACTCTTTAGGGAAAGGACGGTTAGGAGCGGTGTGAAGGAAAAGCCTGAGGTTACCCTGTCTTGGTTTCGTAGGGGGTTAGACACCTACATCCAGGGGAAGTTACTACGTTATTTCCACACCGATCTAGACGCCACCTTTATTACGGCTTTGGAAATTGAGAAGAACCAAATTCCTAGGAGTATGGTTACATGTCGGACGATTACTATATGTGATTCTATTGGCAAATCTGGTAGTGGCTCTAATGAGCGTCCTACCCCGAATACGCCCGTTGGACATTTTGAGTCTTCCCCTGAGTTGCCTGATTTAGTGGTTGATTCCCCTATTAAGTCTAAGGTCGGGCCTATGACTGTGCCCGCCATTGAGGGCGAGGTCGATTTCACTGTCGATTGTAGTGACGCTGAGGAACTGGGATATCCTAGTGATTTGGATGAGGATTTCTCCTTTGAGGAAGTTCCCCCTGGGATTATACTCCTTCCCCTCGACCATGTTGCTGATCCGCCCCCTTTGACTGTCATTGAGCCATCTGTTAACATTGATTTGGGTGATATTTCGATGGTGTTGGAAGAGTCTCCTTTGGACGAAGGCGTGTTATGGGATGATCTTAGTTATGAGCATTCAGAAGATAGATCTTTGATTTTATTGCCTTTACTCGAGACTCATGCTATCTTGGAGTCTCCACGGTATTGGATTTGTCCTACCCTCCTTCCTGATTTTGATGATGTGCCAACGTCGTGGGAAGATTTAGCTGTCGAGAGTAAGGTGTTATTGGAAGATATTAGTGTTAAGGACCCGAGAGATGCTTCCTTGGTGTTATCTCCATCTCCTGACAGACAAAGTGATTTGGACAGTTTGTCGGGTTCGGCTATTCCTAATTCTGAGCTCGTTTCTGGCACTCATTTGAGTATAGTCTCTAGTATGTTGGAGGATTACCCTAGCAAGGGAGATAGACTTTTAGATGATGTTATTGTTGCTGAGCCGGGCATGTTACTTGTGATGCAGTCCCCGTTGCTTGTGATCCAAAATGACTTTGATTTTCACCCGGGCTCGATTTTACCGCCTCTCCCTCCGGATCCCTTGACCCGATTTGTGGACCTTTTTGGATACGAGTCTATTTTGCCGGGTCCGTATCATTCATTTCTTTCGACCATTTTGGCCCCTCCTTTGGGTGTACCTCGAGGTACTAGTGTTAGTAAATTGGTTGAGTCGTTTGGTAGCGGGTGTTTGAATGAGATTGAGTTAGGTGATGATACTTTTCTTGAGTTTGATAGTACGCGCCCGAAGGATTTCTCTTTGATGATTTCTCTATGGTCTGATGGTCCTTTTGAATTAAATCCTTCGGATACCTTGACGCAGGTAGTTGACTTGTTAGGACACGTGCTAGTTCCTTCTAGTCTGGGATATTTTGATGCGCCCACATATTTGGACCCCCTGATGGACTTACCTAGGCGGACTTATGCGGGCGAGTTACTGTTTGTCGTATTCGGTCTCTCCATCACCTTTCGTAGACATGACTACGCTTTTTCTGGGATAGACCATTCTTTGGGAAGCCCGACGCTGGGTAAGCCCTCGCTTTGGATCGCTAGTGAATCCAAGGTTTTGGTTCCTCCGCACGAGGTACCACCTAGACATTCCTATATACCACACCCGGTTGCTCGCATTTACCCACCCCCTTTTGTTGACCTTCATATGTACACATTCGTGGTCGTAGTTGGGTACGTTGAGTTGTGTCGTTCACACGGTCGTTTGCTTCTGAGAGCGTCCAACTCTATGGTTGGGGATGTGCGAATTTCTCAAGTCTTTCATTATGTTTGTAGAGTGCCCGTGCCACCTGATTTACTCACATTAGTCTACACTTTGGTTTCCCGTCTTGTTGCACACGGGTTCACCCCTCACGTTCACTATTTTCGTAAGCGCACTCTTAAATTATTTTCCAACCTAAATGCGTTTTACTTACTCGACGCTAGTGCGTATCAGAGAACTTCCCACAGTTATGTGGATGATTTGGATTTGGTTGATCTCACTCCTGAAGGGATGTCCTCGGGCGCCTTAGAAATTTTAACAAATCAAGTCAATCCTTTGCGAATATTTTTGGAGGTTGGTGACCTTGCATCTCTGGTGGTATTTTTCACTGATTGGGGCATAGCTCCTATTTTCATTTTGTCACATTTTACAATTCATGCTTATATGCCACTTGATATGTCTACCTTCCCGTTTTTATTTTCCACTGTCTCTTCTATTGGGTTGGGTGGTGAGACTTTCCCAGGATCGTTCTCTTTCTTGGTCTCCATCGGAGGTATGTTGGTTGATGTTGTGGAAGCTTTGTTTCCTTCGTTGGCTAATGCGTTTATGAGGTCCCCCCAAGACCACCTTTTGCCTTGCAGGTTCTTCTTCCCTGTCGACGCTCTTCCTGGTGTGTACACACAGGTCAACTCATCGGTGATGAGTATTTTTGAGAGGGGGGAGGATTGATGGAGCCGACTACCCCCGGCGTGTTGATTTGGAGCGTCCTCCCCTGGACGACTTTGGTGATCCAGTGATTGTTGATGAAGATCCGCTTCCGTATGATTATGGCGACCCGGTAGATATTGTTGCGGGCACTCTCTTGATTGATGGCGTTGCTCGCCGTCACTTGTTGTTCGATGACCATGATGATCGTTGCCGCAAGCTTGAAGGTTGGAACTTGGCCGCAACATCCACCGCCGTCGCCGCGTTAAAATCTTCGCCGCTTCTACGATTAAATTTATAATTATGTTGTTTAATTTAGTCATTTAATTTCAGGATTGTTATTTTGTTTATGTGGCCTATGTTTAGCCACTTTGGTGTGCACTTAGCCTATATTTCTTGTAAAGCCTATAAAAGGCTAACCCTTGCTTTATGTTGGGTAGAATGAATGAAAACAAAAACCTAATTTTATATTATTGATATCTCTCTCTCTCTCCCTCTTGTGGCCGCCTACCTCCCTCTCCCCCTTCCTTCATATTTCGGCCAAGGCTAGGCCGCCCACCTCCCTCCTCCTCCTTCAAGCCACTGGCCGCCCACCTCCCTCTCTTCTTCCTTCCTTATTTTGGCCTAGCTTGGGCCGCCAACCACCCTCCTCCTCCTTCAAGCCACCGGCCGCCCACCTCCCTCTCTCCACAATATTTCTTACTCCTTTCTTGACGGCGCACCTTCCGTTATTTGGGCGGCACCATCTCCGGCGTGACCCGAAGAAGGCGATTGGTTTTCCTCCAACCGGCGAGGCTTCGGTGGAACCGGAACCGGAATGATCCCTACATCCTCGTCGACATCCGAGCGGGGGTAACAAACATTTCTCCACAAACTTAGTGATTTCCGTCTTGATATATTAAGTGGCTACGGCATGTTGTGTGGTTGGTGACGCATGATTTTTCGTGATTATACTTCTCTGATTTGCTTGCATATTTCCGATCTTCATTTACGTTCGTGAGGCTTGGCGGCCCTCGTTTATTTTGTTGGGAGAGAACCACCCTTTTTCGAATCGTTTATTTTTGGTGGGTTCCCTTTTGGTACAACATCGCTCGATCGGACCCAATATTGGTCCTTTTAGCTCGGTCGGACATTGGCCTTATAGCCCTTGTTGGATCCAAAACGGATTGGCTACCCGTATGCTAGTATCTAATTGATAGACTTAATTGCGTGGTGTCACGTAGAGCGATTGTGCGAGTGTAGGGTTGAATTGTGGAGAGGCATAAGCGGCTAACTCGTAGATCTAAGTCGCACACAACGTGTTCGCTTAAATTCCCCTTAGGAAATTCCCTTGTCTTTTCGTGGCTAAATTCCATTTAGGGAGTGGCCTACATCAAAATATCTGCTCTTGTAACCATACAGGTAGAGCATGATGAGGGCATCATCTTAATAATTTTTTAAAACATTCTCACGTATGGTAAACCATTTTGGAATCGATTTGACTAAAAGTAGAAATATCATTTCTTAATTTTGTAGTTTTAGCGAGCGGAAAATATTTAGATATAAACTTTTCCGTTAATTAAGCCCAAGTGGTGATAGAACATCTATGAAGAGAACTAAACCACTGTTTAGCTTTAGTATTTAAGGAAAACGGAAAAAGTCTTAATCTAATCGCATCATCATTCACGCCATTTATCTTAAAAGTTTGGCATATTTCAATAAAGCTTGCAATATGCATGTTCGGATCTTCATCTTGTAATCCGTTGAACATAACATATTGCTGCAACATTTGGATGATGCTAGGCTTAAGTTCAAAATTACTGTTTGCTACAACAAGGCAGACAATACTTGATTCTGTACCATCTAGGTTAGGTCGAGCATAATAGGGCTTGGTCTTTTGCTGGACAACATCTGGGTTGGGGTCTCCCATTTCAAAATTAGAATCCGACTCCGAATCCTTAATCGGATTTTGCAAGGTAGGGCCTTGAAATCGTGACTGTCTCTTAAAAGTTCGCGCAATTTCATGGTCCCAGTCAACAAGTTTCGACGGATTTGCTCGGGTCATACACTATAAAAAGAAGAGAGACAGAGAAAGAGTGAAAGTGAGGGATATATCTTATGATTACTCGAGGGGGGGGGGGGTGAATAGAGTATTAAAATGATTTACTGGTTTTTATAGCGGATTAAAATAAAGTGATATATATAAGTATAAAGATAAATATCATAACACACAAGCAAAAAATTTATCAACACAGACCACACAAGAATTATAGTGGTTCCCCAATAAACCTGGGTACATCCACTCTTCTACCACCCTGATAGGACTCCACTACAGGTTTTTGATTAGGTGCCCTGCCACCACATGTTTTGTAAAACCTCTCCACTACACCAAAGTGGAGAGGTGTTACAAAAAAAGTGCACTTTTATTATAACGACCCGGGATTTGGCCCATAGACCCCCATGGCATTGCTACCGGGATGCAGCCCAAGCACCCCCAACCCCTCTCCATCCCACTAGCAGGTTCTTGGTGGCCATAACCTCCTTTTGATGAGCGAACTCGATAGTTAAGTTGGGTCGTATGGGGACTTCCCAGGAGGTCACCCACCCCAGTACTACTCCAGCCCGAGCACGCTAAACTATGGAGTTCTTTCAACTCTCATCACCAATTGAGCTGTTATTTATATAGTAGTGGACATTGATGGATTGAGTTCGTTCAACTTATAAACTTCCGGTAGAATGTTCTAGGTTAGGGTGCGATGGTATTTTGGTTTTAACCTGTCACCTCGCCGTCTGTTTGTGGCATATAATGTGGGGCACCGGCCGGACCTTCTATTATATGTTATTTAATGGGTCGGGTTGTTACAGGTTTTGCTCAGGTGCCCTTTCACCAAAAGATCTATTTTTCTAAGAGATATCAAGCAAGCCATTGAGCTTTTGATCAGGTGCCCAAAAGCCAATCTAAGTCTTTTGATCAGGAGACTTAACAACCAAAAGTCTTACTTTTGAAGGGAGTTAAAACCCTGTACACAGTTGGATGAAATAAACAAAAAGGTTGAAGATGTTCTTCTCTGTCAATAATCTATTAGAAGACTAGTGGATTCTGATGAAGAAGAAAGCTCCCCCTGATATTAAATTAGTTGATGATGAGGTGAGGGAGTCATTTTATCTTCAGGGTGTAGGCCTTTAAATCATGTTGCTCTTTAAGATTTTAGAATGATTCATATTGTTTGTCTCTTGAAAGCCTGAAGTAGATGAAGAATACTGAGTGTTAGAGATTTTTGTTTTTCACTATCTACTAATACTTTTTCACTGATTCACTTCTCTTGTGATTTTTATTTTTGATCTGGATACCTCTAAATAATAAATTCTTCTGAAAGAAAATCACTTTATATATATTTTCAAATTAAACAACATTTGAATTTTAAATCTTTCCTTTGAAATTCTCTGCATAATTCTGGAATTCTTAACGGTTAATTTTTTCTTGAATGTATTTCCCTAACTGTCGCATTGAATATAGTAGAGTAATAAATCTGTTAAAACCATAATTAATGCTGCCCGGAATGGCTATATTCTTTAGAATATTGAGCATTAATTATCAGAGCATTATTATCTTAATATAATAGAATTTGAAATCAAACTTAAAGTCGATGTGAGAAACTGCACATAAGAATAGTCGAACATAACCTATAAAGAGTTAGTCGAACTCAATAATGATTTCTTCAATATAAACTCCATGTTCGCCGAGCTAAGAATTTTCTTTCATCGAGCTGAGCTCAAAAATCATCAAGTTGAAAATATACTTGCCAATCTGAGCTCCATGTTTGTCAAACTAAGATAGTCCTTCGTCGAGCTAAACTTCAGATATGAGATCATAGTTCGTCGATCTCAGCTAGAGTTTTGTCGAGCTCAACTCAGAGAAGGAACTCTGAGTTCATCCATCTGTGATCGGCGATCGTCGAGCTGAGTTTAGCTATCATCGAACGAATTTCAAACAATCATTTAAACTTCTTTTCCTCTGAGGTCTTTTGTCTCTAAAGTATTCTGAAGTTGAGTACTGACAGTCTAAGTTGGTGTTGCTGACTTTGACCCTAGAAAACCTATGAACCTAGACTATACATGTTGGGTCATTCTAAGCAATCTTAATAGTAGTCCTTGTCCAAATCCAATCTGGGGTTCTAACAATTTCCCCTATTGTGGTGAGGATACTATTTATAAAGAATAAAGCAATAAAATATAACTAGTAGAAATAAAACATTCAGCAGATATATATACAATTTTTCTTTGAAAAATATACAATAATAATAAAATTCAAAATGCATAGGCAAAAAAATTAAGAGTCTTTCTTTGAATAATTTGAAGAAGGTTTTGTAAAATACATTTTCCTTTTTGGATCCTCTCCTTCTTTTTGGGTCATCTTCATGTCTTGTCTACTAAGAATTTTTACAGTTACAGCTCTGGGCACTACAGCTTCAGGATGCGAATTCATATAGGTATTAAAATTGAATAGATTTTGTACCTGATATTTCTACAGTTCTTTCTCCTGTGAGAAGACATAGTAGAGAATTGAGAGGTATCATTTCCTTCTTCCTTATCCTTCCTTATTTGAGATAGAGCTATCAGCTTATTAAACCTGGTCATTCTATAGTTGGGATCCAGTTCTGGATCATATGTAGGAGAGGGAGGTCTCTCTTGACATGATTTTTATTTTTGAACATTTCGAACTTTCTGTTGGCTGCTTTGACTATCAGACAGTTGATGTTGTTTCTTTTGTTGATTGCTTGATTGAGTTTTTTATATAGATGGTCTTTCTTTATTGCTAGGAGTAGGTCTTGATTGATAAGAATAAGGAGCAGACCTTTGAGCTTGAGAAACATGCTTGTTGATCCTGTTGTAGGATGAGGAGGTCCTCTCCAATAATTCTTAGGAGGAGAATTTTATCTCTTCATCTTCTTTCTTCTCTTTTGCTCATCCTTAGAAATTCTCGTCCATTAGGGTGTATCTGGAGTTAGAGTCATGTTGTACAAAATATAGTAGGGGGTGTCTGATGTTGGATTTGGTATTGGTACAGCCTTTGATGGAGCCTTCTTCTTGGTTTTCTCTTCTTAGAACCAAAATTTTCTGAATCATCAGAATCATCATCATCATTTTCAGAATCACTAGGAGGATTATCATATAACTCATCAATTTACTTTAACAAATAAGCTTGATCTATAACTTGAACTTCTGGCTCTTTAGATGCAATATCTGTAATTACTTGAGCCTGAACATTGTCACTTTCTGCTTCCATATCTTGAAACATAATTTCATCAAGGTCTGGCACGGGGGACTCAGCCAAAGCATAAGTTGGAGGAGAGAAATCCTTTGGCTCTATAATAGAATTACTGGAAGTAGTTATACAGAAACTATTTCTTTTTTCTTCTAAGACTGAAGGTTCTACTGGAGCAAAATAACATACTATTGCTTTAGAGTAATCAAAAATTGTATCAGCTTGTATATTTCTACTATAAATTGTATTAAAATAATGAAGTAATGAATAAATGTCAACTGTGGGATTAATGATGAAATCACCAACATTAATCATTGATGTATGATGATGTATATTTTAACTTAATTTATTTGGGTAAAAATATGTTGGAACACCCTAGTTTGGATTTGGGTATGGATCACTATGTCTTTAGGACTATTAGATAGACCAATCAATGTATAGCTAAGGGTCATATGATGTGCTAAGTCAGAGGCTCTCTGAGAATGAAGAAATCATTCAAGAGAAATCAGTTAGAGAAGAATTAGGAATTCATCCTAGGCGTCGAGCTCAGATCGACGAGATGAGTTCAGGAGTCGAGCTGAGATCGACGATCTCTAAGCTCAGGTCCACGAGGCATCGAACTCCATTCGCCGATCTCCGAGCTCAGATTGACGTTTTCCGTTCCAAACCAGCTCCAACATCTATGAGCTCAGATCGACGATAGTTGAGCTTAGATCGACGTTTCCTGTCCCAGACCAGTTCCAATATCTCTAAGCTCAGATCGACGATAGTTGAGCTCAGATCAACGATCATCCCGTTGATATCGATGATTTCTGCCATCTCTTTGAACACAAGTTCCCAGGAAGATTTTCAGGATATTCTTGGTCCAATCAAAGTGAGCTGTTCATATTCAAACACAGCTTTATTACAGGACGGTTACAAGAATGAAGTTATGGAGATTATAGCCGTTGGAGTAACAAAGAGGCAGCAGTAAAAAATGCAAGAATTCAAATGAACATTGGCCTCCTATCAGAATATATACACAAAGTTACAAAGGAAAAATATAGAGAATAAGAAGAAGTGATAGAATAGTGGGAGAAGAAAGTAGTACAGGAATAAGAGTTCCAAGAAGAACTCAACATCACCTGTTCAGCTAGTGCTCTTCTCAGATCTACTGTTCCAGGAAGCCTGAAGAGACAACTACTCTACATCATTCTGAAGGCTTACTGGAAGATCAACATCATCAAGGCTTCATCATTCACACTCGAAGACAACTCACATTTCAGCCTTTGCTTAAATAATCATTTGCTGGAGCAGTCAGTCATTGAAGACCTATCACCCTATGCAAATCTCTCCTTCCTAAACAATTGCAAATCTCAGAGGGAGCTTTGATAACATCATCAAAATCCACTTATGCTTCTCATAGATTGTTGAATAGAGAAGACCACATCAACTCTCCCTTCCCCACTGTACAAAGGGTTCTTAAACTCCCTTAGAAAGTTTTGCTTGGTTTCTGAGACCTTATCAAAACTCAGTGGTGGCAAGACACCTGATCAAAAAATCCAGTTTTGTTTTTGAGCACTTTATCAAAAGCTTATTGGTGCCCATGATACCTGATCAACTCTTCCTGTAGTGGATTCCTACCTAGGGTGGTAGAAGAGGGGACTACCTTAGTTTAGGGGAACCACTATAAAATTCTTGTGTCATTTGGTTTGCCTTTATTTATTTTCTTTATTATTCTTGCTGTGTGTTTGCTCTAATCTCTAGGATAGATCTCACTTTCCATTGGTATCAGAGGGAGGTTGGTTATTCAACAACTAGATCTTCACTAGTTTGGTTGTTTATACAGGCTAACACCTGAACCAAAAGATCTCTTTTGATCCATCCTAGTTAGATTAATCATTTTGTTTTTTTTAAATAGCAAGAATATGGAATATTCTAGAACCAGACCTCCTAAGTGCAACATAAACAAATTTGCACTTTGGAAGACAAGAATTAAGTCATTTATGGACAATATTAATGAAGAAATTTTTCATGCCATTATGACAGGTCTCCCAACCTCAGCAATAATAACTAAAAGAGCCAGACTAGCTGTGCCAGAGCCATGAATATCCTAGCAAAGTCATTATCGGATGACTTGTTCCATGATGTTATTTAATGCTCAACAGCTAAGGAGATATGGGATTCTCTTCATCAAATGGCTTCTGAACTAGTGGATGGAACAATAGAAAAAAGCCACACCATCCTTTTTGAAGAAGATGAATCAGTATCCATAGATGTAATTTGGGTTGTATCAGATGATGAATCATCATTTGAAGATGAAGAGGAGGAAGCAAGGACCAAACAATTCTGCTTAATGACCATCAATACTTCCTGCAGCAGTTTAAAGTCTTAACAAACAGAAAGAAAATTAAAACCAGAAGTGGATCAGGTATTATCTAACTTTGTTTTCAGTTCAGTTAACTAAGAACTTCAATTTTGCTGCCAAGATTCAATAAAACCTGAGGAGGAAACAAAACTTCTCAGAGGATGTTTTCAGAATATATTCAAAGGATGAAGAAACATTTTAATCGACGAAATGAGTTCAAATCGTCGAACTCAGTCTGCTTTTACATAAATTTTATTTATAATTATAAGAATAAACTATTTAAAATATTCTTAAATCCTTTTTCTATTTGGAACAAATTTATAAGGAAACATCTTTTCTTAGGGCTGCTTCCATCCTTTTGATATCTTATTCAAAATTATGTTAGGATTTCTGTATGAGAATTCTCTGTCAGATAACATTATATTTCTTAAAGATCTTTTTCTAAATTCATCTAGATTGAGTCTTCTACTATAGTTGCATTGGTCAACAATGATCATGGCACTGAGTTTGAATCTCTTCTTATGAAAAGAAATTCTATAGGAAGAAAGATATCAGACTTTGTTTTTATGATTAAGAATCCTAATAAAATTTGCTGGACAAATATCATTTTTCTACTAACATATCCTTTTCAAGGAGAGAGCGATCTCTACCATAGCCTTCTGTAGGTACCATCAATAAAATTTTGCTGGATGACTCAATCAAAATCCTATTTTTAAAGTCATCCAAGCCTCCTCCAGTTAATGTTACTGCATCAACATAGGGGGAGTTTTGTAAAGCCAGCAGCAGTTAGTTTTAACAGCAACAGAAGTCAGCTATGCAAAGGTTCTATTTTTATATCTTATGCTTTGTAATATTAATTGTAAAATTTTTATATAAATAGTAATCCTAACCCGAATATGGGGAGATTGTTGGAACACCCTAGTTTGGATTTAGGTTTGGATCACAATGTCTTTAGGACTATTAGATAGACCCATAGATGTATAGCTAAGGGTCATAGGATGTGCTAAGTCAGAGGATCTCTGAGAATTAAGAAATCAGACAAGAGAAATCAGTCAGAGAAGAATTCAGAATTCAAACTAGGAGTCGAGCTCAGATCGACGAGATTAGTTCAGGCGTCGAGCTGAGATGGACGATCTCTGATCTCAGGTCCACGAGGTGTCGAACTCCATTCGACGATCTCCGAGCTTCGATCGACGTTTTCTATTCCGAACCAGCTCCAACATCTCTGAGCTCAGATCCACGATAGTTGAGCTCAGATCGACATTTTCTGTCCCAGACCAGCTCCAATATCTCTGAGCTCAAATCGACAACAGTTGAGCTCAGATCGACGATCATCCTGTTGAGATCGACGATTTCTGCAATCCTCTGAACACAAGTTCCCAGGCAGATTTTCAGGATATTCTTGGTCCAATCAAAGTGAGCTATTCATATTCCAACACAGCTTTATTACAGGAGAGTTACAAGAATGCAGTTATGGAGATTATAGGTTTTGGAGTAACTAAGAGGCTGGAGTAATAAATATAAGAATTCAAATGACCATTGAACTCCTATCAAGAATATATACACAAAGTTATAGAGGATCAATATAGAGAATAAGAAGAAGAGAGAGAATAGTGGAGAGAAGAAAGTAGTACAGGAATCAGAGTTCCAGGAAGAACTCAACATCACCTGTACAACCAGTGCACTTCTCAGATCTACTGTTCTAGGAAGCCTGAAGAGACAACTACTCTACATCAGCTTGAGGGCTTACTGGAAGATCAACATCATCAAGGCTTCATCATTCACACTCCAAGACAACTCACATTTCAGCCTTTGCTGAAAACATCATTTGTTGGAGCAGTCATTCATTGCAGACCTATCACCCTATATAAAGCTCTCCTTCCTGAACAATTGCAAATCTCAGAGGGAGGTTTGACAACATCATCAAAATCCACTTATGCTTCTCTTAGATTGTTGAACAGAGAAGATAACATCAACTCTCCCTTCCCCACTGTACAAAGGGTTCTTGAACTCCCTTCAAAAGTTCTGCTTTGTTTCTGAGACCTTACCAAAACTCAGTGGTGTAAAGACACCTGATCAAAAAATGAAGTTTGGTTTTTGAGCACCTTATCAAAAGCTCATTAGTGCCCAGGACACCTGATCAACTCTTCCTGCAGTAAGTTCCTTCCTAGGGTGGTAGAAGTGTGGACTACCCAAGTTTAGGGGAACCACTATAAAATTCTTGTGTCATCGGGTTTGCCTTTATTTCTTTTCCATATTATTCTTGCTGTGTGTTTTCTCTAATCTCTATGATAGATCTCACTTTCAAAATATATTTAATTTTGTTTTAAATCTCTTTCTTTTTGTATTTTTAGTTTCCTTTTAGTTTCTTTTTATGTAAATAATATAACTAATATTTTCTTCTCTTTTTGCAGGTTTTCACAGCTTTCAACCAAAATGACCTGACACGCCCCCTTGGCATGTCACAGGGCGTGTAACCAGATCCTGAGGAAGTTTGATGACAGAATTTAAATCCTGAGAGAAAACCCCTGACACGCTCGCCCTAGGCGTGTATCTGGCTGTATCACCCTCATCCCGAAGCTTACTGCCTCAATTAAAGCTTTTTCGTTACTGTACGTCAACCCGTACGTCACATGCCCCATACACGGGTGTGGCCCTGGGGCTTGTAGCACCTTTTCCGATGACTGACAGATTTCTGACAAATGATTTTGACGTGGCATGCCTTAATCTCCCCCGTATACGGGAGTGTCCTAGGTCGTGTCCACCAATGTACAGAAGCAATCATCATTCCCTCCAGAATACAACGCCCAAGGTCAACCCCGTAATTGACTTGCCCCCCTAACACGGCCTCCCTGGGAGTGACAGGGGGCGTGACCCAAACAGATTTTTTCCTATAAATACCAGGCCATTCCAAGCATTCCATACTAGGTTTTGGGGAGAGGGGAGGTACTGCTAGTTTCATTCTTAGTTTTTTTGTGTTTCTTCTTTTGTTTTTTCTCTCTCTCTCCCTCCATTTATAGTTTTATTTTTCATGAAATGTACTTTCATTACTTGTAACATCTATTTATTAGTGTAATATCAGTAGTTAGATTTCTTTTTATGCACTTGTATTGTAAATTTGGTAGTTGTAATCACTTTTGTTTTTAATGAATTTTAGTTAGCTTTCTCTCTTACATTTCATTTTGTTATTAATGCACCTTTATTATCTACCCCTCTTTTTCCATATTACCATGAATAATTAATCCTCATTTGTACTCGATCATGATGATCTGAGAATGAGTTGATCAAGTTATGATGTTTTAGCTTTTTTTTTCAACTTAAAGTAATTACCTTTGATTTACTCTTGGTTTTTATTTAGTTGGACTATATTGTCGGTATATAGTTTCCATTTGGGTTTTCAGTCTTAGTTAGCCGATAAGCTCGTAGATTGAATCGATCACCCAAGAGTAATGAGATTTGCACGCACCCCTCAAGAGTGGAAGACGTTAAATCTCCCAGATTGGAGAAAAATCAAATAACGGGGTTCACCACTTAAGGCGAGCTTTAGGTTTTCGATTTGGATGAGAGTTCGGTCGGACCTTCATAAAATAAGGTGGGCATGACTTCAAGAGAAGTGTGTTCATGATTCGGGAACCTCCACGGTCAAGCTATTTCACTTTATTTAGAATTAGTTTGTTATTTCATTTTGATTTTCTTATTTCTAAGTGATTCAAGATTGAGTACTAACCCTTTTTCATTATCTCTAAGCCTTTTTATTCTGCGAGTAATTTTGTTTTCTTTTTAGCTTAGTAATTTAGTTCCTATTTTTAGTTAAGTAAATTAATCGGAAAAAATCATTTGATGAAATAATAGCGATCTCCTCGAAGTAGAAGTTATCATTATGCCCTAGAGAAATACGACCATGATATTAATCTTTAGTATCCTATCCTATAAAGGATAAGGTACGCTTGTCTTTATCGGATATATAATCGGAGAATATTATCAACTTCAACAATCCACCTTCTCTTTTCTTTAACTCATCTTCTCCACCTTTTTGATTTTTATTATCAAGTTCTTGGTGCCGTTGATGGGGAATCATTTTTGATATTTTGAAATAAAGGATAGCTATAAGTTTTATCATTTTTTTTCTCTCTTACCCTTCTTTCGCGGTTGAATTTTTTTTATGGATAGTTTTTGTTTTTCTTGTGGAGAGTTCAGTCACTCTCACGAGGAATGTTGGGTAGGATACTCTTTATCCACCCATGATTTTATCCCTTCCAAATTGGATCAATTTAGCAAAATTGATACGTCCGTGATTTTTTTTTCATGGGGTTGCGATTATTTTCAAACGCCTTCCTACCCTTCTCCTCCAAATTTTTCTGATTTTAATTTTTCTGGAGATTTCTTGAACTAACATTTTGATCCTAGCCCTACTTTGAACTACTCAGGGTGGCAACACCCTGATCATTCTTGGGGCCAAGGTGATCATCAACCTATTCTATCTCAAGATTTCTCCACTTTTTTTTCCGCAAGTTTGCGCGCCTCCAGTTTTTTATTTTAAGGAAAATGATATCATTTTTGATTCTATAGCATTTGATGCATGCATCAATGCTTATTTCAAAGTGATTTTTGACGCTTTAGATTCTGACGCCGCAATTTTTTCTTCTTCTCCTCCTCCTATATAACTATTGAATGATTAATCTTTGGATTTTCCGTAGTGCCTTCAATCACTCGCGGAAGATGATTATTTTGAAATTCCATTCAGCTTTCAACCTCTCGAGGAGGAAATTTCCCCCAATATCCCGATTTTTTCTCAATTTCCGAGGAAGATAAACTTTCTTGTGTTCGATAATCCGAAGAGATTGATTTTTCAGATATCCCGTTTTACTCCCAATCTACGGAAATGATTGATATTCAAGTAGAGAAACCAGATCTTTTTATCAAAAAAATTTCTTGCAATCAACCGCCACAACCTTCTTCTTTTTCTTCTCTTCCTCCTTGCGAAAATTCCTGTTCCTTTTCTTCTTTTATTTTTCCTTCTAATTACTTTCTAGTTCTTCTTCTTTTTCGCCTTCTAATAGTTTATTTTCTTTTTCTAACAAATTTTCTTTTCAAAATCTTTTTCCTTTTTGTTTTATTTAAAAAATACAAAAAATACAAAAAATTATTTTTATTTTCTTAAAAAATGTTTTGGCACTCGCGCTACAACGCATATTACGCGAGCTACAATTATATTTCACTATTTATTTTCTATTTAGCTAACCAATAATGTCGAGCTCTACGACGATAACCAAAAAGCGCTCTTGGGAGGCAACCCTTGCTTATTCGTTTTTTGTTAATGTTTTTATTTTATTTTTGCAGGAATAAGCTCCCGTGTGTTTGTGCCGCTTCTCGCTCTCAACTTGTACTTGAGACTATCTTTGGCTCAAGTTCGGGGGGATGCATTTTTCAACATCTGGGCATCATGTGCAAGGGAAGCATCTTTTCCTTTTCTTTGCATTTCTTTTTCTTCTTTTCTTTCTTTTTCAAACTCTCTTTATACTTAACTTTAAACATTGGGGACAATGATTAACTTTAAGTATGGGGGAGTGTTTCCCTAGTTAGTTAACTTTAGAAAAATAAAAAATATATATAAATTTTTTTTGAAAAATCCAAAAATAATAAATATAAATTTTTTTAAAAAAATCCCAAATTAAATTAAGTTAGTTTTTGCAAAATCAATTAGTACCCCGCCACTTTGCATTTTATTGTTTTTTTAAGCTCGTGTCTACTTGCTTAATTAGAATAAATTAGATTAATATTTTGTTTAAATATGTTAAGCCATTAGTATGATGACTGATGCAATTTTCCTATTTAGGTTAGTATGCTTGTTTTTAAATATTTCTTGAATCTTTTTCACTTTTCCCTAAAATTTTATTTATTTATTTTTACTTTTATAAAATCTATCATCCTTTATTTTTCTTTATTATAATCTTTTTAAACATTAATTAGTATTAAGTATAGTAGACACAAACCGGTTTAGACGTTTATTATCATTGTTTTCATGAAAGCAAATTTTTTATTTTCTATTTTTGTGCTTATCTTCTTTTGATATTTCAAAGCTTTACTTTGAGTAGATTTAGGAAGCATGAAAATGATTTAGGATTTCTTTTGAAACGTTTAAGACTTTTCACCTCGCCTAACTATAATCATTGCTAGCCATTTTTGTGCATTTTCCTTTCTTTTTTATTACCAAACTTTTTTTTTCACCATGACCAAATAGCTTACCTATATGAACACTTTAAATTTGTTTTTGAGCTTTAATTGCTAATGTTCATCTTTTTGAAAAAATTTGTGGAAAATCCTTTATTATCTTCTGCTATACAAGTGGAAATATTGAAGTATGAAAAATGAAAAAAATATTCGATGAAAAAAAGTAAAAGAAAAGAAAAAATGTAAAAAGTATTTATTTTGGCAAGCATTATTTTGGAAAAGATCACCTTTTTTTGTTTAAGTGTGCAAATACCTCTCGTGTTTTTCTTTTGAATATCGCACCCTTAAAAAACCTTAAGCCTAACTGTACTCCTAATTAAAGCCATAGTAATTCATGCTTCCTACGTTTACTTTTTAGTATAGTAGTGAGAAACTAGATTGAGTAAGTGTTTTTTTATTGAAATATTGAACTTTGTTTTGATTGACTATGATTTTAATTTGTCTCTTGGAATTTAGTATTTACTCAATGCGCTTTTTACTCGTTACTTTATAATGTTTTAATTCTGTAAAAATTTTGGATGATTTGTATTAATATTTAGTAAAATTTATTAAATTCTGTGCTATGTTAAAGTAGTAATTTTCAGTTCTTTTTCAAAATTTCTCTAGCTCTAAATTCCCGTCTTACTCATTTATAGCATTTTTTAACTTTTCAATTAATCTTTTTATTTTTTTATAACTCGTAGAATTTACTTGAGCACTAGAAAAATAATAAGTATTGGGTAATTTGATGATGAATATTTTAGCTTAATTTATTAGGGTAAAAATATATTTATTTCCATTTTAAATCTCTTTCTTTTTTTATTTTTAGGATCCTTTTAGTTTATTTTCTGTAAATAATATAACTAATGTTTTCTTCTCTTTTTGCAGGTTTTCACAGCTTTCAGCAAAAATGACCTGACATGCGCCCCCTAAGTGTCTCACAGGGAATCTAACCCGATCCCGAGGAAGTTTGATGCCAGAATCCAAATCCCGAGAAAAAACCCCTTACACGCCCCCCTGACACGCCTGTCCTAGGCGTCTCTATGCGTGTATCACCCTCATCCCGAAGCCTACTGTTGCAATTAAAGCTTTTCCGTTACTACACATCAACCCGTACGTGACATGCCCCTATATGGGCATTGCCCTAGGGGTTGTAACACCTTTTCCGATGACTGACCGATTTCCGACCAATGATTTTGACGTGACGTGCCTTACACGCCAACCTACACGGGCGTATCCCAGGTCGTGTCCACCAATGTACAGAAGCAATCATCATTCCCGCTAGAATCTAGTGCCTGAGATCAACCCCATACTTGATATGCCCCCATGACACATCCTCCGCGGGCATGACAGGGGGCATGACCTAGATAGATATTTGCTTATAAATACCAGGCCATTCCAAGCATTCCAGACCAAGTTTTGGGGTGAGGGGAGGTGATGCTAGTTTCATTCTTAGTTTTTTGTGTTTTTTCTTTTGTTTTTGTTCTATCTTTCCCTCCATTTCTAGTTTTATTTTTCATGAAATATACTTTCATTACTTGTAACCTATTTTTATTAGTGTAATATCAGTAGTTAGCTTTCTTTTTATGCACTTGTAATGTAAATTTGGTAGTTGTAATCACTTATGTTTTTAATGAATTTTAATTAGCTTTCTCTCTTTTTCTTCATTTTGTTCTTAATGCACCTTTATTATCTACCCCCTCTCTTTCCCTATTACCATGAATAACTAATCCTCATTTGTACTCGATTGCGATGATCTGAGAATGAGTTGATCACGTTATGATGTTTTATTTTTCTTTTTCTTCTTAAAGTTATTACCTTTGATTTATTCTTCATTTTTATTTAGTGGGACTATATTGCCGGTATATAGTTTCCATTTTGGTTTTCAGTGTTAGTTAGCCGAGAGGCTCGTAGATTGAAACGATCACCCAAGAGTAAAGAGAGTTACACGCACCCCTCGAGAAAGGCAGACGTTAAATCTTCTGGATTGGAGTGAAATCAAATAGCGGGGTTCACCACTTAAGGAGAGCTTTAGGTCTTTGATTTGGATGAGAGTTCGGTCGGACCTTCCTAAAATCAGGTGGGCACGACTTTGAGAGAATCGTGTTCATGCTTCGAGAACCTCCACAGTCAAGGTGTTTCACTTTATTTAGAATTAGTTTGTTATTTCATTTTGATTTTCTTATTTCAAAGTAATTCAAGATTGAGTACCAACCCCTTTTCATTTGCCCTTACCCTTTTTATTCTTCGAGTAATTTAGTTTTCTTTTGAGCTTAGTAATTTAGTTCCTATTTTTAGTTAAGTAAATTAATAGAAAAAAAATCATTTGATAAAATAATAGCGATCTCCTCGAAGTAGAAGTAATCATTAAGCCCCAGGGAAATACGACCCTAATATTAATCGTTAGAATCCTATACAATAAATGATAAGGTACTATTGCCTTTATCGGATATAGAATCAGAGAAAATTATCAACTTCCATAATCCACCTTCTCTTTTCTTTAACCACTCTTCTCCAACTTTGCGATTTTTAGTATCACTGTATTAATTAACTCTTCTTCTAAACAAATCATTTCAGTATCATCATCAAGAATTTCAACTATTTCTACTGTTGGAATTTCTAATGTTTATATTGCAAATGATGCTGCTATTGCTAGAGGAGCTTATTCATTGGACATCTCCCCCTGCATGGTTTTAGAGAGTCCTGAACCCAGTCCCCAAAAATAAGGGATAGAGGCGGAAGTAAGTTGAGCAGTTAGAAGGTAAATAGAAGTAGTTAGAAGGGCAACAACCTCAGCTATGTGCTTTTAAAGAGAGGGAGTGAATAATTGAAGAAAATCATTAGCCATGTAAATGAAGTCTAGATATAGTGTATCAAGAGTAAAGGGGGGTACAGGTGGATTGTTGACCACAGTTGGAACAGATGGAGAGTGCTTGAGGTAGGTCTGAATGTTGGAAGGTTGGGAATGTTGGTGGAATATGTGGAGGGATGGCATCAGGAAGTTCATCTTAAAAGGTGAATGTTGTGGAGAGGGTTGAGGAGATTGACATAAGAATAGATTAAATATAAGGAATGATAGAGGTTGATTTGGAAGAGCAGAAGTGGATGGAATTTCAGCAAAATATGATGTTTGAGGTGATTGAGGAGAAGATGGTGTATCCTCAGGAATGTAGATTGGTGATTGTGGTGGATATGGAAGCTGAGATGGTGAAATAGGAGGGATGGAGGTAGAAGGTGTGTCTGTAATAATAGTGGATGGTATATGAGTAGGAGAGGGAGGGTTGAGAGAGTGGTTGTTTCATCCCTAGTGTCCTCTGAAGTTATCCTGGAAGAGGAAGAACTGGAGAGCTTTGGGATTACCCTCTCCCATATGCCAAAGTGGGCAAGGGTAAACCTCTTAGAGGAATTGATTAAGATGGTCTTGTGGACTAATAGTTCTGGCACCTTTACCTGGAGGAAGATGACAAGAACTCTTCAAAAACTCACATCCTTTTTACTGATTTTCTTTTTAATCAAATCAAATAGAAAACCACCCCAGTTCACCGATTTTTGATTAACAAGGACACTCATCAAAAGTAATTGGTGCCTAGTATTGTAGTAATGGGCAGAGTGCTTGCCCAAGTTTACTTTTCCAACCACATCAGCCAAGAACTTGTATTTATTAGTTAAGTTTTTTTCAGCAATTTATTAGGGTTTCCTTGGGAGTGACCCATGATAACTAGCATACCATAAAACTCATTGCTAGAAAATTGAAAATCATCTTCTCCATTCACAAAACAAAAACCTTCTATTAGAATATCAGGGGTCAGAAATACCTGATGACAAGATATTGATCCAGAGATGGAGTTTTGTTCTGGAAATGTTGCTATGAAAACCCATTTATTGATTTCTTGTGTTTGAAGCTTGATCCTGAGGGTCATGAACTTTCTCAACTAAGGAACTTAAAATAACTGAAGGATGTCTTTGAAGATTTGATCTGAATAGTTGAAAGATTCGATGTCAATGTTAAATCCTGCATCAAACTTCATTCTAGAGAGGGTCGCCGCTGAAATCGCCATGCCTGCAAAAATAAAAGATCAAGTGCAAGAGAACTGGAAAGTGCGGGATGGAGTTTGATGAAAGCCTAAATATAGGTTTTCCAAAGATGAAACGGAGAACTCCATCCGACCAAAATGAAAAGCTTCGAACTAAGTTCGACGAAAAAAATTTCATGTAGAAATAAAAGCGTCAATCTCAGTTTGAAGAGGGGGAAAATAGTTCGTCGTTCTCAAGTCAACGAAAAAATTTCTGCAGCAAATCGTCGATCTCCGTTCGACAAAAATGTTCATATAAAGATATCATCGATCTCCGCTCTACGAAAAATCTCAAGAAGAGTTCACAGATCGTTGATCTCCATTCGACTTAAGGTGACCAATTCTTCGACCTCACACAGAAAACAAAATAAATCTTCTCCATTAATCATACCTAGATAATTTAAGAAGAACATATGTTTCTTTCATCTATTAGTTTGGTGAAAATGTCTGCTCTTTGTAAATCAGTAGAGATAAAGACAAGGTTAATTTTATTTTTATCCTCACAATCTTTAATGAAATGATGTCTAATCACTATATGCTTGCTTCTACTATGAAGCACTGGATTTTGTGCAATTGAAATAACACTGGTATTATCACAAAAGATGATTGAATTATATAAGTTGAAACAATAATCCAATAGCTAATTTTGAATCCACAATATCTGTGAGCAGCAATTACCAGCTGCCATGTACTAAGCTTCAGCAGTTGATGTTGGAACATATGTTTATTTCTTGCAAAACCAGGACACAATCCTATCACCAAGAAACTGACAAGTTCCTGATGTGATTTTCCTGTCAACTCTACATCCAGCATAGTCAGAATTAGAGAATCTAGTAAAGTCAAATTCTGATACTGTTGGATACCAAAGTCCTAGATTTGGACAACCCTTTATATATCTAAAAATCCTTTTTAATTAAAATATGAGGGATTTTTTGGGATTTACTTGAAACATAGCACTAATGCATGTAACAAACATAATGTCTGGCCTACTAGCTATAAGATACAATAAAGACACAATAATAGACCTATATTGTTTCTGATCAACTTTTTTTCCCTGTTCATCAGAATCAACTACAACATTGGAGGGCATGGGTGTTTTCATGGCTGAGACATCAGACGTCCCAAATCTTTTAAGTAGATCCTTAGCATATTTACATTGGGATATAAAGATACCATCGGGAGATTGCTTCAATTGGAGACCAAGGAAGTAGGATAATTCACCCATGCTTCTTATTTCAAACTATGAATGCATCATGTAAGAAAACCTTTTGCAAAGTTTGGAATCAGTAAATCCAAATATTATGTCATCTACATAAATTTGAAGTAGCAAAATTTTATCCTTATGATGACTGAAAAACAAAGTTTTATCTACCATGCCTCTAAAAAATTTATGCCCTAAAGGAAAATTAGCCAAGGTCTCATACCAAGCTCTTGGAGCTTGCTTTAGACCATATAGGGAATTATGCAATTTAAAAACATAAGAGGGATGAGTTGAAGAGATAAAACTAGGTGGTTGTTCAACATACAATTCCTCTTTGAGTTTTCCATTGAGAAATGCACTCTTGACATCCATTTGATAAACATTGAATCTCTGATATGCTTCATAAGCTAGAAAAACCCAGATAGCCTCTAGCCTTGAAACAGGGGCAAAGGTCTGTTCATAATCTGTGCCTTCCACCTGAGAATAACCATGGGCTACCAATCTTTCTTTGTTCCTCACAATTAATCCTTGAGCATCCAATTTGTTTTTGAATACCCATTTAGTTCCAATTACAGGATTGTCTTTGAGCTTTGGAACTAGACCCAAACTCAACATCTTTCAAATTCATTGAGTTCCTCTTGTTTTGCAATAATCTAGTGGGGATCTTGCTCTGCATCTTTTATGGATTGAGGTTCAATCTGAGAAACAAAGCAAGCATGCATTTTATCATGATTGAGTTAATGCCTTGTTTGCACACCAACTGATATGTCTCCAATCACTTGAGATATGGGATGATCTCTAAGTGTCACAAGATCAGTGGGTAGAGTTTATTCTTCAACCACTTGTAGCGTTAGTTCCTTTTATGGAATTTTATTTGTCATAATATCTTCAGCATGAATTTCCTAAATTTCTGCATCACTATCATCAACAGTAATCTGTTGAGAAGGATGTTTTATATCCTCTTGTGTTAGGATTAAGTCATCGATTTTCTCACACAGATTTGGTACCTGCAAATTTTCTATGGTACAAGAATCCTTCTCCTTGTAAAACATGTTAGTCTCATCAAAAGTTATATGTACAGATTCTTTCATTTTTAATGTTGATTTGTTATAAACCCTATAAGCCATGCTGACTTGGGAATATCCAAGAAAAATTCCCTCTACAGCTTTGGCTTCAAACTTTCTATGATATTTCTTGTCATTATTATGAATATAACAAATGCAACAAAATATTTAAAATAGTTTATTTTAGGTTTCTTCCCATTAAGTAATTCATAGGTGGTATTACCTTAAGTTTATGAATTAGACTTCTATTCAGAACATAATTTGTTGTGCTTACTACCTCTACACAAAAGGATAGGGGAAAGTGAGCATCTGCAAGTAATGTCCCAGCAAATTAAATCAGGGTTTTATTTTTCCTTTCAGCTACCCCATTTTGTTGAGGAGTTCTAGGAGCAGAAAAATAATGTCTGATACCTTCCTTCTCAAAGAATTCTTCAATGACAAGAGATTCAAACTCAGTGCTATGATCACTTCTGATCAATGCAACTTGAGTAGAGTACTCAATCTGTATGCTCCTAAGAAAGTCTGTAAGAACTTTAAAGTTATCTAACTTATTTTTCAGAAAGAAAACCTAAGTGAATCTAGAGAAAGCATCAATAATAACTAAGGTATATGACTTCCCTCCCAAGCTTTGTACTACAATATGTCCAAAATGGTCCATATGCAGCAAGTACAAGATTATAGGTGAATCACTATTATTAATGGATTTAAAACTATTTTAGTTTGCTTGCTTAATTGACAAGCCCTGTAGATTCCTTCCTTCTTGTAGTGGCTAGAAGGTAGTCCATTAACAAGGTTGTCCTTAGATAATTTAGTTATTGTCCTAAGGTTTACATGACCTAGTCTTCAATGCCATAATTCACTAGCTTTACTAATCTGGTTGAATAAAACAATTTGTGATTTATCTGAATTGAAATTAACCAAGTATATATTTCCTTGTCTAATACCAGTTAAAACAATTTTGTTTTTATTAGAAATAATAAAGCTTAAGAACTTGTTAAAAGTTACCTGATAAACTTCATCACATAGTTGGCTTATGGATACGAGGTTAAGTTTCAGTCAATTCACATAAGCTACCTTATTGAATGTGATTGCTCTAATCTTGAAATTTCCATATCCTTCTGTTTGTCCACAATTAGAGTCTCCAAAGATCACTTTGGGTCAAAGATTTGCTTTAAAGTCACTTAGGTTGGCCTTTGAACCTGTCATATGTTTTGAGCAACCACTATCCAAATACAATTGTTCCTCTGTGGTAGGATAGTTCTTCACCTGAATAAAAATAAGTTAGGTGTTTTTGACCCAAGTAACCTTGGGTCCTTGATTTCTTTCAAAATAATAACTGGAAATATAAGAACAATCAGGTTGATCCTTATAACCTAATGGGTGATATCTCCTAGGATGGATTATCCACTGAGTAAAATGATTAACAAATTTTGGTTTCTGATTATTAGTTTTATAAAAATTAAAATTTCTGTTTTGAAAATTGGAGTTCGATAAATTTAGTTGAGTTCGTCGAGCTGAGTTCGACGAAAAGTATTGATTTTGTCAATCTCAGTTCACAGAAAGATAATACTCATTTCCTGTATTCCACGATTGTTGATCTCTGTTCGACGAAACATATTGATTTCTTCGAGCACCCTTTGTTGAGTAATTATAGCCAAATTCTGGGTTCAGAGTTCGTCGATTGTCGTTCAACGCATAATACTGATTTCATCGATCTCTGTTTGACGTATTTTGTTGAACATTATTTTTATGAGATTTTTTATTTTTCTTTGATTTATTATTTGCTAAGATTTCATTATTTTTATTTGTAAGTTGTAATACTTATTTTCCGTTTTCTTCTGAAGAAATGAAATTCATGGGTTTAGAAAATATATTTTTCTCAAAAATATTTGGCTGACTTGATGAAGCACCCAAGCCTAGTTTGTTATTTAATCTAACATTCACTGTGCTTGTGATGTACATGAATTTGATACTTCTCCCATTAAGGTTTTCTTAAAATCATATAGCCTCATTTAATTTAGTTTCTAATGAAATTATTTGATTATTAGCAGTTTGTAAATCTTCTTTTAGTTTTAAGTTTTCAGAAGAATTATATTCAAATTCAATTAGTTTCTCTCTGAGAAGTTTGATTTTCTTCCCAGATTTAATTAGATCATTGCATAATAACATAATTTCAGTTTTAAATTTATTTGAAGTAAAATAAAAAGAAGAGATTACCTGATCTTCTTCTAATACAGAATCATCTTCTGAGTTGTCTTCTTATGAATTTATAGCTTCAGAATTGCTACAAGAGGCATTGATTGCCATCAAGCAGAGCTCTCTGGTGATGCATGCCTATAGTTTTTACGGATTAAACTACGCATTCTTATGTTCGACAATTTAATTAAATATCTAGCTCGTGGTTTCTCTACTTAGCACTATCGAATAATGAAGCATTTAAAGGCACAAATTCCACAGCAATTAACGTAAATGGACGCTACCCATTATTTTAGATTGAACAAGGGCTATATGCCAATGTTCGCTGAAGCGAAATGGACCCACCCGATCCGGTCAATTTGCAATTCAAATTAAATTATGCGCAAACGTTGACACATCCAATAAGAGAATATTCAGGCTAAATAAGTGATTTAACATTAAGTCCTAATCGATCCGAAAATTAATTAATAGAGTTTATACAAAATCACTTGAACTAAAGGGGAAATCAAGGGTGATGAACCTGCTTTCTTCTAGTGTTCACGAGATCTACCCGTTCCAATTAATACGAAAAATATTCAATAAATAAATGCTTTTAAAAATAGATTTTAACTATCACAATATTAAATATAAATAAGAACAAATTACCAGCCTTCTATTCCACCAATTCTCAAAAAATATATAGAAGAAGCACTCAACGAAGTTTGTTTAGAAAAGTGTTAGTCAAATCCCAATATGTATTTATCCACAAGAAGAGTGGAGGAGGCGCACACGACAGTGGTATATTCTCTATTTCAATGCAGAAATCGTCGGATCCGCACCAGACGATGAACACTCTTGCCGTTTCCTCGTTTTGACAAACCCTTGGAGAGGGAGTTCCTTGAAAAGACAATATTATTGAAGAGGAGAGAAAAAAGTGGTGGAGAATAATTTTTTCTCATGTGGTGGAGGGTGGTTGCTAGGGCAAACCAAGGTAGGTCGATTTTATTATGTGGAGAGGGTGGAGGCTCGAGTTGGTGGAAGGGTTAGAGGATCGGTTTTGGTTGTGGAGTTGGTGGAAGGGTTTGGTGGTGGAGTTGGGTGGTCGGTTGTTTTGGTGGTGGAGTTGGGTGGCCGAGAGGTTGAAAGGAATGAGGGTGGTGGCGGCTAGGGTTGGCAAGTAGAAGTTTGGCTCGGGTTTATTTGGAGTGAATAATGGAGGGGCTCGAGTTATCTTGTGCCGTGAGCTTGAAGAGGGGGGAGGAGGGGATTGGGAAGGAGGACAAGCCACTAAGAGGGGGAGAGAAAGAAGGCCGGCGGCCGAAAGGAGGAGGGGGGTAGAGGTGGACGAATTTTGCCAAGGGGGAAGGAGGATCACAAAAAGATTTTTAGGTGGAATATTTTCTTATTCTTCTTTTCTAATGAATTCTTCATAACATTGCTATATATAGCCTACACTACTCAATCTCCCTCCATTCAAAAATCAAAATTAAAATTTAAAATATTATGGTTATATCCACCCATCATAGCACATGAAATGAAATAATTAAAACAACACATGATGGTTATAAGCACCCATCATTACACATGAAATGAAAATTAAAGCATGAAATAAATACTTAAAATAAAATTGCTAAAATAAAAAAAATTATAAAAAATATATAAATATAATTATTTAATTTATAATTATATTTTTTTATATAATGGCGGCGGACGTCGATCCCATCCTTGAGCTTGCGGCAGCGATCGTCCCAATCGACATACTCTCTCAGACGGGGATCAATGGCGGCCATGTCAGCAACGTCTCCATCAATCCTCCCCCCCCCCCCCCTCAAAATTACACATCACTGATGAGGGGCCCGTGAGGGGGGAATAGTCGAAATTAGCAACAATATGGGGCAAATCTGTCCCCATAATTTGTGTCGTAGTAGCATGAACATCCATCAGTACTGAGAACCTGTCTGGCATACAAACAACAAGACTTTCGAGAAAACTCGAAAGGGTGTCAAGCAAAAGAAAATAAACAAGAGTCTTACCATATAGTTCAAGAACCAAGGGGTCCACATGGAAAATACACACGATAGTACTAACATTCCCCATCCCAAGAGAATATTTAGTGGTAGGAAGAGACGACGGAGAAAGGCACTCAGGTGGAACAGAGACGTACAGTAAAAAGTCCGGAGACTTGAAATAAAGTGAAACACCTTGTGCTATATAAAAATCTAAAAAAAGAATAAAATCCGACGTTACACAAAATCATGGAATGGTCGGCGTTCCTACGTATAAAATTATCAACGGAGCCAGACGGCATCCGCTTGGGGACTGACCAGACTAAACCCAAATCACTAGCTATAGCATCGGACAGTCTCGAAAAGCCGTGGAAGTGCGTGCGACATAACTTAAGGAGAAATACTAACGTCCAAGACACATGAGGATAAAATCTATGTGCTACATGACTAGATCCAAACACGGAGGATAAGGGTGTTAAGTTAGGTGGAATAAGAGCTTTAACATCAAACATGACTTTCAATGGCTTCAAAGTCGCAGATCTAATTTGATATTCGTCATTTTCACGCTTCACATGAAGATATGGCAAGGAGAAATGCATATCATAAATTACAGATTTGGACGCACCCGTGTGTGAAGAGATGTGCGAGCGATACAACTCATGGGTTCTAACCGTGGTGACTAATGTGTGGAAATGAGGTTCATCATAAGGCAGTGGATAAATTTGTGCGATCGAGTGTGGTATATAAGTATGTGAAGGAGGCACTACATCTAGAGGCACAATTTCCAAAGAATCAGACACTGGCGAGGATACACCCATAGCCGTACATACAGAGAAATGAATAGTCAAATGTGACATGAAATTAAATCAAGGAGGTGCTGTGAAAAGATTGGCTACAAAATATAACCTCTCACTATAACATGTACGATAAGACATGTCCAAAGGAGGGGCCCGTAGGGTTGGCAACTTAAAACGACACAGATCAAACATACCAAACTCGTGTCCTAAAGGGCCCACTAAATGAGTCAACGGATCCGGTGGGAGAGTCAGTAAAACTAAAACTAAGAGAGAATCAAAATCATATTCAATTTTATGCAATGAAGACAACATCAGGGGACACTTATCCGGTTCTACTTCAATAACGTCTTCCAAAAGTATATCTCTCTGACATGAAAATTCTTCAAACACATTAGATACGTCATCCAATTCAGAATCGGTATAGGCCTCAGAAATTGGAAAAATTGAACACGACGAAAATTTTAATTCAGATTCAACTTCAGATAATGGAGATAACATCAAATATCAATTGTTCGGGTTTGTAGCGCTAAAATCTTCCAGAAATAACCTTCTCTCAAAAGGTGAGTCTTCCTAATTAGTCGGAACATCCATTAATTAAGGGTTATATAAAACAAAAGGGAAATCCTCACTTACAAGCTCCTCAGATATCTCAGGTATATAAGTAGGTGTAATAATAGGCTCTAACACGACAGGGATCGTAGTTTGGAGAGGGCTTTCATTACTAGGGTGATCAGTCACAACACTAGTAGGTTAGTAATAAGCATTGTACTACTCTCTCAGATAAGACTATCATCATCCCATTCATCGTCGTCTAAGTCACTAAGTATTCCCTCAATTTCAAACTCATCAGAATCATCGAGCTCTATCACACATGATGGAATACTCTCACCTACGGGGTCATCCTTAGGATCAAGAAATATCACACCTATATCAGCATCCTCATGGGTATCGGTTTCTATCTCAAGGGGCTTCGATGTCGAGACTAACGGAAGCATAACCCTACTAGTCACATCTATCGAGTCCACATCAAATGAGCTCTTAGGAGAGGTTTCCCTAATGAGGGGTGGTGGTTCTAATACGTCCTTTCCGATCTGACGCGAGTGAGCTTTATTACTTGGAAGATGGTTCTTCTCAATTTACAAAGTCGTATTAAAAGTGGTGTTTAGGTCGGTGTGACTATGTAACATCCCTTTTCCAACTAGACCCTTAAGAGTGGTTTTGGTCATGACTAGGTCATGACAAAACCCTAGGAAGCTAAAAATGGCCAAGTGATCGAAGGCCAATGTGAGAATCACCTTGGTATGATTATGGCATAACCTCATCACTAAACCTAAGGATTGACCATAGGGATTCACCATGACTCCATGACCCCACCACAACATCACTAACCTATAAGAGGGTCCACTAGAGCCTTAAGGGTCCATTAGAGTCAACCCAAAGTGGCCAATTTGACCTAGGACCACCATAGGCCTAAATTGGGCAAGGTGCCCTAACTAAGCGTAGTTGGCCTCTAATATGCCACACTAACCTTGCCCAGGACTTCCTAGACCTAAAGTGGTGTCAATAGGTCACCAAGGACACATTGGGTTCAGTCCTAGAGGCCAAGTTGACCAAGTCAAGTATAGCCCCAAAGTGGTCAAAGTGCCCTTATTAAGGGTCAAGTGACCTCCAAGGTGCCAAGTCAACCTTACCCAACCCTACATAAGCCTTAGGGGATGACAATGAGTCACCAAGGACCCATTGGAGTCAACCCAAATGGTCATGTTGACCAAGGTCAACTCTACCTTAAGGTTAAGTCAAATTAGCTCAAATGGGCTAACCCAAGCTCAAGCCCATTTCCCCCCACTTGGGCTAACTTTATTTTAATTAATAACATGAGTTTATGGTCTACCAATAGTCTAGGGAGATGAGCAAATTCGTTCATTATGACTAGGAGAGAGAAAACTCTATTTTACCCATTAATGGAGGAGAGACAAAGTGGTTTAAAAGGGTCATTCATGGCCAAGGGAGACCAAGGGCCTCTCCAATTTGTTGGGTCCAGCGTTCCTTCACTTGACCCGTGGCGCTCTGCTACTTATATAAAAAATTAAGTAGCACCCTCTCCAACAGTCCGGGCTTTTGGTGCAATTGGGTATGCGCTTGATCCTTCAATTGGTATCAGAGGAGGTCACGGGTTCAAGACCAGGGGGGCGCTATTAAATCCTGATTTTTCCCTTCTACCTGTGTGGGTCCGGTGGGTCAGGCAACCGTGGACATGTGGTAACCCCACCTCTGAGCCGTGTGGGCCATGTGGTAACCCCACCTCTGAGCCGACGGGTTGTGCTGGACGCCGGGGGGGGGGGGGATTGTTGGGTCCGGCGTTCCTTCACTTGACCCGTGGCGCTCTGCTACTTAAATAAAAAATTAAGTAGCACCCTCTCCAACAGTCCGGCCTTTTGGTGCAGTTGGGTATGCGCTTGATCCTTCACAATTTATGGGTACACTATCCCTTATATGTTTTGAGGAGTTGAATAATTATATCCAGCCACAAAAGTGGCTTAATTTATTTTCTCCCATAAGGAAGAGAGAGAAAGAGGAGAGAGAAGGCCATTAATGGCCATAGGAGAGCAAGAGCCCCTCTCCTCACCTCCATTTGCTAGATTCATCTTCCGTAGATAATTAAGAGGAGATCAACAACCATAATCTGCCCTGAATGGCCGAGTTCAGTGAACCCATGGGTGGCAGAATTTTCCACCTTCATGGACAATAACGGCCATTGGTGCTACACCCTTCCTCTCCCCCATCTAGCCTTCTTAAAAGCATCCCTGGAATCAGAGGAGGAGTTTCCAGCCTTCTCCTAGCTGTTCGAGCCATTTCCTCTTGTTGGGTACATTGGAAAATGTGTACCTGATTTTAAAAAGCCTAACTTACCTCAATGATATACATCAAGGTGTATTTGATGTTATTTTGAGTTGACATGTGCAGGTTAAGAAGGTACTAAAATACAGCAAAAATATTCTAAGTCCATATGTCGACACCAGAAGAAGCTGTGTCGACACTTCAGAATAATTGTGTCGACACTTGAAGAAGGTTGTTTCGACACAGATAAAAAGAGTCGACAACATTTGTGTCGACACCGGGAAGCAGTGTCGACTCACAGAAGTTTAGTTGACATCAAATATGTCGACACTGAGAGGCTGTGTCGACACACAGAATTGCTAGTCGATAATATTTGTGTCGATACACAGAATTGCTAGTCGATAACATTTCTGTCGACACCAGAAGACTGAGTCAACACACAAAGGCTGAGTCGACAACATCTGTGTCGACACATTCTCAAAATACAGTGTCAAGAAGCTAAGTCGACATCAAGACAGCTTTGTCGACATAATAATAGGTAGTGTCGACACTTAAGTCACTTGTGTCGACACATCTTGACAGATGGTCTCGACACTTTCTAACAGATAGTCTCGACGCTTTGCTGACAAAGACAAAGGCACAAGATCTGTTTGAAGACTTGACAGCTGTGGGTTACAACCGGTTTACTGAAGCTGTCAGACTTGTCAGAAGTTAGTTAGAAACCGGATCAGTCAGTTACCAAGGATTAAGTCTATACATAGACTGATTCAGAAGAAGGAAAAAAGTATTATTATTAAGACAACACGACACACATTAATCATCTATTGGGAGATAAGATCTCTGATCAAGAAAGTGCAAGGCACAGAAGAAGATCTTCGTGAGAAGATCTAAGAAGATATTCTGACGTGTACAACCACTCAGGGTTAGTCTAAGTAGAATTCTTTCAAGAATTCTGAAGTATCATCAAAGGTGTTGGATAGAGAGGAATCCAGCCATTTTGAAGACAAGAAGGAAGCTATTACAGGTTTCTTAAGTTTAGATTCAAGAAGCTTTGAAAAAAGCTAAGATCTAGTTGATTTCATCAATCAGGTTTTTCAAGAAGTTGATCAAGAACAGTCTTGTCCCTTCTCTATCAACAGGGGCAAGATATTTTATAACTTCAATTTCAATTTCTATAGGATCTATTTGTATAGATCTGAGTTGTAAGCCTAGATTATAAAGGCTGAGTGTAGGAGAGGTATTCTCTGAGTGGTAGGGCTGTTTATGCCTGAGTTGTAGGAGAAGGTTTTCTCTGAGTGGTAGGGCTTGGGGCAAGGCTGAGGTAGGGCTGGTTAGCCTGAGCTGTAGGAACCTTATAGGGTTCTGAGTTGTAGGATCTGAGGATCTTAGATAAAGAACGAAGTCAGGCCGAATCTAGCACACTGCTAGATAGGTGAAGGGGGAAAATGGATGTACCCAAATCTTGGGGAACCACTATAAATCTGTGTGCAATCTGTGATGTGTGCATATTTGTGATTGATGTGTTGTGTTTGCTGTAGTGTTTGCTGAATTCTCTTATAATCAGTAATTATATTCTGCCTTAAGTTAAAAAAAGCATTAGAACCTATTCACCCCCCCCCCTCTAGGTGTTTAGGTGGTCTTGAAAGTATAACTATCAAGTGGTATCAGAGGGAGGTTACTCAAAGAAGGACTTAACAGTCTGAGTTAGATCCCTAAGGCAGAATCAAGAATCAAGAAAATGGGTTCTGGAGAGAATCACAAGGAACTAGGGTCAATGAAATTACCCATCTGCAGGAAAGAGATTTTTGGAATCTGGAAAGAAAGGGTAAGGTTGTTTATGGAGGCTTCTGATCCAAGGATATATATCATAGTACAGGAAGGACCCTTCATTCCAATGAAGGTATCAGTTCTTGATGCAAATATTCAAACTCCAAAGAGTTATTCTGAAATGACCAAGGATGAGATCATCCTGGCAACACTAGACAAAAGAGCACAGAACATTATTGTAAGTGTTATAGATGATGCCACATTTCAAAATCTGATTCACTGCAAAACCTCCAAGGAAATGTGGGACACTTTGATTGTCAACATGGAGGGTTCTGAAGAAGTTAGACAAGATAGAAAGTCTATGCTCAACCAAGAATATGAGAGTTTTAGACAAGGGAAGTCTGATAGCATAACTGAATGCTATAAGAAATTCTACAGGATAGTGAATGAACTAATGTCCTATGGAAGGGTCTTAAGTACCTATGAACTGAATGACAAATTCCTTAGATCCTTGACAAAGGATTGGGACACCAAGATTTGTGCCATAAGAGAAGTGGCCAAACTGGCAGACATTTCTCCTCCAACCTTGTTTGGAAAGTTGTTATCATATGAAATGCAACTAATGGCTAGGAAGGAGGAAGAAAAGAATTCAAAAGGAGAACATAAAGAAAGGTTTGTGGCCTTCAATGCTGAAGCCACTAGAAAGAATAGGAGGATATCTCCATCCCCTCCTAAGGAAGTTGCTGAAGTTAACTCAGAAAATTCAGACAATAAGAACTCAGAAAGCTATGATTCAGATGCAGATTTTGCTGCCTTTACAAGGCAGTTTCAGAGGTTCTTGAAAAAGAAGTTGTGGAAGTCAAGGCCCTCCACAAACCAGCCAGTTGATGATTACTATCAGAAGAGAAAATCATCAAGAAAGGAGAGGAGCAGAACTAAGCCCAACAAAGCTACTACATCAAAGATTGTTTGTTATTGCTGCAATAGGCCTGGACATGTTGTGGCTGATTGTCCAGAAAAGAGAAAGGAGTCAACAGACAGAGAGAAGACTCAATAAAAGGGAAATAAGGAGAAATCCTTTGTTGCTAAGAAGGTGAAGAGTCTTATAGATCAATCCTCCTCAGAGTCAGAATCTAAAGCTGAAGCATACAATGGACAGTCTGCAGCTAATGAAGAAGATGAGTTTATGCAATTGCTAAACTCCATCTAAGAACAAGAAGATCATCAATGTATGGGACTGATGGCTGGATCAGAAGAACATATGTGCCAGAATCAGTCTTATCCTAGTAAGGTACAAAATGATTCTAGCACTTCTGATATTATTACTGGTTCAGAGTCAGATTCATCTACATCAAGTAATTGGAATGGGTCTGAATCTGAAGGTGATATTCATCAATTGATGGATGAATATAGAGTCTTATTGGAGGCTCTTAAGAAAAGCAAAAACCTGACCAAAACTCAGGCTCAGTAAATTGCTGATCTTAAGTTGGTTATATCATACTTGAAAAAAGAATTGGATCAAAAGTTGAATGAGGTTGCCAAACTGAAAACAATAACTGTGATTCAGATGGGCACAATCACATAAAAATCTAATAAAATTAAAAGTCTTGAGGGCAAACTTCAAGTTGAGAGGAACTTAGTGGCGAGTTACTCTAAGCCAAAATCTGTCCTACCCTTGATAGATGAGTTTGTAGCTCAAAAGGGTAAGGCAGGCTTGGGCTTTAAAGGTAACACTAGAGCTGACCAATTCAAAAGAAATTGCAAAGCTCCAGTTCAACCACAAAACTCCAAAGTCCCTATGATGTTTAGAAAAGTGCAAGTGCCTTGTAACAAATATGATCTTGAAAATATTCATGGTCATATTAAGACTGATGTTCTGAAAAACAAGGGTGGTAATGACAATAGGTCTGCCCATGTTCATAAACCCAATGGTTATAATAAATCAGTGGGTGAAGCTGCAGCAGCACCAGCACTGGACAGAAATTTTTCTGCCAAGGGTATATCTAGACCTAGATATAACAAATATGAATGTTGGTGCTGTGGCAAGAGAGGCCATTTTGCCTTAGATTGCTGGAATAACACAAGTGTAAGGAAGAACAATAGTCTACCAGTTAGAAGAGCTGCTGGTAGTTTTGATGTGAATGGTGCTAACCTGAACCAAGGACCCAAGACTTACTTGGGTTCTAAGGGAAAGTAATTCTGTATTACAGGAAAGTCCAAGTTGCCATGCCCCAATATGGTACTTGGACAGTGGTTGTTCCAGGCACATGACTGGAACAAAGGGGTTGTTGAAGGAGTACACATCTATCAAGGATGGGCCTAAAGTTATCTTTGGTGCATCTGAAAGAGGGATCATCAAAGGGTTTGGTAACATTTCTTCAAACCAAATTACCATCACTCAAGTGGCTTTTGTGAAAGGTTTGAAACATAATCTGATAAGCATAAGTCAGCTGAGTGATCTTGGATATGTCATTTCATTTGTTAAGGATGGATATCATATCAAAAGGTCAAGTGATCATAAGGTCATATTGACTGGGTATAGAAATAGAAATGTTTATTGTCTTGATTTTGTATGTGAGAACAAGGTTTCTCCTATCGGTCTTGTAGCTGATGATAATGCATCTCATTGTGTCAAATGGCACAAGTGGCTGGCCCATCTTAACTACAAGACAATTGGCCAACTCTTTAGCAAAGAGTTAGTGATGAATGGACCACAAGTTAAGTGTATAAAGGAAGGGATATGCTCAGCTTGTCAAAAGGGCAAACAGACAAAATCATCCTTTCATTGCCTTGAAAGCAAGGATTCAGTGAGGTGTTTATACCTCTTACATATGGATCTTTTTGGTCCTATGCCAGTTCATAGTTTAGGTAGGAAGGTCTACACTTTTGTGGTTGTAGATGACTATTCTAGATATACATGGGTGTTCTTTCTGAGACAAAAATCAGAAACTCCAAGTGTCTTACTTTTTTTTGTAAAACAAATTCAGAATTAACTGAACAGTACAGTGGTCAAAATCAGAAGTGACCATGACACTGAATTTCAATCTGAAAGTATGACAAAATTATGTAAAGACTTTGGGATTTTCCAAGAATTCTCCTCACCTAGAACACCACAACAAAATGGTATTGTTGAAAGAAAGAATAGGACATTGATTGAAGCTGGTAGAACTCTATTGAGTGACACTTCTCTTCCAGAATATTTCTAGGTTGAAGCAGTAAACACTGCATGTCATGTGATCAATAGGGCTTCTATCACCAAAAGCCACAAAAAGACTCCCTATGAAATTATGAAAGGTAGAAAAGCAAATCTATCTTACTTTAGGATCTTTGGTTGCAAGTGTTATATACTTAACAATGGAAAGTCTTATCTAACTAAGTTTGCTGCCAAATCTCAAGATGGGATATTTGTTGGGTACAGCATCAATAGTAAGGCTTATAGAGTCTACAACTTGAATACTCAAGTTGTAGAAGAATCTGTACATGTTGTATTTGATGAAACAAGATTAAACAACAGTGAATTGCCTTGTAGATCAAATAATCCAATAGGTATAAGAAAAAGGATGAACAAGCTTTCCATTGCAGAAGAATCAAATGCAGATGAAATATTAGAAAATGAAGGCTACTGTCCAGGGGGAGTACAAGACTCAATAGAAGCTGATGACAACCAAGAGGTGCAGAATAATGAAGGAGCTGGAGATGTTCAACCTGAAGGAAATCTTCCTCCAGCTACAAGACATCTAAAAGATCATCCAGCAAATCAAATTATAGGTGATCCAAGACAGGGAGTGCAGACTAGAAGCAGAAATCTGAGCATAGTCCTGCATTCAAGTTTTCTATCTCAACTGGAGCCTAAGAAATTTGAAGAAGCCATCCAAGACCAACACTGGATTAATGCTATGCAAGAGGAACTTAATCAATTCAGAAGGTGCAAAGTCTGGGAGTTAGTTCCTAAACCAAGAGACCACAACATCATTGGCTCAAAGGGGATCTTTAGGAACAAGTTGGATGAGAGTGGAGTAATTGTGAAGAACAAAGCAAGATTGGTTGCTAAAGGATACATGCAGGAGGAAGGGATTGACTTTGATCAAACATTTGCCCTAGTAGCAAGACTGGAGGCAATCAGAATGTTCCTTGCCTATGCAGCATATCAAGGATTCAAAGTATACCAAATGGATTTGAAATCAGCATTCCTGAATGGTGATCTAAAAGAAGAAGTCTATGTAGAGCAGCCTTCAAGTTTTGTAGATTCTCTTAAACCTGGTTATGTTTATAGACTTAGTAAAGCATTGTATGGGTTAAAGCAAGCCCCAAGGGCTTGGTATGAAACCCTGTCTACTTTCCTTATTGAGAACAAATTCTCAAGAGGTAAAATAGACAAAACTCTATTCCTAAGGGAATCAAAAGGTAAGATAATCTTAGTCTAGATCTATGTAGATGACATAATTTTTGGGTCTACAGAGAACAACCTTTACAAAAAGTTTGCCAAACTTGTGCAAGGGAAGTTTGAAATGAGCAGTATGGGGGAACTTAAGTTCTTCTTGGGACTCCAAGTAAGACAGAGTGAAGATGGCTTGTCCATATCCCAGTCTAAGTTCACCAAAGAATTAATTAAGAAGTATGGTATGGAATCATCCTCCACCATGAGAACTCCTATGGGAACAAATATTTCAATATGCAAAGATGATGCAGGTAAGCCTGTAGATTAGTCTTTGTATAGAGGAATAATTGGCTCTCTATTATATCTCACTGCTAGTAGACCAGACATTATGTATGTTACATGTGTCTGTGCTAGGTACCAAGCTTGCCCTAAAGAATCACATTATACTGCAGTCAAAAGGATCTTGAGATATCTTAAGGGCACACCTAATCTAGGCCTTTGGTACCCTAGGAATGGAGATTTTCTACTAACAGGTTATTCAGATACAGATTTTGCAGGCTGTAGAGAAGAAAGAAAGAGTACTACAGGTACATGTCAATTCTTGGGAGGAAGGTTGATATCCTGGAGCAGTAAGAAGCAGACTAGTGTGGCAATATCCACTACTGAGTCTGAATATGTGGCTGCAGGAAGTTGTTGTGCATAACTATTGTGGATTCAGCATCAGTTAAAGGACTATGGTATTCAAGTAAGTAGAACACCTTTATTGTGTGATTCTAAAAGTGCTATTTCTATTGCAAACAATCCTTTTTCACATAGTAGAACTAAGCATATAGAAATAAAATACCATTTTCTTAGAGAACATGTAGAAAAAGAAGACATCTCATTGGAATTTATTAAAACAGATTATCAAATTACAGATGTATTTACTAAGCCACTGGATGAAACTAAATTCAATAAATTTAAAATTGAATTAGGAATGCTGATCATAGGTTAATTTACCAAAAAAATTGGCTAATTAAAATGGTGTCGACACATTCAGTGATAAAGTGTCAACACAGAGGAGTCATGTCGACTAATCAAGGAAATTGTGTCGACACATGAGAAAATGTGTCGACACCTAGGGGTCAAGAGTCGACTCATCCAGAAATGTAGTGTCGACACATCCAGTATAAAGATGTCAACACTTACAGATTTTGTGTCGACTATTATACTATGAGTCGACACATAATTTCTGATGCACTACTTAGTATCTCCCGTGTCGACATATCATCAATTAGTGTCGACACAAAGTAGTCAACATTAATGTCGAGACAATAGATGTTTGTGTCGACACATTACGACTTTGTCGACACATTTAGACTGTTTTTGCCCGACTTTTGACCTTCTTACATTAGAGGGTATAAATAGGTCGAGAACGTATTTGTCGACACGCTTACAAGGTTTTCGAGACTAAAACCCTGTGTCGACAATCTCTCTTCTCTTCTCTCAAGATTTCTCATCTTTCCAATGACGCCAAAGGTTGAAGACAACATCACTGAGGGATATGAGTTGGTTAGGGCTGTATTCGACAATGCCGCACCAGAAATCACACAGGTGATTTATCTTCTTGCTGACAATGGATTGGAATACCTTGTTTCTGAACCTTCAAAGATTTGGAAGAAAGAAGTTGTCGAGTTCTATACTGCTGCAACGTTGGATTCCACTGGTCTCAAGATAAAATCTATAGTTCATGGGACTAATGTTAAAATTACTCTCAAAAGTATATGAAAGATTCTTCGTCTACCTAGCATTAAAGATTAAGAAGAGGTCCCAACCTCAAAAACAAGGGAGGCTCTCCATTGGTGTGGATTGGATTCAACCATAAAGATTGGGGCAGCCATCAATCGAAAGGGAATGAATCAACAGGGAAAGTTTTTATCTGAGATTGTAGGAAAAGTAATTTTGTGTAAACCAGTAGGCCATGAAAGGATATCTTCCATGATGTTCACTCTCATGACAAGGATACTCTACATGATTAACACAGACTGGTCTGTTGTTGTGTTTGATCAAATCAAAGATGGAATGAAGAAGCCAAATATGGCTAGAATTATGAGTTTATACTTAGATGGACTCATTCCAGAGGTCATGCAACAAATTCCTGGGTCCAAAATAAATCACATGAGGAAAATGGAGATGAGATTATTCTCCAGGTTGGATAGGGTTCTGTCCAAAGAGATGCCTAATGTGGACAGGCAGGACACTACTGAGACATCACCAAGACATGTTCTTGGCACTGAACAAATTCAAGGAGAACAAGTTATAGAATAGGCTGAGGACCAGACTGAGTCTACTCAAGTCCAGGAAGAACCAATACCTGCACAGGTGCAGGGGGAGCCAGCTCACACTCCTGCCCAGAACATTTCTAATCCTGACCAGTTGCAGGGGGAGCCCAATTTTAACCAAGTACAAGTGGAAGAGATACTAAACTTATCAGAATATTTGAACACTGCTGATATTGATATATAAATACCTGTACCAGCACAAAAGGAATACACTCTAGAAGAGTTGTTTCATGACATTGGACAGGAAGCTGATAAGGATGACACCCTAAGGGTTGAGGAGGAGAAAGGTGCTGCTGAGGGGGAGCAAGTGAATGTTGAGGAAGAACAACAAGACACTGAGAAAGAAATTCCTCCATCTCCTCAAGAATGAGTTCAGATTGACAGTTCTTCAGAATCTGAGGCAGAAGAAGCCAGGGAGGCTAAGAAAAGGAAGCTCATGGTCTTCAAGAGAAGAAGTCAAAGCTATAAGCAAGCTATCCAGACTACAAGTCATCAATCTCCTACTGAGTTTGATTATAATAAGTTCATGGTGAATTTGCAGGAAAAGATGGATGAGCAAAGAAGAGCCTTGGAAAAATATGTAGATGAAAGTAATAAGTCACTTCAGTTTGATCTTGCCAAGGACATCAAGTCAATCAGATTTGAGGTAAATCTGAATAAAAAGGAGATGACAGATTTCTTCCACAAGGGAGGTAATGTTGTGGTTTTTCTAGCTCAATAACACCAAACTATCCTTGGTAAAGTGGATGACATTGCATTGAAACAAGGATATGTTCTAGAAAATCAGCTGAGAATGAATGACAATCTGACTGAATCTCACAATGAAATTCTCACTGAGTTAAAAGATACTGCAACAAAGCTGACTGCTGCAAGGACTAAAGATATGGAAGACTTTGATCAAAAGCTCAAAGATGCCCTTGATTCAGTTCAAACCGCAATCACCACCTCACAGAAAGAAATATCTCACAAGCTTCTCAAATTAAAATCATTCTTTAAAGAGGGTGTGAATTTTCTTGATGGACAAATAAGGTTTCAGAAGGATGATCTTAGGGATCATGTTGCCAGAGAAGTCCTAATGGGGGAGAGGGTACTTATCCATACTAGCTTAGAACATGCCAAGTGGGTTACCAACAGTGTCAGAGCCACATTGGGATATCCATAATTGTGTGATGATGATGCAGTTGCATAGTCAGGAATACAATAAGGTCTACTTGAAGGCACTCAACCTGAGGTTGCCCAAGTTATATACCTCCCTGATGATTTTGAAATGATTCATAAGCAAGTACAGGCAATGTACAGTCCTCCACAGGAGGTTACAAATGTAATTATTGAAAAAGTAGATCAGCCAGGAGCCAATTTGAAAGATTAACAAGATGCTCAATTATCCAAGAAGAGATTTAGAGAGCAAGCTGAACAAAGACCTGATTTTGAGTAATGGAGCCCCACCTCAAGGAACATTATACTAACTATCTGGAAGGCTGTGAAGGATCAAATGCATGAAGGAGGAAAGTGGTATAATGAAATTGAATGGCAAAAGTATGAGGCCAGGCAGGAGGCCATAGTACAGTTCAGAAGAAAGGCTAAGATGGGGAGGCTACCACCTTATGCTCAGGAGCCGAGCAAGTATTTTCCCAAGCCCTTTCATTACTTTGAAAGGCAAAGGCTTAAGGAGGAAGCTCAAACGAAAGCTGAACTGAAAGGCAAAAAGCCTGCTGATGTTGCTGAAACTACTGTGAAGGCTTAGATTCAATCAGGAAAAGGAATTGTCATCCAGGAGCCTGATCAGTCTTAGTTTAAGTTTATCAGTTCTTTCAAATGTTTTGTAATGATCTGTTTGTTAATCCAATCAATGTAACCAAGCTGTAACAAACATTTCTAAATGAATAAACAAAACCTTGTTTGTAATCATTTCTTCATGTTCATCTTTATTCTGTGATGAATCTGTGGTTAATGTTTTGTTTATAAAAGATTCTTGTTGTATTATGCTCTTGTACATCATCATATTAAATTTTCATAAATGGTGTATATCATTAGCTAAAAGGGTTATGACTTCTCTAAATAGGGGGAGATTGTTGGGTACATTGGAAAATGTGTACCTGATTTGAAAAAGCCTAACTTAGCTCAATGATATACATCAAGGTGTATTTGATGTTATTTTGAGTTGACATGTGCAGGTTAAGAAGGTACTAAAATACAGGAAAAATATTCTAAGTCCATATGTCAACACCAGAAGAAGCTGTGTCGACACTTCAGAATAATTGTGTCGACACTTGAAAAAGGCTGTGTCGACACAGAGAAAAAGAGTCGACAACATTTGTGTCGACACCGGGAAGTAGTGTCGACTCACAGAAGTTTAGTCGACATCAAATATGTCGACACTGAGAGGCTGTGACGACACACAGAATTTCTAGTCGACAACATTTGTGTCGACACACAGAATTGCTAGTCGACAACATTTGTGTCGACACCAGAAGACTGAGTCGACACACAGAGGCAGAGTCGACAACATCTGTGTCGACACATTCTCAAAATACAGTGTCTAGAAGCTAAGTCGACATCAAGACAGCTTTATCGACATCACCAGAGGCAGTGTCGACACTTAAGTCACTTGTGTCGACACATCTTGACAGATGGTCTCGACACTTTCTTACAGATAGTCTCGACACTTTGCTGACAAAGACAAAGGCACAAGATCTGTTTGAAGACTTGACAGCTGTGGGTTACAACCAGTTTACTGAAGCTGTCAGACTTGTCAGAAGTTAGTTAGAAACCGGATTAGTCGGTTACCAAGGATGAAGTCTATACATAGACAGATTCAGAAGAAGGAAAAAATGATTATTATTAAGACAACATGACACACATTAATCACTTATTGGGAGATAAGATCTCTGATCAAGAAAGTGCTAGGCACAGAATAAGATCTTCGTGAGAAGATCTAAGAAGACATTCTGACATGTACAACCACTCAGGATCAGTCTAAGTAGAATTATTTCAAGAATTCTGAAGTATCATCAAAGGTGTTGGATAGAGAGGGATCCAGCCATTTTGAAGACAAGAAGGAAGCCATCACAGGTTTCTTATGTTCAGATTCAAGAAGCTTTGAAGAAAGCTAAGATCCAGTTGATTTCATCCATCAAGTTTTTCAAGAAGCTGATCAATAACAGTCTTGTCCCTTCTCTATCAACAGGGGCAAGATATTTTATAACTTCAATTTCATTTTCTGTAGGATCTATTTGTATAGATCTGAGTTGTAAGCCTAGATTATAAAGGCTGAGTGTAGGAGAGGTATTGTTTGAGTGGTAGGGCTGTTTATGCCTGAGTTGTAGGAGAAGGTTTTCTCTGAGTTATAGGCCTTATGGCAAGGCTGAGGTAGGGCTAGTTAGCCTGAGCTGTAGGAACCTTATAGGGTTCTGAGTTGTAGGATCTGAGGATCTGAGATAAAGAAGGAAGTTAGGCCGAATCTAGCACACTGCTAGATAGGTGAAGGTGGAAAGTGGATGTACCCAGATATTGGGGAACCACTATAAATCTGTGTGCAATCTGTGATGTGTGCATATTTATGATTGAAGTGTTGTGTTTGCTGCAGTGTTTGCTGAATTCTCTTGTAATCAGTAATTATATTCTGCCTTAAGTTAAAACATGTATTAGAACCTATTCACGCCCCCCCCCCCCCCTCTAGGTGTTTAGGTGGTCTTGAAAGTATAACTATCACCTCTCCCTTCAATCCATGGTCGAAAACTCATAAATGGAGCTTTAATGGCTGTTGCATCCTACCCCCACCCGCAGCCTTGTTTCTCCCTTAAAAGACTCCCTAGACTTAGAGAGGAAGTTTTCACCCTTGCTCGACAAAGCTAGAGCTTATTACCTTGTTGTTGAAGAATTCCGATGACACCACCACCACGCAAATGACATTCCGACGATCGGCTCGACTCCAAACTGTTGGAGTTACCATGGTGATCTAGAAGTTGTCAAACATGTAATCTCACTGCCAACGCAATATGAGCCTGCAGGGTCGCACATAAGAGCTATGGAGGAGTTGGAAGATTGACCGTATTGGTAAAGGTTACCAATCACCATTAAGTATGGGGTCAGGCAATTGTTGCCAGTAAAGTTCATAGGGCATGGATAGTCGAAAGGTCGTCGAGTTTGACTCGACGACCAAGGCAAATCGTCGAGAATGTCTCGACGACCAAGGCAATGTCGTCGAGAATGTCTCGACGACTATGGGGTTTTAGTCGAGAATCAATCTGATAGATTCGTCGAGAATCAAAGACTTAGTCGTCGGGACTGTCCATCGATTCTCGCCGAATCTGCCTGATGATTCTCGCCGATCGACGAGTATCGTCGAGAGTCGTCGAGTATGACTCGACGACTAAAGGCCATTCGTAGAGAATCGTCCCTGATTCTCGACGACTTGGCGCTTGATTCTCGCCAAACGCCTTTGCCGATTCTCGCCGAATTCTTCCAGGGACCATATGCTGTGTGGTCTGCGGATAGCCATTCCTTTAGGTCTATTTATACCTTTGGTATAAATAGACACTTAGGGTTTTGAAAAAAAAAGAAGAAGAAGGAGGACTTGTGCTTTTCTTGCGGCCGATAAGAACCCGACGGAAAGAGTTCCGCCGATCGCTCGTTCCGCCGCATACCGCACATCGCCGGACGGAAGTGTTCCGCCGCCGTGTCTGCTCCGCTGACCCTCCCATTTCTGGCGATAGTCGTTGTTCTTGCCTCTCCTGGCGCGGACCTAGCAGTCCGTGGAGTTGCAATGGTGCGGCTGTCTTCCTCCCGATTGTTCGTGCGACGAGCAGTTCGGGTTTCTCCTGCTCGTATGGATTTCTGCAGAGACGTGGATATTATTCCACGTACAACTCGCCACCGACAGCACTCAATACTTGGAGCATCTTCGTTGAGTTGTGACTCAACGCCACTAAGGTATTTTGCCCTAGTTATTTTATTTACTTCTTGATACAACGATCATGGCCAGATCCAGTTCTCTTGGGCTGTTCTCATCCTTTTCCTTTCCGCTGCGTGCACAAAGTGTTGTGCCAACCCTCACGAGAAACCCCAACACAAACCGCAAATAAGGTCCTCCTCTACCTCTTCTTCTATGGATAGATCTTAGGAATTATTAAGAGAGATATCGGGCTCAAAAGAGATTGATTGGATGAGCGTTTCCATGGTTTTTCCGAAATTCATGGTGGTCAGGTTCGCCGGAAACCACCACCTCCAGCGGCCAAACCACCGCCGACCGATAGACACAACTTTGACGGAGGTGTTGGTGGCAATGGCTGGCCAGGGAGTTGGCCAAATGGCCGGCGGTGGCTCATGCAAAGCTACAGGTTTTATGCATTTTTTTAGGGTTGCTGGTTTCGGGTTTTTGAGAAGATGAACAGTGCCATGCTGTTTTATTATATTTAAATATTATATATGGTGTATTGTTTTCACTAGTTATTCTTCTACTTTAAAATTAAATAAATGAGGCCCTTATAGGCTGTTTTAGGAAAAATGCCCAGTCAAAAAAGTTGTATCCCTTTAAGTCAATATTATTTTAAAATTTATTTCAACTCGTTTGGGTAAGTGGTTTGACCACAGTACCCATTTTGGTGGGACCTATACCTAGGGCTGCCCTGAGATTCAAATGGATGTCCACCCTTCTTCCCTTGTCCAAATGATCTGAAATTTGGTCAGGAAGTCTACCCTAGCTATACCTAGGGCCTGTCCAAAAATAATAATTTTTGGAGAATATTTTTCTATAGTTTTTAGAAAAATTTAATAATCAATGAATAAATTAATTTGGTGTCCTAACCAACTAAAAACTCCACCAAATTTGGTGGGTGGTCTTATAGGGTATATTAGGGCACTGGTAAAATTTTCATCTCATTTCGAAATGTTTTGGTTAGGTATTGATCCAACCCAAGGTATTCCCTTATAGGGTTATTCAGGTCAAAGAGCTATTTTTGATGTTTGAGTGGTCAAATCACCTCAATAGAGGCTGTGTTTTTGACCACTAACTTGGTAGTACAACTATCACCCTCTTAGGGAATATGGAGTGGTTTAGGATTGTTTTACCCTTGGATTGAAACTTAAACCCTAAGAGAGGGCTTTTGAGGGTTGTGAAGGGCAAGGGGGCAGTTGACCTTAAAAGGATTTGAAACTTGGGAGAGAGAATTCGAGGGTAGGGAGAATCCTCTAGAAGAAATCTAAAATAGATTCTAAGGTGAATAGGTCCCTCAAAACCCTAACCCAAGTTTAAGGCACAAACCTTGTAGTGAAAGAAAATGTCACTAAAACTCCCTAAATAGTGATGAGATTTGGGTAGGTTAGTGTTTAAAGTTATTACAAGCTCTGGAGATTTTGTTATGAATTTAGGATTATTATTTTGGATACTTCATTAACTATTTAGTAATTTGTAATATTTACTTAGAAATTTATTATGGAGTAACTACTTGCTGGAAATTGATGAACTTTAGCCAGATGACTTTTTATTATGTTTTAAAGCTCTGTGAATTTTCATGTGATTTTTGAAAGATTATTTCTAAGGGTTTCTTCATTAAGTATTGTTTCCCATAAAAACTTAATTAAATTTATTTTTGTGTCTAGCAAGCCTGTAAAATTATGATTTTTGCACAATAACCCTTTCTGCACCATATTAAGATTCTGTAACTTTTATATAATTTTTTGATGAATAATTTCGGTACTTCCTTCTTTACATATGATTAAGAAAATTATTTTGGATAAATTAATTAGAGGTAAAATAGTTTATGAAAAATTAAGAAAATTAGCATCTAGTAATATATCTCTATTATTTAGTGATCAAAATTTTTGGGTTGCCATTACTTGAGTAGATCATATAGTTCATGTTCAAAATTGCCCATGGCCAAACATTTGGGAAAATTCAATAAATATCAAATTAATTTGAAAAATTATGAATCTCTGATTTTAGACTAAACTTGTTATGATAGACCTCCAGTAAATTTTATAGGAGATTTGGAAGACAATTCGGAGTACCTCCTTTATACATCTCATATAATATAGGGTGGTGTGCATATAGTAATTGCAGAAACTGAACTGGAGTGGGTAATGAATTTGAAGAGTTTGATCCTTAGAAGGTTGTTGGTTTGGGTAAATAAAGGACTTCATCATTAGAAGATAGGATTAGTAGAGTGTGAGGTTGACTAGTGTTAGGTGGTGCTCGGGATCGACGAAAGATCGTCTTATCCCGTGGAGTGCGAAGGTCAAAATCACCCTAGGATAGATCTAGCATAATATAAAACTTGAATGAGTAAGGGAATAAACCAATAACAATAATTACCTAGCGAAAGGGAACGATGGGCTTCAACTACCATTATACTTCCTAGTGCCCTTTGAGAGCCCTTCACGGGTATATCGGGGGAAGTTCTGGGCTAACGTAAACTGTAGGAGTGATAAATCTTAAAGATCAACTAGAATAATTAGGGGTTCACTTTCACACACCTAGGTGTCTCGGGAAGTTAATTTGACTAGGATATTCGAGCGGTAAGGTCGTTGGTTGTGGAGATGGGCGGGATAGCCCGGCGGGCCGGAGGCCTAGTTGATAATTGGAACTGACGGGATAGTCCGGGGAGCTTTGGCTCGGTCGAAAATGTATTAAGATTGCATGTGCATAAGTTATAAGGTTGTGGGCCCTCGGTATTAGTGGTCTATGCCCTGACGCTAATACGTTGGTTCGGCACGTATGGTTAGCACTTCGCCAACAGAAGTCTGGTGCGCTAGCCGACAAGAGTATACAGGAGTCCTCTTCGTGCACCAAGCGTTGAGGCGTACGATAGGTCTGACCGGTAGTGCCTTACTGGTTTAGAGGTGGGTGAGGCCAAACCCACCGCTTCCGTTTGCCACTTTGGAGGTATCCTAGGAGGTGAGGATCCAGAAAGGGGGAACTAAAGGTCTAAGTACATAGAGTTGGGTGGGTGAGTTGCACTTGCATTATCGCATCAAAACCCACTAGCATGTCATAGCATAATCATTGCATATAACCCATGTCACCTATTGTATAAGTGGTATGGGACGCTTGTAAAATAGGATTTGCAAAACGACCGCTTGGTCTATAAGCTTGAGTGGGCAAGTTTATAAATTAAGGTCAAATTCTTTATATATATATTGTTGTTAATAACCAACACACCAATGTATAAATTTGTATGAGACTCTTTATACGATGGGAGCCCTACAGAAGAGCCCTTGGCTTATGCATTTCCACACATAAGTTAAGGTTACTTTTCATACTTTACTTTACTGCCACATGTACTATAAAATTGCTAGTATAGGTCCGTTGTCATCTATTTCTTGATAACTCTCCACCTTCAAGTCCACCCCTTTCTTCCTCTCTCCTCGGTGCCTAGGGGCCATGGGGGAAGGGGTGGGGGATGTTAGGACTTATTCTAAGAGACTAACAGTTTTCAGACCACATCATTTAGGGGATCGTGGAGCCCAGCATGGAGGAGCAACCCCAGATGTCGACCAGTATGGAGATAGGGCAGTCTAGCTCAGGAGTTCAGACAGCTGGGACTGTGAGTCCCTGACCTTAGTAGTGTTTTATTTTGCTTCCGCTTGAGTCACTATGTAGTGAGGATTTGATGTATCGGGCTTAAGCCCTTATTTCCAGTACCTTTATATTTTGTGAACTCTCCCTTCGTGGAGATATTATTAATCTAATTTGATTTTATTATGGACTTTTGGTTAGAGTTTTTACCTCACTTTTGTTTACTCTACTTTTGTTGCTTTTCTGTGATCGAATCGGCCGACAGAATCGGCGTTTCGCAGTGATGACCCTTCAGGGAGTGACCGCAAAGCGGCGGTTCTGGGCCAAAGACCCCGGTGTTTTAAAATAAAAAAATGGGGTCTTACAAGTGGTATCAGAGGAAACCTCGATCGGGAAAAGTTCTTGGTCAACAAATCACTTGGTCACCCCCGCGTAGGTTTGGTTTGAGGATCACATGTAATTGTCCACCCTTTTTATAGTGTTAGGGTCGTTGCTTATTATACTTTGTTGTGCATCCTTCGACAAAACCCATACCACGTGGTGGAGTCCAGCATGTCGCAGGTGTTACCCTAACTCCTCCGGCCCCCTCTCCGTTCCAGATGTCGGAAATGGGGCAGACCTTGACAACAATACTGGATGTGTTCAGGGAACAACAGGCCCCGGCTCCGCAGCAAAACCCGGGGGCCAACTGGTTGAGTATTTTTAGAGGTTTGTCTCCCCCATCCTACTTGGGAACATAGTCAGTCGTTCAGACATAGTTATCGCTTGACATCATGTATGAGATGTTGACTTGAAATCGGTGCCCTGGGAAGAGAGGGTGCCCTTGGTGATCTCCTGCCTGGAGTCGCATACAAATAGATGGTGGAAGACCTCACTGGACACGACATTTGCGGACAGGGAAGTAGCAAAGATTTCTTGGGAGGATTTCAGGGGCGCACTGTAGGAACACTTTGTTCCAAAGTCAGCTAGGGACGAGCTGGAGGATAGATTTTTGAAGTTGAGACAGGGGAACAAGATGGTGGTGGAGTACCACCGAGAGTTCAACCATCTAGCCTGGTTTGCGGACTCTTATCAATTAGACGAGGCAGGATATACCAAAAGGTTCTACAAGGGCCTGCGAGAGGAATTGAGGGAGACGCTACTGTTTTTATCCGACAGGACCATTTCCTGGATACTAGAGATTGATAAAAGGATAGAGGCTGATTGGCAAGATACTCGGGGCCGGAAATGGCCATCGAAGGATCAGGGTCGAGGAGCAAGGAACGATCAGAGATGAGCCCGTATCACGGACAGGAGGAGGGTCCAGGACTAGCCTCATCAGGAGGCAAGACAAGAGACAAGGGAGCAAGTGGTGGTGGCTCCACCACCTCTTCAGACACGGGAGGGACAGAGACCCGAGGGAATAGCATATCCCCCGCCAAAGTGCTTCCACTGTTATTAGGTTTGGCACATCTGCAGAGATTTCCCCATGAGGGGGGCACCCCCACCAGCACCACCGGCTGCCCAACCAGTACACTATTTTGGAGGCTGAGTTCGTGGATAATAGGGTTGGGATCGTAGACAAAAAGGGAGCAGGTGTATACTATGGACCTGGCGCAGCCTCGAAACACAGATCAGGTCATACCAGGTATGCCAAGATGTTTAATTGTTTAAATAGAATTCCCTTTCTCAGTTGTCAAATTTGTAGAACTGCACTAGACAGAATAAATAGGAAAGAAAACTCGTTATAGAATCCTAAGACATTTAATCACCCCAGGTATATTCTTCATCAGCGGCAAACCTGCCCGCACACTTTTCGATACCGGAGCTACTCACTGCTTTGTGTCGGATAGGTTAGTAGAAGGACTGGAAGGCGTACAGCGATTCACGGGCTCGGAGACGAGGGTGCGACTACCCGGTGGGTCTGAAATCCTTACCGAGGACCACTACAATATAGAGGTAGAAATCGGTGGAAAGGCGTTCGAGGCTGCATCGTTGCTTTTGTAGTTTACGGACTACGACTTGATCCTGGGCATGGTATGGCAGCACTAGAACCTGGCCTAGATTGATTGCAAAGCAAAGAGGATCACAGTGAGGCACGGGGACTCTTTCATTGTCATCGAAGGTATAAGGCCTGCCTCTCGTATACTCTTATCTTCAGTACAGGCTGTTAAGGCCCATCTGCAGGGAGAGGAGGTCTGTCAGATTCTATTTGAGATGGAGGAGACCAAGGAGTCTGTGACAGACATCCCGGTGGTGTGAGATTTTGCTGACGTCTTTCCAGAAAAACTGCCAGGACTACCTCCGCACCGAGTGCAGGACTTACAGATACAGCTTGTGTCGGGGGCCAAGCCGGCATCTATTGCCCCTTACCGGATGGCCCCGAAAGAGTTGACAGAGTTCCGAAGTCAGTTGCAGGAACTTGTAAAGGCAGGGTTTGTCTGGCCAAGCTCTTCACCGTGGGGAGCCCCGGCGCTATTCGTCAAGAAGAAGGACGGAAGTCTCTGTTTGTGCAATGATTATCGAGCTTTGAACAGACTGACGGTCCGGAATACATACCCGCTGCCACGGTTTGACGAGTTGTTCGATCAAATGGAAGGAGCACATTTCTTCTCGAAACTTGACTTGAGGTCAGGTTATTACCAGCTACGGATTCGAGAGGAGGACATTCCGAAGACTGCCTTCAGTAGTAGGTACGGACTGTTTGAGTTTAAAGAGATGCCCTTCGGTCTCACAAATGCGCCGTCAGCATTTACAAGTCTTGTGAACAAGGTATTCGAGGAGTATTTTGATGTATTCATCATCATATTTATTGACGACATCCTCATGTACTCAAGGATGGAGAAGGAGCATACAAGACACCTGACTTTGACACTAGAGAGGCTATGGGAGCACCAGCTGTATGTGAAGTTCAGCAAATGCTAGTTTTGGCTAAAGGAGGTGGCCTTCTTTGGTCATATTATCTGTGGAGCTTAGTTGGCAGTAGACCCAGCTAAGATTCGGGCAGTTCAGGATTGGCCACCGTTGAAGAACACCACGGATGTACGGAGCTTCCTGGGACTTGCTGGATATTACCGAAAGTTCGTCGAAGGATTCTCCCATATTGCACTCCCTCTTACATCCCTACCGAAGAAGGAATCCCCTTTCGTTTGGACGCCACATTATGAGGCGGCCTTTATGGAGTTGAAATGTCAACTTACCTCGGCTCCCATTCTCGCACTTTCATTAGGAAGAGAGGGATTCCAGGTGTACACGGATGCCTCCTACCAGGGTATGGGTGCCGTTCTGATGCAGAACGGTCACATAATAGGCTACGCCTCCTAACAGTTGAAGATACATGAGAAGAACTATCCGGTTCATGATCTGGAGATGGGTGTAGTGATCTTTGCACTGAAGATTTGGCGACACTACCTCTATGGGGTTCACTGTGACATCTTCTCAGATCACAATAATTTGAAATACGTGGACACACAGAAGTAACTCAACATCAGACAGAGACGTCTGGTGGAGTTCCTGTCAGATTACCAGTACATCATGCACTACCATCCCGGGGAGTCGAACGTGGTGGCAGATTCTCTGATCTGGAGAGGAGATACCTAGGGGAAGGGACCCCAACTATTGTCCATGGAGCTAGTCCGGTCTTTCAGAGATATGCAGATATCCCTAGTGTCCGAGAATGATCCAGAGCTGTATATGGAGTATCTAGCATCAATGGTTTCCAAAGACGATATTCAGGACCGCATCCGGGATGAATAGAAGACAGATGCATGGGAAAAGACGATATTCCAAACCTTGGAGGAGTGTTCGACGGGATATTATTCACTGAGAGATGGATTGCTCTATTTCAGAGGCAGGGTCTATATCCCCGTAGGAGGTCAGGTTCGGGAGGACATCATGGCGGAAGAACATTGTAGCAGATATTCTATACACTCGAGGATCACCAAGATGACAACAGACTTGAAGAAGATGATATTCTGGACGGGGATGAAGAAGGACATTACATACATCGTAACTCATTACGAGGCATACCAGCTGGTGAAGGCGGAGTGCAGAAACCTCGCAGGATTGCTACAGCCACTTCCGATGCCGGAGTGGAAATTTGAGGACATCGCAATGGATTTTATTCATGGCCTCCCACAATCACCGACGGGAAACGATTCGATTGGTTCATCCTCGATCGGCTGACGAAGGTGGCCATATTCATTCTGATCAAAAAAGATGATTTGGTTGGGGTACTAATCCGGAGATTTGTAGAGCAGTTCATTCGTTACCACGGGGTGCTCAGGATGATCGTGTCGGATCAGGATGGTCGGTTCACATCTAGGGAGTGGAGATTCGTATAGACTTACTTAGGCACGCAGCTGACCTTCAGCACAGCATTTCATCCCCAGACAGATGGGCAGACGGAACGCACCAACCAGACATTGGAGGACCTCCTAAGTCTATGCATTTTGGATCGAAACGAACCTTGGGAGAAGCTTTTACCACTGGTTGAGTTTTCCTATAACAACAGCTACCAGTCCAGCATAGGTATGGTTCCTTATGAAGCCTTGTACGTAAGGAGATGTAGGACTCCGCTTTCATGGATTCAAGACGAGGATCCGAAGGTGTTGAGATCAGATTTTGTCGAAGACACTGAGGCTTAGGTGAGACTGATATGGGACAAAATGCTTGAAGCGCAGAGCCGACAGGCTAAGTATTACGATGCCCTACACCATCAGGTAGAGTTTCAGGTGGGAGACTGGGTTTTCTTTAAGATCCGGCCCATGCACGGTGTTTCATAGGTGCATGGTCGGAAGAAGAAGCTCATCCCTAGGAATATGGGCCCTTATAAGATCTAAAGCGGATCGGGCCCCTAGCTTACAGGTTGGAGTTGCTACCGAAACTTGCAGGTTTACACGATGTGTTCCATATTTCTTCACTTAGGAGGGCTCTACTACGCCCAGAGCAGCAGATTTTGACCACAGATGGGCCGGTAGCTGATAATACGTTTTGTAGCCTAAACTATTATCGTATTTTATATTTTATATTGTACAAATTATGTCTATTATTAGTTTATTTTTATCCTTTTTATGTAAATTTTATTGCCACTAACTTTTTCCTGTCTTTTTGCAGGTTTTCAGAAAAATTGCCAAAATGGCCTGTCACGCCCCCCTGTCACGCCCTCCCTGGGCGTGACCTAGGGCGTGTCACCCGATCCCGAGGACACCTGCTGGAAGGGACAGAAAACGGTCAAAACCGCTGTCACGCCCCCCTATCACGCCCCCCTGTCACGCCCTCCCTGGGCGTGTCACTAGGCGTGACCAGGGGCGTGTCGCCCTCTGCCGCAAAGCTGCCGCCGCATTAAATGCCCTTCCGCCTCAGCACGCAAATAGTACTGTCACGCCCCATGTCACGCCCGTGACATGGGCGTGACACCTTCCTTTTTCGGCGACTGACGGATTTCCGACCAATGATTTGGACATGACATGCCTGTCACGCCCCCCTGTCACGGGCGTGACCTAGGGCGTGACCACCGACGTACCGAAGCAATCATCCCTCCCGCCAGAATCCAGAGCCCGAGGTCAAATCCGTACCTGTCACGCCCCCTGACACGCCCCCCTAGGGCGTGTCGGAGGGCGTGACCAACCCGAGAAATTTTCTATAAATTGAGCCCCCCTCCACCCCATTTCAGCAAGCTTTGGTTGAGTGGGGGAGGTGCTGCCCCTTTGTTTCTTGATCCTTTTTCATGCTTTCTCTCTCTCTCTCTCCCCCTCTCTTTGTACTTTTTGGTTAACCCTAGTTTAATCTTAGTTTGTGCTAGCTTTTAATGTAATTTTCTTCTTGCTTAGTGCTTAATGTAGGGCTAGAATAGGGTTTAATTTTCATGCACTTGTAATTTTATTTTCTTTAGTGTAACTTGCCCTTTTTCATTAATAAAATTGTTCTTCCCTTAGCTTGTGTTCTTCTTATGTTTTTCTACTCATCTCCCCCCCCTCCACTCCATTATGATTAACTAATCCTCCTTGTACTCGATCTTGATGATCCGAGGTTAGAGCGATTATGTTATGATGTTTTAATCAATCTTTTGTTTTTAGGTTAGGGCCTTGAATTACTCTTGATTAATCACGGGTTGGGGGTATATTTTCGATATATACTCCCCGCCTTTGCTTTCATTCTGGGCTAGCCGAGAGGCCGAAAGAATGAAGTGAGCATTCAAGAGTAAAGGGAGTTGTACGCACCCCTCGAGAGAGGCAGACGTCCAAATCTCCCGGATTGGAGTAAAATCCAATAGTGGGGTTCACCGCGTAAAGCGAGTTTTAGGCCTCCGATTTAGACGAGAGTCGGTCGGACCTTCCTAAACTCTGTTGGGCACGACTTCGAGAGAAGCGTGTTCAAGCTTTAGGAACCTCCATGGTCAAGGACCCTTATCCTATTAAGTTTAGATTTTTATCGCATTTTCTTAATCGTCTTTAGCCGAGGTGAATCTCGATCGGGTGCATTTCCATTTCATATTTTATTCCTTTAGTAGTAATCTCCTATCTTGTGCTCTTTAATTAACTGCAGTAGTTTCCTTTTTAGCATAGTTCTTTTCTTAATAGCGTAACTTAATTGCGGTAGTTCTCTTTCTAGTTTGCTTTAATTTCTCCATTGCGCTTAGATTTTCTAAAACCCTAGTTTTTCCGTCGATAAGATAATAGTGTTCGTGTGAGTAAGCTTAGCCAACAGTTCCCGGATTTCAATACGACACTTGTGTCCCCTTGCTACAATTCGATAGGTATACTTGCCTCATCGGGTTGCTAGTTCGGTTGCGTTTATTTTCTTCGAACCCTAGCGCGCAACAAGTTTTTGGCGCCGTTGCCGGGGACCCAACTTCCGTTGATATTTTGAAAACACGAACCTATTAATTTTATCTCTTCTCTTTCTCATCCCCTTTTCTTTAAAGTTTTAAAAAAAAATCAAAAAAATTATCACCGCTCTTAATAGAAACCAACCTCACAATTTTTCTACGCCACCTAATTCTCTCGAAAAGGGCAAAGGGCTTTAAGCGCCACTGTCTTGTCTAGTACCTTGCGAACCCTTCACTGGGTAGTCCTTGGGAAGTTCGGGAGTTAATTTATAAAAAAAATCTATTTCAAAAAGAAAAAAAAAATTTTAATTTAATTTTCTAAATCTAGTTTTTCTTTCTAGTTTATCCTTTTTCTCTTTCTCTTCTTCTTTTCTGTTCTTTTAGTGCATGACCCGCGGGAGTCCGTCGGTTATTTTAGACTTGGACCACGAAATTGAGCGTACTCTTCGGAGAAGATCGCGATTTCAAGGTCCTACTATCCAAGTGCCGGTTGAGGACTCCGAGTCATTTAATACTTTAAGAATGGAAGAACCCAACGTAGATGAGGCCGTTCAAAGGACTATGTCCTATTATGCACGACCGAACCTCGAGGGAACAGAATCGAGTATAGTCCGTCCTACTATAGCAAATAATAACTTTGAACTAAAGCCTAGCATAATTCAAATGGTGCAGCAATATGTGCAATTTGACGGACTTCAAGATGAAGATCCGAACGCACATATAGCTAGCTTTCTTGAAATTTGTGACACCTTCAAGATAAATGGTGTCACAAATGATGCGATCAGGCTAAGACTCTTCCCCTTCTCTCTAAGAACTAAAGCTAACCAGTGGCTTAACACACTTCCGAAAAATAGCATAACCACTTGGAATGAATTAACTGAAAAATTTTTGGCGAAGTATTTTCCGCCCGCTAAAACTGCAAAACTTAGGAACGATATCTCTGCCTTCGGACAAATAGACTCTGAAACCCTTTACGAAACCTGGGAGAGATTTAAAGAATTATTAAGACGATGCCCACATCACGCGCTGCCTGTATAGTTACAAGTGCAGACGTTTTATAACGGGCTAAATCAAAGCACGAAGTAAATGATAGACGCAGCTTCTGGCGGTACTTTAAATCATAAGACCCCGGAAGCCGCTCTTGAGCTTTTTGAGGATATGGCCATGAACACTTATCAGTGGAATGTGCCTAGGTCCCGCCCGAACAAGCCTGCAGGTATCTATGAAGTGGACAACGTCTCCCAGCTCGCTCTGCAAGTAGAAATCCTAAGCAAAAAAATCACGGAGATGACTACTGCCTCCGCCCCTCAGGTATGGGAATCTGCAACCCCTATTCCAGAACATTTAGATTATGTTAATAATTTGCCTAAAACTGCTTTTAATAATTTTTCTGCTGCGAATTTTCATCCGCCTGGTTTTAATTTTCCGAATAGTTATAACCCCGCTTTAAGAAATCACCCGAACTTTTCATGGAGTAATCCATCGAATACGATGCGCCCACCTCCGCAAAATGATTTTTCTGCACAACGACCACCACCACCACCACTTCTTCAAAATTACCCAAAACCTCTGAGCTTGGAGGAATTACTTTCTAAATATATCACCACAAATGACGCTACCATAAGAACTTTAACCGGAAGCGTAAAAAGTTTAGAAAATCAGGTAGGATAGCTCGCGAAAATAATTTCTGAGCGACCCGCAGGGTCTCTTCCTTCCAATACCGAACCCAACCCGAGAGAGCAAGCGAAAGCTATAACTCTTCGGAGTGGGAAGCAAGTCTCCGGTATGGTAAGTGAAGAGCCCGAGGCAAGCTCCGCTTCTGCTTTTAAAAATCAAAGCTCCGCTTCCGCTTTTAAAAATCAAAGCTCCGCTCCGCTTCCACCCTCTGCTGAAGAAGTAATCACCCCCACATTAGAAAATAATCTCACTCCACCACCCATCTTCAAAAATAATTCAACTCCTCCATACCCCTCTGAACTTAATAGACAACGTCAAGATGATCAGTACTCCCGCTTCTTAGAAATCTTCAAACAAATCCACATTAATCTTCCCTTCCTCGAGGCTATTTCGCAAATGCCGAAATACGCCAAATATCTTAAAGACCTCCTCACAAACAAGAAGAAGTTAGAGAATCTTTCGCACGTCACGCTAAACGCCGAGTGCTCCGCCGTTTTAACAAACGGTTTGCCGAAGAAAATCAGTGACCCGGGTAGTTTCTCTATCCCGTGTGTCTTCGGTGATCTCTTTGTTAAACACGCGTTAGCCGACTTAGGCACAAGTATAAACCTGATGCCCTTTTCGTTGTTCAAAAAGTTAGGGATTGGTAGCCTTAACCCCACGCGTATGAGTATCCAGCTAGCCGATAGATCCGTCAAGTATCCGTTAGGAATAGTGGAGGACGTTCTAGTGAAAGTCGACAAGTTCATCTTCCCGGTGGACTTTGTCATTTTGGACATCGAAGAAGACGTCGAGGTTCCCCTGATCCTTGGCCGACCCTTCCGTGCCACCTCCCGAGCCATCATTGACGTAAGCAATGGTAAGCTCTTTCTTCGAGTAGGCGACGACGAAGTCACATTTCCTATCACCCCTTCGATGAAGAACACCTTAGCGAACGATGACTCATGTTTTTTCGTAGACGCCGTGAGTGATGATTCTTCCTACTGCCTCTCCGACTTTGAAAAAGAATTTTCTACTTTTTGCTCCTCTTCTCTTACAACAGAATCACTGCAAGGAAGTGATGAATCTTCTTATTGTCTTTCCGACTTTGAAAAAGAGTTTTCTGATTTTTGTTCTTCCTCTTTTCTTACCACTGAATCTGTACAAGAAGTCGTCTTGGCTGCTAGCCCCACCCCTTATTACGTTCCTTATAAAAAGTTTATGAAGATATTATTTTTGAAAAAGAAAGAATCTCAAAATCCTCTTATGAAGAACCCCCTACCCTAGAACTTAAAGAACTTCCCGAACACCTTAAGTATGCTTTCTTAGAAAAAGACTCCAAGTTACCAGTTATCGTTTCGGCCTACCTCACGGATACGCAGAACGATAAACTTCTTCTAGTTCTACGTAAGCATCGTCGGGCTATTGCTTGGTAAATTTCTGATATCAAGGGCATAAGCCCATCTTTCTGTACACATAAAATTTTAATGGAAGATAATTCGCGTAACTCTATCCAATCTCAGCGCCGTATAAACCCGAATATGAAAGAAGTAGTTAAGGGCGAGGTTATGAAACTATTAGACGCAGGAATTATCTACCCTATATCGGACAGTAAGTGGGTTAGCCCCGTTCAGGTAGTTCCAAAAAAAGGAGGGATAACCGTAGTTAGTAATGAGAATAATGAATTAATCCCGACACGGACGGTGACGGGTTGGCGTATGTGCATAGATTACCGTAAGTTAAATGACGCCACCCGTAAGGACCACTTTCCTCTACCGTTTATCGACCAGATTTTAGAACGTCTCTCCGGCCATAGCTTTTATTGTTTTCTCGATGGCCTCTCGGGGTACTTTCAAATACCCATCTCTCCCGAGGACCAAGAGAAAACTACGTTTACTTGTCCCTTCGGCACCTTCGCGTACCGAAGAATGCCATTTGGATTATGCAATGCGCCGGCTACATTCCAACGATGTATGCTCGCAATATTTGACAAGTACGTAGAAAGCATTATGGAGGTATTCATGGACGATTTCTCCGTGTTCGGCGACTCCTTCGATAGATGTTTAGAAAACCTCGAAAAAGTCTTAGAACGATGCGAAGAAACTAACCTTGCCCTAAATTGGGAAAAATGCCATTTTATGGTGAGGGAAGGGTTAGTTTTGGGTCATAAAATTTCTGCTAAAGGTATTGAGGTAGACGTTGCCAAGATAGAAGTTATTGAGAAGTTGCCGCCACCTACAAACATAAAAGCTATAAGAAGTTTCCTAGGCCACGCTGGTTTTTATCGTCGTTTTATAAAGGACTTCTCCAAGATCACTAAGCCCCTCACCCATCTCTTAGAAAAAGACGCTCCATTCATTTTTGATGACTCTTGTATTTCTGCCTTTGAATTAATTAAAGAAAAGTTAATTAACGCGCCAATTATGATAGCTCCGGTGTGGGACCTTCCTTTCGAGATTATGTGCGATGCGAGTAGTTTTGCGGTGGGAGCCGTATTAGGTCAACGCATATCTAAGAACTTCCACCCCATCTATTACGCTAGTAAAACCCTCACATCTGCACAAGAAAATTACACCACAACCGAGAAGGAGCTCTTAGCTGTAGTATTTGCGTTTGATAAATTTCGCCCTTACATTACACTTTCAAAAATCATTGTTTTTACGGACCACTCGGCCCTCAAGTACCTTCTTGCCAAAACGGATGCCAAGCCTCGCTTGATTTCGCTGGGTCTTACTCCTCCAGGAGTTTGACTTAGAGATCCGTGATAAGCGAGGAGCCGAGAACTTGGCCGCCGACCATTTATCAAGATTAGATAACCCCTTTATAGAAAAATTAAATGAAAAATCTTTTAATGATTATTTTCCTGATGAGAAGTTGCTTTTAGTTAATACATCTACTTCTCCTTGGTTCGCGCACATCGCCAACTATCTAGTGGCCCGGGTGCTCCCAAAAGAGTTCTCCTCTCAGCAGAAGAAGAAATTCTTTTTTGAGCTGAAGAACTACTTTTGGGAGGACCCGCATCTGTTCAAAATTTGTGCGGATTAAGTGATAAGGAGATGTGTTTCTTTTGATGAAGGAATTGATATTCTAAAACATTTGCATGAAGGTCCGACAGGTGGGCACTATCAAGCTGCTCGCACCGCTCATAAGGTGCTTTGCGCGGGTTTTTACTGGCCTAGCCTGTTTAAAGACGCGCAAGCCTTTGTGAGCAGGTGTGATAGTTGCCAACGGTCAGGAAATATTTCTAATAAAAATGAAATGCCGCAAAATTATTTCTTAGAGTGCGAAATTTTCGACCTCTGGGAAAATTATTTTGTTGGCCCCCTTCCTTCTAGCTTCGGAAACAAATATATTTTAGTTGCTGTTGATTATGTTTCACGATGGGCTGAGGCCCAAGCTCTTCCTACGAACGACTCCCGAGTTGTAGTCACGTTTTTTAAAAAATTATTTTCTAGATTCGGTACGCCACGCGCAATCGTTAGCGATAGGGGTTCCCATTTCTGTAACGCGCAATTTTCAAAAAATCCTTACTAAATACGGCGTTATGCATAAACTATCCACTGCCTACCACCCCCAAACTAACGGTCAAGTCGAAGTAGTTAATAGAGAAATAAAAAGAATATTAGAAAAGACTGTTTCAACTTCTAGAAAAGACTGGTCAACCAAACTTGACGATGCTCTATGGGCCTACCGAACAGCGTACAAAACCGCCCTCGGATGTACGCCGTATCGGCTGGTCTATGGAAAATCGTGCCATCTGCCCGTAGAGTTAGAACACCGCGCCTTTTGGGCCTTAAAATTTTTAAACTTCGATCCCCACTCAGTCGGTGACCTTCGAAAATTTCAACTAAATGAACTCGACGAGTGGCGCTCTTATGCTTATGAAAATAATAAACTTTATAAAGAGCGGACGAAGCGTTTACACGATAAACACTTAAGGCACCCTAAAAACTTTAAGCCGGGCGACCAAGTCCTGTTATATAATTCTCGTTTACGTTTATTTCCGGGCAAATTAAAATCTCGCTGGTCTGACACGTTTTCTGTTTTAGAAGTATTTCCTTATGGAACTGTTTTAATTTCTCACCCTGATAAGGGTAATTTCAAAGTGAATGGTCAGCGTCTTAAACTGTATTTCTCTGGTGATGATGATGTCAGTCCAAACACTATTAAGTTTCTGCTTCACGAACTTTAATCTTGAACTTTTTATTTTTTTGCTAAAAACAATTTTATTTCGGGACAACAATATTTTTGGACAATATTATTTTTTTTGATGCGTCGAGCTCAACGACGCTTTAACCAAAGGGCGCTCTTGGGAGGCAACCCAAGTTATCTTTTTCTGTTTTCTTTATTTTACAATTTTTGCCTCGGACGGCTCCGACAAGCTGAAGCTTCTGCGATCGCCTGCTCCAACATTGCTGAATCCATCACAAAGTCCAAAGAAGACATTCGGGGAGCGGCATCACTCAGTTTTCGCAGCAAATAAATCCGGGGAAGTACCTGTATTTCAATTCTGTCTTTCAATTCTGTACTTTATTTTTCTCTCCTTCTCCAATCCCCTTCTTTAGCCATTGAGGACAATGTCTGTTTTAAGCTTGGGGGAGGATTTCCTCCTTCATTTTTGCGTAGTGTAAATAATCTTCTTTTTGTATATATTGTAAATATTTCCAAAAAAAAAATGAATATCATAAAATTCCAAAATCCAAAAAAAAAGAGAATATTCCACAAAATTAAATTAAAAAATATATATGTGTTTTTGAATAGTTTAGACATTTTGGTATTTCAATAGTACCCCTAGTTTTTAGTTTTGTTTTACTCAAAATCTTCTATAAACAACTTAGTTAATTATAATATTTCTAATCGTTCCTTTTAATTATGTTTCACAAGTAAAATGTTGGCCATGCTGTGTTTCTAATTCGCGGTAGCATGTTAAGGTGAAATATTTTTCTAAAACTCGCATTTCTATTATGGTTTTTTGTTGTTTATTTCCTTTACTTTCTTAAAAATTCATCATCCACTATTTTCTTTTTCGTTTTTGAATAATTTTTGTAAAGTCAACTTTTGAATAACGTAGTAGATGTGAACGATCCAAGTCACCTATTATTTCTATTTTCAAGTTAATTTCATCAATCTTCTTTTATTATCTAGGACTCGCTTTTTGAAAAAATTTCAAACCTTTGTTTTAAATAAATTCAAAAGCGTGAAAATGATTTAGGCCATTTTTGTTTTCGTTTGAGCTTTCCTGCCAACCTAAAAAAACTTTTACCACTAGTTAGCCATTTTTGAGCCTTTTTCCGATTTCATTTGATAGCTCCTCCTTTCATTTCAGTTTCACCAAAGCCAAAATTTCCAACCTATCGAATCACACTAGCCTTTTTGAGTTTCATAAATTATTTTGATGATTTTGATAGGGTATTTTGTGATTTTGTTTTTTGTGGAGAAAGGTTTTCGAAAAAAAAGGAAGTATGTTCAAAAGTGATGTTTATTTTTGTTTGGCCAACTCAAAAAGGAAAATAAAAATATTTATGGCCTTTGTTTTGAAAAAAAGAAAAAAAAATGGATAAGAAAAAAAATGAAAAAGAAAGAAAAAAAATGTGTATATATTTTTATGAAAATTTTTGAAACTCTTTGCTTTGGTTTAGTGTGATTTTAAAACCTTCACGTTTATCTTTGAATTCCACTCCTAATTATTTTCCTAAACCAAACGTTTCTGTCCTATTTAAGTCCTTTTGATTCACGCTTTTTGATTTTTTATTTAACAACTAAGAAAAGAAAAACAGTAAATCAGTTTTAGTTTTAGATTTAAACCTAGATTTTTGATAATTAAATTGATATAATTATAATGCGTTGCTTGGATCTAGTAACAACTCAATGCGTGTTTTTCATTTTCGTTGCTTTACTTAAGTCCATTTAAAAAATCTCGCTAAAATTTTGGATGATTTGTTTTTATTAAGTAAAGTTTTTAAAAGTTTTACCATACCTAAATAATTGTTTTAGACTTACATTTCACCTTTTCCCTACTAAGAATTTCGCATAGTACTTGTGTAGGCATAATTAGAACTTTTTGATTAGTCATTTTTATAAATATCTAGTTTTATATTTTTGCTTGGGGACAAGCAAAGCTTAAGCTTGGGGGAATTTGATAATACGTTTTGTAGCCTAAACTATTATCGTATTTTATATTTTATATTGTACAAATTATGTCTATTATTAGTTTATTTTTATCCTTTTTATGTAAATTTTATTGCCACTAACTTTTTCCTATCTTTTTGCAGGTTTTCAGAAAAATTGCCAAAATGGCCTGTCACGCCCCCCTGTCACGCCCTCCCTGGGCGTGACCTAGGGCGTGTCACCCGATCCCGAGGACACCTGCTGGAAGGGACAGAAAACGGTCAAAACTGCTGTCACGCCCCCCTGTCACGCCCTCCTTGGGCGTGTCACTAGGCGTGACCAGGGGCGTGTCGCCCTCTGCCGCAAAGCTGCCGCCGCATTAAATGCCCTTCCGCCTCAGCACGCAAATAGTACTGTCACGCCCCATGTCACGCCCGTGACATGGGCGTGACACCTTCCTTTTTCGGCGACTGACGGATTTCCGACCAATGATTTGGACATGACATGCCTGTCACGCCCCCCTGTCACGGGCGTGACCTAGGGCGTGACCACCGACGTACCGAAGCAATCATCCCTCCCGCCAGAATCCAGAGCCGGAGGTCAAATCCGTACCTGTCACGCCCCCTGACACGCCCCCCCTAGGGCGTGTCGGAGGGCGTGACCAACCCGAGAAATTTTCTATAAATTGAGCCCCCCTCCTCCCCATTTCAGCAAGCTTTGGTTGAGTGGGGGAGGTGCTGCCCCTTTGTTTCTTGATCCTTTTTCATGCTTTCTCTCTCTCTCTCTCCCCCTCTCTTTGTACTTTTTGGTTAACCCTAGTTTAATCTTAGTTTGTGCTAGCTTTTATTGTAATTTTCTTCTTGCTTAGTGCTTAATGTAGGGCTAGAATAGGGTTTAATTTTCATGCACTTGTAATTTTATTTTCATTAGTATAACTTGCCCTTTTTCATTAATAAAATTGTTCTTCCCTTAGCTTGTGCTCTTCTTATGTTTTTCTACTCATCTCCCCCCCTCCACTCCATTATGATTAACTAATCCTCCTTGTACTCGATCTTGATGATCCGAGGTTAGAGCGATTATGTTATGATGTTTTAATCAATCTTTTCTTTTTAGGTTAGGGCCTTGAATTACTCTTGATTAATCATGGGTTGGGGGTATATTTTCGATATATACTCCCCGCCTTTGCTTTCATTCTGGGCTAGCCGAGAGGCCGAAAGAATGAAGTGAGCATTCAAGAGTAAAGGGAGTTGTACGCACCCCTCGAGAGAGGCAGACGTCCAAATCTCCCGGATTGGAGTAAAATCCAATAGTGGGGTTCACCGCGTAAAGCGAGTTTTAGGCCTCCGATTTAGACGAGAGTCGGTCGGACCTTCCTAAACTCAGTTGGGCACGACTTCGAGAGAAGCGTGTTCAAGCTTTAGGAACCTCCACGGTCAAGGACCCTTATCCTATTAAGTTTAGATTTTTATCGCATTTTCTTAATCGTCTTTAGCCGAGGTGAATCTCGATCGGGTGCATTTCCATTTCATATTTTCTTCCTTTAGTAGTAATCTCCTATCTTGTGCTCTTTAATTAACTGCAGTAGTTTCCTTTTTAGCATAGTTCTTTTCTTAATAGCGTAACTTAATTGCGGTAGTTCTCTTTCTAGTTTGCTTTAATTTCTCCATTGCGCTTAGATTTTCTAAAACCCTAGTTTTTTCGTCGATAAGATAATAGCGTTCGTGTGAGTAAGCTTAGCCAACAGTTCCCGGATTTCAATACGACACTTGTGTCCCCTTGCTACAATTCGATAGGTATACTTGCCTCATCGGGTTGCTAGTTCGGTTGCGTTTATTTTCTTCGAACCCTAGCGCGCAACAGTAGCTCCAGATCGGTTAGTTCACTTAGAGCCGGTTCGGATCGATGAGAGAGGAGTACGGATCTTGCGTCGCAAGAAGGTTCCGTTAGTCAAAGTTCTGTAAGGAACCACGGCTAGGAGGAGCATATCTGGGAACCGCAGGACCTGATGCGATAAAAGTATCCAGAGCTGTTCAGTCAGGTATACCTCACAATCTCTAAGGATGTTAAATTTACCTTCCTGTTTTAAACTAGTAGGCCTGCCCTAGGAAGAGTAGAGGCTAATCTTTTGTTTATTGGGGTCTTGGCTTTGCCAATTAGGTGAATTAGTCATAGATTTAGGTTTCCCTTTAAACCCCACTTAATAAACATGGCGTCGTGATGTAATCTTTCACTTCTTATGGGATATTACCAGTTTCTTTTTCTTCGATAGAAATTCCCGTAGGCTTAACCTTGATTTCAGGGACGAAATTTTTGTTTTGTTTTTTGGGATTTGTAACATCTCATTTCCAACTAGACACCTAAGAGTGGTTTTGGTCATGACTAGTTAATGAAAAAACCCTAGGAAGCTAAAAAGGTCCAAGTGATCGAAGGCCAAAGTGAGAATCACCTTGGTATGCCTATGGCACAACCTAATAACCAAACCTAGGGATTGACCTTAGGGCTTCACAATGACTCCATGACCCCACCACAACATCACTTACCTATTACAGGGTCCACTAGAGCCTTTAGGGTCCATTAGAGTCAACCCAAAGTGGCCAATTTGACCTAGGACTACCATAGGCCTAAATTGGGCAAGGTGCCCTAACTAAGCATAGTTGGCCTCTAATGTGCCACACCAACCTTGCCCAGGACTTCCTAGACCTAAAGTGGTGTCAATAGGTCACCAAGGACACATTGGGTTCAGTCCTAGAGGCCAAATTGACAAGTCAACTCTAGCCACAAAGTTGTCAAAGTGCCCTTACCAAGTGTCAAGTGAACACCAAGGTTCTAAGTCAACCCTACCCAACCCTACATAGACCTTAGGGGAGGCCAATGAGTCACCAAGGACCCATTGGGGTCAACCCAAATGGTCATGTTGACCAATGTCAACTCTACCTTAAGGTTAAGTCAAATTAGCCCAAATGGGCTAACCCAGGCTCAAGCCCATTTCCCCCCACTTGGGCTAACTTTATTCTAATTAATAACATGAATTTATGGGCTGTCAATAGGCTAGGGAGATGAGCAAATTCATTCATGATGACTAGGAGAGAAAAAACTCTATTTTACCCTTTATTGGAAGAGAGAGAAAGTGGTTTAAAAGGGTCATTCATGGCCAAGGGAGACCAAGGGCCTCTCCAATTGATGGGTACACTCTCCCTTATCAGTTTTGAGGAGTAGAAAAATTATATCTAGCCACCAAAGTGGCTGAATTTATTCTCTCCCATAAGGAAGAGAGAGAAAGAGGAGAGAGATGGCCATTAATGGCAATATGAGAGCAAGGCCCCTCTCCTCACCTCAATTTGCTGGATTCATCATCCCTAGATAATTAAGAGGAGATCAACAGCCTTAATCAGGCCTAAATGGCCGAGTTCAGTGAACCCATGGGTGGCCGAATTTTCCACCTTCATGGCCAATAATGGCCATTGGTGCTACACCCTTCCTCTCCCCCATCTAGCCTTCTTAAAAGCATCCCTTGACTGAGAGGAGGAGTTTCCAGCCTTCTCCTAGCTATTCGATAGGTTTACTCTTCCTTCAATCCATGGCAAAATAGTAATAAATAGAGCTTTAATTGCTGTTACATCCTACCTCCACCCGCAGCCTTGTCTCTCCCTTAAAAGACTCCCTATACTTAGGAAATTTTCACCCTTTCCCAACAAAGCTAGAGATTATTACCTTGCTGTTGAAGAATTCCAGCGATGCCACCACCGCGCAAATGACATCCCGACGATCGGCTCGACTCCAAACCGCGAATAAGGTCCTCCTCTACCTCTTCTTCTATGGATAGATCTTAGGAATTATTAAGAGAGATATCGGTCTCAAAAGAGATGGATTTGGTGAGCATTTCCATGGTTTTTTTGAAATTCATGGTGGTCGGGTTCGCCGGAAACCACCACCTCCGGCGGCCAAACCATCGCCAACCGATAGCCACCACCTCGACAGAGGTGGTGGTGGCGATGGCTGGCCATGGAGTTGGCCAAATGGCCGACAGTGGCTTATGCAAAGCTACAGGTTTTATCCATTTTTTAGGGTTGCTGGTTTCGGGTTTTTTAGAAGATGAACAGTGCCATGCTGTTTTATTATATTTAAATATATTATATAGTGTATTGTTTTCACTAGTTTTTCTTCTCCTTTTAAATGAAATAAATGAGGCCATTAGAGGCCGTTTTAGGAAAAATGTCCAGTCACAGAAGGTGTATCCCTTCGAGTCTAAATTATTTTAAATTTATTTCAACTCGTTTGGGTAAGTTGTTTGACCACAGAACCCATTTTGGTGGGACCTATTCCTAGGGCTATCCTGAGATTCAAATGGATGTCCACCCTTCATCCCTTGTCCAATTGATTTGAAATTTGGGTAGGGAGTCTAGCCTTGCTATACCTAGGGCCTGGTCAAAAATGGGAATTTTTGGAGAACAGTTTTCTATAGTTTTTAGAAAAATTTAATAATCCATGAATAAATTAATTAGGTGTCCTAAACATCTCAAAACTCCGCCAAATTTAGGTGGGTGGTCTTACAGGGCATGTTAGTGCTGTGGTAAAATTTTCATCTCATTTGGAGATATTTTGGTTAGGTATTGATCCAACCTTAGGTATACCCTTATAGGGTTATTTAGGTCAAAGCGCTATTTTTGATGTTTGAGTGGTCAAAGCACCTCAACAGAGGCTGTGATTTTGACCACTGACTTGGAAGGACCACTATCACCCTCTTAGGGAATATGGAGTGGTTTAGGAATGTTTAACACGTGGAACTAAACTCAAACCCTAAGAGGGGGCTTTTGAGGGTTGTGAAGGGCAAGGGGTCAGTTCACCTTGAAAGGATTTGAAACTTGGGAGAGAGAACTCTAGGGTAGGTAGAATCCTCTGGAAGAAATCTAAAATAGATTCTAAGGTGAATAGTTCCCTTAAAACCCTAACCCTAGTTTAGGGCACAAACCTTGTAGTGATAGAAAATGTCAATTAAACTCACTGAACAGTGATGAGATTTGGGTACGTCAGTGTTTAAAGTTAGTACAAGCTCTGGAGATTTTGTTATGAATTTAGGATTATTATTTTGGAAACTTCATTAACAATTTAGTAATTTGTATTATTTACTTAGAAATTTATTATGGAGTGACTACTTGCTGGAAATTAATGAACTTTAGCTAGAGGACTTTTTATTATGTTTTAAAGCTCTGTGAATTTTTATGGGATTTTTGGAAGATAATTTCTAAGGGTTGCTTCATTAAGTATTGTTTCTCATTAAAACTTAATTAAATTTATTTTGGTGTCTAGCAAGCCTGTAAAATTATGATTTTTGCACAATGACCCTTTCCTCACCATATTAAGATTCTGTAACTTTTATATAATTTTCTGATGAATATTTTTGGTACTTCCTTCTTTACATATGATTAAGTGAGTTATTTTGGATAAATTAATTAGAGGTCAATTAATTTCTGAAAATTATGGAAATTAGTATCTAGTAATATATCCCTGTTATTTAGTGATCAAAATTTTAAGGTTGCCATTACTTGAGTAGATCATATAGTTCATGTTCAAAATTGCCCATGGACAAACATTTGGGAAATTTCAATAAATATCGAATTAATTAGAAAAATTATGAATCTCTGATTTTAGACTAAACCTGTTATGATAGACCTCCGGTAAATTTTATAGGAGATTTGGAAGACAATCCAGAGTACCTCCTTTATACATCGCATATAGTATAGGGTGGTCTACATATAGTAACTACGGAAATTGAATTAGAGTGGGTAATGAATTTGAAGAGTTGGATCCTTAGAAGGTTGCTGGTTTGGGAAATAAAGGAGTTCATCATTGGAAGACAGGATTAGTAAAGTGTGAGGTTCACTGTGTTAGGTGGTGCTCGGGATCGACGAAAAATAGTCTTATCCCGTTGAGTGGGAAGGTCAAAATCACCCAAGGATAGATCTAGCGTAATATGAAATAGGAATGGGTAAGGGAATCAACCAATAACAATAAGTTCCTTTCGAAATGGAACGATTGGCTTCAGCTACCATCATACTTCCTAATGTCCTTTGAGAGCATTTCACGGGGTATACCGGGGGCAATCCTGGGCTAACGTAAACTAACGGAGTGATAAATCTTAAAGAGTAACTAGAATAATTAGGGGTTCACTTTCACACACCCCGGTGTCTCAGGAAGTTAGTTTGACTAGGATATTCGAGCGGTAGGCTCGGTGGTTGTGGAGGCAGGCGGGATATCCCGGCGGGTCGGAGGCCCGGTTGATAATTGGAACAGACGGGATAGTCTGGGGAGCTTTGGCTCGGTGGGAAACATATTAATATTGTTTGTGCATAAGTTATAAGGTGGTGGGCCCTTGGTGTTAGTGGTCGATGCACCGACGCTAATACGTTGGCTCGATAAGTGTGGTTAGCACTTCGCCAATAGAAGTCCAGTGCGCTAGCCGGTACGAGTACGCAGGAGTCAGCTTCATGCACCAAGCATTGAGGCGTACGATAGGTCTGACCGGTAGTTCCTTACTGGTTTAGAGGTGGGCGAGGCCTAACCCACCGCTTCCGTCTGCCACTACGGAGGTATCTTGGGAGGTGAGGCTCCAGAAAAGGGGGAATTAAAGGTCTGTGTACAAAGAGTCAGGTGAGTGAGTTGCACTTGCATGATCGCATCATAACCCACTAGCATGTTATAGAAAAATCACTCCATATAACCCATGTCACTTATTGTATAAGTGGTATAAGACGCTTACACAATAGGACTTGCAAAACGACCCCTTGGTCTATAAGCTTGTGTGGCCAAGTTTATAAATTAAGGTCAAATTCTTTATATATATATTATTGCTAATAACCGACACCCCATTGTATAAATTGCTATGGTACTCTTTATACGATGGGAGCTTTTCAGAAGACCCCTTGGCTTATGCGTTTTCGCACATAAGTTAAAGTTACTTTTCATACTTTACTTTACTTCCACATGTACTATATAATTTCTAGTATAGGTCCGCTGTCATCTGTTTCTTGATTACTCTCCATCTTAAAGTCCTCCCCTTTCTTCCTCTCTACTCGGTGCCAAGGGGCCATAGGGGAAGGGGTGGGGGATGATAGGACTTAGTCTTATAGACTAACAGTTTTCGGATCACATCATTTAGGGGATCGTGGAGCCCAGCATGGAGGAGCAGCCCCGGAGGTCGGCCCGTTTGGAGATAGGGCAGTCTAGTTCAGGAGTTCAGACAGCTGGGACTGTGAGTCCCGAATCTTTTTAATTTTTTATCTTGCTTTCGCTTAACTGACTATGTAGTGATGATTTGATGTATCGGGCTTAAGCCCTTATTTCTAGTATATTTATATTTTGTGGACACTCTCTTCGTGGAGATATTATTACTCTTATGTGATTTTATTGTGGACTTTTGTTTAGAGTTTTTACCTCACTTATGTTTACTGTACTTTCATTGCTTTTCTATAATCAAATCAGCCGGCAGAATCGGCGTTTCGCGGTGATGACCCTTCAGGGCGTGAAGGTGTCACCGCAAAGCAGCGGTTCTGGGCCTAAGACCCTGATGTTTTAAAAGAAAAAAATGGGATCTTACAGACTATAACACAATAATTTACCCTAAATGTAGGGGTATAACCCCTTATGAAACCTAGAGAGGGTGATCTCTGACAACTTCTTCACACCACTCATAACCATCATATTTTCAAAAAGACACATTTTAATTCGAGACCGACTTATTCTCATGCTTATGTGTAGCCAAATATTTAGATATCTACCGCTCGATCTGGGCATTTTGTTTATAGTCATTCTTAAAGGCAGATATAGAACTAGCGCCATAATGATACTCACTCATAGGCTTGGTGTCAGCATGGAGAAAGTAGGCAGGATAAAATCGATCCGAGAGCAGGCTATGCATGTGCGGCCAAGAATGTTTATGACTACCAACACGAAGATCTTTGTTGTTCTATAACACGTGAGCTTGACCTACTAATCGCACTTGGGCGATGTTTACCTGTTGGTGGTCATCCCATTCGTGACAATCAAAGTAAATATCAACCCACTTAAGCAATTCCCTAAATTTTTGTGAATTCCCATAACCATCATATATTGGTACTCATTCTCAATGTGAGAATACCTTTGGGGATGGTCGGAAAGCAAGGATGGGGTGTTCTTAGTCATCTCCTTAGCATATGAATAGTCTAAACGAGAAGTATATACATCATATGTCATATTTAGTTGTGATGGGGCAGAAAAATCTATTCGGAACGTGTGCACAATTAATGAAAAAGGAACCAAAACCACCAAACTCTAGGATTCATGGAATTGTTCTCGCCTGGTAACTAGGGTAAAAAATATATTTTTTTTGTTTTCTTATAGGAAATTAATTGAAGATTATAAAAAAATTAATTTTTGTTGGAAAATAAGAAATTTAGGCCGCTATTCACAAGTTAGGATTTTTTTTTTGTAATTTTGGCAAATAAGCGTGCATACAAAGTGTGTGTCGACATACTTATACGAGGGGAGGGTGCTAATTAGGAAATTGACATGGACATCCCTCATATACCAAAGTGATACAGGCCCATGGTTTTTACGGATTAAACTACACATTTTTATGTTCGACAATTTAATTAAATATCTAGCTTGCGGTATCAATACTTAGCACTATCGAATACTCAAGCATTTAAAGGCACAAATTCCACAACAATCAATGTAAAGTGATGCTACTCCTTATTTTAGATTGAACAAGGGATATATGCCAATGTTCGCTTAAGCGAAATGGACCCGCCTGATCCGTTCAATTTGCAATTCAAATTAAATTATGCGCAAACATTCACACATCCAATAAGAGAATATCCAGACTAAATAAGTGATTTAAAATTACGTCCTAATTGATCCCAAAATTAATTAATAGAGGGTATACAAAATAACTTAACTCAAGGGGAAATCAAGGGTGATGAACCCGCTTACTTCTAGTGTTCACGAGATCTACCCATTCCAATTAATACGAAAAATATTGGGGAAATAAAGGCTTTGAAAATTAGATTTTAACTAGCACAATATTCTATATAAATCAGGACAAATTACAAGCCTTATATTCCACCAATTCTCACAAAATATATAGAAAAAACACTCAACAAAGTTAGTTTAGAAAAGCGTTAACCAAATCCCAATATGTATCCGTCCACAAGATGAGTGGAGGAGGCGCACACGACGATGGTATATTCTCTATGTCCAAGGAGAAATCCTCGGATCCGCAACGGACGATGAATACGCTCGCCGTTTCCTCCTTAAGACAAAACCTTGGAGAGGGAGTTCCTTGAAAAGATAATATTATTGCAGAGGAGAGAGAAAAGGTGGTGGAGAATAATTTTGTCTCATGTGGTGGAGGGTGGTGACTAGGGAAAAGCAAGGTAGTTCAATTTTATTATGTGGTGAGGGTAAAGGCTCGAGTTGGTGGAAGGGTTGGAGGCTCGGATTTTGTGGTGGAGTTGGTGGTTGGGTTTGGTGGTGGAGTTGGCTGACCGAGAGGTTGAAAGGAATTAGGGTGGTGACGGCTAAGTTTGGCAAGTAGATGGTGGGCTCGGGTTTATTTGGAGTGAATAATGGAGGGGCTCGGGTTATCTTGTGGTGAGAGCTTGAAGAGGGATGAGGAGAGGAGCAGAGGGGGAAGGTGGCCGAGAAAACTAGGAGTGAGAGAGAAAGATTGTCGGCGGCCAAGAGGAGGAGGGGGAGGTAGGTGGCTGAATTTTTCCAAGGGTGAATGAGGATCTCAAAAAGATTTTTAAAGGGATTATTTTCTTATTCTTATTCTCTAATAAATCCCTCATAACATTGTTATATATAGCCTACACCACTCAATCTCCCTCCATTCAAAATTCAAATTTCAAATTGAAAATATTATGGTTATATGCACGCATCATATCACAGGAAATGAAATAATTAAAACAATACATGATTGTTATAAGCACCCATCATTACACATGAAATGAAAATTAAAGCATGAAATAAATACTTAAAATTAAATTGCTAAAATTATTAAAAATATATAATTATAATTATTTTATTTATAATTATATATTTTTATATAATGGCGGCGGACATCGATCCCATCCTCGAGCTTGCGGAAGCGATCGTCCCAATCGACAAACTCTCTCAGACGGAGATCAATGGAGGCCGTATCAGCAATGTCTCCATCATCTGGCCTTGGCCTCTTCTTCATCCTCACTGGTGCTGGATAAAGACTCTTCTTCTGAATCACTGCAAGTTTCAGCAACAAATCCTCTCTCCTTTTTTTTATTGGCTGGAGGATGGCTTGCTATAGTATTTCTTGGAGTCTTTCTCCTTTCTTTTATCTTTCTTCTGAGTTTCTGGACATTCTGGCAATATGTGTCCAGGTTTCCTGCATCCATAACAAACTATCTCTTTAGTTGGTATCTTGTCATTCCTTGGCTTATCTTTTTTTCTGGAAGATCTTCTCCTGAAATCCTTCCTAGCCATTTTGTAGAATCTCTTAGCCCAGAGACTCAATAGATCGTCATTGTCTGGAGTGACATCTATTTCTTCAATTGCTTTAAAGGCAATACTTTGCTCTTTCGTAACTGAAGATGAGATTCTTTGTTCAGCTTCTCTTGTCTTGATGAGCTGCTCATGGGATTTGAGCTTGCCCAACAACATTTCAGTGGAGATATCATTTAGGCTTCTAGCTTCCTTGATTCGCCAGATCCTAGAGTCTCATGTGCTATAGAAGCACATAAGGATTCTATCATTTATCTAAGTCAATGAGATGTCCTTGTCCATAGTTTTCAGCTCATTTGATATGAGGCTGAGTCTGTTATACATGTCAACAACTGATTCTGCTTCTTCCTTCTTGAAGATCTTATACTGAGAGATCAGATTTGATCTCCTATCTCCTTTCATCTGCATATCCTGCAACCATCCTATTTATGGAATACCATATATCCTTGGCTGAAGTGCATTCAGCAACTTTTTGGAATATGTCATCAGATATAGTTTGAGCCAGGATGTTCATTGCTTTGGCATTTGCAATTTCCAGCTTCTTCTGAGCATCTATCCACTCAGGCGGTGGAATAACACTTGTGCTTATTATTGCAGTTGGTGTAGGGTGACCTGGCAAGATAGAATTATAGATGTCTTCATCAATGGAATTCATATAAAGTTTAATTCTTGCCTTCCAAAGTGCAAACTTACTTAAGTTTCACACTGAAGGTCTAGTGCTTGAAAATTCCTTATTTTGTTCCATGAGAGAGAAGACAAACTAGAGTAAATAGGATGTATCAAAGATATTTTTGTTCAAGTGTTAGCCTGTGAAACAAAACAAGCTTACCCTCTGATAGAAATTGAAAGTGAGGGATAGTTCTTATGATTACTCTATAGGGGGTGAATATAGTATTAAAATGATTTACTGGTTTTTATAGCGGATTAAAATAAAGTGATATATATAAGTATAAAGAGAAATATCACAGTACACAAGAACATAAATAATCATCACATATGACTCAAGAATTAAAGAGGTTCCCCCAATAAACCTGGGTATATCCACTATTCTACCACCCTAGTAGGAATTCACTATAGGTTTTTGATCAGGTGCCCTTCTACTATAGGTTTTTGCTAAGGTACCCTGTCACCACCAGATCTATTTTTCTAAGGGAGATCTAGTAACCCTTTGAGCTTTTGATCAGGTGCCCAAAAGCCAATCTAAGTCTTTTGATCATGAGACTTAACAACCAAAAGTCTAACTTTTGAAGGGAGTTAAAACCCTGTACGACGTTGGATGAAATAAACCAAAAGGTTGAAGATGTTCTTCTCTATCAATATTCTTATAGAAGACTAGTGGATTCTTGTGAAGCATAAAGCTCCCCCTGATAGGAATTGAGTAGATTATCAGGTGAGGGAGTCCTTTTCTCTTCAGTGTGTAGGACTTCAAATGAAGTTGCTCTTCCATCTTTTAGACTGATTCTGATTGTTTGTATCTTGAAAGCTTGAAGCAGATGAAGAACACTGAGTGTGTGTGAGTTGTTTGTTCTTCACTGTCTGCTAATACTTTTTCACTGATTCACTTCTCTTATGACTGTGTTTTTCATCTGTGTATCTCTCAATAATAAATTCTTCTGAAAGAAAATCACTTTATATATGTTTTCAGATTCAACAACATTTGAATTTTAAATCTTTACTTTGAAATTCTCTGTATAATTCTTTAATTCTTAACGGTTAAGTTTTGTCTTGAATGTATTTCCCTAACTGTCCCATTGAATATGGTAGAGCAATAACTCTTTGAAAACCATAATTAATTCTACCTGGAACGGCCATTTTCTTGAGAATATTGAGCATTAATTATCAGAGCATTACTGTCTTAATATAATCGAATTTTAATTCAAACTGATAGTCGATCTGAGAAACTACAGAGAAGAATAGTTGAACAGAACCCGGAAAGAGTTAGTCGAACTCCGCAATAATTTCTTCGACCTGAACTCCAAGTTTTTCTAGCTAAGAATTCTCCTTCGTTGAGCTGAGCTCCAAGATTGTTGAGCTGAAAATATACTTGCAAATATGAGCACCAGGTTCGTCGAACTGAGATAGTCCTTCATCGAGCTGAACTTCTGATATGAGATCATAGTTCGTCGATCTCAGCTAGACTTTCGTCGAGCTTAACTCAGAGAAGGAACTCTGAGTTCATCGATATGTGATCGATGATCGTCGAGCTGAGTTCAGCTATCATCGAACAAATTTCCTGCAATAATTTTAACTCCATTTCCTTTGAGGTCTTCTGTCATTAAAGTCTTTTGAAGTGGAGTACTGACAGTCTAAGTTGGTGTTGCTGACTATGACCTTGGAAAAACTATGACCCTAGACTATACATGTTAGGTCATTCTAAACAATCCTAATAGTAGTCCTTGCCCAAATCCAAACTGGAGATCCAATAGAGAGAGCGAAAAATTTAAAAAATTAAAAAAAAAACTTACTGATGAAATAAAATAAAAACTCACACTTTTTTTAAATATATATAAATATATTTTTTGCGGATTGACTCTCGAACTTCCCGAGGACTACCTGGTGAAGTGTTCGCAATGGTACTAGGAAAAATTGTGGAATTCAAGCCAACCTTGACCTTTTCGAGAGAATTTAGGTGGGGTAGAAATAGGGATGATGTGGGTTGATTATTGAAATAATTTGTTTTTTGTAGAAGTAATAGCGAAGGCGGTTTCTTAATATTGACAAAAATATGTCTCCGGAAACGGCGCCAAAAACTTGATGATTATTTTACTATCAACCCGAAAAGGCAAGTGTACCTATGAAATCGTAGTATCAAGGTTATATTTAAACACGGGGTTGTCAACTTCTACTACTCATGTCATGTCTATTATCCCACCAAATGAAAGTTGTTTTTTTAATTTAAATATTATAAATACGAAGAACTTACGAAATAGAAATTCACAATTTAAGAAGACTTAGCACTTTATTGGGTGTTATCGGGATTCCAATTATAAATGATGCGCTGTGATTCTTAAAATTCCGTTTTGATTGGAGGATTGAAAAATACGATAGAAACTTGCTAGAGACAACTACCGCCTAATTTTAATAATATTTCCAACATAATCTCTTAAAATTTGAAATAAATTAAAATTGCATAAAAATTAATCGGCAAACAAGAAGACTTGATATTTCCAATTCTCAAAGAAAATATACCAATCTCTTTATTTCTGAGTTATCTATGGTATCCACGAGCCTCTCAACCAACTAGAATACTAAATCGGATAGCGAAATTTATATACAACAAATATAAAACCGTAACAAAAATGTAGTCGGAAATAAATCGAAACGAAAAATCTAAGAATTAGAGACAATAGATTATAATTTAATCTTCATCTCGATACTTGAAAGCGATTAGCTACTCATAGTGAAAGAGAACACAAAATAATAGAAAACTAAGATATAATTTTCATTGATCGGAAAGATAAGAATGATTACAAAATATAATATGATGATCTATAACATTAAAAAATGAAATAACATGAACTTGAAAGCAAACTTACAACATTATTAACTTCATAAACTCTCAAACATGAAAATAAACTCTCAAAACATTTAGTACTCAAAATAAAAATTGGAAACTCTCTAACTCTCTCTTGGACTTGATTCCTTCATCAAACTTTTTCTATACTTTGGATTCATGCTCCTTATATAGCCAACCAAGAAGAATCTAGAAAGAAGTTAAAATGAAGTTGTACAAGGGGGCACATACATTGATGGATTAAAAGGAGGAATTAAGGTGGTGTGATATGAAGAGGTGAATGAGGAAATGAAGGGGTGTAATATGAAGGGTTGGTCATGATAATAATGCATGCATTAAAAAATTAAGATAATGGGTGACACTATGTATTAAAATGAAAATATGAATATATGGGCGGGAAATGAAGGGTTGAATGCATGGCAAATAAAACAAAATAGGGGGAATACCAAAGGGTGGAAGAAGAAGAGTAAGGGAGAAAAATGAAGGGGGTGGTCGGGCAATATATTTGAAAGAATAATTCATGGGTGGTCGGCCACATGAATATAAATGCATGAATAAAAATAAAGAGTGGAGAGGAAAAGGTGGAAGATGGAAATATTAAAAGGAAGAGGGAATTAATAATGGCTCGTATGCATATAAATACTACTATTAATTGTTGGATGAAATGAAAATGGGAGAGAGAGGTGGCCGGCCATATGAGTTGAAAATTAATATTAAAATAAGAGAGTGAGTGCACATGTATTGGAGAAATAAAATATTTTATTCATGAGAAAATGTTGCCATTCATAAAAATAATTTTACATGCATGGGATTATCCTCACGTGCGAGGTTGACTATGTGCTTTTTACGTCAAAACGTGTTGAAATTACCCCCAGGCCTATTATAAAATAAAACAAAACAAAATTAGTGAGAATAATTATAAAATAATAATAATAAGATAATTATAATATAATTAAGAGGAAAATTACATAGTTTATATTTAGAATATAATAATATTGATAAACACATTTAAGTGATAATATAGTATTATCAGACGCCCCTCGATGATTTGAGGAGTAATGATTGCTTACTCAATGACTTTTGACTTAGACTTATTCTAGAGACCAGTAAGCATCGAGTGCGTTGAGTGCAATCGACGCCACTCGACGATTTGTTGAATAAATGAGGCACACTCAACGATTTTGACTTAATGGATTATTTGGCTCACTCTGCTTGCTGCAATATGCACGGTTTGTACTAGATTTTTGGGATTGGCGCCAAATGACTTATATTTGACATGTCTTTTCAAAAGGGGCATATTTGATATAAAATAGGCTGTCTAATATTAGGGCGACTCATGGCGGGGCAACTTAACCCTAATTCTCATTATAAAAGGAGACTTATGGAAACCATAGCTGTTACTTTGCCATTTTTGCTGAGCAGATATCCTTGCCGAACCCGACGGAGAAGGAGATCGCCGGAGCCAGATTTTCTGGAGGAAATTCTTCCCTTCCTCTTCCCCGTAAAGAACTACACCAACAAGGAGAAAGATGCCACCAAGGGGAGTGACGAGATCCATGGCCAAAAATGCAGGAAACGAGGTGAGCTTCCCACCCTCTCCCTTGGTTCTAGATCTGTTGTTATTTTCTTGGAGAGATATCGACTCAAAAGAGTTTGACTTGTGAGATGAAGATTTCCTAGGTAGAGACCTTGTTAGTGCTTGTGTCCTAGAGATTTGATGTCTTAAACCACTCCTTCTTCTATGTGAAGATGGTGGACTTGGTTTCGTGAAGAGAAATGGTCTATTGAAGTTGAATAAGGGATGAGAATGTTCTTCATGTAGTTTTGATTAAATATCTAAAGGAAGAAGATGAGACAATGTCATTCATCATGGTTTTAGATGCGTGAAGAAATCTATTTTCTATGCAAAACGAACTTCAAGGCCATTTTCAGGTATGTTACGGTCAGATCCGGGCTTTTGACTAAACACGAAAGTCGTAGCCTTTAGAAAGACCTTTCGAACTTATTGTTAAACGTTTTCATATGAGTCCTATAGACTCAGGATTTTCCTGTCGATGTTATTGTACAATCAAGTCTTAAGTACATGTTGTTCTTGAGTTAGTGTAGATTTGTGTTTGAATTTGGTAGAGAGGTCAAAGTAAATTAACATTAAGATTTGTTGAACATAAATTTATGTATGTTTATGATAAATAAGGACTGATGGGATAGATCCTTAAGAAAGTAAATAAGGTTGAGGTTTTGGTAAACTTAGTCTATACTTAATTGTGATAAATAAATGGTTTGGTGGAACACGGTTGTACCAATAGTTTGAAGGAGGTTGTCAAAAAAATGGTTTGGGTAAGCTAGTGAACCAATTAATTGATACGTTTTATTGTACAAATAATATTCCTATAGAAGCATAATTGATTGTGAATGCTTGACTTTAAGAATGAATTGGATGAGGTTAATTCATGGCCATATGATAGGATGATTAATAAAAGGTGTATAATAGTCCACTGCCTAGAGTTGTGGATCCCTACGGGTAGCATTATGGGATTGGTATGTTGTATAAGGTGGATTTCCACATGTGTAAATGATGAACCCTTGTGAAGTAGGGAAATATGGAAGGGTTGGAAGTGTGTGAGTGTGTTTGCTGCACTAGAATGATGTGTTGATAAGGGACTCGGTTTGGAGCCCTTGCGTGCTGTTGAGCATGGGACTTGAATAACGAGAAGGGACTCAGTGTGGAGCCCTTGGGTGTTGTTGAGCACTTGTTTGTTGATGGTAAGGCCATGTGAAATTGCATGCGGTAAGATTTGACACGCGGTGTCATAATCTTGGGTTATGGATAGTGTGGTAGGTCTACGGGCTCGCTAGTCATCATACCGATGAGAGTTGATAGATAGAATTCTGATGGTTGGGCTTGGTCCTCGGTGCTCATTCCCGGGTCTCCATCTTTACCAAATGGACAGATTAGCTGTGTCCTTAGTGCTCATTCCTGGGGCCCTTTCGGTGCAACCCCGGTAGGCCAGTTTGAGTTGTGTTCTTGGTGCACATCTACCCAAGAACCCTTTGCTCCATAGTATGCATGTGAGCTCCATAGTTTGTGTTCTTAGCATTAAGGAAAATGAAGTCCTAGGCAAGGTAGTGTGGATGCCCTCCTAGTAGTGGAAAGCCTATTCCACTATCACCTTCTGGCCACGATGGATGGAGCCTGAGAGGTTATCTACCTGCTCGAAAAGTGTGAACTACAAGTCTGTGTCGACATAGCTGTAACATATGTGTGAGCATGGGTGAGTCATCATAAGTCATTCATAACATTGCATTGCACCACATAAGATCCTTATCATATAAGTTTTTATGGGCACTCTTATATGATGAGTTACATTACTGTTAAGTCGATCCTTAACTTATATGTATGTATGGGCATTCATATAAGTTTAGTTACTTCTTGATGTTTATTCATACTTGTACACTACTTTTGATAGTATAACTGCTAGTATAAATTGTTGTAGTTACTTCTGATGTATTGATGATTACTATGATATAGTTTAGCACTTTGCCACTTGTTTTGTACTACTGCTTATATATATATATATATATATCTATACTATATTAAAAAGATATATCACGGTCTGCCAATATCCTGAGTTCAAAAATACAACAAAAAACATGAGCAATTGATTCTTCATGATCAAAAATCACACCATCGGATCCTATATCATTTGCTTATAAAAACTGCAGCCCGCGAACCCTAAACACGCTCACTCCACAATCAATTCTTCGGCTTCCTCCTTCCCAAGAAAATCGACCTTTTCTTCCCCACTGTTCAACATCTCTCTCTCTCCAACCAGCTGCTGCCGACGCCCTCCACGACACCCTATCCCTCCTCCGCCGACCTCCACAGCCTCTCTTCCCGCCGCCGACGACCGAAACAGCCTGCTTCAACTAACGGCCTCCTTCTTCCTCGAAGGCTGAGCTCTCCGACATCGTCACCGGTGTGCATCGTTTGTTTTGATTCCTTCGCAAAATTGTAAGCCGTGGAACTGGCGCCGGCTACGATCGCCACATCACCATCTTCTCACCCGAGAGCCGCCTCTTCCAAGTGGGTAAGCTCTTCTGCTCTTCATTTACTTCTGATTGATCTGCAATGGTTGTTCATTCTACTATTCTGGGGATTTCGGTGATTAGATTTCATCTTTGGCCTCAATTCACCATTCGTTCATTCTGATTTGAGCAGAGTATGCATTCAAAGCGGTGAAGGAGCGGGCGTTACATCCATCGGCGTTAGAGGAAAGAATTCGGTGGTCTGCGAGGTCACGCAAATAAAAGTCCCGGTAAGCAGATTCTTTGACAAATCTGTTGTTGTTGTTACCTTAATACAAATATAAATTGACCTTTTCTTTCTTGACCTATGGTCTAAGTTGAAGCCCCGTCTGTTTTCCATTTCTTGCAAGTTGGGAGCATAAATTTGATGGAAAAAAAGTTCTGCAGAAAAAAAAATTCAAAGTTTTGTTTTGAGAAAAAGAAATTCAAAGTTTTGTTTTGAGTTCAAAATTTTAGATTAGCAGAAAAATAAATTCAAAGTTTTATTTTGAGTTTAAAGTTTTAGATTAGCAAGTTGTTTTGTTTTGAGTTCAAAGTTTGGGGGCAACCATAGATGAGCAATGAGCAAAAGTTTTCTCTGTTTTACAACCAAAAAAATTATGAGTAAGTTGGGAGCATAGATTTCTTGACGGAGCTACTTTCTTCCTCCCGCCTTAGAGCTTCGACTCCTGCGCACTTATATATTTTAACTGTGAAACACTATATATGCTTCGACTCCTACACTATATATGTGAAACACTATATATGTTTTCACTGAATTCATTCCAGTTTTTAGTTTGTGCATAGATTTCTTTTTTGATCTTCGATTAGATTTTTGATTTTAGTTTGTGCATTATAGTTTGTTTGGCGGTTTCCAGGAGATAGAATTTGCTCTAAATTTACCATTTTACTTTTAGAGCTTCTGAATTTGGTGACATAATTCTAAAGCACATTTTTGTTTATGTGCATTATAGTTTGTTTGCCGATTTCCAAGAGATAGAAGCTACATTTAAAGGTATGAATTGCTTTAAGATTACCATTTTTTGTACAAAGATTTGTTGAAGTTATTGTAATTTTTTTATTGAACTTTTGGCACCGTTATGATATGTGCTGAATAACCATGCTTTTGTTCTTGCTGTTTTACTGTTAGTGTTACTTATTGGACGTGTCTCCTCTTCCTCTTATTGAACTTTTTGCACCATTAGGTTATGTGCTGAATAACCATGTTTTGGTTCTTGCTGCTTTACTGTTAGTGTTACTTCCAGTCTCTCCTCTTCCTCTTATTGAAATTTTTGCACTGTTAGGTTATGTGCTGAATAACCATATTTTTGTTCTTACTGGTTTACTGTTAGTGGTACTTATTGAACTTCTCTCCTTTTCCTCTTATTGCATATTCAATTTCAACATCAAAATAGTACTACATCAATCCTACGACCGCTCCCTATCTAACACCAAAGGTCCTTCAACGTGTCACACCACGACAAATATCGCAGCCACGACAAATGTCGCAGCCACGACAAATGTCGCAGCCACGACAAATGTCGCAGCCACGACAAATGTCCCAGCCACGACAAATGTCGCAGCCCCGACAAATGTCGCAGCCCCGACATATGTCGCAGCCACGACATATGTCGCACCCCCGACATATGTCGCACCCACGACATATGTCGCACCCACGACATATGTCGCACCCACGACATATGTCGCACCAACGACATATGTGGCACCCACGACATATGTCGCACCCACGACATATGTCGCACCCACGACAAATGTCCTCCCTACGACAAATGTCGCCCCACGATAACTGTCGCACCCACGACATTTGTCGCCCCCACGACATTTGTCGCACCTACGACATTTGTCACACCCACGACATTTGTCGCCCCACGACTAATAATGAGTCTTCTGAATTTCAGACATTTATACATACTTTTAATGTTTTACTTACATTTTTATAACTTTGGAATACATGAAATTCTCCGTTCTACGTCAAGTGTTACCTCCACGGAAAATTTCGCCTACACGACAAAGTTCACCCCTACAACAAATGTCGCCGTCCACAACCAATGTCGCACCCATGACATATAACTCCCCGACAACAAACGTCTCCCCCACGACAAATGTCGCCCCCACGACAAATGTCGCATCCACAACAAATGTTGCCCCCACGACAAATGTCACCCCTACGACAAATGCCACACCCACGACATATGTCGCACCCACGACATATGACGCACCCACGACAGATGTCATCCCCACGACATATGTCTTCCCCACAATAAATGTCGCCCCCACGATAAATGTCGCACCCACAACATATGTCGTCCCCACGACAAATGTCGCCCCCACGATAAATGTCGCACTCATGACATTTGTCGCACCCACGACATTTGTCCCACCCACGACATTTGTCGCCCCCACGACAAATGTCGCACCACGATAAATGTCGCACCCATGTCATATGTCGCACCCACGACATATGTCGCACCCACGACAAATGCCCCCCGGGCCGAAGGCCCATGCCTGTTACTCGTATATATATATATATATATATATATATATATAGTACCCTTTTTCCTTTCTCTGCCCGGCGCCTAAGCATCACCGGGGGAGCGGATGTGATAGCCACTCAGTCTTTATGACTAATAGTTTCTACGTCTTCCTTTTTAGGAGTAAACCTAGAACCAGCTCATGTAGGAGGGAAACCGGGCCAGAGTGATGGGGCATGAAGTGATGATACCATCGCTGCCATCACTAAATGATGTGAGTTTTATTTTGAGACTCATTCTGTAGCCTTCTTGGCATGATGTACTCTGATATTATAGAAACCTTGGTTGCTTCTTTTTATTTTAAGTATTTGTTTTGGACTATATATTAATGTGGATTTTTACTTCTGCTTATATTCCGATGTTTGGTTGGAGATGATGATATTGGTATTAGCCGGTAGGATAGGCATCTTGCGGTATAGGTCGACCCATGTGTTGGCGCTACCACAAGGTAGTTGTTCTGGTAATAAGACTTCCCTCAACCGTGTTTTGTGTTCCGGGAGGGGGTCTTACAAAAAATATCAGCTTGCAATGACACTGAACTAAGAAGTCATCGAACACTGGTGCTACCCCCACTAGATTGGTAAGTTTGTGGACAAATTAATTTAGCTGAAGTAGTGGTGTGCCCATATGTAATTCACACTATGTATATTAAGTCATGACCCTATGATTAGCCATCCTGACCTTAAGTTTTTTACTTTTGTGTAGATCCCGGCAAATGTAGAGTTAGTATGGGCACTCCCTCCCCTTCTACACCCACTCAATTTCAATAGTCGGAGCTAGGACACACGCTCTCGAATATTTTTGACACGTTTAGGTCTCAACAGACTCCGGTGCAACAACAAGCCTTGAGCTCTAATTTCTTAAGAATGTTTTGGGCTCTCTCCACCTGCCTATCATGCGACAGAGTAGGCCGTGCGTACGGAGGAATGGCTCGACTCAGTGCAAGAACTAATGGCAGAAATCTGATTTTCAGCCAACATGGCTGTGATATTAGCTGTGTCAGTATTGGAATCCCCTGCCAAGAGGTGGTGGAAGTCCCTCATGGGCTCAACCTTTCAAGGACAGGTGTACACAGAAATTAGTTGGAGTGAGTTTTTGGAAGCCTTCTTGGAATAGGTCATCCCTTCTACCGCTTGGGATGAACTTGATGAAAGATTCATACAACTGATATGGGGATCTAAGACAATTAAAGAATATCTGCGAGAGTTTCAGCATCTCACTAGGTTTGCTGATGCATACGAGTTGATTGATAGGGGGTATGTTAAGCGATTCTACAAAGGCTTGCGGGATCCCATGAGGCAAGCCCTTTTGTTTATAGCGGGCTCTAGTTTGGTTGAGATCATCGACATGGGGAAAAGGCTGGAGGAAAATCATTTGGGGAGTTGCAAGAGATCCGCTGAAGGGGTAATCAAAGCATTTCCCAACTATAGGAGGAGGCAGGATAATAGAGAGAGAAAATAATAAAGGCGGGGTCACTTCCATAAGAATTTTAAGATGGAGCATTCGCCCCCGCAGCCAGCTCTACCTCCACTACCACAGATGTACCCGTAACTAAGGGAGCAATCTGAGCAAGTCTACTTCCTATTCAACCTGCCGAGCCACATCTGGTGTTATTTTCCACAAATAGGTGGAAATACACCACTTACTCTTCCTCCAGTAGCTCCACGAGGATGGGGACATATGCATGGTCGAGGACGTGGACCACGAGGAAGGAAACCTGGACATTCTTGGGATCAGGTGTTTGTGCTATACATGGCGCAAAATTGGAATCCTCATGATGTCATAGTCAGTATGTTGTGATTTAATTATTATTTTATAATAATTTCCCTTTAAATAGTCTAAGATATGATAAGAGTCTATCGTGAGTCTGTATAATTCGTACTTAGGCACCATGATTATTGGTGGGAAACCATCTTATACTCTATCTAATACTGGTGCCACACACTCGTTTATGTCTGCAGATTTTGTTAAAGACTTAGAAGGAGTGCAATACTTCAGTTGTATTACTCGGAGAGTATGCCTCCCGGATGGCTCAGTGATTACTGCATTCGCAAAGTGTGAATTGGCGGTACTTCTTGGAGGAAAGTTCTTTGAAACCCCTACAATAGTGTTGAGAATGCCAGAATTTGATTTCATTCTGGGCATGTCTTGGTTAGACTTGCACCACGCTAGGATTGATTGTGCGGAAAAACTAATTTACTTAAGGCATGGGAACTCCGAGGCCATCTTTTAAGGAATTAGACTTACACCCCATATGTTATTATCTTCAATTCAGACGTTAAAAGCCCATATGAGACGGAATGAAGTATATATGATTTGTTTTGATCTAAAAGAGATGGTAGTTGATAAGAAAGATGTGCGGGTAGTGCGGGATATCCCTGAGGTGTTTCCTGAGAAACTGTCAACACTACCCCCGCATAGGGAAGTGGATTTATAAATTATACTAGTACTGGGTGCCAAACCCATCTCAAGGACCCCTTATAGAATAGCCCCAAAGGAACTTGCCGAGTTGTGTGAACAGAAAACAAGAGACCGAAAAATTGGAGTAACAAAATTTTTATTATCCAAAAAGATATCTATTACGAAGGTATGACCTCTCTTTTATAGAATGAAGGAGAGAAGAGAGAATACAAAAAAGAAATGTGGGACTAATAATTACATGAATATAAAACTATACAAGCCGCATAAGCCGCACAAGCCTCATGGTTAGCCTAACCGCACGACCATTACAATGTGGAGGACAGGCGGCCAATATCCACAAGCTGCCATAGACAAGCTGCCAGATCGCTCAGACCGCCAGACACTAGACAACAACATCTCGGCACCAAGCCACTGTGATAAGCCTACAGAACCCCTGACATACTGCAAGACCGCCCGGTCTCCAACCTAGCTACTGAACTACTGGGATAAGCCGCCAGACCGCCAGACCGCCCGGTCTAAACTCGCCAGACAGCCCCGTCTCAACACTCCTCCTCAAGCTGGAGCATAGATATCAATCATGCCCAGCTTGTCGCAAATGTGAAACAAAGAAGCAGACACCGGCTTGGGGAAGACATCTGCCAACTCGTTGTCAGATGTGACGAACAAAAAACAAATCTGTTTCTTCAAAATCTCTTCTCGAATATAGTGACAGCCGACCTCTATGTGTTTTGTTCTCTAATTAAAGACCGGATTTTTGGAAATGTATATAGCAGACTTGTTGTCGCAGAACATAGGAAGAGGATAGTTGTAGACCTCTCCTAGGTCAAGCATGAGAGACCGTAACCACTTTAACTCACATATGGTCGATGCAATACTACGATATTTTGCTTTTGCACTAGACCTGGAGAAAACAAACTGTTTCTTGCTCTTATTGCTCACATGATTTCCTCCAACAAATATGCAAAAACAAGATGTTGACTTTCTGTCTCCTTTATCATCAGCATAGCTCGAATCTGAGTACGCTTTAACCCTCAAGTGTCCATTCTTCTGAAAAATCTATCCTTTCCCTTGAGCTGCTTTAACATAATCTAATATCCTCAGGGCAGACTATAGATGGCACTCCCAAGGAGCTTGCATGAATTGACTAACCTTGCCTACAACATAGAAGATGACGGGTCTTGTCACTATGAGGTAAATGAGTTTCCCACCAGACGCAGGTACCTCGAAGATTCAGATAGAGGAGGCGAGTCATCTGTCCAAGTTTTGTCTTCCCCAATAGCCATGGGACATCTGGAAGGTTTAGCGCCAATCAAACCTGCCTCTTTTAGCAAATCATGAGCATACTTCCGTTAGGAGAGAACTAAAGAGCTGGGCTTCCGAGAGATTTCAATCCCCAGAATGTATTTGGGGGATACGATATCCTTAGTGACTAGGTGTTGCCGGAGGTGTTTCTTTGTCAAAGCTACACTAGCCTGGTCATCGCCAGTCAGAAGAATATCATCCACATATATAGTAAGAACCACCATACCAGAGGAGGTTTTGCGAATGAAAAAGGAGTGATTGGCTGAACTTCTTGCAAAACCAATGGCCTTAATAATGTCGTTGAACTTGTCAAACCAAGCCAAAGGGCATTTCTTTTGGCCATAGATGGCATTCTTCACATGACATACTCATGCCACCCCCTGAGAAACATACCCAGGAGGTTTCTCCATGTATACGTCCTCTTGAAGATCACTATAGAGGAAGGAATTCTAGATATTGAGCTGGGAGATGGGCCAATCCTTGTTGACAGCCACAGAGAGAAAAACCCGAATGGTGCTTAGACAAGTAACTAGAGAGAAGGAGTCGAAGTAATAAACCCCATAAGTCTAAGTGAAGCCTTTGGCGACTAAGCGAGCCTTCTATCGATCCACGCTGCCATCTGGATGGAACTTCACAATGAATGTAACATCCCATTTCCGGCTAGGCCCCTAGGAGTCGGTTGGTCGTGACAGGACCCTAGGAAGCCTAAAAATTGAAATCAATCGACCGAGATTTCGGGTCACGGGTTGGTCACGCCCGTGACCGACCTGTCACGCCCGTGACCTGGGGCGTGACTCCTTCGACGATCGTCGATCCCAGGGAGACGATTGTCGGGCGTAGAATTTTCAACCCGGCCCTGTCACGCCCGTGACCCAGTTGTCACGCCCGTGACCAAGGGCGTGACCCCTTCGGCGATCGTCGATCGCAGCGTGACGATCGCCGAGCGCGGAATTTACCTCATTTTATAACGGTCCAGGCCCGCCAACCCGCGGGACCCAGCTGGCACCGCCGGCCCACCAGTAGTCCAGACCCGGGCCCACTACTGGCAGTAAGCCTATCACATTCAAGCCTGCAGGCCGTACACCCCAACCCCTTTCCACGCCTATTTTTCAGCGCGGCAGGTTGTTGCCACTGGGGATCGAACCCAGGACCTTGATAAGAGACTCTTTACCACAGCTCTCATCACCAACTGAGCTGCAGCTCAGTTGGTGATGAGAGCTGTGGTAAAGAGTCTCTTATCAAGGTCCTGGGTTCGATCCCCAGTGGCAACAACCCGCCGCGCTGAAAAATAGGCGTGGAAAGGGGTTGGGGTGTACGGCCTGCAGGCTTGAATGTGATAGGCTTACTGCTAGTAGTGGGCCCGGGTCTGGACTACTGGTGGGCCGGCGGTGCCAGCTGGGTCCCGCGGGTTGGCGGGCCTGGACCGTTATAAAAAGTGCACTTTTTGTAACGGTCCAGGCCCGCTAACCCCGCGGGACCCAGCTGGCACCGCCGGCCTACCAGAGTCCAGACCCGGGCCCACTACTGGTAGTCAGCCTATCACATCAAGCCTGCAGGCCAATGCACCCCAACCCCTCTCCATCCAGGCGGGTTGTTGGTGGTCGTAGCCCCCCCTTAGATGAGTCAAACTCGATAGTCAAGCCCGCACTACGGGGACTTCCCAGGAGGTCACCCATCCCAGTACTACTCCAGCCCGAGCACGCTTAACTATGGAGTTCTTTCAACCTTCATCACCAATTGAGCTGCAGATCAGTTGGTGATGAGAGCTGTGGTAAAGAGTCTCTTATCAAGGTCCTGGGTTCGATCCCCGGTGGCAACAACCCGCCGCTGCTGAAAAACAGGCGCGGAGAGGGGTTGGGGTGCATGGTCTGCAGACCTGGTTAGGCTGAATCCTTTCGAGCGTGGTACTGGGGGTGCCGGCGGCCGTCCTTGCGAGCGTGGTGCTGGGGAGGCCGTTACAATGAATACCCATCGACAACCAACCACATCAGTGCCCAAAGGGGGGGGGACAAGGGTCCATGTACCCATTTCAGTGAGTGTTGCACTTTCCTCATCCATTGAGGTCTTTCAATGAGGAAGAGTAATAGCTTCCTTGTAGGTGCGGGGAGTGGTAGTGGCAGAGATAGCAAAGGCAAACGTCCTGCGAGAAGGAGTTAGACGATCATATGAAACAACAGCAGCTAGCGGGTGTTGAGTACACGTCTGCACCCCCTTTGCGAAGCGCAATGGGAAATTGAATGTCGTAGAGTTCCTCACTTTACGGGGTATCTATGGCAGAGAGAGTTAGCCAGAGAGTAAAGAGAGACGACCACAGAGAAGAGGGAGATATCTCGGTAGGTGGACACGGTGGAGGATATGGTGGAGGGGAGGAGGTGGCGGAGTCTTGGTAGGTGTAAAGAGAACGGAAGGGGTGGTTGGAGAAGGAGGAATATCAAGAAAGGAAGAGGTATCGTGAGAGAAGTAGAAAGAATTTTTAAAGAAGGTGACATCCGCAGAGACAAACTGCTTGCGGGAAACAGGATCAAAGAAACAATAGTCTTTTTAAGTGGTATAGTATCCCAAAAAGACACACTGGGTGGCTCGTAGTGAGAGTTTGTCACAGGTGTCAGAAGGAGAGTGCACAATGGCTGGGCACCCTTAGACACGGAGAGGGAGAAGAAAAAGACCCTTCCCTGGATAGGGAATGGAGAAGGGCATTTTGTCGTTTAGAATGGTGGAGGGAATGTGATTGTTAAGATAGAAGGAGATGAGAACATTATAGCCCCAAAAGGAGCGAGGAACCTGCATTTTAGTCAGCAGAGTGCGCACAGTTAAGGAGGTGATGGTTTTTTCTTTCGGCCACTCCATTTCGCTGTGAGGTTAGACACAACTAGTTTGTTGAATAATACCATGTTTCATACAGAAAGAGGAAAACTCATGAATAAGATATTCCTTTGCATTATCAGAGCGAAAAATTTTAAAAGAGCCTTCAAATTGATTCTTAATCATATAATAAAAGGAAGTCCATACATGAAATAATTTAGAGCGATCTCGTAACAGATACACCCAAGTACAGTGGGAGAAATTGTCACTAAAAGTTACAAAATATGAACTACCCCGACCTATGGTGAGGGTAGGAGCGGGTCCCTAGACATCAGAGTGAACCAGATCAAACTGTCGGGAAGATCCATGACCTTGATTAGGTGAGAAGGTGGAGCAGTGATGCTTGCCAAGCTGACATGCATCACAGTTAAGGGGAGGACTCTACAAAGGAAGGTGAGGCATTAGCTGACGAAGATGTCGAGGAGAAGCTTAAGCAAGACGAAGGTGCCACTGGAGAAGATAAGTAGAGGAGGAAGCGGACAATGCAGAAATGTTGTCGAGGAAATAGAGGCCGCCTCTCTCAGTCCCAATAACAATCGTCCGTTGGGAGCCTGGATCCGTAAAAGAACAAGAGGTAGGAGTGAATTTGATAGAACACTGTAGTTTCTTGCACAGAGAATTGACAGATAGTAAATAGCAAGGGAACGTGGGCACGTAGAGGGAATTCTCCAAGCGAAGAGACAGAGTGACTTGAACCACTGCCGTCCCATTTACCTGTGAGGGATAGCCATCCAAAATAAAGCCAGGGGCAACCAATCATGTTTTTCTAGGAGAGAAAAACATTGAGGATTGTCAGTCATGTTATTGTTAGCACTAGAGTCGATCAGCCATTTACCTTGAGTAGTTACATGAGCACTACCTGAAGACGTGACCAACGAAGCAGACCACTTCGAAGAAGAGGTTGAAGAATCACCTGTTGGTCTAAGATGAGGATGTTTCTTCCAGCAACGATCAATCGTATGGCAGGGTATGACCGCAGTGAGAATAGAGAAGGCGGGCAGCACCGCGTTTTCCTGATTGATGGTTGCGGCTACAAGATCCAGTCCGATGAATGTAGTGAGCATAGTTGTCTAGTGGAGGAGGGGAGGATAACATTGGGCATTGTTGCAGAGAGGTAACAGCGGCTATGCGAGCAATAGTTGCATCTAAGGTGGGAGACTCCGCCTCGCCAAGGATTTGTTCACGGATCATATCATATGACTCAGGAAGTCGCAGAAGGTAGCACACAACCAGCAGCACCTGGAAGTGTTTGTGTTGCTCGACCAGATCCGCAGAGAAGGGGCGATTCTGGATAATCTCGGCAATAAGAGCCTAAACTTGTTGGTATGCAGCAGCAGGAGGCATGGAGGGACGGGCAAATAGGTCCACATACAAAGTATAGGTACAAGACGTCTGAACCCCCTTTGATTAGAGAGCGGCAAGATGAAGCCATGTAGCCTTAACCGTCTCATCATGATGGATGACGGGTAGGCATTCATCAGAAATGCTGTTAGTCAGCCATGTGCTGACAAGGGCATCGCTGGCATCCCAATCATCAAAAAGAGGAGAATTTTGTAGAGGATGGTCATCGGTGAGATGATGGAGTTTGCGTTGACAGTGGAGAAAGAAGGTGAATAAAACACTTTAATCCGAGTAGTTGGGATCAACGTGTTTGGAAACTGTGCCAAGGTTGGCCGAAGCAGTAGGTGGAGTTCGAGGAGGAGCGGCAGCGAGAGTAGTGGAGGTAGATATATAAGAGGTTGTCATAGAAGAGAGTAGAGATAAGAACAAGTGGCTTGGCTAAAGATGAGGTCGTGGCAACTAACTAGTAGGAGTGGCTAGAAAAGGAGGCTGCACAAAGGAGAATAGGTCGCGGTGACTGATGAACAGGTCGCGACGACTAGAGAGCAAGAGCGGAGAGAAAGGAAGTTGCGCCAAGGAGAACAGGTTGCGGTGACTTAGGAACAGGTCGCGACTACAAGAGAGCCAGAGCGGCTAGAAAGGAGGGGCAAAAAGGTTGCCCATACAAGGGAAGAAAGAAACCAGGAAAATAGGGCGCAACAAGAGAAGAAAGAGGTCGCGAGAATAGGTCCCGAGAAGAGGAACAAGCCGCGCGGACAGGTCGCACGGATAGAGAGGGCTCAAAAATCACGAGGAAAAGATCGAGTGCTCTGATACCATGTGCGAACAGAAAATAAGAGATAGAAAAATTGGAATAGCAAAATTTTATTATCCAAAAATGGATCTATTACAAAGTTATGACCTCCCTTTTTTAGAATGGAGGAGAGAAGAGAGATTACAAATAATAAATGTGGGACAAATAATTACTTGAACATAAAACTATATAAGCCGCATAAGCCGCACAAGTCGCATGGTTAGCCTAACCGCACGACCACTACAATGTGGAGGACAGGCGGCCAATATCCACAAGCCTCCATAGACAAGCATCCAGATCGCTAAGATTGCCAGACACCAGCAAGCGACATCTCGGCACCAAGCCACTGGGAGAAGCCTCTAGGCCACAAGACAAACAACCAAACCGCCCAGTCTCCAACCCGACTAACAAACTTCTGGGACAAGCCTCCAGATCGCAAGACCGCTCGGTCTTAACTTGCCAGACCGCCCGGTCTCAAAACGAGTTTAGATTTCAGCTGCAAGAGTTAGTGGAATTTGGGTTTATTCGTCCCAGTTCATCACCTTAGGGAGCCCCTATCCTGTTTGTCAAGAAAAAGGATAGAACACTACAGTAATGTATAGATTATCGGGAACTCAATCGTTTAACTGTGTGGAAAACATATCCTCTACCTCAAATAGATGAGTTATTCGATCAGTTACTAGGAGCGCACTGGTTTTCCAAACTGGATCTATGCTCGTGGTACTATCAGTTGAGGATACGAGAGGAGGACATTCAGAAAATAGCATTTAGCCAAAGGTATGGTCTACATGAGTCCACCATGATGCCGTTTAGGCTCACAATGCCTCTTCTGCGTTCATGAGTTTGATGAACAAAGTGTTTGAGCCATATCTAGACGTCTTCATCATCATCTTCATCGTTGACATTTTGGTCAATTCAAAGATAGAGGAAGAGCATGTTGAACACTTGACCTTGGTACTTAAGACTTTAAAGGACCATACCTTGTTTGCCAAGTTCAGTAAGTGCTAATATTGGATTCGAGAGGTTGCCTTCTTAGGCCATGCGATCAGTGGTGATTGACTAGCTGTGGACCAGATAAAAGTTCGTGCTGTGAAAGAATGGTCTCCGTTGAAGTCAGAGGCTGATGTATGGAGTTTCCTTGGACTTGTTGGGTATTATCGCATGTTCGTGAAAGGATTCTCAAAGTTAGCCCTTCCTCTCACTGCTCTGAGAAAGAAAGGTGTGCCATACGAGTAGACCCAGTGTGAAGCTGCATTCCAAGAGATGAAAGATAGACTTACCACCGCAACCATCCTAGAACTTCAATCAGGGAATGAATAATTTCAAGTTTACACAGATACGTCATATCATGGGATGAGAGCAGTATTTATGCAGCATGGGCATGTGATTGCTTATGCTTCGAAGCAACTGAAGAAGCGTGAAGCCAATTACCCAGTTCATGATTTGGAATTGGTGGCAGTGGTGTTGGCCTTGAAGGTTTGGAGACACTATCAATATGACGTCCACTGCGAGATATTCTCCGACCATAAGATTTTAAAGTATGTTTATACTCAAAATGAGTTGAATTTGAGGCAACGGCGGTGGTTGGAAATTTTGTGGGATTATGAGTTTACATTTAATTATCACCCCGGAAAAGCAAAATCTGTAGCAGATGCGTTGAGCAGATAAGTACCAGAGTCGAGCTCGGAGTCTCGGCTTATGAGTATGGAGTTGGCTCATGTGCTCAATGAGATGGAGATTACATTAGTGTGTAAGGATCATTTAGAGAAGTATACGAAGTATTTGGTTACCATGAGTATAGTTTGCGACATTCGATATAAAATTCATGCAGAGCAAAGGAAGGATGCTGCTCTGGCCCTTTTAATTAAGTCAATTGAAGATGGAACTATTGAAGAGTATGCACTAAAGGACGGCCTCATGCATTTCCATGGCTGACTCTACATCCAAAAGGGAGGGGAATTCCAGGATGAAATATTAAGAGAGGAACATTGCCCCAAGTATTCGATGCACCCCGGGATTTCCAAGATGTATAACGAATTCCAAAAGACAATGTTCTGGATAGGGCTGAAGAGCATGGACAAGTATTTTCTTACACATTGTGAGGCATATCAATAGTTGAAGGTGGAGTGTATGAGCCCCAGAGGATTATTACAGTCATTGCCCATCCCTGAGTATAAGTTTGAGGATATATCCATGGACTTTGTTCACCGGTTACCTCGCTCGCGCTCTGGGAATGATTCAGTTTGGGTGATTGCAGATCGCTTGATGAAGGTGGCCAGATTTATCCTTATTAAGAATGAGGCATGTGTGGATGTTTTAGTGCGGCGCTTTGTGGATCAATTTGTACTGTACCATGGCATTCCTAAGATGATAGTCTCTGATCATGATGGTCGCTTTACCTCTAAGGAGTGGAAGGCAGTACAAGCATATCTAGGCTCTTGCCTTATCTTCAACAAAGCTTTTCACCCTCAGATAGATGGTAAGTCTGAAAGGACCATCAGGACAATGGAAAATCTTTTGAGACTGTGTGTAGTGGATAGAGGGGAACCGTGGGAAAGTCTCTTACCACTAGTAGAATTTTCATACAGCAATAACCATCAAGCTAGGATCGGGATGGCACCCCACAAAGCGCTTAATGGGAGAAGGTGTAGAACTCCATTATAATGGGTGCATGATGAAGATCTAAAAGTTTTGGGGATAGAGTACATTGATGACACCAATGTTCATGTTAGATTGATACGAGACTGCTAGCTTGAAGCTCAAAGTCGGTAGGCAAATTTTTGTAATGTGAAGCATCAGATGGTAGAATTTTAAGTGGGTGACAAGGTATTATTGAAGATTAGGCTAATGCATGGATTGTCGCGAGTGCGTTGTATGATGAAGCTCAGGCCGAGATATGTCGGGCCCTATACTATATTGGAGAGAATTGGCCCTTTAGCCTATCCGCTTGAGTTACCACCAGAGCTGGAAAATTTACACGACATATTCCGTATATCGTCTCTCTAGAAGGCATTACTATTGCCTGAACAATATGTCCCCATGCCAAATGGAGTGGTAGTGTAAGACCCCCCTCCCGGAACACAAAACACGGCACAAGAGGGGTCTTATGCCCAGAACAGCCGCCTTGCAGTGACACTAGCACTCGGGCTAGCCCGTACCACAAGATGCCTATCCTGCCGGCTACAACTAATATCAATACGTAAATGCCAACCGAACCATAATAATATAAAGAAGTCAATCCACACTAAGCATGAGTCCATAAGTACAGCAAAAGAGAAGCTAACCAGCTTCTACAAAATCAGAGTACGTGAATGTATATGCCACGAAGGGCTACAACAAAATCTCTCTCACTCACATCTGTAACCGACGGTAGCGAGGGTACCATCCCTTCAGGCCCTGTCGTCCTGACCTAACTGTCCGGCTGCTTACCCTGCTGCTCCACCTGCGGGGTTTCCTCCAAAAAGGAAGACGTAGCAACCGTTAGTCATAAACACTAAGTGGCTTCACATCCGCTCCCCCGGCGACTCCTCGACACCGGGCGGAGAAAGGAACATGGACAATATATAAATAACAGTAGTATAATAGGTGAAGGGAGTATACATATCATAAGCAGCAACAACAGTAGTGTATAATAAACAAGCTCTTAGTTTACAAATCTACTATCTACAGCAGCAAGAGAGTATATAGCTACAACAGTAAGTAACTCAACTTATATGGATGCCCATACAAGCATATAAGTTGAGGGTCGTTTAGCAATAAGTAACTCATCGTATAGGAGTGCCCATACAAACTTATATGATGAGAGTCTTAAGTATACAATGAGGTGTAATGCTATGAATGCAATGCAATGACACACCCATGATCATGCACATGCAATCGCTATGTCGACACAGACTTATAGTTCCCACTATTCGAGCAGGTAGCTAACCTCTCAGGCGTCAACCGTCGTGGCCAAACGGTGACAGTAGAGCGGGCATCTCCACTACTAGGCTGGTCTGCACACTACCTGGCCTAGACCTCCGTACGCCTCATCGCTAAGGACATAATAGCGGAGCTCACATGCGTACTACGGCTCAGCGGGTTCTCTTGGGTAAGTGAGCACAAAGATCCTAGCCCCTAACTGGCCTATGAATGACACGGAAGGAGCCTCGGAAACGAACACGAGGACCAAGCCCAACCGTTCACTTGGCACGGAAGGAGCCTCGGGACATGAACACCGAGGACCAAGCCCAACTGCCCAAGGTCTAGCTGTCGACTCCAATTGGTGTGACGATTGGCGAGCTCGTAGACCTGCCACACTATCCTTAACCCGGGATTACGACACCGTGTGTCGACTCACACCACGTGAGATTTCACAATATCGTGGCATGGAAGGAGCCTCAGGATGTGAACACTGAGGACCAAGCCCAACCATCCATCAAATGCGGAAGGAGCCTCGGGACATGAACACCGAGGGCCAAGCCCAATCGTCCAACTTTACTCATCTCAATCTCATTCCAACTAGTGACAGTCAACACCGCACTTATTACTTCCACAATGCTACCCGTAGGAAGATGACACTCTAAGCATTGGATTACTAATTCCCTTTTTATCCATTCAACATGTATCATGGCCATGGTTAAATCATTGATACTTTTGCCCGATCATATATACCCAATTATATCAGGTTCTTTCCTTTAATTAAAATTGTCCACAACTCGTTATATGAATTTAGATTCATAACCTAAACTTATCGTGTCACTATGATGATTATGTCAAAAGAGTCCACCCAAGCCTCGAGTTGGATCACAACATTAAACTCCACCACATCGCATTCCCCGTTACACAAGCCCATAATTTAGGTGTCGCCTTATTCCGGGAAGCCACTTCGACCAATGATTCCTGAGGCTATAGAGATTCGACGAGTGCATGTAACCACTCGTTGGAAAGATAATTTCGTGGACTACAACTTTCGTGTTTAGTCGAAAGCCGAGATTTGATCGCATCCCACCAGAAATCCACTCGAAGCCTGCTGCGTACAGGGTACAGATTTCCTAAGTGGAATTTCCCCCAACCGCAGAAGATTCGAACATACTTTCCCGTGGCTACAGGTATCACCTGGGAACATGCAACAACTCGTTGGATAGATAATTTCGACGGCTACGACTTTCGTGTTTAGTCGAAAACCCAGATTTAACCAGAACACCCCCGAAATTGGCCACGAAGGTCGTTGCATGCAGAAAACAAATTTTTGCACGCATCTTAAGGCGAGATGAACGACATCCGTTCATCTTCCTCCTTGCACCAAACTCCCAAAATCTCCTCCAGAAAATCGTCCAGCCTTATTCACCCTCACGAAGCCATATTCTCCACGAATCGTTCTCTAATCTTCACTTTGAAGGATGAAGAGATTGGAGGGGGCTAATACTTAGAAAACAAACCTAGGCATGGCTTTCCTAAGAAATATCCTCCTCACCATCAAGACTCTATGGAGTCGATATCTCACCTAGAATATATCTACAGATCTAGCACCAAGGGAGAGGGGAGGAAGCTCACCTCATTTTCGGCGGTACCAACATTCCCGACCATGGATCTAGTCGTTCTCCTTTACGGCATCTCTCGCTTGGTGCTTGTTCTTCACAGCAAAGGAAAGAGAGAGAGAGAGAAGGCCGCCTCGAAGAGCTTCGACGTCCCTCGGCTCCGACAGTTTTGCGAGATCCACGATGACGACAAGGGTTGATCGGCGCAAGGCTAGGGTTCGGCTTTTAACTCCCTTTTTATAAGCCGATGTATTAGGTTACATCCTCTACCACGTGTCAACGCCCCATTGGACCGCCCATAATGGGTCATATTGAAGTGACCCGGTCCAAGGAATCATCCAGCACGAATCCCGAAGCCCGGTTCGGTCCGCCTATGCAAGCAAGCGAATCTGCCTGGGCGAAGAAAACACACAAGTCAAATTCGGCGGGAATCATCTGTCATTCTCGACGATCGGCGAGAATCGTAAGGCATTCTCGACGAATTCGTCGGGTATCAAGGTGATTCTCGACGATTTTCCCTTAGGCCATTCTTATCAGAAATCTGGCGTTGAGAGCGTTAAGTATTCTCATCGATACTCGACGATCGGCGAGAATCACCAGGTGATTCTCGACGATTTTCCCTTAAGCCATTCTTATCGGAAAACTGGCGTTGAGAGCGTTGAGTATTCTCATCGATACTCGATGATCGGCGAGAATCACCAGGTGATTCTCGACGATTTTCCCTTAGGCCATTCTTATCGGAAATCTGGCGTTGAGAGCGTTGAGTATTCTCATCGATACTCGACGATCGGCGAGAATCACCAGGTGATTCTCGACGATTTTCCCTTTGGCCATTCACTTTCGATCCGTTGGATATCACTCCACCCTACACTCCATCCAACGCACTTGGCACCTTTTGCCAGTGTGCCCCGAGCCCAAGTCAAGTTTCTTGACTCAAAACTCGTGCGAGGGGCCTAGAGCGAATTGGGACGTTATAGGTATCAACCGATAGATCTGTTCGACTAGAGCCGATGCGGATAGTGGACATCGAAATGAGGAACTTGCGTCAGAAAAGTTTACCTTTGGTGAAGGTCCTGTGGTCTAACCATGGGAAGGAAGAATATACTTGGGAGCTGGTGGACGTTATGCGGAAGCGCTACCCTGAGTTATTTTCCAAAGGTAAGATTTCAAGAATATTATATTTTCATGCTTTATTCTCCCCCACATCCTTAGCCTGATTTCGGAGATGAAAACTATTATTTTGTTTATAGGATTTGTAAAGTCCAATTTTGAACTAGTCCCCTCATATGCATTTTGAGTCAAGAGAATTGACTCAGTGAAAGTTCTTAAGTTTAAGTCATCTTGCAACCTAGAGGGTAGGGGGTGAATAGGTTTTCTTCCTCTTTTGTAATCTTTTAGTTTCTTCCTTTAATGCTTAGTGTGTTGGAAGTGATTTGCTTTCAAGAACCTGCACAAAAAGAACACCACATAAAGGCACACAATGATTTATAGTGGTTTCCCAACTTTTGGGTACATCCACTCTCCTCCCACCATGCTAACTTCTTATTGTCAAGCACTTCTCCAAAACAATGCTCCATAGAGCTTGCACCTTAGATCCATCAGGATCTCTTAGTCTCCTTCAAGGCCTACATCTCAGCAACAAGGGACTGTAACTCAGTGATCAGCTGATCACATACCTCAGGCTGTTAAGCCCTACACTCAGGCTGGGAGTACAGCCGTACCTTAGATCTAAAAGGGATCCTACACTTAGAGAGAGTACTCTCCTACAACTCAGGCAAGTTGCCCTCTCTCAGGCCAGTGGCCCTACAGCTCAGATCCAGTTGGATCCTACTGGAGTGAAAAATATTTATATCTATCACAGAGAAATTTCTCTGTGACAGCACCTTGAGCTGAGTTATCTCAGCTCAAACATTCTTCACAGCTACAAGGATCTTGAGCTGGAAGTAACTAGCAGTAAACTGCTTTGTTTCAACTTTCTCCTTAGGATAGAGTCAGCTACTTTATCCTTCCTTCTTCTCTGCTTCAGAAGTAGATCTTTAAGTTTGGGCTTGCTAAACTGAGAAGCAACTTGATCTGTAGAGAATTCTCCCTTGTTTCTCTTTCTCCCTCTGAAGGAAAGTCTTCTGTTCCTGCTGGTGTCGATGAAGAAGACACACATCTAACTTAACTTTTTGCAAGGAGACTTCAAGCTTTTACTTATAGCAATGGGGAGGAAGATGAATTCCAACCGCAACCTTTTTTGAAACTGATAAAACCCTTAAAAGTTGTCTTGTGTCTTTGCCCATCTCTTCCTTTTGTATTTCGCTGATCAATGGCTCTTAGAGATCAGTGGGCCCCACCTGCATCTTCATGCTGCACCTTGCTTTAACGGAAGAAAAGTACATTAGCTTCTCGGTATAGTCTGTCGTGTTCTGTAGCTTCTCCGTACTTGATTTTAAATTAGTTGACTTTATCAATTTTTCTGATGTAAGCACCTGTGGACTTAACAAAAATCGATCATCAGTAGAATAGGCGTTGAGTGACTGATCTTCACTGAACACCAAAGTACTTTGACAGAATTCTGTCTAACTATGCATTGATAGCATTGAGTGAGCAAGACTCACTAATTGTTTTTTTCCTTAACCATTTCTGCAGTCTTTCTTGCATGCTTGGCATTGAGAGAGTTGAGAGCATTGAGTGAGCACACCTCACTCAAATCCTTGTGCCTTTTCCTATGCATTCTATAATTTAGGATTTGAGATCGTTGAGTGAGCATACCTTACTCAACACTTTTTGCCTTAGCCAATTTTTTCCTCATTTAAACTTAAGATTTTACTGCTTTAACCTGACTCACAACTTTTTGTTGTATGGCATTAAGTGAGTTGACTTCACTCAATGCCTGTGGACTTAGCCACTTTTTCAACTTGCCACTGCTTTGGATGTGACTGTATAGGCTTCACTCAATGCTATAAGTCATCTGGATTTTATTGAGTCACCTTCACTAAATGTCTATGGACTTAGATAGATACTTATCAACCCACATCTTAGGTAAGTGTTTACCTGACTTGGCCACTTAGTCTACCTGTCCCATCACTGCCAGCTACAACAGAATGTATATCATTGACAAGATTGAAATCCTCAAATCTAGTACATTGTGGGCAATGGACCCAATAATCTCCCCCTATTTGAGGAAGTCAAAACTCTTAAGCAAGTGAGTTAATAACATACACAGTACTATGCATCAATAAGAATAAAAACTATATAACTGAGAACTGATCTATAGTTACCACACTTCCTTGCTTGTAGAGAGGAACATCACTGTACCTTCTTTCCCTGAATTGTTGCTACCATACTTGAACATTAATCTGATCATCTGATCATCTTTTCCTCCCCATTTTTGACTTAAACAAATAGCTGGTAGAATTCTTATAATCTGCTTACCCTCAAATAGGCAGTAGTGAATTGTTGTAATTATGCTGGACATACTCCCCCTTAATTGGACAATCTTCATTTCTTTAAAAACTATTCCATCTTCAAAATACAAAATTGCTTGCAACAAGATGAGGAGCAACCATAGCTATATCAAGTTTAACATACCCAGCTCAAATTTGAAGGTGTTAAACTTTGCTTCATCTAGTGGCTTATTGAAGATATCAGTCACTTGATTGTCTGTTGAGACAAACTCAAGGTTGAGATCTTCAAATTCCACATGCTCCGTACTGAAATGATATCTAACCTCAATGTGCTTAGTCCTGCTATAGGAGACAGGATTCCTAGCAATTTTAAATAGCACTAGTAGAATCACAAAAAAGAGGACTTCTACTTATCTGAAGGTTGTAGTCCTGGAGCTGATGCTGGATCCACAACATTTGAGCACAACAGCTACTTGCTGAGATATACTCTTACTCTGCAGTTTAAATTGCAATACTAATTTGCTTCTTGCTGCTCCATGAAAATAACATTCTACCTAGGAATTGACAGGTGCCAGAAGTGCTCTTCCTATCCTCCTTGTAGCCTGCAAAGTCTGCATCTAAATAACCAGTTTTTTAAAATTCCCAATTCTTAGTGTACCATAGGCCAAGATCTAGTGTGCCCTTAAGATACCACAGAATTCTCTTTCCAGCTGAGTAATAAGATTCTTTGGGGGCAAGCCTGATACCTAGCACAAATATATATAACATATATGATCTCAAGCCTACTAGAAGTTAGATAAAGAATGGAACCAATTATCCCCTTATACAAAGTCTCATCAATAGGTTTCCCTGCATCATCTTAGCATATGGACATACTTAATCCCATGGGTGTTCTCATCGTAGAGGAATTTTCCATACCAAATTTCTTTGTTAACTCCCTAGTGAAATTAGACTGGGATAAGTACAAACCATCATCAATCAATCTTACTTGGAGACCCAAGAAAAACTTAAGTTCACCCATACTGCTCATCTCAAACATTCCCTACATAAGTTTGGAAAACTTCCTGCATAGGTTGTCATCGGTAGATCTAAAGATGATGTCATCTATATCGATCTGAAGTAGGATGATCTTACCCTTAGATTCCCTTAAGAATAGGGTCTTGTCTATCTTCCCCCTTGAGAATTTGTTTTCAATGAGAAAGCTAGAAAAAGTCTCCTACAATGCTCTAGGTTTTTGCTTCAGCCCATATAGAGATTTCCTAAGTCTATAAATAGAATCAGGTTAGTTAGGAACTACAAAACCTTGAGCCTACTTAACATAAACTTCTTCCTTTAAGTCACCATTCAGAAAGGATTACTTTACATCTATCAAGTAGACCTTGAATCCCTTGTGTGCAGCATATGCATGAAAAAATGTGATGGCTTCCAATCTTCCTACAGGGGCAAAGGTTTGATCAAAGTCAAAGCCTTCTTCTTGCTTGTACCCCTTAGCAATTAGTCTGGCTTTGTTTTTTTTTATAATACCACTTTCATCAAGCTTGTTTCTGTATATCCACATGACTCCAATGAAATTATGTAATTATAGTCTAGGAACCAGCTTACAGACCTTGCACCTCTTAAACTGCTTTAGTTCCTCCTGCATAGCTCAAATCCAATTTTGATCTATGTTGTCCTCTTCAAACTTCTTGGGCTCCACTTGTAGAAAGCTTGAGTATTTGGCTGTATTAAGACTTCTACTCATTGTTATTACTTCATGGCTTGCCTCCCCAACGATCTGATGTGTTGTGTGATCTCTCATATGTCTGACTGCATGTGGCAATCTTCTTTTAGTATCAACAATAGGTGCATCTTCAGGTGTATCCTCATGTTGATCTTCATCCACTCCAAGTGTTCAAGGTAGATCTTCTAGAGTATCCACTTCAACTTAGATAACTGGTGAAACATCCCTGATGGTTAGTTTGTCCATCATATATTTTGTTCCAGCAGTACTACAAGAGGAGTTTGGCAGCTCATGGTTAATCATAATAGACTCATCAAAGACTATATGAACAGATTCTTCAATAGCTTGGCAATTCAAGATGTAGATCCTCTAAGCTTTACTATGATTATTGTACCCAACAAAAATTTCATCAAAGGATTTGGAAGAAAACTTAGTCACATATGACTTTCCATTATGATGCGCACAACACTTGTTACTAGAGATCCTAAGATAGCTCAGGTTTTGTTTTTAGCCTTTCAAGATCTCATAAAGAGTTTTCTTGTGGAACTTGGTGATAGAGGCTCTTGTGAGGACATGATATGCAGTGTTGACTCCCTCAACCCATAAATATTCTGGGAGTGATGTGTTATTCAATAGAGTCCTTCCATCCTTTTTGAGAGTTCAATTTTTCCTCTCAACAATTTCATTTTGCTGTGGTGTTCTAGGTGAAGAGAATTTTTGATGAATCCGATGCTCTTCAAATAACCTTGTCATACTATCAGACTGTAATTCAGTCCCATGATCACTTCTGATTTTAACGATAGAGCTATTGAACTCATTCTTAATTTGCTTCATAAACTTAGTGAAGATATCAAGGGTTTCATTCTTTCTCTTGAGGAAGAGTACCCATGCAAACCTGGAAAAGTCATCAACCACCACAAGGGTGTAGACCTTCCTACCTAGAATATGAACTGACATGGGACCAAATAAGTCCACTTGCAGGAAGTATAGGCACCTCACAGAATCTTTGGTCCCAATGCCCTTAAAGGAAGCTTTTGTCTACTTGCCATTCGGACAAGCATAACATATGCCCTCCTTTGAACACTTCGTATTGGGACCATTCCTAACTAGCTCATGACTAAAGAGCTTACCAATAGTCTTATTATTAATGTGGGATAGCCTCTTATGCCATAGGGCATAATAGGAGGCTTTCTTATTTTCCACAAGACAGATAGGAGAGTCTGTATCTAAATATTGAAAGTTTATGCAATAAACATTTCCACTCCTAGGCCTGTCCATATGACCACTTGGTCATTTGACCTCCTAATTAGGCACTTATCCTTGTAGAAGACAATAACATAGCCAAGATCAGAGAGCTTGCTTATTCTTATAAGCTTGTGTTGCAACCCTTTAACATAAGCCACCTTAATGATGATTACTATACCATTGGTGATCTTACATTAGCCTTTTGTTACCCCTCTATCTGAACCACCAAAGATTACTTTGGGTCCATCTTTTACTGGAGCGTACTCCTTAAGGTTTCACCTTGTCCCAATCGTGTGCCTGGAATAACCACTATCCAATTACCATATAGGGGTATGGACACTTTGACTATCCTGCAATACATAGTTTACTTTACCTTAGGACCCCAATATCTATTGGGTCCTAGGTGCACATTATTTTTAAATTGAACATGTCAACCAGCAAAATTTCTGACTGGTGGACTTACCCTAGCTCTGGCCACATTAAGATTATGCCAGCAGTCAATAGCAAAAGGCCATATCTTACCACATCATCAACAGTCATGTATGTTATATTTTCTCTTATATATAGGACCTACTTCTAGGTTAGCAGCAGCCTTAACAGGAGGAAGATGTGTTGTAGCCCTTTTCTGATTTCTCTCAACTAGAATTTGACAAAAGACAAGTATTTTAGCTGGCTTGTTTGGTCTGCTCTAAGTGCTATTAGCTGCAATCTTCTTTTCAGAGAGCATGCTTTTGATGGCATCAAAAACACCAAAATCAGCCTGACTGTTAGACTTGCCCTTAGTCTGAGCCTTAGTTGTCAGATTCAGAGCCTTGGCTACAGTAATATTTTTTAGTGTTGGAGCTGAAGCACCAAAAAAAATGGTCTAGTTTGGGCCATTTGAGTTTTCTCATGGGCAGCCATTAAGTCACTCACCCAGCTAGAGCTTTCACCTTGGCAGTGAACATCTTTGTTCACCCTAGAGGAATAACCATTCTCCCAGTTACCATAGGAGATTTCTTGGTCATACTTGTTATAAGGTAATATAACTTTTCTAAAAACAATGGGAGGCTTGGAAGTAATAGGTTGAGCTGGAGTGGGAGCTTTGCCCTTCCTTTTGGATGGAGAAACTCTTGTGCTTCCCTTGAATACAAACCCCTTCTTACCCTTTTCAGAGGAGGTGTCTATCAAGAGTAGTACAGTACTTGGCTTAGAATAGCTAGCCGCTATTCTTTTCTCCTTCTAAATCCCTTCTTCAAGCTCCCTAATGAGACATTTTTTGTGCTTGATGGAGGTTATCTGGATGTCTAACAGGGACTTCTGTTGGCTTATTTCCCTAGATTTCTGATCCAGCAGATTAGTTGTTACAGTCTGCTGGGCAACTGCAAGCTTAAGAGATGAAATATCTTTAGCTTGCTTTTAGACAACTTCTTGACCTTCTTAAAAGCATTTATACATTCTTTATACTTGTCAATCAATTAATTGACATCTCCTTCCGATTTAGAATTTTCTTCACCACTGGTTGAAGAGATTTTTGAACAAGGACTTGTCTCATACCCATACGTAAAAGCAGAAATAGGTATTGAATGTACCTTGGGTGGAGCAGGAAGATCCTGGTTGGCTTCTTCATTATTCATTGCCATCAGCCCTCTGGAGTTGTGGACATCATCTTCATCCACCTCTGAATAACTGTCTGATAGTTTCAGAGGGGCCCTGATACTTATCCTTGTTGAAGGAGAAACATCCTCTGCTGATATAGTTACATCATTAGCAACAACAACATCAATTAGCCCAATGTAGGCTTCCTCTTCTTTAGACTCAAATGATGATGAGTCTGTCAATCTCTTTTCCTTCTTAGCAATCAAGGAATTCTCCTTCTTCCCTTTGTACCTAAGATGCTTCTTCTCCTCACCCTCCTTCCTCTTCACTGGGCAGTCGGCTATCATATGCCCAGGCTTGTTGTAACAGTAGCAAACTACTTTAGAAGAGTTGTATATATTAGGTTTTGAATCAAACCTGTAAGCTTTAGAGTGATTGTTCTTGTGATGATTCGAGTTGGAAGGCCTCTTCTTCCAATGCTACTTCTTCATCATCCTATGGAGTTGCCTGGAGAAAGCTGCAAAAACGTCATCAAACATACTGCTATTTGATTCTTCTGATTCTGAACTGTCTGACTCAGCTGGTCTTCTTGGAGGAGAGGGAATCCTCTCCTAGCCCTTTCTGGTTCTTTCATCTCGGAAGGCCAAGGACCTTTCCTTTGATAGGGATTTGTTGATGCCCTCCTCTTTCCTGGCAGCTAGTTACATCTCAGAAGAGAGCTGCTTTCAAAACAATGTTTGGGGAGGAGTTTCACCAAGCTTGGCCACCTCTCTTATGACAAAGATCTTAGTATACCAATCTCTAGTGAGAGATTTGAGAAACTTGTCATTTATTTCATAATGATTGAATACCCTCCCATATGTCTTCAGCTCATTTACGATCCTGAAAAATCTTTTATAGCAAGCAACTATGTTTCCTTTTAGATTTTTCTTGAAAGCCTCATACTCCTGGTTGAGTAGAGACTTTCTATCATCCCTTACCACTTCAGTACCCTCCATGTAGACCAAAATAGTTTCCCACATCTCTTTGGAGGTCTGGTCGTGGACCAAGTTCTTTAAAGTTGAATAATCTACTGAACTGGAAATAATATTCTATGCTCTCTTGTCCAAGACGGCTAAGATGACCTCATCCTTTTTCATTTCATACAATGTCTTTTGTTTCTGGATATTGGCATCTAGAGTAGAGTCCTTCATAGGAAGGACAGGTCCCTCCCTGACTGTTGCAAAGATCCTTAGATCATAGGCTTCCATAAATAGCGTCACCCTCTCTTTCCATATTCCAAAATACTCCTTCCGATAGATGGGGAGTTTCATGGAACTCAACTCTCTCTGGATCTCTCCAGAGCCCATGATCACTTAACTACAGCTACCTTTGGCAATCACTCAGATTGTTAAATCTCTTTTTGAGTAACCTCCCTCTGATACTACTTAAAAGTTCTTAGGTTTAAAGCATCTTACAACCTAGAGGGTGGGGGCGGGGAATAGGTTTTCTTCCTCTTTTGTTATCTTTTAGTTTCTTCCTTTAACGCTTAGTGAGTTGGCAGTTATTTGCTTTCAAGAACCTACACAAAAAGAACACCACAAAAAATCACACAATGATTTATAGTGGTTCCCAACCATTTCGGTACATCCACTCTCCTCCCACCTTGCTAAATTCCTATTAGTCAAGGCACTTCTCCAAAACAATGCTCCACAGAGCTTACACCTAAGATCCCTCAGGCTCTCTCAGTCTCCTTTAAGACATAAAGCTGACCCACAAGGGCCTACTACTCAGTGATCAGCTGATCACCTACCTCAGGCTATTAAGCCCTATACTCAGGCAAGGTGGAAAGCCCTACCTTAGATCCACAAGGGATCCTACACTCAGAGAGCAGCACTCTCCTACAAAACAGGCAAGTTACAAAATCTCAGGCCAGTGGCCATACACCTCAGTCCACATGCTCAAACTTTCTTCACAACTATAAGGATATTAAGAAGGAAGTAACTAGAAGTAAACTGCTTTGCTTCCTCTTCCTTCGTAGGACAAAGTCAACTACTTTATCCTTCCTTCTTCTCAGCTTCAGAAGTAGATATTCAGGTTTGGGTTTGCTTAGCTGAGGAGAAACTTGTTCTACAGAGACATATCCCTTGTTTCTGCTTCTTCCTTAGAAGGAAAGCTTTCTGATCTTGGTAGTTTCGATGAAGAAGACTTATGAGTTGTAAATATACCTATATTTTTGTATTTTATTTAAGTCACTTTTGTTTATTTTTGTCTTTTTTAGTTTGTTTTCTTTAATAAAATGTTTATTTTTTTGTAAATATTTTCTAACTTAGCTTATTTTTGTTTTCTGAAACTTATCAGAAAAATTCAATTTTCTGCCCTGTCACGCCCATGACACCCCCCGTCACGCCCGTGTTAGGCACTCAACGCCTTCAGCCAGTCGACACTCAATGATTTCACTGTTCAACACTCAATGCCATCCTGACACGCCCTAGTCACGCCCGTGTCCACGACCCGTCACGCCCGTGACCAATATCGACACTCAATGCCTTTTCAACACTCAACGTTGCCGACATCAGGACTGCCAGCTGGCCATGTCACGCCCCATGTCACGCCCGTGACCAAAGCCTATCACACCCGTGACCTCCATGTGTCTCCTCTAGAAGCTTCCAGATTGTCGGTCGGCGCTCAAAGATCTTCAATCACGCCCCATGTCACGCCCGTGACCATTCCTGTCACACCCCTGACCGCTACGTGTCACTCCCCAACCTTCTAGAATTTTGCCAGCCGGCCAGAAGAAGCCAAGTCAACCACGTTTTGACCGACACGCCCCCTGTCACGCCCGTGACCTAGGGCGTGTCACACCTAAAATTTTGTCTATAAATAAAAGCTTTCAGAAAGCTTTTCTTGTCCAATTTTTTGACCACTTTGCTTAGGGGAGGTGCTGCCCAAATGGATTCCAAATGCTATGTAAGGGAATTTTATCCCCTCCCCCCTCTCTCTTAGTTTGTATTTGGTTATTTGTTTTAGCTTTTCATGTAATAGCTTTTTGTAAAATGAAATGTTAGTTTTTTTTCTCTATTCGAATGGCTTGGAATTCAATCAAGCGCCCAAACTTAAGTGATTTTTTGTTCTCTTTTTTGTTCTTTTTATGTTTTCATCTTTTTAGTTTTATAACTCGTTTAGTTTAGGATTTCTCGGCATTTCTAGTCGTTGTAATGTCCATTTTATTTTCATACTCCGCACCCGTTTTAGATTTAGATTTCTCTTTTTAGCTTTATTTTCATCCTTATGAATTTATAAAAGAGTTTTAAAAAGTGTTATTTTTATTTTCTTTAACTTAGGCCCTTTAGGAATGTAAAACTTTTCGTCTTTTTTAGTTTTATTTTCACCTTTTTAGCTCTTTTATAAAAACCTAAGAATGAAAAAGTCATAGTTTTAATTTTTCGCCAACTTAATTTTTTGCGTTTATTTGGAAAACTTTTCGCCCCATTTAATTTTTATTTTCTCTTTTTATGCATTTCTATCGCATTCTAGCGGTAGAAATGCAGTTGTTTTAATTTTTTAGGAACATTGTTTTTCTTATTTTTGCAAGTGTGCGTGCGTGTATGAGTTAGTTTTATAGCTTTATTTCATTTATGTATAGTGCGTGTGTGCGTATGCATTTATTTCCGGCTACTCGTTAAGAGTTAAATGATGCTCTGCTTTCATTTCCCGCCCACTCATTTGAGTGGGACTTGTCTTTTTATTGCTTTTATTTTCTTCCTACTAACTTGAGTATGAAAACTTTGTGTGTGAGAGTGTGTGTTTCAATTCAAGTAGAGTGCGTGCGTGTATGAGATAGATTTACCCCCGCCCACTCATTTGAGCCGGGATTCGCATTTACTTCTTTCTTCAGCCCTACTCGTTTGAGTAGGACTCGTAATTTTCTCCTTTCCTTTACTGCTTTATTTCCTGCTTTCTTTACAACTTTCTTTTATCGCTTTCTAGCTTAAGTGTCCCCATTCCGATGAGTGGCTAACCGCCCTTAGCTCTCAATACCGAAGAGCATTAGGATAGATAAAGTAGCTATAAATAATTGAAGGTCCTATTTTTCAGTTTAATTAAATTTCTTAAGGTTTGCCCCGGGTTAACGACGCGTAGGACTGCAAATCGATGTGCGGGGTCTATTTCCGTTATCTATATGCAACGCAGAGAGGCTGTGCGTATGGACCAATCACCATTGGGTAAAGAGAGATCCGCGCTAACCCTCGAGAGAGGAGGCACGTGACTCTACCAAATTGGGTTCCCCACCTAATAGTGCGGTTCTTAGCGTAATGCGGGTGTTAAGAGGAATCCTTCGTCGGTCTAGCGATCGGTCGAATAATCTTAGCGCTCAGGTGAGCGATATCCCTAGATCAAGGTGAGCTCCTATCGAAGGAACCTCCACGGCCGAGTCTCCGCCTTAATTAATTTGAAATTTAGGGTCTCTTTTTATTAAAAGTTATTTTAGTTCAGTTCTCTTTTCGATAGCGTCGCGCTAAGTTTTTCATCGGCTTTCCTGCATTTATTTCCTGCTTTTATTATTATGTTTTTAATATTATGAACTTATTATTTAATTTTTATGCCATTTTCATTTTTATAAACATAAAATATTATCGGTAAAATAATAGGCTTTCAGGGAAAGAGTTGGAATAGTTAAGTCGGCCCCGAGAACAATACGACCCCGATATTCCTCCACACGGGAATATCCTCTACTACTCGCGATAGGTGCAGTTGCCTATCTCTCGTTAAAACTCGGTTTCTAATAAAATAAAACGCTCATCTTTTTTATACAATAAAATCACCTCCACTTTCATAAATAAAAAGAAACTCGTTTTAACCATCATGTTTTTGGCGCCGTTGCCGGGGAAAATTTCGACTAACTATTTTGAATTTCTGAAACCTATTAATTTTACCCTTTATTTCTATATATAAAAAAAACAACAAAATGACCACCAAAAAAATTATATTTATAATAATAAAAATAATATTAATAATAATAATAATAATAATAATAAATACTAAAAAAAAATCAAAAAATCAAAAAATTTTAAAACTTTAAAACAAAAAAAATCAGAAAACTAAAAAAAACTTCAAAAAATCAAAAAAACTAAAAACTGAACAACTTAAAAAACTTATAAAATTTTAAAAAAATTTAAAAAAAAAACCTAAAATAAAAAAATAAAAAAAATGATGAAATTTTTTATTATTATTTTATTTTCATCAAAAAAATTAAAAATTCAACAAAAAATATATTTTCCATATTTATTTTATTTTATTTTATTCTATTTTGCCTTTAACTTATTTTCATTTTTTTTTAAATTTTCAAATACAAAAAAAAACATAAACTTAAAAATAAAAAAAAAAATTCAAAAAACTAAAAAATTCAAAAAGCTAAGACGTTAGCTTACGAGTCACACTCACACGCGCCCCCTTTCACCGGCACATTTTTCTCCAAATTTATCTTTTTCAGTTTTTATATTATATTTTTGCTATTTCTTCTAAACTTTTGTAGGTCTTAATTTAACGGGCTTCCCCGAACGCGGTTTAGGGAAGATTTCTAAAACCCTTGTTTTTAATTTTTTGTACATAACTGCTTAGTCTTTTATATATATATATATATATATATATATATATATATATATATATATATATATATATATCTCGTTCCTCATACTTAGTGCAACATTTGGGATAATGTTGGACTTAAGTATGGGGGTGTTTTCTATTTTCTACCTTTTTATTTCATGCACTTAATAAAAAAATTCCCAAAAATTTGCAAAAATTAAAAAAATTTCAAAAAATATTTTCATCTTTAAATAAATATAATAAAAAAAATTCAAAAAAATGAATCATCGCTCCGCGACGTTTGACTCATCGAACCAACCACAAATAAGAGTCTGTTCCCGGTCGATCCTTTTTCTACTTTGTAAATATTTTGTAAATATTCTTGTCTATTTCCTCTTCTCTTTCCTATCTTGTAATTTTTCTTTCTATCCTCTTGTAAATATTTCTATAAATCAAAAATTCCAAAAAATTTGTATAACTCAAAAAACATAAAAAAAATTTTGTATAACCTTAAAAAAAATGCAAAAAATGAAAATAACCCTAAAATAAAATAAAAAAAATCAGAAAAACTCCAAAAAAGTCAAAAAATTTTATTTTGAGTTAAAAAATTCGAATACCTCATTTCTTAACCTCTTTGCCCTCCAAAATAATCGTTTCGAGTTTATTTATAAGCGAATTTTAATTAATTCTTTATTTACTATTCGTTTATTAATTGTAGCACGATAGACTTAGATTTCTGTGATTAAGATTTTAAAGAATTTCTTATGTCTTTATCTTATTATAGGGAACTTATTTTTCTCATTTTCACATCTAATTTTTTGAATAAAAGCACATTTTTATGTTAGAAAATAACATTTATGGATTTCATATTATTTCTACTTATGCTTTTAGAAACGTAGGAATGTTCAAATTAAAGAGGTTGCTATCAAAATTTTTATTTAAACTCTAGCTTTTTTTAGAAACTAAACCATCCACCTTTTTCATGCCTTAATAAGTATGATTCCCCACTCACCCTTAAAAGATCTTATGTCAATGGGAATAAGATTGCATCCCGTAAACATAGGCACAAAATAATTAAAAGATTATATGCTATGGAGTAAGAGGATAAAATTCATTACTCCTATACATATGCATTGGGTTTATTTTTATTTATGAAGAAAAAAAGAAAAGAAAAAAATGTTAGGAAAATAAGATTTCATTTTCCTAATTATTCAAAAAAAATATATATGGAGGTTCGAGAAAAAATTACCTCGCCTCAAAAATCAAAGCCCTCTTCATAACTGCCAATCCACTTAGCCTAATTATCATAATTCTAGAATTAATTTAAATCTTTTTGAGAGCATAATTTTTAAATTGAATTATTTCCTATTAATTTCTTTTCAGCTAAAATTTTTTCTATAATTTCAATACATTTTTGTTAAACTAACAAAAATAATTTTCGCTTTATTTTTTACATTTAGAAGTATTTTTTGAAATAGTTCCTCTATTTATAACACATTCATAATTTAGGATTTAATTCCAAAACCCCGGAAATTTATTTCGATCTTTCTTACAATTAAGTTAAGCATTAGTTAAATTTAGGATTCTTTTTAATTCCTTATAGGTTCATCTCCAACTTTTTCTCTGGAATAGCAAAAGCTTAAGTATGGGGGTATTTGATGAGTTGTAAATATACCTATATTTTTGCATTTTATTTAAGTCACTTTTGTTTATTTTTATCTTTTTTAGTTTGTTTTCTTACAAAAATGTTTCTTTTTTTGTAAATATTTTCTAACTTATCTTATTTTGGTTTTCTGAAATTTTTCAGAAAAATTCAATTTTCTGCCATGTCACGCCCGTGACACCCCCCGTCACGCCCGTGTCAGGCACTCAACGCCTTCAACCAGTCGACACTCAACGATTTCACTTTTCAACACTCAACGCCGTCCCGACACGCCCTAGTCACGCCCGTGTCCACAACCCATCACGCCCGTGTCAAATGTCGTAACTCAATGCCTTTTCAACACTTAATGCTGCCGACATCAAGATTGCAACCTCTCCATGTCACGCCCCATGTCACGCCCGTGACCAAAGCCTGTCATGCCTGTGACCTCCACGTGTCTCCTCCAGAAGCTTCCAGATCATCGGCCGTCGCTCAAAGATCGTCGATCACGCCCCATGTCACGCTCGTGACCATGCCTATCACGCCCGTGACCGCTACGCATCACTCCCCGACAATCCAGAATTTTGCCAGCCGGACAGAAGAAGCCAAGTCAACCACGTTTTTATCGACACGCCCCCTGTCACGCCCGTGACCTAGGGCATGTCACACCCGAAATTTTGTCTATAAATAAAACTTTTAGAAAGCTTTTCTTGTCAAATTTTTTGACCACTTTGCTTAGAGGAGGTGCTGCCCAAATGGATTCCAAATGCTATGTAAGGGAATTTTATCCCCCCCCCCCCCGCTCTCTCTTAGTTTGTATTAGGTTGTTTGTTTTAGCTTTTCATGTAATAGCTTTTTATTAAATGAAATGTAAGTTTTTTTTTCTCTCTTCGCATGGCTTGGAATTCAATTAAGCGCCCTAACTTAAGTGATTTTTCGTTCTCTTTTTTGTTCTTTTTATGTTTTCATCTTTTTAGTTTTATAACTCGTTTAGTTTAGGATTTCTCGGCATTTCTAGCCATTGTAATATCCATTTTATTTTCATAATCCGCACCCGTTTTAGCTTTAGATTTCTCTTTTTAGCTTTATTTTCATCCTTATGAATTTATAAAAGAGTTTTAAAAAGTGTTATTTTTATTTTCTTTAACTTAGGCTCTTTAGGAATGTAAAACTTTTCGTCTTTTTTAGTTTTATTTTCACTTTTTTAGCTCTTTTATAAAAACCTAAGAATGAAAAAGTCATCGTTTTAATTTTTCGCCAACATCATTTTCTGCGTTTATTTGCAAAACTTTTCGCCCCGTTTAATTTTTATTTTCTCTTTTTATGCATTTCTACTGCATTCTAGCGGTAGAAATGCTGTCATTTTAATTGTTTAGCAACTTTGTTTTTCTTATTTTTGCAAATGTGCGTGCGTGTATGAGTTAGTTTTATAGCTTTATTTCATTTATATAGAGTGTGTGTGTGCGTATGCATTTATTTCCGCCTACTCGTTAAGAGTTAAATGGCGCTCTGCTTTCATTTCCCGCCCACTCATTTGAGTGGGACTTGTCTTTTTATTTCATTCATTTACTTCCTACTCACTTGAGTAGGAAAACTTTGTTTGTGAGAGTGTGTGATTCAATTCAAGTAGAGTGCGTGTGTTTAGATAGATTTAACCCCGACCACTCATTTGAGCCGGGATTTGCATTTACTTCTTTCTTCAGCCCTACTCGTTTGAGTAGGACTCTCAATTTTTTGCTTTCCTTTACTGCTTTATTTCCTGCTTTCTTTACAGCTCTCTTTTATCGCTTTCAAGCTTAAGTGTCCCCATTCCGATGAGTGGCTAACCGCCCTTAGCCCTAAATATCGAAGAGCATTACGACAGATAAAGTGGCTTTAAATAATTGAAGGTCCTATTTTTCAATTTAATTAAATTTCTTAAGGTTTGTCCCGGGATAACGACGACGCGTAGGACCGCATATCGATGTGCGGGGTCTATTTCTGTTATCCATACGCAACGCCGAGAGGCCGTGCGTATGGACCGATCACCCTTGGGTAATGAAAGATCCGCGCTAACCCTCAATAGAGGAGGCGCGTGACTCTACCAGATTGGGTTCCCCACCCAATTGAGGTGTTCTTAGCGTAATGCGGGCGTTAAGAGGAATCCTTCGTCGGTCTAGCGATCGGTCAAATAATCTTAGCGTTCAGGTGAGCGATATCCCTAGACCAAGGTGAGCTCATATTTAAGGAACCTCCACGGTCGAGTCTCCTCCTTAATTAATTTGAAATTTAGGATCTCTTTTTATTAAAAGTTATTTTAGTTCAGTTTTCTTTTCGATACCATCGCGCTGAGTTTTTCATCGGCTTTCCTGCATTTATTTCCTGCTTTTATTATTATGTTTTTATTATTATGAATTTATTATATAATTTTTATGCCAATTTCATTTTTATAAACCTAAAATATTAGCGGTAAAATAATAGGCTTTCAGGGAAAGAGTAGGAATAGCTAAGCTGGCCCCGAGAACAATATGACCCCGATATTCCTCTATACGGGAATATCCTATACTACTCGCGATAGGTGCACTTGCATACCTCTTGTTAAAAATCGGTTTCTAATAAATTAAAACGCGCTTCTTTTTTATAAAATAAAATCACCTCCTCTTTCATAAATAAAAAGAAACTCGTTTTAACCATCAAAGACACACAACTAACTGAACTTTTTGAATGAAGACTTGGTGATCTCTTTTCTATTGGAGAAAAAGAGAGATGAACTAGCAATATAACCAGGCAAGTATTCATATCGAACTGTATCTACAGGACACAAGTATCGTATTGAAATCTGGGAACTGTTGAGTAAACCTACTCACATGAAAACTAGTATCTTATCGAAGGATGGTTTTAGGGTTAAGAGAAAACTAATTGCGAATAAGGGACGAAATATTGTGCTAAAGAGATAACTACTTGCAGTTAAATAAAAAGCTATTGTATGCGATAACAACGAAGGGTTGAAACTATGAAATAGAAAAGCACTCGATCGAGAATCAAGTCGACAAAAGCTGATTAAAGATGCGATAAAAAACCTAAACTTAATAGTGTAAAGGTCCTTGACCGTGGAGGTTCCTAAAGATTGAACACGCTTCAATCAAAGTCGTGTCAAACTATGTTTAGGAAGGTCCGACCAAACTCTCGTCCAAATCGAAGACCTAAAGCTCGCTTTATGCGGTGAACCCCACAATTAGATTTCACTCCAATCCGGGGGATTTGGACATCTACCTCTCTCGAGGAGTTCGTGCAAGTCTCTTTACTCTTGAGTGTTCACTTTAAACTACGAGGCTCTCGGCTAGCTAAGAGTGAAAATAGAAATGGAAATTATATATCGATTATATAACTCCAAATATGAATAATTAAGAGTAAATTGAAGGCCTAAACCATAAAAAGAAAAAGTAAATTCAAAGCATCATAACATAATCCACTCGAACCTAGGATCATCAAGATCGAGTACAAGGAGGATTAGTTAATCATAGCGAAGTGGAGGAGGTGGTATGAGTAGAAGAGCATTAAGAACACAAAGATAAAAAAGGGGCACTTTATATTAATATCAAATAAGAGAACTATAACTTGAAGGAAAATTACAAGTGCAATGAAATAGAAAACCTAAACTAGCATGAACATTAAGCTACTTAAGCTATTACAAAAGCTAATAAAAAGGAGTAAACTAAGCTAGGTTTTGAAAGGAACTAAAATGAGAAAGAGAGAGAGGGGATAAAGCATGAAAAAGAATAAGAAATAAAAGGGTAGCACCTCCCCTCTCAACCCAAAACTGTTCTAGACACAAGGGGTACCACTGTATTTATACGCAAAATTCTCGGGTTGGTCACGCCCTATATCACGTTCAGGGAGGGAGTGTCAGGGGGGCGTGTTAGGGGGCGTTAAATACACGGAGTTACCTCGGGATCTTGATTTTGGCGGGAATGATGATTACTTCTGTACATCGGTGGACACGCCCTGGGCCATGCCCGTATAGGAGCGGCATGTAAGGCACGTCAAGTCCAATTATTGGTCAGTAATTCGTCAGTCGTAAAAAAGGTGGAACACGCCCCATTGCGATGCCCTTGTGGGGGGGGGGGGCTTGTCAGTACTGTTGACATACAGTAATGGAAAAACTTTAAATGCGGCAGCAGGCTTCGGGATGAGGGTGATACGCCTAAAGACATACCCAGGGAGGGCATGTCAGCGGGGCGTTAATGCACGCCGCGAGCACCTCTTTTTTATTTATTATTATAAGATGGAAGAAGAGAAGAGAGTTTAAGTATTTATTTAAAAGATATAAGAGAGCGGAGCTCGCGGGCGATATTTCATTTTGAACCAAAGGAGGCAAGTGCACCTATTGTGAGTTGTACAGGATATTCCCGGTGGGGAATATTGGGGTCGTATTGTTCTATGGGTCGGTTTACCTATTTCAACTCTTTCCTTGAAAGGACAATTATTTTACCGATAATATTTATATTAGTTTATATATAAAAAAGAAATATATATAAAGTGCAGAAAATGAAAGCATAAAAATAAAGCAGGAAGCCGATGAATAAATAGTGCAACGAATATCGAAAAGAATTCGAACAAAAATAAACTTTTAATAAAAAGAGATCATAAATTTAAAATTAATTAAGGCAGAGACTTGGCCGTGGAGGTTCCATAAGAATGATCTCACTTATCTCTAGGACTATCTCTCACCTGAATGCAAAGACTATTCGACCTATCGTTAGACCGACAAAGGATTCTCTTAACGCTCGCATTACGCTAAGAACCCCGCTATTAGGTGGGGAACCCAATCCGGTAGAGTTATGTGCCTCCTCTCTCGGTGGTATGTCCGGAACTTTCTTTACCCAAGGGTGATGGGTCCGTACGAACGGCCTCTCGGCTAGATAGCGTATGGACAACGGAAATAGAGCCCACACATCGATTATGTGGTCCTACGCGTCGTTAACCCTGGGCAAACCTTAAGTACTTTAATTAAGCAAAAATTAGGACCTTTAATTATTTAAAACGATTTTATCTGTCCCAATGCTCTTCGATATTGAGGGCTAAGAGCGGTTAGGCACTCATCAGAATGGGGACGGCTAAAGCTAGAAAGCGGAAAATGAAGGCAGAAAAAGAAAACAGTAATATAAAGCTGTAAAGAAAGTAGTAAAGAAAGCAGTAAATTGCGAGTCCCGGCTCAAATGAGTGGGCGGGAGAAGAAAGCGATAAATGACAAGTCCCGACTCAAACGAGTGGGCGGGAGAAGAAAGCGAGCCCTACTCAAATGAGTAGGAGGAAATAAATGAACCTACACACACTCTACAGAAATGAAAACAATGCGTCATTTAACTCTTAACGAGTAGGCGGAAAATGAAAACACAAAACAATGTGTCATTTAACTCATAACGAGTAGGCGGTAATAAATGCGCACACGCAGACACTTTACAGAAATTGAAAGAAAGCTATAAAATCTAACTCATACACGCATGCATACAAACAAAAATAAGAAAAACTAAGATGCTAAAAAATTAAAATGACTGCATTTCTACTGCTAGAATGTGGTAGAAATACATAAAAAGACAAAATAAAAGTTATGCGGACAAAAACTTTTGAAAATAAAATGGAAAGCGAAGTTGGCGGAAAATTAAAATGACAAACTTTTAATTCTTAGGTTTTTATATAAGAGAAAAAAGGTGAAAATAAAACTAAAAAAGACAGAAAGTTTTACATTCAAAAAAATCCTAAGTTAAAGAAAATAAAAATAACACTTTTAAAAACTCTTTTATAAATTCGTAAGGATGAAAACAAAGATAAAAAGAGAAAGTAAAACCTAAACATATGCGGTGTATGAAAAGCAAATGGGCGGCATAACGGCAAGAAAATGCGATGAAATCCTAAGTCTAGGCTAAGTTATCAAAGCTATAAAATGAAAGCATAAAAACATAAAAGGCACAAAAAAGGTAACGAAAAATTACTTTGGGTAGGCGCATTCAAATGGTTCTTTCATACTACACAAAGAGGAGAAAAAGAAATTTTTTATAAAAATGATAAGTGATTATAACAAAGCTAAAGCAGGAAATCTAATACAACTAAGAGAGGGGGGGGGGGAATTCCCTTACATAGCATGAGAAGCCAAATGGGCATCACCTACCCTAAGTAAAGTGGTCAAAAAAGTGGACAAGAGATCTTACTGAAAGCTCTTATTTATAGGAAAATTTTCGAGTGTGACATGCCCTAGTCACGGGTGTGATAGGGGGCTTATCAGTACTGTGCATGAGTTGATCCGGTGATTTGATGGCAGAGCTGACATCAGGGATGTACACGTGGCAGTGAAGGGCATGACAAGTTTGTCACGGGCGTATAGGGGGGGCATGACTTGACAGTTGGGTGGAGGAAATCAATTTGAACTTTTCTGTCTGGAGGCGTCGTATGCCGACATTGACACGGGCATGTCGGTCTCGAACACAGGCGTGTCATTCTCGGTTTGATGAAGGTCGAACGTCGAGCTGGGAATTGAGGTCGACGATCGTCGAGTGCGTTACACTTGCGTATCGGGCTTAGTCACGGGCATGTCAACATGTTTCTTTAGCAGAAAACTTGTTTTGATTGAAAAATTCAAAAGAACAAGCCCTGTCATGCGCGTGACCTGTGTAACACTGGCATTACCTATGAAAATTTCACAAAATTTCTAGAAAATTCCAGAAAAATAAAGGTAAAGCTTTGTTAGAAATTATTTGCAAAAAGAAACAAATTATTAAACAAAACAAACTCAAAACTATGAAATAATAATAAAACGACATAAATAAAATACAAAAATATGCGTATATTTACAACTCTTCAAATACCACCATACTTAAGCTTTTGCTATTCCAGAGAAAAAGTTTGAGATGAACTTGTAAGGTGTAAGATACTGTCTCCTCATCCCGAGGCTAACCCGGATCTTATGCCCAGAACCGCCGCCTTACGGTGACACTATCGTACGGGTTAGTCGTCACCGCAAGACGTCGATTCTGCCGGCTAGTACGATCATAACCTGTCGGCCAATATGAGAATAAAATCATAATATCAGAGGAAACGCAGAAAAAGTCCACAGCCACAGCACATATATATATATATCAAAAGAGAATGAAATATCAGTCTGCAATGAGTACAACAAATATAAGTAAATAAGGCTTATGCCCAGTACATCATGATCACTCTCACTCTCACATACAGCAGCGGAAAAACTAAAACTCTCTCACATCACACCTGTAGACGTGCTGTGGTAGTAGTAGCTGGTATCTGCTCCTCAAGTCCTGCCTCCTCGACATGCTGGTCCACCTCCTCGAGCTCCTAAAATAGTAAGGTCACCGACCATTAGTCAAAAAGACTAAGTCGTATCCTCAACACCTCCTCCTGCAACTCCTAGGCACCGTGCGGGAGGACGAAGTGGAGGACAAACAACGGGTGACAAAAGCGGAGCAGGTGACAGGAAACTAAGCAGAATATGTAATCAAGTAAATAATGAAAAGTAACCTACACTTATGCGGGTACGCATAAGTAAGGGGTCTTCTGCAGGGCTCCCATTGTATAAAATGTCCCATACCATTTTATACAATGGGGTGTCAGGTATCACAAGCATATATATATAAAAGAAAAGTAACCTCAACCTATAAACATGCCCACTCAGGCTTATAGGCTAAGGGATCGTAAAGCAGGTCCTAATGTATAAGCGTCCCATACCACTTATACATTAGGTGACTTAAGTTGTTATGAAGGTTAATGTTATGCAACTATATGGTGGGTATGATATGAACATGCAGTGCAACACACACACTCGACTCCGTGATCACAGACCTTTAGTTCCCACTTTTCGAGAGCTAGCATCACTCTCAGGTACTATCGTTGTGGCTACGGCAGCAGCGGAGCGGGCGTCTCTGCCTTCTAGGCGGGTATACACACTACCAGGCCTAGACCTCTCTTGTACGCCTCTGTACACCGCCAGTGCACTCTAGAATCTCTGCGTACCACTTTGCTGACGACCCGTCAGTCTTGTTGGGTTGGGTGCGCGTTATTAGGAAAAGTCCTCCAGACTCCAGTATAAACATCTGATAACTCTAATTATTTCTATATTTTTATTTATTTATATATATCAATAGTCAGATATTTTATATTAATTTTATAATATTATGTTTATTTTAACTTGTTTTTATAATTTATATCTCTTTGATCTAATAAAATCATTTTTAATCTTGCAGGGCTAATCTACAGGTAATTTGGAGCAAAAAGAAGAATTTTCATTTTTCCTGCTTAGACACGCCCTGTGACACGCCCTACCTGGGCGTGACACAGGGGCGTGACACGTTATAACCAAGCCTGCAGCCAGAGCTCGTCGACCGCGCCAAAAGATCGTCGACCGGCCACGACACGCCCGTGTCAGATGAAGACACGCCCGTGTACTCCTTACACGGGGCGTGACGGCCTGCGACATCACAGCTGCCCGTGCCACGTCGGATTAAAATTACACGCCTGGGTCACGGGCGTGACCCAGGGCGTGTCGAAGAAGTTTCCAATCATTAACGCGCCGTTCCAGCCGTTGCCGCCAGATTTACGTTCCTGCTTGACACGCCCCTAGTCACGGGCGTGACTAGGGGGCGTGACACCTTCTTGAAGACAACCTTCACTCCCGCCGTTTCAGCTTCCCGCCGTTTCCAGAAACAGCCGTGACACGCCCTAGGTCACGGGCGTGACCTAGGGGCGTGACCCGTCAGTTAACCAATTTTGGCGGTTTCTCCTCCAACGTTCCCGGGCTTTCAAGACGACGGTTCCGAGCCTGACACGCCCTAGGTCACGGGCGTGACCTAGGGGCGTGACCAAACAGAAATTTTTCTATAAATTCCAGACAGCTTCAGAGCTCAAGGAGGAGAATTTGGGGAGTTGGAGTCTTGTAATGTTCTGTTTATTTTGCTGTATTTTCTCATTTCTAAATTAGATTTACCTTTGTTGCAACTTTAATTTTAGTTATTTCTATTTCAATCATGTCTTTTCCTACTTTATTTTGTATTTCCCCAATCATGATGAGTAGCTAATCTTCTTTTAGCACTTGATCATGATGAACCTTGGAATAAAATAGATCTTTCTCCTTCCTATTAAATGTCTTGTTCTTAATTATTCTCGCTACGATTTATCTTTGATTTTCATTTCGTCGAATTCATATTACGCGGATATGATCTTCGATCTAAGATCCGTATCCTAAATGACCGAGAGGTTGCGGATACGAGGAGATCACTCAAAGATAAAAGGAGTTGAACGCACTCCTCGAGAGAGGACGACGTAAATCTTCCGAATTGGAGTCAAATCCAATAGCGGGGTTCACCGCATAAAGCAAGCTTAGGGGTTTCGACTGGCCGAGAGGTCTTAATCGATCAACCTAAGGTTAGTTAGAAGCAAGAGCTCGAGAGAGACGCTTCTATACTTTAGGAACCTCCACGGTCGAGTGAGTATAATTAAGAATTCGCATTTCATTATTTACCAAAAAGATTTATTTTAGTCCAAGGGGATTCTAGATCAAGTGCTAGCTTTCTCATATTTGAATTTCTCTTTAGCTTCAGCTTTATTTTTATTATCTAGTATAATCAAACCCACTTTTCCGTTAGATAAAATAATAGCTCTTCCTTGTGAGTACAAGTACTCAACAGGCCCCGAATCGCAATACGACACTTCCTATACTGCATTTCGATAGGTACACTTGCCTAATCGAGATTCTAGTTTGGACGTAATTTAACTTCTAGAAAATCACCATCAAGTTTTTGGCGCCGTTGCCGGGGACTTTTATTTGTTGATATTTTGAAAGCAAGGATCTATTAATTTTATCTTTTTTTTTTCTTTTCCTTTTATTTCGAAAAAAAAAAAACTTTTTCTTTCAAAAGTTTATCTTTAAATTTTTATATTTAAAATTTCTTGCGAAAGGGCCGTGTCGGGTTTTCATCCCGCAATACCGCCTAGTACCTTGCGAACCCGTCACTGGGTAGCCCTTGGGAAGTCCGGGAAATTTTATCTTATAAATTTTTAAACCTTAAAACTTTTATCTTTTGTTTTGTTCTTGTGTATGACCCGAGGGAATCCGTCACCTCTTTTTGATTTTGATCCGGAAATCGAGCGAACCCTTCAGCACCGCTTACAATTTCGAGTTCCGAATTTTCAAGATACGGAATCCTTAGGAGACACTCCTAATCCTTCTTTAATTCTATCTCCGTCACCCTCTTCTTCTCCTCCTTCTTCATTAAGTTCTTCTTCTCATTCTCCTAGATCTCTTTCTTCTTCTTCTTCCAATATGGGTGAGCCAAATGCGGTCGAACAACGAACTATGTCTTATTATGCCCGTCCAAATTTGGACGAGGCTCAATCTAGTATGTTTCGCCCCGCTATTGCTCCCAATAATTTTGAGTTGAAGCCAAGCATCATCCAAATGGTACAACAATATGTACAAATTGATGGGCTTCAAGATGAAGATCCAAACGCGCATATTTCTAATTTCTTAGAAATATGCGATACTTTTAAAATTAATGGTGTATCCGATGATGCCATCCGGCTAAGGTTATTTCCATTTACATTGCGCACTAAAGCCAAGCAATGGTTGAGTTCTCTACCAAGAGGATCAATCACAACATGGGCTGAAATGACGGAAAGATTTCTTACGAAATACTTTCCGCCGGCTAAAACGGCTAAATTGCGCAATGATATTACTTATTTCTCCCAACTTGATTCGGAAACGTTATATGATACTTGGGAGCGTTTCAAGGAATTGCTTCGTCGATGTCCTCATCATGCAATTCCGGATTGGTTACAAATCCAAACCTTCTATAACGGCCTAAATTCTCAAACTAGGCAACATATCGATGCCGCCGCTGGTGGAACGCTTAATAACAAAACACCAGCGGCCGCCCAAGAGCTTATAGAAGGTATGGCTTTGAATACCTATCAATGGAGTACACCTCGGTCTAAATCACCTAAACCGGCCGGGATGTATGAAATTGATACGGTCTCCAATCTATCTCTCCAGGTTGAGATGCTAAACAAAAGATTAGAAGAGATGACTGCTCCCTCTTCTATACCCACCTGGGATCCTACTTCTTCCCCCTCTCCCACTACGTTGGCCGAGCATGTGGATTATATGGGAAATCCGAATCGGCCACCTTTTAATCCGGGTAATACTAATTATGGTAATACCTATCACCCGGGTATAAGGAACCACCCCAACTTCTCTTGGAGTAATCCGGGGAACGCGGCTCGCCCACCAAACACGATCCCACCAGGATATTTTCCACCACAAGCTCCAAAAGCTCCCAACCTCGAGGAGTTGTTCTCCAAATATACGAGTACAAATGATACCAATATCCGGAATCTCACTGGATCTCTTCGTAATTTGGAGACTCAAATTGGGCAAATTGCAAAGATGCTCTCCGATCGACAACAAGGAGCGCTACCGGGCAATACAGAGCCAAACCCAAGGGAGCAAGCCAAAGCCATCACTTTACGGAGCGGGAAGGAGGTAACCACTTCTACAATTCCAGTTGAAACTTCTCCAATTCCGGTTGATACGGAGGTAACAATTTCTTCATCTTCTCCTCTAATTAAGCCTTCTAGTTATATTAAACCAAAACCTTATCAACCACCTCTTCCCTATCCGTCTAGAATGCAAAAAGACCGGATAGATGAGCATCACGGTAAATTTTTAGACATGTTTAAACAAATCCAAATAAATTTACCGTTATGCGAAGTGATAGCACAAATGCCAAAATATGCTAAGTACCTCAAGGATCTTTTATCAAATAAAAAGAAACTTGAGGATATCTGCACGGTTCAATTAAACACGGAGTGCTCGGCGGTTTTACTTAATAAATTGCCTAAGAAATTACCTGATCCGGGTAGTTTCTCTATACCTTGTTCATTTGGCGATTTATTGGTAAAACGTGCGTTAGCCGATTTAGGTGCCTCAATAAATTTAATGCCTTATTCTTTAGTTAAAAAATTGGGTTTAGGAGAACCTAAACCCACAAGAATGAGCATTCAATTGGCGGATCGGTCTATAAGATATCCGATGGGTATTATTGAGGATGTGCTTGTCAAAGTTGACAAATTTATCTTTCCGGTAGATTTTGTCATCTCTGACATCGAAGAGGACACCGAGGTACCACTCATTCTCGGTCGCCCATTTCTTGCCACCTCGCGCGCCGTTATAGACGTTAGTAACGGTAAACTTCTCCTTAGAGTCGGAGATGAAGAAGTTACCTTTACTATTGACGCGTCTATGAAAAATTCGCTTTCCAATGACGACTCATGTTACTATTTAGAAGCTTCTCCCGCAGAAGATTTCATTTCTTTTTCTGAACATTCTTTATCGTCTATTGATCATAACGCTTATTTTGAAAATTTAGATTTAATTACTTATGAAAATAGTGATAAGGATTTGATCACTCGCACACCTACTTTTGAAATTTTGGAAATTAGTAGTGATCGTTTGAAAACTTCTTATGATGAACCTCCCACGCTAGAATTAAAACAATTGCCTGATCATTTAGAATATTTATTTTTAGCGGAGGGTTCTAAACTTCCTGTAATCGTGTTGGCCTACTTGACCGATGATGAAAAATTTAAATTATCTAATATTTTAAAACGCCATCGCCGCGCAATTGCGTGGAAGATCACGGATTTGAGGGGAATTAATCCCTCCTTTTGCACCCATAAAATTTTATTAGAAGAACATTCTCACAAAACAATTCAACCTCAACGCCGGCTAAATCCTAACATGAAGGAGGTAGTCAAGGCCGAGGTGATTAAATTATTAGATGCGGGCATCATCTATCCGATTTCGGATAGCTCTTGGGTGAGTCCGGTCCAAGTAGTGCCTAAGAAAGGAGGCTTAACGGTAGTTCCTAATGATAAAAATGAATTAATTCCTACTCGAACCGTTACCGGATGGCGGGTTTGCATCGACTACCGTAAATTAAATGATGCAACCAGAAAGGATCATTTTCCTTTGCAGTTCATTGACCAAATCCTTGAACGGTTATCCGGGCACTCGTTTTATTGTTTTCTTGATTGTCTCTCGGGATATTTCCAAATCCCAATTGCGCCAGAAGACCAAGAGAAAACAACCTTCACTTGTCCGTTTGGCACCTTCGCCTATCGAAGGATGCCTTTTGGTTTATGCAATGCGCCGGCAACCTTCCAAAGGTGTATGCTAGCGATCTTTGATGAACTAGTGGAGGATATCATGGAGGTCTTCATGGACGATTTCTCCGTCTTTGGAGACTCTTTTGATTTATGTTTAGCAAATCTTTCCCGTGTACTCCAAAGATGCGAGGACACGAACCTAGTCTTGAACTGGGAAAAGTGCCATTTTATGGTGCGGGAAGGTTTGGTTTTAGGCCATAAAATTTCTAGCAAGGGTATAGAGGTAGATAAAGCAAAAATTGAAACTATAGAAAAATTACCTCCACCCTCAAATGTTAAGGCCGTTCGTAGTTTTTTGGGGCACGCCAGTTTCTATCGCCGGTTTATTAAAGATTTTTCTAAAATCACTAAGCCCCTTACACACTTATTAGAAAAAGACGCGCCTTTTATTTTTGATGAAAATTGTTTGCGCGCTTTTTCTCTTATTAAAGAAAAATTGATAAACGCACCAATCGTAATAGCTCCCAATTGGGAACTTCCTTTTGAAATTATGTGCGATGCTAGTAGTTTTGCCGTTGGTGCGGTCTTAGGACAACGCATCAATAAAAATTTTCATCCGATATATTATGCGAGCAAAACACTAACCACCGCACAAGAAAATTATACAACCACCGAAAAAGAACTTCTTGCCGTAATTTTTGCCTTTGATAAATTTCGTTCTTACCTTACTTTATCCAAAGTTATTGTTTTTACCGATCATTCGGCTTTGCGTTATTTACTAACCAAAACAGATGCCAAGCCTCGATTGATTAGGTGGGTATTGCTTCTCCAAGAATTTGACTTGGAGATTCGGGATAAAAGAGGAGCGGAGAATCTAGCGGCGGATCATCTTTCTCGGTTGGAGAACCCCAATTCAGAGGAGCTCAAAGAGGAGGACATCGATGACACCTTTCCTGAAGAGCGCCTCCTCGCTATGCATAAGGTAATCACTCTCCCCACTCCTTGGTTCGCCGATTTTGCAAACTTTCTTGTTGCAAGATTCCTCCCGAATGGTTTTTCTTATCAAGAAAAGAAGAAATTCTTTTCTGATTTGAAAAATTATTTTTGGGAGGATCCATTTCTCTTCCGAGTTTGCGCGGACCAAGTAGTGCGGAGGTGTGTTTCTCATGAGGAGGGCGCAGAAATTTTAAAACATTGTCACGAGGGACCCGCCGGTGGGCATTATAAAGCTAATCGGACGGCTCGGAAAGTACTTGAAGCAGGCTTCTATTGGCCGAGCATCTTCAAGGACGCTCACGCACATGTAAGTCGTTGTGAACAATGCCAACGCTCAGGTAATATTTCCCGCCGAGATGAAATGCCCTTAAATTTATTTATAGAAATTGAAGTTTTTGATTTATGGGGAATCGACTTTGTCGGCCCGCTACCAACTTCTTTTGGAAATAAATATATTCTGGTAGCGGTTGACTACGTGTCACGGTGGGCGGAAGCGCAAGCTCTCCCCACCAATGACGCCCGAGTCGTGACCCGATTTCTTAAACAATTATTTTCACGATTTGGAGCACCGCGGGCAATAGTTAGTGATAGGGGCACCCACTTTTGTAACGCACAATTTGCTAAAGTATTATCTAAATACGGCGTTACACATAGGTTAGCCACCCCCTATCACCCTCAAACTAGTGGCCAGGTAGAAGTAGTTAACCGAGAAATTAAACGTATTTTAGAAAAAACGGTTTCTACTAATAGAAAGGATTGGTCGGTCAAGCTTGATGATGCTCTATGGGCTTATCGGACCGCGTACAAGACCGCTATCGGTTGTACGCCGTATCGATTGGTCTATGGGAAAGCATGCCACTTACCGGTTGAGCTTGAACATCGTGCCTTTTGGGCTCTTAAATTTTTAAATCTTGATGAAAATTTGTCCTCCGAGCTCCGCAAATTCCAACTTAACGAGCTCGATGAGTGGCGCTCCCTCGCTTATGAGAGTAATAAACTCTATAAGGAGCGCACCAAATTTTATCATGACAAGAAAATTAAGCACCCAAAGGACTTTAAACCGGGAGACCAAGTCCTTTTATATAACTCGCGCTTACGCTTATTTCCGGGTAAACTTAAGTCCCGTTGGTCCGGCCCCTTTGTCGTAAAGGAGGTTTGGCCTTACGGGACGATTCTTATTTCACACCCGGAAAAAGGCAGCTTTAAAGTGAATGGGCACCGGCTAAAATTATTTTTTGCCGGTGATAATATTAACGAAAAATTAGACAACATAATGTTGTCAAACCCATAATAAGCGCGCGCCACTATGGTCGAGCTCACCGACCATAAACAAAGCGCTCGTGGGAGGCATCCCATGGTTATCTTGTCTTTTTATTTTAATTTTGTTGTTGAGTTTTTTTTTACAGGATTGAAGAATTGCGATGCATGATGATCGGCCGGGGACGAACATGAAGTCTACATTATTCTTCAAGTCGGTAAATTATTGTTTTTTTTTTAGTTTATTTAAATATATATAAAAAAACTAAAAAACAAAAAATACAAAAAAAAAAAAACAAGGAAAAAAAATAAAAAAATTCTCGTACTCGCGTCCGTCACGCCCGTGACCCAATGGTCACGGGCGTGTCCCGGGCGTGTTTTGCCAAGACTGCGGGAGGTTCCTCCTCCCTCGGTTTTCCCGCCCGTCATTCGGACATGACACGGGCGTGACATGTTTTGTCACGGGCGTGTCGAGCTCGTGTCGCGGGTACCCCGAATCCGAGGCAGTCCGCCTCGGATTCCTTTTTCCGTTGACCCGGGGCATGTCACGCCCCTGTCACGGGCGTGACAGGGGGGCGTGACCCACGCGAAAAATTCTATAAATAGGATTTGGCCTCCCCTCTTCTCTTCACACCTCCACCCTTGAACCCTTCTCTTCTCTCCTCCCTTGGCCGAAATTTCCTCCACATCTCTCACCATGCCTCGCCACCACGCTCGATCCACCGCTTCCTCCTCCGAGCACCCCGCTGATCCAGCCTCGGCGGAGGCCATGCTTCTTTTCGAGAATGCTACCCAACAAGATCGAAGCGAGAGACTGCGCGCCAAACCCTTTGGCGTGTTCAGGATCTTGGATTGGGCCATCCTCGCCCAATTCGGAGCAGCGGAGCTAGTTCGGGAGCTCATCTCTACCCAAGGGTGGGATCCCCTTTTCGCCATTTCTGAGCCTGCTTTCCTCGAGCTCACCATTGAGTTCCTGGCCTCATTTGAGTTCCGTTGGGCGGCGCAAGATGATTTCATCGTCTTTCGCCTGGGCGGGATGATGCACCAACTCACCATCCGCCAGCTTAATGTTGCCATGGGCTTTTGCTCGGAGACCTTTTCCACTTCCCCCGCCTACCCCGACCTAAAAACTGATTTCCCTCCCGACTTCAGTCTCCCCACTTTTTGGTCGGAAATTAGTAATGACGTCACCCCCTACACTCCAAAAAAATCTAAGGGTAGCCACCTCATCTCCCCCGCCTTACGTATTCTACACAACCTTCTCTCTTTTACCATTTCCGGGCGCGGCGATAGCCACGGCGTGGTGACTCGGGCGGACTTACTATACTTATATAGTATGTTTTACCGGGTCCCACTCAACCTTGGTTACATGCTCGCCATTTTCTTTCGGCACCAGGCCGAAAATGTGAGATTGGGAGCGGTGCACGGCGGGAATTTCATCACTTTCCTCGCCAAGCAGCTCGGCGTGTGGGCAGCTCTTCCGCGGCTCACTTGCATGCAAACGCCGCAGCCTCTTCAGTTCCCGACCCTTCAGGCGCTTGGTTTAGCTCGCCGACGCGATGGCGAGTTTGAGTCTGTTCCCCCGTTCGTTGGTGGCGGTGATCTTGACCTTGATCATGGTGTCGGTCCCAGCGGTACCCATCATTCCCCGCAGATTCCGCCACCACCGCTGCACTCTGCTCCAGCGCCCGATCCTGCAAATTATTGGGACCGACAATTTGGGTTGCTCCATACTCGCATAGACCAGATGCAAACCCATTTTGACGGTCGCTTCGATTCTTTTGATGCGCGCTTCACCGTGCTCGAGCGAAACCATACTTCCTCCATAGCGCATATTACTCGCGAGTTCGCGAACATGCGGACTTTCTATCAGGAGCACGAGGACGGTTCTGACCAGGAGTAGCTGTTTTTTTTTCTTTTCTTTGGAGCTGTAGAGGGCCACCTCTTTGTATCTGTATCTTTATTTTACTTTCATGTATCTGTTTTTTCTTATGAAAAAAAAAATCTATAAAATATTATGTTTTGCTTTCATCATCTCTTACAGGTATCTTTTGATGATGCTTTGCGCTTCTCAGGGAAGTCTCCTCTCTTCTTTTTCTTCTTCATTTTTACATTGGGGACAATGTATAGTTTAAGTATGGGGGGAGGGATATTTCTCAAGCAAAACATATACAAATGTTTCAAAAAAAAAAAAAATTTTAAAAAACAAAAACCAAAAAAAAAAAAAATTTTAAAAAAAAAAATTTAAAAACTCAAAAAAAAAAAAATTTTATTTCATCTTCAAATTTTGTTTTTCCAAAATATAAAAAAAAAAACAAAAAAAAATTTAAAAAAAAAATGAAAAAATCAAAAAAATTTAAATTAGAGAAGTCTTTATTTCTATATTTATTCACATGCAAAATTCCTAGTAATTCAACTTGTTTATAGTGTTTAGAGAATTTTGATGTTTTAATTGAATGTTGAATTTTGGAGTAGAACTGTTGGCCATGCTGTGTTTCTAGTTAAGTGCACGTGTAAGTAGAATTTTTAGTAGATCTAAATATTCAGCATATAATTAGATTTTCATTTTTCTAAATGCGTAGAAACAACTTATTTTACTTCAATTATGAAAACCGGTAAAACTCTAAAATAATTTAGGTGAGTAAGTAGAAGTTTGCTAGAGAGATATTTCGCAGACCAAGAGAGAGTTATTCTTTTTCGATGTCTAGAACTTGCCCTCTAACTATTCTCAAGACTTTGCATAAGTTAAACTCGTTAGCATAAATATGATTTAGGCATTTTTTTTGGCAAGTTTGAGCTTTTGTACCCGCACCTAAAAATTTAACTTTGCTTAGCCAATTTGAGCCTATTACCTTTTCCTTTTGTTTTAGCTCCACCAAATGATTTACCAAAGCCTAAAAAGCATCCTAATTACACACCTAAACCCGAGCTTGAAAGAACAATTGTAGAAAATTTTTGTGAGTGATTAGGAGCCTTTTCAATTTTGATGGCTCTTTTCTTATAAAAAAAAAGTTGATTTATTTTTCTCTCCTTTTCAAAATAAAGAAAAAAATTATCATTAAAAAAAATGAAGAGGTAGAAAAAAATTCAATATGATGAGAAAGTTAAAAATATAAGAAAAGAAACAAAGGAGTTTAGGAATTTGGCTACGTTCTTTAGAGCCATAGCAAATCTTTATGTACAAGCTTCTCTAGGTTTTGGTGTGACTAGCCATCGTGTTTATCTTTGATCATCCTCACCAAAAACCTAAGCCCACATTTCAACCTAATTAAGCCCTATTGATTTATGTTTATAAGTTAGACTAGTGCCGTGGCGAGAGTGTGAAAGGGCAAGCCTATGGCCATCGCCATTGATGGATTTCTTTGGAGGGTATCTTAATCTTTGTTTGTGCAATGTTATCTTAGTACGCACGCTACACTCTCCCTAAAGATAATTTCAAGATTTACCGGATTTTCATCTTAAAAGTAAAAATAATAGTGAAAACGCATTTTAAGAAAAATAAAAACCTAATTTGTATGCTGAGTAAGTCTTTCTACAAAAATATCTACAACCATAGGCATAAGACTTCGCATTTTACTTCTTAGGTTCAATTTTCTTTTCTAGCATTTAAAATTTGTCTACTCCCTATAGGAAGTTGTTTGCTCGGGACTAGCAAACGGATAAAGTATGGGGGTATTTGATAACTCTAATTATTTCTATATTTTTATTTATTTATATATATCAATAGTCAGATATTTTATATTAATTTTATAATATTAAGTTTATTTTAACTTGTTTTTATAATTTATATCTCTTTGATCTAATAAAATCATTTTTAATCTTGCAGGGCTAATCTACAGGTAATTTGGAGCAAAAAGAAGAATTTTCATTTTTCCTGCTTAGACACGCCCTGGGACACGCCCTACCTGGGCGTGACACAGGGGCGTGACTCGTTATAACCAAGCCTGCAGCCAGAGCTTGTCGACCGCGCCAAAAGATCGTCGACCGGCCACGACACGCCCGTGTCAGATGAAGACACGCCCGTGTACTCCTTACACGGGGCGTGACGGCCTGCGACATCACAGCTGCCCGTGCCACGTCGGATTCAAATTACACGCCTGGGTCACGGGCGTGACCCAGGGCGTGTCGAAGAAGTTTCCAATCATTAACGCGCCGTTCCAGCCGTTGCCGCCAGATTTACGTTCCTGCTTGACACGCCCCTAGTCACGGGCGTGACTAGGGGGCGTGACACCTTCTTGAAGACAACCTTCACTCCCGCCGTTTCAGCTTCCTGCTGTTTCCAGAAACAGCCGTGACACGCCCTAGGTCACGGGCGTGACCTAGGGGCGTGACCCGTCAGTTAACCAATTTTGGCGGTTTCTCCTCCAACGTTCCCGGGCTTTCAAGACGACGGTTCCGAGCCTGACACGCCCTAGGTCACGGGCGTGACCTAGGGGCGTGACCAAACAGAAATTTTTCTATAAATTCCAGACAGCTTCAGAGCTCAAGGAGGAGAATTTGGGGAGTTGGAGTCTTGTAATGTTCTGTTTATTTTGCTGTATTTTCTCATTTCTAAATTAGATTTACCTTTGTTGCAACTTTAATTTTAGTTATTTCTATTTCAATCATGTCTTTTCCTACTTTATTTTGTATTTCCCCAATCATGATGAGTGGCTAATCTTCTTTTAGCACTTGATCATGATGAACCTTGGAATAAAATAGATCTTTCTCCTTCCTATTAAATGTCTTGTTCTTAATTATTCTCGCTACGATTTATCTTTGATTTTCATTTCGTCGAATTCATATTACGCGGATATGATCTTCGATCTAAGATCCTTATCCTAAATGACCGAGAGGTTGCGGATACGAGGAGATCACTCAAAGATAAAAGGAGTTGAACGCACTCCTCGAGAGAGGACGACGTAAATCTTCCGGATTGGAGTCAAATCCAATAGCGGGGTTCACCGCATAAAGCAAGCTTAGGGGTTTCGACTGGCCGAGAGGTCTTAATCGATCAACCTAAGGTTAGTTAAAGCAAGAGCTCGAGAGAGACGCTTCTATACTTTAGGAACCTCCACGGTCGAGTGAGTATAATTAAGAATTCGCATTTCATTATTTACCAAATAGATTTATTTTAGTCCAAGGGGATTCTAGATCAAGTGCTAGCTTTCTCATATTTGAATTTCTCTTTAGCTTCAGCTTTATTTTTATTATCTAGTATAATCAAACCCACTTTTCCGTTAGATAAAATAATAGCTCTTCCTTGTGAGTACAAGTACTCAACAGGCCCCGAATCGCAATACGACACTTCCTATACTGCATTTCGATAGGTACACTTGCCTAATCGAGATTCTAGTTTGGACGTAATTTAACTTCTAGAAAATCACCATCAACATCCTACTGGTCCTTCAAACCCTCGCACCCGCCTGGTCCACCGTACTGCCATCGGTGTGACTACCAGCCAGTACCGCATGGCCCGCCACTAGTATATGCACATGCAAGTATAGTATATTGAGCCTCCAGCTCGATGGACTATCCAGTCCCCAAATCTCTCCAACCCGTCACGGGTGAGTATGTGCTACAAAAACTCCAACCCTGCCTGGGTGAGTGTATATAAACCAATCCCTTTCTCCAACTCTGCACGGGTGAGCAAGTAGTCAAAAGACTCCAAGTCCCTCCAACCCGGCACGAGTGAGCACATGTCCAGTTCACTTAACCTATTAGACTACTCTTGTCTACAGATTATCATACTTAGAGTCTTAAGGTTAATCCCAGGACTGCCCAAGGTATTCCCGGTGAAGGGCTCTCTGGGGCACTAGGAGCTACGATGGGCTGAAACCCAAAGCTCCCTTTCTCAAGGATATTTACTTTAGTTGTTGCCTACCCCGAATCCCTTATTCTCTCTCCTGTTACATAGAGTGACCTAGTGACTTAAGGTATGGATTAAGGAGTGACGGTCTTCCGTCAACTCTTCCTAGGCAAGTCTAATGTTGCACTGTTACTCTCGCCTCTAGAATGCAACTGCCATCCAGGGTTATACTTCCGAACTTAGACTCTAACTCAGTTGTTGATTCATCCCCTAGCGGCCTATAGTTCATCCTACTTTTACTAAGCGCACCTCATGACCTAACACCACCCTGAAATCGAACTTCTAAATTCTTGGTCCAACTGACCCCAAATATTTATCCTAGGGTGGTATGGACTAATGAAATGAGTGTGTTGATTTTTCCTAGGTCATTAAGGCCTTTAATTAAATCTTTTAAATTATTCCCTAGATCATTTTACACAAGAAGTATTATCAATTAAAATCTTCTGACCTAAGGGAATTTTCTTGAGTTGCATATGAATAAAATATTACAGTCTACAACCTTTCATAATTTCCCTTTATATATTTCTATTTTTCCCATAATTAATACAAATTCTACCTATTTATCACTTTCCAAATGAAGTACAAGAAATATATACAACAAAATTCCAGGAATATTACTGAGCATTTATATTACTATTTTATGACTAATGGCAGAGTTTCATTAATTTCTACAGTGTAATGGTCTATCAAAATCCATTCCTAATTATTTACCAAAAATGCCATTATGCTAATTAATAATTAACCGTGTACCCAAAAATTCTGATATAAATCTACAAGACTAATATAGAAATTATGCAACTCTAGGATTATTTTCACAATTTTCCAACAAGTATTTATACCAATTCATAAACATTTACAAAAAGGGTAAAATGGTCATTTCCATGAATTTTGCTCTAACAGTTGTCAAACAGAGATATGAAATTTTCTTAAGTCAATTAAAAGCCTCATATTTTGCCTTGACTGATTTTGGGGATCTTTCATTGATCAAAACCTATTCCTACAATTTATTTTCCAAAAAGGCTTTTATTTTGGAAATACCAAATAATAGGATTTTTAATCCCAAAAATTCCATAATAAATTCTAGGGGTGAACTTTACTCTAATTAATCCCTGGGATAAATTCCACAATTTTTGGATGCCTCAGCTAGGCTAAATACACAAAATATCCTTTCTTGCTAAATGCACCCCAAGGTTATAATTAGCCAACACATGCACATGGGTTAACCCATCATGCAGGGGTCCAATTTTTCTGAAATTTCTACCAGACACCAATAATGTCCATAATGACATGCCACCAAAATTTGGGGCCGTTTGGAGTTAGCTAACTCCAAGAATCACTTAGTTAAGCCCTAGGGCTATTTTGGTAATTTCCCCATGTTTTATTTTCCAATCAAGCCCATTTTTGGGCAGGGCCTAAATATGACCTAATTATACCTCTGACCAAAATCTCAGGTCAAGGGGGCTTTTGGTTTTACTTGGGCAGCCATTTGAAATTCTGCAAAATTGCTATTTGCAGCCCAAGCCAAACATTATTTCTCAAACATGCAAGTGAGATTCCTCATCATTCAGTGCATCAATTTAGCCCAAATTTTAACCATGGGTCTAATATACACATGAGAGGGTGCCACCAAAATTTGGGGCCATTTGGAGTTAGGGAACTCCAAAAATCACATTTATTTACTTTTGGGTATTTTTGTAAAAACTATAGCAAAATATTCCCCAAAAATTCTAATTTTTGGGGAGGGCCTAGATAAACCTAAATTAGTAACCTAGCCCAAATTTCAGCCCATTCGGACCAAGGGTTTGGGCTGAGGAATTATTTTAATTTCTGTCCTACCCTAAGAGTAGTCCTAGTAAAATGGACCTACAGGGCAGAATACTTAACCAAATTTGATGAGTAACATGTCAAATCAAAGCTAACACAGAGATATACAATATTCATGTTGGGAAAAAATTCATCAGGTGGCTGTAAGGGCCTTAATATCAACATGCAAAGTGACTGCCAAAATGTCACAAATTAATTCACTATTCATTAATTAAATAGTAACAGATTTATTATTAATAACCTAATCAGGCCAGCACCAATCTTAAAGCAAATAGGACGGTGCTGGGTCATCTTCCTCATGCAGCATGCATGGCCAAAACCCGACGCAGGGCCCTTTTGCGGGGCGATTCCCGGCCATCGCCGGCGGCGGGACCTCCGGCCAAGTCCCTCCCCGGCCTCACGGTGGTCGGGGATAGAGCTGGCCGGCGACTGGGCGGCGGAGAGCGGCGGACGGCGGCGGCGCAACCAAGCCGAGCGGCTCCGGAACACCATTTTTTTTTTACAGAAAAACAGAGATTTTGATTCCTATTGTCGAGCTCGTTTGAGCTCGACCTCTAGCCTAGTGGATCTAGGATACTAGTACAGTCGGAGGAGAAGGGATACGGACCATTGGCGGCGGTTGTGGTTGAGGGTGGCGGCGGGTACCCATGGAATGACAATTCCGGCGATCTATTCGGCTTGCCATGGCTGCAGCTGACTTCTTTCCTCTCTCTCTCTTTCTGGGGTAGGGATGAAGGGGGAGTGAGTGAGTGAGCTCGGTTTTGGGCTGAGATAAGAGAGGGGGGGCGATTTCACCTATGTGGGGAGATTTCACCAATGTGGGGGCTCGGGTTGGGTGTGTGGGCTGGTTGGTTGTGTGGGAGTGGGCCCCACTGCTCCAGCTGGGTTGTCTAGATCCTAAGGGGTCGGGTTCCAAGGTTAGGGTTGGGTTGGGTGAGTGGAGAGGTGGGTTGACTCACATGTTTGAGATAGGAGAGAGAGGGGCTTGGTTTTGGGCTTGGGTTTGACCCAATGTTGCATGGTGGGTCCCCACACCCTCTAGTGCACCTATATGGACAGCCCACCCATTATTAGTTGATGGGCTGAGCCCAAGTGGCCCAAACCAATTTCTCAACACTTTCTCTCTCCTATTTATCATATTTTCTCTCTCCTATGTAATTCCCAAAATTACCATTGCATGCCCCTACTTTTCTCCTCCATAGGGGGTATAGGGTCACTTTGGACCCACCTAGTGATTTTGGGTTGGTTTGGGTGGACCCAACCCAGTGAATTGGGCTAGGGCACCATTTTTACTAATTAGGTCAAAATGTTGACTTGACTCATCATGGGTCAACTAGTTGACCCCATGGCCTACCTTAGGGTCCACTTAGATTGTATTTAGGGTTAGGGAATCATGGTGGGGTCATAGTGTGGCTAGGGTTCCTGTTTAGGCTAGTTTGACCTAGTTTGACTTTTGTCCCATGGTGGGCCCCACATGGCTACAACCCACTATCTAGGGTCAAACCTAGCTTATTACCCTAACACCCACCCCATGCCTAACCCAATCTAAGCTAAGGGGTCAAGAAGTAACATTGGGATGTTACAAATCCTATAAACAAAAGAATAATTTCGTCCCCGAAATTTAAGTTCGGGTCTACGGGTTCTATTTGTAGAAACTTAAAGGGACTTTTAAAAGATAACATAAAGGTACCTGATGAAAATAGCTTCGGATGGCGCTCCAGCATCAGATCCCTAGGTTCCCAGGTGTGCTCCTCCTTTCCATGGTTGGACCATAACACCTTCACGAGCGGAACCTTCTTTTTCCTCAACACTCGGACGGCTGAATCGTCGATCCGTATCGGCTCCAATCTAACTGAACGATCAGGCTCTACCGGTCCAGCTGCAGTAGTGATATGCTGCTCAGGTCGAAGAAGAGCTCTTCACAAGGAAGAGACATGGAAAACATCATGTAGGCTGCTCAGCTCCGGAGGTAGCTGCAGCCGATAAGCCAAGGGGCCCACACGCTCCAAAATCAAATAGGGTCCCATGTACCGGGGGCTGAGCTTCTTGTGTCTCCGTATCCGAGAAACACCGTGTACCGGTCGAATTTTCAGAAAAACTCTGTCCCCAACCTGGAACTCCACCTTCCGGTGTCGTGCATCATAATATTTTGCCTGTCTGCTCTGAGCCTCCAAAAGCCGATCCCTGATCAAGCGAATTTGGGCCTCCGTATCTTCCACAAAATCTGACCCGAGGGCTCGAGTATCCACATCCTGAACCCAAGACAACGGAGTCCGGCATTTCCTCCCATAAAGTGCCTCATAAGGAGCCATCCCAATGCTGGCCTGGTGGCTGTTGTTGTAAGAGAATTCGATCAGTGGCAGTAGCCTCTCCCAGGGATTCCCTGTATCTAGAATACATAACCTGAGCAGGTCCTCCATAGTCCGTATCGTCCGCTCTGTCTGACCGTCGGTCTGCGGGTGGAAGGCAGTGCTAAAAGAAATCCTGGACCCCAAGTAAGCATGCACTGCCCTCCATTCCCTGGAGGTGAAGCGACCGTCTCTATCTGAAATAATAGACCTGGGTACTCCGTGATACCGGATGAACTGCTCTACAAACAACCTCCCCAACACAGCAACTGGGGCATCTTTTCTGACTGGGATAAACCGTGCTACCTTGGTCAACCTATCCACAATGACCCAGACAGAATTGTGCCCAGAATGGGAGCGAGGGAGTCCGTGTACAAAATCCATGGAAATATCCTCGAACTTCCATTCTGGGACAGGCAGTGGCTGTAATACACCGCCTGGGCTCTTGCACTCGGCTTTCACTCGCTGGCAAGTCTCGCAGTGTGTCACAAGATATATGATCTCCCTCTTCATTCCTGGCCAGTACATGGTCCGTCGTAAGTCAGCCCACATCTTGGTGATGCCGGGATGCACTGAATATCTGGATTAGTGTGCCTCTCTGAGGATGTCATCCCGGATCCCACCTCCTGCTGGAATGTACACCCGACCACGAAATCGAAGAAGATCGTCCTCCAGCGTGTAGTCCTCATACTTGCCTCCTTCCAAAGCGCCAAAAATAGGCTCTAGATCAGTATCCAATCTCTGATGTGTAAGAATATGCTTCTGTATATCATCATCACTGACCAAAGAGTCCAGGTACTCTCGATAGATCACTGGCTCGGCCTCCGAAACCATGGTAATGTGCATATCCTCCATCATGTGTAGCAGCTCCATAGACATCACCCGGGGCTCCGGTCTAGAAGTGCCGGCTCTCCTGCTCAAAGCATCTGCTACAGTATTCGCCTTCCCCGGGTGATAGTTCATCTTATAGTCGTAATCGCAGAGGAACTCAAGCCACCTCCTCTGTCGCAGGTTCAGAACCTTCTGCGTGTCGATTGACTTGAGATTCTTATGGTCGGAGTATATATCACAATGAATCCAGTAGAGGTAATGTCTCCATGTCTTGAGGGCAAAGACTACGGCCCCGAGCTCGAGATCATGTACTGGATAGTTATGCTCATGCTTCTTCAGCTATCGCGAAGCATAAGCGATTACATGTCCATGCTGCATCAAGACTGCACCCATCCCCTGATAGGAGGCATCTGTATATATCTGGAATCCTTCGCTCCCAGAGGGAAGTGCAAGGATGGGGGATGAAGTGAGCCGGTCCTTGAGCTCTTGAAATGCTGATTCACACTGCTCTGCCAGTCAAATGTTGCATCCTTTTTCGTCAAGGACGTGAGGGGGAGGGCTATCCTCGAGAACCCTTCCACGAACTTGCGATAATAACCTGCTAGGCCCAAGAAGCTACGGATGTCCGACGCTGTCTTTGGCCGTGGCCAATCCCGCACCGCCTCTATCTTAGCCGGATCCACTGCTAATCCAGCTCCACTGATCGTGTGTCAAAGGAAAGCCACTTCCTGAAGCCAGAACTGGCACTTAGAGAACTTCGCATACATCTAGAATTCTCTTAACTTCTGCAATACCAGCGCTAGGTGCTCTGCATGCTCTTCTCGAGACCGTGAGTAAATCAAAATATCATCAATAAAAACTATGACAAACTGATCTAGATACGGCTCGAATACACGGTTCATGAGTGTCATGAACGCCGAGGGGGCATTCGTGAGCCCAAACGGCATCACCGTGAATTCATATAGCCCGTAGCGTGAGCTGAAAGCCGTCTTCGGTATATCTTCTTATCTGATGCGGAGCTGATAATAACCCGAGCGCAAATCCAATTTTGAAAACCAGCAAGCTCCTTGAAGCTGATAGAAGAGCTCATCTATCCGTGGCAGTGGATATGTATTCCGAACCATCAACCGGTTCAGTTCTCTGTAATCTATACATAGTCTCAGCGAACCGTCCTTCTTCTTCACAAATAGAACGGGTGCTCCCCAAGGCGAAGAACTCGGTCGTACAAAACCCGATTCCACCAGTTCCTGTAACTGTGTCCTGAACTCTGCCAATTCTCTAGGTGCCATCCTGTAGGGTGCCCGGGACACTGGTCTCGTCCCTGGCACCAACTGAATCCTGAAGTCCATGTCCCGTGATGGTGGTAGTCCAGGTAACATCTCCGGAAAGACATCAGCATAATCTCGTGCCACTGGAATATCGGCTAGGGAACTCTCTACTACTGCCATCTCGAAGTAAATGAGGTATATCTCTTCCCCCTGTTCATATGCCTTGACAGCCTGTACTGAAGATAAAGAAAGGCGGGGGATGGAACGGATAACTTCAATGGTGACGTAGGAGTCTCCGTGTCTGAGTGTGATCCTCTTTGAGGGGCAATCTATCTGCGCGTAGTTCCAATGAAGCCAGTTCATGCCTAGGATCAGATCAAAATCCAGTAGCCTCAAAATTGTTGCCGGAGCTTCGAACGCTTTGCCTCCTATCTCGATATCCATATTGCAGCAGTCTGTGGTTCGAAGTTCCGTACCATCAGGGAGTCGCACTCTCTTTTCCAAACCAGAAAACTTCTCCACTCCTTCTAATCCTTCAATAAACGAGTCCGACACGAAGGAGTGTGACGCACCCGTGTCGAAGAGGGTATGAGCGGGCTTGCCGCTAATCATCACTATGCCTGGGTTCGTTTGAGTTCAAAGAATAGTATTACTTTTAATGTCCAAGGTACTCTTAAAATTTACAATTTATAAATCCTACAAAATTTTAAGTACCTGTAATCGCCTCCTCTGGGTCCCTCTGCTCCATGAGGTCCAGCGCGTATACCTGCTCCCGGTCTCGGCCTCAGCCGTGATGTCCTCGGCCTCGGCCTCGGCCTCGTCCTCGTCCTCGGCCTTGGTGAACTGGAGGGTCCACTGGAGGTGGAGGAGGAGGAAGAGGGTGGACCTGAAGCGGGCACTGCGTCCTGATGTGCCCAGGTTGGCCACAACCAAAGCAGGTGATCTGCCTCTGACCTCGATCATCCTGTCTCATCGGTCCGGGAATCTGTATAGGTGGGGGAGCCAATGGTGGAGGGGGCCCCTGATCCTGCCTGTAGTTGGGACGACGACGTCCCCCACCTCTCCTGTATCCAATAGTCTTGCCTCTCTGAGATGATCTGCTGCTTTCCCCAAAAGACTGCCCATCCAGCGAACTCTTCCCTCTGCCTTGCACCATCAGCTGGTCAGCCTCCAGCTTCTTTGCCCTCTCGATGATCTGCGCCATGGTACCGTGAGCAATGAACAACAAGGGCTGCCTCAAAGAATCGCGGAGTCCGTGATAGAATCTCTTCGCATACTTCTGGTCGTCCTAGTCATGGAAGCCTGCAAACCTAGCCAGGTGGGAGAACTCTCTCTGATACTCGATGACTGATCGGCTCCCCTGCTGGAGGTTCAGAAACCTCGCCTCCAAAGCAACTCGGTCTGTGGAGGATACAAAGTGCTCCAAGAATACGTCACTGAACTCCTCCCAAGATATGTCCATCAGCTCCCTGTCGGCGAATGTAGAGTCTCGCACCGACTTCCACCACCTCTTTGCATGAGCATCTAGTGCCGAGGTGGCAAGAGGAACTGCCTGTCTGACGGGGCAGCTGATGCCAGCTAGCAGCTCCTGGATGGTCTCCAACCACTCCTCTGTCTTCACAGCATCTTCTGTCCCGCGACACAATGGCGGAGACAGACTTTTAAACGCACTCAGCTAGTTCGACCCTGGGTTGGGTAGCTGTACCGGGGCTTGCTGATCTCTGAATGCGTCCAGGATCGCCGTCAGCGTTTGCCCCATCTCTGTCTGCATGAACGAAATGGCAGCCGGAGGGGGAGGAACCGCATCCTGTGGAGGCTGCATAAAGGTAAGATAATGTCAAAATTGGCCTAACTCATTGTTTAATGGACTGTTTTATGTGGCTTTTACACATGGGCACACCATTGCTTCCGCTGCATAGTTTCTCCGCAAACTAATGCTCGCGCAGGGTGTTCCAGTGTGGTGGACTGTATTCTCATATGATCGTGTGTTCAAGTGATACCAGTTTGTAAGATCCTGTCTCCTCATCCCGAGGCTAACCCGGATCTTATGCCCAGAACCGCCGCCTTACGGTGACACTATCGTACGGGTTAGTCATCACCGCAAGACGCCGATTATGCCGGCTAGTACGATCATAACCTGTCGGCCAATATGAGAATAAAATCATAATATCAGAGTAAACGCAGAAAAAGTCCACAGCCACAGCACATATATATATCAAAAGAGAATGAAATATCAGTCCGCAATGAGTACAACAAATATAAGTAAATAGGGCTTATGCCCAGTACATCATGATCACTCTCACTCTCACATACAGCAGCGAAAAAACTAAAACTCTCTCACATCACACTTGTAGACGTGCTCCGGTAGTAGTAGCTGGTATCTGCTCCTCAAGTCCTGCCTCCTCGACGTGCTGGTCCACCTCCTCGAGCTCCTAAAATAGTAAGGTCACCGACCATTAGTCAAAAAGACTAAGTCGTATCCTCAACACCTCCTCCTGCAACTCCTAGGCACCGCGCGGGAGGACGAAGTGGAGGACAAACAAGGGGTGACAAAAGCGGAGCAGGTGACAGGAAACTAAGCAGAATATGTAATCAAGTAAATAATGAAAAGTAACCTACACTTATGCGGGCACGCATAAGTAAGGGGTCTTTTTCAGGGCTCCCATTGTATAAAATGTCCCATACCATTTTATACAATGGGGTGTCAGGTGTCACAAGCATATATATATAAAAGAAAAGTAACCTCAACCTATAAACATGCCCACTCAGGCTTATAGGCTAAGGGATCGTAAAGCAGGTCCTAATGTATAAGCGTCCCATACCACTTGTACATTAGGTGACTTAAGTTGTTATGAAGGTTAATGTTATGCAACTATATGGTGGGTATGATATGAACATGTAGTGCAACACACACACTCGACTCCGTGATCACAGACCTTTAGTTCCCACTTTTCGAGAGCTAGCATCACTCTCAGGTACTACCGTTGTGGCTACGGCAGCAGCGGAGCGGGCGTCTCTGCCTTCTAGGCGGGTATACACACTACCAGGCCTATACCTCTCTTGTACGCCTCTGTACACCGCCAGTGCACTCTAGAGTCTATGCGTACCACTTTGCTGACGACCCGTCAGTCTTGTTGGGTCGGGTGCGCGTTATTAGGAAAAGTCCTCCAGACTCCAGTATAAACATCCTACTGGTCCTTCTAACCCTCGCACCCGCCTTGTCCACCGTACTGCAGTCGATGTGACGACCGGCCAGTACCGCATGGCCCGCCACTAGTATATGCACATGCAAGTATAGTATATTGAGCCTCCAGCTCGATGGACTCTCCAGTCCCCAAATCTCTCCATCCCGTCACGGGTGAGTATGTGCTACAAAAACTCCAACCCTGCCTTGGTGAGTGTATATAAACCAATCCCTTTCTCCAACTCTGCACGGGTGAGCAAGTAGTCAAAAGACTCCAAGTCCCTCCAACCTGGCACGAGTGAGCACATGTCCAGTTCACTTAACCTATTAAACTACTCTTGTCTACAGATTATCATACTTAGAGTTTTAAGGTTAATCCCAGGACTGCCCAAGGTATTCCCGGTGAAGGGCTCTCAGGGGCACTAGGAGCTACGATGGGCTGAAACCCAAAGCTCCCTTTCTCAAGGATATTTACTTTAGTTATTGCCTACCCCGAATCCCTTATTCTCTCTCCTGTTACATAGAGTGACCTAGTGACTTAAGGTATGGATTAAGGAGTGACGGTCTTCCGTCAACTCTTCCTAGGCAAGTCTAATGTTGCACTATTACTCTCGCCTCTAGAATGCAACTGCCATCCAGGGTTATACTTCCGAACTTAGACTCTAACTCAGTTGTTGATTCATCCCCTGGCGGCCTATAGTCCAACCTACTTTTACTAAGCGCACCCCATGACCTAACACCACCCTGAAATCGAACTTCTAAATTCTTGGTCCAACTGACCCCAAATATTTATCCTAGGGTGGTATGGACTAATAAAATGAGTGTGTTGATTTTCATAATTTTCCTAGGTCATTAAGGCCTTTAATTAAATCTTTTAATTTATTCCCTAGGTCATTTTACACAAGAAGTATTATCAATTAAAATCTTCTGACCTAAGGGAATTTTCCTGAGTTGCATATGATAAAATAGTACTGTTTACAACCTTTCATAATTTCCCTTTTTATATTTCTATTTTTCCCATAATTAATACAAATTCTACCTATTTATCACTTTCCAAATGAAGTACAAGAAATATATACAACAAAATTCCAGGAAAATTACTGAGCATTTATATTAATATTTTATGACTAATGGCAGAGTTTCATTAATTTCTACAGTGTAATGGTCTATCAAAATCCATTCCTAATTATTTACCAAAAATGCCATTATGCTAATTAATAATTAACAGTGTACCCAAAAATTCTGATATAAATCGACAAGACTAATATAGCAATTATGCAACTCTAGGATTATTTTCACAATTTTCCAACAAGTATTTATACCAATTCATAAAGATTTACAAAAAGGGTAAAATGGTCATTTCCATGAATTTTGCTCTAACAGTTGTAAAACAGAGATATGAAATTTTCTTAAGTCAATTAAAAGCCTCATCTTTTGCCTTGACTGATTTTGGGGATCTTTCATTGATCAAAACCTATTCCTACAATTTATTTTCCAAAAAGGCTTTTATTTTGGAAATACCAAATAATAGGATTTTTAATCCCAAAAATTCCATAATAATTTCTAGGGGTGAACTTTACTCTAATTAATCCCTGGGATAAATTCCACAATTTTTGGATGCCTCAGCTAGGCTAAATACACAAAATATCCTTTCTTGCTAAATGCACCCCAAGGTTATAATTAGCCAACACATGCACATGGGTTAACCCATCATGCAGGGGTCCAATTTTTCTGAAATTTCTACCAGACACCAATAATGTCCCTAAGGACATGCCACCAAAATTTGGGGCCGTTTGGAGTTAGCTAACTCCATGAATCACTTAGTTAAGCCCTAGGGCTATTTTGGTAATTTCCCCATGTTTTATTTTCCAATCAAGCCCATTTTTGGGCAGGGCCTAAATATGCCCTAATTATACCTCTGACCAAAATCTCAGGTCAAGGGGGCTTCTGGATTGACTTGGGCAGCCATTTGAAATTCTGCAAAATTGCTATTTGCAGCCCAAGCCAAACATTATTTCTCAAACATGCAAGTGAGATTCCTCATCATGCAGTGCATCAATTTAGCCCAAATTTTAACAATGGGTCTAATATACCCATTAGAGGGTTCCACCAAAATTTGGGGCCATTTGGAGTTAGGGAACTCCAAAAATCACATTTATTTACTTTTGGGTATTTTTGTAAAACCTATAGCAAAATATTCCCCAAAAATTCTGATTTTTGGGGAGGACCTAGATAAACCTAAATTAGTAACCTAGCCCAAATTTCAGCCCATTTGGACAAAGGGTTTGGGCTGAGGAATTATTTTAATTTCTGTCCTACCCTAAGAGTAGTCCTAGTAAAATGGACCTACAGGGCAGAATACTTAACCAAATTTGATGAGTAAGATGTCAAATCAAAGCTAACACAGAGATCTACAATATTCATGTTGGGCAAAAATTCATCAGGTGGCTGTAAGGGCCTTAATATCAACATGCAAAGTGACTGCCAAAATGTCACAAATTAATTCACTATTCATTAATTAAATAGTAACAGATTTATTATTAATAACCTAATCAGGCCAGCACCAATCTTAAAGCAAATCGGACGGTGCTGGGTCATCTTCCTCATGCAGCATGCATGGCCAAAACCCGACGCAGGGCCCTTTTGCGGGGCGATTCCCGGCCATCGCCGGCGGCGGGACCTCCGGCCAAGTCCCTCCCCGGCCTCACGGTGGTCGGGGCTAGAGCTGGCCGGCGACTGGGCGGCGGAGAGCGGCGGACGGCGGCGGTGCAACCAAGCCGAGCGGCTCCAGAACACCATTTTTTTTACAGAAAAACAGAGATTTTGATTCCTATTGTCGAGCTCGTTTGAGCTCGACCTCTAGCCTAGTGGATCTAGGATACTAGTACAGTCGGAGGAGAAGGGATACGGACCATTGGCGGCGGTTGTGGTTGAGGGTGGCGGCGGGTACCCATGGAATGACAATTCCGGCGATCTCTTCGGCTTGTCATGGCTGCAGCTGACTTCTTTCCTCTCTCTCTCTTTCTGGGGTAGGGATGAAGGGGGAGTGAGTGAGTGAGCTCGGTTTTGGGCTGAGATAAGAGAGGGGGGGCGATTTCACCTATGTGGGGCGATTTCACCAATGTGGGGGCTCGGGTTTGGTGTGTGGGCTGGTTGGGTGTGTGGGAGTGGGCCCCACTGCTCCAGCTGGGTTGTCTAGATCCTAAGGGGTCGGGTTCCAAGGTTAGGGTTGGGTTGGGTGAGTGGAGAGGTGGGTTGACTCACATGTTTGAGATAGGAGAGAGAGGGGCTTGGTTTTGGGCTTGGGTTTGACCCAATGTTGCATGGTGGGTCCCCACACCCTCTAGTGCACCTATATGGACAGCCCACCCATTATTAGTTGATGGGATGAGCCCAAGTGGCCCAAACCAATTTCTCAACACTTTCTCTCTCATATTTATCATATTTTCTCTCTCCTGGGTAATTCCCAAAATTACCATTGCATGCCCCTACTTTTCTCCTCCATAGGGGGTATAGGGTCACTTTGGACCCACCTAGTGATTTTGGGTTGGTTTGGGTGGACCCAACCCAGTGAATTGGGCTAGGGCACCATTTTTACTAATTAGGTCAAAATGTTGACTTGACTCATCATGGGTCAACTAGTTGACCCCATGGCCTACCTTAGGGTCCACTTAGATTGTATTTAGGGTTAGGGCATCATGGTGGGGTCATAGTGTGGCTAGGGTTCCTGTTTAGGCTAGTTTGACCTAGTTTGACTTTGGTCCCATGGTGGGCCCCACATGGCTACAACCCACTATCTAGGGTCAAACCTAGCTTATTACCCTAACACCCACCCCATGCCTAACCCAATCTAAGCTAAGGGGTCTAGAAGTAACATTGGGATGTTACATAAGGAATTAAAAAAAATCCTAAATTTAACTACCGCTTAAATTTATTGTAAGAAAGATCAAAATAATTTTTGGGGGTTTTGGAATGAAATCCTAAATTATGAAAATGTTATAAATAGAGGAACCGTTTCAAAAAATACTTCTAAACGAGAAAGATAGAAAGTGAAAATTATTTTTGTTAGTTTAACAAAGATGGATTAGAGTTATATAAAAAACTTTAGCTCAAAAGAAATTTTAAGGAAATAATTAGGTTTAAATATTATGCTATCAAAAAGTTTTAAATTAATTAAAGAATTGTTGAAAATAGGATAAGTGGTTTGGCAGTTTATGAAGAGGCTTTGACTTTGAGGCGAGGTAAATTTTTTTCTCAAACCTTCAAATTTTTTTTTTTTGGATTATTAGGAAAATGAAATCTTATTTTCCTAATATAATTTTTTTTTCTTTCTTCATAAAAATAATTAACCCAATGTATATGTGTAGGAGTAATGAATTTTATCCTCTTACTCCGTAACATATAGTATTTTTAAAATATTGGGTGTTTATGTTTATGGAATGAAATCTTATTTCCATTGACATATGATCTTTTAGGGTGAAAGGGTAAATCATACCAATTAAGGCATGAAAAAAAGTGGAATGGTTTTATTTTTCAAAAAGAAAACTAGATTTTAATAAAAAAAATTTGAGAGCAACCTTTTTAATTTGAACGTTCCTACGTTTCTAAAAGCATATGTAGAAATAATATAAAATCCATAAATGTTATTTTCTAACATAAAAACGTGCTTTTATTCAAAAAAAAAATCAGAAGTGAAATAAGAAAAACAAATTCCCTATAATAAGAAAAAGACATAAATATTCTTTAAAATCTTAACCGCAAAAATCTAAATCTATCGAGCTACAATTAATAAACCAATAGTAAATAAAGAATTAATTAAAATTCTCTTATAAATAAATTCGAAACGATTATTTTGGAGAGCAAAGAGGTTAAGAAATAAGGTATTCAAATTATTTAATTCAAAATAAAATTTTTGATTTTTTTGAGTTTTTCTAATTTTTTTTGATATTTTGGGGTTATTTTCATTTTTTTGGAATTTTTTAAAGGTTATGCTAATTAATTTTATTTATTTTATTTTTTTGTGAGTTATACTAATTTTTTTTTTGAATTTTTGATTTACGAAAATATTTACGAGAAGAGAGAGAAAATTTTACAAGATAGGAAAGCGAAGGGGTAAGAGACGAGAATATTTACACAAAATATAAACAAAATCTTGGTTGCCGTGAGGCCAACTCGTTTTGTTGTTGGTTCGATGAGCCTGATCTCGCCGACCGAGTTAAAAGAAAAACGAAGTTTTAAAAGAAAGGAAACTTCAAAAAAAATTTTGATTTTTGCGTTTTATATATATTTTTTTGTATTTTAGACTGATGAAATTTTTTTTTTGAAGTTGTGATTTTTAAATTTTTTTTTGTGTTTTTTTAATGGTATAGATATAAATTAACAGAAAACAGGAAAACACCCCCATACTTAAGTCAAACAATGTCCCGAATGTTGCACTAAGTACGCTGGACAAAATTAATTCTAAGCAGTTATTTACAAAAATAAAAAATTGGGGTTAAAGAAGCTTCCCTGAAAATGCTTTCGGGGAGGCCCGTTAAGTTAAGACCTACAAAAGTTAGAAATAGCAAAAATAAAATAGAAAAAATGAAAAAGATAAATTCGACGAAAATTGTGCGGATAATAGGGGGCAAGTGAGTGTGACTCGTAAGCTTACGTCTTAGCTATATGAGTGTGGCAGATAAGCGTTCCCCTAGCGCTCACGAAAGTGAAGCGCGCCGAAGAGACAAAATTAATATATATATATATTTTTTGTTTTTATTGTTTTTAGTAGTTTTTTTTAGTTTTTGATTTTTTAGATTTTTAAGTTTTGATTTTTGGAAATAAAAAAATAAGAAAATAAAAATAAGATAAAGGAATAAAGAAAAATATGAAAGATATATATATATATATATATTTTAATTTTGAATTTTTGATGAAAATAAGATAAAAATTCTGATCCCTTTTTTTAGATTTTTAAGTTTTTAATTTTTTTTAGTTTAATAAGTTTGTAAGTTTCTTAATTTTTTTTTTTTTGGATTTTTAAGTTTTTTAGTTTTTTTTTTATTTTTAAAGTTTTAAAATTTATTATTTTTTATATATTTTTTTATTTTTAAGTATTTATTATTATTATTATTGATATTATTATTATTATTAAAAAAAAATTTGGTTGGCCAAATTGTTTTTTATTTTATATAAATAGAAATAAAAGGTAAAAATAATAGTTTTAGGGAATTCAAAATAGTAAATCAAAAATTTCCCCGACAACGGCGCCAAAAACTTGATGCACGCCGCGAGCGCCTCTTTTTTATTTATTATTAGAGGATGAAAGAAAAGAAGAGAGTTTATGTATTTTTTTAAAATATATAAGAGAGCGGAGCTCGCAGGAGAATTTTGTTTTGAACGAAAGGAGGCAAGTGCACCTATGGCGAGTAGTACATGATATTTTAGGTGGGGAATTTCGGGGTCATATAGTTCTCGGGGTCGGTTTACCTATTTCTACTCTTTCCCTGAAAAGACTACTATTTTACCGATAATATTTATATTGGTTTATATAAAAAAAGAAATATATATAAAGTGCAGAAAATGAAAGCATAAAAATAAAGCAGGAAGCTGATGAATAAATAGCCTGAAGAATATCGAAAAGAATTCAAACAAAAATAAATTTTTTGTTGAAGCCTAAAATGACCTCAACCAATGTTCAAAACATGGGTGCAGCCAACACATACTTCTCTCATGCCTCAACCCTCGACTGGTTGCTAAAGTCCAAGGACTGACACAAAGCCTCAGCTGGGAGGTCCCTCCTCACACTTGGAAGATCTTGTAGAGCTTCCCCTCCAAACCCAAAAGCTGGGCTAGAAGCTCCTAAGAAGGCACGGGATTTGGTGAAAAATGATAGTCTGCCTTCTAAAGAGCACTTATGGGTCATTTTATAGCCTCTTGCTGATCTGAAGTTACTGAAATACCCCTGACTGGTCTGCCAATAGCCAAATCCCGCTGTCTGAAAAGTGTTAAATGCATCCACTGAGGGTATAAGCGTAACTTTACCCTGGGGCAATTAAGACATTTTACCCTGATCCCGGGCCCCACTCGGCGAGAGCTCTGTGCCGAGAACCCTCTCGCGTTCCTTTGGCGGGAGCTAAAATTAAGTGTCAACAGTCTCATGCTGAGCAATCCCCCGCCTTCTCGCCAACTTAATCCTTTTCCCCGACTCTGCCGAGAGCGGGTCCTGTCTGACTGAGAGTGAACGTTCTCGCCCCACTCTAGGCAGGAATTCCTGTAACCTTGATGCTGTCGCTGGACGCGGCGTTGGGTAAGTGGAGCTCACTCAACGCCCATGTTGCTGACCCCGGCGTTGAGTGAGTTGAGCTAACTCAATGCCCTTACTGCTGACTGTGGCGTTGAGTGAGTGGAGCTCACTCAATTCCATTACTGCTGACCGCGACATTGAGTGAGTGGAGCTCACTCAACGCCCTTGCTGCCGACTGCGGCGTTGAGTGAGTGGAGTTCACTCAACGCCTTTGTTGCTGACTGCGGCGTTGAGTGAGTGAAGCTCACTCAACGCCCTTGACGCTGACCGCAGCGTTGAGTGAGTGAAGCTCACTCAATTCCCTTGAGGCTGAACGTGGAGCTGAGAGAGTGAAGATTACTAAGCGCCATGCCTTCTCGCCTGCTTCTGTATGGCGGGAATCTCGCCTGATCCTAAGTGGGAAATCCTCCGGCGCGAGAGCTCTTATGGGCTTCAGGCCCGAGCTTACTTATGGCTGGTCCAACCCCAACCGTTAATTTCTCTGGGTCCCGCCCAACGAATTTGGGGTTGTACACAATTCCCGCTCTTTTTGAGCTAGCCCTGCGCTTGAAAAGACACGTCCAACGAAACAATATTCGATGGGCATGTGTCACTTTAGAAGAGAATATTTTTGTGGGCAAAACCACGACTATATATATTCGTTGATAGATGACTGAAAATCTTCCCCTGACCTTTATCGCTCCTCTAACATCTCGCGCAACCTCGCGATGCGCCCCAAACAGGTTGGTAAGACACTCTCACAGAGTCTTCAGGAACGTATAAAGGCGGCGCAAGCGCAGGCCCTTGCCAGTAGCGCCCTAGTAGATCCTTGGCTGGCAAGAGGATCACCCACTGTGGAGCCTCCGCCGCCACAGCAAGAGAAGAAGAAGAAGACCCCTCGGGATCCCTTGCGAGAGCACCGGGCCTCTCCAACTTCATCCCCAAGCCGCGTGGCCAATCCCCTTCTGCTACAGAGGGTATGTCTCGCCGACTAGCAGATTACTGTTCTTAAGAATTGGTCACTGAACCCTTCTTGGCAGGTGGTCCCGGAAGGTGGTGCTGGGCTTCCGTCGGTTCCCTCGGACCCATTTACGTCTCGCCCGCCTGAGGACAAGCCATAGGCTTCAAAAAGAGCTCCCGCCAATGGTTCGGTACCTCCAGGTAGCCCCTCCTTTTCGTCCGCTTTTCTTTTGGTTATTCTAACCCTTGGGCGGGACACTTGCTGCGCCTGCATCCGCTTGCCCGGATCTTACCTTGCAGGAGAGTGTTGCAGAGATTGCCCCATGTGACGATCCAGCAATCAATCCTCACCCTTCTACGGGTAACGCGCCTACCGACCCGTCCGTAACGCTGGAGGTTGACCATTCCGAGAGGGAGTGTGACCCTCCGTAGACTTTGAGCCCTTGATGACTAGCTTTAGTCATCATTTTTGGGGTAATTTAGTAGCCAAAATGCCTAAGTTTATTTATAATTTATTCTTGTCATTTCATGTTTTAATGTCTTTTTATAAAATCCTATTTTTATTTAGTTATTTTATGTTATGATATAAAAAATCAATATAATCTTATTATATGTATTATGCTACTATATGTATTAGATTATAATATAATTACAATTAATGTTATGTTCTATGTTTAATTTTATATTATATGTTTAACTTGTGTTTTATTTTGAAGATTAATATTATGTATTATGTTATGTTATGTTATGTTTTGTTATATTATGTATTATGTTTTATTTATATTATGTATTTTGTTTTGTGTTATGTATTATATAATCATTAACTAATGTTTATTTTGTTTTAATGTAGGTGCAGCCCATGCATGATGAAGCCCACTTTAAGAGCAGCCCTCCTCCATTGCAAGCAGCCCGGCCTCCTCCAAAGCATGCTACCCGAGCCCAAGTCCATATGGAGCAGCCCCCTTCATTACCAAGCAGCCCACAAGCTTACCAAGCAGCCAATAAGCTCTCCTAAGCCCTCTACCCGAGCCCATTGAAGCCCAACATTTCTCCCACATGATGTGGCCGGCCACTATCTATTTCCCCTTCATATTTTATATTTTTTCATGCAAGCATATAGCTATTTCCTCCCCTACATTCACCCCCCTTCTCCATCTCTCTCTCATGCTCATTTAATTCCATCCATCCCCTCTTTTATTTATTTTATTTCTTTTTTTTATTTCCCAAACTACATGCATGCACTTCTCTATTATCTCTTTCCCTCATTAAATATAATGCATGAACCTTCTCTCCCTTGCATGGCCGGCCACCCTTCGTCTCCCCTATTCTAGATACTTCCTTCCTCTCCTATAAAAGGACTCCTTCCCCTCTTGTTTTATGTTAAGTAGTTTTAGTCTAAAGTAGTTTAGAGTGAAGTTTTTGTTGAGAGCAAGAGAGAGTTCTTTCCTTGTTGTTGTTCTTTTCTTTCTTTTTTTTAGTAGATTAATTTTGTCTTGTTATAATTTTTGTACCTCTTTTATTTAAGTAATGCAAATGTCATTTCCTTCTCTTATTCTCATTTCCTTTTTCATTATGCTTAGCTAGTTCTTTTTGTGCCTGATCGCGATGATCTTTGCAATAAAATACTATCTTTTATTTTATGTTTGGATTTGTATTTTTCTATTTTGATCCTTCCTTGATTTCTTTTGTATCGACTCCGTATTTCTAGTATATGGTAGTAGATTCCGATCTCAATTCATAGAAGTCGAGAGACTCAATGATTTGAAAGATCACTCAAGGAAGGAAGGAGTTGAACACACCCCTAGAGATAGGATGACGTAAATCCTCCGGATTGGAGTCAAATCCAATAGTGCGGGTCACTTCGATAATGCGACTTTAGGCCATTTTGACTTGTAAAGAGATTTCGGTCAAAACGCCTATAAGTTAGGGGATTTAATGCTCTAGCGAGATTACTTCCTAATATCGGATCCGTCACGGTCTTAATAGATTTACAAATGCTAAACTAATTTATTTCGTTATTTTATTTCAAAGTGAATCGTCGATCGAGCACTCTTTTCGTAATATTTTATTTCTCTTTCAATTAAGTTTAGTTTATTTTAATTTTCAAAACCAATCAATCGTTCGGTAGGATAATAAAATCGTTGTGAGTAATAGTACTTGCCTGCCCCGAGTTTTTATACAACCTTGATATTTTTCATATCCTATGCTATATTTCGATAGGTACACTTGCCTTAATCAAGTATAGATTGGAGAATATGATTTTCTCTATCATGTTTTTGGCGCCGTTGCCGGGTATTATTTTTGGGCAATATTACGAAAGCATCGAATTTATTACTTCTACTAAAAAAACAAAAAAATTATTATTATTATTATTATTATTATTATTATTATCCACCCACCTCATCTTATTTCTATCCAACCTAAAATCTCTCGAAAAGGGTAAGGGGATTTAAGCGCCACCATTTTACCTAGTACCGGGCGAACCCTTCACCGGGTAGTCCTCGGGAAGTTCGAGAGCCAATCCATTAAAAAAACCCTATTTTAAAATATATATATATATCTAAAAAAACAAATCAAAAATTAGTTTTTCTTTTTCTTTTTGGTAGCAGTTTATTTTTTTTTTATGGAATCGTCGTATTTTTACGCTTCTTGCGGGTCGCCCGACCACTTCTATTCTGAATGCCTTTCGGGAACCCCTCCCTCTTTTGATTTTAATTTTTCTGGGGAAGGTCAAAATGGCCAATTTGACCCATACCCCAATTTTTATCCTACTTGGGAGGCGGGAAACCCGTATTTTTCTTATGATTTTGCTCCGCAAAGCGACGCGCCTCCTACTTTTAATTTTAATTCTCTCGATAATGGGTATTTTGGGTTGCAAACTTCTCTTAATAATATTAATTCGCATCTCAAAAACATTATGGATTCTTTTTCTCGTGAGGCCGCTTCTTTTTCTTCGTCTTCTTCTCCGTCTCCTCCAATTTCTTTATGTAATGAGTCACCGGATATCCCGGCTTGTATTATTCCTCTCGAGGAGGATAACTATTCGGATATCCCGAATTGTTTCCTTCCTCCTTTTGAAGACGCCTCTGTGGATATTCTGGTGTGCTTCTTACCCGTTGAGGATGACGAGACGTCTCTTATTTCTCCATCTGAAGACGTTGGTGATTCCATTACGCTTTCAAATTCAACTGTTCCTAATTTTCTCTTATTAGCGAATCTTCTTTTTCTCCTTCTTTTATTTTAGATAATGCTCCTTTAGTTCTTTCTTCCCCTTATTCTCCCGAAATTTCATAAGACTTTCCTTCTCCTTGTGAAATTTCCCTTGATGAAAATTCTTTTTCTACTTCTTTTATTCCTCTTTCTATTTCTTGTTCTTTTCTTTCTTCTTCTTTTGACGACCCATTCTTTCCAATGTTACATGCGGCGGAGTTCTTCTATAACTCCGTCAGTTCATTTTTGGGCATCATTCTCTTGAAGTTTCCACCGCATGTCGGTGTGATTCTTCAATTTTTCTTTTTTTTTAATTTACTCCCCTAAGCGCATACTTAGGGAGTTACCTCTTCATCTTAGTTTTTATTTTCCATTCAGCTAACAAATAACGTCGGGCTCGGCCAACGTTAAACAGAGAGCACTCTTGGGAGGCATCCCTTGCTTATCCTTTTTCTTTCTTTTTCTTTTTCTGTTTTGTTTTGCAGGAATAAAACCCCCGGTGGTTCGTTTGGCTCCATCATTTCATCTCTTTCTGAAGCCCGAGCCGGTGTCCAGCTCAAGCATGGGGGAGCGACATCTGCATTCGGTCTTACGACTCCGGGGAAGTCATTTTCTTTTTTTTTCTTTACTTTATTGTATCCCCCCTCCCCTTTCTTCTTCCTTTTTTTTTCTTATTTTTATTTTTCATTGAGGGCAATGAAAGGTTTAAGCATGGGGGAGGGTTTAGTTATTTTATTTCTTTTTCTTGCTTTTCAAAAAAAAAATGTTTTAAAAAAATGTTTAGTATAGTTTTATTAAGTTTCTTTAGTAATGCTTTTATTTAGCTTTATCAAAAAAATCCAAAAAAATTAGAAAAATCAAAAAATTCAAAAAAAGATAATATTTCAAAACCCAAAAAAAAATGAAAAATGTCAAAAAAATCAAAAAATATAATAAACCTCATGCTTAGCTTTTTGTTATTTTCAGAAATTTAGCTTGAATTAGTTTATAAGCATTTTTATTTGCTAATGTTTATTTCAACATATTTAGTTAAATTTAACTTTTAGCGATTTTTGTTTTGAGGATGATCTTATGGTTTAATTTGCTTAGAGTAATTTATTTAGCACTTTTTCTCTTTTATTTTAAATAGTTTCAATTTTGTAGTAATTTGGCTAAACAATTTTGGATTTTAATTATTCTTACTTCATGCTTTTAGATTCTTAGGAAATCTCAATCTACTAGTAGTTGCTCTCTAGTGTTTTAGTTTATTTTCTAAAATTTTGTTTAAACCTAAAATTTTTTTTATTGTTAGATCATATGTCATGGGAATAAGAGGATAAAATTCATTATTCCTTGGTAAACATATGCAACTCAAAATAAAATGAAGAGAGGAATTAAAAAGTTCATATATGTCGGGGGAAGTGATAGGATGTTAGTCTATCATTTTCTGGTATTACATATATTATTTAAAAAACAAAAATATGAGTGGGGTGAGAGGATAAAATTCATCACCTCCAATCAAAGACCTCTTCATGTTAATTTCCTCCCTAAAACCCCCTTAGCCAATATCATTTTCTTAGTCTTTAAATTAAAATATGTGGAGAGCATAAGTAGTAGGTTGTCTTCTTCCTTAGTTTCTTTTAAGTCATGGTTTTTATAATCACAATCTAACTTTGTTTGCACTTTACTCAATTTTGAATGCTAGTTAACTTATTAGAGAATTTTTGGCTAAATTCTTCTCTCTTTTCATTTTAATTTCATAATTTAGGACTTGATTCTTAAATCCCTAAATTTTATTTTTGGCTAGAAGTTGATGTAAATAAATTTTTAGTTTAATTGAAAATTTTATAATGTCTTATAAATATTTCTCTTCCTTTTACTCTGTAATAGCAAAAGCTTAAGCATGGGGGTGTTTGATGACTAGTTTTAGTCATCATTTTTGGGGTAATTTAGTAGACTAAATGCCCAAGTTTATTTATAATTTATGCTTGTCATTTCATGTTTTAATGTCTTTTTATAAAATCCTATTTTTATTTAGTTATTTTATGTTATGATATAAAAAATCAATATAATCTTATTATATGTATTATGCTACTATATGTATTAGATTATAATATAATTACAATTAATGTTATGTTCTATGTTTAATTTTATATTATATGTTTAACTTGTGTTTTATTTTGAATATTAATATTATGTATTATGTTATGTTATGTTATGTTTTGTTATATTATGTATTATGTTTTATTTATATTATGTATTTTGTTTTTTGTTATGTATTATATAATCATTAACTAATGTTTATTTTGTTTTAATGTAGGTGCAGCCCATGCATGATGAAGCCCACTTTAAGAGCAGCCCTCCTCCATTGCAACCAGCCCGGCCTCCTCCAAAGCATGCTACCGGAGCCCAAGTCCATTTGGAGCAGCCCCCTTCATTACCAAGTAGCCCACAAGCTTACCAAGCAGCCCACAAGCTCTCCTAAGCCCTCTACCAGTGCCCATTGAAGCCCATCATTTCTCCCACATGATGTGGTCGGCCACTATCTATTTCCCCTTCATATTTTATATTTTTTCATGCATGCATTTAGCTATTTCCTCCCCTACATTCACCCCCCTTCTCCATCTCTCTCTCATGCTCATTTAATTCCATCCATCCCCTCTTTTATTTATTTTATTTCTTTTTTTATTTCCAAAACTACATGCATGCACTTCTCCATTATCTCTCTCCCTCATTAAATATAATGCATGAACCTTCTCTCCCTTGCATGGCAGGCCACCCTTGGTCTCCCCTATTCTAAATACTTCCTTCCTCTCCTATAAAAGGACCCCTTCCCCTCTTGTTTTATGTTAAGTAGTTTTAGTCTAAAGTAGTTTAGAGTGAAGTTTTTGTTGAGAGCAAGAGAGAGTTCTTTCCTTGTTGTTGTTGTTTTCTTTCTTTTTTTTAGTAGATTAATTTTGTCTTATTATAATTTTTGTACCTCTTTTATTTAAGTAATGCAAATGTCATTTCCTTCTCTTATTCTCATTTCCTTTTTCATTATGCTTAGCTAGTTCTTTTTGTGCCCGATCGCGATGATCTTTGCAATAAAATAATATCTTTTATTTTATGTTTGGATTTGTATTTTTCTATTTTGATCCTTCCTTGATTTCTTTTGTATCGACTCCGTATTTCTAGTATACGGTAGTAGATTCCAATCTCAATTCATAGAAGTCGAGAGACTCATTGATTTGAAAGATCACTCAAGGAAGGAGGGAGTTGAACGCACCCCTAGAGATAGGATGACGTAAATCCTCCGGATTGGAGTCAAATCCAATAGTGCGGGTTACTTCGATAATGCGACTTTAGGCCATTTTGAATTGTAAAGAGATTTCGGTCAAAACGCCTATAAGTTAGGGGATTTAATGCTCTAGCGAGATTACTTCCTAATATCGGATCCGTCACGGTCTTAATAGATTTACAAATGCTAAACTAATTTATTTCGTTATTTTATTTCAAAGTGAATCGTCGATCGAGCACTCTTTTCGTAATATTTTATTTCTCTTTCAATTAAGTTTAGTTTATTTTAATTTTCAAAACCAATCAATCGTTCGGTAAGATAATAGAATCGTTGTGAGTAATAGTACTTGCCTGCCCCGAGTTTTTATACGACCTTGATATTTTTCATATCCTATACTATATTTCGATAGGTACACTTGCCTAAATCGAGTATAGATTGGAGAATACGATTTTCTCTATCAGCCCTACGGAGGTTACGATGCGCGAACCCTTCCGTCCGGGCCGTGGGAAGCCCCTCAATATTTTATTTGGGAGGGATGTTGAGGGAGAAACCGGGCCTTCTCGCCTTCCCCCGGCCGACGGCTCTCGCCACGGTTCTGGTATGCCACACACTGCTGCTGCCCCTACCCTGTTCTCGCACTGACCGACCGATTACCTTCTCAAGAGATTCGGACCTGCGATCAGGGGCTGAAGAGGATGAGGATGATGACGGGGATCAAGTGGAGCATGGCGATAGTTCTCCCTTCCCTTCCTCTGAGGAGATGGAAGAAATGCTGGTTGGCGCGGGAAGAGCGAGAAGGCGCGGGAAATGGGTCGCGGCCATCCTCTGTAAACTTGTGCGGCGGGAGCGGGTCCAGGCCTACGCGGCGAGGGAGTTCCGCAGATCGGTGGAGCAAAGGTTGGAGGACTTGGAGCGAGACTACTTTCTATGCGAGGCGGAGCGGCCGGGCTGCCCTACTACGGGATCTTCCCCCGGGAGGTGCCTCGTGCGGATATGAGACCAAGCTCGTCGGATCAACCTAGGGTACACAGTGCTATCCTCCTACTTTAACCCGTTGGTGCCCCCGAGGACCCGTCAGCAAGAGCGAGGACGCTGGCGCAGGGAGCCTTATTGATTCTTGCTATCTCGCCTCTCTTTACCACTAGCCTTCACTTCTCGCCATGTACCATGTCTTTTGATTATGTTTTTCTTAATTTGTTTTGGATTGTAGACTGCTTGCGATATTGTGGGCTGCTTTTACTGGTTAACCGTTGTTATCGCTGTTATCTTAAGTTTAGCTTAGCTAGAACATTCCTTGCTTTCGCTTTCACCGTACCGTTGACCCTTGCGAGGACTAGGGCTGTCGATCAGTCACTGTCAATTCGGGCGAGGAACCGAGGCACCATTGACTTAGGGCGTGACAGCTGTACCTCCGCCGCCCATTTCCGGAAAAATCATCATTCATCACAACGCTCTATAAATAGGTGGATTCACCCACCACATATATTTCTCTTATCCGGAACCTCTCTCTCTCTCTCTTTTGCTTTCGCGTTCTACCGAGCACGTCTTGCTCTCGCCCCATTTTCCTTGGTATTTCACCTTCGAACACTTCAGTCACGATGCCTGGCAAGAACAAGGGACGTTCTCATTGTGCTGAGGCTTTTCGGAGGCACCGATTCAAGTCGTGCCGTCTGACCTTGGACGAGTACCAGCTGATCACGTCCCGATACGTTCCCGCCAACTTCTCCAAGAGAAACCCAGACAACAACGATAGTGTGAATAATGCGCAAGAGGGAGAGCTCGCGATCCCCCTCGAACACTTCGAGGTGGGATTTCGCCTCCCTCTTTGGCCAGAGATGCGCCTCGCCCTCCGCTACTATGGAGTCATTCCCGTACAGCTAAACCCAAATTCGGTCGCCATCCTTATAGCGTTCATCTTCTACATGCGATCCGAAAGGGTATAGTTTAACCTTTCGATCTTCCTGAAGCTGTTTATCTTCCGCGCTAAGGGGGAGTTGTCTTCTTCTCCCGGCAGCTTCTCAAAACAACCGGTCTCGCCAATAAGCACCATCATTTGGGCGAGAAATTTGTTTTCGTCTCCGGTGACTTCGGGAACGTCCCGCTCGCACCGATTCAATACGAGGATGCCGCTTACAAGCCACCATCCTTAGGGTCCCGTGAGAGCGCGCTCCTCGAGTTCTTTGGGACTATGGAGTTTGACGTCCCCTTCCTTAGGTAGGACGTCGACTCCCTTCCCCCCATTCCTCCCGGCGAAGGTGAGATATATATCAGATCTTTTTTCTTTTACTCGGTGTTTGCGCGTCCCACGATGCTGAGTGTCTTCCATTGCCTTTGTAGGAGAGCAAGATCCCCTTGCACCAACCCTTCCCTGAGACACCAGCTGCCGAAGGCAAGAACGCGAGAGATCCGTTAGCTCTCGCAAGGTCTGCGGCCCGCGCTTGCCGAGAAGAGCCAGCTATGCCTCCGCCACCTGGTACCGCGAAGCGGAAACTCAGTGGCTTCTCTTCTCAACGGGTGAAGAGGCCGAAGCCATCCGCCGTCGAGAAGGAAAAGTCTAAGATGCCTTCGCCCGCCTGACCCCCTCCGTCGGGCAGGTCTTTCACCGAGATCCTAGCAATGGTCAGCGAAATGAGGGACAACCCCAGGAGTAGTGGTGGGGTCCCTGCCGAGAACATTCCAGCCTCGGCCGAGGTGGGTGGAGAGGTGGGCACCGAGATAGTGGCTGCCGCAAGCTCTAACCAGCCTCCGCCCAGGCCTGTACCAAAGGGGCACAGGAACTTTGGCATGGGCGTGAAAAGCCAAGATGCCAAAGGGAATCCCTTAGTGCAATGGGACCCGGAGGCCAACAGAGTTTCTCTCTCGACGCTGCTCCCGAGCTGGGCAGAGGGCGACAAGGTCACCGGCGAAGCCTTCATGCTGGGCTACAGCCTATATAGCCGGGAGTATGCGGGCCTGTACGACGAAATGTCCACTCGCCTCCTCGCTTTCAATTCTGTCTGGGCCCTGATGCGTGGGTTCGAGCTTGCGCATATATGTGCTCGCCGAAGCATCACCATCGACCGGAATTTCCTTGACATGTACAAGGCGAGATAAGAGGTACTGTCTCAGGTGGCGGCCCTGAAGACTGAGCAGGAGAATGCCTAGCGCCAGCTGTCCATGCGCCCTCCGGAGGAGGTAAGAGAGAACCTTTCCAACCTTAGTTCTCGCCTATGAAATTCATACCACCGTTCTCGTTGCTGATAGAATGCTCTTACGAGGGACTCTCCGCAAGTCGTGGTGCTTTGCGCGCGATTGGTCGGGGTGGAGTGCGAGAATGACATGCTGAAGGGCCAAGTCAAGCACCTGGAGAGGGCGATAGCTTCGATCCCGCCTCCTCCCACGCTCGATGAAAGGCTGAAGCACCGAGATTATTCCGAGTATGACATCGACAAGCTCTTGCAGGTCAACGCTAAGGCGACAGCCAAGTTGATGATCGAGACCTTGCGGAACGTGGGATGCTTGGACGAGGGTGGCAAGACCCTGACCGCTCCCCAGCTCGTCCCCTGGCTCTTTGCGCCTATCCCGAGGATCCCAGGCGTGCCGGACTCTTCGCCCTCGGACATCCCGAAGTTCACCACGGCTGCTGGCGAGATCTCAGGGTAGAGTTCCAGCGGGAGCTCCAGCAGAAACCAAAGTGAAAACTCCAGCGGGAGCTCAGGCGGGAGATCGAGCGGATATAGCGCTCCCTCATGAGGGGTTTCTTTTTCTTCTTTGTAATGAGCGAGATGCTCAAATTTTTGTAAAACTATCCCGTTTATAATATAAGTGTAATTTTTATCCCCTCCCCTTTTCTCTTTACTGTTAAAAAACGAATGCTGTTCAAGATCGCTTTCGCGTGGGGCCCTGTGCCCCCTCTAGGATAGTCTCTCTTAGCGGCCGATAGGTGAGGATCTGCCGAGAACCCAAGGCTCTGACACGTCGCTCCCGCCTTCTCCCGTAATCCATTTGCGATAAGTGTCATTCATAGTCTAAGGGAAGGCCGCCCAACCTTATCTTGTGCGAACAATTGATCTCCTTGCCTAGGCCCGCCAGGAACTTCGCTTGGCGAGATCCATCAATAAGGAATTCCTGGCCGAGACCTTCCCTTGGCTGAAACCTCTCCTGGCTGAGACTCTTTTTGGGTCTGTCCTTAGGATGCTTTTCGCCTAGCCTAGAACATCCTTGCCGAGATATTTCTAAACACTAAACCTCTCCCCCGCAGGCGAGCCTTCGGACTAGCCAGCTAGATGAGAGCCTACGCAGTGGGTCTACCTGGGGCAGAGCCGAGCTCGGGGTGTTGATGAAGATTTTTCAAACCAAACCTCTCCCCCACAGGCAAGCCTTCGGACATACCAGCTAGATGAGAGCCTGCGCATCGGGTCTACCTGGGGCCGAGTCGAGCTCGAGGTGTTGGTGAAGATTTACAAATATGAGACCTCTCCCCCACAAGCGAGCCTTTGGACCTGCCAGCTAGATGAGAGCCTGCGCAGCGGGTCTACCTGGGGCCAAGCCGAGCTCGGGGTGTTGATGAAGATTTCCCAAACCAAACCTCTCCCCCACAGGCGAGCCTTCAGACCTGCCAGCTAGATGAGAGCCTGCGCAGCGGGTCTACTTGGGGCCGAGCCGAGCTCGGGGTGTTGATGAAGATTTCCAAACATAAGACCTCTCCCCCACAGGCGAGCCTTCGGACCTGCCAACTAGATAAGAGCCTGCGCAGCGGGTCTACTTGGGGCCGAGCCGAGCTCGGGGTGTTGATGAAGATTTCTCAAACCAAACCTCTCCCCCACAGGCGAGCCTTTGGACCTGCCAGCTAGATGAGAGCCTGCACAGCGGGTCTACCTAGGGCCGAGCCGAGCTAGGGGTGTTAATGAAGATTTCCAAACCAAACCTCTTCCCCACAGGAGAGCCTTCAGACCTGCCAGCTAGATGAGAGCCTGCGCAGCGGGTCTACCTGGGGCCGAGCCGAGCTCAGGGTGTTGATGAAGATTTCCAAACATAAGACCTCTCCCCACAAACGAGCCTTCAGAATTGCCAGCTAGATGAGAGCCTGCGCAGCGGGTCTACCTAGGGCCGAGGCGAGCTCGGGGTGTTGATGAAGATTTCCAAACATAAGACCTCTCCCCCATAGGCGAGCCTTCAGACCTGCAAGCTAGATGAGAGCCTGCACAGCGGGACTACCTGGGGCCGAGCCGAGCTTGGGTTGTTGATGAAGATTTCCAAACATAAGACCTCTCCCCCACAGGCAAGCCTTCAGACCTTCCAGCTAGATGAGAGCCTGCGCAGCGGGTCTACTTGGGGCCGAGCCGAGCTCAGGGTGTTGATGAAGATTTCTCAAACAAAACCTCTCCCCCACAGGCGAACCTTCGGACCTGCCAGCTAGATGAGAGCCTGCGCAGCGGGTATACCTGGGGCCCAGCCGAGGTTGGGGTGTTGATGAAGATTTCCAAACCAAACCTCTCCCCCACAGGCGAGCCTTCGGACCTGCCAGCTAGATGAGAGCCTGCGCAGCGGGTCTACCTGGGGTAGAGCCGAGCTCGGGGATTTGATGAAGATTTCCAAACATAAGACCTCTCCCCCATAGGCGAGCCTTCGGACCTGCCAGCTAGATGAGAGCCTGCACAGTGGGTCTTCCTGGGGCCGAGCTGAGCTCGGGGTGTTGATGAAGATTTCCAAACATAAGAACTCTCCCCCACAGGCGAGCCTTCGGACCTGCCAGCTAGTTGAGAGCCTGCGCAGCGTGTCTACCTGGGGCCGAGCCGAGCTCGGGGTGTTGATGAAGATTTCCAAACATAAGACCTCTCCCCAACAGGCGAGCCTTCGGACCTGCCAGCTAGATGGGAGCCTGCGCAGCGGGTCTACCTGGGGTCGGGACGATCTCGGGGTGTTGATGAAGATTTATCAAACCAAACCTCTCCCCTACAGGCGAGCCTTCGGACCTGCTACCTAGGTTAGAGCCTGCGTAGCGGGTCTACCTGGGGCCAAGCCGAGCTAGGGGTGTTGATGAAGATTTCTCAAACCACAAGGCCTATTATATCATTAAAATTAGAAAGCAGGCGTTAGATCAAAGCAAGAAGAGGACTTTGATAGCATTTTGGTATTACAATGTTTCAAAATGATTCTGTTTGATTACAACCATACAATCCCCTTTTCCCCCTACGGGTAAAAGCGCTTTATATCGTAGCTTCTCCAGGTGTGGCTAAAGGTCCTTCCCGCCACATCCTGGAGGTAGTAACCTCCATTTTCCAGTACCTCCTTTACTATGTAAGGTCCTTCCCAACTGGGGTTGAGCTTGCCAACTGGGGCCGACCTTCCTGCCGCATCGACCTTTTTCAGCACTAGGTCCCCTTCGGCGAATTGCTTGATTCTAACATGTTTATCAAAGTACTTATCCATTCGCCGCTTTGTCTCTTCCTGCCTGATGGCTGAAACATCCCGCATCACTTCTTCCATGTCGAGCGAGAGGCGCAACTCTTCTTCATTTCCCATTCTCCAAGCCTCATCTCCTTCGCCGGCGGTTGTGACCCGCAGGGACCGAACCTCGAACTCTACAGGGAGGACAGCCTCGTACCCATGAGAGAGCTTGAATGGGGTCTCACCGGTAGCCGTGTTCGGGGTCGTCCGCAAGGCCCATAGAACGGAAGGGAGCTGCTCTACCCAGTTCCCCCTCAGATTCTCCACCTTCTTCTTGAGCAGGTTCACAATAATCTTATTTACCGCTTCCACCTGACCATTGCTCTGGGGGTGATGGACAAAGCTAAACCTGAGATCTATCCCCGGCTGGGTGCAGAAGCTAATGAACTCCTCATGAGAAAAATGGGGGCCATTATCCGTCACTATCGCACGGGGTAGCCCATACCTACATATGATTTCTCCCCAAACAAAGTTCCTGATGACCTAGGAAGTAACCTTAGCTAGAGCCTTGTTCTCCAGCCACTTGGAGAAGTAATAGATAATGACCAAGAGGAACCTCCTCTATCCACTGGCCGGAGGAAACGGACCGACTAAGTCCATTCCCCAAATGGCTAAAGTCCACGACGACGTTATGCTTCTTAGTCTGTGAGCCGGCAAGAGCTGGAGGGGGCGTTCTGCTGGCACTTTTTGCATCTCCTCGCGAACTCTGCCGCATCCTTCCTCAGGGTCTACCAGAAGTACCCTTGCCTAACCACCCTTGCCTTTAGAGTCCTTCCCCCTGAGTGACTGTCGCACTCGCCTGAATGTATCTCCCCAAGTATCCTCGAAACTTTTTTCCTCGGTTGCACACCGGGCCAGGAGTCTCGACGACATCTTGTGATGCAACCCCCCTTCCAACATCAGGTAGTAGCTACCTTTTGCTTGAAACTCAGTGCGTCCCTAACTTCATTCGTCAGTTTATCGGTATATTGGAAGGTCACCAATGGGTCCACCCACGAGGGGCGCCAGCCTACCTCCATCAGCTCCCCTTTTTCGATCGCTGGCCGGAATAGTTCGGTTAAGGTCCCTACTCCCCGAGGCCCGAACATTGCCAATCGGTCGGCAGCCACACTCTCCTCCCGAGGAACATGCTGGATTGAAAATGACTGGAAGCCTCCGATGATTGTCCTTACCTTAGATAGGTACTTCATGAGGGTAGGTTCCTGGGCTTCGAACTCTCCTTGAATCTGCATTGCCACCACCATTGAGTATGTGAAGACCTCCACGTCCCGGATCCCAAGCTCCTTAGCCAAATGAAGACCAGCTATCACGGCCTCGTACTCTGCCTGATTGTTGGTCACCGGAAAGTGATAAGCCACCGCCTGCTCTATAGCTACCCCTTGTGGGCTTACAAACACCACTCCTCCTCCCATGGAATGCTTTCCCGAGGCCCCATCAATCATCACCTTCCATGCCCCCTGCTATTGCGGCTCCTCTTCCCCGACTTAGACCATATAGTCTGCAAGAAAGTCCGCCACCGCTTGTGCCTTAATCGAGAGCCTTGGGACAAACGAAATGTTGAACTCACTCACCTCATTGGAAAACTTGGCCAGCCTCCTTGAGTGCTCCACCCCTTCAAAGATCTTACAGAGAGGATGATCAGTTACCACCCTAATCATGTGTGCTTGGAAATACGGCCGAAGCTTCCTTGCCGAAATGATCAGAGCGAACGCTAGATTTTCGAGGATGGGGTAACGGAGCTCCGCCTTCCTCAAGATCCCGCTTATGTAATAGACTGGTAGCTACTTCTTCCCCTCCTCCCTGACTAAAATAGAGCTCACAGCTTCCACTCCCACCCCGAGGTATAGGGCTAAGTCCTCCCCTTCTTTTGGACTCATGAGTAGGGGAGCCTGGGAGAGCTGCCTCTTTAGCCCTTGGAAGGCTTCCTCACACTCGGCTGTCCACTCGAATTTCTGGTTACCTCTTAACACTTTGAAGAACGATGAACACTTGTCACCAGACCGAGACAACAACCTGCTTAATTCTGCTAGCTTGCCTGCCAAGCGCTGGACCTCCTTGGTAATGTGAGGTGATTCCAGGTCTAGGATGACCTTTACCTTGTTCGGGTTAGGTTCAACCCCCATCGGAGTCAAGAGATGTCCGAGGAACTTCCCGCGGCTAGCCCCGAAGACACACTTCAAGGGGTTTAGCCTCATCTTGAACCTTCGGAGGGTGGCGAAGGTCTCTTCGAGGTCCCGTAGTTGTGAGCTCACACACTTTCTTTTCACCATCAGGTCATCGACATAGACTTCCATGTTTCTCCCCCTCTGCCCATGGAAGACTCGATCCATCATGCGCTGGTATGTGGTTCCTACATTTTTCAGCCCAAAGGGCATCATCTTATAGCTGAAGCATCCTTCCCTAGTGACGAAGGAGATGTCTTTGACGTCGAGGCGGGGGGGGGGGGGGGGTGCATGCGAATCTGGGGATAACCTGAAAAAGCATCAAGAAAACTCATAACAGAAAAACCGACGGCTGAGTCAACACGCGCGTCGATTCGAGGAAGAGGATTGCAATCCTTGGGGCACGATTTATTAAAGAAAGAGAAGTCAATACACATGCACCACTTCCTGATGTAGGGTATCGCCTTGGGATGCGTAACGGAAGCCTTAACAACGCTTTTAATGACGCTCACGCTCTCTATTTCACATGCTAGCATAAACGCAGCTATTCCAATTATTTTATTTAACGTTCACACTAACATACGGATCGCCGTTCCGCAAGTAGAACGAAAAGTTGGCTATAGGCCAATTTCCTTCCGGCTAAATGGGATAAAATTTATCCCGAACGAGCGTAGTTGTACCAAAGAGAACCCACAGAAAATAAACGATTCGGAAAAGGGTGGTTCTCTCCCAACAAAATAAACGAGGGCCGCCAAGCCTCACGAACGTAAATGAAGATCGGAAATACGCAAACAAATCAAAGAAAAATAAGTCACGAAAATCATGCGTCACAGATCACAAAACATGCCGTAGCCACAATATATGTCAAGAGGGAAATCACTAGATTTGTGAAGAAATATTCGTTACCCCCGCTCGGATGTCGACGAGGTTGTAGGGATCGTTCCGGTTCCGATTCCACCGAAGCCACACCGGTTGGAGGAAAACCAATCGCCTTCTTCGGACCACGCCGGAGATGGTACCGCCCAAGTAACGGAAGGTGCGCCGTTCAAGAAGGCGTAAGAAATTTGAGTGGGAGAGGGGGATGGGAGGCCGGTGGGTTGAAGGAGGAGGAGGGAGGTGGGCGGCCTAACCTTGGCCGAAATGTTGGAGGGGAGAGAAGGAGGAGGGCGGCCTCTAGAGGAAGAGGGATGGAGGTGGTCGACGGTTAGAAGGAGGTGGGGGGAGGTGGTCGGCCTTGCTTGGCCGAGAGGTTGGAGGGGGAAGAGAGGGAGGAAGAAGGCCGGCAGCCTAATGAGGAAGGAGAGGAGATGTGGGCGGCCACAAGAGGGAGGAAGAGAGGGATTTCAAAAGCTGAAATTAGGTTTTCTTTTTTTCATTCATTCTTTCAATACTTAATCAAACAAAACATGACTATATATAGCCTTACACCACTCAATCTCCTCCATACATATTTAGAACAAAATAAAAACAATTCCAAAATTAAAATGCATGAAAATGGAAGCAAATATATGATGGTTATAAGTATCCATCATAATTACAAGAATAAAAATATAATAATAAGATTGCTTAAATTAAAACATTGCTTAAATAGAAATTGCTATAAATGATAAAAGTTAAATAATAAAATATATAATTATAATTATAATTTATAATTATATATTTTATTTAAAATGGTGCCGACAGACGTTGTGCAAAATATGAAGCGGCGTTGGCGAAGGAGCGTCACGGCGTTGACGAAGAAGCGTCGCGGCGTTGGCGAAGAGCGTCGTCATCAATTCTCCCACACTTAAAATCACTCATCTCCGATGAGTGGCCCGTGAGGGGGGAACAGTCAGAAGAAAGCAGCAATATTGGGGCAAGTCTGGCCATAAAAGTTGGAGGGTGCCAATTAGAAAATTGACATGAACCTCCCTCTGATACCAAATTGATGTAGGGTATCGCCTTGGGATGCGTAACAGAAGCCTTAATGACGCTTTTAATGACGCTCACGCTCTCTATTTCACATGCTAGCATAAACGCAGCTATTCCAATTATTTTATTTAACGTTCGCACTAACATACGGATCGCTGTTCCGCAAGTAGAACGAAAAGTTGGCTATAGGCCAATTTCCTTCCGGCTAAATGGGATAAAATTGATCCCGAACGAGCGTAGTTGTACCAAAGAGAGCCCACCAAAAATAAACGATTCGGAAAAAGGGTGGTTCTCTCCCAACAAAATAAACGAGGGCCGCCAAGCCTCACGAACGTAAATGAAGATCGGAAATACGCAAGCAAATCAAAGAAATATAAGTCACAAAAATCATGCGTCACAGATCACAAAACATGCCGTAGCCACAATATATGTCAAGAGGGAAATCACTAGATTTGTGAAGAAATATTCGTTACCCCCGCTCGGATGTCGACGAGGTTGTAGGGATCGTTCCGGTTCCGGTTCCACCGAAGCCACACCGGTTGGAGGAAAACCAATCGCCTTCTTCGGACCACGCCGGAGATGGTACCGCCCAAGTAACGGAAGGTGCGCCGTTCAAGAAGGCGTAAGAAATTTGAGTGGGAGAGGGGGATGGGAGGCCGGTGGGTTGAAGGAGGAGGAGGGAGGTGGGCGGCCTAACCTTGGCCGAAATGTTGGAGGGGAGAGAAGGAGGAGGGCGGCCTCTAGAGGGAGAGGGATGGAGGTGGTCGACGGTTAGAAGGAGGTGGGGGGAGGTGGTCGGCCTTGCTTGGCCGAGAGGTTGGAGGGGGAAGAGAGGGAGGAAGAAGGCCGGCGGCCTAATGAGGAAGGAGAGGAGATGTGGGCGGCCACAAGAGGGAGGAAGAGAGGGATTTCAAAAGCTGAAATTAGGTTTTCTTTTTTTCATTCATTCTTTCAATACTTAATCAAACAAAACATGACTATATATAGCCTTACACCACTCAATCTCCTCCATACATATTTAGAACAAAATAAAAACAATTCCAAAATTAAAATGCATGAAAATGGAAGCAAATATATGATGGTTATAAGTATCCATCATAATTACAAGAATAAAAATATAATAATAAGAATTCTTAAATTAAAACATTGCTTAAATAGAAATTGCTATAAATGATAAAAGATAAATAATAAAATATATAATTATAATTATAATTTATAATTATATATTTTATTTAAAATGGTGCCGACAGACGTTGTGCAAAATATGAAGCGGCGTTGGCGAAGGAGTGTCACGGCGTTGACGAAGAAGCGTCGCGGCGTTGGCGAAGAGCGTCGTCATCACTTCCCTCCCCCTTTCTTAACCATTACAACGTTGGAGATCCAGCCTGGGTACTGGACCTCCGAGATGAAGCCCGCCTCCAAGAGATTTCTGACTTCTTCGCGGATGGGCTCCTCCAGCTTGGTTACGATGGCCCTCATCTTTTGGCGTATATGGTGAGTTCGGGGGTCCAGGTTCAGGCGATGACAGTCTACATCCACGTCAATGCCCAGCATGTCCGCCGCGCTCCAAGCGAAGACGTCGACGTTGCTCTGGATGCAAGCTCTAATATTCTCCTGGTCCTCGAGGCTCAGGCCCCCGCTGATCCGTACCCTTTGCACCTGCCCTGCCTTGGTGGAGACCTCCATCTCCACCCCTTCCTCGGTCGGCTCCAACCGCGACAGCTCCCAGCAGTCCCTTGCTTCTTCCTCAAACTCCAACTCTTCCGCTCCTACAGCTTCCATTTCCTCCTTCGGCTTCTCCTCCCGGAGATGATGAATATCCACACCCCTCGGGGCATCCTGCCCAACTCTCGTAACCTGGCCCTCCACTTCTTCATCCATCCCTTCCTCCAGACCCTCTTGATCAACTCCAACAGCTAGCTCCTCTATCTCCATCGCCTCCTCCAGGCTCTCTTCTTGTTGTGGCTCAACTTCCTCCCCCCTTTGGGCCTCCTTCTCAGCTTCTCCTACCACTTGCTCCTCCACCTCCAGGATCACCTTCTCCTGCTCTGTTAGCTCCCTCTCCAGCTCTTCTGTCTCCGCCATCCAAGACACAACGTTAACTGCTGTCACATAGCATTGCCTCGCCTCCTTTGGGTCCCCCGTGATCCTGACCTGCACCCCTCCGTTATTGAACTTGATACACTGGTGAAATGAGGAGGGGACACAACGAAAGGCGCATATGAGGGGACGCACAAAGAATGCATTGTAACTTCCTGGGGCGTCCACTATCACGAACCTACAGTTCCGTGACACACCCCCCAACTTTACGTGCAGTCCTACTCCCTCTTCTACTTCCTTCCTCTCTCTAGAAAACCCAAACAACGGTCCATCTGAGGCAAGGACCCTCTTCCCTTCGACCTTCATCTCATCAAAAGCTTTCTTGACGATGACGTTCACCGAGCTCCCATTGTCCACAAGTATACTGGAGACCGTGAAGTTCTCCTACGCCGTCTGGATCACCATGGCGTCGCAGAATAGGTCTTTGTAGTCTGGCATATCCGTAGATGAAAATATGATTTTTTTTTCTTCCAGAGGGAGAGCTAAGGAGGTCAGGGCGACCCCCCTGCGGAACATGGTTTGAAGGCTCCCCTTACGAGGTTCCTCAATCCCTACCCCTCCGTGGATCACTCCGATCCCTCCTCGGGTCCCCACGTCTACCCGGTCCTCGCACCTATCTTCCTCCCCTCCCTGCTGCACTTCCTCAATCCTTACCAGCGGGTCCTGTCTCCCCATTCTTCTGGCTTCCCGCATCTCCAAGAAGTCCGGGCAGGTTGCCGTCTCGTGACCTTCCTCCTGATGGAAGTCACAAAAGGGTAACGCCACCCTGCCCCCCTTCCTTCTCCTCCTCCTCTTCTCCCAGCTCCCCGGATTCTTCTTCCTCTCCCTCTTCCTCTACCGACCTCCATCGCTTCTTGCGGTGGTGGGAAGTGACCTCTCGGCCCCTGTCTCCACGCCTGCTGGTCAAACCTTCTCGGTTCCCGAAGATTTTCTCTTCCCTGAAAACCTCCTCCTTGGCCCTGGGGGCGACCCTCCTTAGGCCTCCAACCCAAACAGTTGTTCGATTCCCGGGATCCCCATCCCTGCTGCTGCCCCTGCCCTCGGGGATCATCTCTCCTACTTTCTTGCCTTTTCTCCCTCTTCTTTCTTGCTGCTCATTCTTTATCATCTTCTGCCAACCGGGCCAGCTTCCTAGCAAATGCTGGGTTCGCCCTCTCGAAGTGTATCCCTTTTGCCTCCCTCTCCATGAGCTCCTCGAAAGAGAGGGGGCACTCTCTTCAACTCCATGCTAAAAAACCCTTGCCTCAGCCTCAGGGTAAAGGCAAGCATCAATGTGTACCCCATGACCTCTTGGACTAGGAGAATCTCCTCTTGGAACCGGACAACATAATGACCCAACGTCTCGTCCTGCTTCTGCCTTACCATAAATAGGCACTCCGCCACCTTCATCCTCTTCTTCGATGTCGAGAACCTCAACAAGAAACCCCGACGCAGATCCTCGAAGCTGTAGATTTAGCTTGCTGGCAACTGGTGGAACCAGTCCCTGGCCTTCTCCTTCAGTGTGATGGAAAACAACGGACACTTGAAAGCATCGGACATCTGTCTAATCGACACCATTTCCTCGAACCACTGTACGTGCTGTACTGGGTCATCCTTTCCCGAGTAGTAGGACATGTCCGGCTCCCGGAACCCCTCATGCACCGGGGCTGAGACGATGAGCTCGCTAAAGGGGGTCTCGCTCCCTGCCTAGAGAGAAGGCACGTCTCGCAACCTCGGCTGGCTGGAACGATCCGAGATACCGGGCCTAGGGAACAGCTCTCGCACCGCCGCTTCCCTCTTACCTACTTCTACCGGAACCTCCTTTCCGAAGAGCTGCACTAGGAAGTGTTCTCGCGCTGCCACATCTCTCTCGCCACCTTCCATCGGGACCTCCTTCCCGGGGCGCTGTCTAGGGGCGTTCTCACCCAGAATCAGGACCACCTCCACCGGTACCTGAGGCGTCTCCCACTCAATCCTTGGCGAGAAGGCTAGGCTAATGGTCTGTAGGAATTCTAGCCTAAAGTCCTCCAACATCTTCCTCGTCGCTTGCTCCCCCGAGGTTTGGATACCCCCCGGGCAAGATCCTTCACCTGCACCTCCAGTCATGGGACCAAACTCAAGGCTTTCTTGCACCGGCTGCCTTCCACGCTATCCGCACCAGAACTACTGAAGCCAAAAATGACCTCAACCAATGTTCAAAACAGGGGTGCAGCCAACACCTACTTCTCTCAAGCCTCGACCCTCGACTGGTTGCTAAATTCCAAGGAATGACCCAAAGCCTCAGCTGGGATGTCCCTCCTAACACCCGGAAGATCTCTGAGAGCTTCCCCTCCAAAGCCTAAAGCTGGGCTAGGAGCTCCTTAAAAGGCACTGGATTTGGAGAAAATTGAGAGTCTGCCTTCTAAAGAGCCCTTATGGGTCTATTTATAGCCTCTTGCTGATCTGAAGTTACTGAAAAACCCCTGGCTGGTCTGCCAATAGACAAATCCCGCTGTCTGAAAAGTTTTAAATGCAGCCCTTGAGGGTATAAGGGTAATTTTACTCGGGGCAATTAAGACATTTTACCCTTACCCCGGGCCCCACTCGGTGAGAGCTCTATGCCGAGAACCCTCTCGCCTTCCTTTGGCTGGAGCTAAAATGAAGTGTCAATAGTCTCATGCTAAGCCAGCCCCCGTCTTCTCGCCAGCTTAGTCCTTCTCACTGACTCTGCCGAGAGTGGGTCCTGTGTGACTGAGAGTGAACGTTCTCTCCCCTCTCTAGGCGGGAATTCCTCTAACCTTGATGCTCTCACTGGATGCGGCATTGGGTGAGTGGAGCTCACTCAACGCCCTTGCTGCTGACCCCGACATTAAGTGAGTGGAGCTCACTCAACGCCCTTGCTACTGACCGCGGCGTTGAGTGAGTGGAGCTCACTCAACGCCCTTGCTGCGGACCACGGCATTGAGTGAGTGGAGCGCACTCCATGCCCTTGCTTCCGTCCGCGGAGTTGAGTGAGTGGAGCTCACTCAATGCCCTTGCTGCTGACCGCAACGTTGAGTGAGTGAAGCTCACTCAATGCCCTTGCCGCTAATAGCGGCGTTGAGTGAGTGAAGCTCACTCAATGCCCTTGCTGCTGACCATTGCGATGAGAGAGTGAAGCTTACTCAGCGCCATGCCTTCTCGCCTGCTTCTGTATGGCGGAGATCTCACCTACTCCTAAGCGGGAACTCCTCTGGCGCGAGAGCTCTTATGCCCTTCAGGCTCGAGCTAACATACGGCTTGTCCAACCCCAACCGTTAATGCCTCTAGGTCCCGCCCAGCAAATTTGGGGTTGTACACTTTTAATAAAAAGACATCCTAAATTTCAAATTTAATCAAGGCAGAGACATGGCCGTGGAGGTTACATAAGAATGAGCTCACTTATAACTAGGACTATCGCTCACCTGAACGCTAAGACTATTTGACCGATCATTAGACCGATGAAGGATTCCTCTTAACGCCCGCATTACGCTAAGAACCACGCTATTGGGTGGAGAGCCCAATCCGGTAGATTTACGCGCCTCCTCTATCGATGTTATATGTGGAACTCTCATTACCAAAGGGGGATCAGTCCGTACGCACGTCCTCTCGGCTAGCTAGCGTATGGACAACGAAAATAGAGCCCACACATCGATTATATTGTCTTACGCATCGTTAACCCGGTGCAAACCTTAAGTACTTTAATTAAGCGAAGAATAGGACCTTTAATTATTTAAAGCGATTTTACCTGTCCCAATGCTCTTCGATATTGAGGGCTAAGAACGGTTAGCCACTCATCGGAATGGGGACGGCTAAAGCTAGAAACCGGAAAATGAAGGCAGAAAAAGAAAACAGTAATTAAAAGCTGTAAAGAAAGCAGTAAAGAAAACAGTAAATTGCGAGTCCCGACTCAAATTAGTGGGCGGGAGAAGAAAGCGATAAATGACAACTCCCAACTCAAACGAGTGGGCGGGAGAAGAAAGCGAGCCCTACTTAAATTAGTAGGAGGAAATAAATGTACCCATACACGCACTCTACAGAAATGAAAACAATGCGCCATTTAACTCTTAATGATTAGGTGGAAAATGAAAACACAAAATAATGCGCCATTTAACTCTTAACGAGTAGGCGGAAATAAATGCGCACACGCACACACTTTACAGAAATTGAAAGAAAGCTATAAAATCTAACTCATTGACGCACGCACACATACAAAAATAAGAAAAACTAAGATGCTAAAAAATAAAAACGACTGCATTTTTACTGCTAGAATGTGGTAGAAATGCATAAAAAGACAAAATAAAAGTTAAACGGACAAAAACTTTTGAAAATAAAATGGAAAGTTAAGTTGGCAGAAAATTAAAATGACAACTTTTTCATTCATAGGTTTTTATAAAAGAGAAAAGGTGAAAATAAAACTAAAAGGACAGAAAGTTTTACGTTCCTAAAAATCTTAAGTTAAAGAAAATAAAAATAACACTTTAAAAAACTCTTTTATAAATTCATAAGGATGAAAACTAAGAAAAAAAAGAGAAAGTTAAACCTAAACATATGCGGTGCATGAAAAGCAAACGGGCGGCATACCGGCTAGAAAATGCGATAAAATCCTAAGTCTAGACTAAGTTATCAAAGCTATAAAATGAAAGCATAAAAACATAAAAAGAACAAAAAAGGTAATGAAAAATTACTTTGGGTAGGCGCATTCAATTGGTTTTTTCATACTACACAAAGAGGAGAAAATTACAAATTTTGTTAAAATGATAAGTGATTACAACAAAGCTAAAGCAGGAAATCTAATACAAACTAAGAGAGAGAGGGGGGGGGGGAATTCCCTTACATATCATGAGAAGCCAAATTTGCATCACCTACCTTAAGCAAAGTGGTCAAAAAAGTGGACAAGAGATCTTACTGAAAGCATAAGTTTCTAAAAGCATAAGTAAAAAAGGGTGTGATAGGGGCCGTGTCAGTACTGTGCATGAGGTGATTTGGCGATTTGATGGTAGAGCTGAAATTGGGGATGTACACGTGGCGGTGACGGGCGTGACAAGTTTGTCACGGGAGTATAGGTGGGCGTGACTTGACTGTTGGGTGGAGGAAATCAATTTGAACTTTGCTGTTTGGAGGCGTCGACTGACAATAGTGACACCTGCGTGTCAGTCTCGAATACGGTCGTGTCATTCTCGGTTTGATGAAGGTCGAACGTCGAGATGTGAATTGAGTTCGACGATCGTCGAGTGCGTGATACGGGCATGTCGGGCTTGGTTACGGGCATGTCAGCATGTTTCTTCAGCAGAAAACCTGTTTTGAGTGAAAAATTCAAAGGAACAAGCACTGTCACGGGCGTGACCTGTATCACACGGGCGTGACCTATGAAAATTTCATAAAATTTCTAGAAAATTCCAGAAAAACAAATGTAAAGCTTAGTTAGAAGTTATTTGCAAAAAGAAACAAATTATTAAACAAAACAAACTAAAAACTATGAAATAATAATAAAACGACTTAAATAAAATTGAAAAATATACGTATATTTACAACTCTTCAAACACCTTCATACTTAAGCTTTTGTTATTCCAGAGCAAAAGTTTGAGATGAACTTGTAAGGAATTAAAAAGAATCCTAAATTTAACTACCGCTTAAATTTATTGTAAGAAAGATCAAAATAAATTTCCGGGGTTTCAGAATTAAATCCTAAATTATGAAAATGTTATAAACAAAGGAACCGTTTCAAAAAATACTTCTAAACGAGAAAGATAGAGAGCGAAAATTATCTTTGTTAGTTTGACAAAGATGGATTGGAGTTATATAAAAAACTTCAGCTAAAAAGAAATTTTAAGGAAATAATTCAGTTTAAATATTATGCTCTTAAAAAGTTTTAAATTAATTATAGAATCGTTGAAAATAGGATAAGTGGTTTGACAGTTTATGAAGAGGCTTTGACTTTTAGGCGAGGTAAATTTTTTTATCGAACCTCTAGTTTTTTTTTCTTTTTTGATTATTAGGAAAATGAAATCTTATTTTCCTAATATAATTTTTTTTTCATTTTTCATAAAAATAATTAACCCAACGTATATGTGTAGGACTAATGAATTTTATCCTCTTACTCCGTAACATATAATATTTTTAAAATGTTGGGTGCTTATATTTATGGAATGAAATCTTATTTCCATTGACATAAGATATTCTAGGGTGAAAGGGAAAATCATATCAATTAAGGCATGGAAAAAGTGGAATGGTTTTATTTTTTAAAAAGAAAACTAGATTTTAATAAAAAATTTTGAGAGCAACCTTTTTAATTTGAACGTTCCTACGTTTCTGAAAACATAAGTAGAAATAATATAAAATCCATAAATGTTATTTTCTAACATAAAAATGTGCTTTTATTCAAAAAAAATCAGAAGTGAAATGAGAAAAATAGGTTCCCTATAATAAGAAAAAGACATAAAAAATTCTTTAAAATCTTAACCCCAGAAATCTAAATCTATCGAGCTACAATTAATAAACGAATAGTAAATAAAGAATTAATTAAAATTCACTTATAAATAAACTCGAAACGATTATTTTGGAGAGCAAAGAGGTTAAGAAATGAGATATTAGAATTATTTAATTCAAAATAAATTTTTTGATATTTTGGAGTTTTTACAAATTTTTTTGATATTTTGGGGTTATTTTAATTTTTTTTGGAATTTTTTAATGGTTATGCTAATTAAATTTTTTTATTTTTATTTTTTTGTGAGTTATACTAATTTTTTTATGAATTTTTGATTTAAGAAAATATTTACCAGAAGAGAGAAATTTTATACAAGATAGGAAAGCGAAGGGGAAAGAGACGAGAATATTTACACAAAATATAAACAAAAACTTGGTTGCCGCGACGCCGACTTGTTTTGTGGTTGGTTCGATGAGCCTGATCTCGCGGACCGAGTTAAAAGAAAAACAAAGTTTCAAAAGAAAGGAAACTTCAAATTTTTTTTTTATTTTTGCGTTATATATATATATTTTTGTATTTTAGACTGATGAACATTTTTTTCTTAAGTTTTGATTTTTAATTTTTTTTGTGTGTTTTTATAACGGTACAAATATAAAGTAGCAGAAAACAGGAAAACACCCTCATACTTAAGTCCAACATTGTCCCCAATGTTGCACTAAGTACGCGGGACAAAATTAATTCTAAACAGTTATTTACAAAAATAAATAATCAGGGGTTAAAGAAGCTTCCCTGAAAACGCGTTCGGGGAGGCCCGTTAAGTAAAGACCTGCAAAAGTTAGAAATAGCAAAAATATAATAGAAAAAATGAAAAAGATAAATTCAGCTAAAATTGTGCTGGTAATAGGGGGCAAGTGAGTGTGACTGGTAAGCTAACGTCTTAACTATATGAGTGTGGCTGATAAGCGTTCTCCTAGCGCTCACAAAAGTGAAGCGCGCCAAAGAGACAATAATTATAAATTTTTTTTGTTTCTAGTAGTTTTTTTTTATTTATGATTTTTTAGATTTTTAAGTTTTGATTTTTGGAAATAAAAAAATAAGAAATTAAAAATAAGATAAAGGAATAAAGAGAAATATGAAAGATATATATAAATTTTTTTTAATTTTGAATTTTTGATGAAAATTAGATAAAAATTCTCATCCCTTTTTTTTGATTTTTAAGTTTTTAAATTTTTTTGTTTAATAAGTTTGTAAGTTTTTTAGTTTTTTATTTATTAGATTTTTAAATTTTTTAGTTTTTTTTAATATTTTAAAAGTTTTAAAGTTTTTAATTTTTATATATAATTTTATTTTTAAGTATTTATTATTATTATTATTATTGATATTATTATTATTAAATATATTTTTTTTTGTTGGCAAAATTTTTTTTGTTTTATATAAATACAAAAAAAAGGTAAAATTAAGAATTTTCAGGAATTAAAAATAGTAAATCAAAAATTTTCCCGGTAATGGCGCCAAAAACTTGATGCACGCCGCGAGGGCCTCTTTTTTATTTATTATTAAAGGATGAAAGAAAAGAAGAGAGTTTAAGTATTTTTTTAAAAGATATAAGAGAGCGTAGCTTTTAGGAGATTTTTGTTTTGAACGAAAGGAGGCAAGTGCACCGATGGCGAGTAGTACATGATATTCCTAGTGAGGAATATCGGGGTCGTATTGTTCTCGGGGTCGGTTTACCTATTTCTACTTTTTCCCTGAAAGGACTATTTTTTTACCGATAATATTTATATTTGTTTATATAAAAAAAGAAATATATATAAAGTGCAGAAAATGAAAGCATAAAAATAAAGCAAGAAGCCGATGAATAAATAGCCCGACGAATATCGAAAAGAAGTCGAACAAAAAATAAACTTTTAATAAAAAGAGATCCTAATTTTCAAATTAATTAAGGTGGAGACTTGGCCGTGGAGGTTCCATAAGAATGAACTCACTTATCTCTAGGACTATCGCTCACCTGAACGTTAAGACTATTCGACCGATCATTAGACCAATGAAGGATTCCTCTTAACGCCCGCATTACGCTAATAACCACACTATTGGGTGGAGAACCAAATCAAGTAGATTTACGCGCCTCCTCTCTCGATGGTATGTGCGGAACTCTTTAAACCAAAGGGGGATCGGCCCGTACGCACGGCCTCTCGGCTAGCTAGCATATGGACAACGAAAATAGAGCCCACACATCGATTATGTGGTCCTACGCGTCATTAACCCGGGGCTAACCTTAAGTACTTTAATTATGCAAAGAATAGGACCTTTAATTATTTAAAGCGATTTTATCTGTCCCAATGCCCTTCGATATTTAGGGCTAAGAGCGGTTGGCCACTCATCGGAATGGGGATGGCTAAAGCTCGAAAGCGGAAAATGAAGGAAGAAAAAGAAAATAGTAATTAATAGCTGTAAAGAAAGCAGTAAAAAAACTAGTAAATTGCGAGTCCCGGCTCAAATGAGTGGGCGTGAGAAGAAGGCGATAAATGACAAGTCCCGACTCAAACGAGTGGGCGGGAGAAGAAAAAGAGCCCTACTCAAATGAGTAGGAGGAAATAAATGCACCTGCACACACACTCTATAGAAATGAAAACAATGCGCCATTTAACTCTTAACGAGTAGGCGGAAAATGAAAACACAAAACAATGTTTCATTTATCTCTCAACGAGTAGGAAGAAATAAATGAGCACATGCACACACTTTACAGTAATTGAAAGAAAGTTATAAAATATAACTCATACACGCACACACACATACAAAAATATGAAAAACTAAGATGCTAAAAAATTAAAATGACTGAATTTCTACTGCTAGAATGTGGTAGAAATACATAAAAAGACAAAATAAAAGTTAAACGAACAAGAACTTTTGAAAATAAAATGGAAAGCGAAGTTGGTGGGAAATTAAAATGACAACTTTTTAATTCTTAGGTTTTTAAAAAAGAGAAAAAAGGTGAAAATAAAACTAAAAAGGACAAAAAGTTTTACGTTCCTAAAAATCTTTAGTTAAAGAAAATAAAAATAACACTTTTAAAAACTCTTTTATAAATTTATAAGGATGAAAACTAAGAAAAAAAGAGAAAGTTAAACCTAAACATATGCGGTGAATGAAAAGCAAACGGGCGGCATAACGGCTAGAAAATTCAATAAAATCCTAAGTCTAGACAAAGTTATCTAAGCTATAAAATGAAAGCATAAAAACATAAAAGGCACAAAAATGGTAACGAAAAATTACTTTGGGTAGGCTCATTCAAATGGTTTTTTCATACTACGCAAAGAGGAGAAAATGACAAATTTTATTAAAATGATAAGTGATTACAACAAAGCTAAAGCAGGAAATCTAATACAAACTAAGAGAGAGAGAGAGAGAGAGAGGGAAATTCCCTTGCATAGCATGAGAAGACAAATGGGCATCACCTACCCTAAGCAAAGTAGTCAAAAAAGTGGACAAGAGAGCTTACTAAAAGCTCTAATTTATAGGAATATTTTCATGTGTGACATGCCCTAGTCATGGGTGTGATAGGGGCCGTGTCAGTACTGTGCATGAGTTGATCAGGAGATTTGACGGCAGAGCTGACATCGGAGATGTACACGTAGCGGTGACGGGCATGACAGTTTGTCACGGGCGTATAGGGGGGCGTGACAGGACAGCTGGGTGGAGGAAATCAATTTGAACTTTGCTGCCTGGAGGCGTCGAATGCCGACATTGACACGGGCGTGTCGGTCTCGAACACGGGCGTGCCATTCTCAGTTTGATGAAGGTCGAACGTCGAGCTGGGAATTGAGTTCGACGATCATCGAGTGCATGAAACGGGCGTGTCGGTCTTTGTTACGGGCATGTCAGCATGTTTCTTCAGCAAAAAACCTATTTTGATTGAAAAATTCAAAGGAACAAGCCCTATCACGGGCGTGACCTGTGTGACACGGGCATGACCTGTGTGACACGGGCGTGACCTATGAAAATTTCACAAAATTTCTAGAAAATTCCTGAAAAACAAATGTAAAGCTTAGGTAGAAATTATTTGCAAAAAGAAAGAAATTATTAAACAAAACAAACTAAAACTATAAAATAATAATAAAATAACTTAAATAAAATTCAAAAATATACGTATATTTACAACTCTTCAAATACCCCCATACTTAAGATTTTGCTATTTTAGAGCAAAAGTTGGAGATGAACTTGTAAGGAATTAAAAAGAATCCTAAATTTAACTACCGCTTAAATATATTATAAGAAAGATCAAAATAAATTTCCGGGGTTTCGGAAATAAATCCTAAATTATGAAAATGTTTCAAACAGAGGATCCGTTTTAAAAAATACTTCTAAACGAGAAAGAAAGAAAGCAAAAATTATTTTTGTTAGTTTAACAAAGATAAATTGGAGTTACATAAAAAACTTTAGCTAAAAAGAAATTTTAAGGAAATAATTCAGTTTAAATATTATGCTCTCAAAAAGTTTTGAATTAATTATAGAATTGTTGAAAATAGGATATTTTGTTTGGCGGTTTATGAAGAGGCTTTGACTTTGAGGCGAGGTAAATTTTTTTCTCGAACCTCCAGTTTTTTTTTCTTTTTGGATTATTAGGAAAATGAAATCTAATTTTCCTAATATAATTTTTTTTCTTTTTTCATTAAAATAATTAACCCAATGTATATGTGTAGGAGTAATGAATTTTATCCTCTTACTCCGTAACATATAATCTTTTTAAAATATTGGGTGCTTATGTTTATGGAATGGAATCTTATTTCCATTGACATAAGATCCGGGTGAAAGGGAAAATCATACTAATTAAGGCATGAAAAAAAGTGGAATAGTTTTATTTTTCAAAAAAAAACTAGATTTTAATAAAAAAAATTGAGAGCAACTTTTTAAATTTGACCGTTCCTACGTTTCTAAGAGCATAAGTAGAAATAATATAAAATCTATAAATGTTATTTTCTTACATAAAAACGTGCTTTTATTCAAAAAAAAATCAGAAGTGAAATGAGAAAAACAGGTTCCATATAATTAGAAAGAGACATAAAAAATTCTTTAAAATCTTAACACAATAAATCAAAATCTATCGAGCTACAATTAATAAACGAATAGTAAATAAAACATTAATTAAAATTCGCTTATAAATAAACTCGAAACGATTATTTTGGAGAGCAAAGAGGTTAAGAAATGAGGTATACGAATTATTTAATTCAAAATAAATTTTTTGATTTTTTTGAGTTTTTCCAAATTTTTTTGATATTTTGGGGTTATTTTCAATTTTTTGGAACTTTTTAAAGGTTGTGCTAATTAATTTTTTTATTTTTATTTTTTTGTGAGTTATACAATTTTTTTTTTGAATTTTTGATTTACAAAAATATTTACCAGAAGAGAGAGAAATTTTATACGAGATAGGAAAGCGAAGGAGAAAGAGACGAGAATATTTACACAAAATATAAAAAAAAAATTGGTTGCCGCGAGGCCAACTCGTTTTGTGGTTGGTTCGATGAGCCTAATCTCGCGAACCGAGTTTAGAGAAAAACGAAGTTTTAAAAGAAAGGAAACTTCAAATTTTTTTTTGATTTTGGTGTTTTATATATATTGTTTTCTATTTTAGACTGATGAACATTTTTTTTGAGTGTTGATTTTTAATTTTTTTTAATTTTGGTGTTTTATAACGGTACAAATTTAAAGTAGCAGAAAACAGGAAAACACCCCTCATACTTAAGTCCAACATTGTCCCCAATGTTACACGAAGTACGCGGGACAAAATTAATTCTAAGCAGTTATTTACAAAAATAAAAAAACAGGGGTTAAAGAAGGTTCCATGAAAACTCATTCGAGGAGGCCCGTTAAGTTAAACCTTCAAAAGTTTGAAATAGCAAAAATATAACAGAAAAAATGAAAAAGATAAATTCGGCGAAAATTGTACGGGTAATAGGAGGCATGTGAGTGTGACTCTTAAGTTAACGTCTTAGCTATATGAGTGTGGCAGATAAGTATTCCCCTACCGCTCATAATAGTGAAGCGCACCGAAGAGACAAAATAAATATAGTTTTTTTTTTGTTTTTAGTGTTTTTAGTAGGTTTTTTTTAGTTTTTTATTTTTAGATTTTTAAGTTTTTATTTTTGGAAATAAAAAAATAAGAAAATAAAAATAAGATAAAGGAATAAGGAAAAATATGAAAGATATATATACTTTTTTAAAATTTTGAATTTTTGATGAAAATAAGATAAAAATTCTCATCTCTTCTTTTTAAATTTTTAAGTTTTTAAATTTTTTAGTTTAATAAGTTTGTAAGTTTTTTAGTTTTTGATTTTTTGGATTTTTAAGTTTTAAAGTTTTTTTTTAATTATTTTTAATGTTTAAACTTTTTGATTTTTTATATATATTTTTATTTTTAAGTATTTATTATTATTATTATTATTGATATTATTATTTTTATTAAATATATTTCTTTTGGTTGGCCAAATTTTTTTTTGTTTTATATAAATAGAAATAAAAGGTAAAATTAATAGTTTTTAGGAATTCAAAATAGTAATTTGAAAATTTCCCCGGCAACGGCGCAAAAAACTTGATGCGCGCCGCGAGCGCTTCTTTTTTATTTATTTTTAGAGGATGAAAGAAGAGAAGAGAGTTTAAGTATTTATTTAAAAGATATAAGAGAGCAGAGCTCGCAGGAGATTTTCGTTTTGAACGAAAGGAGGCAAGTGCACCTATCGCGAGTAGTACATAATATTCCCTGTAGGGAATATCAGGGTTGTATTGTTCTCGGGGTCGATTTACCTATTTCTACTCTTTCCCTGAAAGGACTATTATTTTACCGATAATATTTATATTGGTTTATATTAAAAAAAGAAATATATATAAAGTGCAGAAAATGAAAGTAAAAAAATAAAGCAGGAAGCCGATGAATAAATAGCGCGATGAATATCGAAAAGAATTCAAACAAAAATTAACTTTTAATAAAAAGAGATCATAAATTTTAAATTAATTAAGGCGGAGACTTGGCCGTTGAGGTCCATAAAAATGAGCTCACTTATCTCTAGGACTATTGCTCACCTGAACTCTAAGACTATTTGACCGATCATTAGACTGACGAAGGATTCCTCTTATCGCCCGCATTACGCTAAAAAACCCGCTATTGGGTGGGGAACCCAATCCGGTTGAGTTACGCGCCTCTTCTCTCGATGGTATGTGCAGAACTTTCTTTACCCAAGGGTGATGGGTCCGTACACACGGCCTCTCGGCAAACTAGAGTATGGACAACGGAAATAGAGCCCACGCATCGATTATGTGGTCCTACGCGTCGTTAACCCGGGGCAAACCTTAAGTACTTTAATTAAGCGAAAAATATGACCTTTAATTATTTAAACCGATTTTATCTGTCCCAATGCTCTTCGATATTGAGGGCTAAGAGTGGTTAGCCACTCATCAGAATTGGGACTGCTAAAGCTAGAAAGCGGAAAATGAAGGCAGAAAAAGAAAGCAGTAATTGAAAGGTGTTAAGAAAGCAGTAAAGAAAGCAGTAAATTGCAAATCCCGACTCAAATGAGTGGGCGGGAGAAGAAAGCGATAAATGACAAGTCCCGACTCAAACGAGTGGGCAGGAGAAGAAAGCGAGCCCTACTCAAATGTGTAGGAGGAAATAAATGCACCAACACACGCACTCTACAGAAATGAAAACAATGCGCCATTTAACTCATAACAAGTAGGAGGAAAATGAAAACACAAAACAATGCGCCATTTAACTCATAACGAGTAGGCGGAAATAAATGCGCACACGCACACACTCTGTAGAAATTGAAAGAAAGCTATAAAATCTAACTCATACACGCAAGCACAAATACAAAAATATGAAAAACTAAGATGTTGAAAAATTAAAACGATTGGATTTCTACCGCTACAATGCGGTAGAAATGCATAAAAAGACAAAATAAAAGTTAAACGGACAAAAACTTTTGAAAATAAAATGGAAAGCGAAGATGGCGGAAAATTTAAATGAAAACTTTCATTTTTAGGTTTTTATAAAAGAGCAAAAAAGGTGAAAATAAATCTAAAAAAGACAGAAAGTTTTACATTCCTAAAAATCCTAAGTTAAAGAAAATAAAAATAACACTTTTAAAAACTCTTCTATAAATTCATAAGGATGAAAACGAAGATAAAAAGAGAATGTTAAACCTAAACATATGCGGTGCATGAAAAGAAAACGGGCTGTATAACGGCTAGAAAATGCGATAAAATCCTAAGTCTAGACTAAGTTATCAAAGCTATAAAATGAAAGCATAAAAACATAAAAGGCACAAAAAAGGTAACGAAAAATTACTTTGGGTAGGCGCATTCAAATGGTTTTTTCATACTACGCAAAGAGGAGAAAATTACAAATTTTAATAAAATGATAAGTGATTACAATAAAGATAAAGCAAGAAATCTAATACAAACTAAGAGAGAGAGAGGGGGGGGGGAAATTCCCTTACATAGTATGAGAAGCAAAATGTGCAGCACCTACCCTAACCAAAGTGGTCAAAAAAGTGGACAAGAGAGCTTACTGATAGCTCTTATTTATAGGAAAATTTTCGGGCGTGACACGCTCTAGTTACAGGCGTGACAAAGGGCGTGTCAGTACTGTGCATGAGTTGATCCGACAATTTGACGGCAGAGCTGACTTCAAGGATATACACGTGGCAGTTACGGGCGTGACATGTGTGTCACGGGCATGTAGGGGGGCGTGACTGAACAACTGGGTGGAGGAAATTAATTTGAAATTTGCTGTCTGGAGGCGTCGACTGCCGACATTGACACGGGGGTGTCGGTCTCGAACACGGGCGTATCATGCTCGGTTTGATGAAGGCCAAACGTCGAGCTGGGAATTGAGGTCGACGATCGTCGAGGGCGTGACACGGGCGTGTTGGGCTTCGTCACGGGCGTGTCAGTATGTTTCTTTAGCAGAAAACCTGTTTTGAGTGAAAAATTCAAAGGAACAAGCCCTGCCACCGGCGTGACCTGTGTGACACGGGCGTGATCTATGAAAATTTCACAAAATTTCTGGAAAATTCCAGAAAAATCAAAGTAAAGCTTAGTTAGAAATTCTTTGCAAAAAGAAACAAATTATTAAAAAAAATAAACTAAAAACTATGAAATAATAATAAAACAACTAAAATAAAATACAAAAATATGCATATATTTACAACTCATCAGCTGTGTCATCAGTTTTTCTCGTTATGATGTCTCTAGAACCAGACTTCCTCGGGATCGAGTCAAATGCCCAGGGACACGCCCAAGGAGGGCGTGTCAGGTCATTTTTTGCCGAAATCTCCGGAAACCTACAAATAAAATAAGAAAATATTAGCGGAAATAATATATATAAGGAAGTAAATATATAAGCTTACAAGACAAGATTTGCACATTAAAAGCCATAAAATAACCTAATAGTTCAGACTAAAAAACGTAGTATCAAATTCTTCCGTGCTTAAGCTTTGCTTGTCCCCAAGCAAAGATATAAAATCTAGATAATCATAAAAAAGTGACTAATCAGAACGTTCTAATTATGCCTACACAAGTACTATGCGAAATTCTTAGTAGGGAGATGGGGAAACATAAACCTAAAAAAATTATTTAAACATGGTTTACAATTTATAAGCTTTACTAACAAAAATAAATCATCCAAAATTTAACAAGTTTTTTTTTAAATAGATTTAAGCAAAGCAACAAAATGGAAAATGCAATAAGTAGTTACAAGATCCAAGCAACACATTATAACTATATCAATTAAATAACAAAAATCTAATTTTAAATCCAAAACTATTACTTATTCACTTTTCTTCTTTACTTAGCTAATAAATAAAATTCAAAAGCATGAATCAAAAAGACTTATTAGGATCGAAATGTTTGGTTTAAAATTATGATTAGGAGTGGAATTCAAAGATAAACAAGGAGTCTTAAAAATCACACTAAACCAAAACAACGAGTTTCAAAAATTTTATGAATAAAATATTTTTCTTTCTTTTTCTTTTCCATTTTTTTCTTTTCAAAACAAAGGCCATAATTAAAAATTTTTCTTTTCATTTTGAGATTGGCCAAACAAAAGTAAACACTTTTTTTGAGCATACGTTTTCAATAACTTCTCCAAAAATATCATAAAATAACTTATCATAATCATTAAATTTTTTAATGAAACTCAAAAAGGTTCGTGTGATTAGATAGGTTGGAAAATTTGGCTTTAGTTAAAATAAAATGATAAGTGGAGCTATCAATTGAAATTGGAAAAAGGCTCAAAAGCGGCTAAAGAGGGGTAAACATTTTTAGGTTGGAAAGAAGGTTCAAACGAAAACAAAAATGACCTAAATCATTTTCATGCTTTTAAATTTATCTAAAGCATAGTTTTGAAAATTTTCAAAAAGCAAGTCCTAAATAATAAAAGAAGATTAATGAAGTTATCTTGAAAAAAAAAATAGGCGAGTTGGATCGTTCATATCTACTATGCTAATCAAAAGTAGACATTACAAAAATTATCCAAAAATTAAAAGGAAAATAGTGGAAGAAATATTTTTAAGAAAATTAAGAAAATAAAGAACACAAACCAAAATAAAAATGCGAGTTTTTAGAAAAAATGTTTCATATTAACATGATACCGTGAATAAGAAACACGACATGACCAACATTTTACTTGTGAAACATAATTAAAAAGAATGATTTGAAATATTATAGTTAGCTAAATCATTTTTATGGGTTTTTGAGAAAAACAAAACAAAAGCAACCGGTACTATTGAAATACCAAAAACCGTCTAAACTATTAAAGTAAAAACAAATAGTAAATATTTTTTATATTTTGAAATATTCTCTTTTTTTGGATTTTGAAATAATTTCTATTTTTTGATTTTAAGATATAAAAATAAAATAAAATAAGAGAAGGAGAAAATCCTCCCCCAAACTAAAAATAGACATTGTCTTCAATGGAGAAAGGAGGGTAGAGGGAGAGAAATTAAAACAGAAATGAAAGTACATAATTGAAAAATATGTACTTCCCCGGATTTATGTGTTGCGAAAGTTGAGTGATGCCGCTCCCCCATGCTTGTGCTTTGGATCTTCATTAAATGTCTTCTTTTGACTTTATGATGGATTCAACAGCATTGGAGAAAGCGATCGCAGAAGCTTCTTCTTGTCGGAGTCGTTCGGGGCAAAAATTATAAAATAAAGAAAACAAAAAAAAAACTTGGGTTGCCTCGCAAGATCGCCCTTATTTTAAAACAATGCAACAAAATAATTTGTCCAAAAATAATAAAAAAAAGTTTTAACAAAAATAAATTGGCTTAAGTTACAGTTCGTGCAGAAGAAACTTAACAATGTTCGGACTGACATCATCATCACCCGAAAAATAGAGTTTAAGATGCTGCCCATTCACTTTGAAATTACCCTTATCAGGGTGTGAAATTAAAACAGTACTATCTGGAAAAACTTGTTTAACAGAAAACGGCCCAGACCAACGAGACTTGAACTTTCCAAGAAATAAACGTAAACGAGAATTATAAAGAAGAACTTGGTCACCTGGCTTGAAGGTTTTTGGGTTCCTTAAGTGCTTGTCGGGATAACATTTCGTCCATTCTTTATAAAATTTCTTCTTTTCGTAAGCATAAGTGCGCCGCTCATCGAGTTCGTTAAGTTGAAATTTTTTAAGGTCCCCGACAGAGTGGGGATCGAAATTTAAAAATCGCAAGGCCCAAAAAGCACGTTGTTTTAATTCTACAAGAAAATGTCATGATTTTCCATAAACCAACCGATACGGCATGCATCCGATGGTGGTTTTGTACGTTGTTCGGTAGGCCCAAAGAGAATCATTTTATTTAGCTGACCAGTCTTTCATAGAGGTGGAAATAGACTTTTCTAATATTCTTTTTATCTCTTTATTCATTACTTCGACTTGTCCGTTAATTTGGGGGTGATCCGTAGTTGGAAGCTTATGTGTGACGACGTATTTAATAAGGATTTTCGAAAACTACGCGTTACAAAAACGAGAACCCCCTCGCAAACGATGGCTCGCGGCATACTGAATCGGGAAAATAATTTTTCAAAAATGTAATTTCGACTCGGACGTAATTAGTAGGAAGAGCTTGGGCTTCAGCCCAATGTGAAAAATAATCTACGATAACTAAAATATACTTATTCCCGAAGCTAGAAGGAAGAGGGCCAACCAAATCAATTCCCCAGAGGTCAAAAATTTCGCACTCGGGGAAATAATTTTACGGCATTTCATTTTTATTGGAAATATTTCCTGACCGTTGGCAACTATCACACCTACTCACAAAGACTCGCTCGTCTTTAAACAGGCTAGGCCAATAAAAACCTGGCCAAAGCAGTTTCTAGGCGGTGCGAGCAGCTTGATAGTGACAACCAGTCGGTCCTTCGTGTAAATGTTTTTAAATATCTAAACCTTCTTCAAAAGAGATACATCTCCTTATCACTTGGTCCGCACAGACTCTTAAAAGATGCGAGTCCTCACAAAAATAGTTCTTCAACTAAGAAAAAAATTTTTTTCTTTTGCTGAGAGGAAAACTCTTTTGAGAGTAAACGAGCCACTAAATAATTGGCTATGTGTGCAAATAAAGGAGAAGTAGAAGTGTAAATTGAAACCTGCTTTTCATCGGGAAAATAATCATTAAAAGATTTTTCATCTAAATTTTCTATATACGGATTATCTAATCGTGAGAGATGGTCGGCAGCCAAATTCTCAGATACTCGCTTATCACGGAATTCTAAGTCAAACTCCTGGATGAGTAAGACCTAGCGAATCAGGCATGGCTTGGAATCCGACTTAGAAAGAAGATATTTGGGTCCGAGTGGTCCGTAAAAATGATAATTTTTGAAAGCGTAATATATGAACGAAATTTATCAAAAGTGAACACTACAGCTAGGAGATCCTTCTCGGTTATGGTGTAATTCTCTTGTGCTGATGTAAGCGTTTTACTTGCATAATAGATGGGGTGAATGTTTTTAGAAATTCGTTTTCCTAGTACAGCTCCCACCACGAAACTACTCGCATCACACAAAATTTCAAAGGGAAGGTCCCACACCGGAGCTATCATAATGGGGGCGTTAATTAACTTTTCTTTAATTAATTCAAAGGCAGACAGACAAACATCATCACAAATAAATGGGGCATCTTTTTTCTAAGAGCTGTGTAAGAGGTTTGGTTATTTTGGAGAAGTCTTTTATGAAGCGGCAGTAAAATCTAGGGTGACCTAGGAAACTTCTTATAGCTTTGACGTTTATATGCGGTGACAACTTCTTATTAACTTCTATCTTAGCTATATCTACTTAAATTCCATTCGAAGAAATTTTATGACCCAAAACTAACCCTTCCCTCACCATAAAATTTCATTTTCCCAATTTAGGGTAAGGTTAGTTTCTTCGCATCTTTCTAGACTTTTTCTAGATTTTCTAAACAACTATCAAAGGCATCGCCGAATATGGAGAAATGATCCATAAATACCTCGATAATGCTTTCTACGTACTTGTAGAAGATAGCGAGCATACATCGTTGGAATGTAGTTGGTGCATTGCACAATCCAAACAGCATTCTTTGGTAGACGATGGTGCCAAAGGGACAAGTAAACGTAGTTTTATCCTTGTCCTCAGGAGAGATGGGTGATGGCGCGTCCCCCCCGCCACTCATCGATGATGAAGACCCGGCTGCCGAGGCGCTGCAACATAAAGATATGCGGCGTCGTGACGATGATGGAAGCCCGCGTTATAATCTCCGCCCGCGGCGTGACAAGGCCGCCAAGAAATATTGAACTTTTAATTCATGCACTTTTATTTTATATTAATAAATATAAAATTATTTCATGTTTGATGATAATTTTATATTTATTATAATGGTTGTATTTTAATTTTAGAACTCTTTATTTGATTTTGGTATGTACTTAACCATACGGATGGATGAGATTTCATCTCCATCATGGATGGTTAAGATGTTTTTGTAACTCCTATTTAAGGAGGTCTTTATGAAGGAATGAGGAGATGAAAAATATCAAACCCTAACCCTTCCTAACTTGGAAATTTCGGCCATAGGAGTTCCCCCTTGCCTCCCCTCTTGGTGTGACTCCAAGGCCGCCGCCTCCCTCCATCCTCTTCGGTGCGACTCCGGCGAGACTTCCGTGGTGTGACTCCAAGGAAGAAGGGTTGCTTCTCCGTTCGGTGCGACGCCGGCGGAATCGTGGAGAGAGAGATTCTCCCACAAATCTATCTTGAGTGCATGCTTGATCTTGGTTGGGTAATCTCTTTCCTCTCTAGTGATTCTTCTAAGCGTTTGTGGAGGTTTTGTCGAATCGTTTTATCCGTGATCTTAATTTTTCGCGCTTGCAAAAATCTGAACTAAAAGTGTTGTTATTAAACCTCTTGCTAACCGGATTGGAACGATCCATGCCATGTTAACAAGGGAGTTAATCACCACTAAATCTTTCGTCGCCGCTTGAAGTTTATCACCGCTCCGCGAATATTGCCGCTGCGTTTTGCTAAAATCATTTGATGGAATAGATGCTTGTGTAGGTGCGGTGAGTTGTGTGCTTGTTGGAGAGGTAGGTCCTAAGGACGTGGTATCGAGTCCGCTAAACGGTGAGATGTGTGCTTGTTGGAGCTAGGTCCTAAGGACGTGGTATCGAGTCCCGAATCTTTGGGAGCCAACCGACCCCTTTTCGTTCGCTTTTGGTCGGAGCCCTCTCTTTCTTTATTTCTATGTTGCGTTGTCGCGGTGACCCCTACATCAATTTGGTATCAGAGGGAGGTTTGTTTCAACTTCCACGTTGCAAACATCCTCGCTGCGATCTTTGTTGGTCGATCCGGTCGTTAGAGAAAATCTGAAATTTTCGGATTGGTGTGCGTTTAGTAAAAAATCCTAAATTTTAAAAACTTGTCCAAAAAATCTGAAAAAAATTCTGTAGCTTCCTGCACTTATTTCCAGCAACTTTAAAACTGAAACTTTTTCGATTCGTCCTCGTTAGGTCAGCCTAAAAATTGGAAACGTCGTAATTCTCTCTAGGTGGTCTGCAAATAGCGGGCTAACATTCTCAGTTTTTGTCGAAAAATTCAGAAAAAAAAAATTCTGAATATCCTACCCTTTAGTGTCATCCCTAAATCTAATTTCTGTCAAATTTTAGGGTCGTTTAAGTCCTTAGTTTTGCCCGCACTCGCATGCGCACTAGACTAGGCACAGAGTACACATTACCTTCAACATCTGGGATGGATGCGAATCAGCACAATGATCCCAACACCGAGGCCATAGCAGGTCTACGTACGGAGATGACTGAGCTTAGGACGATGTTAGAACAAATTTTACGGAATCAAGGTGGTCCACCGCCACCACCCGGTGACGTTGAAAGGCCCAACCGGCACCAACCGGTCACTGATTCGGATTCTGATGAGGGCTAACCCCGAGTGCCCCCTCGTGAACGCCGCCCCGAGCGTGGCTTCGAAATCACTAGAGCCATCAAGATTGATGCCCCCACCTTCGATGGCATGGGAGACCCCCAAGTCTTCCTTAGCTGGGTAGTTGATATGGAATGTTACTACCAGTGGCACAATCTCACGGACATCCAAAAGGTCCAAGTTGCCCGCATGAAGTTGACTGATCGTGCGAAAACCTTTTGGCTGAATGAGGAAAGGAGGTTGGGAGCCGGAGAGGGAATCCCACCTATCGGATGGGCGGTGATGAAAAATTTGCTCACCGACCAATACGTTCCCGCTTACCACCGAACACAGATGTTCGATGAACTAGCCACCCTGCGGCAAGGTTCAAAGTCAGTAGCCGAGTATATGGGAGATTTGAAAGACCGAATGGTGCGTTGCGAACTTAGGGAACCCCCGGAGGTCACATTATCTAGGTTTCGTAAGGGGCTTCAACCCGATATCCAGCGGAAGCTCTTGCGCTATGGGCACACAGATCTGAATGCCACCTTCAATGCCGCCCTAGACATTGAAAAACATTTAGCCGCCAAGGCTCACTCCCGTACTTCCTACACGAAGACTAAGACCAATGTTGGAGCGTCTTCTTCCACCTATCCGGACAAGGGAAGGTCGAGAACCACCGAGTCTAAGTCCGTCGTGATCACCGCTAGGAACACTAGAAACCCCACGAGTGAGCGAGTGCCCATTGGGAAGGTTAGCAAGGCCAATACCACGTGCTATTCTTGCGGTGTTCAAGGCCACTATGCCTTTGAATGCCCAACTAAGACTAAGGCCGTTGCCCTCTTAGATATGGCAGCTGATTCTACGGATTACGTCTACGAGGCCGCCGAGGAGAGCGACCCGGAAGGGGTTCCAAGCGATATGGAAGACGATCACCACCTCATGGTGATGCGATGTATTCTGACCACTCCACGTCCGCTAGATGACTGGAGGAGGACGAGTATATTCTCCCTGATCTTTAAGAGTGGTGAAAAGTTGTGCAAACTCATTATAGATAGCGGTAGGTGTGTGAATGTCATCTCTGAGAACGCCGTGACACGTATGAATCTGACCACGGAACCACACCCAACACCCTACCAGGTAGCTTGGATTAGCAAGGTTACTGTCCCCGTTAGCAAGCGTTGCCTGGTTCCCCTTACCTTCAAATCTTACACGGATGAGGTCTGGTGTGACGTCCTCCCCATGGACGCGTGCCACGTGTTATTAGGCCGCCCTTGGCTTTATGACCGTGACGTCACACATTTCGGTCGAGCCAATACATATGTGTTCAAATTCAACGGCAAGACCATCACCCTGAGACCGACCGCTCCAAAGGAGCCAGTAGTTATGGCTAAGGACACCATCGTTCCGGTAGAGAGAAAGGCGTTGAGCCTAGTTGGTAAGAGAGAGTTTGTGAGAGATCCCTTTCTGGACGGAGTTATGTATGCGTTAGTTCTTATGAGTTCGAAGGGTGATTCGGAAACGTTGAGAGAGCTTCCTAGAGCGTTACGAGTGCTTCTGGACGAGTACAAAGATGTGTACCCAGAAGAGCTGCCTTCGGTGTTACCTCCACTGAGGAACATACAGCATGCGATAGACCTCATCCCAGGTTCATCCTTACCGAACCAACCCCACTATAGGCTTCATCCCGCGGCCCACAAAGAGCTACAGACTCAGATCGAGGATTTGATGAACAAAGGATTCATCAGGCCTAGCATGAGCCCTTGTGCGGTGCCAGCCCTTTTGGCCCCCAAAAAGGATGGTACGTGGCGGATGTGTGTTGATAGCCGCGCTATCAACAAGATCACCATAAAGTACCGATTTCCCATACCACGCCTAGATGACCTCCTAGATGTCTTGGCTGGCGCCACCATATTTTCTAAGCTAGATTTACGAAGCGGCTATCACCAGATAAGGATCCGCGAGGGAGATGAGTGGAAGACGGCGTTCAAATCCAAGGACGGGTTGTACAAGTGGCTTGTGATGCCCTTTGGGCTATCCAATGCCCCTAGCACCTTCTCCCGCATGATGACACACGTCTTTCAGCCATTCATGGGAAAGTTTGTGGTGGTTTACTTTGATGATATCTTAGTATATAGCACCACCACGATCGAGCACATCACCCACCTAAGAGAGGTTCTTTCCACCCTTCGGAAGGAAACTTTATTTCTTAATCTCAAGAAATGCACGTTCCATGTTACAGAAGTAGAGTTCTTAGGATACATTGTTGGAGCGGAGGGCATTAGAGTTGACCCTAGCAAGGTCAAGGTCATTGAGGACTGGCCCGAGCCGACCACGATACGTGAGGTAAGAAGCTTCCATGGGTTGGCCACTTTCTACCGCCGCTTCATCAAAGACTTTAGTAGCATTATGGCCCCCATTAGTGACTGCATGAGAAAGGGTGAGTTTACTTGGACGAAGTCCGCCACCTTCGCTTTCCAACGCATCAAAAAGCTTATGACGGAGGCACCTGTCCTACGTCTACCAGACTTCTCCAAAGTCTTCGAGCTTACTTGTGACGCTTCGGGCGTGGGAATAGGAGGTGTCCTGAGTCAGGAGGGGCACCCTGTGAGTTTCTTTAGTGAAAAGTTGGCGGGCGCTAAATTAAATTATTCCAACTACGATAGGGAATTCTATGCAGTTATTAGATGCTTGCACCACTGGAGGCATTATCTCCTCTCTAAGGAGTTCGTGATCCTCTCCGATCATGAAGCGTTACGATTTATTAATGGCCAACACAAAATCAGCCCGCGTCACGCCAAGTGGGTATCCTTCCTACAGGGTTATACGTTTAATCTCAAGCACCTCAAGGGAGCGGACAATCGGGTTGCGGACGCTCTTAGTCGCCTAGCCCTTTTAGTCACCACTATGGAGGTTAACGTTGTTGGGTTCGAGCGCATCAAGGATGAGTACGCCACATGTCCGGATTTTCAGGATTCTTATCTCTCAGCCCAGGATAGTTCCCCCACCACTATTACCGCGTTCGTTATTAGGGATGGTTACCTATTTAGGCACGGGAAGTTGTGTATCCCGCAGTCCTCCTTACGTCTCCATATCATCTGGGAACTGCATAGTGGCGGGTTGAGTGGCCATTTCGGTAGAGATAAGACTATCACTCTGGTTGAGGAAAAGTTTTATTGGCCAAAGTTAAAGGCAATGGTAGGGCGAGTAGTGAGTAGTTGCCGTGCTTGCCAAGTCTCTAAGGGTACCAAAACCAACGTAGGGCTATATACACCGTTGCCTATTCCGTCCACACCTTGGGAGGACGTGAGCATGGACTTTGTCTTAGGCTTACCCATCACTTTTCGTCGTCACGACTCCATCTTCGTAGTTGTGGATAGGTTCTCCAAAATGGCATATTTTATACCGTGTACTAGAACCAACGACGCGTCTCATATTGCAAAGCTATATTTTAAGGAAGTCGTTAGTCACCGGGGAGTGCCGAAGACAATAGTCTCGGATAGGGATGTTAAGTATACGAGCTATTTCTGGAAGACACTTTGGACCCTAATGGGTACCAAGCTATTGTTTTCCTCCGCCTATCATCCTCAAACCGATGGGCAAACTGAGGTGGTGAACCGGAGTCTAGGAAACCTTCTTAGATGCCTCGTGAGTGATCATAAAGGCACATGGGATCTTCTTCTTCCCCACGCTCAGCTAGCCTACAACAATTCCAAAAATCGGTCCACTGGTCTGTCACCTAATGAGATTGTCCACGGATACAAGGCCCCTGTGCCTCTTGACTTGGTTCCCTTGCCCCCAACATACAAGGCAAGTCACTTTGCACAATCCTTTGCCCAACATATTCACGACCTTCATGCACGTATACGAGCTACCTTGACTGCTCAGTATGATTCTTATCAGGCACACGCCAATACACACCGGAGAGCGTCACACTTCAAGGTTGGCGATTTGGTTTTAGTCCGATTAGTTCCCGAGCGTTTGCCATCTGGCACCGTTAAAAAGTTAGCACCTAAGCGCGCCGGCCCTTTTCGGATTATCAAGAAAATAGGTGACAACGCTTTTATTTTAGACTTGCCTGCCGAATGGGGAATCTCCCCTGTTTTTAACGTCTCGGATTTAACGATGTTCGTATCGCCTCCACATGAGTTGAGTTCCTTGCCGTTTTCTTCTTCCACCAAATCTTCTAATGGGTTGGGGAGTGGTAGTACGGATGACCTCTCTCTGTCGGTTCCCACTGGCATTTCATCGGATGGTAAGTTGCATACTTTTATTCCTACTGCTGATATGTTCCCCAGGTTTCCGAAGACTTTCCTCACTCCGGCCATGATACTTGCTGCGGAGCCACTTACTACCTCGGAGGGTGCTACTTACCGCTTCCTCATCCGTTGGCGCGATCGCCCTCCTTCTGACGATTCCTGGATCCTCGCGACGGAGCTTCAACGACTGGATGCTGCTCTTCTCCACCGCTACCTCTCGGACCACGCATCGGAGATGCTTGATTTTGAGTGGGGGAGGATTGATGGCGCGTCCCCCCCGCCACTCATCGATGATGAAGACCCGGCTGCCGAGGCGCTGCAACATAAAGATCTGCGGCGTCGTGACGATGATGGAAGCCCGCGTTATAATCTCCGCCCGCGGCGTGACAAGGCCGCCAAGAAATATTGAACTTTTAATTCATGCACTTTTATTTTATATTAATAAATATAAAATTATTTCATGTTTGATGATAATTTTATATTTATTATAATGGTTGTATTTTAATTTTAGAACTCTTTATTTGATTTTGGTGTGTACTTAACCATACGGATGGATGAGATTTCATCTCCATCATGGATGGTTAAGATGTTTTTGTAACTCCTATTTAAGGAGGTCTTTATGAAGGAATGAGGAGATGAAAAATATCAAACCCTAACCCTTCCTAACTTGGAAATTTCGGCCATAGGAGTTCCTCCTTGCCTCCCCTCTTGGTGTGACTCCAAGGCCGCCGCCTCCCTCCATCCTCTTCGGTGCAACTCCGGCGAGACTTCCGTGGTGTGACTCCAAGGAAGAAGGGTTGCTTCTCCGTTCGGTGCGACGCCGGCGGAACCGTGGAGAGAGAGATTCTCCCACAAATCTATCTTGAGTGCATGCTTGATCTTGGTTGGGTAATCTCTTTCCTCTCTAGTGATTCTTCTAAGCGTTTGTGGAGGTTTTGTCGAATCGTTTTATCCGTGATCTTAATTTTTCGCGCTTGCAAAAATCTGAACTAAAAGTGTTGTTATTAAACCTCTTGCTAACCGGATTGGAACGATCCATGCCATGTTAACAAGGGAGTTAATCACCACTAAATCTTTCGTCGCCGCTTGAAGTTTATCACCGCTCCGCTAATATTGCCGCTGCGTTTTGCTAAAATCATTTGATGGAATAGATGCTTGTGTAGGTGCGGTGAGTTGTGTGCTTGTTGGAGAGGTAGGTCCTAAGGACGTGGTATCGAGTCCGCTAAACGGTGAGATGTGTGCTTGTTGGAGCTAGGTCCTAAGGACGTGGTATCGAGTCCCGAATCTTTGGGAGCCAACCGACCCCTTTTCGTTCGCTTTTGGTCGGAGCCCTCTCTTTCTTTATTTCTATGTTGCGTTGTCGCGGTGACCCCTACATCAATGGGAATATTAAAATACCCCGAGAGACCATCAAGAAAATAGTAAAAGCTATGGCTGGATAATCTCTCTAAGATTTGATCGATGAACGACAAGGGGAACTGGTTCTTTCGGGTGGCATCGTTTAACTTACGATTGTCGATATACATATGCCACCCCGTCACCGTCTGTGTCGGGATTAAATCATTATTTTCATTTACAACTACAGTTATCCCTCCCTTTTTCGGCACTACCTGAACATGGCTAACCCACTTACTATGAGATATATGATAGATAATTCCTGCGTCTAAGAGTTTCATAACCTGGCCCTTTACGACTTCTTTAATATTCAGATTTATACGGTGCTGAGGTTGGATTAAATTATATGAATTATCTTCCACTAGGATTTTGTGGGTACAAAAAGATGGGATTATGCCATTAATATAAGAAATCTGCCAAGCAATAGCTCGACAATGCTTACGTAAAACTATAAGGTGTTTGTCATTTTGCACTTAAGATAAGTGGGCCAAAACTATCACTGGCAGTTTGGAATTTTTTTTAAAAAGGCATACTTGAGATGTTCAGGAAGTTCCTTTAATTCTAGGGTAGGGGTTTTTCAAAAGATATTTTGGAATATCTTTGTTTTTCATATATTATGTCTTCGTAGACTATTTTAAACGAAAAATTTAAAGGGTGGGGCTTGTAGCCATGAAGGTTTCTTGTACAATTTCATTAGGAAGAACTGAGGAAGAACAAAATTAAGAAAAATCATCATCAGAAATGTTGTAGGAAGATTCATCTCTTAAGGTATCTACGAAGAAACAGGAGTCATCATTCTCCAAGGTATTTTTCATCGAAGGGGTGATAGAGAAGGTTACTTCATCGTCGACTACTCGAAGGAAGAGTTTACCATTACTTACGTCAATGATAGCTTGGGAGGTGGCAAGGAAAGGTCGGCAAAGGCTCAAGGTAACCTCGACGTCTTCTTCGGTGTCCAATTTGACAAAATCCATCGGGAAGAAGAATTTGTCGACTTTGACTAAGACATCCTCCACTATTCCTAATGGTTACTTAACTGATCTATTAGTGAGCTGGATACTAATGAATGTGGGGTTGACGCTACCAATTCCTAACTTCTTGAACAATGAGAAGGGCATCAGGTTCAAACTCGCACCCAAGTCGGCTAATTCTTGCTTGACAAAAAGATCACCAAAGACACACGGAATAAAAAAAACTACACGGATCACTGATATTCTTTGGCAAACCATTTGTCAAGACCTCAGAGCACTCGGAATTTTGCTTGACATGCGAAAAGTTCTCTAACTTCTTCTTATTCGTCAGAAGGTCCTTAAGATACTTAGCATACTTCGACATCTAGGAAATAGCTTCATGGATGGGTAGGTTTATGTGGATTTTCTTAAACATTTTTAGGAAGCGGGAGTATTGATAATCCTGATGTTGTTTGTTAAGTTCGGAAGGGTATGGTGGAGTTGGATTATTTTTAAAAATGGATGGTGGATCGAGATCTTTTTATAAAATAGAGAGCGGAGTGATAACTTCTTTTTCAGCGGGTGGTGAAACTTTTAAAATGGGAGCGGAGCTTGCCTCATGCTATTCCCTAACCATACCAAAAACTTGCTTCCCACACCGAAGAGTTATAGCTTTAGCTTGCTCTCTCGAGTTGGGCTCGGTATTGGAAGGAAGATACCCTGCGGGTCGCTCAAAAATAATTTTTTTGAGTTGTCCTACTTGATTTTCTAGATTTTTAACGCTTCTGGTTAAGGTTCTTATAGTAGCATCATTTATGGTTATATATTTAGAAAGTAACTCCTCCAAGCTTGTAGGTTTTTGATAGTTTTGAAGAGGTGGAGGTGGTGAAAAAAATCATTTTTTGGTGGCGGGCGCATTGCGTTCGTAGGGTTACTCCACAAAATATTCTTGTGGTTCCGTAAAGCTTTATTATAACTATTCGAAAATGTAAAACTAGGAGCATGAAAATTCGCAGTAGAAATATTATTAAAAGCATTTCTTGGCATATTATAAACATAATCTAATTGTTTGAGAGCAGGAGTTGCAGATTCCCATACCTGAGGGGCAGAGGCAGCAGTCATCTCCATAATTTTTTTAATTAAAATTTCCACTTGCAGATCTAGATGAGAGACATTGTCCACTTTAAATATACCTACATGTTTGTTTGGGCAAGAACTAGGCGCATTCTACTGATATGTGTTCATGGCCATGTCCTCGAAAAGCTCAAGAGCTGCTTCCGGGGTCTTATGATTTAAAATACCACCAGAAGCTGCGTCTATCATTTGCCTGGTATTTTGATTTTTCCCGTTATAAATGTCTGCACTTGTAACAATACAGGTAGCGCGTGATGGGGGCATCATCTTAACAGTTCTTTAAATCTTTCCCAGGTTTCATATAAGGTTTCAGAGTCTATTTGTCCAAAGGCAGAAATATTGTTCTTAAGTTTTGCAGTTTTAGCTGGCGGAAAATACTTTGTCAAAAAATTTTCAGTTAATTGATCCCAAGTGGAGATTCTCCCTCTTGGCAAAGTCACCAACCAATGTTTTGCTTTGGTTCTTAGGGAGAAAGGAAATAATCTTAGACTAATAACATCATTTTTGACACCATTTATCTTAAAGGAGTCATAAATCTCAAGAAAGCTTGCTATATGCGCGTTCAGATCTTCATCTTTGTTGGAGTTAGTAACCAGGCGGTGTGACGGCCTCTCTTGGAAAATTTAAGACCATGCGGTTTGGCGATTTCCCTTCAGCGGTTTGGTTGCTGGGTTGTTGCTGGCTGGAGTCCAAGCGGTCTAGAGGTTTGTCTCAGGCGGTCTTGCAGTCTCCCTTTGCAGCTTCTCTCTCTATGGTGGTAGCCGATAAGTTATCCATTCTCATCTAACCGCGTGACTTGTGTGGTTTGTTTTTTTGTATAGGCCGCTTAGTTTTGTAAACTTCTAGTCCCACATATCTAATTTGTATTCTCTCTTCTCTCATCCATTCTATAAAAGGGAGGCCATACCTTTTTAATAGATATCTTTTTTTGGAAAATAAAATTTTTGTTAATCCACTTCCGACTTGTTTTTAGTTTGTCTTTAACACGGTATCAGAGGACTAGATCTTTTCCGCCTGATTCGGTTTCTCTTCCTTGCCGGCTTATTCCTCTCTGGTTTTCTATTCGCGCGGCTTCTTCTTGTTCTTCATCTTCTTTTCACTTCCCCCTGTGTGTGCGGCCTCCCTATGCGACCTCTATTCTGTTCGCATGACCTGTTGCCTTCCCACAGACTTCTCTCTGTTCGCGCGGTCTTCTCTTCATTCTGTTCTCGCAGGCAGTTTTCTAGCCGCTCGACCTCTTTCCCTGTGCTTGGTTTTGCAGCTTGGTCGTGTCCTCTCTTGCCACTGGTGTCTAACACCGTGACCGCTACAGCTTTTTACTTACAGCGATGATTTCTCCCTATTCATGCGGCTTGTTCCTAATCCCGGAGCTTGTCTCCTAACTGCACGATTTATTCCTGTTATTTTTTCTATTGCTCTGTATGAAGCTTTTGCTGCCACCACGCCTATCGCCAATCTGCCTTAACCTCTTCCTCTTACTCCTTCTGGGAACCTTGGCACTATATCAAAGCTTGTCGGCTCAAAATACCCGTATTGGAGCGTCTCTTTCACCTTTCTCATTCTCTCACAACGCAAATGTCACCTTCTCATTGATTACCCTCCTCCTACCACTTCAACCATATTTGATGACAGGGATGCGAGCGACGCGCTTATGCGTACATGGCTCGCTAATAGCCTCTCTGATGAATGCCTTCCCATCATCTGTCATGATGAGACAGTCAAGGCTGCTTGGTATTGCCTTGCCGCTCCGTACTCCAAGGGGGCTCAAACGTCGCGCATCTATACGTTGTATGCGGACCTCCTTGCTCCTCCTACCTTGTCTCATGCTGCTGTCTACCAACATGTTTAGGCTCTTGGGGCTGTGTTTCTTCAGAATCACCCCTTTTCTGCAGATTTGGCTCAACAACACAAAAACTTCAAGGAGCTTCTAGTTGTGTGTTACCTTCTACGGCTTCTTGATACTTATGTTATGATCCGCCAACAAATTTTGGGTGATGCAAAATCTCCTACATTATATGCCACCACAACCTGCATCGCTGTTGTCACCTATCTTCTTTAGCGCCCTCTTCTACCCGTGCCTCCTCCACCAAAAAAATTTGCTCACCAGACTTAGCAGAGTGGCTCAGGTAGCCGCAATCAATAGTCTAGCGGATGTGCTCCTTCCTGCTACCTTTTCTCTCATTGTGGCTGCACCGGCCATACTGTGGAACTCTGCTGGCTAAAACATCCTCATCTTCGCCCCTCAAGTGACACTTCCACCTCCTCGTCCAAGCCTTTTGCCTCCGTGGTCACCTCATCAGGTAGTGCCCATATAGTGACTCAAGGTAAATGGTTGATCGACTCTAGTGCGACTAATGACATGACGGGCAATCCTTAGTGTTTCTCTCTCCTTGAACAATATGATCGGTTGCCGCCGGTCCTCGTTGCAGACGGTTCTCCCTCCCCGGTTCATGGGTCGGGAGTGGTTCATGTTACTCCGTCTCTTCTCCTAGCAGACACACTATAAGTGCCCAAATTTCTATGCAATTTATTGTTAGTTACCTCTTTATGTAAGCAGCTTCAGTGCTCTGTGACGTTTACTCCGACTTCTTGTTCTTTTCATGATCCGAGCTCCCAATGGATGATTGCTACTGGGACTGAGAGCGGCGGCCTCTAGTTCCTCGAAAAAATTTCCTCCTTGTCCGCCTTCTCCTCTTCTTGTACGGATCTTCTCCAGTGGCATATCTTCCTTGGTCATCCTCCTCCACGACTTCTATATTAGCTTCTGCCCCACCTACCACCTTCCAGTACTCCTATCAACTGTGATTCTTATCAGCTTGGCAAGCATCACCACTCATCCTTCCCGCCGAAGCAAGGTCGGTGTTTTACTGGTCCGTTTGATCTAGTCCAATCAGATGTCTGGGGACCTACTCCTACCCTCACCATTGGTCGGGGTTGATGATTTTTCTAGAAATACTTGGGTGTATCTCTTATGAGATCGCTCTGAACTGTTTGATGTATGGCAATCTTTTTTATCAAATAATTAAAACTCAATTTGGTGTTTTTATTAAAACTTTTCGCTCAAATAATACTAAAAAATATCTGAGTCATGTTTTTAGCTCTTTCTGTGTGCAACATGACATTATTCATCAGACTAGCTGTGTTTATACCTCCCAGCAAAATGGGGTGGCGGAATGCAAAAACCGTCACCTCCTCGAGTTCACTCGCACATTGATGTCCCAGATGCATGTTCCTCGCTCCTATTGGGGCTATGTTGTTCTCCTTGCCTGCTTCCTCATTAACCGTATTCCCTCCACGGTTCTCTACGGCATAACGTCATTCTCCATTCTGTATCCGGGCAAGGAGGCTTTTCCTCACCCTCTTCATATCATTGGGTGCAATTCCTTTGTCCATGCTCTATCTGCCACCCATGATAAGATCTCCCCTCGCACCACCAAGTGTGTCTTTCTGGGATACTCCACCACTCAGAAAGACCTTTATTGCTTTGACCCCATTCTTCATAAAAAATTCATATCCGCTGACGTCACCTTCTTCGAGATTGCCTCCTTATTCTTGGATGACTCCTCCCTGCTTCCCCCACCTTTTGATACTCCTGATGTTCCCTTCGTTCCTTCGTCTCCTACTACGGTGCAACCTCCTATACCATCTCCGTCCACTCCTCTCCCTCCACCTCTCTCTCCCTCTTCTGCGCCACCGTCTCCCTCATCTACGCCGCCATCGCTCTCTACTCTCGGGCCAACTCTCTCTGCCAGGGATGCTCCGGATGCCAAGGGACCCGCCGACCTTTATCTTCCAGTTTCTCATCGCAAAGGGGTGCGGACATGTACCCTGCACCCCCTTGCGGCTGTTGTTTCATATGATCATCTTACCCCATCTCGCAGGCCCTTTGCACTGGCTATCTCTTTCACTGCCACACCCCGTTCCTAGCAGGAGGCTCTTGCTATTCCTCATTGGAAAAAGGCCATGGATGAGGAAATGACGACCCTAACTGAGCAGAGTACCTGGACTCTTATTCCTCCTCCCTTCTGTACCGATGTTGTTGGCTGTCGTTGGGTCTTTTTGGTCAAGTTTGGCTCAGAAGGAACCGTGGATCATTATAAGTCCCTCCTTGTTGTCAATGGCTTTACTCAGGCCTATGAAATTGATTACTTTGACACCTTCTCTCCCGTGGGTCGTCTCAGCACTATCCGGGTTCTCCTCTCTGTGGCGGTCAATCGCAATTGGCCCATTTCCCAGCTAGATGTCAAGAATGCCATCTTTTATGTTGATCTTCAGGAGGGAGTCTACATGGAGCAACCTCTTGGGTATGTTGCTCAGGGGGAGACACGTGTATGCTGACTGCGGAAGGCAATATATGGCCTCAAGTAGAGCCCTCGGGCTTTGTTTGACAAGTTCAGTGGCATCGTTGCAACTGTTTGTTTTGTACGAAGCTCTGTCGATCACTCACTATTCATTTGCAAAACCTCCTCTAGACTGCTGGTTCTTGCTGCTTACATCGACGATATTCTTCTCACTAACGATGACTAGGAAGGGGTAGCCCTAACAAAGCGACCTCTTCATCAACATCTGGTCACGAAATATATGGGCTCCCCGAAATACTCTCCGGGGATCAAAATTTTTAGGAAGCCCAACTCCTTAGTCCTCTCCCAGTGTAAGTAGTCCCTTGATCTTTTAAAGGAGGTAGGGTTGATTGGAGCAAAGCCTGCCTGATGCCCTATGATAACTGGAGAAGACAAAACCTAGACAGATGATTCTCCTCCTCTTTTAGGTATTACGCAGTACAGGAGTCTGGTTGGTAAGCTCATATATCTCACAGTCACCAGGCCCGACATTTCATATGCTGTGGGCAAGGTTAGCCAGTTCATGCAAGCTCGTAGGGAGTGTCATCTACAATCCGCCTTGCGGATCCTGGAGTATGTCAAAGCAGCACCTAAGAAAGGATTACTCTTTCAGAAGAATGGTCATCTGAGGGTTGAAGCATACTCAGATGCGAGTTATGCTGATAACAAAGGGGAGCGCAAGTCAACCTCAGGTGTTTGTACCTTTGTTGGGGGAATCTAGTGAGTTGGAAGAGCAAGAAGTAGTTTGTTGTTTCCAGGTCTAGTGCAGAAGCGGAGTATCATAGTATGGCTTTGACCACTTGTAAGTTAAACTGGTTACGGGCTCTCATGATTGATTTAAGAGAGGTCGAGAACAATCCTCTACCTATGTTCTGTTATAACAAGGCTTCCATATACATCTCCAAAAATCCTGTCTTTAATGAGAGGACCAAGCACATTGAGGTCGACTGTCATTTCATTCGTGAAGAGATTTTGAAGGATCAAATTTGCACTCCCTTCGTCACTTCTGATAAACAGCTGGCTGACATCTTCACCAAGCCAGTATCCTCATCATTTCTTCATATTTGCGACAAGCTAGGCATGATTGATATATATGCTCCAACTTGAGGGGGGGGGGGTGTTGGAGTTAGTGACCGGGCGGTCTGGCGGCCTGTTTTTGGCCGATTGAAGATCGCGCGGTCTGGCGGATTGAAGACCGCACGATCTGGCGGTTTCCCTTTTGCGGTTTGGTTGCTGGGATGTTGATTTCTGGAGTCCAAGCGGTCTAACGGTTTATCTCAGGCTGCTTGGAGACTGGGCGGTCATGCGGTCTCCCATGGAGGCTTCTCCCTCTTTTGTTGTAGCCGAGCGGTTAGCAATTCTCATCTAACCGTGCGGCTTGTGCGGTTTGTTTTTTGTATAGGCCGCTTAGTCCTATAAATTTTTAGTCCCATATCTCTAATTTGTATTCTCTCTTCTCTCCTCTATTCTATAAAAGGGAGGCCATACATTTGTAATTGATACCTTTTTTTGGATAATAAAATTTCTGTTAATCCACTTTCGGCTTATTTTTTGTTCGTCTTTAACAATCTTGAAGTCTGCCATATTGCACATACTGCTTCACCATTTGAATTATACTAGGCTTTAGTTCGAAATTATTATTTGCTATAGCAGGGCGCATGATGCTTGATTCTATTCCCACTAGATTCGGTCGTGTATAATAGGACATAGGCCTATGCATAACTTCCTCCACGTGGGGTTCTTCCATTCTTAAAGTAGAAAAGACTCGGAATCCTCAACCGGTATTTAGAGAGTAGGGCCTTGAAATCCCGATCTTCTCCGAAGAGTACGCTCAATTTCGTGGTCCAATTTAAAAATATCCGACAGATTCCTGCTGTTCATGCACTAAAAGAAGAGAAGATGAAGAAAGAAAAATAAATAAACTAGAAAAAGAGAAGCTAAAATTTTTTTTCGAAAATAGATTTTTTTATGCTTTAACTCCCAAACATCCCAAGGGCTACCCAATCAAGGGTTCCCAAGGTACAAGACAAGATCGTGGTATTTAAGCCACTTTGCCCTTTTCAAGAGAGTTAGCTGGCGTAGAAAAGTTGTGAAGTAGGTTTCAATTAAGAGCGTTAATAATTTTTGAATTTTTGAACTTTATTAGAAAGTGGATGAGAAAGAGAAATGATAAAAGTAATAGGTCCTTGTTTTCAAATTATCAGCAAAAGTTGCTCCCCGACAATGGCACCAAAAACATAGTGATCGCTTTTCCGCTGGAGAAAAAGAGAGCTGAACTAGCAATCCAACTAGACAAGTATACCTATTGAACTATAGCTAGGGGGCACAAGTGTCGTATTGAAATCCGGGAACTATTGAGTAATCCTACTCACACGAAAACTATTATCTTATCGAAGGATGGTTTTAGGGTTAAAAGAAAACTAATTGCGTATAAGGGACAAAATATTGCGCTAAAGAGATAACTACTTGCACTTAAATAAAGAGAAATTAAATGCGATAATAACGAAGGGTTGAAACTATGAAATAGAAAAGCACTCGATCAAAAATAGCCGCGGCAAAATATGATTAAAGACGCGATAAAAAAATTAAACTTAATGGGGTAAAGGTTCTTGACCGTGGAGGTTCCTAAAGCTTGAACACACTTCTCTCGTAATCGTGCCCAACTGAGTTTAGGAAGTTCCGAACAAACTCTCGTCCAAATCAGAGGCCTAAAGATCGATTTACACGGTGAAACCCACTATTGTATTTCACTCCAATCTTGGAGTTGTTGATGTATGCATCTCTCGAGGCGTGCGTGCAACTATCTTTACTCTTGAGTGTTAACTTCAAACTATGAGCCTCTCAGCTAGCTTAGAGTGAAAATATAAATGGAAATTATATATCGATGAAATAACTTCAAACATGAATAATCAAGAGAAAATCGAAGGACTAAACACTAAAAAGAAAGAGTAAATTCAAAGTATCATAACTTAATCAACTCGAACCTCGGATCATCAAGATCAAGTACAAGGAGTATTAGTTAATCATAGTGAAGTGGTGGATGAGGGATGAGTAGAAGTGCATTAAGAACACAAATATAAAAAAGGGGCACTTTATATTAATATCAAAAGAGAGAACTACAACTTGAAGGAAAATTACAAGTGCATTGAAATAGAAAACCTAAACTACCATGAACATTAAGCTACTAATGCTATTATAAAAACTAATACAAAAGGAGTAAACTAAGCTAGGATTAGAAAGGAACTAAAATGAGAAAAAGAGAGTGGGGAGAAAGAATGAAAAAGACTAAGAAATAAAAGGGCATCTCTTCCTTTTATAGCAATGTCGAGGAAGATGAAGTCCAGTCACAACCTTTTTTGAAAATGATAAAGCCCTTAAAAGTTGTCTTGTGTCTTCGCCCATCTCTTCTTTTTGTAGTATACTGATCAACGGCTGTTAGAGATCAGTGGGCCCCACCTGTAGCTTCTAGCTGTACCTTGCTTTAACGGAAGAAGACCTATAATTGCTTCTCGGCATAGTTTGTTCGTGTTTTGTAGCTTCTCCGTACTTGATTTGAAATTGGTTGACTTTGTCCATTTTTTTGACGTCAGCACCTTTGGTCTTAGATAAAATCGAGCATCAGTAGAATAGTCATTGAGTTAATGACCTTCACTTAATGCCAAAGTACTTAGACGTAATTCTGTCTAACTAGGCGTTGACAGTGTTGAGTGAGAAAGCCTCACTCAACGCTTTTTGCCTTAACCATTTCTGCAGCTTTTTCTGCATGCTTGGCGTTGAGAGCATTGAGTGAGCACACCTCAATTAATGCCTTGTACCTTAGCCTATGCATTCTGTAATTTAGGCATTGAGAGGAATGAGTGAGCATACCTCACTTAATGTTTTTTGCCTTTGCCAATTTTCTGCTCATTTCATCTTAGGCTTTTACTGCTTTAGCCAGACTCACAACTTTTTGTTGTATGCCATTGAGTGAGTTTACTTAACTCAACGCCTATGGACTTAGACACTTTATTAGCTTGCCACTTCTTTGGATTTGACTGTATAGGCTTAACACAACGCTATAAGTCATATGGCATTGAGTGAGTCACCTTTGATCAATGCCTATGGCCTTAGACAGATTTCTATCAAACCATATCTTAGGTAAGTGTTTACCTGACATGGCCAATTAGGATACCTATCCCATCACTAGCAACATTAACTGTATGTATATAATTGACAAGATTGACTTCGTCAAATCCAATACATTGTGGGCAATGGACCCAACACTCACGCTCGTGAAGCATTGAGTGAGTCAAATAAACTCTACGAATTGAATAGTTTTTTACGAAGAACAATTCTAGAACCTGATGACGTAGACTGTGTTGAGTGCACTCGATGCCACTCGAAGAATTATGCTTAGGCATTGAGTGAACTCAACACCACTAAACGAAATTGGACTTAGAATGTTTTCTGGACTTAGGGCGTCGAGTGTGTTGAGTGCACTCGACGCCATTCGATGAATTATGCTGAGGCATTAAGTGTACACTGCACCACTCATTGTATTTTACTTAGAACAGTTTCTGGAAGTTGAGGCATTGAGTAAAGTCAATGCGGTGTTGAGTGGTCTAAACGCCTCTCAATGCTTTTAACTTAGACTTATTATGGCTGATGATGTCGTTGAGTGAATTCAATGCGGCGTTGAGTTGTCTCAGCGCCACTAAACGCTTTTAACTTAAATCCATTCTGGCTGATGTTGGCATTGAGTGCAGTCAATATTGCGTTGAGTGGTATCAACGCCACTCAACTCTTTTAACATAAATTATTCTAGTGGTTGTTGGCAGTGAGTGAAGTCAATATGGCGTTTAGTGGTCTCAACGCCACTCAATGCTTTTTACTTAGTTATTCTGAGGCCTGTAGGAATTGAGTGCATTGAGTGCACTCGATGCCACTTGATGATTAAACGAATAATGATTTCTTACTCAATGACTTTTGACTTAGAGTTATTCTTGAGTCATGTAAGAATCGAGTGCATTGAGTGCACTCGACGTCTCTCGAAAATTCGTCAAGTAAAGGAGCCACACTCAACGATTTTTTACTTAATGATTTTTTTGGCTCAGTCTGCTTGCTGCCACATGCACGGTCTGAACCGAATTTTCGGGATTGGCGCCAAATGACTTAAATCTGACGTGTCTTTTCAAAAGGGGCATATTTAATGTAATAATAAGCGGTCAAATGTTAGGGTGACACATGACGGGGAAAAATAACCGTAATTCTCATTATAAAAGGAGACTAACGGAAACCCTTGCCGTCACTTCGCCATTTTTGCCAAGCAGATATTCTTACCGTACCCGACAGAGAAGGATATCGCCAAAGCAAGATATTATTGAGGAAAGACTTTTCTTCCTCTTCCCCGTAAAAAATAACACCAACAATGAGAAAGATGCCGCCAAGGAGAGTGACAAGATCCATGTCCGAAAATGCCGTAAACGAGGTGAGCCTCCTACCCTATCCCTTGGTTCTAGATCTGTAGTTATTTTATATGAGATATATTGAAAGTCTTGTTTTCAAGGTCAACTAAATACTTAGAGGGGGGGTGAATAGGTTTTAGGCCTTCTTTTAAAATACTTTGACCTATATCTGATTTCATGTTCTTAGTGATTAATTTATTTGTGCTTTCAAGAACAATCACAGACGACTCAGATATCTTTATAGTGGTTCCCCAATCTCAGGTACATCTCGTGATCGCTTTCGTGCGAGAGAAAAGAGAGTCGAACTAGCAATACAACTAGGCAAGTATACCTAGCGAACTGTAGCTAGGTGACACAAGTGCCGTATTAATATCCGGGAACCGTTGAGTAATCTTACTCACACGAAAACTATTATCTTATCGAAGGATTGTTTGAGGGTTTAAGAGAAAGCTAATTGCGATTAAGAAAAGAAATATTGCGCTAAAAAGAGAACTACTTGCAGTTAAAAAAAGAGCTATTAAAAGCAATCACAACGAAGGGTTGAAATGATGGAATGGAAAAGCACTTGATGGAGAATCACCTTGGCAAATGTTGATTAAAAGAATGTGATAATAAACCTAAGATTAATAGGGTAAAGGTCCTTGACCGTGGAGGTTCCCAAATCTTTAACACGCTTCTCTCAAAGTCATGCCCAACTGAGTTTAGGAAGGTTCGACCGAACTCTCGTCCAAATCGGAGACCTAAAGCTCGCTTTACACGATAAACCCCACTATTGGATTACACTCCAATCCGGGAGATTTAACGTCTGTCTCTCTTGAGGGCTGCATGCAACTTTCTTTACTCTTGAGTGGTCACTTAAAACTATGAGCCTCTCGGCTAGATAAGAGTGAAAACAAATATGGAAATTATATATTGATGATATAACTCCAAACATGAATAATCAAGAGTAAATCGAAGGCCTGAACCCTAAAAAGAAAAAGTAAATTAAAGCATCATACCATAATCAACTCGAACCTCGGATCATCAAGATAAAGTACAAGGAGCATTAGTTAATCATGGAGAACTGGAGGAGGAGAGATGAGTAGAAGAACATTAAGAACACAAAGCAAAAGGGCACTTTATATTAATATAAAAGAGAGCTATAACTGTTACACTTTTAATGAAATAAAAACCTATGCTAGCATTAACACAAGGCGACAAATGAAGTTACAAAAACTATAACAAAAGGAGTACACTAAGCTTGGATAAGAAAAGCATAAAATGAGAAAGAGAGAGAGAGAGGGCATAAAAACACTAAGAAACAAAGAGACGGCACCTCCCCTCTCAATCCAAAACTCTCTAGACACAAGGGGGACCACTAAATTTATAGACTTTCTCACGGGTTGGTAACGCCCTCTGTCATGCCCAGGGAGGGCGTGTCAGGGGGTGTGTCATGTACCGAGTTGACCTCGGGCTCTAGATCTTGCGGGAATGATGATTGCTTATGTATAATGGTGGTCACGCCCTAGGCCACGCCCGTGTAGGAGGGGCATATAAGGCACGTCAAGTCTAAATCATTAGTTGGAAATCCATCTGTCATCAAAAAAGGTGGAACACGCCCCAGGCCAACACCCATGTAGAGGGACTTGCTAGTACTGTTGACGTGAAACAACGAAAAATCTTTAAATGCGGAAGCAGGCTTTGGGATGAGGGTGACACACCCTGAGACACGCCTAGGGAGGGCGTGTAAAGGGGGTGTGTCAGGTGTTTTTCTCGGGATTTGTTCTCTGACACCAATCTTCCTCGGGATCAGGTTACACGCATGGTGACACGCCCAGGGAGGGCGTGTTAGGGAGGCTTGTCAGGTCATTTTGGCCGAAAACTGAGAAAATCGGCAAAAATAAGAGAAAACATTAGTGGCAATAATATGTAGAAAAGGAAGTAAATATAAAATCTTACAAGACATGATTCGTGTATTAAAAACCTTAAAATACCCTAATAGTTTAGACCACAAAACGTATTATCAAATTCCCACAATCTTAAGCTTTCTTTTCCCCAAGTAAAGATATAAAAACTAGCTAACATTAAAAGTGACTAATCAAAAAGTTCTAATTATGTTTACCCAAGTACTATGCGAAATTCTAAGTAGGGAGAATGTGGAATGTAAACATAAAACAGTTAATTAAATATTGTTTAACAATTTATAAACTTTACCAACGAAAATAAATCATCAAAAAATTTAACAAAATTCTTCAAATAAATTTAAGCAAGGCAACGAAATGAGAAAATGCATTGAGTTGTTACTAGATCCAAGAGACACATTATAACTATATCAATAAGATAACAAAAATCTAAATTTAAATTGAAAATTTTACTATTTTACTTTTCTTCTTTATTTAGCTAATAAATAAAATTCAAAAATATGAATCAAAAGGGCTTATTAGGACCGAAACGTTTGGTTTAGGATTATGATTAGGACTGGAATTCAAAGATAATCAAGGAGGCTCAAAAGTCACACTAAACCAAAATAAAGAGTTTCAAAAATAAAATAATTTTCTTTTTCTTTTACATTTTCTTTACTTTATTTTTTTAAAAAAACAAAGGCCAAAAATAATCTTTATTTTCATTTTTCCAATTTGCCAAACAAAAATAAACACTTCTTTTGAGCATACTTTTTAAAAAGTTCTCCAAATATTTCACAAAATAACCCTATCATAATCATGAAATTATTTTTTATGAAACTCAAAAGGTTAGTGTGATTAGATAGGTTGGAAAATTTAAGCTTTGGTGAACTTAAAATGATAAGTGGTGCTATCAATTGAAATCGAATAAATGCTAAAAAGCGGCTAATTAGGGATAAAAATTTTAGGTTGGCATGAAGGCTCAAACGAAAACAAAAATGACATAAATCATTTTCATGTTTTCGAATTTATCTAAAGCATAAGTTTTGAAAAATTTCAAAAAAGAAATCCTAGATAATAAAAGAAGACTAATGAAATTATCTTGAAAATATAAATAATAGGTGACTTGGATCGTTCACATCTACTATGCATATAAAAAGTTGACATTACAAAAATTATCCAAAAATGAGAAGGAAAATAATAAATGAATGATTTTCAAGAAAGTAAAGAAAATAAAGAACAAAAACCAGAATAAAAATGAGAGTTTTAGAAAAATGTTTCACATTAACATGCTACTGTGAATTATAAACACAGCATGACCAACATTTTACTTGTGAAACAAAATTAAAAAGAACAATTAGAAATATTATAGTTAGCTAAATCGTCATAAGAAATTTTGAGAAAAACAAAACAAAAACAAGGGGTACTATTGAAATACCAAAAATAGTTTAACTATTAAAGAAAAAAAAATTACATAATAATTTTTTTTATTTCAAAATATTCACGTTTTTTTTATTTTTAAAGATATTATATTTTTTTGAGATTTTTCTTTAAGAAAAAAAAGGAGAAAGCACAAGAATTTTTTTTATTATTTTTTGATTGATTTTTATATGGAAACAAAAATAAAGAAAAGAGAAAGTGGAAATCATCACCCAAGCTTAAAATGGACATTGTCCTCAATGGAGAAAAGAGGGGAAGGAGAGAGAAAAATTAAAAAAGAAATTAAAGTACAGAATTGAAAAACAGGTACTTCCCCGGATTTATGCGTCGCAAAAGTTGACTGATGTCGCTCCCCTATGCTTGTGCCTTAGATCATCTTGAAATGTCTTCATTGGACTTCGTGATTGATTCAATAGCATTAGAGCAGGCGATCACAGAGGCTTCAGCTTGTCGGAGCCATCCGGGGCAAAAAAGTGTAAAATAAAGAAAATAGAAAAGATCACTTTGGTTTCCTCCCAAGAGCGCCCTTTCTTTAAAACGTCGTTTGAGCTCGACGTATCAAAAAAATAATATCCAAAAGATTACTGTCCAAAATAATAATAAAAGTTTTTAACAAATAAAAAGTCTTCAATTATCCAAAATTCAAATCATGTAGAATAACATTAATACAGTTCGTACTAACATCAGCACAAAAATACAGTTTAAGACGCTGACCGTTTACTTTGAAATCACCCTTATCAGGGTGTGAAATTAAAATAGTGTCGTACAGAAAAACTTGTTTAACAGAAAACGGGCCAGACCAACGAGACTTTAACTTTCCAGGAAATAAACGTAAACGTGAATTAAAAAGAAGAACTTGGTCGCCCGGCTTGAAGGTTTTTGGGTGCCTTAAGTGTTTATCGTGAAAACGTTTCGTCCGCTCTTTATAAAATTTGTTATTTTCGTATGCGTAAGAGCGCCACTCATCGAGTTCGTTAAGTTGAAATTTTTCGAAAATCGCCGATAGAGTGGTGATCGAAATTTAAAAATCACAAGGCCCAAAAAGCACGGTGTTCTAATTCTACGTGTAAATGGCACGATTTTGCATAAATCAACCAATTTGGCGTACATCCATGGGAAGTTAGGTACGCTGTTTGGTAGGCCCATAGAGCGTCGTCTAATTTGGTAGACAAGTCTCTTCTAGAAGTTGAAAACGTCTTTTCTAATATTCTTTTTTATCTCTCTATTCACTACTTGAACTCGTCTGTTAGTTTGGGGGTGGTAGGCAGTTGAAATCTGATGCGTAACACCATATTTAATAAGAATTTTTGAAAACTACGCATTACAAAAGTGTGAACCCCTATCGCTAATGTTGGCTCGCGGCGTACCGAATCGAGAAAATAATTTTTTTCAATAATGTAATCACGACTCGGGAGTCATTAGTATGAAGAGATTGGGCTTCAACCTAATGTGAAACATAATCAACGACAACTAAGATGTATTTATTCCCAAAGCTACAAGGAAGAGGGGCAACAAAATGAACTCTCCAGAGGTCGAAAACTTCGCACTCGAAGAAATAATTTTGCGGCATTTCATTTTTATTGGAAATATTTCCCGATCGTTGGCAACTATCACACCTACTCACAAAGGCTTGCGCTTCATTAAATAGGCTAGGCCAGTAAAAACCCGCTCAAAGCATCTTGTGGGCGGTGTGATCAGCTTGATAGTGGCCACAAGTTGGTCCTTCATGTAAGTGTTTTAAAATATCTAATCCTTCTTCAAATGAGATACATCTCCATATCACCTGGTCCGGACAAACTCAAAAAAGATATGGGTCCTCCCAAAAACAGTTCTTCAGCTAAGACAATAATTTCTTCTTTTGTTGAGAGGAAAACTTTTTTGGGAGCACACTAGCCACAAAATAGTTGGCTATGTGTTCAAACCAAGGAGAAGGTGAAGTGTTAATTGAAAGCAGCTTCTCATCAGGAAAATAATCATTAAAAGATTTTTCATCTAAACTGTCTATATACGAATTATCTAATCGTGAGAGATGGTCGGCGACTAAATTCTCACTTATCACTGATCTCTATGTCATACTCCTGTATGAGTAAGACCCAGCGAATAAGGCGTAGCTTTGCATCCATCTTAGCAAGAAGATACTTGAAGGCTGAGTGGTCCGTAAAAATTATAATTTTGTAAAGCAGAATATAAGGGCAAAATTTATCAAAAGCAAAAACAACAACAAGGAGCTCCTTCACGATAGCGGTATAATTTTCTTGTGCCGATATAAGTGTTTTACTTGAATAATAGATAGATTTGAAGTTTTTATATATTCGTTGTCCTAGTACGGCTCCCACCACGAAACTACACGCATCGCACATAATTTCAAAGGGAAAGTCTCACACTAGAGCTATCATAATGGGGGCGTTAATTAATTTATCTTTAATTGTTTCAAAGGCAGATATGCAAGGTTCGTCAAAAATGAATGGGTCATCTTTTTCTAAGAGTTGAGTAAGGAGTTTGGTGATTTTGGAGAAGTCTTTTATGAAGCGGTGGTAGAAAACAGCGTATCCTAATAAACTTCTTATAGGTTTGGCATTCGAAGGCGGCGACAGCTTGTCGATAACTTCTATCTTAGCTATGTCTACTTCAATTCCTCTCGCAGTAATCTTATGACCCAAAACTAACTCTTCCCTCACCATAAAATGGCATTTTTCTTAATTTAGGGTAAGGTTAGTTTCTTCAAATATTTCTAACTTTTTCGAGGTTTTCTAAACTACTATCAAAGGCATCACCGAAAACGGAGAAATCATCCATAAATACCTCCATCATGCTTTCTACGTACTTATCGAAGATAGCGAGCATTTATCGCTAGAATGTAGCTAGCGCATTACATAATCCAAACTTCAATCTTCGGTAAGCGAAGGTGCCAAATGGACAAGTAAACGTACGTTTCTCCCAGTCCTCGAGAGAGATGGTGATTTGAAAATACCCTGAGAGACCATCAAGAAAATAATAAAAGCTTTGGATGGATAATCGCTCAAAGATTTGATCGATGAACGGCAAGGGGAAGTTGTCCTTGCAAGTGGCGTCGTTTAACTTATGATAGTAAATACACATTCGCCACCCCGTCACCGCCCGTGTCGGGATTTAATCATTATTTTCATTACTAACTACAGTTATCCCTCCCTTTTTCGACACTACCTTAACAGGACTAACCCACTTACTATCAAGTATAGGATAGATAATTCCAGCATCTAAGAGTTCCGTAACCTCGCCCTTTATGACTTCTTTCATATTTGGATTTATATGGCACTGAGGATGGATTTAATTATGAGAAATATCTTCCATTAAGATTTTGTGGGTGCATAAAGATGGGCGTATGCCCTTGATATCAGATATCTGTCAGTCAATAGCTCGGCAATGTTTACGTAACACTAGAAGGAGTTTGTCATTTTGTTCTCAGATAAGTAGGCCGAAACTATCACTGGCATGTTCGGAATTTTTTTCTAGGAATGCATACTTGAGATGTTTAGGTAGTTCTTTTAATTCTACGGTAAGGGGGTCTTCATAAGATGTTTTGGAGGTTTTTCTTTTTCAAAAATATTATCTTCGTAAACTTTTAACTTATACGAAAAATTTGAAGTGGGTGAATCAATGGCCATGGCGGTTTCTTATAGACTTTCAGTAGGAAGACTTGAGGAAAAGCAAAAATTATAAAATTCATCATCAGAAAAGCTGTAGGAAGATTCATCACTTAAGGTATCTAAGAAGAAATAGGAGTCGTCATTCTCCAGGGTATATTTCATAGAAGGGGTGATAGAGAAGGTCACTTCATCATCACCTACTCGTAGGAAGAGCTTGTCATTGCTTAGGTCAATGATAGCTCGGGAGGTGGCCAGGAAGGGTCGGCCAAAGATAAAGGGAACAATGATGTTTTCTTCGATGTCAAATATGACAAAATCCACTGGGAAGATGAATTTGTCGACTTTGACTAGAACATTCTCCACTATTCCTAACGGGTACTTAACTGATCTATCGGCAAGCTGGATACTCATGCATGTGGGGTTGAGGCTACCAATTCCTAACTTCTTAAATAATGAGAGGGGCATCACGTTGATACTTGAACCTAAGTCGACCAATGAGTGCTTGACAAAAAGATCACCAAAGACACACAGAATAGAAAAACTACCCGTACCACTGATCTTCTGTGCCAAACTGTTTGTCAAGACCGTAGAGCACTCGATATTTAACGTGACATGTGATAAGTTCTCTAACTTCTTCTTATTAGTAAGGAGTTCCTTAAGATACTTAGCATACTTCGACATCTGGATAATCTCTTTTTGGAAGGGTAGATTTATGTGGATTTGCTTAAACATTTCTAAAAAGCGGGTATACTGATCATCTAGATGTTTTTTGTTAAGTTGGAAAGGGTATGGTGGAGTGGTTTCATTTTTAAAAATAGGTGGTGGAGCGAGATCTTTTTTTAAAGCAGAGAGCAGAGTGATAACTTCTTTTTCAGCATGGGGTGGAATATTCAAAGCGGGGGTGGAGACATCCCTGTGCTATTCGCTAACCATACCAGAAACTTGCTTCCCACTCCGAAGAGTTATATCTTTTGCTTGCTCTCTCGGGTTGGGCTCAGTATTTGTAGGAAGAGACCCGGCAGGTCGCTTAGATATAATTTTAGCTAGTTGTCGTACTTTATTTTCTAGATTTTTAACGGATCCGGCTAGGCTTCTTATAGTTAGGTCTTTAATATTCATATATTTTGAACACATTTCCTCCAAGTTGGAGGTTTTTGATAATTTTGAAGAGGTGGAGGTGGTGCAGAAAAATCATTTTATGGTGGCAGGAACTTTGTGTTCGATGGGTTACTCCTCAAAAAATTTGGGTGGTTCTGTAAAGCAGGATTATAACTATTCAGAAAACCGTAACCCGGAGCATGAAAATTCGCAGAAGAAAATTTTTTAAAAGCATTTCTAGGCATATTATTAACATAATCTAATTGTTACGGAGCAGGAGTTGCAGATTCCCATACCTGAGGGGCGGAGGCAGCAGTCATCTCTGTAATTTTTTTACTTAATACTTCCACTTGCAAGTCTAACTGGGAGACGTTATCTACTTCAAAGATAACTGCAGGTTTGTTTGGGCGAGGTCTAGGCACATTCCACATATATGTGTTAATGGCCATGTCCTCAAAAAGCTCAAGAGCTACTTCTGGGGTTTATGGTTTAAGGTACAACTGGAAGCTGCGTCTATCATTTGCTTTGTATTTTGATTTAGCCTGTTATAAAACGTCTTCACTTGTAATCATATAAGTAGAACGTGATGGGGGTATCATCATAAGAGTTATTTAAATCTTTCCCAAGTTTCATAAAGAGATTCAGAATCTATTTGAAAAAAAGCAGAAATATCATTCTTATGTTTTGCAGTTTTAGCTAGCGGAAAATACTTCGACAAAATTTTTTCAGTTAGTTGATCCCAAGTGGGTATGATCCCTCTTGGCAGAGTCATCAACCACTATTTAGCTTTAGTTCAAAGGGAGAAGGGGAAGAGTCTTAGCCTAATAGCATCATTTGTAACACCATTTATCTTGAAGGTGTCACAAATCTCAAGAAAGCTTGGTATATGTGTGTTCAGATCTTCATCTTGAAGTCCGTCATATTGCACATACTGCTGCACCATTTGAATTTTGCTAGGCTTAAGTTCAAAATTATTATTAGCTATAGTAGGGCGAATTATGCTTGATTCTGTACCCTATAGATTCGACAGTGCATAATAGGACATAAGCCTATGTAGGGCTTCTTCTACGATGGGCTCTTCCATTCTTAAAGTAGAAAATGACTCGGAAACCTCAACCGGTATTTGAAGAGTAGGGCCTTGAAATTACGATCTTCTCTAAAGAGTACGCTCAATTTCGTGGTCAAAATCCAAAATAACCGACGGACTCCCGCGGGTCATGCACTAGAAGAAGAGAAGATAAAGAAAGAGAAATAAATAAACTAGAAAAAGGAGAAGCTAATAATTTTTTTTTAAAATCGATTTTTTTTATTTTTTAACTCCCGAACTTCCCAAGGGCTACCCGATAAAGGGTTCGCAAGGAACTAGGCAAGTTAGTGCTATTTAAGCCACATTGCCCATTTCGAGAGAGTTAGGTTGTGTAGAAAAATTGTGATGTGGGTTTCTATTAAGAGCGTTAATATTTTTTTTTTGAATTTTTAATTTTTAAGAAAGAGGGTGAGAAAGAGAAGTGATAAAAGTAATAGGTTCGTGTTTTCAAATTATCAACAAAAGTTGCTCCCTAACAACGGCGCCAAAAACTTGGTGATCGCTTTTCGTGCTAGAGTAAAGAGAGACAAACTAGTAATCCAACCAGACAAGTATACCTATCGAACTGTAGCTAGGGGACACAAGTGTCATATTAAAATCTCGGAACCGTTGAATAATCTTAATCACACGAAACTATTATCTTATCGAAGGACTGTTTGAGGGTTTAAGAGAAAGCTAATTGCGATTAAGAAAAGAAATATTGCACTAAAAAGAAAACTACTTGCAGTCACTACTAGAAAAGTGAGTATTGGCTACACTTTTTTTGGCCAGGGACTAAAAGTCGTGGCTAATACACTGATATTAGCCACGATTGAAAAAACCCTGGTTAATAGTTATTTTATAGCCAGGGTTTAAAAAGTGTGGCTAATACAGATGTATTAGCCATGAAAAATAATTCATGGCCAAAAAGAAATTATTGACCAAAAAATCAGGACCCTTCATTTAGCAACCTTTAATATGAACCGCCGGATTCATTAAATCTTCATTAAAAATAGCGATAGCCGATAACCTAATACCTTCTCCCTCCCGATATCTTACAGGGCTAAACCGTAAACCCCCCACGACGGCGCACACCTCACTCCCCTACGTCCCTCCCTCTCACGCTCCTCCTGCGATATTGCTGAAGCCGACGAAGACCTCTGCCGTCGACAATAGCAACGATCCCTGCTTCCAAAGCACCGTCCGACAACTACTTAAGGTTCTCTATTTTTCCCTGTTTACATCTTCAGATTTAGGGTTCTCTGTGTTTCATTGCTGAAGCCACCTGCTCCTCCTGTGATATTAGGGTTCTCTGAGGTTCTCTGTGTTTCATATTTAGGGTTCTCTGTGTTTCAGATTTAGGGTTCTCTATTTTTCCCCGTTTACAACAACGATCCCTGCTTCCATAGCACCATCGACGACAACAACGATCCCTGCTCCTGCGATATTGCTAAAGCCGCCGAAGACCTCTGTTTTTAATTCAGTTTTTTTTTCAGTTTTCAATTTAAGATTTAGATTTAGGCTTCCTTTTTAATTTATGATTTAGATTTAGGTTTTTGCTTTATGATAAAAGGTTTGATCCGGGACAATGGCCGTTCGGTTTGTTTAAATTCCAATTTTAATTTTGTTTCAACCTACGGTTTCCATTTCATTTTGTTTAGGTTCCAGTTTAAATTTTCGTTTCAGTTTAGTTTTATGTTTGTATTTTTGATTTCATTCCAATTTAGTTCAAACTTATGAGTTCGGATTAAATTTCAGATTACATTTCAGTTTCAAATTCAGTTTTAATTTCAGTTAATTCTAGATTAGAACCTACCCATTTTATCAAACTTATGATCTGACCTCTATTTGATAAAAGGTTTTTGATTGGAACGATTCTTGAGCCTGATTGGACCAGTTTGGAAGCCGGCACACGGTCCTACCATCATGTTCAATACGGTTCTTATAACACCGTCTTTTAGTCAATTATCTTACTGGAGCAAAAAACTCTTGTTGTAAGATCGATTGGATATATTTGTGATAGTGTATTGCTACCTTGCGCATTCTCCAATGGATTAAAACTGAAACTTCATATTATCTGGCTGTCATAAAACAAATACAAACCGTATTTGATTCTAGCTGATTCGTCCAAATCTTTCCTGGTTGATTATGCCTGAAAGTGCCTTCTATTTTGAGATGCTTCATAATTGCTGACTTAGGCATTGCTTGCGGAGTATTTTTGCTTCGGCGAGTTTAGACAAAAACGCCGCCATCATAGAATGTATGTTTGACATGACAACGTTATGACCGCTATAGAGCGTTTTTTTTGTTTGTGTATGTGTGTGGGTTTTTATTGTGTATTTGTGTATTTGTGTATGTGTGTGTATGTGTGTTATTGATTTTGTATGTGTGTATGTGTGTATGTGTGTATGTGTGTGTGTGTGTGTTTGATTATTTATGTGTATGTGTGTGTGTGTTTTTGTTTGTGTATATGTATGTGTATGTGTATGTGTGTGTGTTTTGATTGTGTATCTGTGTATGTGTGTGTGTTTTTGATTTTGTATGTGTGTGGTGAAGCTGTGGAGCGATGGTTTGCTGCATTTGTTGGAAGCTCACATCGTGCACAATCATCAAACCAGCCCCGCTACCGTTAGATTCTCAATTTGAAGGAGGTTAGATGTTATTGTCTCAATAGAGAGGACCCATTTATAATTATCTAATTAGAGATTTTAATTATAATTTGTATCTCATTTCATTTTTATATTCAATTGCATTTTTATTGTATTTGGGTAAGTTTAGAATTAGCCCACTTGTGGGGCATTTTTTGCAAAATACCTTCTGTAACTCTATCTAATGGCCCTTGGGCTATGGAATGGTATAAGCAAAGAATTATCCCCTTAATTTTTAGTTATGATTAAGATCAACATGTTTTTCATAATCATTTTCATTGTTTTTACTTGTCAAACATTATTTAAACTCAAAATAATATATTTTCATTGTCCGGCATCTCTTTGTATAACCCTAATTTTTTTTTAATTTATGTAGATTTCTCTGGCATTAAATATGGATAAAAGTTGGATTGATTTGCAAAATAGAGCTTCATCTGAATACATCCATGGTGTTGACAAGTTTCTAGATTATGCATATCAAAATAAAACAGATAGTTTTGAGACTCGAATTTATTGCCCTTGCAAAAAATGTTGTAATACTTATTTGATGGAGAGGGTCATTGCTCGTGAACATATAATTATAAATGGGTTTTTATCCAAGTACAAGATATGGACCCTTCACGGGGAATCATATTCTTCTATATCTTGCAGTGGGGATGATCAACTTTCTGATTTTAGAGATGATATGATGGAGATGATACATGAAGCAATTGGAATTCCACCTATTGGTGCTAGTTTGTATGATAATCCATCATCATTAAGCAGTCCAAGAATAGATGGTCCTAGCAAAGATGATGCCAAATTTATAAAACTTGTTGAAGACGCAGAGTGTCCATTGTATCCTAATTGTGTCAAGTATACATCATTGTCTTTCATAGTGAGATTGCTACAAGGTAAAGTCATGCATGGATGGACAGATATCTCGTTCACATGGCTATTAGAGTTCCTTATTGATGCTTTTCCGAACATAAAAATACCTAAGTCTTATTATGAATCTCAAAAGATTACAAAAGATTTGGGATTTTCTTACGAGACTTGGGATGCATGCCCCAATAATTGCATGATTTTTAAAGGAAATGATATTACACTTGAAAATTGCGAGATTTGCGGTGAGTCACGATACAAACAACTCAATGACAATGGAAATAACATGCAAAATACAATTTCAAAAATTCCAGCAAAACAAGTAAGATATTTTCCTTTGACACCGAGATTGAAAAGGTTATTCATGTCATCAAAAACTGCAAGTTATATGCGATGGCATGCTGAGGAACGTACTAAAGATGACACTATGAGGCACCCAGCTGACTCTCCAACTTGGAAAAAGTTTGATAAAGATTATCCTCAATTTGCTGCAGAGTGTCGCAATATTAGACTTGGTTTGGCCTCTGATGGGTTTAATCCATATAGAACCATGTCCATTGCTCATAGCACATGGCCAATTGTTTTAATTCCTTATAATTTGTCGCCATGGATGTGCATGACACAATCTTTTCTCTTTCTTACTGTACTAATTGATGGACCAAAGGGGCCTGGTAATAAAATTGATGTTTACCTTCAACCATTGATTGAAGAGTTAAAAGAATTATGGAATGATGGTGTGGCTACATATGATGCATCAAAAAATCAGATGTTCACTCTATGTGTCGCATTGTTTTGGACAATTAATGACTACCCGGCATATGCAAACTTATCAGGATGGAGTACAAAAGGCCAATATGCTTGTGCAAATTGTAATTTGCAAACTAAATCACAATGGCTAAGAAATTGTAGAAAATTTTGCTATTTGGGGCATCGTCGATGGTTACCTAGTGGGCACAGGTTTCGAAGAGATAAGGCATCTTTTAATGGATGTCGTGAATTTGAAGCTAAACCTTTAATGTTAAAGGGAAGTAATATCACAGCACAATTGAATGATGTACTTACTGAATACAAAAAAGATGATCTTAAAAAGAGGAAGAGAGAAGATAATTGTAGGGTTAAGAATATTGGTAAAAAACATGGTTGGAAGAAAAAAAGCATCTTCTTTGAGTTGCCATATTGGGAGTATTTTCAAACACGTCATTTCATTGATGTAATGCACCAAGAGAAGAATATGGGTGAAAATTTGCTTTATACAATATTGGGTGTAATAGGAAAAACAAAAGATGGCTTAAAAGCAAGACGGGATTTAAAAGAAATGGGTATTCGAACAAAATTGCACCCACAACAACTTGCATCCGGTAAGGCCTTCTTATCTCCAGCCCGTTTTTCAATGAACAAAGTTCATCAAGATGTTTTCCTACAAGTGTTAAAAAATATCAAAGTGCCAGATAGTTATGCATCTAATATTTCTCGATGTGTACATTTGAAAGAGAGAAATATTTGGGGTCTTAAGAGTCATGATATGCACATTCTTATGCAACAATTCCTTCCAATAGCTATAAGGAAAGTATTGCCACCAGATGTTGTGAAAGTTTTTATCGAGTTATCTAATTTCTATAGACAATTGTGCTCAAAGGCTATTAAGCATGTTGACTTGAAGATTATGCAAGAACGCATAGTTTTAACACTATGTCATCTTGAGAAGATATTTCCACCTTCTTTTTTTGATATTATGGAGCATCTAACAATACATTTAGCTGAAGAGGCCTCCGTTGGTGGTCCGGTGCAATATCGATGGATGTATCCTATTGAAAGGTAATGAACATTTCATATATTTGAGTTTATATGTTTATTTATATAATATTATTTGTATTAACTTATTATATATATTGAAATTAGGTATCTACTTACTTTGAAGAGATATGTTCGTAATCGTGCTCATCCGGAAGGTTCTATTGCGAAAGGATATCTAATGGAGGAATGCATGAACTTTTGCGAACGATATCTTGTTGGCATTGAAACAAAATCTAATCGGCAAAATAGAAATTATGATGGAGGACATGACATTGGTCGCCCATTTAAAAAGGGGAAAAAGACACAACTTGATGAGGTTTCTTGGATACAAATGCATCGTCATGTTCTTTTCAACACAGATGCAATCACACCTTTTCTAACGTGAGTTGTCTTATTTTTTCCCATCAATTTAATTTGGTGTTACTTTTTTACAATATCAAAATGTGTTCTTTTATAGGATGCACATCGAAGAACTCAAAAATTCAATCCCTCGTATGACCGAACATCAAATTGATAAAGCTCATAATGAATCCTTTCATTTATGGTTTAAAAATTATGTAAGTTCTTCAATATACGAATGAAGATCAAATTTTTAATAAATCATTTCATTAATTTCATCCATGGCTTGACTATCTCTACAGGTTAGATCTACTGATAACAATCTATGCAAAGAAGTTAAGCATCTCAGTGAAGGTCCGGATAATTGGGCATGGAGATATGATGGATATTTTATTAATGGATTTCGTTATCGCACAAAGTACAAAGATCAAAAAAGAACTACCCAAAATAGTGGCGTGCTGCTCAAAGCAAGTACAACTAGCTATGCTAGCTCCAAAGATAAAAACCCACGTGTAGGAGGTGTCACGTACTATGGAAGGTTAAGGGACATTTTTGAGATTCACTATGGTAATGATTTTAAATTCATCCTATTTAAGTGTGATTGGGTTGACCCTCAAGTTGGAAAAAAAATGGATGAATTTAGTTTCACTATTGTGAACTTCAATCATTTGTTGTATAGACAAAATAAAATGACAGATGAGCCTTTTATATTAGCCACTCAAGCAGAGCAGGTTTGTTACGTCAAAGATCCTCTAGATCCAGATTGGGAAGTTGTTATGAAGTTGACATCCCGGGATTCGTTTGATGTTGAACCTGAACTTGAACCACTCAATCAGCAACATTTGGATGAAACAATATGTGTACGTGATGATGATACTAATTGGGTTAGGGAAGGAGTTGATGGTGATGTTGTTGATGATATTCTTTTAGATGTTGACGACGAAATAACTAATGAAGAGTAATATTGTATGTTATCATAATTTTTAGCTTGCCAAATTGCTATATTTTGTTCATCTTAAATTAATATAGTTTGATTTATAATAGAGTTGTGAGGTGTTTTGAATTAATATAGTTTGTTCTATGATCTTCTTGCAGGCATGGGGAAGAAAAATACTCGAGGACAAACAATGATTGAAAAGTTGCAACTCTCTCAATCCGTCGCCGCACATTCAATCTCCCAACCTAATATGGAAATTTTTAGCTTGCCAAGTTGCAACAATGATTGAAAAGTTGCACTACCCAAATTAAAAGCTCTAGTGTTGATCTACCAATATGGAAAAAAATCATATCAACTCGATGTTTTGATCTTTTTTTAATTTCCTTATTGAACTGCTTTTTTCTATTTATTTCCATGATGTTTTGAGATAGATTTTGGGAACGTGTTCTTGTTGCAAATAGCTCGGAAATTGATGATGCTTTTTTGTGGAATTCATATCATATTAATCCGTTAAATGATCAGTTAAATTATTTTGCATAGTTCAAGCTGTGTTATTATTTCTTTTATCATTGGATCTTATGATGAGTTTGTCTTGCCTAGTCTAATGTTGCTCATAGTAGTCAGTTTCTTGAAACAGTTTGTCATTGGATCTTATGATGAGTTTGTTATTATTTCTTCTATTTATTTCTTTTATCATTGGATCTTTTTGTTTTCTTTTTTAGTTTTCAGGATGCTATTAAAGCCATATGTATGTGGTAGGTTTTGTCTCTTAATCTACCAATTTTATTTGCAAGTTAAAATTGTTATTATCTGAATGGCTGACATCTTCTAATTCAAATCTCTAACAATGTTTTTGTAGTTATATTTCAGCTGCTATTTAATTATCATTTCCTCAAAGAAGCTTTCCTCAAGAGCTAAGGTCCATATTCTGTATTCAAATTTGCTTCTCCTCCAGCAATCTTAGAACGTAGCTAGTAATTTAATTTAATTTCCTTCTCAACGTTGTTTTAGATTGGGGTTTGGTCTTCAGAATTGTTTTTCTCAGCTTTTTGTGTTTTCAACCTCATAATGATTACAACTTTTTTTGATCTCAAATTCATGTTTAAGCATTCTGTATTCCTCCTGAGTTTCAGCCTTCATTCAGGGTAATAATGGACAAGAGTGGTGCTCCTCCTGAGTTTCAGCCTTCATTCAGGGTAATAATCGAGTTTTTATATGTATTCCTGATTTCATAAAGCATATTATTTTATTACTTTCCTCATTTTTAGTCATTGATTGCTTATTAGTTTAGAGTTAGTATGAAAATTCCTTACATTTTTATGTTGATTAATCTTAGCAAAGATCATTGTAATGATGTTTATGATTTGATTGTGCTTAGATTTAGTTTTTATGCAATTGTAGTCTTATCAAGAATGTTTTATGATAATGGTTTTGCATGATTTTATTAGTGTGATGTTATGTAATTATGTGGCAGCAATTTATTTGGCATTAAGAATGATTTAAAGCCATTTATCTGGCAAAAAAAACTGCACTTCTCACTCCCATCGCAGGATAAGCACTCTATTTCTCGCCATGGCTCCCATTCCCACTGCTCCTGCTTCTTTTCCCCTTAATCAGTGGAAATATCTATGCTTCTTTCCCCTATAAATGCAATGCTTCATTTATTCTTTGTTCAAGTTACTGTTATATCTTACAATGGAATTGCAGAACCGGAAGATAATGCTGTGGAAGTTACTGTTATATCTTACAATGGAATTGCCGCTACGATTTCTTGCCCGAGGTGAGCCCCGGGATCTTGGATCTTCATTCATATGACACAGAGCTGCTCTCAGATGTAAGCATTTTCTTCCCCTTTGTGATTCAATACAGCACAAAGTACTCTAAACTGTACCCTGGATATTCACATTTTCTTCCCCTTTGTGATTCATTTCAGCCTTCTAACATACTTGCACTCTTAACTGCTATAATACTGGTTAACATACACTATGCACTTATACCTTAAAAGCGTGAAGTTACCTTTGTGTTGTCTTCTTCCTTAAGCTAGAGTAGCGAGGTTGTGTAAGTATTTCTAGATAAATATCTCAAGAAATGTTGTTCTGTTGGATCATAAGATATCTGAAGTTGTAATATTTTGATTATGTTATGCAGTTTGTTATTAGTGGCCTTGGTACAATAACAAATCAAATTCTGAAATGACATCTGACCATTTCTTATTAGTGGCCTTGGTACAAGCTTGATGTTAGTATCTGGCAGTGCAGTAAGGCTATCATTTGAGGCGCTCATTTAGTCCATCTGCCAAAAGTGTGCTCCCGTTCACAGATTGCCGTCACTGAATATATATTTGTTGATTCTGACAATGTTAGTTGAGCTGCCAAAGTTATTGTATACTAGCCTCCATTTACTATAAGGTTTCGTTCGGTTGAACAAATGAGCTTCAAAATTGAAATTGGGGGTCCAATTCCAATGAACTTGACCTTCAATTCTAATTTCAGGACTCCAATTTTGTTCCTACGAACGAACTTTAATTGCTTGGATTTACAGTTGATAGCATCCATGAATTCTTCAATTCATCCCACATCTTATTTTGTATTTAATTGTGTCTGTATATTGCTAATAAGATGTTCTATACCAGCTGATGTAACCAATTTAGAATGTATCAGTTTTGGATGTTTATATGCTAAATTGCAAAATTTTCTTGTCCCTCTGTGCACTGTTTTTTTGGGCGTTTGTCTTAATTTTATTCATTTCATATCTTATTGAAACTCATTTTCTTTCATGAATAGAACGGAGGCCCTTATGATGTAGTGATATCGCTAGTTAGTTTGTGATTCAGTTCTTTGCTTTCTTAAATGGCAAACTTATAATATGCTTAGATTCTTTGTTGGCATGGTTGTGTTGCTATCTGTACTACCTTGAAGATTAAATTTTAGAAGTAGCTTCTAGGGGTCTCTTTTTAGTATTAAAGGTTTCATTTTCTGAGAGAACATGAGCTTGGCTGTACCACTTATGGCAACCTCAACTGCAGCACCATTTTCATTGGTATGAGATAAGGTGTTTCTATTTCATGATCCATAACTTACAGCCATACTTTATTCTATTTTTATTTCTCTATGCCAAAATCATTCAGGAGCTCTTGATAAAGGCGGTGTAGGAGCTCTGGAACTTGTTGCCATGGATATGAAAGCAAGGTTAGGGTGTTACAATTTTTGCTGATGCATATTAAGCTAGTGATTCTAACTAATAATTCTTTTGATCTTAGGGGCATGTTTTTTTGTCGTACATTAAGCTATAAAGGAGCCGAATTTGAAGTGATTGAAGCCCCATTGGAAGAAAAAATGACGGTATATGGGTTATTTTTTGTATTTTCACATGCGGTTTGATTATTAAGTGTATTCAACTGTATTTTATTTTTATTGATTCTTATTAGAGCACTCCTATTTTCCTACATGTAGTGTTTACGCTGAAAATTATTTATGCTTTGTAAGTGTTAGAAGAAAATATGCAAGGGCCCAATACGAGGCCCATCTTGGGCCCTCTTCCTCCTTAAGTTTTAGTCTCACATCATAGATTGGGATTGCTTCTCATTTGTCTCTTCCTATATTAATGTACAAATGTTTGTGTAATTGTTATGGGGAGGGACATCAGCCTGCTGTTTTGAGGACCTTTAGCCAGAGACTGAGCAGGTGGTTAACCTTCTTTCATTTTTTCAGCTGGCAACTTTTGTTTTTTTAGTGTCAATCTCATTTAATGAATTGCAGTGGATTCAATGACGCTATAAATGGGTTTCCTGATGATGGGTGGTCTTTAATGGGAAGTGATAGGGTTGAGGATGTGACAATGACTCTAAACTTATCTTCTAATAAGCTTATTGGCCCTCATTCAATTTCTGCCATGTTTTCTAATCTCGGGATCCGTATCTTATGTGCAAAAGCATCCATGCTACTTCAGGTTTAATTTTGTTTAACAGTTGTGTACCTTGAAATCCAACTTTAATTGGGTGTATTGTTTGTGTAATTGGCAAAAATATGTGGTTCCTTAAATTTTGCACCTTTTTGAATTAGAAATGGGGTTTTGGCATGATCTTGGTCCCTCGTCTTTCCAACTTCTAGTGAGGGGCATAAAACAGAAGACTAGACACCGATTTTCATATTTTTGCATTCATAAATCGAGGTCTGTTATATGATTTGTTGCATAATGTGCCTCCTTCATTGCTAGTTCAATTTATGAGGGAGCATCGTTTGGAGTGGGCGGACTCTGGTGTTGATGCTTATTCTGCTGCTTCACTGAGAGCCAGTCCCTTTGTAGTTTCTGGTATGAGGGTTGGTAATGGCTTCCTGGGAAGCCATGTTAATATTCCTCTAGCTCATACAGTGGAGAATGAGGAGGTAATTTTGGCTATCCAGATTCTTCTCATTGTATTGTTGTAGATGATGCTATGTACAAATTTGATTTTTTGCAGGTCCTGGAAGTTGTGAGGCTGGAGGGGCATGGATTAAACCAGGATGATTTTCTGGCTAGGGATTTGCATCTGTTACAGGTTGGATTCTTGAATATAGCAATTGTGTTTTATTGCATTTTCTTAAATCTCATTTCATTTTTTGTTGTCAGCTTAGCAGTGGTATCGACGAGAATGCGGTCGGGGCTTGTGCGCAGCTTGTATTTGCGCCGATCGATGAGTCTTTCGCCGATGATGCGTTTCTCCTGCCTTCGGGATTTCGTGTCATACCTCTTGACTCTAAAATAGTAGAGTTACCTGTGTTTTTTTCTATTGGTTGTAGTCTGTAGTTTTTTGTCTGGAAAGTATTTCAAATTGTAAAGGCAAAGCACAAAAAAGTTAGAACATTCATACGTACATAGAACATTTTTATGTTGTTTATTTTACTAGAAATTAATAATGTAACAATTTGCAACTGTATTACAGTATTTTGAATGTATTTTTTTTTTAAAAAAACATAAATTAGTATTTGCCACGGCTTGTAACTGTGGCAAATAGTTTTTTTTAAAAATGATGAGTTTACTTTTAGCCAGGGTTTTATACCGTGGCTAATAGTTGGGTTATTTGCCACGACAGTTTTTCCCATGGCTAATACTATTTGCTACGGCCAATTCGTGGCTTAAAAGTTTTAGCCACGCCGACTTTAGCCACGGATTTTTCCCGTGGCTAGACCGTGGCTAAAACTTTTTAGCCACGGTTTTGGACTTTTTGCCAGGGCAATTTGCCCTGGCCAAAAGTCTGTTTTCTAGTAGTGAGTTAAATAAAGAGCTATTAAAAGCAATAACAATGAAGCGTTAAAACGATGGAATGGAAAAACACTCCATCATAATAAACCTAAGCTTAATAGGGTAAAGATATTTGACCGTGGAGGTTCCCAAAGCTTGAACAAGCTTCTCTTGAAGTCATTCCCAACTGAGTTTAAGAAGGTCCGACCGAACTCTCATCCAAATCAGAGGCCTAAAGCTCGCTTTTCGCAGTGAACCCCACTTTTATATTTCACTCCAATCCGGGAGATTTAATGTCTACCTCTCTCGAGGGGTGCGTACAACACTCTTTACTCTTGAGTGTTCACTTCAAACTACGAACCTCTCGGCTAGCTAATAGTGAAAATAAAAATTGAAATTATATATCAATGATATTACTCCAAACATGAATAATCAAGAGTAAATCGAAGGCCTAAACCCTAAAAGGAAAAAGTAAATTAAAGAATCATAACTTAAACAACTCGAACCTCAGATCATAAAGATCGAGTACAAGGAGGATTAGTTCATCATGGAGAAGTGGAGGAGGAGATATGAGTAGAACAACATTAAGAACACAAAGAAAAAGGGCGCTATATATTAATATTAAAAGAGAGCTACAACTTGGACTAAAGGGTTACACTTACAATGAAATAAAAACCTATTCTACCATTAACACTAGGCTACAAATGAAGTTAAAAAAGCTATAACAAAAGGAGTACAATAAGAAAGGGATAAGAAAAGCATAAAATGAGAAAGAGAGAGAGAGAGAGCATTAAAACACTAAGAAACAAAGGGGACGCACCTCCCCTCTCAATCCAAAACTCTCTGGACACAAGGGGGAACCACTGAATTTATAGACTTTCTAAAGGGTTGGTCACGCCCTTTGTCACGCCCATGGAGGGCATGTCAGGGGAGCATGTCTTATTCGAAGTTGACCTCGGGCTCTAGATTCTTGTGGGAATGATGATTGCTTCTGTACAATGGTGGACACGCCTTGGGCCATGCCCGTGTAGGAGGAGCCTGTAAGGCACTTCAAGTATCAATCATTGGTCAGAAATTTGTTAGTCGTCGAGAAAGGTGGAACAAGCCCCAAGGCCACGCCCGTATAGAGGGGCGTGTCAGTACTATTGACGTGCAGCAACGAAAAAATTTTTAAATGCGAAAGCAGGCTTTGGGATGAGGGTGACATGCCTAGAGACTCGCCCAGTTAGGGCATATAAAGGGGGCGTGTCAGGTGTTTTTCTCGGGATTTGGTCTTTGACACCAATCTTCCTCGGCATCAAGTTACACGCCTTGTGACACGCCTAGGTAGGGCGTGTTAGGGGGGCGTGTCAGGTCATTTTGGCCTAAAACATAGAAAATCTTCAAAAAGAAAAGAAAACATTAGTGGCAATAATATGTACAAAAGGAGGTCAATATAAAAGCTTAAGAGACTTGATTCATGTATTAAAAACTTAAAAATACACTAATAGTTTAGACTACAAAACGTATTATCAACGTCCACTGTCCCTCTCTGCCTTTCTAATAACGTGTTAGATAAGGCTCTTCACCAATTCCTCGATTCCTTAAGAGTTTACAAGAACGATCCTACATGACCACTCACTCTTATCCAAGATCTACAACTCAGGCACACAGCCCTACCACTCAGATCCCAACTAGATCCTACCTCAGCCTTTATAACACACCTACACTTAGGCACTAAGCCTTAACACTCATATTCTAATAAGAATTCAACCCTTAGATCCCAGAATGGGTCTTTCTCTCAGATCTATAACAGATCTTACCTTGGTATTTATAGCACATGCCTACACTAAGGCAGTAAGCCCTATCACTCAAATCCCAACAAGATTGTACCTCAACCTTTATAGCACAAGCCTATACTCAGTTTCCCTAAAGAATACTACCCTCAGTTCCCAAATTGGATCTTATAGATAATGTCAAAGAGATGAAATAGTCAGACACCAGAGAAAGTTTTCTATGTCTGACTTCCTAGACTGAGCAGATATCAGTCCTATATTCTTCCTCAAAACAATAAGTTATAAAGAAATCTTCACTTGAATCCTAGCTTGTTCTGGAAGAAGCTTGTAGAAATCTTTGCCTCTTCTTTTTCAGGAGTCAATCCAGATCTTGCTGTCGCAGATGAATATTGCAGCAGCTAACTCTTTTCACGTTCTGGTTCTCTAATCTGAACGTCTTCTTCTAGCTAGGTGAGGAAGATAGCGTCGTCCAGCCGTAGGATTGCAAATCTAGAGTGAAAGTTAGGGTTAGATCTGATTTACTCTAGAGGGGGGGGGGTGAATAGAGTAAGTATGTATATTAAAAAACTTTTCCTGAACTATAAAGATTATACCTAAACTTAGATACTATATCACAGCATACCAAATTGAAATAAATGAAATCACAGAAAAGCTAAATAACACAACCACAACAAGAACAAAAAGAAGAGGGCAACTAGACAACACAAGAATTTATAGTGGTTCCCCAACCTGGGTACAACCACTCCTCTACCACCCTGGTAGGAATCTACTCAGGTTTTTGATCAGGTGACTGCTACCAATGAGCTTTTGGTAATGTTCTCAAAAACAAAACCTCAAGTCTTTTTTTAGGAGACTTGCAACCAGGAATCAATTTTTAAGGGAGTGGAGAACCCTTTTTACAGAGTGGGTGAGAGATTGATGGTGTCTTCTCTTTCTCAAATACAACTGTGAAGACAAGTGGAATAGATGTTAACAAAAAGCTCCCCCTGAAATATTGAGTTTGTTCAGGGAGGAATGGAACTTTTTCTTTAGGGTTATAAGCCTTCAAGCTATCAATATTAACCCGAAGAACTTCAGAAACTTCTTGAAAGATATAGTATTGTTGTCCTAGTGAAAGTTCCTGAGAGTATGAAAGAAGAAGATTCTTGATTTGGATTGTTGTTTTTCTTCTTCAGAAAGATTGTTCTTCTTCTGGTCTAGCAGTTATTGATTTCTTGGCTGATTGATTCTCTATGTCTCAAGAATTCTGTATGTCTCTTAGATTCTGTATGGAAGAAAGAGAACTTCTCGTTTTTATATTTTCCATGTGGAAGTGCTTTTGAATTTTGAAATTCTTCCTGTAATTAATGATGACGGCCTTGGAATTATCTTGCATTGATTTGTTTCCCCAATTGTCCCTTAGAAAAATTGCAGGCAATAATCCTGATGAAGACCATAATTAATGCTCTTGTATAACGGTAATATTAATAGAATATTAGAGCATTAATTACTCAGAAATCATTGAAATAAAATAGGAGAAGGAGAGGGAAACAGCCAAGTATGGATTCTTCGACCTGAGTCCACAGTCCGTCGAGCTGAGAATTGCTGTTTGTCGAGTTGAGTAACAAGATCGTTGACCACTGAATGACTGACTTCTACTTAATGGCTTTCCTATTTTGTGCACCAAGATCGTCGTGCTGAGATCTAAGATCGTCGAGCTGAGCCCTAAGAACTGAGTTCGTCCAGCTGGTCCAAGATAATCGAGTTGAGATAAGAGATTTGTCTCTGAGTTCGTCGAGCTGAGCATGACTTTCGTCAACTGGAGATCGACGAATGTAGAACTCCTTTTTCTAAGTCATGAATTCCATAAGTCTTGAGTCTCGGACTTTGTTGAAGGCTGGTTCCTGTCATTGTTGACTCTAAGGACTTGACCTAGACTCTAGGATACAACCATGACCCTGGTCTATACATGTTGGGTCAGGTCCTACCTTAGTGAACCTAGACCAAATCCAACTAGGGATCCAACAATCTCACCCTATTTGGGTGAGGTCACTAATTACAGACTCAATAAAAGAAAATGTACAAAGCAAGAACACAGTATATATCTGGTAGAGAATTAAATAATAAGTATGCAGCAGATATATTTACACTGTTAGCTTTGTAACATAAAACATAGTCTATCAAAAATTTACCACAAACATATAGCAGTTCAGGTTCTAATTTTTCTGTTTCTTCTCCTTTGCTTCTTTTCACTTATCATCAGGCTGAGTAAAATTATTTCCCTGTTAGTATTGGCAGCTTCTCTCTTTGACATATATATATCTGCTGCTCTAATCACTATCTGGGAGGAGGTTCTGGGAACTACAGCCTCTGGGTGTCTAGCCTTATAATCTGCAGGATTAAATACCTTCTTGCTTACATGAAGTTTTCAAGTTCTTTCTCTCTATATGAGGACATGATAGTGAACTTGGTTGGGTCTTCTCCTTCTTCTCTGGCCTTCTTTATCTTTGATAGACCTATAAATTCTTAAAGCCTAGCCCTCCTAAAATTAGGATCAACATCCTGACTGACAGATGATTGATCATCTTTGGAGGGTAGTAGAGTAGCAGGCCTGAATTGAGTAAATTGTTCTTGAAAGCTTATTGCTTTCTGGCTTTCATCACTCTGAGTGTATAGTGAATTTTGAGGTTCAGTTTCACTATATTTTCCTTTAGGTTTGTGTGATTCTGAATGCCTTCTTTGTTCAGCTTGTTGTTGGGGAGGAGAGAACTCTGGCATCTGATAGACTACTTCCTTTATCAGCTCTATACAACAAATACTTCTTTGTTGGCTGCATCCATGAGATTGATTTCTAGATGGCCTTTCCTGTCTATGATAAGTTCTTGTGAATATAGGCTTGGAAGGTGCATCTGACTTTTGAGAAGTGGATCCTGAAGCACCAGCAGCTGGAGGAGGAGGAGGAGGGGGATCCTTCCTGTATCTATGAGGAGGAGGAGGGGAGTATATTCTGCTTTTCATTCTAGCCTTTTGTTCATTTTTTGATAGCCACATCCGAGCTGGCATCCCTTTGTATGGAGTAATGTTTTGCAGAATATAGTAGGGAGTGTCATTTTTATTTCTTGGCTTAGGAGCAGGAGGAGGAGGAGCCTTCCTTTTCTTAAGGATTTTCTTCCTCTTTGGGTCCTCATCATCATCATCATCATCATCAGAAGGTTGAGGATTGTCATACATATCATCAATTTGTCTTATTATATTTTTGGGAATTTCTTTACTTCCTGGAGGGAGTAGGGATAACTTCAGCATGGACAACTTCAGATTCCATAGCAATGGCTTGAGCTATAATATCATCAAGATTGGGGAGAGGGCTATCATCCATAACATTGGATGGCCTAGGAGAGCTAGAAGTCTGATCATTAGACTTATTCGCTGGAGGAGCTGTCAAACTTGTCTTTATAGTATCTAACATCTCTGAGCTGGCAGGAGAGGTATAACACACAATGTCTTTAGATGATAGAATAGGGAAGGTAAGATAGAAATATATATATATGACCCAAATACTTTTAGCAAAGTTGCTAAATTCCCTTTGGGATTAATGAAATGAACCCTTCCAGGAAGAATCTTTGGCAAAATGACCTATTAAGTATTTTACACTATAATATCTGTACAATAAATTTTACTTTCATCTGCTACTGAGGCTGTTGTTTCTTCAACATCTATTTCCATATTAGATTCAAGAAAATTCATGAAATCAGTTTCCATATCAGCACTTGTTCCTGCTGCTGGTACTGCTATTGGTTCTGCTGGTGCAACTACTATTGCTTCTTATTCTATTGTTGTTATGTCCATATCCTGTTCAACTGGTTCTTCTGCTGCTGATGCAACTGCTGCTACTTCTTCATGAAGAATCTCCCCCTGCCTGGTTTCAGTAGGCACTGAAGCCAGGCCCCCAATTGAAGAGGGAGCAGTAGTTAGGGCACAGATTTGGGAAGCTATAGAGGATATTGAGGCAACTAGAGGATAAATGGCCTCTCATATAAGAGATTTAAGTAGGGGTGTGAGGAGAGTAATGAGTGGGGTGACAAGAAATGGATCCAGGTTTGGAGAAGTGGATGGTGGGGCAGTAGCTGGTTGAGTGGAAATTGCAGTTCCTAGGGGGGTGATAGGTGGAGGTGGAATGGGAGTGTCTAGGGGGGAGTCATGTTAAGGAAAGGGAGTGTTCATTGGACATGATAATAGGTTCAAGGATGGAAATGATGAGAGGTTGGTGTGGGGGATATCAGCAAGATGAGATGGAAGAGGAGATTGGGGTGGTGTAGGTATGGATGTATCAGGCTGAGGTGAATGAGGATGGGATGGTATATGTGTAGGGGAAGAGAGAATTGGAGATGCTGGTGGTGTTGGGTATGGATTAGAATGGTAGTGGAGGGTGGGGTTGGTTGGACTTGTGATTGGGATCGAACTTGAGGGGTAGGTGGTGGTGGAAGGGTGGAGTGGTTCCCTTCAGTGGGGTGGGGAGAGGATGGTACAACCCTTGTACTTTCTGAAGTTCTAGTGGAAGAGGATGGAACCTTGACTAGCTTAGTGATGGTCCTCTCCCACTTGCTAAACAAGGCACAATTTAGTATCTTGTAAGCATTAATGAATATGGTCGGGGAGACCAGTGATTCAGCAGCCTTTTCCTTAAGGAGGATCCCTAGGACCCTTCCAAAACACACCTCTTTCTTGTTGTTCTTCTTTTTAATCAAGTCGAACAGAATTTGAGCCCAGTTCACAGCTTTCTTATTTACTATGGCTCACATAACCAGGAACTGATGCTTGGTGATGTAGTCGTATGCTGTATGCTTTCCTAGCAGCACTTTCCCAGGTATATCTGTAAGAAACTTATACTCGGCAAACAAAAGTTTCTTAAGTAATTGGTTTGGGGTGTCTCCAGAATACCGCATTGTAATCAGCATCAAATCAAATTTTTCAGAGTCTATTTCTAATTCATCCTCACCATTTTTGAATCCAAAAATCTCAGTTAAAATATTGGGGGTAAGAGAAATAGCGTTACCCGCGATGGTTACAGTCATCGTATTCCTGTCTGTAGTAGCTATATAGACCCACTCCCTGATCTTTGTTGCAGATATCTTGATGCGAGTGGAAAGCAGAGTCTTTAGTTGTTGATCTTCAAGGAGTTGTAGAATGTTTAGGAAGATTTGATCAGAGTACTAAAAAGATTCAAAGTCCAAATCAAAACTAGAGTCAAACTTAATAGCAGCAAGAGATACTTAAGAAATCGTCATGAGAGCACCTGCAAGGGAAAACAAAGATCAAGTGCAAAATAACTGAAAGCGTGGGACGGAGGTCGAAGAAAACCTAAATATAAGGCTTTCTAGAATATGAAACGACAGACTCCATTCCCCAAAAATGAAATAGATCTTCGATTTGAGATTGACGAAATAATTTAGAGTTAAATTGTTCGTCGATCTCAGTCTGAAGTTTTGAAGACATTTCGTCGATCTCTGGTAGACGAAAGTTTTCTAAAGTAAGTTCGTCAATCTCTGTTCGACAAAACTAACTTAGCTCATAGAGAGTTCATCGATCTCTGGTCGACGAAAATCTCAAGAACTTTTCCTTGTTCGTCGAGCTCCGTTCGACGAACTCTGAAAAATTCGTCGATTACAGACATAAACTAAACTAGCCCTTCTCCATTTATCATTCCAAGTTGATTTATAAAGAACAAGTGATTTGTTTCATCCAGGTGTTTGTTGAAAATATTAGTTCTTTGTAAATCAGTTTAGATATAAACAAGATTAATTTTGTTTTTTTCTACACACTCTCTAATAAAATGATGTCGTATGTCTATATATTTTGTTCTGTTGTGATGGATTGTATTTTGTGCTATAGATATAACACTTATGTTATCCCAAAGTAGAGTTGAATTATTTAAGTTTAACCCATAGTCTAGGAGTTGGTTCTGAATCCACAACATCTGGGAACAACAACTGCCAGCTACAATGTATTCTGCTTCAGCAGTTTATGTGGACACAGATGATTGTTTCTTGCACAACCATGACACTAATCTCAAACCAAGGAAAGGTTCCTGAGGTACTCTTTCTGTCCACTTTTCATCCAGCAAAGTCAGAATCTGAGAATCCAGTTATATCAAACTCTGACTCAGTAGGATACCAGAGACCTAGACTAGGAAAACCCTTTATATATCTTAAAATCATTTTTATAAAGTTAGATGGGATTCTTTAGGGTTCACTTGGAACCTAGCACAAAGGCATATAGCAACCATGATATCAGGTCTGCTTGTTATAAGGTATAGTAGAGACCCAACAATGCCCCTATATAATTTTTGATCCACAGGTTTCCCATGCACATCAGAATCTATTACAACATTTGTAGCCATAAGTGTTTTCTTTGCTGAGGCATCAGCCATCCCATACTTTTTAATAAGCTCTTTAGCATATTTAGCCTGGGAAATGAAGATGCCATCAGGAAGCTGCTTCACTTGGAGACCAAGGAAGTAGGAGAGCTCACCCATGCTACTCATCTCAAATTTTGAATGCATTAGATCAGAAAATCTTTTGCATAATTTGGGATCAGTAGAACCAAATATTATGTCATCTACAAATATTTGCACTAATAGTATTTTAACATGATGCATTTTGGTAAATAAAGTCCTATCTACTATGCCTCTTGAAAAACCATGCTCTAAGAGAAAGCTAGCTAAGGTCTCATACCAAGCTCTTGGAGCTTGATTTAAACCATAGAGAGCTTTATGCAATTTAAACGCATAAGAGGGATGAGTTGGAGAAACAAAACCTGGAGGTTGTTCAACATAAACCTCTTCTTTAAGTTCCCTATTTAAGAAAGCACTCTTCATATCCATTTGATAAACTTTTAACTTTTTGAATGCAGCATAAGCCATAAATATCCTTATAGCTTCTATCCTAGCAAATGGAGCAAAGGTTTGATCATAGAAAATCCCTTCCTCTTTCCTATACCATTGAGCAACAAGACTAGCCTTATTCCTCACAATCGCTTCTTGGGCATCAAGCTTATTTCTGAATACCCATTTGGTTCCAATGACTGGGTAGTCTTTTGGTCTGGGAACCAAAACCCAAACTCTGCATCTGTCAAACTGATTATGCTCCTCTTGCATTGGAATGATCCAGTGGGGATCTGGTTCTGCATCAGCTATAGATTGAGGCTCCATTTGAGAGAGGAAACAGGCATGCATCAAATCATGGTTGAGTTGATGCCTTATCTGTACACCTACTGTTATGTCTCCAATCACTTGGGATTTGAGGTGATCCCTCAGTGTGACAAAATCAGTGGGTGGAGTTGATTCTGCAACATCATTTGTAGAGAATTTTTCTTGTGGATTAGCTTCTATTGTTGTAGGGGAGTCAGCTTCTTCCACAGTTTCTTCATCACTTTTTCATTGACTTGTGGAGAAGGATGTGGTACAACTTTTGGGATAAGGTTTAAGTCATCCAATTTCTCACACAAGTTGTGTACCTGCAAGGAGTCTTTGGTAGAAATCTCTTTCTCCTTATAAAACATGTTAGCCTCATCAAATGTAACATGCACAGATTCCTCTATTTTTAATGTAGATTTATTAAATACCTTATAAGGTTTGATGACTTGGGAATATCCTAGAAAAATTCCCACTGCAGTCTTTGCTTCAAACTTTCTAATGTGCTTTTTATCATTGTTATGAATATAGCATACACAACCAAAAACTTTAAAATAGTTTATTATTGGTTTCTTCCCTTTGAGAAATTCATAGGGAGACTTATGTTTTTGTTTGTGTATCAAGCTTCTATTCAGGACATAATTTATTGTGCTCACTGCCTCTGCCCAATAGGATAGGGACATGTAAGCATCTGCAAGTATTATGCCTGCAGCTTCAATGAGTGTTCTATTTTTCTTTTCAGCTACCCCATTTTATTGAGTAGTTCTAGGAGCTGAGAAGAAGTGCCAGATACCTTCTTTCTCACAGAACTCATGCATTAGAAGAGACACAAACTCTGTACCACGATCACTTTTGATCAATGCAATATAAGAAGAGTACTCAATCTGTATGGTCCTGAGAAATTCTGTAATAACCATGAATGTATCTGACTTAGATCTCAGAAAAAATACCCAACAGAATCTGGAGAAATCATTTACAACCACTAAGGTATAAGATTTCCCTCCTAGGCTATGTACAGCCACTAGGCCAAAAAGGTCCATATGTAGTATGTATAATATCCAAGGTGAATCACTCTTATTAATGGATTTGAAACTAGATTTAGTTTGCCTGCCTAGTTGACAAGCACTACAGAGTCCTTCCTTCTTGTAGGGGCATAAGGTAGACCTCTAACAAGGTTGTCCTTCTTGTAGCCTTTTCCACAAGTCATATGCTTGGAACAGCCACTATCTAGATACCAATGTTGATTATATGCTGTACAGGTCTTTATCTGCAAATAATATAGTTAGTTGTTCTTAACCCAAGTATCCTTGGGTCCTTGTTGTTTTACATAGCTATAACTAGAAATGTAAGAACATTCAGTTTGATCTTTATAGCCTTAGGGGTGATATCTTCTTGGTGTTATTATCCATTTACTAAAAGGATTAAAGTTGTTGTTAGAATTTAGATTTCTGTTGTATGAATCTTCGATCGACGATTTCTGGTTGGATCGTCGACCTGAGCTCGACGATTTTGGATGAGGTCGTCGATCTTTACTCGAAGAATGAAGATATTCATTCTTGGGGCACCAAAATCATCGATCTCTAGTTGATGAACCATACTTGTATTGTCAATCATAGATCAAAGAATAATTATTACTTAAGTTTGCGTTTAAAGATCGTCGTTCTGAGTTCGACGATCTTTTAATATATCGTCGATCTGAGTTAGAAGATAACTGTTGAACTTTGTTATTTTTATTATTCTTTTAGTTGTTAAGTTTATTCTTAGTTTTAATTTGTTCAAGAAATTTATTGACCATATTAACCTGTTCAGTATTCTTCTTTCCTTTGTCAGATATAAACTTTACTGGTTTGCAAAGGTTATTTTTCGGAATTAGAGGTGGATCACTAAAGGAGGCATCTAGTCCTAGTTTGCTATTTTTAATCCTAGCATTTACAGTACTAGTGATATTTAGCAGTTTCAAACTTCTTCCATTTAGTGATTCTTCTAACTTATTAGCCTTGCTAAGTTCAGATTTAAGAAAAGATATTTGTTCATTAGCAGAAATTAGTTCATTTGTTAGATTTGCATTTTCTGAGGTGATTTTGTCTAAATCATTTAGTTTTTCTCTGAGAAGTTTATTTCCTTTTAGGAGCTGATCAAGTCTAAGCAAAAAATTTTAAATTCAAATTTAAACTCATCTGATTCAAAATCATAAGATGCTATTACCTGATCTTCAGTTGACAGGATTTCCTCATCTTCAGATTCATCTGCATCTCATCTGCTACAACCTGCCTCCATGGCCATGAGTCAAACTTCCTTTGCCTTTTTCTCCTCTTCATCCTCACTGGAGGTGGAGAATGTTGACTATTCTTCAGTATCACTCCATGTTTCAGTAACAAAGCCCTTTTCTTTCCTCTTGTGCTTCCTTGAGGAAGGTTTGTTGTAGTGACTCTTCCTTGAGTCCATCTCCTTTCTTCTATCCTTCTTCTGAACTTCTGGGCACTAAGAGATGAAATGCCCTAGTTTCCTACATCCAAAACAAACTATTTCTTTAGATGGTGTTTTGTTATACCTTGGCTTATCTTCATATTTTGATGGTTTCCTTCTGAAGTCTTTTCTATCCATCTTGAAGAATCTCTTAGCAAAGAGACTCATCAACTCTTCATTCACAGGAATGACTTCAGAATATTTTGTAGCTTTGAAAGCTATTTTATGCTCCTTCATAGTTGGTGTAGGAGTCTTCACTTCAGCAGCTTTTTCTCTTGCTTTCATCAGTTGCTCATATGACTTTAGCTTTCCTAGAAGAGATTCTGTTGAGATCTCTGTCATGCTTCTGGCTTCTCTGATGGGCTAGATTCTTGAGTACCATGTGCTGGGAAAGCACATAAGGATTTTTTTATTCACTTCAGTTAAAGTGATTTCTTTATCTAGGATCCTTAGCTCACTGATGATGGAGCTGAGTCTATTGTACATCACTTCAACTGTTTCTACTTCATCCTTCTTGAAGTTTTCATACTGAGTGATGAGCTTTGATCTTCTATCTTTCCTCTCATCTACTTATCCAGCCACCATTTGGTTCAAAGAGTCCCAAATGTCCTTAGCTGATTGACACTCAGCAACCTTTTGAAATATTTCATCAGACATAGTTTCAGCTAGTATGTTCATGACTCTGGCATCAGCTATCTTAGCCATTTTCTGTGCATCTGTCCATCCAGGGGGTGGAACTACACTCAAGTCAGTTGACGTAGTTGAGGTTGAAGCCATTGGAGTTGGTGGTTGTAACACCCCAAAAAGGCCCAAAAAGACTCAACATGAAGTTTGAGTAGCAGGTCAGGTTACACGGCCTGGGACACGGGCGTGTCCCAGGGCGTGTCAGGTGTACACGGCCTGGGACACGGGCGTGTCCCAGGGCGTGTTCTATTTATTTTGCGAAATTGGCCTATTCAGGTCAGAGCCGGACACGGCCTTGAACACGGCCGGGAACACGGGCGTGTCAGGCTGGACACGGGCGTGTCGGCTGCCGTGTTCCAACCCGTGTACTGGCTGCAGCTCGATGGAGCAGGAGACACGGGCGTGTCTCAGGTTTGACACGGGCATGTCAGGTCCGACACGGGCGTGTCGATGCCCCGTGTTATTCAGTCGGTTAACCTGTGTGTACCGCTTAAGGGGTACACGGCCTGTGACACGGGCGTGTCACAGGCCGTGTCGGCCAAAAAGTGATTTTTTGGGAAGATCTTGGCCGTTCAGTTTCCTCTCTTTTGATCCAAAGGCTCAGGTGATTTCTTGGACTGGATTAAGTCGTGAGAGAGATTGAAAAAGTCATTCTTCTTTACCCTTAAGGAAGAGAGAAAGAGAGAAGAAGAAGGAGGAGGAGAGCAAGCCACCGGCGGAGCTCCCGTGGTTCGATTCGTGATCCGAAGCCGGCGTTGTGACGGCAAGGCTGCTGCGGTTCTTTCTCACCGGCTAGTTTTCGATGGCACCGAAGAGATCGACAAGGGTAACGATCTCCCTCCTTGGACATGTGAAGTCCTTCTTTTCTGCATTGCATAGGGAAAACCCTTCCCCGCGAGTGTGCGGTGGGTTGTGGTGTCCCTTGGGGTAGATATGTGAAGTCCCCCTTGTTAGAGGCCGGAATTGGAGTACGGCTCTAGGCATGCTGTGTGAAGCCCATCTGGATGTAATCTGGATTGGTGATGCTTGTTTGCATATCGGAGAAGGCTCCGTGATAATGGCTTGTGATGCCTTGTTCCTACCTGTTGCTTGGTGCGGCAGGAAGTACTGGACGATGTCCAGGAAATGAAGAGGGTTGGCGGCAACTCTTGTGGCCGTGTGTTGCCACTTTGTGAGTAGTTGAGCCGTTGGGCTGCAACTCGATGAAAAGGCAGATTGCCGAACAGGAAAGGTGAAACCGACCCGCGCCTATAAAATGCCATGGATACTTCCGTATTCGAGGTGGCTCGGCGACTTGAGCAACGGGGGGTGGCTGATCCGTACCTGCGTTAGGTCCGTCCGACTTGGAAGCCTGGTATAGGTTTTGTTGGAGCGCCTAATGAGAGTCTTAGGCCCGCGCGCCGGAAAGACTGAAATGCTCAAATACCGTGTAGACGGTGGTGTTGACCCTGGTATTCCGGTACACCGAAAATGTGCCCTGAGTGCACGGACTGTCGGGCCGGGTGGCCGATGGTTGTGATGGCTTGAATGTGCCTGCGCGCACATAATTGCTAGTTGATGATGCCATGCTTGCAGGGAAAGAATGCTCATGCCCCGAGAAAGGGGTAGGATTGTTATAATTGGGTCAGCTGAATGCTGACCGTTGCATTGTTTGCCACCGGTTGGGTGGATTGTTCCCGTGCAGGTGCTGGAGAGCCAAGTGGTAAGTGATGGGCGGGAGAGCCCTACTGCTGTTGCTGCTGCTGCTGTGGCTAGCCTGGAAGGCTAAGCCATTGTTTTGTTTTCTCTTTTTACTCATGTATGGCCGGCCTGCGTGCCGAGGTTTGTAAAACATGATGTATGTTCAGAGGAACTGTAAGGCCTTAAGGCCAAACTCTTGTGGTTGTGTACATTCCGTGGTATTTATATATAAAGGTGGTTTTATATATATTGGACATTCCGGTTAAGAGTTCAAAGTTGTAACTTAAAGCTTCCGCTAGAATGCTCTGAGTTAGGATTCGTAATTGGTTTGGTATTATCCTGTGACCTCACCGTCTGTTTGTGGCATATAGTGTGGGGCCCCGGCCGGACCTTCTACTATACGTCATTTAACGGATGGGGTCGTTACATTTTGGTATCAGCTTTTCGTCGGTCTTCCTCTTTCGAATTCGTGGTCGAATTCTTTTGTGGGGTGGCGAGCACGTGTTTGTGCAACCTGCTGTAACGCTAATGAACTCTGGAATGTCCATTAAGGAATGTACAAAATCTTGTTTGAGGAATCTGCGCGTTCCTTTTTGTGTTGTTTTGCTTGCATACGTTCGCTAATGTGTGTCTTGTCCACCTATAGGTGACACGTAGTGGTGCTGGGCAGTCTGAGCCCCAGCGTTCTGATGAGAGTGCGGCACCAACTGAGGTGCCAACACCTCCTCCATCTGCGGAGACTGTTCGCTTAGTGGCTGAGGCGCTATTTGCCATGATTCAGCTGACCGGGCAAGCGCAGCCGGCGGTAGTGCCAGTTCGTGTTGATGTAAGACCCGAGCCGGTTGAGGCTGTAGATCCACGAGCAGCTGACCGACAGTTGAAGCAATTCATGAGCTTCAGTCCTCCTACGTTTGCGGGAATGGGATCCCCAACGCAGGCGGAAGATTGGTTATCGCGTGTCAAGAGGATAATGACAGCGATCAGGGCGGAGGAAACTCTCAAGGTCACCTTAGCCACCTTCATGCTTGAAGGGGAGGCGCGGTTGTGGTGGGACGAGGTTGAACTAGACCATTTGGCGGGCAGGCAATTAACACAAGTATCGATTGAGGAGTTCTCTCGATTATTTCTGGCGAAACATGTCCCAGCGGCGCAACGTATTGCTATGGAAAATGAGTTCCAACGGTTAAAGCAAGGGGACGATAGTGTGGATATCTACTTGCACGAGTTTACCAGGTTGGGACGATATGCGGGAACAATCTTCGCGGATGACCAAAGGAAAACGAATCGGTTCTATGAAGGATTGCGGGATGAGTTACGATTCCTGCTTTCGAGTTCTGTGAGCCAAGGGTTTCAGGCGTTGGTTGATACTGCGTGCGCGTTGGAGAAGGACATGAGGCGAGTGCAAGGGAATAAGGGCTTGGTAGTGTCTAAGCCAGAGTTTCAAGCACCTCGCCCAGGCAAGTCGTTTTACCAGAAGAAAGGGGGCAAGAGGTCCAAGCCATCGGGGCAAGTCACTACGACCGTTGGGTCGGGAGCGACATCAAGGCCGGATGCTCGTACATGCTATAACTGTGGCCGGGTGGGGCATATTGCTCGTGACTGTCGGGTTGTGCAGCCCAAAGGGGAAAAGAAGACGGGTGCGTCGTATGCTGAGAAGGGCAAAGCGGTGGTGGATTCATCTGCTTCCCAGGCGCAGCCCCGAATCTATCAACTTGGCCAACAGGAAGCGATTAAGCAAAGTGACGTCGTCACAGGTACGAGTTGTAGTAGTTTACTTGCTGTGCTTTTGGTTTTGGTTATATTTAGCTTGTGCATGATGTGTGTGTGCTGCAGGCTTTGTCCTGATTCGGAATACTTTAGCGAGAGCCCTGTTTGATACGGGTGCTTCGCATTCTTTTCTGTCTGAGGATTTCGTATCTCGCATTGGGGTACCGAGTCATGTGACGGTGGATAGTACAAGGGTGCTATTGCCGAATGGCTGTGTGATGCTTGCGGATAGGGCTTGCGATGTGGATGTGCAAATAGGAAGTCGGGATTTCGGTTTGAGTGCAGCTGTGTTACCGTTATCGGAGTTTGATGTGATCTTTGGTATGGACTGGCTCTCGGAGCAGCGTGCCTTTATTGATTGCAACTCCAAAGAGATTACACTGGGCCAGAATACCGGGCTTGTGACGAAGTTCGCTGGTATGCGAGGAGTTGGTGGGACTTTGTTGTCTGCACTCCAAGTCGTCAATGCTGTTCGGAAGGGCGCGGAGTTATTCTTCACGCTAATTCAGGCTGTTGAGCCAAAGGCCAGTGTCGGTGAAGTGCCAGTTGTGTCAGAGTTTGCCGATGTGTTTCCTAAAGATCTTCCTGGGTTACCACCCCAGCGGGAGATTGACTTCTCTATTGAGTTGGTGCCAGGTGCGAAACCTGTAGCCCTCTCTCCATATCGCGTTGCGCCAATAGAGATGGCTGAGTTGAAAGTCCAATTGCAAGAGTTGTTGGAACAGGGTTATATACGCCCAAGTATGTCACCTTGGAGCGCGCCTGTTCTCTTTGTGAAAAAGAAAGACGGTAGCTTACGGTTGTGTATTGACTACCGCGAGTTGAATAAGCTGACGGAGAAAAACAAGTATCCGATCCCACGGATTGATGACCTTTTTGATCAGCTGGCGGGATCAACGGTCTATTCCAAGTTGGATTTGAAATCGGGATATTATCAGCTAAGGATTCGGGAAGGTGACATTCCCAAGACAGCGTTTGGAACACGCTACGGGCATTATGAGTTCACGGTAATGCCGTTTGGCCTATGTAATGCGCCTTCGGTATTTATGGACCTAATGCATCGAACGTTCCGAGAGTACTTGGATTTGTTTGTTATTGTGTTTATCGATGACATCTTAGTATACTCTCAGTCGGAAGAGGATCACGCAAATCATTTGCGGTTGGTCTTGCATACCCTGCGGAGGAATAAGCTTTTTGCCAAGTTCTCAAAGTGTGAGTTCTGGCTCTCTTCAGTAGCCTTTTTAGGCCATGTGGTAAGCGGAGAGGGTATCGCGGTGGATCCGTTGAAGATAAGTGCCATCCGAGATTGGCCAGTGATGTCTTCAGTGGCCGAGGTCAGGAGTTTCCTTGGACTTGCGGGCTACTATAGACGGTTTGTGGAAAACTTCTCACGGATTGCTTTACCTCTGACCACGCTGACGAGAAAAGATCAAAAGTTCATTTGGACGCCGGAGTGCGGGCGAGCTTTTGAAGACTTGAAGAGTCGTTTGACCACGGCGCCGGTGTTGACATCGCCATGTGGTACCGATGGGTATGAGATCTATAGTGATGCATCTGGGAGCGGCTTAGGCTGCGTTCTTCTGCAGTTTGGGAAAGTGATTGCTTATGGCTCGCGTCAGTTGAAAGTGCATGAGCGGAATTACCCCGTCCATGATTTGGAGTTGGCGGCGGTAATCTTTGCGCTCAAGTTGTGGCGGCACTATCTATATGGCGTGAAAGTGGATATCTATACAGATCATAAGAGCCTAAAGTATTTGTTGGATCAGAAGGATCTGAATATGCGACAACGAAGATGGATGGAGTTCCTTGGGGACTACACCTTCGAGATTCACTATACTCCCGGAAAGGGAAATGTGGTCGCTGATGCTTTGAGTCGACAGACTCCGGTACGGGCAAGCTGGTTACAGAGGCATGATCAGCGTTTGATCCAGGAATTGGAAGCATTGGAGATATCGTGTGTTGACAAGGGTGCGTCAACCGATGCGTGCTTGAACTGGACGGAGGTGTAGTATGACCTTACGGACAGAGTTCGGCGAGCAACGGAGCTTGATGAAAGTCTCCAGCGCTATGCAAAAGATGGGCCGGATGACCAATTCTCTTGGGATAACGGGTTGTTAAGGAGAAATGGTCGAGTGTGCGTCCCAAGTGTGGGTAAACTGAGGGAAGAGTTGATGTACGAAGCTCACTTTGCAAAGTACTCAGTTCACCCAGGGAGCACAAAGATGTACAGGGATATGAAAAAGCTGTTCTGGTGGCCCGGACTCAAGAAAGATGTGGCTCGTTATGTGGCTGAATGCACTACCTGTGCGTTGGTGAAAGCAGAATGCCAGAAACCTGGCGGGTTTCTGAAGTCGTTACCTATTCCGGAGTGGAAGTTCGATGATATTTCGATGGATTTCGTGCACGGATTGCCGAGATCTCAACGCGGTCATGATTCAATCTGGGTGATTGTGGACCGGTTGACGAAAGTGGCGCACTTCCTTCCAAACAGAAGAGACGATTCAGTGGAAACCTTGGCCAAGCTGTATGTGGAGCAGGTTGTTCGACTGCACGGTGTTCCTCGGAGCATCGTTAGTGACCGTGATGGGCGGTTCACATCGAATGATTGGCGGCTCGTTCATCAAATGTTGGGTACAAAATTAGCGTTTAGTACGGCCTTTCATCCCCAAACAGATGGCCAGACTGAACGAACCAACAGGACGATGGAGGACATGCTCCGCATGTGCGCCCTAGACTTTGGTAAGAGATGGGAAGAGTATATATTTCTCGTCGAATTTGCCTATAATAATAGCTACCAAGCGAGTATTGGTATGGCACCATTTGAGGCGTTGTATGGTCGGAAATGCCGTACACCCTTAGCTTGGGCAGAAGCAGGCGAATCGAAGCTGAATGGGAAAAAGGAAGTCGAAGAAGCTACTTCGCTCATACGCTCTATTCGGGAGAGGCTAGTGATAGCCCAAGATCGTCAAGCAAAGTACTACAATGCCAAGCACCGGAACGTGGAATTCGCGGTGGGTGATTGGGTATATTTGAAGATCAAACCCTTCAAAGGTGTGTCCAGGATTCGGCGTTTGAAAAAGCTAAGTCCGAGGTATCTTGGCCCATTTGAGGTGGTGGAGCGAGTTGGAGAAGCTGCTTATCGACTAGCACTTTCGGCGGACCTGGGTGGATTACATGATGTGTTTCACATCTCAGTCCTTCGTAAGGCGGTAAAGGATCCAGCTCAAGTCGTGGAGAATGATCGGGTACCGGTCGAATATGGGCTAACGACGAGGGTTAGACCCATTCGGATCGAGGATCGAGCCGAGAAACAGTTGCGGAACAAAGTGATCGGGATGGTCAAGGTCCGATGGGACAATTGTGGCCGTGAAGAGCTAACATGGGAGCGAGAGCAGACCATGCGAGCTGAGTTTCCCGAGTTATTTGTATAAACTGTAGACCGTGTACTTTTTGTTATAACAGTGTTATAGCTTTGCTGGTTCTTGTTTCCTTACCGTGCAAATTTCGGGACGAAATTTTGATAAGGGGGAGAGGGTTGTAACACCCCAAAAAGGCCCAAAAAGACTCAACATGAAGTTTGAGTAGCAGGTCAGGTTACACGGCCTGGGACACGGGCGTGTCCCAGGGCGTGTCGGGTGTACACGGCCTGGGACACGGGTGTGTCCCAGGGCGTGTTCTATTTATTTTGCGAAATTGGCCTATTCAGGTCAGAGCCGGACACGGCCTTGAACACGGCCGGGAACACGGGCGTGTCAGGCTGGACACGGGCGTGTCGGCTGCCGTGTTCCGACCCGTGTACTGGCTGCAGCTCGATGGAGCAGGAGACACGGGCGTGTCTCAGGTTTGACACGGGCGTGTCAGGTCCGACACGGGCGTGTCGATGCCCCGTGTTATTCAGTCGGTTAACCTGTGTGTACCGCTTAAGGGGTACACGGCCTGTGACACGGGCGTGTCACAGGCCGTGTCGGCCAAAAAGTGATTTTTTGGGAAGATCTTGGCCGTTCAGTTTCCTCTCTTTTGATCCAAAGGCTCAGGTGATTTCTTGGACTGGATTAAGTCGTGAGAGAGATTGAAGAAGTCATTCTTCTTTACCCTTAAGGAAGAGAGAAAGAGAGAAGAAGAAGGAGGAGGAGAGCAAGCCACCGGCGGAGCTCCCGTGGTTCGATTCGTGATCCGAAGCCGGCGTTGTGACGGCAAGGCTGCTGCGGTTCTTTCTCACCGGCTAGTTTTCGATGGCACCGAAGAGATCGACAAGGGTAACGATCTCCCTCCTTGTACATGTGAAGTCCTTCTTTTCTGCATTGCATAGGGAAAACCCTTCCCCGCGAGTGTGCGGTGGGTTGTGGTGTCCCTTGGGGTAGATATGTGAAGTCCCCCTTGTTAGAGGCCGGAATTGGAGTACGGCTCTAGGCATGCTGTGTGAAGCCCATCTGGATGTAATCTGGATTGGTGATGCTTGTTTGCATATCGGAGAAGGCTCCGTGATAATGGCTTGTGATGCCTTGTTCCTACCTGTTGCTTGGTGCGGCAGGAAGTACTGGACGATGTCCAGGAAATGAAGAGGGTTGGCGGCAACTCTTGTGGCCGTGTGTTGCCACTTTGTGAGTAGTTGAGCCGTTGGGCTGCAACTCGATGAAAAGGCAGATTGCCGAACAGGAAAGGTGAAACCGACCCGCGCCTATAAAATGCCATGGATACTTCCGTATTCGAGGTGGCTCGGCGACTTGAGCAACGGGGGTGGCTGATCCGTACCTGCGTTAGGTCCGTCCGACTTGGAAGCCTGGTATAGGTTTTGTTGGAGCGCCTAATGAGAGTCTTAGGCCCGCGCGCCGGAAAGACTGAAATGCTCAAATACCGTGTAGACGGTGGTGTTGACCCTGGTATTCCGGTACACCGAAAATGTGCCCTGAGTGCACGGACTGTCGGGCCGGGTGGCCGATGGTTGTGATGGCTTGAATGTGCCTGCGCGCACATAATTGCTAGTTGATGATGCCATGCTTGCAGGGAAAGAATGCTCATGCCCCGAGAAAGGGGTAGGATTGTTATAATTGGGTCAGCTGAATGCTGACCGTTGCATTGTTTGCCACCGGTTGGGTGGATTGTTCCCGTGCAGGTGCTGGAGAGCCAAGTGGTAAGTGATGGGCGGGAGAGCCCTACTGCTGTTGCTGCTGCTGCTGTGGCTAGCCTGGAAGGCTAAGCCATTGTTTTGTTTTCTCTTTTTACTCATGTATGGCCGGCCTGCGTGCCGAGGTTTGTAAAACATGATGTATGTTCAGAGGAACTGTAAGGCCTTAAGGCCAAACTCTTGTGGTTGTGTACATTCCGTGGTATTTATATATAAAGGTGGTTTTATATATATTGGACATTCCGGTTAAGAGTTCAAAGTTGTAACTTAAAGCTTCCGCTAGAATGCTCTGAGTTAGGATTCGTAATTGGTTTGGTATTATCCTGTGACCTCACCGTCTGTTTGTGGCATATAGTGTGGGGCCCCGGCCGGACCTTCTACTATACGTCATTTAACGGATGGGGTCGTTACAGTGGTGCTGTTAAGATAGAATTAAATACATCTTCATCAATAGAGTTCATTTAAAGCCTAATTCTTGCCTTCCAGATTGTGAACTTGGACAAGTTGCACACTAGAGGTCTAGTGCTTGCATATTCTTTGTTTTGTGCCATGTTGTATATATAAATCTAGTAAAGATAAAGAATAGATCTAACTTAAGATCTTTGGTTCATGGGTTTAACTTGTAAAACCAAAAGAACCTCCTCTGATACCAAATGAAAGTTAGGGTTAGATCTGATATACTCTAGAGGGGGGTGAATAGAGTATGTATGTATATTTAAAACTTTTCTTGAACTATAAAGATTATACCTAAACTTAGATACTATATCACAACATACCAAATTGAAATAAATGAAATCACAAAAAAGCTAAATAACACAACCACAATAAGAACAAGAAGAAGAGGGAAACCAGATAACACAAGAATTTATAGTGGTTCCCCAACCTGGGTACATCCACTCTTCTACAACCCTAGTTGGAATCTAATCAGGTTTTTCATTAGGTGACTGCCACCAATGAGCTTTTGGTAAGGTGCTCAAATACAAAACCTCAAGTCTTTTGGTTAGGATACTTGCAACAAGGAATCACTTTTGAAGGGAGTAGAGAACCCTTTTTACAGAGTGGGTGAGAGATTGATTGTGTCTTCTCTTTCTCAAATACAACTGAGAAGACTAGTGGAATTGATGTTAACAAAAAGCTCCCCCTGAAATATTGAGTTTGTTTAGGGAGGAATGGAACTTTTTCTTTAGGGTGATAGGCCTTCAAGCTTTCAACTTTAACCCGAAGAACTTCAGGAACTTCTTGACAGATGTAGAATTGTTGTCCTACTGAAAGTTCCTGAGAGTATGACAGAAGAAGATTCTTGATTTGGATGGTTTTTTTTCTTCTTCAGAAAGATTGTTCTTCTTCTTGTCTAGCAGTTGTTGATTTCTTGACTGATCGATTCTCTATGTCTCAAGAATTCTATATGTCTCTTAGATTCTGTATGGAAGAAAGAGAACTTCTCGTTTTTATATTTTCCATGTGAATGTGCTTTTGAATTTTAAAATTCTTCCTGTAATTAATGCTGACCGCCTTGGAATTATCTTGCATTGATTGTTTGCCCAACTGTCCCTTTGAAAAATGGCAGGCAATAATCCCGATGAAGACAATAATTAATGCTCTTGTCTAACGGTAATATTCAGAGAATATGAGAGCATTAATTACTCAGGAATCATTGCAATAAAATAGGAGCAGGAGAGGGAAACAGCCAAGTATGGATTCGTCGACCTGAGTCCACAGTTCGTCGAGCTGAGAATTGCTGTTTGTTGAGCTGAGATACATGATCTTTGACCTCTAAATGGCTGACAGTTGCTTGATGACTTTCCTATTCTTTGAACCAAGTTCGTCGAGCTGAGATCTAAGATCGTCGAGCTGAGCCCAGAGAACTGAGTTCGTCCTGCTGGTCCAAGATCGTCGAACTGAGCTCAGAGATTTGTCTCTGAGTTCGTTGAGCTGAGCACGACTTTCGTCAACCGGAGATCGACAAACGTAGAACTCCTTTTTCTAAGTCTTGAATTCTCTAAGTCTTGAGTCTCTGTCTTTGTTGAAGGCTAGTCCCTAGCATTGTTGACTCTAAGGACTTGACCTAGAATCTAGGACACAACCATGACCCTGGTCTATACATGTTGGGTCATGTCCTATCTTAGTGAACCTAGCCCAAATCTAACTAGGGATCCAATATAGAGAACACTAATTACATCTCTTCTTGGTGTTGATTGATGTTGTTGTTTTTTATGTTGTCATGTTCTCGATTTGATCCTGCTCCTTTTATCGTCTTTCAATCAACGTCTCTTAGAGTAGTGGGCCCCATTAAAGTTCGTGGCTGTGATTTTGCCATTCAACCACCAACTTTCCATTGATGGCTGATTCAACGGCTCTTTTCTTTGTGTGGGCCCCAGCAAGAAATATAGTTCCTAGTGCAAAAAATCATGAAACCTGGCCCCCAGCGCCTCTAGCAGCATTACCGCAACATTTTAACCTGCTTTGACTTTGTTGACTTTGCTTACATCACCATCTCTCTGGACTTAGACAAAATAAAGCATCAGTAGCGATGGCATTGAGTCAATTTGCCACTTAGGAATGATACTAGTGTCAAATTTTACTTTCATAAGGATTATTCCAGAAATCCTCAATTTGACGAACTCAGAGCTCAGTTCGATGAACTCAAAGCTTAGCTCGATGAAAAGTGAAAGCTTAGTTCGACGAACTCATAGTTCAGTTCGCGAACTCAGAGCTCAGTTCGACGAAAGGTGAAATCTCAGTTCGACGAACTCAGATCTCAATTAGACAAACTCTGAGCTAAGCTCGACGAATGTAAAGCAATCAACGCATTTGGACTTAGCCAATTTTTTGTGTCTAAAAACACAATGGCTCTAACTGACTAGGATTCCGTCAATGTTATAGCCCCATGGAGTTGAGTGAGTAAGCTTTACTCAATACCTAACTACTTAGACAGAATTTGTACTAAGGCATGGAGTGAGTAAGCTACACTTAACGCCTAACTACTTAGATAGATTTTTTGTCTCATGACGTTGATTGAGTGAGCAACACTCAACGCCTAATCACAGAGATAGATTTTCTATCTCATGGAATTGAGTGAGTGAGCTACACTCAACGCCTAATCACTTCGACAAATTTTCTATCTCATGGAATTGAGTGAGTGAGCTACACTCAATGCCTGTTATCTTTGTCAAAATTCCGCCTAATTCTTCTTAGGCTTAGCCTCTCACAGCTTTTAGCTATTTTGCGTTGAGTGAGTATACTACACCCAATGCCTGTGGACTTAGCCACATTTTCAGCTTTAAAATTGTTTAGCTTACTACACTCAATGATTTTACTTACCTGGCATTGAGTGAATAGACTTCACTCAATGCCTTTGGACTTAGGAAAATCTTCTGCCCTTCCAGCCACTTCTTTAAGTCCACCTGCCTGATCTTTGTCACAAGGACATCCTGCACACATGAACTTAAACACACATCAAATAAAGTTGTGTGTATCTCATTGACCTGTTTCACAACATCAAATCAGGGCCATTGGGATCAATGGACCCAACAATCTCCCTCAATTTGAATATGCCAAAACCATTAATCAGTTTCCTTAATCAATAAAATACACAATCATATGGGCAGTAAAAATTTATTAAATTCAATGAGATGATGGTTTACTTACTTCCACTGGATTGTTGTAGGGTGTGTGTTAACATAGATGTTTACCTCTCAGCTTGATCCTTTCTTGATCAATTTCTTCTCCCCATAACAATCTCCCCCCGTATTTCTGCCATGTTGGGGTTTGATCATTTCTTGAACTTGTCTCTCCCCCTTGGATACAACTTGAACTTGATCAATCTCTTCTCTTCCCTTTTTGACTTCTTTAGATAGTCAGGGAGGTGCACCAGTTCTTTTTCTCCCCTTATGGTCTCCCCCTAGCTGATGTAGATGAGGCCAGTAGTGTAACTGTCAACTTGCTCCTTATACAGGGTTGACTTTAGCCCTACAGCTGCTGGACTTGCTCCCCCTCAATAGGAGCATTTTCTCTCATCTTGTTCTTGATTTCCACAAGGTTTGCATCACTTACAAGAAGAACAAGCTTGTACCAAAAAAAATACCTTAGGGAGTATCTGAAGCTATTCTAAGTTCAACATACCTAATTCAATCTTGAAGGTGTTAAATTTGGCTTCATATAATGGCTTAGTGAAGATATCAGCATCTTTCATTTCAGTGGAGACAAACTATAGGCTAATGTCTTATTTTACAACATGCTCCCTAATAAAATAATACTTAGTTTCTATATGCTTAGACCTGCTGTGTGAGATACGATTCCTAGTAATAGAAATGGCACTTGTAGAATCACAATAAAGAGGAGTTTTACTTATCTTAATGTTATAATTTTCAAACTGCTGATGAATCCACAGCAATTGAGCACAACAGCTGCTTGCTAAAATATACTCTAACTCTATAGTTGAGATAGCCACACAAGTTTGCTTCTTGCTACTCCATGATACCAGTCTTCCACCTAGGAATTGACATGTACCAGTAGTACTTTTTCTGTCTTCCTTGTAGCCTGCAAAATCTGCATCTAAAAACCCTGTTAGATCAAAATCTCTATTCCTAAGGAACAAAAGGCAAAGATTTGGTGTGCCCATAAGATACCTTAAAATTCTTTTTGCAGTAGAATAATAAGATTCTTTAGGGTAGGCCTGATACCAAGGACAAACACATGTAACATACATGATATCAAACCTACTAGCAGTTAAGTATAGAAGGGAGCCAATTATCCTTCAATGCAAAGATTCATCAATATATTTCCCTGCCTTATCTTTGCCTATAAGAATACTTTACCCCATGGGAGTTCTCATGGTAGAGTCATTCTCCATACCATATTTCTTAATCAACCCTCTGGTAAACTTTGACTTGGATATAGACAAGCCATCATCGGTCATTCTTACTTGGATTCCCAAGAAGAACTTGAGTTCACCCATTTTGCACATCTCAAACTTTCTTTGCATAAGTTTATCAAACTTCCTGCAAAGGATGTCCTCAGTAGATGAAAAGATAATGTCATCAACATATATCTGGACTAGGATGATCTTGCCCTTAGATTCTCTTAGGAATAGGGTCTTGTCTATTTTCCCCCTAGAGAATTTTTTCTCAATGAGGAAACTAGATAATGTTTTATAACATGCTCTAGGGGCTTGCTTTAACCCATATAGAGCTTTCCTTAGCCTATAAACAATATCAGGAAGGTGTTGGTCTACAAAACCTGGTGGCTGATCCACATATACTTCCTCTTTTAAGTCCCCATTCAAGAATGCTGACTTCACATCCGTCAAGTAGACTATAAATCCTTGATAGGCATGAAATGCAATGAATAGCCTTATTGATTAAAGCCTTGCTACTGGGGAAAATTTTTGGTCAAAGACTATTCCTTCTTCTAGCATGTATCCTTTTGCCACCTATGTAGCCTTATTCTTGACAATAATGCCATTCTCATCTAACTTGTTCCTGTAGATCCACTTAGTTCCTATGATATTATGTCCCTTAGGTCTGGGAACCAGCTTTTAGACACTACCCCTCTTGAACTAGTTCAGCTCTTCCTGCATTGCTACAATCTAGAATGGGTCTTTGATAGCCTCTTCGAGTTTCTTTGGCTCTTCTTGAGATAGGAAGCTTGAACAAAGAGCTATGTTGATGCTCGAGCTTTTGGTCTGGACTCCATGTTTTGCATCACCAATGATTTGGTGTGCTGGATGGTCCCTCAGATATCTCCCAGCTGGAGGAAATCTTGCTTCATCTTGCTGTTCTTCATTGTCCTCAACTGGTTGTTCTTCATTGTCTTTAGCTGGCTGTTCTTCATCCTCAGCTTATGAGTCTAGAGCTCCCCCTTGATAACACGCATCTTCATTCTTATCTTGTACTGCTGAATCATGTTCCCTTATGGTAAGCTTGTCCATCACCTCCTTTAAACCTGCAGAGCTAGAAGAGGAGCTAGGAAGCTCATAGTTAATTAGGTTTGACTTATCAAAGACAACATGGACTTATTTTTATAAAACTTGACTAGTCAATTCGTAGATCCTATATGCCCTACTATCGTTACTATATCAAAAAAATATCCCTTCTTCTGACTTGACAACAAACTTAGTCACATAGGACTTACCATTGTTCAGTACATATCACTTACTACCAAAAAACCAAGAGTAGGAATAGTTTGGTTTTCTGCCTTTCAGAATCTCATAGGGAGTCTTCTTGTTGCATTTGGTGATGGAAACTCTGTTGAGGATATGACATGTAGTGCTTACTGACTCAACCCAGAAATATTTTGGGAGTGATGTGTCACTTAACAGGGTCCTACTAGCCTATATGAGGGTTCTATTTTTCCTCAAAGCAATTCCATTTTGCTGAGGTGTTCTAGGAGAGGAGAACACTTGATGAATCCCATGCTCTTCACAGAAGCTTGTCATACACTCAGAATGAAACTGAGTCCCATGGTCACTTATGATTTTGATCACAGTATTGTTGAATTCATTCTTAATTTGCTTAACAAACGTCTGGAAGACATCAAGCGTTTCATATTTCTTCCTTAGGAAGAACACCCAAGCAAAACTTGAAAAGTCATCAAAAACCACAACGGTGTAGACTTTCCTACCTATACTTTGAACTCGCATAGGACAAAATAAAACCATATGCAGGATGTATAGACACCTCATTGAGTCTTTGGTACCAAAGCTCTTGAAGGAGGTCTTGGTCTGCTTGCCTTTTTGGCATGCAGAGAAGATACCCTCTTTGGTGCACTTTACTACAGGTCTGTTTCTCACTAACCCTTCACTAAATAGTTTGTCTATGGTCTTGAAATTCAGGCGATCTAGCCACTTATGCAATTGGACACATTGTGAGGCTTTCTCATCTAAAACTAGGCATATAGGAGAGCCCTTACTCTCACAAACAAAATTTTTACAATAGACATTTCCTCTCCTAAGGCATGACAAGATGACCCCTTGGTCACTTGACCTCCTAATTTGGCACTCATCCTTGAGGAAAGAAATGTCATAGCCAAGATCACATTGTTGGCTTAAGCTTATCAGGTTGTGTTGCAAACTTTCACATAAGCTACTTGTGTGATACTAATTATGTCATTTGATATCTTACCATACCCTTTGGTTACTCCCTTTTCTGAACCACCAAAGATGACTTTGGGTCCATTCTCTACTTGATTGTAGTCCTTCAGCATGCTCCTTGTTCCAGTCATGTGTCTGAAATATCTACTGTCCAAGTACCATATAGGGGTATGGATACTTGGACTCATCTGTAAGAAAAAAATTAGTTAACCATAGTACAGTAGTTCTTATTGGGTCCTAGGTGCTTGTTAGGCTGAAAATGAATATGCCTTCCTGCAACTCTTCTGACAGGTAAGTGGGCATTAGGTCCCTGGACACTATTATTGTGCTAGCAATCAACGGCTTAGTGGCCCACATTTCCACAAGACCAGCACTCATAGATGTTGTACCTTCTTTTAATGGATGGTTTTACAGCATTGCTATCAGCAGCTCTCAGTCCAGCAGGTAGTGCATCAGCCTTTTTTCTTATGTCTTCCAGCTACAGCCTTAATTTTGGATATGTCTGGCAACAGAGGTACTTGGGGTATCTTGAGCCCTACTAGCAGTTGTCTTCTTCAGTTTTGGGGCTTGTGCACCAAACACAAATGGTGTGGGATTGGCCATTTGGATCTTCTCTTGGGCTGCCTTCTGGCACTAGCACCCTTTCCATTACAAACACCATTGTGGTGAACATCTTTGTTCCCATTGGAGGATCCACCATTCTCCAAGTGTCTATAGATACTCTCCTGGTCATACCTTTTAGATGGTAGCAGCATTCTCTGTAAGGAATAAGAGGCTTGGAGGTTAGTGGCTGCACTGGAGCTTTTGCCTTACTTTTGGAATTGGCAGCTCTCGTGTTCCCTTTGAAGCCTAACCCCTTATTATCCTTTGGGGAGGAGAAGTAATATATCAAAGGCAACACAGAACATTGCTTTGAAAACTTAGCCACTAGCTCCTTCTTCTTTTGGAGTTTAACTTCAAGATTCCTGATGTGCTCATTCTTGAAGGCTATTGCGTCCATCTTTATAACAATGATGTTTTCAGCTTGTTGATTTCATTCAGCTTCAGGTCCAGCATGTTTGCTAACTTTAAAGCAGTAACCTGCAGAGTGGCTATATTCTTAGCCTGCTTTTTGGCTAAGAGAGTACTTCTCTTCATTGCTTGAAGGAGTTCACCATAGTCATCATTCAATTGATTGATGTCTCCTTCAGATTCAAAGCCATCTTCATCACTTGATGTAGATGTCTCTGACTCTTGACCTGTCTTATATTCTGATACAGAGGATAGAGAATGTACTTTGCTTGGACAAGACAACTCCAGGTTGTGTTCTTCTACAGTCAAAGCCACCATTCCAAGGTAATGGTTGTCTTCTTCTCCTTCTTTTGTCCTTGCAGCATCATCAGCTTCTCTAGCAATAGCAACCAACATCTCTTAGAAGTCTTCCTCTATAGCTTCTTCTTCAGTACTGAATAACCTAATGTTGGCTTCATCTTAAACTTCCTCTTCTGACTTGTATGATGAGGAGTCAGTCCAGCTCTTTTGCTTCTTAGCAATGAAGGATTTCTCCTTCTTGCCCTTCTTTGTTGTTCATTCTTTTCACCACTACACCTTTTTTTGATAGGGCAGTCAGCTATAACATGCCCTTTAATTCTACAATAATAACAGACTATTTTAGAAGAAACAAGTCTTTTTGATTTAGAGCCATACTTGTCCACTTTAGAGGTTTTCTTCCTGCCCTTGTAGTAGACTTCTTGGGGGATAAGAAGAAGAGGAGGGCCTGCTTCTCCAGTGCTTATTCTTCATGAATTTCTTAAATTTCCCAAAGAAGGCAACATAGACTTCATCAGATACGTTGCAGTCTGATGTGCTGGTTTCTTAACTTTCTGAATCAAATTTAGCATCCCTCATTATTGGAGAAGGTATCTTTCTCCTGCTCCTCCTTATGGCTTCAGCTTTGAAGGCCACTGAATTGTCCATGACTGCAAACTTGCTGATTTTCTCCTCCTCCTTTCTGGATGTCAACTGTATTTCATAGGACAATAGCATTACAAACAGAGATGCTGGTGGTGTGTCTGCAAGTCTTGCCACCTCTCTGATTGCACGGATTTTTGTGTCCCAGTCTTTAGTTAGAGACCTGAGAAATTTGTCATTTAATTCATATGTGCTAAAGACTCTATAATATGTCCTCAGCTCATTTACAATCCAAAAGAACCTTTCATAGCACTCATCTATGCTATCTGTCTTGCTCTTCCTGAAGATCTCATACTATTGATTAAGCATGGACTTCATGTCATCCCTCACTTCTTCAGTCCCCTCCATGTAGATAACTAGTGTGTCCCACATCTCCTTAGATGTCTTGCAGTGAACTAGGTTTTAGAAGGTAGAGTCATCAATGAAACTAACTATTATATTTTGTGTCCTCTTGTCCATTGCGGAAGGATGACTTCATCCTTAGTCATTTAAGAGTATGTGTTTGGGTGTTTTGACATTAGCATCCAGAGCTGAGTCCTTCATAGGGATGAATGGTCCTTCATCTATGGTAATAAAATTCTAGGGTCAGCTACCTCCATAAACAGCTTAACTCTCTCCATCCATATGCTAAACCGTTCCTTACTACAGATAGGATGCTTCATGACCCCTAGCTCCTTGTAGTTCAATCCTGAACCCATAAGGACTGTCTTTCCTTGTTACCTTGGAGATCTACTCAGACTGTTGAGTCTTTAACGAGTAACCTCCCTCAGATACCACTTGAAAGTATTGTTTTCAAGGACAACTAAATAACTAGAGGGGGTGAATAGGTTTTAGGCCTTCTTTTTAAATACTCTGACCTATATTTGATTTCCTGTGCTGAGTGGTTAATTGATTTGTGCTTTTAAGAATAATCACGGACAACTAAATTATTTTTATAGTGCTTCCCCAATCTTGGGTACGTCCTCTGTCCCTCTCCGCATTTCTAATAGTGTGTTAGACATGGCTCTTCACCAATTCCTCGGCTCCTTAAGAGCTTACAGCACGATCCTGCAGGACCACTCAGTCTTATCCATGACCTACAACTTGGGCACTAAGCCGTACAACTTAGATCCCCGCTGGATCTTACCTCGACCTTTATAACACTTGCCTACACTCAGGCACTAAGCCTTACCACTCAGATTGTAACAAGAATCCTACTCTCAGATCTACAACAGATCTTACCTCAGCCTTTATAGCACAGGACTACACTCAGATTACCTACAGAATCTTACCCTCAGATCCCAAATTTGATCTAACAGAGAATGTCAAAGAGATGAAAAACTTAGACACCAGATAAAGTTCTCTGTGTCTGTATTCCTGGACTGAGTTGATATCAGTCTTATCTTCTTCTTCACAGAAACAAGTTTAAATGAAATCTTCACTTGTATCTCGGCATGTTCTTGAAGCAGCTTGCACAAATCTAGTTCTTCTTTTTCAGGAGTTAATCCTGATCTTGCTATCATTGATAAAAATTGCAATAGCTAACTATTTTCGCATTCAGGTTCTCTGATCTAAACGTATTCTTCAGGCTCGACGAGAAATAAGATGTCGTCTAGCTGCAGGATTATGAATCCAGAGAACCCTAATTATTTCTCTTCTTTGTGTTGATTGATATTGTTGTTTTTGATGTTGTTACATACTCGATTTGATCCTGCTCGTTTTATCGTTTGTCGATCAACGTCTCATTGAGCAGTGGGCCCCAGCAGAATTGGTGGATATGATTTTGCCATTAGGCCACCTACATTCCATTGACGGCTGATTCAACGGCTCTTTGCTTTGTGTGGGCCCTAGCGATAAATCTCTTTCCTAGTGCAAAAAATCATGACAGCTGGCCCCCAGCGCCTCTAGCAGTATTCCCACAACATTTGAACTTGCTTGAATTTGTTGACTTTGCTAACATCACCATCTCTATAGACTTAGACAAAATCAAGCATCAATAGAGAAGGCATTGAGTGAATATGCCACTTAGGAATAAGACTAGGGTCATATTTTACTTTCAAAAGGAGTATTACAGAAATCCTCAGTTCGACGAACTAAGAACAAAGTTTGACAAACTAAGAGCTTAGCTCGATGAAAAGTGAAACCTTAGTTTGACGAACTCGGAGTTAAGTTCGATGAACTCAGAGCTCAGCTCGATGAAAGGTGAAAGCTCAGTTCGACGAACTTAGATCTCAACTCGACAAATTAAGAGCTCAGTTCGACAAACTCAAGGCTCAGCTCGACGAAAGTAAAAGAAATCAACGCATTTATACTTTGCCAATTTTCTGTGTCTGAAAACACAGTGGCTCTGACTGACAAGGATTTAGTCAATGCTATAGCCCCATGGCATTGAGTGAGTAAGAATCACTCAACGCCTAACTACGTAGACAGATTTTGTCCCATGACGTTGAGTGAGTAAGCTACACTCAACGCCTAACTACTTAGACAGATTTTCTATCTCATGACATTGAGTGAGGAAGCTATACTCAATACCTAATATATTATATAGATTTTATGTCTCATGACAATGACTGAGTGAGCTACAATCAAAGCCTAATCACTTAGATAGATTTTCTATCTCATAGCATTGAGTGAGTGAGATACACTCAACGAGCGTGGACTCAGTCAAAATCTTGCCTAATTCTTCTTAGGCAAAGCCTCTCATAGCTTTTAGCTATGTGGCGTTGAGTAAGTGCACTACACTCAACACCTGTAGACTTAGCCATATTTTCAGCTTGCCAATTTTTTAGCTGATTATACTAAACGATTTTGCTTACCTACCGTTGAGTGAATAGACTTCACTCAATGCCTGTGGACTTATTCAAATATTTTGAACTTCCAGCTACTTCTTTGTGTCCACCTGCCTGATCTTTGTCACAAGGACTATCATGCACACATGAACTTACACACACATCAAATACAGTTGTGTGTTTCTCATTGACCTGTTTGGCCATTAGGATCAATGGACCCAATAGATGTCGAATAAAAAGATTTTGACTTGTAAGATGAAGATCTCCTAGGTTGAGACCATGCTAGGGCTTATGTCCTAGAGATTTGATGTCGTTAGCCTCTACTCTCTTCTTTGTGAAGATGGTGGACTTTGAAGAAAAATGGTCTATTTAGGGTAAATAAGCGAGGAGGAAGTTCTGAAAATATTTTTGAGAGATCTAAGTTGTCAACCCAAATCACCTATAGGAGGGGTGGGTGAATAGGTGAGATGTGCATCAAATGCAGAATAAAAAATTTAACACAGCACAGATAAGTAATCAAGCAATCACACAGATGACAAGAGATTTATAGTGGTTCCCCAATCTTGGGTACGTCCACTTTCCTCACCGATCTAGCAAATAACTAGACTCGGCTAGTCCACTATCTCGGATTGCAAACCAATCCTACACCTCAGAACCACATTCCTACCAAACTCGATCCAAATTGATCTACACTCGGAAGATAAAACTTCCTACCACTCGGAGATAAATCTCCTACAATAAATTTGTTTGAATAGAAAATACAAACAGCAAATAGCAAAGATCAGGATCTTTGACTTTATCATCTTCTTTGAGGGGGTCCTGACAAAATAGAAGCAAAGATACTTTCATCAATAGAATTCATATATAATTTGATCCTTGCCTTACAGATGCCAAACATAGCTAAGTTGCATGCTGGAGGTGTAACGCCCCGTTTTTTCAGCGATTATTTTTATTCTCGTTTGGCATTACGATGACGCGTTTCCGTGGCTTGTGCCATGTGTGGAGTACGGTTTAGCTCCTTAGAACTGAGTGCCCTGTTTGGTAGCCTGTTGGCAAGATCTCCCTAGCAAACCGAGTCGTTTTGGTGACCCGGTGTGGCCTCTCGGGGGGATGTTTGTGTTTGGCTTTGTTTGGGTGTAACTCGAGTTCTGTTCGTCGAAAGTTAATTTCGACTTCGCCGTTGCGTTCGTAGCGTGGGTATTTAGCTACGGTGCGAATTTCGTCGAATTCCGAGATAGTTCGGTTTTCGCATCGATTTGGTGCTTTATGTAATTTTGTAATTAATTATATAATTATATAATTATATATATATATATATATATATAGAGAGAGAGAGTTAGAATGAAAAGCCATCGTTCATCTTCTTCCCCGATTTTTAACCGCCGGCCTCTTGTACGAGAGAAACGGAGAAACCGTCTACCTTGCCTTCGGACGCCGATTCCCGGTGCATTTGTGGACGGAATTCGATTCCGAGAGTGGATTCAGACTGCTCTCGTCGAGACCTTCATTCCTGCGGTAAGAAATTCGATTTTCGTGGAGTTTTGGAAGGATTGGGATTTTCGGTTTTGGAAGTTTTCCGCCATTAATGGCCGAGTATTTGTTCTAGGTGTTGCGGCCGTTTTGATTCGTGCAAAGAGGAGGAAAGCAGTCCAAAGCTTCGCTGAGAATTGAGGCAAGTGGTATTCTTGCCCTTGCCAAGTGTTTTTTTTTTATTTTATTTGCTGAAATTGAAATCCCGGTTAGCCCAGGTTAGAGGCCTTGTTGTTCTCATTTTCTTGCTAACTATAGGGCTTAGTTCTTCCTACTGAAACCCCCCCTATGTTGTGATGTTTGGAATCCAAATTGTCGGCGTGGAGCCATTATTTTCCTTTATTTTTGATTGTTGCTCTGGTTCGGGTGTAGCCAAGAGGGAGAGTTAGGAGGGGGGGTGTGGTTGCCAATTTCCTTCGTTAAGGTATTATTCGAATGGTTAGGCATAGTTTGAATGGTAGTAGCGTGCGACGTTGATAGTTGTCTGCTGCTACTGCAGTGGCGTGAGTCGTGTGCGCGTTCCGGTGTCGTTCGGGAAATTCCAAACGGTGCAGGTTGACCGCGCACGGTCATCAACCGTTAGGGCGCACGACCACTGGTCGTGTGCCTCTGCTCGTGCGCGGCTGTCTTTCAGTTTCCAAAGTTCTGTCTCGGGCAATCGCACGAGCGCTGGCAACAGTGCGCACGACCACTGATCGTGCGACACTGATCGTGCGCAGTTGCTAGGTTTTCTGTCAGGTTTTCCAGGTTCGCTTCGCACGATCATCAGCCGATGAGTGCGCACGACCACTGATCGTGCGTCACTGATCGTGCGCTTTGTATATTTTCTGTTGCTAGGCGAATTTAGATGGTTTCGAGTGCGGGAGTTTTGATACTCAAGTGGCATGCAACTACTCGAGTTCTGGATCTTCTGCCTTGGTCGTTCGACTGTCGTCGAGCTCCGTATTCTTTAGTGGGCTTGTGGGTAGTGGTATTATTTTGGCGGCGAGTGAGGCTAGCTCGCTCAACGCCAAAGTTTAGGTAGGCACTGAGTGGGTTTCACTCAACGCCTAGTCGTGTTGGTTTATTTCAACACTCTTCCTTTACCTTGTATTTCATTTCCGAGTGGATTTCCAGTTGTATTTCTGGGTTTTCCTTGTCGGCCGTTTTCTTTATTTTCCTAAAGGCCGAATCGTGGGTCGTGGTTAGTAGTGGTGGTTGTAGCTCTTTATGGGGGTGGAGTTGAGTGATATAGCCAAGGCCACCCATGTTTTCTTGCTCCAGGTACGGGCTGGGCATGTCGGGTGGAAGGTCCCTTGTGTTTTCACGTGTTGACCCTCGAGCTTTTGACTTGGACATGGTGGATTGGGGACTGCGTTTGCCTTCGATCCGGTTCCTCATTGTTGTTTTTGCTACTATCACTTCCCACAGTTTAGGGTGTTAGAAGTTTCTTCTTTGGTAGTTTGCAGCATTCTGGCTCTTGGCAGCCTAGTAGGCCCTGCAGGATGTTGTTCCTGGGCTGGGTCGTTGCTGTTTCTTTGCACGTTGTGCATTTCTTGTTCTCCTGTTTTGGATAGTTGTGACTCTTTCTACTGCATGTTTTCTGTTATTTTGTCCTTTTGGTTGACTCTTTCATGCAGTTTTACCTTGATTTTTGCTTGTTGAGGTATTCTGTTTTCTTTTGGAATGCCTCAGGTTCTGAGCTGTAGCCAGTCTGGTGGCTAGTTGGAGGTGTTGTTGTTGGTGGACTCCCGGACTTTGGAGTTTTGTTTACCTTGTTTGTGAGGTTGTTTTCAGTACTTTCTTACAGACATATATATGTGCTGGTGGGTTCGTGTCAGGTTGTTGGCGCCCACTAGTAGTTTTTACCTTGTACTAGATATATACTATTGCTGCTACCATTTATTTTTCTGGAGATAGTCTACTTGCTTTGAGAAGGTTTTATGCTAGGTTGCTAGTTATTTTTAAACTATAATTATTATTATAAATGAAGCTCATGATCAGCATGTTTTGTAAACTTAATCACTATTTTCCAAATCACGTACGAAAACCATTTTCTTATATATATTATATAAACTAAGTGTAGTGTCTTGCATAGCATGAGTGGTTCTCTTGGGACCCTTATGCGCTCTTTAGGGTGTAAAACCTAATTAAAGTATTTTTCCGCAGCGTTTAAATATAGTTTTCTTTTGTGGACTAGATGATCTACTGAGCCGAGGGATACGGACTCTAAACATAACTGATTTTCTATCCATTAAGCACATGATTTTCTTGCATAAAGATTGTAGTTGGATTTGCCTGAGCGTCAGCAGTTATCCCCTGCTTGACGTGGCATCATGACGGGTGTTTTCTCTTACTCTGATAATTCTTAATTCGGAGAAAATGCAGGTTGTGACAGTTGGTATCAGAGGGAGGTTGCTTGACAAGTTAGTTGGGCAACCTTCCTTGGATGCTTTTAGTAGTTCAGCATCATGTCATTCACACACCGATATGTCATCAGCACGTCTTGGCAAAAGCACGAACACTACACTCATAGCATAACATGAAGTATACGAGGCATATTATGTAGTATGGGATGCATAATATGTGTTCGTATATGGATCCACCATAGGGGCTACATGTGAGGGTTATGTAGTATGGGATGCATAACCTCACCACATGACTGCGACTAGCACGTTTCTTTTTCGTTGCATGGAAATGTTATGTAGTATGGGATGCATAACATTTTCATGCGTACGCCGCTCATAGCATGCATTAGGGCCTTTTTTTTAGAATGCATAGCACAATCATGCATATCATATCATTGCATAAGCACAACGCGCCGAGCTAAAGATTTGCAGGATGACATATGTACACACATGAGTTTTCAAATTAACATAAGTTCATGCATCCGATCTAGGCACAAGAGTTAGTGAGGTGGTGGTTAACCATCCTAGGATAGGGCATATCATCTAATTATTGTGAAGAAGATAAACTCTCAGAGCAAGTTTAGCAGCTTTAAGTCTATATCTACATATGTATTGTCTGTACTGGTAGTCGGTTCTAGTCGTGGGATTTGGATCTGATTTGTGTTGTAATGATTTTTTAGGATGGCTAGGCATCCTGCGACTCGATCGACTCCCCTGTCTGAGGGTGAATCTTCTGGAGCTCAGAACGATGCGGTGATCGAGGGTCTGCGTCAGAGTAGCGAAGCTATGGGTAGGCAGTTGGAGGAGGTGCAAGCCCAGATTCAGTCTTTGGTGGCAGTTGTGGCAGGGTAGGCTCAGGGTGCGCAAGTTCCTGCAGGGGGGTTAGCTGTTCCTCCTCCTCCTGCACCCTTGAGGCCTCCAGTGGTGGTGCCAGCAGAGATGGCCTTCATCTCGCAGTTCCAGAGGCTGAGCCCTCCCACTTATGATGGGAAGGCAGATTTCATGGTGATAGACGACTGGCTGATCTCCATGGAGGAGATGTTCTCGTACTCAGGGATTGCAGATGACCAGAGGGTGATGTTAGCCACCTATCAGCTCAAAGGTTTGGCTAAGAGTTGGTGGCTGAGAGAGAAGGAGAGCCTGGTAGCCGGATGCTCTTGGGAAGTGTTCAAGGAGATGCTGTTGAGGAAGTTCTTACCCTCGGTCGAGCGTGACCGCCTCATGAATGATTTCCTCTATCTGAAGCAAAGGCAGCTCACGGTGGGTGAGTATGAGATAGAGTTTAGTAAGTTGAGCCATTTTGCCCCTGGATTGGTCAGCGTTGAGGCTGATCGAGTTAAGCGATTTCTCGGTGGTTTGAGGAGTGAGGTGCAGCAGTTGGCCAGTGCTTATGGGTCAGTGACTTATGCTGGAGTTGTAGAAGCTGCTCTTAAGGTTGAGGCCATTGAGACGGCGAAGAGCAGAGGCCAGCAGTTGAGGAAGGATAAGAGGAAGTTGGTAGAGGAGAAGAAACCCCTGGTACCCGATGCTGTTCCGGGAAAGAGGAGCAGGGTGGTGTGCAGTTTTTGTGGCCGGTCAGGCCATCCTGTCGAGAGGTGTTTCAAGAAGGCGGCAGCTCAGAAGAAGGAGCAGGTTCATGCGATTCAGGGTGCTCCTAGGAGAGATGTCTCCTGTTCAGTTTGCAAGCGATCCGGGCATGATGCAGCCCAGTGTTGGTCCAGGGATAGAGTCTGCTATCAGTGTGGGCAGAAGGGTCACATTAAGTCGAGGTGTCCTCAGTTTCAGCCAGCTCTTCCTGCAGTTCCGTTACAGGCTTTACCTCCACCTCAGCGCGTGGACAAGGGAAAAGGGAAGCTGAACGTGATTTCTTCCGAGGAGGCTCAGACTTCGACCCAAGTGATCTCAGGTTAGTAGTTGGTTGTTTTTCTTTCTAGCCTGGTAGTTTAGTTGCTAGATTGTTTGCGGTACTGTTGTGCTAGTTCCTTAGCTTTATGCGTTCCTATAGGGAAATTTAAGGTGAAGAACCGCTGGGCGCGTGTTCTGTTTGACTCCGGCGCTACCCACTCGTTCGTGGCTAGAGCCTTTGTGGAGCGTCATCGGTTGTCTCTAGATCGTGTTCGGGATTCCTTCCGTGTCAAGTTTCCCTCTGGTGAATCTGTGTTGTCAGATTTGGGTATTTTGGATTGCCCGGTTTTGTTGGGGGATTTTCTTGCGAAGGCGGATCTGAAGATGATTGATCTAGAGGACTTCGATGTCATTTTGGGCATGGACTGGCTCTCTCGGTATGATGCGGTCATTCAGTGCAAAGGAAAGCGCTTGGACTTCATTAGGGACGACGGTCAGCCCGACAGCGTGTATGCTGATCCGTGTCAGGATTCTCCTGTTCTCTCTGCGGTATGTGTTCAGAGATTGTTTCTTTCTGATTGTTGTGTTTGTTTAGTCTCGGCAGTTGGAACCGTTGTTAGCGTGCCACGCTTGGAGGAGATTCCTATTGTTCGTGGTTTCGCCGATGTTTTTCCTGATGATCTTCCTGGTATCCCTCCTGAGCGGGATGTGGAGTTTGTTATTGATTTGGAGCCGGGTACGCGTCCTATTGCTAAGGCGCCATACCGGATGGCCCCTCGTGAGTTAGAGGAGTTGCGAATTCAGTTAGATGAGTTGTTGGCTAAAGGTTTTATCAGGCAGAGTTCGTCGCCTTGGGGTGCTCCTGTTTTGTTCGTAAAGAAGAAAGATGGGTCGATGCTGCTTTGCATCGACTATAGAGAGTTGAACAAGGTCACTATCAAGAACATGTACCCTCTGCCGAGGATCGATGATTTATTGGACCAGTTGCGTGGTAGCACGGTGTTCTCCAAGATCGATCTTCGTTCGGGCTATCATCAGCTCAGGATCCGTGAGGCAGATATTCCACGGACTGCGTTTAGGTCGAGGCATGGGCACTTTGAGTTTTTGGTGATGTCGTTTGGTCTGACCAACGCACCATCAGCCTTCATGGATATGATGAACAGGGTGTTAAAGGATTTCCTAGACAAGTTCGTTGTGGTCTTCATTGATGACGTGTTGGTTTATTCTCGCAGTGCTGAGGAGCACGAGCAGCATTTGCGTTTGGTCCTATCAGAGTTGAGGAACCACAAGTTATTCGCCAAGTTGAGCAAGTGCGAATTTTGGTTGCCTCAGGTTTCTTTTCTAGGCCACGTGGTGAACAAGGATGGGATCTCGGTTGACCCAGAAAAGATTGCAGCAGTGATGGATTGGAGTAGGCCGAACACTCCTAAGGAGATCAGAAGTTTCTTAGGGTTGGCTGGCTATTACAGGAGATTCGTGGAGGGTTTCTCTTCTCTAGCCGCACTGTTGTCCAAGCTGACTAAGAAGAATGTGGCATTTGTTTGGAGCGAGAAGTGCGAAGAAGCTTTTCAGGAGTTAAAGAGGAGATTGTGTACTGCTCCCGTTCTGACCCTTCCTACTGAGGGCGTGGATTATGATGTATATGTGGATGCTTCGCATATAGGAATGGGATGCGTATTAATGCAGGATGGAAAAGTAATTGCTTATGGGTCAAGGCAGTTGAAAACTCATGAGCGGAATTATCCTACGCATGACCTTGAGTTTGCAGCGGTTATCTATGCATTGAAGTTGTGGAGGCACTTACTTTATGGGGCTCAGTGCAAGATTTTTACTGACCATAAGAGCCTGAAGTACGTGTTCACGCAGAAAGAGTTGAATCTGCGTCAGCGGCGGTGGCTTGAGTATGTGGCGGATTATGATGTAGAAATCCAGTATCATCCGGGCAAGGCCAATGTGGTGGCCGACGCCCTGAGCCGAAAGACGGGAAAGATCTTTAACCTCTCCGCCGATCGATTAGTTGAGGAGTTCCTCCTTATGGATATTACAGTGGGATGCTGTAGTTTGCAGAGTAGTTTGTCTGTGGCAGAGCCGTCCTGGATTTCTTTGACTAGACTGCATCAGAAGGACGATCCGGATCTGTTGCACCTTTTTACCAGGACAGAGAAGGGAGAGTTGCCAGATTTTGCTATTGATGATGCGGGTACTTTGAAGTACCGCGGCAGGTTTTGCGTTCCCGCTGTTGGGGACATTAGGAGTATGATTTGCAGTGAGGCTAATGGTTCCAGCGTTGCCTACCATCCAGGATCTACGAAGATGTACCGTGACTTAAGACAAATTGCTTGGTGGTATGGTATGAAAGGAGATATAGCCCGATATGTTGCTGAGTGTCACACTTGCAAGCGTGTGAAGGCCGATCATGGGAGGCCTGGTGGTAAGTTGACTCCGCTAGAGATCCCGACTTGGAAGTGGGAGAGTGTATCTATGGACTTCATTACGGGTTTGCCAAAATCCCCGAGAGGATTTGATTCTGTTTGGGTTATAGTGGATAGATTGACGAAGTGTGCTCACTTCGTGCCTTATAAGATTGATTACCCGATGAAGAAGATAGCGGAGTTGTACTTGAATGAAGTCATCCGACTCCACGGTGTGCCGGTTAGCATCATTTCTGATCGAGACTCCCGGTTTACTTCTCGTTTTTGGCAGAGTCTGCAGGAGGGTTTGGGTACGGATCTGAGGTATTCTACTGCGTACCACCCTCAGACCAATGGGCAGACGGAGCGGGTCAATCAGATTGTTGAGGATATGATCCGGTGCTATATTTTAGACCACGGTGGAGCGTGGGATGAGCGTCTGCGACTCATGGAATTTGCTTACAATAACAGTTATCAGGAAAGCTTGCAGATGGCTCCGTTCGAAGCTTTGTATGGGAGGCGCTGTAGGACTCCGTTGTTTTAGGCTGAGGCTGGTGAGAAGCCTTTGTTGGGTCCTGATGCTCTATAAGAGATGGAAGTCGCCGTGAAGCTTATTCGGGAAAAGCTTCGTTTAGCCCAGGAGAGGTATGAAAAGAACGCCAATCGGCGCAGGTCCGCCTTGGAGTTTTTAGTAGGGGATCATGTATACCTCAGGGTTTCTCCAATGGTTGGTGTAAAGAGATTTGGTAAAAATCGGAAATTGGACCCAAGGTATGTGGGCCCGTTTGAGGTTTTGGAGCGGATTGGTGTGTCTGCATATAGATTGGATTTGCCAGCGAACTTCCCTGGTGTTCATAATGTTTTTCATGTTAGCCAATTGCGGAAGTGTGTGCGCAGCAGTGGGCAACTCTTGGATGTTGTGCCCCAGTTAGAGCCCAACCTCTCTTTCGTTGAGGTGCCAGTTCGTATTTTGGATACTCAGGAGCGTGTGCTACGAAAGAAGTCCATACCGATGGTGAAAGTTCTATGGAAAAATCAGGATTTGGAGAGCGCGACTTGGGAGCTAGAGTCGGCCATGAAGAGGGCGTACCCTCACCTATTTCGCTGATTTGATCGGTATGTTTCCCTTTGTAACTTCTGTTTGTTACTTTTCCTTCTTTTGTAGGAGGGTTGTGCGTAAAGTTTCGGGACGAAACTTTCTTTTAGGGGGGGGGTGACTGTAACGCCCCGTTTTTTCAGCGATTATTTTTATTCTCGTTTGGCGTTACGATGACGCGTTTCCGTGGCTTGTGCCATGTGTGGAGTACGGTTTAGCTCCTTAGAACTGAGTGCACTGTTTGGAAGCCTGTTGGCCAGATCTCCCTAGCAAACCGAGTCGTTTTGGTGACCCGGTGTGGCCTCTCGGGGGGATGTTTGTGTTTGGCTTTGTTTGGGTGTAACTCGAGTTCTGTTCGTCGAAAGTTAATTTCGACTTCGCCGTTGCGTTCGTAGCATGGGTATTTAGCTACGGTGCGAATTTCGTCGAATTCCGAGATAGTTCGGTTTTCGCGTCGATTTGGTGCTTTATGTAATTTTGTAATTAATTATATAATTATATAATTATATATATATATATATAGAATTAGAATGAAAAGCCATTGTTCATCTTCTTCCCCGATTTATAACCGCCGGCCCCTTGTACGAGAGAAACGGAGAAACCGCCTACCTTGCCTTCGGACGCCGATTCCCGGAGCGTTTGTGGACGGAATTCGATTCCGAGAGTGGATTCGGATTGCTCTCATCGAGACCTTCATTCCTGCGGTAAGAAATTTGATTTTCGTGGAGTTTTGGAAGGATTGGGATTTTCGGTTTTGGAAGTTTTCCGCCATTAATGGCCGAGTCTTTGTTCTAGGTGTTGCGGCCGTTTTGATCCGTGCGAAGAGGAGGAAAGCAGTCCAAAGCTTCGCTGAGAATTGAGGCAAGTGGTATTCTTGCCCTTGCCAAGTGTTTTTTTTTATTTTATTTCCTGAAATTGAAATCCCGGTTAGCCCAGGTTAGAGGCCTTGTTGTTCTCATTTTCTTGCTAACTATAGGGCTTAGTTCTTCCTACTGAAACCCCCCCTATGTTGTGATGTTTGGAATCCAAATTGTCGGCGTGGAGCCATTATTTTCCTTTATTTTTTATTGTTGCTCTGGTTCGGGTGTAGCCGAGAGGGAGAGTTAGGAGGGGGGGTGTGGTTGCCAATTTCCTTCGTTAAGGTATTATTCGAATGGTTAGGCATAGTTTGAATGGTAGTAGCGTGCGACGTTGATAGTTGTCTGCTGCTACTGCAGTGGCGTGAGTCGTGTGCGCGTTCCGGTGTCGTTCGGGAAATTCCAAACGGTGCAGGTTGACCGCGCACGGTCATCAACCGTTAGGGCGCACGACCACTGGTCGTGTGCCTCTGCTCGTGCGCGGCTGTCTTTCAGTTTCCAAAGTTCTGTCTCGGGCAATCGCACGAGCGCTGGCAACAGTGCGCACGACCACTGATCGTGCGACACTGATCGTGCGCAGTTGCTAGGTTTTCTGTCAGGTTTTCCAGGTTCGCTTCGCACGATCATCAGCCGATGAGTGCGCACGACCACTGATCGTGCGTCACTGATCGTGCGCTTTGTATATTTTCTGTTGCTAGGCGAATTTAGATGGTTTCGAGTGCGGGAGTTTAGATACTCAAGTGGCAGGCAACTACTCGAGTTCTGGATCTTCTGCCTTGGTCGTTCGACTGTCGTCGAGCTCCGTATTCTTTAGTGGGCTTGTGGGTAGTGGTATTATTTTGGCGGCGAGTGAGGCTAGCTCGCTCAACGCCAAAGTTTAGGTAGGCACTGAGTGGGTTTCACTCAACGCCTAGTCGTGTTGGTTTATTTCAACACTCTTCCTTTACCTTGTATTTCATTTCCGAGTGGATTTCCAGTTGTATTTCTGGGTTTTCCTTGTCGGCCGTTTTCTTTATTTTCCTAAAGGCCGAATCGTGGGTCGTGGTTAGTAGTGGTGGTTGTAGCTCTTTATGGGGGTGGAGTTGAGTGATATAGCCAAGGCCACCCATGTTTTCTTGCTCCAGGTACGGGCTGGGCATGTCGGGTGGAAGGTCCCTTGTGTTTTCACGTGTTGACCCTCGAGCTTTTGACTTGGACATGGTGGATTGGGGGACTGCGTTTGCCTTCGATCCGGTTCCTCGTTGTTGTTTTTGCTACTATCACTTCCCACAGTTTAGGGTGTTAGAAGTTTCTTCTTTGGTAGTTTGCAGCATTCTGGCTCTTGGCAGCCTAGTAGGCCCTGCAGGATGTTGTTCCTGGGCTGGGTCGTTGCTGTTTCTTTGCACGTTGTGCATTTCTTGTTGTCCTATTTTGGACAGTTGTGACTCTTTCTACTGCATGTTTTCTGTTATTTTGTCCTTTTGGTTGACTCTTTCATGCAGTTTTACCTTGATTTTTGCTTGCTGAGGTATTCTGTTTTCTTTTGGAATGCCTCAGGTTCTGAGCTGTAGCCAGTCTGGTGGCTAGTTGGAGGTGTTGTTGTTGGTGGACTCCCGGACTTTGGAGTTTTGTTTACCTTGTTTGTGAGGTTGTTTTCAGTACTTTCTTACAGACATATATATGTGCTGGTGGGTTCGTGTCAGGTTGTTGGCGCCCACTAGTAGTTTTTACCTTGTACTAGATATATACTATTGCTGCTACCATTTATTTTTCTGGAGATAGTCTACTTGCTTTGAGAAGGTTTTATGCTAGGTTGCTAGTTATTTTTAAACTATAATTATTATTATAAATGAAGCTCATGATCAGCATGTTTTGTAAACTTAATCACTATTTTCCAAATCACGTACGAAAACCGTTTTCTTATATATATTATATAAACTAAGTGTAGTGTCTTGCATAGCATGAGTGGTTCTCTTGGGACCCTTATGCGCTCTTTAGGGTGTAAAACCTAATTAAAGTATTTTTCCGCAGCGTTTAAATATAGTTTTCTTTTGTGGACTAGATGATCCACTGAGCCGAGGGATACGGACTCTAAACATAACTGATTTTCTATCCATTAAGCACATGATTTTCTTGCATAAAGATTGTAGTTGGATTTGCCTGAGCGTCAGCAGTTATCCCCTGCTTGACGTGGCATCATGACGCGTGTTTTCTCTTACTCTGATAATTCTTAATTCGGAGAAAATGCGGGTTGTGACAAGAGGTCTGGTGCTAGAATAATCCTTGGACTGGGCCATGATAGTGACAGTGAATATCTATAAACTTTGGTATCTATCAGGATCTTGTGACTTAGGTGTTAGCCTATTCAGTCAGTCAACCTCCCTCTGATACCAATTGAAAGTGAAGGGATAGATACTACTCTAGAGGGGGGGTGAGTAGAGTTATCAAATTTTGCACTAGACAAAACTTAATGGTCTACCCAACTCCCTTGGAGTGAAATGCGGAATGAAAAGATTATTGATAAGGAGATAACCCTAAAGCCTAACACAAGTGTTGTGCACAAACTCAAGCTAACTGTAATTACAGTTAAGACTTGGAAATCCTAATCAGCAACTAGCAAACCTAGTTATATCTAATCACAGCCACAATGCAAGTAATTAAATTAAGCAAGCCAGACGACACAAGGAATTTATAGTGGTTCCCCAAACAACTTGGGTACGTCCACTCTTCTACCAACAAGGTAGGAATCCACTACAGGTTTTTGATCAGGTGCCCTGCCACCACAAGATCTGCTTCAGGTAGATCTAGAAACCCTTTAGACTTTTGATCAGGTGTCTAAAAACCGAACACAGGTTTTTGATCAGGTGCCCTGCCACCAAGGGATACTTTTAAAGAGAGTAATAACCCTGTACAGGAGGGGGAAAGAAGGTTAAAAAGTCTTCTCTATTTTACAATAGATTAGAGAAGCACAAAGACTTACACTGAGCTAGAAAGCTCAAAAGAACCAAGGCTCCCCCTGGCTCAAAGAATGTCCAGGTGAAGTCTTGCTTCAGTGCAAAAACTCTTCAGTAAAAACTAAAGGAAAAACTACAAGAAGATATAAAATATAAAATAGAAATCTTCTGGCAGCTATCTTCTTCTTCTTCTTCAAAAGAACTCTGAGTCTGAACTTCCTGGAAGCAGGAGAACTCAGGTTGAAGAAGAGTAGAAGAGCTTAACACTTCTCAGTTGAATGAAGATTGCTGAGAGCAGTTAAACTTGGTCTTGATGAAAGCTTGAATGCTAATTGAATAACTCTTAGAATAACTGGTTAGCTAGCTGAAATCCTTCTCTAAAGGATTCCTTTTATAGCAGTAACAAGCAACGGCTCTTTTCAATTTGAACTGTTTGTCTTCTTCTGAAACTTGAAACCTGGGCAACAAATATCACAAAGACAAACAAACTCTGCAGCAAAATATTCTATAAAAGGGATAAACCTTTTTCAAGGAAGCTGCAGGAAGCAATCTGATAATAAAGGTACTAAATAAAATCACATCAGAGACAAACTCTTTATAGCAGAAGGAAGACTTTTCAGTCTAACGGCTATAAAGGACTGACAGCAGATAAAGTAAAATACACAGTCAACTAATAAGACAAACAACTTTATCTGAAAAGATGTGACTCAGGCAAAAGGGATGGAGCAGATATTACCTGGAAATATTATCATAAAACAATTGAAATAAAATGCCAGATAATATATTAATTTATTAAATAGAATAAATAAATACAAAATAAAAAGGCAAACAGAAAACGTCGAACGACCCTCGGAGATCGTCGACCGAAGAACGGAGATCGTCGAACTATCGGACAGATAGTCGAACGATCCAGATAGTCGAACTATCAAAGGAGATAGTCGAACTATCACAACAGATAGTCGAACTATCAGAAGATGGTCGAGCTATCAGATAGTCGACCTATCAACAGATAGTCGAACTATCAAAGCAAAAACCGATAGTCGACCTATCAACAGATAGTCGAACTATCAATGCAGAATAGATAGTCGAACTATCAACAGATAGTCGAACTATCAAAGAACGACAGATAGTCGAACTATCAATAGATAGTCGAGCTATCAGATAGTTGAACTATCAAAGCAGATAGTCGAACTACCAAGGTAAAATAGATAGTCGACCTATCAACAGATAGTCAAACTATCAGAAGAAAGCAGATAGTCGACCTATCAACAAATAGTCGAGCTATCAAACAACGCAGATAGTCGACCTATCAAATAGATAGTCGAGCTATCAGATAGTTGAACTATCCAAGCAGATAGTCGAACTATCAAACAAACAGATAGTCAAACTATCATAGCACACAGATAATCGAACTATCAACAGATAGTCGAACTATCCACGCAGACAGAACGTCGAGCAACTGATAGACGATCGTCGAATAGTTAGTCGACGATAGTCGAGCGGCATTCGACCATAGTCGAACGAACAAACTACTTAACCAAATTCTTATCTGGATAAGCTGGGAACTCTACAGCTAGACAACTAACCTTGACCATAGATAATTCATGGGTCAAGAGACTAAGAAGACAAGACTAAACTCAAATCAAATTAGGGTCCCAACAATCTCTCCCTATTTGAGTTAAGTCTCTCAAAAACTAAAACACAGAGCTAGCTATAGAACAATAAAATCAATACAGGAAATAGTTAAACAACTAACTAGCAATTAACAATCAGTTAGATATATAACAGTCAATCAAAATTAAGGATCTACAGAATCAGGTTTGGGATCAAAAGAGCTAGGAACAAAAGATACTTTACTCAAGGGATCTATGGCTTCTTTCTTAGACATCTTCAGATCTTGTACACCAATAATCTTTAGTTCTGATGCCCTTGGGACGACTGCTTCTGGATGCTTTTCCATGTATTTAGAAGGGTCAAATACCTCAGGACTAACCTGGATTTTATCAATTTCCTTCATTCTGAATTTTGACATTGTAGTAAATCCTGCAGACTCTTTTCCTTCAGCCTTAGCTTTCTTTATCTGGGCTGAGCCAACAAGCTCTAGAAAACGAGCCATCCTGAAATCAGGATCTAACTCTTGACTTTCATACTTATTTTCAGATGTAGTATCTATTGGCTTCACAACTTTAAACTTGGTAGACAGATCTAATAAACTTTCAGCTGGATCTTTAACTTCTTGAATAACAAGAGATGAAGGAGGAGGAAATTCTGCAAATTTCTTACTGGATTTTTCTGAGAAAATAGTTCTTTTACTCTTTGAAGTGTCTTTAGCAGCAGGTGAAACTTTTCTCTTGGGTGAAGGAGGGGGTGAAAATGTTGGCTTTTGATATACCACCTCCTTTACTTGCTCTTTTACCTCATCATCATGTCTTTGATATCCAGAATATGATTTACCTTGATGGCTTTGAGAACTTCTCCTTGAAGGAGGCTGAGAAGGTGCAGATTTGTCAGAAGGGCATATGGATTTGCTGAAATATTGCCAGAGGCTCCTGCACCGGGAGGTGGAGGAGGAGGACCTCTGGGAGTCCATCTGGGAGCAGGACTATCATACCTCTTTTATTTCATCCTCTCCTTTTGCTGGTTCTTAGAGAACCACATCCAGTGCTGGAACTCTTTGGATTTAGGATCAATCCCTTTCAGAATGTAGTAAGGAGTGTCATGATCGGGATTGGGAGGAGGAGGAGCTACAACTTTTCTTTTCCTCTTTGCAGCTTTCTTTTTCTTAGAATCCTCAGACAGATCTGAATCATCTTCATCCTCAGAATGAGATGAGGGAGGATGATCATACGGATCATAGGCTCCTGATATAGCCTTTTCCTTTTCTTTCAGGGCAGCTTTCTCTTTCTCTTCTTCCATGGTATCCTATGCCAGGAGAGTATCCAAATCTAAACCAGGGGAATCATCCCATACTGTAGATTTTTCAGCTTGCCAAGCTTTTTCTTTCTCTTCCAAATCAGCCTTTGCTCTTTGTTGCCAAGCAGTTTTTGCTTTCTCTTCTTCCAAACTCAGTTTTGGGGTGTCATCTTTATTTTCAACTTGGCTTTCAGGATTCATTTCTTGATGCTCAGGAACTGTCGAGGGGACCAGTTCAGATAGCACTGCTTGCTGAGCAGGTTCAGCAGCCTCAGAAACTAGAACAGGCTCTACAGACTCAGATAGCACTGCTTGCTCTACAGCCACTTGGACATCAGGAGCTGATACAGGTTCAGGCTCTTTAGCACCAACTACTTCTTCCATTAAATCTGTAGGATTAGGAGTAAAATCTTGCTAAATGACATCTAGTCATTCCTTCTAGATATTCCCATACTAACTTATCAATTAAGTAATCTACAAATTAGGAAAGAGACATACCTTCAGGATTTTCTTCAGGGTGACCTAACTCCCATAAGTCATCTAGAAAGGAAGTGATTATTCCTTCTAGGAACAGGGCAACTAAGGGAGTTGAGGCTTCTTCCAGGTAAACTTTTACAACAAATTCAGACAACATTATTGCATCAGATATTTCTTTTTCTTTGTCAGATAGAGGAGGAGCTGAAACTTCTGCTACTTTTTCTGATACTGCAAATTGAGCTGCTGGAGGGGAGGCTGGGAGCTACTCAGAGACATCTTCATTGAACATCTCCCCCTGCCTGATTTCAGTGGGAACTTAAACCAGGCCCCTGGATGAAGAGGGCTCAGCAGAGTTAGAGAGAATTTTGATGGCATCAGTCAAAGAAGCAATGGAGGAAGCAAGTGGAGAAATTGCCTCTTCAATCATGATTTTGATTGAGGGGGTAATTAACTCCACAATGTTGGAAATAAAATCTGGAGTAATTTCAAAAGGTGGTGGAACTGCAGTGGATGAAGGAGCAGCAGAAATGGTTGATGTGGCAGGATGAATTGTGGGAGGACTGGAGATCGAACGGGAGAGTTAACTGGAGAGTGATGTGGAGAAGGTGAGTGAGGAGGAGTTGGAATGGGAGAATGAACTGGAGAGGCAATATCAGACGCCAACAGATCAAAGCTGGGTTGAGAAGTCCCAGCAAGATCAGTTGGGTTAGAAGATGCAGGAGGAGAGGCAGAATGTCGTACTTCAGTTGAAGTTGAAGGAACTTCAACTGCAGTAGACGGCAAAGCAGAAGAAGATGAAGGAATAGATGAAGGAGCTGAGCCAACTTCTTGAGGGTGGGGAGCGACAGAGTCAGTCCTTGTGCTCTCAGATGCAGCTGGAGTAGCCCCTACAGGAGCTGGCTTCAGGAATGTCCTCTTCCACTTTGAGAACAAGTTGGGATCCATCTTCTTGCTGGCATTAATGGTGGTAGCAGCTGAAACTAGCAGATGAGAATACTTCTCCTTCAGAAAAATTTCAATAACCCTGCCTAGGGTAACTTCCTTCTTGCTATTCTTCTTCCTTATCAAGTCAAACAGAACACCTGCCCAATTGATCCTTTTCTTGTTGACTATTGCACACATTAGTGCAAATTGTTGTCTAATAATGTTATCGTGGGCAGAGTGTTTGCCTAGCAGCACTTTTCCGACAATCTCGGCAAGAATTTTAATCTTAAAAGGAAAATTTACCTTGAGCAGCTTTGAGGGAATGCCTTCTGCATGTCCCAGCTCAATCAATATTCTTCCAAATTCTGGAGCATCTTGCTCATATTCTTCTTCGCCATTAGTCAATCCAAATAAATCAGTCAAGACGGCGGGAGTCAAAATTACCTCTACTCCGCCAATAGATCCTGTCATTGAATCTTCAGTAGAAGATGAAGTAAATGCCCATTCCTTTATCTCTGGGATATTTAACTTGATCCTTGTAGACATTAGCCTTTCCAATCCTTGATCTTTGCATAGCTGGAGAATTTCCACGATATCTGGTTCACAGCAGCTGAATGCATCAAAATCCACGCTGAAACCTGCGTCAAACTTGACTACTGCGAGGAGCGCTGGAGAAATCGCCATCGATTTGCTGGAGAAGGCGCGAGTGGAACGGAGAAGACGAATCGGCAGAGAAAATCGCAAGACACGGAGCAAGCGGGAAGACGGAATGCGAAAAGACGCTCTCCGTCGACGATATAAGCAAAGATCTTTTAACCTAGGTCGACTATCGGCTTTATATTAGACCGGAGATAGTCGATCTATTTAAAAGATACTGGACACGATGGTCGAACGGTCGTTCGACGATCGGTCCAGAAGCAGAGTAGTCGAGCAGTCGTTCGACTATTTCTGGCTTCTCAAACAACAAGCTGTCGTCATCCATAGATCGACGATAAGCTCGACCTGTTCGACGATCTTCGAACGCCGGTCGACGATCTTCAAACAGATAAGCTATCATCAACCAGAGGTTGACGATAGGCTTGATCCGTTCGACGATCTTCGAGCATCGTTCGACGATCTTCAAACAAGTTTCAACATTGGCAGATATAGTCACACTTAGTCTCTTCCATTGATCATTCCTAGTTGAACCAAAAAGAACAGATGCTTCTGTTTATCTAAGGGCTTGGTGAATATATCACCTCTCTGAAACTCAGTGGATATGAACTCAAGACAAATCTTATTCTTTTCCACACAATCTCTCAGGAAATGGTGCCGAATCTCAATGTGCTTCGTTCTAGAGTGGTGCACTGGATTTTGTGCAATTGATATAGCACTTGTACTATCACACATGATTTTGGTGTTCTTGTGTGAGTAACCATAATCCACAAGCTGGTTTTGAATCCACAGGATCTGTGAACAACAACTGGCAGCTGCTATATATTCAGCCTCTGTAGTTGAAGTTGAGACAGAAGCCTGCTTCTTACAGAACCAAGAGACCAATCTCTCTCCCAGGAACTGACAAGTTCCTGAGGTGCTCTTCCTGTCAACTCTACAACCAGCATAATCAGAATCAGAATATCCAATCAATTCAAATTCTGACTCAGCTGGGTACCAAAGTCCTAGATTTGGACATCCCTTCAGGTATCTCAGGATTCTCTTGAGAAGAATCAGATGAGATTCCTTGGGGTTGACCTGGAATCTAGCACAAAGGCATGTAGCAAACATTATATCAGGCCTACTTGCAGTTAAATATAATAGGGAACCAACAATGGCCATATAATTTTTTTGATCAACTGGCTTGCCGTGATCATCAGAATCAATAACTACACTAGTAGCCATAGGTGTAGGCATTGTTGAAGCATCAGCCATCCCAAATTTCTTTACCAATTCCTTGGCATATTTGGATTGGGAGATGAAGATGCCATCAGCATCTTGCTTAACTTGGAGACCAAGAAAGTAAGACAGCACACCCATACTACTCATCTCAAACTTAGTGTACATCAGGTCAGAGAACCTTTTGCAAAGTTTGGGATCAGTGGAACCAAATATAATATCATCCACATACACTTGAACTAACAGGATTGTGTCCTTGTGGTGCTTGACGAAAAGAGTTCTATCAACTACTCCCCTAGTAAAGTTGTGCTCTAAAAGGAAACTAGCTAGAGTCTCATACCAGGCTCTGGGAGCTTGTTTTAGTCCATAAAGAGCTTTCTACAACTTGAACACATGTGAGGGTTGAGTTGAAGAAACAAACCCTGGTGGTTGTTCAACAAACACCACTTCCTTAAGCTCACCATTTAGGAATGCACTTTTGACATCCATCTGAAAGACCTTAAACTTCATGTAGGCTGCATAGGCCAAGAAGATCCTTATTTCTTCTAGCCTTGCAACAGGAGCAAAGGTTTGGTCATAATCTATACCTTCCTCCTGTCTGTAGCCCTGAGCTACAAGCCTAGCTTTATTCCTTACAATAATTCCATTTGCATCCAACTTGTTTCTATACACCCACTTGGTGCCTATGATCAGTTGGCCTTTAGGTCTTGGAACCAGAGTCCAAACTTTACATCTCTCAAACTAATTGAGTTCCTCTTGCATAGCAATGATCCAGTGGGGATCTAGCTCTGCATCTTTAAAGGTGAGGGGCTCAACCTGTAAGAGGAAACAAGCGTTCATCACATCCTGTCTTAACTGATGTCTTGTTTGAACACCAGCTGATATGTCTCCTATCACTTGAGATGTGGGGTGATCTCTAAGTGTGACAATATCTGCAGGTGGGATGTGATCTTCAGCAACAGTTGGGATTAATTCCTCAGGAGGAATTTGATCTACTGTTTGTGGAACAACAACAGCTTCTGCAATGTCTTCATCACTGTCTGATTCAGTGATCTGAAGAGTTGATAGTTGAAGAATCTCTTGAGTAGCATCAGGTACCTGCAATGAACTGGAGGAAGGAGAATTTTCCTTCTCCTTGTAAAACATCTGAGACTCATCAAAAGATACATGCACAGATTCTTCAATTTTACAGGTTGATTTGTTATAAACCCTATAAGCTTTGCTTACTTGGGAATATCCAAGCATAATTCCCATTGAAGCTTTTGCTTCAAATTTTCTAAGGTATTCTTTATTGTTATTATGAATGTACACTACACAACTAAAAATTCTAAAATAATTAATTTTAGGTTTCTTTCCTTTAAGCAACTCATAAGGAGTTTTACACTTAAGCTTGTGTATCAGACTTCTATTCAAGACATAATTGGCTTTATTAACAGCTTCTGCCCAATAGGAAAGAGGCATATTAGCATCTGCCAACAATGTGCTAGCAGCTCCAATGAGTGTTCGATTTTTCCTTTCAACTACCCCATTTTGTTGGGGAGTTCTAGGAGCTGAGAAGCTATGTTTGATACCTTCTCTCTCACAGAATTCTTGCATGAGAAGAGAGTCAAACTCAGTACCATGATCACTTCTGATCAAGGCCACATGAGTAGAGTACTCTGTCTGCACACATAATAGAAAGTCTGTAAGGGCTTTGAAGTTATCAGCCTTAGTTCTCAAAAAGAAAACCCAACTGAACCTAGAGAAGTCATCTACAATGACTAAGGTGTAATACTTCCCTCCTAAACTCTGTACATTTATTGGGCCAAAAAGGTCCAAATGTAATAAGTACAAGATTGTAGGAGAATCACTTTTATTTACTGATTTAAAATAGTTTTTGGTTTGCTTGCCTAGCTGACAAGCCTTGCATAGGCTCTCCTTCTTGTAGGGGCAAGAAGGTAAACCTCTAACAAGGTTGTGTTTAGATAACCTAGATATATTTTTAAGGTTAACATGACTAAGCCTCTTATGCCACAAAGAATTATTATTAATTGTTACTTCATTAAATAAACAGATTTCAGAATGAGTTGAATTGAAATCTACTAAATAAATATTACCTAATCTAATGTCTACTAAAACAACATTATTATTTAAAGTAATATTACAAGAAGAGTTAGAAAATGAAACCTGGTAGCCAGCATCACATAGCTGGCTGACTGAGATCAAATTGTGCTTCAATCCAGTCACATATGCAACTCTCTTGAAAGTAACATCTCCAATTGTGATCCTGCCATAGCCTTCTGTCTGACCACAGCTTGAATCTCCAAAGATAACCTTTGGGCCGAGCTTAGCTTTGAATTTTGACAGATGATTTTTATTTCCTGTCATATGCTTGGAACATCCACTATCCAAATACCACTTATTTTGAGTGATAGGATAGGCCTTCACCTGTAATAAATTCATTTAGACATTGTGGAACCAGGTAACCTTGGGTCCCTTGTTTTTCACATAAGAAAAGCTAGAAATAAATGAAAATGCCGGCTGAGGGTGATAACCTAATGGGTGAGATCTCCTAGGTGGGATTCACCATGCAGATGATGGGTCAACAAACCTAGGGTTTCTATTTTCATTTAGGTTTCTACGGGTTTGATGATGATTTTGAAAATCATATTGAAAACGTCGATCGACGTTCGACGATGGGTGCTCAGATCGTCGAGCTTCGTTCGACCATTGAGCTTCCGATCGTCGAGCAGCGTTCGACGCTCTTTGTATTTCTTTAAAAAAATTCTTCCTCTTTTCTCTCTTAGCTTTATTTAAAGTTTTATTAACTTGGTTTACTTGCTCAGTGTTCTTCATTCCACTAGCTGAAATGAAGTTCACTGGAGTTGAAAGATTATTTTTAAGAATAACTGGGGGTTCACTGGGAGAAGCTCCTAAGCCTAGTTTATTATTGCCTGACCTAGTGTTAGTCATGCTGGTTATTTCTAATAACTTAAGGCTTCTACCATTTAGAGATTCTTCTAACCTCTTAGATTTAACTAACTCAATTTTAAGAAACTTAATTTCTTCACTATAATTAGTGAGATCTTCCTTTAACTTAATATTTTCAGTAGATATGATTTCTGATTCAGCTAGCCTATGTCTAAGTTCTTTAATCTCTTTTTCAGAACTAATTAAATCTAAGCATAAAGACTTAAAATCTAATTTGAATTCTGCTGAAGTAAAATCATAAGACGATAGTACTCATCTTCTGTGGGCACTTCTTCCTCGTAATCTGAACTCTCTGCAGCTGAATGATTGCTGCAGGCATCTATTGCCATCAGGCAAACTTCCTTTGCCTTCTTCTCTTCCTCATCCTCACTGGAGCTAGAGGAGGAAGATTCTTCATCAGAATCACTCCAGGTTTCAGCAATGAAACCTCTCTCCTTCTTCTTGTTCTTATAGGAGGATGGCTTGGAGTGCTTCCTGTGCTGTTCCTTTTCTTTCCTCTTATCTTTGTTCTTCTCCTCTGGACAATCTGGTAAGATATGTCCAGGCTTCCTGCAACCATAGCAGATAATTTCTTTAGCAGGTGAACGGTCATACCTTGGTTTGTCTTCATAGCGTGAAGACTTCTTTCTGAATTCCTTTCTCCCCATCTTGAGAAACCTCTTGGCAAATAATGCCATTAGTTCCTCATGGGATTGGCTGCCTTCAGAAGCATCAGCATCCTTAAGAGCTAGAGATTGCTCTTTTCTGGTTGGAGTAGGGGTCTTTGCTTCAGCTTCTGCTTCCCTTGTCTTCTGCACTTGCTCAAAGGATTTGAGCTTGCCGAGAAGAGCTTCTGTTGAGATCTCTGTTGTACTTCTGGCTTCCTTGATAGGCCAGATCCTTAGATCCCATGTGCTAGGGAAGCACATAAGAATCTTATCATTGACCTCTGTCAATGAAATGTCCTTGTCAAGGGTCCTCAGCTCATTGATGATTGAGCTGAGCCTTGTATACATGGCTTCAATTGATTCAGCATCAGTTTTCTTGAAGTTTTCATATTGTGAGATAAGGATGGACCTTCTGTCCTTCCTTTCATCAGCTGAACCAGCTACAATCTGGTTTAGTGTATCCCACATTGCTTTTGCTGAAGAGCAGTCAGCAACCTTCTTGAATACCTCATCAGATATTATTTGAGCCAGAATGTTGATCGCCTTGGCATCTGCTATCTTTGCCTTCTTGTACTCATCATTGTAGTCTGGAGGAGGCACTGCACTCATATCAGATGATGAGGCAGAAGCAGCAGCAGGTGCTCTTGGGGGTCCTGACAAAATAGAAGCAAAGATACTTTCATCAATAGAATTCATATATAATTTGATCCTTGCCTTCCAGATGCCAAACTTAGCTAAGTTGCATGCTGGAGGTCTGGTGCTAGAATAATCCTTGGACTGGGCCATGATAGTGACAGTGAATATCTATAAACTTTGGTATCTATCAGGATCTTGTGACTTAGGTGTTAGCCTATTCAGTCAGTCAACCTCCCTCTGATACCAATTGAAAGTGAAGGGATAGATACTACTCTAGAGGGGGGGTGAATAGAGTTATCAAATTTTGCACTAGACAAAACTTAATGGTCTACCCAACTCCCTTGGAGTGAAATGCGGAATGAAAAGATTATAGATAAGGAGATAACCCTAAAGCCTAACACAAGTGTTGTGCACAAACTCAAGCTAACTGTAATTACAGTTAAGACTTGGAAATCCTAATTAGCAACTAGCAAACCTAGTTATATCTAATCACAGCCACAATGCAAGTAATAAAATTAAGCAAGCCAGACGACACAAGGAATTTATAGTGGTTCCCCAAACAACATGGGTACGTCCACTCTTCTACCAACAAGGTAGGAATCCACTACAGGTTTTTGATCAGGTGCCCTGCCACCACAAGATCTGCTTCAGGTAGATCTAGAAACCCTTTAGACTTTTGATCAGGTGTCTAAAAACCGAACACAGGTTTTTGATCAGGTGCCCTGCCACCAAGGGATACTTTTGAAGGGAGTAATAACCCTGTACAGGAGGGGGAAAGAAGATTAAAAAGTCTTCTCTATTTTACAATAGATTAGAGAAGCACAAAGACTTGCACTGAGCTAGAAAGATCAAAAGAATCAAGGCTCCCCCTGGCTCAAAGAATGTCCAGGTGAAGTCTTGCTTCAGTGCAGAAACTCTTCAGTAAAAACTGAAGGAAAAACTACAAGAAGATATAAAATATAAAATAGAAATCTTTTGGCAGCTATCTTCTTCTTCTTCTTCTTCAAAAGAACTCTGAGTCTGAACTTCCTGGAAGCAGGAGAACTCAGGTTGAAGAAGAGCAGAAGAGCTTAACACTTCTCAGTTGAATGAAGATTGCTGAGAGCAGTTAAACTTGGTCTTGATGAAAGCTTGAATGCTAATTGAATAACTCTTAGAATAACTGGTTAGCTAGCTGAAATCCTTCTCCAAAGGATTCCTTTTATTGCAGCAACAAGCAACGGCTCTTTTCAATTTGAATTGTTTGTCTTCTTCTGAAACTTGAAACCTGGGCTGCAAATATCACAAAGACAAACAAACTCTGCAGCAAAATATTCTATAAAAGGGATAAACCTTTTTCAAGGAAGCGCTGCAGGAAGCAATCTAATAATAAAGGTACTAAATAAAATCACATCAGAGACAAACTCTTTATAGCAGAAGGAAGACTTTTTAGTCTAACGGCTATAAAGGACTGACAGTAGATAAAGTAAAATACACTGTCAACTATTAAGACAAACAACTTTATCTGAAAAGATGAAACTCAGGCAAAAGGGATGGAGCAGAGATTGCCTGGAAATATTATCATAAAACAACTGAAATAAAATGCCAGATAATATATTAATTTATTAAATAGAATAAATAAATACAAAATAAAAAGGCAAACAGAAAACGTCGAACGACCCTCGGAGATCGTCGACCGAAGAACGGAGATCGTCGAACTATCGGACAGATAGTCGAACGATGCAGATAGTCGAACTATCAAAGGAGATAGTCGAACTATCACAACAGATAGTCGAACTATCAGAAGATAGTCGAGCTATCAGATAGTCGACCTATCAACAGATAGTCGAACTATCAAAGCAAAAACCGATAGTCGACCTATCAACAGATAGTCGAACTATCAATGCAGAATAGATAGTCGAACTATCAACAGATAGTCGAACTATCAAAGAACGACAGATAGTCGAACTATCAACAGATAGTCGAGCTATCAGATAGTTGAACTATCAAAGCAGATAGTCGAACTACCAAGGGAAAACAGATAGTCGACCTATCAACAGATAGTCGAACTTTTAGAAGAAAGCAGATAGTCGACCTATCAACAGATAGTCGAGCTATCAAATAACGCAGATAGTCGACCTATCAAACAGATAGTCGAGCTATCAGATAGTTGAACTATCCAAGCAGATAGTCGAACTATCAAACAAACAGATAGTCGAACTATCAGCAGATAGTCGAACTATCACAGCACACAGATAGTCGAACTATCAACAGATAGTCGAACTATCCACGCAGACAGAACGTCGAGCAACTGATAGACGATCATCGAACAGTTAGTCGACGATAGTCGAGCGGCGTTCGACCATTGTCGAACGAACAAACTACTTAACCAAATTCTTATCTGGATAAGCTGGGAACTCTACAGCTAGACAACTAACCTTGACCATAGATAATTCATGGGTCAAGAGACTAAGAAGACAAGACTAAACTCAAATCAAACTAGGGTACCAACAGAGATCAACGGATTTGAAATCTGGAATCACCACGATCGAGAGAATAAATCAGAGATCGATGAAGCACGGAGAGATCGGATGATTCTTCTTGATTCTGGATCGCTAGAATATTTTAGATCTACAGCAACGCCCGATAGAAGACGATCCAGAGCTTATTCCGAAAACAGTAATGGAGGAGATGGGAAAATAGGGTTTTCAGAATCTTTCTCTTTCTTAAAATAATCTCTGTAATAGCTTTTTTGGTAATGTTATTAGTCAAATCTGAAAGGACGTATTTATAGGCGATCTCCAACGGTCAAAAACATAATTAAGGATAACACGTGGACCAATCAATAAAAGATTAATTCAAAATACACGAAGAATCTTGACTTAGAGAAATTCAGGAATATCGAACAGATATACTCGAGTGAGAGGGGACATACTCGAGTATAGGAGGTTACATACTCGAGTAGATAAGAGGGATATACTCGAGTATAAGGACTTAGAAAAATTTCTCAAATAAAACTTGAAGAGCTACTCGAGTATAAGAGTTGTAAATACTCGAGTACGGGGAAGATAGACTACTCGAGTATCTTATGAAAACTACTCGAGTAACTACAAACCTTCTAGAGTATGAAAATAAATCTACTTGAGTACAGAGTCACTCACTCGAGTATATCAGGGAACTACTCGAGTATATGGACTTAGAAACTTTCTGAGATGAGAAGTCCAGATCTACTGGAGTACAAATAGAACACTTACTCGAGTAACTTGAGAACTACTACTCGATTATGTAATCCAATCTACTCGAGTACTAAGTCACTTACTCGAGTATGTAGAAGATACTACTCAAGTATGTGGACTTAGAAAATTTCTTCTGAGATAGTCTTCAATACTCCAGAGTCCATCAGTCCAAATGTATGTATATGAAGTGTATACCAATAGAGAGGCTATACATGAGCCAACACCTTGTATCACATAATGAGGAATTACATTGTATGGTCCTGTGTTTGGTGACCCATTATAGACTAACATTGGTCTACACTTGGCAATAAGATCCTGCATACATACAACTCAAACACAATATCAAATACACCTTAATTTATCTTAGTTCATGGTCTGACTTCCTACAAATCTGAGGTATTGTGGAGACAAATCCCAACAATATCCCCCTATTTTTAGAAGTCAGCACCCTCTACACTAAGGTGAATTATTTAGAGTAAAAAGAACAAAGAAACATATACTAATGAAAAAAGAAAATGAAGTAGGAAAATAATAAGGACAACCATAATTAGAGTAATATATATAGAAATGTTTTCAAAAGATTAGTTGTCCATATCCACATCCTCATTCACTCAAGAAGGGGATCCTCTATGCAATCTTTTCTCTCTTAAGCTCTTTCCTCTCTAGATAGCTGAAAGGTTTGGGAAAATAGGTCCTAGGCCTTGGAGGAGCAGCTGGATTGTTAAATACCCAATTTCTGTCATGCAATCTGATTTTGATTTAAGATAAATCATACGCTTTCCATTCTGAGTAGCTATAGAATTGATCTTTATTCTCATCAAAATCTGTTACCAACTTCAATGTATCAAAAATAAGGGACTTTGAGGTAGGACTCCAAACCTCTGCATGAAAAACTTCTAATCTACTTCTTGAAGCTGGGGCAGGCTCTCTCCTTGGTGCAGAATGGCTAGCAGAAGTGTCGTCACCATATTTCCTTTTCTTTCTAGGAGCACCCTGATCAGCAGGTCTTCTAGAGGAAGAAGTACCTTGATCAGAGTGTCCCTGAGTGCTTGGAGGAATATCATCTTGGCACACATCAGCATAAGAGAGAGGAGGCTCAGTCATGTCACCAGTAGGTCTGGGTGAGAAGGCTGGCACACCCTCTTGAATGTTAGCATGAGCTGGAGCACCTGAGGGAGGAAGTTCTTCAAGATGATATACAGACTTTCGAATAATGGTAGGGTCAAGTTGGAAATTTGGGAGTTCTGATTATGCACCCATAAAGATGTATCATAAATATAGAATTTTACAGATTGAAGCTGAGCTAGGATGTAACATCCCATTTCCGGCTAGACCCCCTAGGAGTCGGTTGGTTGTGGTAGAACCCTAGGGAGCCCAAAACTTGAAATAAATCGACTAAGAAATCGGGTCACGGGTTGGTCACGCCCGTGACCCGCCATGTCACGCCCGTGACAAAGGGCGTGACACGCTCGACGATCGTCGATCCCAATTCGACGATCGCCGAACCAAATTCGGCCACACGGGCCTGTCACGCCCGTGACCCGCCATGTCACGCCCGTGACAAAGGGCGTGACACGCTCGACGATCGTCGATCCCAATTCGACGATCGTCGAACCAAATTCGGCCACACGGGCCTGTCACGCCCGTGACCTGCCATGTCACGCCCGTGACAAAGGGCGTGACACACTCGACGATCGTCGATCCCAATTCGACAATCGTCGAACCAGAATTGGTCTCCAGACCTGTCACGCCCGTGACCCGCCATGTCATGCCCGTGACCACCCTTCGACGATCGTCGATCTCAGTTCGGCGATCGTCGAACCCAGACTGCTAACCGGGCCTGTCACGCCCGTGACCTATGTGTCACGCCCGTGACCAAGGCCGAAACGTCAGCCAGACTGGAAGTTTCGGTAACCAACGCCTTAATAAATTCTAGCTGTGGAGATGAAAAAATCAAGAGTATTTATGGGTCGTTCCCTACTTTAATTATGTTAATAATTAAGAAAAAGTGGGTCCAATAGGAAATTGCCACCTGGCAAGCACCTCTTCATTCCCAACTTTTCAACTGCCATTCGTCACAACCGAAACGTCATAAGAGTGTTATTAATGGCCGCCAACGTTTCATCTCCAACGTTTCACCCTTTCCCCTCCCCATTTGCTCATCTATAAAAGATTCCTGAGAGCAAGAGGAAAAGGTTACACTCCCTCAACTGTTCAGACTTCCTCCTTGCTGTTGAAGAATTTCCGGCGACGCCACCACCGCGCAAATGGCTTTCCGACGCTCTGCACGCCTTCAACCCGCGAACAAGGTCCTCCCCTCCCTCTTCTTCTGCGGATAGATCTTAGGAATCGTTAGGAGAGATATCGGGCTCAAAAGAGCCAGATCGGGTGAGCGTATTGGTGGTTTTCCGAAAATTTCATGGTGGCGGGTTCGCCGGAAACTGCCTCTCCGGCGGCCGTGCCGCCGCCCGACGGTAGCCCTCACCTCCACAGAGGTGGTGGTGGTGGTGGCCGGCCAGGGAGATGGCTGGGTGGCCGAGAAATAGCTTGGAAAAGCTACAGGATATTAGGTTTTAGGCCTCTGTTTCGGGCTGTTGAAGAAGATGAACAGTGGCATGAGAAATAAATTCTAATTTTTAAATCAATTTCTGAGTGAGATATCTGTCATGTTAAATAATTTGGGAAAAATACCTAGAGGCTCCTACGGGAAAAATGATCAACATAGGAAATGTAGCCCTTGAAGTCTACTTTAATTCAAAATTAATTTCACTCGATTTGGGATTTTGGTTAGACCACAGCACCCTTTTTGGTGAGGTCTATCCAGAGGGCTGCCTTGACCTTAGAAAAATTCCCCACTCCAATCCAGTCATCCAAATGACTTGAAATTTGGGGTGTGATCTAATCTTACATATATCTAGGTGCTATCCAAAAATGAGAATTTTTGGAGAATATTTTTCTATAGTTTTTAGAAAACTTCAATAATCCTAGCCGATTTTAATTAGATTGTTAAATAATTTCCAAACCCTCCCAAATTTTGGTGAGTGGTCCCTGGGTTCACCATAAGGTTCTGTATAATTTTTCATCTCATTTGGAGATGGTTTGGATCAGAAATGATCAACCCAAAGTTTTGCCCTAATAAGAGGTCTTAGGTTAAAAGCGCACTTTTGAAGTTTGAGTGGTGAGATCACCTCAACAGAGGCTGAGATTTTTACCACTGGCTAGTAATATTCTCTAGCACCCCCTCATGGAGTTTGAGGTGGATCGGGGTAAGTTTGCCCTAAGGCCCAAGGCCCAACCCTAAGGATGGATCTTGGGGGCTTGTGAAGGTCATGTGGTCAAATGACCTCGGATTGACCCGAGATTGGGTGATGAAAACCATAGGGCTAATATTGTTCTCTGGATGAAATCTTAGTAGATTTGGAGATCATTGGAATATCTAAAAATCTAACCCTAGTTTAGGGCGCAAACCTTGTAGAGATAGGAAATGACACCAAATCACATTAAAAAGTGATGAGAAATGGGTAGAGTTGATTATAGGGGTAGTACAAGCTCTGGATATTTTTCTATGAATTTTATGATCACTATTTTGGGTACTTCCTTAATGATTTAGTAGTTGTATGATTTGCTTAGAAAATTTATTATGGAGTACAAACTTCCTGGAAATTGATGAAATTTAGGCAGAGAACCTTTATTATGATTTTAAAACTCTGTGAATTTTTATGGGATTTTTAGAAGCTTAATTCTAAGGCTTGCTTCATTAAGTATTATTTATCATAGATATTGGATTAAATCTATTTTGGTGCTTAGCAAGCTGGAAAAATTATGATTCTTTGCACAATGATCTTTTCTGTATCATACTATTAGTCAGTAATTTTTCTATAATTTTATGATGAGTAATTTCAGTACTTCCTTCTTTAAAAGGGAATAATGAGATTATAATGGATAAATTAATTAGAGGCTATATACCTTTTGTAAAATCCTGCAAATTAGTATTTGATGATACCTTACAGTTATTTAGTGATCACAATTTTTGGGTGACCATAACTTAAGAATATCATGTAGTTCATGTTAAAAATTACCGATGGCCAATCTTTGAGAAAAATAAAATAAATATCAGATTAATTAGGAAAATTATAAATTTCTGGATTTAAGCTAATTAAGTCATGATAGATCTCCAGTAAATTTTATAGGAGAGTTGGAAGATAATTTGGAGTACCTCCCCTTGTGTACCTCATATAGTTTAGGATGGTCTGCATTTAGTAAAACCACGGAATTCTGATAATCGATGGTTGGTAGGGCAAGTTAAGGTTGAGTTCATTATTAGAAGTCAGGATAAGTAGGATGTGGGACTGGTTAGGGTAAGGGAGTACGGGGACGACGAAAGATCGTCCGTCCCGGGAAGAAGAGGAAGAGTCTTAATACTCTAGGGTTAGAACTGAAGCAACTAAAAGGGGATTGGGTAAAGGGTAGACAACCAATAATAATAAGTGCCTTGCGAAAGGGAACTTCGGGCCGTAATGCACCGTCTTGGTTCCTAGTGCCCCTTGAGAGCCCTTCACGGGGAATACCGGGGGCAGTCCTGGGCTAACGTAAACCATAGGAGTAATAAATTAAAAGAGCAACTAGTATAACTAGGATTGCACACACTCACTCCCCGGTAGCTAGGAAAGTAGAACTATAGGATTACTTGCCATCAGATAGTAGCTCTGAAGGTAGATGCACGGACAGTACTGTCCGGGGGGCCGCGGGCTCGAGGGTTGGAGTACGGAGAAAAGTGGTGGGTCATCGGTACTAGGCGATCGATCACACCGACAGCGGTACGATGACTCGGCGAAAAGTCTGGAGGGTACATCCAGCAGCAGTACGCGGATACTCTAGGTTGTGTTCTTCTAGGGGCGTACGCAAGGGCTAGGCCTGGTAGTGTGGTTACCCGCCTAGGAGTGGGGGGCCCGACTCACTGTCTCCGTTTGCCACTACGGAGGTTCCTAGGGGTGAAGCTAGCCTCCCGAACAGGGGGAACTAAAGGTCTGTGCGCATAGAGTCGTGTGCGTGGGTTGCACTTGCATGAATCATGGCATAGCATATCACTACACTCATATTTGCATACAACCGACACCCCAACGTATAAATCGGTATGGGACTTTTTATACGATGGGAGCCTTGTAGAAGATCCCTTAACTTATAAGTTTGTATGGGCATTCATATAAGTTAAGGTTACTTACATACTTACTTACTTGTTGCTTACTTACTATTCTCTAGCAGTCTTTAATACAATTTGCTATTTATTAATTGTTCTACCTATTACAACATTTATACTGTTCACCTGTTATAACTTGTTAGTTAGGTCCACCGTCACTTGCTTGACTACTCTCCACTTTTGTAGCTTCCCTTTCCTCCTCTCCGCCCGGTGCTTAGGAGCCGTGGTGGGAGGGGTAGGGGATGATAGGGCTTAGTCTTTATGACTAATGGTTTTCGAACCAAACATTACAGGAGCTCCGGATGGGAGACAGGGACCAGCACCAGCGGAGTACGGTGCGCATGGAGGTGGGACAGTCTAGCACCGGTGCACCTGCGACCAGCTCCGTGAGTGATTAGCATTTTCTTAGCTTCCGCGATGAGCGACTTGTAGTGAGGACTCTGATGTACCGGGCATGAGCCCTTTTATTTCCAGACTATTTATACTCTGATGATTTTCTGTGGACACTCCCTTCGTGGAGTTTTATTTTATGTGATATTCTCTTTTGGTGGACTTGCTTCTCTCTTGCTTGTTACTTATTGCGATCGAAAAGGCCGGCAGAATCGGCGCGTTGTAGTGGCAACCTTCCCGGGTGCGAAGGTGTCACCGCAAAGCGGCGGTTCTGGGCATAAGACCCCGGTGGTTGAAAAATAAAAAAAGGGGGTCTTACTAGTGGTATCAGAGCAAACCTCGATCGAAAGAGAAGTATTCCACAAAAACCTTGGGCCACCCCCGTGCGAGCTTAGTTTGCGGACAAACTAGCAGCGGAAGCAGTGGTGTGCCCATAACGAAAATCACATGTGAAAGTCCATCATAACTCTTCTTAAATTCCATTCTTTCACTCTCTAACAAATGGAATTTTTGCCTGTAGCCTGCGACGAACCCTACATCGCAGCAGGGGACACCTCAGGCTCCGGATGTGGTCCCGACTCCGCCAGCACCCGTTCCGTTCCAGCAGACGGAGATGGGGCAAACACTGACGGCCATCCTGGAGGCCTTCAGAGCTCAGCAAGCCCCGGCCCCACAGCCGAACCCCGGGGCCAATTGGATGACTGTCTTCCGGGGACTATCCCCTCCATCCTACCAGGGGACGGAGTCCGCAGTACATACGGAGGAGTGGTTGGACACCATTTACGAGATGCTGGCAGGGATTCGATGCCCCACGGAGGAGGCAGTTGCTTTGGCAGTCTCCTGCTTAGAGTCACACGGGAAGAGATGGTGGAAATCTCAGCTGGACACCACCTTTGCAGGGATGGATTATGCTGATATTACTTGGGAGGAGTTCAGAGCAGCGCTCTTGGGACACTTTGTACCTCAGTCGGCGAGAGATGACCTGGAGGATAGGTTCCTGCGGTTGAGGCAGGGGAGCAGGACTGTGGTGGAGTACTATCAGGAGTTCACTCACCTGGCCCGTTTTGCGGACGCTTACCAGTTAGACGAAGCTGGCTATGCCCGGAGGTTTTATAAGGGGCTGCAGGATGACATGAGGCAGGCCCTCCTTTTCGTTTCAGAGGGGAGTCTGGCCAGGATTCTGGAGATGGCTAAGAAGAGAGAGGCGAATCAGCTTACAGTGAGGAGCCGGAAGAGACCGGCTGATGATACAGTGATTGGAGGACGTAGAGACCGCCCTCGAGGCCAGGTTATTGGAGAGAGAAGGAATGGGGATCAGCCCCGTCAGGAGTTTGGGAAGGAGCAGAGGACTCAGGGGATATTGGCTCCCCAGCCTATACAGATGCTGGAAATGCCAAGGACGGCAGGGCAACCACCGGTATGCTATCAGTGCAACCAGCCGGGGCATATCAAGCGGAACTGCCCTGTGGGGCGAGCACCCCCACCAGCACATCAGGGCGCTCCACCTCCCCGACAGTTTGGCGGACGAGGACAGGACCGAGGACGAGGATTTCAGGATCGAGGCCGCAGGCAAGAGAGAGAGCAGGTGTATGCTCTAGACCTGACACAGCCTCGGAACCCGGAGCAGGTTATCACAGGTATGGCAGCACTTTTAAATTTTCTTCATATAAACTACTATTTTAGACGTAACCTGCTTAGAAATTTAAGAGAAGATGAACTGCAACAAAAATACTAAGACATTTAATTACCCCAGGCATAGTTTTCGTTAGCGGCAAGCCCGCTCACACCCTCTTTGACACCGGTGCGTCGCAATCATTCGTGTTAGAGGATTTCATGAAAGGGCTGGCAGGAGTGGAGCTATGCACCGGGAAGATGCTGAGGGTGCGCCTACCCGATGGATCAGAGATTTTGACCTCTACTCATTGTAATATGGAAGCGAGGATCGGCGGAAAGGCGTTTGAGGCACCAGCGACGGTTTTGAGGATGCCAGATTATGATCTGATCCTGGGCATGACCTGGCTGTACTGGAACCATGCCCAGATCGATTGCGTGGCGAAGAGGATCACCGTGAGGCACGGCGACTCCTTCATCATCATCGAAGGTATTATACCAGCACCCCGTACCTTACTATCATCTATACAGGCCGTTAAGGCCCACCTGCAGGGGGAAGAGGTTTATCAGATCCTCTTTGAGGCGGTCGTAGCCAAGGACTCCATTGCAGATATTCCAGTGGTGCGGGACTTCGCCGACGTGTTTCCAGAGAAGCTACCAGGGTTACCCCCGCACCGAGAGAGGGACTTTCAGATTCAGCTCGTACCGGGGGCTAAGCCGGTATCCAGAGCTCCCTATCGAATGGCCCCAAAGGAGTTGGTGGAATTCCAGAGTCAGCTTCAGGAGTTAGTGGAGGCCGGGTTCGTTCGGCCTAGCTCTTCACCATGGGGAGCTCCGGTGCTGTTCGTTAAGAAGAAAGACGGGACCCTTCGACTATGCATAGATTATCGGGCTCTGAACAGGTTGACGGTCCGGAACACATATCCCTTACCACGGATAAATGAGCTTTTTGACCAGCTGGAGGGAGCCCATTGGTTCTCAAAGCTGGATCTGAGGTCAGGATACTACTAGCTTCGCATTCGGGAGGAGGACATCCCGAAGACGGCGTTCAGCAGCAGATACGGCTTGTACGAGTTTACCGTGATGCCGTTCGGGCTCACGAATGCACCCTCCGCATTCATGACTTTGATGAATCGGGTGTTCGAGGAGTATCTGGACTTCTTTGTCATAGTATTCATCGACGACATTCTCATCTATTCAAGGACGGAGGAGGAGCACGCGAGACATCTAGCCTTGACCTTGGAGAAGCTACGGGAACACGAGATGTATGCCAAGTACAGCAAGTGCCAATTCTGGCTAAAGGAGGTGGCATTTCTGGGTCATGTCATCAGTGGAGCAGGTCTGGCAATGGATCCGGCAAAGATCCAGGCAGTACGGGATTGGCCACCACTAAAGTCGGCCACGGAGGTTCGAAGTTTCTTGGGACTTGCCGGTTATTACCGGAAGTTCGTAAAGGGGTTCTCTCAGATTGCCCTTACTCTTACGTCTCTGACGAAGAAGGAGTCCCCTTTTATTTGGACGCCGCGATGCAAATCTGCCTTCCAGGAGCTGAAGGATTGTCTCACCTCGGCCCCCATCCTTGCCCTTCCATCAGGGAGGGAGGGATTCCAGGTATATACAGATGCTTCCTATCAGGGGATGGGTGCCGTCCTTATGCAGAATGGGCACGTAATAGCTTATGCATCCCGTCAGTTGAAGCAGCACGAGCAGAACTACCCCGTGCACGATTTGGAGATGGGGGCAGTCATTTTTGCTCTTAAGATCTGGCGGCACTATCTCTACGAGGTACATTGTGATATCTTCTCCGACCACAAGAATCTGAAGTACGTCGACACCCAGAAGGAGTTAAACATCAGGCAGAGACGCTGGGTGGAGTTTCTTTCGGACTACGAGTATACCATGCACTACCATCCGGGGAAGGCGAACGTGGTTGCGGATGCTCTGAGCCGGAGAGCGAGTACGACTGGAGTAGGCCCGCAGCTGATGGCCTTGGAGTTGATTAGAGCATTCGAGGAGATGCAGATTTCGCTAGTATCTGAGGATGACCCGGAGCTGTACATGGAGTACCTAGGGTCGATGGCTACTACAGATGACATCCGAGACCGCATCAGAGATGGGCAGATGCTGGACGAGAGAGCTGAGCCGATATTCCGGGCCTTGGAGGAAGGCACGACAGGAGATTACACTTTGAGGGATGGGCTCCTGTGTTTCCGGGGCAGAGTCTACATACCAGCAGGAGGACGGATCCGGGAGGACATTTTGACGGAAGCTCACTGCAGCCGGTATTCGGTACACCCGGGGATCACCAAGATGGTAAAGGATTTAAAGAGGACGATGTACTGGCCGGGTATGAAGAAAGATATTACATATTTTGTGACGCATTGTGAGGCCTGCCAGCTCGTGAAGGCGGAGTGTAGGAACCCGGCAGGATTGCTGCAGCCGCTTCCAGTGCCGGAGTGGAAGTTTGAGGATATAGCCATGGACTTTATACATGGGCTACCTAGATCCCGTGCGGGGAACGACTCGATCTGGGTGATAGTGGACAAGCTGACAAAGGTGGCCAGATTCATCCCAGTGGCGAAGGACACACCAGTCAGTGTATTGGTACGGAGGTTCATCGAGCAGTTTGTGCGTTATCATGGGGTGCCCAAGACTATCGTTTCGGATCGGGATGGGCGGTTTACATCCAGAGAATGGAGGTCAGTCCAGGCCCATCTGGGTTCTCGGTTGACTTTCAGCACAGCTTTCCACCCTCAGACCGACGGACAGACAGAGCGCACAAACTGTACACTGGAGGATCTGTTACGACTGTGTATTTTGGACCGTGGCGAGCCTTGGGAGAGATTGTTGCCACTGGTCGAGTTCTCGTACAACAACGCTCATCAGTCTAGCATCGGCATGGCTCCATACGAAGCGTTGTACGGAAGGAGGTGCAGAACCCCACTATCATGGATTCAGGATGAGGATCCGCAGGCACTGGGCTCGGAGTTTGTGGGAGATACAGATGCTCAGATTAGATTGATCCGAGACAGGATGTTGGAAGCCCAGAGCAGACAGGCGAAAGACTACGATGCGAGGCATCGTCAAGTGGAGTTCCAGGTGGGGGACCGAGTTTTCTTGAAGATACGGCCGATGCACGGAGTCTCGCGGGTTCGCGGGCGGAGGAAGCTCAGTCCAAGATATATGGGGCCCTACAGGATCCTGGAGCGGATCGGCCCCTTAGCCTATAGACTGGAACTACCGCCGGAGTTAGCGGGATTGCATGACGTCTTCCACGTCTCCTCACTTCGGAGGGCTCGGCTACGCCCTGAGCAGCTGATTCCCTCGGCAGATGGCCCGGTGGCCTCGGATCGGTCGGTCAACGTGGAGCCTATCAAGATCGACGATACAGCAGTGCGGGTCTTGCGGCGAAAGAAGGTCCCGTTAGTCAAGGTTCTGTGGAACAATCATGGGCAGGAGGAGCATACATGGGAGCCACAGGACTTGATGCGGCAAAAATATCCGGAACTTTTCCGTCAGGTATACCTCAAAACCCCTCTGGACAATCAATTTGCTTTCCTGTTTTAAACCAATGGAATTGAAATTTCAAGAATAGGGGCTAATCTTTTGTTTATTGGGGTGTATATACCTAGTTAAGTGGGCGAATTAACCTTAGATTCGAAACCGCACAAACAAACGTAACGTAGGGAGGTAATCATTCGGTTCTCATGGGATGTTACAAGCTTATTTTCCCGATTTGAGTCCCGTAGGCTTAACCTTGATTTCGGGGACGAAATCTTTGTTTTGTTTATTGGGATTTGTAACATCCCATTTCCGGCTAGACCCCCTAGGAGTCGGTTGGTTGTGGTAGAACCCTAGGGAGCCCAAAACTTGAAATAAATCGACTAAGAAATCGGGTCACGGGTTGGTCACGCCCGTGACCCGCCATGTCACGCCCGTGACAAAGGGCGTGACACGATCGACGATCGTCGATCCCAATTCGACGATCGCCAAACCAAATTCGGCCACACGGGCCTGTCACGCCCGTGACCCGCCATGTCACGCCCGTGACAAAGGGCGTGACACGCTCGACGATCATCGATCCCAATTCGACGATCGTCGAACCAAATTCGGCCACACGGGCCTGTCACGCCCGTGACCCGCCATGTTATGCCCGTGACAAAGGGCGTGACACGCTCGACGATCGTCGATCCCAATTCGACGATCGTCGAACCAGAATTGGTCTCCAGACCTGTCACGCCCGTGACCCGCCATGTCACGTCCGTGACCACCCTTCGACGATCATCGATCTCAGTTCGGCGATCGTCGAACCTAGACTGCTAACCGGGCCTGTCACGCCCGTGACCTATGTGTCACGCCCGTGACCAAGGCCGAAACGTCAGCCAGACTGGAAGTTTCGGTAACCAACGCCTTAATATATTCTGGCTGTGGGGATGAAAAAATCAAGAGTATTTATGGGTCGTTCCCTACTTTAATTATGTTAATAATTAAGGAAAAGTGGGTCCAATAGGAAATTGCCACCTGGCAAGCACCTCTTCATTCCCAACTTTTCAACTGCCATTCGTCACAACCGAAACGTCATAAGAGTGTTATTAATGGCCGCCAACGTTTCATCTCCAACGTTTCACCCTTTCCCCTCCCCATTTGCTCATCTATAAAAGATTCCTGAGAGCAAGAGGAAAAGGTTACACTCCCTCAACTGTTCAGACTTACTCCTTGCTGTTGAAGAATTTCCGGCGACGCCACCACCGCGCAAATGGCTTCCCGACGCTCTGCACGCCTTCAACCCGCGAACAAGGTCCTCCCCTCCCTCTTCTTCTGCGGATAGATCTTAGGAATCGTTAGGAGAGATATCGGGCTCAAAAGAGCCAGATCGGGTGAGCGTATTGGTGGTTTTCCGAAAATTTCATGGTGGCGGGTTCGCCGGAAACCGCCTCTCCGGCGGCCGTGCCGCTGCCCGACGGTAGCCCTCACCTCCACAGAGGTGGTGGTGGTGGTGGCCGGCCAGGGAGATGGCTGGGTGGCCGGGAAATAGCTTAGAAAAGCTACAGGATATTAGGTTTTAGGCCTCTGTTTTGGGCTGTTGAAGAAGATGAACAGTGGCATGAGAAATAAATTCTAATTTTTAAATCAATTTCTGAGTGAGATATCTGTCATGTTAAATAATTTGGGAAAAATACCTAGAGGCTTCTACGGGAAAAATGATCAACATAGGAAATGTAGCCCTCGAAGTCTACTTTAATTCAAAATTAATTTCACTCGATTTGGGATCCTGGTTAGACCACAGCACTCTTTTTGGTGAGGTCTATCCAGAGGGCTGCCTTGACCTTAGAAAAATTCCCCACTCCAATCCAGTCATCCAAATGACTTGAAATTTGGGGTGTGATCTAATCTTACATATATCTAGGTGCTATCCAAAAATGAGAATTTTTGGAGAATATTTTTCTATAGTTTTTAGAAAACTTCAATAATCCTAGCCGATTTTAATTAGATTGTTAAATAATTTCCAAACCCTCCCAAATTTTGGTGAGTGATCCCTGGGTTCACCATAAGGTTCTGTATAATTTTTCATCTCATTTGGAGATGGTTTGGATCAGAAACGATCAACCCAAAGTTTTGCCCTAATAAGAGGTCTTAGGTTAAAAGCGCACTTTTGAAGTTTGAGTGGTGAGATCACCTCAACAGAGGCTGAGATTTTTACCACTGGCTAGTAATATTCTCTAGCACCCCCTCATGGAGTTTGAGGTGGATCGGGGTAAGTTTGCCCTAAGGCCCAAGGCCCAACCCTAAGGATGGATCTTGGGGGCTTGTGAAGGTCAAGTGGTCAAATGACCTCGGATTGACCCAAGATTGGGTGATGAGAACCATAGGGCTAATATTGTTCTCTGGATGAAATCTTAGTAGATTTGCAGATCATTGGAATATCTAAAAATCTAACCCTAGTTTAGGGCGCAAAACTTATAGAGATAGGAAATGACACCAAATCACATTAAAAAGTGATGAGAAATGGGTAGAGTTGATTATAGGGGTAGTACAAGCTCTGGATATTTTTCTATGAATTTTATGATCACTATTTTGGGTACTTCCTTAATGATTTAGTAGTTGTATGATTTGCTTAGAAAATTTATTATGGAGTACAAACTTCCTGGAAATTGATGAAATTTAGGCAGAGAACCTTTATTATGATTTTAAAACTCTGTGAATTTTTATGGGATTTTTAGAAGCTTAATTCTAAGGCTTGCTTCATTAAGTATTATTTATCATAGATATTGGATTAAATCTATTTTGGTGCTTAGCAAGCTGGAAAAATTATGATTCTTTGCACAATGATCTTTTCTGTATCATACTATTAGTCAGTAATTTTTCTATAATTTTATGATAAGTAATTTCAGTACTTCCTTCTTTAAAAGGGAATAATGAGATTATAATGGATAAATTAATTAGAGGCTATATACCTTTTGTAAAATCCTGCAAATTAGTATTTGATGATACCTTACAGTTATTTAGTGATCACAATTTTTGGGTGGCCATAACTTAAGAATATCATGTAGTTCATGTTAAAAATTACCCATGGCCAATCTTTGAGAAAAATAAAATAAATATCAGATTAATTAGGAAAATTATAAATTTCTGGATTTAAGCTAATTAAGTCATGATAGATCTCCAGTAAATTTTATAGGAGATTTGGAAGATAATTTGGAGTACCTCCCCTTGTGTACCTCATATAGTTTAGGATGGTCTGCATTTAGTAAAACCACGGAATTCTGATAATCGATGGTTGGTAGGGCAAGTTAAGGTTGAGTTCATTATTAGAAGTCAGGATAAGTAGGATGTGGGACTGGTTAGGGTAAGGAAGTACGGGGACGACGAAAGATCGTCTGTCCCGGGAAGAAGAGGAAGAGTCTTAATACTCTAGGGTTAGAACTGAAGCAACTAAAAGGGGATTGGGTAAAGGGTAGACAACCAATAATAATAAGTGCCTTGCGAAAGGGAACTTCGGGCCGTAATGCACCGTCTTGGTTCCTAGTGCCCCTTGAGAGCCCTTCACGGGGAATACCGGGGGCAGTCCTGGGCTAACGTAAACCATAGGAGTACTAAATTACAACTAGTATAACTAGGATTGCACACACTCACTCCCCGGTAGCTAGGAAAGTAGAACTATAGGATTACTTACCATCAGACAGTAGCTCTGAAGGTAGATGCACGGACAGTACTGTCCGGGGGGCCGCGGGCTCGAGGGTTGGAGTACGGAGAAAAGTGGTGGGTCATCGGTACTAGGCGATCGATCACACCGACAGCGGTACGATGACTCGGCGAAAAGTCTGGAGGGTACATCCAGCAGCAGTACGCGGATACTCTAGGTTGTGTTCTTCTAGGGGCGTACGCAAGGGCTAGGCCTGGTAGTGTGGTTACCCGCCTAGGAGTGGGGGGCCCGACTCACTGTCTCCGTTTGCCACTACGGAGGTTCCTGGGGGTGAAGCTAGCCTCCCGAATAGGGGGAACTAAAGGTCTATGCGCATAGAGTCGTGTGCGTGGGTTGCACTTGCATAAATCATGGCATAGCATATCACTACACTCATATTTGTATACAACCGACACCCCAACGTATAAATCGGTATGGGACTTTTTATACGATGGGAGCCTTGCAGAAGATCCCTTAACTTATAAGTTTGTATGGGCATTCATATAAGTTAAGGTTACTTACATACTTACTTACTTGTTGCTTACTTACTATTCTCTAGCAGTCTTTAATACAATTTGCTATTTATTAATTGTTCTACCTATTACAACATTTATACTGTTCACCTGTTATAACTTGTTAGTTAGGTCCACCGTCACTTGCTTGACTACTCTCCACTTTTGTAGCTTCCCTTTCCTCCTCTCCGCCCGGTGCTTAGGAGCCGTGGTGGGAGGGGTAGGGGATGATAGGGCTTAGTCTTTATGACTAATGGTTTTCGAACCAAACATTACAGGAGCTCCGGATGGGAGACAGGGACCAGCACCAGCGAAGTACGGTGCGCATGGAGGTGGGACAGTCTAGCACCGGTGCACCTGCGACCAGCTCCGTGAGTGATTAGCATTTTCTTAGCTTCCGCGATGAGCGACTTGTAGTGAGGACTCTGATGTACCGGGCATGAGCCCTTTTATTTCCAGACTATTTATACTCTGATGATTTTCTGTGGACACTCCCTTCGTGGAGTTTTATTTTATGTGATATTCTCTTTTGGTGGACTTGCTTCTCTCTTGCTTGTTACTTATTGCGATCGAAAAGGCCGGCAGAATCGGCGCGTTGTAGTGGCAACCTTCCCGGGTGCGAAGGTGTCACCGCAAAGCGGCGGTTCTGGGCATAAGACCCCGGTGGTTGAAAAATAAAAAAAGGGGGTCTTACATAGGATGTCTGCTTTCATTTCTTTGACTAGGCCATCCACAGATGCTTGGATGTCTGCTTTAATTTCTTTGACTAGACCATCCACAGATGCTTGAGATTGGGCAGATATTTTTTCAACTTGTTCTTTGACTATCTTTTCCACCTTGCAGATTTCTAATGATAGTTTGGCAATGGCTTCATCTCCAAATGTTCCAACTTCTTCACAAACTTTCATAACATTGGCAGTAGCATCCATGTCAAATATAATCTGATTATGTGCAACTATTTCAGCTTGATTTCTGAGTTCACCTATACTAGTAATAGTATGGTCTATGGCTTTGCCACCCAACTGAAATAATCTTTTTAGCTCATCAGTGTTTGCTTGAATTTCAGCAAAGCCTATACTCATCTCAGTTTCAAGAGTAGAGACCTTGTTGTTCACTAATGCAAGAGAATCATCAAAGTATTTTCTCTGTTCACGGAGCATTTGCTCATCCTTACTTACAATATCTGAGGAGGTGGAGGGAGCAGAGGCTGGAGCAGAGGCTGAGGGAATAGAAGTAACCCAGGGGGAATTTCAGCAATCAAAACTGAGCTTTCAGCTCTCTTGAAGGGTTCTACCACAACAGAATCTTCTGTATTGATGAATGAAGGAAGACAGAAGTCTAGTGTCCTCAGAGGAGCATCAGCATGTTCTGGAGACATGTCCTCATCATAAAAAAGTAGAGTATACTCTGGCTGGCATTGATCTTCAACATGAGACTAAGCAGGAGAGGTATGGGTTTCCTGTGTAGGGGAGGGAGAGGGTTCCTTAGTAGGGGACTGATCTTTTGGAATGTGATCCTCAGGAGATAGCACAACTGAATCATCTTGAAACACTGGAGCATCTGACCTAAGTTCATCAATCAGTCTTCTAATATCTTCAGCAGTAGAGAGGAGGTTTTCTTGAGCTTGAACCTCTGAGTGAAGGATTCCTGGAAGAGGAGAAAGAGGACGAGTAGGATCTCTGATCCGATCTTGCTGAGACGGGGCTTCTGAAACTTGGTGCTGAAGGCTAGATAAAGTAGGCTCCCCCTCAACTATTGAACCCGAGGTGGTAATAGTGTGATGTAGAGGAGGAGAGGGAATCCTGTCATCTGAGACAAGGGGCTCTCTGGAGGTATCTTCTGAGGTAACAACTGCTTTTGAGGCTTGAGCAGTGTTTTGGAGCTTGATGTCAGATCATTGAATTGAGAGGATGGATACTTTCTTCATATGATGGAGAGGAGTGCCTTTAGATAAATCAAAAGCTGTTGGATTAATTTCATGGAGGAGGAGTGAGATAATCCTAGCATAGCTTGGCTATTTCACACTTTCTCTGATTTTGTCCAGTATCATCATTCCAAACTGGAATTTCTTCCGGCAGACTATGGCTTGCATAATGTCAAAAATATCATAGGAAATGTCTCTGATGGAATAGGTTTTGCATAGAAGAACTTTGGCAATTACATCCACAAGAAATTTGCCTAAGGAATTAAAGTTTGCTCTTGAAAAATTAATGTCCTCTTTATCGACTCCATAGAGTAAACAAGTTTTGTCGGAATCCTCAGGACTCAGGTCTTCTTCTTCATATACCACTGGCAAACGTAATAGAGTGGCTAAGGAGGTTTTGTCATAACGGATTTTGATCCCACTTACCTTGGATTTTAGAACTGTACCATTGCGCTTGACTTTCAGATTTTTTTAGAATTCTTCAACTGCAGGGAGAATGATTTTGTACGGAGTCTGGAGGATTAAAGTGAGTCCGGTGGTGTCGAACAGGATCAATAGGTTGCGGAAATCATCAGAGATATCGGCTATTCCTTCAGGGGCGAGTTCTGAGCCGATTCCGATCTTGGAAGACGGAGCCATCTGCGATTCTGTAGAACGGGAAGACAGAGAAGAAAAAGCTCTGCGGGTTCCGAAAGTTGAATCGTCGGTGGCTACTCGAGAGAATGAGCGTGGAATGGATTTCCGATTTTTATATATATATAACCCTAATTATGTTTAAGGAGAAGTGATAAAGATTAAATCATACCTGCGATGGAGCTGCAAAAACCACGGTGCGAATAGGGAAAAAAAAATGAAATTTTCAAAGTACAGGAATTTCCGTATACTCGAGTATATTTTGTCATACACGAGTATGTATTGGAACATACACGAGTGGGTCGAGGACAGACACGAGTAGATTACCAAGTACTTGAGTAGTTCCTGAAGTACTCGAGCATGTTTACCAAGTACTCGAGTATGTAAATTTTTACTTGAGTATATCACTTTGAAAATCATTTTTCTTGGGAGAAATGTTACCTTCACCGATTTCTGCAACTCTGAGCCCTTGAGAGAATACACCATCACAATTCCTCTTTGTTGAGCATCCCGAGTTTCGTTTTGAAAAATGAAAACTTGGTCTCCTCCAGCGGTTTGGTGAATATATCTGCAACTTGCCTGTCTTTGGAGACATATTGTAGATCTATGTCTCCATTCTCCACATGCTCCCAGATGAAGTGATATCGAAGCTATATGTGCTTTGTCCGGCTGTGGGAGACTGGGTTGTTGGCGATCGCTATTACGCTAGACGAGTCGTAAAACAGAGGAACGTTCTGGATCTTCATGTTGTAGTCTTCAAATTTATTATTGAGCCATAAAAGCTGTGCACAACAGCTGCCTGCAGAGATATACTCTGATTCAGCCGTTGAGATGGCCACACAGTTTTGCTTCTTACTACTTTAGGAAATAAGTCTCCTTCCTAGGAATTGGCAAGTCCCAGAAGTGCTTTTCCTGTCGTCTTTGCTTCCTGCAAAATCTGAATCTGAAAATCCAATCAGTTCACTATCATTACTTCTTGGGTACCATAAGCCTAGATTTTGTGTACCTTTGAGGTATCTCAAGATTCGCTTTCCAGCAATGTAGTGAGATTCCTAAGAGTTCACCTGGAATCTAGCGCAAACACATGTTGAAAAAATTATATCTGGTCTACTGGCAGTAAGGTAGAGCAAGGACCCAATTATGCTTCTGTACTTGGTTTCATCAAAAGGTTCCCCTTTCTCATCCTTGTCTAGAGACATAGCTTAGGCCATTGGAGTCCTCATAGAGGTTGCATTCTGCATTCCAAATTTTTGAAGTAGCTCTTTGGTGAACTTGGTCAGTGAGATGAAAATTCCATCCTCAGATTGTTTCACCTGAAGCCCTAAGAAATACTTTAGCTCTCCCATAATGCTCATTTCAAACTACCCTTGCATAAGGTTAGAAAACTTCCTGCAGAGGTTGTTATCTGTAAAGCGAAAAATAATGTCATCGACATAGATTTGCACTAGCAAAATCTTGCCTTTTATTTCTCTAAGAAATAATGTCTTGTCTATCTTTCCTCTTGTGAACTTGTTCTCAAGAAGAAAGGTAGACAGCATTTCATACCAAGCTCGAGGATCTTGTTTAAGACCATGTAAGGCTTTCTGCAGTAAATAAACATGATTAGGAAAAGTTGAGTCGACGAAACCTTGTGATTGCTCTACATACACTTCTTCCTTTATGTCACCATTCAGGAAGGCAAACTATACATCCATCTGATAGACGGTAAAGCCCTTGAGTGCAGCGTAGGCAAGGAATAACCTGATCGCCTCCAGTCTGGCCACTGGAGAATATGTTTGATCGATGACGATTCCTTCTTCTTGACGATAGCCCTTGGCAACAAGTCTTGCTTTGTTCTTTATAATTGTTCCATCTTCGTCCATCTTGTTCCGGTAGACCCATTTTGTCCCAATGACGTTCTTACTCTTGGGTCTCGGAACAAGTGTCCAAACTTTGTAGCGTTTTAACTGATTTAGCTCTTCTTCCATGACTAGAATCCAGGATTCATCGGAGTTGGCTTCCTCATATTTCTTTGGTTCAACCTGAGAAAGAAAACTTAAATGTAAATTTTCATTAGTTGTACCTCGACGAGTTCTGACGCCATCCCGAGGATCTCCTATGATTTGGTCCAAGGGATGATCCTTCAAGTGTCTGAACTCTAGATTCCTTGCATCTGGGATCTCTTCAGCCACTGGAGTTGAATCTTTAGCAGGGATGAGTTCTTCATCTTGATCATCTACCTCTCCAAAAGGGGTTGTAGAGGTGATCTTGATGAACTTTTCATCTTTATCTTCAGTAGGTTCATCCAAGCTGAGTTCCTTTATCTTTGTACCTGCATCTTCAATAAGCATACTAAAAGAGTTACTTTGCAGCAGACTCGTCTCATCAAATACAATGTGTATCGACTCTTCTACCACAAGAGTTTTTCTATTAAATACTCTATAGGCCTTACTATGGCTACTATAACCTACAAAAATACCTTCAAAGCTTTTCTCGCTGAACTTGAAAGTGTGATACTTGCCGTTGTTATGCACAAAGCACTTGCAGCAGAAGATCTTAAAATATGAGATGGTTGGTTTCCTGCCTTTTAAAAGTTCGTAAGAAGTCTTATCATGGTTCTTGTTGATGAGTGATAATACGTTTTGTATCCTAAACTATTATCGTATTTTCTATTTTATATTGTGCAAATTATGTCTATTATTAGTTTATTTTTATCATTTTTATGTAAATATTATTGCCACTGACTTTTTCTAGTCTTTTTTGCAGGTTTCCAGAAAATTGGCCAAAATGACCTGTCACGCCCCCCTGTCACGCCCTCCCTGGGCGTGACCTAGGGCGTGTCACCCTATCCCGAGGACTCGTGCTGGAAGGGACAGAAAACGGTCAAAAAAACCGCTGTCACGCCCCCTGACACGCCCTCCCTGGGCGTGTCACCAGGCATGACCAGGGGCGTATCGCCCTCTGTCGCAAAGCCTGCCGCCGCATTAAATGCCGTTCTGCCTCAGCACGCAAACAGTACTGTCACGCCCCATGTCACGCCCGTGACATGGGCGTGACACCCTCCTTTTTCGGTGACTGACGGATTTCCGACCAATGATTTGGACATGACATGCCTGTCACGCCCCCCTGTCACGGGCGTGACCTCGGGCGTGACCACCGACGTACCGAAGCAATCATCCCTCCCGCCAGAATCCAGAGCCCGAGGTCAACATAGTACTGTCACGCCCCCTAACACGCCCCCCCTAGGGCGTGTCGGAGGGCATGACCAACTCGAGAAAATTTTCTATAAATTGAGCCCCCCTCTCCATTTCAGGAAGCTTTGGTTGAGAGGGGGAGGTGCTGCCCCTTTGGTTCTTGAGTTTTTTTATGCTTTCTCTCTCTCTCTCTCTCTCTCTCTCTTCCTTTGTAATTTTTGCTTAATCATGGTTTAATATTTAGTTGCCCTAGCTTTCTTTGTAATCTTTAGTGTTGCTTAGTGCTTAATATAGGGCTAGAATAGGATTTCAATTTCATGCACTTGTAATTTTATTTTCAATATTGTAGCTTGCCCCTTTGAATTAATAAAAGTGTTTTTTTGTTTGGCTTGTGTTCCTCTTATGCTTTACTACTCATCCCCCTTCCTCCATTCCATAATGATTAACTAATCCTCCTTGTACTCGATCTTGATGATCCGAGGTTAGAGCGATTATGTTATGATGTTTTAATTAATCTTTTCTTTTTAGGTTAGGGCCTTGAATTACTCTTGATTAATCACGGGTTGGAGGTATATTTTCGATATATACTCTCCGCCTTTGCTTTCATTCTGGGCTAGCCGAGAGGCCAAAAGAATGAAGTGAGCATTCAAGAGTAAAGGGAGTTGTATGCACCCCTTGAGAGAGGCAGACGTCCAAATCTCCCGGATTGGAGTAAAATCCAATAGTGGGGTTCACCGCGTAAAGCGAGTTTTAGGCCTCCGATTTAGACGAGAGTCGGTCGGACCTTCCTAAACTCAGTTGGGCACGACTTCGAGAGAAGCGTGTTCAAGCTTTAGGAACCTCCACGGTCAAGGACCTTTATCCTATCAAGTTCAGATTTTTATTGCATTTTCTTAATCGTCTTTAGCCGAGGTGAATCTTGATTGGGTGCATTTCCATTTCATATTTTCTACCTTTCGTAGTAATCGCCTATCTTGTGCTCTTTAATTAACTGCAGTAGTTTCCTTTCTAGCATAGTTCTTTGCTTAATAGCTTAACTTAATTGCGGTAGTTCTCTTTCTAGTATAGCTTTAATTCCTCCCTTGCACTTAAATTTTCTAAAACCCTAGTTTTTCCGTCGATAAGATAATAGCGTTCGTGTGAGTAAGCTTAGCCAACAGTTCCCGGATTTCAATACGAAACTTGTGTCCCCATGCTACAATTCGATAGGTATACTTGCCTCATCGAGTTGCTAGTTCGGTTGCGTTTATTTTCTTCGAACCCTAGCGCGCAACAATGAGTGCTCGATTTTGCACGTGACAAGCGGTGTTGACAGCTTCAGCCCAAAAGTACTCCGGAAGTGAGGCATCACTCAACATAGTCCAGCAAGCCTCTATGAGTGTTCTGTTCCTTCTCTCAGCTACTCCATTTTGCTGTGGAGTGCGAGGAGAGGAGAACTCGTGAAAGATGTCTTGACTTTCACAGTATTATGTCATGGCTCCAAACTTGAATTCCGTTCCATTGTCACTTCTAATTTTGACTATGGAACAGTTGTATTCATTCTGGACTTACCTAAGAAAATTAGTGAAAGTGCTGAAGGTATCTGACTTGTGTTTCAGAAAGAACACCCACGCAAAGAACGAGTAATCATCCATAATAACCAATGTATATTCCTTACCTCCCAAATTTCTAACTTGCAGGGGACCAAACAAGTCCATATGGAGAAGCTGTAAGCTTCTATCAGAATCCTTGCCTTTAATGCTTTTTAATGAACTCCTTATTTGCTTGCCTTTGATAAAGGCATGATAAGGGCTGTCCATAACGTACTTGACATTAGGGGCATCACGTACTAAGTTTTGAGAGAATAGTTTATTAATAGTTTAAAGTTAATATGTGCTAGTCTCTTGTGCCATTGGTCAGCAAGAGATGCACTACTTTTTGCTAAAAGACATACTGGTGTAGAAGTGTCAATACACATGAAATTCAAACAGAAAATATTTCTTCTTCGAGTGCCTGATAAAATAGTTTCCATGTTGTCAACCGATTTTATCAAACACTTGTCAGCATGAAATTCAACCACGTATCCGTTGTCGCATAATTGGCTTATGCTGATGAGATTGTGTTGTAATCCCTCCACATAAGCTACATCCGAAAAGGATACGCTACCGTTAGTAATCATACCGTAGCCTTTAGTTATTCCTCGATCTGAACCTCCAAATATGACCTTTGGTCTGTTGCAGACTGAGGTGAAATTCTGGAGTAGGCTCCTTGTCCCGGTCATATGCCGAGAACATCCACTGTCCAAGTACTAGATTGGCATTTTGGTGGTCTTTGAACATACCTGCAATTACAATCACATAGCCTTAGGAACCAAAACACGTTTGGGTCCTTGGTCTCGAGTTAGAGTACTCCCCCTACGAATATTAACCTCATGAGTGGTTATTCTTACGTTGCCAACTTGAGGGGTTGCATTATTTCTAAGATTGAACCAACAATCGATGGCAAAATGACCAATTTTGACACAGCACCAACAGTCGAACCTGTTGTATATTTGCCTTCCAAACTCCTGCTTGACCTTCCCGGGTGGAGGTCCAGCTGGGGTAGCATTGTTGGAGGACGAAGCTTCATGATGATGGAAGCTACATTAACTCTTCTCCTTCATAGGCTTTTCAACAACAGGTTTTACCTTTGGTGTTTTCTTAATGTTATGACCATGAGCATATGGTCCATAGCTCTTAAGTTGAATCTCTTCATAAGGTGCCTTGAAGACACTTTCGCCAAAGTTACGAGTGCGAGTAAAACCTTGGTACCTTGACTTGGGCGTCTCCGGGATCGGCCTTAAGAGGTGTCCATAGGTGGACTCATAGTCGAATTCATTCGTAGGAAAGATAACTTTCTTGAACGATATTGGCTCCAAAGGAGCTTTCCCTTTTTATTCAGCTAGAGCCTTCTTGGCAGCCCTACTCTTTCTCTTGGCCTTGTTTCTCCTAGAGGATTTACTAGGAGCGGCAACATGGCCTAGTCCAGCTCCTTTGGCCTTAGCTGAGAATTCAGCAACGAGTGGAAGAACAATCTTAGGCTTAGAGAAACTTTCAACAAGCTTCTTCTCAGCCTCGAGTTGTTTTTCCAACTCTTTGATGATTTCATCTTTAAGGTAAAGGTGCTTGAGAGCTTGCTGGTATTCTTCCATACCAAAATTGAAGTTCTCTTGTAGAGAGTTAGTCTTAGCGACTTCTTCTCTCAAGCTTCTCTCAATATCCTGTAGAGATTTTATCCCTTTGGCTTGAGTTTTCACGACTCGGCGACATTTTTCGTAAGCCATCCTTATATTGTCCCATGTGTTCAGATTCATCCTCAGATGGATAGCCCTCTTGCTCATTATCATCATCAGATTCAGAGAGAGGATTGTGAGATTTTACCTCCCCAGTGAACTGGGGGACTTGTTCATCATCAGTTAGAGCCATTAGCCCAAAGTAGGCTTCTTCCTCTTCTACACTTTACTCGGATGAGTTAGAGTCACTGAGGGTTTTGCCCTTCTTGGCTAGCAGGCTCTTTTAAGTCCTCCTTTTAGTGTAGGACTTCTTTCTTCTCTTTTTCCACCCTTCTTCTTCTTGTGGGGGCAATCCGCAATGACGGGACCTAGCTTATTACAGCAATAACTGACAAAGTCAGTCGAATGATGTTTGTTCGGTTTAGAACCATACCTGTCATGACTGCTTGAGCCTTTTCTATGACGATCACCATCATTGCATGATCCTCAATAGGAGGCATCCTTGCCTTTCCATTGTTTCTTTTTGTTAAGGAATTTCTTAAACTGCCTTGAGAGTAGAGAGAACTCTCTATCAGATAGCTCTGAGCCAGAGGAGCTTGGCTCAGATGATTCTTCTTCATAAGCTACAGGAGCTAGGGCAGGAGAGCTAGCCTTTGTGTTCCTGGAGTTATCTGCCTTCAGAGCGACAGTCTTCTCCTTGGAAGCAAACCTGCTCATCTCTTCTTCAGCTTTTCTATAGTTGATTTGAAGCTCGTAAGACATAAGCTTTCCGAACAGATTCTGCGGGTCTGTCTCGGCTAACCTTCCAAACTCCCGAATGGTGCATACCTTATTATCCCATTCGTTGGTCAGGGATCTTAAGAATTTGTCATTAAGTTCCCCGTTTGTGAAGACTAAGCCATAAACTCTTAGGCCGTTGACTATCTTGAAGAAGTTCTCAAAGGTATCAACTAGGGCTTCCTTGTGACCTTGCCTGAAGGCTTCATACTTCTGATTTAGAAGGGATCTCCGATCATCCCTAACTTCTTCAGTGCCTTCCATCAAAGTCATCAGGGATTGCCATATCTCCTTGGCAGACTGGAAATGAATCAGATTTTTCAGCATCGAGTCTTTGACTGCACTTGCTATAATGTTTTTAGCTTTCTTGTCCAGAGAGACAAGTGTAATCTCGTCCTTATAAGAATCCATCAACTTATTTGGGATCCTTTTGGTTGGTCTTATTGTGGATGCAGTCATAGGAACATACGGACCTTCTTCAACAATCATGAAGATCCGAGGATCCACAGCTTCCATGAAGAACTTAACTCATTCCTTCCACATAGGAAAATTGTTCTTGGTGCAGATAGGGAGCTTAGCAAAATCCTTGGTCTTACTCATGCTTGATACTTCTAAGGAGACAACTTGGGAAGGATTAGATCAAGGTGTTTACCTTTTAACGATCAACCTCCCTCTGATACAAATTGAGAGATCTAAGTTGTCAACCTAAATCACCTAGAGGGGGGGGGGGGGTGAATAGGTGAGATGTGCGTCAAATGCAGAATAAAAAATTTAACACAGCACAGATAAGTAATCAAGCAATCACACAGACGACAAGAGATTTATAGTGGTTCCCCAATCTTGGGTACGTCCACTTTCCTCACTGATCTAGCAAATCACAAGACTCGGCTACTCCACTATCTCGGATTGCAAACCAATCCTACACCTCGGAACCACGTTCCTACAAAACTCGATCCAAATTGATATACGCTCGGAAGATAAAACTTCCTACCAATCGGAGATAAATCTCCTATAATAAAATTGTTTGAATAGAAAATAGAAACAGCATAACACAGATCTGGATCTTTTACTTTATCTTCTTCATTAAGAATTTTTGGCTTGGATAGAAATAGTTGAAGAAGACTTGAAAAAGATCATCGGATCTGAAATCTGGAATCACCACGATCGAGAGAATAAATCAGAGAACGATGAAGCACGGAGAGATCGGATGATTATTCTTGATTCTGGATCGCTAGAATATTTTAGATCTACAGCAGCGCCCGATAGAAGACGATCCAGAGCTTCTTCCAAAAACAGTAATGGCGACGACGGGAAAATAGGGTTTTTGGAATCTTTCTCTTTCTTAAAATAATCTCGGTAATTGCTTTTTTTTGTAATGTTATTAGTCAAATCTGAAAGGACCTATTTATAGGCGATCTCCAACGGTCATAAACATAATTAAGGATAACACGTGGACCAATCAGAAAAGATTAATTCAAAATACACGAAGAATCTAGACTTAGAGAAATTCAGGAATATCGAACAGATATACTCGAGAGAGAGGGGACACACTCGAGTATAGGAGGTTACATACTCGAGGAGATAAGAGGGATATACTCGAGTATAAGGACTAAGAAAAATTTCTCAGATAAAACTTGAAGAGCTACTCGAATATAAGAGTTGGAAATACTCGAGTTCGGGGAAGATAGACTACTCGAGTATCTAAGGAAAACTACTCGAGTAACTACAAACCTACTCGAGTATGAAAATCACTCTACTCGAGTACAGAGTCACTCACTCGAGTATATCAGGGAACAACTCGAGTGAATGGACTTAGAAACTTTCTGAGATTAGAAGTCCAGATAAACTCGAGTACAAACAGAACACTTACTCGAGTAACTTGAGAACTACTACTCGAGTATGTAATCCAATCTACTCGAGTACTAAGTCACCTACTAGAGTATGTAGAAGATACTACTCGAGTATGTGGACTTAGAAAATTTCTTTTGAGATAGTCTTCAATACTCCAGAGTCCATCAGTCCAAATGTATGTATATGAAGTGTATACCAATAGAGAGGCTATACATGAGCCAACACCTTGGATAAAATAATGAGGAATTACATTGTATGGTCCTGTGTTTGGTGACCCATTATAGACTGACATTGGTCTACACTTGGCAATAAGATCCTGCATACATACAACTAAAACACAATATCAAATACACCTTTATTCATCTTAGTTCAAGGTCTGACTTCCTACAAATCTGAGGTATTGTGTAGACAAATCCCAACAATTTTTGATTAAATGTCTAAATGAAGAAGATGAACCGATGTCGTTCATCTTGCATTAAGATGCGTGCAGAAATCCTTTTTCTATACGTAATAAACTTCAAGGCCATTTTCGGGTATGTTACAGCCAGATCTGGGCTTTTGACTAAACACAAAAGTTTTATCCCTTGGAAAGACCTTTCCAATGAATGGTTACACGTTTCATATTAGTCCTGTAAACATGAGAATGTCTAGTCGAAGTTGATGTACATTGAAGTCTTAAGTACATGTTGTTCTTGAGTTAGTTTAGATCCGGGTCGGAATTTGGTAGAGAGGTCATAGTAAATTAACATTGAGATTTGCTGAACTTAAATTTATGGATGTTTGTGATAAATAAGGACTAATGGGATAGATCCTTAAGAATGTAAATAAGGTTGAGTTTTTGGTAAACTTAGTCTATACGTAATCGTGATAAACAAATGGTTTGGTTGAACGATTGTACTAATGGTTTGAAGGACGTTGAAAAACAAATGGATTGGATAAGCTAGTGAACCAATTAATTGATACGTTTGATTGTACAAATGATATTATTGTGGAAGCATTATTGATTGTGAATGCTTGACTTTAAGAAGGAATTGGATGAGGTAAATGCATGGCCATATGATAGGATGATTAATGGAAGGTGTATAAAAGTCCACTACCTACAGTTGTGACTCCCTACGGGTAGCAATTTGGAATTGTTATGTTGTATAAGTTGGCTTGCTACCTGTGTAAATGATGAACCCTTTTGTGGTAGGGAAATGTGGAAGGGTTGGAAGTGCGTGTGTGTTTACCGCAATAGAATGATGTGTTGATAAGGGACTCGGTGTAGAGCCCTTGCGTGCCGTTTAGTACGAGACGTGAATAATGATAAGGGACTCAGTGTGGAGACCTTGGGTGCTGTTGAGCACTAGTTTGTTGATGGAAAGTCCATGTGAAATTGCATGGCGTGTGAGTTGATATGCTGTGTTATAATACTTGAATAAGGATAGTGTGGCAGGTTTACAGTCTCTCCAATCGTCACACCGATGGGAGTTGACAGATAGACTTTGGACGGCTGGGCTTAGTCCTCGTTGCTCATTCCTGGGGCTCCATCCGTCCCAACTAGATGGATTGGCTGTGGCCTCGGTGCTCACTCCCGAGTCCCTTTCCGTGCCACACTGGAAGGCTAGTTTGTGTTTTGTTCTAGGTGCACGTCTACCCATGACCCGTCTTAGCTATATTATGAATGTATGATCTGTTGTTGTGTTCTTAGCATTGAGGCATACGGAGGCCTATGCTAGGTAGTGTGGATGCCCTCCTAGTAGTGTAAATCCCATTCGAATATCACCGTCTGACCATGATAGATGGCGCCTCATAGGTTAGCTAACTGCTCGAAAAGTGGGAACAATAAGTCTGTGTCGACATAGTAGTTGCATGTGTGTAAGCATGCTGAGTCATCATAAGTCATTCATAACATAGCATTGCACCGCATAAGATCCTTATCATATAAGTTTTTATGGACACTCTTATGTGCTAAGCTCATCCTTAACATATATGTCTGAATGAACATTCATATAAGTTGAGTTACTTCCTGTTGTTTATTCATACTTGTACATTACTGTTGATAGTAGAACTGCTAGTATAAATTATTGTAGTTACTTCTGATGTATAGATGATTACTCTGAAATAGTTTAGCACTTTACCACTTGTTTTGTACTACTACTTACATATATATATATATATATATATATATATATATATATATATATTGTACCCTTTTTCTTTTCTCCGCCCCGTGCCTAAGCATCGTCGGTGGAGCGGATGTGATAGCCACTTTCTCTTTATGACTAACAGTTGCCACATCTTACTTTTTAGGAGTAAACCCAGCAGCAGGTTTTGTAGGATGGCATCCCGGTCAGGGTGATAGGGCCTGAAGTGATGATACCATCACTGTTGTTAGTGATTGATGTGAGTTTTTTTAAGAGTCTCATTTTGTAGCCTTCTAGGCATGATGTACTTTGATATTATAGAAGCCTTGGTTGCTTCTTTTTATTTAATGTATTTAATTTAGACTATATACTTTTGTGGATTTTTACTTCTGCTTATATTATTATGTTGTGTTGGCAATGATGATATTTGTTAAAGACGGCCGGATAGGCGTCTTGTGGTACATGTCGACCAGTGTGTTTGCGCTACCGCAAGGCTGCTGTTCTAGGCATAAGACTTCCCCAGGCCATGTATTGTGTTCCGGGAGGGGGGTCTTATACAGCGGAGGTGGTGAACTATGGTTTGGTTCTTCAGAGGTCAAAGAGGACCATCAAACCACCAGCTCGATACTACGAAGAGAACATGGTGAGCATTGTCTCTTATTTCATCGCAAGTCCTCTTGAAGAGCGAAAGACATCTAGCTTTCAAGATGCCACTGGATTCAATGAGTGGGATGATGTCATGAAATAGGATGAAAGTGAGGCTAAGATCTATCTCAACTCTAGAGGGGGGGTGAATAGAGTATTTTAAAATAATTTTTCACAGTTGAAATAAACAACACATATAAAATTCAATTTATGATATAGTGTAGAGTGCTAGCAAGAAGTTAAAAACTAAGAAGTAAAAAGCACAACACACAGCAAACAAATCACACAAACAAACCAGAAGACACAAGGAATTATAGTGGTTCCACAAAAACCTGGGTACATCCACTCTTCTACCACCCTTGGTAGGAATCCACTCAGGATGAGTTGATCAGGTGTCCTGACACCAATGAGCTTTTGATAAGGTGCCCAAAAACCAAAACTAGATTTTTTGATAAGGTGTCTTGCCACCACTGAGTTTTGACAAGGCTCTCAGAACCAGACAGAACTTTTGAAGGGAGTTCAAGAACCCTTTTACAGCAGGAAAAGAAAAATAAGAGTGAAGGGTGTCTTCTCTGTTCTCAATCAAATGAGAGAAGCACAAGTGGATTGATGATGTCAAAGCTCCCCCTGAGATGTAGAAAGGTTCAGGAAAAGAAGCTTTGCTCTAGGGTGATAGGTCTTCAGAACTTTGATCTCCAGCACAGGATGGTTTCAGCAAGAAGGCTGAAGGTAAGGTGTCTGGAGTGATGAGATTGTGAACACTTTTCAGTCAGCAAGAAGATTTTTGGAGTCACAGTTCTTCTGTTGTTCTTCTGCTATCAGTATTCTCTATTCTGTGTGTTCACTTTTTTCTTGTCAATCTCTGTATCTGTTCTTCTTGTGTATTCTGTAAATCTTAATAACACAGAAGAAAGGAATAAAAGTTTTCTGACGTTTTCTTGTCCAAGATTAGCCGTTGGGAGTCATAAATGTCTTCCAAAAATAGTCTTGTCTTTTAGAGGAAAGTCCAGCAAACATTCTCTGAAAAATTCCTTGAAACTTGCTCCAGAAATAAAGACAAACGGCTGGGAGATCTTCTGACATAAATGCTGATAATATTCAAAAACATTCCAAAGAACAGCAGCATTTGAATTCCTGAAAGCGTCGATCTCTTCAAAGAAAACGTCGATCTGAGCTCTACGATCGTCGAACTGAGCTCAGAGATTAAATGGACAAGCAGACAAAAAACGTCGATCTGAGCTCGAAGATCGTCGAACCGAGCTCAGAGACCTGAGAAATAACTTTAGGGAGGGATCGTCGAACTGAGCTAGAAGATAGTCGAGGGGAGTTCGACGACTCAGCAGAAGCTAGACAAAAGCAGATAGTCGATCTGAGCTCGACGATCGTCGACCGGAGTACGACGTTTTATTGAAGATGAGCTCAGAGAGCGTCGAACGGAGTTCGACGATTCGTCGACCTGAGCTCGACGAAAATTGCCTTAGACTAAGCTCTTCAACCTTGATCTTGGAATGATTCTGGGGGCAGCTCCAAACCTAAGTTCTAAGCCCTAGACTCATTCTAATGTTGACCTTTTCAACTATACAACTAGGTCAACTGGGATTCCTAAGACAAGCATAGTGATCCTTACCCAAATTAGTAATAGGGTGTTCCAACAATCTCCCCCTATTTGGGTTAGGATTACTATTTACAGACAATCATAGGAAATGAAAAGCATACAACAATATATAAGCTAATACAAAATGCAGAGAAGATATATAGCAGTAAAGCAGATCACAGATAAATATCAGCAGATATCCAAAGGTGGATGAAATGTTTAGCTTACACAGTTCACTTCCTTTCAGATCCCTTTTTAAATAAAATTTCTCTATTTGGATTCTGACTTTCTTTCTTTGACCTTCTGTCATCCTCTGCACCTAGAGAAGTTTGAGATTTGGGCCTTGGAACAACAGCCTCAGGGTGCAGCTTCATATAGTCTTCTGGATTGAAAAATTTCCTTGATGCATATCTTTCCAGTTCTTTCTTTCTCTGCTCTGATAAGGTAGTTATGTTTGAAGTATCCTTGCCTTGTTCTCTGGCCTTTTTTATTTGATCAAGGGCAGCCAATTCTTTTATTCTGGCTGTCCAGGATACAGGGTTGTTCTCAGGATCTTCAAAAGGAATAGGAGATTCATATCTGTTGATGATTTCAGAAACAGTAGAAGGAGTCCTGGAAACAATTGTGTCTTTCAGCTTGTAAGGAAAAGGACCTGAAGAAGGGTCAGGGTGACCTTGTCCTTCCCTTTGATAGGATCTTTGTCCTCTTTGATTTTCTCTGAAATTACCCCTTCTGGGTTGATATCCTCTTTGATGTTGTCCCCTTTGATATGATCTTTGATAATACTGGGAAGAACTGTGTCTGGAGACTGGAGCTTGAGGGGCTGAACCTGAGCCAGAATCTGGAGGAGGAGGAGGAGGAGGCTGATATTGAGAAGATCCTTTTTCATATTTGTCAAGCTTCCTCTTCTTCTTCATAGCTTTCAGTTGATTTTTGGAATATTGCATCCAAGGCTCAGAGATGGGGCAGCCATGCAGGATGTAGTATGGAATATCATTGGATTCTTTGGCTTTGGCAGGAGGGACTGACATCATTGCTTTACTTCTGGTTTTTCTCTTCTTGGCAATAGTTCTAGCAGAATCATCAGAATCAGTCCTGTATTGGTCACTCTCAGAACTTTGATGTTGATCATACAGATCATCAATTCTTCTGATAAGCTCTTCTTGAGCTTTAAGTTTTGCAGAAACAGCAGGAGCAGGAGGAGAGAGAGCAACAGCAGAGCAGGCAGAGACAGGAGCAGACACTGGAGCAGGAGCAGCAATTTCATCAGCATCAGTTGCTGGAATCATTTCTATGTCAGCAGTAGCAGCAGTTTCAACAGAAGGAGGCACAGTGGCCTTAGTAGCAGCATCAGAGATATCCACAGCCTTCCAGGACTTGATGTAGGAATCAATATGGCTGGGATCACAGGTAGATACAGGCACAATGGCCTTAGACAAATCTTCAGCAGGAGTTGCAGGCAGATAGCTGAAATGGACTGTATCAAATATAGATAGCAGCCTTTGCAGATTCAGTGCAAAAGCACATCCAAGAGCTGGAGCTGGAGCAGACATAATATCAGCAGCTGGCACATCCACTTCTTCATAAGGCATCTCCGCCTGCCTTGGTTCAGAGAGAGGTGAATCAAGGCACACAGAAGATGTGATAGCCAGGGAGGAGGAGAGGGAGGCAAGCTTGGTAGACAGCTCCTGTACTTGCTTCAGGAGTGGAGCCAGGGAAGACTCCAGTAGAGATGTCAGCTTGGGAGCTAGCAACTCATACAGCCTGTCTGCCAAGCTAGGAAGATCCACATGCTCAAGTGGGGCTTGAGCAGAGGTAGAGGCAAAGGTGGATGGAGGGATGGTGGCTGAAACTGAAAATGTGAAGAAAGGAGGAGAGGGAATGGTTGGTTCAGAAGATGGAATAATGGAGATAGAGGAGGTTGAGGTGGAGATAGGGGAAGTAAGAGATGGTGTGAAGGAGGGTTGAGAGAGAATGTGATGGAGCATTTGTTGAAAGGAGGAAGTTGAGGGTGGCTCAGGAGGAGTAGAGGGTGAATCATCCATGAAGGAATCATCTGTAAGTGAGAAGGATGGTAGGGTGAAGGTTGAATAGGAGAAGAGAGGATGGAATTCCTCTGAGGTGGATAGAGGAGGGGATGGCATAGGTGAGGAAATGGTAATTGGGGATGAGATGATTATGGTGGTGACTGGTGGTGAGGAGGTGACGACTTGGGTGGATATGGCTGGAGGAGGGGAGGAAGCAGGCAGCTCTTCTGCTGAAGGAGTGACTGAAATAGTCCTTGTGCCTGAATGAAGTGTTGCAGCAGCCCTGGAGGGGTTTATGATCTGCCTGTCCCATTTACTGAAGAGGGCACAGGAAAGCCTCTTGGATGCATTGATAAACATGCCAGAGGAGGTTAATAGGTCAGGGCACCTGTTGTGTAGAAAGACCCCTAAGATTCTCCCATAACTAACTGCATTTTTGTTGATCTTCTTCTTAATCAGAGTGAAGAAGATGGAGCCCCAGTCCAGGTGTTTCTTATCTAATAAAGCTCCCATCAGGCAGAACTGATATCTGGAAATAGTGTCATGGGCTGAATGCTTGGCCAACAGCACCTTCCCAACTACATCAGCCAGGAATTGAAATTCTATAGCCAGATTTTTCTTCAGTAGCTTATTAGGGTTTACTGCATTGTGACCCATCCTATCCAGCATGGAGTCAAACTCCTCTCTAGACAGTTCAATGGAGTCTTCTCCAGTACTGAGTTGAAAGACTTCTGTTAAAAGAGCCGGGGATAGAAATACCTGAGTCCCCTTAATGGTGCCGACAACAGAATTCTCAGTCTCGTCTGTTGCGGTAAAACACCACTCTTTAATTTCTTCTGAGGCGATCTTCATCCTTGTAGTCATTATTGGAGTCAGCTGTTGTTCTCGGAATAAGTTTAGGATGTCCTTGAAGCGCTGGTCGCTTCCGTCGAAGGAGTTTATGTCGATGTCAAAGCCTGTGTCGAACATCATCTTAGCAATAGCATCACTTGATTCAGCCATATTCACCTGCAACAGAAAACCAAAAACGACCAAGCGTAGAGAATTTGGAGGGAAAAGAAAGAGAGTTGCAGAGTATGAAAGCGCAACGGGAGAACGACGGCTGAAAGAAAGATTTTATATTAGGGTTCGACGCGAAAAAGGAAAATCGTGGAGCTCAGCTCGACGAAACGTCGAGCTTAGCTCGACGATTTGGGCTACAGAGGGAATCTGAAGAGTCTTCAAAATCGGCGATCTTCGTTCGACGATGTTGAAAAACGTCGAGCTCAGCTCGACGACCTCTGATCAGAAGGAGAGAAAGCCTAGCTCTAGCGAGGGCTCTGAACTCAGATCGACGACTGCAAAAGCGTCGATCTCTGGTCGACGATTTTTGGAAAATCGTCGATCTCTGTTCGACGATTTTGGGGAAAACATCGAGCGCAGTTCAGAGTCTAAACTCATTCTACAGACACAAAAAGAAAGGAAATTTTTGACCTAGTCTTGGTCTGTTTTAGCTTTTCAAAATCTTGTAATTTAATTAAGGCTTCCTCCATCTAACATGCCTAACTGATTTAGGAAGAAACTGTGTTTCTTTTCATCCAAAGGTTTGGTGAAAATATCTCCCCTTTGCAAATCAGTAGGGATATATTGAAGTTCAATTTTATTTTTCTCTACATTATCTCTTAGAAAATGATGCCTAATTTCTATGTGTTTTGTCCTACTATGGAGGACTGGATTTTGTGCTATAGAGATAGCACTAGTATTGTCACAGAAAATTTTAGACTTCTCTAAGTTGTAGCCATAGTCTAAGAGCTGATTCTGTATCCACAATATTTGTGAACAGCAACTGCCTGCAGCCATATACTCAGCTTCAGCAGTTGAAGTTGACACAGATGTTTGTTTCTTACAGAACCAAGAGACAAGTCTATCACCAAGGAACTGACAAGTTCCATTGGTGCTTTTCCTGTCTATTCTGCATCCAGCATAATCAGCATCTGAGAATCCAGTTAAATCAAATGCTGAATCTTTTGGATACCAGAGACCTAGATTTGGACAACTTTTAACATACCTAAGAATTCTCTTAACTAAGATTAAATGTGACTCTCTAGGGCTAACTTGGAATCTAGCACAAATACATGTGGCAAACATTATATCAGGCCTACTAGCTGTAAGGTACAATAAAGAGCCAATTATTGCTCTATATGTTGTCTGATCAACAGGTTTCCCATGTTCATCAGCATCTACTACAGCATTTGAGGGCATGGGTGTTTTCATACATGATGCATCAGACATACCAAATTTCTTAACCAGCTCTTTTGCATACTTGGTTTGAGAAATAAATATGCCTTCAGCATGTTGCTTGACTTGCAGTCCTAAGAAGAAGGACAGCTCACCCATGCTACTCATTTCAAATTTAGAGTGCATAAGCTTGGAAAACTTTTTGCACAATTTTGAATCAGTAGAACCAAAAATAATGTCATCTACATAAATTTGTACTAGCAGGGTATGGGACTTATGGGTTCTAATAAAAAGAGTTTGGTCTACTCTCCCCCTAAAAAAATCATTTTTCAGAAGAAAGCATGCTAGGGTCTCATACCATGCTCTAGGGGCTTGCTTGAGACCATATAATGCTTTATGTAATTTGTAAACATAATCAGGGTGAGTTAGAGAGATAAAACCTGGAGGTTGTCTAACATAGACTTCCTCTTTGATGTCCCCATTGAGAAATGCACTCTTTACATCCATTTGATACACTTTGAAACCTTTGTGAGCAGCATAGGCTAGGAATATCCTGATGGCTTCCAGCCTTGCAACTGGTGCAAATGTCTGATCATAGTCTATTCCTTCTTGTTGAGAGTACCCTTGAGCAACTAGCCTTGCCTTGTTTCTGACTATAACTCCTTGATCATCCAGCTTGTTCCTGAATACCCACTTTGTTCCAACAATGGGATGATCCTTTGACTTAGGCACTAGTTCCCAAACCTTGTTCCTTTCAAATTGGTGCAACTCCTCTTGCATTGCAATGATCCAGTGTGGATCTTGCTCTGCATCTTGAATGGATTGAGGCTCAATTTTAGATAGGAAGCAAGTGTGCATCAGGTTTTGGTTGACCTAACTTCTAGTTTGCACACCAGCTGAGATCTCTCCAATTACTTGGGTGATTGGATGATCTCTTGTTGTTACTAAGTCAACAGGGAGTGTTGATTGTTCACCAGCCTGTGTTGTTGTCTCCTCTAGTGGAGCAGCAACTGGCTCTTCAGGATGATTTTCTTCAAGATGTTGAACTTCTTCTTCATCATCACTGCTCTCATTCTTTTCAGCAACTTGCAGTTTGTTCAAGTCTTCAGCTAGAGAATGTACCTGCAGAGGTTCTATGGTAGAAGCATTCTTCTCCTTGAAAGACATGTTAGCTTCATCAAAAATAATATGAACAGATTCTTCAATTTTACAGGAAGATTTATTATAAACCCTATAGGCCTTGCTGATCATGGAGTATCCCAAAAACACTCCTTCATCAGCTTTAGCTTGGAATTTTGCTAGATATTGCTTGTCATTATTATGAATAAAACAAGTGCAACCAAAAACTTTGAAATAGCCTATTTTAGGTTTCTTCCCTTTGAGCAATTCATAAGGAGTCTTGCCCTTCAGCTTGTGTATCAGGCTTCTGTTCAACACATAGTTGGAGGTGTTCACTGCCTCAGCCCAAAAGGATAGAGGTAAGTGAGCATCTGCCAATAATGGAGTTGCAGATTCAATGAGTGTTCTATTTTTCCTTTCAGCTACCCCATTTTGTTGAGGAGTTCTAGGAGCTGAGAAAGTGTGCCTGATCCCTTAACTCTGACAGAACTCTTGCATGAGAAGAGAATCAAACTCTGTCCCATGATCACTTCTGATCAGGGCAATGTGAGTGTTGAACTCAATCTGAATGCATTTGAGAAAATCTGTCAAACACTTGAAGTTATCAGACTTCTTCCTCAGAAAGAACACCCAAGTGAATCTTGAGAAGTCATCTACAACCACTAAAGTATAGGACTTCCCTCCTAGGCTTTGCACAGATATGGGTCCAAAAAGATCCATGTGCAACAGGTACAAAATCCTAGGTGAATCACTCTTATTAATTGATTTGAAACTACTTTTAGTTTGCTTGCCTAATTGACAAGCCTTGCAAAGTCCTTCCTTCTTGTAGGGACCAGAAGGTAGTCCTTTAACAAGGTTGTCTTTAGATAGCTTAGCAATGGTTCTAAGGTTAATATGCCCTAGTCTCTTATGCCATAAAACATTAGATTTTGAAATGGAATTAAACAGGCAAATATCTACCACTGGTGAATGAAAATCCACTAAGTAAATGTTACCTCTTCTGTTACCTGTCAACACAGTTGTGTTGTCCACTGACTTGACTTTGCATATGGCTTTGTTGAAGGTCACTTGATATCCTTCATCACACAGTTGACTGATACTTATCAAGTTGTGCTTGAGTCCTTCAACATATGCCACCTTCTTGAATGTGACTGGGCCAATTTTGACTGCACCATATCCTTTTGTAGTTCCAAAGCTTGAGTCTCCAAAAATTACTTTGGGTCCAAGCTTGGCTTTGAAGGAAGTGAAGTTGTCCTTGTCCCCTGTCATGTGCTTTGAGCACCCACTATCCAGATACCATTGATGGTTTGATGCTGGATAGGTCTTCATCTACACAAAAATAACTTATTTGTTTTTGACCCAGTTAACCTTGGGCCTAGGTTGATATCCCTTGAATTCTGAAATAAAGGACATCCCAGGTTGATCCTTATAACCTTCAGGATGGTATCTCCTAGGAGGTACTATCCATTCAGTATAGGGATTAAAGCCTTGGGATGTGGAGCTTCTAGGATTGAATCTGAATGTGCCATTGAAGGAGTGTTCACAAGCCTGAACTCTATTCGACGATCGTCGAACTGAGGTCGACGATCTTGGGTCAGATCGTCGATCTCCGTTCGAAGATCGATTATGCTGAGGTTCAGAGTTTGGATATCGTCGAGCTGAGGTCGACGATCTATAGTTAGATCGTCGAGCTCTGTTCGACGATCGTCGAGCTCTGCTCGACGCCATCTGTTGAACTGAGTTCTTCTTTGACAGATCTGCATTTTTCCTGGGTACCTCTATTACTCCCTTTCCTTTGTCAGAGACAAACTTGATTGGAGTTGTCAAAATTATAGGTTGGCTGGATGAAGCACCCAAGCCCAGTGTGCTATTAAATCTAGAGTTCACTGTGCTTGTGATGTCCATCAGTCTGATACTTCTCCCATTTAGGGATTCTTCAAACTTTTTGGCCTTTGATAGTTCATTCTTCAGTGAAGCTATCTCCTCCCTACATCATTCTAACTCCTCAGAGAGTTTGAGGTTCTTTGAGTTTAGGACACTATGCTCAGATAATTGATTCTTGAGAGAGATTATCTCCTTCTCAGATTTTAATAGATCTAGACACAGTGTCTTAAATTCATCTTTGAAGTCTTCAGAATTAAAATCAAAAGAGTTGATTACCTGATCCTCATCTGGTTGACTTTCTGAATCTGAATCTGATTCTTCATCAGAGTTTTGCTGTGATGCATTGATAGCCATCATGCAAAATTCTTTTTCATCTGCATCATCCTCATCATCACTGGAGCTGGATGAGGCTTCAGATTCCTCTTCAGTCTCACTCCATGTTTCAGCAACAAAGCCCTTCCTTGTATGTTTGTTCTTGCTGGAGGAGGCTTTGTCTGAGCTATTCTTCTTGTAATCCTTTTCTTTTCTTCTTTCTCTTCTTTCCCTTTTGTCCTTATTCTTGTTTTCTGGACAGTCAGGCACAATGTGGCCTGGTTTCCTGCAACCAAAGCATATGATTTCTTTATTGTTATTTGATTTATCATACCTTGGTTTATCATGACCCTTGTATGGTTTCTTTCTGAAGTCTTTTCTGGCCATCTTGTAGAATCTTTTGGCCAGTAGACTTATGAGCTCATCATTTCCTGTAGCTTTATCTTCAGGCTCCTCTTCTACATCATTGAAGGCTATGGTCTTTTCTTTCCTTGTAGCTGGAGAGATAGCCTTTTGTTCTTCTTCTCTATTTTTAATGAGCAGCTCATAGGATTTGAGCTTGAGCAGGAGAGCTTCAATAGTAATCTCATTTAAACTTCTGGCATCCTTAATTGGCCAGATTCTTGAATCCCAAGTGCTGGGGAAGCACATCAGGATTTTGTCATTCAGCTCAGTCAGTGAGATTTCTTTGTCTAGGGTTTTTAGCTTATTGACAATTAGACTTAGTCTATTGTACATGTCAGCCACTGATTCAGCTTCTCCCTTTTTGAAGTTCTCATATTGGCTTATCAGATGAGATCTTCTATCTTCCTTTCATCAGCAGATCCTGAGACAATTTCAGAGAGTTTGTCCCAGATTTCTTTGGCTGAGTGGCATTCAGCTACCTTCTGAAAGATTTCATCAGACATTGTTTGGGCTAAGATGTTCATAGCCTTAGCATCTGCAGTCTTCCACTCTTTATATCTGCATCTGTTCCAAAAGGAGGTGGGACAGCATTTGTACTTGAGCTTGCTGGTGGAGATGGACAAACTGTCAAGACAGAATTGAAAATGTCTTCATCAATAGAATTCATGTATAATCTAATCCTTGCCTTCCAGAGTGCAAACTTAGAAAGGTTGCACACTGGTGGTCTGGTGCTTGCATAATCTTTGTTCTGTGCCATGTCTTTAAATAAAAAGGAAGATGTAGAGAAAATAATCCCCTTAAGAGATTGATCTTATCAAGGATCTTTTGGTTCAGGTGTTAGCCTGTATGAGCAACCAACCTCCCTCTGATACCAATTGAAAGTGAGGCTAAGATCTATCTCAACTCTAGAGGGGGGGGTGAATAGAGTATTTTAAAATAATTTTTCACAGTTGAAATAAACAGCACATATAAAATTCAATTTATGATATAGTGTAGAGTGCTAGCAAGAAGTTAAAAACTAAGAAGTAAAAAGCACAGCACACAGCAAACAAATCACACAAACAAACCAGAAGACACAAGGAATTATAGTGGTTCCCCAAAAACCTGGGTACATCCACTCTTCTACCACCCTTGGTAGGAATCCACTCAGGATGAGTTGATCAGGTGTCCTGACACCAATGAGCTTTTGAGAAGGTGCCCAAAAACCAAAACTAGATTTTTTGATAAGGTGTCTTGCCACCACTGAGTTTTGATAAGGCTCTCAGAACCAGACAGAACTTTTGAAGGGAGTTCAAGAACCCTTTTACAGCAGGAAAAGAAAAATAAGAGTGAAGGGTGTCTTCTCTGTTCTCAATCAAATGAGAGAAGCCCAAGTGGATTGATGATGTCAAAGCTCCCCCTGAGATGTAGAAAGGTTCAGGAAAAGAAGCTTTGCTCTAGGGTAATAGGTCTTCAGAACTTTGATCTCCAGCACAGGATGGTTTCAGCAAGAAGGCTGAAGGTAAGGTGTCTGGAGTGATGAGATTGTGAACACTTTTCAGTCAGCAAGAAGATTTTTGGAGTCACAGTTCTTCTGTTGTTCTTCTGCTATTAGTATTCTCTATTCTGTGTGTTCACTTTTTTCTTGTCAATCTCTGTATCTGTTCTTCTTGTGTATTCTGTAAATCTTAATAATACAGAAGAAAGGAATAAAAGTTTTCTGACGTTTTCTTGTCCAAGATTAGCCGTTGGGAGTCATAAATGTCTTCCAAAAATAGTCTTGTCTTCTAGAGGAAAGTCCAGCAAACATTCTCTGAAAAATTCCTTGAAACTTGCTCCAGAAATAAAGACAAACGGCTGGGAGATCTTCTGACATAAATGCTGATAATATTCAAAAACATTCCAAAGAACAGCAGCATTTGAATTCCTGAAAGCGTCGATCTCTTCAAAGAAAACGTCGATCTGAGCTCTACGATCGTTGAACTGAGCTCAGAGATTAAATGGACAAGCAGACAGAAAACGTCGATCTGAGCTCGAAGATCGTCGAACCGAGCTCAGAGACCTGAGAAATAACTTTAGGGAGGGATCGTCGAACTGAGCTAGAAGATAGTCGAGGGGAGTTCGACGACTCAGCAGAAGCTAGACAAAAGCAGATAGTCGATCTGAGCTCGACGATCGTCGACCGGAGTACGACGTTTTATTGAAGATGAGCTCAGAGAGCGTCGAACGGAGTTCGACGATTCGTCGACCTGAGCTCGACGAAAATTGCTTTAGACTAAGCTCTTCAACCTTGATCTTGGAATGATTCTGGGGGCAGCTCCAAACCTAAGTTCTAAGCCCTAGACTCATTCTAATGTTGACCTTTTCAACTATACAACTAGGTCAACTGGGATTCTTAAGACAAGCATAGTGATCCTTACCCAAATTAGTAATAGGGTGTTCCAACATAGGAGATTGCTTCCCTCAGAAGGAATAAAACTTGAGATCTTGTGCCAAAGGTTTATGACATTACTTTTGTTACATACAAGTGGGTATACAAGTTGAAGAAGAAGGCGGATGGAAGCATCGAGTGATACAAAACCCATCTTGTAGCTCGAGGGTTCTCTTACTAGTATGAAGAAAAGTATGAGGAGACATTTTGTTGATAGTACATTTTGTAGTCTAAACTATTAGGGTATTTTCAAGGTTTAATACATAAATCATTTCTTGTAAACCTATATATTGGCCTCCAGTTATATATATTATTGCCACTATTGTTTTCTTCTCTTTTTGTAGGTTTTCACAGCATTTGCAAAAAAAGACCTGACATGCCCCCCTGACATGCCCTCCCTGGGAGTATCATAGGGTGCGTAACCCGGTAGCGAGGAAATATGATGCAAGAAGCCAGATCCCAAGGAAAACACCTAACACCCCCCCTTACATTCCCCCCCTGGGCGTGTCTTTGGGCGTGTCACCAACATTCCAAAGCCTGCTACCGCCATTAAAGATTTTTCGTTGCTGCACGTCAACCCGTACATGACACGCCCCCTATACGGGTGTTTCCCTGGGGCATGTAGCACCTTTTCCGATGACTGACGGATTTCTGACCAATTATTTTGACGTGACATGCCTTGCACAACCCCACTATACGGGCGTGTCCCCCAACGTATAGAAGTAATCATGATTCCCTATAGAATCCAGAACTCTAGGTCAACCCCGTACCTGACACGCCTCCCTGACACGCCCTCCCTAGGCGTGACAGGGGGAGTGACCGACCCAGAGAAAAATTCTATAAATTCAGTGGCTCCCCCTTGTGTCTAAAAAGCAGTAGGGTGAGAGGGGAGGTGTTGTCTTTTTATTTCTTGAATTTTTTTTGTGTTCTTACTCTCTCTCTTTCTCATTTTAAGTTTTTCTTAATTCTATTTTAGTGTACCCCTTTTTTAATAGCTTTTGTAATTTTTTTAGTAGCTTAATGTTAACGCTAGCCTAGGTTTTCATTTCCATACAATTGTAATATTTTATTTCAAAGTACTAGTTCTCTTTTAGCATTAATATAAAGTGCCCTTTTTCTTTTTTTCTTAATGTTCTTCTACCCATCTCTCTTCCTCCACTTATCCATAATTAACTAATCCTCCTTGTACTCGATCTTGATTATCCGAGGTTCAAGTTGATTAATTTATGATGCTTTAAGTTTACATTTTCTTTTTAGGGTTTAGGCCTTCGATTTACTCTTGATTTTTCATGTTTGGAGTTATATAATCGATATATTATTTCCTTCTTTGTTTTCACTCTTATCTTGTCGGGAGGCTCGTAGTTTGAAGCGAACACTCAAGAGTAAATAGAGTTGCACTCACCACTCGAGAGAGGCAGACGTTAAATCTCACGGATTGTAGTGAAATCCAATAGTGGGGTTCACAGTGTAAAGCGAGCTTTTGGCCTCCAATTTCGACGTGAGTTCGGTCGGACCTTCCTAAAATCAGGTGGGCACATCTTCGAGAGAAGCGTGTTCATGTTTTAGGAACCTACATTGTCAATGTCCTTTGCCTTATTAAGTTAGAGTTTATTATCGCATATTTTATCAACTTAGGCCGAGGTCATTCTCGATCGAGTGCTTTTCTATATCATCGTTTCAACCCTCGTTGTAATCGTTTTTAGTAGCTCTTCATTTAGCTACAAGTTGTTCTCTTTTTTGCGCAATATTTCTTTTCTTATTTTCAATTAGTTTTCTCTTAACAAACCATAAAACACACTTTTGATAAGATAAAAGTCTTCGTGTGTGTAAGATTACTCAACAGTTCCCAGATTTTAATACGACACGGGTGTCCCCTAGCTACAATTCAATAGGTATACTTGCCTAGTTGGATTGCTAGTTCGGTTTTATTCTCTTCATGATTAGTTGACACCAGGGTTTTGGCGTCGTTGCTTTGGAACAACTTTTGTTTATAATTCAAAAACACGAACATATTACTCTTATCACTTCTCTATCTCACACTCTTTCTAAAAAATTTAAAATTAAAAAAATATATTAACACTCTTAATAGGAACTCACTTTACAATTTTTATACACCATCTAACTCTATCAAAGAGGGCAATGTGGCTTAAATACTACTATCTTGTCTAGTACCTTGCGAACCCTTTTTCGGGTATCCCTTGGGAAGTTTGGGAGTTAAAACATTAAAAAAGTCAATTCAAAAAAATAGTAACTCTTTTTTAGTTTATTTTTTTACTCTTTCTTTATCTTTACTTCTTTTAGTGCATGACCCGCGGAAATCCGTCGGATATTTTGGACTTAGACCAAGACATTGAGCATACTCTTCGAAGAAATCGCGATTTCAAGGCTTTACTCTCCAAATACCGGTAGAGGATTCTGAGTCATTTTCTACCCTAAGAATGGAAGAGCCCGTCGTAGAGGAAGCCATGCATAGGCCTATGTCCTATTGTGCACGACCGAATCTAAAGGGTACAGAATCAAGCATAGTTCGCCCTGCTATATCTAATAATAATTTTGAACTTTAGCATAGCATAATTCAAATGGTGCATCAGTATGTGCACTATGACGGACTTCAAGATGAAGATCCGAACAAATTTATAGCCTACTTTCTTGAGATTTGAGACACCTTTAAATTCAATGGTGTTACAAATGATGCTATTAGGCTAAGACTCTTCCCTTTCTCCCTAAGAACCAAGGATAAGCAATGGCTGAACACTCAAATAAAAAATAACATCACCACCTGGGATCAACTAACCTAAAAATTTTTGGCGAAGTATTTTCCGCCAGCTAAAACGGCAAAACATAGGAACGATATTTCTGCCTTGGGACAAAAAGATTCTGAAACATTGTATGAAACTTGGGAAAGGTTTAAAGAACTCTTAAGACGATGCCCCCATCACGCACTGCATATATGGTTGCATGTGTAGACATTTTATAATGGGCTAAATGAAAACACTAAGCTAATTATAGACGCAGCTTCCGGTGGTACCTTAAACCACAAAACCCCGGAATTGGCTCTTGAGCTTTTCGAGGACATGGCCATGAACAAATATCAGGGGAATGTGCCTAGGTCCCACCCAAACAAACCTGCAGGTATCTTTGAAGTAGATAACATCTCCCAGTTAGCTCTGCAAGTGGAAGTATTAAGTAAAAAGATAACAGAGATGACTGCTTCCTCCGCCCCTCAGGTATGGGAATCTGCAACTCCTGCTCCCAAATAATTTGATTATGTTAATAATATGTCGAGAAATGCTTTTCACAATCTGTTATGCACCTAATTGTTGGGCGGTTGGACGAGTAGGCATAAAAAATGATTGTCAAAAGCACCTCTTCGCTACGCACGCTTCTAGCAATTGCTAGAACGGCATAACGGGATGTGGCGGCGGATAAAAATGAAGGCGCTTCTCAAGCAACTAAATAAGTAACGCAATACAGAATCACATAGAAATGAATCACATAAAGTATACAAGTAAAGAGCGAAAACATCTACAAATGAAGTTTGAACACTCATATACAACAACACAGCAAGAACAAGTCAAGAGATAGACCGAATCCGAAGTCTTGCTGAGGATTCACGGAAGGAATCGCCGAGTTGTCAATCTGCGTCCTAGTTCGGTCCTCAACTGCGTCCGTGGTAGAGAAGCACTGTCACTACATCCCAGTGGACCCGTCTTCTTCGTGTCACGATGCGGAAGAAAGTTGCAAGATTCCCTTAGAAAGTTGGTTATGGCATCAATCCATGAAATGGAGCTCAAAATATGAAGGAGAAGGCCAAGGGCAAGCACCGACAAGGTGTAGGCTTCGCGAGCATGGTTGGAGATTCTCTCCTAGTGGAAGATGAAGTGCGAAGGTGGAAGGGCGGAGCTTTGCCCTAAAAGGCGGCTGGAATGGCTTAAGGTGAAGCTCTCCCTCAATGGAGGAAAATCTGTGCTTTAAATAGAAGCAGGTAGGAAAAATAGGCACGCACAGTTTGGCGCACGTCCGTACGCTAACCATGTGTTATTAACTTCCAGGCCAAGCATGTGGATGAAGATGCGTTGACCCGTGCATTTTAGTCACGCAAGGGCGCTTCTACCCGTGCGTTATGGAAATCGTACGGGTAAATATAGAGTGCAGGAAATCAATATGGAACATGAGAACCATGCATTTAACTCGAGCACGGGCACTTCCACCCGTGCGTGATGGAAAACACGAGATTAATCACAGAAAGCAAAAACTCAGAGAAAAAATATAGAGACCGTGCCATTCCTTCTCGCACGATTTGGCCGAAACCGTGCGGGAACAATTAACACGGGTAGCCACATGAGTCCCAAGAATTGCTGTATAAAACGCACGATTGCCATGAGACCATGCGAGAAGAAAATCACATGACCGTGCGTTTTACACAGAAACTGGAAAATGAATCCAGGATGTCCCTACTACCTGCATAACTGAAAGTGAGGGGATAAGTTGTAAACTACTCTAGAGGGGGGGTGAATAGAGTATTCAAATTTTATGAACAACTAGTCAGCTCCCTTGGAGTTTATTTGCGGAATAAATAATCTGATACTTGAACCCTAAGAGCCTAACACAGTGAAGTGCACAAGTGAGAGAGCTAACTGAAATTTCAGTTTAATTATAAGCCTATCACAGCAACTAGCAATCCTATGTATTTCTATCACAGCCACAGAATAAGCAATTAAACAAAATAGACAGAGGGACACAGGATATATAGTGGTTCCCTCTTAATAGGTATTCCACTCTTCTACCACCCTGGTAGGAATCCACTGCAGGTTTTTGCTAAGGTGCCCTGCCACCAATGATCTGATTCAGGTAGATCAAACAAGACCCTTTGAGCTTTTGATAAGGATGCTCAACCACAGGTTGTTGATAAGGTGCCCTGTCACCAATGTTCACTTTTGAAGAGGTGTGAAAACTCTTTTACAAAGGGGTTGAGAGGGTTACATTGTCTTCTCTATTATTAATAACAGATTAGAGAAGACTTGTGGATTCTCTAAAGAATCAAAGTCTCCCCCTGGCTCAGTGGAAGTCCAGGGAAAGCCATTGCTTCAGGATGAAGGAGTTTCAGATATACTGAAACTAAATCCTCAGAGATCTGTAGACTGATTTTTATCAGGTCTTCAGATTTTGGAACACTTGAAGCAGAGCTGGAGCTGGTCTTTCTGAAGTCTTGAAAACTCTAAGCAGATGCTCAGGAGACTTGAGAAAGAAGATGATTGCTCTAGGCTTTTGCTTCAGGAAAAACTTCTCTTCTCTTTTTGAGAGATGGTGAAGAGCTGCTCTGATGAAGCTTGAGCGAATGAAGCCTTGAGAAGAAAATTTCTCTATCTCTATAATTTGAGAGAGAAATCTCTTTTAAATATGTCTTCTCTTTTTTCCTTGAAATGGCTCTATTGATTTGAATATCTCGAGCCCTGCAACAGGTTATCTCAATATAGAATATAGCAATAGGAATAGAATGAGCTATTAACTCTCTGTCAGTCCCAATAAGGAAATAAATGAATGAGAAAATATCTCAGCATAAAGACTTAACATACTTGGAAATAGCATACAGCGCCAACGGCTAGAATACAGCCTGGAAAGATAAAGTCAACATATTTTGTATAATAGGACAAAATACTTTATCAAATACGAAATCCCGTAATTTATGCTTAACATATTTGGTAATTAATTCATTTGAATTTAAGCCATAAATTAGCAAAAAACAACTTCAGAAAATCTCTCTAACCACAAGCTAAAACACTTGGAAATAAACCAAGGAATAGAATGAATACAAACTGTTAAAGGCAGACAATAATCGTCGAACAGGGGTTCGATGATCGTCGACCTAGCCAACAGATCGTCGACTAAGGCAGAAATCGTCTGGGACAGAAATCGTCGAATAGCTCATGCTATCGTCGACCAACAAAGAATCTGTCGAAACAGAAATCGTGAAGCAAGACTGCGATCGTTGAACTGCTGATGGCAGATCGTCGACCAATCCTTCAGAGCATAATAAACTTGCTCTGAGATCGTCGACCATTGGTCGACGATAATTGTCTTGACTTCAACTACTCTATAGCCCTGCTATCATCGACCAATGGTCGACGATCGTGAGGCCTCGTTCGACGATGGTCGAACGGAAAAGGCCTTAACCATATATTCATTCTATAACTTCTAATCTAAGCTCTAGGTCAGTTATAAACTGCCCTAGGGAGACTAAACAAAGTCTAAACATGATCATATATAGTTATATGGATCAAGAGGGGCTGGAAAGGGATTACATAAGCCAAATCACATCTAGGGTACCAACAATAACAATGAAAGCAACTAGAAAGAACAAGGGGAGCACTATGTGCTTACCCCGAAAATAGAAGCCGCAATTGCACACCCTTGGGCCAAAATAGTGTATTAATCGGTCAATGACTGAACAAGGCAAATATAACCGAAATACGATTGAAATGCAATGCACGAGTGAGAAAACAAGCTTAGATGAGTCCGAAAAACACTATAAATATCAGACTCATCACGCCACCAGACTTAAACATTTGCTCGTCCCGAGCAAATAATCTCTCTGTGGACTCGAAAACAGCTACCTGGCTTAGAAATTTCAAATTAAAGTAAAGCGAGAAATCAAATACTCATGTGTTGGGTATTGTATCCACAATTACCTGGATTTGAAGAAGACTCTAGTCAAGCTAAGATGGATTCACAATATATTTGATGTTCTTCCATCAAGTTATGCTTGCAGCTATTCCATGCTAAGTACATGTCAATGTCAGTGTATAGTGGGTCAATATACACGGGTCCTCGAAACGTAATCCCTCATTGAGTAGATCAGTGTGTTGACTCACGTGTGCTCTCTCTATTAGAGTGTACTTATTTTCAAGCACAGGGTTAAGGCAGACCAAGAGCACAAGAAGGAGCAAAGATGGGTCAAAGACCAAGTCATCAAAGGAAGGAAGAAGAAATTCTTCTAAGTCAAAATCGACGGGAATAACTAAGTGATTCTCGCCGACTTCGACGGGAATCGTTAGTGATTCCCGCCGAGTCGACGAGAATCAGTCTTCATTCCCGCCGACTTCCTCCGGCTTACAGTTTTCCAACAGGAATTCAGGCAAGGCAGAATCGACAGGAATCGTGAGTGATTCCCGCCGACATCGACGGGAATCTCAAACGATTCCCGCCTATTTTGCCTTAGGCAATTTTCCTCATTCGCTGAACCGAACCAAGATACCTTGGGCTGTTTTGGCCGGGGCTAGGGCTTCTCCTTCTGTGTCCCACAACGGTCTTTAGGGTTGGACTCTGGTATATATACTTGCGTATTTTGAACCTCTAGAGGAATCCATTCTTGGAAATAAAAAAGGAGGCCGAGCGTGACCTAGCCGATCGCAGAAACCGCCGATCGCTTGTCACCGCTCACCAGGAAGTCGTCGCTGATAATCTCCGATCATCTTTGATCTTCCGACAGCAGTACCGAGGCAAGCCGAGCATCTCACGCATCTCTCTTGAGATCTCTTGTCTCTCGATTTGTTGAACAAGACTAGTAATTAATTCCGAGTCGGTGGAGATGATTGATCCGACTGAGATCGTTCGTAGACCTTGCTTGCTTCGTCAAGAAGTTTGGATCTACAAAGCATCGCCGCCGCATTTACTTTCCGCCGCTGATCTTGACAAGATCCTCTCCAAGTGAGAAATCCGGTTGTGGACTCTTTGTAACTTTCAAGAACGCTTCAACCAACGAAGAAGGACATCGGAATCTCCCAATGCTCTGTTTGTACTTTCTTTTACATTCAATTTTGATTTGTTATAAAGGAATTTTTATTTCTAGTTGTAAGGGTTGGGTGCAACCCGTGGTGGTGGAGTTGTGACTCCTTTATTGGAAGGGTTCCTTCCATAGTGTGAGGATTGGATTTCAATCTGTTTGGAGAAGTGACCGAGTTATCCCTTGGTGGGAGATAGGTCGAAGGGGGAAAGTGGACGTACTTAAATCGGGGAACCACTATAACTCTTTGTGTATTTTCTGTGCTGTGTTTGTTAATTTGTGCAGGTTTATTTAATTCCGCAAAAGACTGCACAACACCTATTCCCCCACCATAGGTGGATTTAGTCGACACTAGATACTTTCAAGTGGTATCAGAGGGAGGTAGCTCATCAATAAGGTTAACACCTTGAGTAAGATCCTGTATCTAGTATCAAGAAGAAAACAAGACTCAAGCATGGAGCTATACACTGATGTCTCTCCTCTGAGACTCCCTGCCTGCACAAAAGGATATTATCCCATCTGGAAAATGAGAGTTCAATTTCATCTGGAATCCATTGACCCACGTGCGTTATTCATTATGGAAGAGGGTCCCTTTATTCCCATGAAGGATTCTGGTTCTTGAAAAGATCTCCAAATCCCCAAGAGTCCCGAAGATATGTTTGAGACTGAGCTCTCACTATTCAACTTGGACAAGATGGTTCGACATATAATTTCTGATATTTGGTCTGGATCATATCTTACAAGATTGGATAAGTGTAAGACTGCAAAGTCCATGTGGAAAACTATCTCTGACCTAAAGGAGGGAATGAAGACTGCCGAGACTGAATGCCAGCAGGAGGATGAAGCATATGTGGGGGTCCTCGTCTCTGAAGATGAAAGTCAAGAACAACTTCTAAATATCAGGGCTCCAGTGTCTCTATCTGAGAGTTAAGAAGAGATTGAGGAATGCAGTTGTGATGAAGAAGAAACCTCAGTCTCTACAGACCCTAACTCTAACCCTGATCAGCACAATCAGGATCAGGTATCTTTCTCTTCTTGCTCCTTTCCTCTTGTATCTCCTAAAGACAGGAGAAGTTAATAGGTTTTTCCATCTTTTGATGCAAGGGAAATTGACAGCTTCAATCATATGATTGAAACTCTTGATTCCCTTCGTAGAGCCCTTGAGAAGAGCAACTTGCTTGTTGAAGAACAAGCTAAGGAAATCGCTCAGCTGAGGACCATGATGGACCTCCAATTGGAATCCATCAAGGTGAAGGACTCAAAGATCTCGGATCAAGAGTTTCATCTAGAGACCGAGAAGAGGATAGCATCTAACTTTTCCAAGATAGATACAATTAAGAGAAAGGGAGAAAACGGGTGGATCTCGCGAATTATAAAATCGCGGAGAAATGGGGAAACTGTTTACAGATCCCACACACCGAGTAGGAGGGGAATTCATCATTCCTTCAGGTATGACCATAAGAACAACTATGGTCACTACAAGAATGATCAACCCTCAAGTGGAAACACCCATAGTGCAAGTGCTGTTACGGCTACCCGTGAGAAAATACACATGGCTCATCATGAACCGTTTGTATTTACGGCCTCAGCCCCCTCACTTCATGACATTGCTGGATCCAGCTCTCGCAAACTTCTTCCCACCCTAGGACAAAGGAAATGGGAGTTGGCAACCATGTTGCAAGCATCACTGGGGCCACCGGATGTGTGCTAGCTTAAAAGAAAGCACCATCCCCCAGGCCCCTTGATACTCACCACATGTTCACCACCAGACCCCCCTTGAGTCTCCATGGAAAGGGTAAATCTGAGAGTAGTTCCAGCTTTGCCTAATTCAGACCTAGGGTCATGACTAACTCCGTTAATAGACCTGGTCAGAAAAGGAGGTACAATATGCATGTGTGTTGGTGTTGTGGCAGAGTGGGTCACTTTGTCATAGATTGTTGGAACAATCCTTCTATGCAAAGGGCAAGGGTATGTCCACATCCTTTGGCAAGAGACAGCCTTCCTGACAGAAATCCTGTTGTAAGGCATGCTGTATTTTATGCTGACAAGAACCTAGGACCCAATACCTATTGGGTTCCTAAGGTAAGGTAATTCTTTTTTGCAGGATAGTTTAGGTACCCATGAACCTGATGGGACCTAGACAAGAGATGTTCCAGGCTTGCTATGGAACAAGTATATGGGATAAAAGATAATGCTAAGCATAGTGTCCTACTTGTACATGATACCCTTCGTACTTCAAATAGTGGATCTGAATGATGAACCTAGTAATCCCAGGCACGCGCATTCAGTTTTGAAAATTTAATCGCATTACATAGATATTCATATATATATATAGACATATATGTAGATTTTATTTAAAGATATATATATATATACACCTGAAATGGAAGGACACGCAAGCCAATAACCGTATGATCCTTATTTTAGAATCTGGTAAATTTTCTATATCTTGATAATGTGTGTGAGTGGGTGTCAATTGATCCGATGAATATCAAGGGACTTGTACCAGTTTGTGCAACTAATATTTTTTTTAAATCTTGACTCACCAAGAAATAGCCAGTGATTATTTCTAGTGTTATCCTTCCATCGACTCGGCATAGCTATTCTGACCTGAAAATTTTTATCCATCATTTAAAAGGGAAAAGTTTCGAATTAGCAGGAATTTCCGTCACCTCAAAGGTTTAAATGTACAAGAATTCCTGTCGATGAGCGGAAATCTCCCGACTGTGAAAGAAGGTTTAAATGAACAAGAAATAGCTAGTGCTTAACGTTACCATTTTTCCCGTCGAGAAAGAAGCTTGTTTAATCGAACGGAAAGAAGCGGAAACCCTTCCCGTCGAACCTTCAGCTTCCTGCGGAAAGCAACGGAAACCTCGCCATTTCCTGTCAACCCTGCAGAAACCTCGCCGAATCCCTTCAACAGATCTCGCGGAAATGAGCCTCTCGTCGCTCCGCAGTCGCTCCGCAGCCATAGTTCGTCGACTTCCGCAACCTTCGAGTCTACCGTCCGTCACTCCCGTCGATCGTAGCCCGCAGTCGTCTCCCGTCGATCGTAGCCCATCGACTCTGCGTTCCAGTCATCGGCATCAGCTCGACGCACGTATCATGCCGATCCATCGCCAGTCTTCAGTACGGATGCAAGATTCTTAATGGCCTAGGGCTACTCTCCTCTCACCGCGTGCTACGCGCCTCCTTCCTTGCACCCTCCGTGTGAGAAGTAACTTCAGTTGCTTTCTTGAGATTCTCCATTTTTAAGGATCATCCCTCCTTCTAGTTCAGTTCCTATAAACTCTAGATTTAGATAGAGTTAATTCCTTGAGTGTAACTCGTTTAGGTTCATAATGACTCCTGGAACAACGGTCGAGCTCCTCACCGGAAGTGAGTTGGTTAGGATAGGATTTGCCCATGCTTCAGACAAATTAAGAAACCTCATCTTGATGCTGGAACAAGTCGGGCTCTCCTTCATTCTCGAGCACCCGTGCAAGGTTCTAGACAAGGAAGTTCTTGAGTTTTACGCAAACTCCAAGCTGCGATATGAGGACACCCTGATAAAGAGTAAGATAGCAGGTCTAAGGATAAAGATGACTGCTGCCAAACTGTCATATCATCTCCAGCTCTCCAGCTTTGAACAAGAGGACTATCTAGATGAACATGATTATACGAGGACACTTCTTTTCTGTGGATTGGCTGGAGGAACCAGGGCTATCAAATGCAAGGACATGAATGAAGAAGGAAAGCTTCTCTCAGATATCATAGGGAAGGTTCTGATCTCCAAGCCTGGCTCACACGATCACATCTCCGGGGACATGTTTTAGATCCTGATCGCCATAGTGTGTAGAAAGAAATTGAACTGGGGGGGGCCATGTTATTTGAGAAAGTAAAAGATACCCTACGTACTCCTAAGTTCGGGAGAATCAGCAGTCTCTACCGGAATCAGATGGATGGAGATAGATTTGATATGACTAAGGGAGTTCCTCTTCACTACCTAAAGAAGATGGACTCTAGCGTCTTTGATAGGTGGGAAAGAAGAATTGTCCAAGGTGGTGCGTCTGGAACACATGTTGAATGAGGAAGATAGAGCACCTGAGTTAAGAAATCCTTCGGATCAGCCCAGTGAAGTTCCTGATCTGTTGAATGCAGGAACTGAGGGGGAGTCATTACCCAGTCCGTCAGCTGCTATTAGGATGGAAGCTCAATCATAGGACATGCAAACGCTATTACTGATATTACCCTCATCGCTAAGGAGGCAGTGGAAACTCTCGCTACTGATCAGACTGACGAGGAGGAAGACGAGGATGATGCGGAGAATGTTGCTGCTAGTGAGAATGATGTGGATTCCCCTGAACAGCTGGTTGCTAAGGAACTTGATGATGAGCAAGCTGGAAAGGATATGGCCATGAGGGAGATTGACGTTGACCTCCCTTCTGAGGAACAGACTCAGGTAAAGGTTCCTGATGTATCTTGCGCAACAGTTGAGGGTGAGACCTCCCGGCCTTAGGAACAACTTGATAATATGATGAAGGGGGTGAGGAGTATATCTGGAAACTTGGCAGTGGCTGCCCCAATCCCCCCACAAGAGACCGTAGATTTATCAAGCTCCACAAGTGTATCTAATGAGGAGAATTCTGACTCACAGAGTCCTATCCCCCCAGAGTACGACCATGCCATACATCTGGATCATCCATTAGGACCTAGCCTTGCAAATCACACTATAAATAATATTTAAGGTATCGTAGATGAACTGAAGACCTCGTTCAAACGATCTCACAACAGGGTACTTAAATAAATTAAGCAATCAGAGGATCTGATGCTAAAGAATATTGTGGAGATAAATCACAAGCTAGATAAGATGGAACAAATGTTTGAAGATAAGTATGCTAAGGCCGGCACTGCCGTCAATCTTCTGATGCAAGAACTAAAGAAAAATATAGCTGACCTGGCAGTGGTAAATCAAAATGCTCATGTTGTTGCCAACAACATCAAATTGTTCGATGCCAACATGGTCACACTCAACACGAATCAGAATACCCTGCTGACCGATTTTACTCAGAATGTAAAGCATATAAATGAGTCAATGCATTCTTACGCAAACTCAATTTCCTTAGAAGACAAAAAGGGGGAGAAGGAATATGCAGCTAAGATGGAAGGGTTAGAGCAAAACATGTTGAACAACTTCAAGCAATCAAATGAGTATATTTTTGAAAGTTGTCATTGGCTTGCTCAGCAAGCTTCAGGTAAAAATATTCCTATTAATCCTACTGATTATGTTACTACTGCAGCTGATGAGGTTACTATAGCTGAGGAATTTCTCGTGAGTGAAGCTGATGCCAGAAAGGCTGCTAAAGCCGCTGCCAAAGCTGCTCACAGTGCAATGTTTGATCAAGAAGCGGTTGCAAAAGGGAAAAGAAAACTTCAAGAAGGAACTTCTAAAGATACTCTAGTGGAGAAGAAATTAAGAAGGAAGGAAAGTGAAGTTAAGAATGAATGATGGAGTCCTGTGTCTAGGAGTATCATACTGGATACATTCATGCTACAACAGCAGGGAGAGCTTAATAGAAATTAAGTATATAGTCAGTATGAGTGGGAAAACACAAAGAATATGAGGCTAAAAGAAACATTTTCTTAAGGCTCAACACAGTGGAGTACAAAGCTCCTCCCCCGGTACTACCCGAAGCCAAAGGAATTTTTTGAAAGGCAAAGCAAGAAGTACCTAGCTAAATAACTAAGAGATGATGAGGCAAAGGAGGGATAGACTTGAAATCTAAACTTTTTATTTTTAATCTGCGCGTACGTCTATTCTTGTAATTATAAATGAACAACTCTTTGAATATATATATATATATGATCATATGCTGATTCAATTTTTGTTCTGAATGCATGAAATTTTATTATTCTGACTTCTTGTCTCGCATACTTTTATATATATCTTTTTGGTTGGTGTAATTCATCTTAGCTAGTAGGATTTTGGCTTCTTTAAATAGGGGGAGATTGTTGGGTATTGTATCCACAATTACCTGGATTTGAAGAAGACTCCTGTCAAGCTAAGATGGATTCACAATGTATTTGACGTACTTCCATCAAGTTGTGCTTACAGCTATTCCATGCTAAGTACATGCCAATGTCAGGGTGCAGTGAGTCAATATACATGGGTCTGTGCAACGTAATCCCTCGTTGAGTAGATCAGTGTGTTGACTCACGTGTGCTCTCTCTATTGGAGTGTACTAATTTTTAAGCACAGGGTTAAGGCAGACCAAGAGCAGAAGAAGGAGCAAAGATGGGTCAAAGACCAAGTTATCAAAGGAAGGAAGAGGAAATTATTCAAAGTCAAAATCGACGGGAATCACTAAGTGATTCTCGCCGACTTTGACGGGAATCGTTAGTGATTCCAGCCGATTCGACGAGAGTTAGTCTGCATTCCCGCTGAATTCTTCTGGCTGATAGTTTTCTAATAGGAATTAAGCCAAGGCATAATCGATGGGAATCGTGAGTGATTCCCTCCTACATCGACGGGAATCACCAACGATTCCCGCCAATTTTGCCTTAGGCAATTTCCTCATTTGCTGAACCGAAGCAAGATGCCTTGCGCTGTTTCGGTCGGGGCTAGGGCTTCTCCTTGTGGGTCCCACAACGGTCTTTAGGGTAGGCCTTTGTTATATATACTCGCGTATTTTGAATTTCTAGTGGAATCCATTCTCATAAATCAAAAAGGAGGCCGAGCGTGACCTAGCCGATCGGAGAAACCGCCGATCGCTTGTCGCCGCTCGCCAGGAAGTCGTCGCCGATAATCTCCGATCATCTCTGATCTTCCGACGGCAGTACCGAGGCATGCCGAGTGTCTCACGCATCTCTCTTGATATATCTTGTCTCTCGATTCGTTGAACAAGACTAGTTCTTCATTCCGAGTCGGTGGAGACGATTAATCCGACTGAGATCGTTCGTAGACCTTGCTTGCTTCGTCAAGAAGTTTTTATCTACAAAGCATCTCCGTCGCATTTACTTGTCGCCTCCGATCTTGACAAGATCCTCTCAAAGAGAGAAATCTGGTTGTGGACTCTTCGTAACTTTCAAGAAAGCTTTAACGAACGAAGAAGGACATCAGAATCTCCAAAAGCTCTGTTTGTATTTTCTTTTACATTCAATTTTGATTTGTTGTAAAGGAATTTTTATTCCTAGTTGTAAGGGTTGGTTTCAACCCGTGGAGGTGGAGTTGTGACTCCTTTGTTGGAAGGTTTCCTTCTGTAGTGTGAGGATTGGATTTCAATCCATTTGGAGAAGTGACCGAGTCATCCCTTGGTGGGAGATGGGTTGAAGGGGGAAAGTGGACGTACCAAAATTGGGGAACCACTATAACTCTTTGTGTATTTTCTGTGCTGTGTTTGTTAATTTATGCAAGTTAATTTAATTCTGCAAAAGACTGCACAACACCTATTCCCCCCCCATAGGTGGATTTTGTCGACACTAGATACTTTCATCATGGGTGCAAAAAATATAATAGATAAACTTTTTAATTATGCTATGGAGTTTATAAATTTCGACAGGCGTAAATAAATTCTGTAGCTACTAAAAATAGGAATGTTGGAGAATCGTCCGGTCACACGTAGGAAGAAATTAGACAGGCCACTTAGGTGACCATTGCCAAAGACTGAGGCTCAAGATACCCTCCAAACGAATCCACCAATGTTGGGGACCATACGCTTGCCCGTTCACACTCTCTCCACGACGCTAGTTTGACTCAAGTGTGAATCTGTAGGACTTTTAGGAAAATAATGGGGCTTGGGTATATACGTAGGTAAGGATTCAAAAGGAAAACAATAGCTACGCACAACCCAAATGAGCTCATAAAAATGACTATCCTCTTGCCAACAATACAAGTAGGTGCACAACACTACTAGACTTGGACTTGACATACGGGTGCGTGTGCGCCTACCAGCACAAAATCTCAAATGAAATTTTCATTTAAACTTTTCTTCATTGATATAAAACTACTTTCTTTTTCTCTTTTTTTTTCTTTTTTCTTTTTCAAAAATTTTTATATCGCATTCAGCCATATAATCATGAAATCTGCACCTCATAAACACAAAACTGCACCATAGCAAAAACACCAAGCGATAAGTAGCATAACAAAATTGTGAGATCAGGGTGTGCGACTTGGAAAGGCTTTTAGGCTTTAGTGATCGTGAAGTGGGCATAAAACAAAAGATGTGATAGGCACAACATAGGCTAACAAGGATTACCATTAAAACTGGGTACAAGGCTCATCCGGGCCAAATTTATGGCCTACATCACGCTCACGCTTGACTAACCATGCACAAATGCTTCGAGAGTAGCTTGAGGCAAGTTCTTAGCCACCGAGAAAGATGATCCTTCCTCTCGACTCGAGCAATACGAGGTTAGTGATTGCTACACACATTCCTACTTTACAGTTCAATTACTCAAGATTAAGCAAATTTGAGTAGTACAAATGATATTTACAAATATAGAAAAGTATAAATCTACGAGCATAAGGAAAAATTAAATCAATACTATTTCTACACAAACCATAAGTACTCGATTAGGAGCACTACACGAGTTTCACACTACTCTACCCTAAAATCCTAAGCCAGCACCTACTATTTTAAAGTTAACACAAAAGAAATACATTTGACTTGAGTCGAGCAAATGTTTAAGATCGCGCTCATGTGGGTGTAGGTGCACTATGCAGACATGATAATAAAAAAACAGAAAATGAAAATATAATTTTGGTATACAAGTGATATTAGTGCATGTGCACAGGTAATGCATAAGTCTCCCCAACCAGACTTTAACTAAACAACCTATCACAAGATTTTAAATAATAACAATGAAGGAAAAGTCAGGGAAGAGGTTACCCAATGCTCAGCCAATGAGCATACCAGAAGATTGGCGTTAAAGCATGAAGCCAACCCTGCGGAAATATTTAGCTCACTCCGCCGTACCAAAGAAAAGCCACCTACAAAATAGCTCCAACAAAAATTGCATATACTAGCTATACAAAATGTAAAACAGATTTTAAAACACTAAAAATAACTCACTATACCTTCTCCTAGATAAGTAACGGGGTTATTGTCCTCCCAGCACAACTTATTACATTCTATACAATTCAAGCTAATGGACCTATGAATAGAAAAGTGCACAGGTAACTAGCCTAATACCTGTTGCAGTAGCGAGTACTAATATGGAGATAGAGCAGTAACCTCTCTACCTAAATAATAATACATGCCCAACACAGGTAGAGGAAATATGAAATAAGAAGATGAGGAGTGCTGGTCCTCGTTCATCTTATAGCAAAATAAATCCTTTCTTGGCAAGGCATCGTCAACCATTCGTTTGTAGGAAGCGATGGAAATGACATGAGAACCAGGCTCATCATCATCCTAATGTTCCCATGGAGACTCAACCTGCACAGGATCAGATAGAGAAGGGGGATCAAGTAATAAAAGAGATGAAGAACTAAAATAATCAGAAGATGGGAGAGTGACTCCGGTTTCTCTCTCAGTAGGATATGAACATAGATCATTCTCGGTATCATACGAGTCATATCGTAGGGATTCCGAGAACTCGAGGTCCGTGGTGGTAAGGGGAATTTCCTAGTCCAATAGGGAAGTGCAAACCTCTGCATCGGAAAGGGAATATTCCTCATCCCACCGGGGTGCGTAAAAGTGTTCCAAAGATCAACATTCTCCGTTGGAGATAGAGGAATCGTCATCCCACTTCAGCGTAACCTCAGGCACCGAATCATCCTTGAATACCACATCATTAGCTATTCATAAGAAAGAGGAAAAACACCATCCGACAAAAATTTCGGGGGGGGGGGGAGGAAATAATGCTCTCAAAATCAAGCATAGAATGAGCAGGCCCAATCACAAAATTATTTGTTGACGCCATCCCATCGACAGGAACAATCTCTACATCCCATACAAGAGCACCCATAGATTCCTGATCCTCTTTTTGTTAGCTACTAAAAGAGTTATCGTCATTAATCAAGGGAAGCTCATAAAAAGGGTCCGAGGGACCCATGAAGCATCTGTATGTGATGAGAGATTCCTCAGTAATCTCAACGGGTAATGATTGAGTTAGATGAGCGATGTCAGTGTATGGTCCAGGCAACACCCTGGTAGGCCTGTCCACAACAATCTTCCTCTAACGGGAGGTTGTTACGCACATGCCAACACAGGGAGGAGGCTCGCACAAATGAGGGCAGTCCTTCAACATGTGGCCTACACCTTAACCTAGCAATCATCTAATACAGTGATCGGCATTCATAATAGCACTGGCGTCGATGTATAGGCACAAAGTTTTAAATAGATGGTACTCAGGTACGGAATACATCACGAATAAAAATAATAAAAAAAGTGCTACACACTAGAATAAAAAAATAACACGGATCTACTGTCTTAACCAAAAATATCAAAAGTTAGCAAAAAGAAATAAGCAAAATAAATGAACAACAAAAAAATAAATAAAAACAAGAATCAACAATCACAAGATCTCCGAACATAAAACTCAAACGGATGTGTTCCCCGGCAACGATGCCAAAAACTTGATGCGTTTGAACGACAAGTGTACCGGTCGCACAAGTAATATAAAATGGGCGAATTTCCACGAGTATCGATCTCAAGAGAACACAGTAAGTGGAGTTTATTCCGAGGACTTGAGATTGAAGTCCTTAGGTCGGAGCTAACGAATGGGGGTTTTGAAAGTTGCGGAAAAGGAAATTAAAACACTATCAACTACTCATATGCAATGCCTCTATGCATCGCTTCGCCAGGCGAGATTGAAGACTACACGGTCCGCAATGCACCAAATCGATTGGTTGATGGACGAGTAGGCTTATGGAATGAGGGGCGAAAGCCACTCTTTGCTACACACGCTTCAAATAATTGCTAGAACGGATTGACGGGATGTGGCGGCGGATGGAAATAAAGGTGCTTCTCAAGCAATTAAACATGTAAAGCAATACAAAATCACATAGACATGAATCACATAAAGTATACAACTAAAGAGCAACAAAATTTACAGATGATGTTTTAACACAAAAATACAACAAGAAAACAAGATCAAGTCTAGAGATCGACCGAATCGAAAGTCTTACTGAGGGTTCACGGAAGGAATCGCCGGGTTGTCAATCCGCATCCTAGCTCGGTCCTCAACTGTGTCTGGGGTATAGAAGGGTTGTCACTACCTCCCAATGGACCCGTCTTCTTCATGTCACGATAAGAAAGAAAGTTGCAATCTTCCCTTACCTTCTTAGCTATGACATCGAACCATGAAATGGAGCTCAAAGGATGAAGGAGAAGGCCGAGAGCAAGCACCGGCAAGGTGTAGGATTCACGAGCATGGCCAGAGCTTCTCCCCTTGGTGGAAGATGAAGTGCGGAGGTGGAAGGGCAGAGCTTTGCCCTAAAAGGCAGATGGAATGGAACAAGATGAAGCTTTCTCTCAATTGAGGAAAATCTGCGCTTTAAATAGAAGTAGGTCAGAAAAATAGTCAGGCATGGTTTGGCGCATGACTGTGCGTTAACCGTGCATTATTGACTTCCAGGCCGAGCTTGCGGATGACAATGCGTTGACCCGTGCATTTACTCATGCACGGGAGCTTCCATCTGTGCATGAAGGAAATTGCACGGGAAAACACAGAGCGCAGGAAATCAATATGGAATAGGAGAACCTTGCATTTTACTCGTGCACGGGCGCTTCCGCCCGTGCGTTAAGGAAAATTCACGAGTAACCACACAAAACAGTAACTCAGAGAAAAATTATTTCTAAGCGACCTGTCGGGTCTCTTCCTGCCAAATACGATCCCAACCTAAGAGCATGCGAAAGCTATAACTCTTCGGATTGGGAAGCAAGTTTCTGGTATGGTTTGAGAAGATCCCGAGGCAAGCCCCGCCCCCGTTTTGAATATTCAACCACCTACGGAAAAAGAAGTTATCACTCCGCTCTCTGCTTTAGAAAAAGATCTTGCTCCACCACCCATTTTTTAATATGATCCAACTCCACCATACCCTTCCCAACTTAACAAACAACATCTTGATGATCAGTATACCCACTTCTTAGAAATGTTTAAGCAAATCCATATAAATCTACCCTTCCATAAAGCGATTTCCCAGATGTCGAAGTACGCTAAGAACCTATAGGACCTCCCGACTAATAAGAAGAAATTAGATAAATTATCACAAATCACATTAAATGTTGAGTGCTCCGCTGTCTTGACAAACGGTTTACCAAAGAAGATCAGTGATCTGAGTAGTTTTTCTATTCCGTGTGTCTTTGGTGATCTTTTTGTCAAGCATGCATTGGACAATTTAAGTGTAAGTATCAACCTAATGCCCTTCTTGTTATTCAAGAAGTTAGAAATTGGTAGCCTCAACCCCATGCGTATTAGTATCAAACTTGCTGATAGATCGGTCAAATACCTGTTATGAATAGTCGAGGATGTTTTAGTCAAAGTCGACAAATTCATCTTCCCAGAGGATTTCGTCATATTGGACATCGAAGCAGACGTCGAGGTTCCCTTGATCCTTGGCTGACCCTTCCTTGCCACCTCCCAAGCTATCATTAACGAAAGTAATGGTAAGCTCCCCCTACGAGTAGGCGACAATGAAGTGACCTTCTCTATAACCCCCTTAATGAAGAATACCCTAGAGAATGATGACTCCAATTTTTTCTTAGATGCCTTAGGTGAAGAATCTTCCAACTACCTTTCTGAAAGTGAAAATAAATTTTCTGATTTTTGGTATTCCTCTACTCTTCCAATTGAATCTCTACAAGAAGCCGCCATGGATACTAGCTCCACCCCTTTCAATTTTTCGTATAAAGAAAAAGTCAACGAAGACATTGTTTTTGAAAAAGAAAGAATTTCCAAAACATCGTATGAAGAACCCCCTACCCTGGAATTAAAGGAACTACCCGAACATCTTAGGTATGCCTTCTTAGAAAAGGACTCAAAGCTACCTGTAATAGTTTCGGTCTACATGACTGAATTGTAAAATGATAAGCTCCTACTAGTATTATGTAAACATCGTCGAGCTATTGCCTGGCAGATATCTGATATCAAGAGCATAAGACCATCTTTCTGCACCCACAAAATCCTAATGGAAGATAATTCACGTAACTCCATCCAACCTCATCGCCGTATAAATCTGAATAAGAAAGAAGTAGTTAAGGGCTAAGTTATGAAACTTCTTAGATGCAAGAATTATCTTTCTTATTTCTGATAGTATATGGGTTAGCCCTATTCAGGTAGGGCCAAAAAAAGGAAGGGATAACTGTAGTTAGTAATGAGAATAATGACTTAATCCCGACACGGACGGTGATGGGGTGGCGAATGTGTATTGATTATCGAAAGTTAAACGATGCTACCCACAAGGACCACTTCCCCTTGCCGATTATCGATCAAATTTTAGAGCGATTATCCGGCCATAGCTTTTACTATTTTCTCGATGGTCTCTCGAGGTACTTTCATGTCCCCATCTGTCTTGAGGACAAGGAGAAAACTACATTTACTTGTCCCTTTGGCACCATCGCTTACCGAAGAATGTCGTTTTTATTATTCAATGCGCCAACTACATTCCAACGATGTATGCTCGCTATCTTCGACAAGTACGTAGAAAGCATTATGGAGGTGTTTATGGATGATTTCTTCATGTCCGCTGATTCCTTTGATAGTTTCTTAGAAACTACAAAAAAGAATTAGAAAAATTCTAACAAACTAACCTTGTCCTAAATTGGGAAATGCCATTTTATGGTGAGGGAAGGGTTAGTTTTGGGTCATAAGATTTCTGCGAGAGGAATTGAAGTAAACTTAGCTAAGATAAAAGTTATCGAGAAGCTGCCGTCGCCTACGAACGTCAAAGCTATAAGAAGTTTCCTAGTACACGCTAGCTTCTACCGCCGCTTCATAAAAGACTTCTCCAAAATCACCAAACCCCTTACTCATCTTCTAGAAAAAGACTCCAAATTTATTTTTGATGACCTTTGTCTATCTGCCTTTGAATTAATAAAAGAAAAGTTAATTAATGCCCCTATTATGATAGCTCTGGCCTAGGACCTTCGATTTGAAATTATATGCAATGCGAGTAGTTTCGCGGTGGGAGCCGTACTAGGACAACGAATATCTAAAAACTTCTACCCCATATATTATGCAAGTAAAACACTTACATCAACACAAGCGAATTATACCACAACCTAGAAGGATCTCCTAGGTGTTGTTTTCACTTTGGATAAATTTCGTCCATATATTACATTTTCCAAATTAATTATTTTATGGACCACTCGGCCCTCAAGTAACTTATTGCTAAGATGAATGCCAAGCCGCGCATGAATCGCTGGGTCTTAATCCTCTAGGAGTTTGTCTTAGAAATTTGTGATAAGCAAGGAGCCGAGAATTTGGCTGCTGACCATCTCTCATAATTACATAATCCATATATAGAAAAATTAGATGAAAAATCTTTTAATTATTTCTTCCCCGATGAGAAGCTATTTTTAATTAACACATCCCTTTCTCCTTGGTTTGCACACATAGCAAACTATTTAGTGGCTCGTGTACTCCCAAAGAGTTCTCCTTTCAGCAATAGAAGATATTTTTTTCTGAGTTGAAGAATAATTTTTGGGAGGACCCACATATTTTCCAGGTCTGTGCGAACCAAGTTATTAGTAGATGTGCCACTTTTTAAGAAAGATTAGATATTTTAAAACATTTGCATGAAGGACTGACTGGTGGTCACAATCAAGTTGCTCGCACCACCCACAAAGTGCTTTGTGCGGGTTTATACTGGCCTAGCCAGTATAAAGACGTGCAAGCCTTTATGAGTAGGTGTGATAGTTGCCAATGGTCGGGAAATATTTCCAATAAAAATGAAATGCCCCAAAATTATTTTCTTGAGTGCGAAGTTTTCGACCTTTAGGGAATTGATTTTGTTGGCCCTCTTCCTTCTAGCTTGGGGAACAAATACATTTTAGTTGTCGTAGATTATGTTTCACGATAGGCTGAAGCCCATGCTCTTACTACTAATGACTCCCGAGTCATATTTACGTTTTTGAATAAATTATTTTCTCGATTCGGTATGCCACGAGCCATCGTTAGTGATAGGGGTTAACATTTTTATAATGCACGGTTTTCAAAAATTCTTATTAAATACGGCGTTACACATAAGCTTTCAACTTCCTACCACCACCAAACTAACGGACAAGTTGAACAAGTGAACAGAGAGCTTAAAAGAATTTTAGAAAAGAATGTTTTCACCTCTAGAAAATACAGGTCAACCAAATTAGACGATGCTCTATGGGCCTACTGAACATCGTACAAAACCACCATCAGATGTGTTGAAGCCAAAAATGACCCCAACGAATATTCACAAACCAAGGTGCAGCCGACGCCTACTTCTCTCTTATCTCGACCCTTGACTGGCTGCTGAGGTCAAAAGACTGACCCAAAGCCTCAGCTGGGAGGTCCCGCCACTCACCCGGAAGATCTCTGAGAGCTTCCCCTCCAAAGCCAAATGCTGGGCTGGGAGCTCCTCAGAAGGCACTAGAGTTAGATGAAAATGAAAATCCTGCCTTCCAAAGAGCCCCTATGGGTCTTTTTATAGTCCTGTGTTGACCTGAAAATACTGAAATACCCCTGAGGGGTCTGCCAATAGCCAAATCCCGCTGTCGTTCCAAGGGCATTTGGGTAATTTTACCTCGGGATAATATACGTTATAAACTAATCCCCTTTACGAGCGCCGGGCCCTACCACGTGGGCCCACTTGGCGAGAACCCTGGCCGAGAAGGCTCTCGCTGGACCCCCGCCCGGGCCAACCTTGGCGAGACCCCTCGCCGGGGAGGTTCGCGCTCTTCACGGTCTTTAAACTATCGCGACCGAAGGCCTACCTGGGGCCTTCTCGCCTCCCCTGGGCGAGAGCCAGCCCTAAGGCGGAAACGTCCATGGTCAGGCCCTCTGCTTTGGTCGTTCGACGATCTCTCCTGCCGAGAGGTCGACTATCTGCCCTTGCCGGTCGACGATCTCTTCTGCCGAGAGCTCCTATAGGGCGAGAACTCCACAAGCATGCCTCAGGGTTAACCCGAGGTTAGCCTGAGACTAACCCAATCCTGACTGTTGAAGCCTTCGGGTCCCTCCCAGCGAATATGGGGTTGTACACAATCCCCGCTCTTTTCGAGCTAGCCCTGCGCTCGACAAGATAAGTCCAACCCCCAAAATATTTGCTGGACACGTGCCCGCCTATCGAGGGAATCTTTTGGTGGGTCCCACTGCGGCTATAAATATGCACTGATAGGCGTCCATACGCCCTGCCCTTAAAATACGGTTTTCCAACTGAGCTCTCGCCTCAGGGATTTTCGTGCGAGCTTACCATGCATCCCAAACGTGCTGCCAAACCGCTTCCGCAAGACCTCCAAGACCGGTTAGCCGCTGCCCAGGCGCGGGCCTTGGCTAACTGTGCGGCGGTGGCCCCGTGGTTAGCGAAAAAGACTTCAACCGCCGGGCCTTCGGAGCCGAAGAAGAAGGAAAAGAAAAGGGCGAAGGCGGTCCGGCGGGACCTTTCTCGCGAGAACAGGGATCCTCCTTCCCCCACTCCCAATCCTGCCGGAGATCCTTCCCTACAAAAGGTATGCCTTTCGCCCGTGCCTACCGAGCTGACTGTGCATTAGATTTGATGATTAAAGTATGCTTTCGCAGGAGTCCGCTCCCAATAATGACGCCAAAATTCCGCCCAGCTCTTCGAACCTACCCGCTCATCCCCCCGAGGGCCAAACACGGGTCTCGGAGAGGATTCCCCTAGCCGAGACCGGAACGATAGGTACATTTTCCCTTGTCAACATTTCAACCCGACCCTTTCTTTTCTGAACCGCCTTCTCGCAGTGCCAGCTCCCGCCGACCCGGGTCTAACCACCCAGGAAGACGAAGCGAGAACCGTCGAAGTGCCTCCTGCGGTGGCCAATCCTCTCCTGCAGGCGGGAGGGGCGGCTCCTGAACCTTCCGCTACTCTTAAGGATGCTGATCGCCCCTTGAGAGAAGACAACTCCCCTCATGCTTCCGGCCAGGCCGGGATCATCATGCGCGAGCCCTTCCGCCCGGGGCTGGGCAAGCCTCTTCACCTCCTTTATGGAACCAACGGAGGGGCCGGGCCTTCTCGTCCAACTTTGGCTGACGGTTCTCGCCCAGCCGCAGGTATGCGAAAACTTTTCTGGACTGTCTATTGTCATGCCTTGACCAAAATTCTCGCTTGTTTCTTCCGCAGGTGACCCTGGCTTGCGGTCGGGAGTCACGAGGAAGGAGAGGAAGAGGAAGAAGAAGACGAGGAAGAAGAGGATGAAGAGTCCCCCCTCCCTTCGTCTGGCAAGATAGAGGAAGCCCTGAACAGTGCTGGGAGCGCGAAGGGGAGACGGAGGAAGATCTCAGTCATCCTGGCCAAGCTTGTCCGGCGAGACCGTGCCCATACTGCCGCGACGAAAGCATTCCGCGAATCCGTGGAGCAAAGGCTGGAGGCTCTGGAGCGGGACTTCTTCTTGGGCGAGACTGATTGCCCGCGCGGGCCTTCCGCCGAGTCTTCGCCAGGGAGGTGCATCTCGCAGATCCGGGACTACGCCAGGCGGATCAACCTTGGGTGTACCACGCTATCGTCTTACTTCAACCCGTTGGCGCCCCCAAGAACTAGGCGGCGAGAACGGGGACGATGGAGCTGGAAACCCTACTAGCCTTCACGCTCTGAATCCTAATGTATCTCTTTTTTCTTCTCCCCCTTTTTTTTCTCTTTTTCAGTGTCTGTAATAAACATTATTATTAATTAAGTTTTATCCAGCTTGCGCTAGCGAGAGTCCCGCTTCTACCCATGTCTCTCTTTTCCTTTTCCTTTTTATCGCTCTGCGGGGTTTTCTAATCAAGACGCTTACCCCAAACTAGGATGCTCGCGCTGATCTAGGAGGTTTGCGTTAACCCAGGAGGCTTGCGCCGGTCTAGGAGGCTTGCGCCGATCCAGGCAGTCGCGTCGAAACCCGAAGCGACCGTTGACCGCCGTCATCCTGAGGGGGAGAACCGAGGCGTCGTTAGCCCGGATTCTGACAGCTGTACTCCGCTGTCCCTTTCTCTCTCTGCCGGATGAACTCATGATGACTACGATTCCCTATAAATAGAGAAGTCTACCAACCGTATTTACTTCTCCGATCCGGAAACTCAGCCTTCCCTCCGTGCTCTCGCGTTCCTGCTTCCGCTTTGACCCCCCTACAGCTCTCGCTCCTACTCACGAACTAGCCATGCCTGGCGAGAACAAGGGTCGCGCCCATTGTGCGGAAGCCTTCCAGAAACACCTCTTCCCTTCCTGCAAGCTCACCCTCGACGAATGCAACATGATCGTCGACCGCTACGTTCCCGCCAGCTTCTCGGCGCGGAACCCGGGGAATCATGATAAGGTGAATACTCCCGGGGCGGGAGAGCTTGCCATCCCCCTCCAGCATTTCGAGGTGGGCTTCCGCCTCCCCCTTTGGCCAGAGGTTCGGCTAGCTCTCCGCTATTATGGGGTGGTACCCGCCCAGCTAAACCCGAACTCCGTCGCGATCCTTATAGCATTCATATGCTATATGCGATCCGAGAGGATCGAGTTTAGTCTGCCCATCTTCCGGAAGCTATTCAACTTCCGTGCCAAGGGGGGGGGGGGGTAGTTTTCTTCTCCGGGCAACAGCTCGAGGTTACCGGTCTCGCCAACAAGCACCACCATTGGGGCGAGAAGTTCGTTTATGTCAGCGGGGACTTCAGCAACGTCCCGCTTCAGCCCGTTCAGTATGAAGACGCTGCCTACAAGCCGCCCGCTCTGGGATCGCGCGAGAGCGCAATCCTGGAATTCTTCGGGACCAAGGAGTTCGACGTCCCCTATCTTCTGCGGGACGTCGACTCCCTCCCACTTGTTCACTCGGGCGTAGGTACGGTCTCGCCTCAGATTCCCTTTTTTTATCAAAGATTTTCTTGCGCTGAAGTGCTAAAGCATTTTTACTTTGCAGGAGAGCGGGAGGTCCCTCTGCGCCAACCCTTCGCCGCAGGCCGGGGTGTCGAGGGTCTGGCAGCGAGAGGCCCCCTTGCGCTTGCGGAAGCTAGCGCCAGCGCCTGCCGAGAAGATCCAGTCCCTTCCCTGCCGCCACCGGACAAGAAGCGGAAGGCCACCCTTCCTCCTCTCCGCGCATTGAAGAGGCCCAAGCCTTCTGCCGTCGACAAGGGGAAATCGTTGGCGGTCTCGCCCGTCCAACCTCCTCCTGAGGGCAGGTCCTTTGAAGCGATCCTTCAAAGGGCCAGTGAGATGGATGCCGCCGCCAAGAGCCGCGCCGAGGCTTCCGCCAGGAACACATCGGCCGCAGGCGAGGCTGGGGGAGAAGTGGTCGCCGCCGAAACCTCCGCCAGCGTCCCGCCCCAGGAGGTGCCGAGAGGGCACCGGAACTTTGGTTTAGGCGTCAGGTACGCCAACTCGGAGGGGAAGCCTCAGATGGAATGGGACCCCAAGACAAACTCAATCAGGGTTTCGACCCTCCTTCCCCGATGGGCGGAGGGGGAAAATGTGACCGGCGAGGCCTTCTCGCTTGGATATGGTCTCTACAGCCGGGAAGATGCCAGCGTGTTCGACCAGACGCCTACCCGCCTTCTAGCCTTCGACGCCACCCGGGCCGTAATGCGCGGGTTCGAGCTTACACATATGTGTGCGCGTCGAAGCATCACCATTGACAAGAACTTCACTGATATGCGCAAGGCGAGGGAGGACGCGATAGCTCGCGCGCACGCCGCGGAAGAAGAACTCGCGAGAGCTCAACAGGAGCTCGCGGATGCTAGATTGGCGCTGTCTCTGCGCCCCGCGACCGAGGTAGGCGAGATCCTCCTGAACCCTTGCCCCCGTTTCCTCGAAGTTTCTACTGTGTAATGCGTCTAGGCTAAAATCTTTTATCCCTTTTGCAGGATTCCGCCCAAGTCAGGGAGCTTCGCGCAGAGCTGGCCAACGCGCGTTGCGAGAGTGTCCTCCTGAGGGAACAGCTCCGCGCAGAGCTGGCGAAGGTCCCGCCCCCGGAGCTAGATGCGAGGTTGCGGAGTCGCTACCTCTCGGAATATGACGTCGACAAGCTGCTTCAAGCCAATGCTCAGGCGACCGTCAAGCTGACGCTCGAGACGCTGCGAGACGTCAAGCTGCTCCAGGAGGACGGCGCGACCATCGACGCTCGCCAACTTCTTCCTTGGCTCTACGATCCAGTTCCCAAACCCCCGGGCGCGCCGGACTCGCCACTCTCAGACGTCCCGAGGTCCTCTACCGCTATTGGCGAGACGTCCGAAGAAGGCTCTGTCGATGATTCAAGCGAGAGCACCAGTGGGGATTACAGCGCGTCCCCCTGAGGTGTCTTTTATTTTGAATATCTTTTTGTACTGAGCGAGAACCTCCTTACTTCTGTAAATAACTTTTTTATAAAGTAATGTCTCGTTTTCATTTTTCATTTCCCCTCTTTTTTTTTTCTTTATTATTATTGTCCATGCGTGCTTTGAAAGTATATTACTCTGCCGAATGACCTCCGCGCGAGCTTCCGCCGAGACCCTTAGTCTCTTTAGGGTGACCTTCCTTAGAAATCAGCTAGGCGGGAACCTCGCGTCGTCGATTGAATCATCCTGCCTAGGTCCGCCGGGAGCTTTCTTTTGCGAGAACCTCCTTTTGCCGAGACCTTTGCTGGCCGAGACCTCTGGGCCGGGATCCTTACTGGCCGAGACCTCCAAGCCGAGACTTTTACTGGCCGAGACCCCTGAGCCGAGAACTTTAGGGATTTGCCCCCGGTCTAGGTCAGGGTCCTGCCCACATATTTTTCCAACCAATTAAACCCCTACCCCACCGGCGAGCGGTCGGACCTACTAGCTTATATGGGCGCCTGCGCAGCGGGTCTACCGGGGTTTGAGCCGAGCACGTTGTAACGTAGTAACTACCAATCAAGAACCAAGGATCAACAAGTCAAGGACTCCACCTGTCCCCCGCAGGCGAGCCTTCGGACCTGCCAGCTTGGTGAGAGCCTGCGCAGCGGGTCTGCCTGGGGCCGAGCCGAGCTCGGGGTGTCGTTGAAGTGGCTAAGAATAGAGTATCACAAGAGCCAACCTATCACCCACAGGCGAGCCTTCGGACCTGCCAGCTAGGTGAGAGCCTGCGCAGCGGGTCTACCTGGGGCCGAGCCGAGCTCGGGGTGTCGTTGAAGTGGCTAAGAACAGAGTATCACAAGAGCCAACCTATCCCCCACAGGCGAGCCTTCGGACCTGCCAGCTAGATGAGAGCCTGTGCAGCGGGTCTACCTGGGGCCGAGCCGAGCTCGGGGTGTCGTTGAAGTGGCTAAGAACAGAGTATCACAAGAGCCAACCTATCCCCCACAGGCGAGCCTTCGGACCTGCCAGCTAGGTGAGAGCCTGCGCAGCGGGTCTACCTGGGGCCGAGCCGAGCTCGGGGTGTCGTTGAAGTGGCTAAGAACAGAGTATCACAAGAGCCAACCTATCCCCCACAGGCGAGCCTTCGGACCTGCCAGCTAGATGAGAGCCTGCGCAGCGGGTCTACCTGGGGCCGAGCCGAGCTCGGGGTGTCGTTGAAGTGGCTAAGAACAGAGTATCACAAGAGCCAACCTATCCCCCACAGGCGAGCCTTCGGACCTGCCAGCTAGATGAGAGCCTGCGCAGCGGGTCTACCTGGGGCCGAGCCGAGCTCGGGGTGTTGATGAAGATAACCAAACCTCTCCCCCACAGGCGAGCCTTCGGACCTGCCAGCTAGATGAGAGCCTGCGCAGCGGGTCTACCTGGGGCCGAGCCGAGCTCGGGGTGTTGATGAAGATAACCAAACCTCTCCCCCACAGGCGAGCCTTCGGACCTGCCAGCTAGATGAGCCTGTGCAGCGGGTCTACCTGGGGCCGAGCCGAGCTCGGGGTGTTGATGAAGATAACCAAACCTCTCCCCCACAGGCCAGCCTTCGGACCTGCCAGCTAGATGAGAGCCTGCGCAGCGGGTCTACCTGGGGCCGAGCCGAGCTCGGGGTGTTGATGAAGATAACCAAACCTCTCCCCCACAGGCGAGCCTTCGGACCTGCCAGCTAGATGAGAGCCTGCGCAGCGGGTCTACCTGGGGCCGAGCCGAGCTCGGGGTGTTGATGAAGATAACCAAACCTCTCCCCCACAGGCGAGCCTTCGGACCTGCCAGCTAGATGAGCCTGTGCAGCGGGTCTACCTGGGGCCGAGCCGAGCTCGGGGTGTTGATGAAGATAACCAAACCTCTCCCCCACAGGCCAGCCTTCGGACCTGCCAGCTAGATGAGAGCCTGCGCAGCGGGTCTACCTGGGGCCGAGCCGAGCTCGGGGTGTTGATGAAGATAACCAAACCTCTCCCCCACAGGCGAGCCTTCGGACCTGCCAGCTAGATGAGAGCCTGCGCAGCGGGTCTACCTGGGGCCGAGCCGAGCTCGGGGTGTTGATGAAGATAACCAAACCTCTCCCCCACAGGCGAGCCTTCGGACCTGCCAGCTAGATGAGAGCCTGCGCAGCGGGTCTACCAGGGGCCGAGCCGAGCTCGGGGTGTTGATGAAGATAACCAAACCAGGCCTATTCCATCATCGAGGAGAGGAGTCATAGTCGGTAAAAACAAAAGAGACTTAAAGATTGCGTACTCGGAAGCAGTCAATATTCTGAAATAAACTTATCGAAAATGCAATAGTTGTTTACAATCATTACAATCCTTCTTTCCTCCTATGGGTAGAAGCGCTTCAGGTCATCACCATTCCAGGTGTGACTCAAGGTCCTTCCTTCCGCATCCTGGAGATAGTAGCCTCCGTTAACCAGAGCCTTCTCTACTATATAAGGCCCTTCCCAGCTAGGGTTGAGCTTACCAACCGCGGCCGACCTTCCCGCAGCGTCGACCTTTTTCAGTACTAGATCCCCCTCGGTGAATTGCTTGACTCGGATATGCTTATCGAAGTACCGAGCCATTCGCCATTTTATTTCCTCCTGCCTGATGGCGGCAACATCCCGCAGCTCTTCCACCATATCTAATGAGAGGCGCAACCCTTCCTCATTCTCCAACCTCCAAGCTTCGCTTCCCTCAGCTGCGGCCGCGACCCTTGGGGACCGAACCTCGAACTCCACCGGGAGGACAGCCTCACACCCGTGAGAGAGCTTGAAGGGGGTCTCTCCAGTGACCGTGTTCGGAGTTGTTCGCAAGGCCCACAGGACGGAAGGGAGCTGTTCCACCCAGCTACCCTTCAGGTTCTCGACCTTCTTTTTGAGCAAGTTGACGATGACTTTGTTTGCCGCCTCCACCTGACCATTGCTCCGAGGATGATGGACAGAGGCGAACCTGAGGTCAATCCCCAATTGGGTGCAGAAACTGATGAATTCTTCACTGGCAAACTGAGGTCCATTGTCTGTCACTATCGCTTGGGGCAATCCGTGTCTGCAAATGATTTCCCCCCAAACGAAGTTTCTGATGACCTGGGAGGTTACCTTGGCTAACGGCTTGATCTCCAGCCATTTGGAGAAGTAGTCAATCATCACTAGGAGGAACCTCCTTTGCCCGCTAGCTGGAGGGAAGGGTCCAACCAGGTCCATCCCCCAAATGGCGAAGGGCCATGGCGCCGTGATGCTTCGAAGTCTTTGGGCGGGCAAGAGCTGGAGAGGAGCATGTACTTGGCACTTCCGACACCTCCTTGCGAATTCAGCTGTATCCTTCCTTATGGTCCGCCAGAAATATCCCTGCCTTATCACCCTTGCTTCCAATGTCCTTCCCCCTGAATGACTGCCGCACTCTCCAGAATGCACCTCTTCTAGGATCCTCGGGACTTCCTCTTCGGTTACGCATCTCGCGAGGAGCCCTGACAACATCTTCCGATGCAAGCTCCCTTCCAGCATCAGGTAATGAGCCGCCTTGTGCCTGAAGCTCTTTGCATCCTTGACTTCTTCCGACAGTTCTCCTGTGGTTAAGAAAGTCACCAATGGATCCATCCATGAGGACCGCCGATTCACCTCCATCAACTCCACCTCTTCAATGGCTGGTCGGAATAGTTCGGTTAGGGTACCTCCTCCCCGAGGCCCGAATTTCGCCAGTCGATCAGCTGCCGTGCTTTCCTCCCTGGGGACATGTTGAATAGAGAATGAACGAAAACCCCCCATGAGGGCTCTTACCTTAGATAGATACCTCGCGAGAGTCGGCTCCCGGGCCTCAAACTCGCCTCGGATCTGTGATGCTACCACCATCGAGTCGGTGAAGGCTTCCACATCCTGGATTTCCAGCTCCTTTGCCAAGTGAAGGTCGGCGATCACAGCCTCATACTCTGCTTGGTTGTTGGTTACAGGGAAATGGAAAGTCACGGCTTGCTCTATGGTAACTCCCTGAGGGCTTACTAACACCACACCTCCTCCCAGGGAGTGCCTTCCTGAGGCCCCGTCGACCACCATCTTCCACGCTTCTTGCGGCTTTGGTTCTTCAGCCTCGGCCTCGGTAACATAGTCCGCCAGGAAATCCGCTACGGCCTGGGCTTTGATGGAGAGCCTTGGGACGAAAGAGATGTCAAACTCGCTTAGCTCGATGGACCACTTTGCCAACCTCCCTGAATGCACCACCCCCTCCAAGACCTTGCGAAGGGGATGGTCTGTTATCACCCTAATCGAGTGTGCTTGAAAGTAAGGGCGAAGCTTCCTAGCTGAGATAACCAAAGCATATGCTAGCTTCTCCAGGATGGGGTATCGGAGCTCCGCCTTTTTTAAGATTCGGCTGACATAATAGACGGGTAACTGCTTCTTCCCCTCTTCCCTAACCAAGACGGAGCTCACCGCCTCTCCTCCCACTCCTAGATACAAGGCTAGGTCCTCCCCCTCCTTCGGGCTTTGAAGTAACGGAGCTTGGGAGAGTTGCCTCTTCAGTCCCTGAAAAGCCTCTTCGCACTCGGCCGTCCATTCGAATGCTTGGTTGCCACGAAGTACTTTGAAGAAAGAGGAACATCTATCCCCTGACCGAGAGAGGAACCTGCTCAGCCCGACCAACTTCCCGGTCAAGCGCTGGACCTCCTTGGCACTGCGAGGCGATTCCAGGTCTAGGATAGCCTTAACCTTATCGGGGTTAGGCTCTACCCCCGCAGGAGTCAAAAGGTGTCCGAGGAATTTTCCGCGACTAGCCCCGAAGACACACTTCAAGGGGTTCAACCTCATCTTGAACCTTCGCAGGGTGGCAAATGTTTCCTCCAAGTCTCGCAGGTGGGAATCAACACACTTGCTCTTGACCATGAGGTCATCCACATAGACCTCCAGGTTCCTTCCCCTTTGATCTCGAAAGATTCGATCCATCATGCGTTGGTACGTCGCCCCTGCGTTCTTCAATCCGAAGGGCATCATCTTGTAGCTGAAGCATCCCTCTCTCGTGATGAAGGAAACATCCTTGACATCAGGGGGGTGCATCCGGATCTGGTGGTAACCTGAAAATGCATCTAAAAAACTCATAAGAGAAAAACCAACGGCTGAGTCAACCAGCGCGTCGATCCGAGGCAAGGGGTAGCAATCCTTGGGACATGATTTATTTAATAACGAAAAATCAACACACATGCGCCATTTTCCTCCTCCCTTCTTCACCATTACCACATTGGAGATCCAGCCTGGATACTGGATCTCTGAGATGAAGCCTGCGTCCAGGAGCTTTTGGACCTCCTCTCGGATGGGGGCTTCTAGCTTGGTGGCGATGGCCCTCATCTTTTGGCGTATGGGGCGGGCTCTGGAATCCAGGTTCAAGCGATGACAGGCCACGTCCGCGTCGATGCCCGGCATGTCTGCCGCGCTCCAAGCGAAGATGTCGACGTTGCCTTGGATGCAGGCTCGCATCCGCTCCTGATCCTCGAGGCTCAAGCCTCCGCTGATCCGAATCCTTCGCGCCTCCCCCGCTCTTGTAAGTACCTCCATCTCCACCACCTCTTCGGCCGGCTCCAGCCCCGACCGCTCCCAACTTACCCTTGCCTCTTCCCGCTCAAACTCGAGCTCTTCTCCCCCAACCTCATCAACTTCCATCACCTCCTCCAGGCTCTCCTCCTGCCTCTGCTCTTATTCATCCACCACTCCTCTCGCCTCTTCTGGGCTGATCTCCCCCAACTCCTCTGCCTCCGCCATCTCCTCAGCAACCTCCATCGCCTCTCCCAGGCTCATCCCCCCTTCCTCAACTCCTTCCTGCTCAGCCATCTCCCTCTCCAACTCCTCTGCCTCCGCCATCCACGACACGGTGTTAACCGCCGTCACATAGCACTGCCTTGCCATCTTCGGATCCCCCCTGATCCTAACCTGCACCCCTCCATTGTTGAACTTGAGGCATTGGTGGTACGAGGAGGGTACACAGCGAAAGGCGCTGATGAGGGGGCGCCCAAAGATGGCATTGTAACTACTCGGGGTGTCCACGATTACGAACCGACAGTTCCGTGAGACGCCCCAAGCCTCACATGCAAGCCTACTCCTCCTTCCACCTCTTTCCTTTCTCCGGAGAAGCCAAAAAGCGGTCCATCAGAAGCCAGGACCCTATTTCCTTCCACCCTCATCTCATCGAAAGCCTTCTTGAAGATCACATTCACCGAGCTCCCATTATCCACCAGTATCCGGGAGACGGTGTAGTTTTCCACCGCTGTCTGGATCACAAGCGCGTCGCAGAACGGATCCTCGTAATCTGGCATATCCGCGGATGAGAAAGTGATCTTCTCCTCTGGGGGGGGGGGGGCTGGGAGGTCGAGGCGACCCCTCGGCGGAACATGGTTTGAAGGCTCCCCTTGCGGGTTGCCTCGATCCCTACTCCCCCGTGGATCACTCCGATCCCTCCTCAGGTCCCCACGTCAATCCTGTCTTCACATCTGTCTTCCACGTCTTCCCGCTGTACTTCAACGATCCTTACAGGCGGATCCTGCCCTCCGGCCCCTATGGCCCCTCTAATCTCCAGAAACTCTGGGCATGTGGCCGTTGCGTGACCTTCCTCCTGATGGAAGTCACAATAAGGCAACCCCACTCTGCCCCCTCTTCCTTCTCCTCCTCCCCTTCTTCCGGCTCCCCGAAATCTTCTTCCTCTTCCCCTTCCCACCTCCATAGCCTCCTGCGGCGGTGGGAAATGACCCCTTGGTCCTTGTCGCCATCCTCCCTGCTCCAGCCTTCTGGGCTCCCGGAAGTTATCTCTTCCCTGAAGCCCTCCCTGGCCCTGGGGGCGACCCTCCTGAGGCCTCCAACCCAGTCGGTTGTTTGGCTCCCTGGCCCCCCCATGCTGCTGTCCCTGCCCTCGGGGCTCTTCTCTTCTCCTATCTTCCCTCGGCTCCCTCTGCTCTCTCTGCTCTCTCTGCTCTCTCTGCCTTCCCACCACCGGCTCCTTCACATCATCCTCGGCCAACCTGGCCAGCTTCCTTGCAAACGCAGGGTTTGCCCTCTCAAAGTCTATCTCCTTCGCAGCCCTCTCCATGAGCTCCTCAAAAGAGAGGGGGGGCACTCTCTTCAACTCCATGCTGAAAAACCCTGGTCTCAGCCCCAGGGTGAAGGCAAGCATCAGCGCGTACCCCGGGACCTCCTGGACCAGGAGAACCTCCTCTTGGAACCGGTCGACATAGTGACCCAGCGTCTCTTCCGGCCCTTGCCTTACTGCAAACAAGCATTCAGCCTCCTTCTTCCGCTTCTTTGAAGTCGAGAACCTCAGCAAGAATCCTCTGCGCAGATCTTCGAAACTGTAGATGGAACTCGCCGGCAACTGGTGGAACCAGTCCCTGTCCTTCTCTTTCAGAGTGATGGCAAAAAGCCTACACTTGAAGGCATCCGACATTTGCCTGATGGACACCACGTCCTCGAACCATTGCACGTGCTGGACCGGGTCATCCTTCCCGGTGTAGTAGGTCATGTCCGGCTCCCGGAACCCCTCCGGCACTGGAGCCGAGACAATGAGCTCACTAAAGGGGGTCTCGCCCCCTGCCTGGCGAGAAGGCACGTCTCGCGACCTCGGTTGGCTGGACCGATCCGCGAGACCCTGCCCAGGGAAGAGTTCCCGCACCGTCGCCTCCTTCTCGCCCAGATCCGCCGGAAGCTCCTTCCCGAGACGCTGACCTGGGAAGAGCTCCCGCGCGGCTACGTCTCTCTCGCCTGCCTCCACCGGGACCTCCTTCCCGGGGCGCTGCCCTGGAGCGTTCTCGCCTAGCAGCGGAACCACCTCCACCGGAACCTGCGGCGTCTCCCACTCGTTCCTTGCCGAGAAGGCCAAGTTGATCGTCTGCATGACTTCTCGCCTGAAGTCCTCAAACATCTTCCTCGTCGCCTCGTCCACCCGGGTGGGGGATCCTCCCGCGCCTGATCCTTCACCCTCGCCTCCTGCCATGGGACTTAACTCAAGATTTTCTTGCACCGACTGCTTCCACGCTCACCGCACCAGAACTGTTGAAGCCAAAAATGACCCCAACGAATATTCACAAACCAAGGTGCAGCCGACGCCTACTTCTCTCTTATCTCGACCCTTGACTGGCTGCTGAGGTCAAAAGACTGACCCAAAGCCTCAGCTGGGAGGTCCCGCCACTCACCCGGAAGATCTCTGAGAGCTTCCCCTCCAAAGCCAAATGCTGGGCTGGGAGCTCCTCAGAAGGCACTAGAGTTAGATGAAAATGAAAATCCTGCCTTCCAAAGAGCCCCTATGGGTCTTTTTATAGTCCTGTGTTGACCTGAAAATACTGAAATACCCCTGAGGGGTCTGCCAATAGCCAAATCCCGCTGTCGTTCCAAGGGCATTTGGGTAATTTTACCTCGGGATAATATACGTTATAAACTAATCCCCTTTACGAGCGCCGGGCCCTTCCACGTGGGCCCACTTGGCGAGAACCCTGGCCGAGAAGGCTCTCGCTGGACCCCCGCCCGGGCCAACCTTGGCGAGACCCCTCGCCGGGGAGGTTCGCGCTCTTCACGGTCTTTAAACTATCGCGACCGAAGGCCTACCTGGGGCCTTCTCGCCTCCCCTGGGCGGGAGCCAGCCCTAAGGCGGAAACGTCCATGGTCAGGCCCTCTGCTTTGGTCGTTCGACGATCTCTCCTGCCGAGAGGTCGACTATCTGCCCTTGCCGGTCGACGATCTCTTCTGCCGAGAGCTCCTATAGGGCGAGAACTCCACAAGCATGCCTCAGGGTTAACCCGAGGTTAGCCTGAGACTAACCCAATCCTGACTGTTGAAGCCTTCGGGTCCCTCCCAGCGAATATGGGGTTGTACAGGATGTACGCCGTATTAGTTAGTTTATGGAAAATCGTGCAATTTACCCGTAATATTAGAACACCGTGGTTTTTGGGTCTTAAGGTTTTTAAATTTCGATCCCCACTCATCGACAATTTTCAAAAATTTCAACTTAACAAACTCGACGAGTGGCACTCTTACGAGTACGAAAATAACAAATTTTATAAAGAGCGGACGAAACATTTTTAAGATAAACACTTAAGACACCCAAAAACCTTCAAACCGGGCAACCATGTTCTTTTATTTAATTTATGTATCGGCAAGTGTACGGATAGTACTCAAGTAATCATGTTGAGTAGTTGAATCTTCAGATATCGATCTCTCGAGTAGTGCAAGTAGGGAATGTGATTTCTCTATTTGAAAAAGTGATTGCAAGGGTAAACGTAATAAAGGAGGGTTTTGATTTGGGGTTTCCTAAGATTAACACTAATTATCCTAATGCGTGCCGCCATCAGCGTGTCTCTTTGGTTGATTACTCAAGAGAGTAAAATAGAAGATGGATGAGCTAATGAGGGTCGCAATAACCTCTTCTTAACGCACTCTTCTAGTAATCTCTAGAACGACACAATCACAACTTGAACAAGAGAATATTTGAAGTTTAACAATACTATCAAGTACTAAAATATATCAACACTTAGACATGCTAAAATATTAAAGCTAACAATATTCTTAAACATCATTCCAACAGTCAAAATATGCAGAAAAAGGAAATACTATAAATGGTGGGTGAGAGAAATAACCAAAAGCACATAGACTCTCCGAAATTTATGGCCAGATTCAAGGGTTATCGGGCCTTGTATGAACTCGGTCTACGGATGATGTCCGTGGTATAGAAGGTTTGTCACTTCCTTCAAATATCCCATCTTCTTCGTTAATAATCGCTAGGATGGATCTATCCGGAGAACTCATTAGATGCAGCACCCTATGATCTTAAAACGGAGCATGGAGCTTGGAGATGACAATGGAAGCTGGAGATCAAGCTTTTGCAAGCACTTGAAGGAGAAATGGTTGCCAGATTAACTCTGCAAGGAGGAGAGAGAAAAAGGTGACTGGAGGAATTATTTCTTGCTCAAAGGAGCAGGAATGGCGAGCTGGAGGTGGACTGATTCAGACTTGATTTCAGGGAACAAGAAATCTGCACTTTAAATAGAAGCAGGTTAGAAAATAAGGCATGCATGGTTTGGCGCACGACCTTGCGTCAACCATGCGTTATTTAACTTACAAAACAAGCATATGGAAGGAGAAGTGTTTACCCGCGCACTTTACTCACGCACGGACGCTTCTGCCCGTGCGTGAAGGAAATCACACAGGTAATGATAGAAAGGTGGAGAAAGGAACAAACAGGAAAACAGTGTGTTTTACTCACGCACGGGTGCTACCTCCGTGCATGAACAAATCACACGATTAACCATATAATGGAATAAATAGGAAAGCTACAGGAAAACTGTCTGTTTCCTTCATGTACGGTTTGGCTGAAACCGTCCGTTAACCGTGAGTTTATAATCGTCGAATTCATATCGATGAAATTCATCAAGATCCACTCGACCAAATAAAACCCATGATTAGGAGGAAACTGTGTGCTAAGGAAACGCACGACCGTGCGTTTTCCACAAATCAGATTTCCTGCCATGGGGAAAATGCACCACCTGTACAACAAAAACTAAGCTGGAGAACAAGATCCCAACACCAATTCACGGAATAAAATAAACAAAACAAGCCATCGGGAGCACCATGTGCTTACACCCAATAAAAGAATGAGCATTTGCACACCTATGGGCTAAAACAGTGCACAATGTGGTTAATTACCTAACGATGCAAATATAACTGATATCTAGTTGAAATGGAGTGCATGAGTGAGAAAACAAGCCCAGATGAGTCCGAAATACCCTATAAATATCGGACCCATCACACCACCTGACTTAAACATTTGCTCATCTCGAGCAAATCATCTCTCCATGAACTATAAAATATCTAGCTGGCTTTGTAATTTTTAAATAAAGTAAAGCGAGAATTAGAAAACTGCATGGGCATAAAAAATATAAAAGATGCAATTTTTTATTATTCTACGAAGTTTACAAATTTTGACAAGTGTAAATAAGTATTGTAACTACTCAAAAATAGAATTCTGGAGAATCATTCAGTCATGCGTAGGAAGAAAGTAGGCAGGCCACTATGTTGAGCTTTGCCAAAGACTGGGGCTCAGGATCAACTCCAAGGAAATCCATCAATGTCAGGGACCATACGCTTTCCCGTTAACACTCTGTTGGTACCCTAGTTTTGATTTGAGTTTAGTCCTCTCCTTTGTGCCCCTTAACCCAAGAAATACTTATGGTTAATGGTTAGAAGTCTAGCTGTAGAGTCCTCACTTTTCCAGATTGAGAATTTGGTTAAGTAGTTTTTTCGTTCGACTATAGTCGAACGCCGCTCGACTATCGTCTATCGGCTGATCGACGATCGTCTATCAGTTGGTCGACGCTTTGTCTGCGTTGATAGTTCGACTATCTGTTGATAGTTCGACTATCTATTTTGCGTTGATAGTTCGACTATCTGCTTGGCGAGGTAGTTCGACTATCTGTTCTGATAGATCGACTATCTGATAGTTCGACTATCTGTTGATAGGTCGACTATCTGTTCCGCTTTGATAGTTCGACTATCGGTTGATAGATCGACTATCTGTTTCGTCTTGATAGTTCGACTATCTGTTGATAGTTCGACTATCTGTTGCCTTTGATAGTTCGACTATCTGTCCTGATAGTTTGACTATCTGATAGTTCGACTATCTGCTGATAGATCGACTATCTGGTTTGTTTTGATAGTTCGACTATCTGTTGATAGATCGACTATCTGTTTTCTGAGGTAGGTCGACTATCTGCTTGATAGATCGACTATCTCTGTGCGCTTGGTAGTTCGACTATCTGTCCATGATAGATCGACTATCTGATAGTTCGACTATCTGTTCTGATAGTTCGACTATCTGCCGGGGTAGTTCGACTATCTTCTTCGATAGGTCGACTATCTGGATCGTTCGACTATCTGCCCGATAGTTCGACGATCTCCGTGCGTCGTTCGACGATCTTCGAGGTTCGTTCGACGTTTTCTGTCTGCCTTTGTATTTTGTATTTATTTATTATATTTATTTAATTAATACATTTTCTGGCACATTATTTTAAGCTGTATGATAAAATAACCAGGCAATATTTGCTCCATCTCTTTTGCCTGAGTCAAATCTTTTTAGATAAAGTTGTTTGTCTTATTAGCTGTCTTTATAAACTACTTTATCTATTGTCAGCCCTTTATAGCCGTTAGACTGAAAAGTCTTCTTTTTGCTATAAAGAGATTATTTCTGATGTGACTTTATTTAGTCCTTCTGTTATTTGAATTAAGCCTGCAGCTTCTTAGAAAGAGGTTCATTCCTTTTATAGAATGTTTTGCTGCAGAGTTGTTTCTGTCTTCTTGATATTTACAGCCCAGGTCTCAAGGCTCAGAAGAAGACAAATAATTCAAATGGAAGAGAGCCGTTGCTTGCTGATGATTATATAAAGGACCCTTTGAAGAAGGATTAAAGCTAGTGTTACACATATTCTCAAGCACTCAAGCCTTCATCAAGTTCAAGCTTCCTGCTCTCAGCAATTTCCATCTAACTGAGAAGTGTTAAGATCTTTATCTCTTCTTCACCTGAGTTCTCCTGCTTTCAGGAAGTCCAAACTCAGAGTTCCTTTGAAGAAGAAGAAGAAGAAGATAGCTGCTTGAAGATCTTTGATTTTATTATTTATTTTCTTCCTGTAGCTTTTCCTTCAGAACTTTCTGAAGAGTTCTTCTACACTGAAGCAAGACTTCACCTGGACATCTTTGAGCCAGGGGAAGCCTTGATTCCTTAGAGCATTCTAGCTCAGTGCAAGCTTTTGTGCTTCTCTAATCTTTGTAAAATAGAGAAGACATCTTAACCTTCTTCCCCCTCCTGTACAGGGTTATTACTCCCTTCAAAAGTATCCCTTGGTGGCAGGGCACCTGATCAAAAACCTGTGCTTGGTTTTTAGACACCTGATCAAAAGTCTAAAGGGTTTCTGGATCTACCTGAAGCAGATCCTGTTGGTGGCAGGGCACCTGATCAAAAACCTGAGTGGATTCCTACCGTGTGGGTAGAAGAGTGGACGTACCCAAGTTGTTTGGGGAACCACTATAAATTTCCTTGTGTCGTCTGGATTCCATTGTTTAATTCCTGCATTGTGGCTGTGATTAGATATAACTAGGTTGCTAGTTGCTGATTAGGTTTTCCAAGCTTAACTGTAATTACAGTTAGCTTGTGTTTGTACACATCACTTGTGTTAGGCTTTAAGGTTAACTCAATATCTATAATCTTTTCATTCCGCACTTCACTCCTAGGGAGTTGGGTAGACTATTAAGTTTTGTCTGTGCAAAATTTGATAACTCTATTCACCCCCCCCCCTCTAGAGTAGTATCTATCCCTTCACTTTCACACTCTCTCCACATCGCTTGTTTGACTCCAGGGTGAATCCGTAGGACTTTAGGAATATAACGGGGATTTGGTATATAAGTAGGTAAGGATGTAAAAGGGATAAGAACGATGGCTACGCACATTCTCAAATGAGCTTATACAAAAGAAATCCCATAGCCAACCAAACATACATGTGCACCACACCACCAGACTTGAACTTGACAACACGGGTGTGCACACTGCCAAACACCACAATAATACAATAAAAAAACTCTGTATTTTAACTTTCTCCTTTTATATCATCAGAACATAAATATTTTTTTTTCAGATTTTTTAAATTTTTTACAATGCACTTTCAACCAAATTTTCAAAATAGCTTCACCGCACAACCACATAATAACACCACAGCCACAACACCAATTAAAGAAGTATGATACTACTACATCTAAATTGGGGTGCATAACTTGGCATAGCTTTTAGGCTCTGGTGATCGCAAAGTGGGGCTAAATCAAAAGGAGTGGTAGGCTCAAAATAGGCTAACAAGGATTATCGTTAGGATGGGTACAAGGCTCAACCTGGCCAAAAAGATGGCCTACATCACGCTCACGCTAGACTAACCGTGCACCAATGCTTCGAGAGTATCTTGGGTCAAGTTCTTAGCCACTGAGAAAGATGATCGTTCCTCTCGACTAAAGCAATGCTAGGCTAGTGGCGGCTTCACACATTCCTACACTGCCATTCGATTACTCAAGATTCAACAGTTTTAAGTAGTACAAACAATATTTACAAATGCAAAAAGTATAAATCCACGAGCATAAAGAAAAATTAAATCTATACTATTTCTACACACCATGAGTCCTCGACTAGGAGCACTACACGAGTTTCACACTACTTTATCCTAAAATCCTAAGCCAGCACCCTATTTTAAAGTTAACACAAAAGAAATAAATTTGACTTGAGCAAAGAGCGTGGTTAAGATAGCCCTCAAATGGGTGTAGGTGCACAATTCATACATGATAATAAAAAAAGCATAAAATAATAATTAACTTTTGGTATGGAAGTGCTAATAGTGTATGTGCATAGGTAACCCGCGAAACTCTCCCCCACCAGACTTAAACTAAACAAACTATCCAAGATTTGCAATAAAAATAGAGAAATAAAAGTTGAGGGAAGAGGATACCCCATGCTCAGCAAATGTGCATACCATAAGATTTGCGTTAATGTAAGAAGAAAGTCCACGGCCCACGAACTCAACCTGCACAAGAAAACATCTCCAACAATGCATACTCAATCATATATTCACAGCAGCATATTTGAACAAATTAAAAGCAAAAAAATTGGGTTGTCTCCCGTAAGCCATTTTCTTTACCATCCTTATGGTGGACTGAATACCTATATTAGCAGTTATATAAATATTGTTCAGGGAATAAGTCTAAAACATAATGATAACACTCTAAAGATACATAGAGCAGTAAGCAAAAAAATGAGACTAGAAAAAGCAGCAAAGGAACACCCCGAAGATCCTTCACTCCTCAGCTCAACCCTGACTTATGATAGATCCCCCCAATCACGTGAGGTGAGGGTGAGGTGAAGGATTTAGGGCCCAGGGAAGATGAGTATCCCCTGCCCCCTAACCTCGTCCTTCTCGCACCGACGGGCAAAATTCTTCACCTTGCATAAGAGCAGCTCCTTTCATTTCAGATCCACAAACGGGGATCGCTAGGGTGGTATGATCACACCCACCAATTCAGTAGCAAGTTTATCTTTCACATCTGGAGGCATCTTTTCCTCACCCGCAGCGGGTGAAAGATCAGCCCAAGTTACCTATTTACTAGTCTTACAAACTTTGTTAGAAAAAGTAGAAGTTTTTAAATAAATTTTCTGCACGGTTTCTATAGGCGTGCTCAGGTCAAAATTCTTCTCAACGGAATCTTATTTCACGTAAAGTTTCTCTGTCTCTATCTCTTGTTCAGCTACCATCAGCGATTCCACCATGTTCTTAACCTGTTCTTTCTCCTTCAGTAGAAGATCTGTCTTAGCAACACTAGATACCATCATTAGATAACCCGACAGTCAATTTCATAAGTTTTCCCGGTTAATCTGAAATTATAGAGGGAGGTGAGGGTGGTTGAGGCAAATTGATCTTGGAAGCCAAGGTGACAACACACACGTTAAATTGCAGTGTAGCTTCACAGTCTTTTAGGAATGGGACCCCTAAGATGTTTTTTTTATGTATTACACATGGGTCCTAACACCTGAAAGTCAGAGACCACAGCCGCCTCATTCAGATTCACTTCCATGTCTTTAATCTCACCATCGATCCTAACTATCGATCCATCAGCTAGCACCAGTGATTTTTGGACTTCAGATTTGATATTTAAATTTAGTTTTTTAACATCTTGTAATGCAAGAATGTTCCACGAGGATCCTGAATCACATAGAGCTATCGTCTCTATCGCATTAATCTCACATTTAATGGGCACTTCATTTTTCTCGCACTCTTCCGCATCCCCAGCACTCTTCCATTGTTCACGGGGATTTATCTCCATATAACTTGGGAGGTTGCTGTGAGTACGCTCGGAGAACACTTAGGCCAATTGCCCCAGCTGTGTCTCCAAGTTCCTCATGGACACAATTTGAGTGGCCATATTAGATTGGGCCATCTCAACAAACTTCTCCATCATTTCTTCCAGCGCACTCTTGCGCATAACATTCACCTTCAAATTATAACCCGTAAGCGGCGCTCGCGACTGGCTGGTAGAGGCTTGAGCATCAAATTAATGTTGGCATCCCTTCCACCTTTGACTGGGAGCATTTTGATTCCACGAGAAATTATGGTGATTTCTCGGGTTAGTGTTATATATGTTATTATAATGAACAGTGCGATTTTGACTATTTATAAAATTTACATTTTAGTCAGAAATTGTACCTGATGGCTCAACGAAGGTCTCTCTTGTAGTGCACTCATAAGCATGATGGTCAAGGTTTCCAAAACCCTGTCACGATATATCCATATACCTAGCTAGAGGAGGGGCCGATCTGGTCAGTATAGTCCTTCCATCCTAATTATGATGGCTCACTTCAGCATGTTGCGCCATCGCATTTACTTCAAACAAATTCCTCGCCCCTCTAAGAGCATTTCTTCCGGTAGTCCAATATGTTCTATGGGAGGCTGTGTCACGAATCATCCTCAATGCCTCATAAAGAGGTATGTTCATTATTGTACCTCCAGCCGCTGCGTCTATCATGGTTCTGAAATTAGGAACAATACCAAAATAAATTATTTAAACTAGATTCCATGGCTCACTACCGTGTTAGGGGCATTGATGATGCAGGTCAGAGAATCTCTCCCATGCCTTAAATAATGTATCTTGATCTAGATGTCGAAAGGTTGCAATATCCCTCCGGGCATTCACAATCTTGTCCATACAGTGGAACTTAGCCACTAACTTGGTGGTCAGGTCATCCCATGTAGTATCGATCCCTGGGACAATAGTATGAAGCTAGGTTTTGGATTTGTCCCTCAACGAAAAAGGGAACAAACTCAACTTAACCACGTCATCTGAGATACTAGCATATCGGAAAGCGCCGCAGATTTTCGAAAACTTTGCCAAATGGAGCTGCGGATCCTCACTCGGTAAGCCCGAGAATTGAGTATTATTCCTGATCATATTCAGGATGGCTGGTTTAATCTCAAAGTGGTTGTTTATGATGGACGGTACGAACAAGGGTAAACACTTCCTGGAGTGGGGGTTGTGAATTAAGCATTGTTCTAACGCGTGGCTGAACCACCTCTCTGCTCTCAGCAACCCTTTCACCTTTGCCATTTCCTCCTAGGCCTAGTTTCTCCACCCTATCTTTAGGAACCACAGTACGGAGGCGAGCTCCCCTCGTACGTGCGGTTTCAGGCTCAGACACAAGATCTTCAACCCAATCACTGGAGTCAGGATCTGTCATACACCACAAAAAAACCTTTCAAAAATACCAAAATAAATAAATAAATAAAACACATACACTTTTTCAAAAGAAAAATACACACAACGACTGCACTCCCCGGCAACCGCGCCAAAAACATGATGCGTCGGCAAGTATACCGATCGTAGTCAAGTAATTAAGTTGAGGAGTCGAATCCCCGGATATCGATGTCTCGAGGAGTGCAAGTAGGGAATGGGATTTCTCTATTTTAAAAAGTGATTGCAAGAATAAACGTAACAAAAGGGGGTTTTGATTTGGGGTTTCCTAAGATTTACACTAATGATCCTAATGCGGGTCGCCGTCACCACCTCTCTTTGGGTGATTACTCAAGAGAGTAAAACGGAAGATGGATGAGTTATTGAGGGTCAGAATCACCTCTTCTCAACGCACTCTTCTAGCAATCGCTAGAACGATACAATGATAACTTGAACAAGAGAAAATCTTAAGTTTAACAACACTCTCAATTACTAAAATATATCAACACTTAAACTTACAGAATTATTCAAACTAACAATATTCTTAAACATCATGCCAACACTCAAAATATGAAGAAAAAGGAAATATTACATGTGAAGGGTGAGCGAAACAACCAAACATACAAAGACTCTCCGAGATTCATGGCCGGATTCAAGGGTTGTCGGGCCTTGTCCGAACTCGGTCTACGGATGATGTCCGGGGTCTAGAAGGGCTGTTACTTCCTTTAAATATCCCGTCTTCTTCGTGAATAATCACTAGGCTGGATCTATCCGGAAAACTACACGGATGCAATAACCTATGACCTTGAAATAGATCATGGATCTTGGAGATTACAATAGAAGCTGGAGATCAAGTGTACAACCCCGTATCAGGCGAGTGGGGCCGACAGGAGTCAGATTAGACAAGTCTAGCCAAGACACCAGGTGAGCCAAGTTCGCAACATTGAGGCGAGCTCACTCAACGCCTTCGGCCATGGCGCCGTGTGAGGCCACTCAACACCTTCGGCCATGACACCGAGTGAGACGAGCTCACTCAATGCCTTTAGTTGCGGCGTCGAGTGAGGAGAGTTTTGTCAATGCCTTTTGACCTCGGCGTTGAGGGATATCCCGACACCCGTCAGCTCGCACTCGCTAGCCCGCACTCGCAGCAGATGAGTGAGGAAGGCCAAGGCTAAGCTTGCCTGCTACCGATCCAAGGCCTGTGAGTACCAGCTCCCATGATACTCGCTGCCTTTGTAGAGTAGGGGCTATTGTAGGGTAGCTCGCCCCCTTAAGTGGAGATGTGTTTTCCAACCTTTTGCCCCCGCTGCCCTGCCCATAGCCCCTTAGAACTGCGGAGTCTCGCTGTTGGCAGACCCAGGTGGGTTGTACATAACTATTCAGAACAGCAGAGTTTTGCTATTGGCAAGCCACCCCAAGGGGTTTCCAGTAATTCCAGGCTGGTAGAGGTTGGTTGTTTGCATACCGTTTTCAGAAATCTATAAATAGGACCCATGGGGCACCTCAGAAGGCATGCTTGCTTATCCCCCAATCTTTTAGCGCTTTCTGATGTACCTTAGCCCGAAATTTTGCTAAGGAGGGGAAGCGCTCAGTGATCTTCCGGGTTTGTGGTTGGACCTCCGCGCCGGGACCACCCCCTCCACAAGGGTGGACTCCACGAGAGACCGATTTCCGGTTTCAACATTTTTGTGCGGTGAGCGTGGAAAGTGGTCAGCACAGAAAACCTTCAGCGAGCTCAATGACTGGAGGTGAAGGGCAAGGATCGGACAGGACCGACTCGCCACCCCCTCCTCCTCTCGCGACGATGGGGATGTTCGAGGACTTAAGGCAGGAGGTACTCGACCTGGTTCGATTCTCACTTGGCACGCGTGCCGAGTGCTCGACTCAAGTAATCCCGGTTCTCACGGATACGGTACTCGGCGAGGCCGCTCCCTCCCGACGAGAGGGGAAGGAAGTCGCAGAGGAAGGCCGCGGCCCCGAGCTCCTCAGCCGAGTGCTTTTCCTGTGCTCGGGAGGCTGCAGATTTGGTGAGTTGGGAGCGCGAGACCCTCCGTCTCGCCTAGTGGTGGGAGAGAGTCCCTTCAGCGAACTGGTCTCCTCTGCATAAGTCCCAGATGGTTTCAGGGAGCCCGACATGTCCTACTACACCGGAAATTGAGATCCGGTCCAGCACGTCCAATGGTTTGAGGATGTGGTCTCGATCCGGCAGATGTTGAATGGCTTCAAATGAAGGCTCTTCGCCATCACTCTAAAAGAGAAGGCCAGGGAGTGGTTCTACCAGCTGCCGGCCAGTTCCATCTACTGTTTTGAGGACCTCCGTCGGGGGTTCATGCTGCCGGCCAGTTCCATCTAGTGTTATTTCACCGCTGTAAACTCCATCTCAGGGAAGGAGGGTGCCTAGGATATGGGATTGAGGATGGAGTAGGCGGAGCAGGAGGCTGGACAGGAGGAAATAGAAGTAGAGGAGACCAGCCCTCGGGAGGAGGAGACGAAGGAGGTTCAGGAGTCGGCCGAGGAGATGACCGTGGAAGAAGTCGAGGGGGAGTTCCTCACCCCTGGAGGGGGGAATGCTGAAGAATGGGTGGAGCAGTCTCATCTGGAGGCGGTGGAAGAGGTGGCGGAGATGGAGGTCCTCACTCTCAGAGGCAAGGTTGAGAAGGTCCGCGTCAGCGGAGGACTAACCCCGGAGGATCAGGGCAGGGTGCTGGACTGCATCTGGAAGAATGTGGATATCTTCGCCTGGAGTGCCGCGGAGATGCAAGGGATCGACGCAGATGTGGCCTGCCATCACCTCAACATAGATCCGGAGGCTCGTCCCATCCAACAAAAGAAGAGGCCCATGGCAGACAGGTTGCCCGAGCCAATCCAAGAGGAGGTGCCCAAGCTCCTCGAGGTCGGTTTTGTATCCGAGATTCAATACCCCGGCTGGGTCTCTAATGTTGTAATGGTTAAAAAAGGAGACGGCCGGTGGAGAATGTGTGTTGATTTCTCATTACTTAATAAATCATGTCCCAAGGATTGTTACCCCTTGCCTCGGATCGACGCGCTGGTTCACTCAGCCGTCGGTTTCCCTGTAATGAGTTTTCTAGATGTATTTTCAGGTTATCACCAGATCAGGATGCACCCTCCCGGCGTCAAGGATGTCTCCTTCATAACTAGGGATGGGTTCTACTGCTACAAAATGATGCCCTTCGGGCTGAAAAACGCAGGCGCAACCTATCAAAAGATAATGGATAGGGTCTTCCGAGAGCAGAGGGGAAGAAACTTGGAGGTGTATGTTAATGACCTCATGATAAGGAGTCAGGATGTCGACTCTCACCTCCAAGATTTGGAGGAAACCTTATCCACCCTGAGCAAATGCAAGATGAGGCTGAACCCCTTGAATTACATCTTCGGGACTAGAAGGGGTATGTTCCTGGGACATCTCCTCACCCCCGCCGACGTAAAACCCAACCTGGACAAGGTCCGAATGATCATTGAACTAGGGTCGCCACGGAATGCAAAAGAGGTACAGCGGCTAACAGGGAAGCTGACAGTGTTAAGCAGGTTCCTCTCCTGGGACGGAGATAAGTTCTCCCCTTTCTTCAAAATCTTGAGAGGAGGCCTGAAGTTCGAGTGGACCCCGGAGTGCGAGGAAGCATTCCAGGCCCTAAAGAGGCACCTGATTTTGTATCCCCTTCTCCAGGGGCCAAAGAAGGGGGAGGACTTATTCTTGTATCTCGTTGTCAGGGCGGAGGCCCTTTGCTCAGTTTTGGTTTGGGAAGAGGGGAAGAAGCAGCTCCCAATTTACTATGTTAGTAGGGTGCTGAGGAAGGCCGAGCTACGCTATCCTATACTAGAGAAGCTGGCCTTTGACTTGATCGTTTTGGCCCGGAGACTCTGGCCTTACTTCTAGGCACACTTGATCCGGGAGGTGACTGACCACCCCCTCCGCAACATCTTCGAGGGGGTGGAGCATTCAGGCAGATTGGCTAAGTAATCGGTGGAATTGAGCGAGTTCGACATCTCCTTTGTCCCTCACCTCTCGATCAAGGCCCAAGAAATGGCCGACTTCCTAGCTGACTACGTAGTCGAGGTGGCAAAGGACGAACTCACTCACCCGGTCCCTTGGAGGGTCATGGTGGACGGCACCTCGGGAAGGCATTCCTTAGGGGCAGGGGTCTTCTTGGAAATCCCCAGGGGACAAGTGTTGAGCAGATAGTAGTAATGCATTTTCCCATCACTAACAACCAGGCCGAGTATGAAGCTGTGATTGCAGGTCTGCGCTTAGCCAGAGAATTGGGGGTAAATGACGTGGAGGTCCTCACTGACTCTATGGTAGTGGCTTCCTAGATTAATGGGGAGTTTGAGGTAAGACAACAAACCCTGGAGCTTTACTTGGCAAACATGAAAGGAATCATCGGCACCCTCAAGGCTTTTGTTATCCGGCACGTGCCTAGGGGGAGAACGAACAGGTGGACCAACTGGCAAAGCACGGTCTCAGGGTGGGGGGGGGGGTGTATCAGCACAGATCTCTTTCGCCCATCCATCCATGAGGGGGAACTTATAGAGGTGGAGCAGCACTCCTCATGGATGTACCCATTTGTTACCTTTTTGTCCACCAGGGAGTATCCTGAGGGGATAAATAGGAAGAAGCTCAAATACAAGTCAACATATTATCTCATGCGAGACGACCAGTTATACCGGAAGACCTTTATAGGGATGTTGGCACATTGCGTGGCCGAGGGGGAGGTTTAGAAAGTCTTGTAGGAGGTCCATTCCGGGGAGTGTTGAAGTCACTCCGAGAGTCAGACGCTGGAAGGAAGAATCATAAGGCAAGGATATTTCTGCCCAACCCTGGGCAAAGATGCGGTGAAGTTTGCAAAGGAGTGTCATAAGTGCCAGCTGTTTACTCCCCTCCAGCTGCAACCTGCCCAAAATCTCAGATGTATCACAGCCCCCAAGCCATTTGCAATTTGGGTAATGAACTTGGTCGGTCCCATCCTGCAGGCCAGCGGTCAGAGAAGGTTCCTGCTCGTGATGATTGATTATTTCTCTAAGTGGTTGAAGGTTAAGGCGTTGAACAAAGTGACCTCCCACGTCATCAGGAACTTTGTATGAGGGGACATTATTTGCCGTCATGGGTTTCCTCAGGCCATGGTTACGGACAACGGCCCTCAGTTCTCCAGCGCCGAGTTCATCAGTTTTTGTGAACAGCTCGGGATCGCCCTTAGGTTCGCCTTGATTCATCAACCCAGGAGCAACAGGAAGGTGGAGGCGCCGAACTAGATCATTGTTAACCTCCTCAAAAAGAAGGTAGAGAATCTGAGAGGAAGCTTAGTGGAGAAGCTCCCTTCGGTCCTCTAGGCCCTTAGAACCACGCCGAACACGGCCACGGGGGAGACTCCATTCAAACTCTCTTGAGGATGCGAGGTAGTGCTACCGATGGAGTTCGAGGTCCGGATTCCTCGGGTGACTGAGGAAGGAGAAGGCAAGGAAGGATGGATGATCGAGAATGAGGAGGAGCTGTGACACTCGCTTAACATGGTTAAAGAGCTACGAGACCTCTCTTCCCTCCGAAAAGAGGAGGTGAACAGAAGAAAGGCCAAATACATTGACAAGCACGTCAGAGTCAAATAGTTCACGGAAGGAGACTTGATCTTAAGAAAGGTGGACGCCGCAGGAAGGTCAGCCGCGGTGGGGAAGCTCAACCCCAATTGGGAAGGACCATATATAGTGAAGGAGGTCCTGAGGTAGGGAGGTTATCTCCTTCAGAATGCAGAAGGCAAGACCCTAGGTCTCACCTGGAGTGGTGACGACCTGAAGCGTTTTTATCCCTGAGACGTGTAAGTCCTGTGTTATGGAATAAAAATTTTTCCAGATTCTTATGCTCATCACATGTTTTGTGCAAGTGGAATACCGAGTCTGCCCCCAGACCCCGAGCAGATCCCGCTGCCAGGCTCCCACCAAGCTGGCAGGGCTAGAAGTCACTCGAAGTAGTCTTGCATCGACCCCAAGCAGATCCCGTTGACAGGCTCCCACCAAGCTCGCAGGGATGGAAGTCACTCGGAGGAGTCCGCCTCAGACCCCGAGCAGATCCTGCTGCAAGTCTCCCACAAAGCTAGCAGGGCTGGAAGTCACTCAGTCGAGTCTGGCCTCGACCACGAGTAGATCCCGCTATATGGATCCCACCAAGCTTGCAGGGCTGGAAGTCACTCGGAGGAGTCAGCCTCAGACCCCGAGCAGATCCCGCTGTCAGGATCCCACCAAGATGGTAGGGCTGGAAGTCATTAGGAGGAGTCTTCCTCAGACCCTGAGAAGATCCCGCTGCCAGGCTCCCACCAAGCTGGCCGGGCTGGATGTCACTCGGAGGAGTCTGCCTCAGACCCGAGCAGATCCCGCTGCCAGGCTCGTGCCTCCAAGCTGGCAGGGCTGGAAGTCACTCGGAGGAGTTTGGCCTCGACCTCAAGCATATCCCACTACCAGGCTCCCACCAAGCTTGCAGGGCTAGAAGTCACTCGGAGGCGTCTGCCTCAGACTCAGAGAAGATCCCGCTGCCAGGCTCCCACCAAGCTGGCAGGGCTAGAAGTCACTCGGAGGAATCCGCCTCAGACCCCGAGCAGATCCCGCTGCAAGGCTCCCACCAAGATGGCAGGGCTAGAAGTCACTCGGAGGAGTCCTCCTCAAACCCCGAGAAGATCCCGTTACAAGGTTCTCACCAAGCTGGAAGGGCTGGAAGTCACTCGGGGGAGTCTGGCCTCGACCCCGAGCAAATCCCGATGCCAGGCTCCCACCAAGCTTGCAGGGCTGGAAGTCACTCGGAGGAGTCCTCCTCAGACCACGAGCAGATCCCGCTGCTAGGCTCCATCCAAGCTAGCAGGGCTGGAAGTCACTCGGAGGAGTCTTGCCTCAACCCCAAGAAGATCCCGCTGTCAGGCTCCCACCAAGCTGGTAGGGCTAGAAGTCACTCAGAGGATTCTGCCTTAGACCCCGAGCAGATCCCGCTGCCAGGCTCACACAAAGCTTATAGGGCTTGAAGTCACTAAGAGGAGTCCGCCTCAGACCCTGAGCAGATCCCGCTGCAAGGCTCCCTCCAAGCTGGCAGGGCAGGAAGTTGCTCAGAGGTGTCTAGGCTCGACAACAAGCAGATACCGCTGCCAGGCTCCCACCAAGCTAGCAACGCTGGAAGTCGCTCGGAGGAGTCATGCCTCGACCCCAAGAAGATCTAACTGTCAGTCTCCCACCAAGCTGGTAGGGTTGGAAGTCACTCAAAGATGTCTGCCCTCGACCCCGAGAAGGTCCCGCTGCAAGGCTCCCGCTAAGCTGGCAGGGTTGGAAGTTGCTCGGGGGATGGGCCCGGAAGGCCCTCAACTCCTACCGGCAGGCAAGTATAGCGCTTATAGACGAATCAGGCGGTTATAGGTGAGCCGGGGCTCGCCAGCGAGTCGAGTACTTGCAGACGAGTTTTGTGCTCGCAGTCAAGGAGAGTACCCACTGGCGAGTCAAAACTCGCAGGCTAAGCAACTACCAATACTCCCGGACTAACGGAAATAAAAGTTTTTAACCCTGCATATTCTTAATGGTGGCAAATTCGGCCATAGATCACCAAACAAAAAAGGGGGGAAATGGAAAAAATTTGCGTCACCGTAGTCAAATCCCAAAGAAGATAGAAATAAAAATTATTATTTGCAAAAGATGTAGTCCATTAAATATCTGGAACTCGCCTTCGCGAGGACACAAAAAAGAAAAAAATGGAAAATAAAAAGGAATAAGAGATCCAGCTTAGATCTCTCCCTCCTCCGTAGAAGAACAACCTCCTTCGCCTCCATTCCCTGGGTCCTTTTCTGTATCCCCGAACAGTGAGGCAAAGCTATCCTCCTTCTCGCCAGGTGGACTCGGCAGGTACAAGCCTGACATGAGGTCACGAACCGCGACTCCTCACAACCGACCACGAGTAACCCGATGCATCTCATGACATCTAGGCGGCACTCGGCAGACTCGATCGAATTGACCCGTAGCCGCTCTGTGACCTCCTTCTCTCGGAAAAGCTGCGGCTACCCAAATGGGAAGTGAGGCTCACCACCGCCCGCCGGTACAAGAAGCTCCGCCTGCTAAAGGAGCTCGGCATGAAGCCCACAGTTCTACTCTTGCAACAGCCCCACCTTTGCCTCTAGATGAGAGATGCTAGCCCTCTGCTCGGCGGCATGCGTCCCTTGCTCGCCTAAGCAAACTTCCTGCTCGGCGAGGCGAGTCCGCAATCGGGTGATCTCCTCCTCCAGGTCGGAGGCGCGGTCCTGCAACTCGCATAGAGCCTTAGCATCCTGCGGACCCAAGACAGCGTCAGTATCAAAAAATCGTCTAAGTAAAAAAGGAGAGGGACAGCCGACGCTTACCAGCCCACCCGCCGCCTTTACGAGTAGATCCTCGGCGATACCACACCGCCTCCCTACGTCAGCGGCCTAGTCCTTTACAACATCGCGCTCCTGCTCGACCTTTGACAGAAGCCTGCTAAGGTTGAAGCTGTGCCGCGCCATCATATGGTGCAGCTCGAAAGACCTCAAATGATTCCGAAGGCCCTCGCGACCCAGCTGACGATGGGTAAGGTGCTTGTAGGAAATGACCTCGTCGTAACCATAGAGGCCGAAGCCAAGCACGTAGGCATGGCCGGTGGGAGGCTAGAGAGCACCCTAGGAAGGGTGGCGAGTGGAGATCGTGACTCGGTGGGTCGCCTCATCCCACTTGATCATCGAATCGCCGGCCAAATCTTTACATTTCTCCCCCATGCCGAAGTGGGGATGTTCTTTGGGCAGGACAAGCTCACGGGGCGTGAATTCCCCTACGACGTTGGGAACCAGATATTTGTGCTTTCGGCGATCCCTCGCAGACGTCTCCTGCAGCGGGCTCCCCGGCGAGGCGTCCGAAGGGGTCTCGGGCAGGTCCATGAATTGGGGGGAACGTCTTAACCCCATTGAGACAACCTTAGCCTTCTAATTTGGGGGCCGGGGGCCGGTGAGACGAGGCTAGTCCCCCAGGCGCTGGCCTCTTCTTATTGTACGAAGGCCGAGACGTCGCAGCATCATCTCAGCAGGTCAGCGCTACCGCCCGCACGAGTTCGAGAGGGTCGTTTAAAAGACCCGGGTCCGCGAAGGGCGGATTCTCGGGGATTAGTCGCTCCCCTACAGAAAAGACAATTTAGCCAACTCTATCCCTGCCGAGCCCAGCAAAAGCGGAAGAAAATCTAAACATACCTTCACCAGGGAGGATAGGGAAAAGGGAATCGAGGCCTTGGCGGAGGAAGGCGACCTTGAACTATTTATGGAGGAATAATTTGTGGAGCTCGACGTCGTTGCCCGACACCGACGGGGGGGATGGTACACCTCCTCGGCCTTCTGTTGGGGCGAGAAGGGGATGTTGCCGAGATCGGCCTTAATGAAAATGATCTTGGTCATCTAATTATGATGCTTGTTTGCGACTTTGCAAACCTTGATAAGAGTACCACCGAAGAAGGTGACCCCGTTGGTGGTGGCCTTGTAAGAGAAAAACTTGCGGAAGACCGCCAAGTTGAACTCAATCCGCTCGCGGTGGAGATAGCAGGCGAACACAACCATCATGGCGATGGTGTTCGGGTTTAATTGCGCGTGCACTGAGCCGTAGTATTTTGACACCTAGAGGATTTCCGGCCAGAGGGGAAGGCGCAACCCAATCTCGAAATACGAGACGGGGAATGAGAGCTCATCTGGGTAGAACGAGTTGAAGGCATCGTGTTCGGTGGGAAGGCAGGCCGCGAAACAAGAGGGAATGTAGTCAGCCACGCACTCTCCAAGTTCCTCCGTCGTTGTGTTCCCCTCAAAGAAGCAGTGCTCGGAGAAATGCCGGGCACATTTGGCCCTCCCATCCAATTCAGGATTCCCTTGCCCATGTTCGCCGAGGATTGAAGATGTAGAAGCACTCACAGCAGGGAATGAAAGTGAAGAGAGTACAGAAGCAATAAAGGCATGATAGGGGTTGGTGGGGAGGCAAATTTATAAGGGGAAGAATTCGGGACCACCCTTGCCCAATCACCCAAACTCGCCTATCCAGCTCTCCTACTCGCCGATTTAGCCTTACTTACTTTCGCGGATCAATCCTCCGCTGAGACGAGAATCGCGATGCGCCAATTATTATGAATTAAGCGTATTAACAATATCGAACGAAATGTTCAGATTATTACAGGCCAGATTCGCGTAGCGTTCAAGAAAGAAGAATGAAAAATCATCCCACCCGCGTGGGCTAGGGGAGAACAGGGGCGAGTACCGGTATACCCGTTAGGGGGACAATTCTAGCTACCCCAATCTCGCGACCCTGACGCCCCGGATCGCCACGCGCGGAGCTCGCGAAGTCGCCCCAGGTTCTGGTGGACTGTTTGCAAACTCTCGTCAATTTCATCTAGAAGTATGGAAGAAGATGCCTCCTCCAATACCGGGCTGACCCCCTCCATGAGAGCAAGTCGCTTGCACTCGCGTTGCAGTCTGAGATTGTCCCTCCGCACCTCGTGAAACTCGCGCACCAACTTCTTGAGAACTAGTTGTTCTCGCCTCGACCTTTCAGGGCCATCCTGCTCGGAATCCAAAAAGGCGTCCAAAGTGTGCGGGGAGCGCATAGGCGAGTACCGAGTCTTACCCGCTGACTCGTCAGCCTCTGAGTCCATAGTAAGATCTGCACAAACATTGCCGATGTTCAGCAAGATTAGGCGAGCAGCGTGAGAATCAGAATCAGTTCAAGAAAGCTTACCATGCACTCCCCCTTTAAGACCAACATGGCGAGGGGGCGAACCCTCCAGAACCTTGTCGCGGCCATAGCGAGGAATCTTCAGAGAAAGGAGAATGAACCCGAGGGTAGGGATAACCTCGGTCCCTTCCCCCTGGGATGCAGAGGCGAAATGCAGCTGAGAGGGATTGCGAGTCGGCGACATTGGCTCTTGAAGGTCTCGCCCCGTCATGCCAAAGTTAGAGGGAGAGAATCGCAAGCGCGCGTCGGACGCATGATCCCACAGGCTGCTGAGAGGGCTCTTGACCTGCGGCACAGAATTATCCCTACTTCGCCCCTAGCTGGTCTCAGTGGCAACAAGAGCAACGACCTCCTTCTCCCAAGACGGGGTCGGCCGAAAGGAAGAGTCGGCCTTATTGTTCAGGATAGTCTGGAGATCGTGATAGATGGGCTCAACATCTTTTGGAAGGGGCTTCACCATCTTAGGCAAGCCGAACTCGGCAAGATTGTAGGGCGAGGAGCAGAGGTCGGTTTGGCCCGCGACACGAGCCACAGTCTCTGCCCGCGATCGCGCCAATCGCTCCAGAACCTCTTTGGGGAGCGGCATCTTATCAAGGAAGCAGTGAAGGGAAGGGCAAAGGTCAGCCCGACATGCAGGTACAGATATATATATAGCCTCCGGTGGACCCCACCGAGAGATTCTCTCATTGTCTGCCCCACTCGTCGAATCCTGTAGGGTTGGATGTTTTTTTCCGATTTTGTGCCAACCTCACAAAGAACGAGGATTGTGTACAACCACGTATCCGGCGAGTGGGGCCGACAGGAGCCAGATTGGCCAAGTCTAGCCCAGACCCCAAGCGATCCAAGTTCGCGACATTGAGGCGAGCTCACTCAATGCCTTAGGCCATGGCGCCGAGTGATGCCACTCAATGCCTTCAGCCATGGCTTAGAGTGAGGCAAGCTCACTCAACGCCTTCGGCCATGACGTCGAGTGAGGCGAGCTCACTCAACGCCTTCAGCCGCGGCATCGAGTGAGGAGAGTTTTGTCAACGCCTTTTGACCTTGGCGTTGAGGGATATCCCGACACCCGTCAGCTCACACTCGCCAGCCCGCACTCGCGGTAGATGAGTGAGGCAAGCCGAGGCTAAGCTTTCCTACTGCCGAGCCGAGGCCTGCAAGTACCTGCTCCCTTGATACTCGCCGCCTTTGCCGAGTAGGTGCCATTGCAGCGGCCCGCCCATAGCTAATTAGAACAGCGGAGTCTCGCTATTTGCAGACCCAGGTGGGCTGCACATAGCTATTCAGAACAGCGGAGTTTGGCTATTGGCAGGCCACCCCAAGGGGTTTCCAGTAATTCCAGGCCGCTAGAGGTTGGTTGTTTGCAGACCGTTTTCAGAAATCTATAAATAGGACCCAAGGGGTACATCAGAAGGTATGCTAACTTATCCCCCGGTCTTCTACCGCTTTCTGAGGTACCTTAGCCCGACATTTAGCTAAGGAGGGGAAGCGCTCAGTGATCTTCCGGGTTTATTGTGGGACCTCCGCGCCGGGCCCTTGGTCTAGTCCTTTGCACTTTCTTTCCTTGGTTGTTTTTTCTTGCAGAAGCGAAGTAGGTGCGCGACCACACCTTCCTCAAGGTTAGACTCCATGAGAGACCGATTTCTGGTTTCAACAACAAGCTTTTACAAGCTCTTGGAGGAGAAATGGTGGCCGGATCAACTCTCCAAGGAGGGGAGAGAAAAAGGGTGCTGGAGGTAATATTTCCCACTCAAAGTAGTGGGAATGGCGAGCAGGAGGCGGACTGGTTTAGACTTGATTGTAGGGAAGAAGAAATCTGCACTATAAATAGAAGCAGGTTAGAAAATAAGGCACACACGGTTTGGCGCATGACCGTACGTCAACCGTGCATTATTTAACTTACAGGATAAGCCTGCGGAAGGAGAAGCATTGACCTGTGCGTTTTACTCCCACACGGACGCTTCCTCCCGTACGTGAATGAAATCGTACGGGTAAAGACAGAAAGCTGGAAAACAGGAACAAATAGGAAAACCGTGTGTTTTACTCGCGTACGGGCGCTGCCGCTCGTGAGTGAACAAATCACACGATTAACCACAAAATGGAATAAATAGGAAATCTACAGGAAAACCGTGCGTTTCCTTCTCACACAGTTTTGCCAAAACCGTGCGTTTACCCTGCATTTATAATCGTCGTGTTCATCTCGATGAAATTCGTCGAGATCCACTCGACCAAATAAAACGCATGATTAGGAAGAAACCTTGTTCTAAGGAAACGCACGACCATGTGTTTTCCACAAAAAGGATTTCTTGCCTTGGGGAAAACGCACCACCTGCACAGCAAAAACCAAGCTTGAGCACAAGCTCCTAACACCAATTCACAGCATAAAATTAACAACAAAAACCATGGGGAGCACCATGTGCTTACCCCCAATAAAAGAATGAGCATTGCACACCCATGGGCTAAAATAGTGCACAATGTGATCAATTACAAAATGATGCAAATATAACTTATATTTTCGTTTGAAATGCTTTACACGAGTGAAAAAACAAGCCCAGATGATTCCGCAAAAAACTATAAATATCGGTCTCTTAAATAATTCACGATTAGATTTAATTCCGAGCAAGTTAAAGTCATGATGGTCTGGACCATTTACTGTTAAAGAACTTTTCTGTATGGAACAATTTAAATTTCACACCCTGGTAAGGGTGAGTTCAAATTGAATGGTCAGTGCTTTTAACTTTATTTCTATGGTGATGTAAGTCCAAACTGTAATAATTTTTTTCTGCAAGATCCGAACTTTATCTAGCTTAAGACTTTTTATTTTTGTTAAAAACTTTAAATATTATTTTGGACAATAATCTTTAGGATATTATTATTTTGTTGCGTCGAGCTCAAATGACATTTTAAACATAGGGCATTCTTGGGAGATAAACCAAGTTTTTTTTTATATTTTCTTTATTTTACACTTTTTTCCCCGGACGGCTCCGACAAGTTGAAGCCTCTGCGATCGCCTTCTCCAATGCTGCTGAATCCATCACGAATTCTAAAGAAGACATTATCAAGAAGTTCCAAAGCGCAAGTATGGGGAGAGGCATCACTCAACATTCGCTACGCATAAATCCGGGGAAGTACTTGTTTTTCAATTCTATACTTTCATTTCCATTTTAATTTCTGTCTCTCCTTCCCCTCCTTTCTCCATTGAGGACAATGTCCATTTTAAGCTTGGGGGGGGGGATTTCCTTCTTATGTTATCTTTATTTTGTTTCCTTTAAAAAAATCAAAATGTTAAAAAAAATCTTTTAAATATCTTAAAAATCCAAAAAAATATAATATCTTTAAAAATAAAAAAAAAAGAATATTTCAAAATAAAAAAAATTAAGTTATTTGTTTTTACTTTAATAGTTTAAACTAATTTTGGTATTTCAATAGTATTTCTTATTTTTGTTTTGTTTTTATATAAATTCCATATAATGACTTAGCTAATTATAATCTCTCTAATCGATCTTTTTAATTATATTTTATAGTTAAAATGTTGGTCATGCTTTATTCCTAATTCACGGTAGCATGTTAACGTGAAATATTTTTTCAAAAAAATCGCATTTTTATTAAGGTTTTCGTTCTTTATTTTCTTTACTTTCTTAAAAATCTTTCATCCACTCTTTTCCTATTTATTTTTGAATAATTGTTGTAATGTCAACTTATTATTAGCGTAGTAGATGTGAACGATCCAAGGTGCCTATTATTTATATTTTCAAGATAATTTCATTAGTCTTTTATTATTATATAGGATTTGCTATTTGAAATTTTTCAAAGCTAATGCTTTAGATAAATTTTTAAGAATGAAAATGATTTATGCTATTTTTGTTTTCTTCGAGCCTTCTTGCCAACCTAAAAATTTTTATCCCTAGTGACCCGCTTTTGAGCCTTTTTCCTATTTCAATTGATAGCTCCACTTATCATTTCATTTTCACCGAAGCTAAATTTTCCAACCTATATAATCACACTTACATTTTGAGTTTCATTAAAAATTTTCATGATTATGATTGGGTTGTTTTTGTGATATGTTTGGAAAACTTTTTGAAAAAGTTTGCTCAAAAGAAGTGTTTACTTTTGTTTTGCCAATTTCAAAATGAAAATAAAAATTATTTTTGGGCCTTTGTTTTGAAAAAAAGGAAAGAAAAGAAAATGGAAAAGGAAAATAAAGAAAATTATTTTATTTATGATGACATTTTTGAAACTCTTTATTTTTATTTAGTATGATTTTAAAGCCTCCTTATTTATGTTTGAATTCCACTCCTAATCATAATCCTAAACCAAATGTTTCGGTCCTAATAAGTTCTTTTGATCCATGCTTTTGAATTTTAATTATTAGCTAAGTAAATAAGAAAAGTAAATTAGTAAAGTTTTGGATTTAAATTTAAATTTTGGTTAATTGATTGATATAGTTATAATGTGTCTCTTGGATATAGTAACATCTCAATTCTTTTTTCATTTTATTGTTTTGCTTAAATTTATTTAAAGAATTTTGTTAAAATTTTTGATGATATATTTTCGTTAGTAAAGTTTATAAATTGTTAAGCCATATTTAAGTAACTATTTTGGATTTACGTTTCACCTTCACCCTACTTAGAATTTTGCATAGTACTTGTGTAAGCATAATTAAAAATTTTTGATAAGTCACTTTTTATGTTAGATAGTTTTTATATTTTTGCTTGGGGACAAGCAAAGTTTAAGCTTGGGGGAATTTGATAGTACATTTTGTAGTCTAAACTATTAGGGTATTTTCAGTGTTTTAGTACATAATTCATGTCTTGTAATCTTATATGTTGACCTCCTTTTGTAAATATTATTACCACTAATGTTTTCTTCTCTTTTTGCAGGTTTTCGTAGCTTTCGGCGAAAATGACCTGACACGCCCTACCTGGGCGTGTCACTGGGTGTATAACACGATCCCGAGGAAATTTGACGCCAGAAGCTATATCCCGAGAAAAACACCTAACACACCACCCTTATACGCCCTCCCTTGAAGTGTCTCTGTGTGTGTCACCCTCATCCTGAAGCCTGCTGTCGCCATTAAAAATTTTCCATTGCTTCACGCCAACCCGTACGTGACTCGCCCCCTACTCGGGCATGGCCCTGGGGTGTTTAATACCTTTTCCGACAACTGACGGATTTCCGACCAATGATTTTGAATTGATGTGCCTTACACGCCCCCACTATACGGGCGTGTCCTAGGGCATGCCCACTAACATACATAAGTAATAATCATTCCCGCCAGAATCTAAAGCTCGATATCAACCCCGTACCTTACATGCCCCCCTGACACGCCCTCCCTAGGCGTTACAGGGGGCGTGACCGACCTAGAGAAAAATTCTATAAATTCAGGTGCTCCCCCTTGTGTCCAAAAAGCTGTAGGTTGAGAGGGGAGGTGCTGCCCTTTTTATTTCTTGAAAATTTTTTAGTCTTCTTCCTCTCTCTCTTTCTCATTATAAGTTTTTCTTAATTCTAGTTTAGTGTACCCGTTTGTAATAGTTTTTGTAATTGTTTTAGTAGCTTAATGTTAATGCTAGCCGAAGTTTTCATTTCCATACAATTGTAATCTTTTATTTCAAAGTTGTAGTTCTCTTAAGCATTAACATAAAGTGCCCTTTTTCTTTGTTTTTTTAATGTTCTTCTTCCCATCTCTCTTCCTCCACTTCTCCATGATTAACTAATCCTCCTTGTACTCGATCTTGATGATCCGAGATTCTAGTTGATTAAGTTATGATGCTTTAAGTTTTCTTTTCCTTTTTAGTGTTTAGGCCCTCGATTTACTCTTGATTTTTCATGTTTGGAGTTATATCATCGATATATAATTTGTATGTTTGTTTTCAATCTTAGCTAGCCGAGAGGCTTGTAGTTTGAAGTGAACACTCAAGATTAAAGAGACTAGCACGCACCCCTCGAGAGAGGCAAACAATAAATATCCCGGATTGGAGTGAAATCCAATAGTGAGGTTCACAGCATAAAGCGATCTTTAGGCCTGCGATTTGGACAAGAGTTTGGTCGGATCTTCCTAAAATCAGGTGGGCACATCTTCGAGAGAAGCGTGTTCATGCTTTTGGAACCTCCACGGTCAAGGCCCTTTGACTTATTAATTTATTTTTTATTAGCACATTTTTGATCAATTTAGGTCAAGGTGATTCTCGATCGAGTGATTTTCTTTATCATCGTTTCAACCCTCATTGTAATCTTTTTTAGTAGATCTTTATTTAACTGCAAGTAGTAATCTTTTTAACAGAATATTTCTTTTCTTAATTGAAATTAGTTTTCTCTTAACAAACCTTAAAACACTCTTTCGATAAGATAATAGTCTTCATGTGAGTAAGATTAGTCAACTCTTCCCTGATTTTAATACGACACTTTTGTCCCCTAGCTATAATTCGATAGGTATACTTGCCTTGTTGGATTGCTAGTTCGGTTTTATTCTCTTAACGATTAGTAGACATCATTAGTCCAATTGCAAAAATGACTTTAGTGTTGGAGGTGATTGCCTTGGCGACTTGCCAAGGATGGAGGATGTGGCAGCTTGACATAAAGAATGCTTTTCTTTACGGTGAAATTAATAAATAAATCTTTGAGATTAAATCACCAAGGTACGTATTTGAAGATCATCCTGGACATTTCATCAAGATTAGGAAGGTCCTTTACAGTTTGAAGCAGGCACCTAGAGCAAGGCATTGTAAGATCCCCATATATCTCAAGTTTTGCAGGTATCTTGCTTTTGATTATGACTCGAGTTTATTCATCAAGAAAAAGGGGGAGCTTTATGTCTTGATGCTACTGTACGTTGACGATATAATCATAACGTGTAACTCTTAGGAGGTGGTTGCTTGGCTCAGGGAAGAGCTAGCTATTCGTTTTGAGATGAAGGATTTCGATGAGCTTCACCATTTCCTTGGGCTCGAGGTGCATTGGAGAATGTGTGGGATACTTAGTTCCCAAAGAGTCTATGAAGAATGTATCGTTCAGCAATTTGGCATGCAGGAGGGGAAGAGTTTCTCTACACTACTTGATGTTAGCTTAAAGCTCTTATGTGATAAGGGGATGGTTCTTTCAGATCCCTTGGTGTTTAGGGCTCTGGTTGGAAGCCTTATCTACTTAACAATTACGAGGCCATACATTTCTTATGTTGTAAGCGTAGTAAGTCGTTATATGGCGGTGCCTCGAAATCCTCATCTGGTGGCGGCGAAGAACAGTTTTAAGTATTTGAAGACTACTTCTGATATTGGGCTCCATTATGGGAGTGACTGTAACACCTCTATCTTAAAATATAACAAAAGGTCCGGTTAGGGCCCCACTCCATATTTCATGGACAGTCAGTAGAGTTAAAAGTTAATATCAAAAAGACCAATCAAATCCTTACTCAGAGCATTCTAGCAGAAGCTTCATGGATTAAATTGAACTCAAGTAACATGAATGTCCACTATATTAAACAATATTGGAATGTTTATAAAATACACCAAAAAGTGCTGCCTTAAGGCCTTTCAATTATTCTTCATAAGATTGTTTACAAACATCGGCTCGCAGGCCGACCATAAATGAAAACTTTAAAAAGCCTTCGCTTGACCTTCGAGGACCGGAATAGTATCAAAGGGCTACAACCCGTTATTTACCGCTTGGCTCTCCAGCACCTATACAGATATATTCCACCAGCAAGGTGGTAAACAAGGCAACGGTTAGCTTTAGGTGACCAATTTATAACGAACTTACCCCATTCCCGGGACAGTGAAATTCCTTCTTTGTTGGCATAAAATTCATATATAGATATATCACACAATGGTTGAATTTAAGCACCAGTAAATATATCACAAACGTTTCCATCAATTGCCAAACATTCCGTACACTTTGGAAATATTATCGGTGTATTGGAAATACCAAGCCCCACCATTGTTCAGAGGTCCGAGACTTGACGGTCAATAATGAGCATTTCAAGTCTTTATAGCTCATGGCCTAAGACTCTGAATATGCGAACGATGACAGCTAATTAATTTAGGAAATCAAACCTAGAGTGACAAAACTCTTTCCAACAATGATAGCCAATTACTTTAGGCAATCTTGACCGAAGTGGCATACGCGGTTATTGTTCAGCACTTTTCCCGTTATACATATCGCCAGGGCGACATCATCAGTAGCCGATTTTACCTCAGTCAATACCGCTCTCATATTTCTTTCCGGCCATCTGACACATTTCCCGCTATTACCGGGCAATATCTCACTCTCGCCACGTGATAGTCTAATCAATGATTTGTTAAATGCGTTGAATTCATCGAGTATGTCGATGGATATCACCAACGATAGTCACTATCACCTGGCGATAACTACCTTTAATTATGTTTTCCAATTTTTGGGGTATTACAAACCTCCCCTCCTTAAAAAAATTTCATCCCGAAATTTTATGCATTTAAAGGAAAATAGTACAAACTTTTACAACATCACTTTAAAAAAACAACTCGGGAAACTCATCTCGCTTGGTTTGCTCACGCTCCCATGATAATTCTTCACGACCACAATTGTCCGAACGAACTTTGACCATCCTGATCGCTTTGTTTCCTAGTTTTCTGATCTCTGTATCCTTGATACCAATGGGTCTAACCTTCGTCGTTAGCCCACTATCGACCAATACTTGATCATCCGCAATTACTTGCGTTGGCTCTTGCAAAGCCTTTCGCAACACTGAGATGTGAAACACATCATGCAAACAACTTAGCTCTCCCGAAAGAGCTAGACGATAAGCGATTTCAACACCTCGTTCAATCACTTCAAACGGAGTAAGGTACCTCGGACTCAGCTTCTTCAAGCGCCGAATCCTGGGCACACCTTTAAATAACTTTATCTTTATATATACCCAATCTACCACCGCAAAAATCCATATTTCTGTTCTTGGCATTGTATTACCTTTCTTGTCTATCTTGAACCATCAATAATCATTCTAGAACTGTGTGTATAGTCGAATTTGCATCTTCGCCCTCATTACGCTTATATAGCTTCGATTCGCCTGTTTCCGCCCAAGCAAACGAAGTATGGCACTTCCTACCGTATAATGATTTGAAGGGCGCAATATGAATGCTATCTTTATAGCTATTATTATAGGCAAACTCAATCATATAGAAATGGTCCTCCCATCTCTTCTCAAAATCCAAGGCACACATATGGAACATATCCTCCTTTTTCCTGTTGGTTCTCTCGGTCTTACCATCCTTTTGCGGATGAAAGGCAATACTAAACTTCAGTTTAGTACCAAAAAACTGGTGGATTAGCCTCCAATCATTCGAAGTAAATCACTCTTCTTTGTCACTGACGATGTTATGGGGCACACCGTTCAAATGTACTATGTTGTCAACATAAAACTTAGCCAATTTTTCAAATGAATCGTCTTTCTTATTCAGTATGAAGTGCGACACCTTTATCAACCGGTCAACGATCACCAACGCGACATCATTCCCGCTCTATGATCTCAACAATTCGTGCACGAAATCCATAGATATATCCTCGCACTTCCATAACGGAATTGGCAACTGTTGGTGTTACCATTGTGATCTGGAAGTGATCAAGCATGAAGTCGCACTGCCAATAAAGTACGAGCCTATCAGGGTCGCACATAAGAATTTTTGGGGAAATTAGGAGATTGGATTAGTATGGTTTTACTCTTATGATGAGTGGAAATGACTTAGCTCAGCTAGGCTTGGAAAGCGTCGAGTTCATTGAGAACACTAAACGCTTTCGTCGAGTCAACTGTTGACTCGTCGAATGATGGCATTGAGTGTGCTGATTTTACTCAACGATTCGTCGAGCTAAAGTGTTGATTCATCGAGTATTGCACTTGAGCATTGAGTGCATTGAGTTCACTCAAAGATTCATTGAGTCAAGGTGTTTATTCAACCAGTCTGGTTCTCAGGCGTTTAGTGCGTTGAGTTCACTCAATGCCTTCGTCGAGTCAAAGGTTGATTCGACGAATCTGGAATTTAGGCATTTAGTGTGTTAATTTCACTCAACGCCTTCATCGAGTCAAATATTGATACGACTGGTTTGGCGCTGAGAGCATTAAGAACGTTGAGTTCACTCAATGACATTCGTCGAATATCTTATGTATACTTGATGATTCGTCGAGTATGGTTTGTATACTCGACGATTCGTCGAATATGATATGTGCACTTGACGATTCGTTGAGACAAGGGTTGTCTGGTCGAAAACTCTGTATTCTAAGTCCTGGGTCTGTGAATAGAGATGAGATGTTCAATTTATTCCTTTGTGTATAAATAGAATATTTTAGGGTTTCTTTTCACACGGAACAGTAATTCTGAAAAGCATACGTGTCGCATTATGCAATATACTTTAACCTAAAGGCCTACAGAAGTTGTTCCGTCTCCGCCTACCCCGTCCCCGTTGCCAAGTCTAATTCCTACAGGTGTCGCCACTGACTCTTCTTTAATGGACCTAGCAGTCCGTTAATAAGCGAAGTTTCCTCTCCAAACCTAGCTCTTGTTCGACAAGTGTCTACGAGTTCTCCCGTTCATGTGGATTTCCTGTAGAGGTGCAAATGCTCTTCTGCACTATGAACTGTAGTAGCTTAGTGATCGGTAGATCTCTTGGAGCATAGAAGTTTAGTATAGACTCAATCCCGAAGAGGTAAATTTTATTTACTTCTCTTTACTTTTTGATTAATGTTCATCGCTAGATCAAAACTCTTTTGTATTTTCTTATTTTTTATTTCCATTGCGTACACAAGAGTTGTGCTATCTAGCAAAACCCAACAACAACAACTTTAAAAAACACCAGGTTTTTGACATTCAGCTTTTACCAAGGCACAAGTGTGGCACTTTGCCACATAAAGAGCTATGTCCTTCTTCAAACCTGACCACCAGAACATCTTATTCATGTCCTTATAAATTTTTGTGCTCCCTGGGTAGATTGAATATTTAGTAAAGTGTGCCTCATACATCAACACTTCCCATAGATAACCAATATTTGGGAAGCATAAACGACCATCCTTTCTTGAAAGACCATAATCCAAGGAGAATTGGGAATTTGACCCATCCATCGTACAACGCTTCATACTCTCATTGTGTTCCATCGCTTATCGAATCCTGTCTGTGAGGTCATATTGTACCTTCGTCCAATTCAAGCATGCATTTGCAGTGGAATTCATGTCAATACAAGAAATATCTAAGGCCTCCAACTCCTGGATCAGATGCTCATCATGCATCTATAGACAACCTTCCCGTATTGGAGTCCTACGACTCAAGGCATCTGCGACAACCTTTCCCTTCCTGGTTGTGTAATATATCTAGAAAGTGTAGTCCCCGAGGAACTCCAACCATCTCCATTATCGTATGTTCAGATCCTTTTGATCTATTAAAAACTTAAGTCTTTTATGTTCCATGAATATATCATCTTTCATTCCATACAAGTAGTGACGCCACATCTTAAGTGCAAAAATCATAGCCGCATCTCTAAGTCATGAACTGGATAGTTTTGCTCATGCACTTTCAACTGGCATGAGCCATAAGCTCGTGCACTTTCAACTGGATAGTTTTGCTCGGGCATATTTTGGAATTTTAGAAGAACGCAGCCTAAGAAACTCGCTGAAGCATCACTATATATCTCATAGCCTTCCATACCACATGGTGAACTTAAGATATATGTCATTGTCAAATGACTCTTTAACTCCTCAAAAGCATATGGGCACTAAGGCATGCAAACAAACTTTTGATCTTTCCTCGTTAGTGTACTTAGAGGTAAGTCTATCCACGAAAAGTTCTCAACAAAGCGCTTGTAGTAGCCAGCAAGTCCAAGGAAACTCCTAACTTCCGCTACCAAAGACAACACAAGCCATTCTCATATCGCAATCATCTTTGCCAGATCTATAGCAATACCCACTTCACTAACCACATGGCCAAGAAAAGCCACTAATGACCGCCAAAACTCATACTTTGAGAACTTGGCATAGATATTATATCATCTCAGGGTATGCAAAACCATCCTCAAGTTATTTGCATGTTCTTCTTCTGTCTGAGAGGTCACTAATATATCGTCAATAAAGACGATCACAAATTTATCTAAGTACTCTAGAAAAGGCCGATCATCAAGTCCCTGACTACCGATAACACATTTGTTATCCCAAATGACATTCTAGTGAACTTATAATGGCCATAGCGTTTACCGAAATCTGTCTTGGGAATTTCACATTCCCTAATCCTCAACTGGTAATAGCCAGACATTAAATCTAGCTTCTAATAGACAGTCGATCCCACTAGCTAATCAAACAAGTCATAAATCTGTGGAATCAGATACTTGATTTCTCTGTCAGCTTGTTCAATTTTCGATAATCATTGTATAGACACAAGCTCCCATCCTTCTTTTTCACAAAGAGGACCAGTGCACTCCAAGGCAACATACATGGATGTATATAGACTTGCTCTAGCAGTTCTTACAACTAAACTTTCATTTCTACCATCTCCTTAGGCGCTACTCGGTACGGTGAGTGTGCCATAGGTTTCGCACCTAGCACCAACTCAATAGAAAAATTAATCTCTCGCTGGGGTGGTAACCCAAGGAGATCTTTAGGAAACACATCTGCATAATCTTGTATAATAGTAAAATCACTCAAACTAGACTTCAGCTCAACATCCTCCAACAGCGTGAAGAACAACTCCACGTCCTTCTGAATAGCCTTGACTACCTTGAGAGCAGACAATAATATCTTGCTCGATCATCACATACCAGCAAACATAATCTCGTGTTTGGTGTTTTGTCCAAGTGTGACCTTCTTAGAGTTGCAATCTATATAATCATGCTGCTCCGAGAACTAGTCCATACAAAAGATTACAGTAAACTCTAATATCGGTAGAACGAATGCTTCCAATCCAAAATCCGGACTTCCTATCCGCAACACAACACAGCAAGACCTATCCGCAAGCATCAAACATATGTTAGGTAACAATACCTTCAATCTATCTGTAAACATAAGAGTAGGCACTCCAATTCAATATTAAGTCCTCAGATAGAAACGAATGAGATGCACCTGTATCTAATAGTGCTCTTGCCGGATAGTCTAGAATAAGAATGAAGCCTACTTTTATTTAGTTATACACAACAATTCACAAGGTATAAAGTATATAAAACATGGAATCTATATACTACTCGTACTTGTGACAATATTAGCATGTTTTATGGTATCCTATTGACCAAGATTGTAAACCCTTGGTTGAGATGTAGCATATTGAGATTCAGTGAACTCCACTGCCTTTCACTTCTCATCATAAGATGTTACTACCTTCTTCTCTGTTCTTGGAAGGCCACTAGTACAGTTACAGGCTATATGACTCGCCTTGCCACATGTGTAAAATATTGGAGGACCTCATTCTGTTTTCATTTTAGGCTTGCTTGAGGAAACTGGTCTCGAAGACCTAGACTTTGTTCTCCACTTCTTTTGGTGCTCGGATTTTGCAGGACATGGCATTTTGAACTCTGGCTTTATCACAGCCAAGTACCTCTTTCCCTTCACCCTTGAACATAGGAGTACTAAAACACATAAAATGCTTCAGCTGCCTTTCAATAGCTCGCCTTTCAATCAAACCCTCAATAGGCCCTTGCCTAACTATTATAGGCTCAGCCACACCAACTTAGTCCGGGACCACAATAGGATGAACCTGCCCAGTCGGCTATGCATTTATCATAGCAAACACTGCCTATGTAACTCATCGAATTATTTCTGCATAAGGGGGAGGTGTGGGCACATCACCTGTTGATGCACTTTCCACAGAACATTGTTGTCAGACTGCCCCACACCACTTTGAGTTACCTAAATGTGTAAAATACACAATTTAGTGACAATATACAAGGCACACCATGACTAATAAGAAGAACAAGTTCTTTAAATATGTGTATTTTCACTTATAAGTGGACATTCTTGAGTTCATTTTGTTATAACGGTAAGCACATACACGTGCTCGCCACCACGATAATGTATTTGGCCACGAATTTGCAGAAGGAAGACCGAGAAAAGTAGCTGATACTAAATTGTAATACTTCCGTCCGTCGTGTAAAATATAATAGTAGGTCTGGTCGGGGCCCAATGCTATTTGAAGGATAGTCAGCAGAGTTACAGGTTAATATCAAAAAGGCCAAACGAATCCTAACTCAGAGAATTCTAGCGGAAGCTTCATTGGTTAAATTGAACTCAAGTTACACGAATGTCCAATATATTAAACCACATAGGAATGTTTTCAAAATACACCAAAAAGTGATGCCTTAAGGCCTTAAAATTGTTCTTTAAAAATGTGGTTTACAAACATCGGCTCGCAGGCTGGCCACACATGAAAACAATAAAAAGCCTTTTCTTTGCCTTTGAGGGCCGGCAAAACATAAAAGGGATGCCAACCGCTATTTCCTGCTTGGCTCTCTAGAGTCTACTAATCGTGAAGAGAATAAAACCGAACTAGCAATCAAACTAGGCAAGTATACCTATCGAATTATAGCTTGGAGACACAAGTGTCGTATTAAAATCCGGGAACCGTTGAGTAATCTTACTCACATGAAGACTATTATCTTACCGAAGAAGCTTTTAGGGTTGTTAACTAAATTAAAAGAAGAGACTACTTGCATAAAGAAAAACACTTGCACTTTATCAGAGAGACCACGACTAGCGATTAAAATGAGGGGTTTAACATTGATAAAGAAAAGCACTCGATCAAGAATCACCTCGGCCTAAGTTGATCAAAAATGCGATAATAAACTCTAAATTAATAGGGTAAAGGACCTTCATCGTGGCGGTTCCTAAAGAATGAACACCCTTCTCTCAAAGACGTGCCCAACTGAGTTTTGGAAGGTCCGACCGAACTCTCATCCAAATCAGAGACATAAAGCTTGCTTTAAGCGGTGAACCCCACTATTGTATTTTAATCCAATCCGGGAGATTTAACGTCTGCCTCTCTCGAGGGGTGCGTGTAACTCTCTTTACTTTTTTGTGATCACTTCAAACTACGATCCTATCGGTTAGCTAAGAGTGAAAACAAATATAGAAATTATATATCGATGATATAACTCCAAACATGATTTTTCAAGAGTAAATTGAAGGCCTAAACCCTAAAAAGAAAAAAGTAAACTTAAAGCATCATTACTTAATCAACTCGAACCTAGGATCATCAAGATCGAGTATAAGGAGGATTAATTAATCATGGAGAAGTGGAGGAACAAAGATGTGTAGAAGAACATATGAAAACAAAGTAAAAAAACACACTTTATATTAATGCTAAAAGAGAGCTACAACTTGAAATAAAGGATTACACGTACAAGGAAATTTAAAACCTAAGCTAGCAATAACACTAAGCTACTAAAGAAGTTACAAAAACTATAACAAAAGGAGTACACTAAGCTAGGATTAAGAAAAGACTTGAAATGTGAAAGAGAGAGAGAGGAAGAGTATAAAAAACTCCAAGAAACAAAAGGGCAGCACCTCCCCTCTCAACCCAAAACTACTTGCTGGACACAAGGGGGAGGCCTAAATTTATAGACTTTTTTGGGTCGGTCATGCCCCATATCACACTCAGGAAGGGCGTGTCAGGGGATCGTGTCAGTTACGGGGTTGAACTCGAGCTATGGATTTTGGCGGGAATGATGATTGCTTATGTACATTAGCATACATGCCCTTGGACACGCCCGTGTAGGGGGGCGTGTAAGGGATGTCACGTCAAAATAATTGGTCAGAAATCTGTAAGTCATCGAAAAATGTGTTACACACCCCAGGGCACGTCCATGTAGGGGGCGTGTCATGTACAGATTAACGTGCAGTAATGAAAAATATTTAATGGTTACATCAGGCTTCGGTATGAGGATGACACGCCCAGAGACACGCCTAGGAAGGGCGTATAATTGGGACAGGTCAGGCATTTTTCTCGAGATCTGGGTTCTAGAATCAAACTTCCTCGGGATCGGGTTATACGTCCTATGACACGATCTGGGAGGGCGTGTCAGGGGGGCGTGTTAGGTCATTTTTGGCCGAAAGATGTGAAAACCTGCAAAAGGAGAAGAAAACATTTGTGGCAATAATATATATAAAAGGAGGTCAACATATAAGATTACAAAACAAGATTTGTGCATTAAAAACCTAAAAATACCTTAATAGTTTAGACTACAAAACGTACAATCAAATTCCTCCTACTTAAGCTTTGATTATTCCCAAGCAAAGATATAAAAACTAGCTAACATAAAAAGTGACTAATCAAAAAGTTCTAATTATGCTTAAACAGGTACTATGCAAAATTATAAGTAGAGAGAAGGTGAAACGTAAACCCAAAACAGTTACTTAAATATGGTTTAACAATTTATAAACTTTACTAAAGAAAATAAATCATCCAAAATTTTAACAAAATTTTTTAAATAAATTTAAGTAAATCAATGAAATGAAAAAGCGCATTGAGTTGTTACTAGATCCAAGAGATACATTATAACTATATCAATCAAATAACAATAATCTAAATTAAAATCAAAAACTTTACTAATTTACTTTTCTTCTTTACCTAGCTAATAAATGAAATTCAAAAACATGAATAAAAAGGGCTTATTAGGACCAAAACGTTTGGTTTAGGATTATGATTAGGAGTTGAATTCAAAGATAAACAAGGAGGCTTTAAAATCACACTAAACCAAAATAAAGAGTTTCAAAAATTTCATCATAAATAAAATATTTTTCTTTCTTTTTCTTTTCCATTTTCTTTTCTTTCCCTTTTTTTTTCTTTACAAAGGCCATAAATAATTTTTCTTTTCATTTTAAAATTGGACAAACAAAATTAAACATTTCTTTTGAGAATACTTTTTCCAAAAGTTCTCCAAATATATCACAAAAACAACCTTTTCATAATCATGAAATTTTTTAATGAATCTCAAAAGGTTAGCGTGATTAGATAGGTTGGAACATTTTAGCTTTGGTGAAAATGAAATGACAAGTGAATCTATCAATTGAAATCTAAAAAAGGCTCAAAAGTGGCTAACTAGGGTAAAATTTTTTAGGTTTGCAAGAAGGCTCAAATGAAAACAAAAATGACCTAAATAATTTTCATTTTTAAAAATTTATCTAAAGCATTAGCTTTGAAAAATTTCAAAAAGCAAATCCAAGATAATAAATGAAGACTAATCAATTTATCTTGAAAATAGAAATAATAAGCGACTTGGATCATTCACATCTACTACGCTAATCAAATGTTGATATTACAAAAATTATTGAAAAAAAAGGAAAATAGTTGATGAAAGATTTTTAAGAAAGTAAAGAAAAATAAAGAACGAAAAAAATAATAAAATTGCGAGTTTTAGAAAAAATGTTTCATATTAACGTGCTACCATGAATTAGGAACACAACATGACCAACATTTACTTGTGAAACATAATTAAAAAGAATAATTAGAAATATTATAATTACCTAAGTCATTATATGGAATTTTGAGAAAAAAAACAAGGGGTAATGTTGAAATACCAAAATTAGTTTAACCTATTAAAGTAAAAATAAATAACATAAATATTTTTTTATTTTGAAATATTATCTTTTTTTTTATTTTTAAAGATATTATCTTTTTTTGGATTTTTTAAAGGTATTACCTTTTTTTTTATTTTGAAGATATATATAAAAAAAAAATTTGATTTTGATTTTTTAAAGAAAACAAAATAAAGATAAGAGAAGGAGGAAATCCTCCCCCAAGCTTAAAATTGACATTGTCCTGAATGGAGAAAGGAGGAGAAGGAGAGAGAGAAATAAAAATAGAAATGAAAGTATATAATTGAAAAATAGGTACTTCCCCGGATTTATGAATCGCGAAAGTTGAGTGATGTCGCTCCCCATGCTTGCACTTAGAACTTATTGAAATATCATCATTGGACTTCTTGATGGATTCAACAGCATTGGAGCAGGCGATCGCAGAAGCTTCAGCTTATCGGAGCCGTCCGGGGCAAAAAGTGTTAAATAAAGAAAACATAAAATTTACTTGGGTTGCCTCCCAAGAGCGCCCTTTGTTTAGAACGTCGTTTGAGCTCGATGCAATAAAATAATATTGTCCAAAATAATATTTAAAGTTTTAACAAAAAAAGGTCTTAAGCTTGATTAAGTTTGTTCAGAAGAAACTTAACATTATTTGAACTGACATCATCATCAACAGAAAAATGGAGTTTCAGACGCTGCCAATTCACTTTGAAATAACCCTTATCAGAATGTGAAATCAATATCTTGCCCTACAGAAAAACTTCTTTAATAGTAAATGGCTTAGACTATCGTGATTTTAACTTTCCAAAAATAAACGTAAATGTGAATTATATAAAAGAACTTGTTTGCCCGGCTTAAAGATTTTTGGGTGCCTTAAGTGTTTATCGTGAAAACGTTTCGTCCGCTCTATATAAAATTTGTTATTGTCGAATGCGTAAGTGCAACACTCGTGGAGTTTGTTAAGTTGAAATTTCTAAGGTTGTCGACAGTGTGTGGATCGAAATTTAAAAACCATAAGGCCAAAAAAGCACGGTGTTCTAATTTTACGGGTAAATGGAATGATTTTTAATAGACAAACCGATATGGCTTTCATCCGATGGCAATTATTTAAACTGTTCGTTATGCCCATAGAGCATCGTGTAATTTTGTTAACCAGTATTTTTTAGAGGTGGAAATAGACTTTTCTAAAAAAAAATTTATGTCTCTATTAACTGCTTCGACTTGTACATTAGTTTGGGGGTGGTATGCAGTTGAAAGCATATGAGTAACGTCGTATTTTATAAGAGTTTTAGAAAACTGTATTACAAAAATGTGAACCCCTATCGCTAACAATGGCTCGTGGCATACCGAATTGAGAAAATAATTTTTTTCAAAAATGTAATTACAACTCGGAAAATTTTAGTAGGAAGAGCTTGGGCTTCATCCCATCCTAAAACATAATATGCAGCAACTAAAATAAACTTGTTCCCGAAACTAGAAGGAAGATGGTCAACAAAATCAATTCCATAGAGGTGGAAAACTTTGGACTCAAGGAAGTAATTTTGTGGCATTTCATTTTAATTGGAATTATTTCCGGACCGTTGGCAACTATTACACCTACTCACAAAAACATGCGCGTCTTTAAACATGCTAGGCCAGTAAAAATCCGCGCAAAGCACTTTGTGAGCGGTGCGAGCAGCTTGATAGTGACCACCAGTCGGTCCTTTATGCAAATGTTTTAAAATATCTAATCCTTATTCAAAAGAGACACATCTCCTTATAACTTAGTCCGCACAGACTCGGAAAAGATGTGGGTCCTCCCAAAAATAATTCATCAACTCATAAAAAAATTTCTTCTTTTGCTGAGAGGAGAACTCTTTCGGGAGTACATGAGCCACTAAATAGTTGGCTATGTGTGCAAACCAAGGAGAAGGGAATGTGTTAATTAAAAGCAGCTTCTCATCGGGAAAAAATCATTAAAAGATTTTTCATCTAATTTTTCTATATACGGATTATCTAATTGTGATAGATGGTCGACAGCTAAATTCTCTACTCCTCGCTTATCAAGGATTTCTAAGTCAAATAATTTGAGGAGTAAGACCCAGTGAATCAGGCGCGGCTTGACATCCGTCTTAGCAAGAAGATACTTAAGGGTCGAGTGGTCCGTAAAAACGATAATTTTGGAAAGCATAATATATGAAAGAAATTTATCAAAAGCGAAAACAACAGCTAGGTTCTCCTTCTCGGCCGTGGTGTAATTATCTTGTGTAGATGTGAGTGTTTTAATTGCATAATATATGAGGTGGAAGATTTAAGATATTCGATGTCCTATTACGGCTCCCACCGAGAAACTTCTCGCATCGAACATAATCTAAAAGGGAAGGTCCCACACAAGAGCTTTCATAATAGGGGCATTAATTAACTTTTCTTTTATTAATTCAAAGGCAGATTGGCAAGGTTCGTAAAAAAATAAATGGGGCATCTTTTTCTAGAAGATGAGTAAAGGGTTATGTGATTTTGGGGAAGTCTTTAATGAAACGGTGGTTGAAGCCAGCGTGTCATAGGAAACTTCTTATAACATTGACATTCGTATGCGGCGGCAGCTTTTCAGTTACTTTTATCTTAGCGATATCTACTTCAATTCCTCGGGCAGAAATCTTTTGAACAAAAACAAACCCCTCCCTTGCCATAAAATGACATTTTTCCCAATTTACGGCGAGGTTAGTTTCTTCGCATCTTTCTAAGAATTTTTCTAAGTTTTCTAAACAACTATCAAAAGCATTCCCGAACACGGAGAAATCATCCATAAACACCTCCATTATGCTTTCTACGTGTTTGTCAAAGATAATGAGCATACATCGCTGGAATGTAGCTGGCGTATTGCACAACACAAACGGCATTCTTCGGTAAGCGAAGGTTCCGAAGGGACAAGTAAACGTAGTTTTCTTCTGTTCCTCGGGAGATATGGGGATTTGAAAGTACCCCAAGAGGCCATCGAGTAAACAGAAAAAGCTATGGTCGGATAATCGCTTTAAGATTTGATCGATGAACGACAACGGGAAGTGGTCCTTGTGGGTGGTGTCATTTAACTTATGATTGTCAATACACATTCTCCACCCCGTCACCATCTATGTCGGGATTAAATCATTATTTTCATTACTAATTACAGTTATCCCTCCCTTTTTTGGCACTACCTAACTGGGTTAACCCACTTACTATCAGATATAGGATAGATTATTCCTGTGTCTAACAGTTTCATAACCTCGCCTCTTACATCTTCTTTCATATTTGGATTTATATGACACTGAGGTTGGATTTAATTATGCGAATTATCTTTCATGAGGATTTTTTGGGTGAAGAAAGATAGGCTTATGCCTTTGATATCAGATGTCTGTCAGGCAATAGCTCGATAATGTTTACGTAACACTAGTAGGAGCTTATCATTTTGCACTTCAGTCAGGCAGGCCAAAACTATTACTGGTAGCTTGGAGTCCTTTTCTAAGAAGGCATACATTTGATGTGCGGGTAGTTCCTTTAATTCTAGGGTAGGGGGTTCTTCATACGATGTTTTGGAAATACTTTTTTTATAAAAAACAATGTCTTCGCGGACTTTTTCTTTATACAGAAAATTGAAAGGGGTGGAGCTAGTGGCCATCGAGGTTTCTTGTAGAGATTCAATTAGAAGAGTAGAGGAAGAACAAAAATCAGAAAATTTAGTTTCACTTTCAGAAAGGGGGTAGGAAGATTCTTCACCTAAGGCATCTATGAAAAAACTGGAGTCGTCATTCTCTAGTGTATTCTTCATTAAGGGGGTTATAGAGAAGTTCACTTCATTATCGCTTACTCGTAGGAAGAGATTATTATTTCTTACGTCAATGATATCTCGGGAGGTGGCAAGGTCGGGTCGGCCAAGGATCAACAGAACCTCAATGTCTTTTTCGATGTCCAATATTATGAAATCCACCGGAAAAATCAATTTGTCGACTTTAACTAAGACATCCTCCACGATTCCTAACAGGTATTTGACGGATCTATAAGCGAGATGGATACTCATGTGTGTGGGGTTGAGGCTACCAATTCCTAACTTCTTGAATAACGAGAGGGGCATCAGGTTGTTACTTGCACCAAAATCACCAATGCATGCTTGACAAAGAGATCACTAAAGACACACAGAATAGAAAAACTACCCAGATTACTGATCTTCTTTAGCAAACCGTTTGTCAAGACAACGGAGCAGTTGGCGTTTAATGTGATGTGCGATAAGTTCTCTAACTTCTTCTTATTAGTATGGAGGTCCTTTAGGTACTTAGCGTACTTCAGCATCTGGGTAATCGCTTCATGGTATACTGATCATAGAGATGTTGTTTGTTAAGGTTGGAAAGGTATGGTGGAGTTGAATCATTTTTAAAAATGGGTGGTGGAGCGAGATCTTTTTCTAAAGCAGAGAGCAGAGTGATAACTTCTTTTTCAACAGATGGTGGAATATTCAAAATGAGTGCGGGGCTTGCCTCGGGCTCTTTGCAAACCATACCAGAAACTTGCTTTCCACTACGCAGAGTTATAGCTTTTGCTTGCTCTCTAAGGTTGGGGTAAGTATTGGCAGGAAGAGACCCGGTGGGTCGCTCAGATATAATGTTTGCTAGTTGTCCTACTTGATTCTCTAGACTTTAAATGGTTTAGGTTAGGCTTCTAATAGTTGGGTCATTAACATTCATATCTTTTGAAAACATTTCCTCCAAGCTTGGAGGTTTTTGAAAATTTGGAGGTGTTGGTGCATAAAAATCATTTTGTGGTGGCGGGCGCATTACGTTCGAGGGATTACTCCATGAAAACTTTGGTAGTTTTCGTAAAGAGAGATTATAACTATTCGGAAAAGCGAAACCCGGAGAAGGAAAATTAGTAGTAGAAAATTTATGAAAAGCTTTTCTAGGCATATTATTAACATAATCAATTTTTTGTGGAGTAGGAGTTGCAGATTCCCATACCTGAGGGGCGGAGGCAGCAATCATCTCTGTTTTCTTTTTACTTAATACTTCCACTTGCAGAGCTAGCTGGGAGACGTTTTCTACTTCAAAGATACCTGTAGGTTTCTTCGGGTAGGACCTAGGAATATTCCACTAATATGTGTTCATTGTCATGTAACATCCCTACCCATTACATGGGATATAGTAGAAGTTCTAGCCGGGGCACCACACCATATTCCACGAACAGGCGGAGAGGTTACTTTATAATATCAAAACTACAAACGATTCCTATCACAGAGAATTCTAGCGGAAGACTCAAGGTTGAAAACTTTGAACTCAAATAAAACAAAAGAAATGTCCACCACTAACAATTAGGAATAAAACAACCAATACACAAGGTACATGGACCTATGGCCTTACAAGTTTCTCTTAACAGGAGTGTAGTTTACAAACATCGGCACGCAGGCCGACCACACATGAACAAGAGTAAAGCAATGTAAAGCCTTCAAGGGAAGCAGCGCAACCAGGGCTTCAGCCCGCTATTTCCCGCTTGGTCCAGCTCCACCTGCAAGAAATAATCCACCAAGCGGCGGTAAACAGGGCAACGGTTAGCATTAAGATAACCAATTATAACGACCCTGCCCCTGGCACGGGGCATCAGATTTCCTGCCCTGCAAAGCATTTTATTAACCAGCACATATATACTATAATCCACCACAGTTGTGCACAACCGCACTAGACAATACATAACATAAACGTCGGCACGACAGCACGACGCTCCGTTCACTCAACGCACCTTATTGGTGTATCGGAAAATCCAGGGTCACACCACCGTTTCAAGTTCTCTCTCCCTTATGGTCCAGAATGAGCATTCCAAGTCATTATAGCGCGCAGGCCTAAGACTCTCGCTATGAGATCCTAAAAGGGACTTAAGCACACAAGGTTAGACAACCATAATGCGGGTACAGATCCGCCATGCCCATTGCTCATCATCGTCAGTCGTCACACCAGACCGACGCGGGTACACCTTCTCCTTGCCCGTTTGCCACCAAGGCTTTTAGTTGTAGCACAAAGGCCCAACAACACACAACGTGGTACTCATGACCACACGAGTTGAACACTAAGTATCAACTCACATATTTTCCTGGACTTCCTCCAGTACTTCTTGCTGCACCAAGCCACAGGTATTCATCAAGGGACTCCATACAAACAATCAATGAACATCAGGTCTTCTCCGATTTGCAAACAAAGCATCACCAATCTGTACTACTCACTTCCGGATGGGCTTCACACAGAATGCCTAACCGTACTACTCATTTCCGATTCTAATGGAACAAAGCAAGGGATGAACCACCGATCCCACGGGAATCACTTCGCGTTCCACCTTTTTGGTGGAGGATTCCTATGCAAATGCCAGAAAGAAGGACTTCACATGTTCGAGTGGAAAATCACTACCCTTGCAGCACGTTTTGTTGCCATGGAGAAAAGTACACGGTTGGAAAGGACTGCAACGCTCTTGCCTCCGCGAATCTGAATTCGGCATGCGATTTGGACCACCATAGCACTACCGGCGGCTGGATTCCTCTTCTCCTACCTCCTCTTGCTCTCCCCTCTCTCTTCTCCTTAGAAAGAGAAAGACAAAGATGAAATGAGGAATAACTTCCCAATTCCATTCCATAAACCATCAGGAGGAAAGCCAGGGTCGTTGGATCGTATTTAATAAAAACGAACGACCCAGATTAACTCTGAAAATCATTTCAAATGGCCGAACACGGCTTTTCACACGGCCGTGTACCTGGCCATGTTCACTGCTTGCACACGAAATCGTCGATCCAGAGCAGGACACTTGTTAAGACACGCCCGTGTCCAAGGTGACACGCCCGTATCGCCCAAACTTGCACGCCTATGTCAGTGGGCGTGTTACATAACCGCCCTACGGAACCGACATGACCCTTAGTGGACACGTGTCCTGACACTCCCGTGTCAGGATTGACATGGCCGTGTTGACCACGACATACCCAAGTCCCGAGCCATGTAAACGCCTCTCGACACAACAAAGTTTCTAGAGAAGGATACGATATGTTGACACGCACATGTCAACTTTGACACGCCCGTGTTGGCACCCCTTACACGCCTGTGATCTCTAGCCGAGAAATTCCCAGGGCTCCAGAACCCATAAAACACTTCCCATACCTATAAAGTTTTTGGGGCATTACAATTCTCACCCTCTTATAAGAATTTAGTCCTGAAATTCACTAAGCAAAAAACAAAATTATATACTATGAAAATATATACTATGGTTCAAACAATTGATTACAACAATACTAAAAATTTCTAGGGAAATTCAGTACGCATGGCTTGTTCCTACTCCCATGATAACTCCTTTCGGCCACAATTGTCCCATCGGACCTTGACCATCGCGAAAGCTTTATTTCGTAGTTGTTTAACTGCCATATCTTCGATCCGAATAAGCCTAACCTTCATCGTTAGACCACTATCGACAGATACTCGATCCGCATCAACCAACTGAGATGGCTCTTTCACGGCTTTCCTTAATACCGAGACATAAAATACGTCATGTAAACCACTCAGTTTTGTTGAAAGAATTAACTGATAGGCAACCTCACCAACACGTTCTACCACTTCAAATGGTACCAAATACCTCGGCTCAGATTTTTCAGATGCCATATCCTAGACATGCCCTTGAAGGGTTTAATCTTCAGGTATACCCAATTGCCCACCGCAAACTCCATGTTTCGGTGCTTGGCATTGTAGTACTTTTCTTGCCTGTCTTGAGCCACCAACATTCTTTCTCGAATCAACCGAATAGTTGAGTTAGCATCATCTATTTCTTTTCGCTGGTACAACTTCGATTCTCCAGTCACCGCCCAAGCCAAAGGGGTACGACACTTCCTACCGTATATGGCCTTAAAGGGCGCCATCTTAATACTAGCTTGATAGCTATTATTGTAGGCAAACTCGATCATATATAGATGATCTTCCCAACTCTTTTTGAAATCTAGTGCACACATTCGTAGCATATCCTCCAATGTCCTATTGGTCCTTTCGGTCTGACCATCCGTCTAAGGAAGAAATACCATACTGAAATGAAATTTCGTACCCAATAGTTGGTGAATTTGCCTCTAATCTCCCGAAGTGAAATGCCCATCACGATCACTAACGATGCTACGAGGCACACCATGCAAACGTACAATGCTATCCACATACAACTTTGCCAACTTTTCAACTGAGTCGTCCTTCCGATTTGGGATGAAGTGTGACACCTTATTTAACTTGTCCACAATCACCCAAACTGCATCATTACCGCGTTGCGACCTCGACAGGCCATGCATGAAATCAATCGAGATGTCATAAAATATCCATATAGGAATAAGAAACGACTTCAGAAGACCACCTGGCCTTTGGAATTCATCCTTTACAAAGGCACATGTCTTGCATTTCGCAACATAATGTGCTATATCCTTCTTCATTCCAGGCCACCAGAACATTTTCTTCATATCCTTATACATCTTCGTGCTCCCAGGGTGAATTGAATATTTTGTGAAGTGGGCTTCATACATCAAGTCTTCACGAATTTTACCCCTACTTGGGACGCATAAACGTTCGTTTCTCCGCAAAAGGCCGTCCTCAAAAGAAAATTGAGAATATGAACTCTCCGCTGCATACCATTGTAGACTTTCATCAAGTTCTATTGCCTTCCGAACTCTATCTGTAACGTCACACTGTACCTCTGTCCAGTTCAAACACGCCTTTGTAGTGGAATCCTTGGCAACACAAGAAATGTCTAAGACTTCCAGTTCTCGAATTAGGCTTTCATCATGCCTTAGCAAAAAATTAGCCCTTGCCGGAGTCCTGCGACTCAAGGCATCCACGATGACATTCCCCTTACCGGGAGTGTAGTGAATCTGAAAGGTGTAGTCTCCAAGAAAATCCATCCACCTTCTCAGTTGCAAGTTGAGATCCTTCTGATCCAAAAGATACTTCAGGCCCTTATGGTCTGTGAATATATCCACTTTCACGCCATATAGATAATGATGCCACAGTTTAAGGGCGAATATTACCGCAGCCAACTCCAAATCATGGATGGGGTAATTCCGTTCATGCACCTTAAACTGGTGTGAGATATAAGCTATCACCTTCCCAAACTATAGAAGAACGCAGCCTAAGCCGCTCCTTGATGCATCACTATACACTTCAAAGCCATCCAAACCACAAGGCGATGTCAAGATTGGCACCGTGGTTAACCGACTCTTTAGCTCCTCGTAAGCTCGTGCACATTCGGGCATCCAAACGAACTTTTGATCCTTCCTCGTAAGTGTGGTGAGAGGTAAGGCTATCCGCGAGAAATTCTCTACGAAGCGTCTGAAGTAGCCGCCCAGTCCAAGAAAACTCCTGACCTCCGCCACAGTAGTAAGAACAGGCCACTCCAATATAGCAGCAATCTTAGCCGGATCCACCGCAATGCCCTCTCCACTAACCATGTGGCAAAGGAAAGCCACTGACAACAGCCAAAATTCACACTTAGAGAACTTGGCGTAGAGCTTGTTGTTCCTCAGGGTGTGCAGCACTAACTGCAAATGATTTGCATGATCTTCTTTAGTTTGGGAGTATACGAGGATATCGTTGATAAAGATGATTAAAAAGAGATCAAAGTATTCCCTAAACACCTGATGCAGTAAATCCCTGAATACCAATGGAGCATTGGACAGCCCAAACGGCATTACCGGGAACTTATAGTGACCATAACATGTTCTGAACGCTGTTTTGGGTATGTCACTTTCACGAACTCTCAACTGATAATAACCTGACTTCAAATCCAACTTGGAGTATATAGTCGAGCCAACTAATTTGTCAAACAAGTCGTCAATCCGTGGAATCAGATATTTGTTCGTTATCATTAGCTTGTTTAGTTCTCTGTAGTCAATACATAGACGCAAGCTTCCGTCCTTCTTCTTTATAAAGAGATATGGCCCGCACCAAGGTGATTGACTTTGACGTATGTAGCCTTGCTCTAGTAGTTCCTTTAACTGAACCTTCAACACCGCCATTTCCTTTAGCGCTACTCGATATGGCGAGCGGGCCACAGGTTTCCCACCTAGTACCAACTCGATAGAGAAGTCAATTTCCCTTTTGGGTGGTAACCCTGGAAGACTTTTCAAAAACACATCACCAAACTCTGACATACTCGACACCTCACTAATACAATCCTTAGGCTCCACAGCCTCTATAAGTGTGAAGAATAATTTCGCACCCTTCCAAACTGCCTTAACGACTTGGAGGGCCGATAACAGTATCCTACTCGTCCCTCGCATGCAATCGAACTTAGTCTCTTGTTCGGTATCTTGACCCAGTGTAACCTCTTTGGAAGTGGAATTTTTACTGGCATGCTCCTCTGAAATCCAGTCCATACCAAAGATAATATCAAACTCAGATATCGGTAGCACTGATGTCTTTATCAAGAAATCGCGACTTCCTATCTTTACTTCCAAACTACACGACTTATCCGCGCACAACACACATCCATTAGGTAGGAGCACCTTAATACTTTATGTCATGGTTCGTATAGGTACCCCGATCCGTAAGACAATGTCCTTAGACAGAAACGAATGCGAGGCACCTGTATCGAGCAGGGCTCTTGCCGGATGGTCTCGTATAATGACAAAACCTATATTACCAAAATTAAAACAAGCACAGCACAAGGCACAAAGTAAAACTACAAACTACCCGTACCTGTGACGACATCAGCCTATTTGATAGCCTTGTTGCCCGAGATTGAGACCCAGGGCAGCACCTGCGAAGTAGAAGACTCTATCACTGTCTTCCCTTTCTTCGTATATGACGCTCCCGCCTTATTTTTGCCCTTTGGAGGGCCAGAGAGACAGTCACGAGCAATGTGCCCCAGCTTTCCACACGTGTAATAAGCTCGAGAACCATACCCAAAAGATACCTCTATCACAACATCTGAAGGGGCTTGTCCAGCATATTTGGACCTATTTCCCCATCTCTTACGGAACATAGACTTCTCCGGACGCGGTTTCATGAACTCTGGCTTTCTCACTGCCAAGTTCCTCTTTCCATGTGTCCTCTTCAATTACTTCTCCAAAGACCTAGTCATAAGGCGAATGCTTGAAATCCATTGCTCATAGAACTCGAGAGCAAAAACCTTAGATCATCCCGCAGTCCTTCATAGAATCTACTGTCTTACCCTCCTCTTCGGCAAAGATAGATCCTGCATAACGTCCCAGACGTGTTAACTCAGTGACATAGTCATCCACGCTCTTTTCTCTTTGCCTCATACATTGAAACTCAAATGCCATACCAATCCTTTGCGGCGTCAGTAAATTCTTTGCCAAGAACAACAAAGAAAACTCCACCATCGAGACCTTAGTTAACTGCCTCCCTGCCAAGTGATGCAGTTTGACCTCATCCCACCAAAGTTGAGCCTCTCCCTCCAGCAGGATGGTGGCTAAAATTACCTTCTGCTCCTCCTCAACCCTGATTGCAGTCAAGATCCTTCTTATCCTTGAGAGCCAATCCTCCGTCGAGGCCAGCAAACCTGTAACACCCCTATCCATCGCATGGTATAAAGCAGTAGGTCCGGCCGGGGCCTGATGCCATATACTACAAACAAACTGAAGGGTAACAGAATGAAACCATTCTCCCAATCACAAACGTCCTACACAGAGCAACTAGCGGAAGATTTTAAGTAGTTGAAAGAACCCAAATAACACATATTATGAATTACGAATGTCCACTAACCATAATAAGAATGAAATACCAAAATTCACAAAAGCACATGGCCTTATGGCCTTACAAATGTTCACTTAACAACATAGTGTTTTACACACATCGGCTCGCAGGCCGGCCACACATGATAGAAGTAAAATAATTGTTTGCTTTGGCCTTCGAGGGCCAGCACAGTAGCTTGGGCTTCAGCCCGCTATTTGGTACTTAGTTCTACAGCACTTGCAAGCAACATTCCACCGTACGGTTGCAAACAAAGCAACGGTAAGCTAAAGCTAACCAAATTATAACGACCTCGCCCCTTATTCGGGACGGCGGTGCTCCTTCCATGCATTTCATTAGTACATCCAAAAATCCTAGTGAAAGTACAACCTAGCACAATTCACCACAAGTGGAGGCTCGCACGGCCGCCCACCCCGTGCACTCAGGGCACATTGATATTATACCAGACTTCCGGGATACCACCTCTGTTCATAGGTCCTTTACTTGACGGTTACTTTGAGCATTTCAGTCTTTATGGCCCCTGGCCCGAGACTCTCATTATGCAACTGACGAGAGCCAATTTCCACTACTCTCATGTCATAGTTTACATAACGCAGGTACTGCTCCACCATATCTCGTTGCTCAAGTCAACCTACAGGGCGCGGGTCGATTTTGCCTTTCATGTTCGGCACCCTGGCCTAATAATTCTGAACCCCATGAGCTCATCGCTTTAAAAAGAATGGCCCTACATGTCTCCTTGAGACATGCCTCGTACATATAATCCCAATTATACAAGGTTAGCACCAGGCCACCTAGTTGGCAGAAATACGTTTCTGCCCAGTTTTTCGGGTTGGAGTTAATCCCCAAGGCTCCTTGATGCAATCTACCGTTTAGAAAACCCAAAAAAACACAATACAATGTCTTCTCCGACAATCCATGCACAATGCATCATCACCGATCCATAAAACACGTCCGGGTAGGCTTCACACACAATTCCTATGCCCGTACTTCGATTCCAGACTCAACATGCAACACAAGGGGGGACTATTCACATCTACCCCAAGGAAAACCGCGCACTCACCGCACACTCGCGGGAGTGGGTTTCCTATGTAGAAAGGAAGAGGACTTCATATGTCCAAGTATAGAATCTTTAGCCTTGCAGCACGTTTTGGCGCCATTGAGAAAAGTACACTGTTGGAAAGAACCGCAACGCTCTTGCCTCTGTGAATCTGAATTCAGCACGTGATTCAGACCACCGTAGCACCACCGGCGGCCGGATTCCTCTACTCCTACCTTTTCTTGATCTCCCCTATATCTTCTACTTAGAAAGAGAAAGAAAAAGATGAAATGAGGAATAAATTCCCCATTTCCATCCATAAACCATCAGGAGGCAAGTCAGGGTCGTTGGATCGTATTTAAGAAAAACAAACGGCACAGATTAACTCTGAAAATCATTTCAGATGGCCGAAAACGACTTTGCACATGGCTGTGTGCCTTGTTGTGTGCCCTGCTAGCACATGAAATCGTCGATCCAGAGCTGGACACGGGTCGAGACACGCCCATGTCTCAACCTGACACGCCCGTGTCATGTCCCGACACGCCCGTGACCTTGGGGCATGTCACAGATAACCGCCACGCCAACCGCCACGTCCCTTGGTGGATACGGATAATGAAACGACCATGCAAAAAAGAGCATGCCCGTGTAACCCTGTCGTTCACTCCTAACAACACACCCCAGGGTTTCAACCCAAGAAGAACACGGGTGGTGACACAAGTGAGGACACGCCCGTGTCACCCCTGACACGCACGTGTCACTACTGTTCAAAACCGTGCTTCCTGCCGTGTCCTTACCTTGACACAGCCCAGCAAACACAGAAGGACACGACCCAAGACACGCTCATGTCCCAGGCCGTGTAGCCCTGTATAGAGGAAAAAAATCCTTAGGACTCGACCGGTTTGTTTACAACTTTTTGGGGCGTTACAAATCCCCCCCCCCCCCCCGGAAAAGAATTTAGTCCCGAAATTAGGTAAAAGTACACAACCTAAATTTTACCTGAGCGGAATAACAAAGGGTATTCCTCCATCATAATCTGCTTTCACTTCTATGAAAGCTCTTTACGACAGCAATTATCCCAACAGACCTTTTTTTAACCATTAGGAACTCCTTATTGCGGAGTCGTTTGACTTCGAAGTCTTCAATGCATACGAGCTTGACCTTCATCGTGAACCCAAAATCCACCGGCACCTTATCGACTGCAACCACCTCTGAAGGCTTTTGTTTCGTCTTCTGTAACACCGATATGTGGAATGTATTATGTAGCCCACTCAACTCCACTAACAACTTCAGTCGATACGCTGCTTCACAAATTCTCTCCAAGGTCTCAAACAGTTCAATGCATGTCTGACTCAGCCTCTTCAAGCGACGGACTCGTGAGACACCATTGAACGACTTGATTTTCAAATCGCCAACAGCGAACTCCCCGTTCCTAAGCATTGGCGTTATAGTATTTTGCCTTCCTGTCCTGAGTGGCCCGCAAACGTTCCTCGAATAGTTCGTACCAATGACGTTGCATCTTGCAACACTTGCCACTTAAAGGGCTTTATCTCACCCGTTTCTTACCATGACAACGTCGTGCGACATTTTCTATCATAAAGGGACTCGAAGGGCACCATTTGTATACTCGCTTGGTAGCGGTTGTTATACGCAATCTCCACCATGTAAATGTGATCTTCCCACTGCTTTCAGTAATCCAAGACGCACATGTGGAGCATTTCCTCCATCGTTTTGTTGACCCATTCGATTTGACAATCTCTCTACGGATGGAAGACTGTACTGAATCTTAGCTTAGCTCCCAACAATTTATGCACCAGCCTGGTATCGTTGGACGAAAAGTGTTCATCTAAGTCACTAACAATACTGCGTGGTGAACCATACAACCGAACAATGTTATCCATGTATTGTTTGGCTAACTTTTCCACCGGATCATCCTTTTTAAGTCCTGGCCACCAGAACCACTTCTTCAAACCTCTAAACATTTTGTGTACTTCGGGCAAATTGATTACTTGGTATAATGAGCCTTGTACATCAACTCGAGCCATTAACTCTCCACGCTTGGGGCACACAGACGACTTTTCTTCCACAACAGTCCGTCTTCAAAAGCATGTTGGGGATTTGACCAATCAAAAGCATCATCCATGATCTGCTTGTCCACGCAAGAGATCTCTAATATCTCCAAAACTTGCGCCAAAATGTATGTCAAATGTTTTGTCCCCCAGTAACTCCATCCACCTCCGCTGCCAAAAGTTTTATGTCCTTTTGATCAAATAAGTACTTCAGGCTCCTGTGATTGATTTTGATACCGACCTTCACACCGTTTAGGTAGCCCCTTTATAGCTTCAGGGCGAATATTAATACCGCTAACTCCAAGTCATGGACCGGATAAATCCTCTTGCGTATCTCCAACTAACGCGAGCTATATGTTATTATATGCAACACAAGGGGGGGACTATTCACATCAACCCCGAGGAACACCGCGAACTCACCGCACACTCACGGGAGCGGGTTTCCTATGCAGAAAGGAAGAGGACTTCACATGTCCAAGATGAGAATTGTTACCCTTACAGCACGCTTTGGCACCATGGAGAAAAGTATACGGTTGGAAAGGACCGCAATGCTCTTGCCTCCGCGAATCTGAATTCGGCACGCGATTCGGACCACTATAGCACCACCGGTTACAGGATTCCTCTTCTCCTACCTCCTCTTACTCTCCCTTCTCTCTTCTCCTTAGAAAGAGAAAGCCAAATATAAAATTAGGAATAACTTCCCCATTCCCGTCCATAAACCATCAGGAGGCAAGCTAGGGCCATTGGATCGTATTTAAGAAAAACGAACGGCCCAGATTAACTATGAAAATCATTTCAGATGGCCGATCACGGCTTTGCACACAGCCGTGTGCCTGGCTGTGTGCCCTACATGCACACAAAATCGTCGATCCAGAGCAGGACACGGGTCGAGAAATGCCCGTGTCTCAACCTGACACACCCGTGTCGGGTCCCGACACGCCCGTGACCTAGGGGCGTGTCACAGATAACCGCAACGCCAAACGCCACGTCCCTTGGTGGACATTGGTAAGGACACGCCCATGCAAAAAGGAACACGCCTGTTTCGACTAGTACACGCCCGTGTAACCCGACCGTTCACTCTTGACAATAATCCCTAGGGTTTTAACCCGAGAAGAACACGGGTGGTGACACGGGTGAGGACACGCACATGTAACCTCTGACACGCCCGTGTCACTAATGTTCAAAATCGTGTTTCCTGCCGTGCCCTTTCCTGGACACAGCCCAGCCAACACCAAAGGACATGGCCTTAGACACGCCCATGTCCCTGGCTGTGTAGCCCTGTATATAGGCACCAAAAATCCTTAGGACGCGACTGATTCGTTTACAATTCGGGGCGTTACAAAACTGATCCCAACAAATGTTTGAGGATTAAAGCCCATGAACCTCTTTATTTATTGATCTGCTGCTCGGAGATCAACTACAACTTCTACCAGTTCTTACCTTAGCCCAGCCTGATCTGGCACTGATATAGAAATTCGCAACTGCGGAGAGAGGGTTAGAAAAGAGAAAGTGGATGTGGTGGTTGAGAATATTCTCCGATTCTATATCCGATAAAGGCAAGCGTACCTTATCGGTTATAGTATAGGATACTAAAGATTAGTATCAATGTCGTATTTCCCTGGGGCGTAATGACTACTTCTACTCAAAGGAGGTTGCTATTATTTTATCAAATGATATTTCTTTTAAATGTTAAACTAAAAACAGGAATTAAAGTACAAAAATAAAAAAAACTAAACTACTTGCAGGATAAAAAGAGTTAGAGCTAATAATAAAGAGGTGCACTCGATCAAGAATCACTTCAGCAAGAGACGATTAAAAAGACGATAAATAAACCTAAGCTTAATAGGATAAAGGTCCTTGACCGTGGAGGTTCCTAAAGCTTGAACACGCTTCTCTCGAAGTCATGCCCAACTGAGTTTAGGAAGGTCGGATCGACTCTCGTCTAAATCGGAGGCCTAAAACTCGCTTTACGCGGTGAACCCCACTATTTGATTTTACTCCAATCCGGGATATTTGGACGTCTGCCTCTCTCGAGGGGTGCGTACAACTCCCTTTACTCTTGAATGCTCACTTCATTTTATCGGCCTCTCGGCTAGCCCAGAATCAAAGCAAAGGTGGAGAGTATATATCGATAATATACCTCCAACCCATGATTTATCAAAAGTAATTCAAGGCCAAAACCTAAAAAGAAAAGGTAAATTAAAGCATCATAACTTAATCGCTCGAACCTCGGATCATCACGATCGAGTACAAGGAGGATTAGTTAATCATAATGGAGTTGAGGGGGAGGGGGGGATGAGTAGTAAAGAATATAATGGAATACAAGTAAAGAAAGAACACTTATATTAATGAAAAGGAGCAAGTTACACTATGGAAAAAGAGATTATAGTTGCATGAATTTAAAGTCCTATTCTGGCCCTACAAGTAGCACTAAGCAAGAGCAAGATTACAACAAAAGCTAAAACAAACTAAGATTAAACTAGGGTTAAACAAAAATTACAAAGAGGGGGAGAGAGTGAGAGAGAAAAAAAAACATAAAAACTAGAAAAGGGCCCAAAAACCAAAGGGGCAGCACCTCCCCCTCTCTCCAAAAGTTGCTGAAATTGAAGGGGGGTCTGAATTTATAGGAAAAGTTCTCGGGTTGGTCATGCCCAGCGACACGCCTGGGGAGGGCGTGTCAGGGGGCGTGATAGGTACGGATTTGACCTCGGGAGCTGAATTCTTGCGGGACTGATGATTATTTCTGTACGATTGTGGTCACGCCCTAGGTCACGCCTGTAACACCTCCCCTGTAAAGACCATATAATATGGGTCCGGCCGGGGCCCCACAACATACGGACACCACAGTTTTAGTATTAAAAGATGATATGATACTACCCAAACTCAAAACTCCAGACATACACAGCGGAAACAGAACAAACCGATAGAAGTTATCCACTAACGATAGAGTATTAAATTGCCTTAAGGCCTTAAACAATAATAGTCCAAACAAAAATATAAATGTGCCAAGCACTCCTAGGCTACCTCGGCATGCAAGCTGGACAAAAACATAACAAAAGTAGCAAACACACAAAGAGAAACCAAGCACAGCAACACTTCATGAGGCTTAGGGCTTTTCGCCTGGCGCACTAGCTCCTGCATGCGATCCTTGCCCTGTAAGGATTTGAAGTAACGTGGGTCAGCAAAGGCTGACCTCTACTGTGTAACAAACACACCTCCTCCCGGCCGCCCCTAACGGACCCCGGGGTACCACTCCACCAGCAAGTTAGCACTTCGTATACCAAAAGAGTATATATAATAAAGCAGTAAAACAGGCTTGGATGTCTCATACAGCATACATGTTCTCTATGTTTGTACAAAGTGAAAGGGGCCTACTATGGAGCATGAATGCAGCCCGGGTTTCACCCAAGGCACCCTAGTTCGTATGCATCTAGCACAACATCAAACACTGGGTACTTCCGTTTCCTCATTGGCTTAAAGCCGCAAACACAAGGGAACCACCATGTCCCTAACGGCACACACGTCATCACACGGAACCTTGCAAAGGCCCCACCCGCACAAGGGTCATAACCCCCGGGCTTGCCCGCACAATCTGACTTCGCTCGTCAGTGTTCTGCCTCACACTAACCGATTCTAAGAAGCCTTGCTGGACCCCACCCGCTCATGGCTACATTGCCCGGGCTTGCCCTCCGCTCGGCATTCTCGTCAGTCTCACACAAGGGGCTAGTCTCGCCGGGACACTTTCCCCACATGACTTGCGCGTCACGGAAAAGCCAGCCGACCACGGAGACATAGCCTCGCCTTAGCACAACACAAACAAAGGTTTCCCCACCCCAACTGCCACTCGCACCGTGTCTTTCCCGTGCTCCAAGGAAACCATCTACCGCGCAAAGCGGAGCTAACCTCGTCCGGTTCCGACTACGAGTACACACTCAAATATAAGGGGGAAAATGCACACATACAACAACGTATTGCCGCTACGGATTTCTACCAAATACTCACATCTCGCTATGCAACATCACCGGGTCGGACTAACGGTCGCGACCACGACTTCACCCACAATGCCTAATCCACTAACGGAGCGGATCTCTAATGCAATGCATGTCGGGATGAACATACTCCACCCGGAGGTCCCTCTTGAACCTAGGCTACACGAATCCCTCTCATTTGAGAGATTCGGTGCTCAGAAAATGAAAGGAAGGGGATGCTATTCATGCATCCTAAATCCTAAAAACCGAGAGGAGAACTGTCGTTACCTTTCGTCCCCTCTTACTAGCCATGGAGAAGATTTGCTCGGTTGAACACCACCGCAACGCTCCCACCTTCGCAGATCTGAACTCCGCTCGCGAAACGGACCTCCGAAGCTTCGCCGGCGGCCGGAACTTGGCCTCCTTGCTCTCCCTTCTCTCTAGAACGTAGAGAGATAAAAGAAAGTGGGGAATGAGGGTTTGGAACCCTATTCCCGGCCTTAAACCGCCCAGGGAGGCCCCCCACCATTGGATCTTCCAAGGAAAAGAACGAACGGCCACGATCGAAACCCAAATTAGAAAATCTGGGCCGAACACGGGTTGCAACACGGCCGTGTGCATGGCCGTGTTAGCCATTCGCCGTCTCGACCGATTCGAAAACCAGCACACGGCCTTCGACACGGCCTTTGACACGGCCTCCAACACGGCCGTGTCGCCATTGACACGCCCGTATCAAGACCCGTGTCACGCCCCCTACCGACCAATTTTCCCAGTCAGAGAAAGACACGGCCAAAAACACGGCCATGGACATGGCCTTCGACACGCGCGTGTCATCCCCGACACGGCCGTGTCGTGACCCGTGTCACGCCAAGCAGAATAAATCCCGCTAAAAGCCCGAGAAGGACACGGCCAGGGACACGCCCGTGTCCAAGGCCGTGTGCCTACCAAGGCGCTACACGGTTGTCGATCAACACGGTTCGACAGCCAAGGCGCTACACGGCTTGTGACACGGCTGTGTCACAGGCCGTGTGCCTACCCCCAAAACCCAAATTTGTTGAAACGACGCCGTCGTTTCCCCTTCCAAGTTTTGGGGTGTTACAAATCTCCCCCCCCCCCCTTCAAAGAATTTCGTCCCGAAATTTAAAACATGGAAGGTAAACAAAACTAAACAGTACCTGAGGAGAAAAGCTCGGGGTACTCCTCCAGTATGGCCTGCTCTCGCTCCCATGAGAGCACCTCGTAACCACAGTTGTCCCAACGGACCTTCACGAGTCTGACCTCCTTGTTCCGCAATTGCCGAACCTCTGAATCTTCTATCCCGATTGGATGAACTCGCGTCCTCAAGTCTTCCTCTATCGGCACCGCCGTCGGCTCAATCACCACGCTGGCTTCTAACAGTGCTTTCCTCAGGACGGAGACGTGAAAAATGTCATGCAATCAACTTAGCTCCGTGGACAATGCCAACCGGGACGCTGCCTCTCCCACTCGCTCGATGACCTTGAATGGTCCCAAAAATCTCGGACTCAGCTTCTTGAGTCGGCGAATTCGTGAAACGCCTTTGAACGGCTTGATCTTAAGATACACCCAGTCGCCCACCACGAATTCCACATGTCTGTGGCGAGCATTAAAATACTTCGACTGCCGATCTTGAGCTACCTTCATGCGCTCTTGGATGGTCTGCACTAGCTCACTAGCATCAGCTACCACTTCTTTCCCCAAAAGCTTTGTGTCTCACGCATCTGTCCAAGACATCGGTGTTCGACACCGCCTCCCATAAAGAGCTTCATATGGCGCCATCTTGATACTAGCTTGGTAGCTATTGTTATACGCAAACTCCACCATGAAGAGGTGATCCTCCCACTTCTTGACGAAGTCGAGAGTACACATCCTTAGCATATCTTCCAAAGTACGGTTCGTTCTCTCAGTTTGACCATCAGTTTGAGGATGAAAAGCCGTACTGAACTTGAGTTTTGTGCCCAAGCTCTTCTGCACCAACCGCCAATCCTTAGACATGAAACGTCCATTCCGGTCGCTGACTATACTCTTCGGAATCCCATAGAGTCGTACAATATTGCGGACGTACAACTCCACCAACTTTTCCATACCGTCCTCCTTCCGGTTTGGGATGAAATGTGCCACTTTGGTTAAGCAGTCCACAACCACCCAAATGTCATCATTACCCTGCTGCGATCTAGGCAACCCATGCACAAAATCCATGGAGATGTCATCAAAATTCCATTTGGGGATTGGAAGAGGCTTCAAGAACCCGCCCGGCTTCTGACACTCGGCCTTCACCAAGGCACAAGTTTGGCACCGACTCACACACAAAGCTACGTCCCGCTTCAACCCAGGCCACCAATAGGACTTCTTCAAGTCCAAGTACATCTTTGTACTACCCGGGTGAATGGAGTACTTGGTGAAGTGGGCCACAAACATCAACTCCTCGCGGAGCTTGCCGAACTGCGGTACACAAATCCTTCTGCCCTTCCTCAGAATCCCATCAACCATCTCCCAGGCGCTACCCTCGCCCTTTAGAGCTTCCTCCAAGAAAGGTTGGAACTCCGCATCTACACGGGTCGCTTCCCGAATACGATCGCATAAGTCACTTAGCATCTCAATCCAATTTAGTCGAGCCACGCTAGACTCGCCTCATGCCACACATTCCAAACCAAGGGACTCCCAGTCCCGCCTTAACCGCTCATCGTGAGCTTCAATCCAATTTCCTTGCCCTGAGTACTTCCTACTCAAAGCATCTGCCACCACATTGGCTTTCCCTGGCGTGTACTGAATCGCCACCTCGTAGTCCCCAAGGAACTCAACCCACCTGCGCTGCCACATATTTAGGTCCTTCTGGTCTAGGAGATATTTTTGACTCTTGTGGTCCGTGAAGATCTCCACCTTTGCACCATAAATGTAGTTCCTCCACAACTTCAAAGCAAAAATTACCGCCGCCAACTCCAAATCATGGACGGGGTAATTTCTCTCGTGAGGCTTCAGCTAGCTCGACCCAAAAGCTATCACACTACCATGCTGCACCAACACGCACCCTAAACCGCATCCAGATGCGTCACTGAAAATCTGGAATCCTTCGGTCCCCTTTGGTAGACTTAGGATCGGCGCCGTCATTAGCCTCTCCTTCAGGGTTTCAAATGCCTGATTGCACTCTTGAGTCCATACAAACTTCTGATCCTTCCGAGTTAGTGAAGTGAGGGGTAGAGCTATCTGCGAAAAGTTTTCCACAAACCTTCGGTAGTACCCGGCTAGTCCAAGAAAACTCCGGACTTCCGCCACGGTCCTCAAAACTGGCCACTCTCTGATGGCTTCTACTTTCGTTGGATCCACTGCCACCCTGTCCCCACTGATTACATGGCCCAAAAACGCCACCTTCTCCAACCAAAACTCGCATTTCGAGAACTTCGCATAGAGCTGGTTCTCTCTCAACACTTGCAACACTGTCCGCAAGTGCGACTCATGCTCCGCTTCCGACTTGGAATACACCAATATGTCATCGATAAAGACGACTACGAACCAGTCCAAATATTCGTGAAACACTCGATTCATTAAGTCCATGAACACGGACGGCGCGTTCGTCAGCCCGAACGGCATCACCGAGAACTCAAAGTGACCATACCTCGTACCAAACGTGGTCTTGGGTATGTCTTCGTCACGAATCTGCAACTGATAATATCCGGACTTCAGGTCCAACTTGGAGTACACCACCGACCCCACCAACTGGTCAAAAAGTTCATCTATCCGAGGAATCGGATACTTGTTCTTAACCGTCAATTTGTTCAACTCTCGGTAGTCTATGCACAGACGCATGCTACCGTCCTTCTTCTTTACAAATAACACCGGCGCACTCCACGGTGAAGAGCTGGGCCTGATATACCCTTGCTCCAAAAGCTCCTGCAACTGAACCTTGAGCTCGGCCAACTCTTTTTGTGCCATCCTGAAGGGTGGACGCGACACTAGTCTAGCCTCGGGCACCAACTCGATGGAGAAATCAATCTCCCGCTGAGGAGGTGCTCCCGGTAGCTCCTCAATAAATACATCTCCGAACTCCGCCACCACGGGCACTTCTTCAAGAGACAGCCTGGAAAGGCTAACCTCCAACAACGCTACTAGAGCTACACCTCCCTGGCTAACAGCTCGCACTAATTGAAGTGCCGAAACTAGGGAACAGGCCACTCCACGCAGGCCTTCAAGCTTGACTTCCGCTTGCCCCACGCCCCTCAGTGTTACCACCTTGGACAAACAGTCGATACTGGCACGCTGCTCCGCTAGCCAATCCAACCCCAAAATCACGTCGAACTCGGACAATGGCAAGATCGCCGCTACCAATATGAAGTCGACTCCCTCGAGCCTCCAATAAATCCGGCCTCTAGCCCTGGTGGTCATAGATGACCCATTAGGCATGCGCACTTTCAACTCGGAGTCCGTCGAGAAAGACTCCACTCCGATCCTCCGGATAAAGCCTTCCGTAAGGAAGGAGTGTGACGCTCCCATATCAAAGAGTACCCTAGTGGGGTACCCAGATACCATTACAAAGCCTACACAAATCAACAAACATAAAGGCTTGAAAGACAGGAATCTAAGGTACAGGTTGAACTCTCGTACCTGTCACCACATCGGGTTGACGGATTGCTTCTTGTTGCCCAAGGTTGTAGGCCCTTGGCTGCACTGGTTGAAACCGAGAAGCTCTCGGCTCCGCCATCTTCCCTTTCTCCGCGGCACTGGGGCCGGAGCGCACAGTTTGCTCCTGCCTAGGCTCTTTCTCAGTGCCCCCTTGGGTACAAAATCTTGCTATGTGGCCTAGCTTGCGACAACTATAGCACGTCTGAGGGCCCTTAGAACGTGACCCTCCGGACGTCCAATTGCTTTTCTCGCCTGACTTAAGTGTGGAAGGCTTCTTCTTCCATCGGCTCCCTTCCGTCTTTCCATGGGACTGAGCAGGCTTCTTCTCCTCCCCCTGCTTGGGTGTGAAGCCCTTGCGACGCTGGGATCGCTCCATGTCACTCTCCAAAATTTGGGCCGCCTCCACCAGTTCGTTGAAACCCGCACGCTTCATCGATATGAGGGGTTGTCTTAGATTCTCCCTCAGTCCATGATAGAAGAGATTGTCCCTCTCTTCATCGTCTGCCATGGTCGTCCCTGCATAATGACCCAAGCGAGTAAATTCTTGAACATACTCATCCACTGACTTGTCTCGCTGCACCAGATGTAGGAACTGCCCTTGGAGGGCTAACCTCGTTGAGGCGGGAATGTACTTCTTCAGGAAGGCATTCCCAAACTCCTCGATGGACGGTGTGCGTCCTGGAAACTGCCGACCACTGTGGCTCACCCACCATAACTTGGCATCTCCCTCCAACATAAAGGCTGCGAACTCTGCCTTTTTCTCATCTGGCGCCTCTGCCGCCCTCAGAATCTCCTGAATCCTAGCCCACCAATCCTCTGCATCTGTGGGCGTGCCGATTCCCTTGAAGGTTGGAGGGTGGAAACTCAGAAAGTACTTCATTTGCTGGTCCCCATGCCCGACAACCACTCTCTCGGCCTGCGGCTCCGCCCGCCTGGCCTCCTCAACCTGCATGGTCGCTGCCGTGACCGGGGTAGCAGGAGTTGCTACCTGAGCAACGGGAGCTGCTACCTGTGCTGTCGCTGCAGCTTGGGCCGCCACCATCGCTTCTGTAAGCATGTGGCAGAAGTCGGCCGGTGTGACCCCCATCCCTAGCGGACCTTGCGCAGTCGCACAACTTGCCGAGAGCTCTTTTCTTGGCCTCGAGGTCCCAGCCTCGTTGCTTGCACTCTAAACACAAGCAAGAAAACGCAAATCGGTCTCTAATTGCAAGACTCGAACACAAGGACACTCATGGTCCCGCGATACTCTTATGTGGATAACTTCTTATACGCGACTCGAATTATACTTTCGACCGCGAAACTTCTCATTGGAACGCCAACCTCCATCTGATACCAAATTGTAACACCTCCCCTGTAAAGACCATATAATATGGGTCCGGCCGGGGCCCCACAACATACGGACACCACAGCTTTAGTATTAAAAGATGATATGAAACTACCCAAACTCAAAACTCCAGACATACACAGCGGAAACAGAACAAACCGACAGAAGTTATCCACTAACGATAGAGTATCAAATGGCCTTAAGGCCTTAAACAATAATAGTCCAAACAAAAATATAAAAGTGCCAAGCACTCCTAGGCTACCTCGGCATGCAAGCCGGACAAAAACATAACAAAAGTAGCAAACACACAAAGAGAAACCAAGCACAGCAACACTTTATGGGGCTTAGGGCTTTTCGCCTGGCGCGCTAGCTCCTGCATGCGATCCTTGCCCTGTAAGGATTTGAAGTAATGTGGGTCAGCAAAGGCTGACCTCTACTGTGTAACAAACACATCTCCTCCCGGCCGCCCCTAACGGACCCCGGGGTACCACTCCACCTGCAAGTTATCACTTCGTATACCAAAAGAGTATATATAATAAAGCGGTAAAATAGGCTTGGATGTCTCATACAGCATACATGTTCTCTATGTTTGTACAAAGTGAAAGGGGCCTACTATGCAGCATGAATGCAGCCCGGGTTTCACCCAAGGCACCCTAGTTCGTATGCATCTAGCACAACATCAAACACTGGGTACTTCCATTTCCCCATTGGCTTAAAGCCGCAAACACAAGGGAACCACCATGTCCCTAACGGCACACACGCCGTCATACGGAACCTTGCAAAGGCCCTACCCGCACAAGGGTCATAACCCCCGGGCTTGCCCGCACAATCTGACTTCGCTCGTCAGGGTTCCGCCTCACACTGACCGATTCTACGAAGCCTTGCTGGACCCCACCCGCTCATGGCTACATTGCCCGGGCTTGCCCTCCGCTCGGCATTCTCGTCAGTCTCACACAAGGGGCTAGTCTCGCCGGGACACTTTCCCCACATGACTTGCGCGTCACGGAAAAGCCAGCCGACCACGGAGACATAGCCGCGCCTTAGCACAGCACAAATAAAGGTTTCCCCACCCCAACTGCCACTCGCACCGTGTCTTTCCTGTGCTCCAAGGAAACCATCTACCGCGCAAAGCGGAGCTAACCTCGTCCGGTTCCGACTACGAGTACTCACTCAAATATAAGGGGGAAAACGCACACCTACAACGGCGTATTGCCGCTACGGATTTCTACCAAATCCTCACATCTCGCTATGCAACATCACCGGGTCGAACTAACGGTCGCGACCACGGCTTCACCCTCAATGCCTAATCCTCTAACGGAGTGGATCTCTAATGCAAAGCATGCCGGGATGAACATACTCCACCCGGAGGTCCCTCTTGAACCTAGGCTACACGAATCCCTCTCATTTGAGAGATTCGGTGCTCAGAAAATGAAAGGAAGGGGATGCTATTCATGCATCCTAAATCCTAAAAACCGAGAGGAGAAGTTTCGTTACCTTTCGTCCCCTCTTCCTAGCCATGGAGAAGATTTGCTCGGTTGAACACCACCACAACGCTCCCACCTTCGCAGATCTGAACTCAGCTCGCGAAACGGACCTCCGAAGCTTCGCCGGCGGCCGGAACTTGGCCTCCTTGCTCTCCCTTCTCTCTAGAACTTAGAGAGATAAAAGAAAGTGGGGAATGAGGGTTTGGAACCCTATTCCCGGCCTTAAACCGCCCAGGGAGGCCCCCCACCATTGGATCTTCCAAGGAAAAGAACGAACGGCCACGATCGGAACCCAAATTAGAAAATCTGGGTCGAACGCGGGTTGCAACACGGCCGTGTGCATGGCCGTGTTAGCCATTCGCCATCTCGATCCATTCGAAAACTAGCACACGGCCTTCGACACAGCCTTTGACACGGCCTCCGACACGGCCGTGTCGCCATTGACACGCCCGTGTCGAGACTCGTGTCACGCGCCCTACCGACCAATTTTCCCAGTCAGAGAAAGACACGGCCATGGACATGGCCTTCGACACGCCCGTGTCATCCCCGACACGGCCGTGTCGTGACCCGTGTCACGCCAAGCAGAATAAATCCCGCTAATAGCCCGAGAAGGACACGTCCAGGGACACGCCCGTGTCCAAGGCCGTGTGCCTACCAAGGCGCTACACGGTTGTCGATCAACACGGTTCGACAGCCAAGGCGCTATACGGCTTGTGACACGGCCGTGTCACAGGCCGTGTGCCTACCCCCTGTAAGATCCTGTCTCCTCATCCCGAGGCTAACCCGGATCTTATGCCCAGAACCGCCGCCTTACGGTAACACTAACACACGGGTTAGTTGTCACCGCAAGACGCCGATTCTGCCGGCTAGTACGATCATAACCTGTCGGCCAATATGAGAATAAATGCATAATAACAGAGTAAACGCAGAAGAAGTCCACAGCAACAACACATATATATATCAAAAGAGAATGAAATATCAGTCCGCAATGAGTACAACAAATATAAGTAAATAGGGCTTATGCCCAGTACATCATGATCACTCTCACTCTCACATACAGCAGCGGAAAAACTAAAACTCTCCCACATCACACCTGTAGGCGTGCTCCGGTAGTAGTAGTAGGTGTCGGTATCTGCTCCTCAAGTCCTGCCTCCTCGACGTGCTGGTCCACCTCCTCGAGCTCCTAAAATAGTAAGGTCACCGACCGTTAGGCAAAAAGACTAAGTCGTATCCTCAACACCTCCTCCTGCAACTCCTAGGCACCGTGCGGGAGGACGAAGTGGAGGACAAACAAGGGGTCACAAAGGCGGAGCAGCTGACAGGAAACTAAGCAGAATATGTAATCAAGTAAATAATGAAAAGTAACCTTCACTTATGCGGGTACGCATAAGCAAGGGGTCTTCTGCAGGGCTCCCATTGTATAAAATGTCCCATACCATTTTATACAATGGGGTGTCAGGTGTCACTAGCACATATAAATAAAAGAAAGTAACCTCAACCTCTAAACATGCCCACTCAAGCTTATAGGCTAAGGGATCGTTTAGCAGGTCCTACTGTATAAGCGTCCCATACCACTTATACATTAGGTGTCTTAAGTTGTTATGAAGGTTAATGTTATGCAACTATATGGTGGGTATGATATGAACATGCAGTGCAACACACACACACGAATCCGTGATCACAGACCTTTAGTTCCCACTTTTCGAGAGCTAGCATAACTCTCAGGTACTACCGTTGTGGCTACGGCAGCAGCGGAGCGGGCGTCTCCGCCTTCTAGGCGGGTATATACACTACCAGGCCTAGACCTCTCTTGTACGCCTCTGTACACCGCTAGTGCACTCTAAAGTCTCTGTGTACCACTTTGCTGATGACCCGTCAGTCTTGTTGTGTCGGGTGCGCGTTATTAGGAAAAGTCCTCAAGACTCCAGTATAAACATCCTACTGGTCCTTCTAACCCTCGCACCCGCCTGGTCCACCGTACTGCCGTCGGTGTGACGACCGGCCAGTACCGCATGGCCCGCCACTAGTATATGTACATGCAAGTATAGTATATTGAGCCTCCAGCTCGATGGACTATCCAGTCCCCCAAATCTCTTCAACCCGTCACGGGTGAGTATGTGCTACAAAACCTCCAACCCTGCCTGGGTGAGTGTATATAAACAAATCCCTTTCTCCAACTCTGCACGGGTGAGCAAGTAGTCAAAGGACTCCAAGTCCCTCCAACCCAGAATGAGTGAGCACATGTCCAGTTCACTTAACCTATTAGACTACACTTGTCTACAGATTATCATACTTAGAGTCTTAAGGTTAATCCCAGGACTGCCCAAGGTATTCCCGGTGAAGGGCTCTCAGGGGCACTAGGAGCTACGATGGGCTGAATCCCAAAGCTCCCTTTCTCAAGGATATTTACTTTAGTTGATGTCTACCCAGAATCCCTTTTCCTCTCTCCTATTACATAGAGTGACCTAGTGACTTAAGGTATGGATTAAGGAGTGACGGTCTTCCGTCAACTCTTCCTAGGCAAGTCTAATGTTGCACTATTACTCTCGTCTCTAGAATTCATCTGCCACCCAGGGTTATACTTCCGATCTTAGACTCTAACTCAGTTGTTGATTCATCCCCTGGCGGCCTATTGTACAACCCACTTTTACTATGCGTAGCCCATGACCTAACACCACCCTGAAATCGAACTTCTAAATCCTTGGTCCAACTGTCCCCAAATATTTATCCTAAGGTGGTATGGACTAATGAAATGAATGTGTTGATTTTCATAATTTTCCTAGGTCATTAAGGCCGTTAATTAAATCCTTTAAATTATCCCCTAGGTCATTTTACACAAGAAGTAGTATCAATTAAAATCTACTGACCTAAGGGAATTTTCCTGAGTTGCATATGAGTAAAATATTACTGTCTACAAGATCTCATAATTTTCCTTTTTATATTTCTATTTATCCCATAATAAATACAAATTCTACCTATTTATCATCTTCCAAATGAAGCACAAGAAATATATACACCAAAATTCCAGGAAAATTACTGAGCATTTATATCACTACTTTATGACTAATGGCAGAGTTTCATTAACTTCTACAGTGTAATGGTCTATCAAAATCCATTCTTAATTATTTACCAAAATGTCATTATGCTAATTAATAATTAACAGTGTATCCAAAAATTCTGATATAATTCTACAAGACTAATGTAACAATTATGCAACTCTAGAATTATTTCCACAATTTTCCAACATGTAATTATACCAATTCATGAACAATTACAAAAAGGGTAAAATAGTCATTTCAATGAATTTTGCTCTAATAGTTGTCAAACAGAGATATAGAATTTTCTTAAGTCAAATAAAAGCTTCTTTTTTGACTTGACTGATTTTGGGGATCTTACCTTGATCAAAACCTATTCCTACAATTTATTTCCCAAAAGGCCTTTATTTTGGAAATACCAAATAATAGGATTTTGGATCCCAAAAATCCTATAATAAATTCAAGGGGTGAACTTTATTCTAATTAATCCCTGGAATAAATTCCACAATTTCTGGATGCCTCAACTAGGCTAAATACACAAAATATCATTTCTTGCTAAATGCACCCCAAGGTTATAATTAGCCAACACATGCAAGTGGGTTAACCCAACATGCAGTGATCCAATTATTCTGAAATTTCTACCAGACACCAATAATGTCCCTAAGGACATGCCACCAAAATTTGGGGCCATTTGGGTGTATATAATTACATTTATACCCTTAATTTACTTTTTGATATAATGATAAAAACTATAGGAAAATGTTTTCCAAAAATTCCAACTTTTTGGCAGGGTCTAGGTATGCCCTAAGAATGCACATGCCCAAAATTTCAGGTCATGAGGACACTTGGTTTGGCATGGGCATCATTTTTAATTTCTGCCCTAGCCTAGGAGCAGTCCTAGAAAAACAGCCCTACAGGACAAACTACTAAACCAAAACCTATCTTTAGGGTGGCATATTAAAGTTAACACATCCACCTACATTTTTCATTCAGGGCCCAACCTATGTTGAAGTCCCTAGGTACCCTCAAATTAACATGCAAGCTGACTGTTATAGTGTGACAGAATAGTCATTATTTCTACATATAATAATAACAGAATTTAATAATAAGGATTAATCAAGCCGCACGAATCTTAAAGGCAGATCGGACGGCATCTAGATCTTCTTCTCCATGCAAGCATGCATGGCCACCCGACGCAGGCTGGTTTTGCGGGGCGGTTCCCGGCCATCGCCGGCGGCGGAACCTCCGGCCAAGCCTTTCCCCGGCCTCACGGTGGTCGGGGCTTGAGCTGGCCGGCGGCTGGGAGGCGGAGAGCGGCGGACGGCGGCAGCGCAACCGAGCCGAAAAGCTCCAAAATGCCATTTTCATACAGAAAACTGAGCTTTTGATTTCCTATTGTCGAGCTCGTTTGAGCTCGACCTCTAGCCTAGTGGATCTAGGATACTAGTATAGTTGGAGGGGAAGGGATACAGACCATCGGCAGCGGTTGTGGTTGAGGGTGGCGGCGGGGTACCATGGAGTGAATATTCCAGTGAGCTCCTCCTCGGTTAGCCATGGCAGCAGGTGGTTCTCCCTTTCTCTCTCTCTCTCTGGGGTAGGGATGAAGTGGAAATGAGAGAGTGGGCTCGGTTTGGCTGAGATATGAGGGGGGAGGCGATTTCACCAAGGAAGGGGGGACTTCACCAAGGTGGGGCTCGGGTTGGGGGTGGTTGAGCCGGCTGGGTGTTTGGGAGTGGGCCCCACTGCTCCAGATGGGTTAATTAACCCTTAATGGGTCGGGTTCCAGGGTTAGAGCTGAGTTGGTGAGTGGAGAGAAGGGGGTTGGCTCTCATAAATGGAATAGGATAGAGGGGCTCGGGTTTTGGGCTTGGGCTTGACCCAAGGTTGCATGGTGGGTCCCCACACCTTCTAATACACCTATATGGTCAGCCAACCCATTATGAGTTGATTGGGTGAGCCCAAATGGCCCAACCCAATTCCTTAACACTTTCTCTCTCCTATTTATCATCTTTTCTCTCTCCTAGATAATTTCCAAAGTTACTATTGCATGTCCCTATTTTTCTCTTCCATAGGGAGTATAGGGTCACTTTAGTCCCACCTAGTGATTTTGGGTTGGTTTGGGTGGACCCAACCCAGTGAATTGGGCTAGGGCACCGTTTTCACTAATTAGGTCAAAATGTTGACTTGACTCATCATGGGTCAACTAGTTGACCCCATGGCCTACCTTAGGGTCCACTTAGATTGTATTTAGGGTTAGGGCAACGTGGTGGGGTCATGGTGTGGCTAGGGTTCCTATTTAGGCTAGTTTGACCTAGTTTGACTTTGGTCCCATGGTGGGCCCCACATGGCTACAACCCACTATCTAGGGTAAAACCTAGCCTATTACCCTAACACCCACCCCATGCCTAACCCATTCTAAGGTAAGGGGTCTAGAAGTAACATTGGGATGTTACACCCCCAAAACCCAAATTTGGCTGAAACGACGCCATCGTTTCCCCTTCCAAGTTTTGGGGTGTTACAACGCCCATGACAGGGGGGCGTGACAGGCATGTCAGGTCAAAATCAATGGTCGCCGGTCCATCAGACGTCGAAATCGGGGCAGTCACGCCCCAGGTCACACCCGTGACATGGGGCGTGATAGTACTATTGCGTGCAGCTGTGTAGAATGCATTGAAGGAGGCAGTAGAGTTTGGGCAGAGGGCGACAAGCCCCATGTCACGCCCGGTGACACGCTCGGGGAGGGCGTGTCGGTGGGGCGTGACAGGGGATTTTGCCGGGAAACAATCTCTTGCGGCTTTCAACAACGGGAGCAGGTGACACGCCCTGGGTCACGCCCGAGGAGGGCGTGACTGGGGGGCGTGTCAAGGGAATTTTTACTGAAAATTTGTTGAAACCTGCACTAACAAGAAAATAATTATTATTTATAATATTTACATAAAAAGAAGCATAAAATAACATAAAGAAAGAGATTTAAAACGAAAATAACATATTTTTACCCTAATAAATTAAGCTAAAATATGCATCATCAAATTCCCCCATACTTATTATTTTGCTTGTCCTCAAGCAAAGACTACGAGTGAGAGAAAATAAAGAATATTAATTGAAAAGTTTAAAAATGCTATAAACGAGTAAGACGGGAATTTAGAGGTAGAGAAATTTTTTAAAAAGAACCGAAAAGTCCTACTTTAACTTAGCACAAAATTTTATAAATTTTACTAAATATAAAAACAAATCATCCCAAATTTTTACAAAATTAAAACTTAATAAGATAACGAGTAAAAAGCGCATTGAGTCAGTACTAAAGTCTAAGAGAGAAATTAAAACCATAGTCAATCAAGACAAAATTCAATATTTCTATCAAAAATACTTACTCAATCTAGTTTCTCGCTACTATACTAAAAAGTAAACGTAAAAAGCATGAATCATTAGGGCTTTAATTAGGCGTATAGTTAGGCTTACGTTTTTAATCGTGAGATATTCAAAAAGATAAACACGAGGGATATTTGCAAACTTAAAACAAAAAAAAACGAGCTTTGCCAGAATAAAACTAGCCAAAATAAATACTTTTCTTTTCTTTTCTTTTACTTTTTTTTTCAATAATTTTCATCATTTTTTTTCATTTTTTTTATACTTAAAACTTTTCACTTTTGTAGCAAAAGATAACACAAAGATTTTCTACTAATTTTTTCAAAAAGATGCACATTAGCAATTAAAGCTTAAAAACAATTTTAAAGTGTGCATGTAGGTAGGCTATTTGGCCGTGGTGAAATAAAAAGTGGGGCTACAAAAAGGAAAGGAAAATGCACAAAAATGGCAAGCAACGGTTATTTTTAGGCGGGGTGCAAAGGCTCAAACGTTACAAAAGAAATGCCTAAATCATTTTCATGCTTTCTAAATTTACTCAAAGTAAAGCTTTGAAATTTCAAAAGAGGATAAGCATAAAAAAAATAAAAAATAGAGAATTTGCTTTCATGAAAATAATGATAATAAGCGTCTAGACCGTTTTGTGTCTACTACACTTAATACTAATTAACGTTTAAAAAGATTTTAATAATGAAAAATAAGGGATGATGGGTTTTATAAAAGTAAAAGAAATAAAAGAAATGCTATGGAAAAGTAACGAAAAATTCAAAAAATTTTCAAAAATAGCATACTACCCTAAATAGGAACACTGCATGAGTCAACATACTACTCGCTAAACATATTTAAAGAGAAAATTAATCAAATTTATTCTAACTAAGTAAGTAGACATGAGCTTGAAAAAAAAACAATAAAAAGCAAAGTAGCGGGGTACTAATTGATTTGGCAAAAATTAACTCAATTTAATTTGGGATTTTTTTTTTCAAAACTTTTTTAAACTTTTTTATAGATTTTTCAAAAATATTATAAATACAAATATTTTTTTGTTTGATTTTCCTAAAATTTTTATAATAAATTTTTTTTTATTTTTCTAAAGTAGAATATTAAGGGAACACTCCCCCATACTTAAAGTTAAACATTGTCCCCAATGTTTAAAGTTAAGTATAAAGAGAGTGAGAAGAGAGAGAGAAAAGCGAAAAAAAATGCAAAGAGAGGGAGAAGATGCTTCCCGAGCGCTTGATGCCCAGACGTTGGAAAATGCGTCCCCCAAACTTGAGCTAAAGATCGGCTTCAGTCCAAGTTGCGAGGCGATACGCGGCACAAACACGCGGGAGCTTATTCCTGCACAAAACAAAAGATAAAAAAAAAGGAAAAACAAAAAAAGAAAAGATAAGCAAGGGGTGCCTCCCAAGAGCGCTCTTTGTTTAAAACGTCGTTGAGCTCGACGTTTTTTTGTTAGCTAAAAGGAAAATAAAAAGAGAAATGTAATGGTAGCTCACGCAATATGCGTTTCGGCGCGAGTGCCAAAAAATTTTTTAAGAAAATAAAAATATTTTTTTGTATTTTTATATTTTTTAAATAAAACAAAAATAATAAGATTTAGAAAAAGAAAAAAACTAGAAAAAGAAACTATACTATTAGAAGGGGGCGAAGAAGAAGAAACTAAACTAGAAGGAAAAATAAAACAAGGAAAGAAAACAGAATTTTCGCAAGGAGGGGGAAGAGAAGAAAAAGAAGAAGGCGACGGCGGTTGATCACAAGAAAATGGTTGGATAGAAAAATCTGGTTGCTCTACCTGAATATCAATCATTTTGGTAGATTTGGAGAAAACTGTGATATCCGAAAAATCAATCTCTTCAGAAGATCGAACACAAGAAAGTTCGTCTTCCTCAGAAACATGAAAAAAAATCGGAATATCGGGGGAAATTTCCTCCTCGAGAGGTTGAAGGCACAATGGAATTTTTGAATAATCGTCTTCCGCAAGTGATTGAAGGCACTGCGGAATAGCCGAAGATTCATCATTCGAAAGATAAATAGGAGGAGGAGGGGAAGAAAAAGATACGGCATTAGCAGCCAAAGCGTCAAAAATCACTTTGAAGTGAGCATTGATGCGTGCATCAAATGCTACACCATCAAAAATGACTTCATTTTCGCTAGAATCAAAAACGGGAGGCGCGCAAACTTGCGAAGAAAAAGTGGAAAAATCTTGAGATGGAATGGATTGATGATCACCTTGGCCCCAAGAATGATCAGGGTGTTGCCACCCTGAGTAGTTCAAAGTATGGCTAGGATCAAAATGTCCATTCAATAAATTTCCGGAAAAATTAAAATCAGAAAAATTCGGAGGAGAAGGGTAGGAAGGCGCTTGAAAACCATCTTAACCCATGAAAAAAAATTCGCGGACGGATCAATTTGGCCAAATTGATTCGATCCGGAAGGGATAAAATAATGGGGGGATGAAGGATACCTTACCCAACACTCCTCACGAGAGTGACCGAACTCTCCACAATTAAAACAAAGATTACACATTACAAATTAAAATTAATCAACCGCGAGAGTGGGGTGAGAGAGACGAGAGGAAAAAAAACAAAACAAAAACGATAAAATTAATAGCTATCCTTTTTTAAAAATATCAAAACACTCCCCGGCAACGGCGCCAAAAACAAGATACAAAAATTCACAACTGCGGAGAGAGGGTTAGAAAAGAGAAAGTGGATGTGGTGGTTGAGAATATTCTTCGATTCTATATCCGATAAAGGTAAGCGTACCTTATCGGTTATAGTATAGTATACTAAAGATTAGTATCAAGGTCTTATTTCCCTGGACCGTAATGACTACTTCTACTCAAAGGAGGTTGCTATTATTTTATCAAATGATATTTCTATTAAATGTTAAACTAAAAACAGGAATTAAAGTACTTAAATAAAAAGAAAACTAAACTACTTGCAGGATAAAAAGTGTTAGAGCTAATAATAAAGAGGTGCAATCGATCAAGAATCACTTCAGCAAGAGACGATTAAAAAGACGATAAATAAACCTAAGCTTAATAGGATAAAGGTCCTTGACCGTGGAGGTTCCTAAAGCTTGAACACGCTTCTCTCGAAGTCGTGCCCAACTGAGTTTAGGAAGGTCCGACCGACTCTCTTCTAAATCGGAGGCCTAAAACTCGCTTTACGCGGTGAACCCCACTATTGGATTTTAATCCAATCCGGGAGATTTGGACGTCTGCCTCTCTCGAGGGGTTCGTACAACTCCCTTAACTCTTGAATGCTCACTTCATTCTATCGGCCTCTCGGCTAGCCCAGAATGAAAGCAAAGGTGGAGAGTATATATCAATAATATACCTCCAACCCATGATTTATCAAAAGTAATTCGAGGCCAAAACCTTAAAAGAAAAGGTAAATTAAAGTGTCATAACTTAATCGCTCGAACCTCGGATCATCAAGATCGAGTACAAGAAGGATTAGTTAATCATAATGGAGTGGAGGGGGGGATGAGTAGTAAAGCATATAAAGGAACACAAGTAAAGAAAGAACACTTATATTAATGAAAAGGAGCAAGTTACACTATGGAAAAAGAGATTACAATTGCATGAATTTAAAGTCCTATTCTGGCCCTACAAGTAGCACTAAGAAAGAGCAAGATTACAACAAAAGCTAAAACAAACTAAGATTAAACTAGGGTTAAACAAAAATTACAAAGAGGGGGAGAGAGAGAGAGAAAAAGAAACATAAAAACTAGAAAAGGGCCCAAGAACCAAAGGGGCAGCACCTCCCCCTCTCTTAAAAAGTTGCTGAAATGGAAGGGGGGGTCTCAATTTATAGGAAAAGTTCTCGGATTGGTCACGCCCGGCGACACGCCCAGGGAGGGCGTGTCAGGGGGAGTGACAGGTACGGATTTGACCTCGGGAGCTGAATTCTGGCGGGGCTGATGATTATTTCTGTACGATGGTGGTTACGCCCTAGGTCACGCCCGTGACAGGTGGCGTGACAGGCGTGTCAGGTCAAAATCAATGGTCGCTGGTCGATCAGACGTCGAAATCAGGGCAGTCACGCCCCAGGTCACGCCCGTGACATGGGGCGTGATAGTACTGTTGCGTACAGCTGTGTAGAATGCATTGAAGGAGGCGGCAGACTTTGGGCAGAGGGCGACACGCCCCGTGTCACGCCCGGTGACACCCTCAGGGAGAGCGTGTCGGTGGGGCGTGACAGGGGATTTTGCCGGGAAACAATCTTTTGCGGCTTTCAACAACGGGAGCAGGTGACACGCCCTGGGTCACGTCCGGGGAGGGCGTGACAGGGGGGCGTGTCAGGGGATTTTTTCCGTAAAATTTGTTGAAACCTACACAAACAGAAAATAATTATTATTTATAATATTTACATAAAAAGAAGCATAAAATAACATAAAGAAAGAGATTTAAAACGAAAATAACATATTTTTACCCTAATAAATTAAGCTAAAATATGAATCATCAGGCACCGCTGCAGGCCTCGCCTGTCTAGCCTGCTGAGCTTTCATCACAGCATGTACCGTCTTGGTAATCATACAAACAGTTTCAGCAAAAAGAGGAGGTATGGGACCCTCCACTGGTGTCGCACTCTCATCGGAACGTTGGGGTTCTCACTTTCCTCCATGACTTCTAGTCACCTATATGTGTAATAAACACAACTTAGCGACTAAACAAAATGGAAAACAAACAAAAAGGAATACACAGATTCCGCAAATAAGTGTATTTTTATTCCTAAGTGGAAATTCTTGAGTTCATTTTGTGTTATAATGACATCACTTACACGTGCTCGCCACCTCTCAAAATAATTCGCCCATGAATTCGGAAGAGAAAGACCTACAAGCTGATTCCAAATTGTAACATCCCTACCCGTTACATGAGATATAGTAGAACGTCTTGCCGTGGCCCCAACCATATTCCACGAACAAGCGGAGAGGTTACATTATAATATTAAAACTACCAACGATTCCTATCATAGAGCATTCTAGCGGAAGCTTCAAGGTTGAAAACTTTGAACTCAAGTAAAACAAAAGAAAAGTGGAATACTAACAATTAAAAATGAAAACAACCAATACACAAGGTACATGGCCTTATGGACTTACAAGTTTCTCTTAACCGGAGTATGGTTTACAAACATCGGCACGCAGGCCGGTGACAAATGAACAAGAGTAAATCAATGTAAAGCCTTCAAGGGCAGCAGCACAACCAAGGCTTCAACCCGCTATTTCCCTCTTGGGCAAGATCAACCTGCTAGAAACAATCCACCAAGCAGCGACAAATAGGGCAACGGTCAACATTCCGCTTACCAATTATGACGACCTTGCCGCTGGCATAGGGCAACGAATTTCCTTCCCTGCAAAGCATTTTATTAACCAACACATATATACTATAATCCACCACTACTGTGCAAAACCGCACTTGCCAATACATAACACAAACGTCGGCACGATGGCCCGACGCTCCGTGCACTCAAGGCACCTTATGGGTGTACCTGAAAATCCAGGGTCCAACACCGTTTCAAGGTCTCTCTCCCTTACGGTCCAGAATGAGCATTCCTAGTCATTACGGCGCGCAGTCCTAAGACTCTCGCAATGAGATCCTAACAACGACTTAAGCACCCAAGGTTAGACAACCATAATGCGGGTACAGATCCTCCTTGCCCGTTGCTCATCATCGTCATTCGTCACATCGGACCGATGCGGGTACAACATTTCCTTGCCCGTTTTCCACCAAGGATTTTAGTTGTACCACAACGGCCCAACAACACACAATGTGGTACTCATAACCACACTAGTTGAACACCAAGTATCAACTCTCACATTTTCCTAGACTTCCTCCAGTACTTCCTACTACACCAAGCCACAGGTATTCATCAAGGGACTCCATACAAATAATCAATGAACACGGAGTCTTCTCCGATTTGCAAACAAAGCATCACCAATCCTCACTACTCACTTACAGATGGGCTTCAACAGAATGCCTAACTGTACTACTCACTTCCGATTCAAATACAATAAAGCAATTGATGAACCACCGATCCCACGGGAATCACTTCGCGTTCCACCTTTTTGGTGGAGGATTCCTATGCAAATGCAGAAAAGAAGGACTTCGCATGTCCGAGTGGAAAATCATTACCCTTACAACACGTTTTGGCACCATGGAGAAAAGTATACGGTTTGAAAGGACCGTAACGCTCTTACCTTCGCGAATCTGAATTCAACACGCGATTCGGACAACCGTAGCACCACCGGCAGTCGGATTCCTCTTCTCCTACCTCCTCTTTCTCTACCCACTCTCTTCTCCTTAGAAAGAGAAAGTCAAAGATGAAATGAGGAATAACTTCCCCATTCCATTACATAAACAATCAGGAGGCAAACCAGGACCGTTGGATTGTATTTAATAAAAACGAATGGCCCAGATTAACTCTAAAAATCATTTCAGATTGCCAAACACAGCTTTGCACACAGCCATATGCCAGGACGTGTGCCCTTCTTGCACACGAAATCGTCGATCCAGAGTAGGACAAGGGTTAAGACACGCCCGTGTCCAATTTGACACGCCCGTGTCCAAGATGACCCTCCTGTGTCTCCCCAACTGGCACGCTCGTGTCGGTGGGGTGTTCCATAACCGCCCCACGGAACCGACACGACCCTTAGTGAACACAGGTCCTGAAATGCCCATGTCAGAATTGGTATGGCCGTGTCGACCACGATATACCCGTATCGCGAGCCGTGTACACGCCTTTCGACATAGCCCAGCTTCTAGAGAAGGACACGGCATATTGACACACCCATGTCTACGTTGACATGCACGTGTTGTCACCCCTTACATGTCGGTGACCACCAGCTGGTAAATTCCAAGGGCTCAAGAACCCATAAAACACTTCCCATACCTATAGTGTTTTTGGGTCATTCAAGGCCATGTCCTCAAAAAGATCAAGAGCGGCTTCTGGGGTTTTGTGGTTTATGGTACCAACAGAAGCTGCGTCTATCATTTGCTTAGTGTTTAGATTTAGCCCATTATAAAACATCTGTACCTACAACCATACAGGAAGCACGTGATGGGGGCATCATCTTAAGAGTTCTTTAAATCTTTCCTAGGTTTCATACTAGGTTTCCGAATCTATTTTTCCAAAGGCAGAAATATCGTTCCTAAGTTTTTCAGTTTTAGCTAGCGGAAAATATTTTGCCATAAATTTTTCAGTTAGTTGATCCCAGGTGGTGATGATGTTTTTTGGTAGAGTGTTCAGCCATTGCTTAGCCTTGGTTCTTAGGGAGAAAGGGAAAAGTCTTAGCCTAATAGCATCATTTGTAACACCATTGATTATAAAGGTGTCACAAATCTTAAGAAAGCTTACTCTATACGCATTCGGATCTTCATGTTGAATTCCGTCGTATTGCACATACTGCTGTACCATTTGAATTATGATAGGCTTACGTTCAAATTATTATTAGTTATAGTAGAGAGAACTATGGTTGATTTTGTACCCACTAGATTTGGCCGTGTATAATAGGACATAGGCTTATGCACAGCTTCCTCTATGTTGGTCTCTTCCATTCCTAGGGTAGAAAATGACTCAGAATCCTCAACCTGTATTTGGAGAGTAGGGCCTTGAAATCGCAATCTTCTTCGAAGAGTACGCTTAATTTGGTGGTCCAAGTCAAAAATAACAGAGGAATTTCGCGGGTTATGCATTAGAATAAAAGAAGATAAAGGAGGAGAAAAATAAACTAGAAAAAGAGTTACTATTTTTTTGAAATAGATTTTTTTAATGTTTTACCTCCCGAACTTCCCAAGGGCTACCCGATAAATGGTTCGCAAGGTACTAGACAAGATAGTGGTATTTAAGCCACATTGCCCTTTTCAAGAGAGTTAGGTGGTGTAGAAAATTATGATGCTAGTTTCTATTAAGAGCATAAATATTTTTTAAAAATTTTTAATTTTTAAGAAAGAGGGTGAGAAAGAGAAGTGATAAAAGTAATAGGTTTGTGTTTTCGAATTATCAACAAAAGTTGCTCCCCGGCAACGGTGCCAAAAACTTGGTGTATACTAATTGTGAAGAGAATAAAACTGAACTTGCAATCCAACTAGGCAAGTATACCTATCGAATTATAGCTAGGGGAAACAAGTGCCATATTAAAATCCGGGAACCGTTGAGGAATCTTACTCATACGAAGAATATTATCTTATCGAAGAAACTTTAGGGTTGTTAATGAAATTAAAAGAAGAGACTACTTGCATAAAGAAAAACACTTTCACTTAATCAGAGAGAGCATAACTAGCGATTAAAATGAGGGATTAAATAATGATTAAGAAAAGCACTCGATCTAGAATCACCTCGGCCTAAGTTGATAAAAAAAGGGATAATAAACTCTAAATTATTAGGTTAAAAGACCTTGATCGTGGAGGTTCCAAAAGAATGAACACCCTTCTCTCAATGACATGTCCACATGTGTTTAGTAAGGTCCGACCGAAGTCTCGTCCAAATTAGAGACCTAAAGCACGCTTTACGCGGTGAACCCCACTACTGTATTTAACTCAATTCCGGGAGTCGTAACGTCTGCCTCTCTCGAGGGGTGCATGCAACTCTCTTTAGTCTTTATTATTCACTTCAAAATACGATCCTCTCGGCTAGCTAAGAGTGAAAACAGATATGGAAATTATAAATCAATGATATAACTCCAAACATGATTTTTCAAAAGTAAATCGAAGGCCTAAACCCTAAAAAGAAAAAGTAAACTTAAAGCATCATTAATTAATAAACTCGAACCTCGGATCATCAAGATAGAGTAGAAAGAGAATTAGTTAATCATGGAGAAGTGGAGAAAGAGAGATGGGTAGAAGAATATATGAAAACAAAGTAAAAAGGCACTTTATATTAATGCTAAAAGAGAGTTACAACTTGAAATAAAGGATTACTCGTACAAGGAAATTTAAAACCTAAGCTAGCATTAACACTAACTACTAAAGAAGTTACAAAAACTATAACAAAGGAGTACACTAAGCTAGGATTAAGAAAAGATTTAAAATGAGAGAGAGAGAGAGAGGAAGAGCATGAAAAACTCCAAGAAAAAAAATGACAGCACCTCCCCTCTCAACCAAAAATTACTTGCTAGACACAAGGGGGGAGGCCTGAATTTATAGACTTTTTTTTGGGTCGGTCACGCACCCTATCACGCCTAGGGATTGCGTGTTTGGGGGGCTTGTATGGTACGGGGTTGACCTCGGGCTCTGGATTCCTGAAGGAATGATGATTGCTTCTGTACGTTTGCGAGAACACCCTGGGACACGCCCGTGTAGGGAGGGCATGTAAGGCACGTCACATCAAGATCATTGGTCGGAATTCCGCCAGTCATTGGAAAAGGTATTACACGCCCTAGGTCCACACCTGTGTAGGGAGCGGGCCACGTACAGGTTAATGTGTAGCAATAGAAATTCTTTAATGGCGGCAGCAGGCTTCGGGATGAGGGTGACACGCCCAGAGACACGCCCAGGTAGGGCTTTTAAGTGGGGCATGTAAAGTTTTTTACTCGAGATCTGCATTATGGAAGCAAACTTCCACGGGATCAGGTTACATGTCCAGTGACATGCCAAGGGAGGGCATGTCAGGGGGTGTATGGTCATTTTTGGCCGAACGCTGTGAAAACCTGCAAAAAGAGAAAAAACATTAGTGGCAATAATATATACAAAAGGAGGTCAACATATAAGCTTACAAGATATGATTTGTGCATTAAAAACCTAAAAATACCCTAATAGTTTAGACTACAAAATATACTATCACTCTCCAACACCTTCATAGAGACATTCCACCAGCAGGTGGCAAACAAGACAATGGTCAGCTTTAGCTAAACAATTTATACCGACCCTAACCCATTCCCAGGGAAGTGGTATTCCTTCTATGAAGGCAAAACATTCATATATAGATATATCAAACAAAGGTACACCTCAACCACAATTCAATATATCATTAACATTTGCATCAACAGCCGAACGATCCTTGCACTAAGGGCACATTATCGGTGTACTTTAAATAACCAGCCCCCCCCCCCACCGTTTAGAGGTCCGAGACTTGACGGTAAATAATGAGCATTTCTAGTCATTATGGCTCAAGACCTAAGTCTCTCATTTTGGCAACGACGATAGCCAATTACTTTAGGCAAACAATCCCAGAGTGACATAACACTTGCCAATGATGACAACCAATTACTTTAGGAAACCAAGCCCGGAGTGGCATATGCAGTTACAGTTCAGCACTTTTCCCGTTGCTCATATCGCTATATTATTGACGACAGCCAAAGAATTTAAGCCCCATGACAAGACGTGGGTCAACTTCCCCTTAGCCGTATTTTTAAAATGGCTCTCAAGCTAACCAAAGCTTGGCAGACAGGCTCATTGCTCACGTGCAAGCCACACGGTCTCCAAGAGTCAGGCTTCAAAGGCACAATGCTATCCGGATGTTGTCTCCAACGACATCCACTATCGTCTGGCATTCACAAAAGAACTTTACTTTTCTCTCCAGACTCAGCCATAACTGGAACCTCTTTCCAAAAAAAACCTTCAGCTTCCTGCAGTGCCAGAAAATGGAACTTTAATAAAAATTAGCTCACAAAGAGCTTTCACCAGCGATAACAACTATCGCCCGACGATATCGAACGATTATCCAAAACCATGGTATTTTCTTTGTATTTTCTTGGTATTTTCCTGGAGCGCAACCACAGTACTTCCTACTACTCAATTCACAGGCACAACCCCTCAGACTTACTAAACTATCAGTTTATACTCGGAGTCTTCACATGCATGCAAATTAAAACATCACCAATCCAGACCAACCTATTCGGATGGACTTCACATGGTATTTATATTCCATAATACGATTTCCGGATTCTTTATACAAAACTACACGGGGATATCACGTATCAACCCATCGGAATTCCCACCTTTTTCCTCCTTTTGGTGGGGGATTCCAAACATATGCAAAAGTAGGAATCACTTTTCATTGATGGATGATCATTACCCTCGTAGATCATTTTGGAGCCATGATTAAGTCTTCTATCCGGATGAAAAAGATTGCCTCACTTTCCTCTTCACGGATCTTGCTTCAGCTCTTGATTCTGACCACAAAATCTCCTTCTCCAATCTAGCAAAGCATCTTCCTTCAGCCCTTGTTCTTCTTTTCTTCTAAGGAGATGAAAAGGGAGGAGAGAGAGTAATAGAAGAGAAATTATTCATCTCTTTAACTCTTCTCTGCTTAAGTGACTTCGAGATTAATCCTAGCCATAGGATCCTCTCTTCAATAGGAAGGAAGGGCCACTATTTTAGTGTACAAGTCAAACTTATCACTATCGTCGGGATACATCTGCTAGTGCCTGGGAGATATCGTTGGTAGCCGCTTTTACCCTAGTCAACACCGCTCTTTGGCCTCTTTCAGACCATCTAACATGTTTCCCTCTATCGCCGAGCGACATCTGACTATCGTCGCACAATATTCACTCAACAATTCATCGATTGCATTCAGTGTGTCGAGTGCATTGAGGGGTATCACGAACAATAGTTACTATCACCTGGCGATTGCTACCTTTAGTTCTGTTTTCAATTATTTGGGGTGTTACTATGACACAAGCTTCAATCTGCACGGTTACACCGATACTGATTATGGGGGAGCCTCAAACGATCAGAAGTGGACGTCTGGCTATGTTTTCACAAGTATATCAGCAGGAATATCATGGTTCAACAAAAAGTAAGACATGGTGTCCATCTTTACTATGCGAGCAGATTACAAGGCTTTGGCATTGGCAGCTCGGGAAGGGATCTGGCTTAGGAGACAAGTAGAGGACGTAGCTAAAGAACTGTGGTGTCTCACTCTACTATGTGGTGAAAACGAATGTCCCCTTAAACTGGTTAACAATCCAGTATGTCATATGAGGACCAAGCATATTGAGATAAGGCATCACTTCATACAGGAGAAGGTGATGGAGGGGTCTATTAAGGTCAAACATGTGCGTAGTGATGACAACATCACGTACAACTTCACAAAGTTGTTGTCAAAAGGGCCATTTTGTAAGTTACGGGGACTTCTAGGGTTGTTTTCCACTTCTCACTTCAAGGGGGAGTGTTGAATTTTTTGAAGTTAAAGTAGCGGCCTTGGCGTGATTACTACGTGTACTGTACAGTTAAGGGTGGAGGCAAGCCAGGTCGGCTAGTGTTCTGATTGAACCTTATTCCCAGGAGGTAACCAAGGGGATAGGTTTTTTATTCGCAGTGTTCTCTAAGTCTAGCAAATTGAAGACTCATCCGATGTTTGTTGAGTCTTGTTTGCAGACTGAATTCGAGCTCGGAAGTTCGGTATGGCCTGTGCCTTCTTTCTCTTATAAAGCAGTTTGGTTGAAACCATAGAGTTTGCCAGTTTGTGCGGGCTGGTGCTTGAGTCCTTTGGTTCGTACAGTCCAGCTCTTGTATCTGTTGGTGTTGTATTCGCACCAGGGATGGTCGGTGATGTGTACTCTGGCTGGATTTGAATCATGTCAAGGTTTGCTCAGTTTGGGAAATATCGCGGATAGCGAAGACTTTTTCATCTGTCCATCGAGTTTGACATTTGTCATCCTGTTGTGCTAGTTGCATGCTAGGAGTGTGCAGACTGGAGTTGTTTCAGGGTTTCCGACCTGATGTTGGTATCTGTAGTTTCCATGGGTATAGCGGACTGATCCATGATTTGGCTTTGGCAATTTGGCATTCCGACATAGTTGTGGCGTCAAGGTGGACTAGTTTTGTGTCTGTGCTGTGCGGATAAGCCTTGTTCTTGTCACGAGATAGGGTGGTGTTCCTATCAGATTGGGAGGTGACCACAATCTTATTCCCGCCTATATATATGACCGACTTTTACATCAACAGTACAATCAAATGAACAGTAAGTGTGCTCGAGCGATTGCTGCAGACATTTTTTTTATATCTGCGTGATTTGAAGGAGTTGACCTGTTTTTTGCTCTGCAGATTCTGCTGGCAGCATTGAGAATCCTGGGACTTGGTTCTGACTTCGGTCAGGTATCACTGCGGACTTTTTAGTTACAATAAGCGGATAGTAGCAGGTCATGGATTCCGACCAGGCAGTCTTCTCATTAGCAATCTTTTCCGAGTTCACTAGGCTGTCCGCTTCTGGCAGCTTATTCAATTCGTCAACAAAATTTGGAATTAATCCAACGGCTAGGCTACCTCACCGTTAGGAGGCAATCAGATAGCAGAGAGAATCCAACTGAGGAATAATGGGGCGTCCGCGCAGCTATGTTGCGGTTTGGTGACTTAGCGGCTTCAGCGGACTCCATAGTGCAGCTCGGTAGAGTCAGCGATTTCTCCATGAGTCCGTACAGCTAGTTTTTTTTCTTATTTTGCTTCAATTTGGTATACTTGCGAATCATCTCTCATCATGAATGCCTCGCCCTGTAATGTTTTTGGATATTACAAGATTTTTTTGCTCTTCTATTTGCTTCTTATTTACTTAGCTTTGTTTGGTTGAATGTTCTTGCAACTTGGTTTCCTATTTTTCTCGTCTTATAGATTTATACACATGTTATATCATAAGGATCTTAATATACGACAACGGACGTGGGTGGAGTTCCTTGGGGACTACACAAATTAGATTCATTACAGTCCCATGAAGGGAAATGTAGTTGCGGATGCGCTGATTCTCAAGAGTACAACACGATAAATTGGTTATAGATGCATGATGAGCGTTGGATTCATGAGTTGGAGGCTTTGGACATCTCATGTGTTGACAGGAAGATGAGCGTGTATGCATGCTTGAATTAGATGGAGGTGTAATATGACCTTGCGGAAAGGATTCGACAGGCATTGGAGCTTGATCAAAGCATGTAGCACTATATAGCGGAGATAGTGGATGGGTCAAATTCCCAATTCTCATTGAACGATGGTGAAAGTATTTTCTAAGGGTAGCTAAAGACTTAGAGTGGGGGAGGGGTGAATAAGTTTGTTTTAAATCTTTTTTAATCTTTTCACCTTTGAACAAGGTGTGTGTTAAGTAAGTAGTTAGCTTTCAAGATAATAAAATAACAATCAAGATTTATATTGGTTCTCTAATCTAGGGTGCATCCACTTTCCCCATACACCTATCTAGTAATGTGCTAGATTCGGTTAACTCCTCTTATATACTCGGCTCCTTGAGCTTACACCGTTGATCCCTCAGGATCTTACATCTTAGAGTTAAACAAATCCTTCAACCCAGAATGATTATAGTCCTACCTCAGAGACTTACACCTGTCTCTTACCTCAGGCTCAATAGCCCTACAACTTAGAGTTAATAAACTCATATAACATAGAGATCCACCTGATCTCGTAGCTCAGATTTTAACCAAGATCCTTCCTCAGATCCACCCAAGTATCTAACCATAGAGTGCTTAATAGTTTAACAACTCAAACATTATAGATCAGGTTTACAACACAGATCCCATAGAGATCCTACAGGTTTGAGTAAAAAGTTTTATGAAATTGACTCCATAGAAAAATATATGAGTCCTCTTCCTTTACTGTGTAGCAGATACTCCTCCTTTTTCATAGCAACAAGAAATTATGTCTTCAATGTTGTATCAGCTTGTGCTGTGAAGATCTTCTACAGATCTCTACTCCTTCTTCAAGCTTGAGAAAATTTGATTTCGGTGTAACAGGCTTGAAGAGGAACAATCAAAATGTCTAGAGCTCTGCAAGCTGACTTTTGTAGAAGTAATTAGGGTTTCGAGAGACAGTCGACATATTCTTTTTGAAAAGCTCTCGAAAAACCTTGCATGAAAAGTCTCTACAAAATAACCACCGTCTTATCTTTTATATCACTGCAACAGTAATGGTTATATACTTCTATGGTAAGTATTATTTACACTTTTAATAAAGGATTCATTTTAGGAAATCTATATCCAAACAATATAGTTCCTGTTGTCTTTTAGCTCGCAAATTGTTTTGAATTTGAATTTTAAGAATGACGTCAGAATATTTAATGTTCCCCCATTGTTCATAGAAAAAATCTTCCCTACAACTGGTACATGTGTTGAGTGAAGTTGTGTGACTCAACGAATTAGTTATAAATGGTTAAGTCCATAAAAGTTTAGTAAACTACCTTAACTTAACGCATTTACCCATAGCTGAATTCTGCCATACTGAAGAGGCATTGAGTGAATATTGATCACTCAACGCATTAAACTTCAAATCCTTTTTTGAAGAAGGCGATGAGTGAATGTCCTTAACTGAACGCATTTGAATATTGACAGCTTCCCTTCTGCAGGTGTTTAGTGAATGGCCTTCACTCAATGCATTTACACTTAGCAGCAATTCTTAGTAGGAATTGAGTGAACCTTCTTCACTCAACGCCTTTACACTTAGATAGAATTTCCTGAGTAGACATTGAGTGAACTGCCATCTCTCAACGCATATGAACTTTGCAGAATTCTTTAAGCATGTGTTTAGTGAACCTTTTTCACTCAACGCAATTACACTTAGCCAAATTTAAGTCCTGCTCCACTAAGTCTTTGAGTGATTGAATATCTATCGACGCTTTTTGGCCTCTAGCGGTGAGTGATGTGTGATAACTCAATGCATTTGTACTTTTCCAAATTTTTGGCTCTCCCATAGGTTCTTACATCTGTCCAGTCGATCCTCTGACATATATAAACTGTCTAATCATTCAACATCAAACATCCTGAATATATGAACTTGAACACATAACAAATATATGCTAATGTATATTATTGGCTTATGGCCTTTTCTAAATTAGAGAAATTGTAGGCAATGGACCCAACACTCTCCCCCTATTTGAAGGAGTCAGAACCTTAGTCAATGATATACACTAACTCATAGAAATAACAATTTCACAGAATAAAAAACATGGAATAGCACACAAACAAATTTTGAATAACTGAAAACTAGATAACTATTCATAGAAATCTGCCTTCAATATTAGCTCATTTTCCTAAGGCCATAAGGAACCTATTTATAATGTCATTGTTAGTCATTAGGTTCTTTAATTACTATGCTCTTGCTAGATCTTTTTGCATCCTTCTCCTCAGCTTCTTTCTTCATTTGCCTTTGCATCTCAAAGTAGTTGTATGGCTTTGGGAAATATCTGCTAGGCTCTAGAGCAACCACATATACAGTACCATCTTTACTATCTCTCCTAAACTTTATCCTCACTTCTTCTTGTCTTTCAAACTTGGCCCATTATATAAAACTTATCAGTTTGGCCCTTTCAGTCTTCTTCTCTTTAATTTGATCCCAGGCAGATAATGTGATAGTCCTTGATTAAGGACTCCATAATTTAAAATTTGGCCTGATCTCTATAACCTCTTTATGTCTTTTCTAGTTCTACATGGCTTGTTATTCCTCATCTACAATGGACTTTCCATTGGCCTTGGAAGGATATTTGGTGGTAGGATTGAATGCGGGCATAGAAACAACTGTGATGCAAGCCAATGGTTCTGACAGATTAAACAACGCGCTCATGGGTTCGATAATTAAATTTGATTCGCAGCATGCGGTTTCTCTACTTATCATTATTGTTATCTCAAGAATATAATGGCACAAAACTTTAACAACGCAAAGGGGCGCTACCACCTCTAGAGATTGAACAAGGGCTATATGCCAATGTTCGCTCAAGCGAATAGGACCTACCCGATCCGGACAATTAGCAATTCAAAATAAAGTTATCCGCAAATATTCACAAAATCAACACGAGAGAATCCGGACATAAATAACAATTTTAAAGAAGTCCAAATCGATCCCAAATTAATTTAAAATTGAGTTTAACCAAACCTCTTAAACTCGAGGAGAAATCAAGGATATTAAATCTGATTTCTGCTAGCGCTCTTGAGATCTACCCTATCCGATTTATTCGAAAATATTAAGAAGAACATGCATAAAAATAAGATTTTATTAAGCACAAATTTCAAAATAAATCAGGAATAATTACTACCTTTTATTCCTCCATAACTCACAAATATTATAGATGAAATTACACTAGAGAGGTTTAGAAAATTGTTACCCAAATCCCAAGAAAACCCGTCCACAAGATGAGTGGAGGAAGCACACATGACGGTGGTTGAATCTATTTACACGCATGTTCATGGATCCGCGCCGGATGATGTAATCACAAGCCGTTCTTCCATTGCAAAACCCTTGTTTTGGGAATACCTTGATGGACAATATATATTGAAAGAGGAGAGAGAAAAGGTGGTGGGAATATTGCAAGAATCACAAATAGGAAAAGGTGGGCTGCTCGGGTTGGGGTTGTGGTGGAGAGGGCTGGTCGGGTTTGTGAAGGAGATGGCTGGTCGACTCAATAATGGATGTGGGTGTTCGGGTTGCGAGGTGGAGGAGGGAGGCCGAGAAAGTTAAGTGGGAGAGGAGGAGGCCGGCTAGAGGGTGTTCGGCTAGGGTTGGCCAAAACTCAAGTGTGAGGAGGTGGTCGGGTATAGTGGAGAAGGGGAGGGGCTGTTTGGTGTTGAACTTAAAGAGGGAGGAGGAGAGGAGGCCGAGAATAGAGAGGGGGGGGGGAGTGGTGGCCGGAGGCCAAGAGAGAGGAGAATAGGAGAAGGACTGAATATTGCAAAGTGAGGAGAAATTCTCAATAGAATTTTTTAGGGAAATAATTTCTTTTCATTCTTCATTCTACTAAAATTCGTCATATGCATGTCCTTATATATCCTACACCACACCATATCCTCCTTTCAAATAAAATAAACACCTGATGGTTATATGCACCCGTCATAAACATTACATAATAAATACAATAATTAAATGCATGAAATATAAACACCCATGATGGTTATATGCACTCATCTTACATGAAATGAAATAAACACTTAAAATAGAAATGAAATAAACAATTAAAATAAAATGCTTAAAATAGGAATTGCTAAAATATAATTATAAATATTTATTTTATAATTCTATATTTTTATTTGATGGTGACAGCAGACGTTGAGCAAAACATTTAGCGACGTCATCGTTGTTGAAGAACGTTGTGGTAGAATTCCATCCTCGAGCTTGCGGCAATGTTCATCCCAATCAACGAATTCTCCTTGTCGGGGATCAACGACCGCATTAACAATGTCGCCATCAATCCTCCCCCACTCAAAATTACTCATCACCGATGAGTGGCCTGTGAGGGGGGAAAGTCGAAAAAAGTAGCAATTTGGGGCAAATCTAGCCTCGATATCCATGTCGTAGTAGCATGAACATCGCATAGAATTGAGCACATGTCAAAAAGAGAAACAACAAGACTCCCGAGGAAACTCGAAAGGGTGTCAAGCAAAAGAAAAATAACTTGAATCTTACTATCATGTTCAAGAGCCATCGAGTCCACGTGGAAAATAGATACGGTAGAACTAACACTCCCCAACCAAAGAGAAATTTTAGTGGGAAATAAAAATGATGGAGAAAGCCACTCAGGTGGAAAAGAGACTTACAGTAAAAAGTCTGTAAACTTGAAATAAATTGAAACACCCTGTACTTTATAAAAATCTGAAATAAAAGCATGAAATCCGATGTTCTTCATATACATGGATGGCTCGGCTTTCCTACATATTAATTATTAACCGAGCCAGAAGACATCCACTCGGGGACTGACAAGACTAAACCCAAATCATTAACTCTAGCGTAGGATGGTCTCGACAGACATCGGAAGTTCGTACGACATAAATTAAGATGAAACGCTAACGTCCTAGATACATAAGGAGTGAAACTATGTTCTACATGACTTGAACAAAATACGGAGGATATAGGGGTTAAGTCAGGTGGCACGAGAGCCTTATAATCAAAAATGATTTTAATGGTCTTCAAATCCGCAGTTTTAATTTTAACTTTAATATATTTACGCTTGGCATGAAGATATGCCAATGAGAGCCGCTCATCATGAACAACAAAATTGGATGCTCTCTGATGTGAAAGTATATGCGAATGATACAACTAAAGGGGCCCAACAATAGTCACTAATGTATGGACATGAGGGTCATCAAAAGGAGGTGGGTAGATGCGTGCAACCGGGTGTGGTATATAAGTATATTTAGGAGTCACCACATCCAGAGGCACAATAGAGAAGGAATCACAAGCAGCCCTATGTGAGGTTTTGCCCAACGTTGTGCGATCAGATTAACGCTCTATCCCCTTAAAAGCGTAATCAGATCTACGAGTCGTGTTGGAAAGACTGAACATGTCAACAAATAACTCGCTCACACATATCCGACTAGATAATTCTAGAGGGGAAACTAAATAAATGGGCACATCAAAATGTCTCGGTCTAGAAGGAATCAGCTCGTGTCTTAACAGGTCATCACGTAAATTACTTTTAGGTAGGCTTTTAACATAAAGTGACTCTACTGACTATGCTGAAATGTCTTCCAACTCAGGTTCATAAGAAGAATCCATGACAATCAAGGGGGATAGCTCATAAATATAGTCGAAGGGAAGTGGGAGAATCCAATGGGGTGATACCTCGTAGGGGAAATCCTCATCCAGGTCACTAGGATAACCAAGCTCCTAAATGTCACTAAAATCGTTAGTAAAATCGACCTCACCCTCAGTGGAGGGCTCAGACCAAAACACTGCCTCAGACTCATCAGGAGAGTCAATTACTAGATTAGACATCTAAGGGGGAGATTCAAAAGGGACTACAGGCATATTCGTAATAGGACGCACAATAGAAACAAGATCAGATACGCCACTAGTCTCACGTGTCCTAATCAACTGTCTGCCCCTATATATAAGACTACTCTCACCCCGCGGGCTCATGGTAGTTATAGTTGTCACTTGTACAGAACACGGGATAGGGGACCTTACCTTTTCATTTCCTCCATAGGTGGGTGCGGGTATGCTATGGATAGCTCTAATAAACTAGGGAAAGGGTTTATCCTAAGGGAGTATGTCACTCCTATTAGCAGCTACGAGTTTTGTGTAATAATTATTCGTGCTTACGGTTGTTGTGTTATTAGTATGAAGGTAGTCATGATCAAATTGATGTGCAAGTAAGCAACGCATGTGCAGCCAATCTTATTGATAGCTACAAACACGACGCTCTTTGTTTAACCAAAACACGCAGGTTAGATCTACTAACCGCTCTGGGGTGATGACAACATTTTTGTGCTCATCCCATACGTGGTAATCAAAATAAATTTCTATCCCCTTAAGCTTGTCTATAAAAATTTGGGAACTCGCATAACCGTCATAAGTGGGTGTCTGTCTTCAAGTGTCAAGATAAGTGTTGGACGGTTGTTATTCCTCTGATATGTAAGCAAGGCTGGGGCATGATTAGCCATGACATTAGCATATAAATAGTCTAAACATGAAGCATACACATCATAGGACATTTTCTAGTGGTGACGGGACAGAAAATTCTACTCGAATCTGGTGCACATGTAATGAAATAATGACTCTGATCCTATAAAATTGTAATTGATGGAATTGTTACCGCTAAAAAACTAAGGAAATAAATACATTTCTTATATTTTCTTGCTGAAAAAAATATTAGATTATTAAAAAAATAAATATAATTTTTCTTTGCAGAAAAATGAAAGTTTTAGGCCGCTATTTTCAGACCAAAAATAAAAATTTATTTTTATTGTTTTGGAAATGAATCGTGGAAGTGCATGTCGGCATACTAATAAAATGGGAGGGTGCCAATTAGGAAATTGACGTGAACTCCCTCTGATACAAAATTTATGCAGGACAATGGTTCTGACTTATTAAATTACGCGCTCTTGGGTTCGATAATTAAATTAGATTTGCAGCGTGCGGTTTCTCTACTTATCAGTATCGTTATCTCAAGCAATTAATGACACAAAACTTTAACAATGCAAAAGGGCGCTACCCCCTCTAGAGATTGAATAAGGGCTATATGCCTATGTTCGCTCAAACGAATAGGACCTACCTGATCCAGACAATTAGCAATTCAAAATAAAGTTATCAGCAAACATTCACAAAACCAACACGTGAGGATCTAGAGTAAAAATAGCGATTTTAATGAATTCAAAATTGATCCCAAATTAATTTAAAATTGAGGTTAACCAAACCTTTTTAACTCGAGGAGAAATCAAGGATAATGAATCAGATTTCTGCTAGCATTCCTGAGATCTACCTGATCCGATTTATACCAAAATATTTGGAAGAAACACGCTTAAAAATTAGATTTAATTAAGCACGAATTTCAATATAAATAGGGACTAATGACTAGCCTTGTATTCTACCAAACCTCATAAATATTATTGTAGAAATCACACTAAAGAGGTTTAGAAAATCGTTACCCAAATCCAAAGAAAATCCATCCATAAGATGAGTGGAGGAAGCACTCATTAAGGTGGTTGAATTTATTTCCACGCAAGTTCATGGATCCGCGTCGGACGATGAAATTACAAGCCATTCTTCCGTTGCAAAAGCCTTGGTGTGGGAGTACCTTGATGGATAATATATATTGAAAGAGGAGAGAGAAAAGGTGGTGGGAATATTGCAAGAATCCCAAAGAGGAAAAAGGGGGTTGTTCGGTTTTGGTGGTGGTGGAGAGGGCTGGTCGGGTTTGTAAAGGAGAGGGCTAGTCGTCTATTTAATGGAGGTGGGTGTTCGGGTTGGGTTGTGGAGGAGGGAGGCCTAGAATGTGAAGAGGGAGAGGAGGAGGCTAGCTAGAGGGTGGTGGGCTAGGGTTGGCCGAAACTCAAGGGTGAGGAGGTGGTCGGGTTTAGTGGAGAAGGGGAGGGGATGTTTGGTGGTGAACTTGAAGAGGGAGGAGTAGAGGAGGCTGAGAAAAGAGAGGGGGGAATGTGGTGGGTGTCGGCCAAGAGAGAGGAGAAGAGGAGAGGGCCCGAATATTTCCAAGGGAGGAGAAATTCTCAATAGAATTTTTTAGGGTTTTAATTACTTTTCATTCATCATTCTGCTAAAATCCGTCAAAAGCATTGCCTTATATAGCCTACACCACTCCATATCCTCCATTCAAATAAAATAAACAAATGATGGTTATATGCACCCACCATATACATGACATAAGAAATACAATAATTAAATGCATGAAATAAAAACACCTTGATTTTTATAGGAACCCATCATACATGAAATGAAATAAACACTTAAAAAAGAAATTAAATAAACACTTAAAATAAAATGCTTAAATTAAGAATTGCTAATATATAATTATAAATATTTATTTTATAGGTATATATTTTATTTGATGGTGATGGCGGATGTCGAGCAAGACATGTAGCGGCGGCAGCGTCGGCAAAGAATGTCGTGGTAGAATTCCATCCTCGAGCTTGCGGCAATGTTCGTCCCAATCAACAAATTCTCAATGTCGGGGATCAATGGCCTCATCAACAACGTCTTACTCAATCTGTGTCACCAACTGATTCAACCTCATCAATAGTAATAACATGATCAATATATACAATATGATCAAGGCCCAGAACTTCTCTGATAACATTAGAGGTCTAGATTTCATATTCAACACTTGCTGTTATCATTGACCTCTCCCCCTTAATGACTTCTTCAAAGACATATTTGCCAAGGGAGGTTGTCTTGTGAGCCAATTTATTAACACCAACATTGACTACATTCTTCACCTGCAGCATGCGATCATCTAAGAATTGTGGGCATGCATGCATACTTCTCACTAGAATAACCTTGTTTATTTCATAATATCTTTTTGCACTTCATGCACCATCATCATGTTCTGAGTAGTAAAGCATTGGTTCTCAATGATTTCATTTTACATTTATTAAATGCCAGGAATCCTTTCTTCATTGTATGTAACATCTAGTGATGCCCTCTTGAAAAATTCTATTGTGTTATGCTTCAGTAAGTTTACTTCAAATCTGATTGATTTGATCTCAGTGGATAGACCTTGTCTAAGTTCTTTTATAGAATCATCCACACAATGCTCTATTTGCCTCCTCTACTCATCTAATAGTCCATTTAATTAAGCAAAAAGGAGGAGTATATCTCTATAGATTACTGAGTGGTATTTGGAAGGTTGACATGTACAACATCCTTTCATATAGCTTCCCTTGTCTCTGAATAAGCAAATTTATACTCTGAGGAATGAGCAGAAATACCAGCAACAGGCTCATTAGCATCTTATAACTCAATCACATTATCAACATCTTTAGCAGGGAGCTCAAGATGAGTCTCCCCCTCAACCTCAGTAATCTCCATATCAAATTGATGTACATAAGCAATTGTCTTGGGGACATCTAATTGCACTTGCTATGGAAATTGCTCCACCTTAATTTGAGAAGTGGAGGGCACAAGCTGAGATTCAACTAGAATTTGACCTATTCTTTCCTGTAGGTTATCTAGGAAGGAATCAATGTAGTCTTGTAGTCCAACAAGAGATTATTCTTTCTCCCAGATGATCGTCGCAAAGCCGACACTTATTTATGTGGTTGGTTCGATATGTCGAACGTCGCGGACTTCTAAAAGCGAGTTTTTAACGAAAGGAGGCAAGTGCACCTATCGCATGTAGTACCCTATATTCGGTGGGAATATTGAGGACATATTATTCTAGGGGTCGGGTTTATTATTGTTACTCTTCCTAGAGTGACTATTATTTTACCGAAAATACGGAGGTGATTTTAATTAACTAGGGTAGATAAAATAAAGGAACGAAAATGAGTTAGGAAATTCGATGAGGGTTAACGCTCGGCATCGAATCAGATCAAAACTAAAACAACTCTTAATAATTATTGAACTTAGTTTTCAAATTAATTAAAGGAAACTTGGTCATGGAGGTTCCACAAACTTGAGCTCACATATCTCTAGGAATATCGATCACCTGAACATTTAGAGTATTCGAGCGAACTCTCATCCGACAAAGGATTTCTCTAATTGCCCGTTTTATGCTAAGAACCCTGCTATTGGGTGTGGAATCGAATCCGGTAGAATTACGCTTCTCCTCTCTCGAGGGTATGCACGCAATTCTTTTTACCCAATGGTGATCAGTCCATACGCACGGCCTCTCGCTAGCTAACGTATGGATAACAAAAATAGAGCCCACACATCGATTTGTGGTTCTACGCATGATATACCCGGGCAAACCATAAGCCCTTTAATTCAAGTGAGAAAAAGATCCTTTAATAATTTAGAGTTATTTCATATGTCAGAACGCTCTTTGGTGTTGAGGTCTAAGAACGATTAGCCACTAATCGGTATGAGGATAACTTATGATTTTAATGAGGCATGAGTACAAGACTAAGCGCTAAAGGGTGACCAAAAAGGGACAAAAAAGAACAAAACGTTATAAAATTATAAAACTAACTAAAATGAGAACTCACACTTTTCAAAATCATAAAATACAAAGCTAAGTTACACAAAAAAGAGACAAGTCCTACTCGAATGAGAAGGCGGGAAATAAATTCATTATAAGTCCTACTCAAACGAGTAGGCGGGAAATGACAAGTCCTACTCAAATGAGTAGGCGGGAATGATAAGTCCTACTCAAAAGAGTAGGCGGGAAATGATAGCGAGTCCTACTCAAATGAGTAGGTGGGATGTAAATGCACACACACACACACTCTACATAATTTAAAGAAAGCAATAAAAATTATCTCATACACACACACACACTCTACATAATTGAGAAAGCGATAAAGAAATTAATAAAAGAAAGCAAGAAAAATTATCTCATACACTCACACACTCTGCATAATTGAAAGAGCAAAATTAAACTTATTCTCATACACTAACACACACAATAAAAAGAGAAAGAAAACAAACTCATCTAAAAATTAAAATAACAACTTTTTCACTATTATAATTTTATAAAAGAGTTTAAAAAGTTGGAAAAAAAATTAAAAAGAACAAAAGTTTTACAATAATAAAAAGACTAAGTAAAAAAAGAAGATAGGAAGCCACTTTGAAAACACTTGTATAAAAATGAAATTAAAGTACAAAAAAAACTAAACTTAAAAAATCCTAACGGGCAAGAAAATAAAAGTTAATATAACACCTTATAAAGATAAAATAATACTTAGAACAAAAGATAAGTAAAAAAAACTAAGAAAACATAAAAATTTAAGTTAAACTCATGCACACAAACACACACACACACACACACACACACACACACATTTTTAAGAGAAAGACAAAGAAAAAACAAAGGATAAAAAGAGAACAAAAATGGCGCACTCACATCCATTCTAAGACAACATAAGGAGAGAAAATCTAACATATTTTATTAAGGAGAAATTTGATTATAAAGCTAAAACAAACATAAAAGAGAGGTGGAGAAAATTCACCTTACATAGCAAGAAGTGCACCCAAGCTGCCCACAAACAACAAAATTGGCCCAAAAGTTTGTACCCTTATACCTTAAAGAGAAGTTCTATTTATAGACAAAAAATAACAAGAGGTGGCATGCTGGTGTGCAGGGAAAGACAAAAATTTGATGACGGGACAGGTTCAGGAAGCTTCTGGAAGCAACAGGGAGTGAGCTTTATCTGGTGAAGGCTTTGAGTTGTGAAGAAATTCGTCGAGTGGAGAAGAAATCATCGAGCACTAAAGTGCAGCAATTCGTCGAGCTCCAGCTTGGGAAATTCGGCGAGCTGAGATCAACTAACATCAATCTGGCATTTGATTAAAAAGTCAATCTGGTTGAGCTCGACGAACGTTGAGCTTAGATCGATGATGGTTCGTCGATTTGGAGAAGCGTCGAGCATTGAGTTGCTGGCAAAGCGTCGACCATAGGATTGGCAAAATTTCGTCCACCATTGGATGAATTTCTTCGAGAGAAGTTCTGCAGCAAAACGTCGAGCTCAGCTCTGGGAAAATTTCTTCGACTGCTAAGATGTTGCCAATGGTTCATCGACCGCTAAGATGTTGACAATGGTTCATCGACCGTTGAGATGTTGGCAATGGTTCGTCGAGCGGAGCTTGACGAATGTCGCACAGTAGTCGACGAATTTTCCATATGCTAAATTTTTCTATCGGGTCAAGAGTCAAATCATCAATCTCAGCTCGACGAACTTCGAGCTGAGTTCGATGATTTTTCTGACAATGCATTTTTGCAGAATGCAGATATTTGCTGAAAATAATAAAAATATAAAATAAGTAAGAAAGTAAAAATAAATAAAAAAGAAGCATATTATTTAATAAAAATAACAAAAAGACTATTAAAATGCCCTAAAATTACTTATCTAAAGTACTATGAAAGAAGAATATTTATAACTCATTAAATACCACCATACTTAAGCTTTTGCTATTCCAGAGCAAAAGTTGGAGATATACTTAAAAGGAATTAGAGAAATTCTAAGTTTAGCTACCGCTTAAATTAATTAAAAGAGATATCAAAATGAACATATAGGTTATAAGAGTTAAGTCTTGATTGATGAAAATGATTTAAATAGAGGAAAAGTTTTGGCAAAAAAGACTTCTTGAAGTAACCAAATAACAAGCATAAATTGTAATCGTTTGCTATCAAAAATAGATTGGAATTATAGGAACTTTAGCTTATGAGAGTTGTAAAGGAAATTGAGCAATTTAAAATTATGCTCTCAAAAATATTTTAATTTAATTTCTTGAATCAAGGAAATTGGCTAGGGGGGATTATTTTAGTTTGTGAAGAGGGCTTAGATTTAGAGGTGAGGTAATTTTTTCTCAAACCTCTAATAGTTTTTTGTGTTGGATGTTTTAGGAAAATGAAATTTCATTTTCCTTGACATATAGATTTTTTTTGAACAACTTCATATAACCCAATATATATGTATAGGAGTAATGAATTTTATTCTGTTACTCCGTAAGATATAATCTTTTGAAATATTGGATGTCTATGTTTACCGAACGAAATATTAAACAATTGACATATGTTCTTTTAAGGATAGAAATTTTATCATGTCAAGTAAAACGTGGTAAATATGGGTAGAAAACATGTTTTAAATAAAAAATTTTGAGTGAAATTTTGATAAATTGAACGTTCCGGTATTTCGAAAAGCATGAAGTCGAAATAATTGAAGTCTATAGTAATTTTTTCTAACATAATACACATGTCTCTTTTTTAGATAAATTAGATGTAGTGCCTAAAACAAGTCCCCTATCTTAAGAAAAAAACAAATGATTTTGTTTAAAATTTAACCCCGCTATTTAAATCTATCAATCTATAATTAATAAACGAATAGTAAATAAAGAAATAATGAAATTCACATATAAATAAACTCACAACTATATTATTGGATGCAAAAAGGTTTAAGAATGGAATATTCGAATTATTTGTTTTATAATTAATTTTTTTTATTTTTTATTTTTTAGTTATCATATTTTTTTGTTTTTAATTTATTTCTATAATATATACTTACTAAAAATGCAAAAAAGATATATATATCTTTTTTTGTTACTTTTTGAAATATTTTATATTTGTTTTCTAAATTTTCTATATTTTTGAGCTTTTTTAAGCAAACATTTACTTGAGAGGAAAAAAAAAGTTTGTTACAAAGAGAAGGAAGAAAGGAAGAGGGGAGAGAGAAAAGAATATTTAATATTTACAAAGTAAAACTAAATATATTTTTTTTTAATTTGTTTTTTTTTTGAAGATTTTGATTATAAAAAAAAAGTATTTTTTGAGTTTTCTTTTGTAAAATTTTTTTGTTTTTGTTTTTGTATTTTTTTAAAGTTTTTAAGTGTAGAAAGGAAAGAACGAAAACATCCCCATGCATAATCTCAATATTGTCCCCAATATTACAATATAAGTATGTGGAACAAAAATGAAATGAAATGAAATATGTAAAAAAATAAAAAGGGAGGGTTGGAACATCCCTAGAACCTGTTCGGTGAGGCCCATTCAAAAACCCTGCATAATTAGAACAAGTAGGAAACAAAATAAGGAAAGAGCGAAAAAGGTAGACGTGAGGTGCCTCCCAGGAGCACTTTGTTTATAGTTGTGTAGCTTGACTATTATGGCGGGGTTATAATGTCGAGGAGGGTTATGGTTTCGTTAAAATCGATGGCAGGATCGCCCGCTATGTATGACTTTAAGCGATGACCGTTTACTTTGAAAGAACCTCTTTCAGGGTGGGAGACGAGTACGGTCCTATATGGACAAACCTCTTCAACTACGAATTGGCCGGACCATCGTGATTTTAGCTTACACGGAAAATCTCTAAGACGAGAATTGTAAAGAAGGATAAGATCGTCCGGAGAAAAAAAAATTGGGGACTTGATTTTTCGAGCATGATAGAACATAGAACGCTCCTTATAAAACTTATTTCTCTTGTAAGCGTTCGCACGCCATTCATCGTGCTCATTTAGGTATTTTTTTCTATACTGAGTGGCTAAGTTAGCGTCGAGATTTACGAGTTTTAAAGCCCAAAGTGCGCGATATTCTAATTCTACAGGCAGATGACATGTTTTGTCATAGACTAATCGAAACGGCGTACAACCAATTGCGGTTTTGTATGTCGTACGATACACCCATAACGCGTCGTCAGGTTTAACGGACCAATCTTTCCTATTAAGTGAAATGGTTTTTTTCTAATATACGCTTAATATCTCAATTTACTACCTCGACTTGGCCACTTGTTTATAGGAGGTAGGGGGTGGCAAGTTTGTGTGTGACTCTGTATTTATCGAACGTCTTAGCCATTTGGGCATTACAGAAATGGGTTCCCCTATAACTTATAATAGCCTGAGGCGTGCCGAAGCGAGAAAACAGTTTTTTAAGGAAAGTAACAACGACTCGCGCAACATTAGTAGGGAGAGGTTGCGCTTCTGCCCACCTTGATAAGTAGTCGACCGCCACTAAATTATAAATATTTTAAAAAGATGGAGGTATGGGGCCGACAAAATCGATACCCCATAAATCGAAGATTTAGCACTCTAAAAATAAATTTTGGGGCATCTCGTCGCGATGAGAGATGTTACAAGACCGCTGATAGCTATTGCATGAGCGCGCATAATTATGAGCATCTTTAGAGAGAGTGGGACAAAAGAAGCCGCCTCTAGCGGGTTCTACATGGTCTGGTTACCTCTATAATGCCCACCAGTCGGACCCTCGTGGCAGTGCCTAGGTATTTGCAAGCACTCCACACCCACAAAGCATCTTCAGACCGCTTGCTCCACGTAGATATGAAAAAAAGGGTCCTCCCAAAAGAAATTTTTCAAGTTAGAAATGAATTTCTTCTTATGCTGGGTTGAAAAGTCCTTTGGAAGCAACCGCGCAACTAAGTAGTTAGCAAAATCAGCGAACAAGGGCGAGTAAGACGAGATAGTATTAATGGCTAGGAGGCGTTCCAGGGAATCTGTCATTTATATCAGATTTGACAAGAGCTTCTACAACCGGATTTTCTAAACGGGAGAGGTGATAAGCGGCTAAATTTTCTGCGCCCTTCTTATCCAGGATCTCCAAATAAAAATCTTGGAGGAGAACACATCGAAGAAGGCGGGTCTTGGCGTCTGTTTTATCTAGTAAATATTTTAAGGTGGAGTGGTCGGTAAATACGAATACTTTAGATAGCGTTATACACAAGCGAAACTTATTGAAAGGTGAAATGACGGCTAAGAGTTCATTTTCCGTCGTCGTGTAGTTTTCTTGTATGGAAGTGATCGTCTTGCTAGCGCAATAAATTGGTTTAAAGTGTTTGTCTACGCGTTGGCCAAGAACGACCTAAGGAAATATCAGTAGAGTCGCAAATAATCTCGAATGGAAGGGACCAATTGGGCGCCACTAATATGGGTTAATTGATAAGTTTTTGTTTTATGAGATTAAGCACGGACTCGCATTTGCTACTAAAGACAAAATGTGATTCCTTTTCCAGAAGGCGAGTAAGCTTCTTTGTAATTTTGGAAAAATCTTGAATAAATTATCTATAAAATCTCGTATGGCCTAAGAATCTATTAATGGATTTAACATTAGTCGTCGACGAAAGTTTTCCTATAATTTCTACCTTGTCCTTATCGACCTCCATCCCCTTAATCAAAATCCTATGGCCGAGAACCAAACCATCCCGAACCATAAATTTACACATTTCCCAATTTAAAACGAGATGCGTGTCCTCGCATCACTAGAGGACATGATCTAGATTGCGAAGATAATCTGGGAAAGATCATCGGAATACAGAGAAGTCATCCATAAAGACTTCCATGATATCTCCTACCAGCTCGACAAAGATTGCCAGCATATATCTTTAGAATGTAGATGGCCCATTGTAGAGGCAAAATGGAATTCTTCGGTAGGAGAAGGTGCTAAACGGGCAGGTAAAAGTTTTTTATCTTGGTAATCACTAGAAATGGGGATTTGGAAAAACCACGATAAACCATCAAGAAAACAAGAATACGGATGACCGGAAAAATGCTCCAGAAAATTGTCTAAAAATTGTAGTAGGAAATGGTCCTTACGGGTGGCATCATTACGTTTCTTATAATCGATGCACACTCGCCAACCCGTAACTATATGAGTTGGGAGGAGTTCATTGTGCTAATTTTCCACTACGATTAGACCGCCCTTCTTGGGCACGAAATGAACTAGACTAACCCAAGCACTATCTAAAATGGGATAAATAATCCCCGCATCTAATAATTTAATTATTTCGGCTTTAACGGCGTCTTTCATGTTTGGGATAAGAGGTCTCTATTGCTGAATGGTTTTGCAGAAATTATCGCAAAGGAAAATCTTATGGGTGCAAAAAGAGGGGTTAATTCACTTATGATCAGAAATTTGTCACGCAATTGAGTGGCGATGTTTAAGTAGAACTTCCAATAAATCAGAAGTCTCTGAATCGCTTAAATGCGAAGAAATGATCACGAGAAGGGTATTATCTTTTCCCAAAAAGGTGTATTTGAGTTATTCGGGTAGGGGTTTGAGGTTTAGGATGGTTGGTTCTTCTAACGAGCTTTTAATTCTAATGTCCTTCGAAACAATTGGTTAGAAAGGCAAACCTATAGAGGAATTCTCTTTGCAATTAAAATTCTCGAGCGCAAAAATATCGTCGTTAAGAAAAATTGACTCGAAAGCGGGAGAAGAAACGATCTCCGAAAAAAGTATCTAAATTATAACATAAGTCATCGCTCGATGATGAGTCCTCCATCGAGGGGTTAATGGATAAAGTAATCTCATCATCTCCCTCCCGAAGGAGGAGACAACCGTTACTCAAATCAATTAATGCGCGGAGGTGGCGATAAAAGGGCGACCGAATATAATTTGCATATCAGTGTCCTCCTCGTTGTACAAGATGACGAAGTCTACGGAAAGATTAACATATCAACTCGGAAAAGGAAGTTCTCCACTACCCCGAGGGGAACTAAACTGATTGATACGGTATTTGGATACACATAATAGTAGGGGTCGGAGTGGCCAAACCTAATTTTTTAAAGAGAAAGAACGACATCATATAAATGCTCGCGCATAAATCTGCTAGAGCATATTTCACTAATATATTGCCAAAAAGGAACGGGATAGAAAACCGTCCCAGGCCGTTTTGTTTTTGTGGAAATTTACTAGTAAGAGTCGCTGAGCAGTCTGCATTGAGAGAGATATGCGAAATCTTTTTTAATTTTTGTTTATTAGAAAGATCTTCTTTCAAATATTTCGCATATTTAGACATCTGCGAGATCGCCTCGCAAAATGGAACATTAATATGAATTTGTTTTAATAGTTAAATATTTTTTTATTGCGCGTCCTTACGCTCATTATCTAACTTATATGAAAACGGAAGGGCCTTTTTTAAAATCGATAAAGGCGGTGCAATTAAAGGGGGAAGAGGGGTAAGAGGTGAAATCTGATTCTGCGGATCAATCCTTTTTCGATTGACCACCCCCTTACCGCTACGGAGGGTTATAGAATAGGCGTTCTCCCGAGGGTTAGGGTCCGTGTTCCACGGTTGTTCCCCGAGCGCGCGCTCGGACATCATTCTCGCCAGCTGTCTAACCTGTTGTTCAAGATTTTTTAGCAATCCCGTGATGTTCTAGATATTTGACTCACTGGACGCTATGTATTTATAAAAACTTTCCTCAACTAAAGAAGGTTTTGGAGGAGGAGGAGGAGGGAAAAATACTGGCGCAAAATTATTTGGGGGGCACTTCTCATTGTTCGCATTGCTCAAAGAAAAATTGGGGTGATTCCTCCAACCTGGATTATAGATAATACTATAAGGGTTGTTGTTGGGGTTGAAGGAAGGACGACCCGAATTTCCTATGAAGTCTACGAACACTTTGGCCATTTAGACGTTGGGAGGAATATAACAAGGCGGATTGGAGGAGTCATTAGTCATCTTTGGCACTTGATTTGTTAACCTTTCGACTTAAAGGGTTAAGAGAGCAGTGGCATCCACTTCAAAAAGGCTGGATGCCTGCTTGAACCGTCCTTGCGAGACATTCCATTTGAAGGCATTCATAGCCATCTCTTCGATAAGCGCTTGGGCAACATTGGGGGTTTTATTATTTAAAGTTCCCTCGACAGCCCTGTCAATAATTTGACGTGTCTTATAGTTAAGCCCATTGTAAAAGATTAGGACCTACAACCACGCAAGCAGCGCGTGGTGCAGACACTTGCGGTGGAATTCTTTAAACCTCTCCCAATTCTCAAAGAGTGACTCAGAATAATTTTGCACGAATGAAGAAATGTCCGCGCGCCACTTTGCAATTTTTGCGTGCGGAAAATACTTCGATAAGAACCGTTCCGCAAGCTCGGCCCAGGTGGTGATACATCCTCGCGGGAGGGAATTCAACCACGCCTTCTCTTTGCATTTAAGGGAAAAAGGAAACAAGTGCAAGTTAGCATATGGATTACGGAAATAGAGCCCACACATCGATATGTGGTCTACGCATCGTATACCATGGGCAACCCTTAAGCCCTTTAATTAAAGTGAGAAAAAGGATCCTTTAATTATTTAGAGTGATTTCATATGTCTCAATGCTCTTCAATGTTGAGGTCTAAGAATAATTATCCACTCATCGTTATGGGGAAGGTTTTTGATTTTAATTAGGCGTGAGTTTGAGACTAAGCGCTAAAGGTTTACAAAAAAGGGACAGAAAAGAACACAACGTTAGAAAATTATAAAACAAACTAAAATGAGAACTCACACCTTTCAAAATCATAAAATAAAAATCTAAGTTACACAAAAAAGAGAAATTACAAGTCCTACTCGAATGAGTAGGCGACATTACGAGTCCTATTGAATCGAGTAGGCGAGACATCACAAATCCTACTCAACCAAGTAGGCGGGAAATGAAAAGTCTTACTCAAACGAGTAGGCGGGAAATGATAAGTCATACTCAAATGAGTAAGCGGGAAATGAAATCAAGTCCTACTCGAATGAGTAGGAGGGAAGTAAATGCACACACACACACACTCTATATAATTGAAAGAAAGAAATAAAAATTATGTCATACACACACACACTCTACATATTTGAGAAAGAGATAAAGAGAGCAAGAAAAATTATCTCATACACTCACACACTATACATAATTTAAAGAGCAGAATGAAACTTATTCTCATACACTCACACACACAATAAAAAAGGAAAAGAAAACAAACTCATCTAAAAATTAAAATAATAACTTTTTCATTGTTATAATTTTACAAAATAGTTTTAAAAGTGGAAAAAAAGTTGAAAAGAACATAAGATTTATAAAAAAAAGACTAAGTAAAAAAAAGAAGATAGGAAGCCACTTTGAAAACACTTGTATAAAACCATAAAATTGAAATTAAAGTACAAAAAAAACTAACCTTAAACAATCCTAATGGGCAAGAAAATAAAAGTTAACATAATAACTAATAACTATAAAAGAAAGCTTAGAGCAAAATCTAAGCAAAACAAAACTATGAAAACTTGAAGTTAAACACATACACACACACACATTTTTAAGAGAAAGAGAAAGAAAAACAAAGGATAAAAAGAGAACAAAAGTGGGGCACTCACATCCATTCCAAGACAACATAAGGAGATAAAATCTAAAATATTTTATTAAGGAAAAAACTGATTGCAAAGCCAAAACAAACATAAAAGAGAGGGGGAAAAATTCTCCTTACATAGTAAGAAGTGAACCCAAGCAGCCCACAAACAACAAAATTGGCCCAAAAGTTTGAACCCTTTGACCTTAAAGAGAAGTTCTATTTATTGACAAAAAATTTAAAATAGGTGGCATGCTGGTGTGCAGGGAAAGATAAAAATTTGATGACTGGCCAAGTTCAGGAAGCTTCTGGAAGTAACAGGGAGTGAGCTTTATCTCGTGAAGGCATTGAGTGGTGAAGAAATTCATCGAGTGGATAATAAATCGTCGAGTGCTGAAGTGCAATAATTCGTCGAGCTCAAGCTAGGGAAATTCGGCGGGCTGAGATCGATGAATGTCGATCTAGCGTTTGATTGAAAAGTCGATCGGGTTGAGCTCGACGAACGCCGAGCTGAAATCGACAATTGTTCGTCGATTTGGAGAAGCATCGAGCATTGATTTTCTGGCAAAGCGTCGACTGCGGGATTGGAAAAAATTCATCAACCGCAGGACGAATTTCTTCGAGCATAGTTCAACAGTAAATCGTCGAGCACAGCTCTGGGAAAATTTTGTCGACCGCTGAGATGCTTGCAATGGTTTGTTGACCGCTGAGATGCAGGCAATGGTTCGTCGACTGTTGAGATGCTGGCAATGGTTCGTCGAGCGGAGCTCGATTAACGTAAAGCTCTAGTGGACGAAATTTCCATATGCTGGATTTTTCCACCGGCTCAAGAGTCAAATCGTCGAGCTCACCTCGATGAAATTCATGCTGAGTTCAACGATTTTTCTGGCAAGGCATTTCTGAAGAATGCAGATATTTGCTGAAAATAATAAAAAATATAAAAAAGTTAGAAAGTAAAAAATAAATAAATAAGGAGCATATTATTTAATTAAAATTACAAAAAGACTATAAAAATGCCTTAAAATTACTTATTTAAAGTACTAAAAAAGAAGAATATTTACAACTCATCACTCCCCCTCAGTAGGAGCAGTTAAAATCTAGGTCTCCCCCTCAAATGCTGCACAAACCTTGCCCATAACAACAGTAACTATATTTTTCAACAGGTTCCACGAGGGTGTCTTCTGTTTGAGATACTCTGCTTGGCAGGGTTCTTGGAGAAGGATCAGAGAATATTGAGGCCTGTGCACTTACATCCTTCTTGATCTCTGTAATTTAATCTAATAACTCTGGATCATGAGGTTCTTCACCTCTACTTTCAAAAGAGCTAATGCTTGAGCTCTCTTCAATGATGGTAACAACTTTCTACTTATTTTTGTCTGCGGGCTATGGGTGAGGTACCAAGACCCTTTCCTACCTATCAAACATTATCTTGTCCATCTTCCTCTTATGATGGATCTTAGATCATAGCCTCAAATTAAGCATTCCTGGATCCATATTTAGTAAAAATAAAGAAAGTATTCTACAACGATTGAGTTCTACAATACATTCTACAATTATCTCAAAATTTATGTTACCCTAATCAGTATTCTTTGCCAGAATAACTCTTGTCATCGATTGAAACATTTTCCTTGACACCTTATCATATTACCCAGTTTTACAGATCAGTTCCTTACAAATCATGTCTACTATGAACTTCCCTTTCAAGTTCATTTCCTTCATAATGATGGATCCTAAGGTGTTCTTTGACAAGACACACCATTTGAGAGCTGTCTTAACATCCTCAACAAATAGACCATCTTCCTCATTAGATGACCCAAACATGGTCAATTTCTGAGTCTTGCTCAACTTTCTTGAAGTAATCTTGATCTTGTTTCCACTTATTGAAGTTTTAATCTTGCTGGAAGATGAAACCACTTTGGCATTGGAGAAGTGTTCCAACACATCTCTTTTCTAGATTGAGAACAATTATAACAGAACAAACTCTAGGTCAATGATATATAGAAGTTGGATGACTAGCTATACTTCCTCAGGTGCGTCTTTGAATCCATTTCTCACAAGTTCAGAAACCTCGAACAGAACAACAACACCTTTTAAAGCCATTGATTCAGTATGTCGCTAGAGAGTCTATGAATTTGGTCCGAGAGTACGATGGCAAGAACATAGAGAGTCTTAAAAGGCTAAGTAATAGTGTGTATTATCCTAGGCACACATTTCTATTTATATTCACCCTATTCAAGAATGTTGAAAATTGCGCACCTGTCGTGATTTACAAAAGATAATGAACTATTGTGATTTATCCCCTGAGTTTGATATTTTCTGACCTATCAGAATATAGGTATTGAGTGCACTAGATGCTAAGAGTTGTCTTAACACTCTCGATGCCTAGAGTTAACTCAGTGCTCTCAATGCTTGAATAGTCAGTATTTTCCTTCGTTATTTACTTATAAAAGGATAACCTCTAAATTCCCACAGACATGTAATAAAAATGTATTACCATACTAGTGTTGTATCAAGAATAACATACCAAATTAAAATTTGAATGTGTTGAACTTGTCTTTATCAAGACGCTTAGTAAAGATTTCAGACACTTGTTTGTCTGTGGGGACAAACTCAAGGCTGATATCTTCATTCTCATCATGTACTTTTATAAAATGATACCTAATTTCAATATATTTGGTTCTGCTATGTGAGATGGGATTCTCAGCTATTGAAATTTCACTAGATGAATCACAAAACATAGGGGTTTTACTTAGCTATATATTATTATCTTGGTGTTAATGTAGAATCCAATGTAACTGAGCATGGTAACTTCTAGCTGAGGTGTAATCTGATTCTGCTGTGGAGATTGCTACACATGTCTACTTCTTGCTGCTCCAAGAGTTTAGCCTTCATCCTAGAAACTGACAGGTTCTTATTATACTTTTCATGTCTTCTATACAACATGCAAAATCTGCATCTAAATTCTCTATTAGTTAAAAAGCATTATTCCAGGGGTATCATTGACCAAGATTAGGTGTGCCCTTGAAATATCTCATAATTCTATTAGAAGTAGAATAATGAGACTCTTTAGGGCAGGCTTGGTACCTAAAACAAACATATATAGCATACTTAATGTCTGGCCTACTAGTTGTTAAATTGAGGAGGGATCCAATTATGCCTATATACATGGTTTCATCAACTGGTTTCCTAGTCTTATTCTTGTCTATTCACATACTTGACCCATAGGAGTATTCATAATGGTGGCACACTCCATTCCAAATGTTTTCATTAACTTCTTTTTGAATTTAGATAGAGAGATGAATAATCCATCCTTTGACTCTCTATCTTAGGTTCCCAAAAGTACTTGAGTTCACCCTTATAGCTAATTTCAAACTACCCTTGCATAAGTTTAGCAAACTTCTTTCAAAGGTCGTCACTAGTAGAGCCAAATATTATGTCATCTACATAAATTTGGATTAGGATTATCTTACCCTTGACTTATCTTCGGAATAATGTCCTATCTTTCTTCTCCCTTTATAATTTGTTCTTAATGAGAAATTTATACAAAGTTTCATACCATGTCTTGGGGACCTGTTTACACCCATACAAAGTTTTATTCAACTAAAATACATAATCATGAATGGTATGATTGACAAAACCCGAGGGTTGCTAAATATATACCTCCTCTTTCAGGTCACCATTTAGGAAAGGTTACTTAACATCTATTTGGTAGATCTTAAATCCCTTATGTGTAGCATGTGAAATGAAAAATCTTATATCCTCTAGTCTAGCAATAGGTGCCAAGGTTTGATCGAAATCAACACATTCCTCTTGCGCATATCCTTTGGCAACCAGTCTAGCTTTGTTTTTGACGATAACACCATTTTCATCAATCATATTTCTATAAAAAATTTAGTTCCAATGATTTTATGTCCATGTCTTATGGGAACCAGCTTAAAGACATTGCATCTAATGAACTGGTTCAGTTCTTATTGCACATCCACAATCCAAAATGGATCTATGTTGGCATCTTCAAACTTTTTGGGTTCATCTTGAGATAGAAAGCTTGAGTACATTGTAATGTGAAGTCTTCTACTCATTATTATAACACCCTAATTTGCATCGCCAATGATCAAGTTTTTAGGATGATATCTCAATTTTCTGACTATAGGTGGAATCTTTTCTTCAACATCTTGAGCTTCTACTTTAGTGGCCTATAAATAAACTTCCATTTTAAATCTACCATGATGTTCCACTAGAATGATACACCCTCATCCTCTTCTTATTCTGTACGAGGCGTGTCATTGATGCTCAGCTTGTCATTCCTCAAATCTTCACATGTAGTTCTAGTGGAGCTTGGCAGATCACAGTGAATCATAGAGGTCACATCAAACACTATATTGACATACTCTTCTATAACTAGATTTTTAAAATTGTAGACCCTATAGGCTTTGATGAAGTTGTTATACCCAACAAAAAATTTTGGGTGATAAGTGTAACTAAGCAAAGTCCTTCCTGCCTCTATGAGAGTACTATTTTTCCTCTCAGCAATCCAATTTTGATGGGGTATTCTTGGAGAGGAAAACTCCTGAAAAATACCTTGCTCTTTGCAGAAATCTGTCATACTTTCAGATTGAAACTCTGTGTCATGGTCACTGAAGAGCATTATACAGTAATGGTTCAACATTTGAGCATTACTGGTCTTTCCGGTCATAGCCTAAGAACCTCTCTCCTATGCTACAACAAATTCAAACGTGCTCGCTTACCTTGAGATACAAGCCTGTGACTCACTCCAAGTCGATCTTCATAAGACATTTACGGTTAATAGTCTTTCTGACCTATAGCCTAAGACTATCTAATAAGCTATGACAAAGTTTAGGTTCCCTTTTACATTTAGATACATGTTAGTTACACTTCAAGTCGATCGCTATAGGGTGGGTACAGGTTAGCACCAGTCTGTTGCTATAACTATCAGGCTCACAAGCCATGATACGGGTCAAACTCCCCTTGCCCGTTCATATATACATAACCACATTTTTGTCCAAGGCTGGCATTTACGGTCACCGCATCTGGTCATTCTAAGCTCGCATCTCAACATATTGGTCCCCCTAGCCTTCAAGAGATAGGCCTTACAAATAAATCTCTTTGTGAGCTACGGTTAGTGGTAGTACTACCGTTGCGTAGTAGGGTAAAGAAGAAAACCATTTCTTCCCTAAATTTTGGTGTTTTCCTGGAATACGCATCCAGTACTACCTGCAGCAAGCTGCACACCCCAAAACTCTGTAAAACTACAAGTTTACCCAAGGAGTCTTCTTCGACAAGCAAATAAAACATCGCCAATCCAGACCAACCTATCTGTATGGGATTCACACAAAATGCCTATTCTATACTTCGATTTTGGATTATATATGTAAGTTTATTACTAGGGATATCATCAACCCATAAGTTGGAAATCCCTTTGCTCTCCACTAATTTATTGCGGAATTCATGCGACTATATCAAATTAAGGACTTCACATGTCCAATAAGGAAAATTGTTACACTTGTCGATTATTTAGGAGCCATGAGCTTGCAACTAATCCGGATGGAAATGTCCATTGCGCTTTCCTCTCCGCGGCTCTTCCTTCGGCTTGCTACTTCTATCACAAGAATGCATCCCAAACTCTTCTCTAAGGCTGATAAAGCTTCTCATTCCTCTTCCTTCTTCTCTTCTACTCCCTTGTTTCATCTTTTCTCAAAAAGCAAGAGAGAGAGTCCTTTCTCAAAATAAAGTAGATAGAATGTGAGGGATAGAATGAGAAGTTTAATCCATTCCACAGCCTTTTAATAATCCAGGCTGCATTCAGAACAACCACATCTCCACCTCCTAAGGAGTGGATGGCCATGATTTATTGAGCTCACATTTTAAATTGCTACCCGTATACAGTAACTCTCTAGTGCCGCGTGGTAGCATAGGCGATGGCAGTTGTCTCATTTGACACCGCTTTGTCGCTCTATGACCGCCTCAACACCCCTTGACACGTGGCAAACTTGCTGCCAGTTATACCTCTACCTCTGTGCGGTACGTTCTAGTATAAATTGTTGAATTAATTCATTGGCTGCGGCAAGCGGTTGCTCTACCGCCTTGTGGTAACTTCCAAAAACAGAGTGTTGGTTTAATCATCGAAAATCCAGGGCATTATATCACGTCAGGGAGAGAAATGTAAGTCTAGGGATAAAATAAATGTTCGTGCGAAACATACGCGACAGGAAAAAATGTGTACCTCCGCGAAAAATGCTTGTTTGTTCAAAATATGCATGTCCGGGGCAAAATTTTGGGCTAAAGTAATATGCCCGGGCAGAAAATCGCTCCAAGGCAAAAACAATACTCAAGAGTGAAAAATATGCAAATAGGAGATATATTCACACTCGGAAAAAATATTAGTGTCAGGGCAAAAACGGAGCGCCTGGGAAAAAATGCATGTCAGGGCGAAAAATTAATGAAAAGGAAAAAAATGAAATCTCGTGCAAAAATACCTGTCTGCACAAAATATGTGCGACTAGACAAAATAGGAAGCAAAGCAAAATATTAGTGTCGGGGCGAGATATTTTCGCTCGAGCCAAAAATGCTTCCAAGAGAAAAAATTCACGCCCATGCTAAAAATTGCGAGGCTTGGCAAAATATGTACACCCAATCAAAAAATTGTCACTTGGTCGAAAATTGCATGCCCGCACAAAAATTGCGCTACTGGGAGAAAAAAAAACCTTGAGGGGAAAATAATCTCTGATGTTCAATATTCGTGCCGATGTGAAAATTGTGCGACCAGGCAAAAAATACATGACTTTGCAAAAAATGCGCACCACGGTGAAAAATATGTGCCGAGCACGAAATTTGTGCTAGGGAAAAAAATTACACCAGTGCAAAATTGTATGTTTGGGATAAAAATGTGTGCCTAAGCAAAATAGTGGCACCTAGATGAAATATGCTTATCTAGTAGAAAAATGCACGACTGGGCAAAATATGGGCTCCGAGATAAATATTTCAAGCTCGAGCGAAAAATGCCTGCGCCGGGTAAAATTATGTGTCCTTGTGAAATTTCACTATCACGACCCGCATTTTCTGATCATTTAAAAAGTTATCAGAGTAAGAGAAAATACGGAACGTGATGCCACACTGTGCAGGGGACAACTGCAGAAGTTCAGTCAAAGATAACACTCGCATCAGTTTTTATATAAAAAGATATGTTTTATATTTTAAGAACATAGTTTTAAATCTAACGCTAATGAACTGTATCGCTCGATTTAGTGGATCAACTAGTGCACAAGAAGTTATATAAATATATTCACAGTGGAAAGAATAAAAAACATAGCTTACTTCATTTTATCCTAAATGAGCATGATGACTGAACAAATCTGCTAATGGTGTGCAAGTTTCTAAAGTTGTTATCAGTAGAAAAATAGTTTTTTAAATAATTCGTAAAGTAGGGTGACTTCTAGCTGAAAGAGATGATATGAGTCTAAGCTAGAATTCAACTTTATTAATAAAAAATACCTTACATGCATCCTAACAGAAAACATTCTCAGAGAGAAGGTAGTAAAAATAACTAGTAAGTAAGGTAAAATAACCCAACAAGTAGTCCAACATCTGAAAACAAAAACAATGGTCTTCAATAACCAAACATGAAGCCATAAAACTAACATCGATCTGATTTAAAACAGAACCAACAACTACCTCACACAAAGAGGGGAAACAACAGCTACTACAACTGGGCTTATAATCACCAACTCGAACCCTTCAGAATTCTACTGCTTAGGGCCCGGGGCATACAAAGAAAAGAACACCTCAATAAGGAATGAACAAGATGAATCTTAAAAACAAAAGTCACATCAACAGTAAGAATAATCAAAAGAAAAGTTGGCACTAAGTACAACAAGATCTATCTTATAATTATATATATATACATATTTGAGACTGATCAGCTCGAAATAGTTCATCCTTAACACCGGTCATATTTTGGTAGTAAAGCGGTGACACATATTCCAACACAAACCATCAGACCAAATCTTTCAAAACAAGCACTATGGTGGTGGGTATCTTTCCATCACAACCCAACATTCCAAAACAAATTCACCGGCATAATGATACACAAATACCCACAAATACACAAACCCAAGGCACTGTGGTGGTAGTCTAATCCACAAATACCCAAAGTCTAACTAATATCATAACATAAAGCATGTAGTGTGGTGGTGGCATCTTACCCATTCACACCAACTAACCACCAAATTCAAAGAATTAGGAAAGGAACAACATAGGGGTTCCTGAGTAGAAGTTACGCATATGTTATTAATAATCTAAAACTATGAAGTCAAACATTCATGATGTAGTTGAATTCTTACATAGTGTAGAAATGAACTTAAAAGTCAAATTTTGATTATGCAGTCAAATTTTGACATAGTGCAGAAATGAACTATGCAGTCAAAATCAGACTTAGTGCAGAAATGAACTATACAGTCAAATTTTCATGATGAAGTCGAATTCTGACTTAGTGGAAATGAAATATGTACTTGAATTTTCATGATGCAGTCGAATTCATGACTTAGTACAAACATGAACTATGAAGTCAAATATTCATGATGCTATCAAATTCTAACTTAGTTTACAAATGAACTATGTCGTCGAATTTTCATGATGCAATCGAATTCCGAATTAGTGAAGAAATGAACTCTGCAGTCGAATTTTCATGATGCAGTCAAATTCTTACTTAGTGTAAAAATGAACTTTGTAGATTTTTATTGTGCAGACAGTGATTTACATTATGCAGTTAAAATATGCAAACAAGCTATACAATTGATTTTGAAGAGACAAAAAGATAATAAATTTTTTTTCAGGAGGTAGATATTTGAAACTTGATTAAAAGCGGCATGCATATCAAAACAAGCTTGAAACAAAATTTATCTTTAGATAAGAAATAAAGAACACAACATTACTGAGACACCAAGGAGAGAATGCAAGGGGAGCAACCACCACTTAACTCAACTTTAAACAACATATTTTGGCTGCTTAGACCCTCCACACCAAGGATAACTCACACTCTGTCTCGGCAAAAAGAAAAATAAAGATATGAAAAAAACAAAGTTCTGGGCCACTAACCCTAACACTAAAACTCTACGAAATGGAAAATACTAACAACACCCGCGAAGATCTCAATGAGAGCATTCCAAATCTTTGCTTCGTCGAAGATTTTGAGCACCAGAAAGCTTTAGGAAAAAGGATTTCTCCGCTTCTAATTTTTCACTCTCTGTGGTTATCGGGTTGGCTTGAAGAAGAAGAAAGTCTTTGGAAACGTAAATTTACATTTGGCTTTCTCTTTAATTAAATAAAAAAATTAAATTTTCCAAGATAAGTTTTAATGTCTTTGGTCATTTCCAAAGATAGCTTTGATAAAGTTGATCCAAGATTAGAATAAAAAGAATCCTAATTAATTAATTAGGTTTTTTTTAAATAAGATTTAGGAAATTCCAAATTTTTTATATTTAAATCTTAAAATTAATAAATTTGTATTCTCATTGGACTAAGAATTAAATTTCGACAAGTCAAAATTCGGTTATCTTCACCAAACGAACACAAAAATGCAAAAACTACATCTCTCCGCTAATTCCACGCTAACATAATGCCTGTTCCCCAAAATTACTCAAATTAAAAGATTAAAATTAACTATTGGAAATTCAGGGGCATTATAGTCACCCTCCCTGAAAGATGTTTTGTCCTGAAACTTAGAATGCAATTCAGAACACATGTTTTAAAAAATGATAAATTAAAAAAATTGCTAGATAGGAAGACTTACATGTTGGATCGTGTGGCCAAACTTAGGGGGGAAATAAGGTTTTAAGGGTTAATTGAAAAAAAACGAAATATTTTGGTCCACTAGAGAGCAACCAGAATGTTATACGCAAAAATAGTAACACAAATAACTTTATTCAATCAAGATCAAAAGGTGTTTTACAATTACAAAAGTTTGTTCTCCATGACGCCGGAGATCGGAGGCGGTGAAGGAATAAACTATTTTGGTTTTTTATACCGACTCACAACCCAGACTGGTTGGCTCTCTCCCTTTCCCTCTAAGAAAGGTCTTCGAGTCGGCAATTCACCTTCATGCAAGGAAGTGTCTTAGAGCTGTAACACCCCTAATTTCTTGCATATTTATTTTTAATTCCTATAGTGATGTAATATAGATGTTAGGGCAGTACGTTGATGTGTAGTTAACGGGCTTTGTTTTTGGAGTGTGATTTTTATAATTGGAATCAGGGTTTTGACTCGGTGGATTTTAGTAGGTTGATGTTGGTTGTAACTTCGACGATTTTTAACCCGAGTTTGGTTTGTAGAATCTTAATTTTGACTTCGTCGTTGGTTTTATAGCATTGTGATGAGTCTGATTTATATAATGATTTTCGGACTCATCTGGGCTAATTTTCTTGCGTGTGCACTACTTTTTCAATCGGAAAAGTTATAATTTTGTTTAGATATTCACTTCACCAAAAGTGCATTGTTTTATCCCTTGGAAGTTTAATTGCGCATTCTTTTGTTTGGGGTAAGCACATGGTGCTCCCCATGGTTCTTTCTGTTTATTTTATCATGTGTATTGTTGTTGGGAGTTGGTGCTCCATTTGGTTTCATTGCTTTGCAGGTGGTCACGATGTCTAATTTGTTTTTCTGTTTCCTGTGAAAAACGAATGGTCGTGCGAATTTCTTCGCGCATGGTCTGCTGAAAATCGTGCGACTTACATAGAAGTTTTGGGGACGTCTGTGGCTACCCGTGCGTTTTGTTCACCCACGGTTTCGGCCAAACCATGTTAGAAGGAAATGCACGGTTTTCCTGTAGCTTTACTGCCTGCACCATTCTGTGGTTAATCCTGTGATCTGTTCACGCAAGGGCGGTAGCGCCCGTGTGCGAGTAAAATGCACGGTTCCTCAGTTTTCCCATACATTCCTGCATTCTGGGGTAAATCGTGTGTTTCCTTCATGCAAGGGCAAATGCGCCAGTGCGCGAGTAAAATGCACGGTTCCCCTGTTTCCCTTATTTTTCCTACGTTCTGTGTTTACCCGTGCGATTTCCTTCACGCACAGGCGGAAGCTCCCGTGCACGAATAAAACTCATGGGTCAATGCATCTTCTTCCGCAATCAACATCTTAAAGTTAATGACGCACGGTTAGCACACGGTCGTGCGTAGGAGCATGCGTGACCAATTTTTTGACCTTTTTTTTATTTAAGCGCAGCTTTCCTTCCATTTTGAGGGGAGCTTCATTCCAGCCAATCCAGACCCGTTTTAGGGCAAAGTTCCTCCCTTCCACCTCCGACCTTCATCTTACACAAAGGAGAGAAGCTCCGGCCATGCTCGCGAAGCCAATACTTTAACGGTGCTTGCTCTCGGCCTTCTTCATCATCTTTTAAGCTCTATTTAAAGCTTCGACGCCATAGCTAACGAGCAAAGGGAAGATTGAAACTTTCTTCCAGATCGTGACACGAAGAAGACGGCTCCATTGGAATGTAGTGATAACCCTTCTCTACCCCGGACTCATTTGAGTACCGAGCTAGGATGCGAAACGGCAACCCGACGAATCCTACCATGAATCCTCAGCAAGAATTCAGATTCAGTCGATCGCTTGAGTTGCGCGTTTATTTCCATCTGCCATCGCATCCCGTTTTGCCATTCTAGCAATTGCTAGAAGCGTGCGTAGCAAAGAGGTGCTTTAGACCTTCATTCCGTAAGCCTACTCGTCCATCCGCCCAGCAATTCGGTACATAGCGGCACGTGTAGTGTTCAATCCCGCCTGGCAAAGAATCATATAGCGGCATTGATTTTGAGTAGATTATTATCATTTTAATTTATTTTTCCGTAACTATCAAAACCCCCTTCATTAGCTACGACCTAAGGACTTCATTCTCAAGTCCTCCTCGATATTAACTCCCCCCTTACTATGTTTCCTCAATATCTATACTTGGGAAAATTCGCCCATTTTATATTACCTGTGTGACCGGTACACTTACCGTTCAAACGCATCACATTGATATTTAGCCTCAGTGCGAATTTCGTTGAAATCTGAGTTGATTCGAGTTTTTGGTCGTTTGGACATTTAATTATTAATAATAATATTATATATATATAAATACTTATAACCGAAACCCTATTCCCTACCTTCTTGCCCAAGCCGTTTGACCGAAAGCGCAAAAGAAAGGAGGCGATGGAAATCACGAGGCCTTCGACCTCTGGCTATAGGAGTCCTGGTGCTCAGAATAGTAGTATAGGGTAGATACGGAAAGCTATCACCAAGATATACGCATTGATGGTAGGTAATTTTGTTTTCTTGGACTTTTGGCGTTGGGGAGTGTGCCCCTAAACTTTGTTTTGTACTAATCTCCCAGATTTCATTGTCGTACATCCTTTTTAACAAATCTTTGTAATGGAGTGTTCGGAAGGTTGAGATAAAGAAGTTTAAGGCAAGTGGTGGTTTGCTCCCTTGCCTAGCCTCTTGCAAATTCCTTATATATCATTCTTTGAATTTTTTTGTCGATCTTGCGGTTAGATTTTATACTTTTATGTCACCTATTTTGTCCTCTACTAGTTTTACCTCATTCAAATAGCAGTAAATTGTTTTTTCTTCTTGTTGAGTTGTTGGGGGTTCTTTTACCTATGTTTGGGCTCCTGCCTTGTTTACCCCTCCCTTACCTCATTTTTTGGAACTTATTCATGGTCTAGGTTAACTGTTGTCAAAGATTCCTAATTCTAATAGCTTTTATTTAGATGCGAAAGTTTCTAGCAGGAATAGAACTAAGTCTTGGCATCAAGTGCTTTGAGTTTAGCTGCCTTGGCGTCGAGTGCATTGAGTCAAATCTGCTTGGCATCGAGTGCATTGAGTGTATCTGCCTTGACGTCGAGTGCATTGAGTGGACTTAGCATGGCGTCGAGTGCTTTAAGGTAGCTTCCTTGGCGTCGAGTGCATTGAGTAGACTCAGTCTTGGCGTCGAGTGCATTGAGTGAACTCAGCTAGTCGTCGTGTGAAGTAAAATTCGTTGAGTTAAGTCCAGGCGTTGAGTGAATATGTCACGGCATCAAGTGTGTTGAGTGAACTCAGCTAGGCGTCGAGTGAAGTAAAATTCTTTGAGTAAATTCCAGGCGTTGAGTGAATCTATTATATTGTCGAGTGCGTTGAGTGAACACAGTTAGACATCAAGTGAAGAAAAATTCTGTATGTAAAGTCCAGGCGTTGAGTGAATATGTCATGGAATTGAGTGCATTGAGTGGACTCAGATGTAATAACCCAACCCATTACATAACATATAATAGAAGGTCCGGACGAGGCCCCACCTTATATTCCACAAACAGACGGCGAGGTCCCAGATTAATACAAAAATACCATCGCACCCTAACACAGAGCATTCTAGAAGAAGTTTATAAGTTGCACGAACTCAATCCATGAATAACCACTACTATATAAATTATGCATTTATACAAAAGACCAGGAATGTATACAAGTACACACCGCTCATGTCCTTAAGGCCTTACAAGTTTCTTTTTACAAACATTATACTTCATACATCAGCACGCAGGCAGGCCACACATGAAATCCAAATCTTCGTATGGCCATAAAGGGCCTACAAGCAGCAGTAAGGGCTTCAACGTGCTCAATCCAAGTCAGCCCGCAACACCTGCATATGGACGTCCACCCTATGGATGATAAACAAAGCAACGGTCAGCATTCAGCTGACTAATTATAACAACCCTACCAATTACCCGGGGCAGTGGTTCCTTTCCTGCATACAATACAATCACAACACATATATAACTGCATCAATCACATCAGAAATGTTGGCCTTCGTACAAGACGCTCCATGCACTCAGGGCACGCTTATGGTGTACAAGTACACCCTTAGTACACCACCGATTAGAGGTTCTCCACTTGGTGACCGGGAACTAGTCTACTACAACACGCATGTTGGATACATCCTCTCCTGTCTCACTTAGAGGTGTTCAGATCACGGCAACCAGTGAGCACTATCGGTCAACCTACTCTCGTATTGTAACTAGCCACCGGGAAGGCCCGCAGCCCCCCATTAGTAGTGCTATGAATCGACTGCTCACACGCTCTTACAACTAAACTTGTTGGGTGGCCCACCCACTCAGAGGTTCTAAACTTGTTTGCCATGGGCATCATCCTCCAAACCCTTGTTGAAGACCTCTCACGCCCATCCACTCAGAGGTATCAATAATCAATCTCTTAACACCAGCACATAGTGCCGCTTTCCATTCTATCAACTAGCTCGTGCCGAGCATCCAACCAAAGGGGCTATATAAAGCATCACATTTTACCAAAGGACCTATACAAAGCATCCTTCTCCCAATTCACGATCATCATCATCTTCTCCGTAGGCTAATCTATTTTTACACAGAGTCTTCTCTGGTTCACACTGTCACCAATCAAGACTACAAGTCCAGATGGGCTTCACACAACATGCTTATTCCGTACTACACAATTTAGGATCTAGATGCATACTCAACCACTGGAATCGCTTACGCTTTCCACCTCTTGGTGGAGGATCCTTTGCACATGCATAAAGTAGGACTTCACTTGTCCAAGAAGGATATCATTATCCTTGACGATCGCTTCGGAGCCATGGAGAAACTAGCTAGATGGTAATCACCACGACGGCCTTGCCTCCACAATGATGAACTCGGTTATAGATTCGGACTACCGAAGCTCCACCGGTGGCCGGAAAGCTTCTCCTTTCCTCCTCCAAGCTATCCACTCTCTCTTATCATTAGTGTTGGAACACCCTATTACTAATTTGGGTAAGGATCACTATGCTTGTCTTAGGAATCCCAGTTGACCTAGTTGTATAGTTGAGAAGGTCAACATTAGAATGAGTCTAGGGCTTAGAACTTAGGTTTGGATCTGCCCCCAGGACCATTCCAAGATCAAGGTTGAAGAGCTAAGTCTAAGGCAATTTTCGTCGAGCTCAGGTCGACGAATCGTCGAACTCCGTTCGACGCTCTCTGAGCTCAACTTCAATAAATCGTCGAACTCCGGTCGATGATCTTCGAGCTCAGATCGACTATCTGCTTTTGGCTAGCTTCTGCTTAGTCGTCGAACTCCCCTCGACTATCTTCTAGCTCAGTTCGACGATCCCTCCTTCAAGTTATTTCTCAGGTCGCTGAGCTCGGTTCGACGATCTTCGAGCTCAGATCGACGTTTTCTGTCTGCTTGTCTCATTTCATCTCTGAGCTCAGTTCGACGATCGTAGAGCTCAGATCGACGTTTTTTTTAGAGAGATCGACGCTTTCAGGAATTCAAATGCTGCTGTTCTTTGGAATGTTTTTGAATATTATCAGCATTTATGTCAGAAGATCTCCCAGCCGTTTGTCTTTATTCTGGAGCAAGTTTCAAGGAATTATTCAGAGAATGTTTGCTGGACTTTCCTCTAGAAGACAAGACTCTTTTTGGAAGACATTTATGACTCCCAACGGCTAATTTGGACAAGGAAACTTCAGAAAATTTCAATTCCTCTCTTCTGTTTCTTAAGATATACAGAATACACAAGAGAAAAGATATACACAGATTGACAAGAAAGAAAGTGAACACACAGAATAGAGAATACTGATAGCAGAAGAACAACAGAAGAACTGTGACTTCAAAAATCTTCTTGCTGACTTAAAAGTGTTCACAATCTCAGAACTCCAGACACCTCATTTTTCAGCCTTCTTGCTGAAACCATCCTTTGCTGGAGATCAAAGTTCTGAAGACCTATCACCCTAGAGCAAAGCTTCTTTTCCTGAACCTTTCTACATCTCAGGGGGAGCTTTGACATCATCAATCCACTTGTGCTTCTCTCATTTGATTGAGAACAGAGAAGACACCCTTCACTCTTATTTTTCTTTTCCTGCTGTAAAAGGGTTCTTGAACTCCTTTCAAAAGTTCTGTCTGGTTCTGAGAGCCTTGTCAAAACTCAGTGGTGGCAAGACACCTTACCAAAAAATCCAGTTTTGGTTTTTGAGCACCTTATCAAAAGCTCATTGGTGTCAGGACACCTGATCAACTCATCCTGAGTGGATTCCTACCAAGGGTGGTAGAAGAGTGGATGTACCCAGGTTTTTGGGGAACCACTATATTTACTTGTGTCTTCTGGTTTGTTTGTGTGATTTGTCTGCTGTGTGCTGTGCTCTTTACTTCTTGGTTTTTAACCTCTTACTAGCACTCTACACTATATCATAAATTGAATTTTATATGTGCTGTTTATTTCAACTGTGAAAAATTATTTTAAAATACTCTATTCACCCCCCCCCCCCTCTAGAGTTGAGATAGATCTTACCCTCTCTTTCAATTGGTATCAGAGGGAGGTTGGTTGCTCATACAGGCTAACACCTGAACCAAAAAGATCCTTGATAAGATCAATCTCTTATGGGGATTATTTTCTATATATCTATCTTTTTATTTAAAGACATGGCACAGAACAAAGATTATGCAAGCACCAGACCACCAGTGTGCAACCTTTCTAAGTTTGCACTCTGGAAGGCAAGGATTAGATTATACATGAATTCTATTGATGAAGACATTTTCAATTCTGTATTGACAGTTTGTCCAACTCCACCAGCAAGCTCAAGTACAAGTGTTGTTCCACCTCCTTCTGGAACAGATGCAGATATAAAGAAGTGGAAGACTGCAGATGCTAAGGCTATGAACATCTTAGCCCAAACAATGTCTGATGAGATTTTTCAGAAGGTAGCTGAATACAACTCAGCCAAAGAAATCTGGGACAAACTCTCTGAAATTGTCTCAGGATCTGCTGATGAAAGGAAAGAAAGAAGGTCTCATCTGATAAGCCAATATGAGAACTTCAAAAAGGGATAAGCTGAATCAGTGGCTGACATGTACAATAGACTAAGTCTAATTGTCAACGAGCTAAAAACCCTAGACAAAGAAATCTCACTGACTGAGCTGAATGAAAAAATCCTGATGTGCTTCCCCAGCACTTGGGATTCAAGAATCTGGCCAATCAAGGATGCCAGAAGTTTAAATGAGATTACTACTGAAGCTCTCCTGGGCAAGCTCAAATCCTATGAGCTGCTCATTAAAAATAGAGAAGAAGAACAAAAGGCTACCTCTCCAGCCACAAGGAAAGAAAAGACCATAGCCTTCAAAGCTGTAGAAGAGGAGCCTGAAGATAAAGCTACAGGAAATGATGAGCTCATAAGTCTACTGGCCAAAAGATTCTACAAGATGGCCAGAAAAGACTTCAGAAAGAGACCATACAAGGGTCATGATAAACCAAGGTATGATAAATCAAACAACAATAAAGAAATTATATGCTTTGGTTGCAGGAAACCAGGCCACATTGTGCCTGACTGTCCAGAAAACAAGAATAAGGACAAGAAGGAAAGAAGAGAAAGAAGAAAAGAAAAGGATTACAAGAAGAATAGCTCAGACAAAGCCTCCTCCAGCAAGAACAAACATACAAGGAAGGGCTTTGTTGCTGAGACATGGAGTGAGACTGAAGAAGAATCTGAAGCCTCATCCAGTTCCAGTGATGATGAGGATGATGCAGATGAAAAAGAATTTTGCATGATGGCTATCAATGCCTCACAGAAAAACTCTGATGAACAATCAGAATCAGATTCAGAAACTCAACCAGATGAAGATCAGGTAATCAACTCTTTTGATTTTAATTCTGAGGACTTCAAAGATGAATTTAAGACACTGTGTCTAGATCTATTAAAATCTGAGAAGGAGATAATCTCTCTCAAGAATCAATTATCTGAGCATAGTGTCCTAAACTCAAAGAACCTCAAACTCTCTGAGGAGTTAGAATGCTTTAGGGAGGAGATAGCCTCACTGAAAAGTGAACTATCAAAGGACAAAAAGTTTGAAAAATCCCTAAATGGGAGAAGTATCAGACTGATGGACATCACAAGCACAGTGAACTCTAGATTTAATAGTACACTGGGCTTGGGTGCCTCATCCAGCCAACCTATAATTTTGACAACTCCAATCAAATTTGTCTCTGACAAAGGAAAGGGAGTAATAGAGGTACCCAGGAAGAATGCAGATCTGTCAGAGAAAAATTCAGTTCAACAGATGGCGTCGAGCAGAGCTCGACGATCGTCGAACAGAGCTCGACGATCTAACTACAGATCGTCGACCTCAGCTCGACGATATCCAAACTCTGAACTTCAGAATAATCGATCTTCGAACAGAGATCGATGATCTGACCCAAGATCGTCGACCTCAGTTCGACGATCGTCGAACAGAAATCAGGACTGTGAACATTCCTTCAATGGCACATCTAGATTCAATCGTAGAAGTCCCACATCCCAAGGCTTTAATCTCTATACTGAATGGATAGTACCTCCTAGGAGATACCATCCTGAAGGTTATAAGGATCAACCTGGGATGTCCTTCATTTCAGAATTCAAGGGATATCAACCTAGGCCCAAGGTTAACTGGGTCAAAAACAAATAAGCTGTTTTTGTGCAGGTGAAGACCTATCCAGCATCAAACCATCAATGGTATCTGGATAGTGGGTGCTCAAAGCACATGATAGGGGACAAGGACAACTTCACTTCCTTCAAAGCCAAGCTTGGACCCAAAGTAATTTTTGGAGACTCAAGCTTTGGAACTACAAAAGGATATGGTGCAGTCCAAAGTGGCTCAGTCACATTCAAGAAGGTGGCATATGTTGAAGGACTCAAGCACAACTTGATAAGTATCAGTCAACTGTGTGATGAAGGATATCAAGTGATATTCAACAAAGCCATATGCAAGGTCAAGTCAGAGGACAACACAACTGTGTTGACAGGTAACAGAAGAGGTAACATTTACTTGATGGATTTTCATTCACCTGTAGTAGATATTTGCCTGTTCAATTCCATTTCAAAATCTAATATTTTATGGCATAAGAGACTAGGGCATATTAACCTTAGAACCATTGCTAGGCTATCCAAAGACAACCTTGTTAAAGGACTACCTTCTGGTCCCTACAAGAAGGAAGGACTTTGCAAGGCTTGTCAATTAGGCAAGCAAACTAAAAGTAGTTTTAATTCAATTAATAAGAGTGATTCACCTAGGATTTTGTACCTGTTGCACATGGATCTTTTTGGACCCATATCTGTACAAAGTCTAGGAGGGAAATCTTATACTTTAGTGATTGTAGATGACTTCTCAAGATTCACTTGGGTATTCTTTTTGAGGAAGAAGTCTGATAACTTCAAGTGTTTGACAGATTTTCTCAAATGCATTCAGATTGAGTTCAACACTCACATTGCCCTGATCAGAAGTGATCATGGGACAGAGTTTGATTCTCTTCTCATGCAAGAGTTCTGTCAAAGTGAAGGGATCATGCACACTTTCTCAGCTCCTAGAACTCCTCAACAAAATGGGGTAGCTGAAAGGAAAAATAGAACACTCATTGAATCTGCAACTACATTATTGGCAGATGCTCACCTACCTCTGTCCTTTTGGGCTGAGGCAGTGAACACCTCCAACTATGTGTTGAACAGAAGCCTGATACACAAACTGAAGGGCAAGACTCCCTATGAGTTGCTCAAAGGGAAGAAACCTAAAATAGGTTATTTTAATGTTTTTGGTTGCACTTGTTTTATTCATAACAATGACAAGAAATATCTAGCAAAATTCCAAGCTAAAGCTGATGAAGGAGTGTTTCTGGGATACTCCATGATCAGCAAGGCCTATAGGGTTTATAATAAATCTTCCTGTAAAATTGAAGAATCTGTTCATATTATTTTTGATGAAGCTAACATGTCCTTCAAGGAGAAGAATGCTTCTACCATAGAACCTTTGCAGGTACATTCTCTAGCTGAAGACTTGAACAAATTGCATGTTGCTGAAAAGAATGAGAGCAGTGATGATGAAGAAGAAGTTCAACATCTTGAAGAAAATCATCCTGAAGAGCCAGCTGCTATCCCACTAGAGGAGACAACAACAACACAGGCTGGTGATCAATCAACACTCCCTGTTGACTTAGTAACAACAAGAGATCATCCAATCACCCAAGTAATTGGAGAAATTTCAGCTGGTGTGCAAACTAGAAATCAGGTCAACCAGAACGTGATGCACACTTGCTTCCTATCTCAAATTGAGCCTCAATCCATACAAGATGCAGAGCAAGATCCACACTGGATCATTGCAATGCAAGAGGAGTTGCATCAATGTGAAAGGAACAAGGTTTGGGAACTAGTGCCTAAGCCAAAGGATCATCCCATTGTTGGAACAAAGTGGGTATTCAGGAACAAGTTGGATGATCAAGGAGTTATAGTCAGAAACAAGGCAAGGCTAGTTGCTCAAGGGTACTCTCAACAAGAAGGAATTGACTATGATCAGACATTTGCACCAGTTGTAAGGTTGGAAGCCATCAGAATATTCCTAGCCAATGCTGCTCACAAAGGTTTCAAAGTGTATCAAATGGATGTAAAGAGTGCATTTCTCAATGGGGACATCAAAGAGAAAGTCTATGTTAGACAACCTCCAGGTTTTATCTCTCTAACTCACCCTGATTATGTTTACAAATTGCATAAAGCATTATATGGTCTCAAGCAAGCTCCTAGAGCATGGTATGAGACCCTAGCATGCTTTCTTCTGGAAAATGATTTTGTTAGGGGGAGAGTAGACCAAACTCTTTTTATTAGAACCCATAAGTCCCATACCCTACTAGTGCAAATTTATGTAGATGACATTATTTTTGGTTCTACTGATTCAAAATTGTGCAAAAAGTTTTCCAAGCTTATGCACTCTAAATTTGAAATGAGTAGCATGGGTGAGCTGTCCTTCTTCTTAGGACTGCAAGTCAAGCAACATGCTGAAGGCATATTTATTTCTCAAACCAAATATGCAAAAGAATTGGTTAGGAAATTTGGTATGTCTGATGCATCATGTATGAAAACACCCATGCCTTCAAATGCTGTAATAGATGCTGATGAACATGGGAAACCTGTTGATCAGACAACATATAGAGCAATAATTGGCTCTTTATTGTACCTTACAGCTAGTAGGCCTGATATAATGTTTGCCACATGTATTTGTGCTAGATTCCAAGTTAGCCCTAGAGAGTCACATTTAATCTTAGTTAAGAGAATTCTTAGGTATGTTAAAAGTTGTCCAAATCTAGGTCTCTGGTATCCAAAAGATTCAGCATTTGATTTAACTGGATTTTCAGATGCTGACTATGCTGGATGCAGAATAGACAGGAAAAGCACCAGTGGAACTTGTCAGTTCCTTGGTGATAGACTTGTCTCTTGGTTTTGTAAGAAACAAACATCTGTGTCAACTTCAACTGCTGAAGCTGAGTATATGGCTGCAGGCAGTTGTTGTTCACAAATATTGTGGATACAGAATCCGCTTCTAGACTATGGTTACAACTTAGAGAAGTCAAAAATTTTCTGTGATAATACTAGTGCTATCTCTATAACACAAAATCCAGTCCTCCATAGTAGGACAAAATACATAGAAATCAGGCATCACTTTCTAAGAGATAATGTAGAGAAAAATAAAATTGAACTTCAATATATTCCTACTGATTTGCAAAGGGGAGATATTTTCACCAAGCCTTTGGATGAAAAGAAACACAGTTTCTTCCTAAATCAGTTAGGCATGTTAGATGGAGGAAGCCTTAATTAAATTACAAGATTTTGAAAAGCTAAAACAGACCAAGACTAGGCTAAAAAAAAATCCTTCTTTTTGTGTCTGTAGATTGAGTTTAGACTCTGAACTGCGCTCGACGTTTTCCCCAAAATCGTCGAACAGAGATCGACGATTTTCCAAAAATCGTTGACCAGAGATCGACGCTTTTGTAGTCGTCGATCTGAGTTCAGAGCCCTCGCTAGAACTAGGCTTTCTCTCTTTCTGATCAGAGGCTGTCGAGCTGAGCTCGATGTTTTTCAACATCGTCGAACGAAGATCGCCGATTTTGAAGACTCTTCAGATTCCCTCTGTAGCCCAAATCGTCGAGCTAAGCTCGACGTTTCGTCGAGCTGAGCTCGACGTTTCGTCGAGCTGAGCTCAACGATTTTCCTTTTTCGCGTCGAACCCTAATATAAATTCATTTCTTGGCCGCCGTTCGTCGCTTGCGCCTTCATACTCTCTGCAACTTTCTTTCTTTTCCCTCCAAATTCTCTACGCTTGGTCGTTTTTGGTTTTATGTTGCAGGTGAATATGGCTGAATCAAGTGCTGTTATTGCTAAGATGAAGTTCGACACAGGCTTTGACATCGACATAAACTCCTTCGATGGAAGCGACCAGCGCTTCAAGGACATCCTAAACTTATTCAGAGAACAACAGCTGACTCCAATAATGACTACAAGGATGAAGATCGCATCAGAAGAAATTAAACAGTGGTGTTATACCGCAACATACGAGACTGAGAATTCTGTTGTCGGCACCATTAAGGGGACTCAGGTCCTTCTATCCCCGGCTCTTTTAATAGAAGTTTTTCAACTCAGTACTGGAGAAGACTCCATTGAACTGTCTGGAGAGGAGTATGACTCCATGCTGGATAGGATGGGTCACAATGCAGTCAACCCTCATAAGCTATTGAAGAAAAATCTGGCTATAGAATTTCAATTCCTGGCTGATGTAGTTGGGAAGGTGCTGTTGGCCAAGCACTCAGCTCATAACACCATATCAAGATATCAGTTCTGCCTGATGGGAGCTTTATTAGATAAGAAACACCTTGACTGGGGCTCCATCTTCTTCACTCTGATTAAGAAGAAGATCAATAAGATTGCAGTTAGTTGTGGGAGAATCTTAGGGGTCTATCTGCACAACAGGTGCCCTGACCTTTTAACCTCCTCTGGCATGTTCATCAATGCATCCAAGAGGCTTTCCTGTGCCCTCTTCAGTAAATGGGACAGGCAGATCATAAACCCCTCCAGGGCTACTGCACTACTTCATTCAGGCACAAGGACTATTTCAGTCACTCCTCCAGCAGAAGAGCTGCCTGCTTCTTCCCCTCCTCCAGCAATATCCACCCAAGCCGTCACCTCCTCACCACCAGTCACCACCATAATCATCTCCTCCCCAATTACCATTTCCTCACCTATGTCATCCCCTCCACTATCCACCTCAGAGGAATTCCATCCTCTCTTTTCCTATTCAACCTTCACCCTACCATCCTTCTCACTTATAGATGATTCCTTCATGGATGATTCACCCTCTACTCCTCCTGAGCCACCCTCAACTTCCTCCTTTCAACAAATGCTCCATGACATTCTCTCTCAACCCTCCTTCACACCCTCTCTTACTTCCCCTATCTCTACCTCAACCTCCTCTATCTCCATAATTCCATCCTCTGAACCAACCATTCCCTCTCCACCTTCCTCCACATTTTCAGTTTCAGCCACCATCCCTCCATCCTCCTTTGCTCCTACCTCTGCTCAAGCCCCACTTGAGCATGTAGATCTTCCTAGTTTTTCAGACAGGCTGTATGAGTTGCTAGCTCCCAAGCTGGCATCTCTACTGGAGTCTTCCCTGGCTCCACTCCTGAAGCAAGTCCAGGAGCTGTCTACCAAGCTTGCCTCCCTTTCCTCCTCCCAGGCTATCCCTTCTTCTGGGTGCCTTGATTCACCTCTCTCTGAACCAAGGCAGGGGGAGATGCCTTATGAAGAAGTGGCTGTGCCAGCTGCTGATCATATGTCTGCTCCAGCTCCAGCTCTTGGATGTGCTTTTGCACTGAATCTGCAGAGGCTGCTATCTATATTTGATACAGTCCATTTCAGCTGTCTGCCTGCAACTCCTGCTGAAGATTTGTCTAAGGCCATTGTGCCTGTGTCTATCTGTGATCCCAGCCATATTGATTCCTATATCAAGTCTTGGAAGGCTGTGGATATCTCTGATGCTGCTACTAAGGCCACTGTGCCTCTTTCTGTTGAAATTGCTGCTGCTGCTACTGCTGACATAGAGATGATTCCAGCAACTGATGCTGATCAAATTGCTGTTGAGACTGCTGATGAAGAGCTTGCCTCATACTTAGTAGATCCCACTCCTGCTGTTGCTGCTCCTGCTCTAGTGTCTGCGGCTGATTCTGTCTGCTCTGCTGCTGCTCTCTCTCCTCCTGCTCCTGCTGTTTCTGCAAAGCTTAAAGCTCAAGAAGAGCATATTAGAAGAATTGATAATCTGTATGATCAACCTCAAAGTTCTGAGAGTGATCAGTACAGGACTGATTCTGATGATTCTGCTAGCACTATTGCCAAGAAGAGAAAAGCTAGAAGTAAAGCAATGATGTCAGTCCCTCCTGCCAAAGCCAAAGACTCCAATGATATTCCATACTACATCCTGCATGACTGCCCCATCTCTGAGCCATGGATGCAATTCTCCAAGACCAATAGAAAGCTATGAAGAAGAAGAGGAAGCTAGACAAATATGAAAATGGATCTTCTCAGTTTCAGCCTCCTCCTCCTCCTCCTCCAGATTCTGGCTCAGGCTCATCCCCTCAAGCTCCAGTTTCCAGACACAGTTCTTCCCAGTACTATCAAAGATCCTACCAAAGGTGACAACATCAAAGAGGATATCAACCCAGAAGGGGTAATTAAAGAGGAAATCAAAGAGGACAAAGATCCTATCAAAGGGAAGGACAAGGCCACTCTGACTCTACTTCAGGTCCTTTCCCTTACAAGCTGAAAGACACAGTTGCTTCAAGGATTTCTCCTGCTTCTGAATCTCTCAACAGATATGAACCTCCTGTTCCATTTGAGGATCCTGAGAACAACCCTGTGTCCTGGACAGCTAGGATGAAAGAATTGGCTGCCCTTGACCAAATAAAAAGGGCCAGAGAACAAGGCAAAGAAACCTCCAGCATAACAACTTTATCAGAGCAGAGAAAGAAAGAACTGGAAAGATATGCTTCAAGGAAATTTTTCAACCCAGAAGATTACATGAAGCTGTACCCAGAGGCTGTAGTTCCAAGGCCAAGATCTCAAACTTCTCTAGGTGAAGATGATGATAGAAGATCCAAGAAAGAAGCTCTAAATCCTAACAGAGAAATTTTTTTTAAAAAGGGGAACTGAAAGGAAGTGAACTGTGTAAGCTAAACATTTCATCCACCTTTGGATATCTGCTGCTATTTATCTGTGATCTGCTTTGCTGCTATATATCTTCTCTGTAATTTTGTATTAGCTTCTATATTGTTGTATGCTTTTTATTCCCTATGATTGTCTGTAAATAGTAATCCTAACCCAAATAAGGGGAGATTGTTGGAACACCCTATTACTAATTTGGGTAAGGATCACTATGCTTGTCTTAGGAATCCCAGTTGACCTAGTTGTATAGTTGAGAAGGTCAACATTAGAATGAGTCTAGGGCTTAGAACTTAGGTTTGGAGCTGCCCCCAGGACCATTCCAAGATCAAGGTTGAAGAGCTAAGTCTAAGGCAATTTTCGTCGAGCTCAGGTCGACGAATCGTCGAACTCCGTTCGACGCTCTCTGAGCTCAACTTCAATAAATCGTCGAACTCCGGTCGACGATCTTCGAGCTCAGATCGACTATCTGCTTTTGGCTAGCTTCTGCTTAGTCGTCGAACTCCCCTCGACTATCTTCTAGCTCAGTTCGACGATCCCTCCTTCAAGTTATTTCTCAGGTCGCTGAGCTTGGTTCGACGATCTTCGAGCTCAGATCGACGTTTTCTGTCTGCTTGTCTCATTTCATCTCTGAGCTCAGTTCGACGATCGTAGAGCTCAGATCGACGTTTTTTTTAGAGAGATCGACGCTTTCAGGAATTCAAATGATGCTGTTCTTTGGAATGTTTTTGAATATTATCAGCATTTATGTCAGAAGATCTCCCAGCCGTTTGTCTTTATTCTGGAGCAAGTTTCAAGGAATTATTCAGAGAATGTTTGCTGGACTTTCCTCTAGAAGACAAGACTCTTTTTGGAAGACATTTATGACTCCCAACGGCTAATTTGGACAAGGAAACTTCAGAAAATTTCAATTCCTCTCTTCTGTTTCTTAAGATATACAGAATACACAAGAGAAAAGATATACACAGATTGACAAGAAAGAAAGTGAACACACAGAATAGAGAATACTGATAGCAGAAGAACAACAGAAGAACTGTGACTTCAAAAATCTTCTTGCTGACTGAAAAGTTTTCATAATCTCAGAACTCCAGACACCTCATTTTTCAGCCTTCTTGCTGAAACCATCCTTTACTGGAGATCAAAGTTCTGAAGACCTATCACCCTAGAGTAAAGCTTCTTTTCCTGAACCTTTCTACATCTCAGGGGGAGCTTTGACATCATCAATCCACTTGTGCTTCTCTCATTTGATTGAGAACAGAGAAGACACCCTTCACTCTTATTTTTCTTTTCCTGCTGTAAAAGGGTTCTTGAACTCCTTTCAAAAGTTCTGTCTGGTTCTGAGAGCCTTGTCAAAACTCAGTGGTGGCAAGACACCTTACCAAAAAATCCAGTTTTGGTTTTTGAGCACCTTATCAAAAGCTCATTGGTGTCAGGACACCTAATCAACTCATCCTGAGTGGATTCCTACCAAGGGTGGTAGAAGAGTGGATGTACCAAGGTTTTTGGGGAACCATTATATTTCCTTGTGTCTTCTGGTTTGTTTGTGTGATTTGTCTGCTGTGTGTTGTGCTCTTTACTTCTTGGTTTTTAACCTCTTACTAGCACTCTACACTATATCATAAATTGAATTTTATATGTGCTGTTTATTTCAAATGTGAAAAATTATTTTAAAATACTCTATTCACCCCCCCTCTAGAGTTGAGATAGATCATACCCTCTCTTTCAATTAGAAAGAGAATGGCCAAGGATTGAATGACAACTTCATGCCAATCCCGGAGTTAAACCCAGCTGGGAATACCCTGGACCATTAGATATAGGATGAGGGAAACGAATGGCCACAAATCGGCTAAAAAGTAAACTTTTTTGGCTGACACGGCCTGTGACACGCCCTTGTTACAGGCCATGTACTGCAAGCGGTACACAAATCGACTCATCCAGACCAGAACACGGGACAAGATATGCCCATGTCAAACCCCTGACACGCTCGTGTCAGGAAGTACATGCCCATGTTGAGGGGCGTGTTCCTCACTCGACACAAGACCAACTCTCCCGAGAAGCACATGGCGAAGGCACACGCCCATGTCCTTGGCCATGTGCTGAACACGCCCGTGTGACACGCTCATGTCACAGACCGTATTCTATACTCAATGCCACTCAACGCCATGAAAACAGAGAAGGAAACGGACTGGGACACGCCAAAATCCCAGGCCGTGTGCCTCACTCGAGACACACTCGATGCCCACTCGAAGCTGAACACGCCCTGAGACATGCCCATGTCCCAGGCCGTGTCACCCAGCCTAAACTCCAAACTGGAATTTGGGGTGTTAAATCAGCTAAGTGTCGAGTGAAGTAAAATTTGTTGAGTTAAGTCCAGGCATTGAGTGAACTCAGCTAGTCGTCGAGTGAAGTAAAATTCATTATGTTTAGTTTAGGAATTGAGAGACTCTGTCATGGATTCGAGTGCGTTGAGTGAACTTAGCTTATCGTCGTGTGCTTTAAGTGAATATTCCTTTGGCATCAAGAGTGTTGAGTGAACTCAGCTAGGAGTCGAGTGTGTAGAGTCAATCTGTGTTGGAATCAAGTGCTTTAAGTGAATATGTCTTTGGCGTCGAGTGTGTTGAGTGAACTCAGCTAGGCGTCGAGTGCGTTGAGTGAATCTGACTTAGCATCAAGTGCATTGAGTGATCTCAGTCTTGGCGTTGAGTGAAGCAGAGATGTGTCAAGTGGTTGTAGTCTTGTCATCGAGTGATTCCAGAGTTAGTTTCATGTAATTTTAGTTTTTTTGTCGAGTGACTTTTAGTTCGTCTAGTCATATTTGTTCGGTATACCGTAGTAACTTATGTTTTTCTTCCCTTTGCATCGTCATAGAAATCGGATGCTAAGCCTTGGGTTTCTTTTCGTGTATTAATATAATGTATGACTATTTGTGTCCTCAGTTGGCAATGGATAAAGGACCACCACCTTAGTGCTGGTTCGTGAATCATTACACCTGGTGGGTTTTTTTATGTCTTTTTATGGGTTATTGGGTTGTGTTGGGCATTGTGGCCACCACCATAGTTCCTTTTTGAGATGTTTGGTCTGACGATTGGCGTTGGACAGTATGGCCCCAACCATAGTACAATTTTACCGATGTTTATGATTTACGTGTTTTGAGCTGATTTGTCTCTATTTTTTGTATATATATATACACATATGTACTTATGCATGCACTTGTAGATGTTAATGAAGCGTGGCTTCATAACGCATTTGGTGCAACTTATCATACATAAAATGTTATAAATTCTTCATTTGATTATTATTTTATGATTTATATGTTGTGGTTTGGCATCAATTATGTCTTTGGCTGGTAACCCTTTAACTTCTTTTGTATATTTACCTTTGGTTTTCTTTTGCCACTTGTTCATTGTTGCTGAGGTGTTCCTTCTTTTTAATGCCTCGGGCTCGGAGCGGTAGAAGGTTGGGTGGTTAGGGTTTGTGGCATCATGTTTAAGTAATAGTAGTAGTGCTTCTTACTTCCCACTTTGTGAGGTATTTTTTTATTTTGTTTTAGTTCTCACATATATGCTTTTTGATGGGTTTGTGTCAGGTTCTTGATGCCCACTGGAGATTTTGTAGAATATTAAGTTACTTGCTAGCTTCTTAGTCACTCTCTCTAGATGATTTGTGGGTTTTACTTGCTCTCTGTGAAGGATTTATGATAGGATTGCATGTTAGCTATTTTCAAGCTATAAAAGTATCATTATGCTTATCTCATACTCATGGCATCTTTTAAATCAAAAGTCATTATATTTTAACGATTGTAAAAGCTCTTTTCCTACTTATATTAAATCTAGAGGTTTGCATATCATGAGTTGTTCTTTTAGAGGTCTCTGCTCTTGTAGGATAATAATTTAGCTAAATAAAGTATTTTTCGCAGCGTATATTTATATTTTTCATCCGTGGACTAGTTGATCCATCAAGCCAAGAGATACAACCATCAAACATAACTAAAATATGTTTTAATCAAGATAAACTGGAGAATTTCATGATAAGTGTTAGGAGTAGGTTCTTACATGAGCGTTTGTATTTTTCCCCTACACGGTGTGGCATCACGGCACGTGTTTTCTCTTACTCTGATATAATGTTTTATGATGAGAAAATGCGGGTTGTGACAAGAGCGACGATAGATCCCCCAATCTAGACATCCCTTACCCGGGTCGATTTCTCACGGAATCTACCCTGGAATTTGGCAACCTGTATAGGTCGATTTCCATTACCACAGTAATACATAAAAGAGAAAAAGTACAACAAGACTAAAAGATAAAGTTTGAATCTCGCTCAAGACAATTTCTCCGTTGATCGATCCGTGACCAGTTCTTGAGATCTTCGTGTGGATGCTACAGATAAACTTCTTGTAGTCGTTAGTGTCCTTACCTCGTCGGAGATCTTCATGTGTGAACGAGAGGGAGGCAATTTTTCCTTGGACAGAGACGGTTTTTTTGTGCTCCAATGGCGGCACACGAACCATAGGCTTGGGAATAGGTGTCTCCTTGTCTCTGGAATGAAAAACGAAGCATTTTATACATTTTTCAAAAATAGGCTACCGCTAGCGGTAGAGCTAAGTCCTGGAGGTAGGACGACGCGTTTGTTGCTTACAGTTATCCTGCATATTTGGAAAAATATTCAAAAAGTTATTTTTCACTTTTTTGTGCTAGTGCGGCGCAGTAGTAATCTAATACCTGGCATTTAGCCTAGTCGTCTTGACGCACTCGACGAGAATTGAGTGAGATAGCGCTGCGCAGTATCAAGCAATCGCTCGGTGGTAGCTCTATATCAATGCCTCCGTATCTACGAGTGTTGAGTGAGATAGCGCAGGCGGTAGAACTGGCGTGACGTGGTAGCAACCCAAGCACCATGTCAATTTAATTCAGACTACTGCCTGGCGGTATCGGCTACTGCGCGACGGTAGGTACAGAGGTGAGTTCCTCGCTTCGCTAAAACCTACAAACCAACACACTCTACCAAACACAGGATGTGATCAAATACAACATCGGAATTATAATATCAAACTCATGATTGGTGAACTGTATGATCCAACATTATCGAAGAAATCTAGAAGAAAAGATGATGGTGAGATTCTCTCATTGCAAACTCCAACTCCCAGGTTACACTCTTAACGTTCTAATTTTGCTAAAGAACAATTACCATAGGAATTATCTTTCTACAAAATACTCGATACTATGTCTTCAAAATACGGACATGCTCTTCAACATAGGATTTACTAGGTTGCAATTGGGGCACAAAGCTAAGGACTTGACGATCACTGAGCAAGACTTTCGCAACTAGCTCACATGGAACACATCGTGGACGCTAGGGAAATTAGTAGATAACTAAATCCTATAAGAAGATTCTACGATGCTATCCAAAATAAGGAAAAGTCCCACATACTTGGGATCTAACATATGCCTCTTCACAAAATTGTTGACATTAGGCATCAGAGAATCTTTCAAGAAAACCATGTCCCCAACTGCAAACACCCAATAAATCCTTTGCTAATTAGCGTACTTCTCGTAATGCTCTTGAGCCAATCGAAGCTTCTCGTATATATATATATATATCACTGCAATGCTCATCTATTCCATGGCCTCTGGACCTAACAAAGGTTTCTTACTAACCACAAATAAAAATAGGGGAGTTCGACATTGCCTCTCATATGTGGATTCAAAGGGCGTCATCTACATCTCCTAATAGCTGTTATTATAAGCGAACTTTATGAGCCTAAGACGCTCATACCATGCTCCATCATAGTCCAGGATATAACATCTAATCATGTATTAAAAAATCATATTTAGTCTTTCTGTTTAACTATTAGTCTACGGATGATAAACGATAGAATGCCTAATGTCATTGACTAAAGCACCTTGAAAACTGTGCTAAAAATGAGCATGTCTCTGAAATCCCGATCTGAAACAATACTCATTAGCACAACATACAACCTTATAACCTCATTAAAATATAGCTTCGCCAACTTCTCGATATGATAATCAATATTAAAATGCACAAAATGAGTACACTTCATCAATCTACCAACTATAACCCAAACAACATCATGCCCTCGTGGAGACCATGACAAACCTGTAATAAAATCCTTAAAAATACTCTCTCATTTCCAATTCGGAATGTCCAAGGGTGACAACTTACCACTAGGTCTTCTATGATCTACCTTAACCCGCTAACAGGTATTGCATTCAGATACAAACATCGCAATGACAATCTTCATTACCGACCGCCAAATCATCTACTTCAAATCTCGATAAATCTTTTTAGAACCAAGATTATATGCAATACTATAACTATGTGGTTAATCACAAATCTTTGCTCGAATATCCTCAACAATGAGAATAAAAAATCTGCCTCGGTATTTCAAAGTACCATCATTATCTAAAGAGAAGTTTGGTTGTTCTCCCCTTTCAGCTCTACTTCGAATGTACTACAAATCCAGATCATCATTCTGATGTAATATCATAAGTGTTCCATGAAGGCTCTCCAACTTCCGTGCTAGTCGACAGGTCACTACTCTTGACAGTTATGTTCATTAATAAGAACTCGTCCACCAAAACTATACAGAAATATCAAAGACATATGTGGCCCTTTGGTTCAAGGCATTCTTCACCACATTAGCCTTACCTGGATAATAAAGGATATCAACCTCATAGTTTGTAACATACTCCACCGATCTCCACTGATGCAAATTTTTCTCCTTCTAATTAAACACATACTTCAAACTCTTATAAACCGTATAGATCCTGCATGACACTCTAAATAAAAGGTGTCTCCACAGCTTCAAGGCATAAATGAATCCTACAAACTCCAGACATGAGAAGGATAATTCATTTTGTGAAACCTCAATTGCCTCGAACTATACGCAATAACCTTGCCTTCCTGCATAAAAACACAATCGAGCCAAACTCTCGAAGCATACACATATACATTAGACTCCACTCCATTTGTGGGCAACACCTAGATTAGGGTAGAACATAATATCTACTTCAATTACTGAAAATCTTCCTCACAATCATTATTCAAAATAAATGTTGCTCTCTTTTGCGTAAGCTTTGTCATTGGCGCAGACATCACTTAAAATTCTTTCATAAATATCGTAGAGTAACCTGCCAACACCAAGAATCTCCTTACATCCTTAGGCATTATAGGCCTCTTCCAATCAAAAACTACAGCTATCTTTACTTGATCCTCTGAGATACCATCTTTACTAATAATGTGACCCAAGAAGGACACCTGAGATATCCAAAACTTGCAATTGCTCAACTTTTCATAGAACTTGTGCTCCATCAAAGTAAGCAACACCAAGTGAAAATGCAAAGCATGCTCCTTAGCACTTCTTCAGTGTAACATCCCCATCCGTCAAGTAGGATATAACAGAAGGTCCGACTGGGCCCCGACGCTATATTATACAGACAGTTTGCGGAGTTATATATTTTGACAATAATCCAATTATGCATCCTAAATCAGAGTGCATTCTAGCAAAAGATAATTTAAAATGTATTAAGAACCCAACCATACGAATGTCCACTAAACTAAACTGGAATGATAGGATAAATTGACAAATAGTTATAGCCCCAAGGCCTTACAAAGTTTTCCTCAAATAATAGTGTTTTTAATACTTCGGCACGTTGGCTGGACACACATTAAATATTAAAAGTAAACACACTTTACTTTGGCCTTCGAGGGCCGGCATAGCAAACATGGGTTGTAACCCTCTATTTCACGCACGGCTCGGCCACACCAGCACAAAACCATTCCACCCCAATGGTGGCAAACAAAGGAACGATCAACATTAGATGAACAAATTATAACGATTCGGTTGGGTCTATTGATTCCAATGTCCCAGATTTGTAAGAAGTAAAAAAAGTCAATGATATACACATAGTGTATTTGTTGTATAATTAAGTTCATGCATACAGGTTAGTCCTTATTACACTATCTGGACAAGTGGTCACAAGATAGGAATGTGGAGACACTAAAATTCTGTCTAAGTCAACAGGCTTTGAGTGAAGCAAACTCACTCAATTCCAGATGCCTTAAGAAAGGAAGCGGGATAGAGAAATTCCACTAAGACCACAAGCGTTGAGAGAAACAAGTTCACTCAACACCATACAGCTAAAAAGCGCTTAGACTGGTGTGGATACTCAAAGGTAAAGTTTCAAAAAGCAGGAAAATTAACTAAGGCAAAAAGCGTTTAGTAATGTCAACTCACTCAATGCCATGTAGCATAATTCATCGAATAAAGTTGCCATATTCAAAGCCCCTGAGTTTCTAGATAAGAAAAATATACTAAGTCCAAAAGCATTGACTGAAGCTTGGTCACTCAACGCCATGCCGAGTTTGTCAAATCAAAAGAAAATCAGTCAAAGAAATTGGACTAAGTTCAACAGCATTGAGTGAAGCCAATGCCATGTTGATTAAGTCAAAGCCTTGGAAGAAAGATAAAAAATTCTATCTAAGTTGAAATAGCGTTGCTTGAAGTCAGCTCACTCAATGCCAAAGGAAGATAGCGTTGAGTCATGCTGCTGCTATCTACGCCAAAGAAGAAAACAGATTTTGTGTAAGGAAAAAAAGCATTGAGTAAAGCTAATTCATTCTATGCCTAGTCAAATGTTGAGGCTGAAGGAGAAAGCATTGAGTATAGTCGACACATTCAATGTCTTCATGTAGAGAAGAATTATTCTAAGTCCAGAATCGTTGAGTTAAGCCAGTTCTCTCAACGCTCTCAACACTATAGTTGTAGACAGGGCTGAAGATCAAGCTAAGGTAAAAAGCGTTGAGTGAAGCATATACACTCAACGCTCTCAACGCCTAGAGTTGCAGAAGGATACAGAATGTTGACTAAGTTAAAAAGCATTGATTGGAGCTTACTCACTCAACGCCTAGTAGAGCAGGAAATATTCTAAGTACAGATTCATTGAGTAAAGCTTGTTCACTCAATGCACTCAACGCTTGGGTAGTTGTCTGAAATTTTCTAAGTCCAAAATGGCTGACGTCGGCAAAGTCAACAAAAGTCAACTAAATTCAAAATGATTAAGGAAGAGCTGTAATTCATTACTAACGTCGCCATCAGTCTTAATTTATGAAATGAAGGTTATAATCTGTCGTTAACGCAGTGACATGTATCAATCAACTTGCTAGATGGAGGGATCATAAATAGAAGATGAGATCAGAACCGAGATAACTTTTTGAGGGATCAATTCATTACGAAAAAGTTTTGCGGGACTTTGTATTCTTCCCCTCCACTGTTGTAGAGACAAGAAGATCGTTTCGATGATTCAACATCTGCTACAGAACAATCAAAGATATTCTCTTAGGAAGAAGAAATAGCCAAGGACAGCCCTAGCTGTAGTGACTTCTCATTCAAAGCAGAGCCTAATATGTTGGAACCCTAGGTTTTGATTTGAGTTCAGTCCTCTCTTTCTATCTCTTGACCCAAGATTTATCCATGGTCAAAGGTTAGTTGATAGTTTAGATTCTCTAGTTGTGTAGAATTGCTTTTCCAGATGAATATTTGGTTAAGTAGTTTTTCGTTCGACTATAGTCGAACGTCGCTCGATTATTGTCTATCGGCTGATCGACGATCGTCTATCAGTTGGTCGACGTTCTATCTGCGTTGATAGCTTGACTATCTGTTGATAGGTCGACTATCTGTTTGCTTTGGTAGTTCGACTATCTGTCCTGATAGTTCAACTATCTGATAGCTCGACTATCTGTTGATAGGTCGACTATCTGTTTGCTTTGGTAGTTCGACTATCTGTCCTGATAGTTCAACTATCTGATAGCTCGACTATCTGTTGATAGGTAGACTATCTGTTTACTTTGGTAGTTCGACTATCTGTCCTGATAGTTCAACTATCTGATAACTCGACTATCTGTTGATAGGTCGACTATCTGTTTTGAAAGTCCACCTAGTGTCAACTACCTTCACCTATGGGGGGGGGGGGGAATTGGTGTCTTTGCAGCGTGTTAGCGGAATTGAAATTATACCTGCACAAGAAAATAAAACAACAAAGCACAGAAGATACACAAGCAATTTATAGTGGTTCCCCGATTTGGGTACATCCACTTTCCCCCTTCGACCTATCTCCCAACCAGGGACGACTCGGTCACTTCACCAACAGGATTGAAATCCAATCCTTGCATTAACGGAAGGAACCCTTCCACACGTAGGAGTCACCACTCCCACAACACGGGTTGCACCAACCCTTACAACTAGAGACCAATCGGTCCTTTACAAAGAAATTGAAAATGCTTGTAAGAAATACAAACGACGTTTGGAGACAAAGGTGTCCCTCTTCGTTCGACGACGTGTTCTTGAAGTCAATGAAGAGTCCACAACCCTAGATCTCACTTGGATTGAATCTTCCTGAAACCGGCGGCGACGGAGAGCTGCTGCTGTGCTATCTTGATTCAAACTTCGTAGCTAGGGAAGCAAGGTCTTCCAACGGTCACACCAGGATCGGTCGTCTCGATCGATTCGGAAGGGGAAGGTTTTTCCCGATCAACGAATCAAGAGACAAGGGATCTCTAGTTAGACGCGTGAGACGCTATGCTAACCTAAGCTTCTGTCACAGAGGATCTGGAGGAGATTGAGATCGGCTTCAATGAACGACGGCGACGGCGGCGGAGACGATCCGCGAGTTTAGGGTTTGTCGGCCGCTTGTTTTTGTATCGCCTATCTTCTATCTATTACTGTTCATTCATACAAGTGTATTTATACCGTAGATCAAGAGATAACCGTTCTGGGCCCCACCCAAGCAAAGACCTAGGACCGGTTCAAAATGCCGCAGGAAGTATCAGGGACCGGTCCAGGAATTTGGAAAAATTGCCAAGTCAGAATCGGCGAGAATCGAAGGTGATTCTCGACGAATCGGCGAGAATCACCTACGATTCTCGCCGAATTCTACTTGGTGAATTCAGGCAACACAGGTTGTAGGGGCCGGGGAGAATCGGTGGGAATCACTTTTGATTCTCACAGAATCGTCGAGAATGCAAGGTCATTCTCGACGAATCGGTGAGAATCATAAGTGATTCTCGACGATTCTGCCTTAGATAAATTTCCTGTCTGTGTCAAGACAGCCGGCCCAACCCGGCGAGAATCAACTAGTGATTCTCGTCGACTCGTCGAGAATCACAAGTGATTCTCGACGAATCGGCGAGAATCACTTAGTGATTCTCGACGAATTATACGTAGACGAATTCTCGTCTTTCCACCCGTGAGCAGGTCTTTGGCCCATCCTTGCTCCTTGTCTGCTCTTGCTTTATTATAACCCTGTACTTGAAATTAAGTACACCCCAATAGAGAGAGTACACGTAGACCAACACACTGATCTGCTCAACGAGGGATTACGTTGCACAGACCCGTGTATATTGACCCACTGCACCCTGACATTGGTGTGTACTTCGCATGGAATAACTGCAAGCACAACTAAAAAATAGTTCATCAAATACATTGTGAATTCATCTTAGCTTGACAGGTGGCTTCCTCAAATCCAGGTAATTGTGGATACAATACCCAACAATCTCCCCCTATTTGACGAAGCCAAAATCCTACAAGCTAAGATGAATACCACCATCCAGAGAATGATTAAAACTTTAAGAAAACAAGAACAAACATAACAATACTTGAGTCAAAACATGACATCACATATATATATATATATATATATATATATATATATAAATTCATAATACTTGTTCGTAAGATAAAATGAAAACATAGATGTGCAGTGAAGGACAAAAGGGTCTTAAGCCTATTTTTCCTTAGCAAGATCATCCTTGAGCTTCTGAGCCAGGAATTTCTTGCTCTGTCTTTCGAAATATTTTTTTGGCTTAGGATGATATCTGGGAGGAGGAACTTTATCAGTCACTGTATTATTTCTGAAAAATATGTTGCGTTTGGCTTCAAATTCTTTGTGCCTCTCCCATTCGTATTGACTGTATACCTCACTTCGATTTATGTGCCCCTTCTGCTGTAACAAGAATGTGTCCAAGATGATACTTTTTGATACCGGACTCCATTTTTCATTTCTCACATCCTCCTCCGTCAATCGGGTCCTCTTTTCAGCTGGTGTTTCCCTTGAAATTCCTTCTTGGATTTGCCTTTTTCCTTTGGCTTTAGCTAAGGCATCTTGATCAAACCAAGTTCGTCGTTCAGCCCTTTCAGCAGCTTTCTTCATCTCAGCTTCACTTAACAGAACAGCCTCTGCACTTGCCCCTTCGTCATCCACAGTATTGTGCTCAGTGGTTTCATGTACAGGATTAACCTCAGGATTATTGCCTAATGCTTGATTGAGCAACCACTGACAACTGTCATAAACATAAACATTAGACTGATCGAAGTTTTCAATGATGATGTGCTGAAGCCCTGCCATTTTATCAGTATATTCTTTCTCCCCCTTTTTGGCTTCGAGGGCAATGGAGTTTGCATATGAGTGCAGGGACTCATCTATATGCTTTAGAGATTTAGAAAACTCAGTCAGCAGGTCTTGTTGATTTTTATTGAGGAGCACCATGTTGGTATCAAATTTTTGTATGCTGTCCGCCACAATATGTGCATTTTTATTGACTACAGCCAGATCGTCAGTATTCTTCTTCAGTCCCTGCATGAGAAGAGATACTGCTGTTCCTGCCTCTGTGTATTTCTCATCAAATTTCTTTTCCATCAAATCCAGTTTGTGGTTGATCTGAACCACATTCTTCAGCATGAGATCCTCATATTCCTTCAGCCTCTTTAGCACCGTTTTGTGGGATTTCTTAAACGTACTCTTGAACTCATCCAGTATCCCTTGGACAACATTAACAGTGAGATTTGCCAGGTTTGCTTGGAGGGAAGGAGCTGCAGGCAGATCCTGGTCGGGCTCCCCAGCAGAAGTACTGGGAGAGCTGGACACTAGAATAGAGTCTACCGGGGGGACAGCGGGTTGCTGAGAGGGCTCCCCCTGTATTCCTGGATCCGACCTCTCAGGAGCTTGTTCCTCTGATGAACCAGCAGCATCCTCCTGAGGGTCCACCACTTTCCTCTGCTCAATTACTTCTTCCTCCTCCTCAGTCTCCATGTGCTAAGCTTGATCTGCAGAATTATGCATGTCTTCTTCCACTGCATCCACCTCCTCTTCATCAGCCACCTCATCGCCCAGGTAATTTATATCTTCCTCACCGTCCTCTTCCTCTTCCACATTTGCCACTTCCTCCTCACGGTCTTCTTGCACGGCCTCCACAGCATCTTTTGCTATCTGAGAAATATCAGATATGGTGTTTGTAGAAGAGAGTACAGGCTCCCCCTCAGTTCCTGTAATCAATGCATCATGAACTTCACTGGGGGCTGCCACGAAATATGCTGAAGTTCTGTTGTCCTCGGCAGTAGATTCTTCTTGTTCAACTACCACTGCAGCTTGCCCTATGATTCGCTCCCATCTGTCAAAGACGCTGGAGTCCATTTTCTTCAAATAATGCAAAGGAACTCCTTTGCTCATGTCGAACCTATCTCTGTTCAACTGATTGAGGAATAGGCTGATGATTCGTCCAAAGCTTGGAGATCTGAGGGTGTCCTTAATCTTCTCGAAAAGCATGGCCCCCCAGTTGAATCTCTTTCGGCAGACTATCACCACAAGAATCTTGAACATGTCGGCTGAGATGTGGTCGTGTGAGCCTGGTTTGCATATCAGTACTTTCCCATTGATGTCGGACAAGAGTTTCCCCTCCTCATTTATTTCTTTTCTCTTTATCGATCTGGTGCCCCTAGCTAGCCCACAGAATAATATGGTCCTGGCTCTATCATGTTCCTCCAGATAATCCTCGTGCTCAGAACTGGAAAGCTGCAAGCATTGAGTCAGTGTCCTGGCAGACATCTTGATCCTTGCACCTGCAACCTTACTCTTGATGATAGAGTCTTCATTCCGAAGTTTGGCGGTTGCAAAGAACTCCATCACTTCTTTATCCAGAATTTTGCAGGGATGCTCCAGTACAAACGTGAGTCCAGCCTCTTCCAGCATGATGATGATGTTTCTGAACTCATCCGAGGCATGTGAGAACCCGGTTCGAACTAATTCACAGCCAGTGACCAGCCCAGCGGTGGTCCTTGGAGCCATAGCAAACTAGGAAGAAGGGAAGTCTCAATTTCCAAGTCTAAGGATCTCCGAAACTATGAGGTTGAGGATACAATCTATACTAAGTTTAAGTCACGGTTAGGGATAAAAAGGGGATTACCTTGTAAGGAGATGCAGTGAAGGTTCCGGCACTACGATGCTTTATCAGAGTTGCGGTGAGCCGATCCGAAGCTGTGCGTGGGCGTATACTCGGCGGCGAGAGGGAGTCTTTGGAGGGTCGTTGGGTCACATTGAAGTCGAAGTCGAAGTTGAAGAGAATCGAGAAGAGGCTTGGAATCGGAAAGTGATTTGGAATCGGGAAGTTGATGGGCTCCGACGAGTATCGGGAAGTGCTGGGACTAGGTTTCGGGAGGTGCTTTGAGACCAGTAGCGGGAAGTGGCTTGGACAGGGAATTGGCAACAATCAGAAGTTCCAGAGTTCAAGGGTCGACGGGAAGTCTAAGAGACGACGGGAAGTCGAAGGGTCGGCGGGATTTGCTGGGTCGGCGGGATTCATGTTATAACCGGGTTTAAATATATGGGTATTGGTCGACTAACCTATTCCCGCCGAATACCAGCTTCCCTGGTTGAAATATCTCAGCGAGATTGGACAGGTCGGCGAGACTTGTAAATAGGTGAGTATGGGATTTGATATGATGAGTATTACCTATAACGTTTTTGTCAAGGATTGTAAAGAGTCGAAAAGATCATTTCTTCATCCGAGTGTGGTTTAACATACCACACAGCTTAGGAGGCACAGCAACTCTGAGATTCCTAACTTACTAACATGGGCTAGCAGACTTCATAAATTATGTCGAGATCGATAAATGCGATATTTTTTATGTTAGTTGACATGCTTAGTGACTCCTAATGACGTGTCGCCTTTTTAATTTTCAGCTTGTAATATATGCCTATTGATGAGCCTTCGCGAATCTATCAGAGAATTTACTAATACATCGTTAATAATGTATCTAAGGGTTATTTTTATAGTGTTGATCTGCCCTTAGGAGAACACACATAGATGTATATATGTATATATAAATATATATATATATATATGTAAATGTCGACATAATACGACTCAAATATTTAGGCTGATCAATGATACCTGGAATTATAAGATTCATCATTCACCCCTTCTGATTAGAGCATACCAGGTGTTCAATTGGAGTATCCCATTGTTGATAGTGCTTCTTTCGTTCCAGATACTTGTTCCAGACCAATCTTGGAACATCTTCTGTCTAGCTCCCATCATGACACGGAAGTCTAGACTACCCTGCACCAAAGAATATTACCTTACCTTAGGAGCCCAATATGTATTGGGTCCTAGGTTCCTGTCAGCATAATAATTTGACTGCCATCCCTCAGGAATCCTGGTGGGAAGACTAATATTGCCCCGAGGATGTGGAAGTCCCCTTGCCATTGATACAGAATAGTTGTGCCAACAATCTATGGCAAAAGGACCCACTTTGCCACAACACCAACACTCACGAATGTTGTATCGCCGTTTGTGACCTGAACGGATGACAGAGATAGTCATAGTTCTGGGTCTAAACGGAATAGAGCCATATATGCTCACAGAATTGTCTCTTCCACCGTGACTATTGGAAGGGTGGAAAGAATGCATATGGCAGGCGTCATGAGGCCTGGGAGGTGGTGCCTTCTTTTCAGTCAGCCCCCTTCCAAGGACCTCATGAGTCCTAACAACATGATTTCTATCCCCCCTTTCCAGAGTCCTAGGGAGGTGAGAGGCGCATTGTGAGCTGATGCTGGCAGATTCATGACGAGTAGGGGCTGTGGCCGAGAATACAAAGGGCTTGGTGGAAGCCGGAGGTATTCTCTTCTGGGAGGCCATGACAGCCCTTGCATTTTGAGTGCTGCCACAAGAGGACTGATCATTCTTGCAGTGACCATGGTTATTCCTATGGTCATACCTGAAGGCATGATGAGTGTCCTTCCTACTCGGGGTGGGGGGTCGGAACACCGTTTCCCCATTTCTCCATGACTTAATAATTTGGGAGATCCACCCATTTTCTGCTTTTCTCTTGATAGCATCGATCTTGGAAAAATTAGAAACTATCCTCTTCTCGGTCTCTAGACGACTTTCTAGATCCGAGATCTGAGAGTCCTTTACTTTGATGGATTCCAATTGGAGATCCATCAAAATCTTCAGCTGAGCAATCTCCATAGCTTGTTCCTCAACAAGTAATTTGCTCGTCTGAAGGGCACTCTCAAGGGAATCACGATTATCAATCTTTTGATTGAAGCTATGTGTATATTGACCCACTGTACCCTGACATTGGTGTGTACTTCGCATGGAATAACTGCAAGCACAACTAAAAAATAGTTCATCAAATACATTGTGAATTCATCTTAGCTTGACAGGTGGCTTCCTCAAATCCAGGTAATTGTGGATACAATACCCAACATGTTTGCTTTGATAGTTCGACTATCTGTCCTGATAGTTCGACTATCTGTCCTGATAGTTCAACTATCTGATAGCTCGACTATCTATTGATAGGTCCACTATCTGTGCTGCTTTGATAGTTCGACTATCTGCTTGGATAGCTCAACTATCTGATAGTTCGACTATCTGTTGATAGGTCGACTATCTGTTTAGTTTTGATAGGTCGACTATCTGTTGATAGGTCGACTATCTGTTTTTCTGTGATAGGTCGACTATCTGTTTGATAGGTCGACTATCTATTTTGTTTGGTAGTTCGACTATCTGTCTGGATAGATCGACTATCTGATAGCTCGACTATCTGTTCTGATAGGTCGACTATCTGCTGAGGTAGTTCGACTATCTTCTTTGATAGTTCGACTATCTGGATCGTTCGACTATCTGTCCGATAGATCAACGATCTCCGTGCGTCGGTCGACGATCTCCGAGGGTCATTCGACATTTTGCTGTATGTTTTAAAATAGTTTTGTCGTCTTCTGTGATGTGACTAATTTCATATTTATTTTGGCACATTTTATAAAAGATTATCTGAATAAATTGTGATATCACTTCCATGCAATATCTATTCTATTCTTTATGCATGAGCTAATCTTTTCTGAAAAAGTTGTTTGTCTTATAGCTGAGATATGATTTCTGTCAGGCTGTCCTTTATATTCGTTAGACTCAAAAATTCTTTCTTGGCTGTAAAGAGTCTTTTTCTGATGTGACTTTCTCTAATATTATTTCATCAGAAGTATTTACAGCTTCTTAGAAAGCTTTATCCTTTTATAGGATATCTACCTGCAGTATTTTGTTTTGCTTTATGCTTTTTGCAGCCCAGCTTGCAGAGTTCAGAAGAAGACAAGATTCAAACTAAGTTAAGAGCCGTTGCTGTTGCTGCTATAAAAAGACCTCCTTGAAGAAAGAAATCAGCTAGCTCTCATATACCAAAAAGCGATCAGCAGCATTCAAGCTTAAGAACTTACAGTTTCCAACTGCTCTCAGCACATTCACATCTAACTGAGAAGAAGTTCTAGTTCTTCACTCTTCTTCAACCTGAGTTCTCCTGCTTACAGGAAGATCTTCACTCAGAGCCTTTTGAAGAAGAAGAAGAAGATAGCTGCCTGAAGAAGAAATTCAATTTAATATTATTTATCTTCTTGTAGCTTTTTCCTTCAGTATTTTCTGAAGTGTTTCTGCACTGAAGCAAGACTTCACCTGGACGTTCTTTGAGCCAGGGGGAGCCTTGATACTTTTAGAGCTTTCTAGCTCAGTGCAAGTTATTGTGCTTCTCTAATCTATTGTAAAATAGAGAAGACACCTTAACCTCCTTTCCCCCTCCTGTAAAGGGTTATTACTCCCTTCAAAAGTATCCCTTGGTGGCAGGGCACCTGATCAAAAACCTGTGTTGGTTTTTAGACACCTGATCAAAAGTCTAAAGGGTTTCTTGATATACCTGAAGCAGATCTTGTTGGTGGCAGGGCACCTGATCAAAAACCTGAGTGGATTCCTACCTTGTTGGTAGAAGAGTGGACGTACCCAAGATGTTTGGGGAACCACTATAAATTCCTTGTGTCGTCTGGATTGCTTTATTTAATTACTTGCATTGTGGCTGTGGTTAGATCTTAACTAGGTTTGCTAGTTGCTGTTTAGGTTTCCAAGCCTTAACTGTAATTACAGTTGGCTGCCTTTTTGTGCACAACACTTGTGTTAGGCTCTAAGGTTTAATCTCAAATATCTATAACCTTCATTCCGCATATAACTCCAAGGGAGTTGAGTAGAAAGTCAACTTTGTTAGTGCAATTTTTGATTACTCTATTCACCCCCCTCTAGAGTAGTATCTATCCCTTCTCTTTCAATTGGTATCAGAGGGAGGTTGACTGACTGAATAGGCTTACACCTAAGTCACAAGATCCTGATAGATACCAAAGTTTGTAGATATTCACTTTCACTATCATGGCCCAGTCCAAGGATTATTCTAGCACCAGACCTCCAACATATAACTTGGCTAAGTTTGGCATCTGGAAGGCAAGGATAAAATTATATATGAACTCTATTGATGAAAGTATTTTTGCTTCTATTTTGACAGGACCACCAAGAGCACCTGCTGCAGCTACTGCCTCATCATCATCTGATATGAGTGCAGTGCCTCCTCCAGACTACAATGATGAATACAAAAAGGCAAAGATAGCAGATGCCAAGGCAATGAACATTTTGGCTCAGACAATGTCTGATGAAGTATTCCAGAAGGTTACTGATTGCTCCTCAGCAAAAGCTATGTGGGATACACTAAACCAGATTGTAGCTGGTTCAGCTGATGAAAGGAAGGACAGGAGGTCCAACCTTATCTCACAGTATGAGAATTTCAAGAAAACTGATGCTGAATCAGTTGAAGCTATGTACATATGGCTCAGCTCAATTATCAATGAGCTGATGACCCTTGACAAGGATATTTCATTGACAGAGGTCAATGATAAGATTCTTATGTGCTTCCCTAGCACATGGGATCTGAGGATCTGTCCTATCAAGGAAGCCAGAAGCACAACAGAAATCTCAATAGAAGCCCTTCTCGGCAAGCTCAAGTCTTTTGAGCAAGTGCTGAAGTCCAGGGAAGCTGAAGCTGAAGCAAAGACCCCAACTCCTACAAGAAAAGAGCAAACCCTTGCTCTTAAAGCTGCTGAAACTTCTGAAGGCAGCCAGTCCAATGAGGAACTGATGGCATTATTTGCCAAAAGGTTTCTCAAGATGGGAAGGAAGGAATTCAGAAAGAAATCTTCAAAGTATGAAGATAAACCAAGGTATGATCGTACCCCTTCTAAAGAAATAATCTGTTATGGTTGCAGGAAGCCTGGACATATTCTTCTAGATTGTCCAGAGGAAAAGAACAAAGATAAAAGAAAAGACAAGGATCATCACAGGAAGCACTCCAAGCCATCCTCCTACAAGAATAAAAAGAAGGAGAGAGGCTTTGTTGCTGAAACCTGGAGCGATTCTGATGAGGAATCCTCTTCCTCAAGCTCTAGTGAGGATGAAGAAGAAAAGAAGGCAAAGGAAGTTTGCCTGATGGCAATTGATGCCTGCAGCAATCACTCAGCTGCAGAGAATTCAGATTCTGATGAAGAGATGCCAACAGAAGATGAGGTATTATCTTCTTATGACTTTACATCTGCTGAATTTAAATCTGATTTTAAATCTTTATGTTTAGATTTAATTAGTTCTGAAAAAGAAATTAAAGAACTTAGACATAGGCTAGCTGAATCAGAAATCATATCTATTGAAAACATTAAGTTAAAGGAAGATCTCACTAATTCTAGTGAAGAAATTAAATTTCTTAAGAATGAATTAGCTAAGTCCAAAAGGTTAGAAGAGTCTCTGAATGGTAGAAGCCTTAAGTTGCTTGAAATAACAAACATGTCTAACACTAGGTCAGGCAATAACAAATAGGCTTAGGAGCAACTTCTAGTGAGCCCCCAATCATTCTTAAAAACCAACTGTCAACTCTAGTGAATTTTATTTCATCTAGTGGAATAAAAAACACTGAGCAAGTCAATCAAGTAAATAGAGCTTTAAATAAAGCTAAAAGAGAGAAAAGAAAACAGAAATTTAAGGAATTTCAAAAAACGTCGAACGCTGCTCGACGATTGCAGGCTCAGTGGTCGAACGAAGCTCGACGATCTGAGCATCTATCGTCGAACGTCGATCGACGATCGCAAGCTCAGTGGTCGAACGGAGATCGACGATCTGAGCAGCCATCGTCGAACGCTGGTCGACGTTTCCAATATGAATTTCAAAATTACACCCAGAACTTTAGAAACCCGAATATGAATTGAAACCCTAGGTTCATTGACCCATCATCTGCATGGAGAATCCCACCTAGGAGATCATACCCATTAGGTTATCACCCTCAGCCTTCTTATTCATTTATTTCAAGTTTTTCTTATGTGAAAAACAAGGGACCCAAGGTTACCTGGGTCCACAATGTTTAAATTGATTTATTTGCAGGTGAAGACCTATCCTATCACTCAAAATAAGTAGTATTTGGATAGTGGTTGCTCCAAGCACATGACAGGAAATAAAGAACATCTGTCAAAGTTCAAGGCAAAGCTTGGCCCAAAGGTAATCTTTGGAGATTCAAGTTGTGGTCAAACTGAAGGCTATGGCTGGATGACAATTGGAGCTGTAACATTCAAGAGAGTTGCTTATGTAACTGGACTGAAGCATAATCTAATTTCAGTAAGTTAGTTATGTGATGCTGGATACCAGGTATTATTCTCTAACTCTCTTTGTAATATTACTTTAAATAATAATGTTGTATTAGTAGGCATTAGACAAGGTAACATTTATTTAGTAGATTTTAATTCAACTCACACTGAAATCTGCTTGTTTAATGAAGTAACCAATAACAATACTCTATGGCATAAAAGGCTTAGCCATGTTAACCTCAAGAATATATCTAGGTTATCTAAACATAACCTTGTTAGAGGTTTACCTTCTTGCCCCTACAAGAAGGAGAGCCTATGCAAGGCTTGTCAACTAGGCAAGCAAACCAAGAACTCTTTTAAATTAGTAAATAAAAGTGATTCTCCTAGAATCCTGTATTTATTACATTTGGACCTATTTGGCCCAATAAATATACAGAGTTTAGGAGGGAAGTATTACACCCTAGTCATTGTAGATGACTTCTCTAGGTTCACTTGGGTGTTATTTTTGAGAACTAAGGCTGATAACTTCAAAGCCCTTACAGACTTTCTATTATGTGTGCAGACTGAGTACTCTACTTATGTGTCCTTGATCAGAAGTGATCATGGTACTGAGTTTGACTCTCTTCTCATGCAAGAATTCTGTGAGAGAGAAGGTATCGAACATAGCTTCTCAGCTCCTAGAACTCCCCAACAAAATGGGGTAGTTGAAAGGAAGAACAGAACACTAATTGAAGCTGCTGGCACATTATTGGCAGATGCTAATATGCCTCTTTCCTATTGGGTAGAAGCTGTTAGTACAGCCAACTATGTCTTGAATAGAATTCTGATACACAAGCTTAAGTGTAAAACTCCTTATAAGTTACTTAAAGGAAAGAAACCTAAAATAAATTATTTTACAGTGTTTGGCTGTGTTGTTTATATTCATAATAACAATAAAGAATACCTTAGAAAATTTGAAGCAAAGGCTTCAATGGGAATTTTTCTTGGATATTCCCAAGTAAGCAAAGCTTATAGGGTTTTTAATAAATCATCTTCTAAAATTGAAGAGTCTGTTCATGTGTCCTTTGATGAATCCTAAATGTTTTACAAGGAGAAGGAAACTTCCCCTTTCTCAAGTTCATTACAGGTACAAGAATCTTCCAAAGATGTCACTCAAGAAATTCTCCATCTTTCAACTCTTCATATCACTGAATCAGACAGTGATGAAGACATTGCAGAAGTTGTTGTTGTACGACCAATAGTAGATGAAATTCCTCCTGAGGAATTAATCCCAACTATTACTGAAGATCATATCCCACCTGCTGATGTTGTCACACTTAGAGATCATCCTACATCTCAAGTGATTGGAGACATATCAGCTGGTGTTCAAACAAGACATCAGTTAAGACAGAATGTGATGCATGCTTGTTTCCTTTCATAGATTGAGCCCCTCACCATTAAAGATACTGAGCTAGATCCCTACTGGATCATTGCTATGCAAGAGGAACTCAATCAGTTTGAAAGATGTAAAGTATGGACTTTGGTTCCAAGACCTAAAGGCCAACTGATCATAGGCACCAAGTGGGTGTATAGAAACAAGTTGGATGCAAATGGACTCATTGTAAGGAATAAAGCTAGGCTTGTAGCTCAGGGCTACAGACAGGAGGAAGGTATAGATTATGACCAAACCTTTGCTCCTGTTGCAAGGTTAGAGGCAATAAGGATCTTCTTAGCCTATGCAGCCTATATGAAGTTTAAGGTTTTTCAGATGGATGTCAAAAGTGCTTTTCTTAATGGTGAGCTAAAGGAAGAGGTATTTGTTGAACAGCCACCCAGTTTTGTTTCTTCAACTCAGCCCTCACATGTATTCAAGTTGCAGAAAGCTCTTTATGGACTAAAACAAGCACCAAGAGCCTGGTATGAGACTCTAGCTAGTTTCCTGTTAGAGCACAACTTTATTAGGGGAGTAGTTGATAGAACCCTCTTCGTCAAGCACCACAAGGACACAATCCTGTTAGTTCAAGTGTATGTGGATGACATTATCTTTGGTTCCACTGATCCCAAACTATGCAAAAAGTTCTCCAACTTAATGCATTCTAAGTTTGAGATGAGTAGTATGGGTGAGCTGTCTTACTTTCTTGGTCTCCAAGTAAAGTAAGATGCTTATGGCATCTTCATCTCCCAATCCAAATATGCCAAGGAATTGGTAAAGAAGTTTGGGATGACAGATGCTTCAGCAATGCATACACCTATGGCTACTAATGTAGTTATTTATTCTGATGATCAGGGAAAGCCTGTTGATCAAAAGAATTATAGGGCCATTGTTGGATCCCTATTGTATTTAACTGCAAGTAGGCCAGACATAATGTTTGCTACATGCCTTCGTGCTAGATTCCAGGTTAACCCCAATGAATCTCATCTGATTCTTCTCAAGAGAATCTTGAGATGCCTGAAGGGATGTCCAAATCTAGGACTTTGGTACCCAGCTGAGTCAGAATTTGAATTAATTGGATATTCTGATTCTGATTTTGCTGGTTGTCGAGTTGACAGGAAAAGTACCTCAGGAACTTGTCAGTTCCTGGGAGAGATATTGGTCTATTGGTTATGTAAGAAGTAGGCCTCTGTCTCAACTTCAACTGCATAAGCTGAATATATAGCAGCTGCTAGTTGTTGTTCACAGATCTTGTGGATACAAAATCAACTTTTGGATTATAGGTACTCACACAAGAACACTAAAATCATGTGTGACAGTACAAGTGTTATCTCCATTGCACAAAATCTAGTGCACCACTCTAGAATGAAGCACATTGAGATTAGACACCATTTCATGAGAGATTGTGTGGAAAAGAACAAGATCAGCCTTGAGTTCATATCCACAGACCTTCAGAGAGGTGATATATTCACCAAGCCCTTAGATGAACAGAAGCATCTATTCTTTTTAGTTCAACTAGGCATGATTAATGGAAGAGACTAAGTGTGACGTCTGCCTTATTGAATCTTGTTCGAAGATAGTCGAATGAAGTTCGACGATAGTCGATCGGATCAAGTCTATCGTCGACCTATGGTTGAAGATAGCTTATCTGCTTGAAGATCGTCGACCGGCGTTCGAAGATAGTCGAATAGGTCGAGCTTATCGTCGATCTATGGTTGACGACAGCTTGCTGTTTGTGAAGACAGAAATAGTCAAACGATTGATCGACTACTCTGCTTCAGGACCGATCGTCGAACGACCGTTCGACCATCGTCTCCAGTATCTTTTAAATAGATCGACGATCGTTGTTTTAATATAAAGCCGATGGTCGACCTAGGTTAAAAGATAGTTGCTCTTATCGTCGACGAAGAGCGTCTTTTCGCATTCCGTCTTCCCGCTTGCTCTTTGTCTTGCGTTTTCTGCCGCTCCGTCCTCGCCGTCTCTCTCTCGTCTTCTCCAGCTTTCTCGATGGCGATTGCTCCAGCGCTTCTTGCAGTAGTGAAGTTTGATGCCGGTTTCAGCGTAGATTTCGACGCCTTCAGCTGCTGCGAACCAGGAATAGTGGAGATTCTGAATCTGTGCAGAGATCAAGGATTAGAGAAACTCATGTCCTACAGAATAAAGATAAACACTCAAGAGATCAAAGAGTGGGCTTTCACTTCATCTTCAACTGATGACTCGATGACTGGAACTATTAGCGGAGAAGAGGTAATATTGACTCCCGCTATTCTGACTGAAATTTTTGGATTGATTAATGGTGAAGAAGAGTATGAGCAAGATGCTCCTGAGTTCGGAAGGATGTTAACTGAGCTGGGACATGCCGAAGGCATTCCCTCCAAGCAGCTCAAAGTGAATTTCCCGTTTAAGATCAAGTTTCTTGCGGAAATTGTTGGAAAAGTGCTACTGGGAAAGCACTCCGCCCACGATAATATTACAAGGCAGTAATTTGCACTAATGTGTGCAATTGTTAATAAGAAGCAGATAAATTGGGCAGGCGTTCTCTTTGATTTGATAAGGAAAAAGAATGGAAAGAAAGAAGTTACCCTAGGAAGGGTAGTTGGAATTTTTCTGAAGGAGAAATTCCCCCATCTGCTAGTGTAGGCCGCCACCTCCAGCAACGAAAGCAAGAAGATGGATCCATCCTTGTTCACAAAATGGAAAAGGACCTTCCTGAAGCCCGCTCCCGTAGGGGTTGCTCCAGTTACTTCTGAGAGCACTAGGACTGTCTCAGTCACTCACCCCCCTTCTAGCAGCTGGCTCAGCAAATTTATCTCTTCCATCTTCTTCATCAGTTCTGCCGTCTACTTCAGTTGAAGTTCCTTCAACTTCAATTGAAGTACGACATTCTGCTTCTCCTCCTGCATCTCCTCTCCCGACTCATCTTGCTGGGATATCTCAACCCAGTTTTGATTTATTGGTGTCTGAGATTCCACTCCTCCTCAGTCACCAATTCCCTCTTCTGATCATCTTGATCACCCTGCATCCACCCATGTATCTCCACATCATTCTCCAGCTCATTCTCCAGCTCATCTTGCATATACCATCACTGCTGCTCTTCCACGCTCTGAAATTCCTCCATCATCTTCATCATCTTCTTTTGAAATAACTCCAGATTTTATTTCTAGCATTGTGGAGTTAACTACCCCCTCAATCAGAACTATGATTGAAGAGGCAATTGCTCTCCTTGCTTCTTCTATATCATCTTTGACTGGTGCTATTCTGAAACTCTCAAAGTCGGCTGAGCCCTCTTCTTCTAGGGGCCTTATTTCAGTGTCTACTGAAATCAGGCAGGGGGAGATTCTTGATGAAGATGTCTCTGAGCAGCCCTTGGCCTCTCCTCCAGCAGTTCATCTTGCAGTAGCAGAGAAAGCAACAGAAGATTCAGCTCCTCCTCCTCTATCTGAACAGGAAATTTCTGATGCAGTATTAAAATCTGAATTTATTGTTAAAGCTTGTTTAGAAGAAAGTTCTACTCCCTTGGTTGCCCTATACCTAGAAGGAATCATCACCTCCTTTCTAGATGAATTGTGGGAGTTAGGACATGCTGTGGTCGATTCTGAAGGTATTCCCTTTACTTACTTTTTTGACTTGTTAACTGATATGCTAGTTTGGGAATATCTGGAAGGCATGATTAGATGTCATTTAGAACAATTTTATTCATAAAACTATAGATAAATTGGAAGAAATTCTAGAAGTTCAAGAGCCTATTATCCAAACTGCTCTAGAAGTTTAACCAGAACCAGAGGCTCAAATTTCTGAAGTTGCTCAGCCTGAAGTGCAAGCAGAACTGGTCACTTTGACAGTTTCTGAGATTCAAGAATCAGCTGCAGATGCCCAGATTGAAAAATCTACTGTATGGGATGATTCCCCATGCTTGGATTTAGATACTCTATTGGCACGGGATGCCATAGAAGAAGAACGAGAAAGAGCTACTCGAAAGGAAAAAGAAAGAGCTATAAAAGATGTTATTGACCCATATGATCTACCCATCTCCTCAAATTCTGAAGATGAAATCGATTCTGATGAGTCTGCTGAGACTAAAAGAAAAAGAATTGCTAAGAAGAAAAGAAATGTTGTTGCTCCTCCTCCTGCTAATCCAGATAAAGGTACACCATATTATATACTGAAAGAAATTAATCCAAAGTCAAAAGACTTCCAGCATTGGATGTTGTTTTCTAAGAACCAGCAAAAGCAAAGGAAAAAGTCTAAGAGGTATGACTCTCCTATTCCTAGATGGAATCCTAGAGGTCCTCCTCCTCCACCTCCCGGTGCAGGAGCCTCAGGAAATTTAACTTGTAAACCTACTGCTCAATCTGAAAGATCAAATCCATCTCAGTCTGCTCAAAGGAGAAGCTCACAAGGATTCCAAGGTAAAAGTCAAACTGGCTTTCAAAGACCTGATACTGTTAAAGAACAAGTTAAGGAGGTAGTATATCAAAGACCAACCTTTTCCCCTCCTCCTTCTCCAAAGAAAAAAGTTTCATCTCCAAAGCCAGTTCATACTGAGAAAGATGTTCCAAAAGGTAAGCAATTTATTTTTTAACTAAAAATTCTAGCAAGAACTTTGCTAAGTCTGCTCTCTCTTGTTATCTAGTTAATCAAGATAAAGAACCAGTTGACACTTCTTCTGAGATTGTTTATGAAAGCCCAGAGCTTGATCCTAACTTTAGGATGGCTCGTTTTCTTGAACTGGTTGGAGCAGCGTAAATTAGGAAAGCAAAAGCAGAAGGAAAGGACACTGCAGGATTAACCACAATGTCTAAATTCAGAAAGAAGGAGCTCGAAAAATTCCAGGTTAGACCTGAGATGTTTGATCCTTCAAAGTATATGGAAAAGCATCCTGAGGCAGTGGTCCCAAGGACAACAGAATTGAAAATTATTGGAGAACAAGACTTGAAGCTATCGAAAAAAGAAGCTCTAGATCCTACAAGAAAGATTACTTTTGTCTCTAGCTCTTCTGATCCTAAGCATAACTCTGAAGCACCTTAATTATTCATTGATTGACAGTTAATTTCTTATCTGATTGATTGATGATATTTGCTTAGTTGTCTCTCTTTATGCATTTTATTTTACTTTCAGTAATTAGTTTTGTATGTTTTAATTATTGAGAGACTTAACTCAAATAGGGGGAGATTGTTGGAACCCTAGGTCTTGATTTGAGTTCAGTCCTCTCTTTTTGTCTCTTGACCCAAAATTTATCTATGGTCAAGGGTTAGTTGATAGTTTAGATTCTCTTGTTGTGTAGAATTGCTTTTCCAGATGAATATTTGGTTAAGTAGTTTTTCGTTCGACTATAGTCGAACGTCGCTCGACTATCGTCTATCGGCTGATCGACGATCGTCTATCAGTTGGTCGACGTTCTGTCTGCGTTGATAGCTTGACTATCTGTTGATAGGTCGACTATCTGTTTGCTTTGGTAGTTCGACTATCTGTCCTGATAGTTCAACTATCTGATAGCTCGACTATCTGTTGATAGGTCGACTATCTGTTTGCTTTGGTAGTTCGACTATCTGTCCTGATAGTTCAACTATCTGATAGCTCGACTATCTGTTGATAGGTCGACTATCTGTTTGCTTTGGTAGTTCGACTATCTGTCCTGATAGTTCAACTATCTGATAGCTCGACTATCTGTTGATAGGTAGACTATCTGTTTGCTTTGATAGTTCGACTATCTGTCCTGATAGTTCAACTATCTGATAGCTCGACTATCTGTTGATAGGTCGACTATCTGTGCTGCTTTGATAGTTCGACTATCTGCTTGGATAGTTCAACTATCTGATAGTTCGACTATTTGTTGATAGGTCGACTATCTGTTTTGTTTTGATAGGTCGACTATCTGTTTTTTTGTGATAGGTCGACTATCTGTTTGATAGGTCGACTATCTGTTTTGTTTGGTAGTTCGACTATCTGTCCGGATAGATCGACTATCTGATAGCTCGACTATCTGTTCTGATAGGTCGACTATCTGCTGAGGTAGTTCTACTATCTTCTTTGATAGTTCGACTATCTGGATCGTTCGACTATCTGTCCGATAGGTCGATGATCTCCGTGCTTCGGTCAACGATCTCCGAGGGTCGTTCGACGTTTTGCTGTATGTTTTAAAATAGTTTTGTCGTCTTCTGTGATGTGACTAATTTCATATTTATTTTGGCACATTTTATAAAAGATTATCTGAATAAATTGTGATATCACTTCCATGCAATATCTATTCTATTCTTTATGCATGAGCTAATCTTTTCTGACAAAGTTGTTTGTCTTATAGCTGAGATATGATTTCTGCCAGGCTGTCCTTTATAGCCGTTAGACTCAAAAAGTCTTTCTTGGCTGTAAAGAGTCTTTTTCTGATGTGACTTTCTCTTATATTATTTCATCAGAAGTATTTGCAGCTTCTTAGAAAGCTTTATCCTTTTATAGGATATCTGCCTGCAGTATTTTGTTTTGCTTTATGCTTTTTGCAGCCCAGCTTGCAGAGTTCAGAAGAAGACAAGATTCAAACTCAGTTAAGAGCCGTTGCTGCTGCTATAAAAAGACCTCCTTGAAGAAAGAAATCAGCTAGCTCTCATATACCAAAAAGCGATCAGCAGCATTCAAGCTTAAGAACTTACAGTTTCCAACTGCTCTCAGCACATTCACATCTAACTGAGAAGAAGTTCTAGTTATTCACTCTTCTTCAACCTGAGTTCTCCTGCTTACAGGAAGATCTTCACTCAAAGCCTTTTGAAGAAGAAGAAGAAGAAGATAGCTGCCTGAAGAAGAAATTCTATTTAATATTATTTATCATCTTGTAGCTTTTTCCTTCAGTATTTTCTGAAGTGTTTTTGCATTGAAGCAAGACTTCACCTGGACGTTCTTTGAGCCAGGGGGAGCCTTGATTCTTTTAGAGCTTTCTAGCTCAGTGCAAGTTATTGTGCTTATCTAATCTATTGTAAAAGAGAGAAGACACCTTAACCTCCTTTCCCCCTCCTGTAAAGGGTTATTACTCCATTCAAAAGTATCCTTTGGTGGCAGGGCACCTGATCAAAAACCTGTGTTGGTTTTTAGACACCTGATCAAAAGTCTAAAAGGTTTCTTGATCTACCTGAAGAAGATCTTGTTGGTGGCAGGGCACCTGATCAAAAACCTGAGTGGATTCCTACCTTGTTGGTAGAAGAGTGGACGTACCCAAGTTGTTTGGGGAACCACTATAAATTCCTTGTGTCGTCTAGATTGCTTTATTTAATTACTTGCATTGTGGCTGTGATTAGATCTTAACTAGGTTTGCTAGTTGCTGTTTAGGTTTCCAAGCCTTAACTGTAATTACAGTTGGCTGCCTTTTTGTGCACAACACTTGTGTTAGGCTCTAAGGTTTAATCCCAAATATCTATAACCTTCATTCCGCATTTAACTCCAAGGGAGTTGAGTAGAAAGTCAACTTTACTAGTGCAATTTTTGATTACTCTATTTCCCCCCCCCCCCTCTAGAGTAGTATCTATCCCTTCTCTTTCATAATATGAAGATCAATTTCAAGATCGGCGAAGAAGAAATCTGTTCAAGTTTTCTCAGGATAAAAGGAGAGGCAGAGGAGTTCAATTTCTGCAAAAATAGGTTAGCTGATTGAAGACCATCTTTCTTGATTTTCCCTCTTTATCAGCACGATCAGAATTCATTTCCGAGTTAATTCCAACACAAGCATCATATTCTGGAGGATTGATGTGTACGATTTATATAGGTTTTTCTGGACTCATCTGGGATTATTATCTTTCCTGCGCACTACTATTTAAGTAGGAAAAGCCTTATATTTGATTAGGGCTTTGCTTAGGTATTGTTGCACTATTTTGGCCCATTTTGGTTTGCAAATTGCACCGAGATGTCGGGGGTAAGTACTGGGGTACTCCCCGTGCCAATTTGGTTATTTTATGATGTGTATTGGTGTTGAGAGAATTTTCTCCAGCTTTTCTTTTTGGCTGTGCAGGTGATGGGTTTTTTCCAAAACAGGAATTCTTAATTGTGGAAAACGCACGGTCGAGTGTTAACTTAGCGCACGCTTATGCCTAATCGTGCATTTTATTCGCGGGGAAATAGTTGAGCGGAGATCAACGAATATCGTAGAGCTGAGCTCGACGATCTTCACACACTGTTTCTTCTGCACCGTGCGCGAAGGAAACCCATGGTTTTCTTGTAGTTATTTAGTTTATGGCGCTCTGTAGTTAATCGTACGATTTGTTCATGCACGGGCAGAAGTGCCCGTGCGCGATTAAAATGCACGGTTCCACCATCTTACCGAGTATTCAAGCACTCTGTGGTTACCTGTGCATTTTCCTTCACGCACGGGCGGCAGCGTCTGTGCTCGTGTAAACGCACGGGTCAACGCATCTTCTTCCGTAAGCTCTGTCTTGGAAATTAATTTCGCACGGTTAACGCATGGTCATGCGTCAAACCGTACGTGACCATTTTTCGGTCCTGCTTATATTTAAGCTCAGGAGTTGATTGGAGCAAGGATCAGTCTGCCATTTCAACTCCTCTGAGCGAGAAAATTCTACAGTAGCCAATTTTTCCTCGCTCCTCCATCGAGAGCTCGTTTGGCCATCTTTCTTCCTCCAAACTTCACAGCAAAAGAGGATATTCCGTCATTTCCTTCATCTCCTTCTCAATAGGAGCATTTGTAGCTACTTCTCGCTGCTATTGGAGAGTTTTCCGATGACAACCAACCTTTAAGGTTCGTGAAGAAGACGAGTAAAATTCTTTTGAAGTAGGTGACATCACTTCAAGCTTCCTCGGACATCAACCACCGACCGAGCCAGGACGAAGACTGATAACCTTCGACTCCAGACGAGAATCGTGGCTAGCCTTCATGCATTGGGTTGTAAATCTCATCTTTACTCTCATTTGGAAGATGTTTCTTTGCTTTGGATGTTTACTGATCTTGCTATGAGCTATTAACAATGTTCATGATGGTTTTCTATTCAACATGTTGTTGTAGTTCTTTGTTTGGTATTACTTCCTTAGCTTGTGTGGGTTGTTTCTTGATTATACGCCGCACTAACGTGTGTTAGGGGCTAGCTTGGCGAAGAGGTGTTTTCGACCCTCAACGGTTACGACCGCACGCCCAAATACTCATCGTAGTATTCCACGCTTGCGAAGCGGTGAAGGCAACCCGCGTAATTAATTTTAGTAGTTATAGAACAAAAATTCATCACCAAAACCTTAGTTGCCTTTGCAATCACTTTCCAATGAGAAAGAACTCACTCCCAATCTGCACTCCTCAAGTGATTCGATACTCGCAGGATAACTTCCGCAGTTTATTACTTGATGAAGATCGGTACACTTGCCGAGATTGCATCAAGTTTTTGGTATCGTTGCCGGGGAGTGGTACCGTTGTTTGTATTTTTCTATTTGAAAAGTAGTTGCAAGAGCTTTTGGCATTTTGATCGATTTTTGTGTGTTGTATGATAGATTTAAACCCCAGGGATAGACATGAAGATCTTAGAGTTGATCTTGAAATCGTACGAGCGAGGCGAGCCCTCCATCGTGTTATTGCTGTTGAAGGAAAAAAAAAGAATGGAAGATTTAGGTCAAGATGGAAATGGCCTTGGTGAAATGGTTGTTGATGTCCGGGAGGAGGTCAAACCCTGCATTAGGACAATGCACGACTTCACGACCCCTACCGCTGGAAGTGTTTACCCTTGTTTCAGTCTGGCCATCGTAAACAACCACTTCGAGATAAAGCCCGCCATCCTCAACATGATCCGCAAAAACACGCAGTTTTTGGGCCTGCCAAGTGAGGATCCGTAGCTCCATATGGGGGAAATCTCGGAGATCTGTGGCACCTTACGCTACGTCGGCAGTACAGATGACGTAGTGAAGCTACGACTATTCCCATTTTTGCTGAGGGACAAGTCAAAAACCTAGCTGCACAATATTTCTCTATGGACTGCAACTACATGGGAGGCATTTTCCTCGAAGTTCTTAGAAAAATTCCACCCGGTAGACAAATTAGTGAACGCCCGAAGGGTAATAGCTACCATCCGGCAGATAGACCAGGAAACATTATCTAAGGCCTGAGAGAGATTTGCTGATCTGCAGCATCGTTGCCCAGAGCACTGCTGTAAGCCGTGGAATTTGGTAGAAATATCTTATTTTGTTGTTGAGCATATTTACAGGGATATGATCGACGTGGAGGCTAGAGGCACTATCATGAACCTTACTCCCGATGAGGATTTGTGGCTCATTCATGATACCACTTCTCTTAGCACGTATTGGACTACTAGAAAAAACAAACATAGGGGTGCGAGAAATATGTTCGAGGTCAATGCGGTGCAGCCTCAAGCAATGGCGAGCCATCCTACAATGGATGGAATGATGTTTCTGACCAGATCGACCTCTCCTCCAACTCATGAGATGGCTATTTCGTATCAGGGTTATGGAAACCCCGACCATCATATATATGAGTGCCCCTCAAGAGAAGCTTTTGTTGATCCCTAAGGTATGTCTGCTGACAAGAGTGTGAACTTTATAAATAATCAGAACTGTGATTCTCCTTATAAAAATGCTTATAACCTGAATGCGAGAAATCATCCGAATTTCTCCTAGAACCAAAATGCTCCCGGTCAAAAGTGGCAGGGAGGCCAGCATCAGTTTGATGCTCAAGATTCTCATAACCAGCTGCGAGCGCCGCAGTAGGGTTATAATCTGAATGCGTAAGGGATGCGAAAGAGTCCGTTAGAAGAGATGATGGAGAAATTCATGGAGATGGCTCAATCCAATATGGCTACTCAGACCGCCTCCATGAGAAACTTTGAGACGCAGCTGGGGCAACGAGCCCAAATGTTCTCTATGAGTACTCGCGGCACCCTCCCGAGTGATACGAAAAAAAAACCACCCATTAGCAAGGGAAGTGTGTTGGGGAGATGGATGAGTGTATTAAAAATGAATTGGTTATGAAGTGCGAAATAAATGAGGTAGAAACAGTTTCCCTATGTGATTTCGAATCTTCTTGCAACATTCTTTCTTTGCAAGATGTTGAGAAATTACATTTAAATAACAAGTCGAATGTCCGGAAATCAATCTTTAGTGAAGGCCGACGGTGAGATAAAGGAGGTGAAACTGATATTGAACGGGGCTGCGGTAGTCACTAATTTCCAGGTGCTTGGACCAATGGGGAAAGCTTTTAAACCCATCCTAGGGGTTCCCTTCCTGAAAGCTAGTGGGGCGACATTGAATTTTCACGCGAGCGGCATCACCTTGACATCCAAGGTTGATGCACCTTTATCGCCGTCCCATACCTATATGAATTTTAAGGAACCCAAAAAACTGTAGGAATTTAAAGTAGTGTTATGTGATCATTTGCCTTGTGTTGTTGAGACAAGTGTGCTGCAGAAAGGAGAAACAAAAGACGAGTTGTTTGGAGTGCAGTAAGTTGCGGATGAGTAGAGTAATAGTGATCGGAGTGAGAGTCACATTGCTGAGATAAAGGAGTGGAGCACGACTGTTGAAAGCGTGAAGAAATTGAAATCAAAAACTCATATTGAGCCAAATGATTTGTGTAAGACTATAAAATAGGTTAATTAGGCTGATCTATCACCTGCCGCGGGTGAGGAAAGAATGCCTCCGGACGGAAAAGCAAGAGTTACTGCTAAATTGGATGGTGTGGTTGTACAACCTTGGCGATCTCCATCCGTAGAATTGAGAATAAAAGAACTACAAATGCGCAAAGCGCTTGATGTTTCCCGCATGCGCGATAAAGAAGAGGCTAGGGGCAGGGGAGACTCGTCTTCCCTGACCCCTAAAGCTTGCGCTTCTCAATAATCTTGCGTGTCATGGAGGATCTATCAAGAGTCAACGGTTAGTTGAGAAGTGAAGGATCTCCGGGCCCCCTTCTTATTCTTTTCTAGTATAATTTTTGCTTAATGTTGTGTCCGATGTTTCGGACTTAATGGTTGCGTACTGCGCTTATGCTTTTGAACTTTATATAAAATAGCTAAAACATGTGTTTGGTCCACCTTAAGTACGGTAAAGAAAAGTGGCTCTTGGGAGACAACCCATTATTTTGTTTTAGTTCATATTCCTTAGTATGGCTTGTTGTGTTTGGAGGTATTTTCATTTGCAGGTGGAGTTCATTCAGCCAGTGTACTTTCGACACAAATTAACACCAATTTTCTTGTATGCTCATTTTTGAGCATTGGGTAACCCCTTCTCCTTACTTGCTTTTTAATTTCATGATCACATTGTTGTGTTAGGATGTTTAGGCTAAGTCATATGGGGAGAGTTATGCGGGGTACTCACATACGTGCATTTACTATTGTCATACTAGAAGAGTATATTCTTTTGCTGTCTATGTTGTTTGGCATTGCATAACATTACACCACACATGAGCGCGCACTTAAACAGCAGCACGTCATGAGTTTTATCTTCAATAGTGTGCTATTTGGAAAATTTTGGCGCTGGCCTAGGATTGTGAAGCGGAGTAAAATGTTGCCTCCATGAGTGCTCCTAATCGAGTGCTCATGTCTCATTTAGGATTACGTGTAAAATTAGATTTTTTTTATGCTTATACCGTATTTTATTTTTATTAGCATAAATCTTGTTTATTCTACTCGACTACTTCGAAACCGGTGTGAATCAAATGGTAGCGTATTGATGTGTGTCGAATTCACTAACCTCGTATTGCTTGAGTTGGGAGGAAGGATTGTCTTTCTTGGTGGCTAAGAACTTTCCCTTAGCTACTCTCGAAGCATGGGTACATGGTTAGTCAAGTGCGTGTGTGATGTAGGCCAACACATTGTTCTTATTTGAGCCTTGTACCATTCCCGATGCCTATCCGTTGCAATCCCCGTTGAGCCTGTCCCTTCCTTGGGCATCGCACACCAGAATGTGGTCGCTCGGTTGGTTTGTTTTATTGTAGTTTGTTTCTATTATGTGTGGTTGTTATGCGGGAGCTTTGTGCTGCATGTGGTGTTGTCGTGTTTTCAACTCGTTTTGGTTATTTGGTTAATGAAAAAAAAACAGAGAAATTAAATGAAGTGAAAATTCCCAATGTGGAATAAAAAAAATAAAAAAATAGAGAAGAAAAACAAACTTTTGTTGTGGGGTTGTGAAATTCTTTTTATATTATATTTGTTATGGGTGTGCACGCACCGTCAAATGTCCATGTATGGTTATGCGGTGTATGTATTTATCGTAGCGTGTAGCTGTGAGTGTTTCGGGCTGTCTCATTTTGGTTATGCATGTCTGTCTTATTTATCTTTGTGTAACCCACCTTCGCTTAAGCCTCCATTATATTTCAAGTCCTACAGATTCGCGTTTGAGTCAAACTAGTGTCGTGGAGAGAGTGTGAACAGGAAATCCTTTGGTCATCGACATTGGTGGATTCCTTTGGAGGTTATCCCGATCCCTTGCTTTGGCAATGCTCAACTCAACGATTGTTTGCTTTCACCATACGCGTAACCAAATGATTCCCCTCAATTCTATAGTAGAGTAGTACTAATATTTTGATACACTGTTAGAAATATGTAGGCTTTTAGTGCATAATCAGAAATTCCTTCTACGGTATTCCTAAGAGCGTGAGCATGCATTTTCCCATGGTACTCCACTGCGCAGTTTTAGGCCAGCTAAGCTACTTTTCTCGTACGCGTTAGGGATCATTTGCTTTGGACGAGCAAATGCATATGTCTGGTGGTGTGATGAGTCTGATTTATATAGGGTTTTCGTACTTATCTGAGCTTATTATCTTGCCTATGCACTACTATTTCAGTAGGAATAGCCGTGTATTTGATTAGGGCTTCACTTAGCAATTATTACGAAATTTTGGCCCATTTTGGTATGCAAATTGCCCCGAGATGTCGGGGGTAAGTACTGGGGTACTCCTTGTGCGGATTTGGTTGTTTTATGCTGTGTATTGTTGTTGGGAGCTTTCGCACCAGCTTTGGTTTTTGGCTGTGCAAGTGGTGGGTTTTCCCCAAATCAGGAATTCTGAATAATGGAAAACGCACTTTCATACATTTCCTTTGCGCACACTTTCTGCCTAATCGTGCGTTTTTCTCGCGGGGAAATAGTCGAGTAGAGCTCGATGAATATCGTCGAGCTAAGCACGACGATATTCACGCACAGTTAACACACGGTTTCTTCTGCACCGTGAGCGAAGGAAACACACGGTTTTCATGTAGCTATTTAGTTTATAGCGCTCTGTGGTTAATCGTGCGATTTGTTCACACATAGGCAGAAGTGCCCGTGCGTGACTAAAATGCACTGTTCCACCTGCTAGCTGGGTATTCCAGCGCTCTTTGGTTACCAATGCATTTTCCTTCACGCACAGGCGGCAGTGTCAATACGCGAGTAAAACACACGAGTTAATGCATCTTCTTCCGCAAGCTCTGTCTTGCAAATTAATATCGTACGGTTAACGCACGACCGTTCGCCAAACTATGCATGATCATTTTTCTGGCGTGCTCTTATTTAAGCTCAGGAGTTGACTTGAGCAAGGATTAGTCCCGCATTTCTCCTCCTCTGAGCGGGAAAATTCAACAGCAGCCGCTTTCCCCTCTTCTCCTTGGAGAGATCGTACGGCTACCTTTCTTCCTCCAAACTTCAGCGCAAGCGATGAACTTCCACCATTTCATTAATCTCCTTCTCTGGAGGAGAATTTGGATCTCCTTCTCGCAGCTATTGGAGAGTGTTTCGACGACTACCAACCTTAACGGTTCATGAAGAAGACGGGTAAAATAATTTCTAAGTAGGTGGCAACACTTCAAGCTTCCTCGGACGTCAACCACCGACCGAGCCCGGACGAAGACTGACAAACTTTGACCCCAGTCGAGAATCGTTGCTAGCCATCATGCGTTGGGCTGTAAATCTCCTCTTTACTCTCAATTGGAAGACGTTTCCTTACTTTGGATGCTTGCTGATCTTGTTAGGAGCTATTAAAAATATTCATGATGGTTTTTTATTGCACATGTTGTTGTAGTTCATAGTTTGGTATTACTTCCTTTTCTTGCATGGGTTGTTGCTTGATGATACGCCTCACTAACATGTGTTAGGGGCATGATTAGCGAAGAGGTGCTATCAACCCTCAACGGTTATGATTGCATGCCATAATACTCATCTGAGTATTCCACCCTTGCGAAGCGGTGAAGGAGACCCCCGTAATTAATTTTAGTAGTTATAGAACAAAAACTCATCCCCCAAACCTTAGGTTGGTTTGCACTCACTTTCGAACGAGGAAGAACACCCTCCCAATCTGAACTCCTCGAGATTTTTGATACTCGGAGGATAACTCCCCAAGTTTATTACTTGACGAAGATCAGTGCACTTACCGAGATTGCATCAAAGATCTTCATACTTGTTATTGAGAAGAAAATTAGGCTGCGATTCTCTCAAGTCAAGAAGCTGTAATCCTTAGAGAAACAATCTCTCGACTCTAATCTATATCAATATCAAATCCATCTCGGTAGGATTAATTCTTGGATCTGTGAGATACGGTTGTTTTCTTAGCCTGTATTGTATGGCATTTGTTCCTATGGTAGGTGATCAGGTGATTACTCAGTGGTTGGGATGTGTACTTGTGTTATAAATCTCAGTGGAGACTAAGTGATATGGTGGGATCGTGTTGTAATCTCTGAGGAGCCAAGTTATTTGAGAAGTTCTTTGTCTAACATTCTGTTAGAAAGGTGGGAGGGATTGTGGATGTACCCATACACTGGGGAACCACTATAAAAATCTTGTGTGATGTGTTTGAATTCTTGAAAGCTAAATTAATCACTCATAACAAAGCCTAACTATGTTAAAGGCATAAAGATCTCAGAAGAGAATCTTAAAGATCTTAATAACCTATTCACCCCCCTCTTGGTGATTAGCTACCCATGAATTCAAAGACTTTCAAGTGGTATCAGAGGGAGGTTGCTCAAGAAAGGCTTAACAGTCTAAGTAGATCTCCAAAGGAAGCCGAGAAAAGATAAGTATGGGTTTAGGAGAGAACCATACGGAACTAGGTTCTATGAAGCTTCCTCTATGCAGAAAAGAAAATTTTGGAATCTAGAAAGAAAGGGTCAGATTGTTTATGGAAGCATCGTACCCTAGGATTTATGTTACAGTACAAGAAGAACCATTCATTCCCTTGAATATGTTTGTTCTTGATGCAAATGTCAAGACTCCTAAGAGTTATGCAGAAATGACTAAAGATGGAATCATCTTGGCTTTAATAGATAAGAGGGCACAAAATATTATAGTTAGTGCAATAGATGACTCTACTTTTCAAAACCAAGTGCACTACTAAACTCAAAGAAAATGTGGGACACTCTAGTGAAATATATGGAGGGTACTGAGGGAGTTAGAGATGATAGGAAGTCTATGGACAATCAATATTATGAGGCTTTCAGGCATATTAAGGAGGATACCATAGCTAGCTGCTAAGAAAAGTTTTTTAGAACTATAAATGAGCTAAGGAGCTATGGCCGGGTCTTTAGTAACTATGAGCAAAATGATAAGTTCCTTAGGTCTCTTACTAGTGACTAGGAAACTAAGATATGTGTCATTAAAGAAGTGACAAAGCTGGCAGATACTCCACCATCAACACTATTTTGTAAGTTGCTGTCATATAAAATGCAGTAGACTATAAGGAAGGAGGAAGAGAATACTACCAAATCTCAGGCCAGAGAAAACATTGTGGCCTTTAATGCTGATAGATCCAAGAGGAGAAAAGAGAAGAATCCTTCTTCCCTAAGAAGGCCAACTGAGTCAGATAGTTCTTAACAAAGTACATCATACTATAATATGTTTGATGAGGAATTTGCTGCCATTTCAAGGCAGTTTCTGAAGCTGATGAAGAAGATGGTGTTGAGAAGCAGATCTTCTTCTTCCTATAAACACAAGGGGGACTACTATAGAACCAAGAAGAAACCTTCCAAGGAAGGCATGTATGACTCAAAACATAGTAAATATATTTCTAATAAAATTATCTGTTATTGTTGCAACAAGCCAGAGAATATTGTAGGTGATTGCCCAGTGAAGAAGAAGGACATTGGTGAAAAGAAACATAATCATTAGAGGAGAAAGAAGGAGAAGACCTTCCTTACAAAGGAAGGGAAAAGCTGTACTGATTCTTCCTCTTATTAGTCAGATGAAGATGAGTAAGCAAACATTGGGCTGATGGCAAGATCTGATGAAGAATCCTACAAGGATCATCGTAATCTAGCTAAGGTATCCTCTCCATATAGTTCTTCATCTAAGATAAAACATGTGACTGATCCAGATCAGAAGCATCTTCATCCAAGGATGAAGGTGATTCTGATTATGAGGAAGACATCAATCAAGTGATTGATAAATATGGTGAAGTTCTATAAGCATTCAAAAGAAGTAAGCAACTTACTAAACAATAGACTCTGGAGATTGAATCTCCAAAGCTTACTGTATCCCAGCACTCAGAAATAGCAATCATGTTGGAACAAAAAATTAGGGAAGTTATTCAGTTGAATAATATTACTGTTATACAGATGGGGACCATAAAATATAAGAATGCCCTTATATGTGATCTAGAAGAAAAGCTCGAAAGGAAGAAGTGGATTCTGGCTAGTTTTTTTAAACCCAATTCTATGTCTCCTATTATTAACTCCTTCTCTTATCGAAACTAGAAATTTGTAGGATTCAAGGGAAACACTAGAGCTGCCCCTTTCAAAGGAAAGAGAAAAGCTCCAGCTCAACCACCCATTGCCTTTAAAAGGGTAATACTCCCTACTAACTGGTATGAACAAGGCTCCATGTATGGTCACTGGAAGAATGTGAATTCTTCCTGGAATGTTACAAATGTTTCTTCTAATGTAAGGAGAAGACGAATGGAAATGATTGCCTTCAAGGTTCCTCATGAGAAAATACAAATGGCCCTTCTTGGACCATTTATCTTTGGTGTTCCAGCCCATACTCTTAAGAAGGAGCAGTGGCCAATCTTCAAACTCATTCAGCAAAAAATCAAACAAAAGGCCATTCTTATAGCATGCCTGATTTGGGTGTTTCTAATGCTATCAGGAGCATGATTTCGCAAAAGAAAACTGTTGCTAATGGCACTCAAAAAATCCAATTAAAGCTGTTAAAAGACTATTCTTTAGATAGATAATTGTTGAAAGAAATCTGAAGAAAACTATTGTTGTTCCTTTTGGAAAGGTTGATGCTGTTAACAGAGTCATTAGACTAGCTCAGAAAAGAAGGTAAAACCTTTATGAGTGCTTAGAGTATTTTTCCATTGATTGTTGGTATAATTCTGGTGCGCCCAGAGCTAAAGTAAGTCTACCAATCAGAGAAAATGTTGGTAGAGACATGTTCATTTTGAGACTAATATACACCTAGTACACAATAAATATTGTGGTCCTAAGGTAAAAAAAAATATGTTTTACAGGTTAGTCCAAGTTTCCAGAATAAATATATGGTACTTGGACAGTGGTTTTTCTAGGCACATGAATAGAATAAAGAGCAATCTGAGGGAGTTCATTCTAGTGAAGGATGGACTAAAGGTGATCTTTGGTGGATTAGACAAAGGGATTACCAGAGGTTATGGTAAGATCTCAAATGGCTTTGTCAATTTCACAAAAGTAGCTTATATGGAAGGGTTGTAACACAACCTTATAAGAATAAGCTAACTTTGTGATCGTGGCTATGACATTTCATTCCACAAGGATGAGTGTCACATAAAGAGGACAAGTGACCAAGTGGTTGTCTTTTAAGTCACTAGGAGTGGGAATGTGTACTGTTTAAATTTTCTTTGTGTAAATTCAGACTCTCCCATATGCCTAATTGTAAATGAGAAAGCCTCACACTGTGTCAAATGGCATAAGAGGCTAGCTCATTTGATCTATAAGACCATAAGCAAGCTCTTCAGTAAAGAGCTAGTTAAAATGGTCCTAAAATTTTATGCAATATGGAAGGCATTTTCTCTGCATGCCAAAAGGGAAAGAAAACCAAAACTTGTTTTAAAAGCATTGGGACTAAAGACTCTGTGAGGTGTTTATACCTCCTGCATATGGACTTGTTTGGTCCTATGTTAGTTCATAGTTTTGGTAGGAAAGTCTACACCTTTGTGGTTGTTGATGACTTTTCAAGACTTACTTGGGTTTTCTTTTTAAATAAAAAGTCTGAAATCTCTGATGTCTTCAAGACTTTTATCAAACAAATATAGAATTAATTGAACAGTTCTGTGGTCAGAATAAGACTTGATCATGGAACTTAGTTTCAATCTGAATGCATGACAAAGTTTTGTGAAGAATATGGGATTCATCAAGAGTTTTCCTCTCCAAGAATATCACGGCAAAATGGGATTACTGAGAGGAAGAATAGGACTCTCATAGAAGCTGGTAAGACATTTCTACACTACTCTCCTAGAATATTTCTGGGTTGAGGCAGTAAACACTGATTGTCATGTCCTCAACATGGCTTCTATCACCAAGAGCCATAAAAAGACTCCTTATGAGATATTGAAGGGAAAAAAACCAAACCATGCATATTACAGAATTTTTTGGAGCAAATGATATATTCTTAATAATGGGAAATCGTATATAACTAATTTTGCTACCAAGTACTATAAAGGGATCTTTGTTGGGTACAACAATCATAGTAAGATCTATAAGATCTTTAACTTGACAATTCAAGGTGTAGAGGAGTAAATAAATGTAGTGCTTGATGAATCAAACATGATTAATAATGAGCTGTCAAGCTCCTTTTCTATTCCTATAGGCACAAAAGTGATCATGGACAAGCTGACCATTAAGGAAGCTGAACCTAGAGTCCAAGAAAAAGATGAAAATGTGTGGATTCTAGAGGAAGAATAAGTCACACAGGAAGTGGATGATGTTCAACATGATAAAGACTTTGGAGCACAGAATGCTGAAGGAAGACTGCCTCCAGAAGTTAGGCATTTGAAGGAGCATCCAGGACACCAGATCATTAGTGATGCAAGTGAAGGTGTAGTGACAAGGAGCAGATGTCTCAACACAGCAATATACTCCAGTTTCTTTTCACAAATAGAGCCCAAAAAGTTTGAAGAGGCAAACATGGATTAGTTTTGGATTGTAGCTATGCAAGAAAAATTGAACATGTTTAAGAGGTGTAAGGTCTGGAAGCTAGTTCCCAGACCATAAGGACATAATGTCATTTGAACCAAGTGGATCTATAGGAATAAACTTGATGAAAATGGTATTATAACTTAGAACAAAGCTAGACTGGTAGCTCAAGGATACAGACAAGAAGAGGGTATTGAATTTGATTAAACCTTTGCCCCTGTAGCAAGACTAGAAACCATCAAACTATTCATTGCATATATTGTATACCAAGGTTTAAGAGTCTACCAGATGGATGTGAAGTCAGCCATCCTGAATATAGACTTGAAGGAAGAAGTCTTTGTTGAACAACCTATAGGTTTTGTTGTTCATAACCAATCATATTTTTTTATAGACATAGGAAAGCGTTATATGGGTTATAAAAAGATCTTAGATCATGGTATAAAACCCTATCTAGCTTCCTCATTGAGAACAAATTCTCAAAGAAGATGATAGATAAGACCCTATTTCTAAGAGAATCCAACTACAAGATCATTCTAGTCTAGATATATGTTAATGAAATTATCTTTGGATCAACTAATGATAACCTTTATAGAAAGTTTACCAAACTTATGCAAGGGAAGTTTGAGATGAGCAGTATATGTGAACTTAAGTTCTTCTTGGGTTTACAAGTAAGACAGATAGACAATGGATTATCCATATCTTAGTCTAATGTTTACTAGGGAATTTATTAAGAAATTTGGGATGGAGAATGCCCCCACTATGTAAACTCTCATGGGGTCAAACAAGTCTTTATACAAGGATGAGACAAGAAAACCTGTTGATCAAACTTTTTATAGAGGGATAATTGTCTCCCTTCTATACTTAACTGCAAGTAGACCAAACATTTTGTATGATACATGCGTCTGTGATAGATATCAGGCATGCCATAAAGAATCTCATTGCTCTATTTGTTGGGAATTGTGCCCTATAATGTTCCTCAGGATTTGAAGAGGCATCACCAATCATGTTAAGGGGCATAATTTATTTGATGTGTGCTTGAATTCATGCATGCAGGTTGTCCTTGATTGTATAGGAGAACAAGAAGTGTAAGTTGGAAGACAGATAATTTGATTAAGGAAAAATCGCTTAGACAGCTGAGAAGATTGTCTCAGCATAATTGCTGAGACAGCTGAGAAGCTCAATGCAAAGCATTGACATAAGTGTTTTTCTTAGCAAAACTGTTGAGAAAGGAGATAGTCTAAGATGTGAAGAAGAAACCGCTAAGATAGTTTAGAAGAAACCGCTGAGACAAAAGATAGTCACAGTTCTGAAGAAGAAACTGCTGAGATAGTTGAGAATGAACCACGATGACAAAGCCAGTAGAATTTCTCTAAGTCCAGAAGTGTTGAGTGAGGCAGGCTCACTCAATGCTTCTAAAGAAGAGAATAGTTCAGAATTCATCGAACTGAATTCTGTTTTCGCCGAGCTGAGATCACCATTTCGTCGAGCTCAAGTGAATGTTTGAAGATCATGAGTTCATTGCACTAAGTTCAGAATTCGTCGAACTGATTTCAGTATTCGTCGATCCAGGCTCACCTTTCGTTGAGCTCAAATTAAAGTTTAAAGATTCTAAGTTAGTCGATCTAAGTTCAAAATTCATCGAACTGATTTCAAAATTTGTCGAACCCAGCTAACCATTCGTCGAGCGTAGTTAGATTATTTTATGCGATTGCGGGAAAGCTACAGTAGATCCGGAAGCTAGTATTTGTCCTCTTCTGAGGGAGGTGGCGCTCACCATCCTTGGCTGGGCCCACAATCAAATTGTGTCGTTGATTCAAATCAATAGATATAAAATGAAAATAAGAAAAGGGAATTAGGGTTAAAAAAATACAGGAACAAAAAAGTAAACAAAACAAGAGAAGGTTGGACTTCATCTTCTCCGATGAGCTTAAAAGCCATGTCCAGCAGAGCTAGTCAAAAAGGCAAAGAAAGATAGCTGAAGCTTTTTCCAGTTCAGCAAGTTTTTTCTTTCTAGAACAAGATAGCTGATTCATCTCATAAGCAAGGAGTGATAGTTGTGTGAAGAGCCGTTAGCCTTTAATAACAGATAGTTGTTATTCAGTGTAGTAGAAAAGGATCTAGTTGTGAAAGAAGACTAGTTCCTTCTATAGCAAGAGGGATGGATTGGTATCTGCTCAGTACAGCAAGGTAGACTCTGAGATTTATCAAACAGTCAAGTTTTTATTTTATTTCAACTTCTAGAATAATTTCCTGTAGGATTCAGGTTGTCTGAAACTGAGCTGTAGGCCACTTTCTTCCTGATATGTAGGTGACGAATTAGTCACTAAGGTAGGTTCCCTATTGCGGTACTGAGGTAGGATCCAAGTATGGATCTGATAGTAGGGCTGTCCTCCCAGTCTGAGAAGTAGGGCCTAGTGCCTGAGGTAGGTGACTGTTAAGTCACTAAGCTGTAGGTGACAAGTGTGTCACTGAGTTGTAGGCCTTGGATGAGGCTGAGCTTTAGGTACCTGGAAGGGCACTGAGATAGGTACTGGGAAGGGTACTGAGCTATAGGAGTGCTGCAGCACTCTGAGAGTAGGGCCTTGTGCCTGAAGTTGAAGGGCTGAAAAGCCTGAGCTGTAGGCCTTAGAGATAAGGTTGAGGTAGTTGGTGTTAGGACCACTGAGTTGTTGGAGCACTTTAAGGCTCTGAGGTAGGAACCTTTGTTGTTCTGAGGTAAGGATTTGAAGTGAACATCAGTGTAAGGCAGAGGGCCTGAGGTGTCTGGTCTGAGGAGCATTTGGAGGAGTTTGTGCCTTGTCTAACATAAGTTAGAAAGGTGGAGGGAAAGTGGATGTACCTTATTGGGGAACCACTATAAATATTTGTGTGATGTGCTGTATTGCTTATTATTATTTATGTTGCAGGTTCTAAGGACAAGCTCTAGATCACTTAGAAAGAAAATAGCAAAAAGACTTAAGCAATTTCAAAGACCTATTCACTCCCCCTCTAGGTGACTAGCTAACCTTGAAGTAATAACTTTCAAGTGGTTTCAAAGGTTAGTTCCTCAAAAAGTATTTAACAATCTGAGTATACCTCCAAGGTTAGCTATAAGATATAATTGTGGGGTTAAGAATGAACTATAAGGAGCTTGGGGCCATGAAACTACCAATCTGCAAGAAGGAATATTTGGCCTATAGAAGCATAGGGTCACACTATTCATGGAAGCATCTTACCCTAAGATCTATATAACTTTAGTGGAAGGTCATTTTATCCCCACAAAGGCTTCTACCATAGATCCAACTCTGAGAGTACCCAAGGCATATACTGAGATGGACAAAGATGAAGTAATTTTGTCCACCATGGACAAAACGGCACAAAATATTATTTACACTGTCATTGATGACTCAACCTTCCAAAATCTTGTACACTGTAAGACCTCCAAAGAAATTTGGGACACTCTTGTGGTCTACATGGAAGGATCTGAGGGATTTAGAGATGATAGGAAGTCGATTGCCAACCACGAGTATGAGGCTTTCAGACAAAGCAAATATGAATAAGTAGCCGACTGCTTTGAGAGGTTCTTTAGGATAGTTAATGATCTAATAACCTATGGTAGGGTCTTCAGCCACTATGAGCTGAATGAACAGTTCCTTAGATCTCTCATAAGAGATTGGGACACCAAGATTTGTGCCATTTGGGAAATGGCTAAGATGGCAGACACACCTCCACAAACTCTATTTGGAAAGTTGTTATCCTATGAAATGTAGTTGGCTGCTACACTAGAAGAGCAGAAGAGCAACCAATCCAAGTCCAAGGATAATTCTGTATAATTCAAGGCAGAAGACCCAAGAAGGAGAAGAAGAAAGACTCCCTTACCACCAAGGAGGGAAGCTGAATCAGGCTTAGAAATATCTGAGTCAAGCTCATCAAACAGCCACATGTTTGATAAAAATCTAGCTACCTTCTTCAGGCAATTTCGGAGGTTCATGAAGAAGGATTGGAGGAGAAGGCAATCTTCATCTTCTTATAAGAGGAAGTCTTCCAAGGATGACATGTATGTGCCTAAAACCAGTAAACAGATTTCTTCTAATGTCATCTGTTATTGTTGCAGCAAGGTTGGGCATGTCATTACTGACTGCCCAGTCAGAAGAAAGGAAGAAGATAAGAAGAAGAAGAAAAAGAATCACCATCACCACAAAGTCAAGAAGAAGGAGAAGTCTTTTATGGCTAAGAAGGAGAGAAGCTGGACAGATTCTTCCTCCTCAAAATCTGAAGATGAAGAGGAAGAAGACTATATATGGATGATATCTGTAGTTGCATGTCTAGAACAAGAAGGGAAATGTCCAATTGCCAAGATAGGAAACAGGGCCCCTCTATCACACTCAGACAGTGATAATGAGGAGGATTAAGAATATTTTGCATGCCAAGGGCTTATGACAATAACTGAAGAGGAAAGAATTTAGGGAGATTCAGAATCAATCAAGATATAAGCTCTCTCCATTTCTTCAACTTCCTCTAACTATGAAAACAGTCTAGGTACTAGTACTTCTTCATCCTGTAATGAAGAGTGGTAAGAATTTTAGACTAATGCAAATAAATTGATTGACAAGTATGGACTTCTCCTAGATGCTCTAAAGAAGAGCTTAATTATTTCCAAAAGGAAAGCCAAGGAGATTGAGGTCCTGAAGCCTTATAAAACTCTTTATAACAATAAATCTATTGAATTTTATAAGAAAAGTCTTGGGGTATCTGAACAAAATAAAACTTGAGTGTCAAACCAACTTCTAGAAGAGAGGAATAAACATATTGGATATCTAGAACAAAAGTTCAAAGGGAAATTAAGGATTTTGATTAACCCTTCTCAGTCACATGGTCAGTTGCCAAAAGCTGCAACCTGCCAAGTCCCTAAGAAGTTGGGTATTAATCACATTAATCTTCAATTAAAATCTGAATTCCTAAATAATAAGACAGTGTTTCAAAAGGCAAATTTACCTTCTAAAATTATCAAGGTTGGACCTTCTCTTAAGGATCAATCTGATGTGTGCGCTACTAGTGGGGTAAAGACATATGATCTTAGAAGGAGTGATGTTGTCCACTCTAGCCATAAAGTTCAGGATAAGTTCTTTTGATTTGGATCCAAATATCCATTATCTAAGGAGATGGGTGAAGCCCCTAAATGGCAGGCTCCACAAATTCAAATGGTCCATTCTTGAACAGCTGTACTTAGTTCATCAGCACCTTCACTTAGGAAGAAGGAAGCAACAACATTCAATGCTCATCCAGCAAAATCTGGGGCTTCTCAATTCTCTAATGGACATCAATTCTGTGTTGTCAAGAAGAGAAGATACAACATTCATAAATGTTGGTGTTGTGGAAAAGTGGGCAATTTTCCCATATATTTTTTGCCTACCCTGAATATGGTTAGTGGACAGAAGGTTACTAAGCCAAGGCTATGAGTTGGTAAAATGTTATATAAAGTTTACATGAACCTAGGACCCAATAATTTTTGGGTTCCTAAGGTAATGTAAATTCTGTTTTGCAGGATAGTCCAAATACCTGTCTAGATAAGACTTGGTATTTGGACAGTGGATGTTCCAGACAAATGTTTGGGACAAGATGATTGCTCAAGGAATATGTTATATGCAAAGTAATAAACAAACGTTTAGGTTGTTCAGTTTGTAATCCTCAAAAGCTAAAGGCAGCAATCCTCAAGGTAAATCTCTCTCTCTCTTGTATAGAGACTAAGTTTGCAAATTCATGAAGTAAGTTAGATGTTCTTAGGATTAATCTAATCAAGCACACTAGTTAGATAACAATGATTCAATAATCCTTCATAATTATTTGCATTATGTTGCCTTTTCTCTCAAGCCCAAATAACATGTAAATAAGTGCATAATAAGATTGCTTATAAAACCGACTTATTAGCATGTTAGGTCTCCAATATATTTAGAATTGAATAATTTTATAATGGTGTGACAAATAGAATGTACATCCAGACAGTGAGGGAAGCTACAAATTAATCAAGCAATAAGTGAATAAAAGAAAAGCTGAAAGGTATATTAGAAGCTGTAAGTTCCCAGTATCATAACAGGAAGCGTAGACCAAGCCGTAAAGCCTAAAAGTAATCACTTAAGTCTAAAAATGTTTAATTTGTTAAACTAATGATAAGGTAATTAAACTTTTTCATTACATATATTAAGGCGACAAGAAATTAAAAGCCACATTGCTCTCAAAATACTTAGCCCTAGCTGTCGAGACTGAAATCTTCTCAGTGTCTTGCCGCACTGACTCAATGGTGCTGAAGATCTCACAGGAGCTCCAGGACGGTTATGAAATTGTGAGGAATGGATTCAGTAATGCCTCACCAGAGATTAAAGAAGTGTTAAGAATGGTTGATACCACGGGTTCGGAGTACACCCCTTCTAAACCCTCTAACATTATTACAGAAGAGGTAGTAGAATTCTTCCCCAACATTAAGGTGTCATCTTCTCAAAACTCACTTAAGTATAAGATTGAGGACATCAAGATTAAGGTAAACCCAAAGAGACTATTCAAAGCTCTACATTTACCCTCCGTCAACCCGAGCGAGGAATACGAACCCACCATCACGGACAGAGAAAGAGCTCTCAGGTTGTGTGGATATAGTGATGCCAAACCTGGGTCACTCAAGAGGAAATTCTTCAATCAGGGAGGCAAACTGCTGGCATATATAATAGGGAAAGCCCTCATCTGCAAACCTGGATCACATGACACAATCTCTAGGTCAATATTTGATGTCTTGACTATGATAATCTTCAATAGGTAGAATTCTTGGTCATCCCTCATATACCAGAGAATAGTAGACTGCCTGCACACTCCAAACATGGGCATAATTCTTTCCTTATACCTAGTGAACACCTACACTGATACATTCAAGCACGTGCAAGGAGTGAAGATTAAGTACCTAAAAATAATGGACATAAAAACTTTGGATAGATTCACTGGGGTCCTACCAATGAGCCAACCTTCAGCAATAAAGGACTCCTCTATGGACACAAGGAAGAAACATGCCGAGGACGAAAGAACTGCCAGCTCTGAACCATAGCATGGAACCTTCTCTCGAGCTGATGTTGTTCTGCAGTTTGACTGATCACTCAGTCAATCCTCTACAAACTTCAAACATCAAGTCAGTGATGTGCATGTTGATTCTATCCATACCAGTCCAAGGTTTGGAAAAGTTTCAAAGAATGCCACTGAAGAAGAGGTTGCTGCAGAAAATGAGGGAGATATGGCTGACAATGATGATGTAGCTACAGTTGAAGATATCCCTGCTACAAAAGATAACCATGAGCCTACAGAGGCATAAGATACCTATCTAAATGGGACATGGCTAGAAAAGGATGCTAAGTCTGAGGGGGAGCATAATTAGATGGATTTGACAACCTTGGACCAAGTTGTCACAAGAATAGTTGAATATGCACCCACTACAGGTAATACCCATACCCTCTTAATTAGTAGTGTTAATATAGCTTTAGATAAGGAAATGTTTCCTTCTATAGGTGCTGTAGTTGAGGGGGAGACTTCATAGGTCCCTGCTCAGGAATATGTCCCTCCTCCAGAAAGTTAACCAACCACTACCCAACTCTCTAATATCTTACTTCTAAATTATATCAAAGCACTCCAGGATGCTAAGACCATAACCCTCAAGGAATATATTGACCAATCAGTTGCCAAGCTGAGGGATGAATTATTTACTAAATTTAAGGAAAATAAAGAAGAAATCTTTCACTTAAACACACAGGTCACCACCTGGTTTGATAGGGCTAGAACTGCTTGCAAAAAGCTGACCACCCTCATGAAATCCTTGGAAACAAGCTAAAAACTCTCTACAGATGAAATTGGATATGTCAAGAATTATGTGAGTGCAACTGATGAGGTTATTAGGGGTATAACAGATCATGTAAATCAACATGTCACCAATTTTGCTTTTCAATCAATGCCAGAGGCAGTACTTCTAAAAAATGAGCTGCTTGCTGACAATGAGAGAATATTCCAATCTATGTCAAGCAAAAATGAAGCAAACTAAACCCTACAGCAATAGATAATCAATGAAGAAGGAAGAAAGGGGGAGAGCAGCCATGATAAGATTGCAACACTCATTCAAGATCCAGCCTTCAATGTAATTCAAGGCACCAGGGTAGCATTACACCTATCCCTCCTGGATAAAAAGAGGCCAGAGGAACTAGACTTCCAAGCACAAGCTAGAGTTGTACATAATACACAACTTACTTCCAGAAGAAAGAGGGAAGGAAATCAGATGGCTGAAGAGTTCATGGAAAAGAGGAGAGCTGAGAACAGAGATGATCCAGATCATGGATAGCTAAGTGATGCCTCTGAATCCATCATTATCAATGCTTGGGTAAGCCATGGACATATCTTAAAGAATATTGATAGTGTATATCCTTCTAAGGAATATATAAAACATTTGGAATGAAATTCCCTAAGGGAAAGAGTATTCAAAGAAAATCTGGTAAGGAAGAGCAACCCTAAGAAAATGCCTCCCAAATATATTCCAAAGCCATTCCTTACTTCAAATGGCAAGAGAACAAAGTTAAAAACTTGAAGAAGGCTGTTGTTAACAAGGATACTGATTCAAGTTCATCAAAGAAGAGCTAAGATGAGGCTGCAAGACCTAGGGTTCTTTAAATATTTATTCAATATCTTGTAATGAATATCAATATTATAGCAATATTAACTCCCTATCAATGAAATTTATTTGAGTTAGCCCTAACTATATTGTTGTGATAAATGTACTTGCAATTCTCATTTATATATTTGTGATTAATGAAATGTTGTTCCTTCATAGGCATCATATAATCACAATATTTGCCTACTATTGTTTGGCTAAGGTTCACTAAATCAGTTAACGATTAGGCATATTTAATCATAATGTTTACCTTATCAATGATTAATAAAGCTTTTATTGTTAATCATAATATTACATTTATAATGATTGATATTTCACTAACACTAATGGTCATTCATTCATAATGTTAAGCCATCTCTTTAGGTGGAGTTATCCTAAACTGGGATGGCTAGTTGTCATGATAATGTCTAATCAGGCCTATCATGATACTTTTTGTTTTGAAGCACCATAGCATGGATGGGTGTTCTTCCTTCTTCAAATAGGGGGAGATTGTTGTGAATTATTCCCTACATTATTCCTCAGAATTTGAAGAGTCATCACCAATCATGCTAAGGGGCATAATGTATTTGATATGTGCTTGAAATCATGCATGCAGGTTATCCTTGATTGGACAGGTGAATAAGAAGAGTAAGTTGGAAGTCAGATAATTTGACTAAGGAACTGAAGAGACAGGAGATAAACTAAGATGTGAAGAAGAAACCGCTGAGAAAGTTGAGAAGAAACTGCTGACACAGAAGATAATCACAACTGTGAAAAGAAATCGCTGAGAAAGTTAAGAAGGAACCGCTGAGACAAAGCCAGTGAAATTTCTTTTTGTCCAGAAGCGTTGAGTGAGGAAGGCTCACTCAATGCTTCAAAAGAAGAGCACAATAAAGAATTCATCGAACTGAATTCGGAGTTCGTCAAGCTGAGCTCACCCTTTCATCGAGCTCAAGTTAAAGTGTGAATATTATGAGTTCATCGAGCTCAGTTCAGAATTCATCAATCTAATTTCAAAATTCGTCGAACCTAGCTCACCTTTCGTCAAGCTCAGGTTAAAGTTTAAAGATTCTGAGCTAGTCGAGCTTAGTTCAAAATACGTAGAACTGATTTCAAAATTTGTTGAACCCAGCTCACCATTCGTCGAGCGCAGTCAGAGTATTTCATCATATTACGGGAAAGATATAGTAGCGCTAGAAGCTACTATTTGTCCTCTTCTGAGGGAGGTGGCGCTCACCATCCTTGGCTGGACCCACATTCAAATTGTGTCATTGATTCAAATCAACAAATATAAAAGGAAAAGAAGAAAAGGGGATTAGGGTTAACAAAACATAAGAACGAAAAAGAAAACAAAACGAGAGGAGGTTGGACTTTATATTCTTCGACGAGCTTGAAAGACATGTCCAGCAGAGCTAGTCAGAAAGGCAGAGAAAGATAGCTGAAGCTTTTTCCAGTTCATCATGTTTTTTATTTCGAGAATAAGGTGGTTGATTCATCTAATCAGCAAGGAGAGATAGCTGTGTGAAGGTCCTTCAGCGTTCAACAGGAGATAGATATTCTTCAGTACTGTAGAGAAGGAGCTAGCTATGGAAGAATACTAGTTCTTTCTACAGCACGAGGGCTGGACTGATATCTGCTCAGTCCAGCAAGATAGACTCTAAGATTAATCTCAGATTCAAGGTTTTATTTTATTTCATCTTCTTGATTGATTTCCTGTAGGATTCAGGTTGTCTGAATCTGAGCTGTAGGCTACTTTGTTCATGTGTTGTAGGGGACTAATTATTCGTTGATGAAGGTGCCCTGCTATCGTACTGAGGTTGTGTTGGGTATTGCATCCATAATAACCCAAATTTGCATGAATTCACCCTTGAACTAAGATGAATTATGTTTTATTTGATATCTCTATTTAGTTGTGTGTTTGCAGACTATCATTCTTAAGTGTAGACAAATGTAATTCTACTGTGGGTCCTGAACACAGGACAATACAGTGTAATCCCTCACTGTGTGATCCAAGGTGTTGACCCATGTGTTGCCTCTCTATTGGGATACACTTCACATTCAAGCACTTGGAACAAGGAATGAAGATTGGATTCTTGAATAAGAAAGATTTCCTAACATTAAGAATTTTTCTAAGTCCACTTCTCGAGAAGCCTAGTATAGTTGTTGAGTAGTGGAGTTAGCAGAACTCAGGTATTTAGCTTAGTACTCGAGTACAAGTCTTAGTTATCGAGTAATATCATTAAAGTTCTCGAGTAGCCTAGACGAGTTCTCAAGTAGACTCAGCCTATGTAACATCCCATTTCCGGCTAGACCCCTAGGAGTCAGTCGGTCTTGATAGAACCCTAGGAAGCCCAAAATTTGAAATAAAGCGATCAATATTTTCGGGTCACGGGTTGGTCACGCCCGTGACCGACCCGTCACGCCCGTGACTTGGGCGTGACTACTTCGACGATCGTCGATCTCCACGAGACGATCGTCGAACGTGCTGACGGGGCATGTCACGCCCGTGACCAAGGTGTCACGCCCGTGACTATGGGCGTGACCCCATCGACGATCGTCGATCGCCGTGAGACGATCGTCGACCTTGCGGCCCGGGCATGTCACGCCCGTGACATGAGTGTCACGCCCGTGACCTAGGGCGTGACCAGCCTTCGACGATCGTCGATCTCAATTCGACGATCGTCGACCTCGAAATTTGCCGTTCAGGCATGTCACGCCCGTGACCCAAGGTGTCACGCCCGTAACCTAGGGCGTGACCACCATTCGATGACCGTCGATCTCAAGTCGACGATCGTCGGCCCAGAATTAACCGCACGGGCCTGTCACGCCCGTGACCCAAGGTGTCACGCCCGTGACCATCCATCGACTATCGTCGATCTCAGTTCGACGATTGTCGAACCCAGAATTGGCTATTCGGGCTTGTCACTCCCGTGACCTATGTGTCACGCCAGTGACATTGGCCGAAACGACGGTTCAGGCCCGAAATTATTCTAACACGCGTGGTATTAAATGCTTGTGTGGGAAGTTACACCAGGAGTAATTTCAGGCCGTTTTCCTTCTATAATTATATAATAAATGAGGAAGATATGGTCCAATAGGAAGCCGCCAGCTGGACACACCTGTTCAGTTTCCACCGTTTCTTATCCCTTCACTGTAACCGAAACGTTAAGGGGAGAACCGTCATGGCCATTAAGGCTTTACCCATTCATCTTCCCACTTTTTGACTTATAAAAGCCCACTTGAAGCAAGAGGAGAAGGTTACACGCTCAAGTAATCGGATCAGACCTTTGTTCTTGCTGTAGGAGAAGTTTAGCAAACGCCACCACCGCGCCATGGCACCCCGTCGTTCTTCTCGCCTTCAAACCGCGAACAAGGTCCTCCTCTACTCCTTCTCTTTCATGGGTAGATCTTAGGATTCTTAGAAAGGAGGTTCGCGCTCAACGGAGCCGGACCCATCTCTTGTTTTCATGGAAAAACCATGAAAAGGATATTTTGAGTTCGCCGGAAACCGCCACCTCCGGCGGCCAAACCACCGCCGACCGCTAGCCATCGCCTCAACGGAGGTGGTGGTGGTGGTGGCTGGCCAGGGAAGTGACCGAACGGCCGGCGACGGATCACGGAATGCTTACAGGAAAAATGTTTTCCTGTGTCTGTTCGGGTTCATGAAGAAGATGAACAGTAGAATTAATATTATAATACATAGATTATTATATATTACTTAATGGAAAATAGATTATTTGAACATATTTTGAGGCTGCGAAACGAGGCACTTAGATGCCGATTTAGGAAAAATGACCAGTCACAAAAGTTGTAGCCCTTTGGGTCTACTTTAATATAAAATTGATTTTATTCAATTTGGGTGAGTGGTTTGACCACAACACTCATTTTGGTGGGATCAAGACCTAGGCTAACCAGAAATTGAAATGGTTGCCCACGGTTCATAACATGTCCAAATGACTTGAAATTTGGACTGGAGGTCTATAATATGTATATCGAGAGGCTGTCCAAAAATGGGAATTTTTGGAGATATCTTGCCTAAAGTTTTTGTTTTAATTTAATAAACTTAGAGGAATTTATTTAGATGGTCAAATGACCTCCAAACCCTCCCAAATTTTGGTGAGTCGTCCCTGGCTATAAAACCTAGGTCTGTGTAAAATTCCAATTGATTTGGAGGAGTTTTGGGTGAGAAATCTTCTACCCTTAACTAGGCGTTAGTGAGACACCTTTTAATAAAAAGTGCACTGAGAATTTGGAAAGGTCAAATCGCCTCAACAGAGGCTGATTTCCTGATCTCTGACTTAGAGTGGTGTTATAACCTGTTTGGAGAAAAATGGAGTGGTTTAGGGTTGACTTACCCTAGGATCCAAGCTCAAACCCTAAATGAAGGGTTTTGAGGTTTGTGAAGGACATAGGGGCAAAAGCTCTTGTATGCCCTTGAAATTTGGAGGAGAGGGGGATGATATGATGAAAACCCTCTGGTTGAAATAGTGAAGGGATTGGAGGTAATTAGGTACCTCGGAAGTTGAGAGTTTGAATTAGGATAGAAATGTAATTTAGTTATTTTAAGCACTAAATCTAATCCAAAAATTATGAAACTCGGGAGGAGGGGGTTTTAGGATGTTTTAGACTTATGATAATTTTCCTGGAATTTTATGATTGATAAATATTATACTTCATGTGTTAAAGGATTATTTGCCCGATTTGTTGTTTCAATTATTTGGAGGCTTTAAATTAATTATAATCAGTTAAAAATTCTGGATTTAGATCTTGACTAGTAGAACATTGATTCCTGGATTTTCATAGAATTTTATGTTGAGTAAATCTAGTACTTTATTCACAGATGATAGAAAGGGCTTTTATGTTTAAAAATTAATTATGGATAAAATACTTGCTGGAAAATTATGAAACTCGGCCAGTACTAATTTTAGGCCTTTATCTGCATGGCATAAATTATTTATAATTTTTGGAAGAATATTTTCTGTACTTGATTCATAAACAACAGAAGTTAGGGATTATTTCTAAAATAGTTTTCATGCCCTTTTAATGATAGAAAATTTATGATACTTAGGATTTAACCTATTGAGATAACCTAGTATTTATCATAAAATTGCTAGACATCTTGCATGAGAACTTAGGGTAGTTCATGTTCAAACCGGTAGTCCTTGGGATTTTCGAGGAATTTAATTATATGCCAAATAAATTAGGAAAATTTCCATTTTCTGGACTTAGGTCATTTATATCATGGTAAGTCTCCAGTAAATAATTTAGGGCATTTGGATGAGTAATGGATCATTGCATAACCGGTTCGACATGTAGCCTAGGTCGGTCCGCATATAGCAATTGTGAATTGAAATAAGACATGATCTGAGGAAGACATTGGAGTTAAATAATTCATTTTGTCTGGGTGGGCAATAGTGGAGGAAATCACAATAGGAAGATATAAAGAGTAGTGAGTAGTGGTGATAGCTAGAGTTAAGAGGTGCTCGGGTTCGACGAAAGATCGTCTTCCCCGAAGAGTGGAAGGTTTAAAAATCACCCTAGGATAGTCTATCGTAATGTGAGAAGGGAATGGGTTAAGGTAAATAAACCAATAATATTAAGTGTCTTGCGAAAGGGAACTTCGGGCCGTAATATCGCCGTCTTGGTTCCTAGTGCCCCTTGAGAGCCCTTCACGGGGTATACCGGGGGCAGTCCTGGGCTAACGTAAACTGTAATAACAAATCGACAAGAGTAACTAGGTAACTAGGGCTGCACTCTTCACAAACACTGTTGGCGCAGGAAGATTGGTGGGAGCTTCGGCTCGGTTGGTTAAGAGACGGACGGGATGGTCCGGGGAGCTTCGGCTCGGTTGGTTAAGAGACGGACGGGATGGTCCAGGGAGCTTCGGCTCGGTTGGTTGGAGACGGACGTTTGGTCCGGGGAGCTTCGGCTCGGTTTGTGTGTTTACGATTAAACTTGCATGTGCATAAAATAGGAAATGTTAAGGTGGTGGGTCTTTCGATATCGGGGAGTTCGATTGCACTGACACCGATATCGTTGACTCGGCGGGGTGATTAGCATCTCGCCAACAGAAGTCCGGTGCGCCAGCCGGCAAGAGTACGCAGGCGTCCGCTTAGTGCACCAAGCGTTGAGGCGTACGATAGGTCAGACCAGTGGTGCTTTTACTGGTTTTGAGGTGGGCGAGGCCCAACCCACCGCTTCCGTCTGCCACTACGGAGGTATCCTGGGAGGTAACGGCTCCGAAAGGGGGAACTAAAGGTCTGTGTGCACAGAGTCGGGTGTGTGAGTTGCACTTGCATGTTTCATCATACCCACTAGCATGTCATAGCATAATCGATTCATTTAACCCTGACACCTAAAGTATAAGTGGTATGGGACGCTTATACATTAGGACCTGCAAAACGACCCCTTGGTCTATAAGCTTGTGTGGGCAAGTTTATAAATCAAAGGTTAATTTCAATATATAACAACCATTGCTGTTTGATAACCGACACCCCAACGTATAAGTGGTATGGGACACTCTATACGATGGGAGCTTTGCAAAAGATCCCTTTTGCTTATGTGTTCTCGCATAAGTGAAGGTTTAAATTCATATATTTGCTTTTCTTATTGCTAGACCTATTATAACAATCATATTAACTGCTCACCGAATACATCTTGCTAGATGAAGTCCATAGTCACCTGTTTCTTGATTTATCTCTACCATCATGTCCTTCCCTTTCTTCCTCCCCGCTCGGTACCTAGGAGCCATGGGGGAAGGGGTAGAGGATGATAGGGCTTAGTCTTTATGACTAACGGTTTTCAAACCGCATCATTTCGGGGATCGTGGAGCCCAGCATGGAGGAGCAGCCCCAGAGATCGGTGCGCCTAGAGATGGGGCAGTCTAGCTCCGGAGTTCACACAGCCGCCGGACCGTGAGTCTCGACCTTGAGTAGTTTCTGTTTCGCTTCCGCATGAGAGACTTGTAGTGAGGACATTTTGTACCGGGCATAAGCCCGTATTTATAGTACTCTGATGATTTCTGTGGACACTCCCTTCGTGGAGATTTTATCTTATTTACATGTGATTTATTATTGTGGACTGTATTGTTCTTACTTCAATAATTGTGCTACTTTTCTGTGATCGAATTGGCCGGCAGAATCGGCGCCTTGTGGTGATGACCCTTCAGGACGTGAAGGAGTCACCGCAAAGCGGCGGTTCTGGGCCTAAGACCCCGGTGGTTGAAAAAGAAAAAAAAGGGGGTCTTACAAGTGGTATCAGAGCAAACATCGATCAGAAGGAAGTAGCAGTCCACAAACTCTGGGTCACCCCCGCTCGAGTTTAGTTTGGGGACAAACTAAGCAGCGGAAGCAGTGGTGTGCCCATATGGTGATCACATATAAATTGTCCACTTCTTCAACAAATGAAATTCTTCTTTGTAGCTTGAGGCAAACCCTGCCCCCAGCAGGGAGATCCTCCGGCTGTAAAGACCTCTTCTTGTAATTCTCTAGTCAATAGGTTAGACTCAACCGCTAGGATACGTGACTAACCTGACAACTTATACTGTGCCCTAGTCCGAAACAGACCTTATGTATGAATTTGGTTAGGTAAGGAAATACCTAAAGAGATTAAAGGAGGAGTTTAATAGGGGAATGGATACCTAAGACATAAACTCTGGTGTCCCTATCAAGGATTACTCAATCTATTGGAACTGACCAATAATCCATTATCAGAATGGTAGAAGACAAGTAGTCTTAACCCTCGTACCGGTAATAAGATTACTCGGAGACAACCACCAAGACAAACACCGAGGGTCGGATAGGAATTCAAGTTCGGAAGATACCCATTGGGGATTCGGAACATTTTGACCGGGATAAGGTTGTCATAAATGTGACTCAGAGAGTTTTATGTATGAAGTATATCAACAAGTTTCAGGTTGGAACCCTAAGTCGAAGATTGATGCCCTAGGGATTGTACACCCAACTGGGACGGAGATAACATGGTAATATAAAAGATGCTTAGCCCAAGATAGGTAGGGGCTTATCTTTTGTTTATTGGGGGCTAAACTTTTGTTTATTGGGCAAATTAGTATTGGCTTGGGTTCCCTCGGACCTAGTTTAGGGAATGTGGCACTTCCGAAGCTGGGCCCCAAGTTATGTCCATGGAGCTAGTCTGGTCATTCAGAGATATGCAGATATCCCTAGTATCCGAGGATGATCCAGAGTTGTATAGGGAGTATCTGGCATCGATGGTGGCCATAGACGATATTCGGGACGGACAGAGGACAGATGCGTGGGCAGAGCCGATGTTCCGAGCTTTGGAGGAAGGTTCGACAGGAGATTTTTCCCTGAGAGATGGTTTGCTCCACTTCAGAGGCGGAGTATATATACCCGCAGGAGGCCAGATCCGAGAGGATATTATGATGGAGGCGCATTGCAGCCGGTACTCGGTGCACCCGGGGATCACAAAGATGACCGCTGATTTGAAGAGGATGATGTTTTGGTCGGGCATGAAGAAGGACATTACGTACTTCGTGACCCATTGCGAGGCGTGTCAGTTGGTGAAGGCGGAGTGTAGGAACCCCACAGGATTGTTACAGCCACTCCCGGTGCCGGAGTGGAAGTTCGACGATATAGCGATGGATTTTATACATGGTCTTCCCCGGTCTCGGACAGGGAACGACTCGATTTGGGTGATTGTCGATCGGTTGACGAAGGTGGCCCGCTTTGTACCGATCAGGAAGGATGACTCGGTGGGAGTGCTGGTACGGAAGTTTGTGGAGCAGTATGTCCGATATCATGGCGTGCCCCGGACGATAGTGTCGGACCGCGATGGACGGTTTACATCCAGGGAGTGGCGGTCAGTGCAGGCATATTTGGGCACCCGGTTGACTTTTAGCACGGCCTTCCACCCTCAGACGGACGGGCAGACCGAGCGAACCAACCGGACCTTGGAGGATTTACTACGGCTGTGTATGCTGGACCGAGGGGAGCCGTGGGAGAAGATGTTACCGTTGGTCGAGTTCTCCTATAATAATAGCTACCAGTCCAGCATCAGGATGGCACCTTATGAAGCCTTGTATGGAAGAAAATGTAGGACCCCGCTTTCTTGGGTTCAAGACGAGGATCCGAAGCTGTTGGGATCGGATTTTGTTGAAGACACCGAGGCTCAGGTGAGACTGATCAGAGATAGGATGTTGGAGGCGCAGAGCAGACAGGCTAAATACTATGACGCCCGGCATCGTCAGGTGGAGTTTCGGGTAGGGGATCGAGTGTTCTTAAAGATTCGGCCCATGCACGGAGTCTCACGGGTGCGCGGTCGGAGGAAGAAACTCAGCCCTAGGTATATGGGCCCTTACCGGATCCTGGGGCGGATCGGACCCCTAGCCTACAGGCTAGAGTTGCCACCAGAGCTGGCAGCTCTACACGACGTCTTCCACATCTCTTCGCTGAGAAGGGCTCTACTACGCCCGGAGCAGCGGATTTTGACCACCGAAGGGCCGGTAGCTTCAAATCGATCTGTTCACTTGGAGCCAGTTCGGATCGACGACAAAGGAGTGCGGATCTTGCGCCGCAAGAAGATCCCCTTAGTCAAGGTTCTGTGGAGAAACCACGGTCAGGAGGAGCACACCTGGGAACCACGGGATCTGATGAGGCAAAGATACCCGGAGTTGTTCAGTCAGGTACATCTCACCACCTCTCAATATACTATATACTGCCTTTTTGTTTTGGAATGTTAAGACTAGATAAGGAAAATTTGGGATCTAGGCATGCGCACTTAATCAGAAAGGTAGGGGCTAATCTTTTGTTTATTGGGGAGATTGTCTTCGTTATCAAACGAATAGTCGCCTAAACCCAATAAAAAGATCGTATGGGATGTTACAGTTTAATTTATTACGATAGAAATCCCCATAGGCTCAACCTCAATTTCGGGGACAAAATTTTTGTTTTGTTTATTGGGATTTGTAACATCCCATTTCCGGCTAGACCCCTAGGAGTCAGTCGGTCGTGATAGAACCCTAGGAAGCCCAAAATTTGAAATAAAGCGATCAATATTTTCGGGTCACGGGTTGGTCACGCCCGTGACCGACCCGTCACGCCCGTGACTTGGGCGTGACTACTTCGACGATCGTCGATCTCCACGAGACGATCGTCGAACGTGCTGACGGGGCATGTCACGCCCGTGACCAAGGTGTCATGCCCGTGACTATGGGCGTGACCCCATCGACGATCGCCGATCGCCGTGAGACGATCGTCGACCTTGCGGCCCGGGCATGTCACGCCCGTGACATGAGTGTCACGCCCGTGACCTAGGGCGTGACCAGCCTTCGACGATCGTCGATCTCAATTCGACGATCGTCGACCTCGAAATTTGCCGTTCGGGCATGTCACGCCCGTGACCCAAGGTGTCACGCCCGTGACCTAGGGTGTGACCACCATTCGATGACCGTCGATCTCAAGTCGACGATCGTCGGCCCAGAATTAACCGCACGGGCCTGTCACGCCCGTGACCCAAGGTGTCACGCCCGTGACCATCCATCGACTATCGTCGATCTCAGTTCGACGATTGTCGAACCCAGAATTGGCTATTCGGGCTTGTCACGCGCGTGACCTATGTGTCACGCCCGTGACATTGGCCGAAACGACGGTTCAGGCCCGAAATTATTCTAACACGCGTGATATTAAATGCTGGTGTGGGAAGTTACACCAGGAGTAATTTCAGGCCGTTTTCCTTCTGTAATTATATAATAAATGAGGAAGATATGGTCCAATAGGAAGCCGCCAGCTGGACACACCTGTCAGTTTCCACTGTTTCTTATCCCTTCACTGTAACCGAAACGTTAAGGGGAGAACCGTCATGGCCATTAAGGCTTTACCCATTCATCTTCCCACTTTTTGACTTATAAAAGCCCACTTGAGGCAAGAGGAGAAGGTTACACGCTCAAGTAATCGGATCAGACCTTTGTTCTTGCTGTAGGAGAAGTTCAGCAAATGCCACCACCGCGCCATTGCACCCCGTCGTTCTTCTCGCCTTCAAACCACAAACAAGGTCCTCCTCTACTCCTTCTCTTTCATGGGTAGATCTTAGGATTCTTAGAAAGGAGGTTCGCGCTCAACGGAGCCGGACCCATCTCTCGTTTTCATGGAAAAACCATGAAAAGGATATTTTGAGTTCGCCGGAAACCGCCATCTCCGGCGGCCAAACCACCGCCGACCGCTAGCCATCGCCTCAACGGAGGAGGTGGTGGTGGTGGCTGGCCAGGGAAGTGACCGAACGGCCGGCGACGGATCACGGAATGCTTACAGGAAAAATGTTTTCCTGTGTCTGTTCGGGTTCATGAAGAAGTTGAACAGTAGAATTAATATTATAATACATAGATTATTATATATTACTTAATGGAAAATAGATTATTTGAACATATTTTGAGGCTGCGAAACGAGGCACTTAGAGGCCGATTTAGGAAAAATGACCAGTCAAAAAAGTTGTAGCCCTCTGGGTCTACTTTAATATAAAATGGATTTTATTCAATTTGGGTGAGTGGTTTGACCACAGCACTCATTTTGGTGGGATCAAGACCTAGGCTAACCAGAAATTGAAATGGTTGCCCACGGTTCATAACATGTCCAAATGACTTGAAATTTGGACTGGAGGTCTATAATATGTATATCGAGAGGCTGTCCAAAAATGGGAATTTTTGGAGATACCTTGCCTAAAGTTTTTGTTTTAATTTAATAAACTTAGAGGAATTTATTTAGATGGTCAAATGACCTCCAAACCCTCCCAAATTTTGGTGAGTGGTCCCTGGCTATAAAACCTAGGTCTGTGTAAAATTCCAATTGATTTGGAGGAGTTTTGGGTGAGAAATCTTCTACCCTTAACTAGGCGTTAGTGAGACACCTTTTAATAAAAAGTGCACTGAGAATTTGGAAAGGTCAAATCGCCTCAACAGAGGCTGATTTCCTGATCTCTGACTTAGAGTGGTGTTATAACCTGTTTGGAGAAAAATGGAGTGGTTTAGGGTTGACTTACCTTAGGATCCAAGCTCAAACCCTAAATGAAGGGTTTTGAGGTTTGTGAAGGACATAGGGGCAAAAGCTCTTGTATGCCCTTGAAATTTGGAGGAGAGGGGGATGATATGATGAAAACCCTCTGGTTGAAATAGTGAAGGGATTGGAGGTAATTAGGTACCTCGGAAGTTGAGAGTTTGAATTAGGATAGAAATGTAATTTAGTTATTTTAAGCACTAAATCTAATCCAAAAATTATGAAACTCGGGAGGAGGGGGTTTTATGATGTTTTAGACTTATGATAATTTTCCTGGAATTTTATGATTGATAAATATTATACTTCATGTGTTAAAGGATTATTTGCCCGATTTGTTGTTTCAATTATTTGGAGGCTTTAAATTAATTATAATAAGTTAAAATTCTGGATTTAGATCTTGACTAGTAGAACATTGATTCCTGGATTTTCATAGAATTTTATGTTGAGTAAATCTAGTACTTTATTCACAGATGATAGAAAGGGCTTTTATGTTTAAAAATTAATTATGGATAAAATACTTGCTGGAAAATTATGAAACTCGGCCAGTGCTAATTTTAGGCCTTTATCTGCATGACATAAATTATTTATAATTTTTGGAAGAATATTTTCTGTACTTGATTCATAAACAACAGAAGTTAAGGATTATTTCTAAAATAGTTTTCATGCCCTTTTAATGATAGAAAATTTATGATACTTAGGATTTAACCTATTGAGATAACCTAGTATTTATCATAAAATTGCTGGACATCTTGCATGAGAACTTAGGGTAGTTCATGTTCAAACCGGTAGTTCTTGGGATTTTCGAGGAATTTAATTATATGCCAAATAAATTAGGAATATTTCCATTTTCTGGACATAGGTCATTTATATCATGGTAAGTCTCCAGTAAATAATTTAGGGCATTTGGATGTGTAATGGATCATTGCATAACCGGTTCGACATGTAGCCTAGGTCGGTCTGCATATAGCAATTGTGAATTGAAATAAGACATGATCTGAGGAAGACATTGGAGTTAAATAATTCATTTTGTCTGGGTGGGCAATAGTGGAGGAAATCACAATAGGAAGATATAAAGAGTAGTGAGTAGTGGTGATAGATAGAGTTAAGAGGTGCTCGGGTTCGACGAAAGATCGTCTTCCCCGAAGAGTGGAAGGTTTAAAAATCACCCTAGGATAGTCTATCGTAATGTGAGAAGGGAATGAGTTAAGGTAAATAAACCAATAATATTAAGTGCCTTACGAAAGGGAACTTCGGGCCGTAATGCCGTCGTCTTGGTTCCTAGTGCCCCTTGAGAGCCCTTTACGGGGTATACCGGGGGCAGTCCTGGGCTAACGTAAACTGTAATAACAAATCAACAAGAGTAACTAGGTAACTAGGGTTGCACTCTTCACAAACACTGTTGGCGCAGGAAGATTGGTAAGAGCTTCGGCTCGGTTGGTTAAGAGACGGACGGGATGGTCCGGGGAGCTTCGGCTCGGTTGGTTAAGAGACGGACGGGATGGTCCGGGGAGCTTCGGCTCGGTTGGTTGGAGACGGACGTTTGGTCCGGGGAGCTTCGGCTCGGTTTGTGTGTTTACGATTAAACTTGCATGTACATAAAATAGGAAATGTTAAGGTGGTGGGTCTTTCGATATCGGGGAGTTCGATTGCACCGACACCGATATCGTTGACTCGGCGGGGTGATTAGCTTCTCGCCAACAGAAGTCCGGTGCGCCAGCCGACAAGAGTACGCAGGCGTCCGCTTAGTGCACCAAGCGTTGAGGCGTACGATAGGTCAGATCAGTGGTGATTTTACTGGTTTTGAGGTGGGCGAGGCCCAACCCACCGCTTCCGTCTGCCACTACGGAGGTATCCTGGGAGGTAACAGCTCCGAAAGGGAGAACTAAAGGTCTGTGTGCACAGAGTCGGGTGTGTGAGTTGCACTTGCATGTTTCATCATATCCACTAGCATGTCATAGCATAATCGATTCATTTAACCCTGACACCTAAAGTATAAGTGGTATGGGACGCTTATACATTAGGACCTGCAAAACGACCCCTTGGTCTATAAGCTTGTGTGGGCAAGTTTATAAATCAAAGGTTAATTTCAATATATAACAACCATTGCTGTTTGATAACCGACACCCCAACGTATAAGTGGTATAGGACACTCTATACGATGGGAGCCTTGCAAAAGATCCCTTTTGCTTATGTGTTCTCGCATAAGTGAAGGTTTAAATTCATATATTTGCTTTTCTTATTGCTAGACCTATTATAACAATCATATTAACTGCTCACCGAATACATCTTGCTAGATGAAGTCCATAGTCACCTGTTTCTTGATTTATCTCTACCATCATGTCCTTCCCTTTCTTCCTCCCCGCTCGGTACCTAGGAGCCATGAGGGAAGGGGTAGGGGATGATAGGGCTTAGTCTTTATGACTAACGGTTTTCGAACCGCATCATTTAGGGGATCGTGGAGCCCAGCATGGAGGAGCAGCCACAGAGATCGGTGCGCCTAGAGATGGGGCAATCTAGCTCCGGAGTTCACACAGCCGGGACCGTGAGTCTCGACCTTGAGTAGTTTCTGTTTCGCTTCCGCATGAGAGACTTGTAGTGAGGACATTTTGTACTGGGCATAAGCCCGTATTTATAGTACTCTGATGATTTCTGTGGACACTCCCTTCGTGGAGATTTTATCTTATTTACATGTGATTTATTATTGTGGACTGTATTGTTCTTACTTCAATAATTGTGCTACTTTTCTGTGATCGAATTGGCCGGCAGAATCGGCGCCTTGTGGTAATGACCCTTCAGGACGTGAAGGAGTCACCGCAAAGCGGCGGTTCTGGGCCTAAGACCCCGGTGGTTGAAAAAGAAAAAAAAGGGGGTCTTACAGCCTATACTTCTCGAGTAGCCAGATCTAGCCTTGAAAATTTTCTAAGTCCATCTCTCGAGAAGCTGGGTTATAGTTCTCGAGTACTTAGCTTCTACTTCTTGAAAAGTCAGCTTAGTACTCGAGTACAAGTTTTAGCTCTCGAGTAATATTCTTTTAGTTCTCGAGAAGTCAAGTTTAGTTCTCGAGAAGTCTTAGCTCATAATTATCGAGTACTTAATTAAGTCTAGAATGTATAGCCCTCGAGTAATCAGCTTGTTGAAGTGAACTTATATATACTTCTCGAGAACTGCTGTCCAGTTTTTCAGAAAATTGCTTAAGTTCAAAATTGTCGGGATTTTCAAATGATACATCGTGATTGGTCCACGTGTCGTCATTAATGTTAATTCTAACCGTTAGGGGAGATCTTATATAAGGTCTTGTCATTAAGTCTAACCCTAAAAGGTGAACCGTACCTTTCTAAAATTCTAAATAAATATTCTCTCTCAAGAAAATTTACAGAAGCCGCCGCCGCTCATCTTGTCGCCAAAGCCGATTTCGATCCACTTCGACTTACTGTTCAAGGGATTCATAAATCTTCATCTTTTCCTTTATCGATTTAGTCCAAGTTTCTCAGAACTGATCCACCGAGATTCTTCTTCAACAATTTCTAAAAAAGCCGCAAAGTTCAAGAAAGATGACCTAGGGACAGATTTTCAGATCTGAGAAGAAATTTCTGTTTGTATTTCCAAATCTCTTTTTAATCTTGAAGGAGATTATTCTCCGAGTGTAGGAGCTTTGTTCTCCGAGTTGTGGGAAGTTTTCATCTTCCGAATGTAGATCTATTTGGATGAAGATTGTAGGAACTTTGTTCCGAGACGTAGGATTGGTTTTCAATCCGAGTTAGTAGAGTAGCAGAGTCTACTGATTTACTAGATCGGTGAGGGCAAGTGGACTTAGCCAAGGTTGGGGAACCACTATAAATCTTATTGTCATCTTTGATTGCTTGAATGTTTTTGTGTAAGTTCGTTAAATTTTTTATTCTGCAAATAGATGAACAATTCACCTATTCACGCACCTCTAGGTGATTTAGGAAGACAAATTAACACTTTCAATTGGTACCAGAGGGAGGTTGGTCATTAAAAGGTTAACACCTTGATCTATTTCCTCTCTAAGTTTTCTCAAGAGAATTTTTTCAAGCAATGGACAAGGCTAAAGATTTTGCCAAGCTCCCCCTGTGCACAAAGAACCACTTTCCCATGTGGAAAGAGAAATTAAGTTTTCATGGAAGCTGTGGATTACCGGATCTTCATGGTTGTTTAAGAAGGTCCTTACATTCCTATGACTACCTCCATTATAGATCCAACAAAGAAAGTGGCAAAGAAATTGATGGATCTGGATAAAGACGAGATTGCACTTGTCACTCTAGATAAGAAAGCTAAGAATATAATAACAAGTGCAGTCGATGACTCTATGCTGCAAAACCTGATCCACTGCCAGTCTGTTAAGGAGATGTGGACGTCCCTCGCCACCTTGATGGAAAGTACAGAAGAAGTAAGGGATGACAGAAGATCCCTTTTGAATCAGGAATATGAAGCTTTCCGACAAGGGCACAAAGATACCATTGCAGATAATTTTGAGAACTTTTTCAAGATAGTTAATTGCCTAAGAGTATATGGTCGAGTCTTCACCAACGGAGAACTGAATGATAAGTTCCTAAGATCCTTAACTAAGGAATGAGATAATAAGGTATGTGTCATTAGGGAATTTGGAAATCTAGCTGAGAGAGATCCTCAGAATCTCTTCACGAAGCTGATGTCATATTAGCTTCAACTAAACACAAGGAAAGCTGAAGAAGAGAAGAGTAGGTCTGCATCCAAAGAGATGTTTGTTGCTTTAAAGGCTGACACCTCAAGGAGGTCAAAGGCTACCTCTCCAGCCCCAGCACAAGAAGTTAGTGAAGAAGAAAACTCGGAGCCAAGTACCTCGGGATCAGAGCAATTTGAAGGAGAGTTATCCTTACTCTCACGACAGTTCAAGAAATTCTTGAACATAAAGAAGCAATGGAAAGGCAAGGATGTCTCTTACAAAAGATCACGACTTGACAGTGATCGACACAGAAAGGGCTCAAGAAGCCACGATAGGTATGGTTCTAAACAGAACAAACATATTTTGACCTACATATTTTTCTACTATTATAATAAGCCAGGTCACGTCATAGCTGACTGCCCCCACAAGAAGAAGGAGGGTGGCAGGAGAGAAGAAAAGAAGTCCTCATAAAATAAGAAGAGGACTTAGAAGAGCCTGATAGCCAAGAAGTGCAAGACTCTTAGTGACTCTGACTCATCTGAGTTGAATGAAGAAGAGGAAGCCTACTTTGAGCTTTTGGCTCTATCAAATGATGAACAAGAGCCCCAGTTCACTAGGGAGGTAAAATCTCATGCCCCTCTGTCAGAATATGAAAATTCTAAGCATGATCATGAGGGAAGCTCCTCTGATGATGAGTCTGAACTCATTGACCAGTACAAGGAGTTGATCAAGGCATATGACAAATGTCGAAAGGTCGTGAAAACTCAGGCAAAAGAGATTAAGTCTCTAAAGGCCAAAGAAAGCTCTCTGAGAGAGGAAGTCGTTAAGATGGACTCACTAAGAGAAGACTTAGATACTGTAGTTGATGAGTTCAATAAGGCTATCAAGCACATTTATCTGAAGGATGAAATCATCAAGGGGTTGGGAGAATTATTAGAAGCAAAAAAGAAACTTTTTGAAGATTTCTCTAAGCCCAAGGTAGTTCTTCCTCTTGTTGCCGAGTTCTTTGCTCAGGCAAAGGGTGCTGGGCTAGGCCATGTAGAAGCTCCTAGTAAATCTTCCAGGAGGAATAAGGCTCAGATAAGGAATAAGGCCTCCAAGAATGCCTTTGCCAATGCAAAGGGAAAGCACCCTAAAGATCAGACTATCTTTAAGAAAGTCATATTTCTAAGTAATGAGTTTAATTTTTACTCATCCTACGACCACTTGACTAGGCCTACTTATGTTGAGCAAAAGTCTCGTTACCAAGGATGGACTCGCCCAGAAACTTTGGTGAGAGTGTCTTTAAGGCACCTTATAAAGAAGTCATTTTTCAGGACTATGGTCCTTATGATCATGGTCATAACTTCAAGAAAGCACCAAAAGTAAAATCCATTTTGGAAAAGCCTGTGAAGGAGAAGAAATCATGTGATTGCCATCATCTTGAAGCTTCTTCCTCCAAGAATGCTACACCTGCTGGACCAGTATCCCAGAAGGTCAAGGAGGAGTACCTAAGGAAAAGATACAACAGGTTTGACTATTGGTGTTGTGGCAGAATTGGTCATTTTGCCATCGATTGTTAGTTTAATCCAAGAAATGTTGCAACTCGTCATGTTGGCAACATGAGAATGACAACTCATGATACTAATCCTCGTAGGGGGAGTGTTCTAACACGAGACCAAGTGTTGGAACACCCTATTACTAATTTGGGCAAGGATCACTATGTTTTTCTTAGGAAACCAGTTTGACCTAGATGTATAGTTAAAAAGGTCAACATTAGAATGTGTTTAGGGCTTAGAATTTAGGTTTGAAGCTTCCCCCAGGACCATTCAAGGAATCAGACTTAGAGCTGAGGCAAAGACAGTTATCGTCGAGCTTAGGTCGACGAAACGTCAAACTCCGTTCGACGCTCTCTGAGCTCAGCTCTGCTAAATCGTCGAGCTCCAGTCGATGATCTTCGAGCTCAGATCGACGATCTGTCTTCAGCTTATTCTTCAGGTCGCTGAGCTCCGGTCGACGATCTTCGAGCTCAGGTCGACGTTTTCTATCTGATGTTCATTTCTATCTCTGAGCTCAGGTCGACGATCGTAGAGCTCAGATCGACGTTTTTCCTGAGAGATCGACGACTTTGAGGATTCAAATTAAGTCAGCTTTTGGAATGATTTTCAAATTCTCTCAGCATTTATTTCAAGAGATCTGCTAGTCGTTTTCATTTATTCTGGAGCAAGTTTCAAGGGATTTATCAGAAAATGTTTATTGGACTTTCCTCCAGAAGACAAAACATTTATGGAAGACATTTATTGACGGTTAACGGCTATCTTGGATAGAGGATCTTAAGAGAATAATTTATTCTTTTCTTCTCTAGTCTGAGAGTGACAACAACAAGAGAATATACAAGAATAGACAATCTACAACAAAAAATTCTTAGTACAGATTCACAGGATAGTGAGATCAATTCAAAGAAAAAGTGATCAATCCTGGAGAATTAGTTGGCATACTGAAAAGTGATCATAGCTTCAACATCAAGGACTCCAGACAATTCATATTTTAGCCTCTGCTGAAACCATCTTTTGCTGGAGATCTGAAGCTTCTGAAGACCTATCACCCTAGCAAAGCTCTCATCTTTCTCAGAGGTAGCTTTAACAACAAATTCAATCCACAAAAGTCTTCTCTCAGTGACTGAGACAGAGAAGACATCTTCACCTCCTTTTTTTTTTCCTGCTGTAAAAGGGTTATCAAAACTCCCTTCAAAAGTCTTGATTCTGGTTCTGAGAACCTTATCAAAACTCAGTGGTGTAAGACACCTGATCAAAAAATCTAGTGTGGTTTTTGAGACCCTTATCAAAAGCTCATTGGTGCCCAGGACACCTGATCAACTCATCCTGTAGTGGATTCCTACCAAGGGTGGTAGAAGAGTGGATGTACCTAAGTTTTTGGGGAACTACTATAATTCCTTGTATCTTCTGGTTTCTTGTGAATATTCTTTGCTGTGTGCTGTGGTTTTTATCCATACTGCTTTAGTTTTATTTCTACATCAAAGCACATTACACCTATACATAAATTAATCCTTTACTGCTAAGTTTTTTTAAAAAAAAATTGTAAAGTTACTTTAAAATACTCTATTCACCCCACCCCCTCTAGAGTTAAGATAGATCTTACCCTCACTTTCAATTGGTATCAGAGTGAGGTTGGTTGTTCATACAGGCTAACACATGAACTAAAAGATTCTTGATACGATCAATCTTTTAAGAGGGTTATTTTCATTATATTTAATTTTATATAAAGACATGGCACAGAATAAAGATTATGCAAGCACCAGGCCTCCAGTGTGCAATCTATCCAAGTTTGCACTTTGGAAAGCAAGGATTAGACTATATATGAATTCTATTGATGAAGACTTATTTAATTCTGTTTTGACAGTGTGCCCAAGTCCTCCAGCAAGCTCAAGTACAAATGCTGTTCAACCTCCTTCAGGAATAGATGCTGAAATAAAGAAGTGGAAGACTGCAGATGCCAAGGCCATGAACATCTTAGCTCAGACAATGTCTGATGAGATATTTCAGAAGGTAGCTAAATACAACTCAGCCAAAGGAATTTTGGACAAACTCTCTGAAATTGTCTCAGGATCTGCTGATGAAAGGAAAGACAGGAGATCCCATCTTATAAGCCAATATGAGAATTTCAAAAAGAGAGAAGCTGAATCAGTGGCTGACATGTACAATAGACTAAGTCTGATTGTCAATGAGTTAAATACTCTGGATAAAGAAATCTCATTGACTGAGCTGAATGACAAAATCCTAATGTGCTTCTCCAGCACTTGGGATTCAAGAATCTGGCCAATCAAAGATGCCAGAAGTCTAAATGAGATTACAACTGAAGCTCTCTTGGGCAAGCTCAAATCTTATGAGTTGCTTATTAAAAATATAGAAGAAGAACAGAAGGCATCCTCACCAGCCACAAGGAAAGAGAAGACCATAGCCTTCAAAGCTACAGAAGAGGAGCCTGAAGATAAAGCTACAGGAAATGATGAGCTCCTAAGTCTACTGGCCAAAAGATTCTACAAAATGGCCAGAAAAGACTTCAGAAAGAGATCATACAAGGGACATGATAAGCCAAGGTATGATAAATCAAATAACAATATTGAAATTATATGTTTTGGTTGCAGGAAACTAGGCCATATTGTGCCTGACTGTCCAGAAAACAAAAACAAGGACAAGAAAGATAGAAGGGAAAGAAGAAAGGAGAAAGACTTCAAGAAGAACACCTCAGACAAACCCTCCTTTAGTAAGAACACACATATAAGGAAGGGATTTTTTGCTGAGACATGAAGTGAAACGGAAGAGGACTCTGAAGCCTCATCCAGCTCCAGTGATGATGAGGATGATGCTGATGAAAAGGAATTTTGCATGATGGCTATCAATGCCTCTCAAACAGATTCAGAAGCAGAAGAATCAGAGTCAGACTCAGAGATTCAACCAGAAGAAGATCAGGTAATCAACTCTTTTGATTTCAGCTCTGAGGACTTTAAACATGAGTTTAAAGTACTATGCCTACATATGTTAGAATCTGAGAAGGAAATAATCTCCCTCAGGAATCAACTGTCTGAGTATAGCACTTTAAAATCAGAGAACCTCAAACTCTCTAAAGAGTTAGAATGTTATAGGGAGCAGATAGCTTCACTGAAAAGTGAACTATCCAAGGCCAAGCAATTTGAAGAATCCCTTAATGGGAGAAGTATCAAATTAATGGACATCACAAGCACAGTGAACTAAAGATTAAATAGTACACTAGGCTTGGGTGCTTCATCTAGCCAACCCATAGTATTATCAACCCCAATTAATTTTATCTCTGATAAAGAGAAGGAAGTTGTAGAGGTAGCTAGGAAGAATGCAAATTTGCCAAAGAAAAATATAGTTCAACAGAATGCGTCGAACAGAGCTCGACGATCGTCGAACGGCGCTCGACGATCCAAGAAACGATCGTCGACCTCAGCTCGACGACACCTGAACTCTGAACTCCAGGATAATCGATCTTCGAACAGAGATCGACAATCTGACCCAAGAACGTCGACCTTAGCTCGACGATCGTCGAACAGAGATCAGGACTTTGAACAATCCTTCAAAGGTATTTCTGGATTCAATCCTAGAAGTCCTACATCCCAAGGTTTCAACCCCTATACTGAATGGATAGTACCTCCTAGGAGATACCATCCTGAAGGTTATAAGAGTCAACCTGGGATGTCTTTCATTTCTTAATTTAAGGGATATCAATCTAGGCCCAAGGTAAACTGGGTCAAAAATATATAAGCTGTTTATGTGCAGGAGAAGACCTATCCAACATCAAACTAGCCATGGTATCTGGATAGTGGGTGCTCAAAGCACATGACAGGGAACAAGGACAACTTAGCATCCTTTAAAACCAAGCTTGGACCCAAGGTAATCTTTGGTGATTCAAACTTTGGAACAACAAAAGGATATGGTGCAGTCCAAATTGGAACAGTCACCTTCAAGAAAGTAGCTTATGTTGAAGGACTCAAGCACAACTTGATAAGTATCAGTCAACTGTGTGATGAAGGATATCAAGTGACTTTCAACAAAGCTATATGCAAGGTCAAGTTAGAGGACAACATAACTGTGTTGACAGGCAACAGAAGAGGTAACATTTACTTAGTAAATTTTCATTCATCTAAAGTAGATATTTGCCTGTTCAATTCCATATCTAGACCTAATATTCTATGGCATAAGAGACTAGGACATATTAACCTTAGAACCATTGCTAGGCTATCCAAGGACAACCTTGTTAGAGGACTACCTTCTGGCCCCTACAAGAAGGAAGGACTTTGCAAGGCCTGTCAATTAGGCAAGCAAACTAAAAATAGTTTTAAATCACTTAACAAGAGTGACTCAACTAGGATTTTGTATCTGTTACACATGGATCTTTTTGGACCCATTACAGCACAAAGCCTAGGAGGGAAATCCTACACTTTAGTGGTTGTAGATGACTTCTAAAGATTCACATGGGTGTTTTTTCTGAGGAAGAAGTATGATAACTTCAAATGTTTGACAGAGTTTCTCAAATACATATAGATTGAGTTCAACACTCACATTGCCCTGATCAGAAGTGATCATGGGACAGAGTTTGATTCTCTTTTTATGCAAGAGTTCTGTCAGAGTTAAGGGATCAGGCATACATTCTCAGCTCCTAGAACTCCTCAACAAAATGGGGTAGCAGAAAGGAAAAATAGAACCCTAATTGAATCTGCAACTACATTATTGACATATGCTCACCTTCCTCTGTCCTTTTGGGCTGAGGTAGTGAAAACCTCCAATTTTTTGTTAAATAGAAGTCTAATACATAAACTGAAGGGCAAGACTCCCTATGAATTGCTCAAAGGGAAGAAACCTAAAGTAGACTATTTTAAAATCTTTGGTTGCATTTGTTATATTCACAACAATGACAAGAGATATATAGCAAAATTTCAAGCAAAAGCTGATGGAGTGTTTTTGGGATACTCTATGATCAGTAAATCTTATAGGGTTTATAATAAAAAAACTCTAAAAATAGAAGAATCTGTTCATATTTCTTTTGATGAAACTAATATGTCTTTCAAGGAGAAGAATGCTTCTACCATAGAACAATTGCAGGTACATTCTCAAGTTGAAGACTTGGATAGATTACTAGTTACTCAAAAGGATGAAAGTAGTGAAGATGAGGAAGCTGCTAATCTTCTTGAAGAGCCAGTTATTGTTCCACAAGAGGAAACAGCAACACAGGTTGGTGAACAATCAACAACACCTATTGATTTAGTAACATCAAGAGATCATCCAATCTCCCAAGTAATTGGAAACATCTCAGCTGGTGTGCAAACCAGAAATCAGGTCAACCAAAACTTGATGCACACTTGCTTTTTATCTCAAATTGAACCTCAATCCATTCAAGATGTAGAGCAAGATGCGTATTGGATCATTGCAATGCAAGAGGAGTTGCATTAATTTGAAAGAAACAAAGTCTGGGAACTAGTGCCTAAGCCAAAGGATCATTCCATTGTTGGAACAAAATGGGTGTTCAGAAACAAATTGGATGATCAAGGAATTATTGTAAGGAACAAGGCAAGGCTAGTTGCTCAAGGATACTCTCAAGAAGAGGGGATAGACTATGACCAGACCTTTGCACCTGTTGCAAGGTTAGAGGCCATAAGAATCTTCCTGTCTTATACTGCTCACAAGGGATTCACAGTCTACCAAATGGATGAGAAGAGTGCTTTTCTCAATGGGGAGATCAAAGAAGAAGTCTATGTCAGACAACCCCCAGGTTTTGTCTCTCCAACTCATCCTGATTATGTTTTTAAACTGCATAAAACATTCCATGGTCTAAAGCAAGCTCCTGGAGCATGGTATGAGACCCTAACATGCTTTCTTCTAGAAAATGATTTTATTAGGGGGAGAGTAAACCAAACTCTTTTTAGTAGAACTCATAAGTCCCATACCCTACTAGTACAAATTTATGTAGATGATATTATATTTGGTTCTACTGATTCAAATTTGTGCAAAAAGTTATCCAAGCTTATGCACTATAAATTTGAAATGAGTAGCATTGATGAGCTATCCTTCTTCTTAGGATTGCAAGTCAAACAACATGCTGAAGGCATATTTATTGCTCAAAACAAATATGCAAAAGAATTGGTTAAGAAATTTGGGATGTCTGATGCAACATGTATGAAAACACCCATGCTTTCCAATGTTGTATTGGATGCTGATGAACATGGGAAACCAGTTGATCAGACAACATATAGAGCAATGATTGGCTCTCTATTGTACATTACAGCTAGTAGGCCTGACATAATTTTTGCTACATGTATATGTGCTAGATTTCAAGTTAGCCCTAGATAGTCACACTTAACTTTAGTAAAGAGGATTCTTAGGTATGTTAAAAGCTGTCTAAATCTAGGTCTCTGATATACAAAAGATTCAGCATTTGACTTAACTGGATTTTCAGATGCTGATTATACTGGATGCAGAATAGACAGGAAAAGCACCAGTGGAACTTGTCAGTTTCTTGGTGATAGACTTATCTCATGGTATTGTAAGAAAAAAATATTTGTGTCAACCTCAACTGCTGAAGCTGAATATATGGCTGCAGGCAGTTGTTGTTCACAAATATTGTGGATACAAAACCAACTCCTAGACTATAGTTACAACTTAAAGAAGTCTAAAATATTTTGTGACAACACCAGTGCTATTTCCATTGCACAAAATCTAGTCCTCCATAGTAGGACAAAACACATAGAAATTAGGCATCATTTTCTAAGGGATAATGTTGAGAAAAATAAAATTGAACTTCAATATATCCCAACTGATTTGCAAAGGGGAGATATTTTCACCATGCCCTTGGATTAAAAGAAACACAACTTCTTCCTCAATCAGTTAGGCATGTTAGATGGAGGAAGCCTAAAATAAATTACAAGATTTTGAAAAGCTAAAATCAGATCAAGATTAGGCTAAAAACTCATCTCTTTTTGTGTCTGTAGGATAGTTTCTGTCTCTGAACTGCGCTCGACGTATTCCCTAGAAAGCGTCGAACGGAGATCGACGCTTATCCGAGAAACGTCAAACGGAGATAGACATTTTCCCAAAACGTCGACCTGAGTTCAGAGCGTGTCAGATAGTTGCATACTATCTCTTTCAGGCCTTCGATCATCGAACTGAGATCGACGTTCTCTCTAGATCGTCGAAATGAGATCTACGATATTGAAGACCTTTTAGCTTCCATCAGGAGTCCTAATCGTCGAACGGAGATTGACGATCCTTCCTTTTTCGCGTCGAACCCTAATATAAAATCATTTTTCGGCCACCGCTCGTCGTTTACGCTTTCATACTCTCTGCAACTCTTTCCTTCCAAACTTTCTACATTTGGTCGTGTTTGCTCAATCTTTATAGGTACAGATGGCCGCGTCAGTTGCTGCTCTTTCAAAAATGAAATTTGATACAGGCTTTGACATCGACATGAATTCTTTCGATGGAAGCAACCAGAGATTCAAAGACATCTTAAATCTTTTCCGAGAACAACAGTTAGTTCAGATTATGTCCACCAGAGTGAAGCTTGCAGCAGACGAAATAAAAGAATGGTGTCTTTCTGCCACAAATGAGAATGAAAATTCTATAGTCGGCTCGATCAAAAGGACTCAGGTACCATTGTCCCCCGCACTACTAATAGAAGTTTTCAGCCTCAGTACTGGAAATGATTCCATCGATTTGTCTGGAGAGGAATATGATTCTTTGTTAGATCGAATGGGTCACTCTGCTGTGAACCCTAATAAACTGTTGAAAAAGAATTTATCTATTGAATTTCAATTCTTGGCTTATGTTGTTGGAAAAGTGCTCCAGGCAAAGAACTCCGCCCATAATACAATCTCAAGGTATCAGTTATGCCTAATGGGAGCCTTAGTTGATAAGAAACATTTTGATTGGGGATCGATCTTCTTTAATTTGATCAAGAAGAAACTCAGCAAAAGCTGTGTAAGCTTTGGGAGGATCTTAGGGGTTTACCTGCACTCCAAGAGCTCTGATCTGTTGGTTTCAAGTGGGATGCACATCAATGCATCCAAAAGGCTCACATGTGCCCTCTTCAGTAGGTGGGACAGGCAGATCATAAACCCCAACAGGGCTGCTGCAGCAACACCTGCTTTAGGCACAAGGACTGCCTCAGTCACTCCTCCTCAGGTCTCTGCCCAGTAGAAGATATGCCTGCTTCTCCTCCTCCTCTAGCTGTCTCTGCCCCAGTCATCTAAACCTCACCACTCATCTCAACAATAGCCATATCTTCCCCCATTACAATCTCATCACCCGTTTCACCTCCTCCAGCCTCTACCTCAGAATCATTCCATCCCTTGCACTACTATCCACCTGTCACCACTCCATCATTTAATCTTTTAGATGACTCCTTCATGGATGATTCTCCTCCTGAACTTCCATTTACATTTTCCTACCAACAACTTCTACAGGACATATTCTCTCAACCATCCTTCACCCCATCCTTTTCCCCTACCATCTCATCCATCTCCAACCCAGTTACATCAATCTCAATACCTCCTACTCCTAGGCCATCCATCCCTACATCGCCTACCTCCACATTCTCCATTCCATCAGCTCCAGCCAACATCATTCCAGCCACTTCCACTCCTACCTCTACTCAAGCCCCTCTTGAGCATGTAGATCTCTCAGCCTTGGCAGACAGGCTATATGAGTTGCTAGCCCCAAAGATAACCTCATTACTGGAGACCACCTTGGCTCCACTTCTGAAAAGTGTTCAGCAGCTATCTACCAGGCTATCTCCTTTCCTCTCCTCTCAGGCAATCCATTCCTCTGGGTGCCTTGATCAAGTTGCCACTGAATCCAGGCAGGGGGAGATGCCTTATGAAGCTCTGGTTGTGCCTGAGGCTGCTGAAGGTTCAGTTCCTGCTCCTATCTTTGCAGTGGATCTTCAGAGTCTGCTATCAGTATTTGATTCTATGTATTTCAGTTCTCTGCGAGTGCAATAAGTTGAAGATCTTACTAATGCCATTGTGCCTATCTCAGTATGTGATCACAGCCTGATTGCCTCATATGTCAATTCTTTCAAGGCTGTGGATGTTATTGCTTCCATCTCTATTGCGGCTGCTGCTGCTTCCATTGAATCTTCTGATATTGAAATGTTACCTATTGTTGATGATACTGCTGCTAAAGAACTTGCTACATATCTGGAAGAATCTGCTCCTGCTGCTGCTCCAACTTCTGCTCCTGTTGCTGCTCCAATTTTTGCTGCTGCTGCTGCTGTTCCTGTTCTGACTCCTAATCAATTGAAACAACTAGAGAAATATATAAAGAGCCTTGATGATTTGTATGATAGACCTCAAAGTTCAGAAAGTGATTAGTTTCACACTGAATCTGATGACTCTTCTGGTACTATTGCCAAGAAAAGGAAGGCCAGAAGCAAGACCATGATGAAGGTTCCTCCTTCTCAAGCCAAAGATGCCATTGACATTCCATACTATATTCTGCATGACTGTCAAATCTCTGAGCCCTGGATGCAGTTCTCCTAAAATCAATTAAAAGCTATGAAGAAAAGAAGAAAATTGGATAGATATAAGAAAGGATCTTCTCGATTTCAGCCTCCTCCTCCTCCTCCAGATTCTGGATCAGGTGGAGGCTCAGCTTCTCAAACCCCAGCTTCAAAGCAAAGTTCCTCCCAGACCTCACAAACATGTCATCCCAGGGGACAATACCAAACGGGTTATCAGTCCAGAAGGGGACAGTATAGAGGAAATTAAAGAGAATATAGATTTCAAGCAAAGGAAGGAGAAAGGCACATGGACTCAACTCTAGGTCCTTTCCCTTATAAACTCGGAGAAAATCTTGATATTAGAACTCCTATTGCTTCAAAAACTGTGAATAGATATGAGCCTGTAGTTCCTTTTGAAGATCCGGAGAACAATCCATTATCATTGACTGCTAGGATGAAAGAACTTGCTGCTTTAGATCAGCTGAAGAAGGCTAGAGAACAAGGGAAAGACACTTCCAATATTACTACTTTATCAGATCAGAGAAAAGCAGAACTGGAAAGGTATGCAACAAGAAAATTCTTTGACCCAATGGACTACATGAAATTGCATCTTGAGGCTGTGGTTCCCAGGGATAGATATCAAACCTCCTTAGGTGCAGAGGATGATAGAAGGTCAAAGAAGGAAGCTCTTAATCCCAACAGGGAAATTCTATTTAAGAAAGGAAGTGAAAAGAAGTAATATCTGTAAGCAGACAGTACAATCATTCTGAACATTTGCTGATATTCCATATGACTGCTGCTTTGTTGCTTGCTCTGTTCTTTTGTTTTAGTTTATTGCTCTTCTCTATATTGTTGTTGTTTCTATTTCTGAGATCTGTAAATAGTAATCCTAACCCAAATAGGGGGAGATTGTTGTAACACCCTATTACTAATTTGGGCAAGGATCACTATGTTTTTCTTAGGAAACCAGTTTGACCTAGATGTATAGTTAAAAAGGTCAACATTAGAATGTGTTTAGGGCTTAGAATTTAGGTTTGAAGCTACCCCCAGGACCATTCAAGGAATAAGACTTAGAGCTGAGGCAAAGACAATTATCATCGAGCTTAGGTCGACGAAACGTCGAACTCCGTTCGACGCTCTCCGAGCTCAGCTCTGCTAAATCGTCGAGCTCCAGTCGACGATCTTCGAGCTCAGATTGACGATCTGTCTTCAGCTTATTCTTCAGGTCGCTGAGCTCCGGTCGACGATCTTCGAGCTCAGGTTGAGATTTTCTGTCTGATGTTCATTTCTATCTCTGAGCTCAGGTCGACGATCGTAGAGGTCAGATCGACGTTTTTCCTGAGAGATCGACGACTTTGAGGATTCAAATTAAGTCAGCTTTTGGAATGATTTTCAAATTCTCTCAGCATTTATTTCAAGAGATCTAATAGCCGTTTTCATTTATTCTGGAGCAAGTTTCAAGGGATTTATCAGAGAACGTTTATTGGACTTTCCTCCAGAAGACAAAACATTTATGGATGACATTTATTGACGCCTAACGGCTATCTTGGATAGAGGATCTTCAGAGAATAATTTATTCTTTTCTTCTCTAGTCTGAGAGTGACAACAACAAGAGAATATACAAGAATAGACAATCTACAACAAAAAATTCTTAGTACAGATTCACAGGATAGTGAGATCAATTCAAAGAAAAAGTGATCAATCCTGGAGAATTAGTTGGCATACTGAAAAGTGATCATAGCTTCAACATCAAGGACTCCAGACAATTCATATTTCCGCCTCTACTGAAACCATCTTCTGCTGGAGATCTGAAGCTTCTAAAGACCTATCACCCTAGCAAAGCTCTCATCTTTCTCAGGGGGAGCTTTGACAACAAAATCAATCCACAAAAGTCTTCTCTCAGTGACTGAGACAGAGAAGACATCTTCACCTCCTTCTTTTTCTTTTCCTGCTGTAAAAGGGTTATCAAAACTCCCTTCAAAAGTCTTGATTCTGGTTCTGAGAACGTTGTCAAAACTCAGTGGTGGCAAGACACCTGATCAAAAAATCTAGTGTGGTTTTTGAGCATCTTATCAAAAGCTCATTGGTGCCCAGGACACCTGATCAACTAATCCTGCAGTGGATTCCTACCAAGGGTGGTAGAAGAGTGGATGTACCTAGGTTTTTGGGGAACCACTATAATTCCTTATGTCTTCTGGTTTCTTGTGAATATTCTTTGCTGTGTGCTGTGGTTTTTATTCTTACTGCTTTAAGTTTTATTTTCTACATCAAAGCACCTTACACCTATACATAAATATAACCTTTACTTCGGTGCATTTTAAAATTGTAAAGTTACTTTAAAATACTCTATTCACCCCCCTCTAGAGTTAAGATAGATCTTACCCTCACTTTCACCAAGGACCCAAACATGTTTGGGTTCCAAAGCAAACTGATTATGATTACAGGGATGTTTAAAGGCGACTAAAATGCTTATCTAGTATTTGTACAAGGGGTGCTGTCGGCACATGACTGGGACAAGAAGCCTATTATAAAATTATTCTCCAGTGTTGAATGGACCAAAGGACATCTTTGGAGGTTAAGACTTGGGGATAACCAAAGGATACAATATGATCACTAACGGTAGTGTATCCTTTTCGGATGTAGCTTATGTTGCGGGATTGGAACACAATCTCATAAGCATAAGCCAACTATGCGATAACGGATACATAGTTGAATTCAAGGCGAAAAAGTGCTTGATAAAGTCTGTTAACAATATGGAAATGATTCTATCAAGCACTCGAAGTAGAAATATATTCTGTTTAAATTTCATTTTTATAGACTCTTCTATATAAGTGTGCTTTTTAGAAAAAGATAATGCATCTCTTGGTGACCAATGACGCAAGTGGTTAGCCCATATTAATTTTAAAACAATTAATAAATTATTCTCCGTGAACTTAGTTCGTTATGCCCTGAATGTCAAGTACGTAAAAGATAGACCTTGTCATGCATGTGTAAAAGGCAAGCAAAAAAGGGCTACCTTTAAAAGCATTATTAACAAAGATTCAAGTAGATGTCTCCATCAACTTCATATAGACTTGTTCGGTCCACTGCAAATTAGATGCTTGGGAGGTAAGGAATATACATTGGTTATTATTGATGACTACTCGCGCTTTGCGTGGGTATTCTTTCTGAAACACAAGTCAGATACCTTCGATATCTCAACTAATTTTGTCAGGAAAGTCCAGAAAGAATACAACTGTTCCGTATTCAAAATTATAAGTGACAATGGAACTGAATTCAAGTCTTGGGCCATGACAGAATTATGTGAAAGCCTAGAGTAGCTGAGAGAAGGAACAGAACACTCATAGAGGCCTGCAGGACTATGTTGAGTTATGCTTCACTACTGGAGTACTTCAGGTGTGAAGCCGTTAATACTGCATGCCACGTGCAAAATCGAGCACTCATCAATAAGAATAATTATAAGACACCTTACAAACTTCTAAAAGGCAGGAAAACAACTGTTTCATATTTTAGGATTTTTGGCTGTAAATGGTTCGTGCTTAACAATGGTAAGTATCATACTACCAAGTTTAGTGAGAAAAGTTTTGAAGGTATTTTTGTAGGTTATAGTAGCCATAGTAAGGCATACAAGATTTTCAATAGAAAAACTCTCGTTGTAGAGGAATCCATACATGTTTTATTTTATGAGACGAGTCTGCTGCAAAGCAAATCGTCTAGTGTGCTTGTTGTAGATGCAGGTACAAAGCTAAAAGAAATCAGCTTGGATGAACCAACTGAAGGTGAAAGAGAAAAGTTCATCAAGATAACTACTCCAACCCCCATTGGAGAGGTAGATGATTAAGATGAAGAAACCATCCAAGTTGATGAAGTCACTCCAGTGGATAAAGAAGTTCCAGATGCGAGGAATCTAGAGCTCAGACATTTGAAGGATTATTCATTGGACCAAATCATAGGAGATCCCCGGGATGGTGTCAGAACTCGTCGAGGTACAACGAACGAGAATCTTTATTTATGTTTTCTATCATAGGTTGAACCAAAGATGTTTTAGGAAGAAAACTCTGACGCATCATGGATCTTAGCCATGGAAGAAGAACTAAACCAGTTCATGCGCTGCAAAGTTTGGAAGCTAGTTCCAAGACCCAAAGGTAAAAATGTCATCGAGACGAAGTTGTTCTACAGGAACAAGATGGACGAAGATGAAACAATCATAAAGAATAAGGTAAGACTCGTCGCCAAAGGATACTATCAAGAAGAAGGAACTGACTTCGACCAAACATACGCTCCAATTGCAAGGCAAGTGGCCATCAAACTGTACTTGGCTTATGATGCACTGAAGGGCTTCACTGTCTATCAAATGGACATGAAGTCTATCTTCCTTAATGGTGACATAAAGAAAGAAGTGTATGTTGAACAGCCCCAAGGTTTTGTTAATCCTAACTTTCCTTACTATGTTTCTTTTTTATCGAAAGCACTGTATGGTTTGAAACTAGCTCATCGAGCTTGGTACGAAACGCTGTCTAGCTTTCTCCTCAAAAACAAGTTCACAAGGGGAAAGATATATAAGACATTATTTTTTAGGGAAATTAAAGTCAAGATTTTGCTAGTGCAAATCTATGTAGACGACATAATTTTTGATTCTACAGACGACAATCTCTACAAAAGTTTTCTAAACATATGTAAGGGAAGTTTGAAATGAGTAGTATCGGAGAGCTGAAGTATTTCTTAGGACTTCAGGTGAAACAATCTGAAGATGGAATTTTAATCTCACACACTAAGTACAACAAGGAGTTGATAAAGAAATTTGGAACCGAGAGTGCAACCTCTATGAGGACTCCAATGGGCTCAGCTATGTCTATGGACAAGGATGAGAAAGGGAAACCTTTTGATGAAACCAAGTATAGAAGCATAGTTTGATCCTTGCTCTACCTTACTGCCACTAGACCAGACATAATGTTCTCTACATTTGTCTGTGCTAGATTCCAAGTTTACTATAAGGAATCTCACTAGGCTGCTGCAAAGCAGATCTTGAGATACCTTAAAGGTACACCAAATCTTGGTTTTTGTACCCATGAAGTAATGACAACGAACTAATCGGTTTTTCAGAAGCAGACTTTGAAGATAGCAAAGATGATAGAAAAAGCATTTTCGGGACGTGTCAGTTCCTTGGAAGAAGGCTTATCTCATGAAGCAGCAAAAAGCAAAACTGTGTCGCAATTTCAACCGCCGAGTTAGAATATATTTCTCCCAGCAGTTTTTGTGCACAGGTTCTTTGGCTAAAGAACCAGATAGAATACTAAAACATGAAGGTTAAAGACATTCCTTTGTTTTGCGACTCCTCCAGCTCAATATCAATTACCAACAACCCAGTCTCGCACATTCGGACAAAGCACATCGAGCTCTGATATCACTTCATCCGGTAGCATGTGGAGCAAGGGAATGTGGATCTGCAACATGTCCCAACAGATCAGCAAGTTGCAGATATTTTCACGAAGCTGCTGGATGAGACCAAGTTCAATTTCTTCAAAACTGAACTTGGGATGCTGAACAAAGAAGGATAGACAAAAAGAGTTCATTTTAAAGTTCAGGAATCGAGGATACTACAAAAAGGTTAGAAATTTTTCAAGTGGACACAACTTCTCGAGACATAAAGTTACTTATCGAAAAGTAAATATCTGATTCTCGAGTACTAAAGTCTACCTCTCGTGAACTTCACGTCTGTCTCTCGAGAAGCACTATAAGTTCTCGAGTACTAGGAATTCACTTCTCGAGAACTCTAACTCTATCTCTCGAGAACTAATCGCCCTCTCGAGAAATGACCCGTCTCTTTTCGAATTCTGTTCATTTCTTCATTTTCGCAAACCGCCTGATTTCTTCCTTAATCAAAAGCTAATTTTAGGTTTATTAGACACTTAATTATCATTACTAGGTTTATATATATATATATATAACTTTAGATTCCACAAATCAACCGATATTTCAAATCCCTTTCTCTCGAAAACTCTTCGCCTTTCGTCGACTCAGAGCTTCGTCACCGCCGTTCTCTCGCGCTCCGTTCGTCGCCGTCTTTAGAAACCATGGCGCAGCAATCCAGAATAGGATTGGGAAGTGAACTTGTGGTTGCCGATATTGTCGAACACTCAGATGATTTCAAGAATCTTCTACTTCTTCTCGAAACCGCAGGTCTGAACTTCGTTCTCGAAGAACCTTACAAAAATCTTTTCCCAGAAGTTGAAGAGTTCTATTGAAATGTCAAAATAAGGAGAAATAACATAGTTCTGAAATCAAAAGTAAAAGGGGTTAAGATAAAGTTGAACCAGTCCATTGTGTCAAAACTTCTAAGGTTGCCGATTGTACATGATGAAGATGAACTTACACAGAAAGATATTGATAAAACTTGTCATTTTTGTGGAGTACCAATAGACATAACCTCTCTCAAAAGGACAGCTCTGAATGATGTAAGCAAGCTTCTGGTGGATATTGTTGGGAAGATCCTCTAGTGCAGGACATGCTCTGTTTGTTTCATCACCAATGACCTATTCGATGTAATGACTGCTATCGTCTGCATGAAAAAATTTCTGTATGGGATGATGATTTTTATATGATAAGGGACAACATAAAGAATCCAAAGTTTGCAAGGATAATTTCTTTGATGTTGCAAGAAATTAATCCAATAGTCTTTGACACCTCCAAAGGAACTCCTATTCATCACCTGAAGAAGATCTCCAGAACCTCTATACATTGGTGGGAGTTAAAACTGAAGAAAACCAAACATATTATAAAATAACATGCACACCCTGCTTCTTAGGTCAGGACCCCATCTCCCTCCTCTCATGATGTTGCTGAACTATCTGGTGCAGCAACTGAGGGGGAGCCTGCTTCCTCTATTCCAGATGACTGAATTCCACCTCCTCCTCCTTAAGTGAGATCTCCAATCTGAAGTCCTGCTAAATCACCAGTTAGAAGTCAAATCAGAAGTCCAGATAGATCACCAGTCGGAAGTCCAATCAAAAGTCCAGTGAGAAGTCCAATTAGATCTCAAGTCAGGTCCCCATTGGCAGACATATAAGATGAGACAATCTCAGATTAGCAAGTTCAGACCCTCAACTCTACTGTAGAAGTTATAGAAAACATGATAAAAGAACTCACTTCTGATGAGCCCCTTGCTTCCCTCCACTAAGAAAATTCAGAAGAACCATCAAAGAATCCATCTCCATCACCTTTCTTGGTACCCTAGTTTTAATTTGAGTTCAGTCCTCTTTTTTAGTCTCTTGACCCAAGATTTATCTATGGTCAAAGGTTAGTTGTTCAGTTAGTTTGCTCTATTTTTAGAGTTGTCACTTATCCAGATGAAAATTTGGTTAAGTTGTTTTATGTTCGACTATGGTCGAACGCCGCTCGACTATCGTCTATCGACTGGTCGACGATCGTCTATCAGTTGTTTGACGTTCGTCTCTCAGCAGATCGTTTATCTCTGAGTTAGTTCAACTCTTGTTAGCTCGACGTTCTGTGGAATCTGCCTCGCCAATCGTCGAACCCCGCTCGACTTCTTTTGACCAGACAGATTTCTTGATAGTTCAACTATCTGCTTGGATAGTTCAACCATCTGATAGTTTGACTATCTGTTTGATAGGTCGACTATCTCTGTTGCTTGATAGTTCGACTATCTGTCTTGATAGGTCGACTATCTGTTGTGTTTTGATAGTTCAACTATCTGCTTGGATAGTTCAACTATCTGATAGTTCGACTATCTGTTTGATAGGTCGACTATCTGTTTTCTTTGATAGTTCGACTATCTGTTTGATAGGTCGACTATCTGTTTTATTTGATAGTTCGACTATCTGTTTGATAGGTCGACTATCTGTTTTTCTTTGATAGTTTGACTATCTGTTTGATAGGTCGACTATATGTTTTCTTTGATAGTTCGACTATCTATTTGATAGGTCGACTATCTGTTTTCTTTGATAGTTCGACTATCTGTTTGATAGGTCGACTATCTGTTTTTCTTGATAGTTCGACTATCTGTCTTGATAGGTCGACTATCTGATGGCTCAACTATTTGTCTTGATAGGTCGACTATCTGATGGCTCGACTATCTGTTCTGATAGGTCGACTATCTGCTATGGTAGTTCGACTATCTGCTTTGGTAGTTCGACTATCTGCATCGTTCGACTATCTGTTTGATAGGTTGACGATCTCTATGCTTCGGTCGGCGATCTCCGAGGGTCGTTCGACGTTCTGCTGTATGTCTTTAGTAATTTTATCCTCTTCTATTCTATGATTTATTTCATATTTATTTGGCATATTATTTCAGTAAATTTATGCTATTATTTCCAGGCAATCTCTGCTCCATTCCATATGCATGAGCCAATCTTTATTTGACAAAGTGTTTTGTCTTATTAGTTGAAATATATTTTCTGCTTTATCATCCAGGCTGTCCTTTATAGCTGTTAGACTCAGAAAGTCTTCTCTGGCTGTAAAGAGTTCTTTCTGATGTGACTTTTTCTAGTCTCTTTTATAAGATTGGATATGCAGCTTCTTAGAAAGATTTATCCCCTTATAGCATGTCTGTCTGCAGGATTTGTTTTTGCCTTATGCTTTTTGCAGCTCAGATTGCTGATTCCAGAAGAAGACAAGATTCAAACTCAAATTAGAGCCGTTGCAAAGGCTCATATATTAAGAGCTACTTTTGAAAGAAGAAAAAAAAGAAATACACAGAATACAGATACAAGAAAATATACAAGAATGTTCTACAGCTCTCAGAAATTCACATTAAACTGAGAAGATCAAATCTCTTCAGCATTCTTCTTCATCCTGAGTTCATCCTTCTCACAGGAAGACTTTCACTCAGAGGCTTTTAGAAGAAGAAGAAGAAGAAAGAAAAGCTTGTGAAGAAGAACAATCATTCATCAATCAAGAGTCTTCTTCAAGCTTATCCTTCAGAACCCCAAGACAATTCTTTGTCTTAGTTCAGAAGAGTTCCTGCACCCTGAAGCAAGACTCCTTCCTGGATATTCTCTAATCCAGGGGGAGCCTTGATTCTCTAGAGCTATCTAGCTCTGTGCAATCCACTATCTTCTCTAATCTGTTTAACATTAGAGATGAAGCCTTAACTCTCTCAACCTTCTGTACAAAGGGTTATTACTCCCTTCAAAAGTGAACCCTTGGTGGCAGGGCACCTGATCAAAAACCTGTGTTGGATTTTGAGCTCCTGATCAAAAGCTCAAAAGGTCTACTTTATCTACCTGAAGAAGATCAGTTGGTGGCAGGGCACCTGAACAAAAACCTGTAGTGGATTCCTACCAGGGTGGTAGAATAGTGGATGTACCTATTTTGAGGGAACCACTATAAAATTTCTTGTGTCGTCTGAGCTGCTTATTTAATTTATTGTACTGTGGCTATGAGTAGAAATAACTAGGATTGCTAGTTGCTGTGATAGGATCCCAAGCTTAACTGTAATTACTGTTAGCTCACTCTTGTGCACTACACTTTGTGTTAGGCTCTAGGGTTATCAATATCTATAAACTAATTCCGCAAATTAACTCTAAGGGAGTTGAGTAGGGTGTCATAATTTTTGAATACTCTATTCACCCCCCCCCCCCCCTCTAGAGTTGTATCTATCCTCACATTCAATTGGTATCAGAGGGAGGTTCACTGACTGTACAGACTAACACCTGAGTCACAAGATCCTGATAGATACCAAGCTTATAGATATTCACTTCTGGCCTAGTCCAAGGATTACTCTAGCACCAGACCTCCAGCATGCAACTTAGCTAAGTTTAACATCTGGAAGGTAAGAATAAGATTATATATGAACTCTATTGATGAAGACATTTTCTCCTCTATTTTGACAGGACCTCCAGCACCTCCTGCTGCAACCACTGCTACAACATCTACAAATCTAAGTGCAGTGCCTCCTCCAGATTACAATGATGCCTACAAGAAGGCAAAGATAGCTGATGCCAAAGCTATGAACATTCTGGCTCAGACTATGTCTGATGAAATTTTCCAGAAAGTGGCTGACTGCACCTCTGCAAAAGCCATATGGTACTCACTGAACCAGATTATAGCTGGTTCAGCTGATGAAAGGAAGGACAAAAGGTCCATCCTTATATCCCAGTATGAAAACTTCAAGAAAACTTTAGTTGAATCAGTTGAAGCCATGTACACCAGACTCAGCTCAATCATTAATGAGCTGAGAACACTTGATAAGGAAATTATATTGACAGAGGTCAATGATAAGATACTCAAGTGCTTCCCCAACACATGGGATCTTAGGATCTGGCCTATCAAGGAGGCCAGAAGTACAAATGAAATCTCAACAAAAGCTCTCCTTGGCAAGCTCAAGTCTTTGGAGCAAGTGCTGAAGACCAGGGAAGCTGAAGCTGAAGCAAAGACTCCAACTCCAGCAAGAAAAGAGCAAACTCTTGCTCTCAAAGCTGCTGATGCTTCTGAAGGAAGCCAATCTAATGAGGAGCTGATGCCACTCTTTGCCAAAAGGTTTCTCATGATGGGAAGAAAAGACTTCAGAAAGAAATCTTCAAGATTTGAAGATAAACCAAGGTATGATAGATCTTCTGCTAAAGAAATCATTTGTTATGGTTGCAGGAAACCTAGACATATTCTACCAGATTGTCCAGAGGACAAGAGCAAAGAAAAGAGAAAGGAGAAGGAACATCACAGGAAACACTCCAAGTCCTCCTCCTACAAAAACAAGAAAAAGGAGAAGGGATTTGTTGCTAAAACATGGAGTGATTCAGATGAGGAATCTTCCTCCTAGAGCTCTAGTGAAGATGAGGAAGAGAAGAAGGCAAAGGAAATCTGCCTTATGGCTATTAATGCCTGCAACAATCACTCAGTTGCAGAGAGTTCTGATGATGATGAAGAGATGCCTACAGAAGATCAGGTATTGTCTTCATATGACTTTTCTTCTTCTAAATTTAAAACTGAGTTTAAATGCCTTTGCTTAGATTTAATTAGTTCAGAAAAGGAGATTAAAGAACATAGAAATAAGTTAGCTGAATCAGAATCTATCTCCATTGAAAATGCTAGGTTAGAAGCAGAACTCACTAAATCTAGTGAAGAAATAAAGTTTCTTAAAAATGAACTAGCAAAGTCCAAGAGATTGGAAGAATCATTAAATGGTAGAAGCCTTAAGTCGCTAGAAATCACCAGCATGACAAACCCTAGGTCAGGCAATAATAAGCTAGGCTTAGGAGCTTCATCATGTGAACCCCCAATTATTCTTAAAAATCATCTTTCAACTCCAGTGAACTTTATCTCAGCTGATGGGATGAAGAACACTGAGAAAGTAAGACAAGTTAATCAAGCCTTAAATAAAGCTAAGAGAGAAAAGAGAAAACAAAAGTTTAAGGAAATACAAAAAGCATCGAACGCTGCTTGACGATCGCAGGCTCAATGGTCGAATGAAGCTCGACGATTTGTGCATCCATCGTCGAACGCCGATCAACGTTTTCAATATGAATTTCAAAATTATAACCAGAACCTTAGAAACCTTAATATGAATAGAAACCCTAGGTTTGTGGACCCATTAACTGCATGGAGCATCCCACCTAGGAGATCTTACCCTTTAGGTTATAAACCCCAACCTGCTTATTCCTTTATTTCTAGTTTTCATTATGTGAAGAATAATGGACCCAATGTTACCTGGGTCCATAATGTTTAACTTAACTCACTGCAGGTGAAGACCTATCCTATCACTCAGGACAAGTGGTATTTGCATAGTGGTTGCTCCAAACATATGACAGGGAACTAAGAAAATCTGTCAAAGTTCAAGGCCAAGCTTGGACCAAAGGTGATCTTTGGGGATTCTAGCTGTGGTCAAACTGAAGGATATGGTAGGATTACCATTGGAGCAGTAACTTTCAAAAGGGTTGCATATGTAACTGGACTGAAGCATAATCTTATCTCAGTAAGTCAGTTATGTGATGCAGGATATCAGGTATCGTTCACTAACACTCTTTGTAATATTACTTTAAATAGTAATGTTGTGTTAGTAGGTATTAGACAAGGTAATATTTATTTAGTAGATTTTAATTCAACCCATTCTGAAATCTGCTTATTTAATAAAGTAACAAATAATAACAGCTTATGGCATAAAAGGCTTAGCCATGTTAACCTCAAGAACATATCTAGGTTATCTAAATACAACCTTGTTAAAGGTTTACCTTCTTGCCCCTACAAGAAGAAGAGCCTATGCAAGGCTTGTCAATTAGGAAAGCAAACCAAAAATTCCTTTAAATCTGTAAATAAAAGTGATTAATCTAGAATACTGTATCTATTACATTTGGACCTTTTTGGCCCAATAAATGTACAGAGTCTAGGAGGGAAGTATTGCACTTTAGTAATTGTAGACGACTTCTCTAGGTTCACTTGGGTGTTCTTTTTGAGAACTAAAGCTGATAACTTCAAAGCCCTTACAGATTTTCTATTATGTGTGTAGACTGAGTACTCTACTCATGTGGCCTTGATCAGAAGTGATCATGATATTGAGTTTGACTCTCTTCTCATGCAAGAATTCTGTGAGAGAGAAGGTATCAAACATAGCTTCTCAGCTCCTAGAACTCCCCAACAAAATGGGGTAGTGGAAAGGAAAAATAGAACCCTGATTGAACCTGCAGGAACACTGTTGGCAGATGCTAATATGTCTCTCTCCTATTGCGCAGAAGCTGTTAGCACAGCTAATTATGTTCTGAACAGAAGTCTTATACACAAGCTTAAGTGTAAAACTCCTTATGAGTTGCTTAAAGGAAAGAAACCCAAAATAAATTATTTTAGAGTATTTGGTTGTATAGTATACATTCATAACAATAATAAAGAATACCTTAGAAAGTTTAAAGCAAAAGCTTCAATGAGAATCTTTCTTGGATATTCCCAAGTAAGCAAAGTTTATAGGGTATTTAATAAATCATCTTCTAAAATTGAGGAATCTGTGCATGTGTCATTTGATGAATCTCAGATGTTTTACAAGGAGAAGGAAACTTCCCCTTCCTCAAGTTCATTACAGGTACCAGAAGTCAATAAAGATGTCACTCAAGAGATTCTCCATCTATCAACTCTTCACATCACTGATTCAGATAGTGATGAAGACTTTGCAGAAGCTGTTGCTGTACTACCAATAGTGGATCCAATTCCTCCTGAGGAATTAATCCCAACTGTTGCTGAAGATCACATCCCACCTGCTGATGTTGTCATACTTAGAGATCATCCTACATCTCCAGTGATTGGAGACATATCAGCTGGTGTTCAAACAAGACATCAATTAAGACAGGATGTGATGCATGCTTGTTTCCTTTCACAGATTGAGCCCCTCACCATTAAAGATGCTGAGCTAGATCCCCACTGGATCATTATTATGCAAGAGGAACTCAATCAGTTTGAAAGATGTAAAGTATGGACTTTGGTTCCAAGACCTAAAGGCCAACTGATCATAGGCACCAAGTGGGTGTTTAGAAACAAGTTGGATGCAAATGGAATTATTGTAAGGAACAAAGCTAGGCTTGTAGCTCAGGGCTACAGACAGGAGGAAGGTATAAATTATGACCAAACCTTTGCTCCTGTTGCAAGGCTAGAGGCAATAAGGATCTTTCTAGCCTATGCAGCCTATATGAAGTTTATGGTCTTTCAGATGGATGTCAAAAGTGCCTTTCTAAATGGTGAGCTAAAGGAAGAGGTATTTGTTGAACAACCACCTGGGTTTATTTCTTCAACTCAGCCCTCACATGTTTTCAAGTTGCAAAAAGCTCTTTATGGACACAAACAAGCACCCAGAGCCTGGTATGAGACTCTAGCTAGTTTCCTGTTAGAGCACAACTTTGTTAGGGGAGTAGTTGATAGAACCCTTTTCGTGAAGCACCACAAGGACACAATCCTGTTAGTTCAAGTGTATGTAAATGATATTGTTTTTGGTTCCACTGATCCCAAACTGTGCAAAGAGTTCTCTGACTTAATGCATTCTAAGTTTGATATGAGTAGTATGGGTGAGCTGTCTTACTTTCTTGGTCTCCAAGTAAAGCAAGATGTTGATGGCATCTTCATCTCCCAATCCAAATATGCCAAGGAATTGGTAAAGAAGTTTGGGATGGCTGATGCTTCAGCAATGCATACACCTATGGCTATTAATGTAGTTATAGATTCTGATGATCAGGGTAAGCCAGTTGATCAAAAGAATTATAGGGCCATTGTTGGTTCCCTATTGTATTTAACTGCAAGTAGGCCGGATATAATGTTTGCTACATGCCTATATGCTAGATTCCAGGTCAACCCCAAGGAATCTCATTTGATTCTTCTCAAGTGAATTTTGAGATACCTGAAGGGATGTCCAAATCTAGGACTATGGTACCCAGCTAAATCAGAATTTGAGTTGATTGGATACTCTGATTCTAATTATGCTGGTTGTAGAGTTGACAGGAAAAGTACCTCAGGAACTTGTCAGTTCTTAGGGGAGAGATTGGTCTCTTGGTTCTGTAAGAAGCAGGCTTCTGTCTTAACTTCAACTGCAGAGGCTGAATATAAAGCAGCTGCTAGTTGTTGTTCACAGATCCTGTGGATTCAAAACCAGCTTTTGGATTATGGGTACACATACAAGAACACAAAATTCATGTGTGATAGTACCAGTGCTATCTCCATAGCACAAAATCCTGTGCACCACTCTAGAACCAAGCACATTGAGATTAGACACCATTTCCTGATAGATTGTGTGGAAAAGAACAAGATCAGCCTAGAGTTCATATCCACTGACCTTCAGAGAGGTGATATTTTCACCAAGCCCTTAGATGAACAGAAGCATCTGTTCTTTTTGGTTCAACTAGGCATGATTAATGGAAAAGACTAAGTGTGACGTCTGCCTTTGTTGAAACCTGTTTGAAGATCGTCGAATGATTTTCGAAGATAGTCGATCGGATAAAGCCTATCGTCGACCTATGGTTGATGATGGCTTATCTGCTTGAAGATCGTCGACCGACGTTCGAAGAACGTCGAACAGGTCGAGCCTATCGTCGATCTATGGTTGACGACAGCTTGTTGTTTGTCAAGACAGAAATAGTCGAACGATTGATCGACTACTCTGCTTCAGGAACGATCGTCGAATGATCGTTCGATCATCGTCTCCAGTATCTTTTAAAATAGATCGACTATTACTGTTTTAATATAAAACCGATGGTCGACCTAGGTTAAGAGATCGTTCTTTTTATCGTCGACGGAGAGCGTCTTCTCGCATTCCGTCTTTCTGCTTGCTCCTTGTCCCGCGATTTCTGCCGTTTCGCCTTCGCCGTCTCTCCCGCCTTCTCCAACCCCTTCGATGGCGATTGCTCCAGCCCTCCTGTCCGTGGTGAAGTTCGATGCTGGTTTCAGCGTGGACTTTGATTCTTTCAGCTGCTGTGAGTCTGCGATAGTGGAAATCCTCAACCTCTGCAAAGATCAAGGATTGGAAAAGTTCATGTCCACAAGAATAAAGATAAACGTCCAGGAAATTAATTAATGGGCGTTCACTTCATCCTCCACTGACGAATCTATGACCGGAACGATAGGCAGAGAAGAGGTAATTTTGACTCCCGCCGTTTTAACTGAAATTTTTGGATTATTGAATGGGGAAGAAGATTATGAGCAAGATACCCCAGAATTTGGGAGAATGTTGACTGAACTAGGACATGCCGACAGCATTCCTTCTAAGCTGCTAAAGGTGAACTTTCCGTTGAAGATAAAGTTCCTTGCTGAACTAGTCAGAAAAGTTCTTCTGGGAAAGCACTCTGCCCATGATAATATAACCAGGCAACAGTTTGCCCTGATGTGTGCCATCATGAACAAGAAGCAGATTAACTGGGCAGGAGTTTTTTTTGATTTGATAAGGAAAAAGAATAGCAAGAAGGAAGTCACCCTGGGTAGGGTGCTTGGGATATTTCTAAATAAGAAATATCCCCATATGTTGGTCTCAGTTTCTACATCCATCAATGCCAGCAAAAAGATGGACTCAACCCTATTTTTCAAATGGAAAAGGAGCTTTCTGACGCCCACTCCAGCAGGGGTTGCTCCAGTTGCATCTGAGAGCACAAGGACTGCTTCAGTCACTCCCCTCCTTCAAGAAGCAGGCTCAACCAATCTCTCCTTTCCATCCACTTCTTCTGCATTACCATCCATCTTTACTGAAGTGCCACCATCTACTTCAGTTCCATCTACTTCAGTTGAAGTTCCATCTTCTGCATCTCATCTTCTTGATTCCTCCACAATTCTCCATGCATAACCACCAGCATCTCCTCTCCCTTCTCATCTTGCTAGGATATCTCATCCTAGTTTTGATTTATTGGCGTCTGAGCTATCCACTCCTCCTCAGTCACCAATTCTTCATTCAGATCATATTGATATTCTTGCATCCACCCATCATTCTCCAGTTCACTCTCCATCTCATCAAGAATACACCATCCCTGCTGCTCATCCATCTACTGTGATTCCCCCACCTTCATTTTAAATTACCCCAGCCTTCATCTCAAGCATCCTAGAGTTAATTACTCTTTCAATAAAAATTATGATTGAAGAGGCAATTGCTCCCCTTGTATCCTCCATCTCTTCTCTGACTACCTCCATCCAAGCCCTCTCCAAATCTGCTGAGCCCTCTTCATCTAGGGGCCTGGATTCAGTTTCCACTGAAATCACGCAGGGGGAGATGCTTTATGAAGATGCCTCTGAACTGCCCCTGGCCTCTCTTCCAGTAGATCCTCCAGCAGATACAGAAAAAGAGATAGAAGAAACAGTACCTCCACTGTCTGAAAAAGATATTGTTGATGTTATAATGAATACTAAATTTGTTGTCAAAGTCTGCCTAGAAGAATGCTCCACTCCCCTAGTTGCCCTCTACCTAGAAGGAGGCATTACCTCCTTTCTAGATGAATTATGGGAGTTAGGACATTCTAAGGAAAATCCTGAAGGTAACTCGTTTACTCATTTTCTAGACTTGATAACTGACATGTTAGTATGGGAATACCTAGAAGGAATGATACAATGTCATTTAGCATATTTGTGTTCATGATACTACAGATATAGTGGAAGAAGTGTTAGCTGTCCAAGAACTTGATCATCAACCTGCTCTAGAAGTTCAACCTGATCCAGAACCACTTGTTCAAGATCCTGAGGCTGCTAAACCAGCTCAGTTAGTTGTGCAAGAAGAACTGGTCTCCATGACAGTTACTGATGAACAAGAGAAGGTTTCAGAAATTCAAATGGAAAAGTCTACAGTCTGGGATGACACCCCTGGATTAGATCTAGACACTCTTCTAGCACAGGATGCCCTGGAAGAAGAGTTAGAAAAAGCTGCTTTAAAGGAGAAAGAGAAAGCTGTGCAAGAAGCGTTTGATCCTTATGATCATCCTCCTTCTTCAAACTCTGAGGATGAGGATGAGGATGATGAATCTGAAGAATCCAAGAAAAAGAAATCTGCCAAGAAGAAAAGAAAAGCTGTGGCTCCTCCTCCTCCAAACCCTGATAATGATATCCCTTATTATATCTTGAAAGGAATTGATCCCAAATCTAAAGAGTTTCAGCATTGGATGGGATTCTCAAAGAATCAGCAAAAGTTAAGGAAGAAATCTAAAAGGTATGACAGTCCTGCTCCAAAATGGACTCCTAGAGGTCCTCCTCCTCAACCTCCCAGTGCAGGAGCCTCTGGCAACTTGTCTGCAAATCCTTCTGCTCCGTCTGATAGGTTTACTCCATCCCAATCTTCTCAAAGGAAAAGCAATCAAGGATATCAAGGTAGATCGCAATCTGGATACCAAAGGCATGATGTTGATGAAAAGAACAAGTGAAGGAGGTAGTTTATCAGAAATCAACCTTTTATCCTCCTCCTTCCAAAGAAACAAAGAGCATATCTTCTTCAAAGCCAGATCATGCAAAGAAAACTGTTTCAAAAGGTAAAAGAGTTATTTTCTCTGAAAAATCGAGTAAGAAATTTGCTGAGTTTGCTCCTCCTTCTTCTTTAGCTATTCAGGAAAATAAAGAGCCAGCTGAAAGCCTGTTAGATCTCTTTATTAAATTTAAAGCTGTGAAACTTGTAGATCCAACTTGTGAAAATGTGTATGAAAGTCAAGAGCTTGATCCTGATTTCAGGCTGGCTAGATTTCTTGAGCTAGTTGGATTAGCCCAGATTAGGAAGGCCAAAGCTGAAGGTAAAGATACTACAGGATTAACGACAATGTCTAAATTCAGAAAGAAGGAGCTTGATAAATTCCAGGTTAGACCTGAGGTATTTGACCCTTCAAAATATATGGAAAAGCATCCTGAAGTAGTTGTTCCAAGGACATCAGAATCTAAAATTATTGGAGAGCAAGATCTAAAGCTATCCAAGAAGGAAGTTTTAGACCCTTTCAGCAAAATTTCTTTTATTCCTAGTTCCTTTGAATCTAAACCAAATTCTGAAGCTTCTTAAATTTCATTTATTGACAGTTATTTATTTGTATGTTTGATTGATGTTATCTGCTGCTTAGATATTTCCCTTCCTGTATTTTATTTATTTCTAGTAGTTTATTTTGTGTGTTTTGTTGTTATGAGACTTAACTCAAATAGGGGGAGATTGTTGGTACCCTAGTTTTGATTTGAGTTCAGTCCTCTCTTTTAGTCTCTTGACCCAAGATTTATCTATGTCAAAGGTTAGTTGTTCAGTTAGTTTGCTCTAGTTTTAGAATTGTCACTTATCCAAATGAAAATTTGGTTAAGTTGTTTTTTGTTCGACTATGGTCGAACGCCGCTCGACTATCGTCTATCGACTGGTCGATGATCGTCTATCAGTTGTTCGACGTTCGTCTGTAAGCAGATCGTCTATCTCTGAGTTAGTTCAACTCTTGTTAGCTCGACGTTCTGTGGAATCTGCCTCGTCGATCGTCGAACCCCGCTCGACTTCTTTTGACCAGACAGATTTCTTGATCGTTCAAGTATCTGCTTGGATAGTTCAACCATCTGATAGTTCGACTATGTAAGACCCCCTTCCCGGAACACAAAACACTGCACGAGAGGGGTCTTATGCCCAGAACAGCCGCCTTGCGGTAGTACTAGCTCTCGGGCTAGCCTGTACCACAGGACGCCTACTTTGCCGGCTACAACCAATATCAGAGAATAACTGCCAACCCAACCATATTAATATGAAAGTCAAATCCACACCAAGCATATGTCCATAATATTATAAATAAAGAAGCTACAGCAAGCTTCTAATATCAGAGTACGAGAACAAAATTGCCCCGAAGGGCTACAACAAAATCTCTCTCTCACTCACATCTGTAACTGACGGTAGCGACGGTACCGTCCCTTCAGGCCCTATCACCCTGGCCTGGCTATCCGTCTGCATAGCCTGCTGCTCCACCTGCGGGGTTTCCTCCTAAAAAGGAAGACGTAGCAACCGTTAGTCAAAAAGACTAAGTGGTTTCACATCCGCTCCCCCAGCAACTCCTCGGCACCGGGCGGAGAAAGGAACAAGTACAATAAATATATATCAGTAGTACAAGCAGGTGAAGTATGTAACACCCCTATCCGTCACATAGCATATAGCAGTAGGTCCGGCCGGGGCCCGACGCCACATACTACGGACAGACCGGTTGGTTACACGTTGAAATCACTCAACCAATCATTTCTTCCTACACAACACCTAGCGGAAGCAAATTATTAAGTTGCAAAAGAAATAAGAACCCTGCTACAAAGCATGAATGTCCACTACTAATACAGGAATGTAATCAAACACAAAAGAGAACTGGCCTTAAGGCCTTACATTGTTCACTTATCAAAATAGTGTTTTCCAAACTTCGGCAGGCAGGCCGGCCATACATGAAAACGGGAAAGATACATAAGCAATTATGCCTTCGAGGGCCGGCACAGAAACAAGGGCTTTAGCCCGCTATTTCCCGCTCTGCTCCACAGCACCTGCAAGCCACAAACCACCGCCCGGTGGCAAACAATAGCAACGGTCAGCAATGCTGACCTAATTATAACGATCCCGCCCCCAAAATTGGGGCGGCGATGCTCTTTCCCTGCTCTTTATTAGTATAGGCAATATATTAATGTGAACACACATCAACACGGGCGTAGGCTCGCACGGCCACACACCCCGTGCACTCAGGGCACATTCTCGGCGAACCGGCCAACGTCACGTCAATTCAAGCCATAGACGTTCCCAATCCACCACCGCCTCTTGGACGGTCATCCATATGAGCATTTTGCCTTCCTGGCCTTGGTCACGGCAATTTAAGCCATTGACCGCCGAAGACCCTCATCCATGCCAACGGTCCTACCGAACGACATAGACCAGGTATGGTTCCGCCTGACCCGTGCTCATATCACAACGGTAGTTTAAGCCATATGCGCAGGTCAAGACTCACCGAGTCCCGTTTCCGCCACAACAATCACATAACCCGGTTATGTTCACGTTGGCTCCCCGGCCACCGTGTTGGCAAAACCCGCTTTTTCCCAGTTTTCCGGGTGCACCTTGGAGTTAATCTCCAAGGCTCCCTGATGCAATCTACCACGTAGAAAACCCGAAAAACACCCAAACACCCGGAGTCTTCCCCGGTTCATATGCAATGCAACATCACCGATCCGGACCAACATGTCCGAATAGGCTTCACACACAATGCCTATGTCCGTTTACGCATACAGACTCTACACAAGGGGGACTTCACATATCTACCCCAAGGAACGCTCCAACTCGTCGCTCACTCGTGAGAGAGGGCTTCCTATGCAAAGGAAAAGAGGGCTTCACATGCCCAAGGATGAGAAATCGTTACCCTTGCATTCTTCCGCGGCGCCATCGAAAACTATACGGTTGGAAAGCACCGCAACGGCGTCTGTAACGCCCCCTGTTTTTATGTATTTATTTAATTCTCCTTGGGCGTTATGTGGATGCATTTTTCCGGCTCGTGTCATTGTTAGACTACCTCGTTAGGTGTTCTTAGAGGTTATAGTCTGTTGTCTGGTTTCCCCAGCTAGCCGGCGTCTGTTTGGAGGCCCGGCTGAGCCCCTTAGGGAATCCTTGTGCTTTGGCTTCGGGCGAGGTTAGCTCGAGTGTGTGATCGTCGGAAGTTGTTTCCGACTTCGCCGTTGTTTTCGTAGCCCAAGTATTTGACTATGATGCGAGTTTGGTCGAAATCCGAGAACGTTCATTTTCGCGTCGTTCCGACGGTCGCTTGCTAGCGGGTCGTAGCCTTATGCGAGCGTTTATATTTAGTTGTGCATTTTGTTTGGGCAAAACGCGCGTCTTGGGCTTGTCGGTGCGTAAATGCGCACGCGCTCATGCGTGCAATTGCCTTTTAATAAAGTTCGGGTGCGTGTCTAGCTATGTGTTAACTTGTGCGTGAGTTAGTGCGAATGTTTATTAGGGTGGGTGTATTAGGATTTTTTTTATAAGGATAATAGATTATATTATTCATTATATTGTAAGTATAATACGTTAGATTAGGGTGGGGTATTATAATATTTGATTAGTAAGATATTTTTATAGTAGTTATAGGTGATCTGCATATTAAAATAAGTATATATATATAAATATTTATAAGTAAAAAGCATTATATTAGGTTTCTTCCCCCCCACCCCCCATTTATGAGACCAACCAGCAAAAGGAAACGAGCGGAAGAAAAGGAAACGAGCGGAAGAAAAGGAAAGGGGCGGAGCCTTGCTGCTTCTCCGACCGGCCGATCCTCGCCCAGGTTCGCTCGAAAACGCGATTGGAGGCCGGATCCGAGTTCCTCTAGTTGCGATCTTCCTTCCGAGGTAATTTATTTGAGATTTCACCGTGATTTTTCTGTGATTTGGGGGTGCTGTTTCGCCCTTTTTTCTCCATGCTTTGATCGATTGTTCTTCCCAGATTTTGTTTCTTCCGTAGCTGGGTTTCTTGTGGCCGGCCGAATCGCGAGGTTGTGCTGGCGAAATTTTTTGGTAGAGGTATTGAGGCAAGTGCATCCTTCGCTCTTGCCGTTTGGATCCTTTATTATCATTAGTTTCTTGTTTGATCTCTGAAAGTTCTCACCCGCAACTATCCTAACTGAAACCCTACCCGAAGTCCCATCGTTAGATCGTTATTTCCTCCTTTTGATTGTAATTATTCGTACTAGGATTTGTATGAAAGGGGTTGTTAAGATGAAATTAGTTTTTTTCTGATTTTTTTTTTAAAATCATTGTGACGAAGTTTAGCTATATAAAATTTGTTATAGAATTTAGTAATATAAAAATTTAGCATTTTCTGATTTTGGTTATAGGTACAGGTGCCCCATTCGGCTCGGGCATGGGTTGAGTTATGGAATTCAACTGTGGTTGTGTTGGAGATCACATTGATCGGGTAGGGTCGTAATTAAATTAAATTTTGTACGCGTGGTGTTGGGGAATCAAATTTCGAATATAGGTTCATGTCACACCAATTGGGGATTTTTAGTGTTTACCTGTTTGCGCATAATGAATAGCTAGTCTCCGCGTCAGTTTTCGTTTTATATGACTCCTAGGTGGGTTGTTCTAGTGGGTTTAGGGCTTTTGGTTTTGCTTGGTGGTGCATGGGACCCCCCCCCCCCCCCCCCCCCCGGCACGAGTTTCCTCGGGTCACTTAGGACTGGAGTAGGATGTGGTTTTGGGGTAGGTCGGACCGATGCCGCCACTCTGGTTTGATTTCTTGCCTTATTATGGCAATATGGGCTGTTTGGGTTAAGTTGGACGGATACCACCACCACAGTTCATGAGGATAATTAGGCCGAATAGATTTGGATGGACATGCGGCCACCAGTCTAGGCCACTTGTTACAAAAATTTTATCCATCTCCAGTGCTAGGTGACTCTTTCTGTTTTAGCCTATTACATGTTATGATTATTATACTAATCATGTTGCAGAGACTCTTGAAGCTTGGCTTCATCCGTGTACTTGGTGCACACCCTTTATACCTCTTTCACCGTTTGAAGAGTACTTTTAAATTCCCGTTTTTAATTCCTGTTTTTACTACTGTACCTTCCTTTCCTGTTGATTATAGTTTGCTGAGGTATTCTTTTCTTTCTGAATACCTCAGGTACAGGTTTTTAGCTGACAGTGCGGCTAGGGTGCTCCAGAGATTCTCAGTGTTTTGCTGCTGTTGTGAGTCCTTCACTCGGGAGGTAGTTTCTTTAGACTTGTAGTACAGATGTACCTACGCACCGGTGGGTTCGTGTCAGTTGTTGGCGCCCACCGGTGGTTTCTCTTTTAGACACTTTGTACTTGCTTACTCTGTTAGATTTACTGCTTTGCTCTTATTAAACTTGCTCTTGGGATGATTTATGTTAGTGTGCTAGTTACTTTTAAAACATAAAAACACTATTAGGTATATTTATAACTCAGGATCTGCATGTTTTACAAACTCATACACTACTTTCAAGGTGACGTAAAAAGATCGTTTTCTAAAATATATATAAATTAAATCTAGGGTCTTGCGCAGTATCAGGTGCCCCCCCTGGGGACACTATTGCGCTCTCTCTTAGAATGTATAAATGTAAGCAAAGTATTTTCCGCTACGTACACGTAAAATTTTGAAGTATGGACTAGATAATCCACAGGGCCGAAGGGATACGGCCTTAAAATTTTAACCAGATTTTTTAATAATTAAATTTTTGGATTTTATAAAATAGAGCAGTCAGTGGTTTGCCTGAGCGTCAGCAGTTATCCCCTGCTTGACGTGGCATCACGACGCGTGTTTTTCTCAGACTCTGATAATTTTTAATTCGGAGGAAAATGCGGGTTGTGACAGTTGGTATCAGAGGGAGGTTGTCTGACAAATTGTCGGGCAACTTTTCCCTGTAAGTGTTAGATGTTTAAGAGTCATATCATACACACACCGACATGTCATCAGCACGCCTTGGCCGAAGCACGAACACTACACTCATAGCATAACATGAAGTATACGGGGCATATTATGTAGTATGGGATGCATAATATGTGTTCGTATATGGATCCACCATAGGGGCAACATGTGAGGGTTATGTAGTATGAGATGCATAACCTCACCACATGGATGCGACTAGCACGTTTTCTTTTTCGTTGCATGAAAATGTTATGTATTATGGGATGCATAACATTTTCATGCGTACGCCGCTCATAACATGCATTAGGGCCTTTTCTAGAATGCATAGCACAAACATGCATGACATAACATTGCATAAGCACAACGTGCCAAGCTAAAGACTTGCATGATGACATGTGTACACACATAATTTTTGGGTCAAACAGAAAATAAATTCATGCATTCCCGATTTAGGCACAAGAGTTAGGGCGATGATGGTAAACCATCTCAGGATACATATGACCTTAACTTCACTTTATCAAAAAAAAGTATATACAATAAAACCCCAGAGCAAGTTGGCAGTGAAAGCAAGTACATATGTAGGTTTGTCTGTACCTGTTTGGTTTTGTCCTAGTGGTTGAACCAGGTTATGATGATTGCTTGTTTATTCCTTTTTAGCATGGCGCCTAAGCGTAGAGTGACGAGGTCGACTCCCCAATCTGAGGGCGAGTCTTCTGGTGCTCAAAGCGATGCAATAGTGGCTAGTCTGAGGCAGAGCAATGAGGCCCTATCAAGGCAGCTGGTAGAGGTTCAGTCTCAGATTCAGTCTTTGGTTGCAGTAGTGACGGGGCTAGTTCCGAGAGCACAGGATCCGGCTGGGGGTGCAGCTAACCCAGTCCCTCTTGTACCTCCTGCCCCTGTGGTGCCTCCTGTTGCGGTGCCCCCGGAGATGACCTTCATCTCCCAGTTTCAGCGATTGCAGCCCCCGACTTACGATGGCAGAGCAGATTTCATGGTGCTCGACGACTGGGTAATCTCTATTGAGGAGATGTTTCAGTATTCCGGTGTGTCCGAGGATCAGAAGGTGATGCTGGCTGCCTATCAACTGAAGGGGTTGGCGAAGAGCTGGTGGATGAGAGAGAAGGAGGGAATGGTAGGAGGATGCACTTGGGCTTCCTTCAAGGAAATTTTGATGAGAAAGTTTCTACCTGGAGTGGAGCGGGATAGATTGATGAACGATTTCTTGCACCTGAAGCAGAGACAGCTCACTGTCAGCGGTTATGAGATTGAGTTTAGCAAGCTCAGTCGGTTTGCCCCCAGTTTGGTGAGCTCGGAGGAGGATAGAGTGAAGCGCTTCCTTGGTGGGCTGAGGAGTGATGTCCAGCAGCTAGCGGTTGCCCATGGAGCGGTGACTTATGCCGGTGCAGTTGAGGCTGCTTTGAAAGTGGAGGCCATCGAGAATGCAAAGCAGAGAGGGCAGCAGGCGAGAAATGATAAGCGGAAGGCTGTCGAAGCAAAGGGCTATCAGGTGACAGGTGCCCCTTCCAGTAAGAAGAGCAAGGAGATTTGTGGTTTCTGTGGCCGCCCGGGCCACCCGGCGGAGAGATGTTTCAAGAGGATAGCAGCGCAGAAGGAGCAGGTGCATGCCATTCAGGGTGCCCCCAGTCAGAGGGCAGTGTGTTCCTTGTGCAAGAAAGAGGGGCATGATGTTGCCCGTTGCTGGTTGAAGGACAAGGTCTGCTATCAGTGCGGACAGAAGGGCCATACCAAGGCCAGGTGCCCTCAGCTTCAGCCGGTGCTCAAGCCTGTTCCTCTTCAGTCCTTGCCACCGCCTCCGTCTACGGAGAAATGCAAGGGAAAGCTGAACGTGATTTCTTCAGCGGAGGCTCAGACTTCGACGCAAGTCATCTCAGGTAGACTCTCTCTCTCTTGTCTTTTTACTTCAGTACAGTTTTAGCATTGTAATTTCCTCTCATAGATGCATGTGCAAATCTTTTATTTATATAGGGAGTTTTAAGGTAAAGAACCGCTGGGCGCGCGTTCTCTTTGACTCAGGTGCTACCCACTCTTTTGTGGCTAGAGCCTTTGTAGAGCGGTTCCAGTTGGTTCTTGACCGTGTCGGTGAGGCCTTTTGCGTCAAGTTCCCCTCGGGTGACTCCGTGGTATCGGATCAGGGCATTCTGGATTGCCCTATTCTTTTGGGAGATTTTCTGGCCAAGGCAGATCTAAAGGTTATTGATTTGGAGGATTTCGATGTCATCCTAGGCATGGATTGGTTGTCCCGTTACGATGCTGTGATTCAGTGCAGGGGTAAGCGTTTGGATTTCAGGAAGGACAACGGTCAGCCTGGGAGTATTTATGGTGACCCGCATCAGGTTTCTCCGGCGATCTCTGCGGTATGTGCTCAGAGGCTTTTTAGTTCTGGCTGTTTTGCTTGCGTGGTTTCGATGCTGGGGACTGTTAGCAGTGGGCCGCAATTAGATGAGATTCCTGTTGCGCGGGAGTTTCCAGATGTATTTCCTAGCGATCTTCCTGGTCTTCCTCCAGACAGAGACGTTGAGTTCGTGATTGACTTGGAGCCCGGTACGCGTCCCATTGCTAAGGCGCCGTATCGGATGGCCCCGCGGGAGTTGGAGGAGTTGCGTACTCAGTTGGATGAGTTATTGGAGAAGGGTTTCATAAGGCCGAGTTCGTCGCCCTGGGGTGCTCCCGTGCTCTTTGTAAAGAAGAAGGATGGTTCGATGCGGCTTTGCATCGATTATAGAGAACTGAACAAGGTCACCATCAAGAACAGATATCCCCTGCCCAGGATCGACGACCTCTTTGATCAGTTGTGTGGGAGCGCTGTTTTCTCCAAGATTGACCTTCGTTCAGGCTATCATCAGCTTAGGATCCGTGAGTCGGACATTCCGCGGACTGCTTTCAGGTCAAGGCATGGGCACTTCGAGTTCCTGGTTATGTCGTTTGGGTTGACCAACGCGCCGTCAGCATTCATGGACATGATGAACCGGGTGTTCAAAGATTTTCTGGACAAGTTTGTGGTCGTATTCATAGACGACATTCTGATTTATTCTCGGAATGCTGCGGAGCATGATCAGCACTTACGGTTGGTGTTATCTGCCTTGAGAGACCATCAGTTATATGCCAAGCTGAGTAAATGTGAGTTTTGGTTGCCCCAGGTGTCTTTCCTAGGCCATGTGGTGAACAAGGATGGCATTTCAGTTGACCCAGAGAAGATTTCTGCAGTGATGGATTGGCTTAGGCCGAGCACACCTAAGGAGATTAGGAGCTTCTTGGGTTTAGCCGGCTATTATAGAAGGTTTGTTGAGGGCTTTTCTACTTTGGCAGCGTCGTTGACTAAGCTGACGTAGAAGAATGCGGCCTTCATTTGGAACGAGAAGTGCGAGGAGGCTTTTTTGGAGTTGAAGAGCAGGTTGTGCTCTGCCCCGGTGTTAACCTTGCCTACGGAGGGCAAGGATTATGATGTGTATGTGGACGCCTCGCATGTTGGGCTTGGAAGCGTGTTGATGCAAGAGGGGAAGGTGATTGCGTATGGGTCGCGACAATTGAAGACTCATGAGAGCAATTACCCTACGCATGATCTGGAGTTCGCAGCTGTGATCTTTGCCCTGAAGTTGTGGAGGCATTTACTTTATGGGGCGCGGTGCAAGATCTTCACCGATCATAAAAGCCTGAAGTATGTTTTCACCCAGAAGGAGCTGAATTTGCGGCAGCGGCGCTGGTTGGAGTACGTTGCTGATTACGAAGTGGAGATCCAGTACCATCCGGGCAAGGCCAACGTGGTGGCTGACGCCCTGAGCCGTAGGACGGGGAAGATCTTTAACCTCTCAGTTGAGCGTTTGGTGGAGGAGTTCCTCTTGATGAACATCTCGGTGGGGTGCGGTAACTTGCAGAGCAGTTTGGCCGCAGATGAGCCTTCTTGGATTTCTCTTACTAGGCTGCACCAGAAGGAGGAACCAGATCTTTTGCACCTGTACCTTAGGACTGAGAAAGGGGAGTTGCCGGATTTCTCCATTGACGATTCGGGTACTTTGAAGTACCGCGGCAGGTTTTGCATCCCCGCGGTTGGAGGCATCAGGAGTATGGTATGCAAAGAGGCGCATGGGTCCAGTGTTGCCTACCACCCCGGAGCTACCAAGATGTACCATGATTTGAAGCAGATCGTCTGGTGGTGTGGTATGAAGGGGGATATAGCTCGGTATGTTTCAGAATGTTACACTTGCAAGCGGGTGAAGGCTGACCATGGAAGGTCGGGTGGTAAGTTGACACCTTTGGAGATCCCGACTTGGAAGTGGGAAAGTGTCTCGATGGACTTTATTACAGGCTTACCGAGATCTCCGCGAGGCTTTGACTCCGTTTGGGTGATAGTGGACAGACTGATGAAGTGTGCCCACTTCGTGCCGTACAAGATTGATTATCCGATGAGTAAGATAGCAGAGCTGTATTTGAGCGAGGTCATCCGATTGCATGGGGTTCCAGTTAGCATCATATCTGATCGAGATTCCAGGTTTACTTCCCGTTTCTGGAAGAGCTTGCAGGAGGGTTTGGGCACAGACTTGAGGTATTCCACCGCCTACCACCCGCAGACCAATGGGCAGACGGAGCGTGTCAACCAGATCGTGGAGGATATGATCCGCTGTTATATTCTGGACCATGGGGGAGCGTGGGATGACCGCTTGAGGTTGATGGAGTTCGCTTATAATAACAGCTATCAGGAGAGCCTTCAGATGGCTCCTTTTGAAGCCTTATACGGGAGGCGTTGCAGGACGCCATTGTTTTGGGCTGAGGCTGGTGAGAAGCCCCTGTTGGGCCCTGATGCACTCGAAGAAATGGAGGTTTCCGTGAAGCTTATTCGGGAGAAGCTTCGGGTGGCTCAGGAGAGGTACGAGAAGAACGCTAACCGGCGTAGGTCCGATTTGGAGTTTTCAGTGGAGGATTTGGTGTTCCTGAAGGTCTCCCCGATGGTTGGAGTGAAGAGGTTCGGCAAGAACCATAAGCTGGATCCGAGGTATGTGGGCCCATTCAGAATTTTGGAGCGTATTGGTGTGGCCGCGTACAGACTGGATTTGCCAGCAACCTTCCCAGGCGTGCACAATGTGTTCCATGTTAGTCAGTTGCGGAAGTGTGTGCGGAGTAGTAGGCAAGTTTTGGATGCGGTGCCTCAGATGGAGCCGAATCTGACCTTCGTGGAAGAGCCGGTCCGCATTTTGGATGCGCAGGATAGAGTGTTGCGGCGGAAGACCATACCCATGGTTAAAGTCCTGTGGAGGAACCAGGAGGTGGAAAGCGCCACTTGGGAGTTGGAGTCGGCGATGAGGGAGGCTCACCCTCATCTCTTCCCTTGAGTTTGTGTCAGGTATGTTTTGCCTTCTCCTCTTTAGCTTTTGTTAGTCTATTCCTATTTCTTCCCTGTTGAGAGTTTGTGCGTAAAGTTTCGGGGCGAAACTTTCTCTTAGGAGGGGTGACTGTAACGCCCCGTGTTTTTATGTATTTATTTAATTCTCCTTGGGTGTTACGTGGATGCATTTTTCCGGCTCGTGTCATTGTTAGAGTACCTCGTTAGGTGTTCTTAGAGGTTATAGTCTGTTGTCTGGTTTCCCCAGCTAGCCGGCGTCTGTTTGGAGGCCCGGCTGAGCCCCTTAGGGAATCCTTGTGCTTTGGCTTCGGGCGAGGTTAGCTCGAGTGTGTGATCATCGGAAGTTGTTTCCGACTTCGCCGTTGTTTTCGTAGCCCAAGTATTTGACTATGATGCGAGTTTGGTCGAAATTCGAGAACGTTCATTTTCGCGTCGTTCCGACGGTCGCTTGCTAGCGGGTCGTAGCCTTATGCGAGCGTTTATATTTAGTTGTGCATTTTGTTTGGGCAAAACGCGCGTCTTGGGCTTGTCGGTGCGTAAATGCGCACGCGCTCATGCGTGCAATTGCCTTTTAATAAAGTTCGGGTGCGTGTCTAGCTATGTGTTAACTTGTGCGTGAGTTAGTGCGAATGTTTATTAGGGTGGGTGTATTAGGATTTTTTTTATAAGGATAATAGATTATATTATTCATTATATTGTAAGTATAATACGTTAGATTAGGGTGGGGTATTATAATATTTGATTAGTAAGATATTTTTATAGTAGTTATAGGTGATCTGCATATTAAAATAAGTATATATATATAAATATTTATAAGTAAAAAGCATTATATTAGGTTTCTTCCCCCCCACCCCCCATTTATGAGACCAACCAGCAAAAGGAAACGAGCGGAAGAAAAGGAAACGAGCGGAAGAAAAGGAAAGGGGCGGAGCCTTGCTGCTTCTCCGACCGGCCGATCCTCGCCCAGGTTCGCTCGAAAACGCGATTGGAGGCCGGATCCGAGTTCCTCTAGTTGCGATCTTCCTTCCGAGGTAATTTATTTGAGATTTCACCGTGATTTTTCTGTGATTTGGGGGTGCTGTTTCGCCCTTTTTTCTCCATGCTTTGATCGATTGTTCTTCCCAGATTTTGTTTCTTCCGTAGCTGGGTTTCTTGTGGCCGGCCGAATCGCGAGGTTGTGCTGGCGAAATTTTTTGGTAGAGGTATTGAGGCAAGTGCATCCTTCGCTCTTGTCGTTTGGATCCTTTATTATCATTAGTTTGTTGTTTGATCTCTGAAAGTTCTCACCCGCAACTATCCTAACTGAAACCCTACCCGAAGTCCCATCGTTAGATTGTTATTTCCTCCTTTTGATTGTAATTATTCGTACTAGGATTTGTATGAAAGGGGTTGTTAAGATGAAATTAGTTTTTTTCTGATTTTTTTTTTAAAATCATTGTGACGAAGTTTAGCTATATAAAATTTGTTATAGAATTTAGTAATATAAAAATTTAGCATTTTCTGATTTTGGTTATAGGTACAGGTGCCCCATTCGGCTCGGGCATGGGTTGAGTTATGGAATTCAACTGTGGTTGTGTTGGATATCACATTGATCGGGTAGGGTCGTAATTAAATTAAATTTTGTACGCGTGGTGTTGGGGAATCAAATATCGAATATAGGTTCATGTCACACCAATTGGGGATTTTTAGTGTTTACCTGTTTGCGCATAATGAATAGCTAGTCTCCGCGTCAGTTTTCGTTTTATATGACTCCTAGGTGGGTTGTTCTAGTGGGTTTAGGGCTTTTGGTTTTGCTTGGTGGTGCATGGGACCCCCCCCCCCCCCCGGCACGAGTTTCCTCGGGTCACTTAGGACTGGAGTAGGATGTGGTTTTGGGGTAGGTCGGACCGATGCCGCCACCCTGGTTTGATTTCTTACCTTATTATGGCAATATGGGCTGTTTGGGTTGAGTTGGACGGATACCACCACCACAGTCCATGAGGATAATTAGGCCGAATAGATTTGGTTGGACATGCGGCCACCAGTCTAGGCCACTTGTTACAAAAATTTTATCCATCTCCAGTGCTAGGTGACTCTTTCTGTTTTAGCCTATTACATGTTATGATTATTATACTAATCATGTTGCAGAGACTCTTGAAGCTTGGCTTCATCCGTGCACTTGGTGCACACCCTTTATACCTCTTTCACCGTTTGAAGAGTACTTTTAAATTCCCGTTTTTAATTCCTGTTTTTACTACTGTACCTTCCTTTCCTGTTGATTATAGTTTGCTGAGGTATTCTTTTCTTTCTGAATACCTCAGGTACAGGTTTTTAGCCGACAGCGCGGCTAGGGTGCTCCAGAGATTCTCAGTGTTTTGCTGCTGTTGTGAGTCCTTCACTCGGGAGGTAGTTTCTTTAGACTTGTAGTACAGATGTACCTACGCACCGGTGGGTTCGTGTCAGTTGTTGGCGCCCACCGGTGGTTTCTCTTTTAGACACTTTGTACTTGCTTACTCTGTTAGATTTACTGCTTTGCTCTTATTAAACTTGCTCTTGGGATGATTTATGTTAGTGTGCTAGTTACTTTTAAAACCTAAAAACACTATTAGGTATATGTATAACTCAGGATCTGCATGTTTTACAAACTCATACACTACTTTCAAGGTGACGTAAAAAGATCGTTTTCTAAAATATATATAAATTAAATCTAGGGTCTTGCGCAGTATCAGGTGCCCCCCCTGGGGACACTGTTGCGCTCTCTCTTAGAATGTATAAATGTAAGCAAAGTATTTTCCGCTATGTACACGTAAAATTTTGAAGTATGGACTAGATAATCCACAGGGCCGAAGGGATACGGCCTTAAAATTTTAACCAGATTTTTTAATAATTAAATTTTTGGATTTTATAAAATAGAGCAGTTAGTGGTTTGCCTGAGCGTCAGCAGTTATCCCCTGCTTGACGTGGCATCACGACGCGTGTTTTTCTCAGACTCTGATAATTTTTAATTCGGAGGAAAATGCGGGTTGTGACAGCGTCGCATCCGCGGATCTGGACTCGGATCGCGATTCGGAGCTCCGAAGCTCTCCCGGCGGCCGGATCTTGGACTCATCCTCCAAACTTGCTCTCCCCTCTCTCTAAAACTTAGAGAGATTATCCAAGAGAAATAAGGGTTTCAAAACCCTATTCCCGGCTAAAACCCCCTAGGAGCAGCCCCCCACCGTCGGATCCAAAGCCAAGGAAACGAACGGCCACGATTAAGCCTCAAATTATAAAATCTGGGCCGAATACGGGTTGGCACACGGCCGTGTGCCTGGCCGTGTAGCTCATTCGCCGTCTCGACCCAAATTGAAAACCAGCACACGGCATGTGACACGGCCTCCGACATGCCCGTGTCGCCTGCGACACGCCCGTGTCGGGACCCTTGTCACGCCCCCCCGTGTGCATTAAATCAACGCTTCGCAGTCAGAGGGGTACACGGCTAGGTGACACGGCATGGGATACGCCCGTGTCAAATTAGACACGCCCGTGTTCGTGCCCGTGTTACTACCCGTGCACCCAACTGCACAGCACAGGCGTGACACGGCCTAGGACACGCCCGTGTCCTAGGCCGTGTTCCACCACACGACCATCGTCGACCTGCGCTGGTCGACGACACGACACGGGCTCGACACGCCCGACATGGCCTCCGACACGCCCGTGTCGGGGCCCGTGTCACCTGCACCAAAAACCCGACTTGGCCAAAATCGATCCTCGTCGCTCCTACGACAATTTTGGGGTGTTACAATTCTATCCCCCTTAAAGAATTTCGTCCACGAAATTAATAAAGGAAAAACAGGACTTAACGTAAAACAGTACCTGAGCGGAATAATTCCGGGTACTCCTCGAGCATAGTTTGCTCCCGTTCCCAAGAGAGCTCCTCACGCCCGCAGTTATCCCACCGGACCTTAACCATCCGGATCTCCTTGTTACGAAGCCTCTTGACCTCAACATCTACAATACGAACGGGCTTGACCCTTGTCGTCAACCCTTCGTCCACCGGCACTTGGCCAACCGCGATCACCTGCGAAGGCTCTTGCACCGCCTTCCGCAACACAGAAATGTGGAACACATCATGTAATCCACTCAACTCCACCGATAGCTTCAAACGTATGCAGCTTCGCCGACTCGCTCCAGAACCTCAAAAGTTCCAGGGTATCTTGGGCTCAGCTTCTTCAAGCGTCTCACCCGCGAAACCCCCTTGAACGGCTTCACTTTCAGGTATACCCAATCGCCTACCGCGAACTCCACGTTCCGGTGCTTGGCATTGTAATACTTCGCCTGCCGGTCCTGAGCGATCAACAAGCGCTCCCGAATGATCCGCACTAACGAGGTAGCACTCTCCACCTCCTGCTTCTTGTACAACCTTGCCTCACCCGTTTCAAGCCATGATAACGGCGTGCGACACTTCCTACCATACAGGGCCTCGAAGGGCGCCATTTGTATACTCGCTTGGTAGATGTTGTTGTACGCGAACTCCACCAAATAAAGGTGGTCTTTCCAATGCTTACCAAAATCCAGAACACACATGCGTAGCATGTCTTCCATCGTTCTATTGACCCTCTCGGTCTGCCCATCCGTCTGCGGATGGAAAGCTGTGTTGAACTTTAACTTCGTTCCCAGCGTCTGCTGCACCAACCTCCAATCATTTGACGTGAACCGCCCATCGCGATCACTCACAATGCTACGAGGCACACCATGCAGCCTAACAATATTGTCAACATACAACTTTGCCAACTTCTCCACTGGATCATCCTTCCTATGCAGAATGAAGTGCGACACCTTGGTTAGCCGATCTACGATCACCCAGATGGCGTCGTTCCCCTTCTGCGACCTTGGCAACCCGTGCAAAAAGTCCATAGATATATCGTCGAATTTCCACTCCGGTATAGGCAAGGACTTCAGAAATCCTCCCGACTTTTGGCACTCCGCCTTCACCAAGGCGCACGTTTGGCACTTAGCCACGTACAACGCCACATCTTTCTTGAGCCCCGGCCACCAAAACAGCTTCTTGAGATCACGATACATCTTCGTGCTCCCTGGGTGGATTGAGTACTTGGTATGATGAGCCTCGTACATCAACTCTGCCCGGAGGTTACCCCCACTCGGGACGCACAACCGATGATCCTTCCTTAACAAACCATCTTCCACCGAGAACTGGGAATTTGACCCATCCAGAGCGGCCTCCATAATCTCCTTCATGGAGTAATCTAACTCCAATGCCTGCCGAACCCGGTCAGCCAGGTCATACTGCACTTCCGTCCAATTTAACATTGCTTTGGCGCTCGTCTGCCTGTCAACGCAACAGATCTCAAGCTCCTCCAACTCCCGTACTAGCTGCTCATCATGCACCGACAACCAGTTGGCTTGTGTGGGAGCACTGCGGCTCAGCGCATCCGCAACTGCGTTTCCCTTCCCGGGTACATAATGTATTTTGAAGGTGTAGTCCCCCAGGAACTCCATCCACCTCCTCTGCCTCATATTAAGGTCCTTTTGATCCAACAAATATTTTAGGCTCTTGTGATCGGTGTATATATCGACCCTTATGCCGTATAGGTAGTGCCTCCATAACTTGAGTGCAAATATCACGGCCGCCAACTCCAAGTCGTGCAACGGATAATTTCTTTCATGCACCTTTAGCTGACGCGATCCATACGCTATCACGCTCCCATGCTGCAACAACACGCAGCCCAAGCCACTACCCGAAGCGTCGCTATACACCTCAAAGCCCTCGGTCCCACTCGGCAAACTAAGCACTGGCGCCGTGGTCAACCGTCTCTTCAGCTCCTCAAAAGCTTGCACGCACTCTTGCGTCCACAAGAATTTCTGATCCTTCCTTGTCAACTTCATGAGAGGTAATGCTAACCATGAGAAGTTCTCTACGAAGCGCCTATAATATCCGGCAAGCCCGAGAAAACTACGGACTTCCGCGACAGAAGATAACGCAGGCCACTCCCGTATCGCAACAATCTTCGCCGGATCCACCGCTATACCTTCCCCACTCACTATATGACCAAGGAACGCTACCGAGGGTAGCCAGAACTCGCACTTGGAGAACTTTGCGTAAAGCTCATTCCTCCTCAAAGTCTCCAACACCAAATGCAAGTGCTTGAAGTGGTCTTCTTCGCACTGCGAGTACACCAAAATATCGTCAATAAAGACGATCACAAAGCGATCCAGGAAATCTCTGAACGTCCTATTCATCAGATCCATAAATACCGATGGCGCATTCGTCAGTCCAAACGGCATGACCGTGAACTCGAAATGCCCATACCTCGTACTGAACGCCGTCTTCGGGATATCACACTCCCTGATCCTTAGCTGATAGTACCCCGACTTCAAGTCCAACTTGGAGTATACCGACGATCCGACTAACTGATCAAAGAGATCATCAATCCTCGGGATCGGGTACTTATTCTTCTCCGTTAGCTTGTTCAACTCTCTGTAGTCGATACACAGCCGCATACTCCCGTCCTTCTTCTTAACGAAGAGGACCAGTGCGCTCCAAGGTGACGAGCTTGGACGCACATACCCTTGCTCCATCAGCTCCTCTAGCTGAACTTTCAACTCTGCCATCTCCTTAGGCGCCAACCTATACAGAGCACGTGATACCGGTTTGGCCCCCAGTACGAGCTCGATGGTGAAATCAATCTCCCGCTGCGGTGGGGCTCCGGGAAGACTATCCGGGAACACATCGGGGTATTCGCAAACCACGGGGATGCTAACCAACGGAGACTTTGGCTCCACAGCCCCCACTATTGCGAAGAACAGCTCTGCACTAGCACGAACCGCCTTCACCACCTGAAGAGCAGACATCAGTGTCTTGCTCGACCCCTTTAGCCCCTCGAATGTAGTCTCCCGCCCTACACCCAGCTTGACCTCCTTTCGGTCACAGTCAATCCAAGCTTTCTGCTCTGATAGCCAATCCATCCCAAAGATAACGTCGAACTCTACTAGCGGCAGCATTGACGCTAGCAAGTCAAACTCTTGGCTCCCAATGTGAACCTTTACGGCGCACACCCTGTCCGCACTCATCGAGCACCCATTCGGTAGCAGCACATCTAACTTGTCCTTCGCCATCGAAGAAGGGACTCCGATGCACGATATAAAGCTTTCGGACAAGAAGGAGTGTGAAGCTCCCGTATCGAATAGTGCCCGTGCCGGACTATCACTAATCACAACAAAGCCTATACAAACAATATTAGGCTAACAAGCAATAGATAACGGTATTAAAGCTAACTTGTTATAAATTAACTCATACCTGTCACCACATCCGCTTTCTTGATGGCCTCCTGCTGGCCCAGGTTATATACTCTAGGCTGAGTCGGAGCATAGTGGGACGCGGTCGACTCCACCGCTTTGCCCTTCTCCTCGTAGGTAGCTCCTTGCTTCCTTTTGGACTTTGAGCGTCCACTCCAGCAATCACGGGCAAAGTGCCCCGGCTTTCCACACGTGAAACAAGCGCCCGGGGTTCGATTGGTAGTTGCCCCCGAGGCACCTAAAGCAGCTGGACCCGACGTCTTAGCTTTCTTATAGAATCTGCGGTAGCCCGACTTCGACGTAGTCGGTGCCTTGAACTCCGCTTTCTTGCTACCGGATTCCTTCTTTGCTTGGACATTCTTCATGTCCTTCTCCAAGGACCGGGCCGAACTGACCAGGGTCATGAAACCCTGCGTCTTGGGCCCCGACAGTAGCAATCTTAAATCATCTCTTAGCCCTTCGTAGAAGCGGCTCGTCTTGCGCTCCTCGTCTGCGAAGGTAGCGCCGGCATATCTCCCCAACCGAGTAAACTCGTGGAGGTACTCATCGACGATGCAATCCCCTTGCACCAACTTCTGAAACTCGCTTTCTAGCGCAATCCTCTGCGCCGAGGGGAGGTATCGAGCCATGAATAGTCTCGCAAACTCCTCCATCGAAACTTCGGCCAATGGCCTTCCCCGCAACTGATGTAGCTCTAGGCCTTCCCACCATAACCTTGCGTCCCCATCCAAAAGGAACGTCGTTATAGTGGTCTTCTGCCACTCTTCCGTTTCCATCGTAGTCATCACCCTGTTGACCCTTGAGAGCCAATCATCTGCTTGGGTCGGGGTTTCTTCCCCCGTGAATACCAGTGGGTGAAAGCCCATCACGTGCTTCAGTTGTCTTTCCGTTGCTCTCCGAGGCAACTCTGGCTCCAACACTACTTGCTCAACCCTCCTTTGCTCTGCCGTCTGAAGCGGTACTTGCTCCATAGCAGGAGCGGGCTGCTGCACCTGCCTTGTAGGCTGCGCATTGATCATTGCCATGACCGCTTCTGCCACCAACCTAATGGTCTCGGCAGACGGAGGTGTTGCAGGCGCATCGCTTGGCGCACTGCTCGCCTCAGAACCTGGCCGTTCAGACGGCCCAACACCACTTCTGGTCACCTATAATCGTACAAAACACCGATAAGCGACCAAAAAATTACTGCAAATAGCAATTATAGGAACACGCAGGTTCCTCAAACATGTATATTTTCATTCCTAAGTGGACATTCATGGGTTCTTTTCATGTTATAACGATGACGCACACATGTGCTCACCACCCCTTAAAGTGAATTCGTCCACGAATTCATTTAAGCTTGACCGAAACCAGAAGTCTGATACCAATTTGTAACACCCCTATCCGTCACATAGCATATAGCAGTAGGTCCGGCCGGGGCCCGACGCCATATACTACGGACAGACCGGTTGGTTACGCGTTGAAACCACTCAACCAATCATTTCGTCCTACACAACACCTAGCGGAAGCAAATTATTAAGTTGCAAAAGAAATAAGAACCCTGCTACAAAGCATGAATGTCCACTACCAGCACAGGAATGTAATCAAACACAAAAGAGAACTGGCCTTAAGGCCTTACATTGTTCACTTAACAAAATAGTGTTTTCCAAACTTCGGCACGCAGGCCGACCATACATGAAAACGGGAAAGATACATAAGCAATTAGGCCTTCGAGGGCCGGCACAGCAACAAGGGCTTTAGCCCGCTATTTCCCGCTCTGCTCCACAGCACCTGCAAGGCACAAACCACCGCCCGGTGGCAAACAATAGCAACGGTCAGCAATGCTGACTAAATTATAACGATCCCGCCCCCAAAATCGGGGCGGCGATGCTCTCTCCCTGCACTTTATTAGTATAGGCAATATATTAATGTGAACACACATGAACACGGGCGTAGGCTCGCACGGCCACACACCTCGTGCACTCAGGGCACATTCTCGGCGAACCGGCCAATGTCACGTCAATTCAAGCCATAGACGTTCCCAATCCACCACCGCCTCTTGGACGGTCATCCATATGAGCATTTTGCCTTCCTGGCCTTGGTCACGGCAATTTAAGCCATAGACCGCCGAAGACCCTCATCCATGCCAACGGTCCTACCGAACGACATAGACCGGGTACGGTTCCGCCTGACCCGTGCTCATATCGCAACGGCAGTTTAAGCCATATGCGCAGTTCAAGACTCACCGAGTCCCGTTTCCGCAACAACAATCATGTAACCCGGTTATGTTCACGTTGGCTCCCCGGCCACCGTGTTGGCAAAACCCGCTTTTGCCCAGTTTTCCGGGTGCACCTTGGAGTTAATCTCCAAGGCTCCCTGATGCAAACTACCACATAGAAAACCCAAAAAACACCCAAACACCCGGAGTCTTCCCCGGTTCATATGCAATGCAACATCACCGATCCGGACCAACATGTCTGAATAGGCTTCACACACAATGCCTATGTCCGTTTACGCATACGGACTCTACATAAGGGGGACTTCACATATCTACCCCAAGGAATTCTCCAACTCTTCGCTCACTCGCGAGAGAGGGCTTCCTATGCAAAGGAAAAGAGGGCTTCATATGCCCAAGGATGAGAAATCGTTACCCTTGTATTCTTCCGCGGCGCCATCCAAAACTATACGGTTGGAAAGCACCGCAACGGCGTCGCCTCTGCGGATCTGGACTCGGATCGCGATTCGGAGCTCCGAAGCTCTCCCGGCGGCCGGATCTTGGACTCCTCCTCCAAACTTGCTCTCCCCTCTCTCTAAAACTTAGAGAGAGATTATCCAAGAGAAATAAGGGTTTCAAAACCCTATTCCCGGCTAAAACCCCCCAGGAGCAGCCCCCCACCGTCGGATCCAAAGCCAAGGAAATGAACGACCACGATTAAGCCTCAAATTATAAAATCTTGGCCGAACACGGGTTGGCACACAGCTGTGTGCCTGGCCGTGTAGCTCATTCGCCGTCTCGACCCAAATTGAAAACCAGCACACGGCATGTGATACGGCCTCTGACACGCCCGTGTCGCCTGCGACACGCCCGTGTCGGGACCCGTGTCACGCCCCCCGTGTGCAATAAATCAACGATTTGCAGTCAGAGGGGTACACGGCTTGGTGACACGTCATGGGACACGCCCGTGTCAAATTAGACACGCCCGTGTTCGTGCCCGTGTTACTACCCGTGCACCCAACCACACAGCACAGGCGTGACACGGCCTGGGACACGCCCGTATCCTAGGCCGTGTTCCACCACACGACCATCGTCGACCTGCGCTGGTCGACGATACGGCCCGGGCTCGACACGCCCGACACGGCCTCCGACACGCCCGTGTCGGGGCCCGTGTCACCTGCACCAAAAACCTGACTTGGCCAAAATCAATCCCCGTCGCTCCTACGACAATTTTGGGGTGTTACAAAGTATGTGTACATATCATAAATAGAAATAGAAACTGTATACAAATGAACAAGGTCTTATTTTACAAATCTACAATCTACAGCAGCAAGAGAGTATATATCTAGAACAGTAAGTAACTTAACTTATATGGGTGCCCATACAAGCAGATAAGTTGAGGGTCGTTTAGTAGAAAGTAACTCATCGTATAGGAGTGCCCATACAAACTTATACGATGAGGGTCTTGTGTATGTAATGAAGTGCAATGCTATGTATGCAATGCAATGACACACCCATGATCAGGCACATGCAATCGCTATGTCGATACAGACTTATAGTTCCCACTATTCGAGCAGGTAGCTAACCTCTCAGGCATCAACCGTCGTGGCCAAACGGTGATAGTAGAGCGGGCATCTCCACTACTAGACTGGTCTCCACACTACCTGGTCTAGGCCTCCGTATGCCTCAACGCTAAGAACACAACAACGGAGCTCACATGCGTACTACGGTTCAGCGGGTTCTCTCGGGTAAATATGCACCAAGATCCTAGCCCCGACTGGCCTATGGTATGACACGGAAGGAGCCTCGGAAATGAGCACGAGGACCAAGCCCCACCGTTCACTTGGCACAGAAGGAGCCTCGGGATGTGAACACCAAGGACCAAGCCCAACCGCCCAAGGTCTAACTGTTAACTCCCATCGGTGTGACGATTGGCGAGCCCGTAGACCTGCCACAATATCCTTAACCCTGGATTACGACACCGCGTGTCAACTCACACCGCATGCAATTCCACAATTCATGGCATGGAAGGAGCCTCGGAGAAAGAACAAAAGAACGAGGACCAAGCCCAACCATCAAACAAATACGGATGGAGCCTCGGGACGTGAACACCGAGGACTAAGCCCAATCATTCACGTGGCACGGAAGGAGCCTCGGGACGTGAACCATGAGGACCAAGCCCAACCGTCCAATTTTATCCAACTCAACCTCATTCCCATTAGTGACGGTCAACACCGCACATGTTAACTTCCACAATGCTACCCGTAGGGAGACGATACTCTAAGCATTGGACTATCCATTCCCTTCCATCAATTCATTATACATCAGGGCCATAGTTTAATCACTTACAAATCCTTCCACATGAATTCAACATATTATAGATAGTGCGCATAATGGTGATCTACCAAATATAACAAAGCCTTTCATTCACTTAGGCTTGATTCACATCTCGGCATAGGAATTCAAGTCCTCAAACATCAACCTTCACATTACCTCGGTGATTAACAAAAAAGAATTCACCCAACCTCGAGATGGATTGCAACATCTATTCCATCGAATCCAAGTTCATATTGTAATCACCTAGAATTATATGTAATCTGGTCAGCAACTTTGACTGAGGATTCCCGTGGCTACAGGTATCGCCTGAAAACGTGCAACCACTCGTTGGAAAGGTAATTTCAAGGGATACGACTTTTGTGTTTAGTCGAATGCCCAGATCTGGTCACATCATACCAGAAATCCAACTCGAAGTCTGCTGCGTACAGGATACAGATTTCCTGGGCATTAACTCCCAACCGCAGCGGATTCAAGCGGACTTTCCCGTGGCTATAGGTATTGGCTGGAAACGTGCAACCACTCGTTGGAAAGGTAATTTCAAGGGCTACGACTTTCGTGTTTAGTCGAAAGCCCAGATCCGACCCTTTCTTGCTTAAAAGTAGCCAAGAATGTCGCTGCGTGTAGAACACAGATTCTGCACGCATCTTGAAGCGAAGTGAACGTCATCCGTTCATCTTGCTCCTCAAGCGATTTTCCCCAAATCGCAACCAGAAGTTCCTCCACCCTTATTATCCCTCTTGAGGCCATTTCCTCTTCACGAGACCACCCCTATCATCACTTTGAAGCGAGGAGAGGTTGAAGATGACTAAGCTTTAGAACACAAGTTCTAGCATGGCCTTCCTAGAAAGCTTCATCTCACACATCAAGACTCTTTTGAGTCGATGTCTCTCCTAAGAGTAGCTACAGATCTAGCACCAAGGTAGAGGGGAGGAAACTCACTTCATTTCCGGTGTTTCCTCCATTGCCGGTCATGGATCGCATTACCCTTCTCCGCGGTATCCTTGCCTTCATTAGCAGTGTTCTTCCACGGAAACGGCGGAGCTTTTACTCCAGAATCCGGCTCCGGCGACCCGCGATATCCTCCTCTTCCACTCCCGTCGGCTTTGCATAGTGACGGCTCGGCAAGAATGATCGGATCCGATGGCTAGGGTTTGGTTTACTCCCATTTATATTACATATTAGGTTAAGTCCCTTCCGCCACGTGTCACTTTCTAATTGGACCGCCCAAATTAGGTTTCATTTGAAGTGACCGGTCCAAGGATCATTCAACACGAATCCCGGGGTCCGATTCGGTCCGCCTATACAAGCCGGTGAATTTACCTGGGCGTAGAAAACGCACAAGTCTAATTCGGCGAGAATCAGCCAGTGATTCCCGTCGATCGGCGAGTATTAGCGGGTCATTCTCGACGAATTCGTCGAGTATCAACAATGATACTCGACGATTTTCCCTTAGCCGTTTTATCAGACATCCTGTCGTTGTGTGCGTTGAGTATCAGTTGGCGATACTCGACGGTCGGTGGGTATCACCGGGTATTCTCGGCGATCAGTGAGAATTGTCAGGCATTCTCGATGATTTTCCCTTAGCCTATTGCAGTTCTGAGTCCGGCGGGTATCGACCACCGATACCCGTCAAATTGGCGAGTATCAACCTCCATTCTCGACGATCGACGAGCATCAACCTCCATTCCCGTCGATTTTTACTTGGCCGAGATCCCTCATCTCGGCTACTGGTTGGGGTATCCTTGAACCCAACCCTACACTTATTCAATGCACCTGACACCTCGCGTCAGTGCACCCCGAGCCCGAGTTGAGTCTCTTGACTCAGAACACGTGCGAGGGGCCTAGCGCGAATTGGGACGTTACAGACTATCTGTTTGATAGGTCGACTATTTGTGTTGCTTGATAGTTCGACTATCTGTCTTGATAGGTCGACTATCTGTTGTGTTTTGATAGTTCAACTATCTGCTTGGATAGTTCAACTATATGATAGTTCGACTATCTGTTTTCTTTGATAGTTCGACTATCTGTTTGATAGGTCGACTATCTCTTTTCTTTGATAGTTCGACTATATGTTTGATAGGTCGACTATCTATTTTTCTTTGATAGTTCGACTATCTGTTTGATAGGCCGACTATCTGTTTTCTTTGATAGTTCAACTATCTATTTGATAGGTCGACTATCTATTTTTTTGATAGTTCGATTATCTGTTTGATAGGTCGACTATCTGTTTTGCTTGATAGTTCGACTATCTGTCTTGATAGGTCGACCATCTGATGGCTCGACTATCTGTCTTGATAGGTCGACTATCCGATGGCTCGACTATCTGTTCTGATAGGTCGACTATCTGCTGTGGTAGTTCGACTATCTGCTTTGGTAGTTCGACTATCTGCATCGTTCGACAATCTGTTTGATAGGTCGACGATCTCTGTGCTTCGGTCGACGATCTCCGAGGGTCGTTCGACATTCTGCTGTATGTCTTTAGTAATTTTGTCCTCCTCTATTCTATGATTTATTTCATATTTATTTGGAATATTATTTCAGTAAATTTATGCTATTATTTCCAAGCAATCTCTGCTCCATTCCTTATGCATGAGCCAATCTTTATCTGACAAAGTGTTTTGTCTTATTAGTTGAAATATATTTTCTGCTTTATCTGCTAGGCTGTCCTTTATAGCCGTTAGACTCAGAAAGTCTTCTCTGGCCGTAAAGAGTTCTTTCTGATGTGACTTTTTCTAGCCTATTTTATCAGATTGGATATGCAGCTTCTTAGAAAGCTTTATCCCCTTATAGCATGTCTGTCTGCAGGATTTGTTTTTGCTTTTTGCTTTTTGCAGCTCAGATTACTGATTCCAGAAGAAGAAAAGATTCAAACTCAAATTAGAGCCGTTGCAAAAGCTCATATATAAAGAGCTTCTTTTGAAAGAAGAAAAAAAAGAAATACACAGAATACAGATACAAGAAAATATACAAGAAAGTTCAACAGCTCTCAGAAATTCACATTCAACTGAGAAGATCAAATCTCTTCAGCATTCTTCTTCATCCTGAGTTCATCCTGCTCACAGGAAGACTTTCACTCAGTGGCTTTTAGAAGAAGAAGAAGAAGAAAGAAAAGCCTATGAAGAAGAATAATCATTCATCAATCAAGAGTCTTCTTCAAGCTTCTCCTTCAGAACCCCAAGACAATTCTTTGTCTTAGTTCAGAAGAGTTCCTGCACCCTGAAGCAAGACTCCTTCCTAGATATTCTCTAAGCCATGGGAGCCTTGATTCTCTAAAGCTATCTAGCTCTGTGCAATCCACTAGCTTCTCTAATCTGTTTAACAATAGAGAAGAAGCCTTAACTCTCTCAACCTTCTGTACAAAGGGTTATTACTCCCTTCAAAAGTGAACCCTTGGTGGCAGGGCACCTGATCAAAAACCTGTGTTGGATTTTGAGCTCCTGATCAAAAGCTCAAAGGGTCTACTTGATCTACCTGAAGCAGATCAGTTGGTGGCAGGGCACCTGAACAAAAACCTGTAGTGGATTCCTACCAGGGTGGTAGAAGAGTGGACGTAACTATTTAGAGGGAACCACTAAAAAATTTCTTGTATCGTCTGAGCTGCTTATTTAATTTATTGCACTGTGGCTGTGAGTAGAAATAACTAGGATTGCTAGTTGCTGTGATAGGATCCCAAGCTTAACTGTAATTACAGTTAGCTCTCTCTTGTGCACTACACTTTGTGTAAGGCTCTAGGGTTATCAATATCTATAAAGTAATTCCGCAAATTAACTCTAAGGGAGTTGAGTAGGGTGTCATAATTTTTGAATACTCTATTCACCCCCCCCCCCCCTCTAGAGTTGTATCTGTAACACCTCTACCCGTCAAGAAGAATATAATAGAGGGTCCGGCCGGGGCCCCACACCATATTCCACAAATAGGCGGAGACGCTACGAAATAATATCAAAACCAACGCGTCCTAACATAGAGCATTCTAGCCGAAGCTTCACGGTTGAATTAATGAACTCAAGATAAATAACGTTGTCCACTATCATAGGAATGTATGTATACATCAAAAGAGTCTGGCCTTAAGGCCTTACAATAGTTTCTCTTAACAAGAGTGTGGTTTACAGACATCGGCACGTAGGCCGGCCACACATGAACAAAAGAAACAAAACAATGCCTTCGAGGGCAGCAATGCAGCTTTGGGCTTCAGCCCGCTAAGTCCCGCTCGGGCCAGCACCTCCAGTACCTGTAAGAACCAATCCACCAAGCGGTGGCAAACAGGGCAACGGTCAGCATTCAGCTGACCAATTATAACGACCCTGCCCCTAGCACGGGGCAGCGGAATTCCATCCCTGCATAGCAATCATCCAACATGATATATAGCAATTCAAGCAAGATGTGCACGCCCGCACAGTCATATATCACAAACGTCGGCACGACGGCCCGACGCTCCGTGCACTCAGGGCACATTCACACCGTTCAGAGGTCCCAGACATAACGGTGCATTATGAGCATTCTAGTCTAATCGGCTCACAGGCCGTCGACTCTCGCTATGTGATCCTAACAGGGCCTTAAGCACCCAAGGTTAGACAACCATAATGCGGGTACAGATCCACCTTTCCCGTTGCTCACATCGTCAGACTCACGCCTGGACTGACGCGGGTACAGTTTCACCTTGCCCGTTCCACCATTTCCTAGTTGCAGCCTCACGGCTCAAACTTCCACATAGTAGCACTCACGGCCACAAGAGAGTCCAACTCTCAACATTTCCTGGACTTCCTCCAGTACTTTATACATCATGCATACAAGCCATAATCACGGAGTCTTCTCCGATATGCAACCAAGAATCACCAATCCAGACCATGCCCAGATGGGCTTCACACAGCATGCCTAGATCTGTACTCCAATTCCGGACTCTAACAAGGGGGACTTCACATATCTACCCCACGGGACGCCACAACCCACCGCACACTCGCGGGGAAGGGTTTTCCCTATGCAATGCAGGAATTAAGGACTTCACATGTCCAAGCAAGAAATCATTACCCTAGGAGTTCGCTTCGGAGCCATGGAGAGAAATTTGAGACGGATGAACGCCTTCGCAGCAGCGTTGCCTTCGCAAATCCGAACTCGGCTCGCGATTTGGACCACCGTAGCACCACCGGCAGCCGGACTCCACTTCCTCTTCATCCTCCTTGCTCTCACCTCTCTCTTAAACTTTAGAAAGAGAAGATGAAAATAAGAATGAGCTTTTCTCCCCCCTTTTCCGGACTTATCAGCCCAGAAATGATCTCCAGCCACAGGATCTTATTTAAAGAAAATGAAGGGCCAAGATCACACTGAAAATTTCTTTTCTTTTGGCCGATACGGCCTGTGACACGCCCGTGTCACAGGCCGTGTACCCTTAAGCGGCACACGCGGCAGTCGCACCGACTGGAATATTCGAGAACACGGGCATCGACACGCCCGTGTCGAACCTGACACGCCCGTGTCAGTCATGAGACACGCCCGTGTCTCCTGTTACACGGTACTCACCAATCTCCAAAACCAGTACACGGGTAGGGCACACGCCCGTGTCAAACACAACACGGCCGTGTTCCATGCCGTGTTCACTGCCGTGTTCAAGGCCGTGTACTTTTCTGACTCAAACAGGCCATTTTTGAATTTAAATGAGCGACACGCCCTGGGACACGCCCGTGTCAGAGGCCGTGTCCCAGGCTCGACGATCGTCGACCTCCGATCGTCGACTAGCCTGAACACTCCCTGGGACACGCCCGTGTCCCAGGCCGTGTACACCCGACACGCCCTGGGACACGCCCGTGTCCCAGGCCGTGTCTAACAGCCTCCAACCCAAACTTGTTTACAAACATATTTTGAGATTTTTGGGGTGTTACAATCCTCCCCCCCCTAATAAAATTTCGTCCCGAAATTTGAAGACAATAGGGAGAAAAATAACAAACATTTATATGTTTCAATTACATATACAATGAGCGAACAAGTTACGAAAATAACTCGGGAAACTCGGCTCGCATGGTCTGCTCGCGCTCCCATGTTAGCTCTTCTCGGCCACAATTGTCCCACCCGACTTTGACCATCCCGATCACCTTGTTCCGCAACTGTTTCTCGGCTCGATCCTCGATCCGTATCGGCTTCACCTTTGTCGTTAGCCCATACTCAACCGGCACTCAATCATTGTCAACTATTTGAGCTGGATCCTTGACTGCTTTGCGTAGCACCGAGATGTGAAACACGTCATGCAATCCACTCAATTCTGATGAAAGAGTTAACCGATAGGCAGCTTCCCCAACTCGCTCCACCACTTCAAACGGACCAAGGTACCGCGGACTTAGTTTTTTCAACCGCCGAATCCGAGATACGCCTTTGAAGGGCTTAATCTTTAAATAGACCCAGTCACCCACCGCGAACTCCACGTTCCGGTGCTTAGCATTGTAATACTTGGCCTGCCGATCTTGGGCTATTAGGAGCCTCTCTCGAATAGAGCGTATTGTTGAGGTAGCATCCTCGACTTCCTTTTTTCCTAAAAGTTTAGTCTCGCCAGTTTCTGCCCAAGCTAGCGGTGTACGACACTTACGACCATACAGCGCTTCGAATGGGGCCATGCCTATACTCGCTTGATAGCTATTATTATAGGCAAATTCCACCATAATAAGATGCTCTTCCCACTTCTTACCGAAGTCCAGGGCGCACATACGGAGCATATCCTCCATCGTTCTGTTGGTTCGTTCAGTTTGGCCATCCGTTTGCGGGTGAAAAGCCGTACTGAATGCTAACTTCGTGCCCAACATTTGATGAACTAATCTCCAATCCTTTGAGGTAAAGCGCCCATCTCGGTCACTTACGATGCTCCGGGGAACACCGTGCAATCGAACAATCTGCTCCACATAGAGCTTTGCCAACGTTTCCACTGAATCGTCCCGCTTGTTTGGTATAAAGTGAGCCACCTTTGTCAACCGGTCTACAATCACCCAGATTGAGTCATGGCCACGCTGAGATCTCGGCAATCCGTGCACGAAATCCATAGAGATATCCTCAAACTTCCATTGTGGAACCGGCAACGACTTCAGGAAACCACTCGGCCGTTGACATTCTGCCTTTACCAAAGCACAAGTACGACATTTAGCCACATACGCGGCTATGTCCTTCTTTAAACCAGGCCACCAGAACAGTTTCTTCATGTCCTTGTACATTTTTGTGCTTCCAGGGTGAATTGAGTACTTTGTAAAGTGCGCTTCATATAACAATTCTTCCCGCAATTTACCCGCACTAGGGACGCACAATGGCCATCTTTTCGTAATAAGCCATCATCCCAGGAGAACTGATCACCAGATCCCTCTTTTGCATAACGTTGGAGACTTTCATCCAACTCCGTTGCCCGCCGAACCCTGTCAGCAAGGTCATATTGAACCTCCAACGAGTTCACGCATGCTTCAGTCGAAGAATCTCTTTCTACACAAGATATCTCCAGAGCTTCCAACTCCTGGACTAACCGCTCATCATGTATCCGCAACCAATTTGCTCGTACTAAAGTCTGACGACTCAAGGAATCAGCGACCACATTTCCCTTTCCGGGAACATAGTGAATGTCGAAGGTATAATCCCCAAGGAATTCCATCCACCTCCTTTGTCGCATATTCAACTCCTTTTGATCGAGCAGATACTTTAAGCTTTTATGATCTGTATAAATATCCACTTTCACCCCATACAGATAATGCCGCCACAACTTTAGCGCAAAAATCACCGCCGCCAACTCCAAATCATGGACGGGGTAATTACGCTCATGCACTTTCAATTGACGTGAACCATAAGCGATCACCTTGCCAAACTGAAGGAGAACGCAGCCTAAGCCGCTTCCTGATGCATCGCTGTATATTTCAAATCCATCTGTACCACATGGCGACGTCAAAACAGGCGCCGTGGTCAAACGACTTTTCAGCTCCTCAAAAGCTCGTGTGCACTCCGGCGTCCAAACGAACTTCTGATCCTTTCTCGTCAACGTAGTCAGAGGCAAAGCAATCCGGGAGAAGTTCTCCACGAACCTTCTATAGTAGCCCGCTAGTCCAAGGAAACTCCTGACTTCGGCCACCGAAGACAACACTGGCCAATCACGAATGGCACTTATCTTAGCCGGATCCACCGCTATGCCCTCTCCACTTACCACAGGGCCTAGAAAAGCCACCGACGAGAGCCGGAACTCACACTTAGAGTACTTGGCATACAGCTTATTCCTTCGCAAGGTATGCAATACTAATCGCAAGTGGTTTGCATGATCTTCCTCCGATTGTGAATATACCAGGATATCATCAATAAACACAATCACAAACAAATCCAGGTATTCGCGGAACGTTCGATGCATGAGATCCATGAAGACCGAAGGCGCATTACATAAGCCGAACGGCATCACTGTGAACTCAAAATGACCATAGCGTGTGCCAAACGCTGTCTTGGGAATGTCACCTTCCCTAATCCGCAACTGGTAATACCCGGACTTCAAATCCAACTTCGAATAGACGGTTGAGCCTGCTAGCTGATCGAACAAGTCATCGATCCGAGGAATTGGATACTTGTTTTTCTCCGTCAGCTTGTTTAGTTCGCGATAATCAATACATAGTCGCAAACCACCGTCTTTCTTTTTCACAAAAAGAACAGGCGCGCTCCCAGGAGACATACTTGGGCGTATGTATCCCTGCTCCAACAACTCTTGCAACTGAACTTTCAGTTCGGCCATTTCTTTTGGCGCTACCCGATACGGCGAACGGGCCACGGGTTTTGCACCCGGCACCAGCTCGATAGCGAAGTCAATTTCCCTTTGGGGAGGTAACCCCGGAAGGTCTTTTGGAAACACATCCGCATATTCCGACACAATCGGCACTTCACTCACACTGGCCTTCGGCGCCACCGCCTCTATGAGTGTGAAGAACAACTCCGCACCCTTCCGAACTGCCTTAACAACTTGGAGAGCGGATAACAACATCCCACTCATCCCTTGCATACCAATAAACTTGGTCTCTTGTTCGGTATTTTGCCCAAGTGTGACCTCTTTTTGAAGTGCAATCGATACAGGCACGCTGCTCTGAAAGCCAGTCCATACCAAAGATTATATCAAACTCTTTGATCGGCAATACTAGTGTTTCCACCTTGAACTCCCGACTTCCTATCTTGACCTCAAGACCGCAAGATCTATCCGCGCACATCAAACATCCGTTAGGCAACAACACCTTTACACTGTCTGTCGTGATCCGGATAGGCACCCCGATACTAACGACAAAGTCCTCAGATAGAAACGAATGTGAAGCACCTGTGTCGAACAGTGCTCGCGCCGGATACTCTCGTATAAGGACAAACCCTATAACATTACAATTAAAACAAGCACAGCACACCAAAAGTAAAAACATTAAAACTTATGCGCACCTGTGACGACATCCGCCTGCTTAATGGCCTCCTGTTGTCCAAGGTTGAAGACCCTGGGCTGCGCGTGCGAGGCAGAAGACTCCACCACAGCCTTCCCCTTCTCCGCATAAGATGCTCCCGTCTTCTTATCACCCTTTGGAGGACCAAATCGGCATTCACGTACGAAGTGTCCAACCTTCCCGCACGTAAAACAAGCACGAGATCCATTCCCAGATGTGTCCGTCACAGTCGCAGAAGGAGCTTGTCCAAAAGACTTAGATTTCTTATTCCATTTCCTTCGGTAGCCAAACTTGTCCGGACGCGGCGGCTTAAACTCTGGCTTCACCACCGCCAAGTTTCCCTTTGCTTGCCCCCGTTTCATGTCCGTCTCCAAAGAACGAGCCGTACAGACTAAGGCTTGGAATCCCTGACTCACAGAACTCGAGAGCAAATACCTCAGCTCATCTCGCAGTCCCGCATAAAACCGACTAGTCTTACGCTCTTCTTCGGCGAAGATCGTGCCCGCATATCTTCCCAACCGGGTGAACTCATGCAGGTAGTCATCCACACTTCGATCTCCCTGTGCTAACCGTTGAAACTCCATTTCCATCGATATCCTTTGCTGCACCGGCAGATGTTGTGCTAAGAACAAACGAGAAAATTCGTCCATTGTAATCTCTGCCAATTGCCTGCCAGCCAAGTGATGCATTTCAATCTCATCCCACCACAATCGCGCCTCTCCTTCCAGTAGGAAAGTGGCTAACATCACTTTCTGTGCCTCCTCAACCCTGATAGCCCTCATAATTCTCTTGATTCTTACAAGCCAATCCTCTGCTTGGGCCGGTGTACCCGCCCCATGAAACTGCAGAGGGTTAAAGCTCAAGAATTGCTTCCATTGTTGATCTGCTATCCGCGGATAAACTTCGGCTTCTACCGGTTCTTGCCGTACCCCAGCTTGCGTTGGCACCACTGCAGGACGTGCCTGCCCCGCCTGCTGAGCATTCATCACCGCAAGCACCGTTTCCGTGATGAGACAGACTGTTTCAGCGGATGGAGGAGTTGTGGGCACCTCGGCTGGTGCCGCACTCTCAACAGAACGTTGTGGTTCGGATTGACCCGCAACACTTCTGGTCACCTATATGTGTAAAATACATAGGTTAACGACCAAGAGAATACACAAGTGCAATAAACATGTGTATTTCCATTCCTAAGTGGACAATCTTGAGTTCCATTAAGTGTTATAACGACAGCACTGACACGTGCTCGTCACCTCTCAAAAGAATTCGTCCGCGAATTCGGAAGAGATCGACCAACAAGCTGATACCAAAGGCGTATCTCGGATACCTGGCTCTGATACCAAATTGTAACACCTCTACCCGTCAAGAAGAATATAATAGAGGGTCCGGCCGGGGCCCCACACCATATTCCACAAACAGGCGGAGACGCTACGAAATAATATCAAAACCAACGCGTTCTAACACAGAGCATTCTAGCGGAAGCTTCACGGTTGAATTAATGAACTCAAGATAAATAACGTTGTCCACTATCATAGGAATGTATATATACATCAAAAGAGTCTGGCCTTAAGGCCTTACAATAGTTTCTCTTAACAAGAGTGTGGTTTACAGACATCGGCACGCAGGCCGGCCACACATGAACAAAAGAAACAAAACAATGCCTTCGAGGGCAGCAGTGCAGCTTTTGGCTTCAGCCCGCTAAGTCCCGCTCGGGCCAGCACCTCCAGTACCTGTAAGAACCAATCCACCAAGCGGTGGCAAACAGGGCAACGGTCAGCATTCAACTGACCAATTATAACGACCCTGCCCCTGGCACGGGGCAGCGGAATTCCATCCCTGCATAGCAATCATCCAACATGATATATAGCAATTCAAGCAAGACGTGCACGCCCGCACAGTCACATATCACAAACGTCGGCACGACGGCCCGACGCTCCGTGCACTCAGGGCACATTCACACCGTTCAGAGGTCCCAGATATAACGGTGCATTATGAGCATTCTAGTCTGATCGGCTCACAGGCCGTCGACTCTCGCTATGTGATCCTAACAGGGCCTTAAGCACCCAAGGTTAGACAACCATAACGCGGGTACAGATCCACCTTTCCCGTTGCTCATATTGTCATACTCACGCCTGGACTGACGCGGGTACAGTTTCACCTTGCCCGTTCCACCATTTCCTAGTTGCAGCCTCACGGCTCAACCTTCCACATAGTAGCACTCACGGCCACAAGAGAGTCCAACTCTCAACATTTCCTGGACTTCCTCCAGTACTTTATCCATCATGCATACAAGCCATAATCACGGAGTCTTCTCCGATATGCAACCAAGCATCACCAATCCAGACCATGTCCAGATGGGCTTCACACAGCATGCCTAGATCCGTACTCCAATTCCGGACTCTAACAAGGGAGACTTTACATATCTACCCCAAGGGACGCCACAACCCACCGCACACTCGCGGGGAATGGTTTTCCCTATGCAATGCAGGAATTAAGGACTTCACATGTCCAAGCAGGAAATCGTTACCCTAGGAGTTCGCTTCGGAGCCATGGAGAGAAATTTGAGACGGATGAACGCCTTCGCAGCAGCGTTGCCTTCGCAAATCCGAACTCGGCTCGCGATTTGGACCACCGTAGCACCACCGGCAGCCGGACTCCACTTCCTCTTCTTCCTCCTTGCTCTCACCTCTCTCTTAAACTTTAGAAAGAGAAGATGAAAATAAGAATGATCTTTTCTCCCCCCTTTTCCGGCCTTATCAGCCCAGAAATGATCTCCAGCCACAGGATCTTATTTAAAGAAAATGAAGGGCCAAGATCACACTGAAAATTTCTTTTCTTTTGGCCGACACGGCCTGTGACACGCCCGTGTCACAGGCCGTGTACCCTTAAGCGGCACACGCGGCAGTCGCACCGACTGGAATATTCGAGAACACGGGCATCGACACGCCTGTGTCGAACCTGACACGCCCGTGTCAGTCATGAGACACGCCCGTGTCTCCTGTTACACGGTACTCACCGATCTCCAAAACCAGTACACGGGTAGGGCACACGCCCGTGTCAAACCCAACACGGCCGTGTTCCATGCCGTGTTCACTGCCGTGTTCAAGGCCGTGTACTTTTCTGACTCAAACAGGCCATTTTCGAATATAAATGAGCGACACGCCCTGGGACACGCCCGTGTCAGAGGCCGTGTCCCAGGCTCGACGATCGTCGACCTCCGATCGTCGACTAGCCTGAACACGCCCTGGGACACGCCCGTGTCCCAGGCTGTGTACACCCGACACATGCCCTGGGACACGCCCGTGTCCCAGGCCGTGTCTAACAGCCTCCAACCCAAACTTGTTTACAAACATATTTTTAGATTTTTGGGGTGTTACAGTATCTATCCTCACTTTCAACCTTCTCCATCTCCAGTACCTTCTCCCAAAACAACTCCTCCTTCTCCAAGCAAAGACTCACCTCAACCAAATACCATCCTTCTCTCAGAAGAAGATGAGCCAGAACCAGAGGAATTTGAAGCTCCCCTGAGGAGACTTGATTTATCTATTCCCACCATCCTTTGTGATGAAGGAGATATAATCATTCATACTACCAGAGCTAAAATCTCTGTAGTTGTTGATGAAATTACTCCATAGGAAGTCCCTTCTTCACGTCAAATTGCTCCTCCTGCTGTTCCTGCAGCTTGTAACATCCCATTTCCGGCTAGACCCCCGGGAGTGGTTTTGTAGTGACTAGGTCATGACAAAACCTTAGGAAAACCAAAAGACCAAGAGAGCTTAGGTAGGAAGGTGAAAATCACCTTGGTCTGAAAATAGAAGGTCAGAAACTTGCTTAAAATAAGATTGGGACTCAGGCATTGAGTGCGTCGAGTGCACTCAACGCCAGAATCAGAATGGCATTGAGTCCACTGAATGCACTCAACGCCATCTTACAGGTGGTTTGGCATTAAGTGCGTTGGGTACAGTCAACGCAATAAGTTGAATGGCGTTGAGTGAAGTGACTACACTCAACACCATTTGGTGTTGACTGGATGGCATTGAGTGAGCTAAGCTCACTCAACGCCATAGTCTGGGTGGCGTTGAGTGAGCAAAGCTCACTCAACACCATAATCTGGATGGCATTGAGTGAACTATGCTCACTCAACGCCATAGTCTGGGTGTCGTTTAGTGTGATGAGCTTACTAATTGCCATAGTCTAGGCGGCGTTGAGTGAGCAGAGCTCACTCAACACCAGAATCTGATGATGTTGAGTGAGCTGAGCTCACTCAACGCCATAGTCTGGAAGGGCCATTTTCTGGATGGCGTTGAGTGAGCAAAGCTCACTCAACACCGTATCCTGGATGGCGTTGAGTGAGCAGAGCTCACTCAATGCCGCAATATGGATGGCATTGAGTGAGCAGAGCTCACTCAACGCCGTAGCCTGGATGGAATTGAGTGAGCTGAGCTCACTCAATGCCATTTTTCTTAGAAAATTTTTTAAGCTTGGCTGATGGTTAAGTTGAATCGGGTCGGTCAAGGAATTCGGCCAGATTGTGTTACTGGGCCGTTTTCTCTCATTAAGATTTAGTTAAGTCTTATTACAATATTTTGACCGGTTAATGCAATGTGGCAGCCATTCCTCTTCCTTTCAGCCATGGCCGAGCGACGGTTTGCATGGTCATTAATGGCTTTTAAGGCTCAGCTCCATCCTCCTCCCCTTGAAATGGCTGCATTCAACTCCTCTAAGGGAGAGGAGAAGTTTCCAGCCTTCTCTTAGCTATTATGGAGCCGTTTTAACTCCCCTCAACCATGGCCGAAGCATGCATGAAAGGAGACATTAATGGCTAGAAAGTTTATACCGCCACCCGCAACCTTGTTTCTCCATTAAAAGACTCCCTAGACTTAGATAGGAGATTTTCACCCTTTCCCGATAAAGCTAGAGCTTATTACCTTGCTGTTGAAGAATTCCGGCGACGCCACCACCACGCAAATGACATCCCGACGATCGGCTCGACTCCAAACCCCGAATAAGGTCCTCCTCTACTCTTTCTTCTATGGATAGATCTTAGGAATTATTAGGAGAGACATCGGGCTCAAAAGAACAGGATCGGGTGAGCGTTTCCATGGATTTTCTTAAATTTATGGTGGTCGGGTTCGCCGGAAACCGCCTCTCCGACGTCCATGCCGCCCCCAAACGGTAGCCCTCACCTCAACGGTGGTGGTGGTGGTGGCCGGCCAGGGAGATGGCTGGGTGGACGGGAAATCCACTTGCAAGCTACAGGTTTTAAGCATTTTAGGTTGCTGGTTCTGGCTTTTTGAGAAGATGAACAGTAACTTATAATACTAAATTATTATATTTATATATAATATATAGTGATTTATCAAGCTCTTTTTGATGCTATTAAATTAGGCACATAGAAGTTGTAGCCCTTAGAGTCTAGATTATTCTAAAATTTATTTCAACTCGATTGGGTAAATGGTTTGACAACAAAACCCATTTTGGTGGGACCTATACATAGGGCTATCCTGAGGTTCAAATGGATACCCACCTTCCATCCCTTGTCCAAATGAGTTTAAATTTGGTCAGTTGGTCTACCATAGCTATATCTAGGGCCTATCCAAAAATGGGAATTTTCGGAGAATATTGTTCTATAGTTTTTGGAAAAAATTTATAAACCATGTATAAATTATTTAAGTGTCACAAACACCTCAAAATCTCCCCAAATTTGGGTGGGTAGTCTTAGAGGGCTTGTTAAGGCTCTGGTAAAAATTTCATCTTATTTGGAGATGTTTTGAATAGGTTTTTATCCAACACTAGGTTTACCCTTAAAGGATTATGTAGGATCAAACACCCCCTTGGGGTTTTGAGTAGTTAAATCATCTCAACAGAGGCTGAAATTTTGGACACTGACTTGGCATGGCAAACGTCACCCTCTTAAAGAAAATGGTGTGATTTAGGGTTTATTTACACTAGAGTTCAAACTCAAACCCAAAGGAAGGGTTTTTGAATGTTGTGAAGGGCATAGGGGTAAATGCCCTTCTGTGACCTTGTAACCCAGTAGAGTTGAAGGTAATGAATCCTAAGTTCTCTGGTAGAAATCTTAGAGGATTTGGAGGTAGGTAGACACCTCAAAGCCCTAACCCTAGTTTTAGGGTAGAAGCTCAAATATGAATGCACAGCAACTAAACCTTAGTTAAAAGTTTTGAAACTTGGGTGGAATAAGTTTTACACTAGGAAAAACCCTTAGTAATTTTATTAGGATTTTCTGAATTATATTTCAAGTACTTTATTTGTTAGGTATAAATTTGCTCAAACTGGTCTTTCAATTATTTTGATTACTCTGTTCATTTGAATCTGATGGAACTTGGGCAGCAGATGCACTAGATCTAAATAAACATCCCTGAATTTTGTTACAAATTTTAGTTGATTATATCTAGTACTTCCTTCACAAGTTCCAAAAAGGGCAATTATGATCAATAAATCATTTAGAGCAAATTACCTACTGTAAAATTACGAAACTTGGCCAATGTTGTTTTCAGATCAATATCTAGTTGTGTAATTTTATTCATGATTTTTAGAAGAGTATTTACAATACTTGCTTCACAAATATAGCTCTTTGAGATTTTGGTAATTATTTATTGTAGAGCTCAATCCTCATTGAAGAATTATGAAATTTGGCCACTGATGTTTTTTTGATATTATCTGCTCTAGAAGACTAATTAAGAATTTTTGGATGATTATCTACTGCACTTACTTCATTAATGAAAGGAGATACAATTTATTATCGAAATTAAATTAGAGTCCTTAAATTACTAGAAAAATTGTTAAATCTTGGCGTTACTGTTTAATTGTTGTTTAGAATTTATCATGACTTTATGAAGCTTTATAAATACCTGAAAAGTGCACTTCATGTTCAATTGGTAGCCCTTAGAAGCTTTAAAGAAAATTAATTAAATGCCAGATAAATTGGGAAAATTACAATTTTCTGGATTTTGTCTATCTGTGTCATGATAAGTATCTAGTAAATATTTTAGGGCATTTGGATGATTATCTAGATTATCTCCTATTCGGTTCGACATTAAGCCTAGGTTGGTCTGCATATAAATAAATGTTAAATTGCAATAGGACATGATCTGGGATAGTTGTTGGAGTTAGTCATTTTAGCTGGGTGGACTGATGTGGAATATTTCACTATAGAGGCATAAGAAGAGTAGTGAGAAGTGGTTTGGCTAGAGTCTAGAGGTGTTCGGGTTCGACGAAAGATCGTCTTTCCCGGGGAGAGGAAGAGTTGAAATCACCCTAGGATTTGCCCACTGTAATATGAGAAGGGAATGGGTTAAGGGAATTAATCAATAACAATAAGTGCCTTGCGAAAGGGAACGATGGGCTTAGGCTTCCATCATAGTTCCTAGTGCCCTTTAAGAGCCCTTCACAGGAAATACCGGGGGCAGTCCTGGGCTAATGTAAACTGTATTTGTTGGAAAACCCTATTACTAATTTGGGTAAGGATCACTATGCTTGTCTTAGGAATCCCAGTTGACCTAGTTGTATAGTTGAAAAGGTCAACATTAGAATGAGTCTAGGTCTTAGAACCTAGGTTTGAAGCTGCCCCCAGGATCATTCCAAGATCAAGGTTGAAGAGCTTAATCTAAGGCAATTTTCGTCGAGCTCAGGTCGACGAATCGTCGAACTCCGTTCGACGCTCTCTGAGCTCATCTTCAATAAATCGTCGTACTCCGGTCGACGATCGTAGAGCTCAGATCGACGTTTTCTGTCTGCTTGTCCATTTGATCTCTGAGCTCAGTTCGACGATCGTAGAGCTCAGATCGACATTTTCTGTCTGCTTGTCCATTTGATCTCTGAGCTCAGTTCGACGATCGTAGAGCTCAGATCGACGTTTTCTTTGGAGAGATCGACGCTTTTAGGAATTCAAATGCTGCTGTTCTTTGGAATGTTTTTGAATATTATCAGCATTTATGTCAGAAGATCTCCCAGCCGTTTGTCTTTAATTCTGGAGCAAGTTTCAAAGAATTATTCAGAGAATGTTTGCTGGACTTTCCTCTAGAAGACAAGACAATTTTTGGAAGACATTTATGACTCCCAACGGCTAATTTCGGACAAGGAATCGTCGGAAAATTTATTATTCCTTTCTTCTGTGTTATTAAGTTTTTAGGGAATACACACAGAAGTGAACACACAGAATAGAATATACTGATAGCAGAAGAACAACAGAAGAACTGTGACTCAAAAATCTTCTTGCTGACTGAAAAGTGTTCACAATCTCATTACTCCAGACACCTCACCTTCAGCCTTCTTGCTGAAACCATCTTGTGCTGGAGATCAAAGTTTTGAAGACCTATCACCCTAGAGCAAAGCTTCTTTTCCTGAACCTTTCTACATCTCAGGGGGAGCTTTGACTTCATCAATCCACTTGTGCTTCTCTCATTTGATTGAGAACAGAGAAGACACCCTTCATTCTTATTTTTCTTTTCCTGCTGTAAAAAGGTTCTTGAACTCCCTTCAAAAGTTCTGTCTGGTTCTGAGAGCCTTGTCAAAACTCAGTGGTGGCAAGACACCTTATCAAAAAATCTAGTTTTGGTTTTTGGGCACCTTATCAAAAGCTCATTGGTGTCAGGACACCTGATCAACTCATCCTGAGTGGATTCCTACCAAGGGTGGTAGAAGAGTGGATGTACCCAGGTTTTTGGGGAACCACTATAATTCCTTGTGTCCTCTGGTTTGTTTGTGTGATTTGTTTGCTGTGTGCTATGCTTTTTACTTCTTAGCTTTTAACATTTTTACTAGCACTCTACACTATATCATAAATTAAATTTTATATGTGCTGTTCATTTCAACTGTGAAAAATTATTTTAAAATACTATATTCACCCCCCCTCTAGAGTTGAGATAGATCTTAGCCTCACTTTCAATTGGTATCAGAGGCAGGTTGGTTGCTCATACAGGCTAACACCTGAACCAAAAGATCCTTGATAAGATCAATCTCTTAAGGGGATTATTCTCTCTACATCTTCTTTTTATTTAAAGACATGGCATATAACAAAGATTATGCAAGCACCAGACCACCAGTGTGCAACCTTTCTAAGTTTGCACTCTGGAAGGCAAGGATTAGATTATACATGAATTCTATTGATGAAGACATTTTCAATTCTGTCTTGACAGTTTGTCCAACTCCACCAGCAAGCTCAAGTTCAAATGCTGTCCCACCTCCTTCTGGAACAGATGCAGATATAAAGAAGTGGAAGACTGCAGATGCTAAGCCTATGAACATCTTAGCCCAAATAATGTCTGATGAAATCTTTCAGAAGGTAGCTGAATGCCACTCAGCCAAAGAAATCTGGGACAAACTCTCTGAAATTGTCTCAGGATCTGCTGATGAAAGGAAAGATAGAAGATCTCATCTGATAAGCCAATATGAGAACTTCAAAAAGGGAGAAGCTGAATTAGTGGCTGACATGTACAATAGACTAAGTCTAATTGTCAATGAGCTAAAAACCCTAGACAAAGAAATCTCACTGACTGAGCTAAATGACAAAATCCTGATGTGCTTCCCCAGCACTTGGGATTCAAGAATCTGGCCAATTAAGGATGCCAGAAGTTTGAATGAGATTACTACTGAAGCTCTCCTGGGCAAGCTCAAATCCTATGAGCTGCTCATTAAAAATAGAGAAGAAGAACAAAAGGCTATCTCTCCAGCTACAAGGAAAGAAAAGACCATAGCTTTCAAAGCTGTAGAAGAGGAGCCTGAAGATAAAGCTACAGGAAATGATGAGCTCATAAGTCTTCTGGCCAAAAGATTTTACAAGATGGCCAGAAAAGACTTCAGAAAGAAACCATACAAGGGTCATGATAAACCAAGGTATGATAAATCAAATAACACTAAAGAAATCATATGCTTTGGTTGCAGGAAACCAGGCCATATTGTGCCTGACTGTCCAGAAAATAAGAATAAGGACAAAAGGGAAAGAAGAGAAAGAAGAAAAGAAAAGGATTACAAGAAGAATAGCTCAGACAAAGCCTCCTCCAGCAAGAACAAACATACAAGGAAGGGCTTTGTTGCTGAAACATGGAGTGAGACTGAAGAGGAATCTGAAGCCTCATCCAGCTCTAGTGATGATGAGGATGATGTAGATGAAAAAGTATTTTGCATGATGGCTATCAATGCATCACAGCAAAACTCTGATGAAGAATCAGATTCAGATTCAGAAAGTCAACCAGATGAGGATCAGGTAATCAACTCTTTTGATTTTGATTCTGAAGACTTCAAAGATGAATTTAAGACACTATGTCTAGATCTATTAAAATCTGAGAAGGAGATAATCTCTCTCAGGAATCAATTATCTGAGCATAGTGTCCTAAACTCAAAGAACCTCAAACTCTCTGAGGAGTTAGAATGATGTAGGGAGGAGATAGCTTCATTGAAGAATGAACTATCAAAGGCCAAAAAGTTTGAAGAATCCCTAAATGGGAGAAGTATCAGACTGATGGACATCACAAGCACAGTGAACTCTAGATTTAATAGCACACTGGGCTTGGGTGCTTCATCCAGCCAACCTATAATTCTGACAACTCCAATCAAGTTTGTCTCTGACAAAGGAAAGGGAGTAATAGAGGTACCTAGGAAGAATGCAGATCTGTCAGAGAAGAACTCAGTTGAACAGATGGCGTCGAGCAGAGCTCGACGATCGTCGAATAGAGCTCGACGATCTAACTACAGATCGTCGACCTCAGCTCGACGATATCCAAACTCTGAATCTCAGCATAATCGATCATCGAACGGCGATCGACGATCTGACCCAAAATCGTCGACCTCAGTTCGACGATCGTCGAACAGAGTTCTGGCTTGTGAACACACCTTCAATGGCACATTCAGATTCAATCCTAGAAGCTCCACATCCCAAGGCTTTAATCCCTATACTGAATGGATAGTACCTCCTAGGAGATACCATCCTGAAGGTTATAAGGATCAACCTGGGATGTCCTTTATTTCAGAATTCAAGGGATATCAACCTAGGCCCAAGGTCAACTGGGTCCAAAACAAATAAGTCGTTTTTGTGTAGGTGAAGACCTATCCAGCATCAAACCATCAATGGTATCTGGATAGTGGTTGCTCAAAGCACATGACAGGGGACAAGGACAACTTCACTTCCTTCAAAGCCAAGCTTGGACCCAAAGTAATTTTTGGAGACTCAAGCTTTGGAACTACAAAAGGATATGGTGCAGTCAAAATTGGCCCAGTCACATTCAAGAAGGTGGCATATGTTGAAGGACTCAAGCACAACTTGATAAGTATCAGTCAATTGTGTGATGAAGGATATCAAGTAACCTTCAACAAAGCCATATGCAAAGTCAAGTCTGTGGACAACACAACTGTGTTGACAGGTAACAGAAGAGGTAACATTTACTTAGTGGATTTTCATTCACCAGTGGTAGATATTTGCCTGTTTAATTCCATTTCAAAATCTAATGTGTTATGGCATAAGAGACTAGGACATATTAACCTTAGAACCATTGCAAAGCTATCTAAAGACAACCTTGTTAAAGGACTACCTTCTGGTCCCTACAAGAAGGAAGGACTTTGCAAGGCCTGTCAATTAGGCAAGCAAACTAAAAGTAGTTTTAAATAAATTAATAAGAGTGATTCACCTAGGATTTTGTACATGTTGCACATGGATCTCTTTGGACCCATATCTGTGCAAAGCCTAGGAGGGAAGTCCTATACTTTAGTGGTTGTAGATGACTTCTCAAGATTCACTTGGGTATTCTTTTTGAGGAAGAAGTCTGATAACTTCAAGTGTTTGACAGATTTTCTCAAATGCATTCAGATTGAGTTCAACACTCACATTGCCCTGATCAGAAGTGATCATGGGACAGAGTTTGATTCTCTTCTCATGCAAGAGTTCTGTCAGAGTGAAGGGATCAGGCACACTTTCTCAGCTCCTAGAACTCCTCAACAAAATGGGGTAGCTGAAAGGGAAAATAGAACACTCATTGAATCTGCAACTACATTATTGGCAGATGCTCACTTACCTCTGTCCTTTTGGGCTGAGGCAGTGAACACCTCCAACTATGTGTTGAACAGAAGCCTGATACACAAGCTGAAGGGCAAGACTCCTTATGAATTGCTCAAAAGGAAGAAACCTAAAATAGGCTATTTCAAAGTTTTTGGTTGCACTTGTTTTATTCATAATAATGACAAGAAATATCTAGCAAAATTCCAAGCTAAAGCTGATGAAGGAGTGTTTCTGGGATACTCCATGATCAGCAAGGCCTATAGGGTTTATAATAAATCTTCCTGTAAAATTGAAGAATCTGTTCATATTATTTTTGATGAAGCTAACATGTCTTTCAAGGAGAAGAATGCTTCTACCATAGAACCTCTGCAGGTACATTCTCTAGCTGAAGACTTGAACAAACTGCAAGTTGCTGAAAAGAATGAGAGCAGTGATGATGAAGAAGAAGTTCAACATCTTGAAGAAAATCATCCTGAAGAGCCAGTTGCTGCTCCACTAGAGGAGACAACAACACAGGCTGGTGAACAATCAACACTCCCTGTTGACTTAGTAACAACAAGAGATCATCCAATCACCCAAGTAATTGGAGAGATCTCAGCTGGTGTGCAAACTAGAAGTCAGGTCAACCAAAACCTGATGCACACTTGCTTTCTATCTCAAATTGAGCCTCAATCCATTCAAGATGCAGAGCAAGATCCACACTGGATCATTGCAATGCAAGAGGAGTTGCATCAATTTGAAAGGAACAAGGTTTGGGAACTAGTGCCTAAGCCAAAGGATCATCCCATTGTTGGAACAAAGTGGGTATTCAGGAACAAGCTGGATGATCAAGGAGTTATAGTCAGAAACAAGGCAAGGCTAGTTGCTCAAGGGTACTCTCAACAAGAAGGAATAGACTATGATCAGACATTTGCACCAGTTGCAAGGCTGGAAGCCATCAGGATATTCCTAGCCTATGCTGCCCACAAAGGTTTCAAAGTGTATCAAATGGATGTAAAAAGTGCATTTCTCAATGGGGACATCAAAGAGGAAGTCTATGTTAGACAACCTCCAGGTTTTATCTCTTTAACTCACCCTGATTATGTTTACAAATTGCATAAAGCATTATATGGTCTCAAGCAAGCCCCTAGAGCATGGTATGAGACCCTAGCATGCTTTCTTCTGGAAAATGATTTTGTTAGGGGGAGAGTAGACCAAACTCTTTTTATTAGAACCCATAAGTCCCACACCCTGCTAGTGCAAATTTATGTAGATGACATTATTTTTGGTTCTACTGATTCAAAATTGTGCAAAAAGTTTTCCAAGCTTATGCACTCTAAATTTGAAATGAGTAGCATGGGTGAGCTATCCTTCTTCTTAGGACTGCAAGTCAAGCAACATGCTGAAGGCATATTTATTTCTCAAACCAAGTATGCAAAAGAGCTGGTTAAGAAATTTGGTATGTCTGATGCATCATGTATGAAAACACCCATGCCCTCAAATGCTGTAATAGATGCTGATGAACATGGGAAACCTGTTGATCAGACAACATATAGAGCAATAATTGGCTCTTTATTGTACCTTACAGCTAGTAGGCCTGATATAATGTTTGCCACATGTATTTGTGCTAGATTCCAAGTTAGCCCTAGAGAGTCACACTTAATCTTAGTTAAGAGAATTCTTAGGTATGTTAAAAGTTGTCCAAATCTAGGTCTCTGGTATCCAAAAGATTCAGCATTTGATTTAACTGGATTCTCAGATGCTGATTATGCTGGATGCAGAATAGACAGGAAAAGCACCAGTGGAACCTGTCAGTTCCTTGGTGATAGACTTGTCTCTTGGTTCTGTAAGAAACAAACATCTGTGTCAACTTCAACTGCTGAAGCTGAGTATATGGCTGCAGGCAGTTGCTGTTCATAAATATTGTGGATACAGAATCAGCTCTTAGACTATGGCTACAACATAGAGAAGTCTAAAATTTTCTGTGACAATACTAGTGCTATCTCTATAGCACAAAATCCAGTCCTCCATAGTAGGACAAAACACATAGAAATTAGGCATCATTTTCTACGAGATAATGTAGAGAAAAATAAAATTGAAATTCAATATATTCCTACTAATTTGCAAAGGGGAGATATTTTCACCAAACCTTTGGATGAAAAGAAACACAGTTTCTTCCTAAATCAGTTAGGTATGTTAGATGGAGGAAGCCTTAATTAAATTACAAGATTTTGAAAAGCTAAAACAGACCAAGACTAGGTCAAAAATTTCCCTCTTTTTGTGTCTGTAGAATGAGTTTAGACTCTGAACTGCGCTCGACGTTTTCCCCAAAATCGTCGAACAGAGATCGACGATTTTCCAAAAATCGTCGACCAGAGATCGACGCTTTTGCAGTCGTCGATCTGAGTTCAGAGCCCTCGCTAGAGCTAGGCTTTCTCTCCTTCTAATCAGAGGCCGTCGAGCTGAGCTCGACGTTTTTCAACATCGTTGAACGAAGATCGCCGATTTTGAAGACTCTTCAGATTCCCTCTGTAGCCCAAATCGTCGAGCTGAGCTCGACGTTTCGTCGAACTGAGCTTAACGATTTTCCTTTTTCGCGTCGAACCCTAATATAAAATCTTTCTTTCAGCCGTCGTTCTCCCTTTGCGCTTTCATACTCTGCAACTCTCTTTCTTTTCCCTCCAAATTCTCTACGCTTGGTCGTTTTTGGTTTTCTGTTGCAGGTGAATATGGCTGAATCGAGTGCTGCTTTTGCTAAGATGAAGTTCGACACAGGTTTTGACATCGACATAAACTCCTTCGACGGAAGCGACCAGCACTTCAAGGACATCCTAAACTTATTCCGAGAACAACAGCTGACTCCAATAATGACTACAAGGATGAAGATCGCCTCAGAAGAAATAAAAGAGTGGTGTTTTACCGCAACAGACGAGTCTGAGAATTCTGTTGTCGGCACCATTAAGGGGACTCAGGTATTTCTATCCCCGGCTCTTCTAACAGAAGTCTTTCAACTCAGCACTGGAGAAGACTCCATTGAACTATCTGGAGAGGAGTTTGACACCATGCTGGATAGGATGGGTCACAATGCAGTAAACCCTAATAAGCTGCTGAAGAAAAATCTGGCAATCGAATTTCAATTCCTGGCTGATGTTGTTGGGAAGGTGCTGTTGGCCAAGCATTCAGCCCATGACACCATTTCCAGATATCAGTTCTGCCTGATGGGAGCCTTATTAGACAAGAAACACCTGGACTGGGGCTCCATCTTCTTCACTCTGATTAAGAAGAAGATCAACAAGAATGCAGTTAGTTATGGAAGAATCTTAGGGGTCTTTCTGCACAACAGGTGCCCTGACCTATTAACCTCCTCTGGTATGTTTATCAATGCATCCAAGAGGCTTTCCTGTGCCCTCTTCAGTAAATGGGACAGGCAGATTATAAAGCCCTCCAGGGCTGCTGCAACACTTCATTCAGGCACAAGGACTATTTTAGTCACTCCTTCAGCAGAAGAGCTGCCTGCTTCCTCCCCTCTTCCAGCCATAACCACCCTAACCACCCAAATTGTCACCTCCTCACCACCAGTATCCACCATAATCATCTCATCCCCAATTACCATTTCCTCACCTATGCCATCCCCTCCTCTATCCACCTCAGAGGAATTCCATCCTCTCTTTTCCTATTCAACCTTCACCATTCCATCCTTCTCACTTACAGATGACTCCTTCATGGATGATTCACCCTCTACTCCTCCTAAGCCACCCTCCACTTCCTCCTTTCAACAACTGCTCCATGACATTCTCTCTCAACCCTCCTTCACACCATCTCTTACTTCCCCTATCTCCACCTCAACCTCCTCTATCTCCATTATTCTATATTCTGAACCAACCATTCCCTCTCCACCTTTCTCCACAATTTCAGTTTCAGCCACCATCCTTCCATCTACTTTTGCCTCTACCTCTGCTCAAGCCCCACTTGAGCATGTAGATATTCCTATTTTGGCAGATAGGCTGTATGAGTTGCTAGCTCCCAAGCTGACATCTCTACTGGAGTCTTCCCTGGCTCCACTCCTAAAGCAAGTACAGGAGCTGTCTACCAAGATTGCCTTCCTTTCCTCCTCCCTGGCTATCCCATCTTCTGTGTGCCTTGATTCATCTTTCTCTAAACCAAGGCAGGGGGAGATGCCTTATGAAGAAGTGGTTGTGCCAGCTGCTGATATTATGTCTGCTCCAGCTCCAGCTCTTGGATGTGCTTTTGCACTGAATCTGCAGAGGCTGCTATCTATATTTGATACAGTCCATTTCAGTTGTCTGCCTGCAATTCCTGCTGAAGATTTGTCTTAGGCCATTGTGCCTATAGCTACCTGTGATCCAAGCCATATTGATTCCTACATCAAATCCTGGAAGGCTGTGGATATCTCTGATGCTGATACTAAGGCCACTGTGCCTCTTTCAATTGTTACTAAGGCCACTGTGCCTCCTTTTGTTGAAATTGCTGCTGATGCTACTGCTGACATAGAAATGATTCCAGCAACTGATGCTGATGAAACTGCTTCTGCCTGCTCTGCTGTTGCTCCCTCTCCTCCTGCTCCTGATGTTTCTGCAAAACTTAAAGCTCAAGAAGAGCTTATCAGAAGAATTGATGATCTGTATGATCAACATCAAAGTTCTGAGAGTGACCAATACAGGACTGATTCTGATGATTCTGCTAGAACTATTGCCAAGAAGAGAAAAGCCAGAAGTAAAGCAATGATGTCAGTCCCTCCTGCCAAAGCCAAAGACTCAAATGATATTCCATACTACATTCTGCATGACTGCCCAATCTCTGAGCCTTGGATGCAATATTCCAAAAATCAACTGAAAGCTATGAAGAAGAAGAGGAAGCTTGACAAATATGAAAAGGGTTCTTCTCAATATCAGCCTCCTCCTCCTCCTCCTCTAGATTCAGGCTCAGGTTCAGCCCCTCAAGCTCCAGTTCCAGACACAGCTCTTCCCAGCATTATCAAAGATCATATCAAAGGGGACAGCATCAAAAAGGATATCAACCCAGAAGGGGTAATTACAGAGGAAATCAAAGAGAACAAAGATTCTATCAAAGGGAAGGACAAGGTCTCCCTGACCCTTCATCAGGTCCTTTTCCTTACAAGCTGAAAGACACTATTGTTTCCAGGACTCCTTCTACTGTTTCTGAAATCATCAACAGATATGAACCTCCCATTCCTTTTGAAGACCCTGAGAACAACCCTGTATCCTGGACAGCCAGAATGAAAGAATTGGCTGCCCTTGATCAAATAAAAAAGGCCAGAGAACAAGGAAAGGATACTTCAAACATAACTACCTTATTAGAGCAGAGAAAGAAAGAACTGGAAAGATATGCATCAAGGAAATTCTTCAATCCAGAAGATTATATGAAGCTGCACCCAGAGGCTGTTGTTCCAAGGCCCAAATCTCAAACTTCTCTAGGTGCAGAGGATGACAGAAGGTCAAAGAAAGAAAGTCAGAATCCAAATAGAGAAATTTTATTTAAAAATGGATCTGAAAGGAAGTGAACTGTGTAAGCTAAACATTTCATCTACCTTTGGACATCTGCTGATATTTATCTGTGATCTGCTTTACTGCTATATATCTTCTCTGCATTTTGTATTAGCTTATGTATTGTTGTATGCTTTTCATTTCCTATGATTATCTGTAAATAGTAATCCTAACCCAAATAGGGGGAGATTGTTGGAACACCCTATTACTAATTTGGGTAAGGATCACTATGCTTGTCTTAGGAATCCCAGTTGACCTAGTTGTATAGTTGAAAAGGTCAACATTAGAATGAGTCTAGGTCTTAGAACCTAGGTTTGAAGCTGCCCCCAGGATCATTCCAAGATCAAGGTTGAAGAGCTTAGTCTAAGGCAATTTTCGTCGAGCTCAGGTCGACGAATCGTCGAACTCCGTTCGACGCTCTCTTAGCTCATCTTCAATAAATCGTCGTAGTCCGGTCGACGATCGTAGAGCTCAGATCGACGTTTTCTGTCTGCTTGTCCATTTGATCTCTGAGCTCAGTTCGACGATCGTAGAGCTCAGATCGACGTTTTCTGTCTGCTTGTCCATTTGATCTCTGAGCTCAGTTCGACGATCGTAGAGCTCAGATCGACGTTTTCTTTGGAGAGATCGACGCTTTCAGGAATTCAAATGCTGCTGTTCTTTGGAATGTTTTTGAATATTATCAGCATTTATGTCAGAAGATCTCCCAGCCATTTGTCTTTAATTCTGGAGCAAGTTTCAAAGAATTATTCAGAGAATGTTTGCTGGACTTTCCTCTAGAAGACAAGACTATTTTTGGAAGACATTTATGACTCCCAACGGCTAATTTTGGACAAGGAATCGTCAGAAAATTTATTATTCCTTTCTTCTGTGTTATTAAGTTTTTAGGGAATACACACAGAAGTGAACTCACAGAAAAGAATATACTGATAGCAGAAGAACAACAGAAGAACTGTGACTCAAAAATCTTCTTGCTGACTGAAAAGTGTTCACAATCTCATTACTCCAGACACCTCACCTTCAGCCTTCTTGCTGAAACCATCTTGTGCTGGAGATCAAAGTTTTGAAGACCTATCACCCTAGAGCAAAGCTTCTTTTCCTGAACCTTTCTACATCTCAGGGGGAGCTTTGACTTCATCAATCCACTTGTGCTTCTCTCATTTGATTGAGAACAGAGAAGACACCCTTCATTCTTATTTTTCTTTTCCTGCTGTAAAAGGGTTCTTGAACTCCCTTCAAAAGTTCTGTCTGGTTCTGAGAGCCTTGTCAAAACTCAGTGGTGGCAAGACACCTTATCAAAAAATCTAGTTTTGGTTTTTGGGCACCTTATCAAAAGCTCATTGGTGTCAGGACACCTGATCAACTCATCCTGAGTGGATTCCTACCAAGGGTGGTAGAAGAGTGGATGTACCCAGGTTTTTGGGAAACCACTATAATTCCTTGTGTCCTCTGGTTTGTTTGTGTGATTTGTTTGCTGTGTGCTGTGCTTTTTACTTCTTAGCTTTTAACATTTTTACTAGCACTCTACACTATATCATAAATTAAATTTTATATGTGCTGTTCATTTCAACTGTGAAAAATTATTTTAAAATACTCTATTCACCCCCCCTCTAGAGTTGAGATAGATCTTAGCCTCACTTTCAGTATTAACAAACTGATAAGAGTAACTTAGTAATTTGGGTTGCACGTTTCACAAACACTGTTTGCACAGGATAATAGTTAGGAGCTTTGGCTCAATTAGTTTGATACGATAAATATTACATGTGCATAGTCAGGAATGAAAATTAAGGTGGTGGGTCTTTGGTATTGGAGGGTCGATGCACCAAAGACAATACGCAGACTCGGCAAGTGTGGTTAGCACTTCGAGAACATAAGTCTGGTGCGCCAGCCGACAAGAGTACGCAGGAGTCCGCTTTGTGCACCAAGCATTGAGGCGTACGTTAGGTCTGACCGGTAGTGCTTTACTAGTTTAGAGGTGGGCGAGGCCCAACCCACTGCTTTTGTCTGCCACTACGGATGTATCCTTGGAGGTAACGGCTCCGAAAGGGGGAACTAAAGGTCTGTGTACACAGAGTCGGGTGTGTGTGTTGCACTTGCTTGATTCATCATACCCACTAGCATGTCATGGTATAATCGTTTCATTTAACCCCCGAAACCTAATGTATAAGTGGAATGGGACGCTTATACAGTAAGACTTGCAAAACGTCCCCTGTGTCTATAAGCATGTGTGGGCAAGTTTATAAATTTACGTTAAATTCTATATATATATGCTGGTGTTTGATAACCGACAACCCAACGTATAAGTGGTATGGGACACTTTATACGATGGGAGCCTTGCAGAAGATCCCTTGGCTTTAGGTGCTTCCGCACACAAGTTAAGGTTACTTTTCCTACTTTCTATTTCTGTTATATTTACTATAGAATTGCTAGCATAGGTTCGCTGTCACCTGCTTTTGTTTCATTCTCCACCTTAATGTCCTCCCCTTTCTTCCTCTCTGCTCGGTATATAGGAGCTATGGGGGAAGGGGTAGGAGATGATAGGGCTTAGTCTTTATGACTAACGGTTTTCGGACCACATCATTTAGGGGATCGTGGAGCCCAATATGGAGGAGCAGCCCCGGAGGTTGGCCCGCTTGGAGATAAGGCAGTCTAGCTCCGGAGTTCAGACAGCTGGGACTGTGACTCCTGACTTATTGTATATGTTTTAGTTTGCTTCCGCATGAGTGACCTGTAGTGAGGATTATGATGTATCGGGCATAAGCCCTTACTTTCAGTACCTTTTATACTACTTCTGTGGACTCTCCTTTCGTGGAGACTTTTATTTCTATGCATGTGATTTCTGTGGACTTGCTTTTCAATTATTGTGCAATCTTTCTGTGATCAAATTGGCCGGCAGAATCGACGCCTTATGGTGATGACCCTTCGGGTCGTGAAGGGGTCACCGCAAAATGGCGATCCTAGGCCTAAGACCCCGGTGTTTTAAAAAAAATGGGGGTCTTACAAGTGGTATCAGAGGAAACCTCGATCAGAAGAGTAGAAGTCCACTAACCCTGGGACACCCCCGCTCGAGTTTAGTTTTGGGACAAACTAAGCAGCGGAAGCGTGGTGTGCCCATAAGGGGGTAACATGTTAATGTCCACTGTTAATTAGGCTTGAGTCAATTGCTTACAAATGATTTTTGATGTGCAGCCTCCATCACAGCCTACACCACAGGGCGGAGTCGAGCAGACTCCGAATGATGCACCACCTCCCCCAGTCCCCACTCCGTTCCTACAGTCGGAGATGGGGCAGACTCTGAAAGCCATTCTGGAGGCTTTCAGGGCTCAGCAGGTTCAAGCACTGCAGCCAAATCCAGGGGCTAACGGGCTTAGCATATTCCGAGGACTTTCTCCCCTGTCCTACTTAGGGACAGAGTCAGCTGTCTGGATAGAATAATGGCTGGACATTATGTACAAAATGTTGACAGGGATATGGTTCCCCTTGGAGGAGAGAGTGCCATTAGTGGTCTCTTGCTTCGAGTCTCATGCCAAGAGATGGTGGAAGACGTCATTGGACACGACCTTTGCTGATATGGAGATTGCAGATATTACTTGGGGGGAGTTCAGGGCCACGTTACTGGAGCATTTTGTTCCACAGTCAACTAAGGATGAGCTAGAGGACAGGTTTTTTCAACTAAAGTAGGGCACCAGGACGGCGGTGGAGTACCACTGAGAGTTCAACAACCTAGCTCGGTTTGCGGACTCGTATCAGTTAGACAAGGCTGGATATATCAAGAGATTCTATAAGGGCCACCGAGAGGAGCTGAGGGATGCGCTGCTGTTTGTATCTGATGGGCCCATTTCCCGGATACTGGAGATGGCTAAAAGGATAGAGGATGATTGGCAAGCAACTCGGGGCCGGAAACGGTCAACGGAGGATCAATGTCGAGGAGCAAGGAACGATCAGTGATGAGCGCATGTCACGGATGGGAGAAGGGTCGAGCACCAGCCTCGTTAGGAGGCAAGACAGGAGACAAGAGAGCCAGTGGTGGTGGCTCCACCACCTCTTCAGGAATGGGAGGGACAGAGACCCGGGGGAATGGCATATCCCCCGCAAGAGTGCTTCCACAGCAATCAGGTTGGTCACATACCCAAAAATTACCCCATGAGGGGGGCACCCCCACCAGCACCACCGGCTGCCTAGCCAGCGTAGTATTTTGGAGGCCAAGGTTGTGGGCGAGGACGAGGATACAAGGGAGGTGATCGTAGACAAGGAAGAGAGCAGGTATTTACTTTGGACCTTGCATAGCCTCAAAATCCAGAGAAGGTCATAGCAGGTACGCTACAATGTTTCGATATTTTCATAGAATCCCCCTCTTGGTTGTTAAATTATAAAACTGCACTAGATAGAATTAATAGAAAAGAAAAACTCGTTATAGAATCCTAAGACATTTAATCACCCCAGGTATAGTCTTCATCAGCGGCAAGCCTGCTCGCACGCTTTTTGATACTGGAGCTTCTCACTCCTTTGTGTCGGAGACGTTCGTAGAAGGATTAGAAGGCATGGAGCGCTTCACGGGCTCGGTGATGAGGGTGCGACTACCAGATGGATCTTAACTCCTTACCTCGGACCACTGCAACATAGAGGTAGAAATCGGTGGAAAGGTGTTTGAGGCTCCGGCAACGCTTTTGAAATTGATGGACTACGACTTGATCCTTGGCATGGTATGGTTGCACTAGAACTATGCCCAGATTGATTGCCAAGCAAAGAGGATCACCATGAGACACAGGGACATTTTTATTATTATCGAAGGTATAAGACTTGCCTCCTGTATTCTCTTATCATAAGTTCAGGCCGTTAAGGCCCAACTAAAGGGGGAGGAGGTTTACAAGGTTCTATTTTAGATGGCGGAGGTCAAGGAATCGGTGACAGACGTTCTAGTAGTACGAGATTTTGCCGACGTTTTTCCAGAGAAACTGCCAGGCCTACCTCCACACCGGGAGCAGGATTTCCAGATACAGCTTGTGCCGGGGGCCAAGCCGGCATCTAGGTCCCCTTACCGGATGGCCCCAAAAGAGTTGATAGTGTTCCGAAGTCAGTTGCAGGAATTAGTAGAGGAAGGGTTCGTCCGGCCAAGCTCTTCACCTTGGGGAGCCCTGGTGTTATTTGTAAAGAAAAAGGACGGAAGTCTTCGCTTGTGTATTGATTTTCGAGCGCTGAACAGACTGACGGTCCGTAACACATACCCGCTACCACGGATTGACGAGATGTTCGATCAACTGTATGGAGCACATTTCTTCTCGACACTCGATTTAAGTTCAGGGTACTACAAGCTATGGATTCGAGAGGAGGACATTCCAAAGACCGCCTTCAGCAGTAGGTACGGACTGTACGAGTTTATAGTGATGCCATTCGGGCTCACAAATGCACCTTCAGCATTTACGAGCCTCATGAACCGGGTATTCAAAGAGTATTTGGATGTTTTCGTCATAGTATTTATTGAAGACATCCTCGTCTACTCAAGGACGAAGGAGGATCATGCACGATACTTGACATTTACCTTAGAGAGGCTACGGGAGCCCCAGCTGTTTGCAAAGTTTAGCAAATGACAGTTTTTGCTAAAGGAGGTGGCCTTCTTAGGTAATATTATCAGTGGAGCGGGGTTGGCAGTAGATCCGGCCAAGATTAGGGCAGTGCGGCGCTAGCCACCGTTAAAGACAGCCACGGATGTACAGAGCTTCCTGGAACTTGCCGGATATTACTGGAAATTCATCGAAGGATTCTCCCGAATTGCGCTCCCTCTTACTTCCCTGACGAAAAAGGAATCCTCTTTCATTTGGACGCCACAGTGCGAGGCGGTCTTTGTGGAGTTGAAAGGTCGGCTTACCTCGGCTCCCATTCTCGCTCTTCTGTGAGGAAGGGGGGATTCTAGGTATACACGGACGCCTCCTATCAGGGCATGGGTGTAGTTCAGATGCGGAACGGGCACGTAATAGCCTACGCCTCCCGATAGCTTAAGATTTATGAGAAGAACTATCAAGTGCACGATCTGGAGATAGGTGCAGTGATCTTTGCTCTAAAGATTTGGCAAAACTATCTCTACGGGGTTCATTGTGACACAGATGCGTTGGGTGGAGTTCCTTTCGGTTTAAAAGTACACCATGCACTTCCACCCTGGGAAGGCGAACGTGGTGGAAGATGCTTTGAGCCGAAGAGGAGATACCTCAGGGAAGGGACCACAACTGATGTCCATGGAGCTAGTCCGGTCCTTCAGAGATATGCAGATATCCCTAGTGTCCGAGAATGATCCAGAGCTGTATAAAGAATATCTAGCATCGATAGGTGCCATAGATGACATTCGGGACTGCATCTGGGATGGACAGAAGACAGATGTATGGGCAGATCTGATATTCCGAGCCTCTGAGGAGAATTCGACAGGGGATTATTCCCTGAGAGACAGATTGTTATATTTTAGAGGCAGGGTCTATATACCCGCAGGAGGACAGATTCGGGAGGACATCGTGGCGGAGGCCCATTGTAGCAGATATTATATACACCCGGGGATAACCAAGATGATGGCAGACTTGAAGAAGACGATGTTTTGGCCAGGGATGAAGAAGGATATTAAATACTTAGTGACACATTGTGAGGCATTCCAACTTGTGAAGGCGGAGTGCAGGAACCCCGCAGGATTGCTACAACCACTCTCGGTACCGGAGTGGAAATTTGAGGACATCGCGATGGATTTCATTCATGGCCTCCCCCGATCACGAACGAGAAACGACTCGATTTGGGTCATCGTCGTTCGGTTGACGAAGGTGTCCAGATTCATTTCGATCAGGAAGGATGACTCTGTTGGAGTACTAATGCGAAGATTTGTGGAGTAGTTTGTTCGATACCACGGGGTACCCAGGACGATCGTGTCGGATCGGGATGGCCGGTTAACTTCCAGGGAGTGGAGATCCGTGCAGGCTAACTCAGGTACGTGATTGACCTTCAGCACCGCATTCCATCCCCAGACGGATGGGCAGACAGAACGCACCAATCAGACATTGGAGGACCTCCTGAGGCTATGCATATTGTACCGTGGGGAACCTTGGGAGAAGCTCTTGCCACTGGTCGAGTTCTCCTATAACAACAGCTACCAGTCCAGCATAAGGATGGCTCCTTATGAAGCCTTGTATGGAAGGAGATGTAGGACTCCGCTTTCATGGATTCAGGATGAGAATCCGAAGGTGTTGCGATCAGATTTTGTCGAAGACACCGAGACTCAGGTGAGGCTGATTAGGGACAGGATGTTAGAAGCGCAGAGTAGACAGGCTAAGTACTTTGGCGCCCGACACCATCAGGTGGAATTTCATGTGGGGGACCAAGTGTTTTTGAATATCCAGCACATGCATGGAGTTTCACGGGTGCATGGTCGGAAGAAGAAGCTCAGCTCTAGGTATATGGGCCCTTAAAGGATCCTGGAGCGGATCGGACCCCTAGCTTACAGGCTGGAGTTCCCCCCAGAACTGGCAGGTTTACACGACGTGTTCCATATTTCCTCACTTAGGAGGGCTCTACTGCGCCCGGAGCATCATATTTTGACCACAGATGGGCCGGTAGCTTCCAACCGGTCAGTTCACTTAAAGCCGGTTTGGATCGATGACAGAGGAGTACGGACCTTCCATCGGAAGAAAGTTCCGTTAGTAAAAGTTCTGTGGAGGAACAACGGTCAGGAGGAGCATACCTGGGAACCGCAGGACCTGATGCGACAAAAGTATCCGGAGCTTTTTAGTCAGGTATACCTCACAACCTCTCAGGACGTTCAATTTTCTTTCCGATCTTAAACCAGTAGGACTGAAATTTCAAGAATAAGGGCTAATCTTTTGTTTATTGGGGTCTAAACTTTGTCAATTGGGCAAATTGGTCTTAGATTTGACTATCGCCTTCAAACCTCACATAGCAAACATGGCGTCGTGAGGTAAATCTTTTAATTTTCATGGGATGTTACAAGTTTCTTTCTCCCGGATAGGAGCCCCCGTAGGCTTAACCTTGATTTCGGGGACGAAATCTCTGTTTTGTTTATTGGGATTTGTAACATCTCATTTCCGGCTAGACCCCTGGTTGTGGTTTTTCTGTGATTAGGTCATGACAAAACCCTAGGAAACCCTAAAGACCAAGAGAGCTTAGGTAGGAAGGTGAAAATCACCTTGGTCTTCAAATAGAAGGTCAAAAACTTGTTTAAAATAAGATTGGGACTCGGGCATTGAGTGCGTTGATTGCACTCAACGCCAGAAGTAGAATGGCATTGAGTGCACCTAATGAACTCAATGCCATCTTGCAGGTGGGTTGGCGTTGAGTGAGTCGGGTATACTCAATGCCATAAGTTGAATGGCGTTGAGTGTAGTGACTGCACTCAATGCCATCTGGTGTTAACTTGATGGCATTGAGTGGGCTAAGCTCACTCAACGCCATAATCTGTGTGGCGTTGAGTGAGCAGAGCTCACTTAACACCATAATCTGGATGGCATTGAGTGAGCTCAGCTCACTCAATGCCATAGTATGGGTAGCGTTGAGTGAGCTGAGCTCACTCAACGCCATAGTCTGGGCGGCATTGAGTGAGCAGAGCTCACTCAACACCATAATCTGATGGCATTGAGTGAGCTGAGCTCACTCAATGCCATAGTCTGGAAGGTCCATTTTCTGGATGGCGTCGACGTCGAGTGATCTATGCTCACTCAACACCGTATCCTTGATGGCGTTGACTCAACGCCGCAGCATGGATGGCGTTGAGTGAGCCGAGCTCACTCAACGTCGTAGACTGGATGGCGTTGAGTGAGCTGAGCTCAGTCAACGCCATTTTACTTAGAAACTTTTTAAGCTTGGCTAATGGTTCAGTTGAACCGGGCCGGTCAAGGAATTGGGCGAGATTGCGTTACTGGACCGTTTTCTCTCATTAAGATTTAGTTAAGTCTTATTATATGATTTTGACCGGTCAATGCCACGTGGCAGTCATTCCTCTTCCTTCCAACCATGGCCGAGCGACAGTTTGCATGGCAATTAGTTGCTTTTAAGGCTCGGGTCCATCCTCTCCCCCTTGAAACGGCTGGATTCAACTCCTCTCAGGGAGAGGAGGAGTTTCCAACCTTCTCTTAGCTGTTATGGAGCCGTTTCAGCTCCCCTCCACCATGGCCGAAGCATGTATGAAAGGAGACATTAATGGCTGGACAGTTTATACCCCCACCCGCAGCCTTGTTTCTCCTTTAAAAGACTCCCTAGACTTAGGGAGGAGGTTTTCACCCATGCCCGATAAAGCTAGAGCTTATTACCTTGCTGTTGAAGAATTTCGGCGATGCAACCACCGCGCAAATGGCTTCCCGACGATCGGCTCGACTCCAAACCGCGAATAAGGTCCTCCTCTACTCTTTCTTCTATAGATAGATCTTAGGAATTATTAGGTGAGACATCAGGCTCAAAAGAGCTGGATCGGGTGAGCGTTTCCATGGTTTTTCCAAAATTTATTGTGGTCAGGTTTGCCGGAAACCTCCTCTCCGGCGGCCGTGTCGCCCCCTAACGGTAGCCCTCACCTCAACAGAGGTGGTGGTTGTGGTGGCCTCCCAGGGAGATGGCTGGGTGGACGGGAAATCCACTTGCAAGCTACAGGTTTTAAGAATTTTTAGGTTGCTAGTTCGGGCTTTTTGAGAAGATGAACAGTAACTTCTAATACTATATTATTATATTTATATATAATATGTAGTGATTTATCAAGCTCTTTTTGATGCAATTAAATGAGACACTTAGAGGCCGTTTTAGGAAAAATGGCCAGTCACAGAAGTTGTATCCCTTAGAGTCTAGATTATTCTAAAATTTATGTCAACTCGATTGGGTAAATGGTTTGACCACAACACCCATTTTGGTGGGACCTATACCTAGAGCTATCCTGAGGTTCAAATGGATACCCACCTTTCATCCCTTGTCCAAATGAGCTTAAATTTTGTCATGGGGTCTACCATAGCTATATCTAGGGCCTATTCAAAAATGGGAATTTTTGGAGAATATATTTCTATAGTTTTTGGAAAAATTTAATAAACCATATATAAATTATTTATGTGTCATGAACACCTCAAAATCCCCCCGAATTTTGTTGGGTAGTCTTACAGGGCATGTTAAGGCTCTGGTAAAATTTTCATCTCATTTGGAGATGTTTTGAATAGGTTTTTATCCAACCCTAGGTTGACACAAAAAGGATTACATAGGATCAAACACCCCCTTGGTGTTTTGAGTGGTTAAATCACCTCAACAGAGGCTGAAATTTTGGACACTGACTTGACATGGCAAACGTCACCCTCTTAAATAAAATGGTGTGATTAAGGGTTGATTTACCTGAGGGTTCAAACTCAAACCCTAAGGAAGGGTTTTTGAGTGTTGTGAAGGGCATAGGGGTAAATGCCCTTGTATGACCTAGTAACCCAGTAGAGGTTAAGGTAATGAATCCTAAGTTCTCTGGTAGAAATATTAGATGATTTGGAGGTAGGTAGACGCTCAATTATGGAAGTATAGCCACTAAACCTTAGTTAAAAGTTTTGAAACGTGGGCGGAGTAAGTTTTAGACTAGGAAGAACCCTTAGTAATTTTATTAGGATTTTATGGATTATATTTCAAGTACTTTATTTGTTAGGTATCAATTTGCTCAAACTGGTCTTTCAATTATTTTGATTACTCTGTTCATTTGAATCTGATGAAACTTAGGCAACAGATGCTTTAGGTCTAAATAAACATCCCTGAATTTTGTTACAAATTTTAGTTGATTATATCTAGTACTTTCTTCACAAGTTCCAAAAAGGGCAATTATGGTCAATAAATCATTTAGAGCAAATTACCTACTGTAAAATTATGAAACCTAACCAATGATGTTTTCAGATCAATATCTAGTTTTCTAATTTTAGTCATGATTTTTTGAAGAATATTTACAATACTTGCTTCACAAATATAGCACTTTGAGATTTTGGTAATTATTTATTCTAGAGCTCAATCCTCATTGAAAAATTATGAAATTTGGCCACTAATTTTTTTAGGATATTATCTGCTCTAGAAGATTAATTAAGAATTTTTGGATGATTATCTAATGCACTTACTTCATTAATGAATGGAGATTGGATTTATTATAAAAATTAAATTATAGTCCTTAAATTACTGGAAAAATTGATCAATCTTTACATTACTGTTAAATTATTGTTTAGGATTTATCATGATTTTATGAAGATTTATAAATACCTAAAAAGTGCACTTCATGTTCAATTGGTAGCCCTTAAAATCTTTAAAGAAAATTAATTAAATGCCAGATAAATTAGGAAAATTACAATTTTCTGGATTTAGTCTATCTGTGTCATGATAAGTCTCCAGTAAATATTTTAGGGCATTTGGATGATTATCTAGATTATCTCCTATTCGGTTCGATATATAGCCTAGGTTGGTCTGCATATAGCAAAATGTTAAATTTCAATAGGACTTGATCTGGGAAAGTTGGCTGAGTTAGTCATTTTAGCTGGGTGGACTGATGTGGATGATTTAACTATAGAGGGATAGGAAGAGTAGTGAGAAGTGGTTTGGCTAGAGTCTAGAGGTGTTCGGGTTCGACGAAAGATTGTCTTTCCCGAGGAGAGGAAGTGTCAAAATCACCTTAGGATTAGCCCACTGTAATATGAGAAGGGAAAGGGTTAAGGGAATCAACCAATAACAAAAAGTGCCTTGCGAAAGAGAACGATGGGCTGCAGCTACCATCATACTTCCTTGTGCCCTTTGAGAGCCCTTCACAGGGAATACCAGGGGAAGTCCTAGGCTAACATAAATTGTATTAACAAACTGTTAAGAGAAACTTAGTAATTAGTGTTGTACGTTTAACAAACACTATTAGCACAGGATGATAGTTGGGAACTTCGGCTCGATTGGTTTGATACGATAAATATTGCATGTGCATAGTAAGGAAAGAAAATTAAGGTGTTGGGTCTTCGATATTGGAGGGTCGATGCACCGACGCCAATACGCAGACTCGGCAAGTATGGTTAGCACTTCGCCAACAGAGGTCCGGTGCGATAGCCAGCAAGAGTACGCAGGAGTCCGCTTTGTGCACCAAGCGTTGAGCCGTATGATAGGTCTTACCGGTAGTGCTTTACTAGTTTAGAGGTGGGCGAGGCCCAACCCACCACTTCCGTCTGCCACTACGGAGGTATCCTGGGAGGTAACAGCTCTGAAAGGGGGAACTAAAAGTCTGTGTACACAGAGTCGGGTGTGTGTGTTGCACTTGCATGATTCATCATACCCATTAGCATGCGAAGGCCTAATCGATTCATTTAACCCCCGACAACTAATGTATAAGTGGAATGGGACGCTTATACATTAGGACATGCAAAATGACCCCTTGGTCTATAAGCTTGTGTTGGCAAGTTTATAAATTAACGTTAAATTCTATATATATATGCTGCTGTTTGATAACCGACACCCCAACGTATAAGTGGTATGGGACACTTTATACGATGGGAGCCTTACAAAAGATCCCTTGGATTAGGTGCTTCTGCACACAAGATAAGGTTACTTTTCCTAATTTCTGTTTCTGTTATATTTACAATAGAATTGCTAGCATAGGTCTGCTATCACCTGCTTTTGTTTCATTCTCCACCTTTATGTCCTCCCCTTTCTTCCTCTCCGCTCGGTACCTAGGAGCCATGGGGGAAGGGGTATGGGATGAATAGGCTTAGTCTTTATGACTAACGGTTTTCGGACCACATCATTTAGGGGATCGTGGACCCCAGCATGGAGGAGCAGCCCAGGATGTCGACCCGCTTAGAGATAGGGCAGTCTAGCTCAGGAGTTCAGACAGCTGGAACTGTGAGTCCCGACTTATAGTAGATGTTTTAGTTTGCTTTCGCATGAGTGACATGTATTTAGGATTATGATGTATCAGGCATAAGACCTTACTTTCAGTACCTTTTATACGATTTCAGTGGACTCTACCTTCGTGGAGACTTTTATTTCTATGCATGTGAGTTCTATGGACTTGCTTTTCAATTATTGTGCAATCTTTCTTTGATCGAATTGGCCGGCAAAATCGGCGCCTTGCGGTGACGACCCTTCAGGACGTGAAGGTGTCACCGCAAAATGGCGATCCTGGGCCAAAGACCCCGGTGTTTTTTTTAAAAAAAATGGGGGTCTTATACTGCTGCTGCTTCCCTTGTAAGTTCAGATATTCTATGTAAGATTGAAGCAATGCATAGTGAGCAAAGAAAATATTTTGATGAATATCTGAGAATAGTTCAAGAGAATGTATCTGCTCTAGAGAAAGAGATGAGCAGAGGCTTTGTAGAAATCCAACACAACACTAACTATCTGAAAGAGCTGTTTCAGATTGGTTGAAAAGCTATAGACCACACTATCTCTTGTGTTGGTAATGTTATGGATCAATCAGTAACTCTTGTTGGCAACCAAATTTACTTGGAAAAGAAATCTTGTGATAACCTTAAGAAAATCTGGGCAGAGGTTGGTACCTTCAAGGATGATGCTATAGACAAACTATCTGTAGAATTCAGAAAGGGGGGAGAGTTTAGTGAAAGAACATGTGGATAAGTTTGTGGACAAGTTTATTTCTACTGCCAACACTGTCTGGTCTGAGCAGTTAACTGCAATTAATAAGAATGTTTTAGAACATATTCATTCTGTGAAATTTCATAACTATGACACTGCAGTCGGGATGCATAACCAGATATTCCCTGAATTCCAAGTTGATCCTATTGTCATACCTCATCACCTGAACACCCTTGTTGAATGTCAGTCAAGTCAGATGCCTGCTCAGATGCAACCTCAGATGTCATGCTTCTCTCCAAGGCCAGAAGTTAAATTTCCTGCTTCCTATGATCAAGTTTGTGATGATGTGATTCCTCAAGATCTAACTGAAATCCACATTCCTAAGAAGAGGAAGTATGGGGAAGGCCCCTCTACTAGCAAAAGTGCCCCTAAGCCATCTCATAGAAAAGGAAAGTGCAGGAATTTACTGAAGTCTGGAGTCCTACTTCCAAGGCTTTGATTCTTGATACTCTCAAGCTAGTAATGTACTATAATGAAAGCAGGAATCTCCACTACAGCTCTTCTGAGTGGGAACTCTATGAAAATTCCATGACTAAAAGGAGAATCTATGACAGAGAATATGGGAAGAACAATCCAAAGGCACCTCCTAAACCTCCAAGGTACTATCCAAAGCCTTTCAACTACCAGAGAAGACAACAAGAGAAGTATGACATGCAATATCAGAGCAAGGAATGATTTTTTGTTTATAACTCATTTTGAGATTATGGATGAAATGAATGTTGATTTGAAATCTAAAACACTATATATATATAATTTCTAGTTTTGCTGATTCTGTGTTTAATTTTTCATCTCTTGCATTTGAATCTGTTTTTCATATACAGTTCTTTATTTGTTGATATAATTCACCTTAGTGTATAAGGTTCTGAGTTATATAAATAGGAGGAGATTGTTTGGTATTGCATCCATAATAACTCAGATTTGCACGAAGTAACCCTTTAACTAAGATGAATTATGTTGTATTTGATATTTCTATTTATTTGTGTGTTTGCAGAATATCATTGCTAAGTGTAGACCAATGTCAGACTATAGTGGGTCATGAACACAGGACCACTCAGTGTAATCCCTCATTGTGTGATCCAAGGTGTTGATCCATGTATATCCTCTCTATTGGGATACACTTCACATTCAAGCACTAGGAACATGGAATGAAGATTGGATTCATGAAGAAGAAAGATTTCTTAACATTCAGAATTTTTCTAAGTCCACTTCTCGAGAAGCCTTGTATAGTTCTCGAGTAATGGAGTTAGCATAACTCGAGTATTTAGCTTAGTACTCAAGTACAAGTCTTAGTTCTCGAGTTACATCATTAAAATTCACGAGAAGCCTAGACTAGTTCTCGAGTAGACTCAGCCTATACTTCTCGAGTTGCAAGAGCTAGCCTTGAAAATATTCTAAGTCCATCTCTCGAGAAGCTGGGTTATAGTTCTCAAGTACTTAGCTTCTACTTCTCGAGAATTCAGCTTAGTACTCGAGTACAAGTTTTATCTCTCGAGTAATATTCTTTTAATTCTCGAGAAGTCCATTTTAGTTCTCGAGAAGTCTTAGCTCATAATTCTTTAGTACTTACATAAGTCCAGAACGTATAGCCCTCAAGTAATCAGCTTGTTCTCGAGAACTTGTATATACTTCTCGAGAACTGCAGTCCAGTTTTTCAGAAAATTGCTTAAGTTCAGAATTGTCAGGATTTTCAAATGATACATCGTGATTGGTCCACGTGTCTTCATTAATGTTAATTATAACCGTTAGGGGAGATCTTATATAAGGTTTGTCATTAAGACTAACCCTAAGCAGGTGAACCTTACCTTTCTAAAATTTTTAATCGACCATCTCTCTCAAGAAAATTTACAGAAGCCGCAGCCGCTCATCTTGTCTCCAAAAACTGATTTCGATCCAGTTCGACTTGTTGTTCAAGGGATTCATAAATCTTTATCTTCTCCTTGATCGAGTAAGTCCAAGTTTCTCAGAACTGATCCACCAAGAGTCTTCTTCAATAATTTCTGAAAAAGCCGCAATGTTCAAGAAAAAAGACCAAGGGATAGATATTCAGATCTGAGATGAAATTTCTGTTTGTATTTCCAAATCTCTTTTTAATCTTGTAGGAGATTATTCTCTGAGTGTCGGAGCTTTGTTCTCCGAGTTATAGGAAGTTTTCATCTTCCGAGTGTTAATCCATTTGGATCATGATTGTAGGAACTTAGTTCCGAGACATAGGATTGGTTTTTAATCCGAGTTAGTGGAGTAGCCGAGTCTAGTGATTTACTAGATCAGTGAGGGAAAGTGGACATACCCAAGGTTGAGGAACTTTTATAAATCTTCTTGTAGTCTGTGATTGTTTGATTATTTTTGTGCAAGTTCGTTAAATATTTTATTCCGCAAATAGATGCACAATTCATCTATTCACCCCCTCTAGGTGATTTAGGTAGACAACTTAACACTTTCAGGTAGGATCCAAGTGTGGATCTGAGAGTAGGGCTGTCCTACCTACATGAGTAGTAGGGCCTAGTTCCTGAGGTAGGTGACTATTGAGTCACTGAGCTGTAGGTGACAAGTGTGTCACTGAGTTGTAGGTTGTGTAGGAGGCTGAGCTATAAGTTCCAGGAAGGGCACTGAGGTAGGTACTTGGAAGGGTACTGAGCTGTAGGAGTGCAACAGCACTCTGAGAGTAGGGCCTTGTTCCTGAAGTTGTAACGATGAAAATATTGAACTATAGGCCTTAGAGATAAGGCTGAGGTAGATGGTTTGAGGACCACTGAGCTGTAGGAGCACTGCAGTGCTCTGTGGTAGGAATCTTTGTGGTTCTGAGGTAGGGTTCTGAAGAGAACCTGAGTGTAAGGATAAGGTCTTGGGGTGTAAGCTCTGAGGAGCATTTGGAGGAGTTTGTGCCTTGTCTAACATAAGTTAGAAAGGTGGGAGGGAATGTGGATGTACCCAATTGGGGAACCACTATAAATATTTGTGTGTTGTGTTGTATTTCTTGTTCTTATTTATGTTGCAGGTTCTAAGGAGAAGCTCTAGATCACTTAGAAAGAAAACATCAAAAAGACTTAAGAAATTTCAAAGACCTATTCACCCCCACCCCACCCACTCTAGGTGACTAGCTAACCTTGAAGTAATAACTTTCATTATTGCTAAGAGAATTTTATAAATCTAAAGGGCACACCAAATCTTGGCTTTGTTACCCTAAGAATATGTGTTTTGAACTAATTGGCTTTTCAGATGCAGTTTTTGCAGGTTGTAAAGAAGACATGAAAAGCACACATCAGGCTCCTGTCAATTTCTGGGAAAAAGGCTAATGTCATGGAGCTGCAAGAAGCAAACAAGTGTTTTTATTTCTACTGCAGAGTCAGAATGCATAGCTGCAGGGAGCAGCAATGCACAGTTGCTGTGAATTTAACATCAAATTCAGGATTATAACATTCAGCTTAGTAAAAGCTCTTTATTTTGTGATTTTACTAGTGCAATGTCTATAGCTTGGAATCCTATCTCACATAGTAGGACTAAGCAAATAGATATTAGATATCTCTTTATAAGAGAGCATTGGAATGTGAGGATATTAGTATTCAGCTTGTTCCAATAGACAAGCAAGTGGCTGACATTTTCACCAAGCCACTAGATGAAGCAAAGTTCAATACCTTCAATTTTGAGTTGGGAATGTTGAACTTGGTATAGCTTCAGTTGCTCTTCATATTGTTTTTCTGCAGGAAATACTTCATCTTGCAAGATGGAGTAGAATGAATATAAAAAAGGTTAATAGAAGTTGCTCTTGGTAAGGGGGAGCAAGTCCAGCATTAGTGGGTTATCTGTAATAAAAAAGGTGGAGAAGATAACTAGATATGACCAGCTTCTCCGTAACTATTTTATAGAAATCAAAAAGGTGGAGAAGAAGTAGCAAAGCAGGGGGGAGAATGGGAAACTACTAAATGGTATGTAGGTGGTGTTCCCATATAAAGGGAAAAGGTGAACCACGCATCAAAGCATAGGGAGTAAAGTATGATCACTGTACTAGCAGAAAAGTGGGATATGTGGTAACCCTGGTAACCTTTAACTCTCTTAGGGTTAATTAGTTATTGTATTTTGTTGATGCATATGTCAGTTTATATCATTGATAATGGTTTTTCAAGTTGTGTTTTAACTTCTTCAAATATGGGGAGATTGTTGGGTCCATTGATCCACATATCCCAGATTTGTAAGAAGTTGTTGATCCCTTTTCGCTTAAGAAAAGAGAGCTGAACTAGCGATCCAATTGGGCAAGTATACTTATCAAACTATAGCTAGGGGACACAGGTGTCGTATTGAAATCCGGGAACCGTTAAGTACACTTACTCACACGAAGACTATTATTTTATCGACGGAAATATTTAGGGATGAAGAGAAATCTAAACGCACTAAAGAAAGGAAATATTGCATAAAAAGAGATCTAATGTAGATAAATAGAAAACATAAAAGAAGCGATTACAATGAAGGATTGGAGAGTTGAAATGGAAATGCACTCGTTCGAGAATCACCTCGACAAAAGTCGATTAAAAATGTGATAATAAACCTAACTTAATAGGATGAAAGGTCCTTGACCGTGGAGGTTTCTAAAGCTTAAACATGCTTCTCTTGAAGTCGTGCCCAACTGAGTTTAGGAAGGTACGACTAACTCTCGTCTAAATCGGAGGCCTAAAGGTCGCTTTATGCAGTGAACCTCAGTATTTGATTTTATTCCAATCAGGGAGATTTGGACGTCTACCTCTCTCGAGGGGTGCGTACAACTATCTTTATTCTTAAATGCTCACCTTAAACTATCGGCCTCTCGGCTAGCCAAGAATGAAAGCTATATTGGAAATTATATATCGACAATATAATCCAAACAAGAAAAATCAAGAGTAATCCAAGGTCTAAAACACTAAAAAGAAAAGGTAGATTCAAAGCATCATAACTTAATCACTCGAACCTCAGATCATCAAGATCGAGTACAAGGAGGATTAGTTAATCATAATTAAGTGGAGGAGGGGGGATGAGTAGTAAATCATTAATAACACAAGGTAATAAAGAGAACTTATATTAATAATGAAAGAGAGCTACACTTGAAATTGAAATTACAATTGCAGGAAAATTGAAATCCTATTCTAGCCCTACAATTATCAACTAGAGCAAGTGCAAAAATTACAATAAAAGCTAAAACAAACTAAGAACTAAGTTTGGGTTAAGAAAATACAACAAAAGAAAGAGAGAGAGTGAAGAACACTAAAAAAATGACAAGAAACAAAGGGGCAACACCTCCCCCTCTCAGCCCAAACTTGTCTGAAATGGAAGGGGGTGCCTTGAATTTATAAGAAAAATTCTTGGGTTGGTCATGCACTAGGTCACGCCCAGGGAAGCCGTGTATGGGGGCGTGACATGTATGGGGTTGACCTCGGGTTCTAGATTTTAGCGGGAAGGATGATTGCTTCTATACGATGGCTAACATGCCCTGGGTCATGCCCGTATAGGGGGGCGTTACACGTACATCACGTCGAAATCATTGGTTAGAAATCCATCAGTCTTGGAAAAGGGGGCGAACATTCCCTGGGTCACGCCCGTGACGGTGGACATGACAGGTACGATTGGTGTATGGAGACGAAAATGCATTTAATGCGGCTTAAGACTTCGAGAAGAGGGCTACACGCCCCGTGTCACGCCCTGGAACACACCCGGGGAGGGCGTGTCAGGGGGCGTGATAGAAGTTTTTCTTGTTATTTGTTCTCTGTCAGTAAGCTTCCTCGGTATCAGGTGACACACCCTGTGACACGCCCAGGGAGGGCGTGACATGCGGGCTTATCAGGTCATTTTTGGCCAAAATTCTGGAAACCTGCAAAAAGACAAGAAAATGTTAGTGGGAATAATATTTACATTAGAAAGATAAAAATTAAGCTAATAAGACAAGATTAGCTCCTTCAAAACTAGAAAATATGATAATAGTTTAGGCTACAAAACGTATTATCAAATTCCCCTAAGCTTAAGCTTTGCTTGTCCCCAAGAAAAAATATAAAAACTAGATAATCATAAAAAGTTACTAATCAAAAGATTCTAATTATACTAACACGAGTACTATGTTAAATTCTATGTAGGGAAAAAAAGAAACGTAAATCTAAAACAATTATTTAGGTATGATTTAACTTTTATAAACTTTACTCAACGAAAATTAATCATCCAAAATTTTGACGAAATTCTTTAAATAGATTTAAGCAAAGCAACGAAAATGAAAAAAGCATTGAGTTGTTACTAGATCCATGCAATGCATTTTAATTATATCAATTAAATAAAAAAAATCTAAGTTTAAATCCAAAACTAATACTGATTTACTTTTCTTCTTATCTTAGTTATTAAATAAAATTCAAAAGCATGAATCAAAAGGATTTAATAGGATCGAAGTGTTTGGTTTAGGATTATTATTAGGAGTGGAATTAAAAGATAAACAGGAAGACTTAAAATCACACTAAACCAAAACAAAGAGTTTCAAAAAATTTCATTATAAACAAAATATTTTTCTTTCTTTTTTTTCTTTTCCATTTTTTTTCTTTTTCTTTTTCAAAACAAAGGCCATAAATATTTTTATTTTCATTTTGAATTGGCCGACAAAAACTGACATTTCTTTTTAGCATACTTATTTCAAAAAATTATCCAAAAATATCACAAAATAACCAATCATAATCATGAAAAATTCTTCATGAAACTCAAAAAGGCTAGTGTGATTAAATATGTTGGAAATTTTGGCTTTGGTGAAAATGATATGAAAATAGGAGCTATCAAATGAAATTGGAAAAAAGGCTCAAAAGCGGCTAACTAGTGGTGAAAGTTTTTAGGTTGGCAATAAAGCTAAAACGAAAATAAAAACGGCCTAAATCATATTATTGCTTTTAAATTTATTTAAAATATAGATTTGAAAAAATTCAAAAAACAAGTCCTAGATAATAAAAGAAGATTTATGAAATTATCTTAAAAATAGAAATAATAGGTGACTTGGATCGTTCACATCTACTACGCTATTCAAAAGTTTACCTTACACAAATTATCCAAAAATGAGGAAAATAGTGGATGATGAATTTCTGAGAAATTAAAGAAAATAAAAAACAAAAAACATAATGGAAATGCGAGTTTTAGAAGAAAAAAACGTTTTACATTAACATGCAACCGCAAATTAGAAACACAGCAGGGCCAACATTTTACTTGTGAAACATAATTAAAAAGTGCGATTAGAAATATTATAATTAATTAAGTTGTTTATATAAGATATTGAGAAAAACAAAACAAAAATAAGGGGTACTATTGAAATACCAAAACATCTAAACTAAAGTACTAACAAAAAGCATATATTTTTTTAATTTTAAAATATTTTATATTTTTTGGATTTTTAAGATATTCATTTTTTTTTTGGATTTTTGAAAAATATTCACAAAAAGCAAAATATTCACACATTGCAAAATGAAGAAGGATGTCCTCCCACAAGCTTAAAATTGACATTATCCTCAATGGAGAAAGGAGGTTATAGAAGGAGAGAAAATGAAATTACAAAATTGAAAAATAGGTACTTCCCCGAATATAATCGCTGTGAATGATGATTGATGCCGCTCCCCATGCTAGCGCTTTGGATCTTCATGAAATGTCTTCTTTGGACTTTGTGATGGATTCAACAACGTTTAAGCAGGCGATCGCAAAAGCTTCAGCTTGTTGGAGCCGTCCGGGGCAAAAATTGTAAAATAAAGAAAATAGAAAAAGATAACTTAGGTTGCCTCCCAAGAGTGCCCTTTATTTAAAACATCGTTTGAGCTCAACGGAACAAAAATAATAATGTCCAAAAATATTTTGTCCAAAATAATAATTATTATAGTTTTTAACCAAAAATAAAAGTTCGAAGTTAGAGTTTGTGTAGAAGAAATTTAACAATGTTTGAACTGACATCATCATCACCAGAGAAATATAGTTTAAGAAACTGAACATTTACTTTGAAATTACCCTTATCAGGGTGGGAAATTAAAACAGTAATATAAGGAAAAACTTGCAGAACAGAAAATGACCCAGACCATCGCGACTTAAATTTGCTCGGGAATAAACGTAATCGAGAGTTATACAAAAGAACTTGGTCGACCGGCTTAAAGGTTTTTGGGTGCCTTAAGTGTTTATCGTAAAAATGTTTCGTCCGCTCTTTATAAAATTTATTGTTCTCGTATGCGTAAGAGCGCCACTCATCGAGTTCGTTGAGTTGAAATTTTCTAAGGTCGTCGAGAGAGTGGGGATCGAAATTTAAAATCCTTAAGGCCCAAAAAGCGCGGTGTTCTAATTCTACGGTTAAATTGCACGATTGTCCATAAACCAATCGATACGGCGTACATCTGAGGGTAGTTTTGTACGTTATTTGGTAGGCCCATAGAGCATCGTCTAATTTGGCTGACTAGTCTTTTCTAGATGTTGAAACAATCTTTTCAAAAATTATTTTAATTTCTCTGTTCAGTACTTTGACTTGTCCGTTAGTTTGGGGGTGGTAGGATGTTGAAAGTTTATGCGTAACGTCGTATTTAGTAAAGATTTTAGAAAACTATGCGTTATAGAAATGGGAACCCCTAACACTAACGATGGCTCGCTGCATACCGATTCGAGAAAATAATTTTTTAAAAAACAAAACTACGACTCGGGCGTCGTTCATAGGAAGAGCTTTGGCTTCAGCCCAACGCGAAACATAATCGACGATAACTAAAATGTACTTATTCCCAAAGATAGAAGGAAGGGGGCCAACAAAATAAATTCCCTAGAGGTCATCGACTTCGCACTCAAGGTGTAACATCCCATTTCCGGCTAGACCCCTAGGAGTCGGTTGGTCGTGACGGAACCCTGTGGAGCCCAAAAATTGAAATAAATCTATCGAGGTTTCGGGTCACGGGTTGGTCACGCCTGTGACCGACCCGTCACGCCCGTGACTTTGGGCGTGACTCCTTCGACGATCGTCGATCTCCGCGAGACGATCGTCGAACTTGCTGCCCGGGCATGCCACGCCTGTGACCAAGGTGTCACGCCCGTGACCTAGGGCGTGACCCCTTCGACGATCGTCGATCTCCGTGAGACGATCGTCGATCTAGCAGCCTGGGCATGTCATGCCCGTGACCAGAGTGTCACGCCCGTGACCAGGGGCGTGACTCCTTCGACGATCGTCGATCCCCGTAAAACGATCGTCGAAATTGAACTCGGGCCCGTCACGCCCGTGACCTAAGTGTCACGCCCGTGACCTAGGGCGTGACTAACCTTCGACGACCGTCGATCTCAGTTTGACGATCGTCGACCTCGAAATTGCCGTTCGGGCCTGTCACGCCCGTGACCTAAGTGTCACGCCCGTGACCTAGGGCGTGACCACCCTTCGACGACCGTCGATCTCCGTTCGACGATCGTCGACCCCAAAAATTGTCAACCGGGCCTGTCATGCCCGTGACCTAGGTGTCACGCCCGTGACATTGGCCGAAACGACAGTTCAGGCCCGAAATTATTCTAACGCGCGTGGAAATAAATGCTGGTGTGGGAAGTTACACCAGGAGTAATTACGGGCCGTTTTTCCTTCTATAATTATATAATAAAGGAGGAAGTGTTGGTTCAATAGGAAACCGCCAACTGGACACACCTGTTCATCTTCCACCGTTTCTTATCCCGTCACTGTAACCGAAAGGCTATTAAGAGGAGCCTTCATGGCCATTAAGGCTTTACCCTTCCACCTCCCCACTTTCTGACTTATAAAAGCCCACTTGGGGCAAGAGGAGAAGTTTACACGCTCAAGTAAACGGATCAGATATTTGTTCTTGCTGTAGGAGAAGTTCGGCTACGCCACCACTGCGCCATGGCACCCCGTCGCTCTTCTCGCCTCCAAACCGCGAACAAGGTCCTCCTCTGCTTCTTCTCTTTCGTGGGTAGATCTTAGGATTCTTAGAAAGGAAGTTCGCGCTCAACGGAGGCGGACCCATCTCTCGTTTTCATGGGAAAACCATGAAAAATGTATTTTTGAGTTCGCCGGAAACCGCCACCTCCGGCGGCCAAACCACCGCCGACCGCTAGCCATCGCCTCAACGGAGGTGGTGGTGGTGGTGGCTGGCCAGGGAAGTGACCGGACGGCCGGCGACGGATCACGAAATGCTTACAGAAAAAATGGTTTCCTGTGTCTGTTTTCGGTTTCATGAAGAAGATGAACAGTAGAATAAATTTTATAATATATAGATTATTATATATTACATAATGGAAAGAGGTATTATTTGAATATATTACGGGGCTGCAAAATGAGGCACTTAGAGGCCGTTTTAGGAAAAGTGACCAGACACGAAAGACGTAGCCCTTCGAGTTTAGACAAATCTAAAATTGGTGTCAACTCGTTTGGGTAAGCGGTTCGGCCGCAGCACCCGTTTTAGTGGGTGCTGTACCTAGAGTTGGGCAGAAATTAAAACGGATGCCCACTCTTCGTCCCTTGTCCAAATGACCTGAAATTTGGGCAGGGGGTTAACCTTAGCTATTCCTAACGGCTGTCCAAAAATGAGAATTTTTGGAGAACTTTTGCCTAATGTTTTTGTAAAATTTTAATAAACATTATAAAATTTATTAAGGGATGAAAATATGTCCAAACTTCCCCAAATTTTGGGTGGTGGTCCCTGGCTATAAATCCTAGGTCTGAACAAAATTCCAACTGATTTGGAGGAGTTTTGGGTAGGAAATCTTCCACCCTTAACTAGGCATTAGTGAGACACCTTTTAATAAAAAGTGCACTGAGAATTTGGAAAGGTCAAATCACCTCAACAGAGGCTGATAATCCGACCTCTGACTTAGAAGGGTGTTATAACCTGCTTGGAGAAAAATGGAGTGGTTTAGGGGTGACTTACCCTAGGATCCAAGCTCAAACCCTAAATAAAGGGTTTTGAGGTTTGTGAAGGACATAGGAGCAAAAGCTCTTGTATGCCCTTGAAATTTGGAGGAGAGTGGCATGTGTTGGTACCCTAGTTTTGATTTGAGTTTAGTCCTCTCCTTTGTGCCCCTTGACCCAAGAAATATCTATGGTCAATGGTTAGAAGTCTAGCTGTAGAGTCCTCACTTTTCCAGATTGAGAATTTGGTTAAGTAGTTTTTTCGTTCGACTATAGTCGAACGCCGCTCGACTATCGTCTATCGGCTGATCGACGATCGTCTATCAGTTGGTCGACGCTTTGTATGTCTTGATAGTTCGACTATCTGTTGATAGTTCGACTATCTGCTTGGCGAGGTAGTTCGACTATCTGTTCTGATAGATCGACTATCTGATAGTTCGACTATCTGTTGATAGGTCGACTATCTGTTCCGCCTTGATAGTTCGACTATCTGTTGATAGTTCGACTATCTGTTGTCTTTGATAGTTCGACTATCTGTCCTGATAGTTCGACTATCTGATAGTTTGACTATCTGCTGATAGATCGACTATCTGGTTTGTTTTGATAGTTCGACTATCTGTTGATAGATCGACTATCTGTTTTCTGAGATAGGTCGACTATCTGCTTGATAGGTCGACTATCTCTGTGCGCTTGATAGCTCGACTATCTGTCCAAGACAGATCGACTATCTGATAGTTCGACTATCTGCTCTGATAGTTCGACTATCTGCCGGGGTAGTTCGACTATCTTCTTCGATAGGTCGACTATCTGGATCGTTCGACTATCTGCCTGATAGTTCGACGATCTCCGTGCGTCGGTCGACGATCTCCGAAGGTCGTTCGACGCTTTCTGTCTGCCTTTGTATTTTGTATTTATTTATTATATTAAATTAATTAATACATTTTCTGGCACATTGTTTTAAGCTGTATGACAAAATTACCAGGCAATATTTGCTCCATCTCTTTTGCCTGAGTCAAATCTTTTTAAGATAAAGTTGTTTGTCTTATTAGCTGTCATTATAAACTACTTTATCTGTTGTCAGCCCTTTATAGCCGTTAGACTGAAAAGTCTTCTTTTTGCTATAAAGAGATTATTTCTGATGTGACTTTATTTAGTCCTTCTGTTATTTGATTTGAGCCTGCAGCTTCTTAGAAAGAGGTTTATTCCTTTTATAGAATGTTTTGCTGCAGAGATGGTTTTGTCTTTTTGATATTTACAGCCCAGGTCTCAAGGCTCAGAAGAAGACAAATAATTCAAATGGAAGAGAGCCGTTGCTTGCTGATGTTATATAAAGGACACTTTGAAGAAGTATTCAAGCTAGCTAATAGCTAACCAGTTGTTCATTCAAGCTTTCAAGCCTTCATCAAGAAAAAGCTTTCTGCTCTCAGCAATTTCCATCTAACTGAGAAGTGTTAAGATCTTCATCTCTTCTTCACCTGAGTTCTCCTGCTTTCAGGAAGTTCAAACTCAGAGTTCCTTTGAAGAAGAAGAAGAAGAAGATAGCTGCTTGAAGATCTTTGATTTTATTATTTACTTTCTTCCTGTAGCTTTTCCTTCAGAACTTTCTGAAGAGTTTTCTGCACTGAAGCAAGACTTCACCTGGACATCTTTGAGCCAGGGAGAGCCTTGATTCTTTAGAGCATTCTAGCTCAGTGCAAGTTTTTGTGCTTCTCTAATCTTTGTAAAATAGAGAAGACATCTTAACCTTCTTCCCCCTCCTGTACAGGGTTATTACTCCCTTCAAAAGTATCCCTTGGTGGCAGGGCACCTGATCAAAAACCTGTGCTTGGTTTTTAGACACCTGATCAAAAGTCTAAAGGGTTTCTGGATCTACCTGAAGCAGATCCTGTTGGTGGCAGGGCACCTAATCAAAAACCTGAGTGGATTCCTACCGTGTGGGTAGAAGAGTGGACGTACCCAAGTTGTTTGGGGAACCACTATAAATTTCCTTGTGTCGTCTAGATTCCATTGTTTAATTCCTGCATTGTGGCTGTGATTAGATATAACTAGGTTGCTAGTTGCTGATTAGGTTTTCCAAGCCTTAACTGTAATTACAGTTAGCTTGAGTTTGTACACATCACTTGTGTTAGGCTATAGGGTTAACTTTATATCTATAATCTTTTCATTCCGCACTTCACTCCAAGGGAGTTGGGTAGACTATTAAGTTTTGTCTGTACAAAATTTGATAACTCTATTCACCCCCCCTCTAGAGTAGTATCTATCCCTTCACTTTCAATTGGTATCAGAGGGAGGTTGACTGACTGTATAGGCTAACACCTAAGTCATAAGATCCTGATAGATACCAAGAGCTTATAGATATTCACTATCATGGCCCAGTCCAAGGATTATTCTAGCACCAGACCTCCAGCATGCAACTTAGCTAAGTTTGGCATCTGGAAGGCAAGGATTAAATTATATATGAACTCTATTGATGAAAGCATCTTTGCTTCTATTTTGTCAGGTCCCCCAAGAGCACCTGCTGCTGCTTCTGCCTCATCATCTGATATGAGTGCAGTGCCTCCTCCAGATTACAATGATGAATACAAGAAGGCCAAAATAGTAGATGCCAAGGCAATGAACATACTGGCTCAGACAATGTCTGATGAAGTGTTCTAGAAGGTGGCTGACTGCTCCTCAGCAAAGGCCATGTGGGACACACTGAACCAGATTGTAGCTGGTTCAGCTGATGAAAGGAAGGACAGAAGGTCCAACCTGATCTCACAGTATGAGAACTTCAAGAAAACTGATGCTGAATCAGTTGAAGCCATGTACACCAGGCTTAGCTCAATCATCAATGAGCTGAGGACCCTGGACAAGGACATATCATTGACAGAGGTCAATGATAAGATTCTTATGTGCTTTCCTAGCACATGGGATCTAAGGATCTGGCCCATCAAGGAAGCCATAAGTACTAATGAGATCTCAACTGAAGCTCTCCTCGGCAAGCTCAAGTCTTTTGAGCAAGTGCTGAAGACCAGAGAAGCTGAAGCTGAAGCCAAGACCCCCACTCCAACAAGAAAAGAGCAATCTCTAGCTCTTAAGGCTGCAGATGTTTCTGAAGGCAGCCAATCTAATGAGGAACTTATGGCATTGTTTGCCAAAAGGTTTCTCAAGATGGGGAGAAAGGAGTTCAGAAAGAAGTCTTCACGCTATGAAGACAAACCAAGGTATGATCGCTCTCCCGCTAAAGAAATTATTTGTTATGGTTGCAGGAAGCCTGGACATATCTTGCCAGAATGTCCAGAGGAGAAGAACAAAGAAAAGAGAAAAGAAAAAGAACAACACAGGAAGCACTCCAAGCCATCCTCCTACAAAAACAAGAAGAAGGAGAGAGGTTTCATTGCTGAAACCTGGAGTGATTCTGATGAAGAATCCTCCTCATCAAGCTCCAGTGAAGATGAGGAAGAGAAGAAGGCAAAAGAAGTTTGCCTAATGGCAATAGATGCCTGCAGTAACCACTCTGCTGCAGAGAGTTCTGATTCTGATGAAGAGATGCCTACAGAAGATGAGGTACTTTCTTCTTATGATTTTACTTCAGAAGAATTTAAATTAGATTTTAAATCTTTATGCTTAGATTTGATTAGCTCTGAAAAGGAAATAAAAGAACTTAGAAATAGGTTAGCTGACTCAGAATCAATAGCTACTAAAAACATTAGGTTAAAGGAAGATCTCACTACTTGTAGTGAAGAAATTAAATTTCTTAAAATAGAGCTAGCTAAGTCTAAGAGATTAGAAGAATCCCTTAATGGTAGAAGCCTTAAGTTGTTAGAAATTACCAGCATGACTAACACTAGGTCAGGTAATGATAAACTAGGCTTAGGAGCTTCTCCCAGTGAACCCCCAGTCCTTCTTAAAAATAATCTTTCAACTCCAGTGAACTTCATTTCAGCTAGTGGAAAGAAGAACACTGAGCAAGTAAATCTGGTTAATAAAACCTTAAATAAAGCTAAGAGAGAAAAGAGAAAGAAATTCTTTAAAGAAATGCAAAGAGCGTCGAACGCCGCTCGACGATCGGAAGCTCCATGGTCGAACGAAGCTCGACGATCTGAGCGCCCATCGTCGAACGTCGATCGACGATTTCAATATGATTTTCAAAATCATAATCAATTCCATAGAAACCTAAATGAGAATAGAAACCCTAGGTTTGTTGACCCATCATCTGCATGGAGAATCCCACCTAGGAGATCTCACCCACTAGGTTATCACCCTCAGCCTGCATTCTCATATATTTCCAGTTTTTCTTATGTGAAAAACAAGAGACCCAAGGTTACCTGGGTCCACTCTGTCTAAATAATTGTCTTGCAGGTGAAGGCCTATCCAATCACTCAAAATAAGTGGTATTTGGATAGTGGATGCTCTAAGCATATGACAGGAAATAAAGATCTTCTGTCAAAGTTCAAAGCTAAGCTCGGCCCAAAGGTTATCTTTGGAGACTCCAGCTGTGGTCAGACAGAAGGCTATGGCAAGATCACAATTGGAGCAGTTACTTTCAAGAAAGTTGCTTATGTCAATGGACTGAAGCATAATCTGATTTCAGTCAGCCAGCTATGTGATGCTGGCTATCAGGTTTCATTTTCTAATTTCTCTTGCAATATTACTTTAGATAATAATGTTGTTTTAGTAGGTATTAGAATTGGTAATATCTATTTAGTAGACTTCAATTCATCTCATTCTGAAATCTGCCTGTTTAATGAAGTAACCCTTAATAATAATACCCTGTGGCATAAGAGGCTTAGTCATGTAAACCTTAAAAATATATCTAGGTTATCTAAACACAACCTTGTTAGAGGTTTACCTTCTTGCCCCTACAAGAAGGAGAGCCTATGCAAGGCTTGTCAGCTAGGCAAGCAAACCAAGAATTCTTTTAAATCTGTAAATAAAAGTGATTCTCCTAGAATCCTGTATTTATTACATTTGGACCTTTTTGGCCCAATAAATGTACAGAGTTTAGGAGGGAAGTATTACACATTAGTAATTGTAGATGACTTCTCTAGGTTCAGTTGGGTTTTCTTTTTGAGAACTAAGTCTGATAACTTCAAAGCCCTTACAGACTTTCTACTATGTGTGCAGACTGAGTACTCTACTCATGTGGCCTTGATCAGAAGTGATCATGGTACTGAGTTTGACTCTCTTCTCATGCAAGAATTCTGTGAGAGAGAAGGTATCAAACATAGCTTCTCAGCTCCTAGAACTCCCTAACAAAATGGGGTAGTTGAAAGGAAGAATAGAACACTCATTGAAGCTGCTAGTACATTGTTGGCAGATGCTAACATGCCTCTATCCTATTGGGCAGAAGCTGTTAGTACAGCCAACTATGTCTTGAATAGAAGTTTGATACACAAACTTAAGTGTAAAACTCCTTATGAGTTGCTTAAAGGAAAGAAACCAAAAATTAATTACTTTAGAGTTTTTGGCTGTATTGTTTATATTCATAATAATAATAAAGAATATATTAGAAAATTTGAAGCAAAGGCTTCAATGGGAATCATGCTTGGATATTCCCAAGTAAGCAAAGCTTATAGGGTTTATAACAAGTCTACCTGTAAGATAGAAGAATCTGTGCATGTGTCATTTGATGAGCAACAGATGTTTTACAAGGAGAAAGAAAATTCTCCTTCCTCCAGTTCTTTGCAGGTACCTGATGTCCCTCAAGAAATTCTTCAACTATCAACTCTTCAGATCACTGAATCAGACAGTGATGAAGACATTGCTGAAGCAGTTGTTGTACCACCAACAGTAGATCAAATTCCTCCTGAGGAATTAATCCCAACTGTTGCTGAAGATCACATCCCACCTGCTGATATTGTCACACTTAGAGATCACCCCACATCTCAAGTGATTGGAGACATATCAGCTGGTGTGCAAACAAGACACCAATTAAGACAGGATGTGATGCATGCTTGTTTACTCTCACAGGTTGAGCCCCTCACCTTTAAAGATGCAGAGCTAGATCCCCACTGGATCATTGCAATGCAAGAGGAACTCAATCAGTTTGAGAGATGTAAAGTTTGGACTTTGGTTCCAAGACCTAAAGGCCAACTGATCATAGGCACCAAGTGGGTGTATAGAAACAAGCTGGATGCAAATGGAATTATAATAAGGAATAAAGCAAGGCTTGTAGCTCAGGGCTACAGACAGGAGGAAGGTATAGACTATGACCAAACCTTTGCTCCTGTTACAAGGCTAGAAGCAATAAGGATCTTCTTGGCCTATGCAGCCTACATGAAGTTTAAGGTGTTCCAAATGGATGTCAAAAGTGCATTCCTAAATGGTGAGCTTAAGGAAGAGGTGTTTGTTGAACAACCACCAGGGTTTGTTTCTTCAACTCAGCCTTCTCATGTTTTTAAGTTGCAGAAAGCTCTTTATGGACTAAAGCAAGCTCCTAGGGCTTGGTATGAGACCTTAGCTAGTTTCCTGCTAGAGCACAACTTTACTAGGGGAGTAGTTGATAGAACCCTTTTCGTCAAGCATCACAAGGACACAATCCTGTTAGTTCAGGTGTATGTAGATGATATTATTTTTGGCTCCACTGATCCCAAACTATGCAAAAAGTTTTCCAACTTGATGCATTCCAAGTTTGAGATGAGTATTATGGGTGTGCTGTCTTACTTTCTTGGTCTCCAAGTTAAGCAAGATGCTGATGGTATCTTCATCTCCCAATCCAAATATGCCAAGGAATTGGTAAAGAAATTTGGGATGGCTGATGCTTCAGCAATGCCTACACCCATGGCTACTAATGTAGTTATTGATTCTGATGATCACGGCAAGCCAGTTGATCAAAAGAATTATAGGGCCATTGTTGGTTCCCTATTATATCTAACTGCAAGTAGGCCAGATATAATGTTTGCTACATGCCTTTGTGCTAGATTCCAGGTCAACCCCAAGGAATCTCATCTGATTCTTCTAAAGAGAATCCTGAGATACCTGAAGGGATGTCCAGATCTAGGACTTTGGTACCCAGCTGAGTCAGAGTTTGAATTAATTGGATATTCTGATTCTGATTATGCTTGTTGCAGAGTTGACAGGAAGAGCACCTCAGGAACTTGCCAGTTTCTGGGAGAGAGATTGGTCTCTTGGTTCTGTAAGAAGCAGGCTTCTGTCTCAACTTCAACTGCAGAGGCTGAATATATAGCAGCTGCTAGTTGTTGTTCACAGATCCTGTGGATTCAAAACCAGCTTGTGGATTATGGTTACTCACACAAGAACACCAAGATCATGTGTGATAGTACCAGTGCTATCTCAATTGCACAAAATCCAGTGCACCACTCTAGAACGAAGCACATTGAGATTAGGCACCATTTCCTGAAAGATTGTGTGGAAAAGAACAAGATCTATCTTGAGTTCATATCCACTGAGTTTCAGAGAGGTGATATATTCACCAAGCCTTTAGATGAACAGAAGCATCTGTTCTTTTTAGTTCAACTAGGCATGATTAATGGACGAGACTAAGTGTGACTATATCTGCCTTTGTTGAAACTTGTTGGAAGATAGTCGAACGATGTTCGAAGATAGTCGATCGGGTCAAGCCATCGTCGACCTATGGTTGATGAAAGTTTGTCTGATTGAAGATCGTCGACTGACGTTCGACCATCGTCGAACAGGTCGAGCTCATCGTCGATCTCTGGATAACGATAGCCTGCTGTTTGAGAAGCCAGAAATAGTCGAACGATTGTCCGACTACTCTGCTTCTGAGCCGATCGTCGAATGGCCGTTCGACTATCGGGTCAAGTATCTTTTTAATAGATTGACTATTTCCGGTCTAATATAAAGCCGATAGTCGACCTAGGTTAAAAGATCTTGTGTTTTATCGTCGACGGAGCGTGTCCTTTCGCATTCTGCCTTCCCGCTTGCGATTTTCGGGCGTTTCGTCTTCTTCGTCCTCTCCAGCTTTCTCGAGCATTCTCCAGCGAATCAATGGCGGTTTCCCCAGCAGTTCTAGCAGTCGTGAAGTTTGATGCTGGCTTTAGCGTGGATTTCGACGCGTTCAGTTGCTGCGATGCCGGAATCGTAGAAGTTCTTCAGCTATGCAGGGATCAAGGACTCGAAAGGATAATGTCTGCAAGGATTAAGATAAACATCCCAGAAATCAAGGAATAGGCTTTCACGTCATCTTCCACAGACGATTCGATGACTGGTACCATCGGCGGAGAAGAGGTAATCCTGACTCCGGCCGTTTTGTCTGATGTTTTTGGATTAGTTAATGGTGAAGAGGATTATGAGCAAGATGATCAGGAATTCAGAAGAATGCTAGTTAAGCTGGGACATGCTGAGGGCATTCCCACGAAGCTGCTCAAAGTAAATTTCCCCTTCAAAATCAAGTTTCTTGCTGAGTTGGTAGGAAAAGTGCTCCTGGGTAAGCACTCTGCTCACGACAATATCACTAGGCAACAATTCGCACTGATGTGTGCGATTGTTAATCGGAAAAGGATAGATTGGGCAGCAGTTGTGTTTGATTTAATAAGAAAAAGACTGGCAAGAAGGAAGTTACCCTAGGAAGGGTTATTGGAATCTTCCTAAAGGAAAAGTACCCCCAGCTGCTGAGTTCAACCGCAACAACAATCAATGCAAGCAAGAAGATGGATCCCAACCTGTTCTCTAAATGGAAGAGAACTTTTGTGAAACCTGCTCCAGCAACATCTGAGGACACCAGGACTGAATCAGTCACTCCTCACCATGTTGAAGCTGGCTCAGCTCTTCCCTCCTCCTCTTCTGCTTTGCTGTCTGCCTCAGTTGAAGTACCATCAACTTCAGCTGAAGTACGACCTTCTTCCTCTTATGCTCCAGAAACAACCACGGTTGTTCCTCTTTCCCCTCCAGCATCTCCTCTACCTGCTCATCTGGCTAGGATATCTGCTCCTAACTTTGATTTGTTAGGATCTGAGAGAATTCCTACTCCTCCTTTGTCTCCCATTCATTCCCCAGTTAATTCTCCAATTAACTCTCCAGCTCCATCTCCTGCTCGATCCCCTGTCCACACCATTTCTCATCCCAGCACTACTACCATATCTGCTGCAGCTCCATCCACTTCACATCCATCATCTTTTGAGATTTCTCCTGAACTTATCTCCCGCATTGTGGAGCTGATTACCCCGTCAATCAAGACCATGATTGAAGAGGCAATCGCTCCCCTTGCAGCCTCCATTGATATCTTAACTGCCTCCATCAAATCTCTCTCAAAATCTACTGAGCCATCTTCCTCAAGGGGCCTGGTTTCAGTCTCCACTGAAATCAGGCAGGGGGAGATGTTCCATGAAGATGCCTCAGAACATCCTGCCTCCCTTCCAGCTATAACAGATACAGTCATGACAGCTCTAGAAGAGTCTGCTCCAGCTGAGAAAGAAATAGTTGCAGTATTATCAGATAAGGAAATAGCAGATGGAATCATGTTATCTGAAATTGCAGTAAAAGTCTGCCTAGAAGACCTCACCACTCCTGTGGTTGCTAGATTCCTAGAAGGAATTATAACTTCATATCTAGATGAATCATGGGAGATGGTCAAGTATGAAGGTAACTCATTCATCCGTTTTGTTGATGAGTCAATTAATTTGTTAGTTTGTGAATTCCTGGAAGGAATGATTTCTGTTTATTTAGCAGATCTGTATTCATAATTCTACAGATGTTATTAGAGAAGATTTATCTGCTCAGATAATAGAAATTGTCTCAGAGGCTGCCCCAAGTGTTCCTGATAGCCAAGTAGATCCTGAATTGGAATCTTTTTTAGACAATAGAGAAGATGAGTCTGAGAAAGATGAAGTCAAAGATGACTCTCCTGTTCTGAATTTGGAAGAAGTTCAAGCAAGAGCTGCCTGGGATCTAAGAGTACAATCTTTAAAAGAGAAAGAAAAAGATCTGCAAGTTGAAAAGTCAACCATCTGGGATGATTCACCAGGGTTGGACTTAGATTCCCTTCTGGCTCTGGATGCTATGGAAGAGGAAAGAGAGAAATCTGATCTTAAGCTTAAAGAAAAGGCTGTTTCAGAAGCCTATGATCCTTATGAAAATCCTCCCTCATCTCATTCTGATGATGAAGAGGATTCTGATGTTTCTGAGAAATCAAAGAGAAAGAAAGCTGCCCAAAAGAAGAGAAAAGCTGCTCCTCCTCCTCCCAGTAAAGATAATGATACTCCTTTTTATATTCTGAAGGGCATTGACCCTAAGTCAAAGGAATTTCAGCACTGGATGTGGTTTTCAAAGAACCAGCAGAAAGAAAGGAAAAGAACTAAGAGGTATGATAGTCCTGTTTCAAGATGGACTCCCAGAGGTCCTCCTCCTCCACCTCCCAGTGCAGGAGTCTCTGGGAACCTATCAGCTAATCCTGCTGCCTCTTCTGGAAGATCTGCTTCTTTTCAGCCCCAGCCAAGACAAAGTTATCAAAGCTCACAAGGCAAATCATTTTCTGGTTCTCAAAGACAAGTGAAGGAGGCTGTGGTTCAAAGACCAACCTTTTCCCCTCCTCCTTCTCCAAAGAAAAGAATTCCATCTCCAACACCAGTTCAGTCTGAGAAAATTGTTTCAAAAGTTATTCAAGATAAAGTATCTGATGCTGCTCCTCCTGAGCCTGTTTATGAAAATCCTGAGCTTGATCCTAACTTTAGGATGGCTCGCTTTCAAGAACTAGTTGGAGCAGCTCAAATAAGAAAAGCTAAAGCAGAAGGAAAAGATACGACTGGTCTAACTACCATGTCTGCTTACAGAAAGAAAGAGTTTGAAAAGTTCCAGGTTAATCCTGAGATTTTTGATCCATCAAAATATATGGAAAAGCGCCCTGAAGCAGTAGTCCCAAGAGCTGCAGAATTGAAGATCATTAGTGCGCAGGACCTGAAACTGTCAAAGAAAGAATCTGATGATCCTCTAAGGAAAATCTCTTTTGTTTCTAGCTCTTCTGTATCTAAGCCTGACTCTGTTGATCCATAGTTTGATTAACTGCTGTGCTATATTTGTTTATCTGTTTGATAATCTGCTAGTTAATTATTATCTATTTTCTGTATTATTTTATTGCTCTTTAGCTAGTTTTTTGTTTTAGATGTTGAGAGACTTAACTCAAATAGGGGGAGATTGTTGGTACCCTAGTTTTGATTTGAGTTTAGTCCTCTCCTTTGTGCCCCTTGACCCAAGAAATATCTATGGTCAATGGTTAGAAGTCTAGCTGTAGAGTCCTCACTTTTCCAGATTGAGAATTTGGTTAAGTAGTTTTTACGTTCGACTATAGTCGAACGCCGCTCGACTATCGTCTATCGGCTGATCGACGATCGTCTATCAGTTGGTCGACGCTTTGTCTGTCTTGATAGTTCGACTATCTGTTGATAGTTCGACTATCTGCTTGGCGAGGTAGTTCGACTATCTGTTCTGATAGATCGACTATCTGATAGTTCGACTATCTGTTGATAGGTCGACTATCTGTTCCGCCTTGATAGTTCGACTATCTGTTGATAGTTCGACTATCTGTTGTCTTTGATAGTTCGACTATCTGTCCTAATAGTTCGACTATCTGATAGTTCGACTATCTGCTGATAGATCGACAATCTGGTTTGTTTTGATAGTTCGACTATCTGTTGATAGTTCGACTATCTGTTTTCTGAGATAGGTCGACTATCTGCTTGATAGGTCGACTATCTCTGTGCGCTTGATAGCTCGACTATCTGTCCAAGATAGATCGACTATCTGATAGTTCGACTATCTGCTCTGATAGTTCGACTATCTGCCGGGGTAGTTCGACTATCTTCTTCGATAGGTCGACTATCTGGATCGTTCGACTATCTGCCCGATAGTTCGACGATCTCCGTGCGTCGGTCGACGATCTCCGAAGGTCGTTCGACGCTTTCTGTCTGCCTTTGTATTTTGTATTTATTTATTATATTTAATTAATTAATACATTTTCTGGCACATTATTTTAAGCTGTATGATAAAATTACCAGGCAATATTTGCTCCATCTCTTTTGCCTGAGTCAAATCTTTTTAAGATAAAGTTGTTTGTCTTATTAGCTGTCATTATAAACTACTTTATCTGTTGTCAGCCCTTTATAGCCGTTAGACTGAAAAGTCTTCTTTTTGCTATAAAGAGATTATTTCTGATGTGACTTTATTTAGTCCTTCTGTTATTTGATTTGAGCCTGCAGCTTCTTAGAAAGAGGTTTATTCCTTTTATAGAATGTTTTGCTGCAGAGATGGTTTTGTCTTTTTGATATTTACAGCCCAGGTCTCAAGGCTCAGAAGAAGACAAATAATTCAAATGGAAGAGAGCCGTTGCTTGCTGATGTTATATAAGGACCCTTTGAAGAAGGATTCAAGCTAGCTAATAGCTAACCAGTTGTTCATTCAAGCTTTCAAGCCTTCATCAAGAAAAAGCTTTCTGCTCTCAGCAATTTCCATCTAACTGAGAAGTGTTAAGATCTTCATCTCTTCTTCACCTGAGTTCTCCTGCTTTCAGGAAGTTCAAACTCAGAGTTCCTTTGAAGAAGAAGAAGAAGAAGATAGCTGCTTGAAGATCTTTGATTTTATTATTTACTTTCTTCCTGTAGCTTTTCCTTCAGAACTTTCTGAAGAGTTTTCTGCACTGAAGCAAGACTTCACCTGGACATCATTGAGCCAGGGGGAGCCTTGATTCTTTAGAGCATTCTAGCTTAGTGCAAGTTTTTGTGCTTCTCTAATCTTTGTAAAATAGAGAAGACATCTTAACCTTCTTCCCCCTCCTGTACAGGGTTATTACTCCATTCAAAAGTATCCCTTGGTGGCAGGGCACCTGATCAAAAACCTGTGCTTGGTTTTTAGACACCTGATCAAAAGTCTAAAGGGTTTCTGGATCTACCTGAAGCAGATCCTGTTGGTGGCAGGGCACCTGATCAAAAACCTGAGTGGATTCCTACCGTATGGGTAGAAGAGTGGACGTACCCAAGTTGTTTGGGGAACCACTATAAATTTCCTTGTGTCGTCTGGATTCCATTGTTTAAATCATGCATTGTGGCTGTGATTAGATATAACTAGGTTGCTAGTTGCTGATTAGGTTTTCCAAGCCTTAACTGTAATTACAGTTAGCTTGAGTTTGTACACATCACTTGTGTTAGGCTATAGGGTTAACTTTATATCTATAATCTTTTCATTCCGCACTTCACTCCAAGGGAGTTGGGTAGACTATTAAGTTTTGTCTGTGCAAAATTTGATAACTCTATTCACCCCCCCTCTAGAGTAGTATCTATCCCTTCACTTTCAGCATGATATGCTGAAAACCCTCTGGTTGATATAGTGAAGGAATTGGAGGTAATTAGGTACCTCGAAGGTTGAGAGTTTGATTTAGGGTAGAAATGTAATTCAGTTATTTTAAGCACTAAATCTAATCCAAAAATCTTGAAACTCGGGAGGAGGGAGTTTTAGGATGTTTTAGACTTATGGTAATTTTCCTGGAATTTTATGATTAATAAATATTATACTTCATGTGTTAAAGGATTATTAGCCCGATTTGTTGTTTCAAATATTTAGAGGTTTTAAATTAATTATAATCAGTTAAAATTCTGGATTTAGATCTTGACTAGTAGAACATTGATCCCTGAATTTTTATAGAATTTTATGTTGAATAAATCTGGTACTTTGTTCACTGATATTAGAAAGGGGTTTTATTGTTTAAAAATTAATTATGGATAAAATACTTGTTGGAAAATTATGAAACTTGGCCAGTGCTAATTTTAGGCCTTTATCTGCATGGAATAAATTATTTATAATTTTTGGAAGAATATTTTCTGTACTTGATTCATAAACAACAGATGTTAGAGATTATTTCTAAAATAGTTTTCATGCCCTTTTAATGATAGAAAAATTATGATACTTAGGATTTAACCAATTGAGATAACCTACTATTTATCATAAATTTGCTGGACTTCTTGCATGATGACTTAGGGTAGTTCATGTTCAACCAGTAGCCCTTTGGATTTTCGAGGAATTTAATTAAATGCCAAATAGATTAGTAAAATTTCCATTTTCTGGATTTAGGTCATTTATATCATGGTGAGACTCCAGTAAATAATTTAGGGCATTTGGATGAGTATTGGATCATTGCATAACCGGTTCGACATGAAGTCTAGGTCGGTCTGCATATAGCAATTGTGAAATGCATTAGGACATGATTTGAGGAAGTCATTGGAGATAATCATTTTTGTCTGGGTGGGTAATAGTGGGGGAAATCACAATAGGAAGATATAAAGAGTAGCGAGAAGTGGTGATAGCTAGAGTTAAGAGGTGCTCGGGTTCGGCGAAAGATCGCTTTTCCCGAAGAGAGGAAGGTTAAAAATCACCCTAGGATAGTCTATCGTAATATGAGAAAGGAATCGGGTCATAGGATATCAACCAATAATAATAAGTGCCTTGCGAAAGGGAACTTTGGGCCGTAATGCCGCCGTCTTGGTTCCTAGTGCCCCTTGAGAGCCCTTCACGGGGAATACCGGGGGCAGTCCTCGGCTAACGTAAACTGTAATAACAAACCGACAAGAGTAACTTAGTAACTAGAGCTGCACTTTTCACAAACACTGTTGGCATAGGGATTTTGATGAGAGCTTCGGCTCGGTTGGTTTGGAGACGGACGGGATGGTCCGGGGAGCTTCGGCTCGGTTGGTTTGGAGACAGACGTTTTGGTCCGGGGAGCTTCGGCTTGGTTTTTGTATGTTTACAATTAAACTTGCATGTGCATAAAATAGGAAAAGTTAAGGTGGTGGGTTTTTCAATATCGGGGAGTTCGATTGCACCGACACCGATATCGTTGACTCGGCGGGGTGATTAGCACTTCGCCAACAGAAGTCCGGTGCGCCAGCCGGCAAGAGTACGCAGGCGTCCGCTTAGTGCACCAAGCGTTGAGGCGTACGATAGGTCAGACCAGTGGTGCTTTTACTGGTTTTGAGGTGGGCGAGGCCCAACCCACTGCTTCCGTCCGCCACTACGGAGGTATCCTGGGAGGTAACGGCTCCGGAAGGGGGAACTAAAGGTCTGTGTGCACAGAGTCGGGTGTGTGAGTTGCGCTTGCATGTTTCATCATACCCACTAGCATGTCATAGCATATTCGATTCATTTAACCCTGACACCTAAAGTATAAGTGGTATGGGACGCTTATACATTAGGACCTGCAAAACGACCCCTTGGTCTATAAGCTTGTGTGGGCAAGTTTATAAATCAATGGTTAATTTCAATATATAACAACCATTGCTATTTGATAACCGACACCCCAAGGTATAAGTGGTATGGGACACTTATACGATGGGAGCCTTGCTAAATTTCCCTTTTGCTTATGTTTTCTCGCATAAGTGAAGGTTAAATTCATATATTTGCTTTTCTTACTGCTAGACCTATTATAACAATTATATTACTGCTCACCGAATACAACTTGTTAGATTAGTTCCGCTGCCATCTGTTTCTTGATTAATCTCTACTATCATGTCCTTCCCTTTCTTCCTCCCCGCTTGGTACCTAGGAGCCATGGGGGAAGGGGTGGGGGATGATAGGGCTTAGTCTTTATGACTAACGGTTTTCGAACCGCATCATTTAGGGGATCGTGGAGCCCAGCATGGAGGAGCAGCTTCAGAGATCGGTGCGCCTAGAGATGGGGCAGTCTAGCTCCGGAGTTCATACATCCGGGACCGTGAGTCTCGACCCTGAGTAGTATCTGTTTTAGCTTCCGCATGAGTGATATTGTAGTGAGGACATGATGTACCGGGCATAAGCCCGCATTTTTAGTACTTTGATGTTTTCTGTGGACACTCCCTTCGTGGAGATTTTTATTCTATATATGTGATGTATTGCTGTGGACTGCATTGCTCTTATTTCATTTATTGAGCTACCTTTCAGTGATCGAATTGGCCAGCAGAATCGGCGCCTTGTGGTGATAACCCTTCAGGACGTGAAGGTGTCACCGCAAAGCGGCGATTCTGGGCCTAAGACCCGGGTGGTTGAAAAAAAGGGGGGGTCTTACAAGTGGTATCAGAGCGAACATCGATCAGAAGGAAGTAGCAGTCCACAAACCCTGGGTCACCCCCGCTCGAGTTTAGTTTGGGGACAAACTAAGCAGCGGAAGCAGTGGTGTGCCCATATGGTGATCACTTATAAATTGTCCACTTTTATTTAAGTGTGAATGTTTTCTCAGCGTGTGTTTTTGTTATGCAGCCTCCAGCACGGACTACGCCACAAGGTGGAGTTCAACAGGCTCAGGATGTTGCACCACCCCCACCGGTCCCCACTCCTTTCCTTCAGTCAGACATGGGACAGACCCTGACTGCCATCCTGGAGGCCTTCAGGGCCCAGCAGGTTCCGGCCCCGCAGCCAAATCCGGGGGCCAACTGGCTAAGCATATTCCGAGGATTGTCTCCCCTGTCCTATTTGGGGACTGAGTCGGCGGTTCGGACGTAAGAGTGGCTAGATATCATGTACGAGATGCTGACCGGGATACGGTGTCCCTGGGAGGAGAGGGTGGCTCTGGTCGTCTCTTGCCTGGAGTCCCATGCAAAAAGGTGGTGGAAGACGCTGTTGGACACGACATTTGCCGACAGGGAGGTTACGGAGGTTACCTGGGATGAGTTCAGGGCCGCTCTGCTGGAGCATTTCGTTCCGCAGTCGGCCAGGGATGATTTGGAGGAGCGGTTCTTACAGTTGAAGCAGGGCACACGGACCGTGGTGGAGTACCATCGAGAGTTTGACCATCTGGCCCGATACGCAGATTCCTACCAGCTGGACGAAGCAGGGTATATCAGGAGGTTCTATAAGGGCCTGCGGGAGGACTTGAGGGAGGCTCTGTTGTTTGTATCTGACGGACCCATCTCCCGGATTTTGGAGATGGCAAAAAGGATTGAGGCAGATTGGCACGCTACCCGGGGCCGGAAACGGCCAGTAGAGGATTAGGGACGGAGAGGTAGAAATGACCAGCGGCGAGGTGCTGTACCAGAGGGGAGGAGGACAGAGGACCAGCCTCGTCGGGACGTGAGGCAAGAGCCGAGGGAACAGGTGATATTGGCCCCTCCACCTCTTCGGATGCAGGAGATGCCGAGACCCGGGGAATGGCGTATCCCCCACCGGAGTGCTTCCTTTGTCATCAGATTGGGCACATTCGGAGGAACTGCCCGATGAGGGGGGCACCACCTCCAGCACCATAGGGCGGCCCACCAGCTCAGCATTACAGAGGCCGAGGACGCGGCCGCGGTCATGGATACCATGAGGGAGATCGTAGAAAAGGAAGAGAGCAGGTATTGGTGTCTACTAATCGTGAAGAAAATAAAAGCAACCGAACTAGCAATCCATCTAGGCAAGTATACCTATCGAATTGTAGCTAGGGGACACAAGTGTCGTATTGAAATCCGGGTACTGCTGAATACACTTACTCAAACGAAGACTATTATTTTATCAAAGGAAAATCTTGAGGGCTAAAAAGGAACTTGCAATTAAGAAAGGAAATATAGTTAATCGCTAGAAAGAGAACCACTGCATTAAGTTAAAGAACTATTAGAGGCGATTACGATAAAATGTTAAAGAACTAGGACAAAGGGATGGAAATGTACTCGATCAAGAATCACCTCGGCCAGAGTAATAAAGAAATGCGATAAAAGCCTAAACTTAATAGGGAAGAGTTTCTTGACCGTGGAGGTTCCTTAAGCTTAAACACGCTTCTCTCGAAGTCGTGTCCGACTGAGTTTAGGAAGGTCCGACCGACTTTCGTCTGAATCAGAGGCCTAAAGCTCGCTTTACGCGGTGAACCCCACTATTAGATTTTACTCCAATCCGGGGATTTGAATGTCTGCCTCTCTCGAGGGGTGTATACAAATCCCTTTCCTCTTGAGTGCTCACTTCAAACTATCGGCCTTTCGGCTTGCCAAGTATGAAAGCTAAGGCGGAGAGTATGCATCGATGATATATCTCCAACCCAAAGAATTCAAGAGCAATTCAAGATTAAACCCCTAAAAAGGAAAGGTAAAATTAAAGCATCATAACTTAATCACTCAAACCTCAGATCATCAAGATCGAGTACAAGGAGGATTTAGTTATTCATGGTATAGAAAATGAAGATCATATTAATAGTATGGAAAATAACACCGAGTAGAAGGGAAAGAGAATAGCGAACTATTTTATTTCGTAATGTGGAGGAATCACAAGTAGGGCACACAGATACTATAAGAACACATTCTACAATGATTACAAATGTTGTAAAAAGGAAGTACAGAAATGCGAAAAAGGCTTGCATGAAAAGAAACTCAATTACTTGAAGTAAAAAGGAAGAGACAAGCTAAAGACATAAACACTAAAATAACAGCACTTCTTCTTCTCTAATCTCTCTCCACCACCCCCCAAAACACTAGAAGATGATCCCTATTTATAGAATTTTTTCGGGCTGGGTCACGCCCTATGACATGCCCATGGAGGGCGTGACCATAGGGCGTGTCTGATTCGGTGCGACATCTGGAGCGTTGGCATTTAATTCTGGCGTGGTTGTTGAGTTACACGCCCATCGAACACGCCCCTGGAGGGCGTGACCATAGGGCGTGTCGGATTCGGTGCGTTGAAATTGAGCTCGGTACTGACTTCTCGGGACTTGGCGGGTCACGCCTGTCAGACACGCCCCTGGAGGGCGTGTCAGTGGGCGTGTCAGTGGGCGTGACAGCTAGTTTCTGGCGGAGATTGACTTCGGACCGGCGGCTTCATTCCACTAGGTTACACGCCCTTGGTACACGCCCTAGGAGGGCGTGACCATGGGGCGTGTAACAGCAAAACTTGTAAAATCCTGCAAAAATAAGGGAAGATGTTAGTGACAATAATATATACAAAAAAAGGTCAAAATATAAGCATACAAGACATGCTTCGTAAATTGAAAGATAGAAAATACCATTACGAAACGGACTATCAGCATATAAAATTATAATAATACTTAGAAATTTAAGCTACTAAATTACCCAAAAAAGGATGACTAAAAAGTAGTCATCAAACACCCCCATGCTTAGACATTTGCTTGCCCTCAAGCAAATAAAAAATGAAAACTAGGGAAGGAAATAGAAAATAAACAAAGCTAATTTAGGTTTCATAATTAAGAAAAACAAAACATGGAAAATTAAACTATCCTAGTATTCATATTATCAACTAGTGGGGTGAGAAGTGCACAATAGAAGATTTGAAAGGGAAAGCCTAAAAATCTCATTAAAACATAAGAGAAGTCTACTAATTTCTAAATCTTAAAAACAAGGCATCCAAAATAAATGAAAATAAGGAAAACAAAAGTAGAAGTTCTAAATAAACGGCGCATTAACAAACTACTAGGTTGCTAGATAAACATTAACCCTAAAACACTCCAAGATAACCTCCAAAGAAATCCATCAATGATGGTGGTCATAGGCTTGTACGTTCACACTTTCTCCACTACGCGAAATTAAGTTCTAAGATCATTAGGACTTCTACTAGGCATTAAACTTGGCTTAGGTAAATAATTAGGAAGTGGATTCAAAGGTAAACATGAAGGTTTTAGGCACTAAACCAAGATGAGCTCAAAAATAACCAAAAACATAAAAATTGAGAAATAACAAGTATGTCATTTCTCCAATATGAAACTACAAAACAAGGCCATGAAAATTTTTCTTTTCTAAACTTGGCCAACCATAAACTTTTTGCATTCATTTTTTTTTCTTTTTGATTTGGTAATGATATTTTTTTTTTCTCACTTTTTGAATAACAATCGATAAGGAAACTCCAAAAATAAGCTTTATAATTGTCCTTTTCATTTCCAAAATAATATAATACCCCTACCACAAAAATAATTTTTAAGCTCAAGGTTATAGTGCAAAAATTAGGACGGGCATTTGGCTTTGGTGAACAAGATGAAATGAAAGGTGGAGCTAAAAACAATGAAAATAAGGAAAAGGCCCAAAATTGTTTTGCAAGGGTTATGTTTTCGGTGGGCAAGAAAAGCTCAAACTATTCAAATGGTGGCCTAAATCATTTCTAAAGAACATAAAAACGGCGCAAATGCTTCGAGAGTAGCTTGGTACAAGTTCTAGACACCAAGAAAGACTACCCCGCAAATGAAAAAGAACTAATGATACCTAGCAACCATTCGTAAGTAACTAACCGAATAAAAAGACATAACTACGTATTGCTAGATTATAACTTAAAAACCGGATGCCTATATTTAAGAAAAAGAAACTAGTAGAACTAAACTATGTTAAAATGATAGGTTTAGAAAACCATTTTCAAAGTAATCTATATAGAACTACAAAAACCGCATGGGCCTACACTTCACTAGAAGCAACATGAAAATAAAGATAGAAAATAATTTTAGGTTTTGTTTTTCAAATCGATTTTAAGCACAAAAAATTTTTTGATCTTTTTGTTTTTCTAATTTTTTGGGTTTTATATTTTATAGTTTTTTTTTTGGATTTTTAGATTTAGACGACATAAAAAAATATTTTTTTTTTAAATAAGAAACAGAAAGAAAGGCAAAAAGAAACTAGACCCCCCCATGCTTAAATTCTTCATTGCCCTCAATGAAGAAAACATAAAGAAAGAGAAGGGGACGGAGAAGAAGAGAAAAAGAAAAATGCAGAAAAATAAATAAGGAAAAGGAACAGGACTTCCCCGGGTTCGTGAGATGAAGGCGGATGTCGCTCCCCCATGCTTGCTTTTTGGAGTACTTGATCGTCAGCAGGTATGACCTGATCCATCTGATATCAGCAACAGTGGAGCGGCGACCACGATCATGGACTTGATGTGCCTCCGGTAGGAAGAGCAAAAATAAAAGCAAAAAGAAATAGAGTCCTTGGGTAGATCGCCCGATAATGTTTTTATTATTACAACCATTCAAATAAAAGAGTAGAATAATAAGAAGTCCAAAAATAAAAGTAAACATGTCCATCACAGAAGAAAAAAAAAATGTCCATCAGAAATAATAATAACTAAGAATCAAAAAGAAGATTCTCCTTTGTAGGAGTCACAGAATCATTAGAGAAGTAGCGTTTGAGTCTATGGCCATTAACTTTGAAGTCCCCCTTATCGGGGTGTGAAAGTAGCACAGTGCCGCAAGGGAAAACATCCTTGACCGTGAATGGTCCGGACCATCGAGATTTAAGCTTTCCCGGGAAGAGACGTAAACGTGAATTAAAAAGAAGAACCTGATCGCCGGGTGTAAACGTTTTAGGGTGGCGCAGGTTCTTATCGTGATATAATTTTGTGCGTTCTTTATAAATTCGATTATTTTCATATGCATACGCTCTCCACTCATCGAGTTCATTTAATTGATGTTTTCTATGCTCGCCTACCGAATGCGGATCGAAATTGAAAAACTTTAATGCCCAATACGCTCGGTGCTCTACTTCTACCGGAAGGTGACACGACTTTCCATAGACCAATCGGAAAGGAGTACAACCGATGGCGGTCTTGTACGCTGTCCGATAAGCCCAAAGAGCATCGTCTAATTTTAGGGACCAATCCTTACGAGAAGTAGAAACAGTTTTTTCCAAAATTCTTTTTAGTTCGCGATTACTACCTCGACCTGACCGTTAGTTTGGGGGTGATAAGCAGTTGACAATTTATGCATGACACCATATTTTATTAATGCTTTAGTGAGTTGGGTGTTGCAAAAATGGCTGCCCCTATCACTAACGATCGCTCGAGGGAATCCAAAGCGAGAAAACAATTTTTTTAGAAAATTAACAACAACACGAGCATCATTAGTTGGCAGAGCTTGGGCCTCTGCCCATCTAGAAACGTAATCCACCGCTACTAAAATATATTTATTACCTAAACTTGAAGGAAACGGGCTAACAAAGTCGATGCCCCACAAATCAAAAACCTCGCACTCGAGAAAATAGTTTTGTTCCATTTCATTTTTAGGTGAGAGATTTCCAGTCCGCTGGCATCGATCACATCCACCCACAAAGGTTTGTGCATCTTTAAATATGCTTGGCCAATAGAAGCCAGCACTAAGAACTTTGTGGGCGGTGCGGTTTGCTTGATAATGCCCGCCAGTCGGACCTTCATGAACATGTTTTAAAATTTGGTGACCCTCTTCCTGCGAAACGCATCTCCTTACCACCTGGTCCGCACAAATGCGAAATAGAAATGGGTCTTCCCAAAAATAATACTTCAACTCCGAAAAGAATTTCTTCTTTTGGTGAGTGGAGTATTCTTTTGGAAGGACCCGGGCAACAAGATAATTGGCCAGATCGGCAAACCAGGGGGTAGGAGATGAGGAAATATTAAAAAGGCGTTCATCCGGAAAAGAGTCATTTATAGAAGTTTCATTTAAAAAATCAAGTTTGGGATTTTCAAGACGCGAGAGATGATCAGCTGCTAAGTTTTCCGCTCCTTTCTTATCCCGAATCTCAAAGTCGAATTCTTGAAGTAAGAGGATCCAACGGATAAGACGCGGCTTGGCATCCGGTTTAGAAAGGAGGTATTTCAAAGCGGAGTGATCCGTGAAAACAATAACTTTAGAAAGAGTGACATACGGTCGGAATTTATCAAAAGCGAAAATAACTGCTAAGAGCTCTTTCTCCGTCGTAGTGTAGTTTTCTTGCGCAGAAGTGAGAGTTTTACTAGCGTAGAAAATCGGATGAAAGTTCTTAGCAATTCGTTGACCTAAAACTGCACCGACCGCATGATTACTCGCATCACACATAATTTCGAATGGTAAATCCCAAACTGGGGCGATCATAATAGGGGCGTTTATAAGTTTTGATTTTATTAATTCAAAGGCCTCGAGACAAGATTTATCAACAATAAAAGGAGTGTCTTTTTCGAGCAAGTGGGTGAGAGGTTTAGTGATTTTTGAAAAGTCTTTAATAAATCTACGATAAAAACCCGCATGACCTAAAAAACTTCTAATCGCTTTAACGGTTGTGGGTGGCGGCAGCTTTTCAATTATTTCAATTTTTGCCTTGTCCACTTCAATCCCCCTAGCGGAAATGTTGTGGCCAAGGACTAAACCCTCACGTACCATAAAGTGGCACTTCTCCCAATTTAAGACTAAATTTGTCTCCTCGCAGCGTTTTAAAACTTTTCCTAAATTTTCTAAACATAATTCGAAAGAGTCGCCAAAAACGGAAAAGTCGTCCATAAAAACTTCCATAATATTTTCTACATATTTATCAAAAATGGCAAGCGAAAGGTGGCGGGTGCGTTGCACAATCCGAAAGGCATTCTACGATAAGCAAAGGTTCCGAAGGGGCAAGTGAATGTCGTCTTCTCTTGGTCCTCGGGTGCGATAGGGATTTGAAAGTATCCCGAGAGACCGTCGAGGAAGCAATAAAAATTGTGCCCGGACAAACGTTCTAGAATTTGATCGATAAAGGGGAGGGGGAAGTGATCTTTTCGAGTGGCATCGTTTAGTTTACGGTAATCGATGCACATCCTCCATCCTGTTATCGTCCTAGTTGGAACTAGATCGTTGTTTTCGTTTGGCACTACCGTGATCCCACCCTTCTTAGGGACAACCTGAACTGGACTTACCCACTGACTATCGGAAATAGGATAGATTATCCCGGCATCTAATAACTTAAGCACCTCCCCCTTCACAACCTCTTTCATTTTTGGATTAAGACGACGTTGTGGTTGGACTACACCCTTAGGATTATTGTCAAAAAATATTTTGTGCGTGCAGAAAGAGGGGCTTATGCCAGGAATATCACAAATTTGCCATGCTATGGCTCGGCGATGCTTTTGTAGTAGGTCGATCAACTGATCGTTTTCGGATTGGGAAAGAAAAGCCGAGATTATAACGGGCAATTTTGAATCTTTTGCAAGAAAGGCATATTTAAGATGTTCGGGAAGGGGTTTGAGTCCTAAGTTGGGTGGTTCCTCATAAGAATTTTTTAAGACTTTTTCATTTTCAAAAATAAGTTTTTCATAGTTTTTCCTACCAAAAATAGACTCATTTTCAAAATTTTCTTGTATTGACATCACCGTACTTTCAAAAACATTTGAAGAAATTTCAGAAAAGGAAGAGGAAAATTCATTAGAGGAGATGTTAGAAAGGGGAAGGGAAGAATCTTCATTTAAAACATCGATAAAGAAGCATGAGTCATCATTTTGTAAAGAATTTTTCATCGAGTTATTAATAGAAAATGTGACTTCATCATCCCCCACTCGCAAAAACAACTTTCCATTACTAACGTCAATAACTGCTCGAGAGGTGGCGAGAAAAGGTCGTCCAAGGATAAGAGGAACCTCGACGTCCTCTTCAATATCAAGAATGACAAAATCCACCGGGAAGATGAATTTGTCGACCTTTACTAACACGTCCTCAACGATACCTAGTGGATACTTTATTGACCTATCGGCTAACTGAATACTCATGCGCGTCGGGCTGAGAGTGCCCAAACCTAGCTTTTTAAATAAGGAAAAAGGCATCAAATTGATGCTCGCTCCTAGATCCGCTAGCGCATGTTTAACGAATAAATCACCGAAGACGCAAGGAATTGAAAAGCTACCCGGGTCATTTATCTTTTTCGGAAGATTTGAATTTTTAATGACTGCCGAGCATTCTTCATTCAATGTTACATGAGAAAGATTTTCCAATTTCTTTTTGTTCGTTAATAAATCTTTAAGATATTTAGCGTACTTAGGCATTTGGCTAATCGCTTCATGAAATGGCAAATTAATATGAATTTGTTTAAATATTTCAAGAAAGCGTTGATATTGATTATCTAGTTTTTCTTGCCTAAGTCTAGCCGGATAAGGAGGTGGCAGGAATTCATTTATAATAATCGGAGCATCATTTTGAAAATCATTTTTGTCTTTTTCAGAATTAGAAATAATAGAGCTATCCTTTTCTTTTTCAAAAATAGATTTGTCTTTTTCAAGATCTAAGTTATCATTTTCCGTGGGGGTAAGAACAGGAGGGATACTCACCCTTGGCTCTTCCCTTGTGGTGGGCTCGTTAACAACTTTACCGCTCCGAAGGGAAATCGCATTTGCGTGCTCCCTTGGGTTAGGCTCAGTGTTCGAGGGAAGAGTTCCAGGTGGTCTCTCAGAAAAGGCCTTGGCGAGTTGGCCAACCTGATTTTCTAAGTTTTTCATGGATCCTGTTAAATTTCTAATAGTGGCATCGTTCGAGCTTATATATTTAGCGAGGATCTCCTCCAAAGGGGAAGGTTTTTGAAAATTTTGTTGCGGTGGTGGTGGCGGTGCGAAATCGTGCGGTGGGCGTATTACGTTAGCATTATTACTCCAAGAAAAATTAGGATGGTTACGCCATCCGGGATGATAAGTGTTCGACGAAGCAGAAAAAACCAGGGGGAGAAGAAAAATTCGAAAAAGCAGAAAAATTATTCGCAGAGATATTTTGAGCAGGCTTGGGTATGTTCCCCAGATAATCCACTGCTCGGTAGCAGCAGCATTTTCATATACCTTAGCGGTGGAGGGAGCAGTCATCTCCGAGATCTTCTTGTTGAGCATTTCCACTTGCATCGCCAGTTGCGTCACCGAATCCACTTCATAGATACCTGCAGGTTTAGATGGGCGAGACCTGGACGAATTCCACTGATAAGTGTTCATCGCCATGTCATCGATAAGCTCAAGAGTGGCTTCCGGAGTTTTGCGGTCTAAAGAACCAGCGGAAGCGGCATCTATCATTTGCTTAGTCACTTGGTTTAGCCCATTATAGAATGTCTGAACCTGCAACCATACAGGCAGAGCATGATGTGGGCATCTTCTCAAAAGTTCTTTGAACCTCTCCCAAGTGTCATAGAGGGTTTCAGAATCAATTTGAGAATATGAAGTTATATCATTTCGAAACTTAGCAGTTTTGGCGGGGGGAAAATAACGAGAAAGAAATTTTTCAGTTAAAATGTTCCAAGTAGTGATTGATCCTCTTGGAAGAGAACTCAACCACTGTTTGGCTTTAGTCCTTAAGGAGAATGGGAAGAGTCTTAGCTTTATCGCATCGTCCGAGACACCATTAATCTTGAAGGTGTCACAGATTTCAAGAAAATTAGCAATATGCAAGTTTGGATCTTCATCTTGCGATCCGTCGAACTGTACATATTGCTGCACCATTTGAATGATGCTAGGCTTAAGCTCGAAGTTATTGTTCGCAATAGCGGGACGAACTATGCTAGATTCTGTACCCTCCAGGTTTGGTCTTGCATAATGGGACATAGTCCTTTGCACGACTTCCTCTTGGTTGGGTCTTTGCAAGACTTCCTCTTGGTTGGGATTGTCCATTCTTAAGGTAGAATATGAATCGGAATGTTCGACCGGTATTTGAAGAGTCGGGCCTTGAAATCGCAATCTTCTCCGAAGAGTACGCTCGATTTCGTGGTCCAAGTCCAAAATAACCGACGGACTTCCCCGGGTCATGCACTGGAAGAAGAAAGAGAGAAGTATTGTTTATTATTATTAATATTTTGTAGTTTTTTTTTAAGTATATATATATTTTTTTGTTTTAGCTCCCAAACTTCCCAAGGACTACCCGATGAAGGGTTCGCAAGGTACTAGACAAGATAGCGGCACTTAAAACCGCATTGCCCTTTTTGAGAGGATTTTGTTGGTGTAGGAAACTTGTGATGTGGGTATCTATTGAAAATGATTATATTTATTATTATTATTTTTAAAGCGATTTTTTTTTCTTTTTGGTTTGCAATAAGGAAGATAAAAGTAATAGATTCGTGTTTTCAATATATCAACAAGAGCTGATTCCCCGGCAACGGCGCCAAAAACTTGGTGTCTACTAATCGTGAAGAAAATAAAAGCAACCGAACTAGCAATCCATCTAGGCAAGTATACCTATCGAATTGTAGCTAGGGGACACAAGTGTCGTATTGAAATCCGGGTACTGCTGAATACACTTACTCAAACGAAGACTATTATTTTATCAAAGGAAAATCTTGAGGGCTAAAAAGGAACTTGCAATTAAGAAAAGAAATATAGTTAATCGCTAGAAAGAGAACCACTGCATTAAGTTAAAGAACTATTAGAGGCGATTACGATAAAATGTTAAAGAACTACGACAAAGGGATGGAAATGTACTCGATCAAGAATCACCTCGGCCAGAGTAATAAAGAAATGCGATAAAAGCCTAAACTTAATAGGGAAGAGTTTCTTGACCGTGGAGGTTCCTTAAGCTTAAACACGCTTCTCTCGAAGTCGTGTCCGACTGAGTTTAGGAAGGTCCGACCGACTTTCGTCTGAATCAGAGGCCTAAAGCTCGCTTTACGCGGTGAACCCCACTATTAGATTTTACTCCAATCCGGGGGATTTGAATGTCTGCCTCTCTCGAGGGGTGCATACAAATCCCTTTCCTCTTGAGTGCTCACTTCAAACTATCGGCCTTTCGGCTTGCCAAGTATGAAAGCTAAGGCGGAGAGTATGCATCGATGATATATCTCCAACCCAAAAGAATTCAAGAGCAATTCAAGATTAAACCCCTAAAAAGGAAAGGTAAATTAAAGCATCATAACTTAATCACTCAAACCTCAGATCATCAAGATCGAGTACAAGGAGGATTTAGTTATTCATGGTATAGAAAATGAAGATCATATTAATAGTATGGAAAATAACACCGAGTAGAAGGGAAAGAGAATAGCGAACTATTTTATTTCGTAATGTGGAGGAATCACAAGTAGGGCACACAGATACTATAAGAACACATTCTACAATGATTACAAATGTTGTAAAAAGGAAGTACAGAAATGCGAAAAAGGCTTGCATGAAAAGAAACTCAATTACTTGAAGTAAAAAGGAAGAGACAAGCTTAAGACATAAACACTAAAATAGCAGCACTTCTTCTTCTCTAATCTCTCTCCACCACCCCCCAAAACACTAGAAGATGATCCCTATTTATAGAATTTTTTCGGGCTGGGTCACGCCCTATGACACGCCCATGGAGGGCGTGACCATAGGGCATGTCTGATTCGGTGCGACATCTGGAGCGTTGGCATTTAATTCTGGCGTGGTTGTTGAGTTACACGCCCATCGAACACGCCCCTGGAGGGCGTGACCATAGGGCGTGTCGGATTCGGTGCGTTGAAATTGAGCTCGGTACTGACTTCTCGGGACTTGGCGGGTCACGCCTGTCAGACACGCCCCTGGAGGGCATGTCAGTGGGCGTGTCAGTGGGCGTGACAGCTAGTTTCTGGCGGAGATTGACTTCGGACCGGCGGCTTCATTCCACTAGGTTACACGCCCTTGGTACACGCCCTAGGAGGGCGTGACCATGGGGCGTGTAACAGCAAAACTTGTAAAATCCTGCAAAAATAAGGGAAGATGTTAGTGACAATAATATATACAAAAAAAGGTCAAAATATAAGCATACAAGACATGCTTCGTAAATTGAAAGATAGAAAATACCATTACGAAACGGACTATCAGCATATAAAATTATAATAATACTTAGAAATTTAAGCTACTAAATTACCCAAAAAAGGAAGACTAAAAAGTAGTCATCAGGTATATGCTTTGGACCTTGCGCAGCCTCGGAATCCGGAGCAGGTCATCGCAGGTACGCTGCAATGCTTCTTATTTTCATAGAATTTCCCTTTAAGTTGTTAAAACTTTGAATCGCACTAGATGGATTAGCAAGGAAAGAAAATTCTTTATAGAACCCTAAGATGTTTAATCACCCCAGGTATAGTCTTCATCAGCGGCAAGCCTGCCCGCACGCTTTTTGATACTGGAGCTACTCACTCCTTTGTGTCGGAGACGTTCATAGAACGACTAGAAGGCGTGGAGCGGTTCACAGGCTCGAGTATGAGGGTGCGACTACCGGATGGATCTGAGCTCTTTACCACGGATCACTGCAATATGGAGGCAGAAATTGGTGGAAAGGCATTCGAGGCTCCAGCGACAATTTTGAAGCTGACAGACTACGACCTGATCCTGGGCATGGTATGGCTGCACTGGAACCATGCCCAGATTGACTGCCAGGCGAAGAGGATCACTGTGAGACACGGGGACTCTTTCATTACCATCGAAGGTATACGACATGTCTCTCGTATACTCTTATCTTCGTTACAGGCCGTTAAGGCCCATCAGCAGGGAGAGGAGGTCTATCAGATTCTATTTGAGGTGGCGGAAGTTAAGGAGTCGGTGACAGATATCCCGGTGGTGCGAGATTTCGCTGACATCTTTCCAGAGAAATTGCCAGGACTATCTCCACACTGAGAGGAGGACTTTAAGAAACAGCTTGTGCCGGGGGCCAAGTCGGTGTCTAGGGCCCCTTATCGGATGGCCCCAAAGGAGTTGGCAGAGTTTCGGACTCAGTTGCAAGAATTAGTTGAGGCAGGATTTGTTAGACCGAGTACCTCGCCATGGGGAGCACCGGTCCTATTTGTGAAGAAGAAGGATGGGACACTTCGCCTGTGCATCGATTATCGAGCACTAAACAGGCTGACCGTCCGGAACACCTATCCGCTCCCACGGATAGACGAATTGTTCGACCAGCTGTAGGGGGCCCATTATTTCTCGAAGCTGGACTTGAGATCAGGATACTACCAGCTGCGGATCCAGGAGGTGGATATCCCGAAGACGGCCTTTAGTAGCAGATATGGCCTGTATGAGTTCACCGTGATGCCCTTCGGGCTCACGAATGCTCCGTCGGCGTTCATGAGTCTCATGAACCGGGTTTTCGAGGCCTACTTGGATGTGTTCGTCATAGTGTTCATAGACGACATCCTGATATACTCTAGGACGGAGGAGGAGCACACTCGACATCTGGCACTGACTTTGGAGAGGTTGTGGGAGCATCACCTTTATGCAAAATTCAGCAAGTGTCAGTTTTGGTTGAAGGAGGTGGCTTTTCTAGGCCACATTATCAGCGGAGCCGGGTTGGCAGTAGACCCGGCAAAGATTCAGGCAGTTCGAGATTGGCTGCAGTTGAAGACAGCCACCGATGTACGAAGTTTCTTGGGACTTGCCGGTTATTACCGGAAGTTCGTGGAGGGGTTCTCTCTGATTGCCCTCCCCCTCACATCTTTGACGAAGAAGGAGGCACCTTTTGTTTGGACCCCGCAGTGCCAGGCGGCTTTCTAGGAGCTGAAGGACCGACTCATCTCAGCCCCTATTCTGGCCCTTCCATCTGGAAAGGAAGGATTCCAGGTGTATACCGACGCATCATACCAGGGAATGGGAGCAGTGCTGATGCAGAATGGACACGTCATAGCATACGCCTCCCGCCAGCTGAAGACCCATGAGAAGAACTACCCAGTGCACGACCTTGAGATGGGAGCGGTCGTTTTTGCTCTGAAGGTCTGGCGCCATTATCTTTACGGAGTCCACTGCGACATCTACTCCGACCACAAGAACTTGAAATACGTGGACACGTAGAAGGAGCTGAATATCAGGCAGAGGCGCTGGGTGGAGTTCTTAGCAGATTATCAGTATGAGATGCACTACCATCCAGGGAAGGCAAACGTGGTGGCCGACGCGTTGAGCCGACGAGCTGCCACTTCCGAAGCTGGGCCCCAGGTTATGTCCATGGATCTAGTCCGGTCATTCAGAGATATGCAGATATCCCTAGTGTCCGAAGATGACCCAGTTCTGTATAGGGAGTATCTGGCATCGATGGTGGCCATAGACGATATTCGGGATCGCATTCGGGACGGACAGAGGATAGATGCGTGGGCAGAGCCGATGTTCCGAGCTTTGGAGGAAAGTTCGACAGGAGATTATTCCCTGAGAGATGGTCTGCTACATTTCAGAGGCAGAGTATATAAACCTGCAGGAGGCCAGATCCGAGAGGATATTATGATGGAGGCGCATTGCAGCTGGTACTCTGTGCACCCGGGGATTACAAAGATGACCGCTGATCTGAAGAAGATGATGTTTTGGCCGGGCATGAACAAGGACATTACGTACTTCGTGACCTATTGCGAGGCGTGTCAGTTGGTGAAGGCGGAGTGCAGGAACCCCGCAGGATTATTGCAGCCACTCCCGGTGCCGGAGTGGAAGTTTGAGGATATAGCTATGGATTTTATACATGGTCTTCCCCGGTCTCGGACGGGGAACGACTCGATCTGGGTGATTGTTTATCGGTTGACAAAGGTGGCCCGCTTTATACCGATCAGGAAGGATGACTCAGTGGGAGTGCTGGTACGGAAGTTTGTGGAGCAGTATGTCCGATATCATGGCGTGCCCCGGACGATAGTGTCGGACCGCGATGGACGGTTTATATCCAGGGAGTGGCGGTCAGTGCAGGCATATTTGGGCACCCGGTTGACTTTTAGCACGGCCTTCCACCCTCAGACGGACGGGCAGACAGAGCGCACCAACCGGACCTTGGAGGATTTACTACGACTGTGTATACTGGACCGAGGGGAGCCGTGGGAGAAGATGTTACCGTTGGTCGAGTTCTCCTATAATAATAGCTACCAGTCCAGCATCAGGATGGCGCCTTATGAAGCTTTGTATGGAAGAAAGTGTAGGACCCCGCTTTCTTGGGTTCAAGACGAGGATCCGAAGCTGTTGGGATCGGATTTTGTTGAAGACACCGAGGCTCAGGTGAGACTGATCAGAGATAGGATGTTGGAGGCGCAGAGCAGACAGGCTAAATACTATGACGCCCGGCATCGTCAGGTGGAGTTTCGGGAAGGGGATCGAGTGTTCTTGAAGATCCGGCCCATGCACGGAGTCTCACGGGTGCGTGGTCGAAGGAAGAAGCTCAGCCCTAGGTATATGGGCCCTTACCGGATCCTGGAGCGGATCGGACCCCTAGCCTACAGGCTAGAGTTGCCGCCAGAGCTGGCAGCTCTACACGACGTCTTCCATATTTCTTCGCTGAGAAGGGCTCTACTACGCCCAGAGCAGCGGATTTTGACCACCGAAGGGCCGGTAGCTTCAGACCGATCTATTCACTTGGAGCCGGTTCGGATCGACGACAAAGGAGTACGGATCTTGCGCCGCAAAAAGATCCCCTTAGTCAAGGTTCTGTGGAGAAACCACGATCAGGAGGAGCACACCTGGGAACCGCAGGACCTGATGAGGCAAAGATACCCGGAGTTGTTCAGTCAGGTACATCTCACCACCTCTCGGTATACTATAGGTTGCCTTCTTGTTTTGGACATTTAAAACTAGATAAGGAAAATCCAGGACCTAGGCATGTGCACTTAATCAGAAAGGTAGGGGCTAATCTTTTGTTTATTGGGGAGATTGTCTTCGTCTATCAAACGAATAGTCGCCTAAACCTGATAGAAAGATCGTATGGGATGTTACAAGTTTAATTTATTCCGATAGAAATCCCCGTAGGCTCAACCTCAATTTCGGGGACGAAATTTTTGTTTTGTTTATTGGGATTTGTAACATCCCATTTCCGGCTAGACCCCTAGGAGTCGGTTGGTCGTGACGGAACCCTGTGAAGCCCAAAAATTGAAATAAATCGATCGAGGTTTCGGGTCACGGGTTGGTCATGCCCGTGACCGACCCGTCAAGCCCGTGACTTTGGGCGTGACTCCTTCGACGATCGTCGATCTCCGCGAGACGATCGTCGAACTTGCTGCCCGGGCATGTCACGCCCGTGACCAAGGTATCACGCCCGTGACCTAGGGCGTGACCCCATTGACGATCGTCGATCTCCGTGAGACGATCGTCGATCAAGCAGCCTGGGCATGTCACGCCCGTGACCAGAGTGTCACGCCCGTGACCAGGGGCGTGACTCCTTCGACGATCGTCGATCCCCGTAAAACGATCGTCGAAATTGAACTCGGGCCCGTCACGCCCGTGACCTAAGTATCACGCCCGTGACCTAGGGCGTGAACAACCTTCGACGACCGTCGATCTCAGTTCGACGATCGTCGACCTCGAAATTGCCGTTCGGGCCTGTCACGCCCGTGACCTAAGTGTCACGCCCGTGACCTAGGGCGTGACCACCTTTTGACGACCGTCGATCTCCGTTCGACGATCGTCGACCCCAAAAATTGTCAACCGGGCCTGTCACGCCCGTGACCTAGGTGTCACGCCCGTGACATTGGCCGAAACGACGGTTCAGGCCCGAAATTATTCTAACGCGCGTGGAAATAAATGCTTGTGTGGGAAGTTACACCAGGAGTAATTACGGGCCGTTTTTCCTTCTATAATTATATAATAAAGGAGGAAGTGTTGGTCCAATAGGAAACCGCCAACTGGACACACCTGTTCATCCTCCACCGTTTCTTATCCCGTCACTGTAACCGAAAGGCTATTAAGAGGAGCCTTCATGGCCATTACGGCTTTACCCTTACACCTCCCCACTTTCTGACTTATAAAATCCCACTTGGGGCAAGAGGAGAAGTTTACACGCTCCAGTAAACGGATTAGATATTTGTTCTTGCTGTAGGAGAAGTTCGGCTACGCCACCACTGCGCCATGGCACCCGTCGCTCTTCTCGCCTCCAAACCGCGAACAAGGTCCTCCTCTGCTTCTTCTCTTTCGTGGGTAGATCTTAGGATTCCTAGAAAGGAAGTTCGTGCTCAACGGAGCCGGACCCATCTCTCGTTTTCATGGGAAAACCATGAAAAAGGTATTTTTGAGTTCGCCGGAAACCGCCACCTCCGGCGGCCAAACCACCGCCGACCGCTAGCCATCGCCTCAACGGAGGTGGTGGTGGTGGTGGCTGGCCAGGGAAGTGACCGGCCGGCCGGCGACGGATCACGGAATGCTTACAGGAAAAATGGTTTCCTGTGTCTGTTTTCGGTTTCATGAAGAAGATGAACAGTAGAATAAATTTTATAATATATAGATTATTATATATTACATAATGGAAAGAGGTTTTATTTGAATATATTTCGGGGCTGCAAACTGAGGCACTTAGAGGCCGTTTTAGGAAAAGTGATCAGTCACAAAAATCGTAGCCCTTCGAGTCTAGACAAATCTAAAATTGGTTTCAACTCGTTTGGGTAAGCGGTTCGGCCGCAGCACCCGTTTTAGTGGGGGCTATACCTAGAGTTGCGCAGAAATTAAAACGGATGCCCACTCTTCGTCCCTTGTCCAAATGACCTGAAATTTGGGCAGAGGGTTAACCTTAGATATACCTAACAGCTGTACAAAAATGAGAATTTTTGGAGAACTTTTGCCTAAAGTTTTTGTAAAATTTTAATAAACATTATAAAATTTATTAAGGGATGAAAATAAGTCCAAACTTCCCCAAATTTTGGGTGGTGGTCCCTGGCTATAAAACCTAGGTCTGAACAAAATTCCAACTGATTTGGAGGAGTTTTGGGTAGGAAATCTTCCACCCTTAACTAGGCATTAGTGAGACACCTTTTAATAAAAAGTGCACTGAGAGTTTGGAAAGGTCAAATCACCTCAACAGAGGCTGATAATCCGACCTCTGACTTAGAAGGGTGTTATAACCTGCTTGGAGAAAAATGGAGTGCTTTAGGGTTGACTTACCCTAGGATCCAAGCTCAAACCCTAAATAAAGGGTTTTGAGGTTTGAGAAGGACATAGGAGCAAAAGCTCTTGTATGCCCTTGAAATTTGGAGGAGAGTGGCATGATATGCTGAAAACCCTCTGGTTGATATAGTGAAGGAATTGGAAGTAATTAGGTACCTCGAAGGTTGAGAGTTTGATTTAGGGTAGAAATGTAATTAAGTTATTTTTAGCACTAAATCTAATCCAAAAATCATGAAACTCGGGAGGAGGGAGTTTTAGGATGTTTTAGACTTATGGTAATTTTCCTGGAATTTTATGATTAATAAATATTATACTTCCTGTGTTAAAGGATTATTAGCCCGATTTGTTGTTTCAAATATTTGGAGGTTTTAAATTAATTATAATCAGTTAAAATTCTGGATTTAGATCTTGACTAGTAGAACATTGATCCCTGAATTTTTATAGAATTTTTTGTTGAATAAATTTGGTACTTTGTTCACAGATATTAGAAAGGGGTTTTATTGTTTAAAAATTAATTATGGATAAAATACTTGCTGGAAAATTATGAAACTTGGCGAGTGCTAATATTAGGCCTTTATCTGCATGGAATAAATTATTTATAATTTTTGGAAGAATATTTTCTGTACTTGATTCATAAACAACAGAAGTTAGAGATTATTTCTAAAATAGTTTTCATGCCCTTTTAATGATAGAAAAATTATGATACTTAGGATTTAACCTATTGAGATAACCTACTATTTATCATAAATTTGCTGGACTTCTTGCATGATTACTTAGTGTACTTCATGTTCAACCGGTAGCCCTTGGGATTTTCGAGGAATTTAATTAAATGCCAAATAGATTAGTAAAATTTCCATTTTCTGGATTTAGGTCATTTATATCATGGTGAGTCTCCAGTAAATAATTTAGGGCATTTGGATGAGTATTGGATCATTGCATAACCGGTTCGACATGAAGTCTAGGTCGGTCTGCATATAGCAATTGTGAAATGCATTAGGACATGATTTGAGGAAGTCATTGGAGTTAATCATTTTTGTCTGGGTGGGTAATAGTGGGGGAAATCACAATAGGAAGATATAAAGAGTAGCGAGAAGTGGTGATAGCTAGAGTTAAGAGGTGCTCGGGTTCGGCGAAAGATCGCTTTTCCCGAAGAGAGGAAGGTTAAAAATCACCCTAGGATAGTCTATCGTAATATTAGAAAGGAATCGGGTCATGGGAGATCAACCAATAACAATAAGTGCCTTGCGAAAGGGAACTTCGGGCCGTAATGCCGCCGTCTTGGTTCCTAGTGCCCCTTGAGAGCCCTTCACGGGGAATACCGGGGGCAGTCCTGGGCTAACGTAAACTGTAATAACAAACCGACAAGAGTAACTTAGTAACTAGAGCTGCACTTTTCACAAACACTGTTGGCACAGGGATTTTGATGAGAGCTTCGGCTCGGTTGGTTTGGAGACGGACGGGATGGTCCGGGGAACTTCGGCTCGGTTGGTTTGGAGACGGACGTTTTGGTCCGGGGAGCTTTGGCTCGGTTTTTGTATGTTTACGATTAAACTTGCATGTGCATAAAATAGGAAAAGTTAAGGTGGTTGGTTTTTCGATATCGGGGAGTTCGATTGCACCGACACCGATATCGTTGACTCGGCGGGGTGATTAGCACTTCGCCAACAGAAGTCCGGTGCGCCAGCCGGTAAGAGTACGCAGGCGTCCGCTTAGTGCACATAGCGTTGAGGCGTATGATAGGTCAGACCAGTGGTGCTTTTACTGGTTTTGAGGTGGGCCAGGCCCAACCCACCGCTTCCGTCCGCCACTACGGAGGTATCCTGGGAGGTAACGGCTCCGGAAGGGGGAACTAAAGGTCTGTGTGCACAGAGTCGGGTGTGTGAGTTGCACTTGCATATTTCATCATACCCACTAGCATGTCATAGCATATTCGCTTCATTTAACCATGACACCTAAAGTATAAGTGGTATGGGACGCTTATACATTAGGACCTGCAAAACGACCCCTTGGTCTATAAGCTTGTGTGGGCAAGTTTATAAATCAAAGGATAATTTCAATATATAACAACCATTGTTGTTTGATAACCGACACCCCAAGGTATAAGTGGTATGGGACACTTATACGATGGGAGCCTTGCTAAAGATCCCTTTTGCTTATGTTTTCTCGCATAAGTGAAGGTTAAATTCATATATTTGCTTTTCTTACTGCTAGACCTATTATAACAATTATATTACTGCTCACCGAATACAACTTGTTAGATTAGTTCCGCTGCCATCTATTTCTTGATTAATCTCTACTATCATGTCCTTCCCTTTTTCCTCCCCGCTCGGTACCTAGGAGCCATGGGGGAAGGGGTGGGGGATGATAGGGCTTAGTCTTTATGACTAACGGTTTTCGAACCGCATCATTTAGGGGATCGTGGAGCCCAGCATGGAGGAGCAGCCCCAGAGATCGGTGCACCTAGAGATGGGGCAGTCTAGCTCCGGAGTTCATACATCCGGGACCGTGAGTCTCGACCCTGAGTAGTATCTGTTTTAGCTTCCGCATGAGTGATATTGTAGTGAGGACATGATGTACCGGGCATAAGCCCGCATTTTTAGTACTTTGATGTTTTCTATGGACACTCCCTTCGTGGAGATTTTTATTCTATATATGTGATCTATTGCTGTGGACTGCATTGCTCTTATTTCATTTATTGAGCTACCTTTCAGTGATCGAATTGGCTGGCAGAATCGGCGACTTGTGGTGATAACCCTTCAGGACGTGAAGGTGTCACCGCAAAGCGGCGATTCTGGGCCTAAGACCCCGGTGGTTGAAAAAAAAGGGGGGTCTTACACAAGGAAATAATTTTGCGGAATTTCATTTTTATTGAAAATATTACCCGACCGTTGGCAACTATCAAACATACTCACAAAGACTTGTGCGTCTTTAAACAGGCTAGGCCAGTAAAAAATCGAGCTTTTCACTTTGCGAGCAATGCGAGCATCTTGATAGTTCCCACCCATTGGTCCTTCATGCAAATGTTTAATAATATCAAAACGTTCTACATAAGAAACACATCTCCTTATCACTTGGTCCGCACAAACTCTGAAAAGATGCGGGTCATCCCAAAAATAGTTCTTCAACTCATAAAAGAATTTCTTCTTTTGTTGAGAGGAGAACACTTTTGGGAGCACATGAGCCACGAAATATTTGGCGATGTGTGCGAACCAAGGAGAAGTAGACGCGTTAATTGAAAATAGCTTTTCATTGAAAAAATAATCGATAAAATATTTTACATCTAATTTTTCTATAAAGGGATTGTCTAATCGGGAGAGATGGCCGACAGCCAAGTTCTTGGCTCCTCGCTTATCACGGATCTCAAAGTAAAACTCCTGGAGGAGTAAGACCCAGCGAATTAAGCGCGGCTTGGCATCCGATTTAGAAAGAAGATATTTGAGGGCCGAGTGGTCCGTAAAAATAATAATTTTTGAAAGTGTAATATAAAGGCGGAATTTATCAAAAGCGAATAGTACAGCTAGGAGCTCCTTCTCAGTTGTGGCGTAATTTTCTTGTGTCGATGTAAGTGTTTTAGTTGCGTAATAGATGGAGTGGAAGTTATTAGATATGCGTTGACCTAATACGTCTCCCACTACGAAACTACTCGCATCGCACATGATTTCAAATGGAAGGTCCCACACCAGAGCTATCATAATCGGGGCATTAATTAATTTTTATTTTATTAAATTAAAAGCAGCTAAGAAAATATCATCAAAAATAAATGGGGCGGCTTTTTCTAAGAGATGGGTATGGGGCTTGGTGATCTTGGACAAGTCCTTTATGAAGCGGCGGTAAAAACCAGCGTGACCTAGGAAACTTCTTATAGATTTGATGTTTGTAGTCGGCGGCGTCTTTTCGATAACTTTTATCTTAGCAATATATACCTATATTCCTCTCGCAGAAATTTTATGACCCAAAACTAACCCTTCCCTCACCATAAAATGACATTTTTCCCAATTTAGGGCAAGGTTAGTTTCTTCGCATCATTCTAGGAATTTTTCAAGGTTTTCCAAACAAGTATCGAAAGCGTCACCGAACACGAAGAAATCATCAATGAATACCTCCATAATACTTTATACGTACTTATCGAAGATAGCGAGCATACATCGATGGAATATAGCTGGCACTTTGCACAATCCAAACGACATTCTTCGATAGGAGAAGGTGCTGGAGGGAAAAGTAAATGTAGTTTTCTCCTGGTCCTCGAGGGAGATTGGGATTTGAAAATACCCCGAGAGGCCATCGATAAAAGCTATGGCTAGATAATCCTTCTAAAATTTGATCGATGAACGGCAAGGGAAAGTGATCCTTGTGGGTGGCATCATTTAACTTACGATAATCTATACACATTTGCCACCTGGTCACCGTCCATGTCAGGATTAATTCATTATTATCATTACAAACTACCGTTATCCCTCTCTTCTTCGACACTACCTGGACTGGGCTAACCCACTTACTATCGGATATAGGATAGATAATTCCCACGTCTAATAATTTCATAACCTCTCCCTTACCTCTTCTTTCATGTTTGGGTTTATACGGTGCTGAGGTTGTATGGAGTTATGCGAATTATTTTCCATTATGATTTTGTGAGTGCAGAAATATTGGTTTATGCCCTTGATATCAGAAATTTGTCAGGCAATAGCTCGACGATGTTTACTTAAAACAAAAAGAAGTTTATCATTTTGCGCATCCGTGAGTAGGCCGAAACTATTACTGGTAACTTGGAATCTTTTTCTAAGAAAGTTTATCTAAGATCTTCGGGTAGTTTCTTCAATTCTAGGGTAGGGGGGTCTTCATACGAGGTTTTAGAAATCCATTCTTTTTCAAAAACTATGTCCTCAATGACTTTTTTAAACAAAAAATCAAAAGAGCTGGGGCTAGCGGCCATGGAGGCTTCTTGCAGCGATTCAGTTGGATGAGTACATGAAAAACAAAAATCAGAAAATTCTTTTTCAAATTCAGAGAGGCGATATGAGTATTCTTCACTTAGGTGCATCGATTCCGTTGGAAGAGTAGTGGAGGAACAAAAATTAGAAAATTATTTTTCAAATTTAGAGAGGCAATAGGAGGATTCTTCACTTAGGGCATCCACAAAAAAATAGGAGTCATCATTTGCTAGGTTGTTCTTCATCGAGGGGGTGATAGAGAAAGTCACTTTATCATCGCCTACTCAAAGGAAGAGCTTAACATTACTTACGTCATTGATTTATCGAGAGGTGGCAAGGAAGGGTCAGCCAAGGATCAGGGGAACCTCGAAGTCTTCTTCGATGTCAAAAATGACAAAATCCACCAGGAAGATGAATTTGACGACTTTAACTAAGATATCCTCCATGATTCCTAACGGGTATTTGATTGATCTATCAGCGAGCTGGATACTCATGCGTGTGGGGTTTAGGCTACCAATTCCTAACTTATTAAACAACGAGAGGGGCATCAAGTTAATACTCGTACCTAAGTCGGCCAATGCGTTCTTCATAAAAAGATCACCAAAGACACACGGAATTGAAATACTACCCGGGTCACTGATTTTCTTTGTTAAACCGTTTGTCAAGAACGCAGAGCACTCGACATTTAATATGGCATGCAAAAGGTTCTCTAACCTCTTATTGTTAGTTAGGAGGTCCTTAAGGTACTTAACATACTTAGGGATCTGGGAGATTGCTTCGTGGAAGGCAGATTTATGTGGATTTGCTTGAACATTTCTATGAAGCGGGAGTACTGATCATCCTGATGTTGCTTATTAAGTTTGGAAGTGTATGGCGGAATTGGATTATTTTTCAAAATGGGTGGTGGAGTGAGATCTTTTTATAAAACGGTGGTGATAACTTCTTCAGCAGATGGTGGAATTTTTAAAATGGGAGCGGAGCTTTGATTTTTGAAATGGGGGAGGAGCTTGCATCAGGATCTTCACTAACCATACCAGAAACTTGCTTCCCACTCCAAAGAGTTATAGCTTTCGCTTGGTCTCTCGGGTTGGGCTCAGTATTGGAAGGAAGAGACCCTGCGGGTCGCTCAAATATTATTTTTGCGAGCTATCCTACATGATTTTCAAGACTGTTAATGCTTCAAGTTAAGGTTCTTATAATATAGTCATTTGTGGTTATATATTAAGAAAGTAACTCCTCCAAGTTTGGAGATTTTTGATAGTTTTTAAGAGGTGGTGGTCGTTCAGAAAAATCTTTTTGTGGTAGCGGGCGTATTGCGTTCGATGGATTACTCCACGAAAAATTCGGGTGATTTCTTAAAGCAGGATTATAACTATACGGAAGAGTAGAACTTGGCGCACGAAAATTTGCAGCAGAAAAATTATTGAAATCATTTCTAGGCATATTGTAAACATAATCTAATTGTTCAGGAGCAGGGGTTGTAGATTCCCACACCTGAGGGGCGGAGGCAGTAGTCATCTCCGTAATTTTTTGCTTAATATTTCAACTTGTAGAGCGTGTGGGAGACGTTTTCCACTTCAAAGATACCTGTAGGTTTTTTTGTGCGAGACCTATGCACATTCATCTGATAAGTGTTCATGGTTATGTCCTAGAAAAGATCAAGAGCTGCTTTCGGGGTCTTATGGTTTAAAGAACCGCTAAAAGCTTCGTCTATAATTTTCTTTTGTATTTTGATTTAGCCCGGTATACAACGTCTGCACTTGTAACCATAAAGACAGCTCCTGATGTGGGCATCGTCTTAATAATTCTTTAAGTCTTTCCCATGTTTCAGATAAGGTTTCAGAGTCTATTTGTCCAAAATCAGAAATATCGTTCCTAAGTTTTGTAGTTTTAGCTGGCGGAAAATACTTCGCAAAAAAAATTTTTGTTGATTGATCCCAGGTTGTGATGCTGTTTTTAGGTAGAGTGTTCAGCCACTGCTTAGCCTTAGTTCTAAGATAAAAAGGAAATAATCTTATCCTAATAGCATAATTTGTAACACCATTTATCTTGAAGGTGTCAAAAATCTCAAGAAAGCTTGCTATATGTGAATTCGGATCTTCATCTTGAAGTTCGTCATACTACACACACTACTGCACAATTTGAATTATGCTAGGCTTAAGTTCGAAGTTATTATTAGCAATGGTCGGGCGCACTATACTTGATTCTATTCCCTCTAGATTTGGACGTGAATAATAAAACATACGCCTATGCACGACCTCCTCCACGTGGGGTTTTTCCATTCTTAAAGTAGAAAGTGACATGGAGTCCTCAACCGGTACTTGGAAAGTAGGGCCTTGAAATCGCGATCTTCTCTGAACAGTACGCTCAATTTCGTGGTCCAAGTCCAAAATAACCAACGGACTCCAGCGGGTCATGTAGTAAAAGAAGCGAAGAGAAGAAAGAGAAATAAATAAACTAGAAAAAAAAGAAAAGGGAAACTATAAATTTTTTGAACTAGATTTTTTTATGTTTTAACTCCCGAACTTCCAAAGGGCTACCCAATGAAGGGTTCGCAAGGTACTAGACAAGATAGTGGCACTTAAAGCACTTTGCCCTTTTCGAGAGAATTAGGTGGCGTAGAAAAATTGTGAAGTGGTTTTCTATTAAGAGCGATAATAAATTTTTTTGATTTTAAAATTTTTTAGAAGGAGGATGAGAAAGAGAAATGAAAAAATTAATAGGTTCGTGTTTTCGATATATCAACGAAAGTTGATCCCCGGCAACGACGCTAAAAATTTGATGATCGCTTTTCGCTTAAGAAAAGAGAGCAAAACTTGCAATCCAATTAGGCACGTATACCTATTGAACTGTAGCTAGGGGACACAAGTGTCGTATTGAAATCCGAGAACTGTTAAGTACACTTACTCACACGAAGACTATTATTTGTATCGACGGAAATCTTTAGGGTTGAAGAGAATTCTAGACGCACTAAAGAAAGGAAATATTGCATAAAAAGAGAACAAATGCAGTTAAATAGAAAGCATAAAAGAAGCGATTACAACAAAGGATTGGAGCGATGAAATGGAAATGCACTCAATCGAGAATCACCTCGTCTAAAGTCGATTAAAAAAGCGATAAAAAACCTAACTTAATAGGGTTAAAGGTCCGTGGCATGGAGGTTCCTTAAGCTTAAACACGCTTCTCTCGAAGTCGTACCCAACTTAATATAGGAAGGTCTGACCCACTCTCGTCTAAATCGGAGGCCTAAATCTCGCTTTACGCCGTGAACCCCACTATTGGATTTTACATCAATCAAGGAGATTTGGACGTCTGCCTTTCTCGAGGGGTGTGTACAACTCTCTTTACTCTTGAATGCTCACATCAAACTATCGGCCTCTCGGCTAACCAAGAATGAAAGCTATATTAGAAATAATATATCGACAATATAATTCTAAATGAGAAAAATCAAGTGTAATCCAAGGTCTAAAACCCTAAAAAGAAAAGGTAGATTCAATACATCATAACTTAATCACTCGAACCTCGGATCTTCAAGATCGAGTACAAGGAGGATTAGTTAATCATAGTGAAGTGGAGGAGGGGGGATGAGTAGTAAAGCATTAAGACCACAAGATAATAAAGAGCACTTATATTAATAATGAAAGAGAGATACACTTGAAATGGAAAAGACAATTGCAGGGAAATTGAAATCCTATTCTAGCCCTACAATTATCAACTAGAGCAAGTGCAAAAATTACAATAAAAACTAACACAAACTAAGCACTAAGCTAGGATTAAGAAAATTACAACATAAGAAAGAGAGAGAGAGGGAAGAACACTAAAAAAAACAAGAAACAAAGAGGCAACACCTCCCCCTCTCAGCCCAAACTTGTTTGAAATGGAAGGGGGGCCTTGGATTTATAGGAAAAATTCTCGGGTTGGTCACCCTAATGTCACGCCGTGGGCGGGCGTGTCAGGGGGTTTGATACGTATAGGGTTGACCTCGAGTTCTGGATTCTGGTGGGAAGGATGATTGCTTCTATACGATGGCTGACATACCCTGGGTCATGCCCATATAGGGGGCATGACACGTACGTCGCATCAAAATTATTGGTTAGAAATCCGTTAGTCTTGGAAAAGGTGGACAACACGTCCTGGGTCACGCTTGTGATGGGGGTCGTGACAGGTGCGATTGGCGTGCAGAGGTGAAAATTCAGTTAATGCGATGGATGTCTTTAGGATGAGGGTGACACGCCCTATGTCACGCCCTGAGACACGCCCGGGGAGGGCGTGTCAGGGGGGCGTAACAGTAGTTTTTTCCTGTTATTTATTCTCAATCAGCAAGCTTCCTCTAGATCGGGTGACATGCCCTGTGACACGCCCAGGGAGGGCATGAAAGGGGGCGTGTTAGGTCATTTTTGGCCAAAATTCTTGAAACCTTCAAAAAGATAAGAAACTGTTTGTGGCAATATTATTTACATAAGAAAGATAAAAATTAAGTTAATAAGACATGATTAGATCCTTCAAAACTAGAAATTATGATAATAGTTTAGGCTATAAAATGTATTATCAGAAGTTGAACAAGTCAATAATATACATATAGTTGTATTTGTTGCATGTTTAAGTTCTTGCATGAAAGTTAGTCCTTATTATACTTATTGGACAAGTGGTCATAAGATAGGCATGTGGAGAGACAGAAATTCTGTCTAAGCCCACAGGGGTTGAGTGAAGCAAGTTCACTCAACCCTAGATGTCTTAAGAAAGGAAGCTAGAGAGTGAAATTCCACTAAGTCCACAGGCATTTAGTGAAGCCAGTTCACACAACACTGTACAACTAAAAAGCGCAGAGATAGGTGTGGACAATCTAAGGCAAAGTATCAGCATGCAGGAAAATCGACGAGGGAAAAATCATTGAGTGATGTCAACTCAGTCAAAGCTATGTAGCATAATTCATCGAGTTAATCTATCAAAGTCAAAGCACAGAGTTTCTTGCAAAGAAAATTATACTAAGTCCAAAAGCATTGAGTGAAGCTTGGTCACTCAATTCTATGCAGAGTCTATCAAAGCCAAAGAAAATCTGTCATAGAAATTCGACTATGTTCAGAAGCGTTGAGTGAAACCAGTTCACTCAATGTCATGCTAATTCAGTCAAAGACTTGGAGGAAAGACTTTAAATTTTTTTTAAGTACAAAGAGAGTTGAGTGAAGTAAGCTCACTCAACAGCAAAGGAAGAAAGCGTTGAGTCATGCTGCTGTTGTGAACGCCAAAGAAGAAATCATAATTTTGCTAAGGCAAAAAGCATTGAGTAAAGCCAGTTCAGTCAATGCCTAGTCAAATGTTGAGGCTGAAGGAGAAAGAAATGAGTGTAGTCAACATACTCAACGCCTTCATGTAGAGCAGAATTATTCTAAGTCTAAAATCGTTGAGTGAATTCATTTCAATCAATGCTCTCAACGCCATAGTTGTAGAAAGGGCTGAAGATCAAGCGAAATCAAAAAGCATTGAGTTAATATTATACACTCAATGCTCTCAACTCTTAGAGTTGCAGAAGGATACAGAAAGTTGACTAAGTTAAAAAGCATTGAGTGGATCTGACTAACTCAATGCCTAGTAGAGCAGGAAATTTTCTAAGTCCAGATTCGTTGAGTAAAGCTTGTTCACTCAACGCACTCAACTCCTGGGTAGTTGTCAGAAATTTTCTAAGTCTGGAATGGCTAACGTCAGCAAAGTCAACAAAATTCAACAAAATACAAAATGATTAAGGAAGAGTTGAAATTCATTACTAACATTACCGTCAGTCTTAATTTATGAAATGAAGGTTATAATCTTTCGTTAACCCAGTGACACGTGTCAATCAACTCGCTAGATGACGAGATTATAAATAGAATATGAGATCTAGATCGAGACAAGTTTCTGAGGGATCAATTCATTACAAAAAAGTATTGCGGGACTTTGTCTTCTTGCCCCGCCATTGTTGTAGAGACAAGAAGATCATTTCGACGATTCTAAAGGTTTTTTGAGTTAGATGCGGCGATCAAAATCTATTATAACACAATCAAATATATTCTTTAAGGAAGAAGAAATAGCCAAGGCCAACCCTAGTTGTAATGACTTCTCGATCCAAGCAGAGCCTAATCTGAAGATCAATTTCTGGATCGGCGAAGACGAAATCTGTTCAGGGTTTCTCAGGATAAAAGGAGAGGCAGAGCAATTCAATTTCTTCCAAAATAGGTTTGCTGATTGAAAACCATCTTTCTTAATCTTCCCTCTTCATCAGCACGATCAGAATTCGTTTTCTGAGTCGATTCCAGCACAAGCATCCGATTCTGGAAGATCTTCATCCTTGTTGCTGAGAAGAAAATTGTGCTGAGATTCTCTAAGTTCAAGAACCTATAGACTTAGAGAATCAATCTCTGTAGTCTAATCTATATCAAAATCAAATCCATCTCTGTAGGATCTTTTCAACATTCAAGTTGTAAGCCTAGTTTATAAAGGCTGAGTGTCAGATCTAGTGAGATCTGTATTGTAAGCCTTAGTTATAAAGGATTAGTGTAGGATCTTGAATAGATCTTAATGGTAGAATCCAATCTTGGATCTGTCTGATAGGGATGTTTTCTTAGCCTGTATTGTAGGGAATTTGTTCCTGTGGTAGGTGATCAGGTGACTACTGAGTGGTTGGGTTGTGTCCCTGTGTTGTAAGTCTAACTAAAAACTGAGTGATCTAGTGGGATCGTGTTGTGATCTTTGAGGATCCAAGTTTTTGGAGAAGTGCCCTGTCTAACATTCTGTTAGAAATGTTATAGGGACAGTGGATGTACCATACACTTGGGTACCACTAGATATAGTTGGTGTGCTGTGTGTTAATTTTTGGAAATCTAAAATAATCACTCACAACAAAGCCTAACTTAGTTAAAGGCTTAAAGAACTAAGAATTGAATCATAAAGATCTTAATAACCTATTCACCCCCCTCCCTCTAGGTGATTAGCTACCCATGAATTCAAATACTTTCAGACCCCACCCTTAACTCGGGGTGGTGGTGCTCCTTCTCTGTAGGAATTTAGCATATATATAATGGGAATCAGAATGTGAAATTTAAGCACCATTCACCATAGACGTTAGCACTACTCGCCACATGCCTCGTGTACTCAGTGCATATTATTGGTATACTAGAAACAACCAGGGTCCCAGCTTTGTTCTCAGCGACGATCAACATACTCTGAGCATTCTCTTGTCTTTTCGGGCCAAAGCCAAAGACTCGCTCCTAAGGCTACGATAAATTCATGGTGATCCCCGGATACACTCTTTGGCTCACTCCATGTCAAACAAAATAGGGTTGGGTACAGTTCACCTCTTTTCCTATGCTCAAATCACCGGGAAGATCAAGCCATAACGCGGGTCAGCCTCTCCTTTCCTATTCATAACAATACATAACTCTGTTATATTCCAATGCTAGCACTCACGACTGCCTAAGATGTGCCCCTTTGGCTCTTAGCTTAAAACATTATCCTACAGGTCTACAAGAGACAGGCCTCACAAAGCAATGGCCCCCATGTCTCCAAGAGATAGGACTCACAAAGCATCGCTCACTGTAAGTTACCGCCGGTTGTAACACTGTCGCTGTGTAGTAGGTGATAGACTATCGATTCTTACCTAAAATTGGTGTTTTCCTAGATTCCCTTCCAGTACTCTTACTATAGCGTTTGCAAACCCAATGACTAAGAAATTTACACACTTACGATGGAGTCTTCTCCGGTATACAAAACAATCATCACCAATCCAGATAAATTTTTTCGGATGGGCTTCACACAGTATTCCTATTCTATACATTGATTCCAGATTTTAAATCAAAGATAAAGAGGATACAACTGATCTGCACATCAGGAGAACTGCTTCCATGTGCTCGTGGAGCATCTATCCTCACATGCCAAAACAAAGGACTTCACATGTCCAAGAAGAAGGATCGTTACCTTTGACATTCATTTCGATGTCATGGGAGAAAATCTAGTCCGATGAGGATGACCGCAACGGACTTGCCTTCGCAAATTTTTACTTGGCTCGCGGCTCAGATCTATGAAACTCTAACGGCGACAAATCCCCTTTCTCTTAGTCTCCTCTACTCTCCTCTTACTTCGCCATTTGGAAGAAGAAAGGCATGAGAGAAGAAATGAAGTGAAACTAAACAATCTCGGCCTTAAACCGAGTTACCACCACACGGTAACTAGCTATCCACGCACGGTACCTCAAACGTTAGCTGGTTCCGCAAGCCCACCGCCCAAAACCTCCAATCATGGGCCGACACGTGTCCATGCCATAAATTTCCTTCTACCGTCGTGCGTTATCAACATACCGTCGTGCTATAAACGATGTGTCGCATCAATGCGCCTCTTTTGATGAACTGATTCTACAACCCCGTGGTATCGTTACCGCCGCCCGGTACCTCACAGAGAGGAACTGCAAATAAATAAGCTCTGCTACCGCCAGCATTAATATTTTCATCAGGCGGTAGCTCACAGAGAGCTCTATCGATTAATCGACCATACTACCATCATGTTGTATCATCCTACCGCCAGCGCGGTAAGTCCTGAGAGCTCCTGCAATAATTCCACAGCACTCTCGCATGTGGTAATTGTACCGCCGGGCAGTAGCTCACAGAACCAATCTTATGGTTATAAAAAACTCGGGGCGTTGCAAATTTCCCCCACTTAAAGAAATTTTGTCCCGAAATTTACATGCTGTGGGAAAACAATAGAAGTATCAATATTACAAAAGTATACCTCGAGGAAATAGCTCGGGATGCCCCGCACTCATGGTTTGCTCGCATTCCCAGGACAATTCTTCACAGTTATAATTGTTCCATCAAAACTTTACAATAATAATTGACTTATTCCGTAGTTGCTCGAATTCCATGTCCTCAATTCGAATGAGTATGTACTTTGTTCTCAGCCGACTCTCAATCGGCACCTGCTCCTCAGCAACTACTTGCGTAGTCTCTTTCACCACCTTTCGTAATACTTATATATGGAATACATCGTGCAGACCACTTAGTTTTGTTGAAAGCTTTAATCGATAGGCGGCTTCACAGATGCGATCAAGTATCTCAAACGGCGTAATGTCCCTTGGATTTAGCTTTTTCAAGGGTTTAATCTGTGATACACTCTTGAACGATTTAATCTTCAGATAAATCTAATCGCCCATGACAAACTTGACATTTCTATGATTGGCGTTATAGTACTTAGCCTGCCTATCCTGAGCAATTTGCAACCACTCTTGGATTATACAAATAGTCAATATAGCATCTTTGACTTCCTTTCTCTTTAATATCTTTGCTTTGCCCGTCTCCAACCAAGCCAATGAAGTACAACACTTTCTACCATAGAGGGCCTCAATGGGTGCTATCTGAATACTCACATGGTAGCTATTGTTTTAGGCAAACTCGATCATAAATAGGTGTTCCTCCTACCTCTTGCTGAAATCTTGAACGTACATGTGAAGCATGTCCTCCATTGCCCTATTTACACTCTCATTCTGACAACATGAAGCGTCCATCTCGGTCACTAATGATGCAATGGGGCATACCATGTAATCGTATGATATTATTAACATAAATCTTCATAAGCATTTCCACTGATTTGACCTTCCTATTCAAAATGAAGTGTGACACTTTCGTTAAACTATCAACGATGATTCAAATTGCGTCATTCCCCTTCTGTGTTCTCGGCTAGCCGTGCACGAAATCCATAGATATGTAGTCAAAATTCCTCTCCGGTATAGGTAATGACTTCAAAAATCAAATGGCTTCTGATATTCGGCCTTTAGTAGGTAGAAGTTTGACACTTTGCCACAAGTAAAGCTGTCCTTTTTCAATCTTAGCAATCGAGAATAATTTTTCATGTCATTGAACATCTTTGTGCTCCCTGGGGTGATTGAGTACTTTATGAAGTGTGCCTCATACATCAATTTCTCCCTTAGTTTCCCACATTTGGGACGCACAATCGACTGTTCTTTTAACGCCCCCGATTTTTCTGCGATTATTTAATTCTCGTTCGGCGTTACGTCGACGCGTTTTCTTGGCTTGTGCCATTTCTGGAGTGTGGTCTTAACTCCTTGGAACTGGGTGCCCTATTTTTTTAGCTTGTTGGCAAGACCTCCCTAGCAAGCCGAGTCGTTTTGGGTGACCCGGTGTGGCCTCTTGGGGGATACTTGTGTTTTGGATTCGGAAGGGCATAACTCGAGTTCTGTTCGTCGAAAGTTAATTTCGACTTCGCCGTTGTGTTTGTAGCGTGGATATTTAGATACGGTGCGAATTTCGTTGAATTCCGAGGTAGTTCGGTTTTCGTGTCGTTTTGGGTGTGCCATTAGTAAAATCTAATTAGAAACCCTTTTAAATTAAGTGAACCGGTGGCTTGGGAGGCAGTTAGGCTGAACTGTCATGGCTAAGCATATATAAAAGCCTTAATTAGAATCAGCGGCCCATTCTTCCTCCTCCCAAGACCAGAAGAAATCGCTGCTCCTGTTCGCGGAAAATAGAGGAAAACCGCCGGACCTGCTTCTCCTTTGGACGGAGATTCCGGGAGTGTTCATGGACGGATTTCGATTCCGAAAGCCACGTTGTCTTGCTCTCTCTCAGATCTTCATTTCGACGATAAGATATTTGATTTTCATGGAGTTTTAGGAGACTTAGATTTCCGGTTCTTGTGCTTTTCCGCCATTAAAGTGCGGGTTTGCTTGTTAGGTGTTGCTCCTTCTAGTGCAGAACGAAGAGGAGGGAAGGCCGACCAAGCTATGCCAGAAATCGAGGCAAGTGGTATTCTTGCCCTTTCCTTTGTTGTTCTTTGATATTCTAGAATGTTTCCCTGTTAGCCCTAGGGTAGAAACCAAGCATATTCTCCTTTACCATGCTGAATTTAGGGCTTAGATTCGCCTATGAGCCCCCTCCTTGTGATGTTTTGCTCAACCCGATGGTTGTTATAACCATTTAGACTCCAGATTTTTAGTTCTAGTTGGGTGCTTTTGCGGGTGGAGCCGAGAGAGAGAGTGAGGGAGGTTGTTGTGGTAGGGCTCTGGTTAGAACCAGTCTTGGTAGACTCTCGGGTTTTGGTGTTGAGTGTTGTGCACACACTAAAAGCCAAAAGCCGCCCGGACTTGGAAATGACTGTGGTGGACACACTCAAAGCCATAGTTCAGTTTGTTCTTTGCGGCTGAGTTGTGGGGTGATTAAGTGAGAATTTTCGTCTAAGTCAAAATCGACGGGAAAAAACCAAGTGATTCCCGCCGATTTCAACGTGATTCCAACCGATCGGCGAGATTCATACTTGATTCCCGCCGATTCAGCGAGAATCATCCTTGATTCCCGCCGATCATCGAGAATCATTCTTGATTCTCGCCAATTCGGTGAGAATCATACTGCATTCCCGCCAATTCGGCGAGAATCCGTCGGCATTCCCGCCGACCTCCTCTTGTTGGTGTTGGCTTAGGGTTTTCCTTCGGGAATTAACTTTGGCATAGAGTGAGTTGACCTCACTCAACGCCAAAGCTGCTTTGGCGATGTGGGAGGTGGACTCACTCAACGCCACTGTTGGGTTTTGTGGTTTCGGCTGAAGGCGTTGAGGGAGTGGACCTCACTCAATGCCATAGCTGTTTTGGCGTTGAGTGAGGTTAGCTCACTCAACGCCGCTGCCTCTTTTCCTGAAGGCATTGAGGGAGTGGACCTCACTCAATTCCATGGTTGTTTTGGCGTTGTGTGAGGATAGCTCACTCAATGCTAGAGCTGTTCTTGCGGTGGGAGTTGAGTGAGTGATTCTCACTCAATGGTATGGCTGTTTTGGCGCTGAGTGAGGCTAACTCACTCAACGCCAAGGTCTGGTTAGGCGTTGAGTGGGTCCCAATAAATGCCATGCCGTGTTGAGTAACTTCAATACTGTTTCCCTTACCTCGATTTTCGTTCCCGAGTGAATTCATTGATTATATTTGTAGTTTCCTTGTCGGCCATGTTTTCTTTCCTAATGGCCGAATCGTGGGTCGTGGATAGTAATGGTGGTTTGAAGCTCTTCAGGGGGGAGGTGTTGTGTAATTTAGCCAAGGCAACCCTTATTCTTTTATCTTGCTCCAGGTACGGGCTGGGCAAGGGGGTGGAAGGTCCCTTGTGCTTTCACATGTAGACCCTTGAGCTTGTTGGCTTGGAAATGGTGGTTGGGGGACTTAGTCTGCCTCCAACCCGGATCCATGCTGTTGTTTTTGCTACTACCATCTCCCATAGCTTACGGTGTTAGAAGTTTCTTCCTTGGTAGATTGATGCAGTTTGGGCTCTTGGTAGCCTAGTAGACCCTGCAGGATGTAGTTTCTCGGCAGGATTGGTGCTGTTTCCTCGCACGTAGTGCATTCCTTGTTGTCTTGCCTTGGGCTGTTGTGACTTTTACTTCTGTGTGTTTTCCTCTTTTATTTATTCCCTGGTTGACACTTTCATGCAGTTTTTCCTTGTTTTTCTTGCTGAGGTATTCTTTCCTCTTTTGAATGCCTCAGGTTCTGAGCAGTTGTAGGTTTGGTGGCTAGGTTGCGGTGGTGTTGCTGGTGGTCTCTTGGACTTTGGAGATCCTATTGCTTTGTTAGTGAGGTAGTTATCCTGTACTTTTCTAACAGACATACATATTTTCCTGTGGGTTCGTGTCAGGTTGTTGGCGCCCACTGGTAGTTTTTACCTTTGTACTAGATATATATTACTTTTGCTGCTACCATTTTCTGGAGATAGTCTACTTGCTCTGGGGAGGATTTATGCTAGGTTGCTAGTTATTTGAAAACTACAATTATTATTATTATAATTAAATCGCATGATCAGCATGTTTTATAAAAGTAAATCACTATTTTACAAACAACGTATAAAGTCGTTTCCTTATATATAATATAAATTAAATGTAGAGTCTTGCATGGCATAAGTGGTCCTCTTAGGGCTCTTATGCACTCCTTAGGAAGTCAAACATGAATAAAGTATTTTTCCGCAGCGCATAAGTATAGTTTTTAACTGTGGACTAGGTGATCCACCGAGCCGAGGGATACGGCCTCTAAAGTATAACTGATTTTCTAATCATTAAACTCATGAATTTCTTTCATAAAGTGTAGTAGATGGTTTTGCCTGAGCGTCAGTAGTTATACCCTGCTTGACGTGGCATCATGACGCGCATTTTCTCATACTCTTATAATTCTTTAATTCGGAGAAAATGCGAGTTGTGACAGTTGGTATCAGAGAGAGGTTGCCTGACGGGTTAGTCGGGCAACCTTCCCTTTTGATTGCATTAGTAGTTCAGCATCATGTCATTCACACACCGATATGTCATCAGCACGTCTTGACAAAAGCACGAACACTACACTCATCGCATAACATTAAGTATACGGGGCATATTATGTAGTATGGGATGCATAATATGTGTTCGTATATGGATCCACCATAGGGGCAACATGTGAGGGTTATGTAGTATGGGATGCATATCCTCACCACATGGCTGCGACTAGCATGTTTTCTTTTTCGTTGCATGTGAATGTTATGTAGTATGGGATGCATAACATTTTCATGTGTACGCCGCTCATAACATGCATTAGGGCCTTTTTAGAATGCATAGCACAAACATACATAGCATAACATGGCATAAGCACAACGTGCCAAGCTAAAGACTGGCAGGATGACATATGTACACACATAAGTTTTCGAGTCAAAAATAATATAAAGTCATGCATTCCTGATCTAGGCACAAGAATTAGTATGGTGGTGGTTAACCATCCTAGGTTAGGGCATAACATCAATTTTTGTAAAAAGATAAACTCCCAGAGCAAGTTTAGCATCTTTAAGTTCATATCTATATATGTATTGTCTGTACTTATAGTTGGGTCTAGCCATTGTACTAGGATCTAACTAGTGTTGCTATGACTTTAGGATGGCAAGACGTCCTTCAACTAGATCAACTCCCCTGTCTGAGGGTTAGTCATCTGGAGCTCAGAATGATGCGGTAATCGAAAGCTTGCGGCAGAGTAGCGATTCCTTGAGCAGGCAGTTGGTGGAGCTACGAGCCCAGATTAAGTCTTTGGTAGCAGTTGTGGTAGGTCAGACTCAAGGAGTGCAAGGCCCTGCAGGGGGGATTGTTGTTCCTCCCCCTCCTTCACCCTTAAGACCTCCAGTGGTGGTGCCAGCGGAGATGGCCTTCATCTCGCAGTTTCAAAGGCTGAGCCCTCCCACTTATGACGGGAAGACAGATTTCATGGTGATAGACGACTGGCTTATCTCAATGGAGGAAATGTTCTCGTACTCAAGGATTGCAGACGATCAGAGGGTGATGATAGCCGCCTATCAGCTTAAAGGTTTGGCTAAGAGTTGGTGGCTGAGAGAGAAGGAGAGCTTGGTAGCTGGATGCTCTTGGGAGGTGTTCAAGGAGATGCTATTGAGGAATTTCTTACCCTCGGTCGAGCGTGACTGCCTCATGAACGACTTCCTCCATCTGATGCAAAGGCAACTCAAGGTGGGTGAGTATGAGATAGAGTTCAGCAAGCTGAGCCGTTTTTCCCCTGGATTGGTCAGTATTGAGGCTAATCGAGTTAAGCAATTTCTCGGTAGTTTGAGGAGTGAGGTGCAGCAGTTGACCAGTGCTTATGGGTCAGAGACTTATGCAGGAGTAGTGGAGGCTACTCTGAAGGTGGAGGCTATTGAGACCGCGAAGAGCAGAGGACAGCAAAGTAGGAAGGATAAGAGGAAGTCTGTGGAGGAAAAGAGACCCCAGGTACCAGATACAGTTCTAGGAAATAAGAGCAAAGTGGTGTGATGTTTCTGTGGCCGGTTAGGACACCGTGTCGAGAGATGTTTCAAGAGAGCAGCAGCTCAGAGGAAGGAGCAGGTTCATGCGATTCAGGGTGCTCCGAGGAGAGATGTCTCCTGTTCTGTTTGCAAGCGACCCGGGCATGATGCTGCCCAGTGCTGGTCCAAGGATATGGTCTGTTTTCAGTGTGGGCTGAAGGGACACATCAAGTCTAGGTGTCCTCAGGTTCAGCCTGTTCTCCCTATAGTTTCTCTTCAGGCGTTACCTCCACCTCAGCGTGTGGACAAAGGAAAGGGAAAGGTGAACGTGATCTCTTCCGAGGAGGCTCAAGCTTCGACTCAGGTCATCTCAGGTTAGTTGTCTTTCCAACCTGAATGTTTTGTTCTTGTCTTGCTAGAATGTTTGTACTATTTTTATGGTAGTTCCTTAGTTATATATGTTCCTATAGGGAAGTTTAAGGTGAAGAACCGCTAGGCGCGTGTTCTGTTTGACTCCGGCAATACCCACTCGTTCGTGGGTAGAGCCTTTGTAAAGCGACATCGGTTGACTTTAGATCGAGTTCGGGATACCTTTCGTGTCAAGTTCCCCTCTGGTGAATCTGTGCTGTCGGATTTTGGCGTGTTAGATTGCCCTGTTTTGTTGGGGGGCTTCCTTGCGAAGGCAGACCTGAAGATGATTGATCTGGAGGACTTCGATTTTATTTTGGGAATGGACTGGCTGTCTAGGTATGATGCAGTCATTAAGTGCAAAGGGAGGCGCTTGGACTTCATCAGGGATGACGGTCAGCCCGGAAGCGTGTATGCAAATCTTAGCCAGGATTCTCCTGTCATCTTTGCGGTATGTGCTCAGAAGCTTTTTCTTTCAGACTGTTTTGCTTTTTTGGTCTCGGTGGTTGGGACCGCTATTAGTGTACCGTTCTTAGAGGAGATTCTAGTTGTTCGTGATTTCGCCGATGTTTTTCCTGATGACCTTCCTGGTCTTCCTCCCGAGCGGGATGTTGAGTTTGTGATCGATTTGGAGCCGGGTACGCGTCCTATTGCTAAGGCACCGTACCGGATGGCCCCTTGAGTGCAGGAGGAGTTGCGAGTTCAGTTAGATGAGTTTTTGGCGAAAAGGTTTATCAGGCAGAGTTCGTCGTCTTGGGGTGCTCCTGTTCTATTTGTGAAGAAGAAAGATGGGTCAATCCGGCTTTGCATCGACTATAGGGAGCTAAACAAAGTCACAATTAAGAACAGGTACCCTATGCCGAGGATCGATGATTTATTTGACCAGTTGTGTGGTAGCACGATCTTCTCCAAGATTGACCTTCGTTCAGGCGAACATCAGCTTAGGATCCCTGATGCAGATATTCCACGGACTGCGTTTAGATCGAGGCATGGACATTTTGAGTTCTTAGTGATGTCGTTTGGATTGACCAACGCCCCATCAGCGTTCATGGATATGATGAACCGGGTGTTCAAGGATTTCCTAGATAAGTTTGTGGTGAATTAGGATGGGATCTCGGTTGACACGGAAAAGATCGCAGCAGTGATGGATTGGAGTAGGCCGTGCACGCCCAAGGAGATCAGGAGCTTCCTAGGGTTGGCCGGTTACTACAGGAGGTTTGTAGAGGGTTTCTCTACCCTAGATGCACCTTTGACTAAGCTGACTCAGAAGAATGTGGCTTTTGTTTGGAGCGAGAAGTGCGAAGAAGCCTTCCTAGAGTTAAAGAAGAGATTGTGCACTGCTCCCGTTCTGACCCTGCCTACCGAGGGCGTGGATTATGATGTATACGTAGATGCTTCGCATGTAGGTCTGGGATGCGTATTAATGCAAGTTGGTAAGGTAATTGCCTATGGGTCAAGGCAACTGAAGACTCATGAGAAGATTTATCCTACGCATGACCTCGAGTTCGCAGCGGTTATCTATGCGTTGAAGCTGTGGAGACACCTACTTTATGGGGCTCAGTGCAAGATCTTCACCGACCATAAGAGCATGAAGTACATGTTCACGCAGAAGGAGTTAAATCTGCGCAAGCGTCGGTGGCTAGAGTATGTGGCTGATTATGATGTAGAGATCCAGTATCATCAAGGCAAGGCCAATGTGCTGACCGACGCCTTGAGCCGAAAGACGGGAAAGATCTTTAATCTCACCGCCGATCGTTTAGTGGGGGAGTTCCTCCTTATGGATATATCAGTGAGATGCTGTGGCTTGCAGAGTAGTTTGTTAGTGGCAGATCCATCTTGGATTTCTTTGACCAGACTTCACCAGAAGGACGACCCGGATCTTCTACACTTATACTCAAGGACTGAGAGAGGAGAGTTGCCGGATTATTCCATCGATGATGCGGGAACTTTGAAGTACCGCGGCAGATTTTGCATCCCCGCGGTTGGGGACATTCGGGGTATGGTTTGCAGAGAGGCTCATGGATCCAGCGTTGCCTACCATCCAGGATCTACGAAGATGTATCGTGACTTAAAGCAAATTGATTGGTGGTATGGCATGAAAGGAGATATAGCCTGATTTGTTGCGAAGTGCCACACTTGCAAGCGGGTGAAGGCCGATCATGGAAGGCCTGGTGGCAAGTTGACTCCGTTAGTGATCTCGACTTGGAAGTGGGAAAGTATATCTATGGATTTCAGCACGGGTTTACCGCGATCCCCGAGGAGATTTGATTCCGTTTGGGTCATAGTGGATAGACTAACGAAGTGTGCTCACTTCGTGCCATATAAGATTGATTACCCGATGAAGAAGATAGCGGAGTTGTACTTGAATGAAGTCATCCGACTGCATGGTGTGCCGGTTAGCATCATTTCTGATCGAGACTCCCAGTTTACTTCTCGTTTTTGGCAGAGTCTGCAGGAGGGTTTGGGTACGGATCTGAGGTATTCTACTGCATACCACCCACAGACTAATGAGCGGATGGAGCGGGTGAATCAGATTGTTAAGGATATGATCCGATGCTACATTTTAGACAACGGTGGAGCGTGGGATGAGCGGCTGCGACTTATGGAATTTGCTTACAACAATAGTTATCAGGAGAGCTTGCAGATGGCTCCATTCGAAGCCTTGTATGGGAGGCGCTGCAGAACTCCATTGTTTTTTGCTAAGACAGGTGAGAGGCCATTGTTGGGTCCTGATGCGCTCGAAGAAATGGAAGTCGCAGTGAAGCTTGTTCGAGAGAAGCTCCGTATAGCTCAGGAGAGGTACGAGAAGAACGCAAATCGGCGTAGGTCTGCCTTGGAGTTTTCTGTGGGGGACCTTGTATTTCTTAAGGTTTCCCCGATGGTGGGTGTAAAGTGGTTTGGTAAGAATCGGAAATTGGACCCGAGGTATGTTGTCCCGTTTAAGGTTTTGGAGCGGATTAGCGTGTCATCTTACAGGTTGGATTTTGCCAGCAAACTTCCCAGGTGTTCATAATGTTTTCCATGTTAGCCAATTGCGGAAGTGCGTGCGTAGCAGTGGGTAAGTCTTGGACGTTGTGCCCCAGTTCGAGCCCAACCTCTCTTTTGTTGAAGTGCCGGTCCGTATTTTGGATACTCAGGAGCGGGTGCTGCGAAACAAGTCTATTCCGATTGTGAAAGTTCTTTGGAGCAATCAGGATTTGGAGAGCGTGACTTGGGAGTTAGAGTCGGCTATGAGGGAGGCTTACCCTAAGCTGTTTCCCTGATTAGTTTGGTTTGTTTTTCTTCCTGTAATGTTTGGATTATTACTTTCCTTATATAGTAGAAGTGTTGGGCGTAAAGTTTCGGGACGAAACTTTATTTTCGGGGGAGTGACTATAACGCCCCCGATTTTTCTACGATTATTTAATTCTCGTTCGGCGTTACGTCGACGCGTTTTCTTTGCTTGTGCCATTTCTGGAGTGTGGTCTTAACTCCTTGGAACTGGGTGCCCTATTTTTTTAGCCTGTTGGCAAGACCTCCCTATCAAGCCGAGTCGTTTTGGGTGACCCAGTGTGGCCTCTCGGGGGATGCTTGTGTTTTGGCTTCAGAAGGGTATAACTCGAGTTCTGTTTGTCGAAAGTCAATTTCGACTTCTCCGTTGTGTTCGTATCGTGGATATTTAGCTACGGTGTGAATTTCGTCGAATTCCGAGGTAGTTCGGTTTTCGTGTCGTTTTGGGTGTGCTATTAGTAAAATCTAATTAGAAACCCTTTTAAAATAAGTGAACCGGTGGCTTGGGAGGCAGTTAGGCTGAACCATTATGGCAAAGCTTATATAAAATCCTTAATTAGAATCAGCGACCCATTCTTCTTCCTCCCGAGACCAGAAGAAACCGCTGCTCCTGTTCGCGGAAAACAGAGGAAAACCGCCGGACCCGCTTCTCCTTCGGACGGCGATTCCGGGACTGTTCGTTGACGGATTTCGATTCCAAAAGCGGCGTTGTCTTGCTCTCGCTCAGATCTTATTTCGACGGTAAGATATTTGATTTTCGTGGAGTTTTAGGAGACTTGAATTTCTGGTTCTTGTGCTTTTCCGCCATTAAAGTGCGGGTTTGCTTGTTAGGTGCTGCTCCTTCTAGTGCAGAACGAAGAGGAGGGAAGGCTGACCAAGCTTCGTCGAAAATCGAGGCAAGTGGTATTCTTGCCCTTGCCTTTGTTGTTCTTTGATATTCTAGAATGTTTCCCGTCTAGCCCTAGGGTAGAAACCAAGCATATTCTCTTTTACCTTGCTGAATTTAGGGCTTAGATTCGCCTATGAGCCCCCTCCTTGTGCTGTTTTGCTCAACCCGATGGTTGTTATAACCATTTAGACTCCATATTTGTAGTTCTAGTTGGGTGCTTTTGTGAGTGGATCCGAGAGAGAGAGTGAGGGAGGTTGTTGTGGTAGGGCTCTGGCTAGAACCAGTCTTGGTAGATTCTCGGGTTTTGGTGTTGAGTGTGGTGCACACACTCAAAGCCAAAAGCCGCCCGGACTTGGCGTTGAGTGTGGTGGACACACTCAAAGCCATAGTTCGGTTTGTTCTTTGCGGCTGAGTGGTGGGGTGATTGAGTGAGAATTTTCGTCTAAGTCAAAATCGACGGGAATAACCAAGTGATTCCCGCCAATTTCGACGTGATTCCCACCGATCGGCGAGAATCATCCTTTATTCCTGCCGATTCGGCGAGAATCATCCTTGATTCCCTCCGATTGTCGAGAATCATTCTGGATTCGCGCCGATTCGGCGAGAATCATCCTGCATTCCCGCCGATTCGGCGAGAATCCGTCCGCATTCCCGCCGACCTCCTCTTGTTGGCGTTGGCTTAGGGTTTTCTTGCGGGAATGAACTTTGGCGTAGAGTGAGTTGACCTCACTCAATGCAAAAGCTGCTTTGGCGTTGAGGGAGGTGGACTCACTCAATGCCACTGTTGGGTTTTGTGGTTTCGGCTGAAGGCATTGAGGGAGTGGACCTCACTCAATGCCATAGCTGTTTTGACATTGAGTGAGGTTAGCTCACTCAACGTCGCTGCCTCTTTTGCTGAAGGCGTTGAGGGAGTGGACCTCACTCAAAGCCATGGCGCTTTTGGCATTGAGTGAGGATACTTCACTCAACGCCAGAGCTGTTCTTGCGGTGGGAGTTGAGTGAGTGATTCTCACTCAACGCCATGGCTGTTATGGCGCATAGTGAGGCTTACTCACTCAACGCCAAGGTCTGGTTAGGCGTTGAGTGGGTCCCACTCAATGCAAAGCCGTGTTGAGTAACTTTAACACTGTTTCCCTTACCTCGATTTTCGTTCCCGAGTGAATTCCTTGATTATATTTGTAGTTTCCTTGTCGGCCATGTTTTCTTTCCTAATGGCCAAATCGTGGGTCGTGGATAGTAATGGTGGTTTGAAGCTCTTCAAGGGGGAGGTGTTGTGTAATTTAGCCAAGGCAACCCTTATTCTTTTATCTTGCTCCAGGTACGGGCTGGGCAAGGGGGTGGAAGGTCCCTTGTGCTTTCACATGTAGACCCTTGAGCTTGTTGGCTTGGAAATGGTGGTTGGGGGACTTAGTCTGCCTCCAACCAGGATCCATGCTGTTGTTTTTGCTACTACCATCTCCCATAGCTTAGGGTGTTAGAAGTTTCTTCCTTGGTAGATTGATGCAGTTTGGGCTCTTGGTAGCCTAGTAGACCCTGCAGGATGTAGTTTCTCGGCAGGATTGGTGCTGTTTCCTCGCACGTAGTGCATTCCTTGTTGTCTTGCCTTGGGCAGTTGTGACTTTTACTTCTGTGTGTTTTCCTCTTTTATTTATTCCCTGGTTGACACTTTCATGAAGTTTTTCCTTGTTTTTCTTGCTGAGGTATTCTTTCCTCTTTTGAATGCCTCAGGTTCTGAGCAGTTGTAGGTTTGGTGGCTAGGTTGCGGTGGTGTTGCTGGTGGTCTCTTGGACTTTGGAGATCCTATTGCTTTGTTAGTGAGGTAGTTATCCTGTACTTTTCTAACAGACATACATATTTTCTTGTGGGTTCGTGTCAGGTTGTTGGCGCCCACTGGTAGTTTTTACCTTTGTACTAGATATATATTACTTTTGCTGCTACCATTTTCTGGAGATAGTCTACTTGCTCTGGGGAGGATTTATGCTAGGTTGCTAGTTATTTGAAAACTACAATTATTATTATTATTATAATTAAATCGCATGATCAGCATGTTTTATAAAAGTAAATCACTATTTTACAAACAACGTATAAAGTCGTTTCCTTATATATAATATAAATTAAATGTAGAGTCTTGCATGGCATAAGTGGTCCTCTTAGGGCTCTTATGCACTCCTTAGGAAGTCAAACCTGAATAAAGTATTTTTCCGCAGCGCATAAGTATAGTTTTTAACTGTGGACTAGGTGATCCACCGAGCCGAGGGATACAGCCGCTAAAGTATAATTGATTTTCTAATCATTAAACTAATGAATTTCTTTCATAAAGTGTAGTAGATGGTTTTTCCAGAGCGTCAGTAGTTATCCCCTGCTTGACGTGGCATCATGACGCGCATATTCTCATACTCTTATAATTCTTTAATTCGGAGAAAATGCGGGTTGTGACAGTTCTTCCATAAAATGCCATTACTAACAGTAAACTGGGCATTTGAACCATCCAAAGAATTTGCCAAGTAGCATTTCATACTATCACCTAGCGCCATTTCCATCCAAATCAGGTCTGTGAGGTCATACTGCACTTCTGTCCAATTCAAACATGCTTTAGCAATAGATCTCCTTTCAACACACGAGATTTCCAAGGCCTCCAAATCTTGAATAAGATGCTCGTCATGCAACTATATCCAGTTGTCCTATGCAGGAATCCTACAACTTAACGCATCTGCAACAGCATTGCCCTTGCCATGAACATAATGTATCTTGAAGGTGTAGTTCCCAAGGAACTCAATCCACCTCCGCTAGCGCATATTCAGATCCTTCTGATCTAACAAATATTTTAGACTCTTATGTTTTGTAAATATATTGAGCTTTATTCCTTAAAGGTTGTGCCTCCAATACTTCAGTGCGAATATCATGACAGCTAACTCCAAATCATGGACTGGATAATTCCTCTCGTGTACATTCAAATAGAGCGAGCCATATACTATCACCTTCCCATATTGTAGTAAAATGCAACCAATTCTGCTCCCCGAGGCATCTTTGTAGGTTTAATAGCCCTCTGAACCATATGGAGATCACAAAATAGGTGTCGTGGTCAGACGACTTTTCAATTCATAAAAAGCTTCCACGCATGCCGACTATTAAAAAAACTTCTTATGCTTTCTCGTCAAGGTAGTGAGGGGTAATGCAATCTTCGAGAAGTTATCCACAATGTGTATATAGTAACTATCAAGCCCTAAAAACTCCGGATTTCCGCCACAGCATACAGTACAGGCAACTCTCGTATTGCAACTATCTTCGTTGGATTTACTGCAATTCACTCTCCACTAACAACATGACCATGTAACAATACAAAATATAGCAAAAACTCACACTTAGAGAAATTGAGAGTACCGGATTACACCACGATATCCCATAACGTGTACTAAATGTCGTCTTGGGAATGTCACTTTACCGGATCCTACTATGATAATATCAAGATTTCATATCCATTTTCGAGTATACCGTCGATCCAACTAGGTGGTCGAACATATCATTAATTCTCGGAATCGGATACTGTTCTTCTCTATCATCTTATTTAATTCTCGTTAATCAATACACATTCGCAAACTTCTATCCTTTTTCTTCAATATAAGTACTAGTGCGTTGCAGGGTGATGAACTTGCATGCACATAACCATGCTCCAGGATCTCTTGAAGCTACACATTAAATTCTACCATTTTCCTTGGAGCTAGACGGTATGGAGAGCTTAACACAGGCTTGGCACATGGTACTAGCTCTATGGTAAAATCGATCTCTATCTAAGGTGGAGCTCTAGGTAGTTCTACAGGGAAAACCTCAGCAAACTCCGGTACCACAGAAATATTTATCAAACCAGGCTTTGGATTCTTAGCCTCTAATTAGGTGAAGAATAACTATGCACCTTCCCATACTGCTTTGATTATTTAGAGATCAGACATCTACATCTTGCTCGATCCCTTCATATCAGATATGGCAGTTTCAAGGCCCATATTCAACTCCCATTTGGCCATCTTGAGACTGCAATCGATGTACACAAGTTACTCCGAGAGATAATCCATGCCAAAGATTACTTCAAACTCTACTATCGCCAGTAATGATGCTTCCAAGTCAAACTCTAAACTCCTTATCCGCACATTTATGAAACAAACTCTATATGCGCCCATTGAGCATCAGTTAGCCAGAAACACATCCAGTCAAACCTTCCCCATAGAAGAAGGTATTCTGATACGCAACATGAAGTCATCAAAAAGAAAGGAGTGTGAAGCTCCAATATCAAACAGTGCTCCCGTCAAACAGTCCATGATTAAGATAAAGCCTAAAAAAAAATAGTCATACAACTACTTCACAGGGCATAAGGTATGGAAAGTAATAAAGCTAAAGTCTAAATTATTCCTGTAACCACATCGCCTTGCTTGATGGCCTCCTGTTGGCCAAGGTTGTAAACTCTGTGTTGGGTTGGTGCATGATGGGACTTGGTTGACTCTTCCATCTTCCCATTCTTTGAGTAAGATGCTCCTGCCTTTTTCTCCATCTTGCCACTCCAACATTCGTAGTCTATGTGTCCGAGCATGCCATAATTAAAATAATAAATTGGACCTCCTCGTGAAAACGTTACCCTAGATGTACCAAATGAAGAAGTCGGTCCAATAGATTTGGGATTCTTGTTCCATCTTTGGTACCCAGTATTTGAAGAGCTTGGTACTTTAAAATCTGATCTCTTTAATGACGAATCAGTATTACATTGTACGCGCTTCATGTCCTGCTCGAAACATAAGGTTGTATTGGCCATAGTCAGAAAACCCTGCGTCATTGGACCTAAAAAAGCAACCTCATATTGTAGTGCAGTCCTTCATAGAATCGGTTGGTCTTGCGCTCCTCATCAGTAAAGATAGAACCTGCATATTGCCCCAATCTCGTGAACACATGCAAGTAGTTGTCAACATAACTCTCACCCTGGGTTAATCTCTAGACCTGATTCTCCATAGAAATTTTCAGCGCTAGCGGGATATATTTTGCCATAAACAATCTCGAGAACTCATCCATCGAGATATTGGTGAGTTGTCTTCTATTAAAGTAATGTAACACTAATTCATCCAACCATAACCTTGCATCACCGTCCAAAAGGAAAGGTGCTTTGGTAACCTTCTATCACCCCTCTTTCTCTGTTACTGACATGACTCTCTTAACACGAGAGAGCCAGTCTTTAGCTTACGTTGGGGTTCTAGTCCCCAAAAAAACTAGAGGATTAAAGCTCATCACATTCTTGAGCTGTTCTCAATCACACTTCTTTAGACTATGGGCTTTGCAGCAACTTGATTTTTCACTATAGGTTCGACCACGACATGCGGTACTTGGCCCAGTTCAGGAGCAGGATGCTACACTTGGCTCCCCGGGTGGGCTTTTATCATGGCAAACACCACTTTAGCTACCAATCTTATGGTTTCAGTAGAAGGAGGGGTCGCAGGAATGTCATTTGTCGCACTACTCTCCGCAGTGCTGACATTGAGACTGCTCTGCACCACTCCTAGTCACCTATTATCATGAAACACTCAATTAGGTGACAAAAAATATTGCCAAAAAGAAATTATAGGAACACGCCGGTTCCTCAACATGTGTATTTTCATTCCTAAGTGGACATTCATTTGTTCTATCTTGTTATAATGGTATCACACATACACGTGCTCATTATCCTTAAAGTGAGGGATAAATATAACTTTACTCTAGAGGGGGGTTAATAGAGTATTTTAAAACTTTGATTTATTTTTATAGAGGATTTTAAATTAAGTGATAAATATATATATAGAAAGAAAAATCACAGTACATAAATAAAGAAAGCAATCAATCACATATGACACAAGGATTTATAGTAGTTCCCCAATAAATCTTGGTACGTCTACTCTTCTACAACTCTAGTAGGAATCCACAATAAATTTTTGATCAGGTGCCCTGCCACTAGAAGATCTATTTTCTAAGGGAGATCTTGCAATCCTTTGAGCTTTTGATCATGTGCCCAAAAAACACGTTTAGGTCATTTGATCAAGTGACTTATGAACACAGAGTTAACTTTTGAAGGAAGTTAAAAACCTTGTACACAGTTTAAGAAATAATCTAAGAGAGTTGATGATGTATTCTCTATCAAATATCTCTGAGAAGACTTTAGTGGATGAAGATGCAAAAAGCTCCCACTAATTTGAGTATAGATTTGAGATCATGAGGGGATGCTTTTCTTCAGGGTGTAGGTCTTCTTCTATTTGACTGGTTGAAGACTTTTCACTTGCAGAGATTGAAGCAAGAAATCTGTTAAAAAATATATTGATCTGTAAGTCTCTAAATCAATAATAGTTTGTCATCCTGAAATTCTAACTCTGTAAATTTTTGAGATCTGTAAGAGTGCCACCCTTTAAAGGAGAAATAATTTGAATATATAATCTTTGAGAACAATTCAAACATTTGAATTAAAACCATTCTGAAACGACTGAAGACTCTCTGGTAATTATAACTGCCTTGGGTAATTAATTAGAATTAAACTTTGTTATAAATCTATATTTAATGCTTCCTGAAATGGCTATATTCATTAAGAATATTTAGCATTAAATATCATAGTGTAACAGACTGAAATTAATCCTTTCAAAATCATTCTGCCTTCAGAATATAAAACTGCATGAACATTTAAAACTGCAAGAAATTCGTCGAACTGATCCTGGAGTTTTTCGACCTAAGCCTAGAGTTCATCGAACTGAGTCAAGAGTTCATTGAACTGAGCCTGGAGTTTGTCGAGCTAAGATTCTGAGTTATGATCATACTTTATCGAACGAAGCCCAGAGTTCATCGAGCTAAACTCAGAGATAGAACTCTTAGCTTGGCATTCGTCGAACTGAGCTCAGCTTTCGTCGATCTGAATTCTACATTTGTCGAATAACACTTCCCTAGAATTATTTTGTAGGAGAAATCCAGGAAATAAACCTATGACCCTAGACTATACACATTGGGTCAAACTAATCATCCTAAAACAAATAATAGTGATCCTAGCCCAAATTAGTAATAGGGTTCAAACAATCTCCCCCTATTTGTGTGAGGATACTATCAAAAATATAAAAACACAAAGCATAAATATCTAGCAGAAATAAAATTTTCATCAGATATATAATAAGTGCATTGATAGTTTAGAAAACAACAACATAGTCCAAAAACATAAACAAAAATCAAGAATCTTTCTGAGGTGTTGTTGAATGAGATTTTAAAGAAGATTTTGTGAAAATAAGCTTTCAGGTAGGATCTTCAGCTTCCCTTTTGCTCATATTTAAGTCTTGAGAGCCAATAATCTTTTGAGAAGTAGTTCTTTGAACTACTGCTCAGGATGCAGAATCATGTACTTATAAATAATGAACAAGCTCTTCTTTGAATATATATCCAGTTCCTTTTGTCTGTATGAGGACATAGTGGTGAATTATGAGGGGACCTTACCCTCTCTCCTGGTTTTCTTAATCTGAGATAGAGCAACTTGCTCATTAAACCTTGCCATTCTAAACACTGGATCCAACTCTAGATCATAAACAGGAGAAGGTTTCCTTTCTTGGTTTGAATGTTGCTTGATGCATTAACTACTTTGACTGTTATAAGTATCAGACCTTGAAGATCTATCCTGTTTTCCCAAGCTGGTCTTGAGTGATGATAAGAAGACCTCTGAGAAGAAGAAACACCTCTCGCTGACCCTGCTACTGGAGGAGGAGGAGTAGGTCCTCTCGAAGACTTTAGAGGTGAAGAATATCTCTTCATCTTCTTCCTATTTTCCCCTCATTCTTGGAGTACCTCATCCAATGTAGAAGATCTTGAGATAGAGGTATCCCATGAAAAATATAATATGGAATATCTGTAGTTGAAGAAGGTTACGGAGCAACCTTAGCTGGAGCCTTTTTCTTTAACTTCCTTTTCTTAGACCAAGAGTCTTCTGAATCATCTGACTCTGCATGATCATCAGATTCTTCTGCTGGCTGATCATATAATTCATCTAACTGTTTATATAAATTAGTAAGGTCATCAACTTGAAATTTTGGCTGTTTATATACAATATCTTTATCAGCGGCTTCTTTCATATCTTTATTAAGAAGCTCATCAAAATTTGGTATTGGAGTTTCATCCCACATAGGAGGGAAGAAATCTTGCTCTATGACATCTATTACATCATCAACTATTATAGGCTGAGGGACTGGAGTAATACTGGTAAAAATGTCTTTAAGACTAGATCTCAGTTGTTCTAACATAGAAGCATCAATTGGAGTAGTGTAAGACAATATTGCTCTAGACAAATCATTTTCAAAAACTGAAAAAGTAGGAAGATAATTAGGCTCAATGTCAAAATCTGATAAAAGAGAATGTAAATCAACTTTTGGATGAATAAAAACATCACCATCAGTAATAACTTCTAGTTCTGCTGACAACTCATCTTCAAATGAAAGTTCAATCATTTCTTAATCTGAAACTGCTATTGTAACCTCTAGAATTTCTACATTGACTTAAACTAAAACTGGAATATTTAGAGCTTCTTCTTGATATATCTCCCCTGCCTAGATCTAGGGAGACCTGAATCTAGGCCCCCAAAGAAGGGACAAAAGAGGAAGAGGATAGATTTGAAGAGAGTTCAACTAAATAAGACACAATAGGAGCCAAGGGTTCTTCTATTAGTTTCCTGAGAGTAAGAGTTATGATGTCCAAAAGATTAAAAGCAATGGATGAGAAATACAAATACATATACTAAGTAGGATGCTAATTTGATGCAGAAGATTGATTGGAAGATGATGGATGAGAACTGTTAGCAAAGTTTGGACATGGGAAAGATGACTATGGTATAGATGTAAGATTGATTATAGGGCGAATGGTATCATGAACTATTTCTTCCTGAATTAGGGAGTGAGATGGATAAGAATGCTGTGGAGATAAAGGAAATTAAGAGAAATGAAGTAGAGACGAAAGAAGTGGAGATGAAGTTGACTGATGAGGTGAAGCTAATTGATTTAAAGATTAATGAGGTGGAGATAGCTGTTGAGTAGAGGAATCTGTATGAAAGGAAGTGGATGGAACTTTTACAGATAAAGCAGGTAGTTGACAAGGTGGAAATGGTTGCCTAGGTGAATGGTGAGGAGATGGTAGAGGAGAAGAAATTAGAAGAACAAAAACCTCTTTGGGGTATGGAGAGTTGCTGGAATAGCCCTGGTTATTTCAGAAGCAACACTAGAGGGTGTAGCCCTAGAAGGCTTGGAAATCACCCTCTCCCATTTTCCAAAAAGGGCAGAGGTATTCCTCTTAGAAGCATTAATATAAATGGTCTGAGATACCAAAATATTTGTACACTTAGCCTGTAAGAAAATTCCTAAGATAATGCCATAACCTCCAGACTTGCAGGTGATCTTCTTTTTAATAGAATAAAAAAGAATCGATCCCCAGTTCAAGTACTTCTGAACTACCAGAGCACACATCATTAGGAATTAATGTCTGGTAACATAGTCATGGGCTAAATGTATGCCCAAAATAACCTTTCCTACTACATCTGCTAAGAACTTATATTCTATTGAAAAGTTCTTTTTTAGAAGATGGTTAGGGTTCCCTTTAGAATGACCCAATCTATCTAGCATGATCTGAAATTCAGAACTAGATAATTCTTCATCTTCTTCACCATTAACAAAACCGAAAATTTCAGATAGAATTTTTGGGGTAAGAGGAACATGATTCCCGAGATAGATCCAATAATGACTGGGGTATCCTGAAATTTGGCAGTATGAATACATTCTTTGATCTCTGCCACTGTAATGTCTGCAAATCTGTTTTAAAAATAATTCCAAACAAGCAATCTCATAAAGGCAAGTATACCTATCAAATTATTGTAAGGGGACACAAGTGTCATATTTAGATCCGGGAACTATTGAGTACCTAAACTCAGACGAATTACTATTACCTTATCGAAGGATTTAGGGTTTGATTACTGAATTGTAAAATGGAAATTGCTTGCAATTATTTAAGAAAGACTACTACTAATGATAAAAAAGGGGTTGAACGATGGTTAAGGGGTAGTACTTGATCATGAATCACCTCTGCTTAAGTTAATCAAAGATATAAAAATCAAACTAAAACTTAATAAGGTAGAGGTCCTTTACCATGGGGGTTCAAAAAGCTTGATTAAGCTTCTCTCGAAGATGATCCCAACTGAGGTTAGGAAAATCAGACCGGTCACTCGTCCGTATATGAATACCTAAAACTCGCTTTAAGTAATGAACCCTGCTTTTAGATTTCACTCCAATATGGGAGATTTACATCATCCTCTCTTGAGGGGTGTTTGCAACTCTCTTTACTCTTGATTGTTCACTTCAAACTATGAGCCTCTCGGCTAGAGAAGAGTGAAAACTAGAGATGGAGATTATATATCGATGATATAATTCCAAACGTGATATTTCAAGATTAAATCGAAGTCCTAAACCTTAAAAAGAGAAAGTAAACTAAAGAATTATAACTTAATCAACTCAACCTCGGATCATCAAGATAGAGTACTAGGAGGATTTAGTTACTCATGAGGAAGTAGTGAATAAAAATCATGTTAAGAATATGAATAATAAGAAAGAGAGAGAGAGTGAAAGGGAATAGCGAACTATTTTTTTTCTTATTGCACAACAGTCACAAAGAGGTCATAAGGACATTACAAAGAGTGTCCAAACAAATCTCAAATGTGATAAAAGCGATTGCAAGAATGTTAAAACACGAAAACATTTAGCTAAAAACTTTGAAAAAACTCTCAATAGCTCTCTACAAGGCCTCTATCTGCTCCCTGAACACTTGGAGCTTAGCGCTATTTGAAGAAATTTTTCGGGAAGTACACGCTCCCTACATGCCTGGATCAGGCATGTACATGGGGCGTGTCAGATGCGGCGTGACTTTGCTGGCAGAAATTGAAGTCTAGAAGTGACTAGCATGGCAGATGGGTTACATGACCTAATGCTACGCCCGTGTATGAGGGGCATGTAAGATTCGGCGTGACGGTGGAGCAAGGAAAAATCGCCCTATAGTGATTTCTCGAGACTTGGTGGGACACGCCTCGGAGACAAGCTGATGTGGTCTACTGCAAGTTTGCCGGTTGCACAAGTAATATAAAATGGGCGAATTTTCCCAAGTATCGATATCTAAAGAAACATAGTAAGGTGGAGTTAATTTTGAGGAGGACTTGAGATTGAAGCCCTTAGGTCGAAGTTTACAAAGGGGATTTTGATTGTGCGAAAAAAGAAAGTAAAACACTAATAAACTACTCCTATGCAATGTTGATATGCAATGCTTCGCCGGGTGGATGGAAAACTATACGGGTCGATATGCACTGAATCGCTAGGTGGATGGACGAGTAGGATTACGGATGAGGTGGTGAGAATGGCGGAATGACGGTCGTGAGAACCTCTTCGCTACGCACGCCACTAGCAATTGCTATTGCGACACTATATGGTGGAAGATGGATAATGTCACGCCTCAAGCAAATAACGTGAATATAAAATCACATAGACATGATTGTAAACAAATGTATATCAAATTAAACACACTTCATGAAATATAAAGAAATCAAACTACACTATCAACAACAAGAGAAGAAGAAAGTGTGAAATCGACTGGATCCTAAATCTTGCTGAGGATTCACGGAAGGAATCACCGGGTTGTCATTCCGCATCCAAGCTTGGTCCTCAACTTGTTTCAGGATAGAGGAGGTTGTCACTAACTCCCAATGGACTCGTCTTCTTTGTGTCACGATCCGGTGGAGGATGACACAAACTCCTCCTAGCTTGGTGGTGAAAGCTAGGTCAATCCCTTCTTGAAGCTCAAGGACGAAGGAGGAGGCCGAGAGGAAGCTCCGGCTTGAATTTTGAATTGAAAACTTTCCCGGAACTGATCCATATGGTAGAGGATGAAGGAGATTGGCAAAACCCTCCTCGAAGAAGAAAATAGTAGAGGAAACGTCCACCTCCCGAATTAGGGCGGAACCTGTGAATTTATAGATTGCAGAAATAACAATACACACAAGCAGTGACATATGACCAGTGGTCATGCGCACTGTGTCCAGTGATCGTGCGTATTGGATTGATAGAACTCAAAGAAAACTAGGATAACGCGCATGAGCAGTGGCGCATAACTGGTGGTCGTGTACACTATGTCCAATGGCCATACGATTTCCCCAGTCAGAACTCAAGAAAAACGTAATAAATGCGCATGAGTAGTGGAGCACGACCGGTGTTCGTGCGCACTATGTCCAATGCTCGTGCGAATTCCTTCGACAGAACTTGGAATAATGGAGAATAGTGTGCACGATCACTAGCACAAGACCAGTGGTCGTGCACTATAGATCCAATGATCATGCGTAGTGTTCCTATACTATTTAGAGTTCGATGAACAGGCCGCGTACCACCATCGGTCGTAAACTAAGGAGTCCACTGACTGTGCGTGTGTAAAAATTCACGATCAGTGGCCCTTAGGCAGAAAACATTTCCATACAATCCCGGTACACGCACATGACTTTTGTACCTGCAGCGAAAACAGACGAGCCATCGAAATATGCATACCACATTCTCCATACACAGAAAAACACCAAGTAGGGCAAAAGAGTAATAACTAAGAAATCACACAGAAAACGACCCAAAAGTGAACCTTAACATGGAATGGGCATAATAATAAATATGAATAATTATGGCTCTTAATTGTAGTGCATCAATGAGAAAACTAGCCTAGATGAGTCAAAAATTAAGTATATAAATAGGACTCATAACACCCCCAGACTTTCCTTATTGCGCGTCCCGAGCAAACAAAATCTATGCAGATAGGAAAAATAAAATAGCTAACATAGAAATTGAGATACGGAGTACCATGCGAAGTTGCATGCCCACGCGCATAAAAATATAATAGAGGAAATTTCTAAGTATACAAAATAGTTTACACTTTTCATAATGCATATCAATATTTTATTACTACTCAAAAAAGGAATCACGGTGAATCTTCCGGTCACACGTAGGGAGAAAGTAGGCAGGCCACTAAGGTGAGCATTGCCAAAGACTGGGGCTCAGGATCACCTCCAAAGAAAGCCATCAATGTCGGGGACCATACGCTTGCCCTTTGACACTCTCTCCACGGTACTAGTTCGACTCAACTGTGAATCTGTAGGACTTTAGGTGAAGAGATGGGGCTTGGATTTCGGTGAGGTAAACAAAGATAAATAAAAAGGCTACGCACCTAACCCAAATGAGCTAGCATAAAAAAAAAGAATCTTTCTGCTAACCAAAATATATGCGGGTACACCACACCCCAGACTTAATTTTTAAAAATATGGGTGTGTGCACTGCCAACTCCAAATTTAATCTCATCTCAAATAGAATTTTAAATTATACTTTTTCTTTTCACTTTTTTTACAATTCATTTTATATATTTATTTCAAATCATCTTTTTATTTTAACAATTTCAACAAATAAAAACTTTGGAGCACATCACATATTCACAAGGAATATCACCATAACAACAGCCCAAAATGAAAATTTAAAACACTAAAGCTCGACTTGGGTGTGCGAATAGAATTGGCTATGAGGTTTTGGTGAAATAATGGTGGAGCTGAATCAAAAGAAGGTGTAGGCACAACGGGGCTAGAGAGGATAAGACGTTAGGAGCGGTACAAAGCTCAACCAGGCAAAATGATGGCCTACATCACGCTCACGCTTGACTAACCATTCAACAATGCTCCGAGAGTAGTTTGGGCCAAGTTCTCTGCCAGCAAGAAAGATGATCCTTCCTCCCGACTCAAGCAAAATGAGTTTAGTGACGGCCACACACATCCCTACACTACCGTTCGATTTACACCGGAGTCACTAATTTTTGAGTAAAATAAAAATTCTTTACGCAAATAAAAAAATATAAAACTATAAGCATATAGAAAAATTAAATCTACTCAAATTTCTACACGAGACAAGAGCACTAGACTAGGAGCACTGTAGGAGTCAATATTTTACTCTGTCTCACAATCCTATGCTAGCATAATAATTTTCCCAAATCATACAAAAGAAATGAGTTTAACTCACAACACGCTAACAACTAAGCATGCACTCATGTGGGTGCAGTGGTGTGTGTTGCAACGAACTAATAAAAATAAAAAAAATAAAAGCTTCTAGTATGCACATGAAATTTGCACGTGCAAAAGGAAACAAATACTGGCTCTCCCACAGACTAAAACTAAGCTACACAACAAATGATATAGAAAATTAAATCAGATAGAAACAAGGGAAGAGGTTACCCTATGCTCAGCTAGTGAGCATAATAGAATACGCGTGAAAAAAGAAGCAGACCTGCCAAACAAAGAATCACAACCCTGCGAATACAAATTTTCCTTGAGTACCTGCAGGGGTGAGCTCCATAAAAATAAAAGAAAAATATACAAGAAACAAATAAATACTAAAACTAAGATATACATTAAAAATGTAGGAAATGTAAGATAACTACTGGGGTTATATTCCTCCCAGCATGACTTTTAAATTTTATACATTTCTAGCTAATTGGCCTATTCAAAGAAAAGTGCACAGGTTACTGTTCCATTATTCGTTGTGGTAGCGAGTACAGATATGGAGATAAAGTAGTTACCACTATACCTAAATAATAATACCTGCCCAACACAGGTACAGTAAATAGGAAGTAAGAAAAGGAGGAGCGCTGGTCATTACTCATCTTACCACAAAATAAATCCTTCCCTAGCAAGGCATCATCCACCACAGGTCTGCAAGAAGCGATGGCGGCGACAGGGACTTCCATTGCGAAGGAGGTAGAGACCTTCTCGCACTAGCAGATGCACTCGCCGTCGGCAAGAGCCTAAGTCTCATCGTCATCTCAACGCACCCGAGGAGACTCATCGTGCACAGGATCAAATAATGAAGGGGGGTCAAGTAATAAATGAGAGGAAGAACTAAAACACGCAAAATATGGGAGAGTGGTCCCAGTATTACCCTCAGTAGGATCCGAGCACAGATCATCATCGGTATCATATGAGTCGTATCCACTACAACAAATATGGACATCAGCCACGTTTTTTTGGCGACATTTGTTTAAAAGTTGCTATTGTTTTTTGTTTTTGCAACGTTTTTCATACAAAAACGTGTCTAATAATTTTACCTCTGGTCTAAATAATTATAAGTTTTTGCTCAAATTATGACTAGATATTTTCCTCTCAAGAATTGTCTATTTTTTAGTTTGACATTTCTAAGGCTTGCAACATTTTACATTATGAAACGTAGCCAAAGCACGCCACATTTATTAACGTAAATGTCGCTAATGTCAGGCAGTGGGTATATAAAAAAAACGTCGCGAATTGTTTTGGCGACGGTTGTATTCGCGACGCCTGCGGCATGCACGATGTTTATAAAAACGTCCCGAAAACATTAATGACGTTTGAAAAACGTCTCCAATGCCTCTTAAAAACGTCGCCGAAGTTCATATTTGTTATAGTGATCATGGGGAAGCTGAGAAATCGAGGTCCGTGGTGGTAAGACGAACTGTCTCATCCAATAAGGAGGTGCAAATCTCCGCATCAAAAAGGGGATATTCCTCATCCCAGCGGGTAGCGTCATAGCGTTCAGAAGATCCACATTCTTTGTCGGAGATAGTAGAGTACTCATCCCACTATGGCGCAACCTCAGGCACCGAATCATCCAAAAATATGGCATAATCAGCTGACTCACACAAAGATGGAGTAGCACCATCAGGAAAAAATTGTGGAGGGGAAAAATGCTCTCGAAATTAGACATTGAATGAGTAGGCCACATCGTAAAATCGTCCGCTGACACCTTCCCAGTGACGAGAACAATCTCATCGTCCCATATAGGAGTCCCCATGATTTCCTGATCCTATTTTTGCTGGCTAACTCCAGAGTGATCGTCATCACTCAAGGGAAGCTTGTAAAAAGGGAGCGAGGGACCCATGAAAGACCTGTATGCTGTGAGATATTCTTCGGTAATCGCAACGGGCGAAGAACTAGCAAGATGTGCGATGTCAGTGTATGGGCCAAACAACACCCTGGTAGGCATGTCCATAGTAATCCTTCGTAAACATGGAATTTCTGCGCACACGACCTCAGAGGGAGAAGGCACGCATAAACGAGGGCAATCCTTTAACATGTAGCCTATACCTTGATATAACAAACACCTAATACAATACTCGGCATTTTAAACTGCCAAGACATCAATCTATCAGCGCAAAGTGTCATAGAGATGACACTGATCTATAGAATACATTGCGAAAAAAATGCAGCAAGGGTGCTACACAACTGAAAATAAAATAAAAGGTAACACGGATCCGCTTGCTAAGCCAGAAACATAAAAGGAACAAAGAAAGAAAAATTAGCAACAAATTCTAAAAACTAAAGCAAAGAAGAAACATGATAAGAACAATGTAAAAGGGCTTATATCTCATATCACCCTCTCAAGAAACTCACACGACTGTGTTCCCCAGTAACGGCGCCAAAAACTTGATGCGGTCTATGACAAGTGTACCAGCCACATAAGTAATATAAAATCGTCGAATTTTCCCAAGTATCGATCTCTAAAGGAACACAGTAAGGTTGAGTAAATTTTGAGGAGTACTTGAGGTTGAAGTCCTTAGGTCGGAGTTTATGAAGGGGGGTTGTGATTGTACGGAAAAAGAAAGTAAAACACTTATAAACTACTCCTATACAATGTCGCTATGCAATGCTTCGTCGAGCGGATGGAAAACAACACGGGCCGCTTTGCACCGAATCACTATGCGGATGGACGAGTAGGCTTGTAGATGAGGTGGTAAGAATGGCACAATAAGGTTCGTGAGCACCTCTTCGCTACGCACGCCACTAGAAATTGCTAGTTCGACACTATGTGGTGGAGGATGGATAATGGCGCACCTCAAGCAAATAACGTGAATATAAAATCACATAGACATGATTGTACACAAATATATATCAAATTAAACACACTTCATCAAATATAATGAGATCAAACTATACTATCAAAACAAAGAGAAGAAGAAAGTGCGAAATCGACTGGATCCGAAGTCTTGCTGAGGATTCACGGAAGGAATCACCGGGTTGTGAGTCTGTATCCAAGCTCGGTCCTCAACTGCGTCTCGGGTAGAGGAGGCTATCACTAACTCCCAATGGACCCATCTTCTTTGTCTCACGATCCAGTGGATGATAACACAAACTCCTCCTAGCTTTGTGGTGTATGCTAGGTCAAACCCTTCTCAATGCTCAAGGATGAAGGAGGAGGCCGAGAGGAAGCTCCGGCTTGAACTTTGCATTGAAAGCTTGCCCGGAACCCCTCCCTATAGTGGAGGATGAAGGAGATCAGCGGAACCCTCCTCGGAGATGAAAACGGCAGAGGAAAAGTCCACCTCCAAAATTAGGGCGGAACTTGCGAATTTATAGATTTCAGAAATTATAATGCACACTATCAATGTCGCACGACCAGTGTTCGGGCGCACTGTGATAAGAGACCATTCATATTGGCATGGTAGAACTCAAAGAAAAACTAGGATAATGCGCACGAGCAATGGAGCATGACCGGTGGTCTTGCACACTATGTCTAATGCTCGTGCGAATTCCTTAGACAGAACCTCCAAAAATGAAGAATAGTGCCCACGATCAGTGGCTAACGACCAGTGGTCGTTCGCTAAAGATCCAATGATTGTGTGTAGTGTTTCTGTACTGTTTGGGGTTCGACAAAAAGTCCATGCACGACCAGCGGTCGTGTGCAAATGATTCTACTGACCGTGCAGGTGTAAAAACGCACGATCAGTGGCCCTTAGGCAGAAAACATTCCCAAACAATCCCGGGACACGCACATGACCTTTGTACCTACAGTGAAAACAGACAAGCCACTGAAACAAGCATACCAAATTCTCTATACACAAAAAAACACCAAGTAGGCCAAAAGAGTAATAACTAAGAAATCACACAGAAATGGCCAAAAGTGCACCTTAACATGGAATTGGCATAATAACAAATATGAATAATTATGGCTCTAAAGTGTTGTGAATCAACGAGAAAACTAGCCTAGATAGTCCAAAATTAAGAATATAAATAGGACTCAGTACACAACCATGGTGGTGGTACACGGGAGTGTCCAAGGGCATGTAAGCTAAATTTTCCTGTAACTTGACTTCAGACTGATAGCTTCATTCCATCTGGGTTACATGCCCTAAGTACATGACCTGATAGAGCGTGACTTGGGGGCATGTAACAGGAGAGAACCAAAAAAAACCGAAAAACATATAATCAAATAAGTTAGAATAATAATTGAGAAAAGAAACTAAAAAGAACCTATAAATATGAAAGACAAAAGATTTAAATGAGAATATACATTTTTTTCCTTAATAAACTAAGCTAAATTATGATTCATCAAATTCCCCCATACTTATTTTTTTGTTTGTCATCAAGCAAAGACTACGAGTTAGCGAAAATTAAGAGGATTAATTGAAAAGTATAAAAAAGTTATAAACGAGTAAGACAAGAATTTAGAGGTAGAGAAATTATTAAAAAGAACTGAAAATTCCTAGTTTAACTTAGTACAGAATTTTATATACTTCACTAAATATAAAAAAAACAAATCATCCCAAATTTTTTCAGATTAAAAACTTAATAAATTAATGAGTAAAAAGCGTATTGAGTCACTACTAAAGTCTAAGAAATAAATTAAAACCATAGTCAATCAAGACAAAGATAATTATTTCTATCAAAAAACACTTACTCAATCTAGTTTCTCGCTACTATAGTAAAAAATTAAACGTAGGAAGCGTGAATAACTAGGGATTTAATTAGGCGTACAATTTGTCTTAGGTTTTTATGGGTGCGATATTCAAAAGATAAACACGAGGGGTATTTGCACACTTAAAACAAAAATAAGTGAGTTTTGCCAAAATAATGCTAGCCAAAATAAATACTTTTCACATTTTTTTCTCTCTTCTTTTACTTTTTTCATCCAATATATTTTTTCTTCATTTTTTATTTTTTAATTTTTCATACATAATCATTTTCACTTTTGTAGCAAAAGATAATATAAGGATTTTCCACAAATTGTTTTCAACAAGATGCACATTATCATTTAAAGCTCAAAAATATATTTAAAGTGTGCATATAGGTAAGCTATTTGGTCGTGGTGAAATAAAAAGTGGGCCTACAAAAAGAAAAGTAAAAGGCACAAAATGGCTAGCAACGATTATTTTTAGGTGGGGTGCAAAGGCTCAAATGTTTCAAAATAAATGCCTAAATCATTTTCATGCTTCCTAAATCTACTCAAAGTAAAGCTTTAAAATTTGAAAATAAGATAAGCACAAAAATATAAAATAGAGAATTTGCTTTCATGAAAACTATGATAATAAGCGACTAGACCAGTTTGTGTCTACTACACTTAATACAAATTAACATTTAAAAATATTTTAATAAGGAAAAATACATGATGGTAGGTTTTATAAAATTAAAAGAAATTTAAAAAAGGCTTTAGAAAAGTGAAAAAGATTCAAGAAAATTTTCAAAAACAACATACTACCCTAAATTAGAACACTGCATGGGTCAACATACTACATGTTTAACATATTTAAACAAAAAATTAATCTAATTTATTATAACTAAGTAAGTAGACACGAGCTTAAAAAAAAGTAAAATTCAAAGTGGCAGGGTACTAATTGATTTGGCAAAAATTTACTCAATTTAATTTGAGATTTTTTCAAAAGTTTATATATATATATATATATATATATATATATATTAGTAAACTAACTATGGAAAAACTCTCTCATACTTAAATTGAAACATTATCCTCAATGGATAAGGTGGAGAAGGAGAGAGAGAAGCTAATAAAGAAAACTGAAATTAAATAAATTAAAATAGGTACTTCCCCAGATATGCAAGTCGCGAATGCCTGGGTAATGCTAGTCCCCATGCTTATGCTTTGGAACATCTTGAGATATAACCCTGAACTTATGGTGTAATCAATAATGTTGGATCCGGCAATCGCAGAACCTCAGTATGTCGGAGCCGCCCGGGAAAAAAAGTGAAAAATAAAGAAAACAAAAAAAAACCTTTGGCTGCCTCCCAAGAGCGCCCATTGTTTAAAGGTCGTTTGAGCTCGACCCAAAAGAATATTGTCCAACAATAATATGTATTAAACAATTATTATGGTCCATGCAAAATAAAATTAACATTGTCCATATTAATATCATCACAAGAAAAATAGAGTTTCAAATGCTACCCGTTAACTTTTAAATCAACCTTATCTGGGTGTGAAATTAAAACAGTGCCATAATAGAAAACTTCTTTAACAGAAAAAGGACCAGACCATCGAGATTTGAGCTTTCCTGGAAATAAACGTAGTCGAGAATTATAAAGAAAAACTTGGTCGCCCGACTTGAAGGTTTTTTGTTGCCTTAAATTTTTATCATGAAAACGTTTCGTCTGCTCTTTTTATAATTTATTATTTTTGTAAGCATAAGAGTGCCACTCGTCGAGTTCATTAAGTTGAAATTTTCGAAGATTGGCGATGGAGTGGGGATCGACATTTAAAAATTTTAAGGCCCAAAATGCATGATGTTCAAGTTCTACGGGTAAGTGGCACTACTTTCCATAAACCAACCAATACGGCATACAATCGATGACGGTTTTGTATGCTATTCAGTAGGCCCATACAACGTCGTCTAATTTCACTAACCAATCTTTATGTGAAGAAGAAACTGTCTTTTCTAAAATATGTTTTATTTCTCTATTTACTACTTCGACCTGACCGTTTGTTTGAGGGTTGTAGGCGATTGAAAGTTTATGCATAACGCCATTATTTATAAAAGTTTTAGAGATTTGCGCGTTACAAAAATGTGAACCCCTATCACTAATGATGGATCTTGGAGTACTGAATCGAGGAAATAATTTTTTTAAGAATAAAATAATAACTCGGGAGTCATTAGTAGGAAGATCTTGGGCCTCTGCCCATCGTGATACGTAATCTTTGGCCACTAGAATATACTTATTCCCAAAGCTATAAGGAGGAGGGCCAACCAAATCGATTCCCTAGAGGTCAAAAACTTCGCACTCAAGGAAATAATTTTACAGCATTTCATTTTTATTTGAAAAATTGCCCGATCGTTGGCATATATCACACCTACTCAGAAAGGATTGTGCATCCTTAAAAAGTCAAGGCCAAAAAAGCCTGCTCTAAGAACTTTATGAGCGGTGCGATTGGCTTGATAGTGGCCTCCAGTCGGTCCAACATGTAGGTGTTTAAAAATATCAAGTCCTTCAGATGAGACACATATCCTTACCATATGTTCTGCACAAACAGATGCGGGTCCTCCAAAAAATAGTTCTTCAGATCAAAAAAGAATTTCTTATTTTGTTGAGAGGAGAACTCTTTCGAGAGGACATGAGCCACTAAATAGTTGGCAAAGTATATAAACCAAGGGGAAGGTGATGTGTTAATCAAAAACAGCTTTTCATCGGGAAAAGAGTCATTAAAAGTCTTTTCATCTAAATGTTCAATATATAGATTATCTAAATGAGAGAGATGATTTGCAGCCAAATTCTAAGCCCCCCTCTTATCGCAGATTTCCAAGTTAAACCCCAGAAGGAGTAAGACCTGGCAGATCAAGCGTGGCTTGGCATGCGATTTAGAAAGTAAGTACTTGAGGGCCGAGTGGTTTGTGAAAACGATAATTTTAGAAAGCGTAATGTAAGGACAGAATTTATCGAAATCAAAAATAACTGCCAAAAGTTCTTTTTCTGTCATGGTGTAATTTTCCTATGCAGATGTGAGTATTTTACTCGCGTAATAAATGGGGTGGAAGTTTTTAGATATTCGCTCTACTAGAACAGCTCCCACCGCAAAACTACTCGCATCACACATAATCTCAAAGGGAAGGTCCTAGATCGAAGCAATCATAATGGGTTCATTATTTAACTTAGTTTTTATTAATTAAAAAGCAGTTAAACAGACATTATAGAAGATGAATGGTGCGTCCTTCTCTAGCAGATGAGTAAGATGTTTGGTGATTTGGAGAAAGCTTTTATGAACCTACATTAGAACCCAACATGACCTACCAAACTCCGTATAGCTTTAACGTTCGTTGGTGGTGGTAGTTTCTCAATTACATCGATCATAGCGATATCTACTTCAATTCCTTGGGAAAAAATCTTATGTCCTATAACTAACCCCTCCCTCACTATAAAATGGCATTTTTCCTAATTTAGGATGAGGTTAGTTTCTTCAAATAGTTCTAAAACATTTTCTAAGTTTTCTAAGAAGAAATCGAAGGAGTCACTTAACACGGAGAAATCATCCATAAAAACTTCCATAATACTTTCTACGTACTTGTCAAAAATGGCTACCATACATCTTTGGAATGTTGTTGCCGTATTGCACAAGCCAAACGACATTCTTTGTTAAGCGAAGGTGTCGAAACGACAAGTAAACGTTGTTTTCTCCTGTTCCTCGGGTGAGATGGGAATTTGAAAATACCTCGAGAGTCAATCGAGAAAACAGTAAAAGGTATGGTCAGAAAGATGCTCTACGATTTGATCAATGAACGACAAGGGAAAGTGGTCCTTGTAGGTGGCATCATTTAACTTACGATAATCTATACACATGTGCTACCCTATTACCGTCCGTGTCTTGATTAAATCATTATTGTCAATAATAACTACCATGATCCCTCCTTTTTTCGGCACTACTTGAACTGGGCTTACCCACATACTATATGATATGGGGTAGATAATTCCTGCATCTAAGAGTTTCATTACCTCACCTTTTACTAATTCTTTCATGTTTGGATTTATGTGGTGCTGAGGTTGGATGGAGTTACACAATTTCTCTTCCATTAAGATTTTATGAGTGTAGAAAGATGGGCTTATTCCCTTGATATCAGAAATCTGCCAAGCTATAGCTCAGCGATGTTTTTGTAGAACTCGAAGAAGTTTATGATTTTCAATTTCAGTAAAGTAGGCCAAAACTATTACGTATAGTTTGGAGTCTTTTTCTAGGAAGGCGTATTTTAGATGTTCAGGTAGCTCTTTTAGTTCAATGGTAGTAGGGTCTTCGTAAGATGTTTTGGAAGATTTCTCTTATTCAAAAATCATTTCTTCGTACACTTTTGATTTATTTTGAACATTTGAAGGAGTTGAGTGAGTAGCCCAGGCAATTTCTTGCAGACAATCAGGAGAAATAGTTGACGAAGAATAAAAAGAAGAAGATTCATTTTTAAATAGGCAGTTTGAAGAGTCATCCGTTAAGAAATCTATGAAAAAACAAGATTCATCATTTTCTAGTGTGTTCTTCATCAATGGGGTGATAAAAAAAGTAACCTCATCGTCTCCTACATGTAGGAAGAGCTTTCCATTGCTTAAGTAAATGATAGCTCGGGAGGTTGCAAAGAAGGGTCGACCAAAGATCAAAGGAACCTTAACGTCTTCTTCAATGTCCAGAATGATGAAATCCACCGGAAAGATGAATTTCTCGACTTTTACTTGAACATCCTCCACAATTCCTAATGGGTACTTGATTGATCTATCAGTGATCTGGATACTCATATGTATGGGGTTAAGGCAACCTAATCCTAGCTTCTTGAATAAAGAGAAAGGCATTAAGTTGATAGTACCACCTAAATCGGCTAGCGCGCGCTTGACGAATAGGTCACCAAAGACACATGGGATAGAAAAACTACCCGTGTCGTAGATTTTCTTTGGTAAGCTATTTGTCAATATGGCAGAGCACCAAGCATTTAACGTGATGTGCGATAAGTTCTCTAACTTTTTCTTCTTTGTCAGGAGGTCTTTCAAGTATTTTACATACTTGGGCATTTGTGAGATGATTTGTTGAAGGGTACATTTATGTGGATTTGTTTAAACATTTCTAAGAAGTAGTTGTACTGATCATCTAAACATTCCTTATTATGTTTGATAGATAAGGTTGGGTAGAATCTTTTTTTAAAGTAGAGGGCGGGGTGATCAATTCTTTTTCAGCGGGCAGAATAATTAAAACGGGGGCGGAGCACTCCTCGAGCTCTTCACTTACAATACAAGAAAATTGTTTCCAACTCCTAAGAGTTATAGATTTCGCTTGCTCTCTTGGGTTGGGCTTAGTTTTTGAAGGAAGAGACCCAGGGGGTCGCTCAGATATAATTTTTGCGAGCTACCCTACTTGGTTTTCTAAACTTTTGATAGATCCTGTGAGGTTTCTAATTGTCGCGTCATTAGCTTTAATATATTTTGAAAGTATTTCTTCCAAGCTTGGAGGTTTTGGAAAATTTTGAAGTTGTGGAGGTGGTATAAAATCATGTTATGGAGGAGGGTGAATAGAATTCGTCGGATTACATCACGAGAAACTAGGGTGATTACTTAAAGCAGGATTATAATTGTTCGAAAAAGCAAAACCCGACTCAGGAAAATTAGTAGTCGAAAAATTATTAATAGAATTTCTATCCATATTACTAACATAATCAACTTATTTGGTGGTAGAAGATGCAGATTCCCATACCTGAGGGTCGGAGGCAGCAGTCATCTCCGTTATCATTTTACTAAGTATTTCTACTTGTTCTGCCAGCTGGGAGACGTTGTCCACTTCGTACATACCTGCAGGTTTGTTTGGGTGGGATCTTGGCACATTCCACTAATAAGTGTTCATGGAAATACCCTCAAAAAGCTCAAGAGCTGTTCCAAGTTTTGTGGTTTAAAGTACCACCGGAAGAGGCGTATATCATTTACTTTGTATTTTGATTTTGCCCATTATAAAATGTCTGCACTTATAACCATATAGGCAGCGCGTGATGATGGCATCATCTTAAAAGTTCTTTAAATATTTCTTAGGTATCGTATAAAGATTCAGATACTATTTGACAGAAAGAAGAAATATCGTTCCTAAGATTTGCAGTTTTGGCTGGCAGAAAGTACTTCATTAGAAATTTTTCAGTTAGTTGATCCAAAGTGGTGATGCTCCCTCTTGGGAGAGTCATCAACTTCAGTTTTTCTTTAGTTCTTAGAGATAAGGGGAAGAGTCTCAGCCTAATTACATCATTTGAAACACCATTGATTTTGAAGGTGTCACAAATTTCAAGAAAGCTAGCGAAGTGCGCGTTCGGATCTTCATCTTGAAGTCTGTCATATGGTACATACTACTGCACCATTTGAATAATGTTAGGACTTAGTTCGAAATTATTATTAGCTATATAAGGGCGAACTATTCTTGAGTTTGTACCATCTAGATTCGGCCTTGCACCATAAGACATAGGCCTATGTAGTGCTTCCTTTAGGTTGAGTTGTTCCATTTTTGAATTAGAGATTGACTTGGAATCTTCAACCGGTATTTGAAAAGTATGGCCTTGAAATTTTGATTTTCTCCGAAGTGTACGCTCAATTTTTTTGCCCAAGTAAAAAATAACCGACGGATTTTCGTAGGTCATACAATAGGAGAAGAGAGAAAAAAAAGAGAAGAAAAAAAAACAAGATAGAAAAAGAGAGTTACTTTTTTAAAAAAAGACTTTTTTTAACGGCTTAACTCCGGAACTTCCCGAGGACTACCCAATAAAGGGTTCGCAGGGTACTAGACAAAATAGTGGTATTTAAGCAACCTTACCCATTTCGAGAGAATTAAGTGGTGAAGAAAAAGATGATGTGGGTTTCTAAATATTAGTGTTAATTTTTTTTTTGAATTTTAAATTTTTAAGAAAAGAGGAAAGAAAAAGAGATGATAAAAGTAATAGGATCGTGTTTTAAAAATATCAACGAAATTTGCTTCCCCGGCAACGACGCCAAAAACTTAATATCTGCAAATCTGTTTCAAAAATAATTCCGAACTCACAATCCAATGAAGGCATGTATACCTATCAAATTATAGTAAGGGGACACAAGTGTAATATTTAGATCCGGGAACTGTCGAATACTTATATTCACACGAATTACTATTATCTTATCAAAGGATTTAGGGTTTGATTACTAAATTGGAAAAAAGAAATTACTTGCAATTATTTAAGAAAGACTACTACTAATGATTAAAAAAAGGGGTTCAACGGGGGTTCAGGGGTTATACTTGATCATGAATCACCTCGACTTAAGTTTTTCAAAGATACAAAAATCAAACTAAACATAATACGGTAAAGGTCCTTTAATGTGGGGGTTCCCAAAGCTTGAATACACTTCTCTCAAAGATGTGCACAATTGAGGTTAGGAAAATCAGACCGGACTCTCATCCGTATATGAATACCTAAAACTCGCTTAAAGTAATGAACCCTGCTTTTTGATTTCACTCCAATCCGGGAGATTTACATCATCCTCTCTCAAGAGGTGCATACAAATCTCTTTACTCTTGAGTGTTCACTTCAAACTATAAGCCTCTCGGCTAGCTAAGAGTGAAAACAAGAGATGGAGATTATGTATCGATGATATAATTCCAAACGTGATATTTCAAGAGTAAATTGAAGGCCTAAACCTTAAAAAGATAAAGTAAACCAAAGCATCATTACTTAATCAACTCAACCACGGATCATCAAGATCGAGTACTAGGAGGACTCAGTTACTCATGAGGAAGTATTCAATAAAAATAATGTTAAGAATATGCATAATAAGAAAGAGAGAGAGAAAGGGAATAACGAACTTTTTTATTTCTTATTGCACAACAGTATCAAAGAGGACATAATGACATTACAAAAAGAGTTTCCAAAGAAATCATAAATGTGATAAAAGAGATTCCAAGAACATTAAAACACGAAAACATTAAGCTAAAAACTCTGAAATATACTCTAAATAGCTCTCTACAAGGCCTTTATCTACTCCCTAAACACGTGGAGTTAAGGGCTATTTGTAGAAATATTTCTGGATATACACGCTCCCCCTACATGCCTGAGTCGGGAGTGTACCTGGGGACGGTCAGATACGGCATGAATTTGCTGGCTGAAATTAAAGTACGAAAGTGACTATCCCAGCAGATGGGTTACACGCCCTAATGTCATGCCCTTGTACAAGGGGCGTGTCAGATTCGGCGTGATGGTGAAACGTGGAAAAATCGCGCTGTAGTGATTTCTCGGGACTTGGCGGGACACACCTTGGAGACACGCCCATGCTGGTGGTAAATGGGCCTGTCCGATGGCGTGTAAGATGAATTTTCCTAGAACTTTATTTTATACTTATAGCTACATTCCATCTGGGTTACACTCCCTAAGTACATGCCTAGGTAGGGTGTGACCCGGGCATGTAATAGGAGAGAACCCAGAAAAATGAAAAACAAAAAATAAAATAATTTAGAACAATAATTTAGAAAAGAAACTAAAATGAACATAAAAATACGAAAGACAAAAGATTTAAACGAGAATATATATATATTTTTGCCCTAATAAACTAATCTAAATTATGCTTCATCACACTAGAAGCTTGATCCTGGTAGTCATAAAATGCCGCAGATTTTGTGCCTCAAATAATTACAGAATATCCTGGAAAACTTGATCTGAATGAGAGAAATATTCCATGTTAATATCGAACCATGCATCAAATTTCATTGTCGAGAGGCTTGCCTGAGAAATCGCCATTAGCAAGCAAAAAAGAGAGATCAAGTGCAAGGGAAATGGGAAATGCTCGGGATAGAGTTCGATGAAAGCCTAATAATAAGTTTTTAGAAGTTAAAAAGGCGAACTCCGTCTGACGAAAAACAAAGCATCTAACTTTGTTCAATGAAAAAATTCACACAAGAAATACATTTCGTCGATTTCCATTCAATGAAAGTTTTGCGAAAGAATTACATAATGTCGAGCTCTGTTCGACGAAAGGTACTCGAAATTAAAATGCCGATCTTCGGTCGATGAAAGTTTCACAAAGAAAGTTCGTCGATCTCCGTTCAACGAATGTTTCACAAAATGTTCACAGTTCGTCGAGCTATGTTCGATAAAAGGTGCATAATTCGTCGATCTCATAATAAAAATCAAAGTAAAGACTCTTTATTAATCATTCTTAACTGATTTAAGAAGAAATTATGTTTTTTTCATCTAAAGGTTTAGTGGAAATATCAGCTCTTTGAAAATCAATAGAAATATATTCTAGTTTAATTTTATTTTTATATACATTGTCTCTAATGAAATGATGTCTAATTTTTATATACTTAGTCCTAATATGAAGGACTGGATTCTGTGCAATTTATATTGATCTAGTATTATCACAAAAAATATTTGAATTATTTAAGTTATAACCGTAATCTAGTAACTGATATTGAATCCACAAAATCTGTGAACCACAACTACTAGATGCAATATATTCAGCTTCAAGAAATGAAGTAGACACAAATGTTTCTTTCTTGCAAAACCATTAAACAAGCCTATCGCCAAGAATCTGACAAGTTCCGGATGTTCTTTTTTTGTCAACTCTGCAACAAGTATAGTCAATATCTGTGAATCCAATTAATTCAAATCCTGACTCATTAGGATACCATAGTCCTAGATTAGGGCAACCTTTTATATATCTTAAAATTATTTTCACTAAAATTAGATGAGATTCTTTAGGATTAACTTCAAACCTAGCACAAATACAGGTTGCAAAGATAATATCAGGTGTACTTATTGTTCAATATAATAAGGACTCAATGATTGTCCTATATATTTTCTGATCAACAGGTTTACCCTATTCATCATTATCAACTTCAACATTAGAGGGAATAGGTGTTTTCATATAGGAGGCATCTGACATCCCAAATCTTTTAATTAGCTCTTTAGCATAATTAGATTGTGATATAAAAATACCATTGGGTGTTTCCTTTACTTGTAAACCAAGGAAGTAGGATAATTCACCCATGCTACTAATTTCAAATTTTGAATGCATTAGGCCAGAAAACATTTTGCAAAGTTTGGAATCAGTAGAACCAAAAATTATATCATCAACATAAATTTGAACTAGTAAAATTTTAGATTTATGATGTTTAAAAAACATTGTTTTATCTACCATACCTCTACTAAATTTTTTTTCTAAAATAAAACTATCAAGGGTCTCATACCAAGCCCTTGGAGCTTTTTTAAGTCCATAAAGGGCATTATTGAGTTTAAAAACATAAGAAGATTGAGTTAGAGAGATAAAACCTAGTGGTTGTTCTACATAAACGTCCTCTTTGAGTTCTCCATTTAGAAACGCAATCTTCACATCCATCTGATATACCTTGAATTTGTTGAATGCTACAAATGCATGAAATATCCTGATAGCCTCTAATCTTACAAATGGAGCAAATGTCTGATCAAAATCTATGCCTTCCTCCTATGAGTATCCTTATCTACCAGTCAAGCTTTATTTCTTTCTACGACTCCATGAGCATCCAACTTATTCCTGAAGACCCATTTGGTTCCCATGACTGGATAGTCTCTAGGTCTTCAAACTAAGCCCCAAACTCTATATCTCTCAAACTGATTGAGTTCATCTTGCATAAAAATGATCCAGTGGTGATCTTGTCTGCATCTTTGAAGGATTGAGGTTCAATCTAAGAGAGAAAATAAGTATGTAACTGATCTTGATTCTGTTGATGCCTTGATTGCACACCTACTGATATGTTTCCAATCACTTGAAATCTAGGATGATCTCGAAGTGTGACAAAATCAACAGGTGGAGTTGGTTGTTCAATAACTTGTATTATTAATTCCAATTGTGGAATTTCATTAGCTATTATTGTTTCAGCATAGATTTCATGATTTTCTTCATCACTATCTTCTGCATTTTATTGAGAAGGATGCAATGAATCCTCTTATGTTAAGATTAACTCATTCAATTTCTCACACAAATTTGGTACCTAAAAAGAATCTATGGTAGAGTTATCCCTCTCCTTATAAAACATGTTAGTTTCATAAAAAGAATTATGTACAGATTCTTCTATCTTAAGGTTAGATTTATTAAACACCCTATAAGACTTCCTGACTTAAGAATATCCAAAAAATATTCAATCTGCAGCTTTGGCTTCAAATTTCTTTAAGTGTTTCTTGTCATTATTATGTATGTAACATCTACACCCCAAAACTTTAAAGTAATTTACGTTAAGTATCTAATTTTTAAGTAATTCATAGGTAGTCTTACCCTTCAGTTTATGAATGAGACTTCTGTTAAGAACATATTTTTATGTTCTTACTACCTCTCCCAAAAATTATAAGGGTAAATAAGCATCTACAAGCAATGTTCCAGCAGATTCAATTAGAGTTATATTTTTCCTTTCAGCTACCCAATTTTGTTGACGAGTTCTAGGAGTAGAAAAATAATGCCTGATACCTTCTTTCTCATAGAATTCTTTCATCAGAAGTGATTCTAACTCAGTGTCATGATCACTTTTGATCAATGTAATCTTAGTACAGTACTCAGTCTTGATGTTCCTAAGAAAGTATGTAATAACTTTAAAGTTATCTGACTTGTTTCTACGAAAGAACAACAAAGTGAATCTTGGGAAATCATCAACAATAACTAACGTATATGACTTTCCTCCCAAACTTTGTACTACAATAGGTCCAAAAAGGTCCATATGTAGCAAATAAAAAATTCTGGGTGAATCACTCTTAGATATGGATTTAAAACTACTTTTGGTTTGCTTGCCTTATCCACAAGCCCTACAAAGTCCATTCTTCTAATAAGAACCAGAATGTAGTCCTCTAACAAGGTTATCCTTTGATAATTTAGCAATAGTTCTAAGAATTAAATGTCCTAGTCTTTTATGGCAAAGTTCATTAGATTTACTAATTTGATTAAACAAGCATAATTCTATTTTAGCTGAGTTAAAATTAACTAAATAAATGTTACCTTGTCCAACTCTAGTTAAAACAATTTTGTTTTTATCAGATATAATAAAACATAATGATTTATTAAAAGATACCTGATAACTTTCATCACATAATTGACTGATGGAGATAAGGTTATGCTTGAGACCTTTCACATAAGCAACCTTCCTTAAGGTAACTGCTCTAACCTTGACATTGTCATAACCTTCTATCTGTCCACAGTTGGATTCTCCAAAAATTACTTTTGGTCCAAGCTTTGCTTTAAAATCATTAAGGTTAGCCTTTCTTCTATCATATGTTTTGAACATCCACTATCCAAATACCACTGTTCCTCTATAGTATGATAGTAATTTTCCTGTATAAAACAAATTAGGTGTTCTTGACCCAGGTTACCTTGGTTCCTAATTTTCTTTCATAATAATTTGAAATATAAGAACATTCAGGTTGATGTTTATGACCAAGTGGAAGATATCTCCTAGGAGGAATAATCCTCTCAGTAAAAGGATTTTTCAATCTTTGTGTTTGATTATTCTTTTGAAATGAATTTAAATTTCTGTCTGATAAATTTGAGTTCAATGAATGATAATGATTCCATCGAGATGCATTCGATGAATGGTAGTGAGTTCGTCCAGCTCCATTCACAGAATACTAATATTCACTTTCTGTGTTCCAAGTCCATCGATCTCTGTTCGACGAATCATAATGATTTCTTCGAGCACCATTTGTTGAATAGGTATACTCAAATCCTGTGTTCAGAGTTCGTCGAGCTCTGTTCGACGAATATTATTTATTTCATCGATCTCGTTTCGACGAATTTTGTTGAACATAATTTTTATGAAAATTTTTATTTTGATTTGGTTTATTCTTTTGTAAAATTTCTGTAGCTTTATCTATATCTTTTAACTTTTCTTTTCCTTTAGCAGAAATAAATTTTACTGATGCAGATAAAATATTTTTTTATAAAAGTTGAGGTTGACTTGATGAAGCTCCCAAGCTTAGTTTGAAATTTAGTCTTGCATTGACTGTGCTTGTGATATTCATCAGTTTGATACTTCTCCCATTAAGAGATTCTTCAAACATCTTAGCCTAAAATAATTTGTTTTCTAGTGAAATTACTTGTTCCTTAAGAATCTCAACTCTTCTTCAAGTTTAATTTTTTCTGAAGATAGTTTGTTTAATTCAATTAATTTTTCTCTGAGAAATTATTTTTATTTCTAAGATTGTATTAAGTATTTACAAAGTAATTTGAAATCTATTTTTAACTATTTTGAAGTAAAATAAAATTTTGAAATTACCTTGCCTTCTACAGACTCATATTCAGAGTCAAAATTGATGAATGATGCAATGATTTCAATCAGACATACTTCTTTAGCTCTTGACTCTTCTTCATCTTCACATGAACTGGATGAAGATTCAGATTCTGATTCACTCCAAGTTTCAGCTTCAAAGCCTCTCTACTTCTTTTTGTGTTTACTGGAAGGGGATTTGTGTGAGTGCTTCTTAGAGCCTTTCTCCTTCTTCTTATCCTTCTTCTGATTTTCAGGACACTCTAGAAGAATGTGTCCTGTTTTCCTCCAACCATAACAAACAATTTCTTTATTTAAAGCTTTATCATACCATGGTTTGTCTTGGTTCCTAGATGTTCTTCTCCTAAAGTCTTTTTTGGTTATCTTGTAGAACCTTTTAGCCAGGAGACCCATAAGATCCTCATTCTATGGAACTTATTCTTATTTATTTACTTGGAAAGCAATGCTCTTTTCCATCTTCATTGAGGGTAGAGTCTTTTGTCCAGCTCCCCTTATTTTGGGTAGCTGCTCATAAGATTTGAGCTTGCCGAACAAAGTCATAGTTGTGATTTTATTCATACTTCTGGCTTCTCTAATTGGCCAGTTTCTTGAATCCCATGTTCTAGGTAAATACATGAGAATTTTATCATTGACCTCTGTTAATGTAATGTCTTTTTCCAAAGATTTCAGCTCATTAATTATGAGACTGAGTCATGTGTACATATCTACAACTATTTCACTTTCACCCTTTTTGAAATTCTCATATTTAGAAATCAAGTGAGAGCTTTTGTCATTTCTTTCATCTGCTGATCCAGCTACCATTGCATTGAGGGAGTCCCAGATAACATTTGGTGAGCGGCATTCAGCAACCTTTTGAAAAATGTCATTAGAAATTATTTGGGCTAGAATGTTCATAGACTTTGCATCAGCAATTTTCAGCTTTTTCAAAGCTTATGTCCATTCTGGTGGTGGTACAACATTGGTGCTTGTTGTTGCTAGTGGTAGTGGTGGCCCTGTCAAAATAAAATTGTAGATATCCTCATCAATAGAGTTCATATATAATTTAATCCTTGCCTGCCATAATGCAAACTTATTAAGGTTGCAACATGAGGTCGTGTGCTTGAAAACTCTTTATTTTGTGCCATGATAAGAAAAACAAACTAGAGAAAATAAGATCTATCAAATTTGTTGGTTAAGGTGTTAGCTTGTAAAACCAAAGAAATAACCTCTGATACCAATTGAAAGTGAGGGATAGATCTAACATTACTCTTGAAGGGGGTGAATAGAATATTTTAAAACTTTGATTTATTTTTATATCGGATTTTAAATTAAGTGATAATATATATATATATATATATATATATATATATAAAGAAAAATAACAGTACATAAATAAAGAAAGCAATCAATCACAGTCGACACAAGTATTTATAGTAGTTCCCCAATAAACCTAGGTAAGTCTACTATTCTACCACCCTGGTAGGAATCCACTATAGGTTTTTGATCAGGTACCATGCCACCAGAAGATCTTTTTTCTATGGGAGATCTTGCAACCCATTGAGCTTTTGATCAGGTTTCAAAAAACCAAGCTTAAGTCTTTTGATCAGGTGACTTATGAAATAAGAGATAACTTTTGAAGGGTGTTAAAAACCTTGTATACCGTTTAAGAAATAAACTAAGAAAGTTGATGATGACTTCCCAATCAAATATCTATGAGAAGACTTTAGTGGATGAAGATGCAAAAAGCTCCCCCTAATTTGAGTAGAGATTTGAGATTAGGAGGGGATGTTTTTTCAGGGTGTAGGCCTTCTTCTATTTGACTGGTTGAAAACTTTTCACTTGTTGAGACTGAAGAAGAAAATCTATTAAAAAAATATGTTGATCTATAAGTCTCTAAATCAGTAACAGTGTGTCACCCTGAAAGTCTAACATTGTAAACTTATGAGATCTGTAAGAGTGTCACCATTTGAAGCAACAATAATATGAATATATAATCTCCGAAAAGAATTCAATCATTTGAATTAAAACCATTCTAAAATGCTTGAAGACTCTCTGAGAATTGTAACTGCTCTGGGTATAAATTAGAATTAAAATCAATGATAAATCCATATTTAATGCTGCCTGAAATAGCTATATTCATTAAGAATATTTAGCAATCAATATCATCGTGTAACTGGCTGAAATTAAGGCTTTCAAAATCATTCTTCCTTCCGAATATCAAACTTCATGAACATTAAACACTGCAAGAAATTCATCAAACTAAGCCTGAATATCGTCGAACTTAGCCTAGAGATCTTCGAATTGAGCCTGGAGTTCGTCAAACTGAGCTTGGAGTTTGTCGAGCTAAGCTTTTGAGTTATGATCATCATTCTTCGAACGGAGCCCAGAGTTCGTCGAGCTAAACTCTGTATTAGAACTCTGAGTTTGTAGAACTTAGCTCAGATTTCGTCGATCTAAATTCTGCATTCGTCGAACAACACTTCTCTGGAATTCTTCTAAAGGATTTACTCTTGAAATAAACCTATGACCCTCGACTATACACATTGGGTCAAACTAATCATCTTAAAAAAAATAATAGTGATCCTAGCCCAAAAAGTAATAGGGTTCCAATATTACCCCCTAAAAGAATTCGTCCACGAATTCAAATAAGAAAGACCGACACCCGAGTTTGATACCAAATTGTAACACCCCAAACTGTCAGGTAGGATTGAACAGAAGGTCATTCTGGGCCCCACGCAATATTCTACATATAGTTAGTGGGGTTATGTATTGAGACTTTAACCCAATTACTCATCCTAACTCAGAGTGCATTCTAGCGGAAGATAATTTTAATTGTATTAAGAACCCAACCATATGAATGTCCACTAATATAAAATGGAATTATAAGATAAATACACAAATAGTAATGGACTTAAGGCCTTATAAAGGTTTCCATAAATAAAAGTTTTTTTTATACTTCGACAAGAAGGCCAGCCATACATAATACTATAAAAGTACACACACTTTGATTTGGCCTTCGGGGTTCGGTATAGTAACCGTAGGATGCAACCCATTATTTCCCACTCGGCTCGGCTACACCTGCAAAAAATCATTTCACTGCAATGGTGGAAAACAAAGCAACAGTAAATATTAGTTCACCAAATAATAATGACCCCACCCCTTACTCTGAGTGGCGGTGCTACTTCCCTGCAGGAATTTAGCATATATATAATGGAAATTAGAACGTGCAATTAAAGAACCATTCACCACAGACATTGTGTAACACCTCCGTCCGTCATTTGAAATATAATAGAGGGGCCGCCCGAGGCCCCACACCGTATTCCACAAACAGGAAGCGGGGTCATATGTTAATATCAAAAGTTACTTGATTCCTAACACAGAGCATTCTTGTGGATGCTTTAGGGTTATATGAACTCATACCAAATGAATGTACACTATATATAAACTAAACAATTTAAATATATAACAGGAATGTCACTTAGAAATAACTAAAAGTTATGGCCTTAAGGCCTTACAGTTATACTTCATAAATGTGGTTTACAAACATCGGCACGCAGGCCGACCACACATGAAAATAGTAATACTTTTTGCTCAGCCTTCTAGTTCTAGATTAGCAGCAAGGACTTCAGCCCACTATTTCCCTCTCGGCTCTCCAGCACTTGTACAGGTACAATCCACAATAAGGGAGGAAAATAAGGCAACGGTCAGCATTAAACTGACCAATTTATAACGACCCCACCCCTTTCCTGGTGCAGTGGTATTCTATCCCTTCAAGAAAATAATTTTCACAAGTAGATTTATTACAAGTATGTGTAATCACGCACAATTCAATATATCACAAATGAATGCCTCAATGGCCAAACGTTTAGTGCACTTAGGGCACATTTTCGATGTACTTGTTACCAGGGTTACACCACCATTCAGAGGTCCCAGACATAACGATTAACTTTGAACATTCATGCTCTACGTCCCAAGGTCAGCGACTTTAGGCTTGATGGCCTACATCCATAGACTCTCATTTTGTGATCCTGATGAACGCCAATCACCTATGCACTCAAGTAAGACAACCATAATGCGGATACATTTCAGCCCTTGCCCATTGCTCAAATCATCAATTCAATGTCTAGGCTGTCGTGGGTTGGCTTCCCCTTAACCGTTCAGCTCACTAGCCTTCCAGAGCTTATAGTTCACAAAGTAGCCACATAGTCTCCAAGAGACAGGCTTTACAATCAAAAGGGATTTATTCCCAGCATTCATCACGATCACTTGTCGGGACCAACAGAAGTTCTCTTTTTGCGCCCAAACTCAACCCAAAAACCGGCGACATCCTAAAGTGCTAGAAACACTGATCTTGTCATAGCAAATAGTACCAATAGCTCACCAAGAACTATCTCCATTGGCAATACTCACTGTCTCCCGGCGATATCCAACTGGTCTAAAACCGTGGAATTTTATGGGTATTTTCCTATAATGCAACTCCAGTACTTCCTGCTACTTTCAATTCACGGGTACAACCCCGCTGACCCCGTATATTACTCATTTATACTCGGAGTCTTCTCCAGCACGCAAAATGAACATCACCAATCCAGACCAACCTGTCCAGATGGGCTTCACACAATATGCTTATTTCGTACCACACATTTCTGGATCTATATACAAGACTCATTGGGGATTTCTTGAATCAACCCAAAGAAATTCCCTTCGCTTTTAAAAATTTTGGTGGGGGATTCCATGCATATACCAAAAGAAGGACTTCACTTGTCTAAGAAGGAAGATCGTTATTCTTGTAGTTCTCTTCGGAGCCATTGCAAAGCTGTTCTATTCGGATGGAAAGGAATGCATCACTTTCCTCTTCGCGGATATAGCCTTAAATCCTGCTTTTGACCACAAGATCTCCTTTAGCAAGCTATGCATGATTCAGCTCCAACCCTTCTTCTTCCTTAGCTTTCTTTTCACTAAGGTGTAAAATGGAATGAAGGGAGAGAGGAAGAGAAGAATAGAATAACTTCTCATTCCATACACCTCTGTAAATCAAACCTCGCCTTAACCTCAGCTAAAGGATTAATCCATCAAAACGAAGCAGAGGCCAAGATTTGGGTTGGTTGGTCTACTTTGGAGTTATTGCCTGGTAACATCGACTATCGCCACTCGGCGACATCGACTTAACCGCTTTCACCCAGGTCAACCACCGCTTATCATCCGTTTAATAGCCAAATTGACACATGTCTCATGCTACGTGGCACTATCGCCCATCGATATCCATGTAAAACCCCGAAACTCAAAAGAGGGACGGGTGATATTTTAAGCCAAGTCCGGGTTTTGGAGCAGGTGTCACAGGCATGACACGGGTGTATCACGGGCGTGTCACGGGCGTGTCATGGGCGTGATCGACCCCGGATCGTGGGGTCGACATTTTGGCGATTGGAGATCATAGAGTTGAGGCACACGGCCTGGGACACGGGCTTGTCACGCTGGGAATTTTCTGAGTATGCACACGGGCCATGACACGGGCACGAACACGGGTGTATCACATGTGACACGGGCGTGTCGGGTGCTGTATCGCAGGTCGTGTCCTCCTCGAGAAATTATTGTTGGCAGTGCACACGGGCGTGATACGGGTCTAGACACGACCGTGTCACGTGTGACACAGGAGTGTCGGAGGTCGTGTCAAATGTCTTGTGCTGGTTGCAACCCGTGTTCGGCCCAGATTTTGTAATATTGGGCTGAATCGCAGCCGTTCGATTTCTTGATTTGGGATCTGACGGCTCAGGGATGTTGCTGGTATGTTATATTCGTGGAATAGGGTTTGAAACCCTTAATTTCATCCATGCCTTCTCTCTCTAAATTCTAGAGAGAAGGGAGAGCAAGGAGGAGGAAGAAGGCCAAGATCCGATCACCGATAGAGCTTCAGAGCTCCAAATCACGATCCGAGTCCGGATCCGTGAAGGCGAGGCCGATATGGTGCTTTCCATCCGTCTAGATCGTCATGGCGGCGAGGAAAAGTGCAAGGGTAATGATTCTCTTCTTTAACATGTGAAGCTCTTCTTCCTTTGCATGGGAAAACCCTTCTCCCGCGAGTGTGCGGCGAGATTGCGGTATTCCTTGGGGTAGATATGTAAAGTCCCCCTTGTTAGTGTCCGAAATTGTAGTATGGACATTGGCATGATGTATGAAGCCTAGCCGGACGTGTTGGTCTGGATCGGTGATGATTTGCTGTGAATTTTTAGCTGGAGAAGACTCCGAGCATTTTGATTGTTTTCGGGTTGCTATGTGGTAGAATGCATTAGGGAATCTTGGGTATTTACCCCCGAGGTGCAATAAGAAATCTGGACGGAAATGCATTTCTGTCATATCGGTGGCCTGGGAGCCAACTGGGTACATAGCGGGGCTATGTACCATGTTTGAACGATATTTGGGACTGGGGAAGCTTAGCCCGAGTCAAAGGCCAAATGGCAATGGCGGGGTGAGCAACGGGCTGGTGGACCCCAACCTGCTCCATCTGCTCTGTTAAAGAGACCTAAAGTTTTACGTGGGACTTATCGAGGATTGGAGATCGAGTCTAGGTTATGGCTGAAAGGACTAAATGCTCACGAGGTTGCCATCCTGGGGGTGGTGGCCAAGTCAAGGACCGGACGGGGTTCAGACTGGCCCGCCGAGTAAGTGCCCTGAGAGCACGGCGTGTACGGCCGTGTGAGCGTGCACCTTTGATGTGATTCTTATTTCGCTATGTTGCTTGTTTTGCTAACAAGTGCAGGGAAGAAGCTTTGTCGGCCCGGTTTGGGGGAAGAATCGTTATAATTTGGTCAGCATAGCTTACCGTTTCCTTTGTTTACCACCGTACGGTGGATTGTTGCTTGCAGGTTCTGCGGAGCCGACCGATAAATAACGGGCTAAAGCCAAAGTTGCTGTGCCGGCCCTCGAAGGCCAATTATTGTGTGTTTTACTTTTTGTACTCATATGTGACCGACCTGCGTGCCGAGGTTTTGAAGACACTTTTATTAAGCAAACTCTTGTAAGGCCATAAGGCCATTCATGTTTAGTGTATTAAACATTCATTCTTGGTTTGAGTAGTGGACATTCTGCTTGGCAGGGTTTTTTATTCTTTGTGCAACTTAATAATTTAATTCCACAAGATGCTCTGTGTAGGACGTTGCGATTGGTTGAATGGTTTCAATAAGAAACCAACCAGTCTGTCCGCAGTATATGTCGTCGGGCCCCGGCCGGACCTACTGTTATATACTATGTGATCGATAGGGGTGTTACAAATTTTTATTAGACTACTGGTTTCGGTCAAGCTTAAATGAATTCTTGGGCGAATTCACATTAAGGGGTGGTGAGCACATGTGTGTGCGTCATCGTTATAACATGAAGTGAACCCATGAATGTCCACTTAGGAATGAAAATACACATGTTTGAGGAACCTGCGTGTTCCCATAATTGCTTTTTGCAATTTTGTTCAGTCACTTATGATGTTTTGAACGGCTATAGGTGTCCGGAAGTGGAGCGTGGCAATCTGAACACACGTTTGCTGAGCAAAGTACTGCACCAAGTAACGTTCCTAAGACCCCGGACGTCTTTGGAAACCATAAGAAGGGACGTTGAAGCGGTGTTCGCTATGACCAACGCACAACATGGGAGTAATGTGCAACCCTTTGTCCCTGAGATGGCCCGAACATCGGGCGGTATGTTGGAGCAATGCGCATTTGCGGGTCAATTAGAGCAGTAGATGAGCATGACTATAGTGCAGGGAGCGCATTCAGTTGACGCATATTTGCAGACATTCCTTATGTTAAGGCGCTACCCAGGCTTTGAATGGGAAAGCGAGCAATCTATAGTTGATAGATTTTATAACGGTCTGCGCAGCAAGTTGCGTATCATACTGCTAGGTCCAAAGTTATTGGGATTCCGAGCTTTGGTGGAATCGGCCAGAGCTTTGGAGGTAGAGTTGGGTAGAACTCACAAAGTACCAGTGAATAGGGGACAAAACCCTATAGATTTTATAAAGACTATCTATCGAAAGACGCCGAGAAAAGAGACTGTGTCATTTACTTCCCAAACTAGCCTCAATTGTTATTCTTGTGGCAAGAAAGGGCACCTTGCTAGAGATTGTTGGGAGAGTGCTCAGAAGACAAGGAAAGTTTTGGCAGGAGCAGTCGAAAATGCTATGGCAAAGGATTCGGTGGTCAAGATGATAACCTCAAAATCTGGGTACCGTAGGTTGCATAAGAAGGCTAGGAGGTCGGGTCTAGTCCCTTCTTCTAGCATATCCGGAGCGACTGCAGTCAGAACCCCGGATTCATGCTTTTCCTGTGGAAAGCTGGGGCACTATGCCCGGGATTGTTGGAGTGGATGTCCAATGTCCAAAAAGAAGTCGGGGGCAATATCTGAGGAGAAAGGAAAGGCGGTGGCATCCACCACACCGCTATTTACTCCGTCCTAACTAGGAATGGGCATCCTTGGCCAGCAGGAGGCCATGTGGCTGATCATCGGGAAGACAGGTATTGGTTAATTGTTAGCAATCTTGCTTTTTATACCTGTTACCTTATGTGTATTAGCTTAGGACTGGAGGTTCTCGGCTTTGTGTTGATTGTCGGTAATCCGGCGAGAGCATTGTTCGATACGGGAGCTTCGCACTCCTTTTGTCTGAAGGATTTATATCGCGCATTGAAGTACCTCCTTCGATGGTAAAGGACAAATTGGACGTGTAGTTGCCTAGTAGTCGTTCAATGCGCGCGAGGAGAGAGTCTGTGTCATAAAGGTACGGGTTGGGGGTTTGGAGTTTGACTTGCAAGCGTCGTTACTGCCACCGTGGGAGGCTGTGAAGCCTAAGCCTACATTGGATAGTTAATCGAGTGTATCCGAATATCCTTATGTGTTTCCTTGATGTTTTCCCTAGAGCCCCACCGTAGCGTGAGATCGATTTTACGATTGAGTTATGCCAGGTGCCAAACCTGTGTCACGCTCTCCTTATAGGTTGATGCCTAAGGTGATAGCGGAGTTAAAGGTTCAACTAGAAAAGTTGATGGAGCAAGGGCATGTACATCCAAGCTCGTTGCCTTGGAGCTCACCGTTCCTTTTTACTCAGAAGAAGAACGGGAGCTTGCAATTTTGTATCTGTTGCAGAGAGCTGTATAAGTTTGTAGAAATAGGACAAGTACTCGATCCAAATGATCGATGATCTTATGATCAGTTAGTCGGGTCTTCGGTGGACTCAGTAGTGGTTCGTTTGTACGGTTACCCTCATCTGAGAATACGGGTAAGTGTTATCGCAAAGATGGTGTTAAGCACGAGTGATGAGCAATCCGAGTCTACGATCGTGCTGTCTTGGCAGTCAAGTGTGGCATCAGTGTTCATACACCGGATGAACGGAATGTTCATGGAGTACCTAGTCCATTTTGTGATCGTCTTCATCGACGACACATTGGGGGTAATTGAAGTGCGAAGGGTATCGCTTCTGAATAAGTACTTTTTGTTTTGTGGACGCTAAGGAGGAACCATGTATACACCAAGTTCTCTGAACACGAGTCTTGGGTTATCCTCATAGCGCTCCTTAGTCCTATAGTTGGTAGAGTGAGAGTGTGTGGGTCCAGCGTTGTTAGTCGCAATACGAGGGTGGCCTGTGTTGTCTTCGTAGCGGAAGTCCAGAGTTTCTGGTGTGGTCTGCTACCACAGGCGCTTCGTACAGGACTTCTCGCGGATAGATTTACCCCTCACAATGTTGTCAAGGAAAAGCTTAAAAGGTTGTTTTGATGCGCGAGTGCGCCCAAAATTTGAAGGGTTAAAGAGTTGGTCAACCACGACGCCAGTGTTATGTTCGCCGAGTGGAACCAAAAGCTGTGAGATCTACGACACTGCCTTGGGCAGTGGATTGGACTGCGTGCTGTTGCAGTGTGGTAATGTTATTGCTTATGGCTCGCATTAGCAAAAAGAGCACGGGGGGAATTTCCCGGTCCGCCATCTGTAGTTAGCGGCCGTGTGTTTTGCGCTTAAGATGTGGAGGCATTGTTCGTACGGAGCATAAGTCGATGTTTGTACCGATCATAGGAGTCTTATATATATGTTGGATAAAAAGGGTCGGAAATTGAGGCAGCAGAAATGGATGGAATTCCTGGGGGACTATACGTTCGAAAGTTATTTTGTGCCCATTGTAAGGCAATGTAGTTACGGATGCGTTGAGACACAGGGCTTCTGCCCAAGCTAACTAGTTATAGGTTCATATTGAAAGTTTGACTCGGGAGTTGGAGATGTTAGCAATCTCTTGCATTGACAAGCAGACTAGCGTCGAAGCGTAATTGAACTGGTCGGAAGACAAGTATGACCTGGCTGATCGTATTTGGTAGACAATGGTTTGGGAAGCAGCGTGAAGGAAATCATTGATAATACGTTTTGTAGCCTAAACTATTATCGTATTTTATATTTTATATTGTACAAATTATGTCTATTATTAGTTTATTTTTATCCTTTTTATGTAAATTTTATTGCCACTAACTTTTTCCTGTCTTTTTGCAGGTTTTCAGAAAAATTGCCAAAATGCCCTGTCACGCCCCCCTGTCACGCCCTCCCTGGGCGTGACCTAGGGCGTGTCACCCGATCCCGAGGACACCTGCTGGAAGGGACAGAAAACGGTCAAAACCGCTGTCACGCCCCCCTGTCACGCCCTCCCTGGGCCTGTCACTAGGCGTGACCAGGGGCGTGTCGCCCTCTGCCGCAAAGCTGCCGCCGCATTAAATGCCCTTCCGCCTCAGCACGCAAATAGTACTGTCACGCCCCATGTCACGCCCGTGACATGGGCGTGACACCTTCCTTTTTCGGCGACTGACGGATTTCCGACCAATGATTTGGACATGACATGCCTGTCACGCCCCCCCTGTCACGGGCGTGACCTAGGGCGTGACCACCGACGTACCAAAGCAATCATCCCTCCCGCCAGAATCCAGAGCCCGAGGTCAAATCCGTACCTGTCACGCCCCCTGACACGCCCCCTGACACGCCCCCCCTTGGGCGTGTCGGAGGGCATGACCAACCCGAGAAAAAAATCTATAAATAGAGCCCCCCCTCTACATTTCAGAAAGCTTTGGTTGAGTGGGGGAGGTGCTGCCCCTTTGTTTCTTGATCCTTTTTCATGCTTTCTCTCTCTCTCTCTCCCCCTCTCTTTGTACTTTTTGGTTAACCCTAGTTTAATCTTAGTTTGTGCTAGCTTTTAATGTAATTTTCTTCTTGCTTAGTGCTTAATGTAGGGCTAGAATAGGGTTTAATTTTCATGCACTTGTAATTTTATTTTCATTAGTGTAACTTGCCCTTTTTCATTAATAAAATTGTTCTTCCCTTAGCTTGTGTTCTTCTTATGTTTTTCTACTCATCTCCCCCCCCCTCCACTCCATTATGATTAACTAATCCTCCTTGTACTCTATCTTGATGATCCGAGGTTAGAGCGATTATGTTATGATGTTTTAATCAATTTTTTCTTTTTAGGTTAGGGCCTTGAATTACTCTTGATTAATCACGGGTTGGGGTATATTTTCGATATATACTCCCCTCCTTTGCTTTCATTCTGGGCTAGCCGAGAGGCCGAAAGAATGAAGTGAGCATTCAAGAGTAAAGGGAGTTGTACGCACCCCTCGAGAGAGGCAGACGTCCAAATCTCCCGGATTGGAGTAAAATCCAATAGTGGGGTTCACCGCGTAAAGCGAGTTTTAGGCCTCCGATTTAGACGAGAGTCGGTCGGACCTTCCTAAACTCAGTTGGGCACGACTTCGAGAGAAGCGTGTTCAAGCTTTAGGAACCTCCACGGTCAAGGACCCTTATCCTATTAAGTTTAGATTTTTATCGCATTTTCTTAATCGTCTTTAGCCGAGGTGAATCTCGATCGGGTGCATTTCCATTTCATATTTTCTTCCTTTAGTAGTAATCTCCTATCTTGGGCTCTTTAATTAACTGCAGTAGTTTCCTTTTTAGCATAGTTCTTTTCTTAATAGCGTAACTTAATTGCGGTAGTTCTCTTTCTAGTTTGCTTTAATTTCTCTATTGCGCTTAGATTTTCTAAAACCCTAGTTTTTCCGTCGATAAGATAATAGCGTTCGTGTGAGTAAGCTTAGCCAACAGTTCCCGGATTTCAATACGACACTTGTGTCCCCTTGCTACAATTCGATAGGTATACTTGCCTCATCGGGTTGCTAGTTCGGTTGCGTTTATTTTCTTCGAACCCTAGCGCGCAACAAGTTTTTGGCGCCGTTGCCGGGGACCCAACTTCCGTTGATATTTTGAAAACACGAACCTATTAATTTTATCTCTTCTCTTTCTCATCCCCTTTCTTTAAAGTTTTAAAAAAAAATCAAAAAAAAAATTTATCACCGCTCTTAATAGAAACCAACCTCACAATTTTTCTACGCCACCTAATTCTCTCGAAAAGGGCAAAGGGCTTTAAGCGCCACTGTCTTGTCTAGTACCTTGCGAACCCTTCACGGGGTAGTCCTTGGGAAGTTCGGGAGTTAATCTATAAAAAAAAAAATCTATTTCAAAAAGAAAAAAAAAATTTTAATTTAATTTTCTAAATCTAGTTTTTCTTTCTAGTTTATCCTTTTTCTCTTTCTCTTCTTCTTTTCTGTTCTTTTAGTGCACGACCCGCGGGAGTCCGTCGATTATTTTGGACTTGGACCACGAAATTGAGCGTACTCTTCGGAGAAGATCGCGATTTCAAGGTCCTACTATCCAAGTGCCGGTTGAGGACTCCGAGTCATTTAATACTTTAAGAATGGAAGAACCCAACGTAGATGAGGCCGTGCAAAGGACTATGTCCTATTATGCACGACCGAACCTCGAGGGAACAGAATCGAGTATAGTCCGTCCTACTATAGCAAATAATAACTTTGAACTAAAGCCTAGCATAATTCAAATGGTGCAGCAATATGTGCAATTTGACGGACTTCAAGATGAAGTTCCGAACGCACATATAGCTAGCTTTCTTGAAATTTGCGACACCTTCAAGATAAATGGTGTCACAAATGATGCGATCAGGCTAAGACTCTTCCCCTTCTCTCTAAGAACTAAAGCTAAGCAGTGGCTTAACACACTTCCGAAAAATAGCATAACCACATGGAATGAATTAACTGAAAAATTTTTGGCGAAGTATTTTCCGCCCGCTAAAACTGCAAAACTTAGGAACGATATCTCTGCCTTCGGACAAATAGACTCTGAAACCCTTTACGAAACCTGGGAGAGATTTAAAGAATTATTAAGACGATGCCCACATCACGCGCTGCCTGTATGGTTACAAGTGCAGACGTTTTATAACGGGCTAAATCAAAGCACGAAGCAAATGATAGACGCAGCTTCTGGCGGTACTTTAAATCATAAGACCCCGGAAGCCGCTCTTGAGCTTTTTGAGGACATGGCCATGAACACTTATCAGTGGAATGTGCCTAGGTCCCGCCCGAACAAGCCTGCAGGTATCTATGAAGTGGACAACGTCTCCCAGCTCGCTCTGCAAGTAGAAATCCTAAGCAAAAAAATCACGGAGATGACTGCTGCCTCCGCCCTTCAGGTATGGGAATCTGCAACCCCTACTCCAGAACATTTAGATTATGTTAATAATTTGCCTAGAACTGCTTTTAATAATTTTTCTGCTGCGAATTTTCATCCGCCTGGTTTTAATTTTCCGAATAGTTATAACCCCGCTTTAAGAAATCACCCGAACTTTTCATGGAGTAATCCATCGAATGCGATGCGCCCACCTCCGCAAAATGATTTTTATGCACAACCACCACCACCACCACCACTTCTTCAAAATTACCCAAAACCTCCGAGCTTGGAGGAATTACTTTCTAAATATATCACCACAAATGACGCTACCATAAGAACTTTAACCGGAAGCGTAAAAAGTTTAGAAAATCAGGTAGGACAGCTCGCGAAAATAATTTCTGAGCGACCCGCAGGGTCTCTTCCTTCCAATACCGAACCCAACCCGAGAGAGCAAGCGAAAGCTATAACTCTTCGGAGTGGGAAGCAAGTCTCCGGTATGGTAAGTGAAGAGCCCGAGGCAAGCTCCGCTCCTGCTTTTAAAAATCAAAGCTCCGCTCCCGATTTTAAAAATCAAAGCTCTGCTCCGCTTCCACCCTCTGCTGAAGAAGTAATCACCCCCACTTTAAAAAATAATCTCACTCCACCACCCATCTTCAAAAATAATTCAACTCCTCCATACCCCTCTGAACTTAATAGACAACGTCAAGATGATCAGTACTCCCGCTTCTTAGAAATCTTCAAACAAATCCACATTAATCTTCCCTTCCACGAGGCTATTTCGCAAATGCCGAAATACGCCAAATATCTTAAAGACCTCCTCACAAACAAGAAGAAGTTAGAGAATCTTTCGCACGTCACGCTTAACGCCGAGTGCTCCGCCGTTTTAACAAACGGTTTGCCGAAGAAAATCAGTGACCCGGGTAGTTTCTCTATCCCGTGTGTCTTCGGTGATCTCTTTATTAAACACGCGTTAGCCGACTTAGGCGCAAGTATAAACCTGATGCCCTTTTCGTTGTTCAAAAAGTTAGGGATTGGTAGCCTTAACCCCACGCGTATGAGTATCCAGCTAGCCGATAGATCCGTCAAGTATCCGTTAGGAATAGTGGAGGACGTTCTAGTGAAAGTCGACAAGTTCATCTTCCCGGTGGACTTTGTCATTTTGGACATCGAAGAAGACGTCGAGGTTCCCCTGATCCTTGGCCGACCCTTCCTTGCCACCTCCCGAGCCATCATTGACGTAAGCAATGGTAAGCTCTTTCTTCGAGTAGGCGATGACGAAGTCACATTTCCTATCACCCCTTCGATGAAGAACACCTTAGCGAACGATGACTCATGTTTTTTCGTAGACGCCGTGAGTGATGATTCTTCCTACTGCCTCTCCGACTTACAAAAAGAATTTTCTACTTTTTGCTCCTCTTCTCTTACAACAAAATCACTGCAAGGAAGTGATGAATCTTCTTATTGTCTTTCCGACTTTGAAAAAGAGTTTTCTGATTTTTGTTCTTCCTCTTTTCTTACCACTGAATCTGTACAAGAAGCCGTCTTGGCTGCTAGCCCCACCCCTTATTACGTTCCTTATAAAAATGTTTATGAAGATATTATTTTTGAAAAAGAAAGAATCTCAAAATCCTCTTATGAAGAACCCCCTACCCTAGAACTTAATGAACTTCCCGAACACCTTATGTATGCTTTCTTAGAAAAAGACTCCAAGTTACCAGTTATCGTTTCGTCCTACCTCACGGATACGCAGAACGATAAACTTCTTCTAGTTCTACGTAAGCATCGCCGGGCTATTGCTTGGCAAATTTCTGATATCAAGGGCATAAGCCCATCTTTCTGTACACATAAAATTTTAATGGAAGATAATTCGCGTAACTCTATCCAACCTCAGCGCAGTATAAACCCGAATATGAAAGAAGTAGTTAAGGGCGAGGTTATGAAACTATTAGACGCAGGAATTATCTACCCTATATCGGACAGTAAGTGGGTTAGCCCCGTTCAGGTAGTTCCAAAAAAGGGAGGGATAACCGTAGTTAGTAATGAGAATAATGAATTAATCCCAACACGGACGGTGACGGGTTGGCGTATGTGCATAGATTACCGTAAGTTAAATGACGCCACCCGTAAGGACCACTTTCCTCTACCGTTTATCGACCAGATTTTAGAATGTCTCTCCGGCCATAGCTTTTATTGTTTTCTCGATGGCCTCTCGGGGTACTTTCAAATACCCATCTCTCCCGAGGACCAAGAGAAAACTACGTTTACTTGTCCCTTCGGCACCTTCGCGTACCGAAGAATGCCGTTTGGATTATGCAATGCGCCGGCTACATTCCAACGATGTATGCTCGCAATATTTGACAAGTACGTAGAAAGCATTATGGAGATATTCATGGACGATTTCTCCGTGTTCGGCGATACCTTCGATAGATGTTTAGAAAACCTCGAAAAAGTCTTAGAACGATGCGAAGAAACTAACCTTGCCCTAAATTGGGAAAAATGTCATTTTATGGTGAGGGAAGGGTTAGTTTTGGGTCATAAAATTTCTGCTAAAGGTATTGAGGTAGACGTTGCCAAGATAGAAGTTATTGAGAAGTTGCCGCCACCTACAAACATAAAAGCTATAAGAAGTTTCCTAGGCCACGTTGGTTTTTATCGTCGTTTTATAAAGGACTTCTCCAAGATCACTAAGCCCCTCACCCATCTCTTAGAAAAAGACGCTCCATTCATTTTTGATGACTCTTGTATTTCTGCCTTTGAATTAATTAAAGAAAAGTTAATTAACGCGCCGATTATTATAGCTCCGGTGTGGGACCTTCCTTTCGAGATTATGTGCGATGCGAGTAGTTTTGCGGTGGGAGCCGTATTAGGTCAACGCATATCTAAGAACTTCCACCCCATCTATTACGCTAGTAAAACCCTCACATCTGCACAAGAAAATTACACCACAACCGAGAAGGAGCTCTTGGCTTTAGTATTTGCGTTTGATAAATTTCGCCCTTACATTACACTTTCAAAAATCATTGTTTTTACGGACCACTCGGCCCTCAAGTACCTTCTTGCCAAAACGGTTGCCAAGCCTCGCTTGATTCGCTGGGTCATACTCCTCCAGGAGTATGACTTAGAGATCCGTGATAAGCGAGGAGCCGAGAACTTGGCCGCCGACCATTTATCAAGATTAGATAACCCCTTTATAGAAAAATTAAATGAAAATTCTTTTAATGACTATTTTCCTGATGAGAAGCTGCTTTTAGTTAATACATCTACTTCTCCTTGGTTCGCACACATCGCCAACTATCTAGTGGCCCGGGTGCTCCCAAAAGAGTTCTCCTCTCAGCAGAAGAAGAAATTCTTTTCTGAGCTGAAGAACTACTTCTGGGAAGACCCGCATCTTTTCAAAATTTGTGCGGATCAAGTGATAAGGAGATGTGTTTCTTTTGATGAAGGAATTGATATTCTAAAACATTTGCATGAAGGTCCGACAGGTGGGCACTATCAAGCTGCTCGCACCGCTCATAAGGTGCTTTGCGCGGGTTTTTACTGGCCTAGCCTGTTTAAAGACGCGCAAGCCTTTGTGAGCAGGTGTGATAGTTGCCAACCGTCGGGCAATATTTCTAATAAAAATGAAATGCCGCAAAATTATTTCTTAGAGTGCGAAATTTTCGACCTCTGGGGAATTGATTTTGTTGGCCCCCTTCCTTCTAGCTTCAGAAACAAATATATTTTAGTCGCTGTTGATTATGTTTCACGATGGGCTGAGGCCCAAGCTCTTCCTACGAATGACTCCCGAGTTGTAGTCACGTTTTTAAAAAAATTATTTTCTAGATTCGGTACACCACGCGCAATCGTTAGCGATAGGGGTTCCCATTTCTGTAACGCGCAATTTTCAAAAATCCTTACTAAATACGGCGTTATGCATAAACTATCCACTGCCTACCACCCCCAAACTAACGGTCAAGTCAAAGTAGTTAATAGAGAAATAAAAAGAATATTAGAAAAGACTGTTTCAACTTCTAGAAAAGACTAGTCAACCAAACTTGACGATGCTCTATGGGCCTACCGAACAGCGTACAAAACCGCCCTCGGATGTACGCCGTATCGGCTGGTCTATGGAAAATCGTGCCATCTGCCCGTAGAGTTAGAACACCGCGCCTTTTGGGCCTTAAAATTTTTAAACTTCGATCCCCACTCAGTCGGTGACCTTCGAAAATTTCAACTAAATGAACTCGACGAGTGGCGCTCTTATGCTTATGAAAATAATAAACTTTATAAAGAGCGGACGAAGCGTTTACCCGATAAACACTTAAGGCACCCTAAAAACTTTAAGCCGGGCGACCAAGTCCTTTTATATAATTCTCGTTTACGTTTATTTCCGGGCAAATTAAAATCTCGCTGGTCTGGCCCATTTTCTGTTTTAGAAGTATTTCCTTATGGAACTGTTTTAATTTCTCACCCTGATAAGGGTAATTTCAAAGTGAATGGTCAGCGTCTTAAACTGTATTTCTCTGGTGATGATGATGTCAGTCCAAACACTATTAAGTTTCTGCTTCACGAACTTTAATCTTGAACTTTTTATTTTTTTGCTAATAACAATTTTATTTCGGGACAACAATATTTTTGGACAATATTATTTTTTTGATGCGTCGAGCTCAACGACGCTTTAACCAAAGGGCGCTCTTGGGAGGCAACCCAAGTTATCTTTTTCTGTTTTCTTTATTTTACAATTTTAGCCTCGGACGGCTCCGACAAGCTGAAGCTTCTGCGATCGCCTGCTCCAACATTGCTGAATCCATCACAAAGTCTAAAGAAGACATTCGGGGAGCGGCATCACTCAGTTTTCGCAGCAAATAAATCCGGGGAAGTACCTGTATTTCAATTCTGTCTTTCAATTCTGTACTTTATTTTTCTCTCCTTCTCCAATCCCCTTCTTTAGCCATTGAGGACAATGTCTGTTTTAAGCTTGGGGGAGGATTTCCTCCTTCATTTTTGCGTAGTGTAAATAATCTTCTTTTTGTATATATTGTAAATATTTCCAAAAAAAAATGAATATCTTAAAATTCCAAAATCCAAAAAAAGAGAATATTCCACAAAATTAAATTAAAAAAAATATATATGTGTTTTTGAATAGTTTAGACATTTTGGTATTTCAATAGTACCCCTAGTTTTTAGTTTTGTTTTACTCAAAATCTCCTATAAACAACTTAGTTAATTATAATATTTCTAATCGTCCTTTTTAATTATGTTTCACAAGTAAAATGTTGGCCATGCTGTGTTTCTAATTCACGGTAGCATGTTAAGGTGAAATATTTTTCTAAAACTCGCATTTCTATTATGGTTTTTTGTTGTTTATTTCCTTTACTTTCTTAAAAATTCATCATCCACTATTTTCTTTTTCGTTTTTGAATAATTTTTGTAAAGTCAACTTTTGAATAACGTAGTAGATGTGAACGATCCAAGTCACCTATTATTTCTATTTTCAAGTTAATTTCATCAATCTTCTTTTATTATCTAGGACTCGCTTTTTGAAAATTTTTCAAACCTTTGTTTTAAATAAATTCAAAAGCGTGAAAATGATTTAGGCCATTTTGGTTTTCGTTTGAGCTTTCTTGCCAACCTAAAAACTTTTACCACTAGTTAGCCGTTTATGAGCCTTTTTCCGATTTCATTTGATAGCTCCTCCCTTCATTTCAGTTTCACCAAAGCCAAAATTTCCAACCTATCGAATCACACTAGCCTTTTTTGAGTTTCATAAATTATTTTGATGATTTTTATAGGGTATTTTGTGATTTTTGTGGAGAAAGGTTTTCGAAAAAAAAAAAGAAGTATGTTCAAAAGTGTTGTTTATTTTTGTTTGGCCAACTCAAAAAGGAAAATAAAAATATTTATGGCCTTTGTTTTGAAAAAAAAAGGAAAAAAAAATGGAAAAGAAAAAAATGAAAAAGAAAGAAAAAATGTGTATATATTTTTATGAAAATTTTTGAAACTCTTTGCTTTGGTTTAGTGTGACTTTAAAACCTTCACGTTTATCTTTGAATTCCACTCCTAATTATTTTCCTAAACCAAACGTTTCTGTCCTATTTAAGTCCTTTTGATTCACGCTTTTTGATTTTTTATTTAACAACTAAGAAAAGAAAAACAGTAAATCAGTTTTAGTTTTAGATTTAAACCTAGATTTTTGATAATTAAATTGATATAATTATAATGCGTTGCTTGGATCTAGTAACAACTCAATGCGTGTTTTTCATTTTCGTTGCTTTACTTAAGTCCATTTAAAAAAATCTCGCTAAAATTTTGGATGATTTGTTTTTATTAAGTAAAGTTTTTAAAAGTTTTACCATACCTAAATAATTGTTTTAGACTTACATTTCACCTTTTCCCTACTAAGAATTTCGCATAATACTTGTGTAGGCATAATTAGAACTTTTTGATTAGTCCTTTTTATAAATATCTAGTTTTTATATTTTTGCTTGGGGACAAGCAAAGCTTAAGCTTGGGGGAATTTGATAATACGTTTTGTAGCCTAAACTATTATCGTATTTTATATTTTATATTGTACAAATTATGTCTATTATTAGTTTATTTTTATCCTTTTTATGTAAATTTTATTGCCACTAACTTTTTCCTGTCTTTTTGCAGGTTTTCAGAAAAATTGCCAAAATGCCCTGTCACGCCCCCCTGTCACGCCCCCCTGTCACGCCCTCCCTGGGCGTGACCTAGGGTGTGCCACCCGATCCCGAGGACACCTGCTGGAAGGGACAGAAAACAGTCAAAACCGCTGTCACGCCCCCCTGTCACGCCCTCCCTGGGCGTGTCACTAGGCGTGACCAGGGGCGTGTCGCCCTCTGCCGCAAAGCTGCCGCCGCATTAAATGCCCTTCCGCCTCAGCACGCAAATAGTACTGTCACGCCCCATGTCACGCACGTGACATGGGCGTGACACCTTCCTTTTTCGGCGACTGACGGATTTCCGACCAATGATTTGGACATGACATGCCTGTCATGCCCCCTGTCACGGGCGTGACCTAGGGCGTGACCACCGACGTACCAAAGCAATCATCCCTCCCGCCAGAATCCAGAGCCCGAGGTCAAATCCGTACCTGTCACGCCCCCTGACACGCCCCCCCCTAGGGCGTTTCGGAGGGCGTGACCAACCCGAGAAAAAAATCTATAAATAGAGCCCCCCCCTCTCCATTTCAGAAAGCTTTGGTTGAGTGGGGGAGGTGCTGCCCCTTTGTTTCTTGATCCTTTTTCATGCTTTCTCTCTCTCTCTCTCCCCCTCTCTTTGTACTTTTTGGTTAACCCTAGTTTAATCTTAGTTTGTGCTAGCTTTTAATGTAATTTTCTTCTTGCTTAGTGCTTAATGTAGGGCTAGAATAGGGTTTAATTTTCATGCACTTGTAATTTTATTTTCATTAGTGTAACTTGCCCTTTTTCATTAATAAAATTGTTCTTCCCTTAGCTTGTGTTCTTCTTATGTCTTTCTACTCATCTCCCCCCCTCCACTCCATTATGATTAACTAATCCTCCTTGTACTCGATCTTGATGATCCGAGGTTAGAGCGATTATGTTATGATGTTTTAATCAATCTTTTCTTTTTAGGTTAGGGCCTTGAATTACTCTTGATTAATCACGGGTTGGGGGTATATTTTCGATATATACTCCCCGCCTTTGCTTTCATTCTGGGCTAGCCGAGAGGCCGAAAGAATGAAGTGAGCATTCAAGAGTAAAGGGAGTTGTACGCACCCCTCGAGAGAGGCAGACGTCCAAATCTCCCGGATTGGAGTAAAATCCAATAGTGGGGTTCACCGCGTAAAGCGAGTTTTAGGCCTCCGATTTAGACGAGAGTCGGTCGGACCTTCCTAAACTCAGTTGGGCACGACTTCGAGAGAAGCGTGTTCAAGCTTTAGGAACCTCCACGGTCAAGGACCCTTATCCTATTAAGTTTAGATTTTTATCGCATTTTCTTAATCGTCTTTAGCCGAGGTGAATCTCGATCGGGTGCATTTCCATTTCATATTTTCTTCCTTTAGTAGTAATCTCCTATCTTGGGCTCTTTAATTAACTGCAGTAGTTTCCTTTTTAGCATAGTTCTTTTCTTAATAGCGTAACTTAATTGCGGTAGTTCTCTTTCTAGTTTGCTTTAATTTCTCCATTGCGCTTAGATTTTCTAAAACCCTAGTTTTTCCGTCGATAAGATAATAGCGTTCGTGTGAGTAAGCTTAGCCAACAGTTCCCGGATTTCAATACGACACTTGTGTCCCCTTGCTACAATTCGATAGGTATACTTGCCTCATCGGGTTGCTAGTTCGGTTGCGTTTATTTTCTTCGAACCCTTGCGCGCAACAATCATGAATATAGCTTTGATGGGTCAAAGTCCCAAATCGACAATTGAAGGTGGGCTACCAAGGAAAGACAACCGTTTGTGCGGCCCAAGATGGGCAATTGATGGGTGGAGTTGTGGTATGTTATACCCAGTACTCAATTAACTTAGGAAGCACGAAGTTGTGCCGATACCTGAAGAAGTTCTCTGGTGGTTAGGACTCTAGAAGGTTGCAGCACTATGTATGACAAAATGCCAGCCTTGCGGCTTAGTGAAGGCAGAGTGCCAAGAGTCGGGGGATTCTTGAAATCCTTGCCTAGTTCGGAATAGAAGTTCGACTTGACTGTGTGCATGGTTTGCCAAGGTCACAGTGGGGAAATGACGCCTATTGGGTGATCGTGATTTAGGTAACGCAAGTGTCGCACTTCATTCCGCAGAGGAAGGATGATTCAGGTGTGTAACCGACAAAGATATTTATGGATAACATAGTTACACCGCACGATGTACCCCGCAACATCGTGAGCGATCGAGATGGACGTATTACGTCCAATAATTGGAGGTGGTTACAGAAAGTGCTGAAGACTAAGTTGTAGTTTAGTCCAATCTTACATCCGCGGACGGATGAGCAGACCGAGTGGGTCAACAAGACGTTGGAGGACGTGCTTCGCATGTGTGTTCTGGACTTCGGGAAGCAGTGGGAAGGCCATCTGTTTTGGTAAAGTTTGCATACAACTTGAGCTACCAAGCGAGCATACAAATGGCGCCCTTCGAGGCCCTATATGGTAGAAGTTGTCGCATGCCATTGTCGTGGCAAAAAATGTATGACACAAAGTTGTATTTAAAGCAAGAGGTGTTAAACACTACCCCTTTGGTGCGAACCATAAGAGAACTTTTGCTAATCACTCAAGAGAGGCATACTAAGTACTTTAACTCCACGTATCGGAACGTGGAGTTATCGGATGGCGTATTGGAAGTTATAGTCATTCAAGAGTGTTTCACGGGAGCGACACTTGGGGAAGCTGAGCCCGGTATACCTTGGACCACTTGAGATTTCTAGAGCGGTTTAGTGAGGCGGCGCAAGAGCCTTCGAACTCGATCGTGAGTGATCAAGTTTTTGTGGACGAAAGGTTGACGACTAGGGTCAAACATGTTCGTTTTGGAAACCGTGAAGTTGAGCGACTTTGTCTCAAGGAGATCAAGATTGTCGTGGTCCGGTAGGATAATTGCGATAGAGAGGAGCTCTCTTAGGAGTGAGAGCAATTTAAGCTGTAAGTGTACCCGGAGTTATTCCGGTTTGTGTACCGCTGAGAGTTTCTGCTTTCTCTCCTTTAGTAATTTCGTGGACGAAATTCTTTTAAGAGGGGGAGAGTTGTAACACCCCAAAACTCAAAAGAGGGACGGGTGATGTTTTATGCAAAGTTTGGGTTTTGGAGCAGGTATCACGGGCGTGTCACGGGGGTGTCATGGGCGTGATCGACCTCGGGTCGTAGGGTCGACGTTTTGGCGATCGACGATCGTCGAGTTGAGGCACACGGCCTGGGACATAGGCGTGTCCCAGGGTGTGTCACGCTGGGAATTTTCTGGGTATGCACACGGGACATGATACGGGCATGGACACGGGCGTGTCACATGTGACACGAGCGTGTCGGGTGCCATGTCGCAGGCCGTGTCCTCCTCGAGAAATTATTGTTGGCAGTACACACGGGCATGACACGGGTCTTGACACTACCGTGTCACGTGTGACACGGGCGTGTCGGAGGCCGTGTCAAATGTCGTGTGCTGGTTGGAACATCGGGTAAGACGGCGAATGGATGACACAGCCATGCACATGGCCGTGTTGCAACCCGTGTTCAGCCCAGATTTTGTAATATTGGGCTGAATCGCAGCCGTTTGATTTCTTGATTTGGGATCCGACGGTTCAGGGCTGTTGCTGGTATGTTATATCTGGGGAATAGGGTTTGAAACCCTTATTTTCATCCAAGCCTTCTCTCTCAGAATTCTAGAGAAAAGGGAGAGCAAGGAGGAGGAAGAAGGCCAAGATTCAGTATACGACGGAGCTTCGGAGCTCCAAATCACGATCCGAGTCCGAATCCGCGAAAGCGAGGCCGATACGGGGCTTTCCATCTGGCTAGATCGTCATGGCACCCAGGAAAAGCGCAAGGGTAACGATTCTCTTCTTGAGCATGTGAAGCTCTTCTTCCTTTGCGTGGGAAAACCCTTCTCCCGCGAGTGCGCGGCGAGATTGCGGTATTCCTTGGGGTAGATATGTAAAGTCCCCCTTGTTAGAGTCCGGAATCGTAGTACGGACATAAGAATAATGTGTGAAGCCTACCCGGACGTGTTGGTCTGGATCGGTGATGATTTGCTGTGCATTTTTAGCCGGAGAAGACTCCGAGCATTTTGATTTTTTTTGGGTTGCTATGCGTTAGAATGCATCAGGGAATCTTGGGGATTAACCCAGAGGTGCACCCGAAAATCTGGACGGAAATGCATTTCTGTCATATCGGTGGCCTGGGAGCCAACCGGGTACATAACGAGGCTATGTACCGTGTTTAAACGATATTTTGGACTGGGGAAGCTTAGCCCGCGTCAAAGGCCAAATGGCAACAACGGGGTGAGCAACGTGCTGGTGGACCCCGACCCGCTCCATCCGCTTGGTTAAAGCGACCTAAAGTTTTATGTGGGACTTCCGGGGTTTGGAGATCGAGTCTAGGCTACCGCTGAAAGGGGTAAATGCTCACGAGGTTCCCACCTTGGGGGTGGTGGCGGAGTCAAGGACCGGACAGGGTTCAGACTGGCCTGCCGAGTAAGTGCCCTGAGAGCACTGGGTGTACGGCCGTATGAGCGTGCACCTGTGATGTGATGCTTATTTCTCTATGTTGCTTTTTTTGCTAACAAGTGCAGGGAAGAAGTTTTGCCGCCCCATTTTGGGGGCGGAATCATTATAATTTGGTCAGCATAGCTGACTGTTGCCTTTGTTTACCACCGTGCGGTGGATTGTTGCTTGCAGGTGCTGCGGATCCGAGCGATAAAAAGCGGGCTAAAGCCCAAGTTGTTGTGCCATCCCTCGAAGGCCAATTGTTGAGTGTTTTCCTTTTTGTACTCATGTATGACCGGCCTGCGTGCCGAGGTTTGGAAGAAACTTTTATTAAGCAAACTCTTGTAAGGCCATAAGGCAATTCCTGTTTAGTGTAATAAACATTCCTTCTTGGTTTGAGTAGTGGACATTCATGTTTGGCAGGGTTCTTTATTCTTTGTGCAACTTAATAATTTACTTCCGCTAGATGCTCTGTGTAAGACGTTGTGATTGGTTGAATGGTTTCAATAAGTAACCAACCAGTCTGTCCACATTATATGGCGTCGGGCCCCGGACGGACCTACTGTTATATACTATGTAACGGATAGGGGTGTTATAATCCACTATCACCACCCGGTGATATTATTCGATGATTCTTTGAGTGTGTCAAGTGTGTCGAGTGTCTACTCATCACTTTATCGCTATGACCACCAGGCGATACCCATTGTCGCCCAGCGACAGTGACAAAAGTTCTGCAACATGGGGTGTTACAATCCTCCCCTCCTTACAAAAATTCGGTCCTAAAATTTGCATACATCCATAAGGAAGATAGCAACTTAAAAGTTACAACAACTTTTATTTATAAAAACAAAGTTACAATAACATTAAACAAATACCTGGGGAAATTCTTCACGCATGGTTTACTCTCACTACCATATCAACTCTTCACGACCATAGTTGTCCCACAGGACCTTGACCATCCCGATTGTCTTGTTCCGCAGCTGCTTGTTTGACTTATCCTTGATCTGAATGGGCCTAACTTTCGTCGTTTGCACTATCGACCGGTACTCGTTCATCTGCAATCACTAGAGCTAGCTCTTTAATAGCTTTGCGTAACACATATATGTGAAACACATCGTGCAAGCCACTTAGCTCTATTGATAGAGCTAATCGATAGGCGTCTTCTCCAACTCGTCCCACCACTTCAAACGGGCCAAGAAACTTTGGACTCAGCTTTTTCAACTATCAAATCCTTGATACGCCTTTGAATGGTTGCATCTTGAAGTACCCAATCGCTCACCGCAAACTCCACATTTTGGTGTTTGGCATTATAGTATTTCTCCTTCCTAACTTGGTCTATCAATAGCCACTCTCAAATAGTACGTATGGTCTAATTTGCATCTTCGACCTCTTTACGTTTATAGAGCTTTGACTCACCTGTTTTCGCCCAAGCTAACGGTGTACGACACTTCTTACCGTATAAAGCTTCAAAGGGAGCCATTTGTATACTAGCTTGATAGTTATTATTGTAGGCGAACTCAATCATATAGAGGTGATCTTCCCACTTCTTCCCGAAATCTAAGGCGCACATACGGAGCAAATCCTCCATTATTATGTTGGTCCTCTCAGTCTTTCCATCCGTTTGAGGATGAAAGGTCATACTGAACTTTAGTTTAGTTTCCAACAATTGATGGATTAGCCTCCAATCATTTGAAATAAAGTGACCATCTTGATGACTTACGATTCAATGGGGCATGCTGTGCAATCGTATAATATTATCCACATAAAGCTTGTCCAGTTTCTCAACTGAATCATCCTTCCTGTTCGGTATGAAGTGTGACACTTTTGTTAGCCGGTCAGCGATCACCCACACGACAACGTTTATACTCTGTGATCTCGGCAGCCCATGCATGAAATCCAAATAAATGTCATCGAACTTCTATTCCGGAATAGCCAGTGACGTCAGGAAACCTCCAGGTTTCTGGCATTCATCTTTCACCAAAGCACAAGTTTGATATATTTCCACGTAATGGGCTATGTCTTTCTTCAAACCTGGCCACCAGAACATCTTCTTCATGTCCTAGTACATTTTTGTTCTCCCTTGGTCAATCAAGTACTTTGTAAAATATGCTTCGTAGAGCAATTCCTCACGAAGTTTACCAACATTCAGGATTCACAAATGACCATCTTTCTGCAAATGGCCATCATCTAAAGAGAATTGGGCATTTGACCCATCTGTTGCATAGCGTTGTAGACTCTTACAATGAAAGGCCACAGATGACAGCAAGAACTCCCAATTTGAGTACTTGGCATAGACCTTGTGTCTTCTCAGGGTGTGCAACACCATCCGCAAATGGTTCGCATGATCTTCTTAAGACTGAGAGTACACTAAAATGTTGTCAATAAAGATGATTACCAATAAGTCCAAGTACTCTCAAAATGTTCGGTGCATTAGGTCCATGAACACTTATGGCGCATTAGATAGCCCAAACGACATTACGGTGAACTCATAATGACCGTAGCGTTTTCCAAACGTTGTCTTGGGAATATCACATTCTGGAATCCTCAACTGGTATTAGCAAGATTTCAGATTTAGCTTAGAGTATACCGTTGACCCAACTAGCTGATCGAACAAGTCATCAATCTGTGGTATTGGATACCTTTTCTTCTCCGTCATCTTATTCAGCTCTCTATTATCGATGCATATACGCAGGCTACCGTCCTTTTTTTCACAAAGTGGACCGACGCGCTACAAGGTGGCATACTTGGGCGTATATATCCTTGCTCTAGAAACTCTGGCATTTGAACCTTCAGTTCTGCCATCTCCTTTGTCACAACACGGTATAGTAAGTGGGCCATAGGTTTTGCACCTGGCACTAACTCAATAGAGAAGTCAATCTCCCGCAGGGGCGGTAACCCCGAAAGATCCTTTGGAAACTCATAAGCATACTCTGATACAATCGGAACGTCACTCACACTAGCTTTTGGCTCAACATCCTTTATAAGCGTGAAGAATTACTCCGCGCCCTTCCTAATAGCTTTGATGACTTGGAGAGCAGACATAAATTTCTTGTTCAATCCTCGCATACCTGCTTATTTAGTCTCTATCTCGATATCCAGTCCCAGTGTGATCTCCTTTAAGTTGCAATCTATCAAGGCATGCTGCTCTAAGAGCCAGTCTATATCGAAGATTACATAAAACTCCGATATCGGCAACACAGATGCTTCCAATCCGAAATCTTGACCTCCTATCTGAACCACAATACAGCAAGACTTTTTTGCCCTCATCACGCATCCATTAGGCAACAGTATCTTATCTCATACCTGAGATGATGTCACTTTGCTTTATGGCCTCCTGTTTGCGAAGGTTACATACTCGGGGCAGCGCATGGGATGTAGATGACTCCACCATTGTCTTTCACTTCTCAGCATAAGTCGCACTCGTTCTCTTTTCCTCCTTTGGAGGGCCATAACGGATGTCGCGGCGAAGTGTCCCATCTTGCCACAAGTATAGCACATACGAGTGCCTTACCTAGAAGTTGCTCCCGACGGAACTATAGAAGGACCATGTCTAGAAGACTTGGACCTTTTGTTGTTCCATTTCCTACAATAGCTAGATTTTTCAGGACACGACACTTTGAACTCTGGCTTTGTCACAGCCAAGTCCCTCTTGCCCTATACCCTCTTCATATCTTTCTCCAATACACGAGCCGTATCCACCAATGCTTGAAACCTTTGGTTCACCAAACTCGAGAGCAGAAATCTCAGCTCATCTAGTAGCGCTTCATTGAACCTATTGGTTTTACACCCTTCTTTGGCGAAGGTAGATTCTGCATAGCATCCCAACCATGTAAACACATGTAAGTAGGTATCGACAATTCTTTCACCTTGAGTTAGACACTGAAACTCATTTTCTATTTCTAAGCACTGTGCCGATTGCCGATACTTTGCTAAGAATAGTCTCAAAAACTCCTCTATCAAGACCTCTATTACTTGTCTGCCTGCCAAGTGGTGTAGCTCCATTTCGTCCCACCAAAGCCGATCCTCTCCTTCCAACAGGAAAGTAGCCAAGGTTACTTTTTGTCCCTCCTCTGTTCGTATCACAGTCAATATCCTCTTGACTCGTGCAAGCCAGTCCTTTGCCTGCGTTAAGGATCCTGCACCCATGAACGTAGGAGGACTAAAACTCATAAACTTCTTCAGTTATCGTTCACGTGCTCGCATATCTATCAAAGCCTCAACAGGATCTTTCCTCGCACCAGCATGTACTGGTACCATTTCAGGTCATGCATGTCTAGTCTGTGGGCATTCATAACCGCAAGCATTGTCTCAGTAATGAAGCATACTGTCTCTACAGAGGTAAGAGGTGTGGGAACATCAGTAGGTGCCGCATTCTCAATAAAACATTGGGGTTCCGACTTCCCCGAACCATTTATAATCACCTATAAGTATACAAGACACAATTTAAAGACCAACAAAAACGGCAAACACAACTAATAGCAACGCGCGGGTTCCTCAAACAAGTGTATTTTCATTCCTATGTGGACATTCTTTAATTCCTTTATCTTATAACGGTTCACACTTACACGTTCTTTCCACCCCTCAAAAGAATTTGACCACGAATTCGCAGGAGAAAGAGCAAGACAAACTAATACAAAATAGTAACACCTCCGTCCGTCATATGAAATATAATAGAGGGTTCGACCGGGGCCCCACACCATATTCCACAAATAGGCGGCGGGGTCATAGGTTAATATCAAAATTTACTCCAATCCTTACACAGAGCATTCTAGAGAAAGCTTTAGGGATATATGAACTCATACCAAATGAATGTCCACTATATATAAACACAACCATTTATATATATAACAGGAATTTCACTTACAAATACACAAAAGTTTTGGACTTAAGGCCTTACAGTTATACTTCATAAATATGGTTTACAAACATCGATACGCTGTCCGGCCACACATAAAAACATTAAGACTTTTCCACTCGGCCTTCGAGAATCGGCATAGCAGGAAGGACTTCAGCCCGCTATTTCCCACTCGGCTCACCAGCACTTGAATAGGGACAATCCACCATAAGGGAGGCAAACAAGGCAACGATCCGAATTCAGCTGACCAATTTATAATGTTCCCACCCCTTTCTCGGGGCAGTTGTATTCCTTCCCTGCAGGAATAGCATTTTCACAAGTAGAAAAATCATTAGTATATGCACTTACACACAATTCAATATATTACAAATGAATTCCTCAATTCCCAAACGTTTTGTGCACTCGGGGCACATTTTTGGTGTACCTGTCACCAGTGTTCCACCACCGTTAAGAGGTCCCAGACATAATGATTAACTTTGAGCATTCATGCTCCACGACCCACAGCCGGACAATTTATTATTGATGGCATACAACCACAGACTCTCATTATGTGATCCTTGTAACACCCCAAAAATCTCAAAATATGCTTGCAAACAATTTTGGGTTGGAGGCTGTTAGACACGGCCTGGGACACGGGCGTGTCCCAGGGCGTGTCGGGTGTACATGGCCTGGGACACGGGCATGTCCCAGGGCGTGTTCAGGCTGGTCGACGTTTGATAGTCGACGATCGTCGAGCCTGGGACACGGCCTCTGACACGGGCGTGTCCCAGGGCGTGTCGCGCAATTAAATTCGAAAAATGGCCTGTTTGAGTCAGAGAGGTACACGGCCTTGAACACGGCAGTGAACACGGCATGGAACACGGCCGTGTTGGGTTTGGCACGGGCGTGTGCCCTACCCGTGTACTGGTTTTGGAGATCGGTGAATACCGTGTAACAGGAGACACGGACGTGTCTCATGACTGACACAGGCGTGTCAGGTTCGACACGGGCGTGTCGATGCCCGTGTTCTCGAATATTTCAGTCGGTGCGACTGCCGCGTGTGCCGCTTAAGGGTACACGGCCTGTGACACGGGCGTGTCACAGGCCATGTCGGCCAAAAGAGAAGGAATTTTCAGATGGATCTTGGCCCTTCATTTTCTTTAAATAAGATCCTGTGGCTGGAGATCATTTCTGGGCTGATAAGGCCGAAAAAAGGGGGAAGAAAAGCTCATTCTTCTTTTCATCTTCTCTTTCTAAAGTTTAAGAGAGAGGTGAGAGCAAGGAGGAAGAAGAGGAAGTGGAGTCCGGCTGCCGGTGGTGCTACGGTGGTCCAAATCGCAAGCCGAGTTCGGATTTGCGAAGGCAACGCTGCTGCAAAGGCTTTCATCCGTCTCAAATTTCTCTCCATGGCTCCGAAGCGAACTCCTAGGGTAACGATTTCCTGCTTGGACATGTGAAGTCCTTAATTCCTGCATTGCATAGGGAAAACCCTTCCCCGCGAGTGTGCGGTGGGTTGTGGCATCCCTTGGGGTAGATATGTGAAGTCCCCCTTGTTAGAGTCCATAATTGGAGTACGGATCTAGGCATGCTGTGTGAAGCCCATCTGGACATGGTCTGGATTGGTGATGCTTGGTTGCATATCGGAGAAGACTCCGTGATTATGGCTTGTATGCATGATGGATAAAGTACTGGAGGAAGTCCAGGAAATGTTGAGAGTTGGACTCTCTTGTGGCCGTGAGTGCTACTTTGTGGAAAGTTGAGCTGTGAGGCTGCAACTAGGAAACGGTGGAACGGGCAAGGTGAAACTGTACCCGCGTCAGTCCAGGCGTGAGTCTAGCGATGTGAGCAACAGGAAAGGTGGATCTGTACCCGCGTTATGGTTGTCTAACCTTGGGTGCTTAAGACCCTGTTAGGATCACATAGCGAGAGTCGACGGCCTGTGAGCCGATCAGACTAGAATGCTCATAATGCACCGTTATGTCTGGGACCTCTGAATGGTGTGAATGTGCCCTGAGTGCACGGAGCGTCGGGCCGTCGTGCCGATGTTTGTGATATGTGACGGTGCGGGCGTGCACGTCTTGCTTGAATGGCTATATATCATGTTGGATGATTGCTATGCAGGGATGGAATTCCGCTGCCCCGTGCTAGGGGCAGGGTCGTTATAATTGGTCAGCTGAATGCTGACCGTTGCCCTGTTTGCCACCGCTTGGTGGATTGGTTCTTACAGGTACTGGAGGTGCTGGCCCGAGCGGGACTTAGCGGGCTGAAGCCCAAAGCTGTGTTGCTGCCCTCGAAGGCATTGTTTTGTTTCTTTTGTTCATGTGTGGCCGGCCTGCGTGCCGATGTATGTAAACCACACTCTTGTTAAGAGAAACTGTTGTAAGGCCTTAAGGCCAGACTCTTTTGATGTATATATACATTCCTATGTTGGTGGACAATGTTCTTTATCTTGAGTTCAATAATTCAACCGTGAAGCTTCCGCTAGAATGCTCTGTGTTAGGATGCGTTAGTTTTGATATTATTTCGTAGCGGCTCCGCCTGTTTGTGGAATATGGTGTGGGGCCCCGGCCGGACCCTCTATTATATTCTTCTTGACGGGTAGAGGTGTTACAATTTGGTATCAACTTGTTGGTCGATCTCTTCCGAATTCGCGGACGAATTCTTTTGAGAGGTGGCGAGCACGTGTCAGTGCTGTCGTTATAACACTTAATTTGAACTCAAGATTGTCCACTTAGGAATGCAAATACACTTGTTTGTTGAACTTGTGTATTCTCTTGGTCGTTAACCTGTGTATTTTACACCTATAGGTGACCAGAAGTGTTGCGGGTCAGTCCGAACCACAACGTTCTGTTGAGAGTGCGGCACCAGCCGAGGTGCCCACAACTCCTCCATCAGCTGAAACAGTCCGTCTCATCACGGAAACGGTGCTTGCGGTGATGAATGCTCAGCAAGCGGGGAAGGCACGTCCTGCAGTGGTGCCAACGCAAGCTGGGGTACGGCAAGAACCAGTAGAAGCTGAAGTTGATCCGCGGGTAGCAGATCAACAATGGAAGCAATTCTTGAGCTTTAACCCTCCGCAGTTTCATGGGGCGGGTACACCGGCCCAAGCAGAGGATTGGCTTGCAAGAATCAAGAGGATTATGAGGGCTATCAGGGTTGAGGAGGAACAGAAAGTTATGTTAGCCACTTTCCTACTGGAAGGAGAGGCGCGATTGTGGTGGGATGAGATTGAAATGCATCACTTGGCTGGTAGGCAATTGGCAGAGATTACAATGGACGAATTTTCTCGGTTGTTCTTAGCACAACATCTGCCGGTGCTGCAAAGGATATCGATGGAAATGGAGTTTCAACGGTTAGCACAGGGAGATCGAAGTGTGGATGACTACCTGCATGAGTTCACCCGTTTGGGAAGATATGCGGGCACGATCTTCGCCGAAGAATAGCGTAAGACTAGTCGGTTTTATGCGGGACTGCGAGATGAGCTGAGGTATTTGCTCTCGAGTTCTGTGAGTCAGGGATTCCAAGCATTAGTCTGTACGGCTCGTTCTTTGGAGACGGACATGAAGCGGGGACAAGCAAAGGGAAACTTGGCGGTGGTGAAGCCAGAGTTTAAGCCACCGCGTCCGGACAAGTTTGGCTACCGAAGGAAATGGATTAAGAAATCTAAGTCTTCTGGACAAGCTCCTTCTGCGACTGTGACGGATACATCTGGGTATGGATCTCGTGCTTGTTATACGTGCGGGAAGGTTGGACACTTCGCACGTGAATGCTGATTTGGTCCTCCAAAGGGTGATAAGAAGACGGGAGCGTCTTATGCGGAGAAGGGGAAGACTGTGGTGGAGTCTTCTGCCTCGCACGCGCAGCCCAGGGTCTTCAACCTTGGACAACAGGAGGCCATTAAGCAGGCGGATGTCGTCACAGGTGCGCATAAGTTGTAATGTTTTTACTTTTGGTGTGCTATGCTTGTTTTAATTGTAATGTTATAGGGTTTGCCCTTATACGAGAGTATCCGGCGCGAGCACTGTTCGACACAGGTGCTTCACATTCGTTTCTGTCTGAGGACTTTGTCTTGCGTGTCGGGATGCCTATCCGGACCAAGACAGACAGTGTAAAGGTGCTGTTGCCTAACGGATGTTTGATGTGCGCGGATCGATCTTGCGGTCTTGAGGTCAAGATAGGAAGTCGGGAGTTCAAGGTGGAAACACTAGTATTGCCGATCAAAGAGTTTGATATAATCTTTGGTATGGACTGGCTTTCAGAGCAGCGTGCCTGTATCGATTGCACTTCAAAAGAGGTCACACTTGGGCAAAATACCGAACAAGAGACCAAGTTTATTGGTATGCAAGGGATGAGTGGGATGTTGTTATCCGCTCTCCAAGTTGTTAAGGCAGTTCAGAAGGGTGCGAAGTTGTTCTTCACACTCATAGAGGCGGTGGCGCCGAAGGCCAGTGTGAGTGAAGTGCCGATTGTGTCGGAATATTCGGATGTGTTTCCAAAGGACCTTCCGGGGTTACCTCCCCAAAGGGAAATTGACTTCGCTATCGAGCTGGTGCCGGGTGCAAAACCCGTGGCCCGTTCGCCGTATCGGGTAGCGCCAAAAGAAATGGCCGAACTGAAAGTTCAGTTGCAAGAGTTGTTGGAGCAGGGATACATACGCCCAAGTATGTCACCTTGGAGCGCGCCTGTTCTTTTTGTGAAAAAGAAAGACGGTGGTTTGCGACTATGTATTGATTATCGCGAACTAAACAAGCTGACGGAGAAAAACAAGTATCCAATTCCTCGGATCGATGACTTGTTCGATCAGCTAGCAGGCTCAACCGTCTATTCGAAGTTGGATTTGAAGTCCAGGTATTACCAGTTGCGGATTAGGGAAGGTGACATTCCCAAGACAGCGTTTGGCACACGCTATGGTCATTATGAGTTCACAGTGATGCCGTTCGGCTTATGTAATGCGCCTTCGGTCTTCATGGATCTCATGCATCGAACGTTCCGCGAATACCTGGATTTGTTTGTGATTGTGTTTATTGATGATATCCTTGTATATTCACAATCGGAGGAAGATCATGCAAACCACTTGCGATTAGTATTGCATACCTTGCGAAGGAATAAGCTGTATGCCAAGTACTCTAAGTGTGAGTTCTGGCTCTCGTCGGTGGCTTTTCTAGGCCATGTGGTAAGTGGAGAGGGCATAGCGGTGGATCCGGCTAAGATAAGTGCCATTCGTGATTGGCCAGTGTTGTCTTCGGTGGCCGAAGTCAGGAGTTTCCTTGGACTGGCGGGCTACTATAGAAGGTTCGTGGAGAACTTCTCCCGGATTGCTTTGCCTCTGACTACGTTGACGAGAAAAGATCAGAAGTTCGTTTGGACGCCGGAGTGCGCACGAGCTTTTGAGGAGCAGAAGAATCGTTTGACCACGGCGCCCGTGTTGACGTCGCCATGTGGTACAGATGGATTTGAAATATACAGCGATGCGTCAGGAAGCAGCTTAGGCTGCGTTCTCCTGCAGTTTGGCAAGGTGATCGCTTATGGTTCACGTCAATTGAAAGTGCATGAGCGTAATTACCCCGTCCATGAATTGGAGTTGGCGGCAGTGATCTTTTCACTAAAGTTGTGGCGGCATTATCTATATGGCGTGAAAGTGGATATTTATACCGATCATAAAAGCTTAAAGTATCTGCTCGATCAAAAGGAGTTGAATATGCGACAAAGGAGGTGGATGGAATTCCTTGGGTATTATACCTTCGACATTCACTATGTTCCCAGAAAGGGAAATGTGGTCGCTGATGCCTTGAGTCGTCGGACTCCAGTACGGGCAAATTGGTTGCGGATACATGATGAGCGGTTAGTACAGGAGTTGGAAGCTCTGGAGATATCTTGTGTAGAAAGAGATTCTTCGACTGAAGCATGCGTGAGCTGGTTGGAGGTTCAATATGACCTTGCTGATAGGGTTCGGCGGGCAACGGAATTGGATGAAAGTCTCCAACGCTATGCAAAGGAGGGATCTGGTGATCAGTTCTCCTAGGATGATGGTTTATTACGAAAAGATGGCCGATTGTGCGTCCCTAGTGCGGGTAAATTGCGGGAAGAATTGTTATATGAAGCACACTTTACAAAGTATTCAATTCACCCTGGGAGCACAAAAATGTACAAGGACATGAAGAAATTGTTCTGGTGGCCTGGTTAAAAGAAGGACATAGCCGCGTATGTGGCTAAATGTCGTACTTGTGCTTTGGTAAAGGCAGAATATCAACGGCCGAGTGGTTTCCTGAAGTCGTTGCCGGTTCCGCAATGGAAGTTTGAGGATATTTCTATGGATTTCGTGCACGGATTGCCGAGATCTCAGCGTGGCCATGACTCAATCTTGGTGATTGTAGACCGGTTGACAAAGGTGGCTCACTTTATACCAAACAAGCGGGACGATTCAGTGGAAACGTTGGCAAAGCTCTATGTGGAGTAGATAGTTCGATTGCACGGTGTTCCCCGGAGCATCGTAAGTGACCGAGATGGGCGCTTTACCTCAAAGGATTGGAGATTAGTTCATCAAATGTTGGGCACGAAGTTAGCATTCAGTACGGCCTTTCACCCGCAAACGGATGGCCAAACTGAACGAACCAACAGAACGATGGAGGATATGCTCCGTATGTGCGCCCTGGACTTCGGTAAGAAGTGGGAAGAGCATCTTGTTATGGTGGAATTTGCCTATAATAATAGCTATCAAGCGAGTATAGGCATGGCCCCATTTGAAGCGCTGTATGGTCGTAACTGTCGTACACCGCTAGCTTGGGCAGAAACTGGCGAGACCAAACTTTTAGGCAAAAAGGAAGTCGAGGATGCTACCTCAACAATACACTCTATTCGAGAGAGGCTCCTAATAGCCCAAGATCGGCAGGCCAAGTATTACAATGCTAAGCACCGGAACGTGGAGTTCGCGGTGGGTGACTGGGTCTATTTAAAGATTAAGCCCTTCAAAGGCGTATCTCGGAATCGGCGGTTGAAAAAGCTAAGTCCGCGATACCTTGGTCCGTTTAAAGTGGTGGAGCGAGTTGGGGAATCTGCCTATCGGTTAACTCTTTCATCGGAATTGAGTGGATTGCATGACGTGTTTCACATCTCAGTGCTACGCAAAGCAGTCAAGGATCTAGCTCATATAGTTGGCAAAGATCGAGTGCCGGTTGAGTATGGGCTAACGACAAAGGTGAAGCCTATACGGATCGAGGATCGAGCCGAGAAACAGTAGCGGAACAAGGTGATCGGGATGGTCAAAATCCGGTGGGACAATTGTGGCCGAGAAGAGCTAACATGGGAGCGCGAGCAGACCATGCGAGCCGAGTTTCCCGAGTTATTTTTCGTAACTTGTTCGCTCGTTGTATATGTAATAAAAACATATAAATGTTTTGTTATTTTCTCCCTATTGTCTTCAAATTTCGGGACGAAATTTTATTAAGGGGGGGAGGATTGTAACACCCCAAAAATCTCAAAATATGCTTGCAAACAATTTTGGGTTGGAGGCTGTTAGACACGGCCTGGGACACGGGCGTGTCCCAGGGCGTGTCGGGTGTACACGGCCTGGGACACGGGCGTGTCCCAGGGCGTGTTCAGGCTGGTCGACGTTTGATAGTCGACGATTGTCGAGCCTTGGACACGGCCTCTGACACGGGCGTGTCCCAGGGCGTGTCGCGCAATTAAATTCGAAAAATGGCCTGTTTGAGTCAGAGAGGTACACGGCCTTGAACACGGCAGTGAACACGGCATTAAACACGGCCGTGTTGGGTTTGGCACGGGCGTGTGCCCTACCCGTGTACTGGTTTTGGAGATCGGTGAATACCGTGTAACAGGAGACACGGGCGTGTCTCATGACTGACACGGGCGTGTCAGGTTCGACACGGGCGTGTCGATGCCCGTGTTCTCGAATATTTCAGTCGGTGCGACTGCCGCGTGTGCCGCTTAAGGGTACATGGCCTGTGACACGGGCGTGTCACAGGCCATGTCGGCCAAAAGAGAAGGAATTTTCAGATGGATCTTGGCCCTTCATTTTCTTTAAATAAGATCCTGTGGCTGGAGATCATTTCTGGGCTGATAAGGCCGGAAAAAGGGGGAAGAAAAGCTCATTCTTCTTTTCATCTTCTCTTTCTAAAGTTTAAGAGAGAGGTGAGAGCAAGGAGGAAGAAGAGGAAGTGGAGTCCGGCTGCCGGTGGTGCTACGGTGGTCCAAATCGCGAGCCGAGTTCGGATTTGCGAAGGCAACGCTGCTGCAAAGGCTTTCATCCGTCTCAAATTTCTCTCCATGGCTCCGAAGCGAACTCCTAGGGTAACGATTTCCTGCTTGGACATATGAAGTCCTTAATTCCTGCATTGCATAGGGAAAACCCTTCCCCGCGAGTGTGCGGTGGGTTGTGGCATCCCTTGGGGTAGATATGTGAAGTCCCCCTTGTTAGAGTCCGGAATTGGAGTACGGATCTAGGCATGCTGTGTGAAGCCCATCTGGACATGGTCTGGATTGGTGATGCTTGGTTGCATATCGGAGAAGACTCCGTGATTATGGCTTGTATGCATGATGGATAAAGTACTGGAGGAAGTCCAGGAAATGTTGAGAGTTGGACTCTCTTGTGGCCGTGAGTGCTACTTTGTGGAAAGTTGAGCTGTGAGGCTGCAACTAGGAAATGGTGGAACGGGCAAGGTGAAACTGTACCCGCGTCAGTCCAGGCGTGAGTCTGACGATGTGAGCAACGGGAAAGGTGGATCTGTACCCGCGTTATGGTTGTCTAACCTTGGGTGCTTAAGACCCTGTTAGGATCACATAGCGAGAGTCGACGGCCTGTGAGCCGATCAGACTAGAATGCTCATAATGCACCGTTATGTCTGGGACCTCTGAACGGTGTGAATGTGCCCTGAGTGCACGGAGCGTCGGGCCGTCGTGCCGACGTTTGTGATATGTGACGGTGCGGGCGTGCACGTCTTGCTTGAATGGCTATATATCATGTTGGATGATTGCTATGCAGGGATGGAATTCCGCTGCCCCGTGCCAGGGGCAGGGTCGTTATAATTGGTCAGCTGAATGCTGACCGTTGCCCTGTTTGCCACCGCTTGGTGGATTGGTTCTTACAGGTACTGGAGGTGCTGGCCCGAGCGGGACTTAGCGGGCTGAAGCCCAAAGCTGTGTTGCTGCCCTCGAAGGCATTGTTTTGTTTCTTTTGTTCATGTGTGGCCGGCCTGCGTGCCGATGTATGTAAACCACACTCTTGTTAAGAGAAACTGTTGTAAGGCCTTAAGGCCAGACTCTTTTGATGTATATATACATTCCTATGTTGGTGGACAATGTTCTTTATCTTGAGTTCAATAATTCAACCGTGAAGCTTCCGCTAGAATGCTTTGTGTTAGGATGCGTTAGTTTTGATATTATTTCGTAGCGTCTCCGCCTGTTTGTGGAATATGGTGTGGGGCCCCGGCCGGACCCTCTATTATATTCTTCTTGACGGGTAGAGGTGTTACAATCCTAATAAACGCCAATAACATAAGCACTCATGTTAGACAACCATAATGCTGATATAGTTCAACCCTTGCCCGTTGCTCAAATCGTCAATTCAATGTCAAGACTGATGCGGGTCGGCTTCCCCTTGTCCGTTCGGCTCACCGGCTTTCCAGAGCTCATCGCTCAAAGAGTAGCCTCACAGTCTCCCAGAGATAGGCTTTACAATCAAAAGGGAGTTATTGCAATCATTCATCACGATCGCTTGGCGGGACCAACAGAAGTTCTATTTTTGTGCCCATACTCAACTCAAAACCCTGCATCATCCTGCAGTGCCAGAAACACTGGTTGTGTCATAGAACACAGCACCAATAGCTCACCAAGGGATATCGCAGTTGGCGATACTCACTATCGCCCGACGATATCCAACTGGTCTAAAACCGTTGAATTTCTTGGGTATTTTCCTAGAATGCAACTCCAGTACTTCCTAATACTTTTAGTTCACAGGTACAACCCCGCAGACCCCATATATTAGTCATTTATACTTGGAGTCTTCTCCGGAACGCAAAATAAACATCACAAATCCATACTAACCACTCCAGATAGGCTTCACACAACATGCTTATTCTGTACTACTCATTTTTGGATTTATATGCAAGACTTGCTGGGGATTTCATGAATCGACCCAAAGGAATTCCCTTCGCTTTTCCACCTTTCTGTGGGGTATTCCATGAATATTCCAAAAGAAGTACTTTACTTGTCCAGGAAGGAAGATCATTACCCTTGTAGTTCTCTTCGGAGCCATGATGAAGCTGTTCTATACAGATGGAAATGAACGCTTCACTTTCCTCTTAACGGATCTAGCCACATATCCTACTTGTGACCACAAGATCTCCTTCAGCAAGCTATGCAAGCTTTAGCTCCATCCCTTCTTATTCCTTAGCTTTCTTTTCTCCAAGTATAAAATGGAATGAAGAGAGAGAGGAAGGGAAGAATATAATAACTTCTCATTCCACACACCTTTTCATATCAAACCTCATCTTAACCTCAGCCACAAGATTAATCCATCAAAACAAAGCAAAGGATAAGATTTGGGGTTATTGGTCAACTTTGGCGCTATCTCCTGACGACATCGACTGTCGCTACTCAGTGACATAGACTTAACCGCTTTGACCGCTTTGACCAAGGTCAACCACCGCTTATTGGTCGTTCAACAGCCAATCCGACACATATCTCATGCCACGTGGCACTATCTCCCAGCGATATCCACTGTCACCACTCGGCTTATAACACCCCAAATGTCAATTTGGATTTCAGGCTGGGTGACACGGCCTGGGACACGGGCGTGTCCCAGGGCGTGTCAAGCTCTGGGTACTCGGCTGTGTCGCGAGAGCTCGACGAACACGAAGTCAGCGAGCGTTGAGAGGCGATATGGCCTGGGATCCTGCGTGTCCCATACCGTGTCCTGCTCGGTTTCCATGGCGTTGAGTAGCATTGAGTGTAGAACTCGGTCTTTGATATAGGCATGTCACTGGGCCGTGTTTGTCACACGACTAAGGACACGGGCGTGTGCCTTAGTAGTGTTCTTCTCGGGAGAGTTGGTCCTGTGTCGTGTGAGGAACACGCCCCTCTACCCGGGCGTGTACTTCCTGATACGGGCATGTCAGTGCTTGACATGGGCGTGTCTTAACCTGTGTTCTGGTCTGGAGTGAGTCAGTTCCTTGCCGTTTATGGGAAAACGGCATGTGACACGGGTGTGTCACAAGTCGTGTCAGCCCAGGAAAAGTGATTCCAGGGCAAATCTTGGCCGTCCAATTCCTTCTAGTTGGATCCTATAGTCCAAGCTCCTCCCTGTAGTGATAAGATTATTGAAGGAGATGGCTTTCTCATTTGGACAAAGATTACTCTCTTTCTAAGCAAGAGAGAAGGGAGAGCTTCAAGGAGGAAGAAGGAGAGGATTCCAGCCGCCGGTGGAGCTTCAGCGGCATGACTCAAGATCTGAGGCCATCATTGTGGAGGAAAGGCCGTCACGGTTATTACCATCCGGCGAGTTTCTCAATGGCTCTAAAGCGATCGTCAAGGGTAACGATCTCCTTCTTGGACAAGTGATGTTCTACTTTATCAATGTACATGGGATTTTCCACCAAGTGGTGGAAAGCGTAATCGATTCCAGTGATCGAGTCTGTATTTAGATCCGGATATATATAGTACGGAATTGGAATATTGTGTGAAGCCCATCTGGATGGATGTCTAGATTTGTGATGCTGCGAACCAGAAAAAACTCTGTGTATAAATCAATTAGCTTACAAAGATTGTAAGGATGCTTGTGAATTAGGAGAATGATACTTTGTATAGCTCCTTTGGTTGGATGCTCGGCATGAGCTGGTTAATGGATTTGAAAGTGGCACTATTTGCTTGTGTGGAGAGATGGATACGAGAACCTCTGAGTGGGTGTGCCACCCAACAAGTTCAGTTGTAGGATTGTTTTGAGCGAGTACCTCTAAGTGCGATGGGTACGAGAGGTCTCCAACATGGGTTTGATAGCTGATTCCCACGGGCAACAAGTTAAGAACCTCTGAGTGGGTGGGACAACCAACAAGTTCAGAAGTAAGATCATTGTGAGCGGTCGGTTGGTAGAACTGCAAATTGGGGGCTGCCTTCCCGGCGTATCGATCGATTATGCTCAATGGTTACTGTGAGGTGAACACCTCTGAGTGTGATGGGCGAGGATGTCTCCAACACGCAAGTTGTAGTAGACTAGTGCTCGGCTACCAAGTGGAGAACCTCTAATCGGTGGTGTACTAAGGATACACAGATACACCATAAGCGTGCCCTGAGTGCACGGAGCGTCTGGCACGAAGGCCAGCATTTGTGATGTGATTGTAACAGATATATAAATATATATATATATATATATATATATATATGTTGTGATTGTATTGCATGCAGGGAAGGAACCACTCCTCGGGTAAGGGGTAGGGTCGTTATAATTGGTCAGCTGAATACTGACCGTTGCATTGTTGATCACCCTTTGGGTGGACGTTCATATGCTAGTGTTGCGGGCTGATTGGAATGAGCGGGCTGAATCCCTTGCTGATGCTCCTGCTTGTCGGCCCTTGAAGGCCGTGCGAAGATTTGGATTTCATGTGTGGTCGTCTTGCGTGTCGATGTATGAAATCATATTTATAAAGAGCAATTTGTAAGGCCTTAAGGAAGTGAGCGTTTGAGTTGTAAACATTTCTGGTGTTATCTATATATAAATGAGTTGTTTATATATTAGTAGTGGACATTCAGTGGATGAGTTCTTACAAGCTTTAATCTTCCGCTAGAATGCTCGGGGTTAGGGTGCGATGGTATTTTGGTATTAACCTATGACCTCGCTATCTGTTTGTTGCATATAATGTGGGGCCCCTGCCTGACCTTCTATTATATGTTATTTAACGGGTCGGGTTGTTATCCAACGATATTATTCGATGATTCATCGAGTTTGTCGAGTGTCGACTCAACGCTTTATCGCTATCGCCACCAAGCAAAACCCACTGTCTCCCGGCAATAGTGACAAAAGTTCTGCAACTTGGGGTATTACACATTGGCACTAATGGCTATACGCCCCGTGTACTGAAGAACATTATCAGTGTACTAGACATAACTAGGGCCCCACCTCAGTTCTCATTGACTACCAGCATACTTTGAGTATTCTATAGTCTTACCGCGTCGAAGCCAAAGACTCGCTACTATGGCTACGTAAAAATCATTGTTATCCACCATATACACTTTTTGACTCAATCCTAGTTAAACGACATAGGACTGGGTATAGTTCAGCTCTTTCCCGATGTTCAAATTTCCAGGCACAACAATCCACGATGTGGGTTAGCCTCCTCTTTCCCATTCACAACAATATATAACTCTATTATTTTCCAAGGCTGGCAATCACGACAGCCTAAGCTAGGCCCCTTGAGCTCTCAGCTCAACACATTTGCCCATAGTTCCAAAAGAGACAGGTCTCACAAAACTATAACCCCCAGGTCTCCAAGAGACAGGACTCACGGAGCATCGCCCACTGGGAGTTGCTGCCAGTGGTAGCACTACCGCCTCGCTATATTGGATAGACTATCGATTCATCCCCTAAAACTGGTGTTTTCTTAGAGGCACTTCCTGTTATCTGATGGTTAAAACGCGCAGGTTTCTTTTTATTTTATTTTAAAATGTGTGGGATTTTATTTTATAAAGAAAAAGAAGAGCGTTTTTATTTTGTTAGAAACCGAGTTTTAACGAGAGGGAGGCTAGTGCACCTATCTCGTGTAGTACAGGATATTCCCGTGCAGAATATCGGGGTCGTATTGTTCTCGGGGCCGGCTTAGCTATTTCTACTGTTTCCCTGAAATACCTATTATTCTACCGATAATTTTTAGGTTTGATAAAAAAGGAAATGACAAACATATAAAAAAATGCATAATAATAATAAAGTGCAGAAGGCCGATGAAGAACTCAGCGCGACGCTATCAAAAAGAGAATTGAACTAAAATAACTTTTAATAAAAAGAGATCCTAATTTTCAAATAAATTAAGGCGGAGACTCGACCGTGGAGGTTCCAAAGGAATGTGCTCACTTATCTCTAGGACTATCGCTCACCTGAACGCTAAGACTATTTGATCGATCGTTAGACCAACGAAGGATTCCTCTTAACGCCCGCATTACGCTGAGAACCCCGCTATTGGGTGGGGAACCCAATCCGGTAAAGTCACACGCCTCCTCTCTCGAGGGTTATCTCAGAGCTTTCTTTACCCAAGGGTGATCGGTCCATATGTGCGGCCGCTCGGCGTTGCGTATGGATAACGGAAATAGAGCCCGCACATCGATATGCGGTCCTACGCGTCGTTAACCCGGGGCAAACCTTAAGAAATTTAATTAAATAGAAAACAGGACCTTTAATTATTTAAAGCTACTTTATCTATCCTAATGCTCTTCGATATTGAGGACTAAGGGCGGTTAGCCACTCATCAGAATGGGGATACTTACGCTAGAAAGCGATAAAGAAAGCTGTAAAGAAAGCAGGAAATAAAGCAGTAAATGAAAGCTGAAAATTGCAAGTCCTACCCAAATGAGTAGGACTGAAGAAAGCAGTAAATGCGAATCCCGGCTCGAGCGAGTGGGCGGGGGTAAATTTATCTCATATACGCACGCACTCTACAGAAATTAAAATCACACACACGCACTCTACAGAAAAGTAAACACACACACACACAAAGTTTTCCTACTCAAGTGAGTAGGAAGAAAATGAAAGCAGTAAAAAGACAAGTCCCACTCAAACGAGTGGGCGGGAAATGAAAGTTGAGCGCCATTTAACTCTTAACGAGTAGGCGGAAATAAATGCATACGCACACAATCTACAGAAATTGAAGTAAAGCTGTAAAACTAACTCATACACGCACGCACACTTGCAAAAATGAGAAAAAGTAAAGTGCTCTAAAAATTAAAACAACTACATTTCTACCGCTAGAATGCGGTAGAAATGCATAAAAAGAGAAAATAAAAATTAAAGGGACTAAAAAGTTTTGCAAATAAACATAAAATGAAAGTTGGCGAAAAATTAAAACAAGTACTTTTTCATTCGTATAACTCCGTAAAAGTGCGTAAAAAGTGGAAATAATGTAAAAAGAACGAAAAGTTTAACGTCCTAAAAGGAAAATCTAAGTTAGCGAAAAATGAAAACCACTTTAAAAACGCTTTTACAGGTTTATAGGAATGCATGAAAAGCTAATAAAATCCTAGCTAATAAAACTAAGGTGCATAAAGAACAAACGGTCGGCATAACGACTAGAAAATGCGATAAAATCCTAAACTAAGCGAGTTATAAAAGTTATGATATGAAAACATAAAATGAAAAGCACAAACGTAGAATGAAAAATTACTTAAGTTCGACGCATTCAAATGGATTCCAAACAATATAAGGGAGAAAAAAAACTAACATTGTATTAATGAAAAAGAGGTTACAAGGAAAGTTAAAACAAACATCCTAAACTAAGCTAAGAGAGAGAGAGGGGGATAAATTTCCCTTACATAGCATGGAATCAAAATGGGCAGCACCTCCCCTAGGCAAAGTGGTCAAAAAAGGAGACATGAAAACCTTCTTGGAAGCTCTTATTTATAGAAATTTTTTCGGGTTGGTCACGCCCGTGACTAGGGCGTGACAGGGGGACGTGTCAGTACTATTCATGAGCTGATCGGTGATTTGACTGGAAAGTTGACTTCGGCTGAAAACGTGGCGGTCACGCCCCAGGTCACGGGCGTGACATGTGTCAGTCACGGGCGTGACTAGGAGATGGATCTGGGGATTTGACACGAGCTTTGACTTCGGGGCGGTCCACGTGGCAGACATGGGCGTGACACAAATGTCACGGGCGTGTAAGGGGGGCATGACTTGGACAGCTGGCATCCTGATGTCGGTAGCGTTGACTGTTTGACTAATCGTTGAGTGTCGGCATCGACACTGGCGTGACCGGTCTTGGACACGGGCGTGACTGATGGCGTTGAGCGAGGAATAGTGAAATCGTTGAGTTTCTACTAGTTGATGGCGTTGAGTGCCTGACACGCCCGTGTCGGGCATGGTCACGGGCGTGACAGGCCAAAAATTTGGTTTTTCTAAAAAATTTCAGAAAACAAAAATAAATTAAGTTAGTATAAAATTTAAAAAAAAGAAGCATTTTATTGAAGAAAATAAACTAAAAAAGACAAAAATAAAGTAAAATGACATAATTAAAATACAAAAATATAGGTATATTTACAACTCATCAAATACCCCCATACTTAAGCTTTTGCTATTCTAGAGCAAAAGTTGGAGATGAACCTATAAGGAATAAAAAAAGAATACTAAATTTAACTAACGCTTAACTTAATTGTATGAAAGATCGAAATGAATTTCCGGGGTCTCGGTATTAAATCTTAACTTATGAAAATGTTAAAATAGAGTAACCGTTTCAAAAAAATACTTCTAAACGAGAAATATAGAAAGCGAAAATTATTTTGTTAGTTTAACAAAAATGGATTTGAATTATCGAAAAAACTTTAGCTAAAAAGTAATTGATAGGAAATAATTCAATTTAAAAATTATGCTCTCAAAAAGTTTTAGATTAATTCTAGAATCATGAAAAATGGATAAGTGGATTGGCGGTTATGAAGAGGGATTTAATTTTTGAGGCGAGGTAATTTTTTCTCGAACCTCCACATTTTTTTCTTTTTTGATTATTAGGAAAATGAAATCTTATTTTCCTAACAATTTTCTTTCTTCATAAATATAAATAAACCCAATGCATATGTATAGGAGTAATGAATTTTATCCTCTTACTCCTAACATACAATCTTTTTAAACTATTGAGTGCCTATGTTTACGGGACGAAATCTTATCCCCATTGACATAAGATCTTTTAAGGGTGAGTGGGGAATCATGCCTATTAAGGTATGAAAAAAAAAAGTGGAAGGGATGAATTTCTAAAATAAAACTAGAGTTTAATAAAAAAATTCGAGAGCAACCTTTTTAATTTGACGTTCCTACGTTTCTAAAAGCATAAGTAGAAATAATGTAAAATCCTTAAATGTTATTTTCTAACATAAAAACATGCTTTTATTCAAAAAATTAGAAGTGATAGTGAGAAAAACAAGTTCCCTATAATAAGAAAAAGCCATAAAAAATTCTTAAAAATCTTAACCCCAGAAATCTAAGTTATCGAGCTACAATTAATAAACGAATAGTAAATAAAGAATTAATTAAAATTTGCTTATAAATAAACTCGAAACCATTATTTTGGAGAGCAAAGAGGTTAAGAAATAAGGGATTCGAATTATTTAATTCAAGAAAAAATTTTTATTGATTTTTTGAGTTTTTCTAATTTTTTTGATATTTTGGGGTTATTTTCATTTTTTTAGAATTTTTTAAAGGTTATGCAAAATTTTTTTTGAGTTTTTTAAGTTATAAATTTTTTTAAAAAAATTTTTAGATTTACAGAAATATTTACAAGAAAAGAGAGAGAATTTTTACAAGATAGGAAAGAGAAGTGGAAAGAGACGAGAATATTTACAAAATATTTACAAAGTAGAAAAAGGATCGCCCGCGAACAGACTCTTATCTGTGGTTTGTTCGATGAGTCGAACATCGCGGAGCGATGTTTTTATTTTTTTTGAAATTTTATTTTTATTATTATTATTTAAAGCATGAAAATATTTTTTTGAAATTTTTAATTTTTGCAAAATTTTTGGAATTTTTTATTAAGTGCGGGAAATAAAAGGACAGAAAATAGGAAGCACAATACCCCCATACTTATGTCTAACATTGTCCCCAATGTTGCACTAAGTAGGAGGAACATGATATATATATAAAAAGGACTAAGCAGTTATGTACAAAAAATTAAAAAAACAGGGGTTTAGAATTCTTCCCTAAATCTCGTTCGGGGAAGCCCGTTAAGTATTGTCCTGCAAAAGTTAAAAGTAAAAGCAAAAATATAATATAAAAAACGGAAAAGAAAAATTCGGCAAAAATGGTGTGGGTGATAGGGGGGCAAGTGGGTGTGACTCGTAAGCTAACGTCTTAGCTAAGTGAGCGCGAACGATATGTGATCCCCTAGCGCTCACGATTGTGAAGCGCGCCGAAACAACAAAATAAATACATAATTAAGAATATTTTTGTTTTATATATTTTTTCTTAGTTTTTTTTTTGAATTTTTAGAGATTATTTTTTTTTTAGTTTTTGATTTTTTTGAAAAGAAAAAGAAAAAGAAAAAAGAAAATAAGTTAAAGGCAAAATAAAAATGAAAGATATATATTTTTTTGAATTTTAAATTTTTAGATGAAAAGAATGATAAAAAAAAATTTCATCATTTTTTTATGTTTTTTAAGTTTTTTATTTTTTTAGTTTTAAAGTTTTAAAGTTTTTTATTTTTTAAGTTTTTGGTTTTTTTTTTAAGTTTTTTTGAAATGAAAGATATATATATATTTTTTTTTAAGTTAAGCGTTTTTTTTTAAGTTTTAAATTTTTCTGATTTTTTTGTTTTAAAGTTTTTAAATTTTTTATTTTTTGATTTTTTTTAAAGTATTTATTATTAATATTAATATTGATATTATTATTATTATTATTAATATAAAATTTTTTGGTTGATCAAATATATATATATATATATATATATATATATATATATTAGTAGAAATAAAGGGTAAAATTAATAGGTTTCAGGAATTCAAAATAGTAAAACGATAATTTTTCCCGGCAACGGCGCCAAAAACTTGATGGTTAAAACGCGCAGGTTTCTTTTTATTTTATTTTAAGATTAGTGGGATTTTATTTTATAAAGAAAAAGAAGAGCGTTTTTATTTTGTTAGAAACCGAGTTTTAACGAGAGGGAGGCAAGTGCACCTATCGCGTGTAGTACAGGATATTCCCGTGTGGAATATCGGGGTCGTATTGTTCTCGGGGCCGGCTTAGCTATTTCTACTCTTTCCCTGAAATATCTATTATTCTATCGATAATTTTTAGGTTTGATAAAAAAGGAAATGACAAAAATATAAAAAAATGCATAATAATAATAAAGTGCAGAAGGCCGATGAAGAACTCAGCGCGACGCTATCAAAAAGAGAATTGAACTAAAATAACTTTTAATAAAAAGAGATCCTAATTTTCAAATTAATTAAGGCGGAGACTCGGCCGTGGAGGTTCCAAAGGAATGAGCTCACTTATCTCTTGGACTATCGCTCACCTGAACGCTAAGATTATTCGACCGATCGTTAGACCGACGAAGGATTCCTCTTAACGCCCGCATTACGCTGAGAACACCGCTATTGGGTGGGGAACCCAATCCGATAAAGTCACGCGCCTCCTCTCTCGAGGGTTAGCGCGGAGCTTTCTTTACCCAAGGGTGATCGGTCCATACGTGCGGCCTCTCGGCATTGCGTATGGATAACGGAAATAGAGCCCGCACATCGATATGTGGTCCTACGCGTCGTTAACCCGGGGCAAACCTTAAGAAATTTAATTAAATAGAAAACAGGACCTTTAATTATTTAAAGCTACTTTATCTGTCCCAATGCTCTTCGATATTGAGGGCTAAGGGCGGTTAGCCACTCATCGGAATGGGGATACTTACGCTAAAAAGAGATAAAGAAAGCTGTAAAGAAAGCATGAAATAAAGCAGTAAATGAAAGCTGAAAATTGCAAGTCGTACCCAAACGAGTAGGACTGAAGAAAGCAGTAAATGCGAATCCCGGCTCGAGCGAGTGGGCGGGGGTAAATTTATCTCATACACGCACGCACTCTACAGAAATTAAAATCACACACACGCACTCTACAGAAAAGTAAACACGCACACACCCAAAGTTTTCCGACTCAAGTGAGTAGGAAGAAAATGAAAGCAGTAAAAAGACAAGTCCCACTCAAATGAGTGGGCGGGAAATGAAAGCTGAGCGCCATTTAACTCTTAACGAGTAGGCGGAAATAAATGCATATGCACACACTCTACAAAAATTGAAATAAAGCTGTAAAACTAACTCATACACGCACACACACTTGCAAAAATGAGAAAAAGTAAAGTGCTCTAAAAATTAAAACAACTACATTTCTACCGCTAGAATGCGGTAGAAATGCATAAAAAGAGAAAATAAAAATTAAAGGGACTAAAAAGTTTTGCAAATAAACATAAAATAAAAGTTGGCGAAAAATTAAAACAAGTACTTTTTCATTCGTATAACTCCGTAAAAGTGCGTAAAAAGTGGAAATAAAGTAAAAAGAACGAAAAGTTTAACATCCTAAAAGGAAAATCTAAGTTAGCGAAAAATGAAAACCACTTTAAAAACGCTTTTACAGGTTTATAGGAATGCATGAAAAGCTAATAAAATCCTAGTCTAATAAAACTAAGGTGCATAAAGAACAAACGACCGGCATAACGGCTAGAAAACGCGATAAAATCCTAAACTAAGCGAGTTATAAAAGTTATGATATGAAAACATAAAATGAAAAGCACAAACGTAGAACGAAAAATTACTTAAGTTCGACGCATTCAAATGGATTCCTAACAATATAAGGGAGAAAAAAAACTAACATTGTATTAATGAAAAAGAGGTTACAAGGAAAGCTAAAATAAACATCCTAAACTAAGCTAAGAGAGAGAGAGGGGGATAAATTTCCCTTACATAGCATGGAATCAAAATGGGCAGCACCTCCCCTTGGTAAAGTGGTAAAAAAAGGAGACAAGAAAAGCTTCCTGGAAGCTCTTATTTATAGACATTTTTTCGGGTTAGTCACGCCCGTGACTAGGCGTGACAGGGGGGCGTGTCAGTACTGTTCATGAGCTGATCGGTGATTTGACTGGAAAGTTGACTTCGGCTGAAAACGTGGCGGTCACGCCCCAGGTCACGGGCGTGACATGTGTCAGTCACAAGCGTGACTAGGAGATGGATCTGGGGATTTGACGCGAGCTTTGACTTCGGGGCGGTCCACGTGGAGGACACAGGCATGACACAAATGTCATGAGCGTGTAAGGGGGGCGTGACTTAGACAACTGGCATCCTGATGTCGGCAGCGTTGACTGTTTGACTAATCGTTAAGTGTCGGCATCGACACGGGCGTGACCGGTCTTGGACACGGGCGTGACTGATGGCGTTGAGCGAGGAACAGTGAAATCGTTGAGTTTCTACTCGCTGATGGCGTTGAGTGCCTGACACGCCCGTGTCGGGCATGGTCACGGGCGTGACAGGCCAAAAATTCAGTTTTTCTGAAAAATTTCAGAAAACAAAAATAAATTAAGTTAGTATAAAATTTACAAAAAAGAAGCATTTTATTAAAGAAAATAAACTAAAAAAGACAAAAATAAAGTAAAATGACATAATTAAAATACAAAAATATAGGTATATTTACAACTCATCATTATCTTATTCCAGTGTTTGCACAACTTGCGACTCCGAAATTTACACGCTTACCATGAAGTCTTCTCCGGTATACAAAATAATCATTACCAATCTTGACAAACCTGTTAGGATGGGATTCACACAGCATACATATTCCGTACTTCGATTTTGGATTCTAAATGCGAAGATAACGGGGATACAATTAATCTAGACATCAGGAGAACTGCTTCCACTTGCTCATGGAGCGTATATCCTCACATGCTAAAACAAAGTACATCACATGTCCAAGAAGAAGGATCATTACCCTTGACGTTCGTTTCGACGCAATGGGAGAGAGTCTAGTTGATGAAGATGATTGCAACAGAGTTGCCTTCGCGGATCTAAACTCGGCTCGTGACTCGGAGCTCAAAGACTCCAACGATTATGTAATCTCCATTCACTTAGTCTCCTCCGCTATTCTCTTACTCATCCGTTCGGAAGAAGAAAGGCATGATAAAAGAAATGAAGTAAAACTCAACAATCCTGGCATAAACTTAGCTGCTGCCGCATAGTAACTAGCTAACGCCATGCGATAACTAAAACATTATCTTGTTCAGCAAGCCTACTGCCCAAAACATACAAACACGGGCCGACATATGGCCATGCCATAGCTTTCCTATTACCGTCGTACGGTATCAACATATTGCGGCGTAGTAAATGACGTGTCGCATCAACAGGTCCATTTCGACGAACGAATGGTTTCGCTTCTGCTGCACAGTAAATGATGCGTCACATCAACACACCGATTTTGACGAACGTACGGTACCGCTACCGCCTTACGGTATCGCTACCGCCGCGCAGTATCGCTACCGTCGCACGGTATCTCTACTGCCGCGCGGTACCTCACATAGAGGAACAACAAATAAATCAGCTCCACAACCACCTGTTAATATTGACGTTGGGCGGTAGCACATAGAGAACTCTATCGATTAATCGACCATGCTTCTACCATGCGGTATCATCCTACCACCGGTGACGTAAATCACTGAGAGCTCCTAGAATAATTCCACAAAACTATCGTCGACATTAACCTTACCGCCAGGCGGTGGCTCATAGAACCCATCTCCTGGCTACGAAAAACTCGGGGAGTTATATAGAGTACACCAGAACGTCGACAATGAAAACGACCAAAAAGTGATCCAAAAAATCCTTGAACAGTATGTTCATCCTATCCCTGAATGCAAAAGATGCAAAAGTTAATCCGAAGGACATCACTAATTACTCAACATGGCCATATCGGGAGCAAAAAGCAGCCTGTGGTATATCATGATAATAGATACTCAACTTATGATAGCCTAAATTAAGGTCAATCCTTGAGAATATAGAACTATACATCAAACTAGGTTCGTAACTTCTCTAACTCGTGCAACGCCAAACCGTAAGGTGTGTTCACAATAGGATGTGTGCCTTGTTTAAGTTCTATAACAAACTCCACATCTCTCTCAGGTTGAAGTCCAGGAAGACTAGTAGGAAAAACAATAGAAAATTCTTACACCACGGTAACGTCCTCGAATCGCGACATGCTATGAGTAGCTCCCAAAAAAGAAATAAGATAATCGATACAGTGAGTCTTTAATAATTTCCTGGCACATACAACATAAATGATCAGGGAGCTCTGATTCGGAAATACATACATGCTCATTGATTGGCCATTGTCCATCATGAGATCCAAATGCTTGAACTTACGCTATATGAAAACATCATATCTGGACAACCAATCCATGCCCAATACCACGTCAAAATCATCCAAATCCATCACCTTTAAATTTACATATGCTAGGTAACCTCCTAAAAGGAAAGGGCATTTTAGAATACCCTGTTTTGACATCACCAAAACTCCTGATGGAAACTTAACATTCAAAGGATCATCTAATTGATCGAGAGCCCAACGATGTTGGTCTAAAAAACTCTTACACACAAAATACATAGTATATAACACCCCAGTTTTTTAGAACTAGAGGCTCTCGGAGCTACCACGCGATGGTAGGTAGCGATCTCCCGGCGGTAGAATTCTTTTGTCAAGACCAGAGTGTATAGACAAAGGCATCGAGTGGTAGCGTGCGACATTAGTTAGATACCGCACGGTGGTAGCCCCTTTTCGTCGAGACGAAGCATTGAGACAAAAGCATTTAGTGGAAGGAATTGAGAGGTTACCGAGCGGTTGTATCGCTACCGCTGGTGGGAATGGGGAATTCTGTGGAGGTAGGAAGCACTGTGAGCTATCGCGATGCAGTAGGTAGCTACCATCCAGCAGTAGCAGGCGAAAGTAATTTCGTATTTGATGAAATTTGGCTGTCTGATCTTCTTAGAAATTGATCATATAGCCCAGAATCCTCTGTCCCTGAACTTTAGTAGGGCTGAATAACTCCTTCCCCTAGTCCTTCTCATCCATTGGTGAGAGTTAGGATTTTTGGAGTGTTTGGATGTGGGGGAATATGAAGAGAATCTTCCTCCATTTACGAAGCTCCGTTCGTCGATCCAAGGTCATATCTATGTTGAGGACTTGAAGGCACACACTTTCATCTCGGCAAACCAAGATCTCCAAGGCTAGGAAGAGGAGTCGTAAGGTAACGACAATTCTTCTCTTGTTTTTTAGGATGCGTGCATGGCATCTGTTTCATTTTTTGCTTTCTTTCGATCATTTAGGCACCGGATCTCTCAAATGAGAGGGTTACGAGTTACCATGGTTAAAAAGGAGCCACCGGGTCGATTGTGTATATCCCCGACCGTATGTTACATTAGTGAAAGTCTTGTGTTCAAGGCTAGCTAAACACCTAGAGGGGGGGGGGTGAATAGGTTTTTGTATCTATTTAAATCTTCTTACTTGTTAGCAAATTTATGTGCTTAGTGATTAGGTTAGTTTTAGCTTTAAAGAATAATCACAGATGACACAGTAATTTTGTAGTGGTTCCCAATCTTGGGTACGTCCACTATCCCTCTATTCCTTTCTAATATTATGTAATACTAGGCTATTCCCCCAAAACTCGACTGCTTCAAAGCTTACAACACATATCCCACAGGACCTCATAGGTCACACAGACGTACCACTTAGGAACTAAGCCAAACCACAGGTCACAAACACCTTAGCCATTATAACAAAGGCTTACAAATTCAGGCTCACACAGAATCTATATAAAAGAAATAAAAGGTGATTAGACCAGACACCAGAGGAAGAACTCTATGTCTAATTATTCCCGGACTGAGCAGATATCAGCCCAAGCTTTTGTTGTTGAAGAAAAAGAATTCGGTAGTTGAATCTTTAATCAAACATCTATCTTTTCTTTTGCAGAGCTTGTAATTCTGCTTCCTCAGAATTGCTTCTGAACCTGCTGTTGCAGATGGTGATTGCTTCATCTATCTCTTTCGTCTGCTAAGAATTCTGGGAAAAACAGCTTCTCCAGGATCGACAAGAAAGGCGAGGAAGGAGATGAAGTTTGGTCGCACTTTCGTTCTCAGAAAACCTAGACAAGGATTCGATTGATTGCTCTGGGCGATTTGCTTCTATTTATTTGACGTCCAATCGAGCAGTGGGAACACTACCAGGATTGATGGAAGAGATTCATCCATGAAAGTTAGGGTTAGATCTGAAATACTCTAGAGGGGGGTGGGGGGGGGGGGGTGAATAGAGTACGTCAGTATGTTTTTAAAATTTTCTTCTATAACAGTATACTATCTTTACCTTTAACAACTATATCTAACTATCACAGATTAAAGTAAATCAAGGATCACAGAATAACTAACTAACACAGCCATAGCAAGAATAAAAAGAAAGTGCAACCAGACAACACAAGAAATTTATAGTGGTTCCCCAAACTGGGTACATCCACTCTTCTACCACCCTTGGTAGGAATCCACTACAGGTTTTGATCAGGTGACTGTCACCAATGAGCTTTTGATCAGTTGCTCAAAAACCAAACCTCAAGTCTTTTAGAAGGAGATTTGCAACCAGAATAATTTTGAAGGGAATTAAAACCATGTACAGAGGTGGGAATGAGAGAGTGATCTAAGTCATCTTTTCTCAAATCAAAATGAGAAGACTGTGGGATTTTTGTTTGTTGTCAAAGCTCCCCCTGAGATCTTGAATGGTTCAGGAGTGGAAGCTTTGTTCAAGGGTACAGACCTTCAGCTTTTAAGAGATCCTTGACTGATTTGAATGTTCTGTCACTTGAGATCCCTGAAAACAAAGAGGGAGAGAAAGAAAGATTCTTGATGGTGATGGTTGTTCTTTCTTTTTCTCTTCAGAGCAGTCAATTTTTTTGAGAGATGTTTTTCACTACACTTTTGAAGATCTTTTCTTTGCTGTGACTCTAGTTGATGATCAATCTCTGCTCTCATGTGTTTTTGTTTTCTTGGCAGAGAGATATATATTTGATGACTGCAACTTGGTCGAATTCAAAAGAAAACTCTGCAATAAATGTTCAGCCGAAATCTTGGGAACGAAAAACGGCAAGAATTCTATCAAATATTTTATTCTATGTCTGTCCTGAGATATAAGCAATTAATTCCATGGAGGATGTTAGCAATCAATGCTTCCAGTAACGAATCTATTCAGAGAATTTAAGTGCATTGATTTGAAAGGGAATTAATAGCCTATAATGAAAATAAAATGATGAGATAGAAAGAGAAAGAATAGATAACAAAATATCTTACAATTTTCGTCGACCTGAGATCAGCTTTCTTCGACTGCTAATCAGCTTTCGTCGACCTGAGATTTAATCGAACTCTGATCAGCCTTCGTCGAACTGAGATCTGCTTTCGTCGATCTGAGCTCTGTGATTCAACTGTTGTGCATAAACTTACTAATTATGCGTTCTATGTTCATCGACCTGAGACTGTGAAGTTAGTCGACCTAAGAACTTGGTCCATCTGTCGGCGTTGAGTGAATAACACATCTTGCGTTGAGTGTTCTTTGTCTCTGAGTCATCCTTGGCTTTGAGTGAATTATGGCGCTGAGTGTTGAAGAGTTAGTCGATCTAAGAATGGAGTTCGTCGAGCTCAGCTCAGAGATTTTAGCTCTGAGTTAATCGAGCTGAGTATGACTATCGTCGACCTGAGATCGACGAACGTAGATCTCTTTCTCTTAATTTTGATTTCTCTAAGTCTTGAGTCTTTGGCAGTGCTGTAGGTTGGTCCTTTGATCTGTTGACTCTAAGAACATGGCCTAGATTTAAGAAACACGTAAAATTTGACCCTTTTATACAATATGGGTCACAACCAAAGAAGACAACCTAGCCAAAATCACCTAGGGGTTCCAACAATCTCCCCCTATTTGGGTGAGGTTACTTCAAATAAACAAAAAAGCATCACAAAACAAAATGAAGTAAACATAACATGAAAACTGAGATAACTGATAGAATAAATAAGCTATAAGTACCTTTATAAAGCTATCTACCCAGATTGTTCACAGGAAGCACAGAAAATAAACAATTTTAAATGTTCTTTGAGAATCAGAAGGCTTAACAAATTTGATTATTCTGTTTAGATCATGAGCTTGCTTCATAGTCATGGTCATATCGGCATAACCAATAGTCTTTTGTGAGGTAGTTCTTGGAACCACTGCTTCAGGATGTAAACTCATGTATTCATCAGCATTGAATAATTTTCCTACTTGATATCTTTCAAATTCTTTCTTCCTGTAGCTAGATATAGTAGAGAACTGAGAAGAGTCTTGACCTTTTTCCTTAGCTTACCTGATTTGAGAGAGAGCTAAAGATTCCTTGAATCTAGCCATTCTTGTAGTTAGACTAGTTTCAGGATCATAAGCCTGAATTGGAGGTTCTTCAGGGTCATTAGCTTTGTTAGGAGATGAAGGAGGGGAAAATGTTGGCTGAGGGATAGGCTGTTGAGCTGAATGATGTCTGGAATAAGACTGATGTCTTTGTTTATGCTGACTGTCTCCATAAGAATTAGAAGGTCTTCTCTGTCTCTGATAAGTTTTAGTGAGAGTAGGTTTAGTTAATCCTTTTTAGCTCTGGGATAAGGTTCATTATGCACCTATAGCTGGAGGAGGAGGAGGAGGTGGATCTCTTCTGAACTTTTGTGGAGAAGGAGAATACCTCCTACTTTTCTTCCTTGCTTTCTATTCATTTTTAGATAGCCACATCCATGCTGGCATACCCTTGTATGGAGTTATGTTTTATAGGATATAATATAGTGTATCATTGGTATTTCCAGGTTTAGGAGCAGGAGGAGGTGGAGCTTTCCGTTTCTTTGAGGCTTGCTTCCTCTTAGGAGCATCATCAGAATCATCATCATCATCATCAGATTGTTGTTGAGGATTGTCATACATTTCATCAATCTGACTGATCAGATCCTTGGGAATTTCCTTGCTGGCTGGAGTGGGAACAACTTAAGCTTCAGCTACTTCAGCATCCTCAGCAATATCCTGATTGATTAGATCATCCAAACTAGGAATAGTGTTATTATCCTTGATATAAGTTGGCCAAGGAGGGCTAGATCTTTGTTCATGTAATGCTACTGGAGGAGCTATCAGACTTTTCTTTATAATGTCTAGTACTTATGAATATGCAGGGGAGGTGTAGCATACTATTGCTCTTGATGATTGAGTGGGAAAGGAGAGGCAGAACTGAATATAAGATCCAAAGATCTTCAGCAGAGTATGTTGATTTACTTTAGATTTAATGAAGTAGATCCTTCCAGGCAGAACTTCTTGCAGGCTAGTTTCTTCAGCATTAGATACTATAATATCTGTACATTGATTATCTACATCTACTACTGAGTCAATTATGTCTTTATCATCAGATTCCATATTAGTATCAAGAAAATTCAGAAAATCTGTTTCAATGTCAACATTTGTTCCTACTGCTGCTACTAGTTCTGCTATCGTTACTACATCATTAAGTAAAATATAAAAATTTGTTCTTGCTACTGCTGGTGTTGCTGCTGCTACTTCGTCATTAAGTATCTCCCCCTGTCTGGGTTCAGTATGTACTGAGGCCATGCCCCCAGATGAAGAGAGGGTAGAGTTGAAGGTAGAGATTTGAGCAGAAAGAGATGATATGGAGATAGACAGAGGGGAAATAGCTTCTGCAATGATGGTTTGGAGGATAGGCTTGAGGAGCTCAAGAAGTGGTTGGATGATAGAGGGATTCAAAGATGTGGATTCAGATGTTTGGGAAGGAGGTGGTTGAGAATATATAGAGGTAGTGATGATAGTTGTTGGAGGAGATGGTAGATTGGAGTTGTCTGAAAGGTGGTCCTGTTGAGGGGATTGTTGAGGAGAAGGAGTGTTTAGAGGAGATGAGAGTAAATTGAAGGATGGGATTGAAAAGAGAGTGGAGAGGGGGATATCAGCAGGATGAGATGGGAGAGGAGATTGGGGAGGAGTAGGGATGGATGTATCAGCCCTAGGAGAGGGAGAATTTGATGGAATATGTGTAGGGGAAGAAGGAATTGGAGAAGCTGGTTGTGTAGGGGTATGTATTAGAATAGAAGTGGAGGGTGGGGTTTGTTGAACTTGAGGCTGAGATGGAGCTTGAGAATTAGGAGGAGGTGGAGTGGTGGATGGAATCTCTGCAGATAGGTGAGGAGTGGCTGATGTAGCCCTTGTACCTTTAGAAGTTCTGGTGGAAGAGGAAGGAGCCTTGGTTGGCTTTGTAATGGTCCTCTCCCACTTGCCAAAAAGAGCACAGGTAAGTCTCTTTTAGGCATTAATGGATATGGTTGGGGAGACCAGGGATCCGACAACCTTTTCTTTGAGGAAGATCCCTAGGATCCTTCCAAAACATACCTCTTTTTTATTGTTCTTCTTTTTGATAAGATCAAACAAAAATTGAGCCCAGTTAATGGCTTTCTTGTTTACTATTGCACATATAACAAGGAATTGATGCATGGTAATGTAATCATATGTAGAGTGCTTTCCTAGCAGCACTTTCCCTACAATATCTGCAAGGAACTTATATTCAGTAGATAAATGCTTTTTAAGCAGTTTCTTTGGGGTTACTCCGGAATAACCCATGAGGCTCAACATCATATCAAACTCTTCAGTTAAAATTTCTAATTCCTCCTCACCATTATGCAATCAAAATATTTCAGTTAAAACTGCAGGAGTGAGGGAGATGGTATAACCAGTGATAGTCCCTATCATCACATTCTCCTCCGTGGTAGATGTAAAAACCCATTCCCTAATCTCTGTTCCACATATTTTGATGCGTGTTGATAGTAGAGCCTTGAGATGTTGGCCTTCTAGAGTTTGCAGAATATTCACAAATACAGGGTCAGAGTATTGGAAGGATTCGAAATCCAGATCGAATCCTTTATCAAACTTCATCACTGCAAGAGAGCCTGCGGGGATCGCCATGAGAATACCTGCAAGAAAATTCCAAGATCAAGTGCAAGAGAACTGAAAGCGCGGGACGAAGGTCGAAGAAAACCTTAATATAGTGTTTTCCTGAATATGAACCGACAGACTCCGTTCCACAAAAAATGAATTGATCTTCGATCTGAGGTCGACGAAATAATTTGGACTTAAATGATTCGTCGATCTCAGTCTGAAGGGTTGAAGACATTTTGTCGATCTTCATTCGACGAACGTTCTTTTAAGTAGGTTAGTCGATCTCAGTGTGACGAAACTAACTTCACACAGAGAGTTCGTCGATCTCCGTTCGATGAATATCTCACAAACTTCCCCCAGTTCGTCGATCTTCGTTCGACGAACTTTGAAAAAATCGTCGAGTGCAGACAGAAAATAAACTAATTCTTCTCCATTTATCATTCCAAGCTGATTTATGAACACATGATTTCTTTCATCAAGAGGTTTGGTGAAGATATCAGCTCTTTGTAAATCAGTGTAGATATAAATAAGATTAATTTTATTTTTGTCTACACACTCTCTAATGAAATGATGCCTAATGTCTATATGCTTAGTTCTGCTGTGATGAACTGGATTTTGTACTATGGCTATAACACTTGTGTTATCACATAGTAATATTGAATTACTTAAGTTGAGACCATAGTCCAGTAGTTGGTTTTGAATCCACAGCATTTGGGAATAGCAACTGCCAGCTGCAATATATTCTGCTTCAGGAGTTGATGTAGACACAGACGACTGCATCTTTCAAAACCAAGACACTAACTCATACCAAGGAGCTGACAAGTTCTTGAGGTACTTTTTCTGTCCACTCTGCATCCAGGAAAGTTTTCATCTAAGTATCCAGTTAACTAAAACTCTGACTCAGTAGGATACCAGAGACCTAGACAAGGACAACCCTTTATATATCTCAAAATTCTTTTTAGAAAAACTAGATGTGATTCTTTAGGGTTCACCTGGAACCTAGCACAGAGGCATATAGCAAACATAATATCAGGTCTTCTTGCTATAAGGTATAGTAGGGATCCAATAATGCCCCTATATAGTTTCTGATCCACAGGTTTCCCATGTGCATTAGAATCTAGTACAGCATTTGTAGGCATGGGTGTTTTCTTTGCTGAGGCATCAGCCATCCCAAACTTCTTTATGAGCTCTTAGGCATATTTAGCCTGGGAAATGAAGATGCCATCAGGGAGCTGCTTCACTTGGAGACCAAGGAAGTAGGAAAGCTCACCCATGCTACTTACCTCAAATCTTGAATGCATTAGATAAGAAAATCTCTTGCATAATTTGGGATCAGTAGAGCCAAATATTATATCATCTACATATATTTGTACTAACAGTATTTTATCATGATGCAATTTGGTAAACAAAGTCCTATCAACTATGCCTCTTTAAAAACCATGCTCCAATAGAAAGCTGGCTAGGGTCTCATACCAAGCTCTTGGAGCTTGCTTTAAACCATAGAGAGCCTTGTGCAACTTAAACACAAAAGAGGGATGAGTTGGAGAAATAAAACCTATAGGTTGTTCAACATAATCCTCTTCTTTAAGTTCCCCATTCAAGATGGAACTCTGCACATCCATTTGATAGACTTTGAACTTTTTAAATGAAGCATAGGCCAGAAATATCCTTATTTCTTCTAGCTTTGCAACTGGAGCAAAGGTTTGATCATAGTCAATCCCTTCCTCTTGTCTATATCCTTGAGCAGCAAGCCTAGCCTTGTTCCTCAAGATCACACCTTGGGCATCCAGCATATTTCTGAATACCCATTTGGTTCCAATGACTGGGTAGTCTTTTGGTCTTGGAACCAAATACCAAGCCCTACATCTCTCAAACTGATTGAGCTCTTCTTGCATTATAATGATCCAGTGGGGATCTTGCTCTACATCAGATATGGATTGAGGCTCAATTTTAGAGAGGAAACATGCATGCATCAAGTCCTTGTTAAGTTGATGACTTGTTTGTACACCTATTTTTATGTCTCCAATCACTTGGGATCTGGGATGATCCCTTAGTGTGACAAGATCAGTGGGTGGAGTTGGTTCAGCAATAACATTTTGTAAGGATTCCTCTGTGGAATTACTTCTGCTGTTGTGGAGGGTTCAACTGCATCAAGATTTTCTACATCACTTTCTTCATTGGCTTGTTGAGAAGACCGGGATGTAAATTTCAATTCATCCAATTTCTCACACAAGTTGTTTACCTGCAAGAGGTTTCTGGTACAAATTTCTTTCTCCTTGTAAAACATATTAGTCTCATCAAATATAACATGCTTGGATTCTTCTATTTTCAATGTGGATTTATTAAAAACCCTATAAGCTTTGCTGACTTGGGAATATCCTAGAAAAATTCCCACTGCAGCCATTGCTTCAAACTTTCTAATGTGCTTTTTGTCATTATTATGAATATAGCATACACAACAAAAAACTTTAAAATAGTTATTTATTGATTTCTTCCCTTTGAGCAATTCATAGGGGGTCTTATGTTTTAGTTTGTGTATCAAGCTTCTGTTCAGGACATAGTTTGTTGTGCTCACTGCCTCTACCCAATAGGATAGGGGCATGTAGGAATATGCAAGTAATATGCCTGCAGCTTAAATGAGTGTACAATTTTTTCTTTCAGTTACCCCATATTGTTGAGGAGTTTTAGGAGCTGAGAAGCAGTGTCTTATACCTTCTTTCCTACAGAACTCTAGCATAAGAAGAGACTCAAAATCAGTGCCATAATCACTTCTGATCAATGCAACTTAAGTAGAATACTCAATCCGTATGTTCTTGAGAAAATCTGTAAGAACTTGAAGAGTATCTGACTTTGCTCTCAAAAAGAAAACCCAAGTGAATCTGGAGAAGTCATCAACAACCACTAAGGTATAAGACTTCCCTCCTAGGCTTTGTACAGCAACAGGTCCAAAAAGTTCCATATGTAGTAAGTACAAAATCCTAGGTGAATCACTCTTATTAATGTATTTAAAACTAGATTTACTTTACTTGCCTAGTTGACAAGCCCTAAAGAGTCCTTCCTTCCTGTAGGGGCCAGAAGGTAAGACTCTCACAAGGTTGTCCTTAGATAACCTAGCAATATTTTTAAGAATTAAATATCCTAATATCTTATGCCATAAGTCATTTTGACTACTAACTAAGTTAAGCAGACATATATCTGAAGTAATGGACTTGAAGTTAACTAAATATATGTTTCCTTGTCTATTGCCAATTAAAATTTGTTTGTTTTCTCTTGAGGTAATAGTATAGGATTCAGAGTTGAATGATACCTTATAACCTTCATCATAGAGTTGGCTTATGGAGATGAGATTGTGCTTCAGTCCACTCACATATGCAACTTTCTTGAAAGTTACAGCTCCAATCCTATTTTTGTCATAGCCCTCTATTTGGGCACAAATTGAATCACCAAAGATGACCTTTGGTCGCAGCTTGGACTTATAGTCAATTAAGTTTTCCATACTGCCTGTCATGTGCTTGGAGCAGCCACTATCCAGATACCAGTCTTGATTATATGCTGGATAGGTCTTCATCTGCAAGTATAACACTTAGATGTTCTTGACCCAGGTGACCTTGGGTCCTTGTTGATTTACATAGGAATAACTAGAAATATATGAGCATTCAGGTTGATCTTTATAGCCTTTGGGATGATATCTTCTTGGTGGTATTATCCATGTGCTAAAGGGATTAAAGTTTCTCATAGAATTTGGATTTCTATTATTAAAAACCTGGATCGACAATTTCTGGTTGGATCGTCGAACTGAGCTCGATGATGTTGGATGAGATCGTCGATCTCTACTTGAAGAATGAGAGTATTCATTCTTGGAGTACCAAAATCGTCGATCTCAGTTCGACGAACCATACTTATGTCGTCGATCATAGATCGAAGAATGATTATTACTCAAGTTTGCATTGAGAGATTGTCGTTTTAAGTCGACGATCTGTTCATATATTGTCGATCTGCGTTCGACGATAATTGCTGGACATTGTTATTTTGGTTTTTGTGGTTATTAAGGTTATTTTTAATTTCAATCAGTTCAAGAACTTTATTAACCCTATTGACCTGTTCAGTATTTTTCTTTCCCTTGTCGAATATAAACTTTACTGGTTTAGAAAGATTATTTTTCTGAATTATAGGTGGAATACTATGGGAGGCACCAAATCCTAGTTTACTATTGTTGATCCTAGCATTTACAGTACTAGTGATATCTAATAATTGTAAACTTCTCCCATTTAAGGATTCTTTTAATATCTTGGCCTTGCAAAGTTCAGATTTCAAAAAGGATATTTGTTGATTAGCAGAAATAAGTTCATTTGTTAGGTTAGCATTGTCACAACCCGCATTTTTCCCCAACAATTAAATTATATCAGAGCAAGGGGGAAAATACGTGTCGTGATGCAACGTCCTGTAGGGGATAACTGCAGACGTTCATGCAAGACTCCAAACTCTACGATTTTAAAAGGAAACATAAATTGTTATGAATGAAATCCAGTTTAAGTTATGACTGTCGCCGTATCCCTCGGCTTAGTGAATTATCTTGTCCACGAATTAAAATATAAGTTATACGCTTGTGGAAGATACTTGTTTAAATTGACTCTAATATTCTACATGATTATAAATGTCCCCGAGGAATAACTCATACTATGCAAACCCTAGATTTATAATAAGTATAGAAAAGTCTTTACGCTAAATAGAAAGTAGTGGCTTAGTTTTGAAAGAGATGACTAGTATGTTTTACTAATACTAGGGTTTTATAGGTTAAAAATATCTAACATGCAATCCTAGAAATAAATCATCCCAGAGAGCAAGAAATATACACCGAACATAAGAAAACCACATCAGCTAGCAAGTGTCAAAAGAAATCAACAATCCTGTGGGCATCAACAACCTGACACGAACCCACAGTATGAATATGTCTGAAACTAAGCAAAGAAAACTAAAACAACAAACTACCTCGCTACGGAGAGGGGAAAAACCACAGCCAACCTGCAGCAAGGGCTCCAAAACAGGCTCCGCTGCCTGCTAATGCTCCAACCTAAGCATTCCAAAGACATAACACCTCAGCAAGAGGGACAAATGGCAGCAGAGAAGTAAACAAAACAAAACAAAGGTCAAACGGGGTACCAACCCAAGACCAACAGTACTGAAGTAAGGTATCGAACAGGAAAGGAAAGAACTACTTACGTGAATCGTCACGTACTCCAACAAATACACCAGATTTCCCAAGGCAAAAAGGGAACAACAAAAGTAAAAAAACATAAGGAAGAAATTTAACTAGCTTTACTAAGCACCTGTGGTCGGCCCTACCCCAAAAACACGGGCGATGTGGTCACTCAACTTGACACACCCCTCACGAATAATTTATCCGCTTAACTGTGAGGGAGTCTCATACTCTCCACCATACACCGCAGATGCCTAAAAAAACTGTAGACCTCCACAAGGTATAATAAAGGAGTCAGACAATGCGGAGGTGGTTTTATCAACTAACTCCCGTAAATTTTAGAAACCCAAGGAAACCACAACACAAATATATCTCGAGACTTGGCTCGTCAGATTCTACTTGACACTTCAAGTTTCAAGACATGGTTGATCAACCCCTATGAACGATTTACAATCCTAGACAAACTCTAATACGTTCAAAAATGATAGGTAAGATATTTAAAGCCATCATTAAGACACTTCAAGAACAAATAAATTTATCATGACAAGATCAAGTTCACCATGACAAAATCTTACAACATCGAATGATCATCCAAAGGTTAATTGTAGTAATAACTTGGAAGACAAAGTGCAGAAAATTTTAAAGAACCTAAAAACTGAACCGTTACCATCAATTCGAATAAGGAAAAATGAGGGGAAACTACCACTTGCCTTGGTTTTACCGGAAAAGTTCTCTGAATCGCTCTGCGTCGCAAATCGGTGCAAAAGAACACTGGAGGAGTTGAAATCTAAACAAAAATGGTCGAAAAGGGGGTAAGGGCTGAAAAACTCTAACGAGAAAACTCAAGGAAAGGGGAAAAATTTACCACGATAGAGTAGCTCTCGATGAGAGCTTTCAAGATCTACGCTCGGTCGAAGATTTCGAGCACCGGAGCTCCGTCGGCGGCCACCGGAAGGTTCATGAAATAATCTCTCTCTCGCTCACGCCGCTCTGGTTCGGGAGAAAGAATCGGAGAAGATTAAGTGTTTATCTAATAAGAGTATATATATATATATATATATATATATATTTATATATATATTTATAATTATAAAAAATTTTGTCTAAAAACGGACCTTTTACGAGCAGGGGCGCAAAAGATGAATATACGGAAGTAGGATGGCTTCAAATCGAAAAATGCCCAACATGAAAGTTGTAGATCTCGTCGAGACGAAAAAATTTCATGTTAGCCATTTTTCTATACGGCATCGTTTTAACCATCAAAATGGCACCCGAACTCAAAATGTACAGCACTACTCGAGTCGGATTACGGACTACTTGAGAACAAGATAACAGGACTCGAGTGAAATAAACAGGACTACACGAGAATAAGCTTACGGGTACTCGAGAGGTAGAAAACGACTACTCGAGTAGATGAAAGAATTACTCGAGTAACAGAATTAATTTACTCGAGTAGCAGACATAAATTACTCGAGTACTAAAAAAAGTTCACTCGAGTATAAATAAAAGTCACTCGAGTAAAAATAACGAGCACACGAGTATAATAATGGGCCACTCGAGTATAACATCAAGCCACTCGAGTAGTTTTGCAAAAAAATCATTTTTTTTGCTAATATATCCTTTTGATAAAACTATATGAATGAATAGTAAAAGACATTTTTGAATAGTACTATAATATTAAAATAATCATATTTATATGTTTTTGAATAAAGAAACATTAGTTCAAAACGGAGGATCAAACGTGCGCCGAATCAAACGAAATTCACGCCGTACGTGAACACGGACGCTACGAACACAACAGCGAAGTCAAAACCAAGATCCGACAAGCCATTCTCGAGATATAAATTTTCAAAGTTTACGACGAACATAAATTCCACAAAACTTCGGAAAAACGCTGAGGCCCAATTATTGCTCGGATCGCGCGAAAACTGGACGAGCAAGACAAAAATTACTTAACTTAAATTCCAAATGCAAAATTTTCCCATTACAACAAGAATTTGGCCGACTCGACTGCATGGACACGAAAATGCCTTTATGGCATTGCGTCGTCATCTTGACGTTAAAGGTAACGCCACGACGTCATATATATGATGTTTTCCATTTAAATAAAATCGTCGAACAAAATCGGGGGCATTGCAGTCACTCTCCCTAAAAAGAAGTTTCGTCCCGAAATTTAGCACAACTCCAAAACCAAATCAAAATGATAAAATCAAACGTAACTGAAAACATATCGACGTACCCGAAACTAGGAGAAGAGGTGCGGATGAGATTCTCTCATTACTGATTACAATTCCAAGTCGCGCTCTCGACATCTTGATTTCTCCAAAGAATCTTAAACATGGGGATTGTCATCCTTCGCAAGACATGCTCCTGAGATTCCAAAACGCGGAGAGGCTCTTCCACCTACGACAGATTGGGCTGAATTTGGGGCACTTAGTCAAGAATTTGACGATCACTACGAACACACTTCCGCAACTGGCAAACATGGAACACATCATGGACACCAGGGAAGGTAGCAGGTAAATCCAGTCGATAAGCTGACACTCCGATGCGCTGCAGAATCTGAAAAGGTCCCACATACCGGGGGTCTAACTTGTGGTTCCTTCCAAATCTTTTTACTCCTAGCATCGGAGAAACTTTCAGGAAAACCAAGTCCCCAACGACAAACTCCAAATCGACCCTTCATCGATTAGCATATTTCTAATAACGCTCTTGTGCTACACGAAGTTTCTCTCGAATATGAGTCTCCGCACAATTCATCTCCTCAAGGGCTTCCATACCTAGCAATGGTCTCTCACCAACCTCCGCCCAAAATAAGGGAGTCCTACAACACCTCTCATACAAGGCCTCAAACGGGGCCATCTGCAAGCTCTCTTGATAACTATTATTGTAAGCAAACTCCATGAGTCTGAGATGCTCATCCCAAGCACCACCATGATCCAAAATATAACATCTTATCATGTCCTCTACGATATGATTTACTCTTTCTGTTTGGCCATTCGTCTGCGGATGGTAGGCGGTGGAATACCTCAAGTCGGTACCCAACCCCTCTTGCAAGCTCTTCCAAATGCGAGACGTAAATCTGGAGTCCTGATCTGATACAATGCTAATAGGCACTCCATGTAACCTGATGACCTCTTCAAGATGTAGATCGACTATCTTCTTCATCGAATACCCAATCTTAAACGGAACAAAGTGGTAAAACTTTGTCAATCTGTCGACTATCACCCAAACCGAGTCATGCCCACGAGGAGATTTTGGTAGACCGGTGATAAAATCCATTGAAATACTCTCCCATTTCCAACTTGGAATATCAAGCGGTGTCAATTTACCACTAGGCCTTCTATGATCAGTCTTGACACACTTACACGTATAACATTCTGATACAAACTTTGCGATATCGCTCTTCATCCCTGACTACCAAACAATTTTCTTTAGATTTTTATACATTTTGGTGGAACCAGGATGATAGGAAACACTGGAACCATGAGCTTCTTCATAAATTTTAGCCCGGATGTCACCCATGTCAAGAATACAAAATCTACCCCGATATTTCAGAGTACCTAGCTCGTCCAAAGAAAAATCAGGTAACTCCCTTTTCTCAGTCCTATTCCAAAGGTGCAACAATTCTGGATCATCTTTTTTGTGCACCCTACTAAGGGAAATCCAAGAGGGCGCTTCTGCTTCCAAACTAGCAGGCGTAGAACTACTCCCAATCTCGATGTTCATCAACAAGAATTCTTCTACTAAGGACTGTACCGATAGATTAAAAATTTTAGCGGTCTTCCTACTAAAAGCATCGGCTACTACATTAGCCTTTCCTGGATGATAAAAAATTTCTACTTCATAATCTGCCACATATTCTAACCACCGACGCTGGCGCAGATTTAGTTCCTTCTGAGTGAGGACGTCTTTCAAACTCTTATGGTCCGTATAGATCTTGCACAGCGCGCCATACAATAAGTGTCGCCACAGCTTCAGCGCATAAATTACGGCAACAAACTCCAAATCGTGCATAGGATAGTTTCTCTCCTTAATCTTTAGTTGCCTCGATCCATACGCGATCACCTTACCATCTTTCATTAAAACACAACCAAGTCCGATGTGTGACGCATCGACGTACACAGCATACTCGACTCCTTCAGTAGGTAAGGTTAAAATTGGGGTAGTACACAGTCTCTTCTTCAACTCTTGGAAAGCCTCTTCACACTTATCACTCCAAATGAATGCAGTATTCTTCTAAGTAAGTCTAGTTAAAGGAGAAGACAACACCGAAAATCCTTCCACGAATCTTCTATAATAGCCAGCGAGGCCTAATAAGCTCCTAATCTCCTTAGGTATAGAAGGTCTTTCCCATTCCATCACGGCAGAAATCTTGGTCGGGTCTACAGAAATACCATCCTTGTTTATAACATGACCCAGAAAGGACACCTGAGGTAGCCAGAACTCACATTTGCTCAACTTCTCATATAGCTTATGCTCCCTCAAGGTCAACAAAACCAAACACAAATACTGAGTATGCTCCTCAACATTGCGGGAATACACTAAGACATCATCTATGAACACAATAACGAATCGGTCCACGAAATCTTTAAACACCCTATTCATCAAATCAATGAAAGCAGAGGGTGTATTGGTTAAACCGAAAGACATCACCAAAAACTCATAATGTCCATGCCGTGAACGGAATGCGGTTCTGGGAATGTCTTCCTCACGAATCCTCAACTGGTGGTAGCCTTAGCGAAGATCGATCTTTGAAAATACCGAGCTACCACGCAACTGATCGAACAGATCATCGATCCTTGGCAGGGGCTATCTATTCTTAACTGTCACCTTATTTAATTCCCTATAATCGATGCAAAGCCTCATCGATCCATCCTTCTTCCTTTCGAATAAATCTGGAGCACCCCACAGAGAAGAACTTGATCAAATAAAACCACACCTCAGCAACTCATCGAGCTGAGTACACAACTTATCCAGCAAACGCGGAGCCATACAGTACGGTGCTTTGGCGATGGGACGAGTTCCTGGCTTGACGTCAATCACGAACTCAATCTCCCTCTCAATAGGAAGTCCTAGAAGACTATCAGGAAAGACATCTGGAAATTCTCGCACCACCGAGACATCCTCGAGATGTGGTGTAACAGAAGCTGTTTCTAGAGCAGAAATAGAAACTAAAAACGCCTCGCAACCAGACTTTATAGCATGTACCGCAGAAATGACAGGGGAAACTCTGTCCTGAAATCAATAGATGCTCATAGGTTGGCCATTGTCCATCCTGAAGTCCAGTCTTTTTTCCTTGCACTGGATGACTGTATCATACTTGGACAGCCAGTGCATGCCCAAAATCACATCAAAATCAGCCAGTTCTAAAATTATCAGATCCACAAGGGCAAGAAAATTGCCAAGATGAATAGGGCATCTCAGAACTCCTTGATTGGATATCACCGAATCACTGGAGGGAAGCTTGACGTTGAAGGAGTCTCTCAATTGATCAACATCCAGGCGATGTTTATCAACAAACCTCCTAGCCACAAAGGAATGGGTGGCACCCGAATCGAACAAAACGCGCGCCCACCTATTCCGCACCTTAAACTCTCCTAAAACTGTAACATACATAACTAAATGAACGATAGCTAGGGCAACAATGATAAATAATAGGGTTAAAATAGACTGGGGCTAACCTGAAATAACTTGCGTAGAGTTTTGAGCTTCCTCGCTGGTTATCACGTTCAGCTTTCCTTTTCCTTTATCTAGGGTTGGTGGTGGCGGCAGAGCTCGAAGCGGGGCAGGCTGCAGTGGGGATTGAGCCCGAAGATTTGTGGTGTCCCTTCTGCCCACACAGGAAGAGGGTCTTTTCTTTCATCCAGCACCGACTCACATCACGACCCTTCCTTGCACAGAACGAGCACACAAGCTCTCCCTTGGGTGCACCTTGGATGGCGTGCACTTTCTGCTGCTTAAGGGTGGCTATTCTCTTAAAACACCTTTCGTAAGGGTGGCTAGGACGACCATAGAAACAAAACACTTCCTTACCTTTCTTCTTCGAAGAAGGGCCAGATGCCCTGGAGCTACCATCCTCAACACCCTTCCTTTTCTCTTTCCTCGCTACAGCACCGCGGTTCTTGGCATTTTCAATCGCTTCAACCTTTAGTGCGGCTTCCACTGCCACAGCATAACTGTCAGCTCCATAAGCTCATGCCCACTGCTTGACATCACTTCTTAGTCCTCATATTAAACGTTTCACTCTTCCCTCCTCCGAAGCTACCAAATAGGGAGCAAATCTACTCAACTTGCTAAACTTAATCTCATACTCGCTCATCGTGAGCTGTCTCTGCTTCAAATACAGGAAGTTATTAATGAGACGGTCCTGCTCGAACGAGTGCAGAAACCTTTTTCCGCAACATCTTCTTAAAAGATTCCCAGGAACAGCCTTCCTTCAGACTCTCCTTTTCACGAATCCACCAACTCTTTGCTCGGCCTTTTAACTGATAGGCTGCAATCATAACCTTCTGGGCTTCTAGAATCCCAGAATACGAAAAATCTCCTTGATTGAGATGATCCAATCATCTAAAATCATAAAGTCGGCACTCCCGTCGTAGGTGGGAGGTCCCAATCGCTGGAAATGCGATATGAAATTCATTTCTGGTGGTATTGCCATCGGGGCCACCAGAGGAGCAGGGGTATCATGCACGACTTGACCCAAGGAAGGCTCTTGCACTTAAGGTTACCGCGCTGGAGCGGTAGACAACAATGACTGAATTTGCGTTTGCATCGCAACTACTTGCCTTGACAGAGCCTCGTTGCTCTGGCGCAAACTCTCGATCAACGCATCACTCAGCGCACCTGACGACTCACCCTCCGAACAACCTAATTAAAATCCTAGATTACGACTAGGGCAAACCAAAACTAGTTCAGACCATACTTGAAAGACACTTGCTTAAGTTGTCACTTGCTCTGGGATTATATGATGATGATATGTCCTACTAAGGATGATATCCTATCATCCTATTGACTCATGTGCCTATGATATGAATGCATGAATACTTTACTCTTATTTAAAATCATGTGTGTACATATGTCATCAGGTAAATCTTTAGCTTGGCATGTTGTGCTTATATTATGTTATGCCATGCATGTGGTGCTATGGATTCTATAAAAGGCCTTAATGCATGTTATGAGCGGCGTAAACATGCAATGTTATGCATCCCATTCTACATAATATTGCATGCAACGAAAAGAAAACGTGCTAATGGGCATTAATGTGGTGAGGTTATGCATCCCATACTACATAACCCTCATATGTTGCCGCCTATGGTGGATCCATATACAAACACATATTATGCATCCCATACTACATAATATGCCCCGTATACTTCTAATCATGCTTATAAGTGTAGTGTTCATGCTTCAGCCAAGACATATTGATGACACATCGGTGTGTGTATGATATGACACTAAGAAACTAACACTAACAAGGGAAGGTTGCCCGACCAATTATTAAGCAACCTCCCTCTAATACCAACTGTCACAACCCGCATTTTTCACTAATAAATAAATTATATCAGAGCAAGGGGGAAAATACGCATCGTGATACCACGCCGTGCACGGGATAACTGCAGACGTTCAGGCAAGACACCAAACTCTACAATTTTAAAAGGAAAAATAAATTGTTATGAATTAAATCCAGTTTAAGTTATGACTGTAGACATATCCCTCGGCTTAGTGAATCATCTAGTCAATGATTTAAAATATAAGTTATACGCTTGCGGAAGATACTTGTTTAAATTGACTCTAATATTCTACATGAGTATAAATATCCCCAAGCAACAACTCATACTATGCAAACCCTAGATTAATAATAAGTATAGAAAAGTCTTTTGCTAAATAGAAAGTAGTAGCTTAGTTTTGGAAGAGATGATAAGTATGCTTTACTAATAGTAGGGTTTTATAGGTTAAAAATATTTAACATGCAATCCTATCAATAAAACATCCCAGAGAGCAAGTAATATACACCGAACATAAGAAAACCACATAAGCTAGCAAGTGTCAAAAGAAATCAACAATCCTGTGGGCGTCAACAACCTGACACGAACCCACAGTATGAATATGTCTGAAACTAAGCAAAGAAAACTAAAACAAAAAACTACCTCGCTACGGCGAGGGGAAAAACCACAGCCAACCTGCTGCAAGGGCTCAAAATCCGGCTCCGCTACCTCCTAATGTTCCGAACCTGAGGCATTCCAAAGACAGAACACCTCAGCAAGAGGGACAAATGGCAGCAGAGAAGTAAACAAAAAAAACAAAGGTCAAACGTGGTACAAACCAAAGACCAACAGTACTGAAGTAAGGTATCGAATAGGAAAGGAAAGAACTACTTATGTGAATCGTCACGTACTCCAACAAATACACTAGATTTCCCAAGGCAAAAAGGGAACAATAAAAGTAAAAAACATAAGGAAGAAATTTAACTAGCTTTACTAAGCACCTGTGGTCGGCCCTACCCCAAAAACACGGGCGAGGTTATCACTCAACTAGACACACCCCTCACGAATAATTTATCCGCTTAACTGCGAGAGAGTCTCATACTCTCCACCATACACCGCAGATGCCCAAAAAACCTGGTAGACCTCCACAAGGTACAATAAAGGAGTCAGACAATACGGAGGTGGTTTTATCCACTAACTCCCGCAAATTTTAGAAACCCAAGGAAACCACAACACAAATATAACATGAGATTTGGCTCGTCAGATTCTACTTGACACTTCTAGTTTCAAGACATGGTTGATCAACCCCTATGAACGATTTACAATCCTAGACAAACTCTAATTCGTTCAAAAATGATAGGTAAGACATTTAAAGCCATCATTAAGACACTTCAAGAACAAATAAATATATCATGACAAGATCAAGTTCACCATGACAAAATCTTACAACATCGAGTGATCATCCAAAAGGTTAATCGTAGCAATAACTTGGAAGACAAAGTGCAGAAAATTTTAAAGAACATAAAAACTGAACCGTTACCATCAATTCAGACAAGGAGAAATGAGGGGAAACCACAACTTGCCTTTATTTTACCGGAAAAGTTCTCCGAATCGCTCCGCATCACAGATCGGGGCAAAAGAACACGGGAGGAGTTGAAATCTAAACAAAAATAGTCGAAAAGGGGGTTAGGGCCAAAAAACCCTAACGAGAAAACTCAAGGAAAGGGGAAAATTTTACCACGATAGCGTAGCTCTCGATGAGAGCTCTCCAGATCTACGCTCGGTCGAAGATTTCGCGCACCAGAGCTCCGTCGGCGGCCACCAGAAGGTTCATGAAATAATCTCTCTCTCGCTCACGCTGCTCTGGTTCGGGAGAAAGAATCGGAGAAGAAGAAGTGTTTATCTAATAAGAGTATATATATATATATATATATATATATAATTATATAAATTTTTGTTTAAAAACGGTCCTTTTACGAGCAGGGGCGCAAAGGACGAAAATAGGGATGTAGGATGGCTTCAAATCGAAAAATTCCCAACATGAAAGTTGTAGATCTCGTCGAGACGAACAAATTTTAATGTTAGCAATTTTTCTATACGGCACTGTTTTGACCTTCAAAACGGAACCCGAACTCAAAATGTACAGGACTACTCGAGTTGGAGGACGGACTACTCGAGAACAAGATAACATGACTCGAGTGAAATAAACAGGACTACACGAGAACAAACTTACGGGTACTCGAGAGGTAGAAAACAACTACTCGAGTAGATGAAAGAATTACTCGAGTAACAGAATTAATTTACTCGAGTAGCAGACATAAATTACTCGAGTACTAAAAAAAGTCCACTCGAGTATAAATAAAAGTCACTCGAGTAAAAATAACGAGCACACGAGTATAACAACGGGCCACTCGAGTATAACAACAGGCCACTCGAGTAGTTTTGCAAAAAAATAATAATTATTTTTTTGCTAATATATCTTTTGATAAAACTATATGAATGAATAGTAAAAGACATTTTTGAATAGTACTATAATATAAAAATAATCATATTTATAAATTTTTGAATAAGTAAACATGAGTTCTAAACGGAGGACCAAACGTGCGCCGAATCAAACGAAATTCACACCGTAGGCTAACACGGACGCTACGAACACAACGGCGAAGTCAAAACCAAGATCTGGCCATCCATTCTTGAGATATAAATTTTCAAAGTTTACGACGAACATAAAATCCACAAAACTTCGGAAAAACGCCGAGGCCCAAATATTGCTCGGATCGCACCGAAACTGGACGAGCAAGTCAAAATTTACTTAACTTAAATTCCAAATGCAAAATTTTCCCATTACAACAAGAATTTGGCCGACTCGACTGCATGGGCGCAAAAATACCTTTATGGCAATGCGCCGTCATCTTGACGTTAAAGGTAACGCCACGACGTCATAAATATGATGTTTCCCTTTTAAATAAAATCGTCGAACAAAATCGGGAGCATTACAAGCATTCTCTGCAGTAGTTTTATCAAGGTCATTTAATTTTTCTCTGAGAAGTTTGATTTCCTTCTAAGAGCTGATTAAGTCTAAGCACAAATTTTTAAATTCAAGTTTAAATTCCTCTGATTCAAAATCATAAGAGGCTATTACCTGATCCTCAGCTGATAAGAGCTCTTCATCTTCAGACTCATCAACTTCTGATCTACTACTGTCTGCCTCAATAGCCATGAGGCAAACTTCTTTGGCCTTCTGTTCTTTTTCATCCTCACTAGAGCTGGTGGAGGTTGACTCTTCTTCATTGTCACTCCATGACTCAGCAACAAAGCCCTTGTCCTTTCTCCTGTGCTTGCTTGAGGAAGGCTTGCTGTAATGACCCTTCCTTGAGTCAACCTCCTTTCTTCTATCCTTCTTTTGAGCTTCTAGGCACTCAGAGATGAAATGACCAGGTTTCCTGCAGCCAAAACATACTACTTCTTTAGATGATGTTTTGTCATACCTTCGCTTGTCTTCAAACTTGGATGGTTTCCTTCTGAAATATATTCTATACATCTTAAAGAATCTCTTGGCAAAGAGACTCATCAATTCTTTATTCAAAGGACTGACTTCAGAGTCTCTTGCAGCTTTGAAAGCTATGTTGTGCTCTTTCCTAATTGGTGTAGGAGTTTTGACTTCAGCTACTGCTTCCCTTGATTTTATCAGCTGCTCATAGGACTTTAGTTTTCGTAGTAGAGCTTCAGTTGAGATCTCTGTTGTGCTTCTGGCTTCTCTGATGGGCCAGATTCTTGAGTCCCATGTGCTGGGGAAGCACATGAGGATCTTGTCATTAACTTCAGTCAAGGTGATTTCCTTATCTAGAGTCCTTAGCTCACTGATAATTGAGATGAGTCTGTTGTACATCACTTCCACTATTTCAGCTTCATCCTTTTTCAAGTTTTCATATTGAGTGATGAGGTTGGATCTTCTATCCTTCCTCTCACCTACTGATCAAACCACCATTTGGTTCACGGAGTCCCAAATGGCCTTGGCTGATGGGCACTCAACAACCTTTTGAAATATATCATCTGACTTTGTTTGAGCCAATATGTTCATGACTCTGGTATCAGCTATCTTTGCCTTTCTCTGTGCATCTGTCCATCCAGGGGGTGGAACTGCACTCATGCCTGTTGAAGTTGATGGGGTTAAAGCCACTAAAGCTTGTGATCCTGTTAAGATTGAATTAAATATATCCTCATCAATAGAATTAATGTGAGTCTGATTCTTGCCTTCTAGAGTGAGAACTTGGACAAGTTACACACTGGAGGTCTTGTGCTTCCATATTCTTTGTTCTGTGCCATGCTGTATAGATTTAGAATATGTAAGAGAGCTGATCTAACTTGGGATCTTTGGTTCAAGGGTAAGCTTATACAACCAAAAGAACCTCCTCTGATTCCAATTGAAAGTTAGGGTTAGATCTGATATATTCTAGAGGGGGGGGGGGGTTAATAGAGTTTGTCTGTATGTTTTTAAAATTTTCTTCTTTAACAGTATACTATCTTTACCTTTTACAACTATATCTAACAATCACAGATTAAAGTAAATCAAGGATCACAGAATATCTAACTAACACAGCCATAGTAAGAACAGAAAAGAAAGAGCAACCAGACAACATGAGAAATTTATAGTGGTTCCCCAAACTTGGTACATCCACTCTTCTACAACCCTTGGTAGGAATCCACTACAGGTTTTGATCAGGTGACTGTCACCAATGAGCTTTTGATCAGGTGCTCAAAAACCAAACCTCAAGTATTTTGGAAGGAGACTTGCAACTAGAATAATTTTGAAGGGAATTAAAACCCTATACAGAGGTGGGAATGAGAGAGTGATGTAAGTCTTCTTTTCTCAAATCAAAATGAGAAGACTGTGTGGATTCTTGTTTGTTATCAAAGCTCCCACTGAGATCTTGAATGGTTCAGGAGTGGAATCTTTGTTCAAGGGTGTAGGCCTTCAGCTTTTTAGAGATCCTTGACATATTTGAATGTTGCTGTCACTTGAGATCCCTGAAAACAAAGAGGGAGAGAAAGAAAGATTATTGATGGTGATGGTTGTTCTTTCTTCTTCGCTTCAGAGCAGTCAATATTTTTGAGAGATGTTTTTCACGGCACTTTTGAAGATCTTTTCTTTGATGTGACTCTAGTTGATGATAAATCTCTGCTCTCGTGTGTTGTTGTTTTCTTGGCAGAGAGATATATATTTTGGATGACTACAACTTGGTCGAATTCAAAAGAAAACTCTGCAATAAATGTTCAGCTGAAATTTTTGGATCAAAAAAATGACAAGAATGCTGTCAAATATTCTATTCTATGTCTTTCCCGAGATATAAGCAATTAATTCCATAGAGGATGTTAGCAATCAATGCTACCATTAACGGCTCTATTCAGAGAAAATAAGTGCATTGATTTGTAAGGGAATTAATAGCCTATAATGGAAATAAAATGATGAGACAGAAAGAGAAAGAATTGATAACATAATATATTACATTTTTCGTCGACCTGAGATCAGCTTTCGTCGTCTGCTAATCCGCTCTCGTCGACCTGAGATTTCATCGACCTCTTATAAGCCTTCGTCGAACTGAGATATGCTTTCGTCGACGTGAGCTCTGCAAAACAACTGTTGTGCATAAACTGACTAATTCTGCGCTCTATGGTCGTCGACCTGAGACTGTGAAGTTGTTCGACCTAAGAACTTTGACCATCTGTCGGTGTTGAGTGAATAGCACATCTAGTGTTGAGTGTTCTTTGTCTCTGAGTCAGCCTTGGCTTTGAGTGAATTATGGCGCTGAGTGTTGAAGAGTTAGTCAATCTGAGAACGGAGTTCGTCGATCTCAGCTCAGAGATTTTAGCTCTGAGTTTGTCGAGCTGAGTACGACTATCGTCGACTTGAGATCGACGAACGTAGATATCTTTCTCTAAATCTTGATTTCTCTAAGTTTTGAGTCTTTGGTAGTGTTGTAGGTTGGTCCTTTGATTTGTTGACTCTAAGAACATGGCCTAGACATAAGAAACACATAAAATTTGACCCTTCTATACAATATGGGTCACAACCTAAGAAGACAACCTTGCCCAAATCACCTAGGGGTTCCAAGAAGCCATATAACACATTCTTTCCATTTAATCTCGATTCAATGGCTCTATGATGTGTGTGGGCCCCAACACTTAAAGATGAAAATATTTCATTCCAAGTGCAGAGGATGATGACAACTGGCCACCAGCGCCTCCGGAAGCAATCCCGCACCATTTGAATTTTTGTTGACTTTTGACTTTGCTGACGTCAGCAGGACTCAACATCTATAGACTTAGACAAAATTCAAGCATTATAAGCAAAGGCGTTGAGTGGATATGCATCACTCAATGCCACAACACTTAGAAAAAATTCTCTATCTAGGCGTTGAGAGCGATTAGCTTGATGAACGCTGAGCCTTATTCGACGAACTCTGATCTCTACTAAAAAACCTCAGTTTGATGAAAGCTAAGCTCAGCTTGATGAAAGCCAAGCTCGGTTCAATGAAAGAGTAGATTAAGTTTGATTAACTCCAGGCTTTGTTCGACGAACTCAAAACTCAGATCGACAAAAGAGAAAATTCAGTTCGACGAACTCCAGGCTTTTTGCCTTAGCTAGATTTTCTGAGCCTTGGCGTTGAGAGAGTAAGCTCCACTCAATGACAAACTACTTAACATAATTTCTCTGTTATCTGGTGTTGAGTGAGCAAGCTACACTCAATGCTTTTGGACTAAGGCAAATATCTGTGTCTGAAAACATATAAGTAAGGATACAGTCAACGCTATTGCTCTGTGGCGTTGAGTTAGTAAACTACACTCAACACCTTGCTAATTAGATAGATTTTCTGTCATGGTGTTGAGTGAGTAAGCGACACACAACGCCAGTGAACTTAGTTAAATATTTGCCCAACTTTTCTATGGAGTTGACAGGAACAGCAACACTCAACGCTAAACGTTGTATGGAGTTGAATGAGTAGACCACTGAACACTTGTGGACTTAACCACATTTTTCAGCCTATTTCTTTAAGCTTTGACTGACTCACAGCTTTTTGCTGTATGGCATTGAGTGAGTAGACTACACTCAACGCTTGTTTACTTGGCAATATTTTTGGCTATCTACCAGTTCGACTAAGATAGACTCAATGCCATTTATTATATGGCATCGAGAGAACTCTACTCAGTCAATGCCTGTGGACTTAGGCAAATTTCCAGCTAGATAATATTGATTCCTTACCTTTGGCATTGAGTGAGCTTGCTCCACTCAATGCTTGTGGAATTAGTGGATTTAAGCTATGTCCAGAAACCAATTGTTTTGTCCACTTGTCCAATCAATGTGATATGGACTAACCGATGTCTATAATCGTGAATAGAATAAAAATAAAACTAGCAATCCAACTAGGCATGTATACCTATCAAATTTTAACTAAGGGACACAAGTGTCGTATTAAGATCCGGGAATTGTTGAGTAATCTTACTCAGATGAAGACTATTATCTTATCGAAGCATTGCTTTAGGGTTTTCTAAGAGAGAACTAATTACAATTAAGAAAAGAAACATAGCTCAAAAAAGATAACTATTTGAAGTTAATAAGAACTACTAAAAACAATTACATATAGTGGTGAAACGATAAAATACTAAAGCACTCGATTGAGAATCACATTGGCAAAAGTTGATTAAAAATAAGATAATAAACCCTAACTTAATAAGGTAAAGGACCTTGACCGTGGAGGTCCTAAAGCTTTAACACGCTTCTCTCGAAGTCGGGCCCAATTGAGTTTAGGAAGGTCAGACCAAACTCTCGTCCAAATCGGAGATCTAAAGCTCGCTTTACGCGGTGAACCCCACTATTGGATTTCTCTCCAATCTGGGAGATTTAACGTCTGCCTCTCTCGAGGGGTACGTGCAACTCTCTTTACTCTTCAGTGTTCACTTCAAACTACGAGCCTCTTGGCTAGCTAAGAGTGAAAACAAATATGGAAATTATATATCGATGATATAACTTCTAACATGATTCAAGAGTAAATTAAAGGCCTAAACCCTAAAAAGAAAAAGTAAACTTAAAGGATCATAACTTAATCAACTCAAACCTCGGATCATCAAGATCGAGTACAAGGAGGATTAGTTAATCATGGAGAAGTGGAGGAAGGGAGTTGGGTAGAATAACATTAAGAGAACAAAGATAAAAAGGGAACTTTATATTAATTCTAAAAGAGAGTTACAAATTGGAATGAAGGATTACATGTGCAATGAAATAAAAACCTATGCTAGCATTTACATTAAGCTACTAAAGAAATTACAAAAACTAATACTAAAGGAGTACACAAACTAGGATTAAAAAGCTTAAAATGATAAAGAGGGAGTTGAGAAGCATGAAAAACTCCGAGAAACAAAAGGGAAGCACCTCCCCTCTCAACCAAAAACTACTTGCTGGACATATGGGGGAGGCCTAAATTTATAGAATTTTTATAGGTGGGTCACGCCCCCCTGTCACTCCCAGGGAGGGCATGTTTGGGGGGCATGCCAGGTACGAGGTTGACCTCGGGCACTGAATTATGACAGAAATGATTATTTCTTATGTAAATCGGTGGACAGGACCTGGGACACGCCCGTATAAGAGGGGCGTGTATGGCATGTCATGTCTCAGTCATTGGTTAGAAATCCATCAGTCGTCGAAAAAGGTGAAACACGCCCGGTGACACGCCCGTATAGGGTGGCGTGTCCGTACTGTTGTCGTGCAGTAATGGAAAATCTTTAAATGCGGCAGCAGGCTTCGTAATGAGGGTGACACGCCTAGAGACACGCCTAGGGAGGGCGTGATACGGGGGCGTGTCAGGTGTTTTTTTCAGGATTTGGGCTCTGGTAGCAATTATCCTCGGGATCAGGTTACACGGCTGGTGACACGCCCAGGGAGGGAGTGTAACGGGGGCGTGTTAGCTCATTTTGGGCGAAAACTGAGAAAATCTGTAAAAAGAAGGGAAATTATTAGTGGCAATAAAATATACAATAGGAGGTCAGTATATAAGCTTACAAGACATGATTTTTGTATTAAAAACCGAAAAATTCCATAATAGTCTAGACTACAAAATGTATTATCAAATTCTCACAAGCTTAAGATTTGCTTGTCCCAAGCAAAGATATAAAAACTAGCTAACATAAAAAGTGACTAATCAAAAATTTCTAATTACGCTTACACAAGTACTATGCGAAATTCTAAGTAGGGAGAAGGTGAAACGTAAATCTAAAATAATTACTTAAATTTGGTTTAACAATTTATAAACTTTACTAACAAAAATAAATCATCCAAATTTCTAACAAAATTTTTTAAATAAATTTAAGAAAAGCAACGAAATGAAAAAATACATTGAGTTGTTACTAGATCAAAGAGACACATTATAACTATATCAATCAAATAAAAAAAATCTAAATTTAAATCCAAAACTTTACTATTTTACTTTTCTTCATTACTTAGCTAATAAATAAAATTCAAAAATATGAATCAAAAGGGCTTATTACGACCGAAACGTTGAGTTTACGATGATGATTAGGAGTGGAAATCAATGATAAAAAATGAGGCTCAAAAATCACACTAAACCAAAATAAAGAGTTTCAAAAATTTCAACATAAATAAAATATATTTCTTTCGTTTTCTTTTCCATTTACTCTTCTTTCCTTTTTTTTCTTTTCAAAACAAAGGCAAAAAATAATTTTTCTTTTCATTTTGAAATTGACCAAACAAAAGTAAACACTTCTTTTGAGCATACTTTTTAAAAAAAGTCCTCCATGTATATCACAAAATAACCCTATCATAATCATGAATTTTTTGTTGAAACTCAAAAGGTTAGTGTGATTAGATAAGTTGGAAAATTTTAGCTTTGGTGAACATGAAATGATAAGTGGAGCTATCAATTGAAATCGGAAAAAGTCTCAAATGTGGCTAACTAGGGATAAAAAATTTTAGGTTGGCAAGAAGGCTTAAACGAAAACAAAAATAGTCTAAATCATTTTAATGTTTTTAAATTTATCTAAAGCATAAGCTTTGAAAAATTTCAAAAATTAAATCCAAGATAATAAAAAAAAAGACTAATGAAATTATTTTGAAAATAGAAATAATAGGAGACTTGGATCTTTCACATCTACTACGGTAATCAAAAGTTAACATTACAAAAATTATCCAAAAATGAGAAGAAAATAGTCGATGAAAATTTTTCAAGAAAGTAAAGAAAATAAAGAACGAAAACCATAATAAAAATGCGAGTTTTATAGAAACATTTCACGTTAACATGCTACCGTGAATTAGTAACATAGCATGGTCAACATTTTTCTTTTGAAACATAATTGAAAAGAACGATTAGAAAGATTATAATTACGTAAGTCGATATATGGAATTTTGAGAAAAACAAAACAAAAATAAGGGGTACTATTGAAATACCAAAATTAGTTTAACCTATTAAAGTAAAAACAAATAATATAATAAATTTTTTTTTGAAATGTTCTCCTTTTTGGATTTTTAAGATATTCTCTTTTTTTGTATTTTTAAGATATACATAAAAAAAATTTTGATTTTGATTTTTTTAAAGAAAACAAAATAAAGACAAGAGAAGGAGGAAATCCTCCCCCAATCATAAAATGGACATTGTCCTCAATGGAGTAAGGAGGGGAAGGAGTGAGAGAAATTAAAACATAAATGAAAGTATAGAATTGAAAGACAGGTACTTCCCCGAATTTATGTGCCGCGAATGTTGATTGATGTCGCTCCCCCATGCTTGCGCTTTGGAACTTCTTTAAATGTCATCATTGGACTTCGTGATTTATTCAGCAGCATTGTAGCAAGCGATCGCAGAAGCTTCAGCTTCTCGTAGCCGTCCGGGGAAGAATTTGTAAAAAAAGAAAACATAAAAATAACTTGGGTTGTGCCACCCAAGAGCGCCCTTTGTTTAAAATGTCATTTGAGCTCGACGCAATAAAATAATATTGTCCATAAGATTATTGTCCAAAATAATAATTAAAGTTTTTAACAAAAATAAATAGTTTCAAGTTAGTTTAAAGTACCGATGCATTGAAATCGGCAAGCACACCGGTCGCACAAGTAATAAAATTTGGGAATAAATCCTTGTGTGTCAGTCTCTTGAGGAATGCAATTAGCATACAGCGATGACAGTTAAGAAAATATTGTTATGAGAGTTATGCTTAGAAAAGATTAAAAAGGTGGCTTGTGAGATTGTGGTTTCTTGATCTAATAAACTAATTAAGAATATGCGGGTCGAAGGCACTGCTTCGCAAAGTGAGCTGAGTGTATTGGCTGCGATGCTGAACTTCAATTGGGTGAGTGGACGGAAAGCTAGTGGATGGAAGTGTTCATGTGTGGAGTGCAATCGAGTGAAACAAGGGTATGGAGTGGATGTGGAGTGGGCGAGGCACAACTAAAAGAAAATGAAAACTACAAACATCCAATTAGATATAGAGTAGAAAATGTAGTTCATTACAATATCAAATCATTCCATACAACGAAGAAAGGGGAAGAGGAGTAAACCACTAGAGGGTGAAGGTCCACCGCAAGTCGTGGCAAGAATATCGCGTTGTCAATCCGCTTCCGGGCCCCGTCCGAGGAGGCTTCCGGTACAAATAAGCTGTCACCTAGAAGGCCTTTGAGTTCGTTCTCTAGGTCATATTCTTATCCAACTATGGTGGAAAGCTTGTAGTTGAGGTCATTAATTGCCGGGATCTTTGCCGGAGGGTTTGGAAAGCTTCAGAATCAACGGCTATGGACTCTCGATGGAAGGGATGAAGGTGGAGGTGGCTGGAGCAGCTGGACAAGTAGAACAACACTTCCCACGCACTCTCCGAACGTAGAAATGACCAGTGTTGACCTAAATCGCGGAGTAGTCCCTTAAATATGGAGGAAGAACAAGCAGAGCGCAAGATCAGTGTGGCACGACCAGTGGTCGTGCGCACTGTCGGTCGATGATTGTGCATAATTTCCAGTTAAACCCTCAACTTGGATAGAAACATCAGCAAATATGCGCATGATCAGTGGCGCACGACCGGTGGTCGTGCGCACTGAATCCACTGATCGTGTGATTGGCTAAGACAGAACTGCAAAAAATTGAGGTAAACGCGCACGAGCAGTGGTGCACGACCGGTGGTCATGCGCGCAATGTCCAATGCTCGTGCGATTACCCGATAAGAACAAGGAAAATGAAGAGGACAGAGCGCACGATCACCAGCGCATGAACAATGGTCGTGCATAATAGGTCAAGTGATCATGCGATCGTCAAGGCAGAATTGGGGAAAAGGGGAATGTAATGCGCACGATCAGTGGCACACGACCAGTGGTCGTGCGCAGTGAGTCCAATGATCAAGCACAGTGTTCCAGTATTGTCTGGGTATCCCGAGCAGTTCTGGAGCACGCACATGACCCATGCACCAGCAGAAGAAGCAAATATGCCACAAAAAGTGCACACCACATTTTCAAGACACGGAGAGAGAATAAGTAAAACAAACAAAAACACAGAAACATCTAAAGCACACAGAAAACGGGTCTAAAGTGCACTTAATCATGAAATAGGCTGATAAACGATTATAACCGGTTATAGCTCTCAAGTGCAGTGCTAAGACGACAAAACTGGCCCAGATGAGTCCAAAAATCAGTGTAATATTTTGACTCATCAAGTACGTACAAAAGAAACTTAACATTGTTCGGACTAACATCATCATCACCAGAAAAATAGAATTTAAGACGCTGCTCATTCACTTTGAATTTGACCTTATCAGGGTGTGAAATTAACACAGAGCCATACAAAAAAACTTCTTTAACAGAAAATGGCCCAGACCATTGTGACTTTAGTTTTCCAGGAAATAAACGTAAACGTGAATTATATAAAAGAACTTGGTCGTATGGTTAGAATGTTTTTGGGTGCCTTAAGTGTTTCTCATGAAAACATTTCGTCTGATCTTTATAAAATTTGTTATTATCGTATGTGTAAGAGCGCCACTCGTCGAGCTCGTTAAGTTGAAATTTTTTAAGGTCGGCGACAGAGTGTGGATCAAAATTTAAAAACCTTAAGGACCAAAAAGCATGGTGTTGTAATTCTACGGGTAAATGACATGATTTTTTCATAAACCAACTGATACGACGTACATTCGATGGCAGTTGTGTACGATGTTCCGTAGGTCCATAGAGCACCGTCTAATTTGGTTTACTAGTCTTTTCTAGAGGTAGAAATAGTCTTTTCTAAAATTCTTTTTATCTCTCTATTCACAACTTCGACTTGTCCGTTATTTTGTGGGTGGTAGGCAGTTGAAAGCTTATGCGTAACGCCGTATTTAATAAGAATTTTTGAAAATTGTGCATTACAAAAATATGAAACCCTTTCGCTAACGATAGCTCGCGGCATACCGAATCGAGAAAATAATTTTTTTAAAAACATAATTACGACTCGGGCGTCGTTAGTAGGAAGACCTTGGGCCTCATCCAATCGTAAAACATATTCGACAGCAACTAAAATGTATTTATTCACGAAGCTAGAAGGAAGGGGCCAACAAAATAAATTCCCCAGACGGCTAAAATTTCGCACTCAAGGAAATAATTTTGCGGCATTTCATTTTTATTGGAAATATTTCCCGACCGTTGGCAACTATCACACCTACGCACAAAGGCTTGTGCATCTTTAATCAAGACTTTGCGGGCTGTGCGAGCAGCTTGATAGTGACCACCAGTCAGTCCTTCATGCCAATGTTTTAAAATATCTAATACTTCCTCAAAAGAGACACATCTCCTTATCACTTGATCCGCACAGACTCGGAAAAGATGCGGGTCCTCCCAAAAATAGTTCTTCAACTCAGAAAATCATTTCTTCTTTTGCTGAGAGGAGAACTGTTTCGGGAGGAAACGAGCCACTAAATAGTTGTCCATGTGTGTAAACCAAGGAGAGGGGGATGTGTTAATTAAAAGAAGCTTCTCATCGGGGAAAAACCATTAAAAAAATTTTCATCTAATTTTTTTTATATAAGGATTATCTAATTGTGAGAGATGGTCGGCTGCAAAATTCTCGGCTCCTCTGTTATCACAGATTTCTTAGTAAAACTCCTGGAGGAGTAATACCCAGTGAATAAGGCGTGGCAATGCATCCATCTTATCAAGAAGATACTTGAGGGCTGAGTAGTCCATAAAAACGATAATTCTAGAGCATAATACAAAGACGGTATTTATCAAAAGCCAAAACAACAGCTAGTAGCTCCTTCTCGGTCGTGGTATAATTCTCTTGTGCCGATGTAAGTGTTTTACTTGCATAATATATGGGGTGGAATTTTTTAGATATTCATTGTCATAGTACGGCTCCCATGACGAAACTACTCACATCGCACATAATTTTAAAGGGAAGGTCCAACACAAGAGCTATCATAATAGGGTCTTAATTAACTTATCTTTAATTAATTAAAAGGCAGATAGGCAAAGGTCATCAAAAATAAATTGGGCGTCTTTCCCTAAGAGTTGAGAAAGGGGTTTGGTAATTTTGGAGAAGTCTTTTATGAAGCGGCGGTAGAAACCACTGTGTCCTAAAAAACTTCTTATAGCTTTGAAGTTCGTAGGCGGCGGTAGCTTCTCGATGACTTCTATCTTAGCTATGTCTACTTCAATTCCTCTCGCAGAAATCTTATGACAAAAAACTAACCACTCCCTCACCATAAAATTGCATTTTTTCCCAATTTACGGCGAGGTTAGTTTCTTCGCATTTTTAAAGACTTTTTCGAGGTTTCTAAACAACTATCAAAAGCATCACTGAACACAGATAAATCATCAATAAACACATCCATAATGCTTTCTGTTGGGTATTGTATCCACAATGTACCTGATTTGAAGAAGCCCCTAAACAAGCTAAGGTAAATAGACAGTGTGTTTGATGAAATCTTTTAAGTTGTGCTTGCAGTTATTCCACGCTAAGTACACACCAATGTCAGTGTGCAGTGGGTCAATATACACGGGTCTGCGCGACGTAATCCCTCGTTGAGCAGATTAGTGTGTTGGCCTACGTGTACTCTCTCTATTGGGGTGTACTTAATTTCAAGTACAGGGCTATGATAAAGCAAGAGCAGACAAGGAGCAAGGATGGGCCAAAGACCAGCTCACGGGTTGAAAGACGAGAATCGTCTAAGTGTAAATCGTCGAGAATCACTAAGTGATTCTCGCTGATTCATCGAGAATCACTAGTGATTCTCGACGAGTCGTCGAGAATCACTAGATGATTCTCGCCAGGTTGGGCCGGCTGTCTCGATGCAGTCAGAAAATTCTCTAAGGCAGAATCGTCGAGAATCACTAAGTGATTCTCGCCGATTCGTCGAGAATGACTTTGCATTCTCGACGATTCGGCGAAAATCAAATGTGATTCCCGCCGATTCTCCCCGGCCTCTATAACCTGTGCAGCCAGAATTCGCCAAGTAGAATTCGGCGAGAATCGTAAGTGATTCTCGCCGATTCGTAGAGAATCACCTACGATTCTCGCCGATTTTGCCTTGGGCGATTTTTTCGAATTCCTGGACCGGTCCATGTTACCTGCAGCTATTTGAACCGAACTTTGGTCTTTGCTTTGGTGGGGCCCACAACGGTCATCTCCATGACCTATTGTATAAATACACAGGTATTTGTGTACAGTGGTTTCACGGACAGAGAATACGAAAGCCGAGCCGCCGACTAACCCTAAAATCGCGAACCTGCTCCGCCTCCGTTGCCGCCGCTCGTGCAGTGGTCACCGTAGCCGATCTCGATCTCCTCCAGATCCCCGGTGATAGAAGCCAAGTCTTGCACAGCGTCTCACGCGTCTAACCAGAGATCTTTTGTCTCTTGATTTGAGATAGGGAAATCCATCCCCGTCTGAATCGATCGAGACGATCGATCCTAGTGTGACCGTTGGAAGACCTTGCCGACTTCGCTAAGAAGATTGAATCTCTAGTGCATCGCTGCTATTTTCAGTTGCCGCCGCCAACACCGAGAGCCTTGCCGCCGCCCTTTGCCGCCATCGGTCTCGGGGAGATTCTCTCCAAGAAAGATCAAGGGTTGTGGACTTTTCGTTACCTACAAGAACAAGTAGTCTAACGAAAAGGGACACCTAGATCTTCAAGTTATTTGTATTTCTTATACACTCCAATTTCTTTTTCATTGTAAAGGAACATTTGGTTCCTAGTTGTAGGGTTGGGTGCAACCCGTATTGTGGGAGTGTTGACTCCTACGTGTGGAAGGGTTCCTTCCGATAGTGCAAGGATTGGATTTCAATCCTGTTGGTGAAGTGACCGAGTCGTCCCTGGATTGGGAGATAGCTCGAAGGGGGAAAGTGGACGTACCCAAATCGGGGAACCACTATAAATTGCCTGTGTTATTTTCTGTGCTGTGTGGTTTGTTTTGATTCTGCAGGTACACTTTTAATTCCACAAATACGCTGCAAGTCACCTATCCCCCCCCCCATAGGTGAAGGTAGTTGACACTAGGTGGACTTTCAAGTGGTATCAGAGGGAGGTTGCTCATCAAAAAGGTTCACACCTTTAGTAGAATCCTGCCACCAGTGTCAAGAAGAAGACCGATATCTTCCAAGGACGGACTCAAGCACTCCGGCTAAATCCCAGTATGCACCAGACTGAACTTTCCTATCTGGAAGGAAAGAATCAGATTCTACATGGAAGCAGTCGACCCCCGGCTCTTCATGATAGTGGAGGAGGGACCTTACATTCCCACTAAGGCCTCCACCATTGATCCTACCAAGAAAGTGCCCAAGAAACTTTCGGAAATGGACAAGGACGAAATGGTGCTGTTCGGACTCGACAAGAAAGCTAAGAACATCCTGGTAAGCGCAGTTGATGACTCTATGATGCAGAACTTCTACAACTGCAGGACAGTCAAAGATCTCTAGAGCTGTCTGATTGTCCTAATGGAGGGCACAGATGAAGTGAGGGACGATCGGAGATCCCTCCTTAATCAGAAATATGAGGCCTTCAAGCAAGGGCCAAAGGAGGAGATCAGAGTTACCTTCGAAAACTTCCTCAAGATCGTCAATGCACTCAAAGGATATGGAAGAGTGTTCACTGACGGTGAACTTAATAATAAGTTCCTTAGGTCCCTCACTAAGGAATGGGACACAAAGATCTGTGCCATCCGCGAGTTTGGCAGACTTGTGGAAACTGACCCTCAGATTCTGTTCGGGAAGCTCATGTCCTATGAGCTTCAGTTGAACACAAGGAAGGCTGAAGAGGAATCAGAGAAAGCCGCGGCCAAGGAAAAAACGGTGGCCCTGCAAGCCATTCATTCCAGAAAGGGCAAGGGTGCTGCCTCTTCCCGTGCGTGGAAGAAGGATGAAGAGGAAGACTCTGAGCCAAGCTCCTCTGGCTCATAATTGTCTGAGGAAGACTTATCCCTTATCACAAGGGAATTCAAGAAGTTCCTCAAGCTGAGGAATCAGAGAAAGAGAAATGGCTCCTCTTCAAGGGATCAGAAGAAGAACTATTCTTCTGACAAGTATGTTTCCAAACCGAACAAACACCGCTCATCTGACATTATTTGCTTTGGTTGCAACAAGCCAGGACACGTCGTGGCCGACTGCCATCAAGGTAAGAGGTAAAAGGGAAAGGGAGAGGAGCACAGGTCCTCAAGAGACAAGAAGAAGGAGAGGAGTTACATGGCGAAGAAGCCATAGACACTGAGTGAATCTGACACATCAGACACCAGCGATGACGAGGAAGCCTACTTTGGGCTAATGGGTCGCTGTGACTCGGAAGGAGATTGCCCCCCATTTACTGGGAAGGTAAAAGCTCACACCCCTCTCTCCGACTCTGAATCTGATCCTGAGTCTCAGGATGATGACCCTGAGGATAGCCCTTCTGCCCGTGAAGCTGAGCTCCTCGATAAGTATGAGCTTCTGCTCAATACTTTCGTGGAATGTCGAAAGAGACTAAAAGCTGAGAAAAAGGAAGTTAAATTCCTTAAAGGTGAGAGTGTATCCCTGAGGGAAGAGATCACTAGTTTGATCTCCCTCCGACAGGAGCACTTGGACCTGACTTCAAAGCATTCAGAGTCTCTTAAGCTCCTTGATCTTAAGCAGGAGGAAGTCGACAAGTTGGAAGAACTACTTGCGGTAAAAAGGAAGATCGTCAAGAGCTTCTCTATGCCAAAAACTGTTCTTCCATTAGTTGATACCTTCTCTGCTCAGGCCAAAGGAGCTGGCTTGGGGCATGTAGGGGTATCTAGCTCCTCATCCAGGAGAAATAGGAACAAGAGGAAGAATAAGGATGCCAAGAAAGCCACTGCTGCTGAGAAAGGAAAGGCCCCACTCAGCCCTGTTGAGTTCAGAAAGCTTAGCTTTCCCTGTAACCAACATGACTTTGAGTCAACATATGGCCATCACTTCAAGCCCTCGGTTGCAAAGCCGAAGAGCCAGTATGATGGGTGGACCTTTCCCCGTAACTTCAGTGAGAGTGTCTTCAAGGCACCTTATGAGGAAATCCAATTGGGAAATTATGGTCAATTCTCTAGCGGCCATAATAGGAAGCAGGCACCTAAGGCCAAGCCTGTTACACTGAAAAGCCAAGAGGTGAAGAAGTCATGTGACTGTGGTCATCATGATGCCTCCACCTCCAGGTCTTCGGCCCCGGCTGAACCCCACGTTTCAAGGGTGAAGCAGGCGCCCAAGAGGAGGTATAACAGGTTTGACTGCTGGTGCTGTGGCAAAATTGGTCACTTTGCCATGGATTGTTGGTTTAATCCGAGGAATATCGAGACTCCTCATGTGGACTTTGCCGCCGCCCTTTACCGCCGCCGGTCTCGGGGAGATTCTCTCCAAGAAAGATCAAGGGTTGTGGACTTTTCGTTACCTACAAGAACAAGTAGTCTAACGAAAAGGGACACCTAGATCTTCAAGTTGTTTGTATTTCTTATACACTCCAATTTCTTTTTCATTATAAAGGAACATTTGGTTCCTAGTTGTAGGGTTGGGTGCAACCCGTGTTGTGGGAGTGTTGACTCCTACGTGTGGAAGGGTTCCTTCCGATAGTGCAAGGATTGGATTTCAATCCTGTTAGTGAAGTGACCGAGTCGTCTCTGGATTGGGAGATAGGTCGAAGGGGGAAAGTGGACGTACCCAAATCGGGGAACCACTATAAATTGCCTGTGTTATTTTCTGTGCTGTGTGGTTTGTTTTGATTCTGTAGGTACACTTTTAATTCCGCAAATACGCTGCAAGTCACCTACCCCCCCCCCCCCCATAGGTGAAGGTACTTGACACTAGGTGGACTTTCACTTTCTACGTACTTGTCGAAGATAGCAAGCATACATCGATGGAATGTAGCTGGCGCATTACACAACCCAAACGACATTCTTTGGTAAGTGAAGGTGTCGAAGGGACAAGCAAACGTAGTTTTCTCTTTGTCCTTGGGAGAGATGGGGATTTTAAAATATTTCGAGAGACCATCGAGAAAACAGTAAAAGTTAAGGCTGGATAATCGCTCTAAGATTTGATCAATTAACGGCAAGGGAAAGTGGTCCAGTGGGTGGCATCATTTAACTTACGATAGTCAATACACATTCGCCACCCTGTCACCGTTTGTGTCGGGATTAAGTCATAATTCTCATTACTAACTACAGTTATCCCTCCCTTTTTGGGCACTACCTGGACATGGCTAACCATCTTACTATCTGAAATAGGATAGATAATTTCTGCGTCTAACGGCTTCATAACCTCTCCCTTTACGACTTCTTACATATTTGGATTTATACGGTACTATGGTTGGATTGAATTACGTGAATTATATTCTATTCGGATTTTGTGGGTGCAGAATGATGGGCTAATGCCCTTAATATTAGATATCCGCCAGGCAATAGCTCGGTGATGTTTACGTAAAACTAGAAGGAGTTTGTCATTTTGTAATTCAGATAAGTATGCAGAAACTATCACTACCAGTTTGGAAATTTTTTTCTAGGTAGGCAAACTTAAGATGTTAGGGTAGTACTTTTAATTCTAGGGTAGGGTAGGTGGTTCTTCATAAGATGTTTTGGAAGTTCTTTCTCTTTCAAAAATAATATCATCGTTGGCTTTTAACTTATAGGGAAAATTTGAAGAGGGTGAATCAATGGCAATGGTTGTTTCTTCACTACAAGAAAATTGACATTTTATGAAAAAACTTTAGTGACAAAATATATTTCATCACTAAAAACACATCTTTAGTGAAAAAGTAAAAATTTCGTCACTAAAGACACGACTTTAGTGACGAAGTAAAAGTTTAGATACTAAAGAAAAATCTTTAGAGATGAAATAAAAGTTTAGTCACTAAAGACAAATCTTTAATGACAAAATAAAAGGTTTCACTAATGACAAAACTTTAGTGACGAAAAGTTAGTGACAAAATATATTTCGTCACTAATGACACATCTTTACCGCAGAAAAAAAATAGTCACTAAAGACAAATTTTTAGTGACGAAGTAAAAGCGTAGTCACTAAAAACCAATCTTTAGTGATGAAGTAAAAGTTTATTCACTAAATACAAATCTTTAGTGAAAAAAAAAGTTTTGTCACTAAATACAGATCTTTAGTGACGAAATTTTAGTGATCAAATATATTTCGTCACTAACGACACATCTTTAATGACGAAGTAAACGTTAATTCACAAAAGTCACGTTTTTTGTATTGAAGTAAAAGTCTAATCATCCTAAATTTTAGATTAATTTATGTTAGTTTCAAATTACACATTATTTTAAGCATATATGCATGTTTAAATTAAAATACCTATCCTACTAATGATTATTTTAGTAAGTTTAAATTAAAGTTTAAATATTAATCATAATAATTATTCAGTTGTTGATTTCAAAGTAAGTATTTAATTACTAATTTAAATCTAAAACTAAACTGTTGTTGTTTAACTCAATGTTCCGATCGGACCGGAATAACCTTGACTGCATTAGCTCTTGGAACGGTCGAGCTAGCAAGTAGTCAATGAAGTATATCGATTGTAAACATGAAGTTTCAACGTGGAAAAACCTCTCAACAAGGTTAAAAACCACGTTACTGGATCTGTGGCGGTCAAAGTCCAAAAATTTCCTTATTGTTACAGCTTGTTTGTCGAATGGAGGGCGACATGCCGCCTCTCGTTTCAATTTTGGGGTGAGAGAACACTTAGCTTATGGAAAATGACAGGACATCAAGCCTTGAGTTTGTTTCAAATTGCACTTTGCGACGGAGTGCTTCAATTGGCATTCTGCTGGCACTGAACGTGGAAGCGGAGCACTTGAGTTTGCGGTTGCGAAGGCCACTTGGAAATTTAGCGATTGGGCTTCGTCTTGTTGCTTGAACATGGCTCGGGTGTGGCTTGAGTGCGGATCGAATGTTACTTGTAGTAGAAATTTGGAAAATCTTTGACCTGAGGAAGAAGAAGGTTAGGAGAAAAAAGTGAGAAATGAAAAGGCTTGAGGCACCTTTTATAGCCTACGCACACCGCGCACCAAAACTACCTTTATAAATATTTTTTCTATCGTTTAGGGGTGCGTATTATGATAATTAATCTTGCTATTTGCACCATAATTAAAATAATTATAAAATGCCCTCAATAACCCGGTGGTTAGTGGGTGGTTACATTTGAATCGAACGATGGAGACGGGCTCCCACGGGTTCCCACGGTTGGCCGGCGAACTTGTCGCTGATCGCGCTTGTGAGAGGCTGACTGTCGGCGATGGTCGAGGAAGAGCCGACGGCTCGGACGCTCCCTCATCCATGCACTAGAGGCCGCTTCCTCGGTTGGGCCTCGGCGTCCGAGGAGGAGCTGCCGCCATGACAGCTCTCTCAGCCACGGTCGGCGTGCGTCTTCCTTGGCCGCAGACCGGCGACCGAGGAGGAGCGGCACGTAAGGATACTATCTCGGCCATTGTCGTAGACCAAGGAAGAGCTACCCGCGTGGCCAATCTTATAGCCACTAAAGGCGGCCAAGGGTGATCGGCTGTCTTGACCGCTCCCTCGGCCGCGCGCCGGCGGCCAAGGGGCAAGCTGGTGGCGGCGAGAGGAGGGGCTGCCGGGACCCAGGGATGAGGCCGGCAACCGGACTCCTACAAGGCGGCATACACGGCGGTTCTGTCATTACGCGTTATGGGATTAGTGCCAGGGGAGATCAGTCACTGTGATCGCATGTGCGGTCAAGCCCATGATCCCACTTCTTTTGGGTGAAGATCATGTGGGGTGTGGTTATGTGCACACCCACCATTTTAAATATAGATCTCATCTATAACAATTATAATAATAGATAATTATTGTATTTACAATTTAATTTAAAATTATGTGAGTATTTAAAGGAATTACTTTTTTTTATTATTTTATTACTTTATTTATTTCTTTAGATATAGCTTTTTGTTGCTCGGTAATTATCAATTAATAAGATAAATAAATTTACAATTTTCTATGCTTTGATGGAATGATTAAAAACATGGATTCCACATCAAACTCCACATTGTGTCAAGAGTTGCGAGGAACTGCAAACGAAATTTACAAAGATTTCCTTGGGGTAGAAGGAACAAAAAAGTTCTAATTCAATTAATTAGAGAAAAAAGAAATCAGTAGATACAAACATTAGCAAAATAAGATATTTATAGAAGAATTTTTTCGCAGGGCTAATTCAATTAATTTGAGATAAAAATCTGTAGTTAAAAATCTATAACTTAAACGAAACCCCTTTGTTCAATCACCCAAAATTTGAGACCCCGCCTGTAAACAAATTTTGTCTCCTTTCTACGCCTACCGTAAATCAACAGAAGTCCAAAGCCCTTCTCAATCTATATTTCCATGTGCTCTTTTCCTCTTTCACAACATTCCTTCTTCCCCAATCCCACTATTCATCCAGGTGCACCCTCAAAAGCCATAACCAATCTCCTAATCGATGCTCTTCCTTTAGCCGATGAATGACGATCTTTGGCCTCTTACCCGATCTCCTCGCCAGCGTATCTCTGGTATGACCATATCTCACCGCGATTGTCCTCCATCTTAAATCTCTCTAGGGACCATACATCTTCTTTGATGTTTCCCGCCATCCAAACCTTGCTCCACGATCCTCCAGCCACACAGTGCAATCCCACTTCTCTCTAGATGTACTCTGTATGGTTACAGTCTCTTTCCAACTACTTAGGTATGCTTTAGGAAAGGATTCCCTGTTTCTGTCATAATGTTTCTAGTTATTTTTTATAAGAATTTGGAACCTTATTGAAATGTTCATGTCCCCCTGCCTTTCACTTATTTCATGCACCTTATATAACATACAATTAATCCCAATTCTACAACTAGCTATATTAGAAACTTGTGGATCTAAAAGATGCATAGAATGTGTTCATTTAAATGTCAGTTTTCATACTATTTATTGCAAGATTTGTTTTGTTCATTTGAGTTCTGTAAATTTGATAGTTTTTCACGGTGGGGGTGAATGAAAACAGTAGGCAAGAACTAGTGATACATATGAATTATTCTAAGCAGAATTTCTTATTAGAAACCTTGCCATGTCAATCCGTTATTTATTTAAATCCATTAGAAGCAAGTTTCAATTTGTTGAGATTTCTGGAGGAAGCAGAATTTATGAGCATGTTGAAGAGGAAAATACTGTCGATGAACCTGAATTTGAGAAATCATCAAGTAGTTAACCATCTATTTTTACTAAGGTGAGTACCTTTATTCATCATTTACAACACAATCGACATAATGCATTGAATAAACAAAATTTATATATGGGTTGCTGCCTATATATAATAGCAGCATGTGTTTGTTCATTCATTCTAAAAATTTTCCACCATCAGTGCGTAGATATTATTTAATAATGTTAGTATTATTTATGGTAGATTTTCTTGGAGTCGAGGTTGTTCTGTATTATTCTTTACTAGAATTTGTTTGGAGAGGATATTGGGCCCATAAACGTGAAGATTTTATGGTTGTTGGAGAGGCAACTTTAATATGCTCTGGCACAAGCCAGTCAAAGAAAGGTGTTTGCTTTCTTATATTTTGTTTAGTTTATTTGGATTAGAGTATATTAATTATAATAATAATTGCTGGATTATTAAAATATTTAGTAAATATTCATTTAATTATATTAATGCTTATAAACAATCTTTATTCCTAGCATCCAAAGCTTCATTTCCCATATTTCTCTTTTTTCCAAGCTTTTCAATAATATGCATGGCTTATTTATTTTATGCATTTAAAATTTTATTCTCTTCATCATACACATGCACTTTATGGATAATTAAATTCATATTACTGCAAAGTATTTCATCGGTAGCCTTTTACTTTTCAATTTAGGAATCCTCGTAGTTGTTCTTCACCAAATTAGTCCCCACCCAATGCGAACATGTTAAGGAATTTCGAATATATGTGCAATAAACATTATGAATGATACAATTATCCTGTTAAGAGTTTTGAGAAGCATGTTGTGTCTTCAGTTATTAATTTCCTCCATTGGTATAATTTTTTCTTTTCTAATTTTTGCTGGTGATGAGATTCTTATACTCAAGAGGACGACTCATTTATCCACTATCAATTTTGCAGCATATTGTGTAGTTGCAATTGATTCACTTGCAAATAAATTCCTATTGCGACTTCAGGTATGTTTTAATCCTAGAGTTCCATGGGTGTGACATTTTCTTCTATTTTAATTGAAACTTTGGGTATGTTCAAAGGAGTACATTCTGCTCAAGAAGACATTACTTTTTCGATGTTAGTATACTTCAATCATAATAAGAAATTGATGAATTATCCAGATCTACTTAATATTTACCTCAAACTAAAGTAAGATTTTTTTTCAAAAAAAATCCTTTGTTAGTAAAGTTCGGCATGCTAACATGATCTTGAGATATGAATATATAGATTATTCAGTAATGATGTTATTTGATCTTTACAGTTTTACACAACTCCATTTGAAAGAATCTTATCACTAGTAAACAGTTATTCTCAAACTCATAATTTAATATGGTGGCATGACCTCTCGTAATGATAACTAGGTCATCATTTAATGGGTTGTTTTCTTCCTCAAGATTTTGTACTTATCTTTTATGCTGTGCTTAATTACATTGTATACTAATACTATAAACTGTCTATAAAATTTACCAAAAGATATTAATTTTAATTATATACTTGAATGATTCATGATCGTCAACTTAATATATATTTCTCAAAAAAATGACTAAGTTTGAATCTTTCCTTGAATTGAGGATGCATTATTTTTTGTTGCAGTATTATTATTTTATTTGCCTGATTAGCTGAAAAGCTTCTCATACAGCCTTTGAATGCACTCTCCAATCAACTCCCAATAAGGTAAACTTCCAGTTATGTTGTTCACAATGTCTCTTTTCATTTTGACTTATTATTGACATGAAATTATTGTTTACCAGGTTATTCTTGGTGAGGAGGTCAAATTTTTAGATATTAAAGCGCAAATGTACAAGGTTTGATAAACAAAAAATTTCATTATATTTTTTAATCTATTTATTATTATTTTTAATCTTTTTTGGCCTCATAACCTTAGGAAGTATTATGTTTTCTAATGTATGTACTTATTCTATGGTAGATAAATATAATATTGTAGTTCTTATCCCAGAGGGGTTTGTAAAGATTTTTCCTGTATACGTGTGCAAGAAAAATATAATTAGAAATTAAAAAACTTAGCAAGAAACATCTCTTAGGAAATATATCAAACAAATTGAAAGAATGTAAAATTAATTTACTAAGCTAGAAGATATTATTATCAAACATCAATTGAGACATTAAGGGCTAAAAATATGTATATACAAACATTTTCACATTACCATCTCTCTTCAATTATGAGGAACCATTCTACTACATCTCTGCCATTAGGTTTTACATTCCTTAGAAGCTCCTTGATATATAGAATCTTTTATTTTACCAAACTCTTGGAATTGAGATATTACAATATAAGTAATGATTTTTAAAATATTTCATGCTTTGTCGGATGCAGGTAGTAGCTTGATTTTCATGATAGTTAAAGGACAGAGGAGAAGACATTAGTTGACTATCAAAGATGTGCAGGAATGTGCATTTATAGATTTTTCTTCTTTATATATATATTTTTCATGTATTTAGTGTAATTAGAAATGAAAGCACTATTAGTTTGTATTGAGGTGTTTGGGTTATCTCCCAGCCTCTTTTTTTCTATTAATAAAATAAAAAATATTAGATATACTTCTCTTTGCTCTTGAGCATATTATTTATTCTTGTGTTTGAATATTTAAAATTAAATTAAAATGAAAAGCAAATGAAATATTTTTATGATATTTTGTGAAAAATTAAATAACTATAGTGATAGTTATCACTATTATAACATATATTTAGTGAGGATATTTCATCACAAAATTATTATACATATATACTGACAGAACTAATTTGCTCACTAAAAACATTTAGTGAGTGAATTTATCTGATAAGTAAAAGATGTTTTAGTGACCAATTTTATTTAGTCACAAAAAAGTTTTTTAGTGAATGAATTAATTTAATCACTAAAAGGTGTTTTAGTGTTCAATATAATAAGGTCAATAAAAGGAGGTTGGTGACCGAATTAACATGGTCACTAAATATACATATTTAGTGACAAAAATTACTATGGTCACTAAAAACATTTAGTGACGCGACTTTTGTGACGATATTGTGACAAAATAAATTTGGTCACTAAATGTCATTAGTGACCAAAATCTAACATTTAGTGAGGAATTTTTTCATCACTAAAGGTTAATTTTCTTATAGTGCTTGTAGACTTTCAGTAGGAAGAGTTGAGGAAGAACAAAAATCAGAAAGTTCATCTTCAAAAATGTTGTAGGAAGATTCATCACTTAAGGTATCTAAGAAGAAACAGGAGTCATCATTCTCCAGGTATTTTTCATCGAAGGGGTGATAGAGAAGGTCACTTCATCATCGTCTACTCGTAGGAAGAGCTTACAATTGCTTATGTAAATGATAACTCAAGAGGTGGCAAGGAAGGGTCAGACAAGGATTAGGGGAACCTCGGCGTCTTCTTCGATGTCTAATATTGTTGGGTAAATTTGAAATTGTGTACCTGATTTGGAGAAGCCTCACTTAACTCAATGATATACATCAGTTTGTATTTGATGGTATATTGAGTTTACTTGTGCAGGCTAAAGAATGCAGAGAATATTCAAAGTACAAAAGTGTCGAAACACTTATAATGTGCCGACACCTTTGAAGGAGCTGTTTCGAGACTAGATGTATGGTTGTGTCGACACACAGGACTTGTGTCGACACACAGAATTTGAGTCGACATCAGATGTAAGACCCCCTTTTTTTTCTTTTTCGAACACCGGGGTCTTAGCCCAGAATTGCCGCTTTGCGGTGGCACCGACTCACGGGAAGGCCGCCACTACAAAATGCCAATTTTGCCGGCCCTTTTCGATCACAAAGAGAGAGAAGTAAGAATACATAAAATGTAAACAGGTCCACAGAAATACACATATAAAATGAAATCACATCCAGTCCATTAGTAATATCAAGTAGAAGTACTACAAATATACAGTTCAAATGAAATATAAATAAACAAGCTCGAGCCCGGTACATCAGAGTCCTCACTACAAATCACTCATCGTGGAAGCTATAAAAACACTAATCACTCACGGAGCTGGTCGCAGGTGCACCGGTGCTAGACTGACCCACCTCTATGCGCACCGTACTCTGCTGGTGTTGGTCCCTAGATCCCATCTGAAGCACCTGTACTGTTGTGGTTCGAAAACCATTAGTCATAAAGACTAAGCCCTATCATCCCCTACCCCTCCCCCCACGACTCCTAAGCACCATGCGGAGAGGAGGAAAAGGAAGCTACAAAACTGGAGAGTAATCAAGCAGATGACAAATGAGCTAATCTAACAATTATCATAGTGTATAAACAACTATCTAGAATAAAGTACATCTAGCAATTCTACGGTAGTAAGTAATAAAGTATACATGTAGTAAGTAGAAAATATATAAGAAGACAAATAGAAAGCAAGTTAGTAAATAAGTAAGTAACCTTAACTTATATGAATGCCCATACAAACTTATAAGTTAAGGGATCTTCTACAAGACTCTCATCGTTTAAAAAGCCACATACCGATTTATACGTTGGGGTGTCGGTTGTATGCAAATATGAGTGTAGTGATATGTTATGCCATGATTCATGAAAGTGCAACACACGCACATGACTCTATGCGCACAGACCTTTAGTTCCCCTTGTTCAGGAAGCTAGCTTCACTCCCAGGAACCTCTGTTGTGGCAAACGGAGACAATGGGTCGGGCCCCCCACTCCTAGGCGGGTATCCACACTATAAGGCCTAGCCCTCCCGTACGCCCCTAGAAGAACACAACCTAGAGTATCCATATACTTGTGCTGGCTATATCCGCCAAACTTTCTTTGGCTAAGTGTCCCACACCGCCGAGTCAACGTACCGATGTCGCTGTGAACGACAATCAAATACTAAAGACCCACCACCTTATCGTGCCCTCGGCTCCCCGGACTATCCTGTCTGTGCATCTACCTTCAAATCTTTAATCTAAATGGCTACCAAACCAACTTATTCTACCTCCCTATCTACCGGGGTGTGTGAAAGTTAAACCCTAATTATTCTAGGTTCTCTTTTAATTTATTATTCCTACGATTTACGTTAGCCAAGAACTGCCCCCGGTATTCCCCATGAAGGGCTCTCAAAGGGCACTAGGAACTATGATGGTAGTTGAAGCCCACCGTTCCCTTTTACAAGGCACTTATTGTTATTAGTTGATACCCGATACCCGATCCCTTTTAGATTACTTTATACCTAGCTCTAGATAATTAAGCCTCTTCCTCTCCTACCCGGGGTGGACGATCTTTCGTCGTTCCCTAACACCACTTAACTCTAGCCAATCTCACACTATACTTATCCTGAATTCCAATAATGAACTTAACTTAACTTGCCCTATCCAAACCAACAAACTACCAAAATTTCATCTCCCCAAGTTCATTACCAACTCTAGATCAGTTTTTGTGGTTTTACTATATGCAGACCGTCCAAAGATACATGAGGTATAAAAGGGGAGGTACTCAAAATTGTCTTCCGAATCTCCTATAATATTTACTGGATGTATATCATGACACAATATAACTAAGTCCAAAATTTCCAAATTTTTCCTTTTTATCGGGCATTTAATTTATTTATTCTAAGCCTCCCAATGCCCTAATATGAACATGAAGTGCACTAATGAGCCAACAATAAATAATCATAAAATCAATAAAAATCCTATGAGGCATTTAAGCAATAATTCCAAATTTTGAGAAATTTCAGAGGTGTTTAGGCCTATATTTCCTAATTTACCATTTTAGGCAACTTTTACTATATTATGAAGCAAGTACTGTAAATATGTACCCAAAAATCACAAGAAAATTTCAAAAGCTTTAAGGAGACCTAAAACTATCATAAACCAAGTCCCATGATTTTTCTCTAATATTTGGGCTCTGAATTTATTTTAATGTAAAATACTTATTTTTCCTAGCTTAGTGAAGGAGGCACTATTTTTAATTATCTAAAAATCAAGAGAAAATTACAGGATGACTATCATGGTTTGAAACACCCACTTACCAAATTTCATAATTTTTCAAATACTAATTGGGCATTATTTGTATTTTTGACTACATACCCTAAATGGTAAGTTAAAGAAGCAAGTACCCAAAAAATCAGATAAAACTCTCAAGAAACATACAGAAGGTATAACATGCTATAAGATGCCATAATCCAAGATTTCATAACATTCCTCTGAACAGAAATTCTAGAATCATCAAAATAGATATCAAGGACACAACTAGGGTTGTGAAAGAAGTACTGTATAAATTAACCCAAAAATCTCATCAAAACTATATTATGGCCATTTAGACCAGAAATTCACCATGCCCAAATTTTATTTGATTTGTAGTTCATTTGTCAGCATAATAGTTCAAATTAAGATTGGTGCCCTAAACTAGGGTAAGGATTTTTGGTGGCCTAACTGTCTCAAAATCCCTTAAGATTTTGTCCAGAGAACTGTAATGGCCTTATTGTTCTCTCCACGAAATTTCATGTCAGTCCAAGGTCATTTGACCCCATGACCTTCACAACCCACCAAGAGCCATCCTAAGGGTTTAGCCTTGGATCCTAGGGGAAATCTACCCCAATCCACCTTAAAATCCATGAGGAGGTGCTAGAGGTCATTCCTAATAAGTGGTAAAAATCTCAGCCTCTGTTGAGGTGATCTGACAACTCATATCTCAAAGTGCACTTTTAACCTAAAAACCCCTTGATAGGGCATGGCTTAGGGTTGTCCATAACCTATGTAGAAAATCTCCAAATGAGATGAAAAATTATACAGAGCCTTATGATGAACCCAAGGACCACTCACTAAGATTTGGGAGGGTTTGGAAGTCATTAAGCATATTAATTAATTTTTCCTAAGATTATTAAATTTTTCTAAAAACTTTAGAAAACAATTCTTCAAAAATTCCCATTTTTGGACAGGCCTCAGGAATAGCTTGGGTAGACACCCTGCCAAAATTCAGATCATTTGGTCAAAGGATGAAGTGTGGGCACACCTTTTAGTCTCTGCCTAGATCTAGGTCTAGACCCCACCAAAAGAGGTGCCCTGGTCAAACCAGTTTACCAAATTGACCCAAATCAATTTTATAATATAGTAGACCAATAGGGATACAAATTTAATGTTGGTCATTTATTCATAAAAAGCCCCAAAGTATTTTTCCTAATTTATCTAAGGTGGCTATTATTTTAATATAGAAAAATGCTTATTAAATAAAAGCTTAATTAACTGCATAGATCTTGAAGCAGGATCTAAGGGCCCTGGCTTCACCTTCCTCCTCCAGCCAAAGGTCACGATTTGCCCGACCTGGAGCTACTTCCAAGCGCAGCCGCCGGCCGTCCAGCCTTCTCCCTGGCCGGCCACCGCCACCACCACCTCCGTTGAGGTGGTGGCCATCGCCGGGCGGCGGCTCAGCCGCCGGAGGGGCTTTTTCCAGCAAGCCTGAGACTTCATTTTTGCTGAAAAATCGGAAATAGAAGCTCTTCCGATCGGGCTCAATTGAGCCCGAATCTTAATCCTAAGGAAAGCTAAGATCTACCCGTAGAGAGAGAGGAGGGGAGGACCTTGTTCGCGGGCTGGAGGCGTGCAGACCGTCAGGATTCCATTGGTGCGGTGGTGGCATCGCCGGAATTCTTAATAGCACAGTGGGGGGCTCGAAAACTTCAGTTAAAAGCTGGGAAAACCCCATCTTGGGCCTCTGAGGGTGTTTAAAAGCTTGGTCAAGGAGGGGAAATGACAAAAAGCTTGTGGCCATTAATGTCCCATTATATCTTGGGTCGGCCATGGTGGTGGGGGGCTGAAATGGCTCTGTGACAGAAAGCTAACGGCTGGAAACTCCTCCTCTTCCCTAGAGGAGTTGGATCCAGCCATAAAATGGAAGGGGGAAGGCCACGACATCTAATGCCATTGATGGCCATGAAGCCAAGCTCTCGGCCATGGCCGTAAGCGCCTTTTTGTAAAACCGTCGGTCCACGTGTCAAGCTTGACCGATCAACTTAATTTAAGTAAGTCTTATTAGGTCTTAATAGGAGAAAAATGGCCCACTCCCTAGACCGGCCCGGTTCAGCTGAACAAGCACCATGCCAAAACAATTCTGCCAGAAAAGACTAAGTAAAATGGCGTTGAGTGAGCTCTGCTCACTCAACGCCATCCTTGCTACGGCGTTGAGTGAGCTCTTATCACTCAACGCCATCCCTGTTACGGCGTTGAGTGAGCTCTGCTCACTCAAAGCCATCCAGACTATTGCGTTGAGTAAGCTCAGCTCAATCAACGCCATCCGGATTATGGCGTTGAGTGAGCTCTGCTCACTCAATGCCCTCCAGAATATGTCCTTTTAAAATGATGGCGTTGAGTGAGCTTAGCTCACTCAACGCCGTCCAGGTTATGGCGTTGAGTGAGCTCTGCTCACTCAACGCCATCCAGACAACACCAAATGGCGTTGAGTGCGGTCAGTGCACTCAACGCCGTTCAACTTATGGCGTTGAGTGCACTCAATGCACTCAACGGCATCCCGCCTGACAGATTACGGCGTTTAGTGAGCTCAGCTCACTCAACGCCATCCAGTTTACAGCGTTGAGTGAGCTCAGCTCACTCAACGCCAACCAGACGACATCAGATGGCGTTGAGTGCATTCTGTGCACTCAGCGCCGCCTAGCTTATGGCGTTGAGTGCACTCAACGCACTCAACGCCATCCCGTCTGAAGGATTGCGTTGAGTGCAGTCAGTGCACTCAATGCCATTCTTCCTGAAATATGGAATTCTGCTTATGGCGTTGAGTGCACTCAACGCACTCAATGTCATCCTGCCTGAAAGATGGCATTGAGTGCAGTCAGCGCACTCAACGCCATTGTGCTTATGGCGTTGAGTGCACTCGACGCACTCAACGCCCGAGTCCTAAACTTATTTTAAGCAAGTTTGACCACTATTTACAGACCAAGGTGATTTTCACCTTTCTTCCTAAGCTCCCTTGGTCTTTTGGGTTTCCTAGGGTTTTGTCGTGACCTAGTCATGGCAAAACCACCCCTCGGGGGTCTAGCCAGAAATGGGATGTTACAAATCCCAATAAACCAAACAAAGATTTCTTCCCCGAAATCAAGGTTAAGCCTACGGGGCTCCTATCGGGAGAAAAAGGCTTATAACATCCAATGAGAGTTGAAAGATTTACATCTCTACGTTACGTTTATTATGTGCGGTTTTAAATCTAAGACCAATTCATCCAATTGACAAGGTATATACCCCAATAAACAAAAGATTAGCCCTATTCTTGAAATTTAAGTCCTATTGGTTTAAAACAGGAACGCAAATTGATTGTCAAGAAGGGTTGTGAGGTATACCTGACCGAAAAGCTCTGGATACTTTTTCCGCATCAAGTCCTGTAGCTCCCATGTATGCTCCTCCTGCCCATGATTGTTCCACAGAACCTTGACTAACGGAACCTTTTTCCGTCGCAAGACCTGCACTGTCGTATCATCGATCTTAATAGGGTCCAAGTTCACTGACCGATCTGAGGCCACCGGGCCATCTGCCGAGGAAATTAGCAGCTCAGGGTGTAGCCGAGCCCTCCGAAGTGAGGAGACGTGGAAGACGTCATGCAATCCCGCTAACTCCGGCGGTAGCTACAGACTATAAGATAAGGGGCCGACCCGCTCTAGGATCCCCATATATCTCTGACTAAGCTTCTTCCGCCCGCAAACCCGCGAGACTCCGTGCATCGGCCGTATCTTCAAGAAAACCCTGTCTCCCACCTGGAACTCCACTTGACGATGCCTCGCATCGTAATATTTGGCCTGCCTACTCTGGGCTTCCAACATCCTGTCCCGGATCAATCTAATCTGAGCATCTGTATCCCCCACAAACTCCGAGCCTAGTGCCTGCGGATCCTCATCCTGAACCCATGATAAAGGGGTCCTGCACCTCCTTCCATACAATGCCTCGTATGGAGCCATTTTGGGAACATTGGAAAATGTGTACCTTATTTGGAGAAGCCTCACTTAGCTCAATGATATACATCAAGGTGTATTTGATGTTATTTTGAGTTTATATGTGCAGGTTAAGAATGTGCTAGAATGCAGGAAACATATTCTAAGTCCTTGTGTCGACACCTGGGGAAGCTGTGTCGACACTTCAGTAAGATTGTGTCGACACTTGGAAATAGATGCGTCGACACTTCGGAGGACTTGTGTCGACACCGGGAGGCAGTGTCGACTCACAGAAGATTATAGTCGACATCGGCTGTGTCGACACCGGGAGGCAGTGTCGACACACAGAGGCAGAGTCGACAACAACTGTGTCGACACACACTATGTTCTGAGTCTACATCAACTGTGTCGACAAACAGGACTTGTGTCGACACACAGCTGAGTCTTGACCAAGTTGGTTGCTGATGAATGGTGAAGTATTTGTATCGACACAAATAATCAGTGTCGACACATTCTCAAGATGCAATATCAAGAAGCTGTGTCGACATCAAGGCAGCTTTGTCGACATCACCAAAGGTTATGTCGACACTTAAGTCACTTGTGTCGACATATATTGACAGATGGTCTCGACACTTTATGGCAGACAGACTCGACGCTTTGCTGACAGAGTCAAAGGCTCAAGAACTATTTGAAGACTTGACAGCTGTGGGTTATGATAGGTTTACTGAAGCTATCAGACTTTTCAGAAGTTAGATATAAACCAGATCAGCCGGTTACCATGGATGAAGTCTATAAATAGACGGATTTAGAAGAAAAACAATAACATAGAGAAGAAGTATTGTCATCACTAACATAATTAGAGATTATTCTCTGATCAAGAATGTACAAGTAACAAAGGAGAAGATCTTCGTGAGAAGATCTAAGAAGACGATCTGAAGTAGTTTACTATTCAGATTCTGTCTAAGTGGAATTCAATCAAGAATTCAGAATTATCTTCAAGAGTTTTGGATAGAGAGAGATCCAGCTATTTGAAGATAAGGAGGAGACATTCACAGGTCTTTCAAGAAGATAATACTGAACTAATCTGTCAAGGAGATTCAGATCTATTTCTGAAGTCTAAGAAGGAAGCTGTCAGTCAGTTTTATTCAAAGGAAATCAACCAAACTAAGATTAGATTCAAAAAGTTTTGAAGAAAGCTAAGATCAAGTTGATTCCAGCAATCAGCCTCTTCAAGAAGCTGATCAAGAAAGTTCTTATCCCTTCTTTCTCAACAGGGGTAAGAGATTACAAAAATTCTTTATCAATTTCTGTAAAATCTATTCATAGATCTGAGTTATAAGCCTATTTTATAAAGGGTGAGTGTAGGAGATTTATTCTCTGAGGTAGGGCTGTTTATGCCTGAGTTGTAGGAGAAGGTATTCTCTGAGCTGTAGGCTTTGTGGCAAGGCTTAGGTAGGGCTTGTTAGCCTGAGTTGTAGGAGAAGGTATTCTCTTAGTTGTAGGCCTTATGGCAAGGCTGAGGTAGGGCTTGTTAGCCTGAGTTGTAGGAATCCTTCTGGATTCTGAGCTGTAGGATCTTAGGATCTGAGTTAAAGGAAGAAGTTAGGCCGACTCTAGCATACTGCTAGATAGGTGAAGGGGGAAAGTGGATGTACCCAGACATTGGGGAACCCCTATAAATCTGTGTGCAATCTGTGATGTGTGTATGATTGTGATTGTTGTGCTGTGTTATCTATAGAAATATCTGATTTATTCAAATAACTGTAGTTATATTCTGCCTTAATTTTAATCAAGGAAAAGTACCTATTCACCCCCCCCCCCCTCTAGGTGTTTAGGTAGTCTTGAAAGTAAAACTATAAAGTGGTATCAGAGGGAGGTTACTCAAATATGGACTTAACAGTCTTAGTTAGATCCCTAAGGCAGAATAAAGAATCAAGAAAATGGGTTTTTGAGAGAATCACAAGGAATTAGGGTCAATGAAATTACCCATCTGCAGGAAAGAGATTTTTTGAATCTGGAATGAAAGGGTTAGATTGTTTATGGAGGCCTCTTACCCAAGGATATATATCACAGTAAAAGAAGGACCATATATCCCAATGAACGTGTCTGCTCTAGATGCAAATCAAAGAACTCCTAAAGATTTTTCTGAAATGACCAAGGATGAAATTATATTGGCAACTATGGATAAGAGAGCTCAGAATATCATATTGAGTGCCATAGATTATTCTACTTTCAAAAATTTGATTCACTGCAAAACCTCCAAGTAAATGTGGGACACCTTGATTGTCTACATGGAGGGTTTTGAAGAAGTTAGACAAGACAGAAAGTCTATGCTCAATCAAGAATATGAGAGTTTCAGACAAGGGAAGTCTGATAGCATATCCGAATACTACAAGAAATTCTACAGGATAGTGAATGAACTGATGTCCTATGGAAGGGTCTTTAGTACTTATGAGCTGAATGACAAATTCCTAAGATCCTTGACAAAGGATTGGGATACTAAGATTTGTGCCATTAGAGAAGTGGCCAAACTAGCTGACATTTCTCCTCCAACCTTATTTGGAAAGTTGCTATCATATGAAATGCAACTAATGGCTAGGAAGGAGGAAGAAAGAAATACAAAAGGAGAGCATAGAGAAAAGTCAGTGGCCTTCAAGGTTGAAGCCACTAGAAAGAGCTGGAGGATGTCTCCATCACCTCCTAAGGAAGTTGCTGAAGTTATCTCAAAAAATTCAGAAAATCAGAACTCAGATTACAGTGATTCAGATGCAGATTTTGCTGCCTTTACAAGGCAGTTTCAGAGGTTATTGAAGAAGAAGCAGTGGAAGTTAAGGCCCTCCTCATCACAACCAGTTGATGACTATTATTAAAAGAGAAAATCATCAAGAAAGGAAAGGAGAAGGTCTAAGCCCAGCAAAGGTACAACATCAAAAATTGTTTGTTATTGCTGCAATAGGCCAGAACATGTGGTGGATGAGTGTCCAGAAAAGAGAAAGGATTCAGCAGACAGAAAGAAGACTCAACAAAAGGGCAAGAAGAAGGGGAAGAGTCTTACAGATCAATCCTCATTAAAATCATAATCTGAAGCTGAAGCATACATTGGACTGTATGCAGCTAGTGAAGAAAGGGAGTTTATGCAATTGCTGGACTCCATCAATGAACAAGAAGACCATCAGTGCATGGGACTGATGGCTGAATCAGAAGACAACAAGTGCCAGGATCAGCCTGGTCCTAGCAAGGTACAAAGTAATTCTAGAATTTCTTATTACAGTACTGGTTCAGAGTCAGATTCATCTTTATCAATTGATAAGGATGGATCAGAATCTGAAGGAGATAATCATCAGTTGATAGATGAATATGGGGACTTATTGCAGGCACATAAGAAAAGCAAAAACCTGGCAAAAAATCAGGTTAAGGAAATTACAGATCTTAAGATGACTTCATCTGGTTTAGAGAAAGAATTGGATCAACAAATGAATGAGGTTGCCAAGCTGAAAATTATTACAGTTATTCAGATGGGTACAATCACATATAAAAATGATCTAATTAAAAGTCTTGAAGTCAGACTTCAAGTAGAGAAAGATTTGGTGGCTAGTTACTTTAAGCCAAAATCAGTCTTACCCTTAATAGATGAGTTTGTGGCTCAAAAGGGTAAGGTAGGAATAGGGTATAAAGGTAACACCAGGGCTGCCCATTTCAAGAGAAAGGGAAAAGCACCAGTTCAGCCATTGAATTTTAAAGTCCCTGTAGCTTTTAGAAAGGTGCATGAGCTTTCTAATAAGTATGATCTTGAAAACATTCATGGTCATAATAAGACTGATGTTCTGAATAACAAGGGTGTTAATACCAATAAGTCAGCCCATGTTCATAAAGCCCATGGTTATAAGAAACCAGTGGGTGTAGCTGCAGCAGCACCAGCACAGAACAGAAATTCTTCTATCAAAAATGTATCTAGACCTAAATATAACAAGTATGAATGCTGGTGCTGTGGCAAGATAGGCCATTTTGCCTTAGACTGATGGCATAACATAAGTGTCAGGAAGAACAACAGTTGACCAGTTAGAAGTGTTGCTAGTAGTTTTGATATGAATAGTGCTAACTTGAACCAAGGACCCAAGAATTACTTGGGTTCTAATGGAACGTAATTCTGTATTGCAGGAAAGTCCAAGTTTCCATGCCCCTATATGGTACTTGGACAGTGGATGTTCCAGGCACATGACTGGAATAAAGGGGCTACTGAAGGAGTACACATCTATCAAGGATTGGCCTAAAGTAATCTTTGGTGGATCTGAAAGAGGAATCATCAAAGGATTTGGTAGCATCTCTTCCAACCAAATTACCATCACTCAAGTGGCTTATGTAAAAGTTTTGAAACACAACCTGATAAGCAGAAGTTAGCTGAGTGATCTAGGATATGACATTTCATTTGTTAAGAATGGATGTCATATCAGAAGGTCAAGTGATCAAAAGGTCATATTGACTGGGTATATAAAGAGAAATGTTTATTATCTTGATTTTGGGTGTGAGAACAAAGGTTCTCCTATTTGTCTTGTAGCTGATGAGAAAGCATCTCATTGTGTCAAATGGCACAAGAGGCTGGCTCATCTTAACTACAAGACAATTGGCCAACTCTTTAGTAAAGTGTTAGTGAGGAATGGTCCTCAAGTTAAGTGTATAAAGGAAGGGATATGTTCAGCTTGTCAAAAGGGACAGCAGACAAAATCCTCCTTTCATAGTCTTGAAAACAAGGATTCAGTGAGGTGTCTATACCTTTTACATTTGGATCTTTTTGGTCATTTGCCAGTTCATAGTCTAGGTAGGAAGGTCTACACTTTTGTGGTTGTAGATTACTATTCTAGATATTCTTGGGTGTTCTTTCTAAGACAAAAATCTTAAACCCCAAGTGTTTTACACGGTTTTGTCAGACAAATTCAGAATGAACTGGACAGTACAGTGGTCAAAATCAGAAGTGACCATGGTACTGAATTTCAATCTGAAAGTATGACAAGATTATGTGAAGAATTTGGGATTTTCCAAGAATTCTCCTCACCTAGAACACCTCAGCAAAATGGTATTGCTGAAAGAAAGAATAGGACATTGATTGAAGCTGGTAGAACTCTATTGAGTGACACTTCTCTACAAGAATATTTCTGGGCTGAGGCAGTAAACAATGCATGTCATGTTCTCAACATGGCTTCTATCACTAAGTATCACAAAAAGACTCCCTATGAGAACATGAAAGGCAGAAAACCAAATCTATCCTATTTTAGAATCTTTGGTTGCAAGTGTTATATCATTAACAAATGCAAGTCTTATTTAACTAAGTTTGCTGCCAAATCCCATGATGGGATATTTGTTGGGTACAGCAACAATAGTAAGGCTTATAGAGTCTACAACTTGATTACTCAGGTTGTAGAAGAATCTGTACATGTTGTATTTGATGAAACAAGATTAATCAACAGTGAGTTGCCTTGTAATTCATACAGTCCAACAGGTATAAGCAATAGGATGGACAAGCTTTCCATTACATAAGGCTCAACTGCAGATGAAGTATTGGAAAATGATGGATACAGTCTAGGGGGAGTACAAGACTCTCTAGAAGCTGATGATAACAAAGAGGCACAACACAATGAAGAAACTGGAGGTGTTCAGCCAGAAGAAAGTCTTCCTCCAGCTGTAAGACATCTAAAAGATCATCCAGCAGATCAGATAATTGGTGATCTAAGATATGGAGTGCAAACCAGAAGTAGAAATCTAAATACAGTTATGCACTCAAGTTATCTATCTCAACTGGAGCCAAAGAAATTTGAAGAAGCTATCCAAGACCAATACTGGATTAATGCTATGCAAGAGGAGCTTAATCAGTTTAGAAGATGCAAGGTCTGGGAGTTTGTTCCTAAACAAAAAGACCACAACATCATTGATACAAAGTCGATTTTTAGGAACAAGTTGGATGAGAATGGATTTATTGTGAAGATTAAAGAAAGATTGGTTGCAAAAGGGTACATGCAGGAAGAGGGAATAGACTTTGATCAAACATTTGCCCCAGTAGCAAGACTGGAAGCAATCAAAATATTCTTTTCCTATGCAGCATATCAAGGCTTCAAGGTATATCAAATGGATGTGAAATCAGCATTCCTGAATGGTGATCTGAAAGAAGAAGTCTATGTAAAGCAGCCATCAGGTTTTGTAGATTTTCTTAAACCTTGTTATGTCTATAGACTTAGGAAAGCATTGTATGGGTTAAAGCAAGCCCCAAGGGCTTGGTATGAAACCCTGTCTACTTTCCTTATTGAGACCAAAATCTCAAGAGGTAAAATAGACAAAACTCTATTTCTAAGGGAATCTAAAGGTAAGATAATCTTAGTTCAGATCAATGTAGATGACATAATCTTTGGGTCTACAGAGAACAACCTTTGAATGAAGTTTGCCAAACTTATACAATGGAAGTTTGAAATGAGCAGTATGGGGAACATAAGTTATTATTGGGACTCCAAGTAAGACAGACTGATGATGGCTTATCCATATCAAAGTCTAAGTTCACCAAGGAGTTAATTAAGAAGTATGGTATGGAATCATCCTCCACCATGAGATCTCCTATGGGAACAAGTACGCTTATATGCAAAAATGATGCAGGTAAACCTGTAGATGAGTCTTTGTATAGAGGAATAATTGGCTCTCTATTATATCTAACTGCTAATAGACCAGAAATTATGTATGCAACATGTGTTTGTGCTAGGTACCAAGTATGCCCTAAAGAATCACATTATACTGTAGTCAAGAGGATTTTGAGATATCTAAAGGGCACACCTAATCTAGGCCTTTGGTACCCTAGGAATGGAGATTTTCTACTAACAGGTTATTCAAATGCAGATTTTGCAGGCTGTAGAGAAGATAGAAAAAGTACTACAAGTACATGCCAATTCCTGGGAGGAAGATTGATATCTTGGAGCAGTACGAAGCAGTCTAGTGTGGCAATATCTACAGCTGAGTCTAAATATGTGGCAGCTGGAATTTGCTGTGCACAACTATTATGGATTCAGCATCAACTTAGGGATTATGGTATTCAGGTAAGTAGAATACCTTTATTGTGTGATTCTAAAAATGCTATTTCTATTGCAAACAATCCTGTTTCACATAGTAGGACTAAGCACATAGAGATCAAATTCCATTTTCTTAGAGAACATGTAGAAAAAGGAGACATCTCATTAGAATTTGTTAAAACTGATTTTCAAATTGCAGATGTATTCTCTAAGCCTCTGGATGAAACTAAATTCAATAGATTTAAAATTGAATTAGGAATGCTGACCATAGGTTAGTTTTACCAAAAAAAAATGGCTAAGTAAAATTGTGTCGACACATTCAGTGATAAGGTGTCGACATAGAGAATTCATGTCGACAATTCCGGGAAATTGTGTCGACACAGAGAAAATGTGTCGACACCTAAGGGACGAAGAGTCGACACAACAAGAAATGTAGTGTCAACACAACCAGAGTAATGGTGTCGACACTTACAGATTTTGTGTCGACACTTATAATAAGAGTCGACACAGAATTTCTGATGAACTACTAAGTATCTCCTGTGTCGACATATCATCAATTTGTGTCGACACATAGTAGTTAGCGCCGTGGTCGAGACAATAGAAGTTTTTGTCGACACATTCCAACAGTGTCGACACTTTTAGACAGTTTTTGCCCGCCTTTTGATCTTCTTTGATTAGAAGGGTATAAATAGGTCAAGAACTTATTCTGTCGACACGCTCACCAGGGTTTCGAGACAAAAACCTTGTGTCGACAATCTCTCTCCTCTCCAATCAAGATTTCTTATCATTCCAATGGCGCCCAAGATTGAAGATGCAATCAACGAGGGATATGAGTTGGTTTGACATACGTACGACGATGCAGATACGGAGATTAAGCAAGTCATTTCTCTTCTCACAGACAACGGATTAGACTATCTTGTCTCCTAATCTAAGAAAATATGGAAGAAAGAAGTCCTTGAGTTCTATACCGGTGCATCCGTGGATTCAACCGGATTAAGGATCAAATCAACCGTCCATGGAGAACGAGTCAAGCTGACTCAAAAAAGATTGAGCAATATTCTACATCTTCCCAGGGTCCAAGATGAGGAAGAGGTTCCACCCTCAAAAACAAGGGAAACACTTCAATAGTGTGGATTGGATACAACCATAAAGATAGGATCTGCCATCAACAGGAAATGCATGAATCCTCATGGGAAATTCCTGTCTGAAATTATAGGCAAAGTGATCTTATGTAAACCAGGTGGACATGATAGGATCTCAGCCTATATGTTTAGTCTGAGGACAAGAATTGTCTTTAAAATTCCAACCAGTTGGTCAACAGTATTGTTTGATAAAATAAAATAAGGAATCAAAAAGCCAAACTTGGCTAGAATTTTGAGTCTGTACCTGGATGGAATCATTCCAGAGGTAATGCAACAGATTCCTGGATCTAAGATCAACCATATGAGTAGAATGGACATGAGGTTATTCTCCAGATGGGATAGAGTTCTATCAAAGGAGTTGCCTGATGTGGACAGGCAGGAGACAACTGAGAAATCACCAGGACATGACCTTCATGTGCATGATCATTGCAATCAACCTAATCAAGCAGAACAAGTTAGAGAGCAGACTGAGGACCATACTGGGTCTACTAAAGTCCAGGAAGAGACTATACCAGCACAGGTGCAAGGGGAGCCAATTATTGCACAAGTACAAGAGGAAGACAGAATAAACTTATTAGAAGATTTGTACAATACTGGAATTGATGATTCTGCTAGAGGAAACACTGTATCATCTCCTACTCAAGCACAAAAGGAATACACTCTAGAAGAGTTGTTTCCTGAAATTGGAGAGGCAGCTGATAAGTTTTAAACCCTTAGGGTTGAGGGGGAGCAAGGTGCTGTTGAGGGGGAACAAGTACATGTTGAGGGGGAGAAACATGGTGATAAGAAAGAAATTCTTACCACTCCTCCAGAAAGAGTTCATATTGAAAGTACTTCAGAGTCTTAAAATGCAGAGGTAAGGGAGGCTAAGAAAAGAAAGCTAATGGTCTTCAAGAGGAGAAGTCACAGCAATAAGAAAGCTCTCCAGACAACAACTCACCAAGCTACTACTTATTTTGATTACTCGAAATTTATGATAAATTTATAGGTCAAAATGGATCAGCAAATATTGCTTCTTGAAAAGTATGTGGATGAAAGCCAAAAGCCTCTTCAATTTGATCTGGCACAAGAGATAAAATCTATAAGATTTGAATTTAATCAGAACAAAAGAGAGATGACAGTTTGCTTCCACAAGGGAGGCAATGCTGTGGTATTTCTTGCCAAGCAACAAGAAGAAATTAAGAAGAAAGTGGATGAGATTGCTGTTAAACCAGGCTATGTCCTTGAGAATCAAATAAGAATGAATGAAAATCTGACTGAATCACATAATGTGATAGTCATTGAGTTCACAAACACTGTTGTTGTAATGACTGCTGCAAGGGCTAAAGAAAAAGAAGAATATGATCAGAAGCTACAAGCTGTCCTAGACTAAGTTAAAACTGCCATCACTTCATCCGAGAAGTTGATTAGTGACAAACTTCAAAAATTAAAGCGCATCTAGAAAGATGGAATCAACTATCTGGATGGACAAATCAGATTTCAGAAAGATGACTTGCGAGAGCATGTGGCTAGAGAAGTCATAAAGGGGGAGAGGGTGTTAGTCTATGCTGGGTCTGACCATGCCAAATGGGAAACTAACAGCATACGTGCCACTCTTGGATATCCACCCCTGTGTGATGATGATAATATGGCTGAGTCAGCGGTGTAACCAATTCTACTTGAAGGTAATCAACCTGAGATTGCCCAAGTCATTTACCCTCTTGCAGATATTGGAATGATACATGAGCAGGTTCAGTCAATGTACAGCCCTCCACAACCTATTACAAATGTGATTATTGAAAAGGTTGATATGCCAGATACTGCTATAAAAGCTCAGCAAGATGCTCTATTATGAAAGAAAAGATTTAGAGAGCAAGTAGAATTAAAGCCATACTTTGAGAAGTGGAGCCCCACTTCAAGGAATATCATTTTAACTGCATGGAAGGCTGTAAAAGATCAAGTACATGAAAGGGGAAAATGGTACAATGAGCATGAATGGCAAAAGTATGAATCCAGACAAGATGTCATAGTTCAACACAAGAGAAAGGCTAAGATGGGGAAGCTACCTCCTGATACTAAGGAGCATTACAGGTATTTTCCCAAGCCCTTTCATTATTTTGAAAGACAAAGGATCAAGGCTGAAGCACAGAAGAAAGTTGATCTGAAAGGAAAGAAGCCCATCGAAGATACAGAATCTCCTGCTCAGGCTCAGATAATATCTGGAAAAGGGATAGTCATCAAGGTGCCTGCCCAGCCTTAGTCTTAGCTTTCTTAGTTTTTGTTCAAGAACTATGTAATTGTTAGTTTGTTAAAGATATCAATGTAAACATTTTCTAACAAAATTTTTGAGTTGATATACAAAACAATGTTCTGTGATCATTTACTTTTACATCTTTATTCTGTGATGTAACTATGATATGTGTTTTGTTTATATAGTACCCTGTCATATAATGCTTATATACATCATCATGTTTATTTTATAAGTGGTGTATATCATTGGCTAAAGGGTTATGATTTCTCCAAATAAGGGGAGATTGTTGGGTACATTGGGAAATGTGTACCTGATTTGGAGAAGCCTCACTTAGCTCAATTATATACATCAAGGTGTATTTGATGTTATTTTGAGTTTATATGTGCAGGTTAAGAATTTGCTAGAATGCAGGAAAAATATTCTAAGTCCATGTGTCGACACCTGAGGAAGCTGTGTCGACACTTCAGAAAGATTGTGTCGACACTTGGAAATAGCTGTGTCGATACTTCAGAGGACTTGTGTCGACACCGAGAGGTAGTGTCGACTCAAAGAAGATTATAGTCGATATCGGCTGTGTCGACACCGGGAGGCAGTGTCGACAGACAGAGGTAGAGTCGAAAACAACTATGTCGACACCTGGAGGCTGTATCGACACACACTATGTTCTGAGTCCACATCAACTATATCGACACACAGGACTTGTGTCGACATACAGCTGAGTTTAGACCAAGTTGATTGCTGATGAATGGTGAAGTGTTTGTGTCGACACAAATAATCTGTGTCGACAAATTCTCAAGATGCAGTATCAAGAAGCTGTGTCGACATCAAGGCAGCTTTGTCGACATCACTAAAGGCTGTGTCGACACTTAAGTCACTTTTGTCGACACATATCGACAGATGGTCTCGACACTTTATGGTAGACAGACTCGACGCTTTGCTGATAGAGTCAAAGTCTCAAGAACTGTTTGAAGACTTGACAGCTGTGGGTTATGACAGGTTTACTGAAGCTGTCAGACTTGTCAAAAGTTAGTTATAAACCGGATCAGCCGGTTACCATGGATGAAGTCTATAAATAGATGGATTTAGAAGAAAAACAATAACAAAGAGAAGAAGTATTGTCACCACTAACATAATTAGAGATTATTCTCTGATCAAGAAAGTATAAGTAACAAAGGAGAAGATCTTCGTGAGAAGATCTAAGAAGATGATCTGAAGTAGTTTACTATTCAAATTCTGTCTAAGTGGAATTCAATCAAGATTTACGAATTATCTTTAATAGGTTTGGATAGAGAGAGATCCGGCTATTTGAAGATAAGGAGGAGACATTCAAAGGTCTCTCAAGAAGCAGATACTGAACTAATCTGTCAAGGAGATTCAGATCTATTTCTGAAGTCTAAGAAGGAAGCTGCCAGTCAGTTTTATTCAAAGGAAATCAACCCAACTTATTTCAGATTCAAGAAGCTTTGAAGAAAGCTAAGATCAATTTGATTTCAGCCATCAGCCTCTTCAAGAAGCTGATCAAGAAAGTTCTTATCCCTTCTCTCTCAACAGGGGTAAGAGATTACAAAAATTTCTTATTAGATTCTGTAGGATCTATTCATAGATCTGAGTTGTAAGCTTATTTTATAAAGGCTGAGTGTAGGAGATTTATTCTCTGAGGTAGGGCTGTTTATGCCTGAGTTATAGGAGAAGGTATTCTCTGAGCTGTAGGACTTGTGGAAAGGCTGAGGTAGGGCTTGTTTGCCTGAGTTGTAGGAGAAGGTATTCTCTGAGTTGTAGGCCTTGTGGCAAGGCTGAGGTAGGGATTGTTATCCTGAGTTGTATTAATCCTTCTGGATTTTGAGCTGTAGGATCTGAGGATCTGAGTTAAAGGAAGAAGTTAGGCCGACTCTAGCATAATGCTAGATAGGTGAAGGGGGAAAGTGGATGTACCCAGACCTTTGGGAACCACTATAAATCTATGTGCAATCTGTGATGTGTGTATGATTGTGATTGCTGTGTTGTGTTAGCTATAGAAATATCTGATTTATTCAAATAACTGTAGTTATATTCTGCCTTAAGTTAAATCAAGGAAAAGTACCTATTCACCCCCCCCCCCCTCTAGGTGTTTAGGTAGTCTTGAAAGTAAACCTATCAGCCATGCCTATGCTGGACTGATGAGCGTAGTTGTACTAAAACTCGAACAGTGGAAGCAATATCTCCCAAGGCTCACCGCGGTCCAAAATAGACAGGCACAAAAGATCTTCTAGTGTACGGTTGGTGCGCTATGTCTGCCCGTCAGTTTGAGGGTGAAAAGTTGTGTTGAATGTCAACCAAGAACCTAGATGGGCCTGGACTGACCTCCATTCCCTGGATGTAAACTGCCCATCCCGATCCGAAATGATAGTCTTGGGCACCCCATGATAACGCACAAACTGCTCAATGAACCTCCGGACTAATACACTAACCGGAGCGTCCTTCGCCACTGGGATGAATCTTGCAACCTTTGTTAGCCTGTCCACTATCACCCAGATCGAGTCATTCCCCGCACGGGATCGAGGTAGCACATGTATGAAGTCCATTGCTATATCCTTAAATTTCCACTCTGGCACCGGAAGTGGCTGCAGCAAGCCTGCCGGGTTCCTATACTCTGCCTTCACGAGTTGGCAGGCCTCGCAATGCGTCACAAAGTACGTAATATCTTTCTTCATACCTGACTAGTACATCGTCCTCTTTAAATCCCTTACCATCTTGGTGATCCCAGGGTGTACTGAATAACGGCTGCAGTGAGCTTACGTCATGATGTCCTCTCGGATCTGGCCTCCTACCGGTATGTAGAATCTGCCTCGGAAACACAGGAGACCATCCCTCAATGAGTAATCTTTTGTCATGCCATCCTCCAAGGCTCGGAATATCGTCTCAGCTCTCTCATCTAGCTTCTGCCCATCTCTGATGCGGTCCCGAAAATCATTAGTAGTAACCATCGACCCCAGGTACTCCATGTATAACTCCTGGTCATCCTCATGCACTAGTGATATCTGCATCTCCTCGAATGCTTTAACCAACTCCAAGGCAATCAGCTGTGGGCCTACTCCTGACGTACTCGCTCTCCGGCTCAGAGCATCTGCGATCACGTTCGCCTTCCCCGGATGGTAGTGCATGGTATACTGGTAGTCTGACAGAAACTCTACCAAGCGTCTCTGCCTGATATTTAACTCCTTCTGGGTGTCGACGTACTTCAGATTCTTGTGGTCAGAGAAGATATCGCAATGTACTCCGTAGAGATAGAGTCGCCAGATCTTAAGAGCAAAAACGACTGCCCCCATCTCCAAATCGTGCATGGGGTAGTTCTGTTCATGCTGCTTCAACTGACGGGAAGAATAGGCTATTACGTGCTCGTTCTGCATCAGAACGGCACCCATCCCCTGATAGGAAGCATCTGTGTACACCTGGAATCCGTCCTTCCCTGACGGAAGAGCAAGGATGGGAGCTGAGGTAAGCTTGTCCTTCAGCTCCTGGAAAGCAGATTTGTATCGTGGTGTCCAAATAAAAGGGGACTCCTTCTTTGTTAGAGACATAAAAGGGAGTGCAATCTGCGACAACCCCTTTACGAACTTACGGTAATAACCGGCAAGTCCCAAGAAAATTCGAACATCCGAGGCCGACTTTAGTGGTGGCCAATCTCGTACTACCTGGACCTTCGCCGGATCCACTGCCAAAACTACTCCACTGATGAAATGGCCAAGAAAGGCCACCTCCTTTAGCAAGAACTGGCACTTGTTGTACTTGGCATACATCTCATGCTCCCGCAGGTTCTCCAAGGTCAAGGCAAGATGTCTCGCGTGCTCCTCCTCCGTCCTTGAATAGATAAGGATGTCGTCGATGAATACGATAACAAAGACATCCAGATACTGTTCGAACACCCGGTTCGTCAAGGTCATAAATGCGGAGGGTGCATTCATAAGCCCAAAAAGAATAACGGTAAACTCGTACAAACCATATCTGCTGCTGAAGGCCGTCTTCGGGATGTCCTCCTCCCGAATACGAAGCTGGTAGTACCCCGACCTTAGATCAAGCTTTGAGAACCAATGGGCTCCCTCTAGCTTGTCAAATAGCTCGTCTATCCTTGGCAAGGGATAAGTATTCCGGACCGTCAACCTATTCAGGGCCCAGTAATCTATGCACAGTCGAAGAGTTCCGTCCTTCTTCTTGACGAATAACACCTGAGCTCCCCATGGTGAAGAGCTAGGCCAAACGAACACGGCCTCCACTAAGTCCTAAAGCTGGCTTCGAAATTCCACCAACTCCTTTGGGGCCATTCGATAGGGAGCTCTGGATACCGGTTTCGCCCCTGGTATGAGCTGAATCTAGAAATCCTTCTCTCAGTGCGGGGGTAGCCCTTGTAGCTTCGCCGGAAATACGTCGGCGAAGTCCCGCACTACTGGAATATCTAAAATTGAGTCCTTGGCCACGACCGCCTCAAAAAGGACATGATAAACCTCTCCCCCTGCAGGTGGGCCTTAACGGCCTACACAGACGATAATAAGGTACGGGGTGCTGGTATAATACCTTCGATGACAATGAAGGAGTCGTCGTGCCTCACGGTGATCCTTTTCATTACGCAGTCGATCTGGGCATGGTTCCAGCACAGCAAAGTCATGCCCAGGATCAGATCAAAATCTGGCATCTTCAGAATCGTCGCTTGTGTCTCAAACGCCTTCCCGCCGATCTTTGCTTCCATATTGCAATGAGCAGAGGTCATTATCTCTAATCCATTGGGTAGGCGCAATGTAAGACACCCCTCCCGGAACACAACACACGGCACGAGGGGAGTCTTATGCCCGAAATAGCCGCCTTGCGGTAGCACTAACACACGGGTTAGCCTTTACCACAAGACGCCTATTCCGCCGGCTACAATCCATATCACAACAATTATGCCAACCCAACCGTAACAGAAAAGTAAAGCTAAAAGCAGTTCAGTTCACAGCTAAGTTAAAGTCCAAAAGTAGCGGAAGATAACAAGCACAACAGGCTTGTACAAATAAACAAGAGTCTAGAAATGTTTTGCCAAACGGCTACATGAAAACACTCACTACTGTCACTGACGGTGCCGATGGCACCACCACCTCAGGTCCTATCATCCGGGCCTGGCTGTCCTGCTGCATAGTCCGTTGCCGCTCTACCTGCGGGGTTTCCTCCTAAAAAGGAAGACGTAGCAACCGTTAGTCATAAGACTAAGTGGCTTCACATTCGCTCCCCCGGCGACTCCTCGGCACCGGGCGGAGAAAGGAACACAGGTACAATATATATACATAAGCAAGTAAACAAGCAGGTGACAGTAAGTATGGTGAAGTATAAACTACGCTACACAACTAGCAGTTCTACGAGTATCAATAATATATAAATGACAGCAGGTATAATTAATCAGAATAGTAACTTAACTTATAAGAGTGCCCATACAAACTTATAAGTTAAGGATCGGCTTAACAGTATAGTAACTCATCGTATAAGAGTGCCCATACAAACTTATACGAGGAGGATCTTGTGTATGCAATGAATGACATGTTATGAATGTTATGGTATGACCGAATCATGCGCACGCACATGCAAGTTGCTATGTCGACACAGACTAGAAGTTCCCACTTTTCGAGCAGGTAGCTAACCTCTCAGGCATCGTCCGTCGTGGCCAGACGGCGACAGTGGAGCGGGCGTCTCCACTACTAGGTGGTATCACACTACCTATCCTAGGCCCCCGTACGCCTCAACGCTAAGAACACAACAGCGGGGCTCACATGCGTACTACGGCTCAGAAGGGGTCTTGGGTAAATGTGCACCAAGAACACAGCCCAACCTGGCCTTTGATTTCGAACCGGATGGAACCTCGGAAACGCACGAGGTGCAAGCCCAACCGTTCTCATGGCACGGAGGAGATCTCGGGTTATGGACACCAAGTATCTAACCCTACCGCCCAAGGTCTACCCATTGGCTCCCATCGGTGTGACGACTGGAGAACCCGTAGACCTACCACAATCATTCTCCCAACATCGCGACACGATGAATCGTCGCACATCACATGCCCCAAAACAACTCACTCGATGCTACCCGTAGGGAGACTTCAACTCTAAGCATCGGTTGTTAATAAACCCCTTGGGCTCGGATTACAGTTACAAAATACTCTTCACATAGTGTTCATCATATTCACGCCCACCTAATCAATGAATTCACATCAACACTACGCATAATAGATATGTTCAACACCAAATTGTATAAATATATCCTATACCAATCTCAGCTCCTAATATCTAACCTTCCCATCCAATCCATTTCTCTACCATTATATGGTTATTCCCCAATACACAACCAAATGAGTAACCATGCTAAATTATAGCAACAACAACATTATAGATATATGGGAGCAAGATATCAAATGAGCAAATCACAATCATTGCAAGAGTGCTAACATTATAAATTAACAAGTGCATTAACATAGGATAGCCCAATACTAAAACTGGGATTCTTGGAGCTACAGGAATCCGATCACAATGCACAACCCCTCGTTGGAAAGGTATTCGCGAGGGCTACGACTTTCGTGTTGAGTCGATCGCCCAGATCTGGTCGCAACATACCAGAAATTCAACTCGAATACGTACAGGAAACAGTTTCCGGTACAGGAATTTTCCCGAACGCAGCGGGCTCGAACCAGCTTTCCCGTGGCTACAGGTATCGCATGGAAACGAGCAACCCCTCGTTGGAAAGGTAATTTCAAGGGCTACGACTTTTGTGTTGAGTTGATCACCCAGATTTGGCCAGAACACCTCCGAAATTGGCCACGAAGGTCGCCGCGTGCAGAAATCAGATTTCTGCACGCATCTTAAGGCGAGATGAACGGCATCCGTTCATCTTCTTCCTTGCAACGACCTCGCATAAACTTCTCCAGAAATCACACCCAACCTTATTTCTCCTTTCAAAGCCAAACCCCCAACGAAAACCCCTCTCATCTCCACTTTGAATGATGAGAAGGTTGAGGGAGACTAAGCCTAAAACCTAGGCATGGCTTATCCTAAGAACTCTCCTCCTCACCATCAAGACTCTATGGAGTCGATGTCTCTCCTAAAATAACTATAGATCTAGCACCAAGGGAGAGGGGAGGAAGCTCACCTCAAGTCCAGCGGTACCACCATGGCCGGCCATGAGCCTCGCACTCCTTCGCGGCGGCATTGTTTTTCCCTTGACGGTGGCGGCGTTTTGATTCCTCCAAAGATGGCTCCGGCAAGCTCTTCCTCCTCCTCCAGCCAAGAACTCTCTCAGGAATTTCGGGGCAGAAGAAAGGGGAGTGAATGCTAGGGTTTCCAACTTTTTCCTTTTTATACATCGCAGACACGGGTAGACACACGGCCGTGTTCCTACCCGTGTTCAGGTGATACGGCCGTGTGGCCTGCCGTGTCTAGGGCCGTGTTCATCCCAGAACCACTTTCTGCCGGGTCAGGGTTGCGGCACACGGGTAGGGACACGGCCGTGTCCCGACCCGTGTCCTAGGCACACGGCTAGGGACACGCCCGTGTCCCAATACCCGTGTACCTCTCTGACTGGTAAGCCTATTTTTATGAGGCACACGGGTATGGACACGGCCGTGTTCATACCCGTGTCAGCCAAAAATGTCGTTTTGCCTTGTTTTCCTCATTTCCCGTACGTCCGCACCTGTTCACCCACACCCCCATTGGGCTCACCACAGCCCCCTTGACTCAAATACGCAATCAAGGGGCCTAGCGCGAATTGGGACGTTACAAATCCTATAAACAAAATTAAAGATTTCGTCCCCGAAATCAGGGTAAGGCTATGGGGGTGAAACACATAAAAGGGAACTATGCTTTCAAATAAAAATTTTTACCTGGAGTAAATAATTCCGGGTAGCGCCCTTGCATCAAATCCCTTGGCTCCCATGTGAACTCCTCCTTCCCATGATTAGACCATAGCACTTTCACCAAGGGAACACTTTTGCGGCGCAAGGTTCTTGTCTCGTTATCAACGATCCGCACCGGCTCCAGTCGCACAGACCTATCAGACGCCACGGCACCATCCGCCGTGGGGATATACTGTTCAGGCCGCAGCAAAGCCTTCCGAAGCGACGATACATGGAACACATCGTGAAGGTTCTCCAGCTCCGGTGGTAACTCCAATCGATAGGCCAGAGGGCCAATCCTTTCCACTACGACATAGGGCCCAACATACCTTGGGCTGAGCTTCTTGACTCCACGTACCCGCGACACTCCGTGCATCGGTCGAATCTTTAGGAATACCTTATCACCCACTTGAAACTCCACCATACGGTGCCTTGCGTTGTAATATTTCACCTGTCGGCTTTGTGCCTCTAGCATTCGATCCCGGATCAACCTGACCACCGCGTCCGTGTCATCAATATACTCATTTCCCAATGTCTTCGGATCTTCGTCTTGCACCCAGGACAAGGGTGTTCTACACCTCCTTCCATACAAAGCTTCATGAGGTGCCATTCCAATACTGGCTTGATGACTGTTATTATAAGAGAACTCCACGAGAGGTAAGAGCCTCTCCCATGGTTCTCCTTTATCTAGCACACACAACCTCAATAGGTCCTCCAATGTTCGGATGGTTCGTTCAGATTGCCCGTCCGTTTGTGGGTGAAAGGCTGTGATAAAGGCGAGGCACGAGCCCAAATAAGCCTGTACAACCCTCCATTCTCTTGAAGTAAACCGACCATCCCGGTCGGAGACGATCGTCTTCGGCACACCATGGTACCACACAAATTGTTCCACAAAGAGACGCACTATGACGCCCACCTGCGCCTCCTTCTTCATTGGGATAAATCGGGCTACCTTGGTCAACCGGTCAACTATCACCCACACAGAATCATTCCCCGAGCGCGAGCGAGGTAACCCGTGGACGAAGTCCATGGAGATGTCCTCAAATTTCCATTCGGGGATGGGCAACGACTGTAGCATTCCACCGGGGCTTCTACACTCCGCCTTCACCATTTGGCAGGCCACACAATGAGTAACAAAGTACTTGACATCCCTCTTCATGCCCAGCCAACACATTGTCTTTCTCAAATCGGTGTACATCTTCGCGATCCCCGGGTGCACCGAGTACTTGGAGCAATGGGCCTCCTTTAGAATATCCTCCCGAATGTTGTCACCTTCGGGGATGTAAAGCCGGCCACGAAAATGGACGAGGCCGTCTTTTAGGGAGTATTCTTCCGTAGTCCCATCCTCCATTGACTTGAAAGCCGGGGTTAAAGCCGCATCCTTCTTTTGTTCCGTACGGATCCGGTCTCGTATGTTGCAAACTATACTCATCGCGGCCAAATATTCTGTATACTCTTCCGGTTGATTCTTTAAGACCAAAGTGATTTCCATCTCTTGCAGTGTCCGGATTAGCTCCATCCTCATCAAGCGGGATTCCGTGCTCGTTCCCGGTGCCTTTCGGCTCAAGGCATCAGCTACGGAATTAACCTTCCGGGGTGGTAGTTCAAGGTGAATTCATAGTCGCACAAGAACTCCAACCACCGCCGCTGTCTCAAGTTTAACTCCTTTTGGGTGTGAACGTACTTCAGATTTTTGTGATCCGAGTAGATCTCGCAGTGGACGCCATATAAATAATGCCTCCACATCTTCAAGGCGAATACCACCGCTCCCAACTCTAGATCATGCACCGGGTAGCTGGCTTCATGCTTCTTCAACTGTCTTGAAGCATAAGCGATCACATGCCCATTCTGCATCAACACAGCTCCCATCCCTTGATACGACGCATCCGTGTAAACTTGAAAGCCCTCCTTCCCAGATGGAAGAGCTAGGATGGGTGCAGTCGTCAATCTGTCCTTCAATTCTTGGAATGCAGCTTCGCACTGGGGTGTCCATTCAAACGGCACACCCTTCTTGGTCAGCGTAGTAAGGGGAAGGGCGATCTTCGAGAAGCCTTTCACGAACTTGCGATAGTACCCGGCAAGTCCAAGAAAGCTTCGTATGTCGGCCGCTGACTTCAATGGCGACCACTCCTTCACGGCACGCACCTTGGCCGGATCTACTGCTAGCCCCGCCCCACTAATCACATGGCCCAAGAACGCGACCTCTCGAAGCCAAAACTCACATTTGCTGAACTTGGCAAACAAAGTGAGCTCCTTTAGTTTCCTCAGCACTAAAGTTAGATGTTCGGCGTGTTCTGCTTCAGTGTTGGAGTAGACTAGGATATCATCGATGAACACGATGACAAAGACGTCCAAATAAGGGCTGAACACCTTGTTCATCAAGCTCATAAAGGCGGAAGGGGCGTTTGTGAGCCCAAACGGCATCACGGTGAATTCATACAAACCATATCTCGAACTGAACGTCGTCTTCTGAATGTCATCTTCTTGTATCCTCAGCTGATAATATCCCGAACGCAGATCTAACTTGGAGAACCAATACGATCCCACCAATTGATCAAATAATTCATCAATGCGCGGTAGGGGGTAGGTGTTCCGCACCGTTAACCGGTTCAACTCCCGATAATCAATACATAACCGCAAGGTGCCATCCTTCTTTTTGACGAACAAAACGGGCGCTCCCCAAGGCGACGAGCTTGGGCGAACGAACCCTGCTTCCACCAATTCCTGAAGCTGGACTCTAAACTCTGCAAGTTCCTTCGGAGCCATTCGGTATGGAGCTCGCGAGACGGGCTTGGAACCCGGAATTAGCTTGATTTGGAAGTCCACTTCCCTATGCGGGGGTAGTCCCGGCAATTTCTCGCGGAATACCTCGGGAAATTCTCGCACCACCCGCACATCGTTGACTTCTAGTGTCAATTTCTTCAACTCGAAGCAAATTACATAGACCTCGTCCCCTTCCATATGAGATTTCATAACTTGGATTGAATACAATAATTTACGGGGTGCGAATTTAATACCTTGGAAGATGACTTCCGAGTCTCCATGCCTCAACATAACTTGCTTCTCCGCACAATTGATCCTGGCGTGGTGCCAGTCCAACCACCTCATTCCCAGGATGAGATCGAACTCCGGGATTCTTAACACTGTCGCCGAAGTTTCAAAGAACTTTCCTCCAATAAGGGTGTCGAAGTCGCAACTTGCTGACGACGTCATCTCAGAGCCGTCCGGAAGGCGCACCCTTTGAGTAGTGCCCGTGAAGTGTTGCACTCCCTCCAAGTCCTTCACGAAGTCCTCCGAGATGAACGAGTGAGACGCACTCGTGTCAAATAACGTATAGGCGGGTCTCCCGCTAACCATGACAGTGCCTAAGTTCCAAAAAGGTAATCACTATTCAAAATTGCGCTTATCATTTGTATCGTAAATCCAACAAGTCATATAATATTAATAAATTTTGCACGTACCGGTGATGACTTCCTGCGGATTTCTCTCCTGAGTCATATCCAATGCGAATACATGCTCCCGTGCATGTCCTTGATTTCTCCCTTGTGGTCCTCTTCCTCGGCCACGCATGTGCCCTCGTCCCCGTGGAGCTACTGGAGGGGGAGCAATAGGGGCACCCCCGATCAGTCGCGGGCAAACTCGTCGGACATGCCCCGGTTGGTTGCACTCAAAACATATCATCTCACGTCGGCCCCCAGGTTGTTGATAATATTGCTGCTGCGGTGGTGGTGGTAAAGGTAGTGGTTGCGGAATTGGGTACTCCACCCGATAGTTCCGGTTGACCCACCGACCGCCTCTGTGGTTTCCCCTTCCTCTGCCATGATCATTCCGCCTTCTAATACTAGGGCCGACTTCAATTACTCCTTCCGCAGGTCTCTTGCCACATCCCATGTGGTCCGCCTCCAGTCTCTTTGCCATGTCAATGATTTCTGCCAGGCTTCCATCGGCTATAAACAAAAGGGCCTGCCTCAGGGGGTCCCTTAACCCTTTGTAGAAGCGCTTCGCATAGCCTCTATCGTCCAAATCATAGGAATCAGCAAACCTAGCGAGGTGTTGGAACTCCCTCTGGTACTTCGTTACCGATTTCGATCCCTGCTTCAGCTGCAGAAATCTTTCTTCAAGTTCATCCCGAGCAGAAGAAGGAATGAAGTGATCCAGAAAAGCCTCGGTGAACTCGTTCCAACTGATGTCCGTGTACAACCGCCCTTGGAAGGTGGAGCCCATGAGGGACTTCCACCACCTTTTGGCGTGTAGCTCTAGCAGCGTCACTACCAATGTCACCGCCATGTTGTTCGGACATCTTATGCCAGCCATCAATTCCTGCACGGTATCAAGCCATTCCTCGGTGCGCACCGGCGATTCTGTCCCAAGATAGGAAGGAGGGGACAGGGCACGGAAGGTGCTCACCCAGTTGGAGCCTGGCGCCTGTTGTTGCACCGGAGCTTGCTGGGCTTTAAATGCATCCAATATGGCTGACAGCGTTTGTCCCAGTTCCGACTGCTGGAATTGTGAAGGGACGGAAGGGGTAGGAGTGCCCCCAACCGGCTCCACCTGCGCTGGGACCTATACGCAAGGTACAAACTAGGGTCAGGTTGGCTAAAACTAATGTAAAAGTTGGACAACTTAGTGTGAATTACATATGGGCACACCACTGCTTCCGCTAAGTCAGTTTGTCCCCAAACCGACTAATCGAACGGGAGTGGCCCATTGTTACCTGACTGCTGTAGGTGAAGATCGGCTTAGTCTGATACCATTTGTAAGACCCCCCTCCCGGAACACAACACACGGCACGAGGGGAGTCTTATGCCCGAAATAGCCGCCTTGCGGTAGCACTAACACACGGGTTAGCCTTTACCACAAGACGCCTATTCCGCCGGCTACAATCCTTATCACAACAATTATGCCAACCCAACCGTAACAGAAAAGTAAAGCTAAAAGCAGTTCAGTTCACAGCTAAGTTAAAGTCCAAAAGTAGCGGAAGATAACAAGCACAACAGGCTTGTACAAATAAACAAGAGTCTAGAAATGTTTTGCCAAACGGCTACATGAAAACACTCACTACTGTCACTGACGGTGCCGATGGCACCACCACCTCAGGTCCTATCATCCGGGCCTGGCTGTCCTGCTGCATAGTCCGTTGCCGCTCTACCTGCGGGGTTTCCTCCTAAAAAGGAAGATGTAGCAACGTTAGTCATAAGACTAAGTGGCTTCACATCCGCTCCCCCGGCGACTCCTCGGCACCGGGCGGAGAAAGGAACACAGGTACAATATATATACATAAGCAAGTAAACAAGCAGGTGACAGTAAGTATGGTGAAGTATAAACTACGCTACACAACTAGCAGTTCTACGAGTATCAATAATATATAAATGACAGCAGGTATAATTAATCAGAATAGTAACTTAACTTATAAGTTTGTATGGGCACTCTTATAAGTTAAGTTACTATTCTGATTAATTATACCTGCTATCATTTATATATTATTGATACTCGTAGAACTGCTAGTTGTGTAGCGTAGTTTATACTTCACCATACTTACTGTCACCTGCTTGTTTACTTGCTTATGTATATATATTGTACCAGTGTTCCTTTCTCCGCCCGGTGCCGAGGAGTCGCCGGGGGAGCGGATGTGAATCCACTTAGTCTTATGACTAACGGTTGCTACATCTTTCTTTTTAGGAGGAAACCCCGCAGGTAGAGCGGCAACGGACTATGCAGCAGGACAGCCAGGCCCGGATGATAGGACCTGAGGTGGTGGTGCCATCGGCACCGTCAGTGACAGTAGTGAGTGTTTTCATGTAGCCGTTTGGCAAAACATTTCTAGACTCTTGTTTATTTGTACAAGCCTGTTGTGCTTGTTATCTTCCGCTACTTTTGGACTTTAACTTAGCTGTGAACTGAACTGCTTTTAGCTTTACTTTTCTGTTACGGTTGGGTTGGCATAATTGTTGTGATATGGATTGTAGCCGGCGGAATAGGCGTCTTGTGGTAAAGGCTAACCCGTGTGTTAGTGCTACCGCAAGGCGGCTATTTCGGGCATAAGACTCCCCTCGTGCCGTGTGTTGTGTTCCGGGAGGGGGGTCTTACAAATTTATAACGGTCCAGGCCCGCCAACCCACGGGACCCAGCTGGCACCGCCGGCCCACCAGTAGTCCAGACCCGGGCCCACTACTGGCAGTAAGCCTTTCACATTCAAGCCTGCAGGCCAATGCACCCCAACCCCTCTCCATCCACAGGCGGGTTGTTGGTGGCCGTAGCCCCCCTTAGATGAGTCAAACTCTGAAAGTGAGGGGATAAGTTGTAAACTACTCTAGAGGGGGGTGAATAAAGTATTCAAAATTTTATGAACACTTAGTCAGCTCCCTTGGAGTTTATTTGCGGAATAAAAAAATCTGATACTTGAACCCTAAGAGCCTAACACAGCAACTAGCAATCCTAGGTAGTTCTATCACAGCCACAGAATAAACAAATCAGCAAGAACCAGAGAGACACAGGATATATAGTGGTTCCCTTTAAATAGGTACATCCACTCTTCTACCACCCTGGTAGGAATCCACTACAGGTTTTTGCTAAGGTGCCCTGCCACCAATGATCTGATTCAGGTAGATCAAACAGACCCTTTGAGCTTTTGATAAGGATGCTCAACCACAGGTTGTTGATAAGGTGCCCTGTCACCAACGTTCACTTTTGAAGAGGTGTGAACAAACTCTTTTTACAAAGGGGTTGAGAGGGTTAGATTATCTTCTCTGTTTTAAATACAGATTAGAGAAGATTTGTGGATTCTCTAAAGAATCAAAGTCTCCCCCTGGCTCAGTGGAAGTCCAGGGAAAGCCTTTGCTTCAGGATGAAGGAGTTTCAGATAAACTGAAACTAAATCCTCAGAGATCTGAAGACTGATTTTTATCAGGTCTTAAGATTCTGGAGCACTTGAAGCAGAACTGGAGCTCTTTCTGAAGTCTTGAAATCTCTAAGCAAATGCTCAGGAGACTTGAGAATGAAAGATGATTGCTCTGGGCTTTTGCTTCAGGAAAACTTTTCTTCTTCTTGTTGTGAGATTGTGAAGAGCTGCTCTGATGATGCTTGAGCGGATGAATAATCTTTCTTTGTGTCTGTAACTTCTTCTTTTCTGAGAGCAGAATCTCTTTTAAATATGTCTTCACGTTTTTCCTTTGGAACGGCTCTATTGATTTGAATTCTCGAGCCCTGCAACAGATTATCTCAAAATAGAATATAGCAATAGGAATAGAATGGCCTATTAACTTTCTGTCAGTCCCAATAAGGAATAAAATAAGCGGGAAAAATATCTCAGCATAAAGACGTACCATTCTTGGAAATAGTACATAGTACCAACGGCTAGAAAACAGGCTGGAAAGATAAAGTCAACGCAATTTGTATAATAGGACAAAATGCTTTATCAAGAATACTGAATCCCGTGATTTATGCTTGACAGAATTTGTAATCAATTTATTTGAATTTAAACCATAAATTTAGCAACAATAATATCAGAGAATCAATCTAACCACCAACTAAAACACTTGGAAATAAACCAAGGAATAGAATAAATACAAAAAGATAAAGGCAGACAGAAATCGTCGAACAGGAGTTCGATGATCGTCGACCTGCAAACAGATCGTCGACTAATAGCAGGAATCTGTCGGAACAGAAATCGTCGACCAGAAATCGTCGACCAGCTAATAGATCGTCGACCGGCTAACAGATAGTCGACCAGCAAACAGATAGTCGACCAGCAAACAGATAGTCGACCAGCAGAAGCAAATATCTGTCGAGACAGAAATCGTGAAGCAAGAACACGATCGTCGATCTGTTGATGACAGATCGTCGACCAACCTTCAGAGCGTAGTAAGCTTGCTCTGAGATCGTCGACCAACGGTCGACGATAATTGTCTTGACTTCAATGATTCAATAGCCCTGCTATCGTCGACCATTGATCGACGATCGCGAGGCCTCGTTCGACGATGGTCGAACGGAAAAGCCTTAACTACAAAAACATCTAGAACTTCTAACCTAAGCTCTAGGTCAGTTACATACTGCCCTAGGGAGACTAAGCAAAGTCTAAACATGATCATATATCTTTATATGGATCAAGAGGGGCTGGAAAGGGATTACATAAGCCAAATCACATCTAGGGTACCAACAATCTCCCCCTATTTGGGTTATGTTATCCAATCCAGTTTAAAGGCTAAAGCAGACAACAACAAATCTAAAGATTAACCAGAATGATAAAACACAGGCAATACACAGAAAATATAACAAGCATAAATCAGCAGAAATGGAATGTATCAAGCAGATTTATCAGCATGTTTAGCATCAGATGAGATTTTGGGTATTGCAGCTGGTTTGAAAATAATTTCTCTGTTAGGGTTTGCTGCTTGTCTCTTGGATAGCATTAGATCATGTTCACCTATGATTTTCTTTTCAGCATAACTTGGTAGAACTGCAGCAGGATGTAGTCTCATGTATTCTTCAGTGTCAAAGGCTTCTGGATTGACTTGAATTCTGCTGAGTTCCTTTTCTCTGAATTCTGACATTGTTGAGTAAGCTGTAGGATCTAGTCCTTGAGATTTGGCTCTCTCCATCATGCTTAGTGCAATAGACTCTTTGAATCTTGCCATAGAGGCAATCCTTTCAGCTTCAGTTTTATCTGATGGAGAGGGAGGTCTATCAGTATCTGTATGAGCTGCAATCTCCATGTTCCTTTGAAGAGCTGTAGCAAGTTTGCTTGAATCAAGAGGAATCTGCACAGCCTTCTTAGGATCAGTTTGAGCATATAGAGATTTTGGAGGTGCAAGCTCAATGAACTTTTTGTGGGATTTTTCTGAAAAGACCACTCTTTTTCCTTTTGATTCAGTTGTCTCAGAAGCAGCAGGTTTTCTTGAAGAAGAGGATGGACCTTTCCTGTGAGGAGAAGGAGGAGGAGAGAATGTAGGATGCTGAAAAGTCATCTCCTTTATTTGTTCCACGAGAGCATTGTCATTTCTTTTTCTTCCCTGTCCTGAAACATCTTGGCCTCCCTGGCTTTGATTACTCCTTCTTTGGTAGGTCTGAGAAGTGTTAGAGCTGGCTGACCTTGCAGAGGGGGCAGAAGAGAGGCTTCCAGAGGCTCCAGCACCAGGAGGTGGAGGAGGACCTCTGGGGGGGAATTTCTGAACAGGAGTGTCATATCTCTTTGTCCTCTTCTTCTCTTTAGTCTGATTCTTTGACAGTCTCATCCATGGCTGAAATTCCTTGCTCTTAGGATCTATTCCCTTCAGAATGTAATAGGGAACATCCTTGTTAGGATTGGCAGTAGGAGGAGCAGGAGCTTTTCTTTTCTTGGAAGCAACTCTTTTCCTTTTCTTAGTGGAGTCAGAATCATCAGAATCATCATCATCATCATCAGAATGAGATGAGTCTTTCCCAGCATATTCATCAAAGTCAAGTTCAGAAGGATCCTTGGCAGCAGGTTCAGCTTTGTCTTCTTTTCTCTTTCTTCTTTCTCTTTAGCTTCCTCAATGGCATCTTGCCTAAGGAGGGCATCAAGATCCACATTTGGAGACCTCTTCCAGAGTTCTGATTCTGGATACAACTCAGGAACTGTCTTGGGGACCAGTTCTGCAATAGAAGGAATGGATAGAGGATAGGTAAGGATAGGAGGAGAAAAGATGATGATATCTGCAGGGGCAGATGCTTTCTCTAGAGAGATGGCTAGGGAATCCAGATGATAATTAGCCATCCCTTCAATGTACTCAGAGGCAATGTTCTCAGCCACAAAGGCTATAAATTGTTCTAGGTTTAGAGTACCTGAGCTTGAGGCCATTTCAGTCATCTTGGGAGCATTGTCTGCCCTATCTTGCACATCTTCAATTTCTTCAGCAGAAGCATTTATGGTTGTGCCTGCATGCAAAGAGAGATAGGTTAACGACCAAGTGGGAATAAAATATTCCCCCCAAGGTGAACAAACAACAGGTAATAGATAGGATTACCTGAAGATCTACACAGGATACCACTTTGCATCTAGGAAGGAGGTTATAATTCCTTCTAGATGTTCAGTGACATCAGGGATAGACACCTCTGCAAGGCACAAGAGGAGTGCCATACAGGAAAAGAAAAGAGTATCCTTGACCAAGGGGTCATCAAGGTACTCAGGTCTATAAGGGACCATTTTCTCTTGAAGAGAGGGAACAAGAGGAGTAGATGTGAGTGAGGACTCACAGTCTAGGTTAAGATAGGATTCTAAATCTTTATCAGAATCAATGGATTTAGCAGCATCAACTTGCAATACTGATGTGAGATCATCAGCAGCTGTGATGGAAAGGAAAGAATAAGAAATTAACTCAAAGTTGGAGTTTGAATTAATTAGAATCTTAAATAAAGCTATACCATCAGGTTGAGCAGCATCATTCTCACAAACGTCCATGGGGACTTCCTCATTTTCTTTTTCAGGAACTTCTTCCTCAGAAGCTAGATTCACTAGGGAGTGAATGTCTTTGTTAGATACAAATATCAAATTGAAGTCCTGATTATAATCTTTGGAGGAGAAAACTTTGGAGGAAGAATTTTAAGGTTTACCTTCTGGTTCTTTCTCTGGACTCTCTTGAGGTTCTTCTACAGTTTCTTGAAGAGGAAGAGAGGAATTGTCCTGAAGGGTCAGGGCATCACCTGAGACCGCTTCAACAGACATCTCCCCCTGCATGACTTCAGTGGGGACTGGAGTCATGCATCTTACAGAAGGGGCTCAGCAGAAGATGAGATGGATTTGATGGCATCAGTGAGAGAATTGATGGAGGCAATGAGAGGGGCATTGGCAGCCTCAATCATTTTTTGGATGGAGGGAGTGATGAGCTCTACAACATGTGCAAGCCATTCAGGAGTTATCTGAAATGCTGATGATGTAGAGGTGGATGGAATGGAGGCAGGATGATCTGCCACATGATCAAATGAGTCATGTGGAGATGGGTGAACATCAACATGAGTGTGGGATTCATGTTGAGAAAGATGCGTGAGGATGGTAGCAGTCACCATGTCAACACTGGCTGAAGCTGCCAGGTGTTGTGGTGTTGGTGACTGGTGTGGAGATGCAGGTGGAATGAAGGATGCATGTTGTGGTGGCACTGCAGGTGTTGTAGAAAGTAATGCAGGAGATGAGGATGCAGGGGTAAAGAGGGAGGATGAAGGGATTGCTGAGCCTTCCCCAGTAAGCGGGAGAGCGGCCGAATCAGCCCTTGTGTCTGAAGGAGGCTTAGGATCAACCCTGGCTGACTTCTTGATAATCCTCTGGGATTTCTTGAATAGAGAAGGGTCCAACCTCTTGCTAGCGTTGACTGCGGACGGTGCAGAAACCAGCAGCAGGGGTGCTTTCACATACAGAAACACACCCAGTACCCTGGCAAGATTTACCTCTTTCTGATTGTTCTTTCTGCTTATTAGTTCAAACAGAACTTTTCCCCAGGCAATCTGTGCCTTATTCACCAAAGCTGACATCAGGGCAAACTGTTGCCTGTTGATGTTGTCATGAGCAGAATGCTTTCCCAAAACGACCTTGCCCACCAGGTCGGCCAGAAACTTGTATTCTGGAGACAAGTTTATCTTCAGCAGCTTAGCCGGAATCCCTTCGGCATGGCCCATTACAGTGAGCATGCGGCCATATTCCTCTGTGCTTTGCTCATATTCCTCAGTTCCTGTTGGCAGTCCAAACAGCTCAGTCAATACTTCAGGAGTCAGAGTGACCTCCTCGCCATTTATCTTTCCTGACATCGCTTCGTCGCTGGAGGACGAGGTGTATACCCATTCACGAATTTCTGGTATATGAATCTTAGGAGAGAACGACATAAGTTTCTTGAGGCCTTGCTCTTCACACAGCTGCAGGATATCTTGGATTGGTTGATCGCATCGGCTGAAAGAATCGAAGTCGACACAGAAGCCAGTGTCGAACTTCATCCCAAAGAGAACAGCAGAAGGAATCGCCATAGGATTTGAGAGAAGATGGCGAATCGAGGAGCAAAACAGGGGAGAAGAGAATCGCGCGGGATTAGAGTTCGAGAGCGAAGTCTAAGCCAGAAGATGGAATATGAAAAGACGGAGCGGAAGGACGACGATCTTCAGACCTAAATCGACTATTAGAAACAAATCTGCGATCGTCGAACCCGGAATAAAATCGGTCGTCGAACACAGACCGACGATAGTCAATGTTTGACCAATCGGTAAATATCGACCGACTACACGCAATTACCACGATCGTCGATCAATATATGATGGTTGACGATTCTCCACACAGCACAGAAAATCTGTCGTCGACCATTGGTCGACGATAGATACCTAAGGAGAGATCGTTGACCAGTTGGTCGACGATTTCTGCCTTACTACAGAACGAGCTGTCGTCGACGGTTGGTCGACGATAGTTCTGACCTGGTCGAAGATCGTCGAGCAGTCGTTCGACGATTTTAGACAGAAAACAAAACTAACCAAATTTTCACTACTCTGAACGGAAGAACAAATGCTTTTGTTCATCAAGGGGCTTAGTGAAAATATCTCCTCTCTGCAGGTCTGTGGATATAAATTCCATTGCTATCTTGTTCTTTTCCACATTATCTCTCAGAAAGTGATGTCTAATCTCAATGTGCTTGGTTCTGGAATGGTGCACAGGATTTTGAGCAATTGATATTGCACTGGTACTGTCACACAGAATTTTTGTGTTTGAGTGTGTGTACCCATAATCCACTAGCTGATTTTGAATCCACAGGATCTGTGAACAACAACTAGCTGCTGCAATATATTCAGCCTCAGCAGTTGAAGTAGACACAGATGCCTGTTTCTTGCAAAACCAAGAGACAAGTCTCTCTCCCAGGAACTGACAAGTCCCTGAGGTGCTTTTCCTGTCAACTCTACAACCAGCATAATCAGCATCTGAATATCCAATTAATTCAAATCCTGACTCAGCTGGGTACCACAGTCCTAAGTTAGGACATCCCTTAAGGTATCTCAAGATCCTCTTGAGAAGAGTTAAGTGAGATTCCTTTGGGTTGACCTGAAACCTAGCACATAGGCATGTAGCAAACATTATGTCAGGCCTACTTGCAGTCAAATACAGCAGGGAACCAACAATGGCTCTATAATTCTTTTGATCAACAGACTTGCCATTGACATCAGAATCAATAACTGCATTTGAGGCCATAGGTGTGCTCATTGATGAAGCATCTGACATTCCAAATCTTTTAACCAGCTCTCTGGCATATTTTGATTGAGAAATGAAAATGCCATCAACACTCTGTTTCACTTGGAGACCAAGGAAATAGGATAACTCACCCATGCTGCTCATCTCAAACTTAGAGTGCATTAGTTCAGAGAACCTCTTGCATAGTTTGGGATCAGTAGAACCAAATATAATGTCATCTACATAGATTTGAACTAACAGTTGTGAATCCTTATGATGTCTAATGAATAGGGTTCTATCTACCACACCTCTCACAAACTTGTGTTCTAGAAGAAAATTTGCTAAGGTCTCATACCAAGCTCTAGGAGCTTGCTTAAGTCCATATAGAGCCTTTTGGAGTTTGAACACATGAGTGGGTAAGGTTGATGAAACAAACCCTGGTGGTTGTTCAACAAACACTTCTTCCTTTAAATCTCCATTGAGGAAGGCACTCTTCACATCCATTTGGAAGACCTTAAATCTTTTATAGGCAGCATAGGCTAGGAAAATCCTAATGGCTTCTAGTCTGGCTACAGGGGCAAAAGTCTGATCATAATCTATGCCTTCCTCCTGTCTATAGCCTTGAGCTACTAGCCTAGCCTTATTTCTAACTACTATGCCTTGGGCATCAAGCTTGTTTCTAAACACCCACTTGGTGCCTATGATCCGTTGGCCTCTTGGTCTTGGAACCAAGGTCCAAACTTTACATCTTTCAAACTGGTTAAGCTCCTCTTGCATTGCTATAATCCAGTGGGGATCAAGCTCAGCATCTTTAATGGTTAGGGGCTCAACCTGAGAAAGGAAACAAGCAAACATCACATTTTTGTTGAGTTGATGTCTTGTCTGGACTCCTGCTGAAATGTCTCCAATCACTTGAGATACAGGGTGATCTCTAAGTGTGACAAGATCAGTAGGTTCAACAATGATCTGATCTTCAACAGTTTCAAGATTTAATTCCTTATGTGGAATTTGATCAACTGTTGGAGCAGGTGCTTTAACTTGAAAAAGTTCTACATCAGATTCAGAATCTGAAGAAGCAGCCTGAGGAGTTTGTTGGGGATGATTCTCCTGTGTGAGTCTCAAACCTTCCAAATCCTTACTTACTCCTAGGACTTGCACTGTACTATTAGAGGAAGAGTCCTTCTCCTTATAATACATGACTGTCTCATCAAAAGAGACATGTGCAGACTCTTCTATCTTAAGAGAGGATTTATTAAGGACCCTATAGGCTTTGCTTACTTGAGAGTATCCTAGAAAAACTCCCATTGATGCTTTTGCCTCAAATTTTCTATGGTATTCTTTGTTATTGTTATGAACGAAAGCAACACAACCAAATACTCTAAAGTAGTCTATTTTAGGTTTCACTTGCTTAAGTAATTCATAGGGAGTCTTACCCTTAAGTTTATGTATCAGACTTCTGTTCAATACATAGTTAGCTGTGCTGACTGCTTCAGCCCAAAAGGACAGAGGCATGTTAGCATCGGCCAACAATGTACTTGCAGCTTCAATTAGGGTTCTGTTTTTCCTTTCAACTACCCCATTTTGTTGAGGAGTTCTAGGAGCAGAGAAGCTATGTTTGATACCTTCCTTCTCACAGAATTCTTGCATAAGAAGAGACTCAAACTCAGTACCATGATCACTTCTGATCAAGGCAATCTGAGTAGAATACTCACTCTGTATACACTTTAGAAAATCTGTAAGAACCTTGAAGTTATCAGCCTTAGTTCTCAAGAAGAATACCCAAGTGAACCTAGAGAAGTCATCTACAATTACTAAAGTGTAAGACTTCCCTCCAAGACTCTGTACAGCAATAGGACCAAATAAGTCCAAATGTAGCAAGTACAGAATCCTGGGAGAATCACTTTTATTAACTGATTTAAAGCTATTTCTTGTTTGCTTACCTAATTGACAAGCTTTGCAAAGGCCTTCCTTCTTGTAGGGGCAAGAAGGTAGACCTCGTACAAGATTGTATTTAGCCAACCTAGAAATGTTTTTCAAATTTACATGACTAAGTCTCTTATGCCAAAGGGTATTATTACTGGTTACTTCATTAAATAAGCATATTTCAGATTTGGAGGAATTAAAATCTACAACATAAACATTTCCAATTCTAATACCTACTAACACCACAGTATTATTTAAAGAAATATTGCAAGCAGTGTCAGTAAACCATACCTTGTACCCAGCATCACACATTTGACTTACAGAGATTAGATTGTGCTTTAGTCCTGAGACATAAGCTACTTTCTTGAAGGTTACAGCTCCTATGGTGAAGCTGCCATACCCTTCAGTCTGTCCACAGCTGAAATCCCCAAATACAACTTTTGGTCCCAGCTTGGCTTTGAAACCTGACAGGTTCTTCTTCTTTCCTGTCATATGCTTTGAGCATCCACTATCCAGATACCATTTGTCATGTATGACTGGATAGGTCTTCACCTGCAGAAAGAACAGTTATACATTGTGGACCCAGGTTACCTTGGGTCCAGTATTCTTCACGAAAGAAAAACTAGATATAAAAGATTTTGCAGGCTTAGATTTATATCCTAAAGGGTGTGATCTCCTAGGTGGGATAATCCATTCAGTTGAAGGATTAAACAACCTGGGGTGGTGATTAGGATTTGAAGTTCTGGAAGTTTGATTTTTATTTTCCAGCTTAAGTCCAGATCGTCGATCAATGGTCGACGATCGCAAGCCATATCGTCGATCATTTATGGTAGAATGATGTTCTGGATTCCACGATCGTCGATCACTGGTCGACGACTCACGATGAGATCGTCGACCTCCTGCACCAAAGCTATTATACTCAGTGTAGGTGTTCAGCGATCGTCGATAGTCGTTCGACGATTGGTTTGACGATCGTCGATTAATGTTCGACGATTTTTGTAAAGCTAGAAATTTTTTCTTCCTATTCTCTTTCTTAATCTTGTTCTGAATTTTCTTGCATTTTTCAATTTCCTCAGTATTCTTTATTCCTGATTCAGAAACAAATTTTACTGGAGTGCTAAATCTCTCCTTTGTGAGGAGGATGGGTTCACTAGGTGTAGCACCTAAGCCTAGTTTATCATTACCAACCCTAGTGTTTGCTATACAGGTTATTTCAGATAATTTAAGGCTTCTGCCATTTAATTGTTCTTCTAACCTCTTAGATTTAGCTAGTTCTAATTTTAGGAATGTTACTTCTTCTTTTGAGCTCTCTAATTCCTTTTCTAATCTGATTATTTCAATACCTTCCATGTCTAGTTCCATTATTTTTAATCTAAGTGACTTAATTTCTTTTTCAGATAATAGTAAATCTAAACATAGAGTTTTAAATTTTAGTTTGAACTCAGGAGATGAGAAATCAAATGAGTCGATTACCTGGTCCTCCATAAAGGAATCTTCTTCATTGTCTCCTTCTTCTTCAGAATTCTCTGCAGCTGACAGAGAGCTGCAGGCATCAATAGCCATGAGGCAGACCTCTTTGGCTTTCTTCTCTTCTTCTTCTTCAGAATCACTGGAGCTAGAGGAGCAGGTATCCTCTTCTGTTTCACTCCAGGTAGCAGCCACAAATCCCTTGTCCTTCTTCTTGTATTTGTGTGATGAGGACTTGGAGTGGTGCTTCCTGTATTCTTTCTCATGTTTCTTCTCCTTGTACTTCTTCTCTGGACAATCTGGGGCAATGTGTCCAGGCTTGCTGCAAACATAACAAATGATTTCTTTAGATGGAGTCTTGTCATACCTTGGCTTGTCCTCATGCTTGGAGAACTTCTTTCTGAGGTCTCTTCTTCCCATGTTGAAGAACCTCTTGGCAATGAGTGCCAGTAACTCCTCATTTGATTGACTTCCTTCAGAAGTCTCAGCAGCCTTAAGAGCTAGAGAGTGCTCTTTCTTTGTAGGAGTAGGAGTCTTCACTTCAGTTACAGCAGCTCTACTCTTTAAGGTTTGCTCATATGACCTGAGCTTTCCCAACAGAGCTTCTGTGGAGAGTTCCACAGTGTTTCTTCCATCCTTGATGGGCCATATCCTTGAGTCCCAAGAGATGGGAAGGCACATCAGGATCTTGTCATTTACTTCTGACAAAGTTATCTCCTTGTCCAAAGACCTCAGTTCACTTATTATTGAACTGAGTCTTGTGTACATTGTGTCAATGTCTTCAGCATCATCCTTCTTGAAATTTTCATACTGAGAGGTAAGATTGGATCTCCTGTCCTTCCTCTCATCAGCTGAGCCAGCAACTATGTGGTTGAGGGAATCCCACATAGCTTTGGCTGAGGTACATTCAGCCAGCTTCTGGAATATCTCATCAGACATTGTCTGAGCTAGGATATTCATTGCTTTAGCATCAGCTGCTTTTGCCTTCTTGTAAGTTTCATTGTAGTCAGGTGGTGGCACAGCGCTGAGATCAGCAGAAGTGGAAGCAGCAGCAGGCCTAGCAGGTGGTCCTGTCAAAATAGAAGAAAAGATATCTTCATCAATAGAATTCATGTATAGTCTTATCCTGGCCTTCCATATGCCAAACTTGGACAAGTTGCATACAGGAGGTCTGGTGCTTGAATAATCCTTAGACTGGGCCATGTGTGAAAGTGTTTGTGAATGGTATCAGGAAACAACTTATCACAGGATCTTTTAACTCAGGTGTTAGCCTGTATGAACAGCAAACCTGCCTCTGATACCAATTGAAAGTGAGGGGATAAGTTGTAAACTACTCTAGAGGGGGGGTGAATAGAGTATTTAAAATTTTATGAACACTTAGTCAGCTCCCTTGGAGTTTATTTGCGGAATAAAAAAATCTGATACTTGAACCCTAAGAGCCTAACACAGCAACTAGCAATCCTAGGTAGTTCTATCACAGCCACAGAATAAACAAATCAGCAAGAACCAGAGAGACACAGGATATATAGTGGTTCCCTTTAAATAGGTACATCCACTCTTCTACCACCCTGGTAGGAATCCACTACAGGTTTTTGCTAAGGTGCCCTGCCACCAATGATCTGATTCAGGTAGATCAAACAGACCCTTTGAGCTTTTGATAAGGATGCTCAACCACAGGTTGTTGATAAGGTGCCCTGTCACCAACGTTCACTTTTGAAGAGGTGTGAACAAACTCTTTTTACAAAGGGGTTGAGAGGGTTAGATTATCTTCTCTGTTTTAAATACAGATTAGAGAAGATTTGTGGATTCTCTAAAGAATCAAAGTCTCCCCCTGGCTCAGTGGAAGTCCAGGGAAAGCCTTTGCTTTAGGATGAAGGAGTTTCAGATAAACTGAAACTAAATCCTCAGAGATCTGAAGACTGATTTTTATCAGGTCTTAAGATTCTGGAGCACTTGAAGCAGAACTGGAGCTCTTTTTGAAGTCTTGAAATCTCTAAGCAAATGCTCAGGAGACTTGAGAATGAAAGATGATTGCTCTGGGCTTTTGCTTCAGGAAAACTTTTCTTCTTCTTGTTGTGAGATTGTGAAGAGCTGCTCTGATGATGCTTGAGCGGATGAATAATCTTTCTTTGTGTCTGTAACTTCTTCTTTTCTGAGAGCAGAATCTCTTTTAAATATGTCTTCACGTTTTTCCTTTGGAACGGCTCTATTGATTTGAATTCTCGAGCCCTGTAACAGATTATCTCAAAATAGAATATAGCAATAGGAATAGAATGGCCTATTAACTTTCTGTCAGTCCCAATAAGGAATAAAATAAGCGGGAAAAATATCTCAGCATAAAGACGTACCATTCTTGGAAATAGTACATAGTACCAACGGCTAGAAAACAGGCTGGAAAGATAAAGTCAACGCAATTTGTATAATAGGACAAAATGCTTTATCAAGAATACTGAATCCCGTGATTTATGCTTGACAGAATTTGTAATCAATTTATTTGAATTTAAACCATAAATTTAGCAACAATAATATCAGAGAATCAATCTAACCACCAACTAAAACACTTGGAAATAAACCAAGGAATAGAATAAATACAAAAAGATAAAGGCAGACAGAAATCGTCGAACAGGAGTTCGATGATCGTCGACCTGCAAACAGATCGTCGACTAATAGCAGGAATCTGTCGGAACAGAAATCGTCGACCAGAAATCGTCGACCAGCTAATAGATCGTCGACCGGCTAACAGATAGTCGACCAGCAAACAGATAGTCGACCAGCAAACAGATAGTCGACCAGCAGAAGCAAATATCTGTCGAGACAGAAATCGTGAAGCAAGAACACGATCGTCGATCTGTTGATGACAGATCGTCGACCAACCTTCAGAGCGTAGTAAGCTTGCTCTGAGATCGTCGACCAACGGTCGACGATAATTGTCTTGACTTCAATGATTCAATAGCCCTGCTATCGTCGACCATTGATCGACGATCGCGAGGCCTCGTTCGACGATGGTCGAACGGAAAAGCCTTAACTACAAAAACATCTAGAACTTCTAACCTAAGCTCTAGGTCAGTTACATACTGCCCTAGGGAGACTAAGCAAAGTCTAAACATGATCATATATCTTTATATGGATCAAGAGGGGCTGGAAAGGGATTACATAAGCCAAATCACATCTAGGGTACCAACAAACTCGATAGTCAAGCCCGCACTACGGGGACTTCCCAGGAGGTCACCCATCCCAGTACTACTCCAGCCCGAGCACGCTTAACTATGGAGTTCTTTCAACTCTCATCACCAAGTGAGCTGCAGATCAATTGGTGATGAGAGTTGAAAGAACTTCATAGTTAAGCGTGCTCGGGCTGGAGTAGTACTGGGATGGGTGACCTCCTGGGAAGTCCCTGTAGTGTGGGCTTGACTATCGAGTTTGACTCATCTAAGGGGGCTACGGCCACCAACAACCCGCCTGGATGGAGACGGGTTGGGGTGCATTGGCCTGCAGGCTTGAATGTGATAGGCTTACTGCCAGTAGTGGGCCCGGGTCTGGACTACTAGTGGGCCAGCGGTGCCAGCTGGGTCCCGCAGGTTGGCGGGCCTGGACCGTTATATAGCCTACCACCATTTCTGTCCGCAACTCTTAAACTAGCTGGTACAACAACCTTTTTCTTTAGTCTTCCAACCCCAGCTTGCTTAGGTATTTTTCTGGCAGCTGAGGTACTTGGGATGTTCTGATCCCTATTAGCAGCTGCCTTCTTTTCAGAGTGCATTCTCTTGATTGCTTCAGATATACCCATTTCAGGTCTTCTGAAAGACTTTCCTTTAGTCTGATAGTGGACTGGCAGGCTTTGTTAATGATCAGCTGCATTATGCTTGAATGTTGGGGTTGGTAAACCAAACACAAATGGTCCATGATGGGCCATTTTTGTTTCCTAATGGGCTACCCTATAGGCACTAGCAACCTTACCATTCTTATCACCATGCTCACAGTGATCGTAAATGCTTTCATGGTCAAACCAGTTTGATGGTTGAACCACTTTTCTAAAAGGAACTAGAGGCTTGGAGGCTAGTGGCTGAACTAGATCTTTGTCTTTCCTTTTGGAATTGGCATCTCTTGTTCTTTCCTTGAAGTCCTGGGATGGGTGACCTCCTGGGAAGTCCCTGTAGTGTGGGCTTGACTATCGAGTTTGACTCATCTAAGGGGGCTACGGCCACCAACAACCCGCCTGGATGGAGACGGGTTGGGGTGCATTGGCCTGCAGGCTTGAATGTGATAGGCTTACTGCCAGTAGTGGGCCCGGGTCTGGACTACTGGTGGGCCAGCGGTGCCAGCTGGGTCCCGCAGGTTGGCGGGCCTGGACCGTTATATAGCCTACCACCATTTCTGTCCGCAACTCTTAAACTAGCTGGTACAACAACCTTTTTCTTTAGTCTTCCAACCCCAGCTTGCTTAGGTATTTTTCTGGCAGCTGAGGTACTTGGGATGTTCTGATCCCTATTAGCAGCTGCCTTCTTTTCAGAGTGCATTCTCTTGATTGCTTCAGATATACCCATTTCAGGTCTTCTGAAAGACTTTCCTTTAGTCTGATAGTGGACTGGCAGGCTTTGTTAATGATCAGCTGCATTATGCTTGAATGTTGGGGTTGGTAAACCAAACACAAATGGTCCATGATGAGCCATTTTTGTTTCCTAATGGGCTACCCTATAGGCACTAGCAACCTTACCATTCTTATCACCATGCTCACAGTGATCGTAAATGCTTTCATGGTCAAACCAGTTTGATGGTTGAACCACTTTTCTAAAAGGAACTAGAGGCTTGGAGGCTAGTGGCTGAACTAGATCTTTGTCTTTCCTTTTGGAATTGGCATCTCTTGTTCTTTCCTTGAAGCCTAATCCCTTCTTAACCTTTTGGGAAGTGAAGGAATATATCAAGGGTAGCACAAAACTAGGCTTTGAGAACTTTGCTACTAGCTCCCTCTCGTTTTGGAGTCTGCCTTCAAGATTCCGAATGTGGTCATTCTTGAATGTAATTGTGACCATCTGAATGACAATTATGTTTTTCAGTTTACTAATCTCTTTCAATTTCAGATCTAGCACTTTTGCTGAGTCTTATGCTGCAAACTTCAGAGAGGCAATCTCTTTTGCCTGATGTTTGGCTAGGAGCCTGCTCAATTTTAGTGCTTGTAGGAGCTCATCATAATCATCAATCAGTTGAGTGATGTCTCCTTCTGATTCAGAGCTATCTTTATCTCTTGATGTAGATGCTTCTAATTCTGGACTAGTAACATACTCAGACACTGAAGGCGAAGAGCATACCTTACTAAGAATAGGCTTCTCCTGGCTGTATCCTTCCTCAGTAGTAGACATCATCCCTATGCATTGGCTATCTTCTGCTCCATTGATGGAATCCAACATCTGCAAGAATTCTGTCTCTACAGAATCTTCTTCAGTTGAAAACAGCCCAATATAGGCTTCAGCATCATCATCTTTTTTTATCTCTGATTAAGAAGAGTCAGTGCAGCTCTTTTTCTTATTGGCAATAAAGGATTTCTCCTTCTTGCCCTTTTGCTTGTTTTTCTTCTTTTCACCAGTCTCCTTCCTTTTTAAAGGACAGTCTTCTATAATATGTCCTGGATAGCTGTACAAATAACAAACCATTATAGAAGAAGTTTGTTTACCAGCTTAAGAACCATACCTTTTCTCTTTAGAGGATTTCTTCTAGCCCTTTACTAGTAATCCGTGGGGTAAGAATAAGTGGATGGATTACTTCTCCAGTTCTTTTTCTTCAAGAATCTCTTGAATTTCCTAGAAAAGGCAGCAAAATCTTCATCAGAGTTGTGACAGTCTTATGTGCTAGAGTCTGAACTTTCTGAGTCAGTTCCATCAATTTTAATGGAGGAGAAGGAGTCTTTCTCCTGCCCTTCCTTGTGGCTTCAGATTTGAAGGCCACTGATTTATCTTTGACTAAAGACCTACTATTTTTCTCCACTTCCATTCTGGCTATTAGCTTCATTTCATAAGACAGCAATTTTCCAAACAAGGTTAGTGGAGGAGTATCTGCAAGTCTGACTACTTCTCTGATGGCACAGATTTTGGTGTCCCAGTCTTTGGTTAATGATCTGAGAAACTTTTCATTCAGTTCACATGTGATGAAAACTCTTCCATAGGTCCTCAGCTCATTGAAAATTCTTAAGAACTTGATATAGCACTCAGCTATATTATCTTTCTTGGCTTGCCTAAAACTCTCACACACTTGATTAAGCATAGATTTCCTATCCTCCCTTACTTATTCTGTCCCCTCTATGTAGACAATCAATGTGTCCCACATCTCCTTAGATGTTTTGTAGTTGACTAAATTCTGAAAGGTAGAATCATATATGGAACTAACAATTATGTTTTGTGCCCTCTTGTCCAAACTAGCTAAGATGATCTCATCTTTGGTCATCTCAGAATAACTCTTTGGAGTTTTCAGATTTACATCTTGAACTAATGTATTTATAGGGATGAAAGACCGTTCTTGAACTGTGATGTAAATTCTAGGATCAGATGCTTCCTTGAATAATCTGACCCTCTCTTTCCATATCCCATAAGTTTCCTTTCTACAAATAGGAAGCTTCATGGATCCAAGTTCTCTGTGATTTTCTCCTGATCCCATCTTTTCTTTCTAATGACTGCCTTGGAGATTAGCACAGATTATTAAGTCTTTTTTTTAGCAACCTCCCTCTTATACTACTTAAAAGAATTGATTTCAAGAACCACTAAGCACCTAGAAGGGGGGTGGTGAATAGGTTCAATTCAATAAAGATAGGCAGTTAAAACTTTAACACGGTTTTGTAAGTTATACTACAATAATCTCAGCACAAATAATTAGCAAACACATAAAACACAAAATACACAGCACAGTACACACAGATTTATAGTGGTTCCCCAGTTTATGTGTACATCCACTTTCCCCTTCATCTATCTAGTAGTATACTAGATTCTGACCAACTTCCTTCCTATTTTTCGGATCCTTAGATCTTACAACTAAGAACCCCAAATAGTTCCTACAACTCAGATCCTCAAGATCCTGCAGCTCATATTTTTCCCAAGGACTCTACCTCAGAGTGAGTCCACACTCCTACCACTCAGGCAATCAAGCCCTACCTCAACCCTTATAACGAGGCCTACAACCCCGAGAAATTAATCTCCTACACTCAGATCTATGAATAGCACTTACATAAAATTGATAAGGTATTTTGTAAGATCGTCACCAAGATAGAGAGATAGAGGTGAAGGCATTCTGACAGATCTTGAATGGTCTGTCTTTTTATGATCCTTGTTGCAAAAGATCTGATCCAACCTAACTTAGATTAATTAAAGCTTCTTTAAAATAGAATATTAAGGTTGATCCTCTTGAAAAATTGGAGTCGATCCATGATCCAGCTTATTTCTCCTCACAGATTTGAATCTATAATCTTTGATAGAACTGATGAGATACTGTCTACTTTAGAAGTTCTTCTTCTTCTAACTCTTGTGATTGTTGATTAGATTCTGAAAGCTTAGCTTTCCTTCTCTAGGCTTGTTTTTTTTAATCTCTTTATTCTATGATAGAACAACTTCTTATATAGATCCCGTCAGAGGTTACTGGCTGATCCAGTTGATAACTGACATCTAACAGCTCTGACAGCTTTGATAACTTTGACAGTTCTGACAGCTTTGACAGCTTTTACAGTTTTGACAGCTTTGAAAGCTATGACAGTTCTGACAGTTGTCTAGTACCCGATCTCCAGATCTGTTACTTAGAGTATTTATCTCAGCTGATAGTGTCGAGACACAAATATAATATGTGTCGACACAGATGAAGTATGTGTCGACACAATTTCAATGGTGTCGATTGTTGGACCGCTAGTTTTTAATTTGTACTAGGTTCACTAATATAGGATGTTTTAGACCCACATTTTATAGCCAGGGTCTATCCTAGTGTCTTAGGTGTCAGTTAGGTCAACAACTCAGTGAGTCAAGATCAAGACATCAGAGACTTAGAAGACAGCAGATACTGAACAAGGCAGAAATTGACTCAGTGAAAAGAGCTCGACGATCTTTGTTATCCGTTCGACGTTCTCAGAGTTAATCTCTTAATGCTGAGATCGACGATTGCTGAACTTAGTTTGACGATCTCTGATCTACTTTCAGGATTGAGATCGACGATCAACCATCTCAGTTCGACGATCTTGATGCCCAGTTTGGATAGCAGAATTTCAGTTCAACAATCAGAGGGCTTAGATCAATGATAGAGGATGTTTTAGTTCGACGTTCTCTGGACCAGATCGACGATAACTGCCATATCAACCATTATTCTTTACAGTTATTTTTTTCCTTTATTGACTGAATATTTTATTGCTTATATTACTATGAGTAATTGATCCAATATTCTCTAAATATATCTATTCCTTGGCAAGCATTAATTACTTGTAATCACAGAGTTATTATACAGCTATTCATGGGACAGTTAGGGAAATGAATTTGATTCCCTTATAGCCGTTGCAAAAGTTCTCATGATTTCGGCAGTCAATCAAGGTGTGCTAGTTAGAATTCAGATTAGATTATTCAAATGGAATGATACATAGTGAATCAATACAGGAAAATACAGAGATTGGCATTCACACAGAGAACACAAGACAACAAAAAGAAGAATAGTTTTCAGTTCTTCACACAAGTGTTCTTCCAGGAAGCAAGAAGAGACATTCTTCACATTCTGTCTAAGCTTCTGGAAATCAAGACCTACAACTTGAGCAAGGCTTTGGATTCCTTAACCTTTCAAGATCACAGGACAAGCCTTTACATCTTCAGGATCACTCTTAAGTCTTCTCATATTTGTTTGAGAACAGAGAAGACAACTCAACTTTTAGTTTCCCCGCTGTATACAGGGTTCTTAATCCCTTCAAAAGTAATTCTTGGTTGTGAGGTCTCCTTATCAAAAGACTTCAGTGGTTTTCCGGCACCTGATCAAAAGCCATAAGGGTTGCAATATCTCCCTGGAAATAAATATTTTTTGTGGCAATCACCTGATCAAAAACCTGAGAGTGATTCCTACAAAGGTGGTAGAAGAGTGGATGTACCCAGATTTGGGGAACCACTATAAATTTCTTGTGTTGTCTGGTTGATCATTTTCATCTTGCTCTTGCTGATTGCTGTGATAATTAGAATAACTTTCTTATTTTCTTTTATTTACTTATTATTGGTATCACTTATATTTTAACTATGATATAAAAGTAAAAATAGCCAAAAAGTTTTAAAACTCTATTCAATTGGTATCAGAGGGATTGGTTTCTTTGGTTGAATAAGATAACACTTGAACCAAGATCCTTGCTTATTAATATTTTCTTTTTCCTTAGTTATTCTTTTATCACATGGCATAGAACAAGGACTATGCAAGCACCAGACCACCAGTCTGTAACTTAAATAAGTTAAGTATCTAGAATGCAATAATCAGATTATGCATGAACTTAATTTATGAAGACATTTTAACTCCATTTTTACAGGTCTACCTCAACCAACTTTAAATACTTCTTCAACTGCTGACACTCATACAGTTCCACCACTAGATTGGACTGATGCACAGAAGAAAGCAAAGGTTGCTGATGCGAAGGCCATGGACATACTGCCCCAGACCATGTCATATGACGTATTCCAAAAGGTTGCTGATTGCACATCAGCAACGGCTATCTGGGACTATTTGGAATAGATGGTGGTAGGCTCAGTAGAAGAATGAAAGGATAGAAGATCCTTTCTCATTTCCAAATATGAGAATTTCAAAAAAGAGGACAGTGAGTCAGTGGAAGAAATGTATGGGAGACTGAATGCAATCAACAATGAACTGAAGACATTGGACAAGGACATCTCATTGACTGAGATCAATGATAAGATCTTGATGTGTCTTCCCAGCTCATGGTATACAAGGATATGGCCAATCAAGGATGCCAGAAGAATTACAAAAATCTCCACAGAAACTCTTCTAGGGAAGCTCAAATACTTTGAGAACTTGACAAAGACTAGGGAGGCAGAGCAGAAGGCTTCTACTCTAGTCAGAAAAGAGCAAAATATTACATTCAAGGCTACAGAAGAAACAGCTGCTCCTGCTGCTAATGAAGAATTATTGAGTCTCTTAGCATAGAGATTTTACAAGATGGGCAAAAGAGACTTCAGGAAGAAGTCATCCAGACAAGAGGATAAGCCCAGGTGTGACAAAACACCAACTAAAGAGGTTGTTTGTTTTGGTTGCAGGAAACCTGGACACTACGTCTTTGAGTGTCTAGAGAATCTGAAGGAGGAGAAAAGAAAAGATAAGGACTCCAGAAAATAGAAGTATAGCAAGCCTTCCTTAAGTAAACATAAGAGGAAAGAGAAAGAATTTGTAGCAGAAACTTGGAGTGATACAGAAAAGGATTCCTCATCCTCTTGTTCCAGTAATGATGATGAAGAGGAAGCAAATGCACAGGAAGTTTGCCTAATGGAAATTGATGCTTCCAGCATTCATTAAGAAGAAGACTCATAATATGATGAAGAACCATTCTCTGAAGTGGACCAGGTACTCTCTTCTTTTGATTTCGATTTATAAGATTTCTTACTTAAATTTAAAACTATGTTTATAGATTTAATTAGTTCAGAAAAACAAATCAAGCAACTTAGAGAGAAATTAAATGATCAAAGTAATCTAGTTGTAGAGAACAATCAACTAAAAGATGATATTACACTTGCTAATGAACAAAAAATCAAATTAAAAACTGAACTAGCTGAGGTAAGGCAACATAAAGAATCCCTTAATGGGAGAACCCTCAAGCTGATGGACATTACAAGCACTGTTAATGCCAGACTCACTGTCAAGCTGGGCTTGGGTGCTTCATCCAGCCAACCCCCACCGGTTAAGAAAAATATACTAAGGACTCCTATAAATTTCATCTCTAAAAAGGGTAAAGAACTAATCTATGAAAAAACCCCAACTGCAAATAGAAACAAACCTAACAAATAGAAAAATAGAAATAAACAAAATCAAAACAAAAACAATGTGCAACATTTTTCATCAAACTCAGATCGATGAAAGGTGAACAGATCATCATACCCAGATCGACGATCTATGAACCAAAATATTTACTATATTCAATCGTCTTACTGCGATCGACGATTTATGTATGTATCATTGAGTAGAGATCGACGAACATGGGGAACAGAGAATGAATACTATCCCTCTCTAAGTAGAGATTGATGATCTCAACCCTTGACATAAAACTCAGATCGACGATCTCACTTTCAATCATCGAACCTAGTAAGAAGTAATAAAACTCCTAATCCTGACATAAATTCTAACTTAAACAAAAAATCTAATCAGAAAAGGGAAACAGTTAATCCTTTCACACATTGGGAAATTCCACCTAGGATATATAATCCACTACGATATCAATCTCAGCCAACTAGTTCTGTTATTTCAAGTTTTTCTTATCAAGAAAAAAAAGGATCCAAGGTAACCTAGGTCAAGAATAACTAACCATTTAATTGTTGCAGGAAAAGAGCTGTCCATCATATAACCAACAATTGTATCTAGATAGTGGGTGCTCAAATCACATTACAGGATGGAAGGACAACTTATCCAGTTATAAGTCAAAGCTAGGACCTAAAGTTATTTTTGGTGACTCCAACAGTTGCCAGACTGAAGGCTATGGAGAAGCCAAAATAGGAGCTGTCACATTCAGGAGGGTAGCATATGTAAGTGGATTGAAACATAACTTGATATCTATCAGTCAACTTTCTGATGAAGGATTTCAGGTATCATTCAATAAGTCCTCTTGTATTATTTATTCAGCTAACAACATAGTTTTTTTAACTGGTTCTAGAGTAGGTAACATTTATATTGTTAACTTTAACTCGGCCATAAATGAAATTTGTTTATTTAACCAATCTAGTAATCAGAATGAACTATGGCATAGGAGGTTAGGACATGTTAATTTAAAATACATTGTTAGGCTATCAAAGGATAACCTTGTAAGAGGATTGCCTTCTCACCCCTATAAGAAGGAAAGTTTGGGCAGGGCTTGTCAACTAGGCAAGCAAACAAAATATAGTTTCAAATCCATTAATAAGAGTGACTCACCTAGGATTTTATATTTGCTTCACAAGGAAATCTTTGGACCCATTTTTGTACAAAGCCTAGGAGGGGAGTATTACACCTTGGTTATTGTAAATGACTTCTCCAAGTTTACTTGGTTGTTCTTCTTGAAAAACAAGTTAGATAACTTCAAGGTTCTCACAGATTTTCTCAAGTGCATACAGATTGAGTTCTCTACTCAAGTTGTAATGATCAGAAGTGATCATGGTACTGAGTTTGAGTCTCTTCTTATGAAAGAGTTCTGTGAGAAGGAATGTATCAGGCAATGTTTTTCTGCTACTAGAACTACTCAACCAAATAGGGTAGCTGAAAGGAAAAATAGAACTCTGATTGAAGCTGCAGGTATATTACTTGTTGATGCATACTTTCCCCTTTCCTTTTGGGCAGAGGCAGTGAGCACATCTATCTATGTCCTGAATAGAAGGTTAATACACAAGCTTAAGTCTAAGACCCCCTATGAGCTACTCAAAGGGAAGAAACCTAAAGTAGACTATTTTAGAGTATTTTGTTGTGTTTGTTACATACATATTAACAACAAAAACTACACTAGAAAGTTTGAAGCCAAGTCTGAAATGGGAATTTTTATAGGATATTCCCAAGTAAGCAAGGTTTTAGCGTTTATACTCAATCAGCTTTGAAAATTGAAGAGTTTGTATATCTATATTTTGATGAAGCTAACATGTTTTATAAGGAGAAGAATGCTTCTACCAGTCAGACTCTGCAGGTACCCACCTTGTGTGAGAAGTTGGAGAACGTGACCCTAACCCCTGAGGCTGTCATAGATCCTTATACACAGGTTTTTGATAACAGTGATAAAGAGGATAATGTTCAAATAGAAGAAGTTCCAACAATGGTCTTGATGCCACAAGAGGAATCAGCCCCTAAAGTTGTTGAACAACCAACTCCTCCTGCTAATTTAGTCACACTTAGAGATCAACCTGTATCTCTAGTGATTGGATATATATCAGCAGGTGTGCAGACTAGGAATTAACTCCACCAGGATCTGATGCATGCCTGCTTTATTTCTGAAGTTGAACCTCATTCCATTCAAGATGCTGAACAAGATCCCCACTGAATCCTTGCAATGCAAGAGGAGCTCAACCAGTTTTAGAGATGTAGAGTTTGGGAATTGGTCCCAAGACCAAAGAATTACCCATTCATTAGAACAAAATGGGTGTTCAAAAACAAGTTGGATGCACAAGGAGTAATTATAAGGAATAAGGCTAGGCTTGTTGCTCAAGTTTATGGGTACGAAGAAGGCATTGATTATGATCAAACCTTTGCACTAGTGGTAAGGTTAGAGGCAATCAGAATTTCTTGGCCTATGCTACATCTCAAAAATTCAAAGTCTATCAGATGGATGTTAAAAGTGCCTTCTAAATGGAGAACTCGCAGAAGAGGTGTATGTTCAACAACCACCAGGTTTTATTTATCCAACTCAAACATCTTTTTGTTTTAGATTACATAAGCTCTCTATGGCCTCAAGCAAGCTCCAAGAGCTTGGTATGAGACCCTAGCAAGCTTCTTGTTAGAGCATAAGTTTTCTAGAGGCATGGTAGATAGGACTTTGTTTTTCAAGCATCATCATGATAAAATACTGTTAGTACAAATTTATGTAGATGACATAATATTTGGCTCTACAGATCCCAAACTATCCAAGAGGTTTTCCAACCATATGCATTCTAAGTTTGAGATGAGTAGTATGGGTGAGCTCTCCTACTTGCTTGGTCTCCAAGTGAAGCAAGCACCTAATGGAATTTTCTTATCCCAATCTAAGTATGCTAAATTGTTGATAAAAATGTTTGGAATGGCTGATGCCTCAGCTAAGAAAACACCCATGGCTATAAATATTGTGATTGATTCTGATGAGCATGGGAAAGTAGTTGATCAGAAATTGTATAGGGCAATTCTTGGGTCCCTTCTATATCTCACAGTAAGTAGGCCTGATATAATGTTTGATACATGTCTTTGTGCTAAGTTCCAAGTGAACCCTAAAGAATCTCACCTAGGTTTATTAAAAAGAATTTTTAGATATATAAAGAGTTACCGAAATATAGGACTCTGGTATCCTACTGAGTCAGAAATTGAGTTGACTGGATACTCAGATGCTGACTTTTTTGGATGGATAGTAGATAGGAAGAGTACCTCTGGAACATGCAAGTTCCTGGGTGCTAGGCTTGTCTCTTGGTTTTGTAAAAGCAGACATCTGTGTCTACATCAATAGGAGGAGCTGAATATATAGCAACTGGTAGTTCTTGTTCCCAAATGCTATGGATACAAAATCAACTCCTAGATTATGGATACAACTTAAATAATTTAACTATATTTTGTGATAGTACTAGTGTTATTTCTATAGCACAGAATTCAGTCCATTATTCTAGGACAAAGCATATAGATGTAAGGCATCATTTCATTAGGGAGTGTGCGAAAAAAAAGAAAATTAATCTCACCTTCATCCCTACTGATTTGCAAAGGGCATATATTTTCACCGAACCCTTGGATGAAAAGAAACATTTATTCTATATGAACCAGCTATGTATGATTAATGGAGATGAGATTATTTGAATTTCTGTCTGAGATCGACGATTTGTTGACAGATCGTTGAACGAAGATCGACGATCTGCCAGCGTCTCGTGAAGTTGATCGTCGAACTGAGGTCGACGATCACTTCATAGTTAAATAATTATCATCGAACGGAGATCGACGATTTCTAGTTCAGAGAATTCATCATCGATCTGAGATCTACGATTTATTCTATCTCTTCAATCTGCGGTTATCAAACTCATTTTATATTAAAATATTTCGCAAACCACGGATTTGATGTCATTTTTATTAGTTAATTCTCCCGACTATTCCGTCTCTTCATTTTCTTAAACCTTATAATCTAGGGTTTATACGGAAATAGTCCCACGCTTTCTATTTCCCTTCTGCACTTGATCTTTGTTTTCCTTCAGGAACTCTCAAATGTAAATCACAGCGGCGATTCTGTCAAGCTTGAATTTTTATTCTGGCTTTGATATTGATCTTGAATCTTTCAAGCACTGTGAATAGATTTTTTAGGATGTGTTGAAGTTTTTTGATTAGCCAAGGTTACAGAAGTTGATGATGACAAGGATGAAGTTTCCAGTGACAGAAATCAAGGAATGGGTGTATACATCATCATCCCCAGATGGACAGTCGTTGGTTAGAACCATTTCTGAACAGACGATAGGTCTAACCCGTATCATTCTTACTGAGATTTTTTGTTTCGTTAACGATGAAGATGATATTGAAATGGATAAGGAAGAGTTTGTTGTCATGCTTGCTAGAATGGGTCATGCTGATGCAAACCCTAGCAAGCTTCTGAAGAAGAACTCTTCGTCTCAATAAAAGTTCTTTGAAGCTATTGTTGGAAAAGTGTTGCTTGGGAAGCACACTGCTCATGATAACATTTCCAGGAATCAGTTTCTTTTGATGAGGGCCTTGGTAAATTAGAAGGCAGTTAATTGGGCTGCAATTTTGTTTGAGTTGATAAAGAAGAAAACAAATAAGAGAGATGTCTTTCTTGGAAGACTTCTTGGGATTTTTCTCACTAAAAAATTCCCTAAATTGTTGACATCCCCAACTATATTTATTAATGCTTCCAAGAGGCTGACCCCAGTTCTTTTTAGAAAGTGGGAGAGGACCATCTCCAGGCCCTCCAGGCCTCCGTCCTCCCACAAGGCATCTGAGGACAAAATGACTGTTTCTGTCACTCCTCACCCTAGGGAAGATGAATGAAAGATAGGGTAAGCTCTGAATAACTCTAGAGGCGGGGGGGGGGGGGGGTTGAATAGAGTTTTTAAAATCATTTTGATACTCGTAGAAATAAGAAGTCTTTAACAAAATAATGTACTATGATAAAGGTGTATGAGTGTATTAGTGCAGCAAGCGAACTAGAGAAAAGATAACTAAGCTACACTACAAAATATATCACAGCACAAGCACAAAGGAAAATCACAGCCACACAGACAACACAAGAATTTTAAGTGGTTCCCCAAATCTGGGTACATCCACTCTTCTAGCACCCTAGGTCGGAATCTACTATAGGTTTTGATCAGGTGACTGCCACCAATGAGCTTTTGATCAGGTGCTCAAAAACCAACCCAAGTCTTTTGGAAGGAGACTTGCAACCAGAATAATTTTGAAGGGAATTAAAACCCAATACAGAGGTGGGGATGAAAGTGATGATAGTCTTCTCTATTCTCAAAAGCAACGGAGAGAAGAATTTGTGGATTCAGAGATGTTGTCAAAGCTCCCCTGAGATCTAGAATGGATCAGGAGTGGAAGCTTTGCAAAGGGTGAGTAGGCCTTCTGCTGTAAGATCTACTTTCGGAGATCCTTTGACTGATTTGAGTATTTTTGTCACTTCAGATCCCATAAAAACAAAGAAGGAGAAGAAAGACTCTTGGTAGTGATTGTTGTTCTTTCTTCTTCTTTTGAGGGCAGATGATTGTTTCTTTCTTCAGAAAGCTGTATGCACTGCACTTGTCTATATGAAAAGTTTTTTTGTGTATATTCCTTCTTATTCTGGCTTAAAGAATATTTTATCTATAACTGCCTCAAGGTCGAATTCAAAAACAAGCAATTAGTGCTTAGCCGAAATCTCGGAAAATGAAAACGGCAAGAATGTTGTCATATATTCTATTCTATGTCTGTCCCGAGATATAAGCAATTAATTCCATGGGGGATATTTGCAATCAATGCTTCCAATAATGGCTCTATTCAAATGCATTGATTATCCAGGGAATTAACGGCCTATAATAAATATGCAATAAGGAGACAGAAAAGCAAAGAATAAAAAACAATATGTCTTATAGTTTTTGTCGACCAGATAACAGCTTTCGTCATCCTGGGATCAGCGAACAACTACACTACATAAACTAACAAATTCTGTGCTCTGAGTTCGTCGAACTGAGAATGGCTTTCGTCGAGCTGAGAATAGCTATTCGTTGAGCTGAGATCCAAAATCGTCAAACTCTGAATGCTGCTTGATAACATTCTTCTTCTGTGCATCAAGTTCGTCGAGCTGAAGTCTAAGATCGTCGAGCTGAGTCTGCGATTTGGACTTAGAATATTTTCTGATGTTGAGTGTTGAAGTATTGATTTAGCATTGAGAGATATTTGGCTCTGAGAGTTGAATTGTTGATCTGGCGTTGAGAGATATTTGGCTCTGAGATTAAAAGTGTTGATCTGGCATTGAGAGATATTTAGCTCTTAGAGTCTAAGTGTTAGTCGACCTGTGGAGAGAATTCGTCTAGCTGATGTTCTTAGTTCGTCGACTGAGTGTTAGACTTAGAAGGTATTAGTTTGTCTAAAGTTCGTCGAGCTGAGATCTGATTTCGTCGAGCTCAGCTCAGAGAATTGTCTCTGAGTTAGTCGAGCTGTGCACGACGATCGTCGATCAGAGATCGACGAACGTAGATCTCCTTTTTCCAAAGCTTGAATTCTTTAAGTCTTAAGTCTTTAGCAGTGTTGTAGGCTAGTCCTTTATACTGTTTGACTCTAAGGACTTTACCTAGACTCTAGGCCATATTCATGACCCTAATCTACACATGTTGGGTCATATCCTAACTCAATGAACCTAGCCCATATCCAACCAGGGGATCCAACAATCTCCGTATATTTGGGTGAGGTCACGAATAACAGACTCAATACAAGAAAAAAAATATACAAAGCAGGAACACAATATATATCTGGCAGATAATTTAATAACAAGTACAATAGATATATGTATATAGTCAGCTTTGTAACAAAAAATAGAACATAATTTATCAAAGTATACCAAAAGTAGTAATTCTTCTTCAGGATTTTCTGTTTCTACTTCTTGGATTTTTCTTCCTTTTCCTTTTCTCTAGGATTGATAAATATAATTTCCCTGTTAGGATTGGCAGCTTCTCTTTTTGATATATACAGATCTGCTGCTCCAATCACTGTCTGAGTTGAAGTTCTGGGAAAAATTTCGTCTGGATGTCTGGCCATATAATAAGCAGGGTCAAACAATTTCTTGCTCACCTGAAGTCTTTCAAGTTCTTTTTCTCTATAAGTAGACATTGCTAGATAATTTAGTTGGATCCTGTCCTTCTTCTCTAGCCTTTTTCATCTGTGATAGAGCAATCAATTCTTGGAGCCTGGCCATCCAAAAATTTGGATCATCATCTTGACTGACAGATGACTGATCTTCTTGAGAGGGTAGCAGGGTGACATGCCTGAATTTTGTTGACTTTGTTGGAAGTTTGTAGCAATCTTGCTTTCACTACTTTGAGTGTACAGTGATTTTGGAGGTGCAGCTTCACTGTATTTTCTTTTGCATTTGTGTGATATAGAGTGTCTTATTGGTTCAGCCTGTGGTTGAGGAGGAGAGAATTCTGGTTTTTGATACATTATTTTTTTTATTTGTTCTGTACAGCTAGTACTTGTTTGCGGACTGCTTCCATGTGATTGTTGTCTGGATGGTCTTTCTTGCCTCTGATAGGTTATGGTGAATGAGGGCTTGAAAGGTGCATCTGACTTTTGAGAACTAATTCTAGAAGCACCGGCAGCTGGAGGAGGAGGAGGGGGATCCTTCCTGTATTTGTGACCTGGGGAAGGAGAGTACCTTCTACTTTTCTTCCTGGCCTTTTGTTCATTCTTTGAGAGCCACATCAAAGCCGACATTCCCTTGTATGGGGTTATTTTTTGTAGGATATAGTAGGGAGTATCATTGGTGTTTCCAGGTTTGGGAGCAAAAGGAGATGGAGCCTTCCTTTTCTTAGAGATTTTCCTTTTCTTAGATTCCTCGTCATCATCATCATCATCATCATAATCATCAGAAGATTGAGGTTTGTCATACATAACATCAATCTCTCTTAGTGCTTCATCAGAACTTGTTTTTTTTGTTGCATGAGATGGAACTGGGGAGGGAACTGGAGAACTGTATACTTCTGTGCTCTGAGCAGCTAACTTGTTTTCTTCCTCTATGTCAGCAATAATATATAAATCCAGATCTTGTACAGGAGAATCATCTATTACTAAGACTGGGGCCATAGGAGAAAATACAATTGGAGAGGCAATCTGTCTAGATGATGGAGTGTCAGGAGTGGATAAACTGGCCTTAAGTTGTTTGACAACATCAGGGCTTATTAGGGAAGAATATTTAATAATAGCTAGTGATGGCTTGGTATACTCAGCTAGAGGAAGACTGTGATGAGCTTTATCAAAAGAGCTTAACAAACATATCAAGTCTACTGTGGGATTTAAGAAAATATCACCAACAATATTTATTTTTGGTATAACTAACTCATCAATGTCCATGTCAGTTTCAATAAGATGAATCAAATCTAAAAAATTTGTTTCTGCTTCTGTTTCTATTTTATTGTATATGATATATGTATAACTGCTGCTGCTGGTCCTGGTGCTATTGTTGTGACTACTACTTCTTCATTAAGTATCTCCCCCTGCTTGGTTTAAGCAAGTGCTAAGGCCAGGCCATAAACTGAAGATGGAGCAGTGGAGAGGGCAGATATTTGGGTTGCAAGAGATGAGATGGAGGCAGCCAGAGGATAAATGGCTTCTGCTATAAGGGTTTTGAGTAGTGGGTTGAGAAGAGAGATGAGAGTGGTGGTAAGAGAGGGATTTAGGGTAGGAAGGGCAGATGGTGGGGCAGTAGCTGAAGGAGTAGATGTGGTTGATGGAGGTGGAGGTGGAGGTGGAATTTCTAAGGGAATGTCATTTTGTGGGGATGGAGAGTTCAGGGGAGAGGAGAGCAGGTTAAAGGAGGTGAGGGAGGAGTGGTTGATGTGGGGGATGTAAACCAGGTGAGATGGTAGAGGGGATAGAGGTGGTGTAGGGATGGAGGTGTCAGGTTGAGGTGAAGGAGGAGGAGATTGGAGATGTGTAGGGGATGAGGGAATTGGGGAGGCTGGTGTTGTTGAGGTATGGATGTGGATGGTAGTGAAAGGTGGGGTTGGTTGGACTTGTTGTGGGAATGGAGGAGTAGAAAGGAGACCTTCAGTGGGGTGGGGAGAGGCTGGTGCAGACCTTGTACTCTTGGAAGTTTAAGTGGAGGAGGAGGTAGCCTTAGATGGCTTGGTGATGGTCCTTTCCCACGTGCCAAAAAGAGCACAAGTGAGTCTCTTTGAGGCATTGATTGATATTGTCGAGGAGACAAGGGATACTGTAGCCTTTTCCTTTAAGAAGATTTCTAGGATCCTTCCAAAGCATACCTCTTTCTTGCAGTTCTTCTTGGTGATCAAATCGAATAGAATCTGTGCCCAGTTCACAGCTTTCTTATTTACAATAGCGCACATGACCTGGAACTGATGCCTGGTGTTATAATCATGCGCAGTGTGCTTCCTGAGCAACACTTTCCCAACTATATCCGTGAGAAATTAATACTCGGCAGACAGATGTTTCTTGAGGAGCTTATTTAGGGTGTCTCCAGAATACCGCATTGTATTCAGCATTAGATCAAACTCTTCTGAATCAATTTCTAAATCTTCCTTGCAATTTTTCAATCCAAAAATTTCAGTAATAATGTCGGGGGTAAGAGAAATTGCATTACCCGCGATTGTGTCGGTCATCTTGTTCTCATCGACAGTAGCTGTATACACCCATTCTCTGATTTCTGTGGTAGATATCTTTATTCGGGTTGAGAGAAGAGTCTTAAGTTGTTGTTCTTCTAAAAGTTGGAGAATGTTCAGGAAAACAAGATCAGAATACTGGAATGATTCAAAGTCTATGTCGAAGCCAGCATCAACTTCATGGCAGTGAGAGAACTAGCGGGAATCACTATAAAGCACCTGCAAAAGAAAAAAGACGATCACGTGCAAAGGGAACTGAAAGCGCGGGTCGGAGGTCGAAGAAAACCTAAATATAAGGTTTTCCAGAATATGAACCGACAATCTCCAGTCCACGAAAAAGAAAAAAAATCTTCGTTCTGAGGTCGACGAAATAATTTAAGGTTAAACAGTTCGTCGAACTCAGTCTGAAGGATATAAGAAATTTCATCGATATCTGGTCGACGAAAGGTTTCTGAAGTGAGTTCGTCGATCTCGGGTCAATGAAAATCACTTCACTAAGAGATTTCGTCGAGCTCAGGTCGACGAAAAATCTCAAGAACAGTTATCAGTTCGTCGATCTTAGGTCGACGAACAGAGAAAATTCTTTGACTAAAGACAGAGCATTAGATTAAATCCTTACCATTTATCATACCAAGCTGATTGACAAAGAATAGATGCTTGGATGAGTCCAGTGGCTTAGTGAATATATCTGCTCTTTGCAAATCATTAGAGATAAATTCAAGTTTAATCTTTTGTTTGTTAACACAATCTCTAATGAAATGATGTCTAATGTCTATATGCTTGGTTCAAGAATGCAATACTGGATTTTGTGCAATTGAAATAGCACTTATATTTTCACATAGAATAGTTGAAATTTTTAAGTTGATAACATAATCCAGTAGTTGGTTTTGTATCCAAAAAATCTGTGAATAGCAACTGCCTGCAGCCATATATTCAGCTTCAGTAGTGGATGTTGAAATAGATGTTCTTTTTCTACAGAACCAAGATACAAGTCTGTCACCAAGTAACTGACAAGTTCCAGAGGTGCTTTTCCTATCTACTCTGCATCCAGCATAATCTGCATCAGAGAATCCAGTTAACACAAATGTTGATTCTATTGAATACCAGAGGCCTAAATCTGGACAACCTTATATATATCTTAAAATCCTTTTTAAAAAAATAAGGTGGGATTTTTTAGGGTTCACCTGGAACCTAGCACAAAGGCATGTGTCAAACATAATGTCTGGTCTGCTTGCTGTCAAATACAGTAGGGATCCAACAATGGCCCTATACATGGTCTGATCAATTGGTTTTCCAGATTCATTAGCATCTACAACAGCATTGGCAACCATGGGGGTTTTCATGGCAGAGGCATCACTCATCCCAAACTTCTTAATAAGCTCTTTAGCATATTTAGACTGAGAGATGAAGATCTCTTCAGGTGTTTGTTTCACTTGGAGACCAAGGAAATATGATAACTCACCCATGCTACTCATCTCAAACCTTGAGTGCATTAAATCAGAAAATCTTTTGCACAGATTTGAATCAGTAGAACCAAAAATTATGTCATCCACATATATTTGTACTAAGAGAATTTTATCATGATGTAGTTTTGTAAAAAGAGTTCTATCTACCATTCCTCTAGAAAAACCATGCTCTAAAAGAAAGCTGGCTAAGGTCTCATACCAAGCTATTGGAGCTTGCTTAAAACCATAGAGAGCCTTATGCAATTTAAAAACATAAGAGGGATGAGATGAAGAGATAAAACCTGGGGGTTGTTCAACATACACCTCTTCTTTGAGTTCTCCATTTAGGAATGCACTTTTAACATCCATTTGGTAGACTTTAAAATTTTTGAATGCTGCATAAGCTAAGAAAATCCTTATAGCTTCAAGTCTGGAAACTGAAGAAAAGGTTTGATCATAATCAATTCCTTCCTCTTGCCTGTATCCTTGAGCAACAAGCCTTGCCTTGTTCCTCAATATCACACCTTCGGCATCAAGTTTGTTTCTAAATACCCACTTAGTCCCAATTACTTGATGGCCCTTGGGCCTTGGAACTAAGTCCCAAACTCTACACCTCTCAAACTGGTTGAGTTCCTCTTGCATTGCAATGATCCAGTTTGGATCTTGCTCTGCATTAGATATGGATTGAGGCTCAATTTGAGAGAGAAATGAGGAAAGCATCACATCAGGGTTGAGTTGATGTCTTGTCTGCACTCCTAATGATATGTCTCCAATTACTTGAGATCTAGGGTGATCCCTAAGTATGACAAGATCATTAGGTGGAGCTTGTTCAACAACAGTTATTTGTTTTAATTCCTCTTGTGGAATTGTATCAACTGTTGGAGGAAATTGAGCTGCTTCCACAGTCTGTTCTTCACTTTCAAATTCTCATATAGCTTGTGGAGAGGGATGTGATTCATCCTTTTAAGTAAGATTTAGGTCATCCAAACTTATACACAAATTTTGTACCTGCAGATTATTGTTGGTAGAGATGCCTCTCTCCTTATAAAACATATTAGATTAATCAAATATTACATACATAGATTTCTCAATTTTTAATGTTGATTTATTAAACACCCTATATGCCTTGCTGACTTGGGAATATCCTAGAAAAATTCCCATTGCAGCGTTAGCTTCAAACTTTCTAAGATGTTTCTTGTCATTATTGTGAATATAGCATATACATCCAAATACTTTAAAATAGGTTATTATAGGTTTCTTCCCATTGAGTAGTTCATATTGAGTCTTAAGCTTTAGTTTATGTATTAGACTTCTATTAAGGACATAGTTTGTTGTGCTCACAGCCTCTGCCCTATAGGATAGGGGTATGTAAGCATCTGCAAGTAATGTACCTGCAGCTTCAATGAGTGTTCTATTCTTCCTTTTAACTACCCTATTTGTTTGAGGAGTTCTTGGAGCTGAGAAACAATGTCTGATACCTTCCTTCTCACAGAACTTTACCATAAGAAGATATTTAAACGCAGTACCATTATCACTTCTTATCAATTCAACTTGAGTAGAATACTCAATCTGTATGTTCTTGAGAAAATCTGTGAGAACCTTAAAAGTATCTGACTTAGTTCTCAAAAAGAAAACCTATATGAATCTGGATAAATCATCTACAATAACTAATATAAAAGACTTTCCTCCTAGACTTTGTACTGCAATAGGGCCAAAAAGGTCCATATGAAGCAACTACAAAATTCTAGGTGAATCACTCTTATTAATGGATTTAAAACTAGATTTAGTTTGCTTTCCTACCTAACAAGCCCTACAGAGGCCTTCCTTCTTGTAGGGACCAAAAGGTAAGCCTCTAACAAGATTGTCTTTAGATAACCTAGATATATTTTTATGGTTTACATGTCCTAGTCTTTTGTGTCATAATCTAGTTTGAATACTAACAGAATTGAATATTCAAATTTCAGATTTAGCTGATTCAAAATTTACTATGTAGATGTTGCCTTGTCTAATTCCTGTTAAAAAGTAGTGTTGTTTAAAGAAATAAGACATAAAGAGTTAGTAAAGCTTACTTGATAACCTGTATCACATAGTTGGCTTACTGATATCAGGTTATGCTTAAGACCATTTACATAGGTCACTTTCTTGAATGTGACAGCTCCACAGTTGAAATCTCCATAGCCTTCTATCAGTCAAAATCCTGAGTCCCCAAAGATTACTTTAGGTCCAGTCTTAGCTTTATAGTTGATTAGGCATTCCTTGCAACCCGTCATATGTTTAGAGCAACCACTGTCCAGGTACCACTTGTTTTAAGTGACAGGGTTCTCTTCTACCTACAAGGAGGATTAGCAGTTTTTGACCCAGATTACCTTGGGTCCTTGTTGTTTAACATAACTGAAACTATAAATAAATGAGCATTCAGGTTGGTCCTTATAACCTAAAGTATGTTTCCTTCTAGGATGTATGACCCACTGACTAAATAGATTAAAGGATTTATCAGTATTTAGGTTACTCTTGTTATAAACTGAGTATGACAAATTTGAGTATGTTCGTCGATCTGAGCTCGACGATCTTGGTTGAGTTCTTCAATCTCTGCTCGAAGAATGGAGGTATCCATTCTCTAATTCCCAGAAACATCGATCTCTGGTCGACGAACCATACTGATTTCGTCGATCCCAGTTCGATGAATAGTTTACATTATAATTTGCGTTCAGGGTTCGTCGTTGTGAGGTGGACGAACCATACCCATTTCATCGTTCTGCGTTCGACGAAATATGCTGAACATAGTTATGTTGTTTGTTTTTTTTTTTGATTTGTTTTATTAAGTTCTATCTTTTTAAAAACTTTGTTTACCTTCTCTATCTGTTCAGTATTTTTCTTACAATTTTCAGAGATGAATTTTATAGGTTTTGACAATTGATTTTTCTTAATTAGGATTGGTTCACTAGATGAGGCTCCTAATCCTAGTTTGTTATTGTTAGATCTTGTATTAACTGTGCTAGTTATATCTAACAGTTGTAAGCTTCTACCATTCAGGGATTCTTCTAGTTCCTTAGCCTTACTTAATTCAGATTTCAGAAAAACTATTTGTTGATTGGCTAAGCTAAATTCATCAGTTAATTTTTAATTTTCAGCAATGATTTTGTCTTGTTCTAAAAGTTTTTCCCTGAGAAGTTTGATTTCCTTCTCAGATCCTATTAGGTCTAAACACAAGAGTTTAAATTCAGATTGAAATTCTTTAGCTTTAAAGTCATAGGAAGCAATTATCTGATCCTCTTTAGAGAGGGATTCTTCATCATCTAATTATTTTGAATCTTATCTGCTGCTTCCTGCATCTATTGCCATAAGACACATTTCCCTTGCCTTCTTTTCTTCTACATCATCTTCACTAGAGCTGGAGGAAGATGTTTCATCTTCAGTATCACTCCAGGATTCAGCTACGAAGCCATTCTCCTTCTTTTTATACTTACTGGAGGAGGCCTTGCTGTGCTGATGTCTTCTTGAATCCTTTTCTTGCCTTCTGTATTTCTTTCAGACTTCTGGGCATTCAGAGATGAAGTGTCGAGGTTTCCTACACCCAAAACAGACAACCTCTTTAGAAGGGGTCTTGTCATACCTGTGTTTATCTTCATTCCTTGAAGGCTACCTCCTGAAGTCCTTCCTTGCCATTTTATAGAATCTCTTAGCAAAGAGAGCCATAAGATCTTCATTGGCTGGCAAGTTGGGAGATTCTTCTACAGCTTTGAGTGCTAAGTTCTGTTCCTTTCTAGTAGCTGTTGAAGCTTTCTGTTCAACTGCAGCTTCTCTTGACTTTATCAATTGTTCATAGGATTTGAGCTTTCAAAGAAGAGATTCTGTGGAGATTCAGCCATGCTTCTGGCTTCTCTGATGGGCCAGATTATAGAGTCCCAAGTGCTAGGGAAGCATATGAGGATCTTGTCATTGACCTCAGTCAGAGTAATTTCCTTGTCCAGTGTTCTGAGCTCACTAATGATGGAACTCAGCCTTTTGTACATTACTTCCAAAGATTCTGCTTCATCTTTCCTGAAATTCTCATATTGAGATATGAGGTTGGATCTTCTATCCTTCCTCTCATCAGTCGAGCCTACTACCATTTGGATGAGGGAATCCCAAATGGGTTTGGCAGATAAGGATTCAGCAACCTTCTGAAATATGTCATCCTACATAGTTTGGGCCAGTATGTTCATAGCTCTAGCATCAGTAATCTTTGCTTTCTTATGGGCATCAGTTTTATCTGGAGGAGGCACTTGTAATGCCCCCGATATTTCGACGATTTTATTTAAATGAGAAACATCATATTTATGACGTTATGGCGTTACCTTTAACGTCAAGATGGCGACATAATGCCATAAAGGCATTTTCGCGTCCATGCGGTCAAGTCGGCCGAATTCTGGTTGTTATGAGAAAATTTTGCATTTGGAATTTAAGTTGAGTAATTTTTGACTTACTCGACATGTTTCGTCGCTATCCGAGCGATATTTGGGCCTCGACGTTTTTTTCCAAAGTTTTGTGGAATTTATGTTCGTCGTATACTTTGAAAACATATATCGCGAGAATGGCTCGTCTGATCTTGGTTTTGACTTTGCCATTGTGTTCGTAGCGTCTGTGTTCGCCTACGGCGTGAGTATCGTTCAATTCGGCGCTCGTTTGGGCCTCCGTTTTGATCTCGCGTTTCCTTATTCAAATATATATAAATACGATTATTTTAATATTAAATTACTATTCAAAAATGAAAAGAACTATTCATTCTTATAGTTTGATCAAAAGGTTAGATTTGCCAAGAAATTATTTTTCCTGCAACCTTGACTCGTGTGAAGTTTCTGCTTATTATGTAAATCTTCTGTTCCTCCAATTCTGTATACTCGAGTAGTCTGTCTATGTATACTCGAGTAGCCTTCTGTATACTCGAGTAGTCTGTTTCTGTATACTCGAGTAGTCTGTTTCTGTATACTCGAGTAGCCTTCTATATACTCGAGTAGTCTGTTTCTGTATACTCGAGTAGTCTGTTTCTGTATACTCGAGTAGCCTTCTTTATACTCGAGTAGTCTGTTTCTGTATACTCGAGTAGTCTATTTCTGTATACTCGAGTAGTCTGTTTCTGTATAATCGAGTAGCCTTCTGTATACTCGAGTAGTCTGTTTCTGTATACTCGAGTAGTCTGTTTCTGTATACTCGAGTAGCCTTCTGTATACTCGAGTAGTCTGTTTATGTATACTCGAGTAGCCTTCTGTATACTCGAGTAGCCTTCTGTATACTCGAGTAGTCTGTTTTTGTATACTCGAGTAGTCTATTTCTGAATACTCGATAGTCTGTTTCTTCTTACTCAAGTAGCCTTCTGCATACTCGAGTAGTCTGTTTCTGCTTACTCGAGTAGCCTTCGGTATACTCGAGTAGTCTGCTGTCTTCTCGTGTAGTCCGTCATAGTTTGTATTCGAGAGCCTTTTTGAGGGTCAAAACAGTGTCGTATGGAAAAATGGCTAACATGAAATTTGTTCGTCTCGACGAGATCTACAACTTTCATGTTGGGCACTTTTCTATTTGAAGCCATTCTAGACCCCTAATTTTGTTTTCCGCGAACTGCTCGTACTTAAACTATTTTTTTATATATATTTAGACAAAATTATTATAACTACTTATATATATATATATTCTTATACTTAGGTTATTTAGAAAAATAGGAATACTTCTTCTTCTCCGATTTGTTCCCCCGAACTAGAGCGGCGTGAGCGAGAGAGAGAATATTTCGTGAATCTTCCGGTGGCCGCCGACGGAGCTCCGGTGCTCGAAATCTTCAACCGAGCGTAGATTTGGAAAGCTCTCACCGAGAGCTACGCTATCATGGTAAATTTTTCCCCTTTCTTTGAGTTTTCTCGTTAGGGTTTTTTGGCCCTAACCCCCTTTTCGACCATTTTTGTCTAGATTTCAACTTCCTCCATCCTCTTTTGCTCCGTTCTGTGACGTGGACTAATTTGGAGAACTTTTTCGGTAAAACCAAGGCAAGTGGTGGTTTCCCCTCATTTCTCCTTGTCCGATTTGATGGTAACGGTTCAGTTTTTATGTTCTTTAAAATATTCTTCACTTTGTTTTCCAAGTTATTGCTACGATTAACCTTTTTGGATGATCACTCGAGATGGTAAGATTTTGTCTTGATGAACTTGATCTTGTCTTAATATATTTAATCATTCTTGATGTGTCTTATTAATGCCTTTAAATGCATTACCTATCGTTATTGATCGTATTAGAGTTTGTCTAGGATTGTAAATCGTTCATAGGGGTTGATCAACCATGTCATGAAAGTAGAAGTGTCAAGTAGAATCCGACGAGCCAAATCTCGAGATATATGTGGTGGTTTCTTTGTGGGTTTTCTTGATTGCGGGAGTTAGTGGACGAAATCACCTCCGCAAAGTTTGATGCCTTTATTAGTACCTTGTGGAAGTCTACCATGTTTTTGGGCATCTGCGGTGTATGGTGGAGAGTATGAGACTCCCTCGCAGTTAAGCGGATATTTTATTCGTAAGGGTGTGTCCAGTTGAGTGACCACCTCGCCCGTGTTTTTGGGGTAGAGTCGACCACGGGTGCCTAATAAATGTTTTGTATTTCTTCTTTATGATTTATTCATGTTGTCACCTTATAGCCTTGTGCGTCTGGTGTACTCTTGTGACGAATCACCTAAGTGTTCTTTTTTTTTCTGATGATGCCTTGTTTCTTTTTATTCTTTACTTCAAATGTTTTGGTCTTGGGTTGGTACCCTTTTTGACCCTTATTTATTTTGGCTTATTTTTCTGCCACCATTTGTATTCTCTTGCTGAGGTGTTCTGTCTTTGGAATGCCTCAGGTTCGGAGCATTAGCAGGTAGCGGAACCGGTTTTGGAGCCTTAGCAGCAGCAGTTTGGCTGTAGTTTTCCCCCTCGCCGTAGCGAGGTAGTTTGTTGTTTTAGTTTTCTTTGCCCAGTTTCAGACATATTCATACTGTGGATTCGTGTCAGGTTGTTTGACGCCCACAGGTTTGTTGACCTTTTTGGACACTTGCTAGCTGTTGTGGTTTCCTTATGTTTGGTTTACATTACTTGCTCTCTGGGATGATTTATTGCTAGGATTGCATGTTAGATATTTTTAACCTATAAAACCCTACTATTAGTAAAGCATACTTGTCATCTCTTTCAAAACTAAGCCACTACTTTTATTTAGCGTAAAGACTTTCCTACACTTATTATAAATCTAGGGTTAGCATTGTATGAGTTGTTCCTCGGGGACATTTATACTCATGTAGGATATTAGAGTCAATTTAAATATGTATTTTCCGCAAGCGTATAATTTATATTTTAAATCGTGAACTAGATGATTCACTAAGCCGAGGGATACGGCTACTATCTTAACTTAAACTGGATTTTATTCATAACCATTTATGTTTTCTATTAAAATTATAGAGTTTGGAGTCTTGCCTGAACGTCTGTAGTTATCCCCTGCATGGTGTGGCATCACGATGCGTACTTTCCTCTTGCTCTGATATAATTAAATTGTTGGGAAAAATGCGGGTTGTGACAGTTGGTATCAGAGGGAGGTTGCTTAACAATTGGTCGGGCAACCTTCCCTTATTAGTGTTAGTTTTTAGTGTCCTGTCATACACACACCGATGTGTCATCAATATGTCTTGGCTGAAGCATGAACACTACACTCATAAGCATGATTAGAAGTATACGGGGCATATTATGTAGTATGGGATGCATAATATGTGTTTGTATATGGATCCACCATAGGTGGCAACATGTGAGGGTTATGTAGTATGGGATGCATAACCTCACCACATGAATGCCCATTAGTACGTTTTCTTTTCGTTGCATGCAATATTATGTAGTATGGGATGCATAACATTGCATGTGTACGCCGCTCATAACATGCATTAAGTCCTTTTATTGAATTCATAGCACCACATGCATATCTTAACATAACATAAGCACAACATGCCAAGCTAAAGATTTACTTGATGACATATGTACACACATGATTTTAAATAAGAGTAAAGAATTCATGCATTCATATCATAGGCACATGAGTCAATAGGATGATAAGATATCATCCTGAGTAGGACATATCATCATCATATAATCCCAGAGCAAGTGACAGCTTTAGCAAGTGTCTTTCAAGTATGGTCTGAACTAGTTTTGTTTGCCCTAGTCGTAATCTAGGATTTTAATTGGGTTGTTCGTTTGCCATTTTAGAAATGCCTCCAAAGCGTATTGCGACGAGATCGACTCCCCAGTCGGAGGGTGAGTCATCAGGTGCGCAGAGTGATGCGTTGATTGAGAGTTTGCGACAGAGCAACGAGGCTCTGTCAAGGCAAGTAGTTGCGATGCAAACGCAAATTCAGTCATTGTTGTCTACCGCTCCAGCGCGGCAACCTTCAGTGCAAGAGCCTGCCTTGGGTCAAGTCGTGCCCAATACCCCTGCTCCTCTGGTGGCCCCGGTGGCAATACCACCAGAAATGAATTTCATATCGCATTTCTAGCGATTGGGACCTCCCACCTACGACGAGAGTGCCGACTTTATGATTTTGGATGATTGGATCATCTCAATCGAGGAGATGTTTTCGTATTCCGGGATTCTAGAAGCCCAGAAGGTTATGATTGCAGCCTATCAGCTAAAAGGCCTAGCAAAGAGTTGGTGGATTCGTGAAAAGGAGAGTCTGAAGGAAGGCTGTACCTGGGACTCTTTCAAGAAGATGTTGCTGAAGAAGTTTCTGCCCTCGGTCGAGCAGGACCGTCTCATGAATAACTTCCTGCATTTGAAGCAGAGACAGCTCACGGTGAGCGAATATGAGATTGAGTATAGCAAGTTGAGTATATTTGCTCCCGATTTGGTAGCTTCGGAGGAGGGAAGAGTGAAACGTTTCCTGGGAGGACTAAGAAGTGATGTCCAGTAGTGGGCATGCGCTTATGGAGCTGACAGTTATGCTATGGCAGTGGAAGCCGCACTAAAAGTTGAAGCGATTGAAAATGCCAAGAACTGCGGTGCTGCGGCGAGGAAAGAGAAAAGGAAGGGTGTTGAGGATGGTAGCTCCAGGGCATCTGGCCCTTCTTCGAAGAAGAAAGGTAAGGAAGTGTGTAGTTTCTGTGGTCGTTCTGGCCACCCTTATGAAAGATGTTTCAAGAGAACAGCCACCCTGAAGCAGCAGCAAGTGCACGCCATCCAAGGTACACCTAAGGGAGAGCTCGTGTGCTCGTTCTGTGCAAGGAAGGGTCATGATGAGAGTCGGTGTTGGATGAAAGAAAGGACCTGCTTCCAGTGCGGGCAGAAGGGACACCAGAAATCTTCGTGCCCCCAGGCTCAAACCCCACTGCAGCCTGCCCCGCTTCGAGCTCTACCGCCACCACCAACCCTAGATAAAGGAAAAGGAAAGCTGAACGTGATGACTAGCGAGGAAGCTCAAAACTCTACGCAAGTTATTTCAGGTTAGCCCCAGTCTATTTTATCCCTATTATTTATCGTTGTTGCCTTGGTCATCGTTCGTTTAGTTATGTATGTTACGGTTTTGGGGGAGTTTAAGGTGCAGAATAGGTGGGCGCGCGTTCTGTTCGATTCGGGTGCCACTCATTCCTTTGTGGCCAGGCGGTTTGTTGATAAACATCGCCTGGATGTTGATCAATTGAGAGACTCCTTCAACGTCAAGCTTCCCTCCGGTGATTTGGTGATATCCAATCAAGGAGTTCTGAGATGCCCTATTCATCTTGGCAATTTTCTCGCCCTTGCGGATCTGTTAATTTTAGACCTGACTGATTTTGATGTGATTTTGGGCATGGACTGGCTGTCCAAGTATGATGCAGTCATCCAGTGCAAGGCAAAAAGACTGGACTTCAGGATGGACGATGGCCAACCTATGAGTGTCTATGGATTTCAGGACATAGTTTCCCCTGTCATTTCTGCGGTACGTGATATAAAGTCTGGTTGCGAGGCGTTTTTAGTTTCTATTTCTGCTCTGGAAACAGCTTCTGTTACACCACGTCTCGAGGATGTCTCGGTGGTGCGAGAGTTTCCAGATGTCTTTCCTGATAGTCTTCCAGGACTTCCTCCTGAGAGGGAGATTGAGTTCGTGATTGACCTCGAGCCAGGCACTCGTCCCATCGCCAAAGCACTGTACCGTATGGCTCCGCGCGAGTTGGATGAGTTGCGTACTCAGCTCGATGAGTTGCTGAGGTGTGCTTTTATTAGACCAAGTTCTTCTCCGTGGGTGCTCCGGTTTTGTTCGTAAGGAAGAAGGATGGATCGATGAGGCTTTGCATCGATTATAGGGAATTAAATAAGGTGACCGTTAAGAATAGATATCCCCTGCCAAGGATCGATGATTTGTTCGATCTGTTGCGTGGTAGCTCGGTATTTTCAAAAATCGATCTTCGCTCAGGCTACCACCAGTTGAGGATTCGCGAGGAAGATATTCCGCGAACCGCATTCCGTTCATGGCATGGACATTATGAGTTTTTGGTGATGTCTTTCGGTTTAACCAATGCACCCTCTGCTTTCATGGATTTGATGACTAGAGTGTTTAAGGATTTCTTGGACCGATTCGTTATTGTGTTCATAGATGATATCCTAGTGTATTCCCGCAATGTTGAGGAGCATACTCAGCATTTGCGTTTGGTTTTGTCGACCTTGAGGGAGCATAAGTTATATGCGAAGTTGAGCAAATGTGAGTTCTGGCTACCTCAGGTGTCCTTTCTGGGTCATGTTGTAGGCAAGGATGGTATTTCTATAGACCCGACCAAGATTTCTGCCGTGATGGAATGGGAAAGACCTTCTCCACCTAAGGAGATTAGGAGCTTCTTAGGCCTCGCTGGCTACTATAGAAGATTTGTGGAAGGATTTTCGGTGTTGTCTGCTCCTTTAACTAGACTTACTCAGAAGAATACTGCATTCATTTGGAGTGATAAGTGTGAAGAGGATTTCCAAGAGTTGAAGAAGAGACTGTGTACTGCCCCAATTTTAACCTTACCTACTGAAGGAGTCGAGTATGCTGTGTACGTCGATGCGTCACACATCGGACTTGGTTGTGTTTTAATGCAAGATGGTAAGGTGATCGCGTATGGATCGAGGCAACTAAAGATTCACGAGAGAAACTATCCTACGCACGATTTGGAGTTTGCTGCCGTAATTTATGCGCTGAAGCTGTGGCGACACTTATTGTATGGTGCGCTGTGCAAGATCTATACGGACCATAAGAGTTTGAAGTACGTCTTCACTCAAAAGGAACTAAACCTACGCCAGCGTCAGTGGTTAGAATATGTGGCGGATTATGAAGTAGAAATTCTTTATCATCCGGGAATGGCTAATGTAGTAGCTGATGCCTTGAGTAGGAAGACCGCTAAAATTTTTAATCTATCGGTACAGTCCTTGGTAGAAGAATTCTTGTTGATGAACATCGAGATTGGGAGTAGTTCTACGCCTGCTAGTTTGGAAGCAGAAGCGCCCTCTTTGATTTCCCTTACTAGGGTACACCAAAAGGATGATCCGGAATTGTTGCACCTCTGGAATAGGACTGAGAAAGGAGAGCTACCTGATTTTTCTTTGGACGAGCTAGGTACTCTGAAATATCGGGGTAGATTCTGTATTCCTGACATGGGTGACATTCGGGCTAAAATTTGAGAAGAAGCTCATGGTTCCAGTGTTTCCTATCATCATGGTTCCACCAAAATGTATAAAGATCTAAAGCAAATTGTTTGGTGGGTAGGGATGAAGGGCGATATCGCAAAGTTTGTATCAGAATGTTACACGTGTCAGCGTGTCAAGGCTGATCATAGAAGGCCTGGTGATAAATTGACACCTCTTGATATTCCAAGTTGGAAATGGGAAAGTATTTCAATGGATTTTATCACCGGTCTACCAAAATCTCCTCGTGGGCATGACTCAGTTTGGGTGATGGTCGACAGACTGACAAAGTGTGCCCACTTTGTTCCGTTTAAGATTGGGTATTCGATGAAGAAGATAGCTGAGCTATATCTTGAAGAGGTCATCAGGTTACGTGGAGTGCCTGTTAGCATCATATCAGATCAGGAATCCAGATTTATGTCTCGCTTTTGGAAGAGCCTACAAGAGGGGTTGGGTACCGACTTGAGGTATTCCACCGCCTATCATCCACAGACGAATGGGCATACAGAAAGAGTAAATCAGATCGTGGAGGACATGATTAGATGTTATATTTTGGATCATAGTGGTGCTTGGGATGAGCGTCTCAGACTCATGGAGTTTGCTTACAATAATAGTTATCAAGAGAGCTTGCAGATGGCCCCGTTTGAGGCCTTGTATGGGAGGCGTTGTAGGACTCCCTTATTTTGGGCTGAGGTTGGTGAGAGACCATTGCTAGGTCCGGAAGCCCTTGAGGAGATGAATTATGCGGTGACTCATATTCGAGAGAAGCTACGTGTAGCACAAGAGCGTTATGAGAAATATGCTAATCGACGAAGGGTCGATTTGGAGTTTGTTGTTGGGGACTTGGTTTTCCTGAAAGTTTCTCCGATGCCAGGAGTAAAAAGATTTGGAAGGAACCACAAGTTAGACCCCCGGTATGTGGGACCTTTTCAGATTTTGGAGCGCATCGGAGTGTCAGCTTATCGACTAGAATTACCTGCTAGCTTCCCTGGTGTCCACGATGTGTTACATGTGAGCCAGTTGCGGAAGTGTGTTCGTAGTGATCGTCAAATTCTTGACTCGGTGCCCCAAATTCAGCCCAATCTGTCGTATGTAGAAGAGCCTATCCGCGTTTTGGAATCTCAAGAGCGTGTCTTGCGAAGGAAGACCATCCCCATGGTTAAGATTATTTGGAGAAATCAAGACGTTGAGAGCGTGACGTGGGAATTGGAGCCAGCAATGAGAGAATCTCATCCGCACCTCTTCTCCTAGTTTCGGGTACGTCGATATGATTACAGTCACATTTGATTTTATCATTTTGATTTGGTTTTGGAGTTGTGTTAAGTTTCGGGACGAAACTTCTTTTTAGGGGGAGTGACTGTAACGCCCCCGATTTTTCGACGATTTTATTTAAATGAGAAACATCATATTTATGACGTCATGGCGTTACCTTTAACGTCAAGATGGCGACATAATGCCATAAAGGCATTTTCGCGTCCATACGGTCAAGTCGGCCGAATTCTTGTTGTTATGAGAAAATTTTGCATTTGGAATTTAAGTTGAGTAATTTTTGACTTACTCGTCAAGTTTCGTCGCGATCCGAGCGATATTTGGGCCTCGACGTTTTTTTCCAAAGTTTTGTGGAATTTATGTTCGTCGTAAACTTTGAAAACTTCTATCTCGAGAGTGGATCATCTGATCTTGGTTTTGACTTCGCCGTTGTGTTCGTAGCGTCTGTGTTCGCCTACGGCGTGAGTTTCGTTCAATTCGGCGCTCGTTTGGGCCTCCGTTTTGATCTCGCGTTTCCTTATTCAAATATATATAAATACGATTATTTTAATATTAAATTACTATTCAAAAATGAAAAGTACTATTCATTCTTATAGTTTGATCAAAAGGTTTGATTTGCCAAGAAATTATTTTTCCTGCAACCTTGACTCGTGTGAAGTTTCTGCTTATTATGTAAATCTTCTGTTCCTCCAATTCTGTATACTCGAGTAGTCTGTCTATGTATACTCGAGTAGCCTTCTGTATACTCGAGTAGTTTGTTTCTGTATACTCGAGTAGTCTGTTTCTGTATACTCGAGTAGTCTATTTCTGTATACTCGAGTAGTCTGTTTCTGTATAATCGAGTAGCCTTCTGTATACTCGAGTAGTCTGTTTCTGTATACTCGAGTAGTCTGTTTCTGTATACTCGAGTAGCCTTCTGTATACTCGAGTAGTCTGTTTATGTATACTCGAGTAGCCTTCTGTATACTCGAGTAGCCTTCTATGTACTCAAGTAGACTGTTTCTGTATACTCGAGTAGTCTGTTTCTGCATACTCGAGTAGTCTGTTTCTGCTTACTCGAGTAGCCTTCTGCATACTTGAGTAGTCTGTTTCTGCCTACTCGAGTAGCCTTCTGTATACTCGAGTAGTCTGCTGTCTTCTCGTGTAATCCGTCATAGTTTGTATTCGAGAGCCTTTTTGAGGGTCAAAATAGTGTCGTATGGAAAAATGGCTAACATGAAATTTGTTTGACTCGACGAGATCTACAACTTTCATGTTGGGCACTTTTCTATTTGAAGCCATTCTAGACTCCTAATTTTGTTTTCCGCGAACTGCTCGTACTTAAACTATTTTTTTTTTATATTTAGACAAAATTTTTATAACTACTTATATATATATATATATATTCTTATACTTAGGTTATTTAGAAAAATAGGAATACTTCTTCTTCTCTGATTCTTTCCCCCGTACCAGAGCGGCGTGAGCGAGAGAGAGAATATTTCGTGAATCTTCCGGTGGCCGCTGACGGAGCTCCGGTGCTCGAAATCTTCAACCGAGCGTAGATTTGGAAAGCTCTCACCGAGAGCTACGCTATCGTGGTAAATTTTTCCCCTTTCTTTGAGTTTTCTCGTTAGGGTTTTTCGGCCCTAAGCCCCTTTTCGACCATTTTTGTCTAGATTTCAACTTCCTCTATCCTCTTTTGCTCCGATCTGTGACGTGGACTAATTTGGAGAACTTTTCCGGTAAAACCAAGGCAAGTGGTGGTTTCCCCTCATTTCTCCTTGTCCGATTTGATGGTAACGGTTCAGTTTTTATGTTCTTTAAAATTTTCTTCACTTTGTTTTCCAAGTTATTGCTACGATTAACCTTTTTGGATGATCACTCGAGATGGTAAGATTTTGTCTTGATGAACTTGATCTTGTCTTAATATATTTTATCGTTCTTGATGTGTCTTATTAATGCCTTTAAATGCATTACCTATCGTTATTGATCGTATTAGAGTTTGTCTAGGATTGTAAATCGTTCATAGGGGTTGATCAACCAAGTCTTGAAAGTAGAAGTGTCAAGTAGAATCCGACGAGCCAAATCTCGAGATATATGTGGTGGTTTCTTTGTGGGTTTTCTTGATTGCGGGAGTTAGTGGACGAAATCACCTCCGCAAAGTTTGATGCCTTTATTAGTACCTTGTGGAAGTCTACCAGGTTTTTGGGCATCTGCGGTGTATGGTGGAGAGTATGAGACTCCCTCGCAGTTAAGCGGATATTTTATTCGTAAGGGTGTGTCCAGTTGAGTGACCACCTCACCCGTATTTTTGGGGTAGAGTCGACCTTGGGTGCCTAATAAAGGTTTTGTATTTCTTCTTTATGATTTATTCATGTTGTCACCTTATAGCCTTGTGCATCTGGTGTACTCTTGTGACGAATCACCTAAGTGTTCTTTTTTTTTCTGATGATGCCTTGTTTCTTTTTATACTTTACTTCAAAGGTTTTGGTCTTGGGTTGGTACCCTTTTTGACCCTTATTTATTTTGGCTTATTTTTCTGCCACCATTTGTATCCTCTTGCTGAGGTGTTCTGTCTTTGGAATGCCTCAGGTTCGGAGCATTAGCAGGTAGCGGAGCCGGTTTTGGAGCCTTAGCAGCAGCAGTTTGGCTGTAGTTTTCCCCCTCGCCGTAGCGAGGTAGTTTGTTGTTTTAGTTTTCTTTGCCCAGTTTCAGACATATTCATACTGTGGATTCGTGTCAGGTTGTTGACGCCCACAGGTTTGTTGACCTTTTTGGACACTTGCTAGCTGTTGTGGTTTCCTTATGTTTGGTTTACATTACTTGCTCTCTGGGATGATTTATTGCTAGGATTGCATGTTAGATATTTTTAACCTATAAAACCCTACTATTAGTAAAGCATACTTGTCATCTCTTTCAAAACTAAGCCACTACTTTTATTTAGCGTAAGACTTTCCTACACTTATTATAAATCTAGGGTTTGCATTGTATGAGTTGTTCCTCGAGGACATTTATACTCATGTAGGATATTAGAGTCAATTTAAATAAGTATTTTCCGCAAGCGTATAATTTATATTTTAAATCATGAACTAGATGATTCACTAAGCCGAGGGATACGACTACCATCTTAACTTAAACTGGATTTTATTCATAACCATTTATGTTTTCTATTAAAATTATAGAGTTTGGAGTCTTGCCTTAACGTCTGTAGTTATCCCCTGCACGGCGTGGCATCACGACGCGTACTTTCCTCTTGCTCTAATATAATTAAATTGTTGGGAAAAATGCGGGTTGTGACAGCACTACACTGAAATTTAGTGGGGTTGAAGTAGAGGCCACTGGAGCTGGTGGTCCTGTCAAGATGGAATTAAAAATGTCCTCATCAATAGAGTTCATATAAAGTTTGATTCTTACCTTCCAGATTCCAAACTTTTACAAGTTGCAAACTGGAGGTCTGGTGCTGGCATAATCCTTGTTTTGTGTCATGATATCAGAAAATCAAATTTAAATTGAGAAACTAGTAAGACTTATTCAGAGTTTATCCTGAGGATCTTGATTAATCCAGGTGTGAGCCTGTATGATGTGATGAACCCTCCTCTGATACCAATTGAAAGATAGGGTAAGCTCTGAATAACTCTGAATAAGCTCTGAATAGAGTTTTTAAAATCTTTTTGATACTCGTAGAAATAAGAAGTCTTTAAAAAAATATGTTACTATGATATAGGTGTATGAGTATATTAGTGCAGCAAGAGAACTAGAGAAAAGATAACTAAGCTACACTACAAAATATATCACAGCACAAGCACACAGGAAAATCACAACTACACAGACAACACACGAATTTTATAGTGGTTCCCGAAACTTTGGTACATCCACTCTTCTACCACCCTAGGTAGGAATCTACTACAGGTTTTTATCAGGTGACTGCCACCAATGAGCTTTTGATCAGGTGCTCAAAAACCAACCCATATCTTTTGGAAGAAGACTTGCAACCAGAATAATTTTGAAGGGAATTAAAACCCAATACAGAGGTGAGGATGAGAGTGATAATAGTCTTCTCTATTCTCAAAAGCAACTAATAGAAGACTTTGTGGATTCAGAGATGTTGTCAAAGCTCCCCCTTAGATCTTGAATGGCTCAGGAGTGGAAGCTTTGCAAAGGGTGAGTAGGACTCCTGCTATAAGATCTACTTTCTGAGATCCTTTGACTGATTTGAGTATTTTTGTCACTTGAGATCCCAGAAAAACAAAGAATGAGAAGAAAGACTCTTGATAGTGATTGTTGTTCTTTCTTCTTCTTTTGAGAGCAGTTGATTTTTTCTTTCTTCAGAGAGTTGTATGCACTGCACTTGTGTATTCTGAAAAGTTTTTTTGTGTATCTTCCTTCTTGTTCTGGTTGAAAGATTATTTTCTCTATAACTGCCTCAAGGTCGAATTCAAAAACCAGCAATTAATGCTTGGCCGAAATCTCGGAAAATGAAAACGGCATGAATGCTGTCATATATTCTATTCTATGTTTGTCCTAAGATATAAGCAATTAATTCGATGGGAGATATTTGCAATCAATGCTGCCAGTAATGGCTCTATTCAAATGCATTGATTATCCAGGGAATTAACGGCCTATAATAGATTTTCAATAAGGAGACAAAAGGAAAGAATAAATAACAATATGTCTTACAATTTTCGTCGACTAGAGAACAACTTTCGTCATCCTGGGATCAGCGAACAACTACACTACATAAACTAGCAGATTCTGTGCTCTGAGTTTGTCGAACTGAGAATGGCTTTCGTCGAGCTGAGAATAGCTGTTCGTGGAGCTTAGATCCAAAATTGTCGAACTCTGAATGCTGCTTGATAACTTTATTCTTCTGTGCATAAAGTTCGTCGAGCTGAAATATGAGATCGTCGAGCTGAGTCCGCGGTCTGGACTTAGAATATTTTCTGATGTTGAGTGTTGAAGTATTGATCTGGCGTTGAGAGATATTTGGCTCTAAGAGTTGAAGTGTTGATCTGGCATTGAGAGATATTTGGCTCTGAGAGTTGAAGTATTGATCTGGCATTGAGAGATATTTTGCTCTGAGAGTTGAAGTGTTAGTCGACCCGCGGACAGAGTTTGTCTAGATGATGTTCTTTGTTCGTCGTCTGAGTGTTAGACATTGAAGGTATTACTTTGTCCAGAGTTCGTCGATCTGAGATTTGAGTTCATCGAGCTCAGCTCAGAGAATTGTCTCTGAGTTAGTCGAGCTAAGCACAACGATCGTCGATCGTAGATCTACGAACGTAGATCTCCTTTTTCTAAAGCTTGAATTCTCTAAGTCTTGAGTCTTTAGCACGGTTGGAGGCTGGTTCTTTGTACTGTTTGACTCTAAGGACTTGACCTATACTCTAAGACATAGTCATGACCCTGATCTATACATGTTGGGTCATATCATAACTCAGTGAACCTAGCCCAAATCCAACTAGGGGTTCCAACAATGAACTAGATATTCCACCTCCTCCACCTCCATCTCTAGCTAGACCACCTTCTCCACTGCAACATCAATCAACTCCACCTCAAAGCCCTCCTCCATCTCCTCCTCTAGTATCTCCATCACCAACTTATCTAGAGGAGATCCTTTCCACTACCATTTCTATCCAAACCTCACCCACCTTTGAGCTTAACATTCCTTCACCAACTCCTCCACCTATTTCACCATCTCATGAACCTTTCCCCCATTCAGAACCCATGGATATCCCTGAATCAGCCATTCCCCCTACCACTTACACTATCTATACAGCATGTGGACAATCCACTTATTCTCTACCATCCACATGTTTTGACCCATCTGCTCCCATTGCTCTTCTGACCCCTACCATCAAAACTATTGTAGAGGATGCCATTGTACCTCTCTTAGCTTAAATCAATTCCATTGTTGCCTCTATCTCAAACACTTCTTCATCTAGGGCCCTGGCAGTAGACATTACTGCTACCAGGCAGGGGAGATGTCCAATGAAGAAGTTCCCCCTCCTCCAGTTGTTGCAGCAGCAGAGGTAGCTACAGGTTTGTTAGTTGTAAATACAGTTTTGATAGATGCAGAGATTGAGACATTTTTGACAGATGATCCTTTTGACTCTTTTAAAGTAGAGGTTCTTTCTGTTGGACATACTATCCATCCTTCAGTGGAATTGTCTGCTATCCTAGATCTTTTTGATCGTCTTTATAGCTATATTCTCGAATTTGTTACACCTTAGTATTATACAAATATTGTGTGTGGTACTGCTCCATTGAGCATAAATATTTTGCAAAAGTTTCTTCAGAGATTTTCATCTCTAGTGCCTGAGCTTTCTGTAGCTCCAGAGGTTGAGCCTATCAGCATGGCTGAGGTTGAGATTTTAGAGCCCAAGGTTTTCTCTCCTCCAACCTATGTCTGTTCTACTTCTCCAGTCCCAGACTTGGATGAAGTTATAGATGTTGATATAGCTGAAGAACTTTCAGTTTTAGTTTCAAAAGAAGTAATTGAAGAGATTGATACTCTGTATGATAATCCCCAAGGATCTTCTAGGTATGATCAAGCCTAGGATTCAGATTCAGATTCAGATGACAGTAAAAAGCAGAAAATGTCCAAGTAGAGGAAAGCTCCAATGAAGGCAGTGCCAAAGTCTAATCCTCAAGATGACATCCCTTACTTTATCTAGCATGACATTACTCTCACTCCAAAAAAGCCTCTCTGGATGAAATTTTCTAATAATGAGTTGAAGGATCAAAAGAAAAGGAGAAAGACTGGTTCCTCTCCTATCAAAATTTTTAGGAAGGATCCACCACCTCCTCCTCCTCCTTAAGCAGGTGCTATGGGAAATGTTTCTTCTAGAACTACTACCTCCTACCAGCAGTAGAGATCTTATACCCCTTAATCTTACAATAGACCATCCAGGTCTTACTCTAGGGGTTATTCAAGAGGGAGAGGTAGACAACATGTTCAGGCTGACAAAGAAGACAATTCAGATTTTAGCAGGAAATTCAGAATTCCTAGAAAGTTCAGTGAAGTAAGTCCTTCTCCTAACCTTAATGACAGTCAGTCCCAAAAATTAGAAATAAAATTAATGATTCAAGAACAATCAATAAAGCACAGAAAGCATCAGAAGATTTCTCTTAATTCATAAGAAGATACATCACAGTATAAACCTGAGCTAGATCCAAATTTCAGGATGGCTAGGTTTCATGAACTTATTGCTCTCTCCCAAATGAATAAAGCTAGAGAAGAAGGAGCTGACCCTTCTTAATTTTAAACAATGTCTAAATATAGGGATAATGAGCTTGAAAAATTTATTGTAGATAAGAATATTTTTGATGCTAATGCTTACATGCAGGTTCACCCTGAGGCAGTTATTCCCAGAGAAGCATCTCTAAAGGTTGTTAGTGAAGCTGACTTAAAGATGTCAAGACCGCAAGCAGCAGATCCTAAAAGAAAAATTGAATTTTTTAAGCCAGGTCCTGACTAGTCATAGATCTATTTCATTTTGTCTTTATATCTCTTTATGTAAATATCTGTTGAATTCTTTATATATTCATGACAGATATGTTTGCATAGATTTGTTGTTGTATTGCTTTTTTATTTTGTTTAGTGACCACACAAAAATAGGGGGAGATTGTTGGACCCCTAGTTTTGATTTGGGCTATGTTCACTAATATAGGCTATTTCCGACCCACATTGTATAGCCAGGGTCTAATCTAGTATCTTAGGTGTCAGTTAGGTCAACAACACAGTGAGACAAGATCAAGACATCAGAGACTTAGAATACAACAGAGACTAAACATGGCAGAAATTTACTCAGTGAAAAGAGCTCGACGATCTTCGTTCGACGATCTCAGAGTTAATCTTTTAATGCAGAGATCGACGATTGCTTAACTTAGTTTGACGATCTCTGATCTACTTTCAGGATTGAGATCGACGATCAACCATCTCAATTCGATATTCTTGAAGCCCAGTTTGGATAGCAGAATTTCAGTTCAACGATCATAGGGCTCAGCTAAACGATATAGGATGTTTGAGTTCAATGATCTCAGGACCAGATCAACGATAACTGCCAGATAAACAATTATTCTTTGCAGTTATTATTTTCCTTTATTGACTGAATATTTTATTGCTTATATGACTCATAGTAATTGATGCATATATTCTCTTAATATAGCCGTTCCTTGGCAAGCATTAATTATTGGTATTCACAGTGTTATTATATAGCTATTCATGGGACAGTTAGGGAAATGAATTTAACTCCATTATAGCCGATGCACAAGTTCCCATAATTTTGGCAGTCAATCAAGTTGTGTCAGTTCGAATTTAGATTGAATTATTCAAAAGGAATGATACACAATAAATTAATATAGAAAAAATATAGGGATTGACATTCACACAGAGAACATAAGACATCAAAAAGAAGAACAGTTTTCAGTTTTTCACACAAGTGTTCTTCCAGGAAGCAAGAAGAGATATTCTTCACATTTTATCTAAGCATTTTGGAAATAAAGACCTATACCCTGAGCAAGGCTTTGGATTACTTAACCATTCAAGATCACAGGATAAGCCTTGACATCGTCAGGATCACTCTCAAGTCTTTTTTCATTTGTTTGAGAATAAAGAAGACAACTCGACTTTTACTTTCCCCGCTGTATACAGGGTTCTTACTCCCTTCAAAAGTAATTCTTGGTTGTGAGGTCTCCTGATCAAAAGACTTCAGTGGTTTTCCAGCACCTGATCAAAAGCAAGAAGGGTTGGAATATCTCCCTGGAAATAGATATTTTTTTATGGCAGTGACCTGATCAAAAACCTGAGAGTGATTCCTACCAGGTGGTAGAAGAGTGGATGTACCCAGATTAGGGGAACAACTATAAATTTCTTGTGTCGTCTGGTTGCTCATTTTCTTCTTGCTCTTGCCGATTGCTGTGATAATTAGAATATCTTGCCCGTTTTCTTTTATTTACTTATTATTGGTATCACATATATTTTAACTCTGATATAAAAGTAAAAACAACCAAAAAGTTTTAATACTCTCTTCACCCCCCCCCCCCTCTAGAGTAGATCTTAATAACCGAACACTTTCATCAACACAACTACTTTGATGTTGTCGACATACATCAAAAACTATCGACACAGCTCTTTATTCACTCTCGACACAGCTTTTGTTGAATGTGTGACACAAGTCCTTTATGTCGACAAAACTTCTCCATTTATAACTGATGTCAACCCAAGTCCTGGGTGTCTACACAGTTGCTTCTGCTAATGTCTGCACTTCAAGTCTAAGTGTGTCGACAGTAGTCATAAGTTTCGACACAGCTGATGTAACATCTCATTTCCGGCTAGACCCCCAGGGGTTGTTTTGCCATGACTAGGTCACGACAAAACCCTAGGAAACCCAAAAGACCAAGGGATCTTAGGAAGAAAGGTGAAAGTCACCTTGGTCTGTAAATAGTGGGTCAAACTTGCTTAAAATAAGTTTAGGACTCGGGCTTTGAGTGCATCGAGTGCACTCAACGCCATAAGCAGAATGGCGTTGAGTGCACTGACTGCACTCAACGCCATCTTTTAGGTGGGATGGCATTGAGTGCACTCATTGCCATAAGCAGAATAGTGTTGACTGTACAGTCTGCACTCAACGCCATCTTTCAGGAAGAATGGCGTTCAGTGCATTGACTATAATCAACGCCATCCTTCAGACGGGATGGCGTTAAGTGCGTTGAGTGCACTCAACGCCATAAGCTATGCGGCGGTGAGTGCACAGACTGCACTCAATGCCATCTTGCGTCGTCTGGTTGGCGTTGAGTGAGCTGAGCTCACTCAACGTCGTAGACTGGATGGCGTTGAGTGAGCCTAGCTAACTCAACTCCGTAATCTGTCAGGCGGGATGGCGTTGAGTGCGTTGAGTGCACTCAACGCCATAAGTTAAACGACGTTGAGTGCACTGACCACAATCAACGCCATTTGGTGTTGTCTGGATAGCGTTGAGTGAGCAGAGCTGACTCAACGCCATAACTTGGATGGCATTGAGTGAGCTAAGCTCACTCAACGCCATCGTTTAAAAAGGACATATTCTGGATGGCGTTGAGTGAGCAGAGCTCACTCAACGGCATAATCCGGATGGCGTTGACTGAGCTGAGCTCACTGAACGCCATAGTCTTGATGGCGTTGAGTGAGCAGAGCTCACTCAACGCCGTAACTGGGATGGCGTAGAGTGAGCAGAGCTCACTCAATGCCATAAAAAGGATGGCGTTGAGTGAGCAGAGCTCACTAAACGCCATTTTACTTAGTCTTTTCTGGCAGAATTGTTTTGGCTGGGTGCTGGTTCAGCTGAACCGGGCCGGTCTACAGAGTGGGCCATTTTTCTCCTATTAAGACCTAATAAGTCTTACTTAAATTAAGTTGACCAGTAAAGCTTGACACGTGGACCGACGGTTTTGCAAAAAGGCGGTTACGGCCATGGCCGAGAGCTTGGCTTCATGGCCATTAATGGAATTAGATGTCGTGGCCTTCCCCCTTCCCTTGTACGGCTGGATCCAACTCCTCTAGGGAAGAGTAGGAGTTTCCAGCCGTTAGCTTGCTGTCACAGAGCCGTTTCAGCCCCCCACCACCATGGCCGAGCCAAGATATAATGGGCCATTAATGGCCACCAGCTTTTTGTCATTCCCCCTCCTTGACCAAGCTTTTAAACACCCATAGAGGCCCAAGAGGAGGTTTTCCCAGCTTTTACCTGAAGTTTTCGAGCCTCCCTCTTTGATATTAAGAATTTCGGCGACGCCACCACCTCACCAATGACATCCTGACGGTCTGCACGCCTCCATCCCGCGAACATGGTCCTCCCCTCCTCTCTCTCTCTCTACGGGTAGATCTTAGCTTTCCTTAGGATTAAGATTCGGGCTCAATTGAGCCCGATCGGAGGAGCTTCTCTTTCCTATTTTTCCGCAAAAATTAAGTCTCAGACTCGCAAGAAAGCCACTTCGGCGGCTACACCGCCATCCGGCGATGGCCACCACCTCAACGGAGGTGGTGGTGGCGGTGGCAGGCTAGGGAAGAGGCTGTACAGCCGGCGGCTGTGTTTTAAAGTTGCTCCAGGTCGTGCAAATTTTGACCTTTGGCTGGAGGAGGAAGACGATGTCAGGGCCCTTAGATCCTGCTTCAAGATCTGTGCAGTTAATTAAGCTTTTATTTTATAAGCATTTTTCTGTATTAAAATAACAGCCACCTTAGATAAATTAGGAAAAATACATAGGGGCTTTTTATGAAGAAATGACCAACATTTAATTTGTAGCCCTATGGGTCTACTATATTTTAAAATTGATTTGGGTCAATATGGTCAACTGGTTTGACAAGGGCACCTTTTTTAATGGGATCTTGATCTAGAGCTAGGCAGATACTAAAAGGTGTGCCCACCCTTCATCCTTTGACCAAATGATCTGATATTTTGGCAGGGAGTCTACCCCAGCTATACCTAAGGCTTGTCCAAAAATGGAAATTTTGGAGAATGTTTTTTAAAGTTTTTAGAAAACTTTAATAATCTTAGGAAGAATTAATTAATTGGCTTAATGACTTCCAAACCCTCCTAAATCTTGGTGAGTGGTCCCTGGGTTCATCATGAGGCTCTGTATAATTTTGTATCTTATTTGGAGATTTTTTAGGTAGGAAATGGACAACCCTAAGCCATGCCCTTTCAAGGGGTTTTTAGGTTAAAAGTGCACTTTGAGATTTGAGTGGTCAGATCACCTCAACAGAGGCTGAGATTTTTACCACTGACTAGGAATGCCCTCTAGCACCTCCTCATGGATTTTGAGGTGGATTTGGGTAGATTTGCCCTAGGATCCAAGGCCAAACCCTAAGGATGGCTCTTGTTGGGTTGTGAAGGTCATTGGGTCGACTGACCTTGAACTGATTTGAAATTTTGTGTAGAGGACCATAGGGCCATTACAGTTCTCTTGAAAAAATCTTAAGGGATTTCAAGACAATTAGGCCACCGAAAATCCTTACCCTAGTTTAGGGCACCAATCTTAATTTGAACTATTATGCTGACAAATGAACTACAAATCAAATATAATTTGGGCATAGTCATTTTCTGGTCTAAATGGCCATAATATAGTTTTGATGAGATTTTTGGATTAATTTATACAGTATTCACAACATTAGTTATGCCCTAGATATCTATTTTGATGATTCTGGAATTTCTGTTCACTGGAATGTTATGAAATCTTGGATAAGGGCATCTTATAGCATGTTATACCTTCTGTATTTTTCTTGGGAGTTTTATCTGATTATTTTGGGTACTTGCTTCTTTAACTTACCATTTGGGATATGTAGTCAAAAATACAAATAATGCCCAATTATTATTTGAAAAATTATGAAATTTGGTTAGTGGGTGTTTCAATCTATGTTAGCCACCCTGTAATTTTCTCTAAATTTTTAGATAATTAAAAATAGTGCCTCGTTCACTAAGCTTGGAAAAATTAGTATTTTACATTAAAAAAAATTCAGAGCCCAAATATTAGAGAAAAATCATGGGACTTAGGTTCTGATAGTTTTAGGTGACCATCAAGCTTCAAAAATTTTTTTGTGATTTTTGGGTACATATTTACAGTACTTGCTTCATAATATAGTAGAAGTGGCTTAAAATTGAAAATTAGGAAATATAGGCCTAAACACCTCTGAAATTTCTCAAAATTTGGAATTAATGCTTAAATGCCTCATATGATTTTTACTGATTTTAGGATGACTTATTGTTGCCTCATTAGTGCACTTCATGTTCATACTAAGGCATTGGGAGGCTAATAATAAATAAATTAAATTCCTGATAAAAAGGAAAAATTTGGAAATCTTGGACTTAGTTATATTGTGTCATGATAGACCTCGAGTAAATATTATAGGAGATTCAGAAGACAATTTAGAATTCCTCCCCTTATATACCTCATGTATCTTAGGACGGTCTGCATATAGTAAATCCACAGAAACTGAACAAGAGTGGGTAATGAACTTGGGGAGATGGAATTTTGGTAGTTTGCTTGTTTGGATAGGGCAAGTTAAGTTAAGTTCATTATTGGAAGTCAGGATAAGTAGAGTGTGAGATTGGCTAGTGTTAAGTGGTTTTCGGGAACGACGAAAGATCGTCCACCCCGGGTAGGAGAGGAAGAGGCTTATTTCTCTAGAGCTAGGTCTAAAGTAATCTAAAAGGGATCGGGTAACGGGTATCAACCAATAATAATAAGTGCCTTGCGAAAGGGAACGGTGGTCTTCAGCTACCATCATAGTTCCTAGTGCCCTTTGAGAGCCCTTCACGGGGAATACTGAGGGCAGTCCTGGGCTAACGTAAACCTTAGGAATGATAAATTAAAAGAGAATCTAGAATAATTAGGGTTGCACTTTTGATGAGTCCATATTTTATACTTAATTCCGGAGTCATCTGGGCTCATTTGCATGTCTTTGCGCTACCATTTAACGCCATTTGCACTCCTTTTGGTTCGCTGCGACATTCCACGTCCTGTTCACTTTATTATCATATTTCTGTGCGTGTGTGTATCTCCCTCTTGCTATGCATTTTATTAATATCTGTTAATGTCATGATCTACAACTCGTCTAGTTTTCCTGATGGTTCGGGGATCGTGTGGGCTTCCGGGATAGGGCTTTCACCATTATTTGGCAAAGGAGTCAATGGTCATGCATTTTTTCCCACGCACGACCATCAACCTCTTTGGCACACGATCATCGGTCGTGCGCAGTCTGGTTTCTCTTTTAAAAGTTCTGTCCCGCCATATCGCACGGTCACAAGCTATACCGTGCACGATCACTGCTCGTGCGCTGCCGATCGTGTGCATTCACGACCAATTTTAGGCCATCCCTGTCTCCGCTATCGCACGAGAACTGACCATGCCTCGCACGATCACCGATCGTGCGCCTTTGCTCGTGCGCTTATTTCTCTGACTTCTTTGGCAAGCTGCAGGTTTCCAGGTGTGCCGCGCAAGATCATCGACTGAACAGTGCACACAACCAGTAGTCGTGCTCCACTGATTGTGCGCGCTCAATTCTGTTTCGTGCCTATAAATACTGCTCGCGATTTTAGGTCAAGGAGCAATTTTTTGGAGCGCCGTATTCTGCAATTTTCAGTAGGGCTCGCCTCCTCCTCCACCGCCCACTATAGGGAGGGTCTCCGGGAAAGCTTACAACGCCAAATAAACGTCAGAGCATCCTCTTTTCCTCCTCCTTCATCCACAAGCTTCAAGAAGATCTCGACCTAGCTTTCACCAAGCTTGGAGCAGTTTTTGCCATTCTCCACCAGGTTGTGACATAAAGAAGACGGGCCATTAGAAGGTGGTGACAACCCTTCTCTACCCCGGAAGCAGTTGAGGACCGAGCTTGGACGCGGATTGATAACCCGGTTATTCCTTCCGTGAATCCTCAATAAGACTTCGGAGCCGGTTGATTTCGCACACTCACCTCCTCTTGTATTGATAGCATAGTAGATTTCTTTGTATTGATGAAGAGTATTTTGACTGTTAGCATGTTTATTTAATCATGTCTATGTGATTTAGTATTCCGGCTTATCTATTAGACGTGTGCTGGTATGGTGTGGATGTGTTTTGTGCCGCACTAGCAATTGCTAGTGGCGTGCTTCGTGAAGCAGTGCATAGCGGACTGCATAGTAGGATTTCCGCCATTCTCTCCACCTCATCCGCTAGCCTACTCGCCCATCCGCCTAGCAATTCGGTGCATAGCGGCCCGACTAGTCTTCCATTCTGCCTGACAAAGCTTCGCATAGCGGCGTTGCATAGGAGTAGTTGATAGTGTTTTATTTTCTTTTATCGCAACCACCAAAACCGCCCATTTCATTACCTCCGACCTAATGACTTAAATCTCAAGTCCTCCTCAAAATTAACACAACCTTACTGTGTTCCTTGTGAGATCGATACATGGGAAAACTCGTCCATTTTATATTACTTGTGCGACTGGTTCACTGCCGTGATCTTTTGCATCAAGTTTTTTGCGCCGTTGCCAGGGAACACAGTCGTGTGAGTTTTTGGAGAGGGAGATAGTAGATCGAAGCCCTTTTTTCATTTGTTCATTCCATGTTTTCTTTTTCTTTGTTTTAGTTTTTTTTAAAATTTACAATTTATTTTTCTTTTTTCCTCTTCTAGTTTTAATTTTTCAGTAACAGGCATTCCTTTCCTTTTATTTGCTAGTGTGTAGTTAATTCTTTGCTTAGAAAATTCTTGTGGTGAATTCTTTCTTGCTGCATCATGTATTCTTATTTTAAAATCCGTTGCCGATGGTGCGGGGATTATAGACATGGTAGTGATGAGTGCCCCACTGAAGATTGAGAGCATAATTCTCGTGGTTCTGTGTATGGAGCACCGTCTTCCTATGGTACTTCAAACACCCAACCCAGGTTTTATGGTCACTCCTCTTCTACGCATTCACCTTTTTCTTATTCCTCTCCGGTTCCAACTGGACCGAGGAGTACTGGAAAACGATGTTTGTGTTGTCACATCACCGATCATGTGTTGAAGGATTGTGAAGAATTTCAGTGCCAATTGGAGGAGGATGACGAGCAGGATATCCGAATCGTTCCATCCACCTCTCAATCGATTGCTCCTGCTAATTCAGAAGATGATTTCGCAGTACCACCATGTTATTTTGGCGGTGCTGCAGATCGGTGTGATGATATTGTGGTACCGTCTCCCCCAATGCCTTCTGCCCTACTTTTTGAGTCACCACCGGAGGAACCCGATCATGTTTTATCTGATGATGTTGTTCCTCTGTCTTCTTTGCAAGAATTATCTACTCCATTTTCTTGTGAGTTGGCTGATGATGTTGTGCTCGATGGTGATGTTGAGTCTGAGGTTTTGTCATGGTGTGACGAGGCCATTATTCTCATTAATGGAGAGTATTACGTCTTGGAACATAATGCCGCACTGAGGTGTGTTGATGAGAAGATCCTTTCTTATGAGGAAGTTTCCACATCCTTGTTGGATGAGGGGATCCAAACGACCACCGAGGACCTCCTATTCTCAGATCCCCATTGTCATGACTCATATGACGCCGACGATGATCATTGTTCGGAGCCTGCTGGGAGTGAGACCGGGACCACTCCCCCGATTAGTTCCTTATGTTCTTCGCCTCCTTTATTTCTTGATCCCCTTTCTATATCTGAGCCCGTGCGAGTTGAGTCTTTGCAGGTGCCTCAGGAGGACTTGGAGCTTTTTGCTCGAGTTGTGGATGATAGCATCCTCTTTCACGAGGAGGGTGATTCCTCCTCTATTGAGGAAGCTCCATTCACTTCTTTCTCCTCGTGTCGTCTCCCTGTAGTGGATGATACCTTGTAGGGCAAGGATTTTTTGTGTGAGTTCAGTGAGGAGCAGGCCTCCTCCTCATCTTATATTCTATTTCCTCTACTTACAGTTTGCAAGTATTATTATTCAGGTAGAGGGGTTACTGTTCTATCACCGTATCCGTACCCGTTACCGACACGGAGGACAGTTGCATGTTCATTTTTCTTTTCATAGGCCCATTAGCTAGAACTGTATAGAATTTAATAAGTCGTGCTGGAATGACAGTAACCCCAGTAGTTATCTTATATTTTCTGCATTTTATTTTTCATGTCTCGTTTTAGTTTTAGTATTTATTTTTGTATATTTTTCTTTTGTTTTTGCGGAGCTCACCCCTGTAGGTATTCATGGAAACTACGCATTGGCGGGGTTGTGATTCTTCATTTGACGGGCCTGCTTCTACTTTTCATGCGTCTTCTGGTATGCTCACTAGTTGAGCATTAGGTAACCTCTTCCCTTAGCTCTTTTTTGATTTAAATTTCTATATCGTATGCTATGTTGCTTAGTTTAAGTCTGGGAGAGAGCTATTGTTTGTTACCTTTTGCACGTGCATATTTCATGTGCATACTAGAAGCTTTTATGGTTTTATTTTGATTAGTGCACTGCATTGCACACCACTCCACCCACATGAGCGCGTGCTTAGCTGTTACCGTGCTGCGAGTTAAACTTGTGTTTTTGTTAGATTTGGGAAAATTATGGTGCTGGCTTAGGATTGTGAGACGGAGTAAAATGTTGACCTTGCTGTGTTTCTAGTCAACTGCTCTCGTCTTGTGTAGAAATTCGTGTAGAATTAATTTTTCTTTATGCTTATAGCTTTATATTTTTTTCTATTTGCGTGAAGATCTTTTTATTCTACTCAAAAGTTGTGAATCCGGTGTGAATCAAACGGTAGTGTAGGGATGTGTGTAGCCGTCACTATGCTCGTTTTGCTCGAGTCGGGAGGAAGGATTATCTTTTTCGGTGGCTCAGAACTTGCCCCAAGCCACTCTCGATGTATTGGTACATGGTTTTTCTAGCGTGAGCATGATGTAGGCCATCATTTTGGCCCGGTTGAGCTTTGTACTGTTCCTAACGTCATATCCTCTCTAAGCCCCGTTGTGCCTACCCTTCTTTTGATTCAGCTCCACCATTATTTCACCAAAGCCTCATAACCGATCCTAGTCGCACACCCAAGTCGAGCTTAGTGTTTTATATTTTCATGTTGGGTTGTGATGTGGTGTTATTATTTGTGAAAATGTGAAAGTGCTTCCAAGTTATATCTTTTGAAATTATGAAAATAAAAAGATGAAAAAGAAAAGAAAATGATTAAAAAAAGTGAAAATGAAAAGTGAAAAGAAAAAGTTTGATTGAAAATCTTTTTGGATATGATTTTGATTTGGAGTAGGCGGTGCACACACCCATGTTGCAAAAATAAAGTCTGGGGGTATGGTGCACCTGGTTATATTGTGGTTTGCTGAGGGATTCTTTTAGGCTAGCTCATTTGGGTTAGGTGCATAGCCTTTCTTTTTATCATTTTTTACCTCACCATAAGCCAAGCCTCGTGATTATCCTAAAGTCCTATAGATTTGCGCTTGAGTCTAACTAGTGCCGTGGAGAGAGTGTGAACGGGCAAGGGTATGGTCCCCGACATTGGTGGATTCCTTTGGAGGTGATCCTGAGCCCCGATCTTTGGCAAAGCTCACCTTAGTGGCAAGTCTACTTTCTTCCTATGCGTGACCGGTTGATTCACCGTGATTTTATTTTTGAGTAGTAATAAAATGTTGTTACGCATTGTGAAAAATATAAACTATTTTGCATACTTAGGAATTTCTTCTATTGTATTTTTATGCTTGCGAGCATGCGACTTCGCATGGTACTCCGTATTTATATTTCTATGTCAGCTAGATTATTTTCCCTACCTGCTTAGATTGTGTTTTCTCGGGACGCGCAAAAAGTTAAGTCTGGGGGTGTGATGAGTCCATATTTTATACTTAATTCCGGACTCATCTGGGCTCATTTGCATGTCTTTGCGCTACCATTTAGCGCCATTTGCACTCCTTTTGGTTCGCTGCGACATTCATCGTCTTGTGCACTTTATTAGCCTATTTCTGTGCGTGTGTGTATTTCTCTATTGCTATGCATTTTATTAATATCTGTGACTGCCACGATCGACAACTCGTCCAGTTTTCCTGCATGTTCGGGGATCGTGTAGGCGTCCGGGATAGGTCTTTCACAATTTTTTGGCAAAGGAGTCAATGGTCGTGCGTTTTTTCCCACGCACGACCATCGACCTCTTTGGCGCACGATCATTAGTCGTGCGCAGTCTTGCTTCTCTTGTAAAAGTTCTGTCCCGCCATATCGCATGGTCACCAACTATACCGCTCACGATCACTGCTCGTGCGCTGCCAATCGTGCGCATTCACGACCTATTTTATGCCATCCCTGTCTCCGCTATCGCACGAGCACTGACCATGCCTCGCACGATCACCGATCATGCGCCTTTGCTCGTGCGCTTATTTCTCTTACTTCTTCAGCAAGCTGCAGCTTTCCAGGTGTGCTGCGCATGATCATCGACCGAACAACGCGCACGACCAATGGTCGTGCGCCACTGATCGTGCGCGCTCAATTCTATTTCGCGCCTATAAATACCGCTCGCGATTTTAGGTCAAGGAGCGATTTTTGGGAGCGCCATATTCTGCAATTTGCAGCAGGGCTCGCCTCCTTCTCTACCGCCCACTATAGGGAGGGTCTCCGGGCAAGCTTACAACGCCAAATCGACATCGGAGCATCCTCTTGTCCTCCTCCTTCATCAACAAGCTTCAAGAAGATCTCGACCTAGCTTTCACCATGCTTGGAGCAGTTTGTGTCATTCTCCACCAGGTTGTGACACGAAGAAGACGGGCCATTGGAAGGTGGTGACAGCCCTTCTCTACCCCAGAAGCAGTTGAGGACCGAGCTTGGATGCGGAATGATAACCCGGTGATTTCTTCCGTGAATCCTCAATAAGACTTCGGAGCCGGTTGATTTCGCACACTCACCTCCTCTTGTATTTATAGCATAGTTGATTTCTTTGTATTGATGAAGAGTATTTTGACTGTTAACATGTTTAGTTAATCATGTCTATGTGATTTAGTATTCCTGCTTATCTATTTGAGGTGTGCTTGTGTGGTGTGGATGTGTTTTGTGCCGCACTAGCAATTGCTAGTGGCGTGCTTCGTGTAGCAGTGCATAGCAGCCTGCATAGTAGGATTTTCGCCGTTCTCTCCACCTCATCCGGTAGCCTACTTGCCCATCCGCCTAGCGATTCAGTGCATAGAGGCCCGACTACTCTTCAATCCTGCCTAGCGAAGCTTCGCATAGCGGCGTTGCATAGGAGTAGTTTATAGTGTTTTATTTTCTTTTATCGTAACCACCAAAACCCCCCATTTAATTACCTCCGACCTAAGGACTTCAATCTCAAGTCCTCCTAAAAATTAACTCCACCTTACTGTGTTCCTAGTGAGATCGATACTTGGGAAAACTCACCCGTTTTATATTACTTGTGCGACTGGTTCACTGCCGTGATCTTTTGCATCAACTTTCACACACCCCGATAGATTGGGAGGTAGAATAAGTTGGTTTGGTTGCCATTCAGACGTTAGCTATGAAGGTAGATGCACGGACGGGACAGTCCGGGGAGCCGAGGGCTCGAGGGTTTGAGTACATAATAAGATGGTTGGTCTTCGGTATTTCATTGTCATTCACACCGACATTGGTATGTTGACTCGGCGGTGTGGGACACTTAGCCAAAGAAAGTCTGTCAGATATAGCCAGCACAAGTACGCAGATACTCTAGGTTGTGTTCTTCTAGGGTCGTACGGAAGGGCTAGGCCCTGTAGTGTGGATACCCGCCAAGGATTGGGGGGCCCGACCCACTGCCTCTGTTAGCCACTACGGAGGTTCCTGGGAGTGAAGCTAACTGCCCGAACAGGGGGAACTAAAGTTCTGTGCACATAGAGTCGTGTGCATGAGTTGCACTTGCATGAATCCTGGCATAGCATATCACTACACTCATATATGCATACAACTGACACCCCAACGTATAAATCGGTATGTGACTTTTTATACGATGGGAGGCTTGTAGAAGACCCCTTAACTTATAAGTTTGTATGGGAATTCATATAAGTTAAGGTTACTTACTTATTTACTTACTTGCTTTCTATTTGTTTTCTTATATATTTGATACTTACTACATGTCTACTTTATTACTTACTACCGTAGAATTGCTTGATGTACTTTATTCTAGATAGTTATTTATGTACCATGGTAGTTGTTAGATTAGCTCCTTTATCATCTGCTTGATTACTCTCCACCTTTGTAGCTTCCCTTTCCTCCTCTCTGCTCGGTACTTTAGAGCCGTGGGGGGAGGGGTAGGGGATGATAGGGCTTAGTCTTTATGACTAATGGTTTTCGAACCACAACATTACAGGAGCTCCGGATGGGATCCAGGGACTAGCACCAGCGGAGTACGCTACGCATGGAGGTGGGTTAGTCTAGCACCGGTGCACCTGCGACCAGCTCCGTGAGTGATTAGTGTTTTTATAGCTTCCACGATGAGTGATTTGTAGTGAGGACTCTGATGTACCGGGCTCGAGCTCGTTTATCTATATTTCATCTGAACTCTATCTTTGCAGTACTTCTATTTGATATTTCTAATGGATTGGATGTGATTTAATTATAAATATGTATTTCTGTGGACCTGTTTACATTTTATGTATTCTTTCTTCTCTCTCTTTGTGATCGAAAAGGGCCGGCAGAATTGGCATTTTGTAGTGGCGGCCTTCCTGTGAGTCGGTGCCACCGCAAAGCAGCAATTCTGGGCTAAGACCCCGGTGTTCGAAAAAGAAAAAAAAGGGGGTCTTACAAGTGGTATCAGAGGAGACCTCGATCGGAAGAGAAGTAGTCCACAAAACCTTGGGCCACCACCGTGCGAGCTTAGTTTGCGGACAAACTAGCAGCGGAAGCATTGGTGTGCCCATAAGGGATATCACATGTGAAAGACTACCCCTTCTTAAATTCCATTCATTCGCTCTCTAACAAATGGAATTCTTCCTTGTAGCCTGCGACGAACCCTACATCACACTAGAGGACACCTCAGGCTCCGAATGTGGTCCCACCTTAGCCGGCTCCAGCTCCGTTACAGGAGACGGAGATGGGGAAAATCAAGAGGAACTGCCCTATGAGGAGAGCACCCCCACAAGCACATCAGGGAGCTCCACCTCCCCGACAGTTTTGCGGACGAGGACATGATCGAGGACGAGGATTTTAGGATCGAGGCCGCAGGCTAGAGAGGGAGCAGGTGTATGCTCTAGACCTGACACAGCCCTGGAACCCGGAGCAGGTTATTGCAGGTATGGCAGTACTTTTATGTTTTCTTTATATGAACTAGTTTTCTAGACATAACCTAGTTAGAAATTAAGAGAAGACAACTGCAACAAGAATACTAAGACACTTAATTACCCCAGGCATAGTCTTCGTTAGCGGCAAGCCCGCTCACACACTCTTCGACACTATTGCTTCGCACTCGTTCGTGTTAGAGGATTTCATGAAAGGACTGACAGGTGTGGAGCCATTCACCGGGAAGATGATGAGGGTGCGTGTAACGTCCCAATTCGCGCTAGGCCCCTTGATTGCGTATTTGAGTCAAGGGGGCTGTGGTGAGCCCAATGGGGGTGTGGGTGAACAGGTGCGGACGTACGGGAAATGAGGAAAACAAGGCAAAACGGCATTTTTGGCTGACACGGGTATGGACACGGCCGTGTCCATACCCGTGTGCCTCATAAAAATAGGCTTACCAGTCAGAGAGGTACACGGGTATTGGGACACGGGCGTGTCCCTAGCCGTGTGCCTAGGACACAGGTCGGGACACGGCCGTGTCCCTACCCGTGTGCCGCAACCCTGACCCGGCAGAAAGTGGTTCTGGGATGAACACGGCCCTAGACACGGCAGGCCACACGGCCGTGTCACCTGAACACGGGTAGGAACACGGTCGTGTGCCTACCCGTGTCTGCGATGTATAAAAAGGAAAAAGTTGGAAACCCTAGCATTCACTCCCCTTTCTTCTGCCCCGAAATTCCTGAGAGAGTTCTTGGCTGGAGGAGGAGGAAGAGCTTGCCGGAGCCATCTTTGGAGGAATCAAAACGCTGCCACCATCAAGGGAAAAACAATGCCGCCGCGAAGGAGTGCGAGGCTCATGGCCGGCCATGGTGGTACCGCTGGACTTGAGGTGAGCTTCCTCCCCTCTCCCTTGGTGCTAGATCTATAGTTACTTTAGGAGAGACATCGACTCCATAGAGTCTTGATGGTGAGGAGGAGAGTTCTTAGGATAAGCCATGCCTAGGTTTTAGGCTTAGTCTCCCTCAACCTTCTCATCATTCAAAGTGGAGATGAGAGGGGTTTTCGTTGGGGGTTTGGCTTTGAAAGGAGAAATAAGGTTGGGTGTGATTTCTGGAGAAGTTTATGCGAGGTCGTTGCAAGGAAGAAGATGAACGGATGCCTTTCATCTCGCCTTAAGATGCGTGCAGAAATCTGATTTCTGCACGCGGCGACCTTCGTGGCCAATTTCGGAGGTGTTCTGGCCAAATCTGGGTGATCGACTCAACACAAAAGTCATAGCCCTTGAAATTACCTTTCCAACGAGGGGTTGCTCATTTCCATGCGATACCTGTAGCCCGGGAAAGCTGGTTCGAGCCCGCTGCGTTCGGGAAAATTCCTGTACCGGAAACTGTTTCCTGTACGTATTCGAGTTGAATTTCTGGTATGTTGCGACCAGATCTGGGCGATCGACTCAACACGAAAGTCGTAGCCCTCGCGAATACCTTTCCAACGAGTGGTTGTGCATTGTGATCGAATTTCTGTAGCTCCGGGAATCCCAGTTTTAGTATTGGGCTATCCTATGTTAATGCACTTGTTAATTTATAATGTTAGCACTCTTGCAATGATTGTGATTTGCTCATTTGATATCTTGCTCCCATATATCTATAATGTTGTTGTTGCTATAATTTAGCATGGTTACTCATTTGGTTGTGTATTGGGGAATAACCATATAATGGTAGAGAAATGGATTGGATGGGAAGGTTAGATATTAGGAGTTGAGATTGGTATAGGATATATTTATACAATTTGGTGTTGAACATATCTATTATGCGTAGTGTTGAGGTGAATTCATTGATTAGGTGGGCGTGAATATGATGAACACTATGTGAAGAGTATTTTGTAACTGTAATCCGAGCCCAAGGGGTTTATTAACAACCGATGCTTAGAGTTGAAGTCTCCCTACGGGTAGCATCGAGTGAGTTGTTTTGGGGCATGTGATGTGCGACGATTCATCGTGTCGCGATGTTGGGAGAATGATTGTGGCAGGTCTATGGGTTCGCCAGTCGTCACACCAATGGGAGCCAATGGGTAGACCTTGGGCGGTAGGGTTAGATACTTGGTGTCCATAACCCGAGATCTCCTCCGTGCCATGAGAACGGTTGGGCTTGCACCTCGTGCGTTTCCGAGGTTCCATCCGGTTCGAAATCAAAGGCCAGGTTGGGCTGTGTTCTTGGTGCACATTTACCCAAGACCCCTTCTGAGCCGTAGTACGCATGTGAGCTCCGCTGTTGTATTCTTAGCGTTGAGGCGTACGGGGGCCTAGGATAGGTAGTGTGATACCACCTAGTAGTGGAGACGCCCGCTCCACTGTCGCCGTCTGGCCACGACGGACGACGCCTGAGAGGTTAGCTACCTGCTCGAAAAGTGGGAACTTCTAGTCTGTGTCGACATTGCAACTTGCATGTGCGTGCGCATGATTCGGTCATACCATAACATTCATAACATGTCATTCATTGCATACACAAGATCCTCCTCGTATAAGTTTGTATGGGCACTCTTATACGATGAGTTACTATACTGTTAAGCTGATCCTTAACTTATAAGTTTGTATGGGCACTCTTATAAGTTAAGTTACTATTCTGATTAATTATACCTGCTGTCATTTATATATTATTGATACTCGTAGAACTGCTAGTTGTGTAGCGTAGTTTATACTTCACCATACTTACTGTCACCTGCTTGTTTACTTGCTTATGTATATATATTGTACCTGTGTTCCTTTCACCGCCCGGTGCCGAGGAGTCGCTGGGGGAGCGGATGTGAAGCCACTTAGTCTTATGACTAACGGTTGCTACGTCTTCCTTTTTAGGAGGAAACCCCGCAGGTAGAGCGGCAACGGACTATGCAGCAGGACAGCTAGGCCCGGATGATAGGACCTGAGGTGGTGGTGCCATCGGCACCGTCAGTGACAGTAGTGAGTGTTTTCATGTAGCCGTTTGGCAAAACATTTCTAGACTCTTGTTTATTTGTACAAGCCTGTTGTGCTTGTTATCTTCCGCTACTTTTGGACTTTAACTTAGCTGTGAACTGAACTGCTTTTAGCTTTACTTTTCTGTTACGGTTGGGTTGGCATAATTGTTGTGATATGGATTGTAGCCGGCGGAATAGGCGTCTTGTGGTAAAAGCTAACCCGTGTGTTAGTGCTACCGCAAGGCGGCTATTTCGGGCATAAGACTCCCCTCGTGCCGTGTGTTGTGTTCCGGGAGGGGGGTCTTACAAATGGTATCAGACTAAGCCGATCTTCACCTACAGCAGTCAGGTAACAATGGGCCACTCCCGTTCGATTAGTCGGTTTGGGGACAAACCGACTTAGCGGAAGCAGTGGTGTGCCCATATGTAATTCACACTAAGTTGTCCAACTTTGACATTAGTTTTAGCCAACCTGACCCTAGTTTATACCTTGCCTATAGGTCCCAGCGCAGGTGGAGCCGGTTGGGGGCACTCCTACCCCTTCCGTCCCTTCACAATTCCAGCAGTCGGAACTGGGACAAACGCTGTCAGCCATATTGGATGCATTTAAAGCCCAGCAAGCTCCGGTGCAACAACAGGCGCCAGGCTCCAACTGGGTGAGCACCTTCCGTGCCCTGTCCCCTCCTGCCTATCTTGGGACAGAATCGCCGGTGCGCACCGAGGAATGGCTTGATACCGTGCAGGAATTGATGGCTGGCATAAGATGTCCGAACAACATGGCGGTGACATTGGTAGTGACGCTGCTAGAGCTACACGCCAAAAGGTGGTGGAAGTCCCTCATGGGCTCCACCTTCCAAGGGCGGTTGTACACGGACATCAGTTGGAACGAGTTCACCGAGGCTTTTCTGGATCACTTCATTCCTTCTTCTACTCGGGATGAACTTGAAGAAAGATTTCTGCAGCTGAAGCAGGGATCGAAATCGGTAACGGAGTACCAGAGGGAGTTCCAACACCTCGCTAGGTTTGCTGATTCCTATGATTTGGACGATAGAGGCTATGCGAAGCGCTTCTACAAAGGGTTAAGGGACCCCCTGAGGCAGGCCCTTTTGTTTATAGCCGATGGAAGCCTGGCAGAAATCATTGGCATGGCAAAGAGACTGGAGGCGGACCACATGGGATGTGGCAAGAGACCTGCGGAAGGAGTAATTGAAGTCGGCCCTAGTATTAGAAGGCGGAATGATCATGGCAGAGGAAGGGGAAACCACAGAGGCGGTCGGTGGGTCAACCGGAACTATCGGGTGGAGTACCCAATTCCGCAACCACTACCTTTACCACCACCACCGCAGCAGCAATATTATCAACAACCTGGGGGCCGACGTGAGATGATATGTTTTGAGTGCAACCAACCGGGGCATGTCCGACGAGTTTGCCCGCGACTGATCGGGGGTGCCCCTATTGCTCCCCCTCCAGTAGCTCTACGGGGACGAGGGCACATGCGTGGCCGAGGAAGAGGACCACCAGGGAGAAATCAAGGACATGCACGGGAGCATGTATTCACATTGGATATGACTCAGGAGAGAAATCCGCAGGAAGTCATCACCGGTACGTGCAAAATTTATTAATATTATATGACTTGTTGGATTTACGATACAAATGATAAGCGCAATTTTGAATAGTGATTACCTTTTTGGAACTTAGGCACTGTCATGGTTAGCGGGAGACCCGCCTATACGTTATTTGACATGGGTGCGTCTCACTCGTTCATCTCGGAGGACTTCGTGAAGGACTTGGAGGGAGTGCAACACTTTACGGGCACTACTCAAAGGGTGCGCCTTCCGGACGGCTCTGAGATGACGTCGTCAGCAAGTTGCGACTTCGACACCCTTATTGGAGGAAAGTTCTTTGAAACTCCGGCGACAGTGTTAAGAATCCCAGAGTTCGATCTCATCCTGGGCATGAGGTGGTTGGACTGGCACCACGCCAGGATCAATTGTGCGGAGAAGCAAGTTATGTTGAGGCATGGAGACTCGGAAGTCATCTTCCAAGGTATTAAATTCGCACCCCGTAAATTATTGTCTTCAATCCAAGTTATGAAATCTCATATGGAAGGGGACGAGGTCTATGTAATTTGCTTCGAGTTGAAGAAATTGACACTAGAAGTCAAGGATGTGCGGGTGGTGCGAGAATTTCCCGAGGTATTCCCCGAGAAATTGCCGGGACTACCCCCGCATAGGGAAGTGGACTTCCAAATCAAGCTAATTCCGGGTGCCAAGCCACTCTCGCGAGCTCCATACAGAATGGCTCCGAAGGAACTTGCAGAGTTTAGAGTCCAGCTTCAGGAATTGGTGGAAGCAGGGTTCGTTCGCCCAAGCTCGTCGCCTTGGGGAGCGCCCGTTTTGTTCGTCAAAAAGAAGGATGGCACCTTGCGGTTATGTATTGATTATCGGGAGTTGAACCGGTTAACGGTGCGGAACACCTACCCCCTACCGCGCATTGATGAATTATTTGATCAATTGGTGGGATCGTATTGGTTCTCCAAGTTAGATCTGCGTTCGGGATATTATCAGCTGAGGATACAAGAAGATGACATTCAGAAGACGGCGTTCAGTTCGAGATATGGTTTGTATGAATTCACCGTGATGCCGTTTGGGCTCACAAACGCCCCTTCCGCCTTTATGAGCTTGATGAACAAGGTGTTCAGCCCTTATTTGGACGTCTTTGTCATCGTGTTCATCGATGATATTCTAGTCTACTCCAAGACTGAAGCAGAACACGCCGAGCATCTAACTTTAGTGCTGAGGAAACTAAAGGAGCACACTTTGTTTGCCAAGTTCAGCAAATGTGAGTTTTGGCTTCGAGAGGTCGCGTTCTTGGGCCATGTGATTAGTGGGGCGGGGCTAGCAGTAGATCCGGCCAAGGTGCGGGCCGTGAAGGAGTGGTCGCCATTGAAGTCAGCGGCCGACATACGAAGCTTTCTTGGACTTGCCGGGTACTATCGCAAGTTCGTGAAAGGCTTCTCGAAGATCGCCCTTCCCCTTACTACGCTGACCAAGAAGGGTGTGCCGTTTGAATGGACACCCCAGTGCGAAGCTGCATTCCAAGAATTGAAGGACAGATTGACGACTGCACCCATCCTAGCTCTTCCATCTGGGAAGGAGGGCTTTCAAGTTTACACGGATGCGTCGTATCAAGGGATGGGAGCTGTGTTGATGCAGAATGGGCATGTGATCGCTTATGCTTCAAGACAGTTGAAGAAGCATGAAGCCAGCTACCCGGTGCATGATCTAGAGTTGGGAGCGGTGGTATTCGCCTTGAAGATGTGGAGGCATTATTTATATGGCGTCCACTGCGAGATCTACTCGGATCACAAAAATCTGAAGTACGTTCACACCCAAAAGGAGTTAAACTTGAGACAGCGGCGGTGGTTGGAGTTCTTGTGCGACTATGAATTCACCTTGAACTACCACCCCGGGAAGGTTAATTCTGTAGCTGATGCCTTGAGCCGAAAGGCACCGGGAACGAGCACGGAATCCCGCTTGATGAGGATGGAGCTAATCCGGACACTGCAAGAGATGGAAATCACTTTTGTCTTTAAGAATCAACCGGAAGAGTATACAGAATATTTGGCCGCGATGAGTATAGTTTGCAACATACGAGACCAGATCCGTACGGAACAAAAGAAGGATGCGGCTTTAACCCCGGCTTTCAAGTCAATGGAGGATGGGACTACGGAAGAATACTCCCTAAAAGACGACCTCGTCCATTTTCGTGGCCGGCTTTACATCCCCGAAGGTGACAACATTCGGGAGGATATTCTAAAGGAGGCCCATTGCTCCAAGTACTCGGTGCACCCGGGGATCGCGAAGATGTACACCTTGAGAAAGACAATGTGTTGGCCGGGCATGAAGAGGGATGTCAAGTACTTTGTTACTCATTGTGTGTCTTGCCAAATGGTGAAGGCAGAATGCAGAAGCCCCGGTGGAATGCTACAGTCGTTGCCCATCCCCGAATGGAAATTTGAGGACATCTCCATGGACTTCGTCCACGGGTTACCTCGCTCGCGCTCGGGGAATGATTCTGTGTGGGTGATAGTTGACCGGTTGACCAAGGTAGCCCGATTTATCCCAATGAAGAAGGAGGCGCAGGTGGGCGTCTTAGTGCGTCTCTTTGTGGAACAATTTGTGCGGTACCATGGTGTGCCGAAGACGATCGTCTCCGACCGGGATGGTCGGTTTACTTCAAGAGAATGGAGGGCTGTACAGGCTTATTTGGGCTCGCGCCTCGCCTTTAGCACAGCCTTTCACCCACAAACGGACGGGCAATCTGAACGAACCATCCGAACATTGGAGGACCTATTGAGGTTGTGTGTGCTAGATAAAGGAGAACCATGGGAGAGGCTCTTACCTCTCGTGGAGTTCTCTTATAATAACAGTCATCAAGCCAGTATTGGAATGGCACCTCATGAAGCTTTGTATGGAAGGAGGTGTAGAACACCCTTGTCCTGGGTGCTAGACGAAGATCCGAAGACATTGGGAAATGAGTATATTGATGACACGGACGCGGTGGTCAGGTTGATCCGGGATCGAATGCTAGAGGCACAAAGCCGACAGGCGAAATATTACAACGCAAGGCACCGTATGGTGGAGTTTCAAGTGGGTGATAAGGTATTCCTGAAGATTCGACCGATGCACGGAGTGTCGCGGGTACGTGGAGTCAAGAAGCTCAGCCCAAGGTATGTTGGGCCCTATGTCATAGTGGAAAGGATTGGCCCTCTGGCCTATCGATTGGAGTTACCACCGGAGCTGGAGAACCTTCACGACGTGTTCCATGTATCGTCGCTTCGGAAGGCTTTGCTGCGGCCTGAACAGCATATCCCCACGGCGGATGGTGTCGTGGCGTCTGATAGGTCTGTGCGACTGGAGCCGGTGCGGATCGTTGATAACGAGACAAGAACCTTGCGCCGCAAAAGTGTTCCCTTGATGAAAGTGCTATGGTCTAATCATGGGAAGGAGGAGTTCACATGGGAGCCAAGGGATTTGATGCAAGGGCGCTACCCGGAATTATTTACTCCAGGTAAAATTTTTTATTTGAAAGCATAGTTCCCTTTTATGTGTTTCACCCCCATAGCCTTACCCTGATTTCGGGGACGAAATCTTTTATTTTGTTTATAGGATTTGTAACGTCCTAATTCGCGCTAGGCCCCTTGATTGCATATTTGAGTCAAGGGGGCTGTGGTGAGCCCAATGGGGGTGTGGGTGAACAGGTGCGGACGTACGGGAAATGAGGAAAACAAGGCAAAATGGCATTTTTGGCTGACACGGGTATGGACACGGCCGTGTCCATACCCGTGTGCCTCATAAAAATCGGCTTACCAGTCAGAGAGGTACACGGGTATTGGGACATGGGCGTGTCCCTAGCCGTGTGCCTAGGATACGGGTCGGGACACGGCCGTGTCCATACCCGTGTACCGCAACCCTGACCCGGCAGAAAGTGGTTCTGGGATGAACACGGCCCTAGACACGGCAGGCCACACGGCCGTGTCACCTGAACACGGGTAGGAACACGGCCGTGTGCCTACCCGTGTCTGCGATGTATAAAAAGGAAAAAGTTGGAAACCCTAGCATTCACTCCCCTTTCTTCTGCCCCGAAATTCCTGAGAGAGTTCTTGGCTGGAGGAGGAGGAAGAGCTTGCCGGAGCCATCTTTGGAGGAATCAAAACGCCGCCACCGTCAAGGGAAAAACAATGCCGCCGCGAAGGAGTGCGAGGCTCATGGCCGGCCATGGTGGTACCGCTGGACTTGAGGTGAGCTTCCTCCCCTCTCCCTTGGTGCTAGATCTATAGTTATTTTAGGAGAGACATCGACTCCATAGAGTCTTGATGGTGAGGAGGAGAGTTCTTAGGATAAGCCATGCCTAGGTTTTAGGCTTAGTCTCCCTCAACCTTCTCATCATTCAAAGTGGAGATGAGAGGGGTTTTCGTTGGGGGTTTGGCTTTGAAAGGAGAAATAAGGTTGGGTGTGATTTCTGGAGAAGTTTATGCGAGGTCGTTGCAAGGAAGAAGATGAACGGATGCCGTTCATCTCGCCTTAAGATGCGTGCAGAAATCTGATTTCTGCACGCGGCGACCTTCGTGGCCAATTTCGGAGGTGTTCTGGACAAATCTGGGTGATCGACTCAACACAAAAGTCGTAGCCCTTGAAATTACCTTTCCAACGAGGGGTTGCTCGTTTCCATGCGATACCTGTAGCCACGGGAAAGCTGGTTCGAGCCCGCTGCGTTCGGGAAAATTCCTGTACCGGAAACTGTTTCCTGTACGTATTCGAGTTGAATTTCTAGTATGTTGCGACCAGATCTGGGCGATCGACTCAACACGAAAGTCGTAGCCCTCGCGAATACCTTTCCAACGAGGGGTTGTGCATTGTGATCAGATTCCTGTAGCTCCGGGTATCCCAGTTTTAGTATTGGGCTATCCTATGTTAATGCACTTGTTAATTTATAATGTTAGCACTCTTGCAATGATTGTGATTTGCTCATTTGATATCTTGCTCCCATATATCTATAATGTTGTTGTTGCTATAATTTAGCATGGTTACTCATTTGGTTGTGTATTGGGGAATAACCATATAATGGTAGAGAAATGGATTGGATGGGAAGGTTAGATATTAGGAGTTGAGATTGGTATAGGATATATTTATACAATTTGGTGTTGAACATATCTATTATGCGTAGTGTTGAGGTGAATTCATTGATTAGGTGGGCGTGAATATGATGAACACTATGTGAAGAGTATTTTGTTACTGTAATCCGAGCCCAAGGGGTTTATTAACAACCGATGCTTAGAGTTGAAGTCTCCCTACGGGTAGCATCGAGTGAGTTGTTTTGGGGCATGTGATGTGCGACGATTCATCGTGTCGCGATGTTGGGAGAATGATTGTGGCAGGTCTACGGGTTCGCCAATCGTCACACCGATGGGAGCCAATGGGTAGACCTTGGGCGGTAGGGTTAGATACTTGGTGTCCATAACCCGAGATCTCCTCCGTGCCATGAGAACGGTTGGGCTTGCACCTCGTGCGTTTCCGAGGTTCCATCCGGTTCGAAATCAAAGGCCAGGTCGGGCTGTGTTCTTGGTGCACATTTACCCAAGACCCCTTCTGAGCCGTAGTACGCATGTGAGCTCCGCTGTTGTGTTCTTAGCATTGAGGCGTACGGGGGCCTAGGATAGGTAGTGTGATACCACCTAGTAGTGGAGACGCCCGCTCCACTGTCGCCGTCTGGCCACGACGGACGACGCCTGAGAGGTTAGCTACCTGCTCGAAAAGTGGGAACTTCTAGTCTGTATCGACATAGCAACTTGCATGTGCGTGCGCATGATTCGGTCATACCATAACATTCATAACATGTCATTCATTGCATACACAAGATCCTCCTCGTATAAGTTTGTATGGGCACTCTTATACGATGAGTTACTATACTGTTAAGCCGATCCTTAACTTATAAGTTTGTATGGGCACTCTTATAAGTTAAGTTACTATTCTGATTAATTATACCTGGTGTCATTTATATATTATTGATACTCGTAGAACTGCTAGTTGTGTAGCGTAGTTTATACTTCACCATACTTACTGTCACCTGCTTGTTTACTTGCTTATGTATATATATTGTACCTGTGTTCCTTTCTCCGCCCGGTGCCGAGGAGTCGCCGGGGGAGCGGATGTGAAGCCACTTAGTCTTATGACTAACGGTTGCTACGTCTTCCTTTTTAGGAGGAAACCCCGCAGGTAGAGCGGCAACGGACTATGCAGCAGGACAGCCAGGCCCGGATGATAGGACCTGAGGTGGTGGTGCCATCGGCACCGTCAGTGATAGTAGTGAGTGTTTTCATGTAGCCGTTTGGCAAAACATTTCTAGACTCTTGTTTATTTGTACAACCCTGTTGTGCTTGTTATCTTCTGCTACTTTTGGACTTTAACTTAGCTGTGAACTGAACTGCTTTTAGCTTTACTTTTCTGTTACGGTTGGGTTGGCATAATTGTTGTGATATGGATTGTAGCCGGCGGAATAGGCGTCTTGTGGTAAAGGCTAACCCGTGTGTTAGTGCTACCGCAAGGCGGCTATTTCGGGCATAAGACTCCCCTCGTGCCGTGTGTTGTGTTCCGGGAGGGGGGTCTTACAAAATAACTAGGGCAAAATACCTTAGTGGCGTTGAGTCACAACTCAACGAAGATGCTCCAAGTATTGAGTGCTGTCGGTGGCGAGTTGTACGTGGAATAATATCCACGTCTCTGCAGAGATCCACACGAGCAGGAGAAACCCGAACTGCTCGTCGCACGAACAATCGGGAGGAAGACAACCGCACCTTTGCAACTCCACGGACTGCTAGGTCCGCGCCAGGAGAGGCAAGAACAACGACTATCGCCGGAAAGGGGAGGGTCAGCGGAGCAGACGGCGACGGCGGAACACTTCCGTCCGGCGATGTGCGGGATGCGGCGGAACGAGCGATCGGCGGAACTCTTTCCGTCGGGTTCTAATTGGCCGCAAAAAGCACAAGTCACACACTTTTCCAAAACCCTAAGTGTCTATTTATACCAAAGGTATAAATAGACCTAAAGGAATGGCTATCCGCAGACCACACAGCATAGGGTCCCTGGAAGAATTCGGCGAGAATCGGCAAAGGCTTTCGGCGAGAATCATCCGCCAAGTCGTCGAGAATCAAGGACGATTCTCGACGAATGGCCTTTAGTCGTCGAGTCATACTCGATAACTCTCGACGATACTCGTCGATCGGCGAGAATCATCAGGCAGGTTCGGCGAGAATCAATGGATAGTCCCGACGACTAAGTCTTTGATTCTCGACGAATCTATCAGATTGATTCTCAACTAAACCCCCATAGTCGTCGAGACATTCTCGACGACATTGCCTTGGTCGTCGAGACATTCTCGACGATTTGCCTTGGTCGTCGAGACATTCTCGACGACCTTTCGACTATCCATGCCCTATGAACTTTATTGGCAACAATTGCCTGACCCCATACATAATGGTGATTGGTAACCTTTACCAATACGGTCAATCTTCCAACTCCTCCATAGCTCTTATGTGCGACCCTGCAGGCTCATATTGCGTTGGCAGTGAGATTACATGTTTGACAACTTCTAGATCACCATGGTAACTCCAACAGTCTCCCACTTGATCTTGGAAGTATCAAACCATAAACCTCACAAACAATGAGCGGCATCTAGCAATGCATCATTGCTCCCCAAGCAATAAGAGTTTATAACTCATAAGCCTTCATGAACAATGTATCAGCGTTGTCTTTGTCCCTTTGTCCCTTACATCCGGAAAGAACTAGAGGCATGGACTGTGTCACCCTCGTAATAGCTCAATCCAAGTTTCCTGATCTAGAACGGACATCCAGAGAATGGTGAGGCCAATATCACATATTGACTCCACCAAGCATGGCCATGCATTTCTCAGTCCAATTCCATCAAGGGGCCCATGGATGCAACTCCTGTCATATAGGAGGACAAATTCCATATCTGCTCACACATAAACACCCAAATGATTCGTAACGTGCCCAACAACCACCCTTATCATCAACCTTTCTCAAGGAAGACTTTAGATGGCATCAAAGCATGCTCTTCCTCACTTGATGAATGCTGTGACTTCAGGTCAAAGGACCACAACACCATTGTCAATAGAGACCTACTTGTGACACAATTAGATAACAATCCACAAAGTAGTCTCTGGTTGGGTCTGTCCAGTATGACTTGTTCATTAACAAGTACCCACGTGATGACTTGATATCACAATATCATGACCTGTGAGAACTGGTCATCAGTCAACGCACGTGCTAGTCTTCATGTATCATCATTACCCTTAGATCCTATGATGATACCACGACCAGGGACTTTTAAGAATGAAGCTTCAAATGAATCATAGGCTCTCACATTCAAGTCACGTACTTGATGTCCTATGGAAGCGAACATTCTAAGGGTATTCATTATGTTAACATTTAACTATCATATAAAAAACCATAATAACGGAATATGCCATTGATTGTAAAAAGAAAATCTAGGTACACAATTCATCATATGAATAAACAATAAACAGCTAACAGAATATATCTTTACATGCAACCCACAAGGCTCCCACTAGACTTGATCATTCAGGTATCGTATACCCATTGATCTAGTATGACCATCATGCTTTCTCTGCGCGAGAGGCTTTGTCAGTGGATCTGCAATATTCTCCTCAGTCGGCACTCTGCAAATGTTCACATCTCCTCGTTCGACAATCTCACGAATAAGATGGAACCACCGAAGTATGTGCTTGGAGCGCTGATGGGATCTAGGTTCCTTAGATTGTGCAATTGCACCATTGTTATCACAGTAGAGAACTACGGGACCAACAATGCTAGGAACTACATCAAGCTCGCCGATGAATTTCCTAATCCATACAGTCTCCTTCGCTGCATTAGCTGCAGCGATATACTCGGCTTCCGTTGTAGAATCAGCAACTGTCTCTTGCTTGGAACTCTTCCAGCTTACAGCTCCTCCATTCAGGCAAAACACAAACCCTGACTGAGACTTTGAATCGTCCCTATCAGTTTGGAAGATAGCATCCGTGTAACCACTTACAACGAGCTCTTCCTCTCCACCATACACCAAGAACACATCCTTAGTCCTTCTCAAGTACTTCAGGATATTCTTGACTGCAATCCAGTGACACTCACCGGGGTCTGACTGATACCTGCTAGTCATGCTTAAAGCAAAGGAGACATCGGGTCGAGTACATAACATTGCATACATGATTGATCCAATTACCGAAGCATATGGAATCAACTTCATGCGGTCCTTATCTTCACAAGATTTTGGACACTGGTCCTTAGAGAGATTCACACCATGAGACATGGGCAAAAATCCTTTCTTGGACTCAAGCATGTTGAACCGCTTCAACACCTTATCGATGTATGTACTCTGGGTCAAACCCAGCAACTTCTTCGATCTATCTCTATAGATCTTAATACCAAGTATGTAAGTCGCTTCACCCAAGTCCTTCATAGAAAAGCAGTTCCCTAGGTTGTTCTTAACAACTTTCAGGGTAGGAATGTCATTCCAATCAACAGTATGTCATCTACATACAGTATCAGGAAGACAACAATGCTCCCACTGATTCGCTTGTAAACACAAGGCTCATCTTCATTCTTGATGAAACCAAACTCTTTGATTTTCTCATCAAAACGAAGATTCCAACTTCGAGAGGCCTGTTTCAGTCCATATATGGACCTATTTAGCTTGCATATCTTAGTGGCTTCATTTGGGGATACAAAACCCTCGGGTTGTGTCATGTACACTTCCTCAAGGAGGTTTCCATTAAGGAAAGCCGTTTTGACATCCATCTGCCAGATCTCGTAGTCATAATACGCAGCAATAGCAAGCAATATCCTTATGGACTTTACCATGGCAACAGGGGAAAAGGTTTCATCATAGTCAATACCATGAATTTGTCTAAAACCCTTAGCCACCAGACGCCCTTTGAATGTCTGTACATTCCCATCCATGTCAGTCTTCTTCTTGAAGACCCACTTGCACCCTATGGGTCGTACCCCTTCAGGTGGTTCCACCAAGTTCCAAACTTGGTTTGCATACATGGAGTCCATTTCGGATTTCATAGCCTCAAGCCATTTGTCGGAGTCCGGTCCATTCATAGCCTCTTGGTAGGTTGCTGGTTCATCATCATGATCCATTAGCAACACATTACCTATTTGAGACACGAGAAATCCATATCTCTCAGGCTCAAATCTTGGTCTACCAGATCTACGCAGGACATGTGTTTCTTGAGTAGGTTCTCTAGCTACAACACCTTGTAGTCCTAATTCAGAATCCAATTCTGGTTCATTCACTATTTGTGGTTCTTGAACTTCTTCAAGTTCTACCTTTTCAGTCTTTCTTGATAAGAACTCTTTCTCCAAGAAGACACCGGTCCTTGCGACAAACACCTTGCCCTTGGACGGTAGGTAAAAGTAATATCCTTTCATTTCCTTAGGATATCCCACCAGATAACATTTATCTGATTTGGGTTCCAGCTTGTCAGGCATTTGACGTCGCACTTATGCCTCACAGCCCCAAATTTTAATGAACGACATACTAGGACGTTTCCCAGTCCATATCTCATATGGTGTCTTCAGAACCATTTTTGTTGGAGCGCGATTCAGTGTCAAAGCAGCAGTCTCTAAAGCAAAACCCCAAAAGGAAACAGGCAAGTCTGCATGACTCATCATCGAACGTACCATGTCTAACAGAGTACGATTTCTCCTCTCAGACACACCATTGTGCTGTGGTGTTCTAGGTGGAGTGAGCTGTGATATAATACCACACTCTTTCAGATGATCACGGAACTCGTGACTCAGGTATTCACCACCTCGATCAGATCGGAGTGCTTTAACCCTTTTGCCCAACTGGTTTTCTACTTCATTCTTGAACTCTTTGAACTTTTCAAAGGTCTCGGATTTGCACTTCATAAGATACACATATCCGTATCTACTGAAATCATCAGTAAATGTAACGAAGTAGAAATACCCACCTCTAGCCATGGAACTCATGGGTCCGCATACATCACTATGTACAACACCCAAGAGATCCTCAGCCCTCTCAGTATAACCAGTGAAAGGAGCTTTTGTCATTTTGCCTAACAAACAAGATTCGCATCGCTCAAATGATTCATACTCAAATGAGTCCAAAAATCCATCCTTATGGAGCTTGGATATGCGCTTCTCGTTTATATGGCCCAAACGACAATGCCAGAGATACGTAGGGTTTGAGTCATTTGTTCTTAGTCTTTTATTATTTTCTACATTATAGATCATATGGTCTAATTTCAAAACATAAAGACCATTAAACAGTTGGGCTACAGCATAACAAACATCATTCTTAAATATGGAACAACAGTTGTTCTTAATTATAAAAGAAAATCCAATCATGTCCAGACATGAAATAGATATAATGTTTTTAGTTATGGCCGGAACAAAATAACAATTATCTAGTTCTATTACAAGCCCACTGGGCAAAGAAAGACGGTAAACCCCTATGGCTACAGCAGCAACTCTTGCTCCATTGCCGACACGCAGGTCCACCTCCCCTTTACTCAGCAATCTTCTCCTTTCCAGTTCCTGCACATTTGTACAAATGTGAGAACCACATCCGGTATCCAATACCCAAGATTAAGGAGCAGAAAGGTTTATCTCTATAACATAAATATCTGAAGCGGAAGTCATACCTCCCTTCATTTTCTGCAGACCCTCAATATAAGAAGGACAGTTCCTCCTCCAATGACCAGCCTTGCCACAGTGGTGGCATTTCCCTTCCTTCACCATGCTTTTCTTCTTCTTCAGTGCAGAAGACTTGGGCTCAAGATGTGACTTAGGTCCACCTTCGTCTTCTTGAAGCCCTTGGCCTTGCCCTTGCCCTTATGCACCATCAGTATGGGGCTGGCAGGCTTGGCCTTCTTCATATTGATTTCGGCAGTTCTCAACATACCTAGGAGTTCGGGCAGTGTCTTGTCTATTTCATTCATGTTATAATTCAAGACAAACTGCTCGTAGCTGTCTGACAACGATTGCAGGATCAGATCTGTGGCCAACTCTTGACCCAGAGGAAAACCCAGTCTTTCAAGGTTCTCTATATACCCAATCATCTTGAGTACGTGAGTCCCTACTGAGTCTCGAACTCCCATCTTGCACTGAAACAACGCTTTCGTGACGTCGAACCTCTCTTGACGAGCCTGCCCTTGAAACATTTTCTTAAGATGCTCGTCAATCTCCTTGCACCCCATGTTCTCATGTTGCCTTTGGAGCTCAGAGTTCATGGTGGCAAGCATGAGGCATTCGATCTCTAAAGCATCATCGGTATACTTCTTATAAGCATCCTTATCAGCACGGGAAGAATTCCCAGTCGGCACCTCGGGGGATTCCTCTTCCAAGACATAGAGCTTTCGCTCTTGCCTGAGAACAATTCTCAAGCTCCTGTACCAGTCCATGTAGTTAGTCCCATTGAGCTTATCCTTCTCAAGGATGGCTCTCAGAGACAAAGTGGAGTGTGAACCACTTGTCATGGAATTCTACAAGAATTCATGCAGAATAAAATCAGTACCAAAGTTTCAAAATACAATTTATTTTAATTTGGACTATAATTAAAACTCCCATTATTTTATTCGAACTATAGCCCTCACTATCAATTCGGAGAGTTCATGCGAGCTACTCTCTTAGTGGACAAGATCCGTATTTCACCAACACAATGAGTCAGCTTTGGCTTTCCTCTCACGATGTAGTTATTTAGGTAGGCAACGTTTGCCAATTGCATCCTCATGCAATTCTTGTATGGTTGGTGAATAACTCTTTATTCGCATCCATCATATGGTGCATGCCAACCCTATGCCTCTAGGCGCTCAACCTTTGAGGTCACCTAGTTAAGTGGGGCCCGATGTCGACAGTGGGATATCACAATTATCCGCTCGCACCCTTACCAAGATAGATTAATGCACCTTGCTTTGGCAAGCCCACACTTCATCGATCGAGGCAGGAAGAGTGTCATCCATCGGAAGGCATCCGAACACTTAATGTTTGATGAAGGGATTTAAATTTTGATAGTATGTTAACAATTAACCATGATCAACATTTGATCAATGTGCACATCTAAATAAAATAAAACATTTCTAGAATCCTCATGCATCCCTTATGTGCACAACAAGACATTATCAACATTTGATAGAGCAAAGGGCTAAATCTGAACATATGGACATTTCCAAATATTCAGGTTTACATGCATTGGACAAAGGGGAAAGGCAACTCAACTTAAAGCAGTAGACAAGCTCATCTCTCTTTGTTGGATTCAAAATCCAAAACAAAATTCGAGGGATGGTTACTGCTAAGGAGACAACAACTTCTACAATTAGAAATTGCTACGAAATCTCAGACGTTCCTGGCGGGGTTCCACTAAATCATTAGAAATTTTACTTAAGTTAGAAACAGTGATCGTCTAAATAGAAGGCAGATTCGTATCCGATAAAATTTCCAAACTAACTCGGGTCTCAGGCGAAGGAGCTATCATCAAAGAAAAGTCTATCGGGCCCTCAGTGCTACCGTCATCCAAAGATAAATTTTCCTCGCAGGGTAAGTCTATCACAACATCACATCCTATATCGACCAATTCATACTATGAGGTAGGGACATCGTCTAAGTCAAAATATGGGGATGGACAAATCGTGTCCCGGGGAGTATATAAATTGGCTTGAATACCAAGCGGAGATGATATCGGCAAGGAACTAACTCTTGGATGTATCACACTAAAATTATCCCAAACTGAACAACCATCCCAAGTTGACTCTTCCAATACCGTAGAAATATCTAATAAGCCTGGGTCAACCATAATAATATCGGGTCCTAGCAAGTCATCACCTAAATCAGTAACAGGTACGCTCTCAGATTCGGATGACTGTACCGACTATGCCGGAATGTTTACAGACTCAGGGTCATCAGAAGACTCCATGACTAAAATATCGTTGAAGGGGGGGGGGGAGATGATTCCTCAAAAGAGAAATCCTCATCCAGGTCACTAGGGTAACCAATCTCCTCAACGTCGCTACAGCCGTAAGTGATATTTGCATCGTCCTCAATGACGGGCGCAATCGTAGAATCAGCCTCAGACTCATCAGGGGAATCAATAACTAGATCTGAAAACTCAGGGGGTTACTCTAAGGAGACTACGGGCGTAGTCAGAATAGAATGATTGATAGTGCCAAACCAAGACATGTCACTAGTCTCATGTTTCTTGATCGCCTGACTACCCACGATGATTTGAACACTCTCATAATCAAGTTGGGGTCTAGTGCCCTGGCGGGGAGAAGTAAACTTATGTGACGTCCTAGTATGGGAGTACGGGGTGTCGTACTCGTTCGTTGTAGGCATAATCATAGGTGGCGCCTCACACAGATTTTCAGATGACTGAGAACGATAGTGGAGAGGGTAATACTCATCCGTTAATAGATTCTTCATAATATTCAAACCTACAAGTGAATTGTCGAGGGATGTCCCAAAACGTCTCTCCTCATTGAGCCAGAAGGTATAGGCTCGACCAAATAGTTAAAGTCTCGCAACGGGAATCCTGTGGTGATCCACAATGTGATATTGCTCAAAATAACGCTCCATATCTTTCACCCAACTTAGAAACACTCGCGGTCCACCTAGCCCATCATATGTCAGAGCAGGAATCCTAACACGCCTAGAGGTGCGCGGTGGCGGTGCTACTTGACTAGCCTTTAGTTGAGACACTAAAACAGTAATCTCATCCATTATTCGGGAATGGACAGATTTCCCTACGTTCCTATTGGAACCTATAGTTCTTCCTCGGGAGACGTTGACGTCATGTGCCATTTCAGAAGGAATCAGAGAGAACACTCAACCGGAACCGGTGCACACGCAAAGTAGAAAATAGCCTTGTCCTATTTATTTTCAAAGATAGATTTGTTCTCGCTAATATTTCAAAATAATATATAAAATTTTTTTTTGATATTTTTGCTGGCAAAAATATAGAGATTATTAATTAATTTTTTCTGAATTTTTTTATTGATGAAAATAAAATTTAGTCGGCTATTGGAAGGCAAAAAATTTTTTTTTTTTTTGTTATTTGGAGAAAAAAATTTGGAATTTGAAATTGGAAATTTGAAATTAGAAATTTTTAATTTTTAATTTTGAATTTTGAAATTTGAAATTGGAAATTAGATATTTGAAATTTTGAATTTTGAAATTTGAAATTTGAAATTGAAAATTTGAAATTTGAAATTTTAAATTTGAATTTTAAATTTTGAAATTTGAAATTTGAAATTTGAAATTTTTAAATTTGAATTTTGAATTTTGAATTTTGAATTTTGATTTTCGAAATTTGAAATTTGAAATTATGAAATTTGAAATTTGAAATTTTGATATTTGAAATTTGAAATTTGAAATTTGAAATTTAAAATTTAAAAAATTTGAAATTTATTTATTTTTAATTTGAAATTTAAAATTGTGGTATTTCAGTGCATTTCATGAAAACTAATTTTCTAAATATTTATTTGCAACAAAACGGGTGAGTGCTTACGTACATGTCACATAAGAGGGGGGAGGAGTCCTAATTAAGAAATTGACGAGAACCTCCCTCTGATACCAAATTGATGTAGGCCCTCTCTTTCGAGCGTTTTGGTGGTCGACGAAAAAAACACGACACTCTCGAATAACTCTCACGTCACACTCAAGCATTTAACGTCGCAGCGGTTTTATTAATATTATTACTACTCTAACAATTACGGAGGGTTCGCAAAGCCCTTAAAAATAATACCAAGGCGATAAGCCAATGTCCTCTCAAGCGAAAAGAACCCACATGGTTCGATCGAGCGTGTTGTACCAAAAGAGAAACCACCGAAATCAAAAGATTCGGGCAAGGTTGGTTCTCTCCCAACAAAATAGAAACGAGGGCCGCCACACCTCACGAACTTAAACGAAAGAAATAAGCACGATAATAACTAAAAGAAATTTAACCACGAAAAAATCAAGCATTACACAAGGCGCGCTATTTGCGAATGCAACATGAATTATCTAAAGAAGAGAAACTCATAAAAATGGTATTTTTCGTTACCCAACCGGATTTGATGAATCTGATGCACTCGACTAGAATCGTTCCTTAACGGCACCACCAGAGATACGCCGGAGGGAGAGAAATTTGTCGCCTTATTCGTGTCACGCTGTATTTGGAAAGCCCTGACGGAATCTTCTAAATATGGAAACAAATATCTCCAAATATGGCAGGAGAGACAAAAGGGGGTGGATTAAGGAATATTTAGGGAATGAAATATTTCTATTATGGTAGGCTAAGAGCTTAATTTTAAAAGTTATATTTGGATTTAAGATGGGGAAGAGGAAGGGGTCGGGCTTGTTGGTGTTGGTGGTTGGCGGCTAAGATTTTGTGGAGGAGGGAGGGGCTCGGGTTGTTGGAGTTTGTTGGTTGTCAGGTTTGTGAGAGAGAAGGTGGCTGCTTGGAGGTTGGAGGAGGGGCCGGGTAGGAAGGTGGTGGCTAAGGCTCGGGTTTGCAAGGAGTAGAGGAGAGGAAGAAGGAGGGAGGTCGAGATATAGAGGGGGGAGAGGTGGCCGGCAGCCAAAGAGGAAGAAGAAGGAGGAGGGACGAAAACTAGCCTTGGAGGAGGAGGAGGATTTAAATTCTTGAAATTGGTTTTTCTTTTCATTCATTCACTAATTAGAAAAAAAGGGCACATGCCTATATATAGGCTACAACAAACACTCCAATTGGCTATATGCAGCCCAACATGAAAAATGAAATCTAAACTCATGGTTTTATAACATAACCATGTAACAACTAATACATGAAATTAAACACGAAATAACAAAGATAATTTTGAAATAAAACAAATAATAAAATATATTAATACTCCATAATAATTTATTAATATTTATTATTAATAAATTATAAATGGGCTTGCGCTCCGGACGGCTATTGTGGCGACGCTCTTCATGGTCAAGTGTTAGTGCGCCATCGCCGTCTTTAAGTAGTTGCGGGCCGTCGTCTCCAGTCATATCTACCAGGTCACCATCATCGTCAGAGGGAGGCGCTCCTTGGCCACCTGTCGTGGGAAATCAGCTCCATCAGCTACTGCACCATAGATTACTGGCACAATGTTAGTATTAAGTGAAATAATGTTGGCTTACCTATCAGAATAACTGCAGGTTGGCATGTTCATTTTAAGTCTGACCTGCACCTAGGACCCAATAAAAGTTAGGGTCCTAAGGATAGATAATATTTGATGCAGGTGAGTCCAAGTGGCCAAACCACTACATTGTACTTTGATAGTAGGTGTTCCAGGCACATGACTGGAATAAGGAGTATGCTAAAGGAGTACACTCCAATTGAGTGTGGACTCAAAGTTATCTTTGGTTGCTCAGAAAAAGCGGTAACCAAAGGTTTTGGAAAGATAACTAATGGCATAATGACTATAACACAAGTAGCCTATGTGAAAGGTTTGAAACATAATCTCATTAGCATAAGCCAACTTTGTGATCTTGGCTATGACATTTCTCTCCTCAAGGATGAGTGCCAAATTAGGAGGTCAAGTGACCAAGGGTTATCTTGACAGGCTCTAGGAGAGGAAATGTATAATGTAAGGACTTTGTGAACGAAAGAAAGGACTCTTCTTTATGCCTAGTTGCATATGAGAAAGCTTCGCATTGTGTCCAATGGCACAAGAGGCTACCTAGCATAAACTACAATACCATAGACAAACTCTTTAGTGAAGAATTAGTGAGGAATGGTCCTAAGGTTAAGTGCATTAAGGAGTGAATCTGCTCAGCTTGTCAAAAGGGCAAGCAGACCAGGACTTCCTTCAAAAGTCTTGAAATCAATGACTCTATGAGGCGTTTATACCTCCTGCATATGGATCTATTTAGTCCTATGTCAGTTCATAGTCTATGAAGGAAAGTCTATACCCATATGGTTGTTGATGACTTTTCCAGATTTTCTTGGGTATTCTTTCTAAGGAATAAATCTAAAAGCTCTGATGTCTTCAAGACATTTGTTAAGCAAATTGAGAATGATCTTAACATTACTGTGGTCAAAATCAGAAGTGATCATGGGATTGGGTTTCAGTCTGAATGCATGACAAGGTTCTATGAAGGGCATGGGATTCATCAAGACTTCTCCTCACCTAAAACTCCCCCTAAAAATGGAATTGCTGAAAGGAAGAACAGAACTCTAATTGAGGCTGGTATGACCTTGTTAAATGACACTTCTCTCCCGGAATATTTCTGGGCTGAGGCAGTAAATACTTCTTATCATGTCCTCAATAGGGATTCCATCACAAAAAGCCACATGAAGACTCCCTATGAGATTCTGAAAGGCAGAAAACCAAACTAATCCTATTTTAGTAATTTTTGTAGCAAGTTCTATGTACTTAATAATGGTAAGTCTTATGTGAATAAGTTTGCTGCTAAGTCCCAAGAAGGGATATTTATTGGGTACATCAACAATAGTAGGGCATATAGGATCTATAACTTGACAACTCAAGTTGTAGAAGAATCTGTCCATGTTGTTTTTGATGAGTCTAAGTTAATTAACAATGAGCTACCAAGCACTTCATCTAGTTCTACAGGTTTAAATTAAAAGATGGACAAGCTAACAATAACGGAAGATATTCTAGGAGGACAGGATATGCAAGATGATAGATGATGTCTAGGGGGATCATAAGACTCCAAGATATGGATGAATAACATCCAGCTGAAGACTTTGAAGAAAAGCAAGCTGCAGGAAAAGAAGAACAATAAGGTGCAGGAAATGAAGAATAGCAAGCTGAAGAAAGATTGCCTCCAGCTATAAGACATCTAAGAGACCATCCAGCTCATCAAATTATTGGTGATGCAAGACATGGTGTAATGACCAGAAGCAAGAGTGAAAGGAGGGGTTAGATCTGATTACTCTAGAGGGGGGTGGGGTATGAATAGAGTATTAAAACTTTGGCACTTTTTTTAGTTTATATTAGAGTAAATATAATGATACAATATATTAGTTAAGAATAAGAAAATTAGGCTAACTATTCCAGGAATCACAAGCATAGCAAAAACAAAGTAAACAAAAAGGAGCAACCAGACGACACAAGATGTTTATAGTGGTTCCCCTAAACTTGGGTACATCCACTCTTCTACCACCCTAGGTATGAATCCACTAGCAGGTTTTGATAGGGAGACTACCACCACAAGATCTGTTTCAGGTAGATCAAAAAACTCTTCAGGCTTTTGATCAGGTGCCCAAAAACCAACTTCAAGTCTTTTGGAGGGAGACTTGTCAACCAAACTAACTTTTGAAGGGAGCTATAACCCTGTACAATGGGGTGGAAAGAGTTTGATGGAAGTCTTCTCTTTTCTCAATATAACTTGAGAAGACTATAAGGATTCTAGTGTTGTCAAAGCTCCCCCTTAGAAGTTGAATGCTTCAGGAAGAAAGAGCTTTGCTTAAGGGTGAGTAGGCCTTCATCTTGATCTGCCAAGGTCCAGGAAATCCAGTGATTGATGTTGAATAGAATTTCTCTGAGGATTTCTAGAACAGAAGTTGAAGAAGACACTTGATCTAGATGATTTGTTCTTCTTCAAATTAGAGTGTTGGTAGAGAATGAGAAAAGCATTGAGAGCGTCGACTGCTGGTTGAATATTCTCTGTGCAGTGCTTCTTGATTTCTTCTCTCTGTATCTCTAACTATGTGTAACGAAAAAGAGAGAATCTCTTTTATTCTACTGCTCAAAATCCTCCTTGTAATTTTTGAATTCTTTCCATAAATGTTGGTTGAACTGGAGAATAGAAAACGGATGGAATAAGAGCATTAATGAGTTTCCCCAACTGTCTTTGATATAATAAGCAAATATTTATTCTGATGAATACCATATTTAATGCAGCCAATATTGGTTATATTCGGAAGAATATTTGCATTAAATACTAAGAATAATACTGCTAATAAATAAGGAAGATAAGGAACTGAAGAAGGAAATACTCATTCTAGAACTACATAGAAAACTTTGAACGCTGAACAAAATTCGTCGACCTGAGATAAAAGATCGTCGACCAGAGAATTCAAGTTCGTTGAGCTGAGAAACTGACAGAAGAAAACTAAGCGTCAACTTGAGCTCAGCTCAAAGAATTTACTCAGAGTTCATCAATGTCAGATTGACGATCGTCGAGCTGAGTTCGAAGAATTTCGAACTGATCATTGTCTTCTGAAAACTACTAAATCTGAGTCTCTGAAGTCCACTGCTAGCTTGTCCAAGGAGGCAGCACTAATCATCACATAGCCTAAACTCTAGGACAACTAAACATGACCCTGGTTATACAATGTTGGTTCAGACTTAGCCTAAGTTAGTGATCCTAGACCAAATCCAACTAGGGATCTAACAATCTCCCCCTATTTGGGTGAGGTCACTAACACAAAAACAAAACAATCATAAAGCAAAAGAAAATATATCTGATAGAAAAAAATATTCAGCAGATATTTACAGAGTTGTGCTTCATGATTAACTTAGAGAATAAAGTTCAAAAGACAATTAGAAAAATTACAGAAAAGAAACTCATTTCTTCTTCTTAGCTTTGTCTTTGTCTGATCCTTTAGAAGATTGTCTGAATTTGATTACCCGGTTAGGATTGGCAGCTTCTTTCTTTGACATGTATATGTAAGATGCTCCAATCATAGTTTGAGATGAAGTTCTGGGTACAACAGCCTCTAGGTGTAGTTGCATATAATCATCAACATTGAAAAACTTGTTAGCCTTAGCATACCTGATCATTTCTTCTTTTCTGTAGGTTGACATAGTTGAGTATAAAGATATGTCTTTGCCTTCAGCTTTAGCTTTACTATTTTGAGAAAGTCCTATAAGCTCATGGAATCTAGCCATCTTGGCAGAAGTCTCCTGTTCGGGATCAATAAAAGGAATTGGAGGAGACTCTGGCCTATTTGAACTAGAATCCTCCATTGGTTCTTCAGTAGGGACTTTCTTTAAAGAATCTGAAGGTGGATTGCTTGAGGAAGACTGTTGAAATCTTTGCCTAGGTTGTCTTTAATAAGTTCTTGTCATAGAAGTAGATTTCTGAGATAAGTGGCCTGAGGAACCTGAAGAGGGAGGAGGAGGAGGAGGAGGAGGGTCTTTTCTGACTTGTCTTGGAGGAGACCCATACCTTCTCTTCTTTCTTTCTTTCTTTCTGCTCATTCTTTGACAACCACATCCAACTTGGCATACCAGGGAAGGGAGTAATCTTTTGCAATATATAGTATGGAGTGTCATTGCTTGGATTTGACTTTGGAACTGCCTTAGGAGGGGCTTTACTTTTCTTAGACATTTTCTTTTTACTATCATCAGAATCTGAGTCATCAGTTTGATCATCATCAGAAGATCCTTAAGGATTATCATACATAGCATCAATCTCAGCAATAACTTCTTTTGGAACTTGCTTTATAGCTGGAGGAGGGACAACTGGAGGAGGAACTACTGGAGGTGGAATGATTTCAAGAGGAACTTCTTTAGTTTCCAGATCCATATCCATAGCAAAAATCTCATCCATGTCATTAAAGAGCTGTGTCGACAGTTTCAGAATTATGTTGACAACATCAAAGGAGTTGTGTCCACACCCTAGAAATTGTGTCGACACATACTTCATCTATGTAGACACATACTATACTTGTGTCTCGACACTATCAGTTGAGTTAAATACTCTAAGTTACAGATCTCAAGATCGGGGACTTGATAGCTGTCAGAACTATCAAAGCTGTCAAAGCTGTCAAACTGTCAAAGCTGTCAAAACTATGAGAACAATCAGATGTCGTTTATCTACTGGATTAGCCGATAACCTCTTATGGGATCTATATAAGAAGTTGTTCTATCAGAGAATGTCACAACCCGCATTTTCTTCGAATTTAGAAATTATCAGAGTTTGAGAAAACACGCGTCATGATGCAACGTCGAGCAGGGGATAACTGCTGACGCTCAGGCAAAACCATCTACTTACTTAATGAAAGAAATTCATGAGTTTAATGATTAGAAAATCAGTTATATTTTAGAGGCGGTATCCCTCGGCTCGGTGAATCATCTAGTCCACAATTTAAAACTATACTTATACGCTGCGGAAAAATACTTTATTCAGGTTTATCATCCTAAGGAGTGCATAAGAGTCCCAAGAGAACCACTTATGGTATGGAAGACCCTACATTTAATTTATATAATATATAAGAAAACGGTCTTTGTACGTGATTGGAAAATAGTGATTTAGTTTTATAAAACATGCTGATCATGAGCTTTATTGATAATAATAGTTGAAGTTTAAAAATAACTAGCAACCTAACATAAAACCTCCCCAGAGCAAGTAGACTATCTCCAGAAAATGGTAGCAGCAAAAGTACTATATCTAGAACAAAGGTAAAAACTACCAGTGGGCGCCAACAACCTGACACGAACCCACTAACACATATGTATGTCTGTAAGGAAAGTACAGGAAAACTACCTCACTAACAAAACAATCGGATCTCCAAAGTCCCAGAGACCACCAGCAACACCACCACAACCTAGCCACCAAACTCGCTACAGCTCAGAACCTGAGGCATTCCAAAAGAAAACAGAATACCTCAGCAAGCAAAACAAGGTAAAAACTGCATGAAAGAGTCAACCAAGGGGGAAAAAGTAAAAGAAAGAAGAACAACATGCAGTAGAAAAAGTCACAACTGTCCAAAACAGGACAACAAGAAAAGCACTACGTGCAAGGAAACAGCAACCACCCTGTCCAGAAAATACATCCTGCAGAGCTTACTAGGCTACCCAGAGCCCAAAGTGCTGCAATCTACCAAGGAAGAAACTTCTAACATCCTAAGCTGTGGGAAGTGGTAGTAGCAAAAACAAACAACGAGGAATCGGGTTGGAGGCAAACTCAGTCCCCCACCCACCATTTCCAAGTCGACAAGCTCAAGGGTCTACATGTGAAAGCACAAGGGACCTTCCACCCACTTGCCCAGCCCGTACCTGGAGCAAGATAGAAGAATAAGGGTGGCCTTGGCAAAATTTCACAACACCTCCCCCATAAAGAGCTTCAACCCGTCACTACTAACCACGACTCACGATTCGGCCTTTAGGAAACAAAAAGAAACGGCCGACAAGGAAACTCGAAAATATAACAAGAAATTTCACTCGGGAACGAAAATCAAGGTAGGGAAAAAGTGTTGAAATGACTCAACATCACTTGGCGCTGGTCCTCTCGACACCGCATTGAGTGAGCTTCACTCACTCATTGTGCCACGCAAAACGGAACTATCACAACAACTACTCTTACGTTACTACCTTAACACAACACAAAACACTCAAGCCCGCATAACCCGCGCATCGACGCCAGCTAAATACGGGAGCAAAAGAAAATATTCAGAGCGCACGATCAGTGGCGCACGACCGGTGGTCGTGCGCACTCATCGGCTGATAATCGTGCGAAGTGAACCTGGGAAACCTGAAACCTGACAGAAAACTTAGCATCTGCGCACGAGCAGTGGTGCACGACCGGTGGTCGTGCGCACTATTTTCCAGTGCTCGTGCGACATCCGAGACAGAACTTTGGAAAATAAATAAGTGGACGTGCACGAACATAGGCACACGACCAGTGGTCGTGCGCCCTAACGGTTGATGATCGTGCGCCGTTAACCTGCACCGTTTGGGATTTCCCGAACGACACCGGAACGCGCGCACGACCCACACAACTTCAGTAGCAGCAGGAAATGTCACAACCCGCATTTTTCTCACTATATTTTAAATCAGAGTAAGAGAAAATCTACGCGCTGTGATGCCACGTCGAGCAGGGGATAACTGCCGACGTTCAGGCGACACTCCAAATCCTTACAAATCATGACTTAATTGATTATAAAAACTTGATTAATTTATTGGCCGTATCCCTCGGCTCGGTGGACCAAGGAGTCCACGGTTTCAAAACGGATTTTTTATACGTAGCGGAAAATACTTCATTTATGACAACATCCTAAATGAGCGCATAAGTGATCCCGAAGGACCCTTACGCTGAACCAAAACTCTAGTTTTAATTTATACATATATAGAAAAAAAATCATTTGTTATACGTAATTAAGAAAGTACGCTAAGTGAGTTCTTTTTAGAAATCATGCTGATCATGCTTTATATACATAATATGGTTTTACTTTTATAGTTTTAAAATAGCTAGCAACCTAACATAAAACTTCCCAGAGCAAGTAAACTAAGTCCCCAAAAACAGGGTAGCAGTAAAAGTAGACATATCCAGTGCAAAGGTAAAAAAACTACCAGGGGCGTCACATACGACAATAACCCACTGGCAAGTACACAAGTCTGTAGGAAGACAGTAAAACTACCTCACTATGACTCAAGAGAGTCTCAACAGCCAACAGAAAGGAAACCTCCAACAGCACCACAGCAAGCCACCTACTGGCTACTGTCCTGAACCTGAGGCATTCAGAAAAGTAGAACACCTCAGAGCAAGGAAAAAGGAATGCAAGTGCTAAAAAGAAAAGTAAGGTAAAAGCAGGTAAAGTGAAGTAAAGAGAGTACAACTAGAGTAGAACAACAATGCCCAAGGAAGGGCGAAAAGCAAACCTGCACCAGGTGCGGGTAAACAGCAACTACTCTGCCTAACAACCCGCAGAGTCAACATGGCCATGATGCCAAAATGCTGCAACACCTACGGAAGAAACGCCTAACATCCTAAACTGTGAGAGGCGGCAGTAGCAAAAACAAGAAACTTGGAATCAGGTTGAAAACGTTCCAAATCGCCCAACCACTAATTCCGAGTCAACAAATTGCTCAAGGGTTGACACGTGAAGGCACAAAAGACCCATCACTCACTTGCCCAGAAAACTACTCGGGTCAAGGTAAAGAGTGTGGTCAAGGCTACATCACACCACACAACCCCTAAAAGAGCCATCCACCACCACTACTGACCACAACCCACGATTCGGCCTTCGAAAAGTAACAGCCGACAAGGGACTCTCGATACACGAGCAAAACACTCGGGGAGATATCAACGCTAAGGGATTAGTCGTTGCGATTACGCAACGCCGCTGCGAGTGAGTACACTCACTCGATCCTAAGCCTAGCGTACGAGCACCGACATTGGGTCGCATGATTACTAGACGCACGTCCATAGACCGTGCGTGCACAATTCACACCTAAACGCCTCAAATAAGGCAAATAGGAAATCCCAACACCCTAAACATACACCTAGACCTAAACATAAACCCAACTCTAGGCTAACCCACACCTACGCTAAACATCTACCGCGACGCCGTCCTAGAACGGGAATCTACTAGCGGGAGGGTAAAAGCCTAAATTTTTAACGCGGTTTCCAATGGGGATAAGGGTTAGGAACGTTCAAATTCGTGGCGTAAAAGCATGAAATTAGAGTAATTAGCAAGAAAATTGAGAGACAAATAGGCCAAACGGCGAAAAGGGGAGAAACACTTGCCTTGCTAAATCACCAAAAATTTCGCCGGCACAACGGCGCTATGGCGGACGCCCAAGAGCACGAAAAGCTCCAACAAATACCAAATCCACCTAAGATTGCATCTAAACATGAAAAGGAGAACAAGGAATTCCAAAAAAAAGAAATCCAAAACGAAATCCAAATGGAAATCATGGAGGAATGACGAATAGAATACCTCGGAGCGAAGCTCTCGGCGAGGGGAACACGGATCCGGGCTCGGATCGGGAAGGGGAGGCCGGGGCTGCCGGCGGCGGGCGGCGGAATGGCCGGCTAGGGCTTCGCCTCCTCTCTTCCGCTCGGCTGCTACAGGGATGGAAAAAAAAATGGGGGCCGACGGTTATAAATTTACGGGAGAGGGAGAGATGTAACCCTATGCAATGGGTTAAATTAAAGGGTTTAATTAAATTTAAATTTATTTGGCTGGAGGGGGGGGGGGTTCGGGCATTTGGGATGGGAAATAAATCCCAACACTATGCACTAATTTAAGTTATAAATAATACCATTAACACTAACGTAATACTTAATCTAATCAAATAACCTAATATAAATCACTTATACTATTAATTAACAACCTAATTCTAACTCATATAATTAAATCTAATCCAACTACCTTCACTAACCCTAATTAACTAAACACTAAAACCAACGTGACTGACACGAACGCCGTCACGCACGCGCAAACATACTCAATCCCGCACGCACGCACACGCACGCACGCACACGCGTGCACGAGCACGTACATGTGTATTTACGCACCGGCACGCCCAATTCGCGCTTTATGCTAAAAAATGCGTAATAATTATTTATATACGCTTACATAAAAAGGAATGACGACCCGCTAACGAGCGACCGTCGAAACGACGCGAACAAGCGACGTTCTCAGATTTCGACCAAACTTGCACCGTAGCTAAACACTCGGGCTACGAACACAGCGACGAAGTCGAAAACGACCTCCGACGATCAAACACTCGGGCTAACACCGCCCGAAGCCAAAACACGAGGATTCCCTGAAAAACTCAACCGGCCTCCAAAACAGACACCGACTAGCTGGGGAACCCCGCAAACAGGCTAAACCTCTAAGAACACATAACGAGGTACTCTAACAACGGCTCGAGACGGAAAACGTCAACGTAACGCCGAAAAAGGATTTAAATAAATCGTCGAAAATTCGGGGGCGTTACAGTCACTCCCCCTAACAAAAAGTTTCGTCCCGAAACTTTGCGAACACTACTTCTACAATAGAAGGAAAGAAACAAACTACTAGAAAGGGAACGTACCCGACAACTCAGGGGAACAAATGAGGGTGAGCCTCCCTCATAGCCGACTCTAGCTCCCAAGTCGCGCTCTCCAAATCCTGATTCTTCCAAAGAACCTTCACCATAGGAATAGACTTCGTCCGCAACACTCGAGCTTGAGCATCCAAAATGCGGACCGGCACCTCGACGTACGAGAGATTAGGCTCCAACTGGGGCACAGCATCCAAGACTTGCCCACTGCTCCGCACACACTTCCGCAACTGGCTCACATGAAAGACATTATGAACCCCCGGGAAGCTAGCTGGCAGATCCAGCCTATAAGCAGCCACACCAATACGCTCCAAAATCCTGAACGGGCCCACAAATCTCGGATCCAACTTCCGATTCCTGCCAAACCTCTTCACTCCTACCATCGGAGACACCTTCAAGAAGACCAAATCATCCACTGAAAACTCCAAATCGGACCTACGCCGATTGGCGTTCTTCTCATACCTCTCCTGAGCAACTCGAAGCTTCTCCCGAATAAGTTTCACGGAAACCTCCATCTCTTCGAGTGCATCAGGACCCAAAACAGGCCTCTCACCGGCCTCGGCCCAAAACAAAGGGGTTCTGCAGCGCCTCCCATACAACGCCTCGAAGGGGGCCATCTGTACGCTCTCTTGGTAGCTGTTGTTGTAGGCAAATTCCATGAGCCGCAAACGCTCATCCCAAGCACCTCCATGATCAAGAATATAGCACCGGATCATATCCTCCACAATCTGATTCACACGCTCGGTCTGCCCGTTGGTCTGCGGATGGTAAGCTGTGGAATACCTCAAATCAGTGCCCAAACCCTCCTGCAAACTCCTCCAGAAACGAGATGTAAACCGAGAGTCTCGATCTGAAACGATGCTAACTGGAACACCGTGCAATCTGACGACCTCATCCAAATACAACTCAGCAATCTTTTTCATCGAGTAATCGATCTTATAAGGTACGAAGTGCGCACACTTCGTCAATCGGTCCACGATCACCCAAACAGAATCAAACCCTCTCGGAGATCTCGGTAAGCCTGTGATGAAATCCATCGAGATGCTTTCCCACTTCCAAGTCGGGATCTCCAAAGGTGCCAATTTGCCACCAGGCCTCCCATGGTCGGCCTTCACCCGCCTGCAAGTGTAACACTCCGAGACAAAACGAGCTATATCACCCTTCATCCCATACCACCAGGCGATCTGCTTCAGATCATGGTACATCTTCGTAGATCCCGGGTGGTAGGAAACACTAGATCCGTGAGCCTCTTTGCAAACCAATACTCTGATGTCTCCAACTGCGGGGATGCAAAACCTGCCGCGGTACTTCAAAGTACCCGCCTCGTCGATGGAGAAATCTGGCAACTCTCCCCTCTCAGCTCTGAGGTACAAGTGCAACAAATCCGGATCCTCTTTCTGGTGCAATCTGGTGAGAGAAATCCATGATGGCTCTGCCACTACCAAACTGCTCTGCAACTCACAGCGTCCTGCGGTGATATCCATCAATAGAAACTCCTCCACTAAACGATCCGCGGTGAGATTGAAGACTTTCCCCGTCTTCCGGCTCAAGGCGTCGGCCACCACATTGGCCTTGCCCGGATGGTACTGAATCTCAACATCATAATCAGCAACATACTCAAGCCACCGCCGCTGGCGCAAATTCAGCTCCTTCTGAGTGAACACGTACTTCAGGCTCTTATGATCGGTAAAGATCCTGCACTGGGCCCCATAAAGTAAGTGTCTCCACAGCTTCAAGGCAAAAATCACCGCTGCGAACTCGAGGTCGTGCGTAGGATAGTTCCGCTCATGAATCTTCAACTGACGAGACCCATATGCGAGCACCTTCCCCTCCTGCATCAACACGCCACCGAGTCCAACGCGCGAGGCATCCACATAAACGTCATAGTCCTGTCCCTCCGCCGGTAAGGTCAACACAGGGGCAGAACATAACCTGCTCTTTAGCTCCAGAAAGGCCTCCTCGCACTTATCACTCCAAACGAACGCCGCATGCTTCTGCGTCAGCTTTGTCAAGGGCGCTGCCAAGGTAGAAAAGCCCTCGACGAATCTTCTATAATAGCCGCCAACCCCAAGAAACTCCTGATCTCCTTGGGTGTGCTCGGCCTATGCCAATCCATCACTGCCGAGATCTTCTCCGGGTCCACTGAAATACCATCTTTGTTCACCACATGACCCAGGAAAGAAACCTGAGGCAACCAGAACTCGCATTTGCTCAGCTTGGCATACAACTGATGATCCCTCAAGGCGGATAACACCAACCGCAAATGCTGATCATGCTCCGCCGCATTCCGAGAATAAATCAGAACGTCGTCAATGAACACAACGACAAACTTGTCCAGAAAGTCCTTGAACACCCTGTTCATCATGTCCATAAATGCTGAAGGCGCATTGGTCAGCCCAAAAGACATGACCAGGAACTCGAAATGACCATGCCTCGATCGGAAAGCCGTCCGTGGAACATCCGACTCTCGGATCCTAAGCTGATGGTAACCCGAACGGAGGTCTATCTTCGAAAACACTGAACTGCCACGCAACTGATCAAATAAGTCGTCGATTCTGGGCAGTGGATACCTGTTCTTGATGGTGACTTTGTTCAACTCTCTATAGTCGATACAAAGGCGCATCGAACCATCCTTCTTCTTCACAAAGAGAACCGAGCACCCCAGGGCGACGAGCTCTGCCTTATGAAGCCCTTCTCCAATAACTCATCAAGCTGAGTACGAAGCTCCTCCAGCTCTCGCGGGGCCATCCGATACGGCGCCTTGGCAATCGGACGCGTACCAGGCTCCAAATCAATCACGAACTCCACATCCCTGTCTGGAGGAAGACCGGGAAGATCGCTAGGAAACACGTCAGGAAACTCTCGCGCAACCGGAATCTCATCCAACAGCGGCACACTGCTAACAGTCCCCAACACTGAGACTAAACAAGCAAAACAACCAGCAGGAAAAACCCTCTGAGCACATACCGCAGCAATCGCCGGAGAGTCCCGACGCGAATCACCGAAAACACTCCCGGGCTGACCGCTGTCCTTTCTGAAATCCAAGCGCTTTCCCCTGCACTGAATCACTGCATCATATCGGGACAACCAGTCCATACCCAGGATGACATCGAAATCCTCTAAGTCCAACACTTTCAGATCAGCCTTGGCCAGATAATCCCCCAACAAAATAGGGCAGTCCAGAATGCCCTGATCTGATATCACGGATTCACCCGAGGGGAACTTGACGCTAAAGGCACCACCAACACGATCAAGAACCCACTGGCACCGCTCGACAAAGGCCCTAGCCACAAAGGAGTGGGTAGCACCTGAGTCAAACAGAACGCGGGCCCAGCGGTTCCTTACCTTAAATTTCCCTATACACAAACAAAATATTAAACGCACAAGCAATTAACAAAACAATAGCAACACTAAAATTGCTACAACAGAGAAAGTCAAGCGAGGGGGGGGGGGTTACCTGAAATGACCTGCGTCGAAGTCTCAGCCTCCGCTGAAGATACCACATTCAGCTTCCCTTTACCCTTGTCCACCGGCTGAGGCGGAGGTAAAGCCTGAAGCGGAACAGCATGAAGAGCGGACTGAACCTGAGGGCACCTCGACTTAATATGGCCCTTCTGGCCACACTGGTAGCAAACACGATCCTTGGACCAGCACTGAGCAGCCTCGTGACCGGGTCGCTTGCAGACAGGACAAGGAACATCCCTCCTCGGAGCACTCTGGATAGCATGCACATGCTCCTTCTTCTGGACCCTTGCCCTCTTGAAGCACCTCTCAGCTGGGTGGCCCGGATGGCCACAGAAACTGCACACTACCTTGCTCTTCTTCTCAGAAGCAGCACCAAGAACCTGGGGACCCTTTTCCTCAACTGACCTCCTCTTCTCGTTTCTCGCCTGCTGTCCACGCTGCTTCGCGTTCTCGATAGCCTCAACCTTCAAAGCGGCCTCAACTGCCCCTGCAAAAGTCACCGCTCCGTGGGCGACCGCTAGCTGCTGAACGTCGCTCCTCAGGCCACCAAGAAACCGCTTCACCCTGTCCTCCTCGGAGCTCACCAAGCTAGGACCAAAGCGACTGAGTTTGCTAAACTCAATCTCATAATCGCTGACGGAGAGCTGCCTCTGCTTCAGATGAATAAAGTCATTCATCAGTCTGTCTCGCTCTACTGACGGTAGAAACTTCCTCATCAGGATCTCTTTGAAGGATGCCCAAGTACATCCTCCCACCATGCCTTCCTTCTCTCGCATCCACCAGCTCTTCGCTAGCCCCTTCAGCTGATAGGCGGCTAACATCACCTTCTGGTCCTCAGTCACCCCAGAGTAATGGAACATCTCCTCCATGGTGATCATCCAGTCATCCAGTACCATAAAGTCCGCCTTACCATCGTAGGTAGGAGGTCGCAGCCGCTGAAACTGGGAGATGAAAGCCATCCCGGGGGGCACCACCACTGGAGGCACGAGAGGAGCAGGAGGGGCAGGAGGGGCTAGGACAGCTGTACCCACGGCGGGGTCCTGAACTCCCGGAGTCTGACCCCCGCTCCGGATAAAAAGGACTGCATCTGGGCCTGCAACTCCACCACCTGCCTTGATAAGGCCTCGTTACTCTGCCTCAGGCTTTCCACCATTGCATCACTCTGAGCCCCAGAAGACTCGCCCTCAGACTGGGGAGTCGACCTCGTCACTCTACGCTTCGGCGCCATCCTAAAAGAAACAAACATCACAATTATTAGAACGCACTATAACTACTAGAACGAACAACAGACACGTACAGACAATATGTACATAAATATGCTCTTCTACTGCTATATTTGCTCTGGAAATTTATTTCATTTATTAATAAAGGAAATGATATGCTTAGCCTAAGATGGTTCACCACCATCACTGACTCTTGTGCCTAGATCGGGAATGCATGAATTTATATTCTTTTTGACTCAAAAAAAATTATGTGTGTACACATGTCATCCTGCACGTCTTTAGCTTGGCGCGTTGTGCTTATGCGATGTTATGCTATGCATGATTATGCTATGCATTCTAAAAAGGCCCTAGTGCATGCCATGGCGGAGTACACATGAAAATGTTATGCATCCCATAATACATAACATTCTCATGCAACTAAAAAAGAAAACGTGCTAGTCGCATCCATGCGGTGAGGTTATGCACCCCATAATACATAACCCTCGCATGTTGCCCCTATGGTGGATCCATATACAACCACATATTATGTATCGCAAAATACATAATATGCCCCGTATACTTCATGTTATGCTTATGAGTGTAGTGCAGTGTTCGTGCTTCAGCCAAAACGTGCCGATGACATGTCGGTGTGTGTATGATATGACTCTAAACATCTAACACAAACAAAGGAAGGTTGCCCGACCAATTGTCAAGCAACCTCCCTCTGATACCAACTGTCACAACCCGCATTTTTCTCACTATATTTTAAATCAGAGTAAGAGAAAATCTACGCGCTGTGATGCCACGTCGAGCAGGGGATAACTGCCGACGTTCAGGCGACACTCCAAATCCTTACAAATCATGACTTAATTGATTATAAAAACTTGATTAATTTATTGGCCGTATCCCTCGGCTCGGTGGACCAAGGAGTCCACGGTTTCAAAACGGATTTTTTATACGTAGCGGAAAATACTTCATTTATGACAACATCCTAAATGAGCGCATAAGTGATCCCGAAGGACCCTTACGCTGAACCAAAACTCTAGTTTTAATTTATACATATATAGAAAAAAAATCATTTGTTATACGTAATTAAGAAAGTACGCTAAGTGAGTTCTTTTTAGAAATCATGCTGATCATGCTTTATATACATAATATGGTTTTACTTTTATAGTTTTAAAATAGCTAGCAACCTAACATAAAACTTCCCAGAGCAAGTAAACTAAGTCCCCAAAAACAGGGTAGCAGTAAAAGTAGACATATCCAGTGCAAAGGTAAAAAAACTACCAGGGGCGTCACATACGACAATAACCCACTGGCAAGTACACAAGTCTGTAGGAAGACAGTAAAACTACCTCACTATGACTCAAGAGAGTCTCAACAGCCAACAGAAAGGAAACCTCCAACAGCACCACAGCAAGCCACCTACTGGCTACTGTCCTGAACCTGAGGCATTCAGAAAAGTAGAACACCTCAGAGCAAGGAAAAAGGAATGCAAGTGCTAAAAAGAAAAGTAAGGTAAAAGCAGGTAAAGTGAAGTAAAGAGAGTACAACTAGAGTAGAACAACAATGCCCAAGGAAGGGCGAAAAGCAAACCTGCACCAGGTGCGGGTAAACAGCAACTACTCTGCCTAACAACCCGCAGAGTCAACATGGCCATGATGCCAAAATGCTGCAACACCTACGGAAGAAACGCCTAACATCCTAAACTGTGAGAGGCGGCAGTAGCAAAAACAAGAAACTTGGAATCAGGTTGAAACGTTCCAAATCGCCCAACCACTAATTCCGAGTCAACAAATTGCTCAAGGGTTGACACGTGAAGGCACAAAAGACCCATCACTCACTTGCCCAGAAAACTACTCGGGTCAAGGTAAAGAGTGTGGTCAAGGCTACATCACACCACACAACCCCTAAAAGAGCCATCCACCACCACTACTGACCACAACCCACGATTCGGCCTTCGAAAAGTAACAGCCGACAAGGGACTCTCGATACACGAGCAAAACACTCGGGGAGATATCAACGCTAAGGGATTAGTCGTTGCGATTACGCAACGCCGCTGCGAGTGAGTACACTCACTCGATCCTAAGCCTAGCGTACGAGCACCGACATTGGGTCGCACGATTACTAGACGCACGTCCATAGACCGTGCATGCACAATTCACACCTAAACGCCTCAAATAAGGCAAATAGGAAAATCCCAACACCCTAAACATACACCTAGACCTAAACATAAACCCAACTCTAGGCTAACCCACACCTACGCTAAACATCTACCGCGACGCCGTCCTAGAACGGGAATCTACTAGCGGGAGGGTAAAAGCCTAAATTTTTAACGCGGTTTCCAATGGGGATAAGGGTTAGGAACGTTCAAATTCGTGGCGTAAAAGCATGAAATTAGAGTAATTAGCAAGAAAATTGAGAGACAAATAGGCCAAACGGCGAAAAGGGGAGAAACACTTGCCTTGCTAAATCACCAAAAATTTCGCCGGCACAACGGCGCTATGGCGGACGCCCAAGAGCACGAAAAGCTCCAACAAATACCAAATCCACCTAAGATTGCATCTAAACATGAAAAGGAGAACAAGGAATTCCAAAAAAAAGAAATCCAAAACGAAATCCAAATGGAAATCATGGAGAATGACGAATAGAATACCTCGGAGCGAAGCTCTCGGCGAGGGGAACACGGATCCGGCTCGGATCGGGAAGGGGAGGCCGGGGCTGCCGGCGGCGGGCGGCGGAATGGCCGGCTAGGGCTTCGCCTCCTCTCTTCCGCTCGGCTGCTACAGGGATGGAAAAAAAAATGGGGGCCGACGGTTATAAATTTACGGAGAGGGAGAGATGTAACCCTATGCAATGGGTTAAATTAAAGGGTTTAATTAAATTTAAATTTATTTGGCTGGAGGGGGGGGGGGGTTCGGGCATTTGGGATGGGAAATAAATCCCAACACTATGCACTAATTTAAGTTATAATAATACCATTAACACTAACGTAATACTTAATCTAATCAAATAACCTAATATAAATCACTTATACTATTAATTAACAACCTAATTCTAACTCATATAATTAAATCTAATCCAACTACCTTCACTAACCCTAATTAACTAAACACTAAAACCAACGTGACTGACACGAACGCCGTCACGCACGCGCAAACATACTCAATCCCGCACGCACGCACACGCACGCACGCACACGCGTGCACGAGCACGTACATGTGTATTTACGCACCGGCACGCCCAATTCGCGCTTTATGCTAAAAAAATGCGTAATAATTATTTATATACGCTTACATAAAAAGGAATGACAACCCGCTAACGAGCGACCGTCGAAACGACGCGAACAAGCGACGTTCTCAGATTTCGACCAAACTTGCACCGTAGCTAAACACTCGGGCTACGAACACAGCGACGAAGTCGAAAACGACCTCCGACGATCAAACACTCGGGCTAACACCGCCCGAAGCCAAAACACGAGGATTCCCTGAAAAACTCAACGGGCCTCCAAAACAGACACCGACTAGCTGGGGAACCCCGCAAACAGGCTAAACCTCTAAGAACACATAACGAGGTACTCTAACAACGGCTCGAGACGGAAAACGTCAACGTAACGCCGAAAAAGGATTTAAATAAATCGCCGAAAATTCGGGGGCGTTACAGGAAACCCACCAACGACGCGCACCACATTCTCCCGACACTACGAACAGTAACCACAACAAACCGAAAACGGCCTACGGCGCACTTAACATAATTTTTTACTTATTCTACTCGTTCACCACCACCACACAACTATGCCAAATTACTCGAGATGGAAACAGGAGATAAAAAACATAAGGTAGAAGCAAGTAGGATGTATGAACAAAAGAAAATATCTTGGCAAGGGCAAGAACACCACTTGCCTCGATTTCCTGCGAAGCTTGGTCGGTTTTCCCTCCTCTTCACGCTCGAATCCGGCAACGAAGCACAAGACCAAAAATCTGGACATTGCCGGCGGAAAACAAGTCAAAACTCGAAATTCAAAACCACAAGAAAGGCGACGAAACTTGGAAATCTTACCGTAGGAATGAAGGTCTTGACGAGAGCAATCCGAATCCACTCTCGGAATCGAATTCCGTCCACAAACGCTCCGGGAATCGGCGGTGGAAGGCAAGGGCTCGGCGGTTTCTCCGTTTCTCTCGTATAGGGGCGGCAGTTCTTAAATGGAGAAGATGAGGCGTGGGTTTAATTTCTATCATATATATATATATATTAACATATAATAATATAATTTATTAAAAAATTACATAAAGCACCAAAACGACGCGAATACCGAACTACCTCAGAATTTGACGAAATTCGCACCGTAGCTAAATACCCACGCTACGAACACAACGATGAAGTCGAAATTAATTTTCGATGAACAGAACTCGAGTTATACCCACCCAAAGCCAAAACACAAGCATCCCCCGAGAGGCCACACCGGGTCACCCAAAACGACTCGGCTTGCTAGGGAGATCTTGCCCATAGGCTACAAAATAGGGCACTCAGTTCTAAGGGGGTAAGACCACACTCCACAGATGGCACAAGCCACGAAAACGCGTCGACGTAACGCCAACGATGATTAAAATAATCACAGAAAAAATCGGGGGCGTTACAGTCACTCTCCCTAAAAGAAAGTTTCGTCCCGAAACTTTACGCACAACACTCCTACTAAAGAAGGAAAAGTAACTAATAGGAGTTACAAGAAGGGAAACATATCGATCAAATCAGGGAAATAGGTGAGGGTAAGCCCTCCTCATGGCCGACTCTAGCTCCCAAGCGCGCTCTCCAAATCCTGATTTTTCCAAAGAACTTTCACAATCGGAATGGACTTCTTTCGCAGCACTCGCTCCTGAGTATCCAAAATACGGACCGGCACCTCAACAAAAGAGAGGTTGGGCTCCAACTGGGACACAACGTCCAAGACTTGCCCACTGCTGCGCACACACTTCCGTAATTAGCTTATATGAAAAACATTATGAACACCTGGGAAGTTCGCCGGCAAATCCAATCTATAAGCTGACACGCCAATCCGCTCCAAAATCTCGAACGGGCCCACATACCTTGGGTCCAATATTCGATTCTTACCAAACCTCTTTACACCCACCATTGGGGAAACCTTGAGAAATACAAGGTCCCCTACAAAAAACTCCAAGGCAGACCTATGCCGATTGGCGTTCTTCTCGTATCTCTCCTGAGCTATACGAAGCTTCTCCTGAATAAGCTTCACAGCGACTTCCATTTCCTCCAGTGCATCAGGACCCAACAAAGGCCTCTCACCAGCCTCAGCCCAAAACAATGGAGTCCTACATCGCCTCTCACACAAGTCTTCGAATGGAGCCATCTACAAACTTTCCTGATAACTGTTGTTGTATGCAAATTCCATAAGTCGCAGCCGCTCATCCCACGCTCCACCGTTGTCTAAAATGTAGCATCAGATCATATCCTCAACTATCTGGTTCACCCGCTCCGTCTGCCCATTAGTCTGAGGGTGGTAAGCAGTAGAATACCCCAGATCCGTACCCAAACCCTCCTGCAGACTCTGCCAAAAACGAGAAGTAAACCGGGAGTCTCGATCGGAAATGATGCTAACCGGCACACCGTGGAGTCGGATGACTTCATTCAAGTACAACTCCGCTATCTTCTTCATCGGGAAATCAATCTTATATGGCACGAAGTGAGCACACTTCGTCAATCTATCCACTATAACCCAAACAGAATCAAATCCCCTCGGGGACTTCGGTAAGCCCGTAATGAAGTCCATTGATATACTCTCCCACTTCCAAGTCGGGATCTCTAGTGGAGTCAACTTACCACCAGGCCTTCCATGATCGGCCTTCACACGCTTGCAAGTGTGGCACTCAGCAACAAATCGGGCAATGTCACCTTTTCTGCCATACCACCAGGCAATTTGCTTTAAGTCACGATACATCTTCGTAGATCCTGGATGATAGGCAACGCTGGATCCATGAGCCTCTCTGCAAATCAGACTTCTAATGTCCCCAACAGCGGGGATGCAAAACCTGTCGCGGTACTTCAAAGTACACGCATCATCGATAGCAAAGTCTGGCAACTCCCCATTCTCGGTCCTGGTGAATAAGTGTAAAAGATCCGGATCGTCCTTCTGGTGCAGTCTGTCAAAGAAATCCAAGTCGGCTCTGCCACTGATAAACTACTCTGCAAACCGTAGCATCCCACTGATATATCCATAAGGAGGAACTCCTCCACAAAACGATCGGCGGAGAGGTTAAAGATCTTTCCCGTCTTTCGGCTCAGGGCGTCGGCCACCACATTGGCCTTGCCTGGATGATACTGGATCTCTACATCATAATCTGCCACATACTCTAACCACCGCCGCTGGCACAGATTCAACTCCTTCTACATGAACACGTACTTCAGGCTCTTATGGTCAGTGAAGATCTTGCACTGAGCCCCATAAAGTAGGTGTCTCCACAGCTTCAACGCATAAATAACTGCTGCGAACTCAAGGTCATGCGTAGGATAATTCTTCTCATGAGTGAGAGAGGAAGTTGTCTACCAAAATCACCTAGAGGGGGGTGAATAGGTGAAATGCGTGTCAAATGCGGAATTAAAAACTAACACAGCACAATACCAAGCAATCACAGACGACAAAAGATTTATAGTGGTTCCCCAACCTTGGGTACGTCCACTTCCCTCACTAATCTAGTAAACCACTAGACTTGGCTACTCCACTATCTCGGATCAAAACGATCCTACACCTCGGAACAACGTTCCTACAAAACTCGATCCAAACTGGATCTACACTCGGAAGAAAACCTTCCTACAAATCTCGATCCAAGCCGGATCTACAGAACTCGGAGTCAAGACTCCTACAAGAATAAAAGATGTATACAAAAATATACAAACAGAGATATTCAGATCTGGATCTTCAATCCTTTCCTCCTTCTTCAGAGTTAGGGCTCGGCAGAAAATAGATCGAGGAAGACAAGGCGAAATCTCTTGGATCTGAAAAACTAGAATCAACAAGATCAAGAATTGGATCTGTCGATTGAGAATAGCTTGACCTTCTGAAACTTCTTGTCTGAATCCTTGGATCGGAGAAGACCGGCGACGAAGAAGATGAACAGAAATATGTCGGCGTGAACTTGACGGCTTCCCGATGCGAGCGATAGAAATTAGATTCAGAAAAATACTTCTTAGGGTTTGACGTTTTGACAAGACCTATTTATAGGATCTCTATAACGGTCATATCCAACCTTAACATGTACACGTGGACCAATCATATTAGAGGATATGAAATAATCCCGTATAGTCTGGACTTAGAAAATAATCTGTGAGAACCCAGACTACTCGAGTATGGTATAAACTACTCGAGTATCCTGAGCAACCTACTCGAGTATCTGGAAGAACTGACTCGAGTATCCTGAGCAACCTACTCGAGTATCTGGAGGAACTGACTCGAGTATCCTGAGCAACCTACTCGAGTATCTGGAGGAACTGACTCGAGTATCTGGTAAATACATACTCGAGTATATCAGCTGAACTACTCGAGTAAGTCGATCCACTCGAGTATATAAATTTAACTACTCGAGTAAGTCGATCCACTCGAGTATATAAATTTAACTACTCGAGTACTTGACTTTGGTCTACTCGAGTATATTAGTTTAACTACTCGAGTATATAGATAACCACTCGTGTATGAACACTTAGGCAAAATTCCGAGAGAGGAAAAACTAGATACTCGAGTAAGTGAAAGCATCTACTCGTGTATCATAGTATCTACTCGTGTATGTTCTTTGGACTACTCGAGTATATCCAAAGAACTACTCGAGTATCATAGTATCTACTCGAGTATGTTCTTTGGACTACTCGAGTATATGACTTGGAATAATTTCTCCCTTGGAAATCCATTTCTCCTACTAGTGATCAGCAACACTTCAAGGTCCCATGAGTTCAAATGCTTGTGAAGTGAAGTGTATCCCAATAGAGAGGCTACACATGGGTCAACACCATGGATCACACAATGAGGGATTACATTGTATGGTCCTGTGCTAGGTGACCCACTGTAGACTGACATTGGTTTACACTTGATAATAGAGTCCTGCAAGCACATCTAAACAAGTACATCAAATACAATAGCAATTTATTTTAGTTTTAGGAGGACTTCTTCAAATTAAGGTCATTGTGGAAACAAGACCCAACAATCTCCCCCTATTTGAAGAAGTCAGAACACCATCTACTAAATTGAATTGCCAGAGATATTAAAATAATATGACGTAAAAGAGAATGCATTGTCTTACGTTTCTTAACTAGAATTGCTTTGCATTTCTCCCCCTTACTGAAATCTTCATTTGGATTTGCATTTTCTTTTCCTTTTTCATCTCTATAAACCATTTCCTTTTGTTCTCCCCCTTTCTAATTTCTTTAAATAGGGGACACTAGAAACTCCCCCTTAATCTTCTAGTTCCAAGAATTTTCTGGAACAATTACTTGTCCAATTGCCAGATAAGAATTTTATTGGCCTATGGACATACCTGCATAAACAAGGTTAGAATCCCTTAGGAGCCCAAACAAGATTGGGTCCTTGGTCTCTTGTTAGTATCCTCCCCCTATGAGAGTTAACATTATGAGTGGTCTTTCTCACATTATCAACTTGAGGAGTTAAAACATAGCTGGGATTAAACCAGCAATCTATGGCGAAGTGGCCAACCTTGCCACAACACCAACAGTTAAACCTGTTGTATCTTTTCTTGTTCTCTTGCTTTACCTTATGGATGGGAGGTCTAGCAAGAGCAACTGACTTGGAGGAGGAAGCCTCATGATTGCAACAGGTACATGGCTTCCTTGTCTCCTTGGCCTTTGTTACACAAGTTTTAGCTTTTGGTGTCTTCTTCTTATTTGGCCCATGATTGTAAGGATCATATTTCAGTAAGGCAATGGTTTGGCTTGGGAAGGCCTTGCCTTTACCTTTGGCTGATTTATGTCCTATACAGCTATTTTTCCCAAAGGAGGTTTCTCCATTAGTGATTGGAAGCACAATTGTAGGCATGGTGAGAGTTTCAACCAGCTTTCGTTCAATGACTAGCTTTGCTTCCAATTCATCCAGGAGAAAATCTTTATGATTTACTAATTCAGTAAAGTCTTTGATTTCCTCCTTCAAAGATTGAACTTCATCTCTGAGAGGGGTCATTTGGTCATTCTCCTCCCTCAGATTTGATTCCACCTCTTTGAGGGATGCAATCTCTTTTGATTGTGATTTGACTACCTTCCGGCTTTTGTCAAATGCAGTCAATAAGACTTGATACTGATTTACCAATTCAGAATCATCCTCCCCAGAAGAGTAGCCATCATGACCATTTGAGTAGAAATCTGAGGCAGAAAGAGGTGTGTGAGAATTTACCTTCCCGGTATATGAGGAGTTACCGTTGTCTTTGTCCTCTTGGTCAGAAAAAGCCATAAGCCCGAAGTAGGCTTCTTCATCCGCACTTGACTCAGATGAGTCAGAGTCACTGAGGGTCTTTGGCTTTTTGGCAATGAGGCTTCTTTCTTTCTTCCTTTTCCCTTGAGGGGAATTCTTTTCTATGCCTCTTCCTTCTTTCTTCTTCAGAGGGCACTCAGTGCTTATATGCCCTGGTTTACTACAGGAATAGCAAACAACGTTAGATGAAACATGTTTGTTCGGTTTAGATTTATACCTGTCATGTCTGCTGTGACGATCACCATCAGGACGTGATCTTCTGGACGAGCAATCACTTTCTCTCATTTGTTTCTTATTGCTAAGAAACTTCTTGAATTTTCGGGAGAGAAGATGAAATTCTCCATCTGATAGATCTGAGCCTGAGGTGCTTGGCTCGGAGTCTTCTTCTTCATAGTCTCCTTGAGTGGAAGCAGCTTTGGCCTTTCTTGAGCTGTCTTCCCTTAGTGCAACTGGCTTATCTTGGAATGAGGAGTTGTTGCACTCTTCTTCAGCTTTTCTATTATTGATTTGAAGCTCATATGACATAAGCTTTCCGAAGAGGTTCTGAGGGTTAGTCTCTGCTAATCTTCCAAACTCTCTGATGGCACATATCTTGTTGTCCCAATCCTTTGTCAGGGATCTTAGGAACTTGTCATTTAGTTCACCATCTGTGAACACTCTGCCGTAGTTCCTTAAACCATTGACAATCTTGAAGAAATTTTCATATGTGTCAGCAATAGCTTCCTTTGGTCCTTGCTTGAAGGCTTCATACTTCTGATTAAGAAGGGATCTTCTATCATCCCTTACTTCTTCTGTACCTTCCATCAAGATAATTAGAGATCTCCACATTTCCTTGGCAGATTGGCAGTGAATGAGGTTTTGCAACATAGAATTGTTGACTGCACTTGCGATGATGTTCTTGGCTTTCTTGTCTAAGGAGACAAGTGCAATCTCATTCTTATCAAGATCCATCAACTTCTTTGGCACCTCCTTTGTAGGATCACTAGTGGAGGCAATCATAGGGATATAAGGGCCTTCCTCCACTATCATGAATAAGCGGGGGTCAACAGCTTCCATGTAAAGTTTTATTCTCTCTTTCTACATGGGAGAGTTTGCCTTATTGCACACTGGGAGCTTAGAAAAGTCCTTGGCTCTGTCCATGCTTGAAACTTCTCTAAAGACAACTCGGGTAGGATCAGATCAAGATGTTAACCTTTTAACGATCAACCTCCCTCTGATACTAATTGAGAGAGGAAGTTGTCTACCTAAATCACCTAGAGGGGGGTGAATAGGTGAAATGCGTGTCAAATGCGGAATTAAAAACTAACACAGCACAATATCAAGCAATCACAGACGACAAAAGATTTATAGTGGTTCCCCAACCTTGGGTACGTCCACTTCCCTCACCAATCTAGTAAACCACTAGACTTGGCTACTCCACTATCTCGGATCAAAACGATCCTACACCTCGGAACAACGTTCCTACAAAACTCGATCCCAACTGGATCTACACTCGGAAGAAAACCTTCCTACAAATCTCGATCCAAGCCGGATCTACAGAACTCAGAGTCAAGACTCCTACAAGAATAAAAGATGTATACAAAAATATACAAACAGAGATATTCAGATCTGGATCTTCAATCCTTTCCTCCTTCTTCAGAGTTAGGGCTCGGCATAAAATAGATCGAGGAAGACAAGGCGAAATCTCTTGGATCTGAAAAACTAGAATCAGCAAGATCAAGAATTGGATCTATCGATTGAGAATAGCTTGATCTTCTGAAACTTCTTGTCTGAATCCTTGGATCGGAGAAGACCGGCGACGAAGAAGATGAACAGGAATATGTCGGCGTGAACTTGACGGCTTCCCGATGCGAGCGATAGAAATTAGATTCAGAAAAATTCTTCTTAGGGTTTGACGTTTTGACAAGACCTATTTATAGGATCTCTATAATGGTCAAATCCAACCTTAATCATGTACACGTGGACCAATCATATTAGAGGATATGAAATAATCCCGTATAGTCTGGACTTAGAAAATAATCTGTGAGAACCCAGACTACTCGAGTATGGTATAAACTACTCGAGTATCCTGAGCAACCTACTCGAGTATCTGGAAGAACTGACTCGAGTATCCTGAGCAACCTACTCGAGTATCTGGAGGAACTGACTCGAGTATCCTGAGCAACCTACTCGAGTATCTGGAGGAACTGACTCGAGTATCTGGTAAATACATACTCGAGTATATCAGCTGAACTACTCGAGTAAGTCGATCCACTCGAGTATATAAATTTAACTACTCGAGTAAGTCGATCCACTCGAGTATATAAATTTAACTACTCGAGTACTTGACTTTGGTCTACTCGAGTATATTAGTTTAAATACTCGAGTATATAGATAACCACTCGTGTATGAACACTTAGGCAAAATTCCGAGAGAGGAAAAACTAGATACTCGAGTAAGTGAAAGCATCTACTCGTGTATCATAGTATCTACTCGTGTATGTTCTTTGGACTACTCGAGTATATCCAAAGAACTACTCGAGTATCATAGTATCTACTCGAGTATGTTCTTTGGACTACTCGAGTATATGACTTGGAATAATTTCTCCCTTGGAAATCCATTTCTCCTACTAGTGATCAGCAACACTTCAAGGTCCCATGAGTTCAAATGCTTGTGAAGTGAAGTGTATCCCAATAGAGAGGCTACACATGGGTCAACACCATGGATCACACAATGAGGGATTACATTGTATGGTCCTGTGCTAGGTGACCCACTGTAGACTGACATTGGTTTACACTTGACAATAGAGTCCTGCAAGCACATCTAAACAAGTACATCAAATACAACAGCAATTCATTTTAGTTTTAGGAGGACTTCTTCAAATTAAGGTCATTGTGGAAACAAGACCCAACAATGAGTCTTTAGTTGCCTTGACCCATAGGCAATCACCTTTCCAACCTACATTAATACGCATCCCAGACCTACAAACGAAGCATCCATATATACATCATAATCCACACCCTCAGTAGGCAGGGTTAGAATAGGAGCAGTGCACAATCTCTTCTTTAGCTCCAGAAAGGCTTCTTCGCACCTCTCGCTCCAAACAAAAGCCACATTCTTCTGATTCAGCTTGGTCAAAGGAGCAGCTAGGGAAGAGAAACCCTCCACGAACCTCCTGTAGTAGCCAGCCAACCGTAGGAAACTCCTGATCTCCTTAGGGGCATTCGGCCTACTCCAATCCATCACTGCTGCGACCTTTTCCGGGTCAACCGAGATCCCATCCTTGTTCACCACGTGGCCTAGAAATGAGACCTGAGGCAACCAAAATTCGCACTTGCTCAACTTGGCGAATAACTTGTGATTCCTCAACTCTGTCAGAACCAAACACAAATGCTGCTTATGCTCCTCCGCGCTGCGAGAATAAACCAACATGTCATCAATGAAGACCACAACGAACACGTCGAGGAAATCCTTGAACACCCGGTTCATCATATCCATGAAGGATGATGGTGCGTTGGTCAGACCAAACGACATCACCAAAAACTCAAAGTGTCCATACCTTGATCTAAACGCAGTCCGTGGAATATCCGCCTCACAGATCCTGAGCTGGTGATAACCAGAACGAAGATCGATCTTGGAGAACACCGTGCTACCATGCAACTGGTCAAATAAATCATCGATCCTCGGCAGAGGGTACCTGTTCTTGATAGTGACCTTGTTCAACTCTCTATAGTCGATGCAAAGCCGCATCGACCCATCTTTATTCTTTACAAACAAATAGGAGCACCCCAAGGTGACGAACTCTGCCTGATAAAACCTTTAGCCAACAGCTCATCCAACTGAACTCGCATCTCCTCTAACTCACGAGGGGCCATCCGGTACGGTGCCTTAGCAATAGGACGCGTACCCGGCTCTAAATCAATCACAAACTCAACATCCCGATCAGGAGGAAGACCAGGAAGATCATCAGGAAAAACATCGGCGAAACCATGAACAATAGGAATCTCCTCCAAGCGTGGTACACTAACAACGGTTCCAACCGCCGAGACTAAACAAGCACAACAACCAGAAAGAAACAACCTCTGAGCACATACCACAGAGATGACAGGAGAATCCTGACACGGATCAGCATACATGTTGCCGGGCTGACCATCGTCCCTGATGAAGTCCAAGCGCTTTCCTTTGCACTGAATGACTGCATCATACCTCGAGCGCCAGTCCATGCCCAAATAACATCGAAGTCCTCCAGATCAATCATCTTTAGGTCTGCCTTCGCAAGAAAGTCCCACAACAAAACAGGGCAATCCAATATGCCCAAATCTGACAACACAGATTCACCAGAGGGGAACTTGACACGGAAGGTATCCCGAACTCTATATAAAGTCAACCGATGTCGCTCCACAAAGGCTCTAGCCACGAACGAGTGGGTAGCGTCGGAGTCAAACAGAACACGCACCCAGCAGTTCTTCACCTTAAATTTCCCTATAGGAGCATAGAAAACTAAGGAACTACCACAACAATACCGCAAACATTCAAGCAAAATAAGAACAAAACTTTCAGGCTGGAATGACAACTAACCTGAGATGACCTGAGTCAGGCTTCAGCCTCCTCGGAAGAGATCACGTTCAGCTTTCCCTTTCCCTTGTCCACACGCTGAGGTGGAGGTAGAGCCTGAAGTGGAACTGCAGGAAGAACAGGCTGAACCTGAGGACACCTAGACTTGATGTGTCCCTTCTGCCCACACTGAAAGCAGACTTTATCCTTGGACCAGCACTGGGCAGCATCATGTCCGGGTCGCTTGCAAACAGAACAGGAGACATCTCTCCTAGGAGCACCCTGAATCGCATGAACCTGCTCCTTCCTCTGAGCTACTGCCTTTTTGAAACATCTCTCGATGGGGTGGCCTGACCGGCCACAGAAGCTGCACTCCACCTTGCTCCCCTTTCCCGAAGCGGCACCGGGTACCTGGGGTTTCTTCTCCTCCACAAACTTCCTCTTGTCCGTCCTCATTTGCTGGCCTCTGCTCCTCGCGGTCTCAATAGCCTCCACCTTCAGAGCAGCCTCTACTACTCTTGCATAAGTCTCTGACCCATAAGCACTGGTCAACTCCTGCACCTCGCTCCTCAAACCACCGAGCAATCGCTTAACTCGATCAGCCTCAATGCTGACCAATCCAGGGGCAAAACGGCTCAACTTGCTGAACTCTATCTCATACTCACCCACCGTGAGTTGCCTTTGCTTCAGATGGAGAAAGTCGTTCATGAGGCGGTCACGCTCGACCGAAGGCAAGAACTTCCTCAACAGCATCTCCTTGAACACCTCTCAAGAGCATCCAGCTTCCAAGCTCTCGTTCTCTCTCAGCCACCAACTCTTAGACAAACCTTTAAGCTGATAGGCGGCTATCATCACCCTCTGATCGTCTTCAATCCCTGAGTACGAGAACATCTCCTCCATGGAGATCAGCCAATCATCTATGACCATGAAATCTGCCTTCTCGTCATAAGTGGGAGGGCTCAGCCGCTGAAACTGCAAGATAAAGGCCATCTCTGCTGGCACCACCACTGGAGGTCTTAGGGGTGCAGGAGGAGGAGGGACAGCTAACCCCCCTGCAGGACCTTGCACACCTTGAGTCTGACCTGCCACAACCGCCACAAGGGACTGAATCTGGGCCTGCATCTCTACCAACTGCCTGCTCATAGAATCGCTACTCTGATGCAGACTCTCGATCACCGCATCGTTCTGAGCTCCAGATGACTCACCCTCAGACAGGGGAGTCGATCGAGTCGCAGGTCGTCGCGCCATCCTAAAATCATAGCAACACTAGTTAGATCCTAATACAACGACTAGAACTAACTACAAGTACAGACAATACATATATAGATATAAACTTAAAGTGTTAAACTTGCTCTGGGAGTTTATCTCTTTACAAAATTGTTGTTATGCCCTATCCTAGGATGGTTAATCACCACCTTACTGACTCTTGTGCCTAGATCGGGAATGCATGACTTTATATTGTTTTGACTCGAAAACTTATGTGTGTACATATGTCATCCTGCCAGTCTTTAGCTTGGCACGTTGTGCTTATGCAATGTTATGCTATGCATGTTTGTGCTATGCATTCTAAAAAGGCCCTAATGCATGTTATGAGCGGCGTACACATGAAAATGTTATGCATCCCATACTACATAACATTCTCATGCAACGAAAAAGAAAACGTGCTAGTCACAGCCATGTGGTGAGGTTATGCATCCCATACTACATAACCCTCACATGTTTCCCCTATGGTGGATCCATATACGAACACATATTATGCATCCCATACTACATAATATGCCCCGTATACTTCATGTTATGCTATGAGTGTAGTGTTCGTGTCTTTGCTAAAACGTGCTGATGACATATCGGTGTGTGAATGACATGATGATGAAATACCAAAAACAAACAAAGGAAGGTTGCCTGACTAACTTGTCAAGCAACCTCCCTCTGATACCAACTGTCACAACCCGCATTTTCTTCGAATTTAGAAATTATTAGAGTATGAGAAAACACGCGTCATGATGCCACGTCGAGCAGGGGATAACTGTTGTCGCTCAGGCAAAACCATCTACTTACTTAATGAAAGAAATTCATGAGTTTAATGATTAGAAAATCAGTTATATTTTAGAGGCCGTATCCCTTCGCTCGGTGAATCATCTAGTCCATAATTTAAAACAATACTTATACGCTGCGGAAAAATACTTTATTCAGGTTTATCATCCTAAGGAGTGCATAAGAGTCCCAAGAGAACCACTTATGTTATGCAAGACCCTACATTTAATTTATATAATATATAAGAAAACGGTTTTTGTACGTGATTGGAAAATAGTGATTTAGTTTTATAAAACATGCTGATCATGAGCTTTATTGATAATAATAGTTGAAGTTTAAAAATAACTAGCAACCTAACATAAAACCTCCCCAGAGCAAGTAGACTATCTCCAGAAAATGGTAGCAGCAAAAGTACTATATGTAGAACAAAGGTAAAAACTACCAGTGGGCGCCAACAACCTGACACGAACCCACTGACACATATGTATGTCTGTAAGGAAAGTACAGGAAAACTACCTCACTAACAAAACAACCGGATCTCCAAAGTCCCAGAGACCACCAGCAACACCACCGCAACCTAGCCACCAAACTGGCTACAGCTCAGAACCTGAGGGATTCCAAAAGAAAACAGAATACCTCAGCAAGCAAAATAAGGTAAAAACTGCATGAAAGAGTCAACCAAGAGGGAAAAAGTAAAAGAAAGAAGAACAACATGCAGTAGAAAAAGTCACAACTGTCCAAAACAGGACAACAAGAAAAGCACTACGTGCAAGGAAACAACAACCACCCTGTCCAGAAACTACATCCTGCAGAGCTTACTAGGCTACCCAGAGCCCAAAGTGCTGCAATCTACCAAGGAAGAAACTTCTAACATCCTAAGCTGTGGGAAGTGGTAGTAGCAAAAACAAACAACGAGGAATCGGGTTGGAGGCAAACTCAGTCCCCCACCCACCATTTCCAAGTCGACAAGCTCAAGGGTCTACATGTGAAAGCACAAGGGACCTTCCACCCACTTGCCCAGCTCGTACCTGGAGCAAGATAGAAGAACAAGGGTGGCCTTGGAAAAATTTCACAACACCTCCCCCATAAAGAGCTTCAACCCGCCACTACTAACCACGACTCACGATTCGGCCTTTAGGTAAGAAAAAGAAACGGACGACAAGGAAACTCAAAAATATAACAAGAAATTTCACTCGGGAACGAAAATCGAGGTAGGGAAAAAGTGTTGAAATGACTCAACACGACTTGGCGCTGGGTCCTCTCGACACCGCATTGAGTGAGCTTCACTCACTCAACGTGCCACGCAAAACGAAACTATCACAATAACTACTCTTACATTACTACCTTAACACAACACAAAACACTCAAGCTCGCATAACCCGCGCATCGAGGCCAGCTAAATACTGGAGCAAAAGAAAATATTCAGAGCGCACGATCAGTGACGCACGACCGGTGGTCGTGCACACTCATCGGCTGATGATCGTGCGAAGTGAACCTGGGAAACCTAAAACCTGACAGAAAACTTAGCATCTGCGCACGAGCAGTGGCGCATGACCGGTGGTAGTGCGCACTATTTTCCAGTGCTCGTGCGACATCCGAGACAGAACTTTGGAAAATAAATAATTGGACGCGCACGAACATAGGCACACAACCAGTGGTCGTGCGCCCTAATGGTTGATGATCGTGCGCGGTTAACCTGCACCGTTTGGGATTTCCCGAACGATACAGGAACGCGCGCACGACCCACGCAACTACAGTAGCAGCAGGAAACCCACAAACGACGCGCACCATATTCTCCCGACACTGTGAACAACAACCACAACAAACCGAAAACGGACTACGGCACACTTAACATTATTTTTTACTTATTCTACTCGTTCACCACCACCACACAACTATGCCAAATCACTCGAGATGGAAACAGGAGATAAAAAAACATAAGGTAGGAGCAAGTAGGATGTATGAACAAAAGAAAATATCTTGGCAAGGGCAAGAACACCACTTGCCTCGATTTCCGGCGAAGCTTGGTCGGCTTTCCCTCCTCTTCACGCTCGAATCCGGCAACGAAGCACAAGGCCAAAAATCTGGACATTGCCGGCGGAAAACAAGTCAAAACTCGAAATTCAAAACCACAAGCAAGGCCACGAAACTTGGAAATCTTACCGTAGGAATGAAGGTCTTGACGAGAGCAATCCGAATCCACTCTCGGAATCGAATTCCATCCACAAACGCTCCGGGAATCGGCGGTGGAAGGCAAGGGCTCGGCGGTTTCTCCATTTCTCTCGTACAGGGGCGACGGTTATTAATTGGAGAAGATGAGGCGTGGGTTTAATTTCTATCCTATATATATATATATATATATATTAACATATAATAATATAATTTATTACAAAATTACATAAAGCACCAAAACGACGCGAAAACCGATCTACCTCGGAATTTGACGAAATTCGCACCGTAGCTAAATACCCACGCTACGAACACAATGACGAATTCGAAAATAATTTTCGACGAACAGAACTCGAGTTATACCCACCCGAAGCCAAAACACAAGCATCCCCCGAGAGGACACACCGGGTCACCCAAAACGACTCGGCTTGCTAGGGAGATCTTGCCCATAGGCTACAAAATAGGGCACTCAGTTCTAAGGGGGTAAGACCACACTCCAAAGATGGCACAAGCCACGAAAACGCGTCGACGTAATGCCAACGAGGATTAAAATAATCGCAGAAAAAATTGGGGGCGTTACAGAGAACATAGAGAAGAAAAAAAAACAAGCCTAGAGAATTAAAGCTAAGCTTTCAGAATCTGATCAACAATCAGAAGAGTTAGAAGAAGAAGAACTTCTAAAGTAGACAATATCTCATAAGATCTATCAGAGATTACAGATTCAAATCTGTCATGAGAAAGAGGCTAGATCGTGGAGCGACTCAAATTTCTCAAGAAGATCAACCTTAATTTTCTATTTTCAAGAAGCTTTGAATAAGCTAAGTGAGGTTGGATCAGATCTTTTGCAGTAAGGATCATAAGAAGATAGATCATTCAAGATCTATTAGAAACCCTTCAACTCTCTCTCACTCTATCTGGGTGAAGATATTACAAAATACCTTATCAATATTATGTAAGATATATTCATAGATCAGAGTGTAGGAGATTAATTTCTCTGAGTTATAGGCATGGTTATAAGGGTTTAGGTAGGGCTTGATTGCTTAAGTGGTAGGAGTGTTGACTCACTCTCAGGTAGGGTTCTTGGGAAGAATCTGAGCAGTAAGATCTTGAGGATCTGAGTTGTAGGACTTATAGAAGTTTTAGTTGTAGGAACCATTTGGGGTTCTGAGTTGTAAGATCTGAGGATCTGAAAAATAGGTAGGAAGTTTGGCCAAATCTAATATACTTCTTGATAGGAGAAGGGGGAAAGTGGATGTACCCATAAATTGGGGAACCACTATAAATTTGTGTGTACTGTGCTGTGTATGTTGTGTTTGCTAATTATCTGTGCTGAGATTGTTGTAGTATAACTTGCAGAACTGTGTTAAAGTTTTAACTGCCTAAGTTTATTGAATTGAACCTATTCACCCCCCCCCCCTCTAGGTTTTTAGTGGTTCTTGAAATCAATTCTTTCAAAGACAAAGTCCACCGGGAAGATGAATTTGTCGACTTTGACTAGAACATCCTCCACTATTCCTAACAAGTACTTAACAGATCTATCAACGAGCTAGATACTCGTATGCGTGGGGTTGAGGCTACATGTTCCTAACTTCTTAAATAATGAGAAGGCCATTAGGTTTATTGATAATACGTTTTGTAGCCTAAACTATTATCGTATTTTATATTTTATATTGTACAAATTATGTCTATTATTAGTTTATTTTTATCCTTTTTATGTAAATTTTATTGCCACTAACTTTTTCCTGTCTTTTTGCAGGTTTTTAGAAAAATTGCCAAAATGGCATGTCACGCCCCCCTGTCACGCCCTCCCTGGGCGTGACCTAGGGCGTGTCACCCGATCCCGAGGACACCTGTTGGAAGGGACAGAAAACGGTCAAAACCATTGTCACGCCCCCCTGTCACGCCCTCCCTGGGCGTGTCACTAGGCGTGACCAGGGGCGTGTCGCCCTCTGCCGCAAAGCTGCCGCCGCATTAAATGCCCTTCCGCCTCAGCACGCAAATAGTACTGTCACGCCCCATATCACGCCCGTGACATGGGCGTGACACCTTCCTTTTTCGGCGACTGACGGATTTCCGACCAATGATTTGGACATGACATGCCTGTCACGCCCCCCTGTCACGGGCGTGACCTAGGGCGTGACCACCGACGTACCGAAGCAATCATCCCTCCCGCCAGAATCCAGAGCCCGAGGTCAAATCCGTACCTGTCACGCCCCCGGACACGCCCCCCCTAGGGCGTGTCGGAGGGCGTGACCAACCCGAGAAATTTTCTATAAATTGAGCCCCCCTCCTCCCCATTTCAGCAAGCTTTGGTTGAGTGGGGGAGGTGCTGCCCCTTTGTTTCTTGATCCTTTTTCATGCTTTCTCTCTCTCTCTCCCCCCCTCTCTTTGTACTTTTTGGTTAACCCTAGTTTAATCTTAGTTTGTGCTAGCTTTTATTGTAATTTTCTTCTTGCTTAGTGCTTAATGTAGGGCTAGAATAGGGTTTAATTTTCATGCACTTGTAATTTTATTTTCATTAGTGTAACTTGCTCTTTTTCATTAATAAAATTGTTCTTCCCTTAGCTTGTGCTCTTCTTATGTTTTTCTACTCATCTCCCCCCTCCACTCCATTATGATTAACTAATCCTCCTTGTACTCGATCTTGATGATCCGAGGTTAGAGCGATTATGTTATGATGTTTTAATCAATCTTTTCTTTTTAGGTTAGGGCCTTGAATTACTCTTGATTAATCACGGGTTGGGGGTATATTTTCGATATATACTCTCCGCCTTTGCTTTCATTCTGGGCTAGCCGAGAGGCCGAAAGAATGAAGTGAGCATTCAAGAGTAAAGGGAGTTGTACGCACCCCTCGAGAGAGGCAGACGTCCAAATCTCCCGGATTGGAGTAAAATCCAATAGTGGGGTTCACCGCGTAAAGCGAGTTTTAGGCCTCCGATTTAGACGAGAGTCGGTCGGACCTTCCTAAACTCAGTTGGGCATGACTTCGAGAGAAGCGTGTTCAAGCTTTAGGAACCTCCACGGTCAAGGACCCTTATCCTATTAAGTTTAGATTTTTATCGCATTTTCTTAATCGTCTTTAGCCGAGGTGAATCTCGATCGGGTGCATTTCCATTTCATATTTTCTTCCTTTAGTAGTAATCTCCTATCTTGTGCTCTTTAATTAACTGCAGTAGTTTCCTTTCTAGCATAGTTCTTTTCTTAATAGCGTAACTTAATTGCGGTAGCTCTCTTTCTAGTTTGCTTTAATTTCTCCATTGCGCTTAGATTTTCTAAAACCCTAGTTTTCCCGTCGATAAGATAATAGCGTTCGTGTGAGTAAGCTTAGCCAACAGTTCCCGGATTTCAATACGACACTTGTGTCCCCTTGCTACAATTCGATAGGTATACTTGCCTCATCGGGTTGCTAGTTCGGTTGCGTTTATTTTCTTCGAACCCTAGCGCGCAACAAGTTTTTGGCGCCGTTGCCGGGGACCCAACTTCCGTTGATATTTTGAAAACACGAACCTATTAATTTTATCTCTTCTCCTTCTCATCCCCTTTCTTTAAAGTTTTAAAAAATCAAAAAAAATTATCACCGCTCTTAATAGAAACCAACCTCACAATTTTTCTACTCCACCTAATTCTCTCGAAAAGGGCAAAGGGCTTTAAGCGCCACTGTCTTGTCTAGTACCTTGCGAACCCTTCACGGGGTAGTCCTTGGGAAGTTCGGGAGTTAATCTATAAAAAAAAAATCTATTTCAAAAAGAAAAAAAAAATTTAATTTAATTTTCTAAATTTAGTTTTTCTTTCTAATTTATCCTTTTTCTCTTTCTCTTCTTCTATTCTGTTCTTTTAGTGCATGACCCGCGGGAGTCCGTCGCCTATTTTGGACTTGGACCACGAAATTGAGCGTACTCTTCGGAGAAGATCGCGATTTCAAGGTCCTACTATCCAAGTGCCGGTTGAGGACTCCGAGTCATTTAATACTTTAAGAATGGAAGAACCCAACGTAGATGAGGCCGTGCAAAGGACTATGTCCTATTATGCACGACCGAACCTCGAGGGAACAGAATCGAGTATAGTCCATCCTACTATAGCAAATAATAACTTTGAACTAAAGCCTAGCATAATTCAAATGGTGCAGCAATATGTGCAATTTGACGGACTTCAAGATGAAGATCCGAACGCACATATAGCTAGCTTTCTTGAAATTTGTGACACCTTCAAGATAAATGGTGTCACAAATGATGCGATCAGGCTAAGACTCTTCCCCTTCTCTCTAAGAACTAAAGCTAAGCAGTGGCTTAACACACTTCCGAAAAATAGCATAACCACTTGGAATGAATTAACTGAAAAATTTTTGGCGAAGTATTTTCCGCCCGCTAAAACTGCAAAACTTAGGAACGATATCTCTGCCTTCGGACAAATAGACTCTGAAACCCTTTACGAAACCTGGGAGAGATTTAAAGAATTATTAAGACGATGCCCACATCACGCGCTGCCTGTATGGTTACAAGTGCAGACATTTTATAACGGGCTAAATCAAAGCACGAAGCAAATGATAGACGCAGCTTCTGGCGGTACTTTAAATCATAAGACCCCGGAAGCCGCTCTTGAGCTTTTTGAGGATATGGCCATGAACACTTATCAGTGGAATGTGCCTAGGTCCCGCCCGAACAAGCCTGCAGGTATCTATGAAGTGGACAACGTCTCCCAGCTCGCTCTGCAAGTAGAAATCCTAAGCAAAAAAATAACGGAGATGACTGCTGCCTCCGCCCCTCAGGTATGGGAATCTGCAACCCCTACTCCAGAACATTTAGATTATGTTAATAATTTGCCTAGAACTGCTTTTAATAATTTTTCTGCTGCGAATTTTCATCCGCCTGGTTTTAATTTTCCGAATAGTTATAACCCCGCTTTAAGAAATCACCCGAACTTTTCATGGAGTAATCCATCGAATGCGATGCGCCCACCTCCGCAAAATGATTTTTCTACACAACCACCACCACCACCACCACTTCTTCAAAATTACCCAAAACCTCCGAGCTTGGAGGAATTACTTTCTAAATATATCACCACAAATGACGCTACCATAAGAACTTTAACCGGAAGCGTAAAAAGTTTAGAAAATTAGGTAGGACAGCTCGCGAAAATAATTTTGAGCGACCCGCAGGGTCTCTTCCTTCCAATACCGAACCCAACCCGAGAGAGCAAGCGAAAGCTATAACTCTTCGGAGTGGGAAGCAAGTCTCCGGTATGGTAAGTGAAGAGCCCGAGGCAAGCTCCGCTCCTGCTTTTAAAAATCAAAGCTCCGCTCCCGCTTTTAAAAATCAAAGCTCTGCTCCGCTTCCACCCTCTGCTGAAGAAGTAATCACCCCCACTTTAGAAAATAATCTCACTCCACCACCCATCTTCAAAAATAATTCAACTCCTCCATACCCCTCTGAACTTAATAGACAACGTCAAGATGATCAGTACTCCCGCTTCTTAGAAATCTTCAAACAAATCCACATTAATCTTCCCTTCCACGAGGCTATTTCGCAAATGCCGAAATACGCCAAATATCTTAAAGACCTCCTCACAAACAAGAAGAAGTTAGAGAATCTTTCGCACGTCACGCTAAACGCCGAGTGCTCCGCCATTTTAACAAACGGTTTGCCGAAGAAAATCAGTGACCCGGGTAGTTTCTCTATCCCGTGTGTCTTCGGTGATCTCTTTGTTAAACACGCGTTAGCCGACTTAGGCGCAAGTATAAACCTGATGCCCTTTTCGTTGTTCAAAAAGTTAGGGATTGGTAGCCTTAACCCCACGCGTATGAGTATCCAGCTAGCCGATAGTTCCGTCAAGTACTCGTTAGGAATAGTGGAGGACGTTCTCGTTAAAGTCGACAAGTTCATCTTCCCGGTGGACTTTGTCATTTTGGACATCGAAGAAGACGTCGAGGTTCCCCTGATACTTGGCCGACCCTTCCTCGCCACCTCCAGAGCCATCATTGACGTAAGCAATGGTAAGCTCTTTCTTCGAGTAGGCGACGACGAAGTCACATTTCCTATCACCCCTTCGATGAAGAACACCTTAGCGAACGATGACTCATGTTTTTTCGTAGACGTCGTGAGTGATGATTCTTCCTACTGCCTCTCCGACTTTGAAAAAGAATTTTCTACTTTTTGCTCCTCTTCTCTTACAACAGAATCACTGCAAGGAAGTGATGAATCTTCTTATTGTCTTTCTGAGTTTGAAAAAGAGTTTTCTGATTTTTGTTCTTCCTCTTTTCTTACCACTGAATCTGTACAAGAAGCCGTCTTGGCTGCTAGCCCCACCCCTTATTACGTTCCTTATAAAAAAGTTTATGAAGATATTATTTTCGAAAAAGAAAGAATCTCAAAATCCTCTTATGAAGAACCCCCTACCCTAGAACTTAAAGAACTTCCCGAACACCTTAAGTATGCTTTCTTAGAAAAAGACTCCAAGTTACCAGTTATCGTTTCGGCCTAGCTCACGGATACGCAGAACGATAAACTTCTTCTAGTTCTAAGTAAGCATCGTCGGGCTATTGCTTGGCAAATTTCTGATATCAAGGGCATAAGCCCATCTTTCTGTACACATAAAATTCTAATGGAAGATAATTCGCGTAACTCTATTCAACCTCAGCGCCGTATAAACCCGAATATGAAAGAAGTAGTTAAGGGAGAGGTTATGAAACTATTAGACGCAGGAATTATCTACCCTATATCGGACAGTAAGTGGGTTAGCCCCGTTCAGGTAGTCCCAAAGAAGGGAGGGATAACCGTAGTTAGTAATGAGAATAATGAATTAATCCCAACGCGGACGGTGACGGGTTGGCGTATGTGCATAGATTACCGTAAGTTAAATGACGCCACCCGCAAGGACCACTTTCCTTTACCGTTTATCGACCAGATTTTAGAACGTCTCTCCGGCCATAGCTTTTATTGTTTTCTCGATGGCCTCTCGGGGTACTTTCAAATACCCATCTCTCCCGAGGACCAAGAGAAAACTACGTTTACTTGTCCCTTCGGCACCTTCGCGTACCGAAGAATGCCGTTTGGATTATGCAATGCGCCGGCTACATTCCAACGATGTATGCTCGCAATATTTGACAAGTACGTAGAAAGCATTATGGAGGTATTCATGGACGATTTCTCCGTGTTCGGCGACTCCTTCGATAGATGTTTAGAAAACCTCGAAAAAGTCTTAGAACGATGCGAAGAAACTAACCTTGCCCTAAATTGGGAAAAATGCCATTTTATGGTGAGGGAAGGGTTAGTTTTGGGTCATAAAATTTCTGCTAAAGGTATTGAGGTAGACGTTGCCAAGATAGAAGTTATTGAGAAGTTGCCGCACCCTACAAACATAAAAGCTATTAGAAGTTTCCTAGGCCACGCTGGTTTTTATCGTCGTTTTATAAAGGACTTCTCCAAGATCACTAAGCCCCTCACCCATCTCTTAGAAAAAGACGCTCCATTCATTTTTGATGACTCTTGTATTTCTGCCTTTGAATTAATTAAATAAAAGTTAATTAACGCGCCAATTATGATAGCTCCGGTGTGGGACCTTCCTTTCGAGATTATGTGCGATGCGAGTAGTTTTGCGGTGGGAGCCGTATTAGGTCAACGCATATCTAAGAACTTCCACCCCATCTATTACGCTAGTAAAACCCTCACATCTGCACAAGAAAATTACACCACAACCGAAAAAGAGCTCTTAGCTGTAGTATTTGCGTTTGATAAATTCCGCCCTTACATTACTCTTTCAAAAATCATTGTTTTTACGGACCACTCGGCCCTCAAGTACCTTCTTGCCAAAACGGATGCCAAGCCTCGCTTGATTCGCTGGGTCTTACTCCTCCAGGAGTTTGACTTAGAGATCCGTGATAAGCGAGGAGCCGAGAACTTGGCCGCCGACCATTTATCAAGATTAGATAACCCCTTTATAGAAAAATTAAATGAAAAATCTTTTAATGACTATTTCCCTGATGAGAAGCTGCTTTTAGTTAATACATCTGCTTCTCCTTGGTTCGCGCACATCGCCAACTATCTAGTGGCCCGGGTGCTCCCAAAAGAGTTCTCCTCTCAGCAAAAGAAGAAATTCTTTTCTGAGCTGAAGAACTACTTCTGGGAAGACCCGCATCTTTTCAAAGTTTGTGCGGATCAAGTGATAAGGAGATGTGTTTCTTTTGATGAAGGAATTGATATTCTAAAACATTTACATGAAGGTCCGACAGGTGGGCACTATCAAGCTGCTCGCACCGCTCATAAGGTGCTTTGCGCGGGTTTTTACTGGCCTAGCCTGTTTAAAGACGCGCAAGCCTCTGTGAGCAGGTGTGATAGTTACCAACGGTCGGGCAATATTTCTAATAAAAATGAAATGCCGCAAAATTATTTCTTAGAGTGCGAAATTTTCGACCTCTGGGGAATTGATTTTGTTGGCCCCCTTCGTTCTAGCTTCGGAAACAAATATATTTTAGTTGCTGTTGATTATGTTTCATGATGGGCTGAGGCCCAAGCTCTTCCTACGAACGACTCCCGAGTTGTAGTCACGTTTTAAAAAAAATTATTTTATAGATTCGGTACGCCTCGCGCAATCGTTAGCGATAGGGGTTCCCATTTCTGTAACGCGCAATTTTCAAAAATCTTTACTAAATTCGGCGTTACGCATAAACTGTCCACTGCCTACCACCCCCAAACTAACGGTCAAGTCGAAGTAGTTAATAGAGAAATAAAAAGAATATTAGAAAAGACTATTTCAACTTCTAGAAAAGACTGGTCAACCAAACTTGACGATGCTCTATGGGCCTACCGAACAGCGTACAAAACCGCCCTCGGATGTACGCCGTATCGGCTGGTCTATGGAAAATCGTGTCATCTACCCATAGAGTTAGAACACCGCGCCTTTTGGGCCTTTAAATTTTTAAACTTCGATCCCCACTCAGTCGGTGACCTTCGAAAATTTCAACTAAATGAACTCGATGAGTGGCGCTCTTATGCTTATGAAAATAATAAACTTTATAAAGAGCGGACGAAGCGTTTACACGATAAACACTTAAGGCACCCTAAAAACTTTAAGCCGGGCGACCAAGTCCTTTTATATAATTCTCGTTTACGTTTATTTCCGGGCAAATTAAAATCTCGCTGGTCTGGCCCGTTTTCTGTTTTAGAAGTATTTCCTTATGGAACTGCTTTAATTTCTCACCCTGATAAGGGTAATTTCAAAGTGAATGGTCAGCGTCTTAAACTCTATTTTTCTTGTGATGATGATGTCAGTCCAAACAGTATTAAGTTTCTGCTTCACGAACTCTAATCTGAACTTTTAATTTTTTGCTAAAAACAATTTTATTGCGGGACAACAATATTTTTGGACAATATTATTTTTTTTGATGCGTCGAGCTCAACGACGCTTTAACCAAAGGGCGCTCTTGGGAGGCAACCCAAGTTATCTTTTTCTGTTTTCTTTATTTTATAATTTTTGCCTCGGACGGCTCCGACGAGCTGAAGCTTCTGCGATCACCTGCTCCAACATTGCTGAATCCATCACAAAGTCCAAAGAAGACATTCGGGGAGCGGCATCACTCAGTTTTCGCAGCAAATAAATCCGGGGAAGTACCTGTATTTCAATTCTGTCTTTCAATTCTGTACTTTATTTTTCTCTCCTTCTCCAATCCCCTTCTTTAGCCATTGAGGACAATGTCTGTTTTAAGCTTGGGGGAGGATTTCCTCCTTCACTTTTGCTTAGTGTAAATATTTTTCTTTTTTGTATATATTTTAAATATTTCCAAAAAAAAAAGAGAAAAAATTATCCAAAATCCAAAAAAAATAGAATATTTCGCAAATTAAAAAAATTATATATATATATATATGTGTTTTTGAATAGTTTAGACATTTTGGTATTTCAATAGTACCCCTAGTTTTTAGTTTTGTTTTACTCAAAATCTTCTATAAATAACTTTGTTAATTATAATATTTCTAATCGTTCTTTTTAATTATGTTTCACAAGTAAAATGTTGGTCATGCTGTGTTTCTAATTCACGGTAGCATGTTAAGGTGAAATATTTTTCTAAAACTCGCATTTCTATTATGGTTTTTTGTTGTTTATTTCCTTTACTTTCTTAAAAATTCATCATCCACTATTTTCTTTTTCGTTTTTTGAATAATTTTTGTAAAGACAACTTTTGAATAACGTAGTAGATGTGAACGATCCAAGTCACCTATTATTTCTATTTTCAAGTTAATTTCATCAATCTTCCTTTATTATCTAGGACTCGCTTTTTGAAAAATTTTCAAACTTTTGTTTTAAATAAATTCAAAAGCGTGAAAATGATTTAGGCCGTTTTTGTTTTCGTTTGAGCTTTCTTGCCAACCTAAAAACTTTTACCACTAGTTAGCCGTTTTTGAGCCTTTTTCCGATTTCATTTGATAGCTCATCCCTTCATTTCAGTTTCACCAAAGCCAAAATTTCCAACCTATCGAATCACACTAGCCTTTTTGAGTTTCATAAATTATTGTGACAATTTTGATAGGGTATTTTGTGATTTTTGCGGGAGAAAGATTTTTTTTTAAAAAAAAGGAAGTATGTTCAAAAGTGATGTTTATTTTTGTTTGGCCAACTCAAAAAGGAAAATAAAAATATTTATGGTCTTTGTTTTGAAAAAAGAAAAAAAAATGGAAAAGAAAAAAAATGAAAAAGAAAGAAAAAAAATGTGTATATATTTTTATGAAATTTTTTGAAACTCTTTGCTTTGGTTTAGTGTGATTTTAAAACCTTCACGTTTATCTTTGAATTCCACTCCTAATCATTTTCCTAAACCAAACGTTTCTGTCCTATTTAAGTCCTTTTGATTCACGCTTTTTGATTTTTTATTTAACAACTAAGAAAAGAAAAACAGTAAATCAGTTTTAGTTTTAGATTTAAACCTAGATTTTTGATAATTAAATTGATATAATTATAATACGTTGCTTGGATCTAGTAACAACTCAATGCGTGTTTTTCATTTTCGTTGCTTTACTTAAGTCCATTTAAAAAAATCTCGTTAAAATTTTTGGATGATTTGTTTTTATTAAGTAAAGTTTATAAAAGTTTTACCATACCTAAATAATTGTTTTAGACTTACATTTCACCTTTTCCCTACTAAGAATTTCGCATAGTACTTGTGTACGCATAATTAGAACTTTTTGATTAGTCCTTTTTATAAATATCTAGTTTTTATATTTTTGCTTGGGGACAAGCAAAGCTTAAGCTTGGGGGAATTTGATAATATGTTTTGTAGCCTAAACTATTATCGTATTTTATATTTTATATTGTACAAATTATGTCTATTATTAGTTTATTTTTATCCTTTTTATGTAAATTTTATTGCCACTAACTTTTTCCTGTCTTTTTGCAGGTTTTCAGAAAAATTGCCAAAATGGCCTGTCACGCCCCCCTGTCACGCCCTCCCTGGGCGTGACCTAGGGCGTGTCACCCGATCCCGAGGACACCTACTGGAAGGGACAGAAAACGGTCAAAACTGCTGTCACGCCCCCCTGTCACGCCCTCCCTGGGCGTGTCACTAGGCGTGACCAGGGGCGTGTCGCCCTCTGCCGCAAAGCTGCCGCCGCATTAAATGCCCTTCCGCCTCAGCACGCAAATAGTACTGTCACGCCCCATGTCACGCCCGTGACATGGGCGTGACACCTTCCTTTTTCGGCGACTGACGGATTTCCGACCAATGATTTGGACATGACATGCCTGTCACGCCCCCCTGTCACGGGCGTGACCTAGGGCGTGACCACCGACGTACCGAAGCAATCATCCCTCCTGCCAGAATCCAGAGCCCGAGGTCAAATCCGTACCTGTCACGCCCCCGGACACGCCCCCCCTAGGGCGTGTCGGAGGGCGTGACCAACCCGAGAAATTTTCTATAAATTGAGCCCCCCTCCTCCCCATTTCAGCAAGCTTTGGTTGAGTGGGGGAGGTGCTGCCCCTTTGTTTCTTGATCCTTTTTCATGCTTTCTCTCTCTCTCTCTCCCCCTCTCTTTGTACTTTTTGGTTAACCCTAGTTTAATCTTAGTTTGTGCTAGCTTTTATTGTAATTTTATTCTTGCTTAGTGCTTAATGTAGGGCTAGAATAGGGTTTAATGTTCATGCACTTGTAATTTTATTTTCATTAGTGTAACTTGCTCTTTTTCATTAATAAAATTGTTCTTCCCTTAGCTTGTGCTCTTCTTATGTTTTTCTACTCATCTCCCCCCCTCCACTCCATTATGATTAACTAATCCTCCTTGTACTCGATCTTGATGATCCGAGGTTAGAGCGATTATGTTATGATGTTTTAATCAATCTTTTCTTTTTAGGTTAGGGCCTTGAATTACTCTTGATTAATCACGGGTTAGGGGTATATTTTCGATATATACTCTCCGCCTTTGCTTTCATTCTGGGCTAGCCGAGAGGCCGAAAGAATGAAGTGAGCGTTCAAGAGTAAAGGGACTTGTACGCACCCCTCGAGAGAGGCAGACGTCCAAATCTCCCGGATTGGAGTCAAATCCAATAGTGGGGTTCACCGCGTAAAGCGAGTTTTAGGCCTCCGATTTAGACGAGAGTCGGTCGGACCTTCCTAAACTCAGTTGGGCACGACTTCGAGAGAAGCGTGTTCAAGCTTTAGGAACCTCCACGGTCAAGGACCCTTATCCTATTAAGTTTAGATTTTTATCGCATTTTCTTAATCGTCTTTAGACGAGGTGAATCTCGATCGGGTGCATTTCCATTTCATATTTTCTTCCTTTAGTAGTAATCTCCTATCTTGTGCTCTTTAATTAACTGCAGTAGTTTCCTTTCTAGCATAGTTCTTTTCTTAATAGCGTAACTTAATTGCGGTAGTTCTCTTTCTAGTTTGCTTTAATTTCTCCATTGCGCTTAGATTTTCTAAAACCCTAGTTTTTCCGTCGATAAGATAATAGCGTTCGTGTGAGTAAGCTTAGCCAACAGTTCCCGGATTTCAATACGACACTTGTGTCCCCTTGCTACAATTCGATAGGTATACTTGCCTCATCGGGTTGCTAGTTCGGTTACGTTTATTTTCTTCGAACCCTAGCGCGCAACATTTATACTTGCACCTAAATCGACCAATGCATGTTTGGCAAAAAGATCACCAAAGATATACAGTATAAAAAAAACTACCCGGATCACTGATCTTCTTTAGTAAATCATTTGTCAAGACATCAGAGCACTCGAAGTTTAACTTAATGTGCGATAAGTTCTCTAACTTCTTCTTATTAGTCAGGAGTCCTTAAGGTACTTAGCGTACTTCAACATTAGGGTAATCGCTTCGTGGAAGGGTAGATTTATGTGGATTTGCTTAAACATTTCGAAGAAGCAGGTATACTAATCATCAAGACATTGTTTGTTAATTTGGGAAGGGTATGGTGGAGTTGGATCATTTTTAAAAATAGGTGGTGGAGCGAGATCTTTTTCTAAAGTAGAGAGCGGATTGATAACTTCTTTTTCAGCAGGGGGTGGAATATTCAAAATGGGGGCGGAGCTTGCCTCGGGCTCTTCGCTAACCATATCAGAAACTTGCTTCCCACTCCGAAGAGTTATAGCTTTTGCTTTCTCTCTCAGGTTTTGCTCGGTATTATTTGGAAGAGACTCGGCAGGTCACTCAGATATAATTTTAGCTAGTTATCCTACTTAATTTTCTAGATTTTTAACGGATCTGTCTAGGCTTCTTATAGTTGTGTCAGTAAAATTCATATATTTTGAAAAAATTTCCTCCAAGCTTAAAGGTTTTTGATAATTGTGAAGGGGTGGAGGTAATACAGAAAAATCATTTTGTGGTGGTGGGCACATAGCGTTCGAGGGGTTACTCCACGAGAAATTTGGGTGGTTTCGTAAAGAGGGATTATAACTATTAAGAAAAGTAAAGCCCGGCGCATAAAAATTAGCACCAGGAAAATTATGAAATGCATTCCTAGGCATATTTTTAACATAATATATTTGTTCAAGGGCAAGATTTACAGATTCTCATACCTGAGGAGCACAGGCATCAGTCATCTCCATTATCTTTTTACTTAATACTTCCAATTGTAGTGCCAGCTGGGAGAGGTTATCTACATCAAATATACCTACAGGTTTGTTTGGGTGAGGTCTAGGCACATTTCACTAATATGTGTTCATGGCCATGTCCTCGAAAATCTCAAGAGCTGCTTCCGGTGTTTTATGGTTTAAGGTACCACTGGAAGCCGTGTTTATCATTTGCTTTATATTTTGATTTAGCCGATTATAAAACGTCTGCACTTGTAACCAAACAGGCATCACGTGATGGGGGTGTCAACTTAAGAGTTCTTTAAATATTTCCTTAGTTTCATAAAGATATTCAGAATCTATTTGAAAGAAGGCAAAAATATCGTTCCTAAGTTTTGCAGTTTCGCTGGCGGAAAATACTTCGTCAGAAATTTTTCGGTTTGTTGATCCCAAGTTGTGATGCTCCCTCTTGGCAGAGTCATCAACCACTGTTTATCTTTAGTTATAAGGGATAAGGGGAAGAGTCTTAGATTAATAGCATCATTTGTAACACCGTTGATTTTAAAGGTGTCACAAATCTCAATAAATCTAGCTATGTGCGCGTTCGGATCTTCATTTTAAAGTCTGTCATACTGCTGCACCATTTGATTTATGCTTGGCTTAAATTCAAAATTATTATTAGCTATAGCAGGGCAAACTATGTTTGATTCTGTAGCCTCTAGATTCTGCTGTGCATAATAGGACATAGTCCTGTACAGTGCTTCATCTACGATGGGCTCTTCTATTCTTAAAGTAAAAAATGACTCGAAATCCTCAACCAGTATTTGGAGTGTAGGGCAATTAAATCGCAATCTTCTCCGAAGAGTACGCTCAATTTCGTGGTCCAAGTCCAAAATAACCGTTGGATTTCCGTGGGTCATGCACTAGGAGAAGAGAAGATAAAGAAAGAGAAAATAAACATGAAAAAGGGAACTACTTTTTTTTTGAAATAGATTTTTTTTAATGTTTTAACTCCCGAACTTCCCAAGGGTTACCCGATGATGGGTTCGCAATGTACCAGATAAGATAAGGGTATTTAAGCCACATTGCCCTTTTTAAGAGAGTTAGGTGGTGTAGAAAATTTGTGATGTGGGTTTCTATTAAGAGCGTTAATATTTTTTTTTGAATTTTTTTATTTTTTAAGAAAGAGGGTGAGAAAGAGAAGTTATAAAAGTAATAGATTCGTGTTTTCAAATTATCAACAAAAGTTGTTCCTCGGCAACAGCGCCAAAAACTTTGTTTCTACTGATTGTGAAGTGAATAAAAACCAAACTAGCAATCCAACTAGGCAAGTAAACCTATCGAATTATAGCTAGGGGACACAAGTGTCGTATTAAGATCCGGGAACTGTTGAGCAATATTACTCACACTAAGATAATTATCTTATCGAAGGATTGTTTTAGGGTTTGCTAAGAGATAACTAATTGTAATTAAGAATAAAAATATAGAGCAAAAAGAGAACTTGTAACGACCCCATCCGTTTCATGACGTATAGTAGAAGGTCCGGCCGGGGCCCCACACTATATGCCACAAACAGACGGTGAGGTCACATGATAATACCATACCATACACGCATCCTAACTCAGAGCATGCTAGCGGAACCTTTAAGTTGTAATTTGAACTCTAACCAGGAATATCCAATATATAAACCACAGTTATATATACAGCCACGGAATGTACAACAAAGGTGAAGGTTTGGCCTTAAGGCCTTACAGTTCCTCTTTCCATACAACATGGATTACAAACATCGGCGCGCAGGCCGGCCATACATGAGGAAAAGCAAAACAAACAAAATCCTTTTTGCAGCCTTCAAGGGCTAGCCGCAGCACCAGCAACAACAGCAATAGGGCTCCATCCCTTCACTTACCACTTGGCTCTCCAGCACCTGCATAGGGACAATCCACCCAAACGGTGGCAAACATGGCAACGGTCAGCATTCAGCTGACCCAATTATAACAATCCTACCCCTTTCTCGGGGTTGTAGCATTCTTTCCCTGTACAGCATGGTATCAATAATAGCAACTATGTGCGCGCAGGCACATTCAAGCCATCACAACCGTCGGCCACACGGCCCGACAGTCCGTGCACTCAGGGCACATTCTTGGTGCACCAGAAAACCAGGGTCAACACCACCGTCTACACGGTATTTGAGCATTCTAGTCTTTTCGGCGCGCGGGCCTAAGACTCTCATTAGGCGCTCCAACAAAACCCAAAACCAGGCTTCCAAGTCGGACGGACCTAACGCAGGTACGGATCAGCCACCCCCCGTTGCTCAAGTCGCCGTGCCACCTCGAATACGGAAGTATCCATGACAATTTATAGGCGCGGGTCGGTTTCACCTTTCCTGTTCGGCAATCTGCCTTTTCATCGAGTTGTAGCCCAACGGCTCAACCGCACACAAAGTGGCAATGCACGGCCACAAGAGTTGCATCCAACCCTCTTCATTTCCTGGACTTCATCCAGTACTTCCTGCTGCACCAAGCAACAGGTAGGCACAAGGCAACACAAGCCATAATCACGGAGTCTTCTCCGATATGCAAACAAGCATCACAAATCCAGACCAGCATGTCCAGATGGGCTTCACACAGCATGCCTAGATCCGTACTCCAATTCCGGACTCTAACAAGGGGGACTTCACATATCTACCCCAAGGGACACCACAACCCACAGCCCACTCGCGGGGAAGGGTTTTCCCTATGCAATGCAGAAAAGAAGGACTTCACATGTCCAAGAAGGGAGATCGTTACCCTTGTCGATCTCTTGGGAGCCATCGAAATCTAGCCGGCGAGAAAGCACCGCAGCAGCTTTGCCTTCACAACGCTGACCTCGGATCACGAATCGGACCACGGGAGCTCCGCCGGTGGCTTGATCTCCTCCTCCTTCTTCTTCCTCCTCTCTCTTTCTCTCTTCCTTAGCTAAGTGAAGAATGACTCAAGCCTCTGCTGACTTAAACCAGGCAGGAATCATCTGAGCCTTTGGATCCAAAGAGAGAAAATGAACGGCCACGATTTTCCCAAAATCACACTTTTTTGGCTGACACGGCCTGTGACATGCCCGTGTCACAGGCCGTGTACCCTGAAGCAGCACACGCGGTATTCGTACCGACTGAACTTTACCAGAACACGGGCATCGACACGCCCGTGTCAGTCATGAGACACGCCCGTGTCAACCCTGCCTCATTGAGCTCCAAACTCAACCAGCAGTACACGGGTAGGCACACGGCATCAGACACGCCCGTGTCAAATCTGACACGGCTGTGTTTAAGGCTTGGTTCCGGGCCGTGTAATCTTCTGACTCAATCCGCTTATTATTTGAGTGACACGCCCTGGGACACGCCCGTGTCCCAGGCCGTGTACCCCCGACACGCCCTGGGACACGCCCGTATCCCAGGCCGTGTAAAACAACCTGCACCTCAAATCCATTTTTGAGATTTTTGGGGTGTTACAATCCTCCCCCCCTTACAAAAAATTTCGTCCCAAAATTTGCACGGTAAGGAAACAAGGAAAAACAATGATATAACTTGATAACTCTGTTATAACACAAAGTACACGGTCTACAGTTTATACAAACAGCTCGGGAAATTCAGCTCGCATGGTCTGCTCTCGCTCCCACGTTAGCTATTCATGGCCACAATTGTCCTATCGGACCTTGACCATCTCGATCACTTTGTTCCGCAACTGTTTCTCGGCTCGATCCTCGATCCGAATGGGTCGAACCCTCGTCGTTAGCCCATACTTGACCGGTACCCGATCATGCTCTACTACTTGAGTTGGATCCTTAACAGCCTTACGAAGTACTGAGATGTGAAATACATCATGTAATCCACCCAAGTCTGCTGAAAGTGCTAGTCGATAAGCAGCTTCCCCAACTCGCTCCACCACCTCAAATGGACCAAGATACCTCGGACTTAGCTTTTTCAAACGCCGAATCCTGGACACGCCTTTGAAGGGTTTGATCTTCAAATATACACAATCACCCACCGCGAACTCCACGTTCCGATGTTTGGCATTGTAGTACTTTGCTTGACGATCTTGGGCTATCAATAGCCTCTCCCGAATAGAGCGTATGAGCGAGGTAGCTTCTTCGACTTCCTTTTTCCCACTCAGCTTAGATTCGCCTGCTTCTGCCCAAGCTAACGGTGTACGGCATTTACGACCATACAAAGCCTCAAATGGTGCCATACCGATGCTCGGTTGGTAGCTATTATTATTGGCAAATTCGACAAGAAATATATAATCTTCCCATCTCTTACTAAAGTCTAGGGCGCACATGCGGAGCATGTCCTCCATCGTCCTGTTGGTTCGTTCAGTCTGGCCATCCGTTTGGGGATGAAAGGCCGTACTAAACGCTAATTTTGTACCCAACATTTGATGAACTAGCCGCCAATCATTCGATGTGAATCGCCCATCGCGGTCACTAACGATGCTCCGAGGAACACCGTGCAGTCGAACAATCTGCTCCACATAAAGCTTGGCCAAGGTTTCCACTAAATCGTCTCTTCTGTTTGGAAGGAAGTGCGCCACTTTTGTCAACCGGTCCACAATCACCCAGATTGAATCATGACCGCGTTGAGATCTCGGCAACCCGTGCACGAAATCCATCGAAATGTCATCAAACTTCCACTCCTGAATGGGTAACGACTTCAGGAAACCGCCAGGCTTCTGGCATTCCGCTTTCACCAATGCACAAGTATGGCATTCCGCCACATAACGTGCTACATCTTTCTTTAGTCCGGGCCACCAGAACAGCTTTTTCAGATCTTTGTACATCTTTGTGCTCCCTGGGTGAACTGAGTACTTTGCAAAGTGAGCTTCGTACATCAACTCTTCCCTCAATTTACCCACACTCGGGACGCACACTCGACCATTTCTTCGTAACAAACCGTTATCCCAAGAGAATTGGTCATCCGACCCATCTTTAGCATAGCACTGGAGACTTTCATCAAGCTCCGTTGCTTGCTGAACTCTGTCCGTAAGGTCATATTGCACCTCCGTCCAATTCAAGCCATGCATCGGTCGACGAACCCTTGTCAACACAAGATATCTCCAATGCTTCCAATTCCTGGATTTAACGCTGATCATGCCTCTACAACCAGCTTGCCCGTACCGGAGTCCTCCGACTCAAAGCATCAGCGACCACATTTCCCTTCCCGGGAGTATAGTGAATCTCGAAGGTGTAGTCCCCAAGGAACTCCATCCATCTTCGTTGTCGCATATTCAGATCCTTCTGATCCAACAAGTACTTTAGGCTTTTGTGATCTGTATAGATATCCACTTTAACGCCATACAGATAGTGCCGCCACAACTTGAGCGCAAAGATTACCGCCGCCAGCTCCAAATCATGGACGGGGTAATTCCGCTCATGCACTTTCAACTGGCGCGAGCCATAAGCAATCACTTTACCAAACTGTAGAAGAACGCAGCCTAAGCCTCTCCCGGAAGCATCACTATAGATCTCATACCCATCTGTACCACATGGCGATGTCAACACAGGCGCCGTGGTCAAATGACTCTTCAAGTCTTCAAAAGCTCGCGCGCACTCCGTCGTCCAAATGAACTTTTGATCTTTTCTCGTCAGCGTGGTCAGAGGTAAAGCAATCCGTGAGAAGTTTTCCACAAACCGTCTATAGTAGCCCGCAAGCCCAAGGAAGCTCCTGACCTCGGCCACTGAAGACATCACTGGCCAATCTCGAATGGCACTTATCTTCAACGGATCCACCGCGATACCTTCTCCACTTACCACATGGCCTAAAAAGGCTACTGACGAGAGCCAGAACTCACACTTTGAGAACTTGGCATAAAGCTTATTCCTCCGCAGGGTATGCAAGACCAACCGCAAATGGTTTGCATGATCCTCTTCCGACTGAGAGTATACTAAGATATCATCGATAAACACAATCACGAATAAATCCAAGTACTCTCGGAACGTTCGATGCATTAGATCCATAAATACTGAAGGCGCATTACATAGGCCAAACTGCATTACTGTGAACTCATAATGACTGTAGCGTGTTCCAAACGCCGTCTTGGGAATGTCACCTTCCCGAATCCTCAACTGATAATATCCCGATTTCAAATCCAACTTGGAATAGACCGTTGATCCTGCCAGCTGATCAAATAGGTCATCAATCCGTGGAATCGGATATTTGTTTTTCTCCGTCAGTTTATTCAATTCGCGGTAGTCAATACATAACCGTAAACTACCGTCTTTCTTTTTCACAAAGAGAACAGGCACGCTCCAAGGTGACATACTTGGACGTATGTATCCCTGCTCCAACAACTCTTGTGATAGTTTAACTTTCAAGGCAGCCTAAACACCTAGAGGGGGGGGTGAATAGGTCCTGCTTCTTTTTCTAAAACTTCTAGACAGAATTCAATTTATTAACTAATACAAAAACACAGCAATCACAGAAAACAACACATCACAGATTGCACTATGTTTTATAGTGGTTCCCCAAGGTCTGGGTACATCCACTTTCCCCCTTCACCTATCTAGCAGTATGCTAGATTCGGCCAAACTTCCACTTATCTCAGATCAATAGATCTTACAACTCAGAACCCAACTGGTTCCTACAACTCAGGCACAACTGCCCTACCTCAGCCTTGCCCCAAGGCCTACAACTCAGAGAATATCCTTCTCCTACACTCAGGCAATCAGCCCTACCACTCAGAGTTCAACACTCCTACACTCAGCCTTTATAACATAGGCTTACAACTCAGATCTGTATAAACAGATCCTACAGAAATATAGAAAAGATTGTTTTTAAATTTGTCTTGCCAAATTGAGAGAGAAAAGGCAATGACAATTCTTAATCAGCTGATGCAATCAACTGTTTCTTAGCCTTCTTCAAAGCTTCTTGAAAATGTACTTAGCTGAGTTGATTCCAAACAGCTTCTTGATAATCCACTGGTGGATTCTTTCTTCTTCTTCAAATTCTGACTTGATCTCTCTCTATCCAGAACTTTGAATGATTCTTCTGAATTCTGATTAGAACTCTTCTTAGATCTATCCTTAGATAGTCTTCTTAGATCTCCCGGAGAAGATCTTCTTAAGTGCCTAGCACTTTCTTGAAATGAGTAGAATATAATCCCTCTCTACTTTCTGATCCAATGTATTTTAAAGGATCAGTTCTATATGTAGTTCAGTGTCTTTTTCTCCTTCTGAATCTGTCTATTTATAGACATTCTTCATGGTAACCGGCTGATCCGGTTTCTAACCGTTTTCTGACAAGTCTGACAACTTCAGTTAACTGGTGACAACCCACAGCTGTCAAGTCTTCAAACAAGTCCTGTGCCTTAGTGTTGAAACAGTCTGTCAGAAAGTGTCGAGACCATCTGTCTATTTGTGTCGACACAATTGACTTTGGTGTCGACACTGCCTTCAGTGATGTCGACAAAATTGCCTTTGTGTCGACACATCTTCTTCTGAAAATAACTTGGTCTTTGACTCTGCAGTGTGTCGACACAAGTCCTGTGTGTCGACACAGTTGTTGTAGAATCATAACTTTAATAAGTGTTGACTTACTTACTATGTGTCGACACATTCTGCTGGTGACGACAAACTTGTGGTCGACTATTTTCTTCTGTGTCGACATATTCAGATGATGTCGACAAACTTGAGATCGACTATACTCTTTAGTGTCGACACATTCTCCCAATGTTGAGGTCGACGTTTTTCTTCTGTGTCGACACAATTTCCCAGTGCTGTGTCGACTTACTTCTTCTGTGTCGACACAATTTCCCAGTGTTGTTGTAGACTATGTTATGTGTCGACACTTTTTCCCAGAGTAGTGTCGACTTACACCTTCTGTGTCGACACACTTTCCCAGTGTTGTGTCGACAACTTTCTTCTATGTGACGACACATGTTCCTTTGTGTCGACACTTGGACTTAGAATTTTTTCTGTAAACTTTAACATTTCTTTACCTGCACATGTCAACTCAAAACTACATCAAATACAACATGATGTATATCATTGAGCTAGGTTGGGCTTCTTCAAATCAGGTACACATTTTCCAATGTACCCAACAATCTCCCCCTATTTGGAGAAGTCATAACCCTTATAGCCAATGATATACACCATTTATAAATAGTATAAAATGATGATATATGACAATACACAGGGATACTTAATTATAAACAAAATAATAAGAACATCATGGATAAAACAATCTATCACAGATTTAACAAAATTTTGTTTATTACTGGGTAATGTTTGATTACATGGTTTTTCTTTGACAGATCACATTACATCATTACAAAACATTATGAAAGAACTAAACATTATCAGGATTGATCAGGTTCTCTAATAACAATCCCTTGGCCAGATTTAATTTTAGCTGTCACAGGAGCTTCTGATTCTTCAGCCATCTTTTTTCCCTTAAGATCAGCTTTCTTCTTAGCTTCTTCCTTGAGCCTTTGCCTTTCAAAATAGTGAAAAGGCTTTGGGAAGTATTTGCTTGGCTCCATAGCATCAGTTGGAAGTCTTCCCATCTTAGCTTTCCTTCTGAATTGTACAATGGCTTCTTGTCTTGCCTCATACTTCTGCCATTCCTGCTCATTGTACCACTTGCCCCTTTCATGAACTTGATCTTTGACAGCTTTCCATGCAGTGAGTATTATATTTCTGGAAGTAGGACTCCACTGCTCAAAATCTGGCTTCAGCTCAGCCTGCTCTCTAAATCTTTTCTTTGACAGTAGAGCATCTTGCTGTTCTTGCAAATTTACCTCAGGCTTATCAACCTTTCCAAAGATAACATTTACAACTTCCTTTGAAGGACTATACATATATTGCACTTGCTGATCCAATATATCAAAATCTGGAGGGGGGTATATGACTTGGGCAACCTCAGGTTGGTCACCTTCAAGTAGTCCTGTTTGTAGACCAGACTCAGCCACCATGTTATCATCACACAATGGTGGATATCCCAATGTGGCTCTTATGCTATTGGTCACCCATTTGGCATGCTCAGAGCCTGCATGAATTAGCATCCTCTCCCCCTTTATGGCTTCTCTTGATACATGATCTCTAAGATCTTCTTTCTGAAATCGTATTTGGCCATCCAAATAATTCACTCCCTCCTTGAAAAATGGTCTTAACTTTTGAAGCTTTTCAGATATTTCCTGTTGAGAGGTTGTGATGGCAGTCTTAACAGATGCAATTGCAGCCTGAAAATTCTTATCAAACTCTGCCATTTCTTTGGCTTTATCTGCAGGCATCCCTGGAACAATCTTCTTCACCTCTTGAATGATCTCATTATGAGATTCAGTTAAATTGTCATTCATTCTTATTTGATTTTCCAGAACATAACTTTGCTTCAAAACAATATCATCCACCTTTGTAGAGATAGCCTGCTGTTGTTTGGCCAGATAAACTACAGCATTGCCACCCTTGTGGAAGCAATCTGTCATTTCAGTTTTATTCAAGTTGACTTGAAATTGGATAGATTTGATATCTTGGGCTAAGTCAAACTGCAGAGTTTTGTTTCTTTCATCAACATATTTCTCAATGGCCACCCTGTGGTCATCCAATTTCACCTGTAAATCCACCAAGAACTTGTTATAATCAACTTCAGGAGGTGGAGGTGGAGGTGTTGTCTGTAAAGCCTGCTTATAAGTTTTGCTTCTTCTTTTAAATACAACCAGTTTTCTTCTCTTAGCCAACCTGGCTTCTTCAGTCTCAGATTCAGAAGTACTCTCAATGTGAACTCTATCTGCTTCAGTGCCATGTTGCTCAGTTTCAACATGTACTGGCTCCCCCTCAATTCTTTGCTCCTCCTCTATTTCTTGAACTTTTTCAATCTCTTGAACTTTCTCCACTCCTTGTTCTAGCTCTATGTCAAGAGGCTGCTCAACATCTTGGTCCTCTTCTATTCTAACAGTAGCTATGTCAACATCTGGGAATAACTCTTCCATAGTAAATTCCAGTTGAGTGGTCACTTTTGCAGCAGTTAAATCTGGAGATATGTTTAACTGTGCTACCTCTTGGACTTGCACCTCAATATTTGTAGTGGCAGGTGTAGGTGTGGACACTAGCTCCCCCTGAACCTGTGCAGTGAGAAAAAAAAACTTTTAGAAAGTCTTTTATAGTAAAATACATTTGCTCCCCCTACACCTGTACCACTTGTACCTGAGTAGGGGTAGATACATTTTGAGCAGGAGATTGAACAGGCTCCCCCTGCATCTGTGCAGATGTATCTACTTGATGAACTGTAGTGGAGGCAGGTTGTTCTTCACTCTGTATCCTTAGTGGGTCCTCTTGTTGTTGCTCAGTCTCGTGAGCTGGAGAAGGGGATCTCACAGGGGTGTCTGGCCTGCTCTCTTCAGGCACATCCTTAGACAGCACCCTTTCCCACCTGGAGAATAGTCTCATGTCCATCCTTCTCATATGATTGATTTTAGATCCTGGCAGTTGCTGCATCACTTCAGGAATTGCTCCATTGAGATAAAGACTTATGATCCTAGCCATGTTAGGCTTCTTGATCCCTTCTTTAATCTTGTCAAATAGGATTACTGACCAATCAGTAGGAATTGTAAAGGCAATCCTGGTCATCAGGTTGAACATATAGGCAGAAATCCTATCATGTCCACCTGTCTTGCAGAGAATTACTTTCCCAACTATTTCAGACAAGAACTTTCCTTGCTGATTCATACCTTTCCTATTGAATGCAGCTCCAATCTTCATGTTTGCATCCAAACCACACCATTAGAAGGGCTTCCCTTGTCTTAGAACTAGGAACCTCTTCTTCATTTTCAAGCCACATGTAATTGCAAAAACTTTCTCAAACCTCTTTGAGTAATCTTAATCTTAGTCCCGTGAACAATGGACTTGATCTTGAGTTCAGTAGAATGGACTGATGCTGAGATAAAGAACTCATGCACCTCCTTTTTCCAGATCTTGGATGGTTCTGAGACAAGAAATTCTAACCCTGATGCAGAGAGAAGGGTGATAACTCCTTGAACATCAGGCGGCGCCTCTGCAAACGCCTGGCGCACCAACTCATACCCTTCATTAACATTGTCTTCAATCCTTGGCGCCATCGTTGTGTCGAGAAAGCTTGAGAGAAGAGAGAAAGAAAGACTGTCGACACAAGGTTTGAGTTTCGAAAACCTTGAAAGCGTGTCGACACAAAGAGCTTTTTGACCTATTTATAGCTTCTGTTGAAAGAAGTTCAAAAGGCGCCAAAGACAGTCTAAATGTGTCGACACAGACGGAATGTGTCGACACAAGCTTCTATTAACTCGACATTTCTTCAGTCTACTATGTGTCGACACCAATTTGTGGTTATGTCGACACCTTGGATATATAGTAGAAAGACAGAAATTCTGTGTCGACACTAAGGACAAGTGTCGACACATATTTTGTAAGTGTCGACACCATAATTCTGGTTGAGTCGACATTACATTCCTGGTTAAGTCGACAATAAAACTCTTAAGTGTCGACACATATTCTCTGTGTCGACACAATATTTCTGACTTGTCGACATAATTTCTCTGAGTCGACACATTATTACTGAATGTGTCGACACATTCTTACTTAGCCAATTTCTGTAACTTCAATGTGTCCTTTTTAACACTTGATTATTGTTGTTACTACTTTTACTTACTTATTAACCATTTCAATAGCATTGTTAATGATTTTATTTAATACATTATTCAATGGTTAACATACCTAATTCAATTTTGAATTTATTGAATTTGGTTTCATCTAAAGGCTTAGTAAATACATCTGCTATTTGATAATCTGTTTTTACAAATTCCAATGAGATGTCACCTTTTTCTACATGTTCTCTAAGAAAATGATATTTGATTTCTATATGCTTAGTTCTACTATGAGAAACTGGATTATTAGCAATAGAAATAGCACTCTTAGAATCACATAAAAGGGGTGTTCTACTTACCTGAATACCATAATCTTTAAGCTGATGCTGCATCCATAATAGCTGTGCACAGCAGCTTCCTGCAGCAATATACTCTGACTCAGCTGTGGAAATTGCCACACTAGTCTGTTTTTTACTACTCCAAGATATTAGTCTTCCTCCCAGGAATTGACAAGTACCTGTAGTACTCTTTCTATCCTCTCTACATCCTGCAAAATCTGCATCTGAGTAGCCTGTTAGTTGAAAATCTCTATTCCTAGGGTACCAAAGACCTAGAGTAGGAGTGCCCTTTAGATATCTCAGAATCCTTTTTACTGCAGTATAATGAGATTCTTTAGGGCAGGCTTGGTACCTAGCACAGACACATGTTGCATACATAATGTCAGGTCTACTAGCAGTGAGATATAGTAGTGACCCAACTATTCCTCTATACAATGATTCATCAACAGGTTTACCTGCCTCATCTTTGCATATTGGCATACTTGTGCCCATAGGAGTTCTCATGGAGGAGGATGACTCCATACCATATTTTTTAATTAATTCCTTGGTGAACTTAGACTGGGATATGGACAATCCATCATCAGTCTGTCTTACTTGGAGTCCCAAGAAGAACTTAAGTTCGCCCATACTGCTCATCTCAAACTTCCCTTGCATAAGTTTGGCAAACTTTTTACAAAGGTTGTTTTCAGTAGATCCAAAGATTATGTCATCAACATAGATCTGGACCAAGATGATCTTTCCTTTGGATTCCCTAAGGAATAGAGTTTTGTCTATCTTTCCTCTTGAGAATTTATTCTCAATGAGGAAGGTAGACAGGGTTTCATACCAAGCCCTTGGAGCTTGTTTTAACCCATACAAAGCTTTCCTAAGCTTGTACACAGAATCAGGTTTAAGAGGATCTACAAAACCTGATGGCTGCTCTACATATACTTCTTCTTTAAGATCACCATTCAGAAATGCTGACTTTACATCCATCTGGTATACTTTGAAGTCTTGGTAGGCTGCATAGGCAAGGAACATTCTGATTGCCTCCAGCCTTGCTACTGGAGCAAAGGTTTGATCAAAGTCAATCCCTTCTTCCTGCCTGTATCCTTTTGCAACCAATCTTGCTTTATTCTTTATTATTATTCCACTTTCATCTAGCTTGTTCCTATAGATCCACTTAGTCCCAATTATGTTGTGGCCTCTTGGTTTAGGAACAAGCTCCCAGACCTTGCACCTTCTGAACTGATTCAGCTCCTCTTGCATAGCATCAATCCAGTGCTGGTCTTGGATAGCTTCTTCAAACTTCTTAGGTTCCATTTGAGACAAGAAACTAGAATGCAAAACTGTGCTTTGATTTCTGCTTCTAGTTTGCACTCCTTGTCTTGGATCACCAATTATCTGATCAGTAGGATGATCTCTTAGATATCTTATAGCTGGAGGTAGATTCCCTTCAGGTTGAGCATCTCCAGCTTCTTCATTCTGCTGCTCCTCTTGGTTTTCATCAGCTTCCATTATCTCTTGTACTCCCCCTGGACAGCAGCCTTCATTTTCCAATGCTCCCTCTTCCTTTGAAGCTTCAGCAATGGAGAGCTTGTCCATCTTCTTGCTTATACCTGTTGAGTCATTTGATCTACAAGACAATTCACAATTGATTAATCTTGTTTCATCAAATACAATATGCACAGATTCTTCAACAACTTGAGTAGTTAAGTTGAAGACTCTATAGGCCTTACTATTTGTGCTGTACCCAACAAATATCCCATCCTGGGATTTGGCAGCAAACTTAGTCAAATAAGACTTACCATTGTTAAGTATATAGCACTTGCAGCCAAAGATCCTAAAATAGGATAGATTTGGTTTTCTGCCTTTCACAATCTCATAGGGAGTCTTTCTGTGGCTTTTGGTGATAGAAGCCCTATTGATGACATGACAAGCAGTGTTAACTGCCTCAGCCCAAAAATATTCTGGGAGAGAGGTGTCACTCAATAGAGTTCTACCAGCTTCAATTAATGATCTATTCTTTCTTTCAGCAATTCCATTTTGCTGAGGTGTTCTAGGTGAGGAGAACTCTTGGAAAATCCCAAAGTCTATACACAAGTTTGTCATGCTTTCAGATTGAAACTCAGTACCATGGTCACTTCTGATTTTGACCACTGTACTGTTCAGTTCATTCTGAATTTGCTTTACAAACTTAAATAATACACTTGGGGTTTCAGATTTTTGTCTCAGAAAGAACACCCATGTAAATCTAGAATAGTCATCTACCACCACTAGTGTGTAGACCTTCCTTCCTAGACTGTGAACTGGCATAGGACCAAAAAGATCCATATGCAAGAGGTATAAGCACCTCACAGAATCCTTGTTTTCAAGGCTTTGAAATGAGGTTTTTGTCTGCTTGCCCTTTTGACAAGCTGAGCATACCCCTTCCTTTATACACTTAACTTGAGGCCCATTCCTCACTAGTTCTTTACTAAAGAGTTGGCCAATTGTCTTGTAGTTTAGATGAGCCAATCTCTTGTGCCACTTAACACAATGAGAAGCATTGTCATCAGCTACAAGACAAATGGGTGATGCCTTATTCTCACATTCAAAATTAAGGCAATACACATTTCTCTTCCTATACCCAGTCAATATGATCTCTTGATCACTTGACCTTTTGATATGACATCCATCCTTACCAAATGAAATGTCATATCCTAGATCACTCAGCTGGCTTATGCTTATTAGATTATGTTTCAAACCTTTTACATAGGCCACTTGGGTGATAGTAATTAGGTTTGAAGAGATGTTACCAAATCCTTTGATGACTCCTTTTTCAGATCCACCAAAGATCACTTTATGTCCATCTTTGACAGATGAATACTCCTTCAGCAGCCCCTTTGTTCCAGTCATGTGCCTGGAACAACCACTATCCAAGTACCATATAGGGGCATGGTAACTTGGATTCACCTGCAATACAGAATTACTTACCCTTAGAACCCAAGTAAGTCTTGGGTCCTTGGTTCAGGTTAGCCTTAATAAAGTTATCATAACCTCTTCTAACAGGTAGACTCTTATTCTTTATAACACTTGTGTTATACCAGCAGTCCAATGCAAAATGACCCCTCTTGCCACAGCACCAACATTCAAACTTATTGTATCTAGATCTAGATACATCCTTGTCAGAAGCATTTCTGTTCACTGCTGGTGCTGTTGCAACTTCTCCTGCTGGTTTCTTAAAACCATAGGGCTTATGACCATAGGTAGGCCTGCTTGCCTTAACACCCTTGTTCTTCAGAACATTTGTCTTGATATGATCCTGAATGTCTTCATGATCATATATGTTAGAAGGCACTTTCTTCTTACCAAACCTTATGGGGACTGAAAGGTTTAGTGGCTGAATAGGGGCTTTGCCTTTCTTCTTGAATCTGCTAGCCCTGGAGTTACCCTTAAATCCTAATCCAGCCTTACCCTTCTGAGTGACAAATTCATCTATCAAGGGTAAGACAGATTTTGGCTTAGAGTAACTAGCCACTAAATCCCTTTCAATTCTAAGTCTGTCCTCCAGACTCTTTACTTGATCATTAGTATAATTAATTGTGCCCATCTGAATAATAGTTATATTTTTCAGCTTGGCAATTTCAGCTAACTTTTGATCAAGGACTTTTTCTAACTCAGCTGTTGTAACCCTTAGATCAGCAATTTCCTGAGCCTGTGATTTAACCAGGTTCTTGCTTTTCTTAAGGGCCTGCAACAAGTCCCCATACTTGTCTATCAATTGATAGACATCTCCTTCAGATCCAGATGCATCTTCATCACTTGATGCAGATGTAGCTGATTCTTCACTTGTACTACAAACAAATGTACTGGAAGGACTGTTTACCTCATTAGGACCAGACTGATTTTGGCATAGGTCCTCTTCTGATCTAGTCATCAAACCCATGCATTGATGTTCATTGATGGAGTCTAGCAACTGCATAAACTCCTCTTCCTCAGATGCAGCATATAATCCAATATATGCTTCAGCTTCAGATCCTGATTCTGAAGTTGACTGGTCTGACAGACTTTTATCTTTCTTTGCTACAAAGGATTTCTCCTTCTTGCCTTTCTGATAAGTCTTCTTCTTTTCTGAAGATTCCTTCCTTTTGTCAGGACACTCAGCCACTACATGTCCAGGCCTATTGCAACAATAGCAGACAATCTTTGAAGTAGTGGCTTTGCTGGGCTTTGACCTGCTTTTCTCTTTCCTAGATGACCTTCTTTTCTGATAATAGTCATCTACTTGCTGTGATGATGAAGGCCTAGACTTCCATTGCTTCTTTTTCAAGAACCTTTGAAATTGCCTAGTGAATGCAGCAAAGTCTGCATCTGAATCACTGCTGACTGAACCCCTATCTGAATTTTCAGAACTACCTTCTTCAACTTCCTTAGGAGGAGATGGTGATTTCCTCCTATTCTTTCTGGTGGCTTCAGCATTAAATGCCACAGTCTTTTCTCTATGCTCTCCTCTTGAGTTTCTTTCCTCCTCCTTCCTTACCATAAGTTGCATTTCATAGGATAGCAACTTTCCAAACAGAGTTGGAGGAGATATCTCTGCCAATTTTGCCACTTCTCTTATGGCACAGATCTTTGTATCCCAATCCTTTGATAAGGATCTTAAGAATTTGTCATTCAGTTCATAGGTACTGAAGACTCTTCCATAGGAAATTAGCTCATTCACAATTCTATAGAATTTCTTATAGCACTCAGTTATGCTATCAGATTTTCCTTGTCTAAAACTTTCATACTCCTGATTTAGCATAGATTTTCTGTCCAGCCTTACTTCTTCTGATCCCTCCATGTAGACAATTAATGTGTCCCACATCTCCTTGGAGGTCTTGCAGTGAATCAGATTCTGAAATGTTGAATCATCTATGGCACTGACAATTATGTTCTGTGCCCTTTTGTCCATGGTAGCCAAGATGATTTCATCCTTGGTCATTTCAGAATAAGTCTTTGGTGTTTGGATATTTGCATCAAGAACAGATATCTTCATTGGTATGAAGGGGCCTTCCTGTACTGTGATGTAAATCCTTGGGTCAGATGCTTCCATAAACAATCTGACTCTTTCTTTCCAGATCCCAAAGATTTCCTTCTTGCATATGGGTAATTTCATTGACCCTAGCTCCTTATGATTCTCTCCAGAACCCATCTTCTTGATTCTTGATTCTGCCTATCAGATCTACCTCAGACTGTTAAGTCCTTTTTGAGGAACCTCCCTCTGATACCACTTGATAGTTTAACTTTCAAGGCAGCCTAAACACCTAGAGGGGGGGGTGAATAGGTCCTGCTTCTTTTTCTAAAACTTCTAGACAGAATTCAATTTATTAACTAATACAAAAACACAGCAATCACAGAAAACAACACATCACAGATTGCACTATGTTTTATAGTGGTTCCCCAAGGTCTGGGTACATCCACTTTCCCCCTTCACCTATCTAGCAGTATGCTAGATTCGGCCAAACTTCCACTTATCTCAGATCAATAGATCTTACAACTCAGAACCCAACTGGTTCCTACAACTCAGGCACAACTGCCCTACCTCAGCCTTGCCCCAAGGCCTACAACTCAGAGAATATCCTTCTCCTACACTCAGGCAATCAGCCCTACCACTCAGAGTTCAACACTCCTACACTCAGCCTTTATAACATAGGCTTACAACTCAGATCTGTATAAACAGATCCTACAGAAATATAGAAAAGATTGTTTTTAAATTTGTCTTGCCAAATTGAGAGAGAAAAGGCAATGACAATTCTTAATCAGCTGATGCAATCAACTGTTTCTTAGCCTTCTTCAAAGCTTCTTGAAAATGTACTTAGCTGAGTTGATTCCAAACAGCTTCTTGATAATCCACTGGTGGATTCTTTCTTCTTCTTCAAATTCTGACTTGATCTCTCTCTATCCAGAACTTTGAATGATTCTTCTGAATTCTGATTAGAACTCTTCTTAGATCTATCCTTAGATAGTCTTCTTAGATCTCCCGGAGAAGATCTTCTTAAGTGCCTAGCACTTTCTTGAAATGAGTAGAATATAATCCCTCTCTACTTTCTGATCCAATGTATTTTAAAGGATCAGTTCTATATGTAGTTCAGTGTCTTTTTCTCCTTCTGAATCTGTCTATTTATAGACATTCTTCATGGTAACCGGCTGATCCGGTTTCTAACCGTTTTCTGACAAGTCTGACAACTTCAGTTAACTGGTGACAACCCACAGCTGTCAAGTCTTCAAACAAGTCCTGTGCCTTAGTGTTGAAACAGTCTGTCAGAAAGTGTCGAGACCATCTGTCTATTTGTGTCGACACAATTAACTTTGGTGTCGACACTGCCTTCAGTGATGTCGACAAAATTGCCTTTGTGTCGACACATCTTCTTCTGAAAATAACTTGGTCTTTGACTCTGCAGTGTGTCGACACAAGTCCTGTGTGTCGACACAGTTGTTGTAGAATCATAACTTTAATAAGTGTTGACTTACTTACTATGTGTCGACACATTCTGCTGGTGACGACAAACTTGTGGTCGACTATTTTCTTCTGTGTCGACATATTCAGATGATGTCGACAAACTTGAGATCGACTATACTCTTTAGTGTCGACACATTCTCCCAATGTTGAGGTCGACGTTTTTCTTCTGTGTCGACACAATTTCCCAGTGCTGTGTCGACTTACTTCTTCTGTGTCGACACAATTTCCCAGTGTTGTTGTAGACTATGTTATGTGTCGACACTTTTTCCCAGAGTAGTGTCGACTTACACCTTCTGTGTCGACACACTTTCCCAGTGTTGTGTCGACAACTTTCTTCTATGTGACGACACATGTTCCTTTGTGTCGACACTTGGACTTAGAATTTTTTCTGTAAACTTTAACATTTCTTTACCTGCACATGTCAACTCAAAACTACATCAAATACAACATGATGTATATCATTGAGCTAGGTTGGGCTTCTTCAAATCAGGTACACATTTTCCAATGTACCCAACATCTTGTAATTGGACTTTCAATTCTGTCATCTCTTTTGGCGCAACGCGATATGGTGAGCGGGCCACAGGTTTCGCACCTGGCACCAACTCAATAGAGAAGTCAATCTCTCGCTGGGGTGGTAACCCAGGAAGATCTTTAGGAAACACATCGGCAAACTCTGACACAACCAGAACTTCACCGACACTGGCCTTTGGCTCAACAGCATGAATTATCGTGAAGAATAACTCCGCGCCCTTCCGAACAGCATTGATGACTTGGAGCACAGACAACAACGTCCCGCCAACTCCTCGCATACCAGCAAACTTCGTCACAAGTCCGGTATTCTGGCCCAGTGTGATCTCCTTGGAGTTGCAATCAATAAAGGCACGCTGCTCCAAGAGCCAGTCCATACCAAAGATCACATCAAGCTCCGATAACGGTAGCACAGCTGCACTCAAACTGAAATCCTGACTTCCTATTTGAACAACCACATCGCAAGCCCTATCCGCAAGCATCACACAGCCATTCGGCAATAGCACCCTTGTACTATCAACCGTCACATGACTCGGCACCCCAATTCGAGATACGAAGTCCTCAGACAGAAAAGAATGCGAAGCACCCGTATAAAACAGGGCTCTCGCCAGCTTATTCCGAATCAGGACAAAGCCTGCAGCACACACATCATGCACAAGCTATACGTAACCAAAAGCAATAGCACGTAAGCAAATAATCTATATTCACTCGTACTTGTGACGACGTCACTTTGCTTAATCACCTCCTGCTGGCCAAGGTGATAGATTTGGGGTTGTGCCTGGGACGCAGAGGAATCAACCACCGCTTTGCCCTTCTCAGCATAAGACGCACCCGTCTTCTTTTCCCCTTTGGGCTGAACAACCCGACAGTCACGGGCTATATGCCCCACCCGGCCACAGTTATAGAATGTACGAGAATCCGGCCTTGATGTCGCCCCCGACACAACGGTCGTAGTCACTTGCCCAGACGGCTTGGACCTCTTGCCCCCTTTCTTCTGGTAGAATGATTTGCTAGGCCGAGGTGCTTGAACCTCTGGCTTTGACACAACCAAGCCCTTGTTCCCTTGCACCCGCCTCATGTCCTTCTCCAACGCACACGCAGTATCAACCAACGCCTGAAACCCTTGGTTCACTGAACTCGAAAGTAGGAACCTCAACTCATCCCGCAATCCTTCATAGAACCTATTCGTTTTCCTTTGGTCATCCGCGAAGATTGTTCCCGCATAGCGTCCCAACCTTGTAAACTCATGCAGGTAGGTATCCACGCTATCTTCTCCTTGCTTTAACCATTGGAACTCATTTTCCATGGCAATGCGTTGCGCCGCTGGGACATGCTTCGCCAGAAATATTCCAGAGAACTCCTCAATCGATACTTGCGTTAATTGCCTGCCCGCCAAATGGTGTACCTCAACCTCGTCCCACCACAACAGCGCCTCTCCTTTAAGCATGAAGGTGGCCAAGGTGACCTTTAGAGTTTCCTCCGCCCTGATCGCTGTCATTATCCTCTTGACACACGATAACCAATCCTCTGCCTGCGTTGGGGATCCCAGTCCCGTAAACGTAGGCAGACTGAAGCTCATGAATTGCTTCAACTGTCGGTCAGCTGCTCGTGGATCGATAGACTCAACCGGCTCGGGTCTTACATCAACACGAACTGGCACAACTGCCGGCTGCGCTTGCCCGGTCGGCTGAATCATGGCAAAGAGACCCTCAGCAACTAAACGAACTGTTTCCGCAGATGGAGGAGGTGTTGGCACCTCAGCTGGTGCGCACTCTCATCAGAGCGCTGGGGCTCAGACTGCCCAGCACCACTACGCGTCACCTATAGGTGGACAAGACACACATTAGCGATCGTATGCAAGCAAAACAACAGAAGAGGAACGCGCAGATTCCTCAAACAAGATTTTGTGCATTCCTTAGTGGACATTCCAGAGTTCATTAGCGTTACTGCAGGGCGCATAAACACGCGCTCGCCACCCTATAAAAGAATTCGACCACAAATTCGAAAGAGGAAGACCGAATGAAGCTGATACCAAAATGTAACGACCCCATCCGTTTCATGACGTATAGTAGAAGGTCCGGCCGGGGCCCCACACTATATGCCACAAACAGACGGTGAGGTCACAGGATAATACCAAACCATACACGCATCCTAACTCAGAGCATGCTAGCGGAAGCTTTAAGTTGTAATTTGAACTCTAACCAGGAATGTCCAATATATAAACCACAGTTATATATACAGCCACGGAATGTACAACAAAGGTGAAGGTTTGGCCTTAAGACCTTACAGTTCCTCTTTCCATACAACATGGATTACAAACATCGGCGTGCAGGCCGACCATACATGAGGAAAAGCAAAACAAACAAAATCCTTTTCGCAGCCTTCAGGGGCTAGCCGCAGCAGCAGCAACAACAGCAGTAGGGCTCCAGCCCTTCACTTACCACTTGCCTCTCCAGCACCTGCATAGGGACAATCCACCCAAACAGTGGCAAACATGGCAACAGTCAGCATTCAGCTGACCCAATTATAACAATCCTACCCCTTTCTCGGGGCAGTAGCATTCTTTCCTTGCACAGTATGGTATCAACAATAGCAACTATGTGCGCGCAGGCACATTCATGCCATCACAACCGTCGGCCACACGGCCCGACAGTCCGTGCACTCAGGGCACATTCTTGGTGCACCAGAAAACCAGGTTCAACACCACCGTCTACACGGTATTTGAGCATTCTAGTCTTTTCGGCGTGCGGGCCTAAGACTCTCATTAGGCGCTCCAATAAAACCCATAACCAGGCTTCCAAGTCGGACGGACCTAACGCAGGTAAGGATCAGCCACCCCCCGTTGCTCAAGTCACTGTGCCACATCGAATACGGAAGTATCCATGGCAATTTATAGGCGCGGGTCGGTTTCACCTTTCCTGTTCGGCAATCTGCCTTTTCATCGAGTTGCATCCCAACGGCTCAACCGCATACAAAGTGGCAACGCACGGCCACAAGAGTTGCATCCAACCCTCTTCATTTCCTGGACTTCATCCAGTACTTCCTGCTGCACCAAGCAACAGGTAGGCACAAGGCAACACAAGCCATAATCACGGAGTCTTCTCCCATATGCAAACAAGCATCACCAATCCAGACCAGCATGTCCAGATGGGCTTCACACATCATGCCTAGATCCGTACTCCAATTCCACACTCTAACAAGGGGGACTTCACATATCTACCCCAAGGGACACCACAACCCATCGCCCACTCGCGGGGAAGGGTTTTCCCTATGCAATGCAGAAAAGAAGGACTTCACATGTCCAAGAAGGGAGATCGTTACCCTTGTCGATCTCTTGGGAGCCATCAAAATCTAGCCGGTGAGAAAGCACCGGAGCAGCTTTGCCTTCACAACGCTGGCCTCGGATCACGAATCGGACCACGGGAGCTCCGCCGGTGGCTTGATCTCCTCCTCCTTCTTCTTCCTCCTCTCTCTTTCTCTCTTCCTTAGCTAAGTGAAGAATGACTCAAGCCTCTGATGACTTAAACCAGCCAGGAATCATCTGAGCCTTTGGATCCAAAGAGAGAAAATGAACGGCCACGATTTTCCCAAAATCAAACTTTTTTGGCTGACACGGCCTGTGACACGCCCGTATCATAGGCCGTGTACCCTTAAGCGGCACACGCGGTATTCGTACCGACTGAACTTTACCAGAACACGGGCATCGACACGCCCGTGTCGAACCTGACACGCCCGTGTCAGTCATGAGACACGCCCGTGTCACCCCTGCCTCATCGAGCTCCAAACTCAACCAGCAGTACACGGGTAGGCACACGGCATCGGACACGCCCGTGTCAAATCTGACACGGCCGTGTTCAAGGCTTGGTTCCGGGCCGTGTAATCTTCTGACTCAATCCGCCTATTATTTGAGTGACACGCCCTGGGACACGCCCGTGTCCCATGCCGTGTAAAACAACCTGCACCTCAAATCCATTTTTGAGATTTTTGGGGTGTTACAGAACTACTTGTAGTTAAATAAGAACTACTAAAAATAAATACACAGGGGTTGAAACGATGAAATAGTAAAGCACTCGATCGAGAATCACCTTGGCAAAAGTTGATTAAAAAATGCGATAATAAACCCTATTTAATAGGGTAAAGGAACTTGACTGTGGTGGTTCCTAAAGCTTGAACACGCTTCTCTCAAAGTAGGGCCCAACTTATTTTAGGAAGGTCCGGTCGAACTATCGTCCAAATCAGAGACCTAAAGCTCGCTTTACGCGGTGAACCCCACTATTAAATTTCACACAAATTTGGGAGATTTAAGGTCTGCCTCTCTTGAGGGGTGCGTGCAACTCTCTTTACTCTTGAGTGTTCACTTCAAACTACGAGCCTCTTGGCTTACTAAGAGTGAAAACAAATATGAAAATTATATATCGATGATATAACTCCAAACATGATTTTTCAAGACTAAATCAGAGGACTAAACCATAAAAATAAAAGGTAAACTTAAAGCATTATAACTTAATCAACTCGAACCTCGGATCTTCAAGATTGAGTACGAGGAGGATTTGATAATCATGGAGAAGTGGAGGAAGGGAGTTGGGTAGAAGAACATTAGGAGAACAAAGATAAAAAGGGCACTTTATATTAATACTAAAAGAGAGTTTCAACTTGGAATAAATGATTACAAGTGCAATGAAATAAAAACCTATGCTATCATTTACATTAATCTACTAAAGCAATTACAAAAACTAATACTAAAGGAGTACAAAAACTAGGATTAAAAAGCTTAAAATGAGAAAGAGGGAGAGGAGAAGCATGGAAATCTCCAAGAAACAAAAGGGTAGCACCTCCCCTCTCACCCTAAAACTACTTGCAAGACACAAGGGGTAGTCCTGAATTTAAAGACTTTTTTTCGGGTTGGTCACCCCCTGGGAGAGTGTGTCCGGGGGGCGTGTAAGGTACGGGGTTGACCTCAGTCACTAAATTCTTACGGAAATGATAATTTCTTATGTATGTCGGTGGACACGCCTTGGGAGATGCCTGTGTAAGAGGGGAGTGTAAGTCACGCCATGTCTCAATCATTTGTCGAAAATCTGTCAGTCGTCAAAAAAGGTGGAACACGCCTAGTGACATGCTCGTGTAGGGGGGGGGGGGGCTTGTCCGTACTATTGATAAGCAGCAACGAAAAATCTTTTAATGTGGCAGCAGGCTTAGGCATGAGGGTGACACACCCAGAGACACGCCCAAGGTGTGCATGTCAGGGTGGCGTATCATGTGTTTTTCTCGGTATTTGGGCTCTAGCAGAAATCTTCCTCAGGATTAGGTTATACGCCTGGTGACACGGCCAGGGAGGGCGTGCTAGGGGGCGTATCAGGTCATTTTGGCCGAAAACTGAGAAAATATGCTAAAAGAAGAGAAATAATTAGTGGCAATAAAATATACAAAAGGTGGTCAATATATAAGCTTATAAGATGTGATTTGTTTATTAAAAACCTAAAAATACCCTAATAGTGTAACACCCCTATCCGTCGCATAGCATATAGCAGTAGGTCCGGCCGGGGCCCGACGCCACATACTACGGACAGACCGGTAGGTTACGCGTTGAAACTATTCAACCAATCATGTCGTCCTACACAACACCTAGCGCTAGCAATTTATACAGTTGCAAAGAGAACAAGAACACTGCTACAAAGCATGAATGTCCACTACAAACTCAGGAATGTAATCATACACAAAAGAGAACTGGCCTTAAGGCCTTACATTGTTCACTTAACAAAAATAGTGTTTTCATACTTCGGCTCGCAGGCCGGCCATACATGAAAAACGGGAATGAAACATAAGCAATTAGGCCTTCGAGGGCCGGCACTACAATAAGGGCTTTAGCCCGCTACTTCCCGCTCTGCTCCGCAGCACCTGCAAGCAATAAACCACCGCCCGGTGGCAAACAATAGCAACGGTCAGCAATGCTGACCAAATTATAACGATCCCGCCCCCACATTCGGGGCGACGATGCTCTTTCCCTGCACTTTATTAGCATAGGCATTTATATAAAGTATTTGCACTTCACCACAGGCGTAGGCTCGCACCGCCACACACCCCGTGCACTCAGGGCACATTCTCGGCGAACCGGCCAACGTCACGTCAATTCAAGCCATAGACGTTCCCAATCCACCACCGCCTCTTGGACGGTCATCCATATGAGCATTTTGTCTTATTGGCCTTGGTCACGACAATTTAAGCCATAGACCGCCGAAGACCCTCATCCATGCCAATGGTCCTACCGAACGACATAGACCGGGTACGGTTCCGCCTGACCCGTGCTCATACCGCAATGACAATTTAAGCCATATGCGCAGGCCAAGACTCACCGAGTCCCGTTTCCACCACAATAATCACATAACCCGGTTATGTTCACGTTGGCCCCCGGCCACCGTGTTGGCAAAACCCGCTTTTGCCCAGTTTTTCGGGTGCACCTTGGAGTTAATCTCCAAGGCTCCCTGATGCAATCTACCACGTAGAAAACCCGAAAACACCCAAACATCCGGATTCTTGCCCGGTTCAAATGCAATGCAACATCACCGATCTGTCTCTACATGTCCGAATAGGCTTCACAAATAATGCCTACGTCCGTTTTCGCATACGGAATCTACACAAGGGGGACTCCACATATCTACCCCAAGGAACGCACCAACTCTTCGCTCACTCGCGAGAGAGGGCTTCCTATGCAAAGGAAAAGCGGGCTTCACATGCCCAAGGATGAGAAATCGTTACCCTTGCATTCTTCCGCGGCGCCATCAAAAACTATACGGTTGGAAAGCACCGCAACGGCGTCGCCTCCGCGGATCTGGACTCGGATCGCGATTCGGAGCTCCGAAGCTCTTCCGGCGGCCGGAACTTGGACTCCTCCTTCCTCCTTGCTCTCCCTTCTCTCTAACTTTTAGAGAGATATTGGCCAATGGAAAATGGGTTTCTAAACCCTATTTCCCGACCATAACCACCCAGGAGCAGCCCCCCACCGTCGGATCCATAGCCAAGGAAACGAACGGTCGAGATTAGACCTGAAATCCCAAAATCTAGGCCGAACACGGGTTGGCACACGGCCGTGTGCCTGGCCGTGTAGCTCATTCGCCGTCTCGACCAAGATTGAAAACCAGCAACACGGCATGTGACACGGCCTCCGACACGCCCGTGTCGCCTGTGACACGCCCGTATCGGGACCCGTGTAACTCCCCCCGTGTGCAATAAATCAACACTTTGCAGTCAGAGGGGTACACGGCTTGGTGACATGACATCAGACACGCCCGTGTCAAGCTAGAAATGCCCGTGTTCGTGCCCGTGTCATTACCCGTGTACCCAACCGCACAGCCCAGGTGTGACACGGCCTGGGACACGCCCGTGTCCTAGGCCGTGTTCCACCACATGACCATTGTCGACCTGCGCTGGTCGGCGACACGGCTAGCTCGACGGCCCGGGCTCGACACGCCCGACACGGCCTTCGACACGCCCGTGTCGGGGGCCGTGTCACCTGCACCAAAATCCTGTCTTGGCTAAATTCGATCCCCGTCGCTCCTACAATATTTTGGGGTGTTACAATTAGTTTATACTACGAAACCTATTATCACTAACCTACACTCATGAACTCAAATACACATCAAAAATAGTTGATGTGTGTGATGTTGACCTATTTGACTTCTCACAAATCATTGACATTGGGAACAATAGACCCAACAATCTCCCCCTATTTGAAGAAATAAAAAACCTTATCCAAATTGTTTTCTTTCCTTGGTCAATGACACACTCAACCGATACAGTAAAATAAATATTTAATTATGGCATAGCAGCATAAGGAAGTGTACCTCATTTCCTGCCTGTATAGTGAGCATCACGTACTCCCCTATTTTGTAACAAGGTGTTTGTCCTTACTTGAGTGCCTTGATCACTTTCTCCCCTATATGGGAATAACTCTTTCTTCCCTTGGGTTTACTGCATGATAGTGATCATCTCCTTGTCTCTTTCTTGTTACATGTCCTTCTCTAGATGACTGGATATGTCCTTCTCTCCCTCTTTCCATCTCTCCCCCTTACTATGAACTTCTCTCCCCCTTTTTGACTTCTGTAGAATAGGCAGATTGGGGCTGGCCCTTCCAGAGTAACATACTCACACTCAGTAGAAGCCTCAGTTAACAGATACCACTGGGGATTCATTATCTCCTACAAGAGGAACAAAACCTACACCAAAAAAATGCAAAAGAGAGTGCCTGAAGCTATGCCAAGTTCAACATACCCAACTCAAATTTGAAGGTGTTGAACTTTGCTTCATCTAATAGCTTAGTGAACATATCAACCACTTGCTTGTCTGTGGGGACAAACTCAAGACAGATGTCTTCCTTCTCTACATGCTACCTAATAAAATGATATCTAATTTCTATGTGCTTTATCCTGCTATGTGAGATACTATTCCTAGCAATAGAAATAGCACTTGTAGAATCATAGTATAGAGGAGTTCTACTTACCTGAAGTTTGTAATCCTGGAGATGATGTTTGATCCACAGCAATTGAGCACAGCAGCTGCCTGCCGATATGTACTCTGACTCAACAGTGGATATAGCCACACTAGTTATCTTCTTGCTGCTCCAAGATACTAGCCTTCTTCATAAGAAATAATAGGTTCTAGTAGTGTTTTATCTGTCTTCTTTAGAGCATGTAAAATTTGCATCTGAGAATCTTGTTAGATCAACCCCATTTTTAGGGTACCAAAGGGAAAGATCTGGTGTATCGTTAAGATACCTCAAGATTCTCTTTATAGCAGAGTAATGATATTCTTTTGGGCAGTCTTGATACCTAGCACTAACACATGTAACAAACATGATGTCAGGCATACTAGCAGTCAGGTATAGAAGGGAGCCAATTATCACTCTATAAAAAGACTCATCAACAAGTTTCCTTGACTCATCTTTTCCTATAGGCATACTTAACCCCATAAGAGTTCTCATGGTGGAGGCATTCTCCATACCATATTTCTTGATTAGCTCCTTGGTGAACATAGACTATGATATGGATAAGCCATTATCAGTCTGTCTTACTTGTAGTCCTAAGAAAAACTTGAGCTCACCCATGCTGCTCATCTCAAACTTCCTTTGCATAAGTTTAGCAAACTTACTGCAAATGTTGTCATCAGTAGATCCAAATAAAATGTCATCGATATATATCTGGACTAGGATAAGCTTGCCTTTTGATTCCCTTAGGAATAGGGTCTTGTCTATCTTCCCCCTTGAGATTTTGTTCTCAATGAGGAAGCTATACAAGGTTTCATACCAAGCCCTAGGGTCTTGCTTTATCCCATATAGAGCTTTCCTAAGCTTATAGAAAAACTATGGAGAGTTAGGATCTACAAAAACCTGTGGTTCATCCACATATACTTCCTCTTTTAAGTCCCCATTCAAGAATACTGACTTGACATCCCTCTGGGAGACTCTGAATCATTGATAGACAGCAAATTCAAGGAATATCCTTCTTGCTTCCAATCTGGCTACTAGGGAAAAGGTTTGGTAAATGTCAATGTCTTGTTATTGCATGTATCCTTTAGCCACCAATCTAGCCATATTCATGACAATAATGCCATCTTAATCCAACTTGTTCCTATAGATCCGCTTGGTACCTATGACATTTTGTCCTTATGGTCTCGGAACCAACTTCCATATCTTACATCTCTTAAATTGGTCCAGTTCTTCTTGCATTGCTCTAATCTTGAACTGGTCTTTGATTACTTCTTCAAACTTCTTGGGCTCTTCTTGAGATAGAAAGCTTGAGTAGCGAGCTGTATTAATGCTCCTGCTTCTTTTCTGGACTTCATGATTTGTATTACCAATCATTTAGTGTGCTGGATGGTCCTATAGATGCCTGGTAAATGGAGGAAATCTAATAGTAGCTTGCTGATCTTTAGGGTTTTCAGCTAGCAAAACTTCAATTTCTTCAGGTATGTCTTGCCATTCTCTTTGAATGAATAGTCCATCATCACTATCTTGTATTGTGGGGGTAGATTCCTTTAAGGTTAGCTTATCCATCAACATCTCTGTACCTACAAGACTATAAGAGGAAGATTTGGCAGCTCACTATTAACCATGTTGGATTCATCAAAAACAACATGCATTGAATCTTCTACAACTTGGGTAGTTAAATTGTAGATTCTATATGCCTTACTATGGGTGTTATACCCAATAAAGATCCATTCATGGGACTTGGTACCAAACTTAGTTAAATTGACTTTTCCATTATTGGGCACATAGCACTTGCAACCAAAGATCCTGAAATAGCTCACGTTTGGTTTTCTGCCCTTTAAGATCTCATAGGGAGTCTTCTTGTGGCTCATGGTAATAAAAGCCTTATTAAGAACATAGCATATAGTGTTAACTTCCTCTGCCCAGAAGTATTTATGTAGAGATGAGTCACTTAACAAGGTTCTACCAGCTTCTGAGTCCTATTTTTCCTCTCAGTAATTCCATTTTGCTAGGGTGTTCTAGAAGAGGAGAATTCTTGATGAATCCCTTGCTCTTCACAGAACCTTGTCATGCACTCAGACTTTAACTCAGTCTCATGGTCACTTCTGATTTTTTCCACAATACTGTTGATTTGATTCTTAATTTGCTTGACAAATGTCTGAAGGACATCAAGGGTTAAAAATTTCTTCCTTAGAAAAAACACATATAAAAATCTTGAAAAGTCATCAACAACCACAAGGGTGTAAACGTTCCTATCTAAATTTAAAATGGTAGAGCAGATACCCTCCTTAGTGCATATAGACTTAGGGCCATTCCTAATAAGCTCATTACTAAACAGCTTGCCTATGGTCCTATAATTCAGATGGGCTAGCCTCTTGTGCCACTGGACACAGGAAGAGGCTTTCTCATCTACAACTAGGCATATTGGTGAGTCTTTTCTTATGTATAGTGATGAGTCCCTATTTTACACTATATTTTGGACTCATCTAGGCCTATTTCCATGTCTTTGCACACCGTTTAGCGCCATTTGCACTCCTTTTGGTTCGCTACGGTTTTCCACGCCCTGTGCACCTTTTTAGCCCATTTCCGTGCTTGTGTGCATTTACTTTCTTGCTATGTTTATCACTGTTTGCTGTGGCTGCCGCGATCGATGCCCCGTGCAGTTTTCCTGCAGGTTTGGGGATCGTGAGGGCATTCGGGATAGGCGTTTCACTATTTTTGGCAAAGGAGTCAGTGGTCGTGCGTTTTTGCCCACGCACGACCATCGACCTCCTGGCGCACGATCACTGATCGTGCGCAGCCCGGTCTCATTTGTGAAACTCTGTCTTGAACCTTCCGCACGATCACTGCCATACCGCGCACGACCACTGCTCGTGCGCCGACGATCGTGCGCAGTTATACCCATTTTGCAAAAGTCTGTCTGGCTATTTCCGCACGATCATCAGCCTTGCCTCGCACGATCACTGATCGTGCGCTGCTGATCGTGCGCGACTACTGATTTTCTGATGCAGGTTTGCAGGTTGCTCACGCACGGGCGCTGACCTTGGTCGCGCACGATCACTGGTCGTGCGCCAGTGGTCGTGCGCGCTATTTATTCTGCAAGCTATAAATACGCTGTTCCGCGAATTAGGGCGAAAAAAATCGTTACGGAACCTTCGCCATTCCGCCGTTTCGCCCTCCAGCAAGTCCCATTCACCTCCACCTCCATTCCTACCAACGGGAGGACTTTCTCCCGTGATTCCGAAGCATCCCTCATCGTCCGGCGATCCTTCGGCCATTAAAGCTCTTCTCCAAGTTCTTCACCAAGGAAGACGACGAAGCTTGCCTCAAGAACGGACTTAAAGGCCACCGAAGTGACAGTTCGGCGGTACCGGAAGCCCTCCACGGACTGCGCTTGGAAGCGGTTTGACAACCCGCACCTCCGGCCAACACCCGCGAAGGATCTTCACTCTTGTGGTTTAGCTTTCTCCAACCTTTCTTGTTGTATGGTTTATGTATGCATGTTTGAACGGATTAATCTCTTTTGTAATGAAATGTTTATGCTTTCATCTTGCTTGTGAGATTCGTTGTTAATGCGCTTCGCTCTCTTTCGTTCACTCCACGCCTTTGCTTCACTTCATTTCACTTCACATCACACACTTCACTCACTAGCTTACCGCCCACTCGCCGACCGAAGTACGGCATCGCGGCCGCTACATCCATCTCGCCTTGCGAAGCGGTGATTGCGACCCGCAAAGCTCTCGTTAGTGTAATCGGTCGTAAGACCACCAACCAAAGCCCCTTTCTTTTTCTGTTTATTTCATTTAACTCTCATAACGATAGTTTCAGAGTCTAAATCGTTCGACGCCAATTGCATTCCTCAAGAGACCGACATCCGGGGATTCATTCCCAACTTTATTACTTGAGCGACCGGTACGCTTGCCGTATTTTACGCGCATCAAGTTTTTGGCGCCGTTGCTGGGGAATGCAACTGTTGAACGATTATGATTCTGGAAGTATTGTTATAAGAGTTAGTGCTCTTTGATTTTTTTTTTCTTTTGTCTTGTTGTTTCAGTGGATGCAGGGACGTGCCGCGAGAGATCTCGTTGCTTACGATCCTGAGATCGAGCGAACCCTTCGTGCGCAAAGATGTGCCGTTGCTATTAATCCAGTCCGAATGGGAGATCTTTTGAACAATGACAACGGAGTGCATGTTGGAGGTAATCTCAATGACAACCGGAACGGGGGTGAGAACGAGGTAAACCCGCCGCATGTCCGAACCATGAGAGACTACACCACTCCCACTGTGGGGAGCATATATCCTGGGTTCGGACCGGCAATCACAAACCAGCAGTTCGAGATCAAGCCGGCAATTCTAAACATCATCCGGAACAATGCGCAGTTTTCCGGAATGGCCACTGAGGATGCCCATCTTCATTTGGCGGATTTTTCGGAAATCTGCGCCACGTTCCGCTATGCTGGGATCGCCGATGACACGGTCAAGCTCCGTCTGTTTCCCTTCTCTCTACGTGACAAGGCTAAGTCATGGCTTCATTCCCTTCCTCCTGGAACCGCCACAACATGGGATGCTCTCACCACGAAGTTCTTAGCCAAATTTCATCCAGTCGACCGTATTGTGAGCATGCGACGTGCCATCGCCAATTTCAGGCAAAACGACCAAGAAAGCTTAGCGGAGGTGTGGGAGCGCTTTAATGAATTGTTGCGGAAGTGCCCAAATCACGGTTTCCAAACGTGGAATCTCGTGGAGAGCTTCTACTTCTCCATCGAGCCTCAGCACCGCGCCATGATTGATGCCGCCTCTGGTGGAACAATTATGAACCTTGCTCCTGAGGATGCTTTGAGAGTTCTGCAGGACACCGCCACGCACAGCGCCTTTTGGACCGCGGGAAGGAATACCCCCCGTGGGACAAGTGGAATCTTTGCTGTGGAAGCATCAAGGCCCGCTGCTGCTGCTCCGGTGTTGGCCATCTCATGTCAAGGATGCGGAGGATCCGATCATCACAGCTTCGAGTGCCCTGGACCGGAGGTAACATATGATCCCGCCTTATCTAATGAAACAGTTAATTTTATTACTAATCAAAACAGGGGTGCGCCGTATGGAAATGTGTATAATCCGGGTGCGAGAAATCACCCGAACTTTTCGTGGAATCAAAACGCGCCAGGCCAACGATGGCAACCGGGGCAGCATCAAAATGATCCCGCCGCCTCCGGAAGCCAACCGCGGCCGCCACACCCGAATTACACCCAAGGCCCTCCCGCTGTGAAAACCAACTCTTTGGCTGAAATGTTTGAGAAATTTGTTGAAGTGTCCCATACTAATATGACTAACCAAGCCGCTTCTATGCGTAAGCTTGAGGCGCAGTTGGGCCAATTGGCCCAAATGGTCTCCGAGCGCACGCTTGGTACCCTCCCAAGCAACACAGAAAGAAATCCCCATGAACAAGGGAAAAGCTTGGGAGAGGAAAGGCTAGGGAACAACAACGAACTCGTGATTAATTGTATGATCAATGATGTGAAAACGACCGCACTTTGTGATTCCGGAGCATCGAGCAACATCCTCACTCTGCAGGATGTTGAGAAGATGCAATTACAAATTAACACCGATGACCGGAAGTCACTCATTTTAGCTAATGGAGATGTAGTTGCTACCGAAGGCGGTGTGAGGAAAGTTGAGATCGAGGTGAATGGAAAACATTTTACTACTGATTTTCAGGTTATGGGACCTAAAGAAAACGACTCCATTCCAATACTTGGGGTCCCATTCCTGACGGCCAGTGGCGCATCCTTGGATTTTTCCAAAGGATGTGTCATCTGGCCGACCGATGCGTCCGCCATCGATGATATTTCCGCACACCCCTCCAACATTCAAAAAATTGTTTTGCTAAGAAATGCAGGATCCAAGGAAAATTTGGGACTTCAAGTTTTGAACGCCGCCCGTTTGGACGAAATGATCAAGGAAGCACCTCCCGAGAAGACCGATGTAGAGCAAGTGGTAGTGACCGTGAAGGAGATCGAGTCAGTGGAAGACACGGCGATTGTTCCATGTCCCCCAAAAGCGACTGAAGACAATGACATTAGTAGTTTTATTCGGGAGAAATCCCTGAACAATTCAGTTTGTAATAATTCTAATGACTGTGTTAGGCGTAATGTTGCTTGGGCCGATCCGGTCGCCGTCGCGGTGCCGGACATGACGCCATTGATTTCAAAATCTGCGAAAACTGTGGAAAAATCTGCGTGGAAGTCTCCCACGGTGGAGAAGATGAAGGAGGCTAAGCGCCTACGCGATAAGCGTTATTCCACCTTCCGGCGCGAGGAAGCGTATAAGCTGAGCAAGGGGAAATCCCTCCCTCATGATTCCATGAAAAATTCTGCTCCCCCCTCGCACTCCACCGGAGAGACTCGCCCCAAATCGGCGCCGAGTTGATTGCTTTTTCGTCGCTCTGCTTAGACATTATTCTGTGTTTTATATTCTTGCACTTTTATTTTCTTTTTCTGCACGAACATTATTTATAAACTGCTAAAACAGGTATTTGGTCCACCTTAAGGACGGTAAACAAAAGGGCTATCCGGGAGACAACCCATGCTCGGACCATTCGGTCCCCTTTCTTTTTCTAATTTTCTATTTTTGTATTTTCTTGTCTTTGGCCCAAATCGCAGGTTCAGCTTCTCTTTGGTGCGGCGCAGCAACTCCATCAACTCATAACGCCATCTTCCGGTATGCTCCCTCTGCGGAGCATAGGTACACTCTTCCCTGTAGACTTTATTCTAGTGCTATTTTGCATGTTGATCTTGTTCTCATTCAAGTTTGGGGGAAGAGCCGCCTATGCACTCACGAGCACATTTCATTCGCACACCGGTAGATTTATTTATGCTTCATGTTTGTAGACTCCTGCTGTGCGCACACATTTGCACCCACATGAGCGCGCACTCTTACCACGCGCGCGGCTCGGGTTGAGTACTTATGTTGTGTAAGTTTTAAGATTGTGGTGCTGACGTAGGATTTTGTCGTACAGTAGTTCGAAACTCGTGCAGTGCTCCTAATCGAGTGCTCACGTTGTGTAGGAATTGTATAGAGCTAGTTTCTTCTCATGCTTGCATTTTATATTTTTTTCTATATTCGTAAATACTGTCTGTCCTACTCAACTTCTGAATCCGGAGTGATCTCGCGGTAGTGTAGGCATGTGTGTAAGCGTCGCTGGCTTTGTTTTGCTCGAGTCGGGAGGACGGATCACTTTTCTCGGTGGCTAAGAACTTGCCCCAAGCGACTTTCGAAGCATTGGTGCCCGGTTAGTCGAGCGTGAGCGTGACGTAGGCCATCATTTTGGCCCGGTTGATCCTTGCACCCGTCCTAACATAGCCCTCGCTAGCCCCGTTGAGCCTACCTCCCCTTTTGATCAGCTCCACATGCAAGTCACCAAAGCCTCAAGCCACTCCTAGTCGCACACCCGCGTTGAGCTCTTGTTTCGTTAATTTCTCGTTGGGTTGTTGTGATGGGCGGATTTTGTGAACGTGTGGATATGCCGCAAAGTTTATAAATGCTGAATTATTGAGAAAAGAAAAGAGAAAAGAAAAATGTGACCAAGAAAAGAAAAGAGAAAAGAAAAAGTATAAATGAAAAAATCTGAAATTGAGAAATTTGTTTTATGGTAGGCGGTGCACCCACTCATGTTGTAAAAGCTAAGTTTGGGGGTGTGGTGCACTCGCATTCTTGTTGTTAGCGAGAATTCTGATGTGTGCGAGCTCCGTTGGGTTGTGCGTAGCCTTCGTTTTCATCTTGTCCATCCATACCTGCATCTACACCCAAGCCCCACTCTTCACCTCAAGTCCTACGGATTTACGCTCGAGTCAAACCCGCATCGTGGAGAAAGTGCGAACGGGCAAGCATATGGCCCCCGACATTGGTGGATTCCTTTGGAGGTGATCATGAGCCCCGGTCTTTGGCAATACCTCGCCATCCGACTTGCCTACTTTCTGCCTTCCCATGACCGTGCGATTCTCCGGAATTCATTCTTTGAGTAGTGACAGTATCTATTTACGTTTTTCGAAAATTATAAATTGCATTGCATGATTAGAAACTCTTTCTATTATATTTTTTACGCATGTGAGCTTCTCGATTTCTCGTCCTACTGTAGGTTGTAATTACTACGTCAGCTAGCCGTTTTAGAGCCCACAACGTGATTATTTGCCCGGGACGTGCAAATGGTTAAGTTTGGGGGTGTGATGAGTCCCTATTTTACACTATATTTTGGACTCATCTAGGCCTATTTCCATGTCTTTGCACACCGTTTAGCGCCATTTGCACTCCTTTTGGTTCGCTACGGTTTTCCACGCCCTGTGCACCTTTTTAGCCCATTTCCGTGCTTGTGTGCATTTACTTTCTTGCTATGTTTATCACTGTTTGCTGTGGCTGCCGCGATCGATGCCCCGTGTAGTTTTCCTGCAGGTTTGGGGATCGTGAGGGCATTCGGGATAGGCGTTTCACTATTTTTGGCAAAGGAGTTAGTGGTCGTGCGTTTTTGCCCACGCACGACCATCGACCTCCTGGCGCACGATCAATGATCGTGCGCAGCCCGGTCTCATTTGTGAAACTCTGTCTTGAACCTTCCGCACGATCACTGCCATACCGCGCACGACCACTGCTCGTGCGCCGACGATCGTGCGCAGTTATACCCATTTTGCAAAAGTCTGTCTGGCTATTTCCGCACGATCATCAGCCTTGCCTCGCACGATCACTGATCGTGCGCTGCTGATCGTGCGCGACTACTGATTTTCTGATGCAGGTTTGCAGGTTGCTCACGCACGGGCGCTGACCTTGGTCGCGCACGATCACTGGTCGTGCGCCAGTGGTCGTGCGCGCTATTTATTCTGCAAGCTATAAATACGCTGTTCCGCGAATTAGGGCGAAAAAAATCGTTACGGAACCTTCGCCATTCCGCCGTTTCGCCCTCCAGCAAGTCCCATTCACCTCCACCTCCATTCCTACCAACGGGAGGACTTTCTCCCGTGATTCCGAAGCATCCCTCATCCTCCGGCGATCCTTCGGCCATTAAAGCTCTTCTCCAAGTTCTTCACCAAGGAAGACGACGAAGCTTGCCTCAAGAACGGACTTAAAGGCCACCGAAGTGACAGTTCGGCGGTACCGGAAGCCCTCCACGGACTGCGCTTGGAAGCGGTTTGACAACCCGCACCTCCGGCCAACACCCGCGAAGGATCTTCACTCTTGTGGTTTAGCTTTCTCCAACCTTTCTTGTTGTATGGTTTATGTATGCATGTTTGAACGGATTAATCTCTTTTGTAATGAAATGTTTATGCTTTCATCTTGCTTGTGAGATTCGTTGTTAATGCGCTTCGCTCTCTTTCGTTCACTCCACGCCTTTGCTTCACTTCATTTCACTTCACATCACACACTTCACTCACTAGCTTACCGCCCACTCGCCGACCGAAGTACGGCATCGCGGCCGCTACATCCATCTCGCCTTGCGAAGCGGTGATTGCGACCCGCAAAGCTCTCGTTAGTGTAATCGGTCGTAAGACCACCAACCAAAGCCCGTTTCTTTTTCTGTTTATTTCATTTAACTCTCATAACGATAGTTTCAGAGTCTAAATCGTTCGACGCCAATTGCATTCCTCAAGAGACCGACATCCGGGGATTCATTCCCAACTTTATTACTTGAGCGACCGGTACGCTTGCCGTATTTTACGCGCATCATATAGTAAATCTAAACAGTAAACATTTCCACTCCTTGTGCCTATTAAGATGACCTCTTGGTCACTTAAACTCCTAATTTGGCACTCATCCTTGTGGAATACTATGTCATAGCCAAGATCACAGAGTTGGATGATGCTTATCAGGTTGTGTTGCAACCCTTTTACATAGGCTACTCTAGTGATTGTGACTATGCTATTAGAGATCTTATAATAACCTCTAGTCACCCCTTTTTTGACCCACCAAAGATAACCTTTGGTCCATTCCTTACTGGAGTATAATCCTTTAGCATGCTCCTTATTCAAGTCATGTGCCTGCAACATCCACTATCCAAGTACCATATAGGGGTATGGGAACTTGGAATAACCTGCAAGACACAAATCAGTTAACCTTAGGACCCCAATTTTTCTTGTGACCTAGGTGCATGTTAGACTGGAAATAACTATGCCTGCCTGCAGCTTATCTGACAGGAAAGCTAACATTTGCCCTCTGTACAATATGATTTTCCTAGCAATCAACAACAAAGTGGCCTACCTTGCCACAGTACCAACACTTATGCATGTTGTACCTTCTTTTCAGAGAAGGTGTAGCGGTTAGGTTAAAAACAACTATTGGTCTAGAAGGAGAAGTAATAGTCAAATTATTTAGTTTCCAAGACCCAGTATGATAAGTGGTGGGTCTGGCAGTAGAAGTGCTTGGGATATCTTGAGCACTTCTAGCAGCTGCATTCTTTTCAGAAAGAATACTCTTGATGGCCTCAGAGATGCCCAGGTCTGGTCTATTGACAGCCTTTCCCTTTGTCTTAGAGTTTGCTGGAAGATCTAGAGAACAATCAGCAGCTTTACCATTGACTAAAGGGGATGATGCACCAAACCAAAATTGTCCATGATGGGCCATTTGTATTTCCTTATAGGCTGCCTTAATGGCACTTACACCCTTACTTTATCTACCACCATAGTGTGGAACATCTTTGTTCACACTAGAGGGTCTATCATTCTTTTAGTGACCATAAATACTCTCACGGTCGTTCCTGTTAGAAGGTAGTTCCAATTTATTAAATTTAACATGAGGCTTAGAGCCTAGTGGCTGTAATTGAGCTTTGTCATTTCCCTAAGGATTGGCAGCTCTTGTCCTTCCCTTGAAATACAAACCTTTCTTTCCCTTTTGGGAGGAGAAGGATTCAATCAAGGGCAGCAATTTGCTAGGCTTAGAGTAGCTAGCCACTAGTTCCCTATCTTTTTGGATCTTTCCTTCAAGATTCCTATTATGGTTATTATTGAAGGTTATTGTGCTCATCTGAATGATTGTTACATTCTTTAGTTTGCTGACTTCTTGCATCTTAAGATCCAGCAGTTTTGCTAATTCTGAAACAGCAAGTTGTAGAGAAGCAATTTTCTAAACCTGTTGTTTGGCAAGGAGCTTGCTTTTCTTTAGAGCCTGCAAGAGTTCACCATAGTTATAAATCAATTGATTGATGTATCCTTAAGATTATGAGCCATCATCATCAATTATGTAGAGGCACAAGAATCTGGGATTGATTCATAATATGATCAAGAAGAGCTAGTAACAAAGATTACAATTCTTAGACTAGGCTGATCCTTGCTGAGTTCTTCATCAGAACTAGCCATCAGCCCAAGGACGCATCATTCTTCTTCATAATCCACCACTGAATCACGATCAGACTATGATAGAGCGGCCCTGACTTCAACCCTATCTTCCGGAAGAACCTTCTCATCTTCTTCTTCTATTGCAACCATCCTTTTAATGCAGTCTGATTCTACAGCCCCATCTTCAGTGGAGTACAACCCTATGTATTCTTCTTATTCTTCTTCTTCTGATTCTGATGAGGAGGTGTCAGTCTAGCTTGTTTGCTTCTTAGAAATGAGGGATTTCTCCTTATTTCCTTTTTGCTGGTGGTCCTTTATCTCACCATGTTCCCTTCTTTTGACTGGGCAGTAGGCTATTACATGCCCAGGATTTATGCAATGATAATAAGTCATGTTAGATGAACCTGTTCACTAGTTTTGGAACAATACCTGTCCTCCTTAGAGGATTTCCTCCTGCCCTTTTAGTATTCATCCTTGGAATGAGAGGAGGAGGAAGGCCAGCCTCTCCAGTGCTTATTCTTCAGGAACTTCTGTAATTTCCTGGAGAAGTCTGCAAAATCTTCATCAGACCATTGCCAGTCTGATGTGCTTTTCTCTGATCTTCCAGAATAAGATTCAGCATCTCTCCTTGGTGGAGAGGTATACTTTCTTCTGCTTTTGTTGGAGCCTTCAGCTTTGAATGTAACAACCTTGTCTCTTGTTTGAGACATGCTATGGTTTTCCTCTTCTTTTATAGCAGCAACTTCACCTCATATGATAGCAGCTTCCTAAAGAGGGTGTGAGGAATAGTGTCACCCCGCTTTTTCACTTCTCTTATTGCACAGATATTTGTGTCCCAATGTCTACTAATAGATCTAAGGAACTTGTCATTCACTTAATAGTGACTGAATACCCTTCCATAAGTCATTAGTTAATTCACAATCCTAAAAAACTTTTCATAACAGGTGGTTATGTTGTCCCCCTTGGATTGCATGAAAGCCTTATACTCTTGGTTGAGCACGAACTTCCTATCATCTCGAACGTCATCTGTCCCCTCCATGTAGATCACCAGTGTGTCCCATATTTCCTTTGCTGTTGTGCAATGGATCAGGTTCTGTAGTGTTGAGTCATAAACAACACTCATAATTATATTCTTTGCTCTCTTATCTATTGAGGCCAGGGCAAGCTCATCCTTAGTCATATCATCATATGCCTTGGGTGTCTGGAACTTTGCATCAAGTGCTTAGACATTCATTAGGATGAATGGTCCCTCTTCGACTATAGTATACATCCTAGGGTCAGCAGCTTCCATGAATTGCATTACCCTTAGTTTGTAGATGTCGAAGTCTTCCTTCCTATAGATTGGAAGCTTCACAGCACTCAACTCCTTATTGGTCATTCCTGAACCCATTGAGATAGACTTCTAGCTGACCTTGGAGATCTACCTAGACTGTTAAGCCTTTAAAGAGTAACCTCCCTCTGATACCACTTCAAAATTTTCTGTTCAAGGCTAGCTAGACACCTAGAGGGGGGGGGAGGGGTGAATACATTTTTATCTCTATTTAAATATTCTTACTTGTAAGCTTATTTCTATGGGTAGTTATTAGATTAGTTTTAGCTTTCAAGAATAATCACAGATGACACAACAATTTTATAGTGGTTCCCCAATCTTGGGTACGTTTACTGTCCCTCTACACCTTTCTAACAGTGTGTTAGACTAGGAACTTCCCCCAAAACTCAGCTACTTAAGAGATTACAGCACAGATCCCACAGTACCTCACAGGACACACAGACCTGCCACTTAGGCACTAAGCCAAACCACAGGTCACAAAGACCTTAACCTTTATAAAACAGACTTACAACTTTAGGCTCACAAAGAATCTATAAAGAAGAAATAAAAGGTGATTAGATTAGACACCAGAGAATGAACTCTAAGCCTACTTCCTCCCGGACTGAGCAGATATCAGCCTAAGCTTTTGTTGTTGAAGATAATGAATTGGGCAGTTGAATCTTTCTTCAAACAGTTATCTTTTCATTTGTAGAGCTTGTAGTTCTACTTCCTGAGAATTGCTTCTAAACCTACTGTTGCAAATGGTGATTGCTTCAGCTATCTCTTTCATCTGCTAAGTATTCTATGCAGAACAGCTTCTTCAGGCTCGACAAGAAAGGAGAGGAAGAAGATGAAGTTCGACAATAATTTCATTTTCAGAAAGCCTAGACAAGGTTTCGATTGCTTTCTCTGGCCGATTTGCTACAGTTTATTTGAGGCCAATCGAGCAGTGGGCCCACAGCCAGGATTGATGGCTGATATTCAGCCATACATCACATTCTTTCATTTACTCTGGATTCAACATCTCTTTGTTGTGTGTGGGGCCTAATACTTAAAGATGAAAATATTTCATTCTAAGTACAGAGGATGATGACAGCTGGCCATCAGCGCCTCTAGCAGCAATGCCACAATATTTGAATTTTAGTTGACTTTTTTACTTTGCTGACGTCAGCATGACTCAACATCTATGGACTTAGACAAAATTCATACATTAGAAGCAAAGGCGTTGAGTGAGTAAGCATCAGTCAACTCCACAACACTTAGACAAAATTCTCTGTCAAGGCGTTGAGTGTGATTAGCTCGATGAATGCTGAGCTCCATTCGACGAACTCTAATCTCTACTATAAAAGCTCAGTTCAACGAAAGCTAAGCTCAGTTTGATGAAAGCCAAGCTTAGTTCGAAGAAAAATTAAATTCAGTTCGAAAAACTCCAGCCTCAGTTCGACGAACTCAGAACTCAGATCTACGAAAGAGTAAATTTAGTTTTACGAACTCCAGGCTTTTTGGCTTAGCCAGATTTTTTGAGCCTTGGCGTTGAGAGAGTAAGCTCCACTCAATGGCAAACTACTTAACAGAATTTCTCTGTTATCTGGCGTTGAGTGAGTAAGCTACACTCAACACTTTTGGACTTAGCCAAATATCTGTGTTTGAAAACACAGAAGCAAGGATACAGTCAACGATATTGCTCCATGGCATTGAGTGAGTAAGCAACACTCAACGCCTTGCTAACAGATTTTTTGTCATGGAATTGAGTGAGTAAGCTGCACTCAATGAAAGTGGACTTAATTAAAATTTTGCCCAACTTTTCTTTGGTGTTTACAGGCACAGCAACACTCAACGATAAAAGTTGTATGGTGTTGAGTTAGTAGACCACACTAAATGCCTGTGGACTTAGACACATTTTCAACCTATTTCTCTAAGCTTTGACTGACTCAGCCCAACTCATAGCTTTTTGCTGTATGACATTGAGTGAGTAGAATACACTCATGGCCTGTGTACCTAGCCATATTTTTGGCTATCTACCAGTTATCCTAAGATAGACTCAGCGACATTTATTATATGGCATTGAGAGAGCTCTACTCACTCAATGCCTGTGGACTTAGGCAAATTTCCAGCTAGATAATATTGATTCTTTACCTATGGTGTTCAGTGAGCTTGCCCCACTCAACGCCTGAGGACTTAGTGGATTTTTGTTATGTCCATCGGCTAATTGTTGTGTCCACTTGTCAAATAAATGTGATATGGACTAACCTGCACTCATGACCTCAAATACACATCAAATACAGTTGATGTGTGTGACATTGAACATTTTTGACTTCTAACAAATCAGGGACTTTGGAACACTGGACCCAACAATTATAAATCCGCTTCGTTAGTGAATAAGGCATTGTTGGTGAAGCCGTAATCACGACTGGTAGTCCGATTCGATGATGTTACATAACGAGAACTACAGGGGTTTTGCTAGAAAATCGATTGCAGCAAGACGTCATTTGTGATGTTTGCCCTCTTTTTTGTGTAAGAACGGATGGTGTTTTAGGGCGGAAAATTAAGTGATTAATTTATGTGCGAAGGTGTGAATTTTTCTTTATGGTCGGCTGGCTAGCCCGTGATGTTGCAAAGTCACGTGTGGAGAGTGTCCCGGCAAGACGAGTCCCATTCTGTGAAACAGACGAGAACACCAAGCTTTGGAATAGCCCGATCGATGAAGCCTATGAGTGGGTGGGGTAAAGAAAGGGTTCTTAGTATCGATTTGTTTATGTGACCCAACGGACATGAGAGTCAGAGCTTGCCGGCAAGCCCGAGTTTTGAGACCCACGAGCGGGTGGGGCCTATGCAAGAGTTCCGTGTGCGGCTTGAACGCAGATGCGGGAAAATGGAAGTACCTATATGATGTGATGTGATGATGCTTGATCATATGATAGAATCATATGAGCAATAGGGTGTCTTGGTTGAACCCAGGATTGCATAAATGCTGCATATTAGGCCCTTTTTTATTAAATGATCAACCAAAAAAATTTTTTGTTGAATGAGACATCCAAACCTATTACTTTACTCTTTATATTTATGTACATTTGCATGCAAAGTACGGACCTGTAATGTGATGGAGTGCCCCGGGTTCTGCTAGTGATGGCCGGGAGGAGGTGTGTTGGTTATACAGTTGAGGTAAGCCTTTGCTAACCTATATTACAACAAATTTTACAGGGAAAGGATCGCAAGCGGTAGCTAGCTCTCCTATCAAAGAGGCATAAGCCTCATGAAGTATATCCTTTTGTATTTACTTATCAGTTGTTGAATGTTATGCTCCGTGAATTGTAATCCAGCTTGTATTATGAGGTAGCATAGGAGTGCTAAGACAAGTTTCTCTATTTTTGTTGTTATAGTTTTTGGAATTTTGATTGTTTTAAGGCCTTAAGGTCATTTTGGACTCCTATGGTTTTGGATAACTTCTTGTTTGTCTTAAGTTTCCACTATCTTGTTTCTGAGTTTTGAGATTTATAGTTCTTTATATCATTTTGTAATGCTAAAGCTATGGAGTCTATATGTTTTCGGGACCTTGCTGGACCCATTTTATATTGTCATTATAGGGTAGGTGTTACATTTTTGTATCAGCGGATGGCTAGCATCCAGGGTAAGGTTAGTGGTCGAGTCAACGTAATCGGATCACATAAAGATGTTAGTATTGCGGGACCGTGATTGTCCTTGTGTCTAAGTTTGCAAATAGAATTGGATTCTTGTTTTACCTTTCTTTTGTTAAGGGTGCAAGCGACGAGGCGGGGACGGCGAGGCTGCAAGAGGAGCCTTCAGAGAGAAGTGCTACTGCTCAGGGTCCTATGAGCATGGGTATAACCTCGGCCGATTTCTTCAGCATGCTAGCAGAGGCAATGGTAGTGGCCCAAGCTATGGATGCAGCGCGGGTTATGACCCTTATTTCTCAGGTAACGACTCTTGTTACCCCAGATGTGACACTTATCATACCGGGCGGAGGAGCCAGGAAGGCAGAGCCATTGGCTGAGAGAGTGGTTGTTGGGCAGGGAGATCGATAAATGAAGTATTTTCTAAGTTTTCATCCTCCGACGTTCAAGGGATTCGGCACACTGACTATGGTCGAGGACTGGTGGGCAAGGATTCAGGAACTCTTGAGAATGGCTTAAAAACAAGAGGATAAGCAATCCCACTTCTCAACCTTCATGTTGGAAGACGGTGTAAAATTGTGGTGGGTGATCCATACAGGCCGCCAGTTTCCTGGACGCATTCATGGATGAATTTACGAATGTTTTTTTAAGGAAGTATATTCCATCGTCGATAAGCTTAGACCTTTAGAGGGAGTTTCTACACTTGGTGCAATGAGATAAAACTGTGGATGAGTACATACAAGAATTTACTCGTTTGGTTTGTTTTGTGGGAATGACCATGGCTTATGACGAAGAGAGGGACAACCTTTTCTACAATGGGTTGAGAGAGAACCTGAGATATCCCCTTATAGATTTTGAAGAATGTTGGATTCAATTAGTTTGTTGAGGCTGCAAGGATGTTAGAAATTGAATTTGAGTGAACACAACATCGCAAGGGGCTTGTAGTAAAGCAGGGAGTAGGAAAGCCTTCTTAATCGTAGTGGAAGTCTGAAGGAAGTTGGTTGAGAAAGAAGCCCCAACCCTTTAGGTCAAGAGAGAAGAGCAGTACGACGTTGGGGGTGATCTTGTTTCAAGTGACCACCAACATACTACAAGTGTGTCAATTCAGGACACATAGCTCGATTTTGTACTGAGGGTGATGGTGAACCCGATCCAAAGCAAGAGCAGTTAGTGCGTTCCGGTCCCAATATTGCGGAGAAAGGAAAAATTTCAGAGTCGAGTGCTTTATATTTCCAACCCGTGTAACCAAGGGCTTACAACCTTGGGTAGCGGGAAGCGATTCGACAACCCTATGTGGTGACAGATTTGGAAAAGTTTCAGTTCATTATTAGCTTAAGACTTTCAAGAAATTTTATGTGTGTTGCATGTGTACTAAGCTTTGTGCTAGTTTTCAGTTACCTCGTTAGGGTATTGTTCGACACAGGAGCGTCTCACTCCTTTCTTGTGGAAAGCTTTATCTAGAGAATTGAGGTTGAGACCTGTTTGGCAGAAGCAGAGTGATGTTTTTAGTTGTCTACCTAAATCACATAGAGGGAGGTGAATAGGTGAGGTTGCGTCTTTTTACGGAATAAAAATTGTACTAACGGAGCATAGAAAACAAACACACAAATCATAGAGAACACAAGATATATAGTAGTTCCCCAACCTTGGGTACGTCCACTCTCCACCTCACCGATCTAGAAACATGCTAGACTCGGCTAATTCACTATTATCTCTGACTAAAAACCAAACCTACAACTCATAGCAATGCCCCTACAACTCGTTCCTCAAAACAGGATCTTCACTAAGAAGAAAAACTTCCTACAAACTCGGAGAATAAATCTCTGACAAGATTTGAAAGAGATTTACAATAACAATAAAACAAACTTCACTTCAGATCTGAGAACTTCAGATTTCTTCCTTCTTGAAATTGAAAGCTCTGTCAGAAATAATTCGAAGAATACTATGCCGAAATCTCTGGATCTGAAATGCTTAAGATCAACACGATCAAATGAGAGATCTGTAGAAGTTGAACACCTTGATCTGATGATTGATTCCTGTTCTGAATTTTTTGAATCGGAGAAAAGGAGTGGCGAGAACGACGATGAGGACCGGCGGCTTTCCTGATTTAGAATGTTAGAACGATTCAGAAACTTGATTTCTTTTCTTGTTAGGGTTAGTCTAATTAGATAAGACATTTTATAGGACAAGCCTAATGGTCATAATCAAAAAGACTATACACGTGGACCAATAAGAATCGAGGTTAATTTTGAAATCATTTTTGTCTGGACTTAGAGAAATTTTTGGAAAAGCACCTGCTTTTATCGAGTGAAAAAAGTACTACTCGAGTAATGACTTCTATTACTCGAGAAGAGGAAGTATATTTCTTGAGAACAAGTCCTTAAGGAAATTACGGGAAATGACTTCTAGCTTCTCGAGAAATGAACTCTATTACTCAAGAACTATAGAAAACTTCTCGAGAACAATTATTACTTCTCGAGAACAAAACTTCTTCTCGAAACTTAACTACATAATACTCAAGTACTGGTCCTCTAAATTCTCGAGAAAAGGCTTGGACTTCTCAAGTACTGACTTCTGTTACTCGAGTACAACACTTAGAAAATATTCTGAAATGAATTTTTGAGTAAACCTGAGACATAGATAAGTAGTACTCGAGTACTACATGGATTACTCAAGTATTTGACTAAGCCTTCTCAATAAAGATTTCTTTTACTTGAGAACTGTTCATAACATACTCGAGAATTCATTCCATCACTACTCGAGTACAAGGTATACTACTCGAGCAAAGGACTTAGAAAATTTTACTTTATGAAAATTATTTTTCTTCAAATGAATTCTAGCAACAATTCTTTCTTCCATGACTTTAGTGCTTTGAAAATGAAGTGTTTCCCAATAGAGAGGCTGCACATCAGTCAACACCGTGGATCACATAATGAGGGATTACATTATATGGTCCTGTATTTGTTGACTCATTGTAGATTGACATTAGTCTATACTTGGCAATTATATCCTGCAAACACATAACTAAAACTGGACATCAAATACAACTTAATTCATCTTAGTTCAAGGTTGACTTCATATAAATCTAGGTTATTATGGATACAATACCCAACATAGAGCTTCGGGTCCGCATGCCCAATGGGTCCTTCATGACTACCAGGACAAAAGGGCGTATTGGTTAGAATCTAGACGTTATTGACTTCGTGTTGGTAGCGGCAGTCCTGCCGTTGGCCGAGTTTGATGTGATCTTGGGGATGGACTGGCTTACATAGTAGTGGGCTAGTATTGACTGTCTATCTAAGGTGGTGACCCTGAGGAGTGAGGGAAAGGAAGAATTCAAGTTAAAGGGCCTTAGCGGAGTGGCCTGCTCCTTAATTTTGGCTATGCAATTGGGGCTGATAGTTAACCGGGGAGGAGTATCCCTCGTTGCATAATTGGAATTTCACCTTTATAAGTTATCAATTAGAGAAGTGCCGGTGGTGGAAAATTTCGAGGATGTGTTTCCTGAGGAGCTTCCAAGAGTACCTCCTCGGCAGGAGATCGATTGCTCGATTGAGTTAGTGCCAGAATCATGGTCGGTGTCATGTCCTCCTTTTAGGATGGAACCGAAAGAGTTGATCGATCTCAAGGTATAACTATAGGAGCTGTTGGAGTAGGGAATATTAGGACCAGCGCTTCGCCGGGGAGTGTGTCGGTGTTATTTGTAAAGAAGAAAGACGGCAGTATGCATTTGTGCATAGACAACCGTCAGCTGAATAAATTGACAATCAAAAATATGTATCCAATTCCACAGATAGACGACCTATTTGACCAGTTAATAGGGTCAGTAGTGTACTCTAAGTTGGACTTGAAGTCAGGGTATTATCAGTTGCTGATTTGAGATGAGGACCTACCAAAGACAGTGTTTGGTATAAGGTATGGCCACTTCGAGTTCTTGGTGATGTCGTTCGGGTTGACGAACGCACCATCGGTATTCATGCATTTGTTGAACAAGGTGTTTTGGGAGTACTTGTACTCATTTGTGGTGGTCTTCATCGATGATATTTTGGTATACTCCAAATCAGAGGCGGAGTATGAGACACACTTGAGAGTGGTCATAGAGGGTTTAAGAGAGCGCAATCTTTTTATTAGGTTCTCTAAGTGCGAGTTCTGGTTAGAGAATGTGGCATTTTTGGGCAATGTGATTTGTTGTAATGGGGTGGCGGTGGATCCGGCGAAAGTTGAGGCTATCAGGGATTGGCGAGTTCTGATTACTGTGATGGAAGTCAGAAGTTTCCTTGTACTAGCCGGGTATAATAGATGGTTTGAGGAAACCTTCACGTGGATACCCCTTCCCCTCACTTCTCTGACTCGTAAGGACCGGAAGTTTGTGTGGACTCAGGAGTGAAAGCAAGTGTTTGACACCATGAAGGAAAGGTTAATGCCATCTCCAATCCTAAGCCTTCGTAAATGGACTGAAAGATTTAAGATTTTCAACAACGCGTCGGGTTGCAGTATGGGTTGCGTGTTAGTACAACATGGCAATGTGATAGCCTATGGGTCAAGTGAGTTAAAACATCATGAGTGTAATTACCTCATCCTTGATTTGGAGCTGGTGGCGGTAATTTTTCCATTAAAGTTGTGGCAGCACAATGTGTATGGTGCGAAGGTGGAGAACATCACGGACCACACAAGACTAAAGTACCTTTTCGATCAAAAAGTCTTTAATATGCGACAGTGCAAGTGGGTCGAGTTCCTTGGGGACTACGACGTGGCGATTCAATATACGCCAGGCAAGGCCAATGTGGTGGTTGATGCCTTATTATTAAATATTCTGGGAATTGGAATGAAGCTCATGATGAGTGGTTGGTGCGGGACTTTGTGTCCCTTGACATTGATAATGTAGCAAGAGGGGAGTGTAGCATGGATCGATTGAACTGGATTTAGTTCTAAAGTTTCATATTTGATCGTATTCAGGAAGCGACCAGTGTGGATGCGGAGTTCCAGCCATTTTTGGTGGAAGCTCAAAAACGCGATGGTAGTACTTGGAGATTGTTGGTGGGTTCTTAAAGAATGATGAAAGGGTTTGTGTACCGCAGTTTGGCAAGTTCCGTGAGGAGTTGATGTTTGTGGCCCATTTCACGAAATACTCCATTCACTCGGGCAGTACATAGATGTAATTGGATATGAAGAAATCATTTTGGTGGCCTGGTTGAAGCAGGATGTAGCTTTGTATGTGAGTTTGTGCCAGACGTATGCCTTAGTTTAGGCTGAATGTTAGAAGTCGGGCGGGTTCCTGAAGCCCATTCCTATCCTTGAGGGGAAATTTGATGACATTTATTTGAATTTTGTGTAGGGCTTACCTCGGTCATAGTAGGGTAACAATGCGATTTGGGTGATTGTGGATCGCTTGATCAAAGTGTCTCACCTCATTCCGAATCGGAAGGAGGACAACATTGACATGCTGGTGGAATTCTATGTTCGTAATATTATGCAATTGCACAAGATTTCAAAGAGCATTGTTAGTGATCGTGGCAGAGGGTTTACGTCCAAGGTCTAGAGACTAGTGCAGAATAGTTTGGGCACCAATCTCAAGTTTAGTACGATATTCCATCATCAAACCGATGCTTACACTGAAAGGACATATCGTACAATGGAAAATAAGCTGAGAATATTTATCCTTGAATTTGGGAAGAAGTAGGAAGACCACCTTTCCATGATAGAATTTGCCTACAATAATAGTTTCCAAGAGAGTATCAAGATGGCGCCTTACAAGGTTTTGTATGGAAGGCTGTATCGAATAGCGATGTCTTGGAAAGAGGCGGTGATGCAGGCTCATGGTTTCTACGGGTTAAAAACGTGTTCTTAGGTTTGACCGCTAAAATAAATATCTAGCGCGCGGTTTCTCTTCGATGCAATATTGAATTCTCAAGAAATTAATGGAACAATTTCCTCAACAATCAAGGCAAAGGGTCGCTACCCCTTTTTAGATTGAATAAGGGCTATAGGCCAATGTTCGCTCAATCAAATAGGACCTACACGATCCGGATAATTAGCTATTCAAATTAAATTATTCGAAAATAATTCAATATTCTAATAAAAGAAATTCCGGACTAAATTAGAGATTTAAAATTGCAACAAAATTAATCCCAAAATCAATTTAATATGATGGTTGCCAAATCACTTGAACACCGAAGAAATCAAGGCTAAGGAAACCTATTTCTACAAGTGTTCACGAAATTTACCCGCTCAAATTTTTATGAAAAATATTCGGGAAAAAATGCTTGAAATTTAGATTTTAATTACGCACAACATTCAATATAAATCAGTGCTAGTTACCAGGCTTCTAATTCAACCAAAATATCACAAATTGTAGAAGAATCACACAAAGAGATGGATTAGAATTTGTTACCCAAAAACCAAGAAAAATCCGTCCACAAAGATGACTGGAGGAATCACACACGACGATGGTTGATTTTCTATTTCCACATAAAGCCTCGGATCTGTGCTGTATGATGAAGTTGCAAGCCGTTCTTCCTTTGCAATAACCTTTGGAGCGAGGGAAAATTTGAGGGACTATATATATGGAAAGTTGAGAGAGAAAAGGCGGTGGAAAGAAAAATTAAGGGTGGTCGGGTTTGGTTTTGGTGATGATGAGGATGGTCAGGTTTGGGTGTAGGATGGGAAGAGAGGGCTCGGGTTGGTGGTGGAGGGGGTGGCTGAGTGGAGAAAGGGGAGGAAAGAGGGTGGTGGATAGGGAGATAGCCGGCTAGGGCTTTTGTGAGAGGTTGATGGCTCGGTTTGAGGGGGATAAAAAGAGGAGTTGTTTAGTGGAGACTAGAGGAGGAGGAGTAGGAGGAGGAAAAGGGAAATAGAGAGGAGGTGGGAAATGGCCAGCGGCCAAGAGGAAGAAGACTACGAGGGGGGGGGGCTAAATTTGAGAGGAGAAGGAGAGGGAAAACAGATCCCAAGAAAGATTTAGGGATTTTTAATTCTTTTCATTCATTCTCTAATAAAATCCTTCATAACATGACTATTTATAGACTACACCGCTCAATGAATCCTCCAACTCAAATTTCAAAATTCAAATGACAAATGATGGTTATATGCACCCATCTTAATACATGAAATAAAAATAGAATAAAGAAGTTCTTTGAAATAAAAATGCTTACATTATAAATGATAAAATATAAAAGATAAAATATATAATTATAAATTTATAATTATATATTTTATTTATTGGTTGCGGTGGACGTCGAACAAAACTTGTAGAAGTAGCGGCGTTGGCGAAGAAACATCGTGGTAGATTCCCATCATCGAGCTTGCGACAATGACCATCGCAATCACGAACTCTCTACAACAGGGATCCACGACTGAATCAACATCGTCGCCATCTGGTGGGAGACACCATAATTATAGGAAGGAAGTGGTGGCTGATGCTTGTGTGTTGGTGCGAATAATTTCAGAGTGCATGAGGTTGCTCAGGATCGGTAGGTGAAGTATTTTAATGCGCACCATAGGAATGTGAAGTTCATGGTTGGTGACTAGGTCTATCTAAAGATTAAACAATTCAAAGGCGTTTTGCAGATTCCCTTAAAATACCTTTTCTAGTTTAATTTACTAGTGAAAAAATTTAAAATTTTATTACTTTAAACGTATCCAATTAGCCCATATTTAGTTTCTTTTTATAATTATTGTTCTAACTTAGTTTATTTTCTATTTTTCAGGTTTTTCGGTTTTTTTTTGGGTTTTTTCCTGTTATATGCCACCAGGTCACGCCCTCCAAGGGCGTGTACTTAGGGCATGTAATTAAACTGGAATGAAGCTACGGTCCAAAGTCAAAATCCTGGAAAATTCAACTTGCACGCCCTCGGTAACGCCCGTTTACCAGCACCACGGGCGTATATCTGGAGCATGTAGCGTAGGTCCACAATTTCGGCACCGCCGACGACTTTCCATATTCCACCGACACGCCGTAGCAGACACACCCTCCGAAACGGGTGTGTACACCAATGTCCGTATTTTTGGCACTACAACAAGACTTTGCCAAGCCACCAATGAGATGCATCCTACACGCCATCTTGTCACGGGTTTGTACCGAGGGCGTGTAACCCAACTTCCGTGCCAATCACTTTACAGCCAAAATTTTAGCAGCCGAAGTCAACAGTATAAACACCCCCCCCCCACCCCGACACGGGTATGTAAGGGGGTGTGTACCTCCAAGAAAATTGTTTATAAATAGGAGCAAGCTATAAGTGTTCCAAACTATATTCCAGGAGCTGAGAGCAGTCTAATAAGCAGAATTAGTATAGTATAGTTGAGTTTTTGAGAGCTACTACTTATTTTCTTTCGTGTTTATGTTCTTGTTTTCCCTCATTTTCTCTCACTCGTCTCATGTTTTTCCTATGAACCTTTTGTAATAAATTTGAAATGTATTTCAATTGCAAGGAATTTGTAGTTAGCTAGTTTTTCTTAGTTCATGTAATGGTATTTTTTATTTCAACTCGCAACGCCTCTTTTTAGTAATAAAAGTCACTCTTTCTCTTCCTTCTTATTTAGGCTTTCATGAACTTCTGCTACTTCTCTCTGTCACCCTTCCACCATGAGAAACTAATTGCTTATAGTACTCGATCGTGATAATCTGAGGATGCGTTGATCAGCTATGATGCTTTAGTTTTCTTCTTCGTTTTAGGGCATAAGACTTCGATTTACTCTGGTCTTATTTCGAATGGAACTATATTATTGATATATAGTCTCCGTTTAGTTTTTCACTCTTAGATAGCCAAGAGGCTCATAGTTTGAAGTTAACACTCAAGAGTAAAGAGAGTTGCACACACCTCTCGAGAGAGGATGACTTAAATCTCCCGGATTGGAGTGAAATCCAATAGTGAGGTTCATTACTTAAGGCGAGCTTTAGGTATCCGAATACGGGACGAGAGTTTGGTCGGATCTTCTTAAACTCAGTTGGGTATAGCTTCGAGAGAAGCGAGTTCAAGATTTGGGAACCCCCACGGTCAAGGACCTTTACCTTATTAATACATAAGTTGTTATTTAATTTTTGATTAATTTATGTCGAGGTTATTCACGATCGAGTACTATTTATTTATCATCATTTAAACCCTTCTCTTTATTTGCAAGTAATTTTTAATTTCTTATTTTTTTAGCAAACCCTAAAATATATTTTGATAATATTATAGTAATTCGTGTGAGTACAATTATCAATGGTTCCCAGATTTCAATATGACACTAATGCGCGCTCGGAATGTTTACCGATCATGGTCAAGTAATATAGATGACGATTAGCTTCCCCAAATATCGATCTCACGCGGAGTGCAAGTAAGGAGCATGGATTTCACTTTTGGAAAAATGAGTGTATGTGCAACTATGAAAAAAAATGGGGGTTTGGTTTTGGGTTAATACGGTAAGCATGAGTAAACTACTATGGGTCGCCGTCACCGCATCGTACGGGTGGATCACTCGAATGAGTAATAACGTAGATGAACAAACTATCGAGGGTCGTAAACACCTCTTCGTAGCGCGCGCTTCTAGCAATCGCTAGAATGGCTCAAACACAATCCACACTAGAAGAACTGAATTTACTACACCAGCTAAGATTAAAATATCACTCCCAAACCTCGCTGAAACCTCAAGCAAAAGTAGTGTTATCAAGTTAATAGCTCACTAGCACAATTTCAGACCATAACAAGCTTAAGAAAAAGTGAAGGAATACAATCGAGCGCACAAAAGCTCTCCAAAATTCATGGCCGTAGGAGATGGTTGTCGATCCTCGTCCTAGCTCGGTCTTCGGAAGGCGTCCGAGATCCAGAAGGGTTGTAACTTCCTTCTTCTAACCCTTCCTCTTTGTGTTGAGTCGCTAAGTTGTATCTGAACGGAGAACTTCGCAAGTACTGCAACAAGGAACTCGATTTATGGCTTGTAGGTTAGAGATGGCAATGGCAGTTGGATACGAAGCTTTTGCAAGCTCTTCGGAGGAGAACAATGGCCGGAGGAGCTTCCCACAGAGGAGAGAGATTGACGGCTGGAGGGACGATTTCCTGCTCAAAGGAATAAAAATGGAGGGTGAAAGCGGAGTTGGATCCGGTCTAGAAGAAATCTGCGTCTTAAATAGTAAAAGTCAGAAATAATGGTCACACACGGTTTGGCACACGACCGTGTGCAAACCATGCAATATTAAATTTCAGAATACGCCTGAAGAAGATGAAGCGTTGACCCGTGTGTTTTACTCACGCACGGGAAATTCTGCCAGAGCACTAAGGAAATCACACAGGTTACAACAGAATGCACAAATTGCAGGCAAATAGGTAGAATCATGCATTTAACTTGCATACGGGCTCTTCCGCCCGTGCATGAAGGAAAACACATGATTAACCAAATAATAGCCTAAAACAAAAGCTACAGGAAAATCATGTGGTTCCTTAGCGCATGGTTCAAAATAAATCATGCGTAAAGGAATCACACGAGCCAGTCAATCATCCAGAATAACTTGAAGAAAACGCACAATCAGAAGTAACCGCGTGCTAAGAAAACACATGACCGTGCTTTTTCCACAAATCAGAAATTTGAAATGAGAAAAACTGACCACCTGCAAGTAACAAAAACACAGCAAAGGAGGACCCTCCAGCAACACAGAAAAACAACAAAACACTAGAAAGATCCCTGGGGAGCACCATGTGCATTCCCCCAACAAACTAATGCACAATTACGCATCAACGGGCAAAAAAGGTGCACAAAGCGTGATGTGCAGAAGAAATGAAATATCAACATTAAGTCCCTAAAAGTGAAGTGTAAAGGCCCGAAAACCAGCCCAGATGAGTCGAAAAACGCTATATAAATCGGACTCATCAGACACGTATGTCCCCTTACTACAATTCGATAGGTATACTTGCCTTCATTGGATTGCTAGTTCAGAATTATTTTCGAAACGTATATTAGACATCAAGTTTTTAGCGCTGTTGCCGGGAAGCAACTTTTCATTGATATTTAGAAAACACAAATCTATTACTTTTATCACCTCTCTTTCTTCAAAAATAAAAATAAACAAAAAATTAATCGCTATCTTTAGAAACCCACATCACCTTCTTTCTACATCACCTAATTCTCTGTAAAAGGGCAACGTGGCTTAAATACCACTATTTTTTCTAGTACCACGCGAACGCTTCACCGGGTATTATTCGGGATGTTCAGGAGTTAAACCACTAAAAAAACACTATTTTCAAATTTTTTCTATCTTATTTCCCTCCCTCTCTCTCTTTTCTTTCTTCTTCTAGTATATTACCAGCATAAATCCGTCTGAAATTTTTTAATTGGACCAAGAAATTGACCGTAATCTTCGGAGAAATTCGAGATTTTAAGATCCTACTTTCCAAGAACCATTTGAGGAATCTGAGTCAATCTCTAATTAAAAAATGGAAGAGCCCAACCTACAGGAAGCCCTGCATAGGCCTATGTCTTATTATGCAAGGACGAATCTGGAGCGTACAGAATCTAGTATAGTGCGCCCCGCCATAGATAATAACAATTTTGAATTAATGCCTAGCATAATTCAAATGGTGCAGCAATATGTGCAGTTCGATGGATTTCAAGATGAAGATTCAAACACGCATCGCTATCATTCTTGAAATTTGTGACACCTTCAAGATAAATGGTGTTACAAATGATGCAATTAGGGTGAGACTCTTCTCCTTCTATTTAAGAACTAAAGAAAAATAGTGGTTGTTGACTCTACCTTGAGGAAGTATAACCACAAGGTATCCATTAACTGAAAATTTTCTGACGAAGTATTTTCTGCCAGCAAAAATTCCAAAGCTTGGGAATGATATTTCTTCTTTTTGCAAAATAGACTCTGAAACTCTATAAGACACATGGGAAAGATTTTAACCATTTAAAGGCGTTGCCCTCATCATGCTCTGCCTGCATGGTTACAAGTGAAGACATTTTATAATGGGCTAAATTAAAAATATGAAGAAAATGATAGATGCCGCTTCCGGTGGTACTTTATTCCACAAAACCCCGGAAGCCGCTCTTGAGCTATTTGACGATATGGCCATGAACACCTATCAGTGGAATGTGCCAAGATCCCGACAAAATAAACCTGCAGGTATGTACGAGGTGGATAACGTCACTTAGCTTGCACTGCAAGTAGAAATGCTTAGAAAAGAGGTATCGGAAATGACTGCTCCCTCCGCTCCTCAGTTATGGGATTTCTACAAAATATGCCGCCGAACAAATTGATTTTTTTTGCAATATACAAAGGAATGCTTACCATAATTTGTCTGCTACTAATTTTTTTGTGCAGGGATTTTCCTTTCCGAACAACTATAATCCTGCTTTTCGAAATCACCCAAATTTCACATTGAGTAATCCTACGAACGCTATTCTCCCACCTCCGCAAAATGATGTTTTTGTACCACCTCCACCACCTCAAAATTTTAAAAAACCTCCAAGATTGGAGGAAATGTTTTTTAAGTATATTAATGAAAATGACGCGACCATTAGATACCTAACAGGGTCCGTTAAAAATCTAGAGAACCAAATAGGGTAGCTCGCTAAAATTATATCTGAGCGACCCCCCAGGTCTCTACCAGACAATACCGAGCCCTACTCAAGACAGAAAGCGAAGGCTATAACTCTTTGTAGTGGGAAACAAATTTCCGGTGTAGTTAGTGAAGAGCCCGAGGCAAGCTCCGCCCCTATTTTAAATATTCGACCTGCTTAAAAAGATTTTATCATTCCACCCTCAGTTTTGAAAATTGATTCTACTCTGACCTATCCTTCTCAACTTAACAAGGAACGGTTAGATGATCAATATAATCACTTTCTTGAAATGTTCAAGCAAATACACATTAATTTGCCATTCCATGAAGCAATATCTCAAATGCCCAAGTACGCTAAGAACTTGAAGGATCTTCTAACTAATCAGAAAAAGTTAGAAAATATATTGCACGTCACATTAAATGTCGAGTTCTCCGCCGTCTTAACAAATGGCTTACCAAAGAAGATCAACAATCTTAGTAGTTTTTATATCTCGTGTGTCTTTGGTGACCTATTTTTCAACTACGCGCTAGACAATTTATGTGTGAGCATCAACTTGATGTCATTTTCCTTGTTTAAGAAGTTAGTACTAGGTACCCTTAGCCCTATGAGAATGAGTATTAAACTTGTCGATTGGTCGATAAAGTATCTGTTAGGAATCGTGGAGGATGTTTTAGTGAAAGTCGACAAGTTCATCTTCCCAGTGGATTTCATCATCTTGGATATTGAAGAGGATGTCGAGGTTCCCATGATCCTTAGCTGCTCCTACCTTGCCACCTCCAATTCCATCATTGATGTAAGCAATTGTAAGCTCTTCCTATGAGTCAGAGACGATGAGGTTATGTTCTCTATCAGCCCTTCTATGAAAAACAACATAGAAAATGATGACTCTTATTTCTTCCTGGATGTTGTAAGTGATGACTCTTCCTACTGCCTTTCCGTAGGTGAATTTTCTTCTTATTGTTCTTCTTTAACTATCTCACTTGAGTGTCTGCAAGAAACGACCATGGCCGCTCATTTAGGTCCTTCAAATTTTCCTTATAAATAACAAATATACGAAGAAATGGTTTTTGAAAAAGAAAGACCCTCTAAATCATCATATGAGGAACCACCTACATTAGAACTGAAGGAACTACCCGAACACTTGAAGTATTCGTTTTTTAAAAAAAAAGACTCTAAGCTGCTAGTGATAGTTTCAGCATTTTTAATTGAATCTGAAAGTGGTAAACTTCTATACGTTTTAAAAGAGCACTGCCGAACTATTGTTTGGCAGATTTCTGATATAAAAGGCATATACCCATCTTTCTGCGCACACAAAATTTTAATGGAAGATAATTCAAGTAAATCTATTCAACCTCAGTGCCGATTGATTCCAAACATGAATTAAGTATTAAAGAGCGAGGTAATGAAACTATTCGACGCGGGAATTATCTATCCCATATCAAATAGTATGTGGGTTAGCCCCGTTCAGGTAGTACCTAAAAAGGGAGTGATCACGGTAGTTTTGAATGAAAATAATGATTTAATTCCAACACAGATGGTGATAAGGTGGTGTATGTGTATAGATTATCAAAAGTTGAATGACTCCACCCGCAAGGTCAATTCCCCTTGCCTTTCATCAATCAGATCTTAGAATGTTTGTCCAGCCATAGCTTTTATTGTTTTCTCAATGGTCTCTGAGGCTATTTTCAAATCCCCATTTCACCCGAGGATCAGGAGAAAACAACGTTTACATGTCCTTTCGGCACCTTCGCCTACGAAAGAATGCCATTTGGGTTATGTAATGCACCGACAACATTCCAACGATGTATGCTAGCAATATTTGACAAGTACATTGAAATTATTATGCATGTATTTGTGGATGACTTATCCTTGTTCGGTGACTCTTTTAATATCTGCTTCGAAAACTTAGGAAAAGTTTTGGAGAGATGTGAGGAAAATAACCTCTCCCTAAATTGGGAAAAATTCCATTTTAAGGTTAGGGAGAGTTTAGTTTTAGGTCATAAAATTACTTCGTGAGGGATTGAGATTGATAGAGTGAAAATCTAGGAAATTGAAAAATTGCCACCTCCAACCAATGTTAAGGCAATACGCAGTTTCTTAGGTCACGTCGGTTTCTACCATAGGTTCATAAAAGATTTTTCCAAAATCACCAAACCGCTTACTCAACTGCTAGAAAAATACCCCTTTTTAACTTTGATGATCTTTGTTTATCTTCCTTCGAATTAATAAACACTAAATTAATTAACCGCCTATTATGATAGCTCCGGTCTGGGAACTTCCTTTTGAGATTATGTTCAATGCAAGTAGCTTTGCGGTGGGAGCCGTTCTAGGACAACGCATATCTAAAAACTTCCACCATATCTACTACGCGAGAAAAACACTCACATCCGCACAAGAGAATTATACCAAGATGGAAAAGGAGTTATTAGCAGTTATTTTTTCCTTTGAAAAGTTTTTCCCCTGCATTACGCTTTCTAAAATTATAGTTTTAACGAACCACTCGGCCGTCAAGTACTTACTTGCTAAATCGAATGCCAGGCCACACTTGATTCGTTGGGTCATACTCCTCAAGGAGTTCGATTTGGAAATCCAAGATAAGAGGGGGACGAGAATTTAGCTGCAGACTATCTCTCGCGTTTAGATAACCCGTATATTGAAAATTTAGATGAAAATACTTTTAGTGATTATTTTCCCTATGAAAAGATATTTTTAATTAACACTTCCCATTCTCCTTGGTTTGCAAACTTTGCCAACTATTTAGTGGCTTCTATCCTCCCGAAAGATTTCTCCTCTCAGTAAAAGAAGAAATTCATTTCTGATCTGAAGAAATATTTTTGGGAGGACCCGCATCTCACTCGAGTCTGTGAAGACCAAGTATTAAGGAGATGTGCCTCCTTCAAAGAGCGAAAAAGAATTTTGAAACACTTACACAAAGTATCGACTAGAGAGCACTATGAAGCAAATCGGACTGCTCACAAAGTGCTTAGCACAGGCTTTTATTGACCTTGCATCTTTAAAGATGCCAAATATTTTACCAGCTGGTGCGATAACTGCCAACGGTTGGGCAATATCTCTAATAAAAATAAAATGCCACAAAATTACTTCCTCGAGTGTGAAGTCTTCGACTTTTGGGGAATTGATTTTGTAGGCCCTCTTCCTTATATCTTTGGGAATAATTTCATTTTGGTTGCAGTAAATTACATTTCTCGATGGGTGGAGGCCCAAGATCTTCCTACTAATGACTCCTGAGTTGTTATTATTTTCCTAAAAGAATTATTTTCTAGATTCGGTACTCCCAGGGACATTGTTTGTGGAAGGGGCATTCATTTCTATAACGTAAAGTTCGCTAAAACATTTTAAAAATATGCCGTTACACAAAAGCTTTAAACCGCATACCACCCCCAAACTAACAACCAAGTCGAGGTGGTGAATAGGGAAATTAAATGCATTTTAGAAAAGATGGTTTATACTTCACATAAGGATTGGTTGGTTAAAATAGACGATGCTCTATGTACTTAACGAACAACATACAAAACCTCCATCCTAAAATGGCTACTGTTGGCTGAGAAATGTGTGCACGTAGTGTTGAGCCCTTTGCATTATTATTTATATGCCTCGAATTCAAACTCGTCTAGAGATTCCCAATCCTGTCATTGTTTTGCGCCCATGCATCATATGACACCGCACTTGAAGACAATCCGTGTGGTCTTTTGGGGATTTTGTGTCATACGGAGTTGTTTATAAAAATCCTTTTATTCTAGGGTTTGGTGAACACGAAATTCTTAGGGCTTTCTCTCTTGACCATCTCTATACTTCATCTACTGAAAAGATCTGCTGATGCCCATGAACGACGATCATTTTGAGGTGAACCACATAAATCTTGTGCTTCCCGCGTTGTTCTTTTTTTTATTTTTGCCTGATTCCATAGAAGGCATGTTCTAGCTATATCTCTTCAGAACAATTATTCTCTACGCTTGATGAATTTACGTCATTTTTCTGCACGGAGTATTGGGCCCTGAATCCGAGCTTTCCGGAGCGAGCTGGACTTACATGAATAGTTGCATCTGCTCATCGAGCTAGAACATCGTGCAATTTGGGCCTTAAAATTGTTAAATTTCGATCCCCACTCCGTCTCCAATCTTTGAAATTTCCAACTCAATGAACTCGAAGTGTTGTGATCCAATGCATATGAAAATAACAAATTATATAAGGAGCGAACGAAGCACATTAACGATTAAAATTTAAGGCACCCAAAAACTTTCAAGCCGGGCTACCAAGTTTTGCTTTATAATTCTCTGTTGGGTACATTGGAAAATGTGTACCTGATTTGAAGAAGCCCAACTTAGCTTAATGATATACATCATGGTGTATTTGATGTTGTTTTGAGTTGACATGTGCAGGTGAAGAAGTATTAAAGAATGCAAAAAAATATTCTAAGTCCACATGTCGACACCTGAAGAAATTGTGTCGACACTTCAGAATATTTGTGTCGACACTTCAGAATATCTGTGTCGACACAGAGAATGATGGTCGACCACATTTATGTCGACACTGGGAAGCAGTGTCGACACATAAAGAAAATAGTCGACTTCAACTATGTCGACACTGGGAAGCAGTGTCGACACGTAAAGAAAATCGTCGACCTCAGCACTGGGAAGCAGTGTCGACACCGTGAAAGATAGTCGACCAGAGAAGGTTAGTCGACACCGTGAAAGATAGTCGACCAGAGAAGGTTAGTCGACACCGTGAAAGATAGTCGACCAGAGAAGGTTAGTCGACACCGTGAAAGATAGTCGACTAGTGAAAGATAGTCGACCAGAGAAAGATAGTCGACTCACAGAAGAAGATAGTCGACCACAACTGTGTCGACACTGGGTGGATGTGTCGACACCAGAAGACTGTGTCGACACATATTGGCAGAAGTCGACTATGCTTGTGTCGACACCAGAAGACTGAGTCGACACATGTTGGCAGGATTGAAGATTGCTGTGTCGACACCTAAAGGCTGAGTCGACACATGCTGAGTTCTGAATCTACAACAACTGTGTCGACACACAGGACTTGTGTCGACACACTGCAGAGTCTAGACCAAGTTATTTTCTGAAGAAGCTGTGTCGACTTAAAGGCAACTTAGTCGACATCATCAAAGACTGTGTCGACACCAAAGTCACTTGTGTCGACACAGATAGACAGATTGGTCTCGACACTTTCTAACTGACTGTCTCGACATTTTGCTGTCCAAGGCTAAGGTACAAGAACTGTTTGAAGACTTGACAGCTGTGGGTTGCCACCGTTTAACTGAAGCTGTCAGACCTGTCAGAAAACAGTTAGAAACCGGATCAGCCGGTTACCATGAAGAAAGTTTATAAATAGACACATTCAGAAGGAATTATATAAGCAGCAAAGCTAAGAAACATAACTGAAGAAGATCTAAGAAGAAGAAACAAAAGGATTACGATCCTATTGAAGTTTCAATTCAAGAAAGTGCTAAGCTCTAAAGAAGATCTTCATCAGAAAATCTAAGAAGAAGTCTGAAGTATCAGAAAAGGTGTTGGATAGAGAGGAATCCAGTCATCTTGAAGAAGAAGAAGGAAGCCATCAGTGGTTTCTCAAGAAGCTGTTTGGAAATCAACTCAGCTAAGTTCAGATTCAAGAAGCTTTGAAGAAAGCTCAGATTCAGTTGATTTCATCAGCTGATCAAGAAGTGTCTTGTCCTTTTCTCCCTCAACAAAGGCAAGACATCAAAATATCTTTTTCTAAATTTCTGTAGGATCTGTTTACACAGATCTGAGTTGTAAGCCTGTGTTATAAAGGCTGAGTGTAGGAGAGGTGATCTCTGAGTGGTAGGGCTATTTGCCTGAGTGTAGGAGAAAGTTATTCTCTGAGTGGTAGGACTTGAGGCAAGGCTGAGGTAGGGCTGTTGAGCCTGAGTTGTAGGAACCTATCCTGGTTCTGAGCTGTAGGATCTGAGGATCTGGGTATAGTGGAAGTTTGGCCGAATCTAGCATATTGCTAGATAAATGAAGGGGGAAAGTGGATGTACCCAGACCTTGGGGAACCACTATAAAACATTGTGCAATCTGTGATGCTTAGTTGTCTGTGAATGTTGTGCTAGATGTTTTAAATTGTAATTGAATTCTGCCTAGATTTATGGACAAGAAATTAGAACCTATTCACCCCCCCCCCTCTAGGTGTTTAGGTTGTCTTGAAAGTAAAACTATCAAGTGGTATCAGAGGGAGGTTCCTCAAAAAGGACTTAACAGTCTGAGGTAGATCTGATAGGCAGAATCAAGATTCAAAAAGATGGGTTCTGGTGAGAATCATAAGGAGCTAGGGTCTATGAAATTACCCATATGTAAGAAAGAAATTTTTGGAATTTGGAAAGAAAGAGTCAGACTGTTTATGGAAGCATCTGACCTAAGGATTTACATCACAGTACAGGAAGGCCCCTTCATTCAAATGAAGGTATCAGTTCTTGATGCAAATATCCAAACTCCAAAGAGTTATTCAGAAATGACCAAGGATGAAATCATCTTGGCAACCATGGATAAAAGAGCTCAGAACATTATTGTTAGTGACATAGATGATTCAACATTTCAGAATCTGATTCACTGCAAGACCTCCTAAGAGATGTGGGACACATTAATTGTCTACATGGAGGGATCTGAAGAAGTGAGGCAGGACAGGAAATCTATGCTCAATCAGAAGTATGAAAGTTTTAGACAAGGAAAATCTGATAGCATAACTGAGTGCTACAAGAAATTCTACAGAATTGTGAATGAGCTTATGTCCTATGGAAGAGTCTTCAGTACTTATGAACTGAATGACAAATTCTTGAGATCCTTAACAAAGGATTGGGACACAAAGATCTGTGCCATAAGAGAAGTGGCTAAATTGGCAGAGATATCTCCTCCCACCTTGTTTGGAAAGTTGCTATCCTATGAAATGCAACTTATGGTGAGGAAGGAGGAGGAAAAGAATTCAAGAGGAGAGCATAGAGAAAAGACTGTGGCATTCAATGCAGAAGCCACTAGAAAGAATAGGAGGAAATCACCATCTCCTCCTAAGGAAGTTGCAGAAGATAGTTCTGAATTTTCAGATAAGGGTTCAGAAAGCTGTGATTCAGATGCAGACTTTGCTGCATTCACAAGGCAATTCCAAAGGTTCTTGAAAAAGAAGCAATGGAAGTCTAGGCCTTCCACATCACAGCAAGTTGATGACTATTATCAGAAGAAAAGGTCATCAAGGAAAGAGAAGAGCAGATCAAAACCCAGCAAAGCCACTACTTCAAAGATTGTCTATTATTATTGCAATAGGCCTGGACATGTAGTGGCTGACTGTCCTGATAAGAGAAAGGAATCTTCAGACAAAAAGAAGACTTATCAGAAAGGCAAGAAGGAGAAATCCTTTGTTGCAAAGAAAGATAAGAGTCTAACCGACCAGTCAACTTCAGAGTCAGAATCTGAAGCTGAAGCATATATTGGACTATATGCTGCATCTGAAGAAGAGGAGTTTCTGCAGTTGCTAGACTCCATCAATGAACAAAAGAATCATCAGTGTATGGGGCTGATGGCAGGATCAGAAGAGGACATATGCCAGAATCAGTCTGGTCATAATAAGGTACAATGTCCTTCAATTACATCTGTTTGTTGTACAAGTGAAGAGTCAGCTACATCTGCATCAAGTGATGTAGATGCATCTGAATCTGAAGGAGATGTCTATCAATTGATAGACAAGTATGGGGATTTGTTGCAGGCCCTTAAGAAAAGCAAGAACCTGGTTAAATCTCAGGCTCAGGAAATTGCTGAACTAAGGGTTGCTACAACTGAGTTTGAGAAAGTTATTGATCAAAAATTAAATGAAATTGCCAAGCTGAAGAATATAACTATCATTCAGATGGGCACAATTAATTATACTAATGATCAAGTGAAGAGTCTGGAGGCCAGACTTAGAATTGAAAGGGATTTAGTGGCTAGTTACTCTAAGCCAAAATCTGTCTTACCCTTGATAGATGAATTTGTCACTCAAAAGGGTAAGGCTGGATTAGGATTTAAAGGTAACTCCAGGGCTGGCAGATTCAAGAGGAAAGGCAAAGCTCCTATTCAGCCACTAAATCTTTCAGTCCCCATAAAGTTTAGTAAGATGAAAGTGCCTTCTAACAAATATGATCATGAAGATATTCAAGGTCATATTAAGACTAATGTTCTGAAGAACAAGGGTGTAAATGCAAGCAGGCCTACCTATGGTCATAAACCCAATGGTTTTAAGAAATCAGTAGGTGAAGTTGCTGCAGCACCAGCAATGAACAGAAATTCTTCTGACAAGGATGTATCTAGATCTAGATATAATAAGTTTGAATGTTGGTGCTGTGGCAAGAAAGGCCATTTTGCACTAGACTGCTGGTATAACACAAGTGTTATAAAGAACAAAAGTCTACCTGTTAGAAGAGGTTATGGTAGCTTTATTAATGCTAACCTGAACCAAGGACCCAAGACTTACTTGGGTTCTAAGGGTAAGTAATTCTGTGTTGCAGGTGAATCCAAGTAACCATGCCCCTATATGGTACTTGGATAGTGGTTGTTCCAGGCACATGACTGGAACAAAGGGGCTGCTGAAGGAGTATTCATCTGTCAAAGATGGACCTAAAGTGATCTTTGGTGGATCTGAAAAAGGAGTCATCAAAGGGTTTGGTAACATTTCTTCTAACCTAATTACTATCACTCAAGTGGCTTATGTAAAAGGTTTGAAACATAATCTAATAAGCATAAGCCAGCTAAGTGATTTAGGATATGACATTTCATTTGTTAAAGATGGATGTCATATCAAGAGGTCAAGTGATCAAAAGATCATATTGACTGGGTATAGGAAGAAAAATGTATATTGTCTTAATTTTGAATGTGAGAATAAGGCTTCTCCCATCTGTCTTGTAGCTAATGACAATGCTTCTCATTGTGTTAAGTGGCACAAGAGATTGGCTCATCTAAACTACAAGACAATTGGCCAACTCTTTAGCAAAGAGTTAGTGAGGAATGGACCTCAAATTAAGTGTATAAAGGAAGGGATATGCTCAGCTTGTCAAAAGGGCAAGCAGACAAAATCCTCCTTTCAAAGCCTTGAAAACAAGGATTCTGTGAGGTGCTTATACCTCTTGCATATGGATCTTTTTGGTCCTATACCAGTTCATAGTCTAGGTAGGAATGTCTACACTTTTGTGGTTGTAGATGACTATTCTAGATTTACATTGGTGTTCTTTCTGAGACAAAAATCTGAAACCCCAAGTGTATTACTTAATTTTGTAAAGCAAATTCAGAATGAACTGGATAGTACAGTGGTCAAAATCAGAAGTGACTATGGTACTGAGTTTCAATCTGAAAGCATAACAAACTTGTGTAAAGACTTTGGGATTTTCAAAGAGTTCTCCTCACCTAGAACACCTCAGCAAAATGGAATTGCTGAAAGAAAGAATAGAACATTAATTGAAGCTGGTAGAACTCTATTGAGTGACACCTCTCTCCCAGAATATTTTTGGGCTGAGGCAGTTAACACTTCTTGTCATGTAATCAATAGGGCTACTATCACCAAAAGCCACAAAATGACTCTCTATGAGATTGTGAAAGGCAGAAAACCAAATCTATCTTACTTTAGGATCTTTGGTTGCAAGTGTTATATACTTAACAATGGCAAGTCATATTTGACTAAGTTTGCTGCCAAATCCCAAGATGGGATATTTGTTGGGTACAGCACAAATAGTAAGGCCTATAGAGTCTTCAACTTGACCACTCATGTTGTTGAAGAATCTGTGCATGTTGTGTTTGATGAAACAAGATTAATCAACTGTGAGTTGTCTTGTAGATCAAATGACTCAACAGGTATAAGCAAAAGTATGGACAAGCTTTCCATTACTGAAGTATCAAAGGAAAATGGGGCATTGGAAAATGAAGGCTTCAGTCCAGGGGGAGAACAAGACACTATAGAAGCTGATGAAAATCAAGAGAATCAGTTAAATGAAGGAGCTGGAGATGTTCAACCAGAAGGAAATCTTCCTCCAGCTATAAGACATTTAAGAGATCATCCAGCTGATCAGATAATAGGTGATCCAAGACAAGGGGTGCAAACTAGAAGCAGAAATCAAAACACAGTTCTACATTCAAGTTTCCTGTCACAATTGGAGCCTAAGAAGTTTGAAGAAGCTATCCAAGACCAGCACTGGATTGATGCTATGCAAGAGGAGCTGAATCAATTCAGAAGGTGCAATGTCTGGGAGCTTGTTCCTAAACCAAGAGGCCACAACATAATTGGCACAAAATGGATCTATAGGAACAAGCTAGATGAAAGTGGAATAATAGTAAAGAATAAAGCAAGATTGGTTGTAAAAGGATACAGGCAGGAAGAAGGGATTGACTTTGATCAAACCTTTGCTCCAGTAGCAAGGCTGGAGGCAATCAGAATATTCCTTGCCTATGCAGCCTATCAAGACTTCAAAGTATACCAGATGGATGTGAAGTCAGCATTTCTGAATGGTGATCTTAAAGAAGAAGTATATGTAGAGCAGCCATTAGGTTTTGTAGATCCTCTTAAACCTGATTTTGTTTATAAGCTTAGGAAAGCTCTGTATGGGTTAAAGCAAGCCCCAAGGGCTTGGTATGAAACCTTGTCTACTTTCCTTATTGAGAATAAATTCTCAAGAGGAAAAATTGACAAAACTCTATTCCTTAGGGAATCCAAAGGCAAGATCATCTTAGTTCAGATCTATGTTGATGACATAATCTTTGGATCTACTGAAAACAACCTTTGTAAAAAGTTTGCCAAACTTATGCAAGGGAAGTTTGAGATGAGCAGTATGGGGGAACTGAAATTCTTCTTGGGACTCCAAGTAAGACAGACTGATGATGGCTTGTCCATATCCCAGTCTAAGTTCACCAAAGAATTGATTAAGAAATATGGTATGGAGTCATCCTCCACCATGAGAACTCCTATGGGAACAAGTATGCCTATATGCAAAGATGATGCAGGTAAACCTGTTGATGAGACTTTGTATAGAGGAATAGTTGGCTCACTACTATATCTCACTGCTAGTAGACCAGATATTATGTATGCTACATGTGTCTGTGCTAGGTACCAAGCCTGCCCTAAAGAATCTCATTATAATGCAGTCAAAAGGATTCTAAGATATCTTAAGGGCACACCTAATCTAGGTCTTTGGTACCCTAGGAATACAGATTTTCAACTAACAGGCTATTCAGATGCAGATTTTGCAGGATGTAGAGAGGATAGAAAGAGTACTACAGGTACTTGTCAATTCCTAGGAGGAAGACTAATATCGTGGAGTAGTAAGAAGCAGACTAGTATGGCAATTTCCACAGCTGAGTCAGAGTATGTTGCTGCTGGAAGCTGCTGTGCACAGCTATTATGGATGCAGCATCAGCTAAAGGATTATGGTATTCAAGTAAGTAGAACACCTCTTTTGTGTGATTCTAAGAGTGCAATTTCTATTGCTAATAATCCTGTTTCTCATAGTAGAACTAAGCATATAGAAATAAAATACCGTTTTCTGAGAGAACATGTAGAAAAAGAAGACATCTCATTGGAATTTGTGAAAACAGATTATCAAATAGCAGATGTGTTTACTAAGCCCCTAGATGAGACAAAATTCAATAAATTCAAAATTGAATTAGGTATGTTAACCATTGATTAGTGTAATCACAAAATCATCAACAATAAAGTTGAAGTGGTAACAAGACATTAAAGTGATATTAAGACACATTGAAGTAGTATAAAGTACTTTGTTGTACTTATAAGTTGTGATGAACAAACAGAAATTGGCTAAGTAAGATGGTGTCGACACATTCAGTAATTATTGTCGACTCAGGGTAGTAATGTCGACAAGTCAGAGATATTGTGACGACACAAAAAATATGTGTCGACACTTAAGAATCTTATTGTCGACTTATCCAGGAATGTAGTGTCGACTTCACCAGGATAGTGGTGTCGACACCTACAGATTTTGTGTCGACACTTATACTAAGAGTCGACACAGAATTTCTGATGTTCTACTATATATCCCTAGTGTCGACATAACCGCAAATTGGTGTCGACACATAGTAGACGAACTTGTAGTCGAGACAATAGAAGCTTGAGTCGACACAATCCATCTGTGTCGACACTTATAGTCTATTTTTGGCGACTTTTGATCTTCTTTAAACAGAAGGTATAAATAGGTCAAAAACTCATTCTGTCGACACGCTTACAAGGTTTTCGAAACCCTGTGTCGACATTCTCTCTCTCTCTCTCTCTTTCTCTCATCTTTCAAGCTTTCTCGACTGATCAATGGCGCTGAAGATTGAAGATAATGTTAATGAAGGATATGAGTTGGTCCGCCAGGCCTTTGCAGCTGCCCCTCCAGATGTTCTTGGGGTTATCTCTCTCCTCTCTGACTCTGGTTTAGAATTTCTGGTCTCCGAACCTTCAAAGATATGGAAGAAGGAGGTGCATGAGTTCTTTACCTCTGCCTCTGTAAACTCTGAAAGTCATGAAATAAAATCCACAGTTCATGGGTCACCTGTGGAGATTACACCGAGTAAGATAAGAACAATTCTGCAATTACCTACAATTGAGAATGAAGAGGATGTCCCTGCTTCTAAATCTAGGGAGGCTCTTCAATGGTGTGGATTGGAATCCACCATGACAATTGGAGCTGCGTTCAATCGGAAAGGAATGAATCAACAAGGTAAGTTCCTGTCAGAAGTAGTTGGAAAAGTTATTCTGTGCAAGTTAGGTGGACATGATAGGATTTCTGCCTATATGTTCAGCCTAATGACCAGGATTGTGTTTACAATTCCAACGGATTGGTCATCTGTAATTTTTGAAAAGAATAAGGAAGGGATCAAGAAGCCAAATCTGGCTAGGATACAACAAAATAAATAATAAACTAGACACTAACAATTAAAAGCAAAGAAAAAAAGAACCAAAATTAATGTGAGCAGGTTGTAGACGTAGCAGGTTGTTGATGTCCTGGATCGATTTGATGCTAGCTTTCTTAAATAGAATCATTTCATCAACATATGGATATAGATGATGCAATATGTTTGAACTTTTGTCGACAACTCTGTAACAATTTGTTTTTTTTCATCATTTATTTCTCTCTAGAATGAATATATATGACCTTTTGTTACAGATTATGCAATATGTAATATGCTTTGCTAAATGCAATGTAAATATCCATAGAACTTAAACATCTGAAATGGTAACAACCGTTCATAGAAAAAATACACAATAATTTAATGGAACATACTACCCTCATACACTCATTTTCTTCTAAAGATACTGAACTGTTCGGTCATTTCTTCCTTTTCCGCACTATTCACCCGCTTCATAATCGCGATATCCGCGATTTCCCTCCCATGCAACAACAACCTGGAACTAAAATTAATCACATGAGAAGGATGGACATGAGATTGTTCTCCAGATGGGATAGGGTGCTGACCAAAGAGATGCCTGAAGTGGAAAGGCAGGATTCACCTGAGAAATCCCCAGGTCATGCTACCAGTACTGGGCATCCACAAGAAGAGCAAGTAAGAATGGAGGTTGAAGATCAGCCTGCATCTATACAAGTTCAGGATGCCACAATACCTGCAGTTCAAGAAGAAGAAGTAAGTATACCAGCTCAACAAGTTTATTCACCTACACAAACTATATCTACTAATGACCAGGTACAGGTGCAGGGGGAGCTGGTGTATTTTCCTACAAAAGAGATTTCTAATATTTCTATTTCTGCACAGGTCCAGGGGGAGCAAGTGCTAGAAGATGCTCCAATTCATCAATCTCCAAATTTGAATACTGCAAATGAACAAGCCCAGAAGGAATATACTCTGGAGGAGTTATTTCCAAATGGTGAAATAATTACTGATAGTCTGGAAGTGGAGCAAGAAATTGAGGGGGAGCCAGTGCATGTTGAGACTGTACAACATGGCACTGAAGCAGCTGTTTCTCCTCCTCCCAAAGAAAGAGTTCAAATTGATAGTACTTCTGATTCAGAGACTGAAGAAGCCAGGGTGGCTAAAAAGAGAAAACTTATGGTCTTTCAGAGAATGAGCAAGAGCTATAAGCAGGCTCTATAGTCTACAGCACATCACACTCCTTCTGACTTTGATTATAACAAGTTCTTGGTAGATTTACAAGTAAAATTGGATGAACACAGAGTAGCCATTGAAAAATATGTTGATGAGAACAACAAGTCCCTGCAGTTTGACTTAGCTCAAGATATAAAATCTATTAGGTTTGAGGTCAATATGCATAAGAAGGAAATGATAGATTGCTTCCATAAGGGAGGTAATGCTGTGGTATATCTGGCAAAACAACAACAGACTATCATCCCTAAGGTGGATGACATTGCTTTAAAGCAAAGCTATGTCTTGGAAAATCAGTTAAGAATGAATGATAATTTAACTGAATCTCATCATGAGATAATAGAGGAATTGAAAAAGATTGTTCCAGGCCTGCCTGCAGATAGAACAAAAGAAATGGAAGAATTTGATAAGAACTTTCAAGCTGCTATTGCTTCTGTTAAGACTGCAATCACTACCTCTCAAAAAGAAATATCTGACAAGCTTCAAAAGTTAAAACCATTTTTTAAAGAGGGTGTGAATTATCTGGATGGCCAAATCAGATTTCAAAAGGAAGATCTCAGAGATCATGTTTCTAGAGAAGACATAAAGGGGGAGAGGATGCTAGTTCATGCAGGCTCAGAGCACACCAAATGGGTGACCAATAGTATTCGAGCCACATTGGGATATCCCCCATTGTGTGATGATGCTATGGTGGCTGAGTCAGGAATACAAACAAGTCTACTTGAAGGCAATCAACCTGAGGTTGCCCAAGTCATTTACCCCCCCCCTCCAGATTATGATATGATTGATCAGCAGGTTCAAGGGATGTATAGTCCTCCAAAGGAGGTTACTAATATTGTTATTGGGAAGGTTGGTAAGCCTTAGGCTACTTTGAAAGACCAGCAAGATGCTCTTCCATCTAAGAAAAGGTTTAGAGAGCAGGCTGAACTTAAGCCAGACTTTGAGCAGTGGAGTCCTACTTCCAGAAATATAATACTCACTGCATGGAAGGCTGTCAAAGACCAAGTGCAGGAAAGAGGCAAGTGGTACAATGAGATGGAATGGCAGAAGTATGAAGCCAGGCAAGAGGCCATTGTATAGTTTAGAAGAAAAGCCAAGCTGGGTAGGCTGCCTACAGATGCTCAGGAGCCAAGCAAGTATTTCCCAAAGCCCTTTCATTATTTTGAAAGGCAAAGGCTCAAGGAAGAAGCAAAGAAGAAGGCTGATCTAAAAGGCAAGAAGCCAGCTGAAGATTCTGAAGCTCCTGTGAAGGCTCAAGTTCTATCTGGCAAAGGGATTGTCATTAAAGAGCATGACCAGTCTTAATTTTTTAGTTCTTTCAAAGTATTTTGTAATGTTTTGATTAAATCATTAAATGTAATAATCTGTATTCAAACATTATCAAGTTATAAATAAAATGTTGTTTGGCATCATATAATGTTCATTCTGTGATGGATTGTTTTTATGTTTTGTTTATATTAAGTATTCCTGTTATGTCATATATCATCAGTTTATACTTTTTATAAATGGTGTATATCATTGGCTATAGGGTTATGACTTCTCCAAATAGGGGGAGATTGTTGGGTACATTGGAAAATGTGTACCTGATTTGAAGAAGCCCAACTTAGCTCAATAATATACATCAAGGTGTATTTGATGTTGTTTTGAGTTGACATGTGCAGGTGAAGAAGTATTAAAGAATGCAGAAAAATATTCTAAGTCCACATGTCGACACCTGAAGAAATTGTGTCGACACTTCAGAATATTTGTGTCGACACTTCAGAATATCTGTGTCGACACAGAGAATGATGGTCGACCACATTTATGTCGACACTGGGAAGCAGTGTCGACACATAAAGAAAATAGTCGACTTCAACTATGTCGACACTGGGAAGCAGTGTCGACACATAAAGAAAATCGTCGACCTCAGTACTGGGAAGCAGTGTCGACACCGTGAAAGATAGTCGACCAGAGAAGGTTAGTCGACACCATGAAAGATAGTCGACCAGAGAAGGTTAGTCGACACCGTGAAAGATAGTCGACCAGAGAAGGTTAGTCGACACCGTGAAAGATAGTCGACCAGAGAAGGTTAGTCGACACCGTGAAAGATAGTCGACTAGTGAAAGATAGTCGACCAGAGAAAGATAGTCGACTCACAGAAGAAGATAGTCGACCACAACTGTGTCGACACTGGGTGGATGTGTCGACACCAGAAGACTGTGTCGACACATATTGGCAGAAGTCGACTATGCTTGTGTCGACACCAGAAGACTGAGTCGACACATGTTGGCAGGATTGAAGATTGATGTGTCGACACCTGAAGGCTGAGTCGACACATGCTGAGTTCTGAATCTACAACAACTGTGTCGACACACAGGACTTGTGTCGACACACTGTAGAGTCTAGACCAAGTTATTTTCTAAAGAAGCTGTGTCGACTTAAAGGCAACTTAGTCGACATCATCAAAGACTGTGTCGACACCAAAGTCACTTGTGTCGACACAGATAGACAGATTGATCTAGACACTTTCTAACTGACTGTCTCGACATTTTGCTGTCCAAGGCTAAGGTACAAGAACTGTTTGAAGACTTGACAGCTGTGGGTTGCCACCATTTAACTGAAACTGTCAGACCTATCAGAAAACAGTTAGAAACCGGATCAGCCGGTTACCATGAAGAAAGTCTATAAATAGACACATTCAGAAGGAATTATATAAGCAGCAAAGCTAAGAAACATAACTGAAGAAGATCTAAGAAGAAGAAACAAAAGGATTACGATCCTATTGAAGTTTCAATTCAAGAAAGTGCTAAGCTCTAAATAAGATCTTCATCAGAAAATCTAAGAAGAAGTCTGAAGTATCAGAAAAGGTGTTGGATAGAGAGGAATCCAGTCATCTTGAAGAAGAAGACGGAAGCCATCAGTGGTTTCTCAAGAAGCTGTTTGGAAATCAACTCAGCTAAGTTCAGATTCAAGAAGCTTTGAAGAAAGCTCAGATTCAGTTGATTTCATCAGCTGATCAAGAAGTGTCTTGTCCTTTTCTCTCTCAACAAAGGCAAGACATCAAAATATCTTTTTCTAAATTTCTGTAGGATCTGTTTACACAGATCTGAGTTGTAAGCCTGTGTTATAAAGGCTGAGTGTAGGAGAGGTGATCTCTGAGTGGTAGGGCTATTTGCCTGAGTGTAGGAGAAAGTTATTCTCTGAGTGGTAGGCCTTGAGGCAAGGCTGAGGTAGGGCTGTTGAGCCTGAGTTGTAGGAACCTATCCTGGTTCTGAGCTGTAGGATCTGAGGATCTGAGTATAGTGGAAGTTTGGCCGAATCTAGCATATTGCTAGATAGGTGAAGGGGGAAAGTGGATGTACCCAGACCTTGGGGAACCACTATAAAACATTGTGCAATCTGTGATGCTTAGTTGTCTGTGAATGCTGTGCTAGATGTTTTAAATTGTAATTGAATTCTGCCTAGATTTATAGACAAGAAATTAGAACCTATTCACCCCCCCCCCTCTAGGTGTTAAGGTTGTCTTGAAAGTAAAACTATCATTCTCGACTGTATTTATTTCCAAGAAAGCTCAAATCTAGATGGTCTGGTCCATTTTTTGTTAAAGAAGTTTTCTCTTATTGTACTATTTTAATTTCACACCCAGATAAGGGTGATTTCAAAGTTAACGGACAGTGTTTGAAACTCTAATTTTTTTTATGATGATATTAATGTTGACAATGTTAATTTTATTTTGCATGGACTGTAATAATAGATTAAGACTTCTTTTTTTGGACAATAAATTTATTTTGTCGAGCCCAAATGACCTTTAAACAAAGGGCGCTCTTGGGAGGCAACCTAGGGTTTTTTTCTTTCTTTTTTGTTTTTAACTTATTCCTCGGGCGGCTCCAACAAGCTGAAGTTTTGCGATCGCCTGCTCCAACATTACTGATACCACCAAAAGATCAAGATGATATTTCATGGAGTTCCAAAGCGTAAGCAGTGTGGAGCGGAATCACACATCCATTCGCTACTCGCAAATCCGAGGAAGTACCTATTTTCAATTCTGTAATTTCAATTTCTCTCTCTCCTTCCCATCCTTTCTTCATTGAGGACAATGCTCATTTTTAGCTTGAAGAGTGTTTCCTTCTTTTCTTTTCTTTAGGGTTATTAGTGTTTTTTAATATATATAAATATATATATATTGTTATTAGTGTTTCTCTCTTTCTTAGATGTTAATTCTCTTTTTTGCTTTTGTTTTTAGAAAAATTCCAAAAAAAGAGAATATTTAAATAAAAAATTAAAAAAAACATATATTTTTTTAGTAGTTAAACTAATTTTTAAAAAATCAATTGTACCCCTTGCTTTATGTTTTGTTTTTCTCAAAATTTCTTATATTAACTTAGCTAATTTTAATTTTTTATCATTTTTTTTAACTATACTTCACAAGTAAAATGTTGTTTATGTTGTGTTCTAATTCATGGTAGCAGGTTAATCTGAAATTTTTTCTAAAACCGAAACTTTATTTATGGTTTTTCTTCTCTATTTTCTTTACTCTCTAAAAAAATTTTCATCCACTATTTTTCTTTTGGTTTTAGGTAATTTTTGTAATGTTAACTTTTGATTAGTGTAGTAGATGTGAATAATCCAAGATGCCAATTATTCCTATTTTCAAGATAATTTCATTAGTCTTCATTTAATATCGAGGAGTTGCTTTTTGAAATTTTTCTAAACTTACGCTTTAGATAAATTTAGGAGCATTGAAATGATGTAGGCCATTTTTGTTTTTATTTGAGCCTTCATGCCAACCTTAAAAATATATCCTTAGTTAGCCTCTTTTGAGCCTTTTTTCCTCATTTTAATTGTTACCTCCACTTATAATTTTACTTTCACAAAAGCTCATTTTATCCAACCTATTTGTTCACACTAGGCTTATGAATTTCATTTATTATTTCATGTTGTGAATAGGTTTGTTTTGTGATGTTTTAAGAAATTCATGAAAAAGTATACTCAAAAGATGAGTTTCAAATTTTGTTTGGCCAACTTCAAAAAGAAGAAAAAATTTATTATTATATAAAATCAAAAATAAAAAAAATTATTTATATATGATTTTCACCCATTATGTTGAAATTTTTGAAACTCATGCTTTGGTTTAGTGTGATTTTAGCCACCATGTTTATCTTTAAATTCCACTCCTAATTATTTACCTAATCCAAACATTTCGGTCCTTAAAACTCCTTTCGATTCATGCTCCTCGGTTAGTTTATTAGTTAGGTAGAGACGAATATTAGATTAGTTATGTTTTTGGTATGAATTTATATTTTTGTTGTTTGATTTATATAGTTATAATATGACTCTTGGATCTAGTAACAACTCAATGCGCTTACTCACTTGTTGCCTTACTTAGATCTAATTAAAAGAATTTTAGTTAAAATTTTGGATGAATAATTTTTGTTTGTAAAGTTTATAAATTGTTAAATCATGTTTAAGTTCTCGCTTTAGGCTTACATTTCCTTTTCTCCCTACTTAAAATTTTGCATGCTACTTATGTTTAGTATAATTAGAACTTTTTTATTAGTTACTTTTATGTTAGCAAGTTTATATATCGTTGCATGTGGACATGCAAAGCATAAACTTGCGTGAATTTTATAATACCTTTTCTAGTTCAATTTACTAGGGTAAACAATTAGAATTTTATTACTTTAAACGTATGTAATTAGCCCATATTTAGTTTCTTCGTATAATTATTGTTCTAACTAAGTTTATTTTCTGTTTTCATTTTTTTTGGGTTTTCTCCTTTTACACGCCCCCAGGTCAGGCCCTCCCGGGGCGTGCACTTAGCGCGTGTAACCCAACTAGAATAAAGCTATGGTCTGAAGTCAAAATCAAGGAAAATTCAGCTTACACGCCCTTGGTCACACCTGTGTACCACCACCACAGACCTCTTTCTGGAGCGTGTACCGCAAGTCAACAATTTCGGTGTTGCCGACACTTTCCACAGTCCACCGACACGCCGCAGCTGACAAGCCCTCCGAAACGGACGTGTACACCAAAGTACACATTTTCGGCACCCCAACACGACTTTGTAAAGCCACCGACGCGCTACAGCCTACACGCCCCCTCAACAGCGGCATGTACCGGAGGCGTGTAACCCAACTTCCTTGCCAGTCACTTTCCAGCAAAAATTTCATCAGCCGAAGTCCAAATTTACCCAACTTCCTTACGAGCGTGTAATAGGGTGTGTACTTCCCAGAAAATTTTCTGTAAATAGGAGGAAGCTCCAAGTGTTCCAAACTAGATTCAAGAATCTGAGTGCAGTCCAATAAGCAGAATTAGTGGAGTTTAGTTGATTTTTTGAGAGCTAGTACTTATTTTCTTTCGTGTTTATGTTCTTGTTTTCGCTCGTTTTCTCTCACTGGTCTCAAGTTTTTCCTATGCAACTTTTTTAATAAATTTGTAATTTCTTTAAATAGCTAGGAATTAGCACGTAGCTAGTTTTTCATAGTTCATGTATTGGTATTTTTTATATCAACTCGCAACGCCTCTTTTTAGTAATAAAAGTCTCTCTTTCTCTTCCTTCTTATTTAGTCTTTCATGATTTTCTACTACTTCTCTCTCTCTCACACTTCCATCATGAGTAACTAAATCCTCATAGTACTCGATCGCGATGATCCTAGGATGAGTTGATAAGTTATGTTACTTTAGATTTCTTCTTCTTTTTAGGGCTTAGTCCTTCGATTTACTCTTGAGTTATTTCGAATGGAACTATATTATAGATATATAGTCTCTTTTTAGGTTTTAACTATTAGCTAGCAGAGAGGCTCATAGTTTGAAGTGAACACTTACGAGTAAAGAGAGCTGCACACACCCCTCGAGAGATGATGACGTAAATCTCCCGGATTGGAGTGAAATCCAATAGCGGGGTTCATTACATAAGGCGAGCTTTAGGTATCTTAATATGGGACGAGAGTTCGGTTGGATCTTCGTAAACTCAGTTGGGAAAGTCATTGATAGAAGCGTGTTAAGGGTATGGGAACCCCATGGTCAAGGACCTTTACCCTATTAAGACTTATGTTGTTATTTTATTTTTTATTAATTTATGCTGAGGTGATTCACGATCAAGTACTATTTCTTTATCATCATTTAAACCCTTCTCTTTATTTGCAAGAAATTTTCCTTTTATAATTTTCTAAGCAAACCCTGAAATATATTTCGATAAGATAACAGTAATTCGTGTGAGTACAATTATTCAACTGTTCCCGGATTTCCATACGACACTTGTGACCCCTTGCTACAATTCGATAGGTATTCTTGCCTTCATTTGATTGCTAGCTCGGAATTATTTTTGAAACGGATTTTAGACATCATTCGTCGACTAAAGACGTTGAGTCTGAGGATTCTAGGGTTATTCGATGTTACAGAAAGCATTGGAGAAGCAGCCTACCAGTTGGCGTTGTCCATAGAGCTGAGTTGATTACACGATATTTTTCATGTCTAAATTTTTAGTAAAGCTTTCATGGAGAAAAGTGTTGTGGTCAAATCGGCGGTGGTAATGGTAGAAGAGGACATCTGGACGGGAGTCTTTCTGATTAGCATAGAGGAATCTGAAAGTGGAGGATAAGATCAGTCTGACTCTAGTGGGGGGGGGGGGGTGAATAGAGTTTGTTAAAATAAGTTTTCAAAATAAAACTTTGCAGAGGAAGAGTTAAGTTAATATAGTATGTGTATTGTGTTGCAACAATAAAACAGAAGTAATAATAAAAAGAAAACAAAAGATTCACAGCACACAACAAAGAATACACACAATCAACCAAACACAAGAAGCTATAGTGGTTCCCCAATCAACCTGGGTACATCCACTCTTCTACCACCCTTGGTAGGAATCCACTCAGGATGAGTTTATTAGGTGTCCTGGCACAAATGAGCTTTTGATAAGGTGCTCAACAAACAGATCTAGATTTTTTGATAAGGTGTCTTGCCACCACTGAGTTTTGACAAGGCTCTCAGAAGCAGATTCAAAACTTTTGAAGGTAGTTTTGATAACCCTTTTACAGCAGGAAAAGAAAAAGGAAGAGGTGAAGTTGTCTTCTCTATCTCAATCACTGAGAGAAGACTTAGTGGATTGATTGTGTTGTCAAAGCTCCCCCTGAGATGTAGATGGTTTAGGAGTGAGAGCTTTGCTAGGGTGATAGGCATTCAGAAGCTTCAGATCTCCAACAGAAGATGATTTCAGTAGAGGCTGAAATATGAGTTGTCTGGAGTCTTTGATGTTGAGGCTATGAACACTTTTCAGTATGCTAATTTTCAATCTAACTCTTCAGGATTAATCACCTGATTTTTCTCTGAGTTTATCTCTCTATCTGTGTATGTGTGTATTCAGTGGTTTTTATTTCTCTTGATATGCTGTTGTGTATATTATTCTCTGATGATCCTCTATCCAAGATAGCCGTTAGCAGTCATAAATGTCTTCCATAAATATTTTGTCTTATGGAGGAAAGTCCAATAAACATTCTCTGAGAAATCCCTTAAAACTTGCTCCAGAATAAATGAAAACGGCTAACAAATCTCTTGAAATAAATGCTGAGAGAATTTGAAAAACATTCCAAAAGCTGACTGAGTATGAATCCTTAAAGTCGTCGATCTCTCAGAAAAACTTCGATCTTAGCTCTACGATCGTTGAACTGAGCTCAAAGATTGGATTGAACATCAGACATAAAACGTCGAACTGAGCTCTACGATCGTCAAACTGAGCTCAGCGACCTGAAGAATAAGTGAGGATAGATCGTCGAACTGAGCTCTACGATCGTCGAACTGAGCTCGAAGATCGTCGACCGGAGTTCGACGACTTAGCAGAGTTGAGCTCAGAGATCATCGAACGGAGTTCGACGTTTCGTCGACCTAAGCTCGACGATAATTGTCTTTGTCTCAGCTCTAAGTCTTGATCCTTGAGTGGTCCTAGGGGCAGCTTCAAACCTAAGTTATAAGCCCTCGACTCATTCTAACTTGACCTTTTCAACTATACATCTAGGTCAAACTGATTACCTAAAAACCTAGTGATCCTTGACCAAATTAGTAATAGGGTGTTCCAACAATCTCCCCCTATTTGGGTTAGGATTACTATTTACAGAGCTCAGTAATAAATACAAAAGCAAATACAGAAAAGCAAAATATTAAATCAACAGAGCAGAACATGCAGCATAGCAACATTCAGATAGAATATCACAAGTGTTTTAAAATGAATGTACTGTCTGCTTACAGAGATCACTTCTTTTCACTTCCTTTCTTAAATAAGATTTCCCTGTTGGGATTGAGAGCCTCATTCTTTGACCTTCTGTCATCATCTACACCTAAGGAGGTTTGAGATCTTGGCCTGGGAACCATAGCCTCAGGATGCAGTTTCGTGTAATCCACTGGGTCAAAGAACTTCCTTGAAGCATATCTTTCCAATTCTGCCTTACTTTGCTCTGACAAGGTAGTGATGTTGGAAGTGTCTTTTCCTTGCTCTCTGGCCTTCTGCAACTGATCTAAGGTAGCAAGTTCTTTCATCCTAGCAGTCCATGATAAAGGATTATTCTCTGGATCTTCAAAAGAGATTGCAGGTTCATATCTTTTAATAATTTCTGAAGCAGTAGAAGTCCTTGTATCAACAGTTTCTCTGAGTTTATAAGGGAAAGTACCTTGAGTTGAGTCCATATGTCTTTGTCCTTCCCTCTATTGTCTTGATTGAATCCTGTGTTCTCTCTGATTACCTCTGTATTGTCCCCTTCTGGACTGATAACCTCTTTGATATTGCCCTATGGGATGATATCTCTGTAAAGATTGGGAGGAGCTTTGCTTTGGAGCAGAGGTTTGAGATGCTGAGCCTCCACCTGATCCTGAATCTGGAGGAGGAGGAGGAGGCTGAAATTGGGATAATCCTTTCTCATACTTATCAAACTTTCTTCTTATCCTCATAGCCTTTAGCTTGTTTTTAGAATACTGCATCCAAGATTCAGTTATCTGGCAGTCATGTAGAATATAATAGGGTATGTCATTAACATCCTTGGCCTTTGCAGGAGGGACCTTCATCATGGACTTACTTCTAGCTTTCCTTTTCCTAGCAATAGTGCCAGCAGAGTCATCAGATTCTGTATTGAATTGATCACTTTCAAAACTCTATGGTCTGTCATACAAATCATCTATACTTTTGATGTATTTCTCTTGTTGTTTCAATTGTTCAGGAGTCAGAACAGGAGCAGCAGCAGCAGCAGCAGACACACAACCTATTGAAGCAGCAACAAGAGCAGAAGGAATTGGAGCAGCAGGTTCTTCCAGATAAGTAGCAAGATCTTTATAAGCAACAACATCAGCATCAGTAGACAGCATTTCAATGTTAGTAGATCCAACAGATATAACAGCAGTACAAACAGAAGCATCAACATCCTCAGCCTTAAAAGAGTTGACATATGATGCAATCAGGCTGGGATCACATTCTAAAATAGACACAATGGCCTTAGTAAGATCTTCAACTTGCTGAACTGGTAAATATCTTCTTTGAAGAGAATCAAAAGCACTCAACAGTGACCTGAGGTCCACTGTAAACATTGGAACTAGAGCAGCAGCAGACACTTCTTCAGCTTTATGAGGCATCTCCCCCTGCCTTGATTCAGTAGGAACTGGATCAAGGAACCCAGAGGAATGGATTGCTTGAGAAGAGTGGAAAGAAGATAGCCTGTCAGACAGCTCCTGAACATGTTTCAGAAGTGGAGCCATTGTGGTCTCAAGCAATGAGGATAGCCTGGGGGCTAGCAGCTCATACAGCCTGTCTGCCAGTACAGGAAGATCTACATGCTCAAGATGGGCTTGAGTAGAGGTAGGAGTTGATGTTGCTGGCATAATGGTGGATGGTGTGGTGGTAGGAGGTATAGGGATGGATGGTTGAGATATTGGGATTATGGAGATAGATGATACAGGTGTAGAGATGGATGGTGAGAAAGATGGTTTATCAAGGATGTCATTGAGGAGCTATTGGTATGAGTAAGATGATGGAGGCTCAAGAGGTGAGGAGGGGGAATCATCCATGAAGGAGTCATCCAAAATGTTGAAAGATGGAATGGAAGAATCAATGGGTGGATATTAGTACAGAGGGTGTAATGGTTCTGAGGTGGTGGCTGGAGGAGATGAAATTGTGATGGGGGAGGAGATGGTTGATTGGATGGTTGATGAGGAAGGTAAGGCAGAAACAATAGGAGGTGGAGAAGGAGGAGCAGAGGAGGAAGAGACTGAAACAGTCCTTGTGCCTGAAGTAGATGGTACTGCTGCAGCCCTGTTGGGGTTGATAATCTGCCTGTCCCACTTGCTGAAAAGGGCACAGGTGAGCCTTTTAGATGCATTTATGTGCATCCCATTTGAAACCAGTAATTCAGGGCACCTGGAATGCAGGAAAACCCCTAGTATCCTCCCAAAAAAGACACAACTTTTGTTAATTTTCTTCTTGATCAAGTCAAAGAAGATAGTTCCCCAATCCAGATGTTTCTTGTCAACTATTGCTCCCATTAAATAAAGATGATACCTTGAGATGGTATCATGAGCTGAGTGCTTTGCCAGAAGCACTTTCCCCACAACATCAGCCAAAAATTGAAATTCAATTGATAGATTCTTTTTCAACAGCTTATTAGGGTGTACAACAGAGTGACCCATTCTATCTAACATGGAATCAAATTCTTCTCCAGACAAATCAATAGAGTCATCTCCAGTACATAAGGTGAATACTTCAGTCAGAAGAATAGGGGACAATGGTACCTGAGTCCCATTGATCGTGCCGACTATAGTATTTTCATTCTCATTGGTTGCAGTAAAAACCCATTCCTTTATTTCATCGGCCGCAATCTTTATTCTGGTGGTCATAAACTGAACTAACTGCTGTTCTCGGAAAAGATTCAGAATATCTTTGAACCTCTGATCGCTGCCATCGAAGGAGTTCATATCTATGTCAAAACCTGTATCAAATTTCATTTTGGAAAGAACGGCAACCAACACCGCCATTTGTACCTGCAAGGATTGAACAAACACGACCAAGTGTAGAGAGTTTGGAGGGAAAGAGAAAAATTTGCAGAGAGTGTGAAAACATAAAAGACAAATGGCGGCCGAAGAAATGATTTTATATTAGGGTTCGACGCCGAAACAAAAAATCGTTGAACTCTGTTCGACGATTTGGGCATCTAATGGAATACAAAGAGGTTTTAATGTCGTCGATCTCCGTTCGACGACATTGACGAGCGTCGAGCTCTGCTCGACGACCGCTTAATAGAAGGAAGGATTGCTTAAAGCTATCAGGCGGCGCTAAACTCAGGTCGACGATTCAGGAAACGTCGATCTACGTTCGATGATTTTTGGGAAACCGTCGATCGTCGTTCGACGATTTCTGGGGAAAACGTCAAGCGCAGTTCAGAGACAGAAACAATCCTACAGACACAAAGAGAAATGATTTTTAGCCTAATCTTGGTCTGTTTTTAGATTTTCAAAATCTTGTAATTTATTTTAGGCTTCCTCCATCTAACATGCCTAACTGATTTAGATAGAATGTATGTTTCTTTTCATCCAAGGGTTTGGTGAAAATATCTCCCCTTTGCAAATCAGTTGGGATATATTGAAGTTCAATTTTTTTCTCAACATTATCCCTTAGAAAATGATGCCTAATTTCTATGTGTTTTGTCCTACTATGGAGGACTGGATTGTATGCAATGGAAATAGCACTGGTGTTGTCACAAAATATTTTAGACTTCTCTAAGTTGTAACCATAGTCTAGGAGTTGATTTCGTATCCACAAGATTTGTGAACAATAACTACCTGCAGCCATATATTCAGCTTCAGCAGTTGAAGTTGACACAGATGTTTGTTTCTTACAAAACCATGAGACAAGTCTATCACCAAGAAACTGACAAGTTCCACTTGTGCTTTTCCTGTCTATTATGCATCCAGCATAATCAGTATCTGAGAATCCAGTTAAGTCAAATGCTGAATCTTTTGGATACCAGAGACCTAGATTTGGACAGTTTTTAACATACCTAAGAATCCTCTTTACTAAAGATAAGTGTGACTCTCTATGGCTAACTTGGAATCTAGCACATATACATGTAGCAAACATTATATCAGGCCTACTAGCTGTAAGGTACAATAAAGAGCCAATCATTGCTTTATATGTTGTCTGATCAACTGGTTTCCCATGGCCATCAGCATCCAGTACAGCATTGGTAGGCATGGGTGTTTTCATACATGATGCATCAGACATACCAAATTTCTTAACCAGCTCTTTTGCATACTTGGTTTGAGAAATAAATATGCCTTCAGAATTTTGTTTGACTTGCAATCCCAAGAAAAAGATAGTTCACCCATGCTACTCATTTCAAATTTAGAGTGCATCAACTTGGAAAACTTTTTGTACAAGTTTGAATCAGTAGAACCAAAGATGATGTCATCTATATATATTTGTACTAGTAGGGTATGGGACTTATGGGTTCTAATAAAAAGAGTTTGGTCTACTCTCCCCCTAATAAAATCATTTTCTAGAAGAAAGCATGCTAGGGTCTTATACCGTGCTCTAGGAGCTTGATTTAGACCATATAATGCTTTATGTTGTTTGAAAACATAGTCAGGATGAGTTGGAGAGACAAAACCTGGGGGTTGTCTCACATAGACTTCTTCTTTGATCTCCCCATTAAGAAAAGCACTCTTCACATCCATTTGGTAGACTTTGAATCCCTTGTTAGCAGCATAAGCTTGGAAGATTCTTATGGCCTCTAACCTTGCAACTGGTGCAAAGGTCTGGTCATAGTCAATCCCCTCTTCTTGAGAATATCCTTGAGCAACAAGCCTTGTCTTGTTCCTTACAATAATTCCTTAATCATCCAATTTGTTTCTGAACACACATTTTGTTCCAACAATGGAATGATCCTTTGGCTTAGGCATTAGTTCCCAAACTTTGTTTCTTTCAAATTGATGCAACTCCTCTTCCATTGCAATGATCCAGTGCGGATCTTGCTCTGTATATTGAATGGATTGAGGTTCAATTTGAGAGAGAAAGCAAGTGTGCATCAGGTTTTGGTTGACCTGATTTCTGGTTTGCACACCAGCTGAGATGTTTCCAATCACTTGGGAGATTGGATGATCTCTTGATGTTACTAAATCAACAGGGGTTATTGATTGTTCACCAACCTGTGTTGTTATTTCCTCTTATGGAACAACAACTGGCTCTTCAAGAAGATTTTCTTCCAGATGTTGAGCAGCTTCTTCATCTTCAATACTTTCATCCTTTTGAGTAACTTGCAATCTTTCCAAGTCTTCAGTTAGAGAATGGACCTGCAAATGTTCTATGGTAGAAACATTCTTCTCCTTGAAAGACATATTATTTTCATCAAAGAAAATATGGACAGATTCTTCTATTTTTGAGTAGTTTTATTATAAACCCTATAAGCTTTAATGATCATGGAATATCCCAGAAACACTCCTTCATCAGTGTTTGCTTGAAATTTTGTTATATATCTCTTGTCATTGTTGTGAATATAATAAATACAACCGAAAATTTTGAAGTAATCTACTTTAGGTTTCTTCTCTTTGAGTAATTCATAGGGAATCTTGCCCTTCAGTTTATGTATAAAACTTCTACTCAGTACATAGTTGGAGGTGTTCACTGCCTCAGCCCAAAAGGATAGAGGAAGGTGAGCATCTGACAACAATGTAGTTGCAGATTCAATTAGGGTTCTATTTTTCCTTTCTGCTACCCCATTTTGTTAAGGAGTTCTAGGAGCTGAGAATGTATGCCTGATCCCTTCACTCTTACAGAACTCTTGCATAAGAAGAGAATCAAACTCTGTCCCATGATTACTTCTGATCAGGGCAATATGAGTATTGAACTCACTCTGTATACATTTGAGAAACTCTGTCAAACACTTAAAGTTATCAGACTTCTTCCTCAGAAAGAACACCCATGTGAATCTTGAGAAGTCATCTACAACCACTAAAGTGTAGGATTTCCCTCCTAAGCTTTGTACTGTAATGGGTCCAAAAAGATCCATGTGTAACAGATACAAAATCCTAGGTGAATCACTCTTGTTAAGTGACTTAAAATTGCCTTTAGTTTGCTTGCCTAATTGATAAGCCTTGCAAAGTCCTTCCTTCTTGTAGGGGCCATAAGGTAGTCCTCTAACAAGATTGTCCTTGGATATCCTTGCAATGGTTCTAAGGTTAATATGTCCTAGTCTCTTATGCCATTGTATATTAGGTCTAGATGTGGAATTGAACAGACAAATATCTACTTTAGATGAATGAAAATCAACAAAGTAAATGTTACCTTTTCTATTACCTGTCAACACAGTTATGTTATCTTCTGACTTGACCTTGCATATAGCTTTGTGGAAAGTCACTTGATATCCTTCATCACAAAGTTGACTGATACTTATCAATTTGTGCTTGAGTCGTTCAACATAAGATACTTTCTTGAAGGTGACTGTTCCAATTTGGACTGCACCATATCCTTTTGTTGTTCAAAAGTTTGAATCACCAAAAATTACTTTGGGTCCGAGCTTGGCTTTAAAGGATGTGAAGTTGTCCTTGTTCCCTGTCATGTGCTTTGAGCACCCACTATCCAGATACCATAGCTGGTTTGATGTTGGATAGGTCTTCACCTGTACATATAAGAATTTACATGTTTTTGACCCAGTTTACCTTGGGCCTAGGTTGATATCCTTTAAATTCAGAAATGAAAGACATCCCAGGTTGACTCTTATAACCTTCAGGATGGTATCTCCTAGGAGGTACTATCCATTCAGTATAGGGGTTGAAACCTTGGGATGTAGGACTTCTAGGATTGAATCTAGATGTATCTTTGAAAGATTGTTCAAAGCCCTGATCTCTGTTCGACGATCGTCGAGCTGAGGTCGATGATCTTGGTTCAGATCGTCGAGCTATGTTCGAAGATCGACTGTCCTAGAGTTCAGAGTTCAGGTGTCATCGAGCTGAGTTCGATGATTTTTTCTTGGATCGTCGAGCGCCGTTCGACAATCGTCGAGCTCTGTTCGACGCATTCTGTTGAACTATAACTTTCTTTGGCAAATCTGCATTCTTCCTAGCTACCTCTACAACTTCCTTCCCTTTATCAGAGATAAATTTGATTGGAGTTGTCAGAACTATAGGCTGGCTAGATAAAGCTCCCAAGCCCAGTGTACTATTAAGTCTAGAGTTCACTATGCTTGTGATATCCATCAGTTTGATGCTTCTCCCATTAAGGGATTCTTCAAACTGCTTGGCCTTGGATAGTTCACTTTTCAGTGAAGGTATCTCCTCTCTATAGCATTCTAACTCTTCAGAGAGTTTGAGGTTCTCTGATTTTAAAGTGCTATTCTCAGACAGTTGTTTTCTGAGGGAAATGATTTCCTTCTCAGACTCTAATAGATCTAGGCATAGTACTTTAAACTCATGTTTAAAGTCCTCAGAACTGAAATCAAATGACTTGATTTCCTGGTCTTCTTCTAGTTGAATTTCTGAATCTGACTCTGACTCTTCTGCTTCTGAATCTGTTTGAGAGGCATTGATAGCCATCATGCAAAATTCCTTTTTATCAGCATCATCCTCATCATCACTGGAGATGGATGATGTACAACCCCATATTCGCTGGGGAGGCTCGGGAGGACTAAGACCTCAATAGTCAGGTTTGGGTCAGGCCCGGGTCAGCCCCCAGGGCAGACCGGCAGAGTTCTCTCCCTTAAGGTGCTCCCGCCCATTGGTAGGCGAGATCGTTCGCGCCAGGACTCAGGTCTTCACGTCCAGCGGTAATGACGTAAAAAACCACCAAGGGCGAGAACCCTCTCGGCGGGAGGCCTCGCCAAGGTGAGCTCAGCTAAGGCTCAGCGAGAGCCTTCTCGCCCGGGGTTCTCGCCAGGGGAGGTTCATATGGTGGGGCCTGGCACCCAGGAAAAAGGATTATTTTATTATTATTATTTCATTATCCTCGGTTTAGATTACCTGTATACCCCTGGGAGGACAACGGGATTTGGCTATTAGCAGACCCATTAGGGGTATGTTAGTATTTTCAAGTCAAGGAAAGACTATAAATGGACCCAGAAAGGCTCTTTAGAAGGCAGGCTTTGATTATTCTCTAACTCCAGTACTTTCTAAAGAGCTCCCAGCCCAACTATTGGTTGCGGAGGGGAAGCTCTCAGAGATCTTCCGGGTGTGAGGTGGGACCTCCCAGCTGAGGCTTTGGGTCAGTCCTAGGACCTTAGCAGCTAGTCAGGGGTCGAGATTTGAGAGAAGTAGGCATCGGCTGCACTTTGGTTCGTGAACATTCTTTGAGGTCAATTTTGGCTTCAATAGTTCTGGTGCGGTGAGCGTGGAAGCGGTCGGTGCAAGAAAATCTTGAGTCGAATCCCATGGCAGGAGGTGAAGGTGAAGGATCTGGCGCAGGAGAATCACCCACCCAGGGAGAAGAAGCGACGAGGAAGATGTTAGAGGATTTCAGGCGAGAGCTCATGCAGACGATCAGCTTGGCCTTCTCAGCAAGAAGTGAGTGGGAGACGTCGCGGGCTCCTGTGGAGGCGGTCCCGCTGTTAGGCGAGAATGCCCCGAGGAAGCGCCCCGAGAAGGAAGTCCCGGTGGAGGCAGGCGAGAGGGATGTGGCTGCGCGGGAGATTTTCCCAGGCCAGCGTCCCGGGCAGGAGATTCCGGTGGATCTGGGCAAGAAGGAGGCGGCAGTGCGGGAGCTCTTCCCCGGGCACAGTCTTGTGGATCTGTCCAGCCAGCCTAGGTCACGGGATGGGCCCTCTCGCCAGGAAGGGGGAGAGACCCCTTTTAGTGAGCTCATCGTCTCGGCCCCAGTGCCGGAAAGGTTCAGGGAGCCGGATATGACCTACTACACCGGGAAGGATGACCCGATTTAGCACGTGCAATGGTTTGAGGATGTGGTGTCAATAAGGCAGATGTCGGATGCCTTCAAGTGCAGGCTTTTTGCCATCACTCTGAAGGAAAAGGCCAGGGACTGGTTCCACCAGTTGCCAGCGAGCTCGATCTACAGTTTTGAGAACCTGCGCAGGGGTTTTCTGTTGAGGTTCTCGACTTCGAAGAAGCGAAAGAAGGAGGCTGAGTGCCTGTTTCCGGTGAGGCAGAAGCCGGAGGAGACGTTGGGTCATTACGTTGACCGGTTCCAAGAGGAGATTCTCCTAGTCCAGGAAGTCCCGGGGTATGCACTGATGCTAGCCTTCACCCTGGGGCTGAGACCGGGATTTTTCAGCATCGAGCTGAAAAGAGTGCCCCCTCTCTCTTTTGAGGAGCTCATGGAGAGGGCGGCAAAGGAGATAGACTTCGAGAGGGCAAACCCTGCGTTTGCGAGGAAGCTGGCCAGGTTGGCGGAGGATGATGTGAAGGAGCCGACGACAGGGAGGCAGAGAGAAGTGAGAGAGTATAGGGAGCCTAGGGAAGACAGGAGAAGAGAAGAACCCCGAGGGCAGGGGCAACAGCAGGGGGGCCAGGGAGCTGAACAACCGGTTGGGTTGGAGGCCTCAGGAAGGTCGCCCCCAAAGCCAAGGGGGTTTTCAAGGAAGAGACAACCTCCGGGAGCCGAGGAGACTTGAGCAGGGAGGATGGAGGTAGGGACCGAGGGGTCACCCCCCACCACCGCAGGAGGCCATGGAAGTGGGAAGAGGAAGAGGAAGAAGAATTCGAGGAGCAGGGAGAAGAGGAGGAGGAGAAGGAAGAGGGGGCAGGATGGCGTTGCCTTATTGTGACTTCCATCAGGAGGAAGGTCACGCAACGGCCACCTGCCCGGAATTTCTAGAGATGAGGGAGGCCAGAGGAGCTGGAAGGCAGGATCCGCCTACAAGGATCGTCGAGGTGCAGCACGGAGAGGCTGAGGATAGATGTGAAGATAAGGTCGATGTGGGGACCCGAGGGGTGATCGGACTGATCCATGGGGGAGTTGGGATCGAGGCAACCCGCAAGGGGAGCCTTCAAACCATGTTCCGCAGAGGGGTCGCCTCGACCTCCCGAGCTCCCCCCCCCCAGAAGAAAAAATCACCTTCTCGTCCGCAGAAATGCCAGACTACGAAGACCCATTCTGCGATGCACTAGTTATCCAGACAGCGGTGGAGAACTTCACAGTCTCCCGGATACTGGTGGATAACGGGAGCTCCGTGAACGTAATCTTCAAGAAGGCCTTCGATGAAATGAGGGTGGAAGGAAAAAGGGTCCTGGCTTCCGACGGACCGCTTTTTGGTTTTTCTGGAGAGAGGAAGGAGGTAGAAGGGGGAGTGGGCCTGCATGTGAAGCTTGGGGGGTCTCGCGGAACTGTAGGTTCGTGATCGTAGACGCCCCAAGTAGCTACAACGCCATCTTTGGGCGTCCTCTCATCAGCGCCTTTCGCTGTGTCCCCTCCTCATTTCATCAATGCCTCAAGTTCAGCAACGGAGGAGTGCAAGTTAGGATCAGGGGGGACCCGAAGGTGGCAAGGCAGTGCTATGTGACAGTGGTAAACACCGTGTCGTGGATGGCTGAGGCGGAGGAGCTGGAGAAAGAGATGGCAGGTCAGGAAGGAGGTATAGAAGTCGAGGAGGCGAGCCCGCAGGAGGCAGGGGACTTGATGATGGAGGAAGTGGCGGAGATGGGAGGAATGAGCCCGGGAGAGGCAGGGGAAGGAGAGCAGTGGTAAGAAGAAGGCCTGGTGGAAGCAATAGGGGTTGAAGAGGTCGGAGGAGAAGAAGTTGAGCAGGAGGAGGCAAGGGCAGGATGGGAGCGGTCGAGGCTGGAGCCGGCCGAGGAAGTGGTGGAGATGGAGGTACTCACTAGAGCGGGGCAAGTGCAGAAGGTGCGGATCAGCGGGGGCTTGAGCCTCGAGGACCAGGCGCGGATGCTAGGCTGCATCCAGAGCAACATCGACATCTTCGCGTGGAGTGCGGCAGACATGTCGGGTATCGATGCGGACGTGGCATGTCATCGCCTGAACCTGGACCCGAGGGCTCGCCCCATGCGCCAGAAGATGAGGGCCATCGCCACCAAGCTGGAGGAGCCCATCCGAGAGGAGGTTAGGAAGCTTCTGGATGCATGCTTCATCTCGGAGATCCAGTATCCAGGCTGGATCTCCAATGTGGTAATGGTAAAGAAGGAGGGAGGAAAGTGGCGTATGTGTATCGATTTTTCCCTGTTAAATAAATCATGCCCCAAGGATTGCTATCCCCTGCCTCGAATCGACGCGCTGGTAGACTCAGCCGTCGGTTTTTTTGTTATGAGTTTTTTGGATGCTTTTTTAGGTTACCACTAGATCTGGATGCACCCTCCCGATGTCAAGGATGTCTCCTTCATCACGAGAGAGGGATGCTTCAGCTATAAGATGATGCCCTTTGGACTGAAAAACGCAGGGGCAACATACCAACGCATGATGGATCGAGTCTTTCGAGATCAAAGGGGGAAGAATCTAGAGGTCTACGTCGATGACCTACTGGTCAAAAGCAAATGCGCGGATTCCCATTTGCGGGACTTGGAAGAAATGTTTGCCACCCTGCGGAGGTTCAAGATGAGGTTTAACCCCTTGAAGTGTGTCTTCGGGGCCAGTCGCGAGAAGTTTCTCGAACACCTCTTGACTCCGTTTGGGGTAGAACCTAACCCGGACAAGGTGAAGGCTATATTAGACTTGGAGTCACCTCACAGCGCCAAGGAAGTCCAGCGCCTGACGGGAAAGTTGGCCGGGCTAAGCAGGTTCCTCTCCCGGTCCGGGGATAGCTGTTCTTTTTCTTCAAAGTGCTCCGTAATAATCAGGTGTTCGAGTGGACGAATGAATGTGAAGAGGCCTTTCAGGGGCTGAAGAGACAACTCTCCCAGGCTCTGCTGCTCCAAAGCCCCAAGGAGGGGGAAGACGTGGCCTTGTATCTCGGGGTGGGGGTGGAAGCTGTGAGCTCCGTCTTGGTTAGGGAAGAGGGGAAGAAGCAGCTCCCCGTCTATTACGTAAGCCGAATCCTGAAAAAGGCGAAACTCCGCTACCCCATCCTGGAGAAGCTAGCTTATGCCTTGGTTGTATCGGCAAGAAAGCTCCGTCCATACTTTCAAGCACACTCCATTAGGGTGGTCACCGACCATCCTCTTCGCAAGATCTTCGAGGGGGTAGAGCACTCGGGAAGGCTGGAAAAGTGGTCTATCGAACTAAGCGAGTTCGACATCTCGTTCGTCCCGAGGCTCTCCATCAAGCCTCAGGCCGTGGCGGACTTCCTGGCAGACTATGTCACTAAGGCTGAGGATGAGGAGCTGAAGTCCCACGAAGCATGGAAGATGATGGTCGATGGGGCCTCAGGAAGGCACTCCCTGGGAGGGGGTGTAGTATTGGTGAGTCCTCAAGGGGTTACCATAGAACAGGCGGTGGTTTTCCATTTCCCTGTCACCAATAATCAAGCGGAGTATGAGGCTGTGATAGCCGGCCTTCGATTGGCAAGGGAACTGGAAATCCAAGATGTGGAGACCTTCACTGACTCGATGGTGGTAGCGTCACAGATCAGAGGGGAGTTTGAGGCTCGGGAGCCTACCCTCGTGAAGTATCTATCCAGGGTAAGGGCAATCATTGGAGGGTTCCGTTCCTTCTCCATTCAACACATTCCCAGGGAAGAAAGCGCCGCAGCTGATCGGTTGGCAAAGTTTGGGCCTCGGGGAGGAGGGACCGTAACTGTACTTTTCCGACCAGCAATTGAAGAGGAGGAATCGATGGAGGTGGGTCGGCGATCCTCATGGGTGGACCCATTGGTAACCTTCCTTACCACAGGCAAGCTGTCAGAGGGGGTTAAGGAGGCGAAAAGCTTCAGGCGAAAGGCAGCCCACTACCTGATGTTGGAAGGGGGGATTGCACCGGAAAATGTTATCAGGGCTCCTCGCGAGATGTGTGACCGAGGAGGAGGTCCCGAGAATCCTGAAAGAGGTGCATTCGGGAGAGTGCGGTAGCCACTCTGGAGGAAGAACGTTGGAGGCAAGGGTGATAAGACATGGGTATTTCTGGCAGACCGTGAGGAAGGACACAGTCGAGTTTGCAAAGAGATGTCTGAAATGTCAAGTACACGCCCCCCTCCAGCTCTTACCCGCACAAAGGCTTCGGAGCATCACGACCCCATGGCCCTTCGCTATTTGGGGAATGGATCTGGTTGGACCCTTTCCTCCAGCTAGCGGGCAGAGGAGGTTCCTCCTAGTCATGATATACTACTTCTCAAAGTGGCTGGAAATCAAGGCCCTAGCCAAGGTTACCTCCCAGGTCATCAGGAACTTCGTTTGGGGGGAAATCGTATGCAGGCACGGGCTACCCCAAGCGATAGTGACGGATAACGGTCCTCAGTTTGCCAGTGAAGAGTTCATCAGCTTCTGCGCCCAACTAGGGATTGACCTCAGGTTTGCCTCTGTCCATCACCCCTAGAGCAACGGCCAGGTGGAAGCGGCGAACAAGATTATTATGAACTTGCTCAAGAAAAAGGTGGAGAACCTGAAGGGAAACTGGGTGGAGCAACTCCCTTCCGTCCTATGGGCCTTGCGAACAACTCCGAACACGGCCACAGGGGAGACCCCCTTCAAGCTCTCTCATGGGTGTGAGGTTGTCCTCCCAGTGGAGTTCGAGGTTCGGTCTCCACGGGTCTCGGCCGCAGGTGAGGGAAGCGAAGCTTGGAAGTTGGAGAACGAGGAGGGATTGCTCCTCTCGTTGGATATGGTGGAAGAGCTACGGAATATTGCTGTTATCAGACAAGAAGAGATAAAAAGGTGAATGGCCAGGTACTTCGATAAACACATCAGGGTCAAGCAATTCGCCGAGGGGGACCTAGTGCTGAAAAAGGTCGACGCAGCGGGAAGGTCGGCCCCTATGGGCATGCTCAACCCCAGTTGGGAAGGACCTTACATAATAGAGAAGGTTCTGGCTAACGGGGGTTATTACCTCCAGGATGTGGAGGGAAGGACCTTGAGCCACACCTGGAATGGTGATGACTTGAAACGTTTCTACCCTTGAAGGGAGAGAAGCTGTTGTAATATGATGAATAAATGTTATTATTTCAGAATAGTCTTTTCAAAATGTTGACTCTCTAGAAAATGCTATCACAAGAATAGGTCTTTCCTACCCTAAAAATGCTTTTGCTCTAACTGACTATGTCTCCCCATCTTGGCGATAGAACAGTCCTGGGTGAGGGAATCTTCATCAAAACCCCGAGCTCGGCTTGGCCCCAGGTAGACCCGCTGCGCAGGCTCTCATCTAGCTGGCAGGTCCGAAGGCTCGCCTGTGGGGGAGAGGTTTGGCTTGATCTTCATCAACACCCCGAGCTCGGCTCGGCCCCAGGTAGACCCGCTGCGCAGGCTCTCATCTAGCTGGCAGGTCCGAAGGCTCGCCTGTGGGGGAGAGGTTTGGTGTAACGACCCTAGCCGATCCAACGTTGCAGTGCCACGGCTCCGCTCTAGGCGTCGCTACCGGGCTGCAGCCCAAGCACCCCAACCCCTCTCCCTCCACAGGCGGGTTGTTGGTGGCCACAGCCTCCCTTTGATTAGCGAACTCGATAGTTAAGTTGGGCCGTACGGGGACTTCCCAGGAGGTCACCCATCCCAGTACTACTCTCGCCCAAGCACTCCTAGACCCGCTGCAGCTCAATTGGTGATGAAGGTTGAAAGAACTCCATAGTTAAGCGTGCTCGGTCTGGAGTAGTACTGGGATGGGTGACCTCCTGGGAAGTCCCCGTACGGCCCAACTTAACTGTCGAGTTCGCTCATCAAAGGGAGGTTGTGGCCACCAAAACCCCGCCTGTGGAGGGAGAGGGGTTGGGGTGCTTGGGCTGCAGCCCGGTAGCGATGCCTGGAGGGCGGAGCCGTAACGCTGTTACGTACGCGCCAGGGTCGTTACATTTGGCTTGATCTTCATCAACACCTCGAGCTCGGCTCGGCCCCAGGTAGACCCGCTGCGCAGGCTCTCATCTAGCTGGCAGGTCCGAAGGCTCGCCTGTGGGGGAGAGGTTTGGCTTGATCTTCATCAACACCCCGGGCTCGGCTCGACCCCAGGTAGACCCGCTGCGCAGGCTCTCATCTAGCTGGCAGGTCTGAAGGCTCGCCTGTGGGGGAGAGGTTTGGCTTGATCTTCATCAACACCCCAAGCTCTGCTCGGCCCCAGGTAGACCCGCTGCGCAGGCTCTCATCTAGCTGGCAGGTCCGAAGGCTCGCCTGTGGGGGAGAGGTTTGACTTGATCTTCATCAACACCCCGAGCTCGGCTCGGCCCCACGTAGACCCGCTGCGCAGGCTCTCATCTAGCTGGCAGGTCCGAAGGCTCGCCTGTGGGGGAGAGGTTTGGCTTGATCTTCATCAACACCCCGAGCTCGGCTCGGCCCCAGGTAGACCCGTTGTGCAGGCTCTCATCTAGCTGGCAGGTCCGAAGGCTCGCCTGTGGGGGAGAGGTTTGGCTTGATCTTCATCAACACCCCGAGCTCGGCTCGGCCCCAGGTAGACCCGCTGCGCAGGCTCTCATCTAGCTGGCAGGTCCAAAGGCTCGCTTGTGGGGGAGAGGTTTGGCTTGATCTTCATCAACACCCCGATCTCGGCTCGGCCCCAGGTAAACCCGCTACGCAGGCTCTCATCTAGCTGGCAGGTCCTAAGGCTCGCCTATAGGGGAGAGGTTTGGCTTGATCTTCATCAACACCCCGAGCTCGGCTCGGCCCCAGGTAGACCCGCTGCGCAGGCTCTCATCTAGCTGGAAGGTCTGAAGGCTCGCTTGTGGGGGAGAGGTTTGGCTTGATCTTCATCAACACCCCGAGCTCGGCTCGGCCCCAGGTAGACCCGCTGCGCAGGCTCTTATCTAGTTGACAGGTCCGAAGGCTCGCCTATGGGGAAGAGGTTTGGATTGATCTTCATCAACACCCCGATCTCGGCTCGACCACAGGTAGACCTGCTGCGCAGGCTCTCATCTAGCTGGCAGGTCCGAAGGCTCGCCTATGGGAGAGAGGTTTGGCTTGATCTTCATCAACACCCCGAGCTCGGCTCGGCCCAAGGTAGACCCGCTGCGCAGGCTCTCATCTAGCTGGCAGGTCCGAAGGCTCGCCTGTGGGGGAGAGGTTTGGCTTGATCTTCATCAACACCCCAGTTCGGCTCGGCCCCAGGTAGACCCGCTGCACAGGCTCTCATCTAGCTCGCCTGTGGGGGAGAGGTTTGGCTTGATCTTCATCAACACCCCGAGCTCGGCTCGGCCCCAGGTAGACCCGCTGCGCAGGCTCTCATCTACCTGGCAGGTCCGAAGGTTCGCCTGTGGGGGAGAGGTTTGGCTTGATCTTCATCAACACCCCGAGCTCGGCTCGGCCCCAAGTAGACCCGCTGCGCAGGCTCTCATCTAGCTGGCAGGTCCGAAGGCTCGCCTGTGGGGGAAAGGTTTGGCTTGATCTTCATCAACACCCCGAGCTCGGCTCGGCCCCAGGTAGACCCGCTGCACAGTCTCTCATCTAGCTGGCAGGCCCGAAGGCTCGCTTGTGGGGGAGAGGTTTGGCTTGATCTTCATCAAAAGCCCGAGCTCTGCTCGGCCCCAGGTAGACCCGCTGCGCAGGCTCTCATCTAGCTGGCAGGTCTAAAGGCTCACCTGTGGGGGCGAGGCTTGGCTTGATCTTCATCGACACCCCGAGCTCGGCTCGGCCCCAAGCAGACCCGCTGCGCAGGCTCTCATCCAGCTGGCAGGTCCAAAGGCTCGCCTGTGGGGGATAGGTTGAGTCCTTGACTTGTGGTCCTCGATTCTTGTTTATGGTTACTCAGTGTTACTCAGTGTTACAACAAGCCCGGCTTAGCCCCCGGTAGACCCGCTGCACAGGCTCCCATCTAGCTTGACGGTCCGAAGGCTCGCCGGTGGAGCATAGATCCAGTTTGGGGGAAGGTATCTTGTCATGACCCTGGCCTAGATCAGAGACAAAGCCCTAAAGGTCTCGTCCAGTAGAGGTCTCTGCCAGTTAGGGTCTTGGCCAGCAGAGGTCTCGGCCAATAGGGGTCTCGGCCAAAAGGTCTCGGTTGGGGGGATCTCGTTGAAGAAGGCCCCCGGCAGACCTGGGCAGGACGACCTAATCGATGGCGCAAGGCCCCCCCTAATCAATCTCTAAGGAAGGTTACCCTAAGGAGACTAAGGGTCTCGGCGGAGGCCCACGCGGAAGCCACTTGGCTGACTAACCTATTCACTCAAGCAAACACCGGCAGTGAAAAATGGAACATTGCATTATATTTAATAAGTACAGAGGTTTGGAGCTTCTCGCTCATTACAAAAATGTATCAAAAGAAGAAAAAGAGAGCACTTCAAGGGGACGCACTGTAATCCCCGCTGGTACTCTCGCCCGAGTCCTCGTCGGAGTCCTCGCCCGAGCTCGCCTCAGACGTCTCGCCGACAGCGGAGGACTTCTCGGTATCCGAAGGAGAGTCAGGCGCGCCGGGAGGCTTCGGTATGGGATCGAATAACCAAGGGAGGAGTTGGCGGGCGTCGATGGTTACGCCGTCCTCCCGAAGCAGCTTCGCGTCTCGCAGCGTCTCGACCGTCAGCCTGACGGTAGCCTGGGCGTTCTCCTGGAGCAGCTTGTCGATGTCATACACCGAGAAGTGTCGACTCTTCAGTCTCTCATCAAGCGTCGGAGGCGGGTCTTTCGCCGCTTCCGCACGCCGGAGTTGGTCCTTTAGCAGGACGTTCTCGCAACGTACGTCGGCCAATTCCGTGCGGAGCGCCATGGCCTGGGCGGATTCCTGTGGAGAAGATATCAATTCAGTAAGTATGGCGCAAGCGAGACTTCGAGTAGCGAGAGCAAGGGTCCAGGAAGATCCCTCTTACCTCGGCCGCGGGGCGTAGGGACAGCGCTTGTTGAGCATCCGCCAACTCTTGCCGAGCACCCGCGAGCTCTGTCTCCGAAGAGCGTGCTCTGGCCACCGCTTCTTCCCTCGCCTTGTACATGTCGGCAAAGTTCTTGTCGATGTTGATGCTTCGACGCGCGCACATATGCGCAAGCTCGAACCCGCGAAGCAGGGCCCGGGTAGCATCGAAGGCCAGGAGCCGGGTGGGCGTCTGGTCGAAGACACTGGCGCCCTCTCGGCTATAGAGGCCGTAGCCCAGCGAGAAGGCCTCACCGGAAACCTCATCCCGCTCCGACCAGCTAGGGAGGAGCGTTGAAACTGTAACCCTGTTGGTTTCGGGATCCCATTGAAGCAGAGGCTTCCCTTCCGCATCGACGTGCTTCACGCCGAGGCCATAATTCCTGTGCCCTTTCAGCACTTCCCTGGGCGGGGTCCGGGCGGAGGTCTCGGCGACGACTCCCTCTCCTCCCGCCCTGTCGGCGGCCGGAGGGTTCTCGGCAGTAGTCTCGGCATGCCTCCTGGCGGAAGCACCCATCTTGCTGGCCATCTAGATCAGCCCTTCGAAGGACTTGCCCAAGGCAGGATGTCGGGCAGGCGAGACGGCCAAGTCCATGCCCTTGTCCGCAGCAGATGGCTTTGGCCTCTTCAGCGATCGCAAGGCGGGAGCGGCGCCTTTTCGCTTCTTGCCTTCAGACGCTGAAGTCTGAACGGGTTCTTCCCGGCAGGCGCGAGCACTGGCCTCCGCGAGAGCGAGAGAGCCTCTCGCAACCCGATCCTCGACACCCGGGGCCACAGAAATAGGTTGGTGTAGAGGGACCTCCCGCTCTCCTGCAAAGATAGCGTTGTTCAACACAGGAAGATCCTAACGAAAGATCGAATCTATGGCGGGACCATACCTTCGCCCAGGTGAACGGGAGGAAGGGAGTCGACGTCTCGCCGGAGGAAGAGAATGTCAAAGTCCTTTGTTCCGAAGAACTCCAGGAGTGCGCTCTCGCGCGACCCCAGAACGGGCGGCTTGTAAGCGGCATTCTCGTACTGGACCGGTCTTAGCGGGACATTACCGAAGTCCCCGGTGACGTAGACAAACTTCTCGCCCCAATGGTGATGTTTATTAGCGAGGCCAGTAGTCTTGAGCAGCTGCCCGGAGAAGAAGACCATGCCGCCTTTAGCCCGGAAGTTGAAGAGCTTGCGGAAGATCGGCAGACTGAACTCGATCCTCTCGGATCGCATATAGTAGATGAATGCCACAAGGATCGCGACAGAGTTCGGGTTCAGCTGGGCGGGCACCAACGGATTGAAGTATGATGATAGGGTGGTACACCCTAGGTTGATCCGCCTAGCATGATCCCGGATCTGCGCAATGCACCTCCCAGGCGAAGACTCGGCAGCAGGCCCTCCCGGTCGATCAATCTCGCCCAAGAAGAAATCACGCTCCAGGGCCTCCAGCCTCTGTTCCACGGATTCGCGGAACGCTCTCGCCGCGGCAGCATGGGCGCGGTCTCGCCGGATGAGCTTGGCCAGAATGGCCGAGATCTTCCTCCTCCGCTCCTTCGCGTTCCCGACGCTGTTCAAGGTTTCTTCTATCTCGCCGGCGAGGGAGGAAGGGAATCCTCTTCGTCTTCTTCATCTTCTTCTTCTTCTTCTCTCTCCTCGTTGGCCTCCGACCGAGAGCTGGGATCCCCTGCGAAAAGTGCGCCCAAGGTTTTAGATTAAGACATAACGACCAGCCGACAAGAATATCTCGCATACCTGCAGTCTGGCGAGAGCCATTGACTGGCGTCGGGTGAGAAGGCCCGACCCCTCCGTCTGTTCCATAAAGGAGGTGGAGAGGCTTTCCACGCCCTGGGCGGAAGGGCTCGCGCTCCATAGTCCCAGCCTGGCTAGTAGTAGGGAGAGAGTTGTCATCTCTCAAAGGAGGATCAGCCTCCTTAGTAATGGAAGGGTCAAAGGCCACCCCTCTCGCCTGCAGGGCGGGATCTGCCGTGGAGGGAAGCATCTCGCCGGTTCTCGCTTCATCCCCCCGGATGACAAGACCCAGGACAGCGGAAGCTGGCTCTGCGAGAAGATAGCTCAGACAAGGAAAAGTACGGATGAAATATTGAGAAGTGGCGGGAAAGATACCTATCACCCGGGTCTCGGCTGGAGGAATTGTCTCCGAGACCCTCGTTCGATCCTCAGGAGGGAGGGCTGACAAATCCGGGGGAATCGGGGAGGACCCGGGGATGTCATTTGGAGCGGATTCCTGCGAAAGGTCACGTTAACTATCAGTCCTATGGCGTAATCAGCTCGGTAAGCACGGTCGGAAGGCATACCTTTTGAGGGGAGGGGTCCCCCGCAGGAATGGGAGTAGGAGAAGGTGAATTCCTATTCTCGCGAGCAAGTTCTCGCCGGAAAACCTTCTCTTTCCTCTTCCCCTTTTTCTTCTTCGGCTCAGAGGGGCCGCTGTCTGAAGATTTTCTCGATAACCAGGGCGCCACTACAGCACTATTCGCTAAGGCTCGCGCTTGAGCCACGAGTAACCGATCCTGAAGGTCGTGCGGAAGTGGCTTGCCAACCCGCTTAACAGACATCTTGGTATCGCGCATAGAATCCCGGGCGAGAGCTCAGTGAAGAAACAGCAGTTCGGAGGCAAGACTTAAGGTCATCCGTCGACGTGTATTTATAGCCGCAGTAGGGCCCGCTGAAAGATTCTCTTGGCTGACGGGCACGTGTCCAGCGAATATTTTGGGGTTGGACTTGTCTTGTCGAGCGCAGGGCTAGCTCGAAAAGAGCGGGGATTGTGTACAACCCCATATTCGCTGGGGAGGCCCGGGAAGACTAAGACCTCAATAGTTAGGTTTGGGTCAGGCCCGGGTCAGCCCCCAGGGCAGACCGGCAGAGTTCTTGCCCTTAAGGTGCTCCCGCCCATTGGTAGGCGAGATCGTTCGCGCCAGGACTCAGGTCTTCACGTCCAGCGGTAATGACGTAAAAAACCACCAAGGGCGAGAACCCTCTCGGCGGGAGGCCTCGCCAAGGTGAGCTCAGCTAAGGCTCAGCGAGAGCCTTCTCGCCCGGGGTTCTCGCCAGGGGAGGTTCATATGGTGGGGCCTGGCACCCAGGAAAAAGGATTATTTTATTATTATTATTTCATTATCCTCGGTTTAGATTACCTGTATACCCCTGGGAGGACAGCGGGATTTGGCTATTGGCAGACCCATCAGGGGTATGTTAGTATTTTCAGGTCAAGGAAAGACTATAAATGGACCTAGAAAGACTCTATAGAAGGCAGGCTTTAATTATTCTCTAACTCCAGTGCTTTCTGAAGAGCTCCCAACCCAGCTATTGGTTGCGGAGGGGAAGCTCTCAAAGATCTTCCGGGTGTGAGGTGGGACCTCCCATCTGAGGCTTTGGGTCAGTCCTAGGACCTTAGCAGCTAGTCAGGGGTCGAGATTTGAGAGAAGTAGGCGTCGGCTGCACATTGGTTCGTGAACATTCGTTAAGGTCAATTTTGGCTTCAACAGATGAAGCTTCAGAATCCTCTTCAGTTTCACTCCATGTCTCAGCAACAAATCCCTTCCTTGTATGTTTGTTCTTGCTGAAGGAGGGTTTGTCTGAGATGTTCTTCTTAAAGTCTTTCTCCTTTCTTCTTTCTCTTCTATCTTTCTTGTCCTTGTTTTTATTTTCTGGACAGTCAGACACAATATGGTCCGGTTTCCTGCAACCAAAACATATAACTTCCTTGTTGTTATTTGATTTATCATACCTTGGCTTATCATGTCACATGTATGATCTCTTTCTGAAGTCTTTTCTGGCCATTTTGTAGAATCTTTTGGCCAATAAGCTGAGTAGCTCCTCATTGTCTGTGACCTTTTCTTTAGGCAGGTCCTCAACAGCCTTGAAGGCTATTGTCTTCTCTTTCCTTGTGGCTGGTGAGGCAGGCTTCTGTTCTTCTTCTCTATTTTTAATGAGCAGCTCATAATATTTGAGCTTGCCCAGGAGAGCTTCAGTTGTAATCTCATTTAGACTTCTTGCATCTTTGATTGGTCAGATTCTTGAATCCCAAGTGCTGGGGAAACACATTAGGATTTTGTCATTCAGCTCAGTCAATGAGATTTCTTTATCCAGAGTCTTTAACTCATTGACAATCAGACTTAATCTGTTGTACTTGTCTGCTACTGACTCAGCTTCTCCTTTCTTGAAGTTCTCATATTGGGATATGAGATGGGATCTTCTATCTTTTCTCTCATCAGCAGATCCTGAGACAATCTCAAAAAGTTTGTCCCAAATTTCTTTGTCTGAGTTGTATTCAGCTACCTTCTGAAATATCTCATCAGACATTGTCTGAGCTAAGATATTCATGGCCTTGGCATCTACATTCTTCCACTTCTTTATTTCAACATCTGTTCCTGAAGGAGGTGGAACAACATTTATACTTGAGCTTACTGGTGGACTTGAACACACTACCAAAACAGAATTAAATATGTCTTCATCAATAGAATTCATATAAAGTCTAATCCTTGATTTCCAAAGTGCAAACTTGGATAAATTGCACACTGGAGGCCTGGTGCTTGCATAATCTTTGTTCTGTGCCATGTCTTTAAATAAAATTAAATATAATGAAAATAACCCTCTTAAAGGATTGATCTTATCAAGGATCTTTTGGTTCAGGTGTTAGCCTGTATGAACAACCAACCTCCCTCTGATACCAATTGAAAGTGGAGGATAAGATAAGTCTGACTCTAGAGGGGGGGGGGGGGTGAATAGAGTTTGTTAAAATAATTTTTCAAAATAAAACATGCAGAGGAAGAGTTAAGTTAATATAGTATGTGTAGTGTGCTGCAGCAATAAAACAGAAGTAATAATAAAAAGAAAACAAAAGATTCACAGCACACAACAAAGAATACACACAAGAAACCAAACACAAGAAGCTATAGTGGTTCCCCAATCAACCTGGGTACATCCACTCTTCTACCACCCTTGGTAGGAATCTACTCAGGATGAGTTGATCAGGTGTCCTAACACCAATGAGCTTTTGATAAGGTGCTCAAAAACCAGACCTAGATTTTTTGATAAGGTGTCTTACCACCCCTGAGTTTTGACAAGGCTCTCAAAACCAGATTCAGAACTTTTGAAGGGAGTGTTGATAACCCATTTACAGTAGGAAAAGAAAAAGGAAGAGGTGAAGATGTCTTCTCTGTCTCAATCACTGAGAGAAGACTTAGTGGATTGATTGTGTTGTAAAAGCTCCCCCTGAGATGTAGATTGTTCAGGAGTGAGAGCTTTGCTAGGGTGATAGGCCTTTAGAAGCTTCAGATCTCCAATAGAAGATGATTTCAGCAGAGGCTGAAATATGAGTTGTTTGGAGTCTTTGATGTTGAAGCTATGAACACTTTTCAGTATGCTAATTTTCAATCTAACTCTTCAGGATTGATCACTTGATTTTTCTCTTAATTGATCTCTCTATCTGTGTATGTGTCTATTCAGTTGTTTTTATTTCTCTTGATCTGCTGTTGTGTATATTATTCTCTAATGATCCTGTGTCCAAGATAGCCGTTAGCAGTCATAAATGTCTTCCATAAATATTTTGTCTTTTGGAGGAAAGTCCAATAAACTTTCTCTGAGAAATCTCTTGAAACTTGCTCCAGAATAAATGAAAACGGCTAACAAATCGCTTGAAATAAATGCTGAGTGAATTTGAAAAACATTCCAAAAGCTGACTTAGTTTTAATCCTTAAAGTCGTCGATCTCTCAGAAAAACGTCGATCTGAGCTCTACGATCGTTGAACTGAGCTCGGAGATTGGATTGAACATCAGACAGAAAACGTCGAACTGAGCTCTACGATCGTCGAACTGAGCTCAGCGACCTGAAGAATAAGTGAGGATAGATCGATCAGAAGAGGTCAAGCAAAAATCGCCTGCCGCTTTTTTCTGCTGCAAAAGTGCTCCCAAATTCGTCGAACTGAGCTCGAAGTTCGTCGACCGGAGTTCGACGACTTAGCAGAGTTGAGCTCAGAGATCGTCTAACGGAGTTTGACGTTTCGTCGACCTAAGCTCGACGATAATTGTCTTTGTCTCAGCTCTAAGTCTTGATCCTTGAGTGGTCCTGGGGGCAGCTTCAAACCTAAGTTCTAAGCCCTAGACTCATTCTAACTTGACCTTTTCAACTATACATCTAGGTCAAACTGATTTCCTAAAAACATAGTGATCCTTGCCCAAATTTGTAATAGGGTTCCAACAGAATCAAATGTTCGGTAGTTGCATAATAAAGAGGTTAAGGTCGTACAAGTGCGTTGGTATAACTGCGGGTAAGATGAATTCTCCTTGGAACATGAGCATGCAATGCGGGAAGAGTTTCTGGAACGTTTTACATCTAATATGCTAGGTGTTTGAGTGCATGCTAAATGTGGAGGACAAAATTCTTTATGGGGGGAGCAGTTGTAATACCCCAACTTTCTTGAACTTGAGGTTTTGGGAACTACCACGTGGCAGTAGGTAGGTATTGCCCGGCGGTAGCCTTTTTTTGTCGAGACCAGAGTATTGAGACAAAATCATCCATTGGTAGCGCACAGCATTAGTTAGCTAATTTTTTAAACTCATCGATGACATCATAATGACGTAAGGTCGTTACGTTAACGTAGAATTGACGGCGCATCGTCATTAGTGCGTTTTCGCCTCCGTTAGGTTGAGCTGACCAAATCTTTGAATTCTCATCAAAATTGTAAAATTTCGCAATACGAATTTAAATCAATTAATTTTGAACTTTCTTGTAAAGTTTTGTCTTATTTCGAGTAATTTTGGAGCCTCGGCAAATTTTCAAAATTTGGTATATTTATTGTTCGCCATAAACTTTATAAATTAATATCTCGAGAACAGCGCGTCGGATTTTGATTTTGAATTCGCTGTTGGATTCGTAGCACCGACTTTTGCATAGGATGCGAAATTTGTTTGAATCGGAGAGCATTTAGCCATTTGTAGTAATATAATATCTATATATTATTACTATTATTAAAAATAATAATATTATTACATAAAAATAAATTTATTAAAAAAAAAGAGAGAAGTGGGGGCCCGGGGGGGCAATTAATTGAGTTTTATTCTTTACCCGTTGAATCCGACCTCCTTCCTTTATCCTATCTTAAGTATCATTATTACTATAACTATTATTATTAATATTATCATTATTACTATTATATAAAACGAATTTGTTGAACTCTTCTCTCCTAATTCCGACGAACATAAACCCCCTCCAATCAACGAATCAGCAAATTCTTATATTCTATATATATATATATATATATTATAATAATAATAATAATAATTATTATTATTATAAATTCTATCCTCCTCCTTAACTAAAACGAACAGTGGAGCCGCGAGAAAACACGAGCAAGTCCTTCCGGGTGATGTTCGAACGCCGACACCGGAGCTTCGATGCACGAAATATTTGTCGGAGCATAGATCTTTAAAGCTCTCGACGAGAGCTTCGCGTGCGTGGTATGTTTTGTACGTTTCGTGAGCTTTTTAGATTTAGGATTTTCTTCCCTAACCATCGTTTTGGCTAAATATTCATAGGTTTTACCTTCCCGCGCCTTCGCTTGGATCAATCTATGACGTAGAGTGATTCGGAGGATGATTCCATGAAAAAATCGAGGTAAGTGGTGGTTTTGTTTGCTTTTCTTCCTTTGCGTTTACCTCTGAACGTAGTGTGTTTAGTAAGTCTTAATTTGTCGAGTGTTAGTACATTTGATCTGCGTTTGTTTGACGTGTCGTTTGTTAGTCGATTTATTTGTCTGTCGTGTCATTTGGATCATCGCGTCGTTTCAACCACGTAAAAACTCTAGTTTCGTAGTGAGTATCGTAAGTATTGTAAATTTCTTGACGCATACCGTTTGACTTGAAAAACATCGTTGCGAAAGCCTTTGAGTCTTGTCGGGATATTTGTGTCATCGCATTGATCACATGTCACAATTTTGGTTTAATTCTGTTACTGACTGCATAACTTTGAATGTTATAATTTTATTCAAATAAACATATATAAATGGTTTTTTGGGTTGTGCGTGTTTGGGTTACTCCCTCGGCATAGTGTTATGGTTGTTAGGTCTGTGACCATCGTGGTTAATCCCCCAACACAGTACCTCTCCTGTTTGTTGATCACACACTCAGGCTTGCCCGGTGTTTTGATACCCTTCTTGAGCTAGTCAGTCACATTTCAATTTGAATTTTAATATGATATCTGATAAGATATAGATAAAAATACAACTTTTTGGTTCTTGGTACTGACATTGTTTGGTTATAACTGCATAACTAGTTTTACTTCTCTGCTATTTTTGTTCACAAGTACTGACTTTTCCTTCTAGTTTGCTCGCGTGGTTCCTGTCTAATTGGAGATTTTTTTTCATTGCTACTTGGTTTCCTTTACCCACACTTATTACTGAGATGTTCTTCATTTGAAAGTCTCTGGTTCAGAGCAGTAGCATGGTTGACTGGTAGAGTTCGTGGTTTTCAGAGTTATGGCTAGTTACTATTTCTTGTTTCCCTCTTCAGTTTGGTTAGGTAGTTGTTTCTTTATTTCAAATTAGACGTGTATCCTATGAGTTCGTGTCAGTTTGTTGACGCCCATATTGTTAGTTTCTGATGTTTGACTACTTGCGAGTTTTACTGTTGTTACTTGCTGTTAGTTATGCATTTGCTCTCTGGGAAGGGTTTATGTAAGGATGCATGTTAGGTATTTTTAAATATAAAAAAATAGCATTCTAGCATAAATACATTACATCTATTTTAGCTGAAATTCATTCTATTTTAAGAGCCATAAAACAATCTTTTTACTTATAGTAAATGTAGAAGCCACATTCCATTGCAAAAATTACTGAGTCTCTATGCTCATAAATGATAATAAATGAAATAAATTGATTTTTTCCCGCTTCATAAACTTATACATGCTCTTTTGAGGACTAGTTGATCCACCGGACCGAGGGACAAGGTCGGTAATACCTAAAAAATACAAAATATCATTTAAAACATATTTCATGTGTCTTTTTATAAAATATGCGAAAGGATAGGATTGTCTGAACATCTGCACTTGTCCCCTATACGACGTGACATCACGATCGTGTATTTTCTCTCACTCTAATAGTATTTTTATTGAGAAAATGCCAGTTTTGACAGTTGGTATCAGAGGGAGGTTATTTGACAAGTTGGTCTGATCAATAATTCTAATATAGTTTTAGTTGTATAATTTCATTGCTTACACACACGTACGTGTCAGGAGTATGTCTTGGCGAAGGAATGATCACTACACTCATAAACATGATAAGAAGTATACGGGGCATATTATGTAGTATGGGATGCATTATATGTGGCTATATATGGATCCTCATAGGAAACAACACATGATTGTTATGTAGTATGAGATGCATAACCATCATCACATGGATGGTCATTAGATTTTGTTTTTATTCGTAACATGCGATATTATATAGTATGGGATGTGAAGGATCAAGCGCATACCCAACTGCACCAAAAGCCCGGACTGTTGGAGAGGGCGCTACTTAATTTTTTATATAAGTAGCAGAGCGCCACGGGTCAAGTGAAGGAACTCCGGACCCAACAATCCCCCCCGGCGTCTAGCACAACCCGTCGGCTCAGAGGTGGGGTTACCACATGGCCCACATGGCTCAGAGGTGGGGTTACCACATGTCCACGGTTGCCTGACCCACCGGACCCACACAGGTAGAAGGGAAAAATCAGGATTTAATAGCGCCCCCTCGGTCTTGAACCCGTGACCTCCTCTGATACCAATTGAAGGATCAAGCGCATACCCAACTGCACCAAAAGCCCGGACTGTTGGAGGGGGTGCTACTTAATTTTTTATATAAGTAGCAGAGCGCCACGGGTCAAGTGAAGGAACGCCGGACCCAACAGGATGCATAATATTTCATGTGTATGCCACTTATGACATGCATTAAGGTCTTTTGAGAATGCATAGCATTGCATGCATAACATAACATAACATTAGCACACATGCCAAGTTAAGAGCTATATGATAATACTCATACACACATGATTTAAAATGAAATTTTAAGAATTTTTACATTCATATTGTATGCACAGGATTCAATGAGATGAGGGCTCATCATCCTAAGTTAAGTGCATTACATCATTTCATGAAATCCCAGAGCAAGGTAACAGCAAGAGCAAGTATTTTTCACATCTCTGATCTTATTTGAGTTAGGAAATATGAGTATGCTAGCTGATGTATCTTATGGTAGGTACTGACTACATGTATGTTTGTCATATAGAGATGCCCGCAAAGCATATTACGATGAGGTCAACTGCCCAATCGTAGGGTGAGTCGTCAGGTGCGTAGAGCGAGGCTGTAATTGAAGGGCTACGGTAGAGCAATGAGTCCCTGTCAAGGAAAATGATTGAGATGCATTTGCAAATTCAGTCGTTGTTGACTATCATCTCAAGGAAACATCCTAGAGTGCAGGACCCTGTAATCGGTCAAGCCGTTCCTATTCATCTTCCTCCTTTGGTGCCCCTAGTGTTGTTTGAAAGTGAGGGTAAGATCTACCTTTACTCTAGAGGGGGGTGAATAGAGTATATTAAAATAATTTCCAGATAAAAAATTATTTGCAGTGGAAGACTTTATTTAAGTATAGGTGTAATGTGCTTATAGAAAATAAAAGATAAGAAGCAATAAACAAAATAACAGCATGCAGCAAAGCAAAAACACAGAAACCAGAAGACACAAGGATCTATATTGGTTCCCCAATCAACCTGGGTACATCCACTCTTCTACCACCCTAGGTAGGAATCCACTGTAGGAATAGTTTATCAAGTGTCATGGGCACCAATAAGTTTTTGATAAGGTGCTAGAAAACGAAACCAGATTTTTTGATCAGGTGTCTTGCCACCACTGAGTTTTGACAAGGTCTCAGAAACCAGCCACAAAACTTTTGAAGGGAGTTTTGAGAAACCCTTTTATAGTAGAGTAAAGAAAGAAAGAAAAGAGTTTGTTGTTCTTCTCTGTCAACAGTCTAAGAGAAGACTAGTGGATGATATTTTCAAAGCTCCCCCTGAGATCTGCAATTGTTTAGGAAGAAGAGCTTTGCATAGGGTGATAGGTCTTCAGTGACTTTAGATCTCTAGCAAGAGATGATTTCAGCAGTTGCTGAAATGTGATGTGTTTGGAGTCTTTGATGAAGACTTTGAACACTTGAATCAGAAGAGATATTGAAGGAGTAGAATAAAAGTTTGATGATCTTCTTCACAGTATGATTCCTTGTATTCTGTATGAATTCAAACTCAGTAATCCTGTAGACTTGTGTCTCTCTTGAGTTTATTCCCAGAATTCTTTATTGATATCTCTTGTTCTGTGTCTTTCAAAAAATTCTTTGGAGATATATTAAAAATTTGTGTTAAAGATAACCGTTAACAAGTCATAAATGACTGCATTAAATGAACTTTGTCTCTGGAGGAAAGTCCTAAGAGACATTCCATTTTGTCTTCCTTGAAACTTGCTCAAGATTAGTTGAAATGGCTACATAATCTTTTGAACTAAATGCTGATAATAACTCAGATTGAATTCCATAATTGTCTGATTTTGAATTCCAGAAATCGTCGATCTCTTCAGAAAAGCGTCGACTTGAGCTCAACTATCGTCGACCTGAGCTCAAAGACTGAACTTATACTTGAGACAGAAATCGTCGATCTGAGCTCAACTATTGTTGACCTAAGCTCGGAGATTGGATTATAGATAGAGACAGAAACGTCGATCTGAGCTCGAAGATCGTCGAACCGAGTTCGATGACTCGTTGAACTGAGCTCAGAGATAGTCGTACTGATTTCGACGTTTCGTCGACCTGAGCTCGACTAGAATTTTCCTAGTCTTCAGCACTTGAGTTCTGATCTAAGAAGGTATTGGGGGAAGCTTCCAAACCTAAGTTATAACCCTTAGACTCATTCTAATTGACCTTTAAGACTATACAAAAAGGTCAAAACAATTTCCTAAGAACATAGTGATCCTTGCCCAAATTAGTAATAGGGTGTTCCAACAATCTCCCCCTATTTGGGTTAGGATTACTATTTACAAGACAAATAGGACATAATAAGCATACAGACAGAATTCAAAAGCAAAAAACAACAATGCAGAGAAAAGAAATGCAGCATTGCAGAAGCACAGATAAAATCATTGCAGACAGTCAAAATTTAGATATATTGTCAGCTTACACATTTACTTCTTTTCATTGCCTTTCTTGAATAAGATTTCTCTGTTAGGGTTGAGACCTTCCTTCTTAGATCTCCTGTCATCAGCAACACCTAGAGAGGTTTGAGATTTCGGCTTGGGAACCACAGCCTCTGGGTGCAGCTTCATATAACTTTCTGGATAAAAGAACTTTCTTGATGAGTATCTATCTAGTTCCTTCTTTCTTTGCTCAGATAAGGTTGAGATGTTAGAAGTGTCTTTTCCCTGTTCCCTTGCCTTCTTTATCTGATCCAAAGCATCTAGCTCTTTCATTCTGGCAGTCCAAGATAGTGGATTAATTTCTGGATCTTCAAAAGGAACTGGAGGTTCATATCTATTCATTGTATCATCAGAAGGAGCAGTTCTTAAAGCAACAGTATCTTTCAACTTATAAGGGAAAGGACCAGAAGTTGAGTCAATGGGTCCTTGTTCTTCCCTTTGATATGGATGATGTCTTGATTGACTTATGGAGTATACTTTATAATCTCTTTGCCTTCCTCTGTGCTGTCCTCTCCTTGATTGATAACCTCTTTGTTGATATACTCTTGGTTGAGATCTATTTGAAGGTTGAGAAGAGCTTTGTTTTGCAGCAGATCCAAATTGAGAAGCAGAACCTCCACCAGTACCTGCATCTGGAGGAGGAGGGGGATTAAAGTGAGAAGACCCTTTATCATACTTATCAATCTTCCTCTTTTTCTTCATGGCCTTGAGCTGGTTCTTTTAATACTGCATACATGGTTCAGAGATGAGGCAATCATGCAGAATATAGTAAGGAATATCATTTTCATCTTTCACCTTTTTCAGAGGTACCCTCTTCAATGCCTTGCTTCTAGCTTTCCTATTCCTTGCAATAGTTGCAGCGGAGTCATCAGAATCAGTTTGGAATTTATCACTGTCTAAACTCTGAGGATTGTCATATAATTCATCAATCCTTTTAAGGTATTCTTGTTGTTGTTTTGATTGTTCAGCAGAGATTACAACAGTAGCAGTAGTAACAACAGTGACAGAAGCAGCACTGACAGATACAATAATAGTAGAAGAGACCATTGGAGCAACAAGAGCAACAGATATAGACACTTCAGTAGCAGAAACAGAAACTGAAATAACAACATCAGAGACAGCAGATTCTTCAATATGAACAGCAGGCTGATCAGCCTCTGTCATCAGTAAGTCAGCAGCACTATCAGAACAGACTACATCAACAGCAGCAGTAGCAACATTCATATCATCAATATAAAGAACATTTTCCACAGCCTTAAGGGACTTGATATATACATAAATCAGGCTGGGCTCACAGCTGGCAATAAGCATAATGGCCTTCGTATGGTCTTAAGCTTCAGAAGCTTGAATAAATCTTCTTTTAATAGCATCAAAATCTGACAGCAGTGACTTAAAGTCAACTGTTCTAAAGGAAAGCACTGGAGCTGAAGCTATAACTAGAAGCTCTGGCAGGAGATCTTCTGAGGCAGGCACTAGCTCTTCTTTATGAGGCATTTCCCCCTGCCTAGATTCAGTATACTTAATCAAGGCACCCCATAGAAGGGACTGCCTGAGGAGGAGAAAGGGAAGAGAGCCTTGCAGATAACTCATGGATGGATTTCAGGAGTGGAGCCATGGAGGTCTCCAGCAGGACTGTTAGCCTGGGAGACAACATCCCATACAGCCTATCTGCTAAGGCAAGAAGGTCTACTTGCTCAAGTGAAACTTGAGTAGAGGTAGAGGAAAGAGTGATAGGGAATGGTGTAGAAGGGCCTGCAGATATGGGAAGGGAACTTCTGGATGGTAGATGGATGGTTGAGAGATTCGAATGGTGGAGTTGGAAGTTATTGTAGTGGAAATGGATGGGGTGAAAGATGGTTGTGTAAGAATGTCTTGGAGTTGTTCTTGGTAAGAGGTAGAGGATGATGGGAGATCAAGAGGTGAGGAATGGGAATCATCCATATAGGAGTCATCCAGAAGACTGAAGGATGGAATGGATGAGTAAATATCCAGCGGTGGATAATAGTGTAGGGGATGGAAAAGGTCTACAAAAGTTGCTGGTGGTGGTGGTGAAGAAGTTGAGAGTGGAGATGAAATGGTGATGGGGGAGGAGATGGAGATAAAGATGGTGGAAGAAGGGGTGGTTGAATAAACAATGGGTAGAGATGGTGGAGATGAGGAGGAGGAAGGCAGCTCTTCTAATGGGGAAGTTTCCTGTGGGGAAGTGACCTGAATAATCCTGGTGCCTGAAGATGAGATAGCCGCAGAAGCTTTGCTTGGTTTGACAATCTGCCTGTCCCATTTAACGAATAGGGCACATGACAGCATCTTAGAGGCATTAATGTGCATCCCACTGTACACAAGCAGCTGTGGGCATCTGTTATGCAAGAAAAACCCTAGAATCCTCCAAAAAATAACAAACTTCTTATTCACCTTTTCTTGATTAAATCAAAGAAAATCTCTCCCCAATTGAGATGTTTCTTATCCACTACAGCAACCATCATACAAAATTGATACCTAGAAATGGTATCATGAGAAGAATGCTTGGCTAAAAGCACTTTTCCCACAACATCAGCTAAGAATCTATATTCAATTAACAGATTCTTCTTAAGCAGCTTGTTAGGGTTTGCTGCAGAGTGACCAATTCTATCAAGCATACTTGCAAACTCTTCTCTAGATAACTCAACAGAATCGTTTCTAGAACTCAACTGAAAAACTTCGGTCAGTAGGGCAGGGGTTAGGGATACCTGTGTCCCGGCTATAGTACCAACCACAGTATTCTGATCCAGATTATGAGCCATGTACACCCATTCTTTGGTCTCATCGGCAACAAGTTTCATCCTTGTGGTCATAATATGCACCAACTGCTGTTCATTGAATAAGTCGAGAATGTCTTTGAATATCTTTTCACTGCCGTCAAAGGAATCCATATCGATGTCGAATCCAGTATCTAATTTCATTGCGGCAAGAACTGCAACAAAAACTACCATTGTATACCTGCAAAAACGAACAAACGAGACCATGTGTAGAGAAGTTTGGATGGAAAGAAAAGTTCTGCAGAGAGTATGAATGCGCAAAGCAGAACGACGGCCGAAAAATGAGTTTTATATTAGGATTCGACGTCAAAAAGGAAAGATCGTTGACCTCCGTCTGACGATCTGGGCTTCTAAAGGAATCTGAAGAGTCTTCAACATCGTCGATCTCTGTTCGACGATATTGGAGAGCATCGATCTCCGCTCGATGATCTCTGACTAGAAGAAGATAGCCTAGTGCTATCTGGAAAACGTTGAACTCCGGTCGACGCTTTCGGAAAACGTCGATCTCCGTTCGACGATCTTGGGGAAAGACGTCGAGCACAGTTCAGAGAGCAGAAACACCTTATAGACACATGAAAAATCATGTTTTTAACCTAGTTTTGGTCAATTTTAGGTTTTTAAAATCTTGGATCTCATCTTAAGCTTCCTCCATCTAACATTCCTAACTGATTCAGGAAGAAGGTGTGTTTCTTTTCATCCAATGGTTTGGTTAAAATATCTCCCCTTTGCAAATCAGTTGGGATATATTGAAGTTCAATTTTATTCTTCTCAACATTATCCATTAAAAAGTGATGCCGAATCTCTATATGTTTTGTCCTACTATGGAGGACTGGATTTTGTTCTATAGAAATAGCACTAGTGTTATCACAAAATACTGTTGACCTTTCTAAGTTGTAACCATAGTCTAGGAGCTTGTTTTGAATCCACAAAATCTATGAGAAACAACTACCTACTGCCATGTATTCAGCTTCAGTAGTTGAAGTGGACACAGATGTTTGTTTCTTACAGAAGCAGGAGACAAGTCTGTCACCAAGAAACTGGCAAGTTCCACTGGTGCTTCTCCTGTCTACTCTACATCCAGCATAATCAACATCTAAAAATCCAGTTAATTCAAATCCTAAGTCTTTTGGATACCTGAGACCTAGATTTGGACAACTTTTCACATACCTAAGAATCCTTTTTACTAATGTTAGGTGTGACTCTCTAGGGCTTACTTGGAATCAAGCACATATAGATGTAGAAAACATTATGTCAGGTCTACTAGCTGTAAGGTAAAATAAAGAGCCAATCATTGCTCTATATGTTGTATGATCAATAGGTTTCCCATTTCATCAGCATCTAATACAGCATTAGTAGGCATAGGTGTTTTCATACATGATGCTTCAGACATACCAAATTTCTTAACCAATTCTTTTGCATACTTGGTTTGAGAAAAAAATATGTCATCAACATGTTGTTTGACTTGCAATCCTACAAAGAAGGAAAGCTCACCCATGCTACTCATTTCAAATTTAGAATGCATTAGATTAGAGAATCTTTTGCACAAATTTGAATCAGTAGATCCAAATATAATATCATCTACATAAATTTGCACTATTAGGATATTGGACTTATGGGTTCAAATAAAAAGAGTTTCGTCTACTCTACCCCTTATAAAATCATTTTTATGAAGAAAGCATACCAAGGTCTTATACCATGCTCTAAAAGCTTGCTTAAGACCATATAATGCTTTATGCAATTTAAAAACATGATCAGGATGAGTTGGAGAGATAAAACCTGGGGGTTGTCTAACATAGACTTCTTCCTTGATATCTCCATTGAGAAATGCACTCTTTACATCCATCTGATAAACCTTGAATCCTTTGTGAGCTGCATAAGCTAGGAATATTCTTATGGCCTCTAACCTTGCAACTGGTGCAAAGGTCTGGTCATAGTCTATTCTCTCTTCTTGAGAGTATACTTGTGCAACTATGCTTGCCTTGTTCCTGACAATGATTCCTTGATCATCCAACTTGTTTCTGAACACCCACTTTGTTCCAATAATGGAGTGATCCTTAGGCCTTATCACTAGCTCCAAAACTTTGTTCCTTTCAAATTTATGCAATTCCTCTTGCATTGTAATGATCCAGTGTGGATCTTGTTTTGCATCTTGTATGGATTGAGGTTCAATTTGAGATAGAAAGCAGGTGTGCATCAGGTTTTCGTTGACCTGATTTCTGGTTTGCACACCAGCTGAGATGTCTCCAATAACTTGGTAGATTGGATGATCTCTTGATGTTACTAAATCAACAGAGTGTGTTGATTGTTCACCAACCTGTGTTGTTGTTTCCTCTTGTGGAACAACAACTGGCTCTTCAAGGTAATTCTCACCAGGATGTTGAGTACCAAGATTTTGAGTGTCCTCTTACTCTTCATTGTTTTCACCTATTTGTTGGATAGGTGAATGTGTTGTATCCTTTTCTACAATATGTAACCTGTCCAAATTTTCCGAAAGAGAGTGTACCTGCAAAGGTTCTATGGAAGAAATATTATTCTCCTTGTAAAACATGTTAGTTTCATCAAAAGATACATGTATAGATTCTTCAATTTTAAGAGAAGATTTGTTAAATACCCTATAAGCTTTACTGATCATGGAGTATCCCAGAAACACTCCTTCATCAGCTTTAGCTTGAAATTTTGTTATATACTTCTTGTCATTAATGTGTATGTAATAAATGCAACCAAAAATTTTCAAATAATCTACTATAGGTTTCTTCCCTTTGAGTAATTCATAGGGAGTCTTGCCTTTAAGTTTATTTATCAAAGTTCTTTTCAACACATAGTTTGAGGTGTTCACTGCCTCTGCCCAAAAGGATAGAGGAAGGTGAGCATCTGTCAAAAATGTGGTGGCAGATTCAATAAGGGTTCTATTTATCCTTTCAGCTACCCAATTTTGTTGAAGAGTTCTTGGAGCTGAGAAAGTGTGTCTGATCCCTTCACTCTGACAGAACTCTTGCATAAGAAGAGAATCAAACTCTGTCCCATGATCACTTCCGATTAGGGCAATGTGAGTATTGAACTCAATCTGTATGCATTTGAGAAACTCTGTCAAACACTTAAAGTTATCAGACTTCTTCCTCAGAAAGAACACCCATGTGATTCTAGAGAAGTCATCTCCAATCACCAAAGTGTAAGATTTCCCTCCTAGGCTTTGTACTGTAATGGGTCCAAAAAGATCCATGTGTAACAGATACAAGATCCGAGGTGAATCACTCTTACTAAGTGACTTAAAACTATTTTTAGTTTGCTTGCCTAATTGACAAGCCCTGCAGAGTCCTTCCTTCTTGTAGGGGCCAAAATGTAGTCTTCTAACGAGGTTGTCCTTTGATAGCCTAGCAATGGTTCTAAGGTTTAAATGTCCAAATCTTTTATGCCATATATCATTTGGCTTGCAAACAGAATTGAATAAACAAATATCTATCTTTGTTGAAAGAAAATCTACAAGATAAATGTTACCTTTACTTTTACCTGTCAACACAGTAGTGTTGTCCTCTAATTTGATTTTACATGAGGATTTTTTGAATGTCACCTGGTAGCCTTCATAACATAGTTGACTGATGCTGATTAAATTGTGCTTCAGTCCTTCTACATAGGCCACCTTCTTGAATTTGACTGAGCCAATCTGGACAGCACCTTATCCTTTTGTTTGTCCAAACTTTGAATCTCCAAATATTACTTTGGGTCCAAGTTTGGCTTTGAATGATATGAGATTCTCCTTGCTTCCTGTCATGTGCTTTGAGCACCCACTATCCAGATACCATTGTTGGTTCATTGCTGGATAGGTCTTCACCTTCACATAAGCAACTTATATGTTTTTGACCCAGTTTACCTTGGGCCTAGGTTGATAACCTTTAAATTCTGAAATGAAAGACATCCCTGGCTGACTCTTATAACCTTCAGGATGATATCTCCTAGGAGTTATTATCCATTCAGTATAAGGGTTAAAGTTTTGGGATGTAGGACCTCTAGGATTGAAGTTTGATTTACCTTTAAAAAATTGTTCATAACTCTGATCTATGTTCGACGATCTCTGAGCTGAGTTCGACGATCATGGGTCAGATTATCGAGCTCCATTCAAAGATAGACTTTGCTAGAGTTCAGAGTTCGGCGATCGTCGACTTGAGTTCGACGATTCAGCTTGAGATCGCAGAGCTCTGTTCGACAATCGTCGAGCTCTGTTCGGCGTTTTCCATTGAACTTTGTTTTTCTTATGTAAATAGGGATTCTTCTTAGCTACCTCTACAACCCCCTTTCCTTTATCTAAGATAAATTTAATTGGGATTTTTGATACTATAGGTTGGCTGGATGAAGCACCCAAGCCCAATGTACTGTTAAGTCTATAGTTCACTGTGCTTATGATGTCCATAAATCTGATGCTTCTCCCATTAAGGGATTCTTCAAACTTCTTTGCCTGGGATAGTTCACTTTTCAGTGAAGCTATCTCCTCCCTACAGTATTCTAACTCCTCAGAGCGTTTGAGGTTGTCTGATTTTAAAGTGCTATGTTAAGACAATTGATTTCTTAGAGAGATAATCTCTTTCTCAGACTTTAGCAGGTCTAAACAAAGTGCCTTAAATTCAAATTTAAAGTCCTCTGAATTAAAATCAAAGGAATCTATTACCTGGTCTTCTTCATCTTCATGTTCATATTCAGATTCTGATTCATGTTCTGCATCAGAATTATGTTGGGAGGCATTGATAGCCATCATGCAGAGCTCCTTCTCTTTAGCATCATCTTCATCATCACTTGAGCTTGACGAAGCCTCTGATTCTTCTTCAGTTTCACTCCAGGTTTTAGCTACAAATCCCTTCCTGGTGTGTTTGTTCTTGCTGGAAGAGGATTTATCATTGTTGTTTCTCCTGGATTCCTGGTGTTTTCTCCTATCTTTCCTATCCCTCTTGTCCTTATTCTGATTTTCTGGACAATCAGGCACAATGTGGCCTGGTTTCCTGCATCCAAAACAAATAATTTCTTTATTATTGGATTTGTCATACCTTGGCTTCTCATGCCCTCTGGATGACATCTTTCTGAAATCTTTCCTGGCCATCTTATAGAATCTTTTGGCTAGTAAGCTCATTAATTCTTCAATGCCTTTGACTTTATCTTCAGGCTGGTCTTCTGTAGCTTTGAATGCTATTGTCTTCTCCTTCCAGATAGCTGGAGAAGCAACCTTTTGTTCTTCCTCTCTATTCTTGATGAGCAGCTCATAGGACATGAGCTTGCCCAATAGAGCCTTAGTAGTAATCTCAGTTAGGCTTCTGGCATCCTTGATTTGCCAGATCCTTGAGTCCCAAGTGCTGGGGAAGCACATTAGGATTTTGTTATTGAGTTAAGTTAGTGAGATCTCCTTGTCTAATGTTTTTAGCTCACTGAATATTAGGCTGAGCCTGTTTTAAATGTCAGCAACTGACTCAGTTTCTCCCTTTTTGAAGTTCTCATACTGGGTTATGAGATGGGATCTTTTGTCTTTCCTTTCATCAGCAGATCCTGATACAATTTCTGACAACTTGTCCCATATTTCTTTTGCTGAGTTGCATTCAGCCACTTTCTGAAATATTTCATCAGACATAGTCTGAGCAAGAATATTCATTGCTTTGGCATCTGCAACTTTCCATTTCTTAATTTCTGTATCTGTTCCTGAAGGAGGTGGAACATCACTTGTACTTGTATTCATAGGGGGTCTTGGACACACTGTCAAAACAAAATTGTAGATGTTCTCATCAATAGAATTCATATATAATTTTATCCTTGCCTTCCAAAGTGCAAACTTAGAAAGGTTGCACACTGGAGATCTGGTGCAAGCATAATCTTTGTTCTGTGCCATGGTTTTGTATGAAAATAAGTATAATAGAAATAATAACCCTCTATAGAATATCGATCTTATCAGAGATCTTTTGGTTCAGGTGTTAGCCTGTAGGAACAACCAATCTAATGAAGATTCAGTTGTTGAGTAACCAACTTGCCTCTGATACCAATTGAAAGTGAGGGTAAGATCTACCTTTACTCTAGAGGGGAGTGAATAGAGTATATTAAAATAATTTTCCAGATAAAAAATTATTTGCAGTGGAAGACTTGATTTAAGTGTAGGAGTAATGTGATTACAGAAAATAAAAGATAAGAAGCAATAAATAAAATCACAACACACATCAAAGCAAAAACACAGCAACCAGAAGACACAAGGATCTATAGTTGTTCCCCAATCAACCTGGGTACATCCACTCTTCTACCACCCTAGGTAGGAATCCACTACAAGAATAGTTGATCAGGTGTCCTGGGCACCAATGAGCTTTTGATAAGGTGCTCAACAACCTAACCAGATTTTTTGATCAGGTGTCTTGCCACCACTGATTTTTGACAAGGTCTCAGAAACCAGCCACAAAACTTTTGAAGGGAGTTTTGAGAAACCCTTTTACAGCAGAGTAAAGAAAGAAAGAAAAGAGTTTGTTGTTCTTCTCTGTCAACAGTCTAAGAGAAGACTAGTGGATGATGTTGTCAAAGCTCCCCCTGAGATCTGCAATTGTTCAGGAAGAATAGCTTTGCATAGGGTGATAGGTCTTCAGTGACTTTAGATCTCCAACAAGAGATGATTTCAGCAGTTACTGAAATGTAATTTGTCTGGAGTCTTTGATGAAGACTTTGAACACTTGAATAAGAAGAGTTCTTGAAGGAGTAGAATAGAAGTTTGATGATCTTCTTCACAGTATGATTCCTTATGTTCTGTATGAATTCTAACTCAGTAATCCTGTAGACTTGTGTCTCTCTTGAGTCTATTCCCAGAATTCTTTATTGATATCTCTTGTTTCGTGTCTTTCAAAAAATTCTCTATAGATATATTAAAAATCTTCCTTTAAGATAGCCATTAACCAGTTATAAATGACAGCCTTAAATGAACTTTGTCTCTGGAGGAAATTCCTAAGAGACATTCCATTTTGTCTTCCTTGAAACTTGCTCAAGATTAGTTGAAACGGCTACAGAATCCTTTGAAATAAATGTTGATAATAACTCAGATTGAATTCCATAACTGTCTGATTTTGAATTCCTGAAATCATCGATCTCTTCAGAAAATCGTCGATCTGAGCTCAACTATCGTCGACCTTAGCTCAGAGACTTAACTTATATTTGAGACAGAAATCGTCGATCTTAGCTCAACTATCGTCGACCTGAGCTCAGAGATTGGATTATAGCTAGAGATAGAAATGCCGATCTGAGCTCAAAGATCGTCGAACCGAGTTCGACGACTCGTTGAACTTAGCTCAGAGATAGTCGAACTGAGTTCGACGATTCGTCGACCTGAGCTTGACGAGAATTGTCCTAGTCTTCAGCACTTGAATTCTGATCTAAGAAGGTCTTGGGGGCAGCTTCCAAACCTAAGTTCTAACCCTTAGACTCATTCTAATTGACCTTTAAGACTATACAATAAGGTCAAAACAATTTCCTAAGAACATAGTGATCCTTGTCCAAATTAGTAATAGGGTGTTCCAACATTGTTTCTCCCAAAAATGAACTTCATTTCGCATTTCTAGCGCTTAGGGCCTCCTACCTACAATTGTAGAGCCGACTTCATGGATTTAGCCGAACGGATCATCTATATTGAGGAAATGATTTCCCATTATGGTATTTCTACTGACCAAAGGATGATGGTAATCGTGTACTAGTTCAAGGGTCTTGCGAAGAGCTGGTGGTTAAGAGAGAAAGAGAACCTTATAGGTGGATGTTCGTGGAAATCGTTCAAGGGGTTGTTGCTCAAGAAATTTCTGCCATCGGTCGAGCAACACCGTTTGATGAATAACTTTCTACTCCTGAAGCAGAGGCAACTCACCATTTGTGATTATGAAGTTGAATTTAGCAAGCTGAGCAGGTTTGTCCCGGAATTGGTAGCCTATGAAGCGGGCAGAGTAAAGAGCTTTCTGGGTGGTCTTAGCAGCGACATGTAATGTCCCAATTCGTGCTAGACCCCTTGCACACATTTTTGAGTCGAGAGAACTGACTCAGGGTCGGGGTGCATTGGTAACAGGTGTTGCGTGCACTGACTAGACTCGACAAAGCGTCGAGTGCGTCGACTAGACTCGACGAAGCGTCGAGTGCATCGACTAGACTCGACGAAGCATCGAGTGCGTCGAATAGACTCGACGAAGCGTCGAGTCGTCGACTAGACTCGACGAAGCTTCGAGTCCGTTGAATAGTGGGTAGGCACTGAGTGATACTCGACGCATAGATGAATTTGACTTAGAGTAATCCTAGATTAGGGAAGCGTCAAGTGCGTCGACTAGACACGACGAAGCGTCCAGTGCATTTACTGGTGGGCAGGAGTTGAGTTATACTCGACGAATATGACTCCTTGACTTAGAAAAATACTAGAATCAATGAGGCATTGAGTAATCTTGACGCCATCCGACGAAGCGCCGAGTGAAACTCGACGAATACGGCGCTTCGACTTAGAAAAATACTAGACTCAACAAGGTGTTAAGTGATCTTGACGTCATTCAATGAAGCGTCGAGTGATCTCAATCCATACGATGCTTTGACTTAGAAAAATACTAGACTCGACGAGAGGCAGAGTGATCTCGACGCCATTCATCGAAGTGTCGAGTGATCTCAATACATATGATGAATTTGACTTGGGAGATTTTCGACCCAGTTTGTGTTTCCGATTCATACATACAGGCTGAACCGGGTTTTCTGGATAAGCAGTAATGGCTTATTTGGACCCATTTTTCAAAAACAAGACCTATTTAAAGTAATAATGGGCGGTCGAATGCGTAGGCAACACGTGTCGGCATGAATCAAGCCCTAATCTTTCTTATAAAAAGGTTGAAATAGGAAACCCTAGCCATCACTTCATTCTTCTTTGTCGAGCCATTAATTATCGAACCTGACAAGGGAAGTGAAGTCGCCGGAGTTAGATTTTCTAGAGGAAGAGCTCTCCCTCTCCGTGAAGAACTATGGAGCCAAAAAAGATAACTAGGACCATGGCCGGAAAGGAGGTGCGCTTCCTACCCCCTCCCTTGGTGCTAGGTCATTAGTTATAATGTTGGAGAGATGTCGACTCAAAAGAGTTGGACTTGTGCAAGATGAAGATCTCCTAGGAAGAGACTATGTTAGGACCTCATCCCAGAAATATATTGTCTTCAACCTCTTCTCTCTTCATTACGAAGATGGTGGACTTTGTTTCGTTAAGAAGGATGGTCTTTTAAGGTTTTGTAAGGGAGGAGGAAGTGCTGTAAGTGGTTTGAAAAAATTTCTAATGGAAGAAGACAAACTGATTCTGTTCGTTTTGATTTAAGATGCATGCAAAATCTATTTTCTACGCCAACAGACTTAGAGGCCGTTTTCGGGTGTGATACGACTGGATATTTGTCTTGGGCTGACCACAAAGGTTGTAGTACTAGGAAAGATATTTGCAACGGATGGTTACAAATTTTCATTGGAGCTTTGTATTTCAGTTATGTCAAGTCGAATTTATTGCATGTTAACAACTTATGTGCAGGGCAATTTCGGGTTAATGTATAACCTGGTTAGGACTAGGTAGGAGAAACGTTGCAAGATGATGTTGAGGATTTGATGAGCCTAGTTATATGTAGCCGAGATAAGCAAATGGTTTGGAAGAACTTAATAAATAAATTGTTAGTGGAAATTAGTGAACAATTGGCATGATAAGATTTGGTTGTACAAATGGCTACTTGTGAAATATGGTAGGATGCATGTGATTGTAATCCGATGAATGATATAATTCTTGAAAGATTGTGTGGTGCTCGATAATTGAATGTGTAATCTATACTTATGATATATTGCTTGATGGATACGTTGGAGTTAATATATTGTTGTGATAAATACCTGAAAGCATAATTGTTTGTGAATGCTTGATTATAAGGAAGGAATAAGATAAGGTAAACCTCATGGCCACGCAAAATGTTGAAATGAGATTAGAAGTGTAGGATGAGATTATTCGTATAGTACACAGTTTAGAGTGTGTCTCCTTACTGGTAGCAGTGTGGGATTGGTATGTTGTTCAAGGTGGCTTGCCACATGTGTTAATGTTAAACCCTAAGGTTCTTGGGAGCACAGAAATATGAAATGCTGTAAGTGTGTGATTATTTGACCGCACTGGATTGGTAATGATGATAAGGGACTTAGTGTGGATCCCTTGAGTGTTGTTGAAGCACTGGATTGATAATAATGAAAAGGGACTCGGTTGGAGCCCATAGATGGTTGATGGCAAAGCCATGTAAATTTGCATGCGGTGTGAGTTGGCACGTGATGTCATAATCCTTGGTTAAGGATAGTGTAGCAGATCTACAGGATTGCAAGTTGTCACACCAACGTGAGTAGACAGATAGACTTTGGGCATTGGGCTATGTCCTCGATGCTCATTCTTGAGGCCTCTTCCATGCCAAGTTGACAGTTTGGTTGTGTCCTCTGTGCTCATTCCTGAGACCCTTTTCGTGCCACACTAGTAGGTCAGTTTAGGTAGTGTTCTTGGTGCACATCTACCCAAGACCCCTCTGAGCTGTAGTACGCAAGGAGCTCCGCTAATATTTTCTTAGTATTGAGGCGTACAGAGGCCTAGGCCAGGTAGTGTGTAAACCAGCCTTGTAGTGGAAAGCCCATTTCACTGTCACCGTCTAGCAACGATGGATGGCTCCTGAGAGTTTAACTACCTACTCGAAAAGTATGAACTACAAGTCTGTGTTGATATAGTAGTTTGTGTGTGTGTGTGAGCATGGGTGAGGCATCATATTTCATTCATAACATTACATTACACCGCATAAGATCCCTATCATATTAGTTTGTATGGTCACACTTATATGATGAGTTTATTTATTGTTAAGCTGATCCTTTACTTATAAATCAGTAATTACATTTTTATAAGTTAAGTTACTTTCCTGTTGTAGATCTATATAGTTTGATGGATGGTTATTGCTTGTGTAGAACTACTAGAATAGATTGCTGATAATGAAGTTATATAATACTGCTATTACTACTCATGTTATGTAGAGATATACCACCTGCTTGTTATTACTGCTTATATATATTGTACCCACCTCTTTTCTCCGCCCGGTGCATAAGAGTCGTCGGGGGAGTGAATGTGATAGCCACTTAGTATTTATGACTAACGGTGCTACATCTTCTATTATTGGAAGAAACCCCGCATATATAGCAGCAACAGGTTGTGTAGGAGGGAAGCCTGGCCAGGATGACAGGGCCTAATACGACGTTACCATCGCTGCCGTCAGTTACAGATGTGAGTTTTTGGAGAGACTCATATTGTAGCCCTTTGGGCAATTTTTGTGTACTCTAATATTATAGAAGATGTTGTTGCTTCTTATTATTATTGTACTTATATATTTGTGTGGATTTTGGCTTCTATTTTATACTCTTTATGTTGGGTTGGCATGAATGATATTGGTTTGGGTGGCAGGATAGCCGTCTTGTAGTATCGACCAACTCGTATGTTGGCATTACCGCAAGGCGGCTATTCTGGGCATAAGACTCCCCTCGGGCGTGTCTTGTGTTCCGAGAGGGGATCCTTGATAATACTTTTTGATGTTTAAACTACTAGGGTAAATAAAGGTTTTTATTATAAAAATCATATCTTTTAAAGCTTTAATTTGACCTCCTATTATATATATTAGTAACAATAATGTTTGTTTTCTTTCTTTCACAAGTTTTAAGGTTTTCAGTAATTTCATTGAGCTCATCCATTTCGTCGAGCTCAGCCAGTTCATTGATCTTAGACATTTTGTCAAGCTCCGCCTTCTTTCTGCATTCGACTTTCGTCGTGCTCAGCCTCAATTTCTGCGTTCGACGAACATCTTTAAATTCGTCGACCTCATCTTCACTTCGACATTCGTCGACCTCCCTCCACTTTATGCGTTTGACGTTCATCAACCTCAGCGTTCGTCAAACTCAGAATTTATTTACCTCATCTTCTTTGTTTGACGAACTGTCCCATCAACGCCTTTTGGTCTTGCTCATTTCGTCAAACTCGCCTTCAGTTAAGAATTTATCGACCTTATCTTCTGCGTTCGGCAAAAGGTTCCTTCAGCCCCAGTTCGTCGAGCTCAGCTTTCAGTTTTGCGTTAAACAAACATCTTCAAATTTTTCGACCTCGCCTTCAGTTCGGCGTTCGTCGACCTCCCTCTACTTTCTTCGTTCGACGTTCGTCGAGCTCAGCCTTCAGTTCTGCGTTCGATGAAAGTATTCAAATTCATTGACCTCGCCATTAGTTCAACGTTTACCTCATTTCGTCGACCTCCCTCCTTCTCCTCTGATTTTGTCGAGCCCTCTCTCCTTTTTTTGTCGAGCTTACCTGCTTCGAGAGGACAAGTCCCGCTTTTTCACAAAAGCCTTCTGCCGCCATAACTACACGTCACCAATACCGAGGCAATCATCATTTCCCGCCGGAATTTGTACCAAGGTCAACTCCTGTGCATGACTTGAAGCATGGGCATTTCCTGCTCTTTGAAAAATTTATAAATAGAGCCCCGACCCTTGTGAAGAAAAAATAGAATTTTGGGAGGGGGATGTGCTGCCATTTTAAGTTCTTCCTTTTTGTTCTTCCTCTCTCCTTTCTCATTTTAGTTTTTCTTTGTTTAGTTTCAGTATTTCTTCTTCTGTAATAATTCTTGAAATTTCTTTTGTAGTTTACTTTTAGTGTTAGCTTATTTTTCATTTCTTGTAAGTGTTATATTTTTATATTTCAAGTTGTACCTCTCTATTTAAATTAATATAAAGTATGGTTGTTTTTTCTTGTCTCTATTTTGTTTCCATGCACTCATACTCATCTCTCTTTATCCACTTCAGCATGAGTAACTCATACTCCCTGTAGTCGATATTGATGATCTGAGATTCGAGTTGATTAAATTATGTTGCTCTAGTTTACTTTTCTTTTGTAAGGTTTAGACCCTGATTTAATCTTGATTAATCGTATTTGGAGATATATCATTGATATATACTTTCCATCTTTATTTACACTCTTAGCTAGCTGAGAGGTTCGTAATTTGGTGTTAACACTCAAGAGTAAAGAGAGTTTCACGCACCCCTTGAGAGAGGTAGATGTTAAATCTCCCGGATTGTAGTGAAATCCAATAGCGGGATTCACAGTGTAAAGCGAGCTTTAGGCCTCTGATTTTGACGAGAGTTCGGTCAGACTTTCCTAAACTCAGGTGGGCACGACTTTGAGAAAAGCGTGTTCATGCTTTAGAAACCTCTACGGTCAAGGACCTTTGCCTTATTAAGTTAGAGTTTATTATCGCATTTTTGATCAACTTAGGCCTAGGTTATTCTCGATCGAGTGCTTTTCTTTATCATTGTTTAACACATCGTCTTAATTGTTAGTTATTGTCTCCCTGATTATGTGTAAGTTCTTTTCTTTATGCAAGTAGTCTCTCCTTTTAATTTAGTTAACAACCCTAAAAGTTTCTTCGATAAGATAATAGTCTTCATGTGAGTAAGATTACTCAACAGTTCCCGGATTTTAATACGACACTTGTGTACCCAAGCTACAATTCAATAGGTATACTTGCCTAGTTGGATTGCTAGTTCATTTTTTATTCTCTTCACGATTAGCAGACAACAAGTTTTTGCATAAACTTGATACTAAGAATCGCAAAGGTTGATTAGAGGGGTTAAAGTGAAGAAAAGGTGGATGTGGTGGAAGTTGATAAAATTCTCTGATTCTATATCCGATAAAGGCAAGCGTACCTTATCGTTTATAGTATAGGATACTAAAGATTAATATCAGGGTCATATTTCCCTGGGCGTAATTATTACTTTTACTTCGAGGAGATCGCAATTATTTATTAATTGATTTTTTTTATTAATTTACTTAACTAAAAATAGGAACTAAATTACTAAGATAAAAAGAAAACTAAATTACTTGTAGAAATAAAAGGTTAGAGCTAAAGATAAAAGTGGAGTACTTAATCTTGAATCACTTTAAAATACGAAAATCAAAATGAAGTAACAAACTAATTCTAAATAAAGTAAAACAACTTTACCTTGGAGGTTCCGGAAATTTGGGAACGCTTCTCTTGAAGTCATGCCGAACTGAGTTTAGGAAGGTCCGACCGAACTCTAGTCCAAATCGAAGACCTAAAGCTTTCTTTACGTGGTGAACCCCACTATTGGATTTCACTCCAATCCAGGTGATTTAACGTCTGCCTCTCTCGAGGGGTGCGTGTAACTCTCTTAACTCTTAGGTTATTGATTCAAACTACGAGCCTCTCGGCTAACTAAGAATGAAAATCCAAATGGAAACTATATACCGGTAATATAGTTCCACTAAATAAAAACTAAGAGTAAATCAAAGGAAATTACTTTAAGAAGAAAAAGAAAGATAAAACAATTGATGTAGGCCCACACTTTCGGCCGTTTTGGTGGTCGTCGAAACAAACGCGATGCACTCGAATAACTCTCACGTCAACCTCAAGCATTTAATGAAGCAGCGGTTTAATTTATATTATTACTAAACTACAATTATGGGGGGTTCACAAAGGCCCTTAAGATAATACCAAGGCGATAGGCCAAGGTTCTCTCAAGTGAAAAGAACTCACACGGTTCGGTCGAGCGAGTTGTACCAAAAGAGAAACCACCGAAAAACAAAAGATTCATGCAAGGGTGGTTCTCTCCCAACAAAATACGAACGAGGGAATCCACGCCTCATTAACTTGAATGAAAATAAAGAAAATAAGACAATAACTAAAATAAATTTAACCACGAAAAATCAAGCGTTACACAAGCCGCGCTATTTGCCAATGCCACAAGAATTATCTAAAGAAGAGAAACTCATAAAGGTGGAAATTTTCGTTACCCAACCGGATTTGATGAATCTGATTCTCTCGACTAGAATCATTCCTTAATGGCACCACAAGAGATACGCCGGAGGGAGAGAAATTCGTCGCCTTCTTCGTGTCACGCCGACGTTGGAAATCCCCACGACGTGATCTTCTAGATTTGGAAACAAATATATTTATTTAGTAGGATGGAGCAAATATGGTAGGTTTTAGGGCTTAATATGGAAGGTTATATTTGGATTAGGAAGGGGATGAGGAAGGGGGTCGGGCTTGTTGGTGTTGGTGGTTCGCGGCTAAGGTTTTGTGGAGGAGTGAGGGGCTCGGGTTGTGTTATAAGGGAGGTGGCCGGTTTTGTGGTTAGGAGGGGGGTAGTCATTTTGGGGGAGGTTGTTGGTGGTGGCACGGGTGGTTGGTTGTGGAGGGAAGCCAACGGTTTGGAGGAAGGAGTTGGGGCTCGGTTTTCGCAAGAGGAAGTTGGAGATATAACAGAGGGAGGAGGAAAGGGGGAAGGTGGCCGACGGCCAACACAAGGAGAGGGGGAATGAGGAGTTCGGCCAAGGAGGAGAGGAGGAGAATTTTTCAAGAGGAGATTTAGGTTTTTTTCAATTTCATTCATTCAATAATCAAAACAAAGAAGATACATGCCTATTTGTAGGCTACACCACTCCATCTCCACCATACAAATTGAAAACACTCTTGATGGCTATTTGCACCCATCAAGACATGAAATAAAACTATAGTTCGCACATGAAATAAAATAACGAGGATGGTTATAGGTCTCCATCTTACATGAAATTAAGACATGAAGTAAAATGATAATTTCGAAAAACAATTTATAAAATATATTATTACTCAATAATAATTTATTAATAATATATATTAATAAATAATAATTAGGTTTGTGCTCTGGACGGCTATTGTGGCGACACTTTCAAGGGTCGTCCGTAAGCATGTTGTCGCCATCTCCAAAGTGTTGCGGGTCGTCGTCACAATTTATATCTACCGGGTCACCATCATCGTCAGAGGGAGGACGCTCCAAAACAACAAGTCGAGGGAAGTCGGCTCCATCAACATCATAATTTGATCAACTCATTCTTCGATCATCGCGATCGAGTACAAAGGAGGATTAGTTAATCAGGGTACTAGGGAAAAAGAGGGGTAGATAATAAAAGTGCATTAAGAATAAAATGAAGAGAAAGAGAGAAAGCTAACTAAAATTCATTAAAAACAAAAGCGATTAAAACTACCAAATGGACATTACAAGTGCATAAAAAGAAAGCTAACTACTGATATTACCTTAATAAAAAGAGGTTACAAGTAAAGTACAGTACTTGAAAAGCAAACAAGAAATTGAGGGAGAGAGAGCAAAAACATAAGATAAAAACACAAAAACCCTAAGAATAAAACTACCAGCACCTCCCCTCTCCCCAAAACATTGTCTGAAAAACTTGGAATGGCCTGGTATTTATAGGAAAAAATCTGTCTGGGTCACACCCCATGTCACGCCCGCAGAGGGCGTGTCAAGTATGTGGTTGACCTCGGGCGCTAGATTTTGGCGAGAATGATGATTGCTTCTGTACAATGGTGGACACGCCTTGGGACACGCCCGTGTAGGAGTGCGTGTAAGGCACGTCACATAAAAATCATTAGTCGGAAATCTATCAGTCGTCAGAAAAGGTGCTACACCTCCCAGGGCCACGCCCGTGTAGGGGGCGTGTCACATACGGGTTGACGTACAGTAACAAAAAATCTTTAATTGCGATAGTAGGCGTCGGTGTCACAACTCGCATTTTCTCAACATTTAAGTTATATTAGAGTAAGAGAAAATACGCGCCGTGATGCCACGCCGTGGAGGGGATAACTGCAGGCGCTCAGGCAAAGTCCAAACTCTATAGTTTATATGAAATCCATAAGTTATTAAGAAAAAACCTTTTTAAATTGGATGGTCGTATCCCTCGGCATAGTGGATCAAATAGTCCACGAGTAAAAGTATAGTTATATGCTGCGGAAAATACTTGGGTTATGTTGATTAACACCAGATATGAGTATAAACATCCCCAAATGATAATCATGGCATGCAAGACTCTAGATTTATTATAACTATGAAAATATTCCTTACGTTAGCTAGAAAATAGTATTTTAGTTTTAGAAATATGAGATGTATGAAGTACTAGTAGTAATGCTTTTATAAGTGAAAATACTTAACATGCAACCTAGCATAAAACATTCTCAGAGAGTGAGTAAAAACAACCACAAAAGGTAAAACTTGCAGCTTAGCGAATTATTCAGCAATTCAAAAGAAAATCGCTAGTGGGTGTCAACAAAATGATAGGAACCCACTGGTCAGTATGTGTGTCTGTACTAACAAGAAAACAACAAAGAACTACCTCTCAAGGAAGAGGAAACCTCTGAAACACTGCAGTCCACTAGCAAACACCAAACCTAGCCATTCAATCGGATACTGTCCTGAACTTGTGGAATTCAATGAAAGAACACCTCAGTAAGAAAAATACAAGTGGAAAACAAAACTATCAGTAAATAAGAGAGTAGTAAGGTTACTAATCCAAACCTGAATAGCTGTCGAAAACACAACAAACTAACTAGAGATTAAGAACGAAAGAGTTAACTTATAAAGTTAAAAAAATAAATAAATTTGCACCAAGTGCGAACGGAGTCATACTCCGAGGACATCTGCGAGAATAGGCAGAAATAGCGTAAGTTCAATCCATAGGAAACAAAAACGAGACAAAGGCTCAAAAAACACGTGAATCAATAAGAACGTAACGTAACTGGATCATATTCAGGACCAACCGGTCAAACCCAAACTAACAGACCTAAACTTCTCAAAAACGGGACTATGGTGGTGGCTATCTGGTCCAACACAACCCAACCACCCAAAAACAAGACCCAAACATGCTCTGGTGTAATGATTGAAAAAACTAAGCAAACCAAACAAAACCTCATATCCAAAATACCCATAAAACCCAAACTCGACAAATTCAGCAGAAACCCGACGATTCTAACTTGGCAAAACTAAGACTTTAGAGATACACGACAAATCAGTGAAATGACACGAGTCTAAGGGGAAAAGCGTCGAGTACACTTGAAGCCGCATCGAGTACACTCGACGCCGTGTCAAGTGCCGTCAACGCACTTGACGTCCTAACTCAACATAATCAACGCTTAAAAACAGCAGCAAGAACAGGCAATAGAGTTGAGTATGTTCAGCTCACTCAACTCTTTACCACTTAGATACCAAAATCAAATGATAGCGTTGAGTGAGCTCATCACACTCAACGCTGTCAACGCTTTAACACTTAGCTTGCATAGTTAAAGCTATGGCATTGAGTGAGTTCAGCTCACTCAACGCTGTAAATGCTTTTCAATCTAAGAGACGACGTTGAGTTAGTTCAGATCACTCAACACTATCAACGCTTTTTCAATCTAAGTGACGGAGTTGAGTGAGTTCAGCTCAATTAATGATATCAACGCTTGTACACTTAGCTTAAACAGAATTAAGAGACGACGTTGTGTGAGTTCAGCTCACTCAACGCTGTCGACGGTGTCAATCAAAGTGACGACATTGAGTGAGTTAAGCTCACTCAACACTGTCAATGCTTTTAGACTTAGCTTCTAGAATTTACAGAATGGCGTTGAGTGTGTTAAGCTCATACAACGTCGCGTTGAGTGAGTTCCACTCACTCAACGGTACGCTTTTAACTTATCTTCTCAGAATACTCAGCAAGGCATTGAGTGCATTCAACACACTCAACGCTTTTACACTTAGGCTAAAAACTTACCTTATACACTAAGATTACACTCAAAGCTTTCGGTTATATACACTCAGCTCCACTCAAAGATTTTAGACAAAAACCTGCTAGAGGTTTATCATCCCAACAGTATAATACAAACAATTTCTAACTATGTCTAACCTAGACCAAAGATGTTATTACTATCATGATAAGACTCATCTGGCCTACTAGAAATGAAAACCGAAGGGAAAAAAGATTAGCAAGGTTGTAAGCACCACTTGCCTCAAGATATATAGAAAATCATTTCTTATATGGGGAAATCCTACCCTAATCCAACCGATTTCTATAAGTTTGGAAATCCTACAAGAAATCATTCCTTATACATATCAAGAAAACAAAAGAGAAAGGACGAACAAGCAAGGGTAAAATCACCACTTGCCTCAAATCTCAAGAAATTCGGCCAAGCAATGCCCCACATCACAGATCTGGCTGCAAGAACACTTAAGCAGCAAACCTAAAACTTTTGAGAGGAGAATAGGGTAAAAACCGCTTACCTACACCTCTAAAAAGCTATGAACATGGGAAAACTTACCGTCGAAATGTAGATCTAGGAGAGGTCTACCCGGATCCACTCTCCAAAGTCGAAAATCGAGAACCAAAGCTCTTGAAATCGGCGGCCGAAGGATTTGGGATGTCCGTCGCTCTCGTTCTTTCGCAACTAGCAGACGGTTTCACAAGGGAGATAATGAATAGGGTTTTGACGCGATTGGTTTCTATTTATACTACTTTATCCTAATATTTTAATATAGTATAACATAATTAATTAAATAAAACGTCAAAACGACCCAAAAACCAAACATACCTGGAATTTTACAAAAATTGCACCATAGCTAAGTATCAACGCTACGAATCGAATGACGAACTCGAAATCAAAATCTAACTAACCAATCTTGGGTATCACCTCCCAAATCAAAAACACAAGCATTCCCAAAGAGGCTCCACCGAGTCACTAAAACAGACCCGCCTCGCTAGGAAATCTTCCAAACAGGCTAAACCCAGCAACACACAGAAAACCCAAGAGCTAAAACCCATGCTCTAACAATAGCACACGCCCATCATGTGTTAACGTAATTCCCTGAGTTCATAAATACGCAAAATAAAAGAATTAACTAAACATCAAAAAATCAGGGGCGCTACAGCCACTCCCCCTAAAAAGATCTTTTGTCCTGAAACTATACGCACGAAAAGATTCCACAAAAAGGGAATATAATCAAAGATTATAGAAGGGGAAATATATACCGTAGGAAACTGGGAAAATAGATAAGGATGATCCTCCCTCATAGATAACTCCAACTCCTAAGTGACGCTTTTCACGTCTTTGTTTCGCCACAAAACTTTAACCATTTGTATGGTTTTCCTCCACAACACTCGGTCTTGAGTATGAAGAATGCGGACATGCATCTCAACATAGGAAAGATTAGGCTCCAACTGGGGCACATCATAAAGAATCTGTCAATCGTTGAGCATGCATTTTCGCAACTGGCTCACGTGAAACACGTCGTGAACACCAGGAAAATTTGAGGAAAATCAAGCTAATAAGCTGATACACAAATACGCTCAATAACCTTAAAAGGACCTGTTGGGATTTGTCTCCACAATGCCTCAGATTTGTAGGAGGTCAGACCTTGAACTAAGATGAATTAAGGTGTATTTGATGCTGTGTTTAAGTTGTATGTGTGCAGGTTCTAATTGCCAAGTGTAGACCAATGTCAGTCTATAATGGGTCACCAAACACAGGACCATACAATGTAATTCCTCATTGTGTGATCCAAAGTGTTGGCCCATGTATAGCCTCTCTATTGGGATACACTTCCTTCATGCACTTGGATTGATGGACAGAAGCATTGGAGCAAATTTCCTCTTAGAATTTTCCTAAGTCTTTTATACTCGAGTATTTCCTTGTAATACACGAGTAAGTATATTGATACTCGAGTAAGTGCTTTATGATACTCGAGTATATACTCTGATACTCGAGTAAGTCTGTTTATACTCGAGTAAATATTTTCTGGTACTCGAGTAAGTCTGTTGATACTCGAGTATATCCTCTGATACTCGAGTAAGTCTGTTTATACTCGAGTAAATATTTTCTGGTACTCGAGTAAGTCTGTTGATACTCGAGTATATCTTCTGATACTCGAGTAAGTCTGTCTATACTCGAGTAAATATTTTCTGATACTCGAGTAAGTCTGTTGATACTCGAGTATATCTTCTGATACTCGAGTAAGTCTGTCTATACTCGAGTAAGTATTTTCTGATACTCGAGTAAGTCTGTTGATACTCGAGTATATCTTCTGATACTCGAGTAAGTATGTTCATACTCGAGTAATTGATCTTTGATACTCGAGTACTTTCTTCCATACTCGAGTAATTGACTCTGATATAAACGTTTCTCAGGTATATTTTCTGATACTCGAGTATATCGTCTTGATACTCGAGTATATCGTCTTGATACTCGAGTATACTTTTCTATTACTCGAGTATACACTTCTGATACTCGAGTATACCATTCTTGATACTCGAGTAATTCTTTCTTCTCTCCTGTAATTCTCTCTTTCTATACTCGAGTATACTGCCTCTTGCTACTCGAGTAATCCATCTCTCCATACTCGTGTATATCCTCTATTACTCGAGTATCGCAGTCAACTTCTCCAGAATTATTCTAAGTCCTTTTTCATCATAAGTACTTTGAATCTGTCAATTCTGATTGGTCCACGTGTCATCATTAATCAACGTTATGACCGTTGGAACCCACCTATAAATAGTCTTTTCAGAATTGACTTATGATCAAGAGATTACAGAGATATATTTTTAAGGAAAGAGAAAATTCCGTGAACCCTAATTCTCACGCCGCCGCCAGTGTTGCTCACGGGAAAAACTTTGGATCGCCGATCTTCGTCTTCAACGACTTTCTCTCCAGCGATCCAGACAAAGTGAATCACTCGATCTCGCCGAGCCTCAAATATTTCAGATCTCTCTTCTCGATCGAGGTGGTTCTAGTTTTCAGACTCGTGGATCTCTCTCAGGTCATCTTCAACCTTTTCTGATCAAGCCGAAGTTCCTGAAGAAGAAGACCGTCAAAGATCCAGATCTGAGATTGTTGTTTTGATTTTTATTTTCAAACCAAATTTCATTGTAGGAGATTCTTCTCCGAGACTTGTAGGAAGTTTTGTCTTCCGAGTTTTTGTAGATCCGTTTTGGGATCGAGATTTGTAGGAACGTGGTTCCGAGGTGTAGGATTGTTTTCAATCCGAGATAGTGGAGTAGCCGAGTCTAGTAATTTGCTAGATCGGTGAGGAAAGTGGACGTACCCAAGGTTGGGGAACCACTATAAATCTCTTGTCTTCTGTGATTGCTTGTTATTTGCTGTGTTAGTTTTTAATTCCGCATTTGACACGCATTTCACCTATTCACCCCCCTCTAGGTGATTTAGGCTAACAACTTAGACCTCTCAATTGGTATCAGAGGGAGGTTGATCGTTAAAAGGTTAACACCTTGATCTTATCCTTCTAAGTTGTTTTCTGAAAAGTATCAAGCATGAGTAAGACCAAGGATTTTGCTAAACTCCCTATCTGCACCAAGAACAACTTTCCTATGTGGAAGGAAAGAGTAAAGTTCTTCATGGAAGCAGTAGATCCCCGGATCTTCATGATTGTTGAAGAAGGTCCCCACATTCCTATGACTGCATCCACCATAGATCCCACCAAGCAAGTTCCCAAGAAGCTGATGGATCTAGACAAGGATGAGATTGCACTTGTCTCTCTGGACAAGAAGGCTAAAAATATTATAGCAAGTGCAGTCGACGACTCAATGCTGCAGAATCTAATTCATTGCCAGTCTGCCAAGGAGATGTGGCAATCCCTTGTGACTCTAATGGAAGGTACAGAAGAAGTGAGGGATGATCGGAGATCCCTTCTGAATCAAAAGTATGAAGCCTTCCGGCAAGGTCATAAGGAAGCCATAGCTGACACCTTTGAGAACTTCTTCAAAATAGTAAATGGCCTAAGAGTGTATGGCCGTGTCTTCACCAACGGGGAACTCAATGACAAATTCTTAAGATCCCTAACCAAGGAATGGGATAATAAGGTATGTGCCATTCGGGAGTTTGGAAGGTTAGCTGAGACAGACCCGCAGAATCTGTTCGGAAAGCTTATGTCTTACGAGCTGCAAATCAACTCAAGAAAAGCTGAAGAAGAGACGAGCAGGTCTGCATCCAAGGAGAAATCTGTCGCTCTAAAGGCAGATAGCTCAAGGAAGATAAAGGCTAGCTCTCCTGCCCCAGTTCCTGAAGCTGATGAAGAAGAATCATCTGAGCCTAGCTCATCTGGCTCAGAACTATCTGATGGAGAGTTCTCCCTACTCTCAAGGCAGTTCAAGAAATTCTTGAACAAGAAGAAGCAATGGAGAGGCAAGGATGCCTCATATAGAAGATCACGACATGACAGTGACCATCGGAAGAAAGGCTCAAGTAGCCGTGACAGGTATAATCCTAAACCGAACAAACAGGTTTCTACTGACATCATTTGTTACTGTTGCAATAAGCCAGGTCACGTCATCGCCGATTGCCCTCACAAAAAGAAAGAGGGTGGAAGAAGAGAGGAAAAGAAATCCTCACACCCCAAGAAGAGGACAGAGAGAAGCCTAGTAGCCAAGAAGAGCAAAACTCTCAGCGACTCTGACTCATCTGAGTCGAGTGAAGAAGAGGAAGCTTACTTTGGGCTCATGGCTCATTCGGATGATGAACAAGTCCCCCAGTTTACTGGGGAGGTAAAATCTCACACTCCTCTCTCTGATTCTGAAAATGACAATGAGCAAGAGGGATACTCCTCTGAAGATGAATCTGAACTCATGGGACAGTATAAGGAATTACTCACCGCTTACGAGAAATGTCGTAGAATGGTGAGAAGTCAAGCCAAAGAGATCAATTCTCTACAGGCCAGTGAGAGCAACTTGAGAGAGGAAGTCAGTAGGACTAACTCTCTTCAAGAGAACCTAAATGAAGCTATGGAGGAATACAATAAAGCTCTCAAGCACCTCGACCTTAAAGAGGAAATCATCAAAGAACTGGAAAAACAGCTCGAGGCTGAAAAGAAGCTTGTTGAGAGCTTCTCTAAGCCTAAGACAGTTCTTCCAATCGTTGCTGAATTCTCTGCTAAGGCCAAGGGTGCTGGTTTAGGCCACATTGGGTCTTCTAGTAAATCCTCTAGGAGAAACAAGGCCAAGAGGAAGAATAAGGCTGCCCGGAAGGCTCTAGCTGAGGAAAAAGGGAAAGCTCCCTTGGAACCTGTTGTGTTCAAGAAAGTTATCTTTCCCACGAACGAACTCGATTATGAGTCCACCTATGGACACTTTTCTAGGCCGATCCCTGAGAAGCCTAAGTCAAGATACCAAGGTTGGACTCGTCCTCGTAACTTTGGCGAGAGTGTCTTCAAGGCACCTTATGAGGAGATTCAGCTTCAAAGCTATGGACCTTATGCTCATGGTCATAACTTTAAGAAGACACCAAAAGTAAAACCCGTTGTAGAAAAGCCTATGAAAGAGAAGACTTCATGCAACTGCAATCATCATGAAGCCTCTTCCTCCAAAAGTAAGGGTCCTGCCAGACCTTCATTCCAGAAAGTCAAGCAGGACTACACAAGGCAAAGATACAACAGGTTCAACTGTTGGTGTTGTGGCAGAATTGGTCATTTTGCCAGTGATTGTTGGTTCAATCCTGAAAATGCTGCAACCCCTAAGGTTAGCAACGTGAGAGTGACCACTCATAAGGCTAATACTCGTAGGGGGAGTATTCTAACTCGAGACCAAGGACCCAAACTTGTTTGGGTTCCTAAGGCTAAATGATTGTAATTGCAGGTATGTCCAAAGGCCACCAAAATGCCAATCTGGTACTTGGACAGTGGATGTTCTCGGCATATGACCGGGACAAGGAGCCTACTACTGAACTACACCTCAGTCTGCGACGGACCAAAGGTCATCTTTGGAGGTTCAGATCGAGGAATCACTAAAGGCTATGGTATGATTTCTAACGGTAGCGTATCCTTCTCGAATGTAGCCTATGTTGAAGGATTGGAACACAATCTCATCAGCATAAGCCAACTATGCGACAAAGGATACGTAGTTGAATTTCATGCTGACAAGTGTTTGATAAAATCGGTTAACAATATGGAAACTATTTTATCAGGCACTCGAAGCAGAAATATCTTCTGTTTAAATTTTATTTGTATAGACTCTTCGACACCAGTGTGTCTTTTGGCAAAAAGTAGTGCATCTCTCGCTGACCAATGGCACAAGAGACTAGCACATATTAATTTCAAAACTATTAATAAATTATTCTCTCAAAACTTAGTGCGTGATGCACCCAAGGTCAAGTGCGTTACGGACAGTCCTTGTCACGCTTGTATCAAAGGCAAGCAAACAAGAAGCTCGTTCAAAAGCATAATAGGCAAGGATTCCAATAGAAGTTTACAGCTTCTTCATATGGACTTGTTTGGTCCACTGCAGGTTAGAAGTTTGGGAGGTAAGGAATATACGTTGGTTATTGTGGATGATTACTCGCGCTTTGCGTGGGTGTTCTTTCTGAAACACAAGTCAGATACCTTCGGTATTTTCACTAACTTTGTCAGGCAAATCCAGAATGAATACAACTGTTCCGTAGTCAAAATCAGAAGTGACAATGGAACGGAATTCAAGTCTGGAGCCATGACAGAATTTTGTGAAAGTCAAGGTATCTTTCATGAGTTTTCCTCTCCCCGCACTCCACAGCAAAATGGAGTGGCTGAGAGAAGGAACAGAACACTCATAGAGGCTTGTCGGACCATGTTGAGTGATGCCTCACTTCCGGAGTATTTCTGGGCTGAAGCCGTCAACACCGCTTGTCACGTGCAAAATCGAGCACTCATCAACAAAGACCATGATAAGACTCCTTACGAACTTCTAAAAGGCAGGCAACCAACCATTTCATACTTTAGAATCTTTGGTTGTAAGTGCTTCGTACTTAACAATGGCAAGTATCACACTACAAAGTTTAGCGAGAAAAGCTTTGAAGGTATTTTCGTAGGTTACAGTAGCCATAGTAAGGCCTATAGAGTTTTCAATAGAAAAACTCTGGTTGTGGAAGAGTCGATACATCTTGTATTTGATGAGACGAGTCTGTTGCAAAGCAACTCGTCTAGTGTGCCTATTGTAGATGCAGGTACAAAGTTGAAAGAACTCAGCTTGGATGAACCTATTAAAGATAAAGATGAGACGTTCATCAAGATCCCCTCTACAACCACCTTTGGAGAGGGAGATGATCAAGATGAAGAAGACATCCCAGCTGAAGATATAACTCCAGTGGCTGAAGAGATCCCAGATGCAAGGACTTTAGAGTTCAGACACTTGAAGGATCATCCTGCTGACCAAATCATAGGAGATCCTCGGGATGGTGTCAGAACTCGTCGAGGTACAACTAACGAGAATTTACACTTAAGCTTTCTCTCACAGGTTGAACCAAAGAAATTTGAGGAAGCCAACTCCGACGCATCCTGGATTCTAGCCATGGAAGAAGAATTAAATCAATTCAAAAGATGCAAAGTCTGGACACTTGTTCCTAGACCCAAGCATAAGAACGTCATCGGGACAAAGTGGGTCTACCGGAACAAGATGGATGAAGACGGAACAATTATAAAGAATAAAGCCAGACTTGTCGCCAAGGGATATCGTCAAGAGGAAGGGATCGACTTCGACCAAACTTATGCTCCAGTAGCAAGACTGGAGGCAATCAGGTTATTTCTTGCCTACGCTGCACTTAAGGGCTTTACCGTCTATCAAATGGACGTGAAGTCCGCCTTCCTAAATGGTAATATTAAGGAAGAAGTGTACGTAGAGCAACCCCCAGGTTTTGTTGATCCAACCCTTCCTAACTATGTGTATTTATTACAAAAAGCACTATATGGTCTCAAGCAAGCCCCTCGGGCTTGGTATGAGACGCTGTCTACCTTTCTTCTTGAGAACAAGTTCACAAGAGGAAAGATAGACAAGACATTATTTCTTAGGGAAATAAAAGGCAAGATTTTGCTAGTGCAAATCTATGTCGACGACATCATTTTTGGCTCTACAGATAACAACCTCTGCAAGAAGTTTTCTAAACTTATGCAAGGGAAGTTTGAAATGAGCAGTATGGGAGAGCTGAAGTATTTCTTAGGGCTTCAAGTGAAACAATCTGAGGATGGAATCTTCATCTCTCAGACCAAGTTCACCAAAGAGCTGCTTAAGAAATTCGGAATGGAGAATGCAACCTCTATGAGGACTCCAATGGCCTCAGCTATGTCTCTGGACAAGGATGAGAAAGGGAAACCTTTTGATGAAACCAAGTACAGGAGCATAATTGGGTCCTTGCTCTACCTTACTGCAAGTAGGCCAGACATCATGTTCTCGACATGTGTATGTGCTAGATTTCAGGTGAACTCTAAGGAATCTCACTACATCGCTGCAAAGCGAATCTTGAGATACCTCAAAGGAACACCAAATCTTGGCTTATGGTACCCAAGAAGTAATGATAGTGAACTAATTGGATTTTCAGATGCAGATTTTGCAGGAAGCAAAGACGACAGGAAAAGCACCTCCGGGACTTGCCAATTCCTCGGAAGGAGACTCATTTCCTGGAGCAGTAAGAAGCAAAACTGTGTAGCCATCTCAACGGCTGAATCAGAGTACATCTCTGCAGGGAGCTGTTGTGCACAGCTTTTGTGGATCAAGAATCAGTTTGAAGATTATAACATGAAGTTCCAGAACATTCCACTGTTCTGTGATTCTTCCAGCGCAATTGCAATAGCCAACAACCCAGTCTCCCACAGCAGGACCAAGCACATAGAGCTTCGCTACCATTTCATCCGGGAGCATGTGGAAAATGGAGATATAGATCTACAGTATGTCTCCACAGACAGGCAAGTTGCAGATATCTTCACCAAGCCGCTGGATGAGTCCAAGTTTTCATTCTTCAAAACTGAGCTTGGACTGCTTAACAAAGAAGACCAATGATGGACTCAGAAATTTAGAAGAAGTCAGACATGTTGGATACTCTGAGGTACATTTTTCTTTTGCTTAGTGAAACTTCCTTCAAGAAATTTGAGACTCGAGAATAGTTACATTTACACGAGTGAAATAGTGAATACTCGAGTAACAAGTCAAAAATACTCGAGTAATCAAATCAATACTCGTGTATGCACTCCTTATACTCGTGTATGAAAAGTCGTCAGAATTTAATACTCGTGTATTGAACTTCATATACTCGAGTAATCAGATTGATACTCGAGTATGAATTTCTTATACTCGAGTATGGAAAAATCCGTCTAAACTTAATACTCGTGTATACTCAGTCCATACTCGAGTATATGTTAAGGATTACTCGTGTATGCCGTAAACTCCTCTCGTGTAATCGAATTTCTCTGGAATTTTTCAAAATCTCTATTCGCACAACTAATTTGCCGCCTCTTCAGGTATGTCTTTTCCTTAATTCGTTTTTAAACCTAATTAGAATTATTTATATATATATTCAAAACGACAAAGTCCTTTCCACTTCTCATTCACTCGAGTAGCCGTCGGCTGTTCGTATTCCCGAAACCCTGTTCTTCATCTTCCGACGCCGCAGATTTCCGTCGTCCTCATTGAAGATTCGCTGATGGCTCCTCCCTCCTCCAAGTTTGGAATCGGCTCGGAATTAGTAACTGATGGCATTGAAGATATCTCCGATGATTTCAAGAACCTTCTGATTCTCCTCGACACGGCCGGATTAACCTTCGTTCTTCAAGAACCATGCCGCCTTTTGCTGTCTGATGTTGAAGAGTTCTACAAAAACTTGAAGATTAGGCACAATGGTACAGTTCTGAAATCAAGGGTAAGGGGAGTTGATATTCGGTTAGATAAAACCTCTGTCGCCACTCTGCTTCGGATGCCGGTGGTCGACGAAGAAGATGATTTAGACAAGGCAGATGCCGACCGCACCTCCTTATTCTGTGGTCGAGATCCAGAAGGTGGAGGTGAAACCCTGAACCGCTCTCTGTTCAATCCAGAAGGGAAGTTTCTAGTTGACATCATTGCCAAAATCCTCTGGTGCAAGACTTACTCCATTCGAGATGTATCACAAAATCTTTTTGATGTTATGCAAGCTATTGTCTGCAGGAAGAAGTTTCAATTTGGAATGATGATACTAGATAAGATCAAAGAAAGCGTCAAACATCCCAGCTTTGCCAGGATTATCTCCCTCCTCCTCCATGAGATTAATCCAACAGTGTTTGACTTCTCTAAAGGGACTCCTCTTCACCACATGAAGAAAGTCTCAATTTCATCCATTCAGAGGTATGACCTCAAGATCATGAACCCTGCCCAAACCTCCAGACAGCAAGCTGTCCTCAGGACCCCATCTCCTCCTCAACAGCAAATTGCTGACACTCTGGGTGCAGCAATTGAGGGGGAGCCTGCCTCTTCTCTACCTCAGAATCAGGTCTCTTCACAATCAGTAATTCCAGAAACAGAAGAAGTAAGAATTCCCACTCCTCCAATCTCTCCTCCTCCAGCAGATATTCAATCAGCAAATGCAGACTCAGAGATTCCAGACTCAGCAACACTTCTGTCTACAGCTGAGGATATCAACAAATTCATTGATGAGCTCAGCTCAGATGCCCCTCTCTTCCAGAATGACTCTCCTGCTAGAACTCCAGTTCAGTCTCCTGCAAGAACTCCAGCTCCATCTCCTGCAAGATCTCCAGTCCATTCTCCTGAGAATGAGCCTAGTACATCAGCTCATATTCTCCTGTCTGATGATGAGATGTCTCCAGATCCTGTGGAGGCACCTCTGAAGAATTTGGATTTCTCCATGCCCTCTCTCCTACCCTCAGAAGAAGATGTTGAACCAGTTCCATTCAGGAGAGCAGTCAGCTCAGTGGTAATTTCAGAAATCCCTCCTTGGACTGCTTCTGCTTCTACCTCTGCCCTTGCTCCTGCTGCTTCAGCTCCTGAACCAACCTCAGCTCCCTCCTCCTCAGACTTTATCAGCAAGATAGAGCTTATGCTAAAAGAACAGAGAGAATACTTTGATGCTTCTCTGCAATCAGTAACATCCAAGGTCTCTGCTCTTGAAACAGAGATGAGCAGAGGCTTTGCTGAAATTCAAGCAAATACTGATGAGTTAAAAAGGCTGTTTCAAATTGGAGGCAAGGCCATAGACCACACCATTACAAGCATTGGTGAGCTAAGAAATCAGGCTGAGACAGTAGCTCATAACCAGCTCAAGCTAGATGAGAGAGCTGAACTGAATGTTGTGAAAGTGTGTAATGAAGTGAGCACATTCAAAGATGAAGCCATTGCAAAGCTAAACATAGATATCAGCAAGGGGGAGAAAGTTGTAAAAGAACAAGTGGACAAACTAAATGAGCAAGCTCAAATAGCTGTAAAGGAACAAGTTGAAACTCTCTCCAAACAGGCTCAAACAACAGTGGATGGAATTGTGAAGGAAATGAAAGCAGACATTCTCTCTCAACTACAATCTGTAAAGTTTTATACATATGATACTGCTGTGTGGCTGCATAATATGAACTTCCCCAATGCTCAGCTCAACCCAGCCATCATTCCTCATCACCTAAATCCTCTTGAAGAGCAACCCTCTGCAGATGCCCCTGTCCAAGCTACCATTCCAGAAAGTGGTGTGCCAGTCTTCTCTCCTAGACCTGAAGGTGATCTGACTGAGCCTCCTCTTAACTACTCTGACTTGTGGCAAGATGATTTTGTTTCCAGTTCTCAAGGTCCATCTAAAAGGAAAAGAAAGTATGGTGAAGGTGCTTCTGCAAGTCGTTCTGAACCCAGAAGAGATCCAGCAGTTGTTCACTCAGAGGTCTGGAGTCCAACCTCCAAATCCCTTATTCTTGATACCCTGAAATTAGTGACAGATCTTGGGGAAAACAGAGACAATCATTACAGCTATTCAGAGTGGAAAGCATATGAAGCTTCTCAGATTAAAATCAGACTCCATGACAGAAACTGGGGACACAACAATCCTGCTGCTCCTCCCAGGCCCAGAACCTATTTCCCAAAGCCTTACAGCTATCTGGAGAGGCAACAGCTCAAAAGGGAAAGGATGCACAAGGATGCTCCTTCTTGAGTGGATCTGAGAAAGTGGACTTGGACTATTTTGTTTATGTGTTTTAAAAACATTGCCTCATATATATATATTTAATTCTGATTATGGCCATATTTTGTTTACTCTGCTTTAGTTAAGCTTATTCTCCTGTTATATGCTTGCTGTTCTTTTACTCTTAAGTAATTCACCTTAGTATAGAGAGTGCTGACATCTACAAATAGGGGGAGATTGTTGGGATTTGTCTCCACAATGCCTCAGATTTGTAGGAGGTCAGACCTTGAACTAAGATGAATTAAGGTGTATTTGATGCTGTGTTTAAGTTGTATGTGTGCAGGTTCTAATTGCCAAGTGTAGACCAATGTCAGTCTATAATGGGTCACCAAACACAGGACCATACAATGTAATTCCTCATTGTGTGATCCAAAGTGTTGGCCCATGTATAGCCTCTCTATTGGGATACACTTCCTTCATGCACTTGGATTGATGGACAGAAGCATTGGAGCAAATTTCCTCTTAGAATTTTCCTAAGTCTTTTATACTCGAGTATTTCCTTGTAATACACGAGTAAGTATATTGATACTCGAGTAAGTGCTTTATGATACTCGAGTATATACTCTGATACTCGAGTAAGTCTGTTTATACTCGAGTAAATATTTTCTGGTACTCGAGTAAGTCTGTTGATACTCGAGTATATCCTCTGATACTCGAGTAAGTCTGTTTATACTCGAGTAAATATTTTCTGGTACTCGAGTAAGTCTGTTGATACTCGAGTATATCTTCTGATACTCGAGTAAGTCTGTCTATACTCGAGTAAATATTTTCTGATACTCGAGTAAGTCTGTTGATACTCGAGTATATCTTCTGATACTCGAGTAAGTCTGTCTATACTCGAGTAAGTATTTTCTGATACTCGAGTAAGTCTGTTGATACTCGAGTATATCTTCTGATACTCGAGTAAGTATGTTCATACTCGAGTAATTGATCTTTGATACTCGAGTACTTTCTTCCATACTCGAGTAATTGACTCTGATATAAACGTTTCTCAGGTATATTTTCTGATACTCGAGTATATCGTCTTGATACTCGAGTATATCGTCTTGATACTCGAGTATACTTTTCTATTACTCGAGTATACACTTCTGATACTCGAGTATACCATTCTTGATACTCGAGTAATTCTTTCTTCTCTCCTGTAATTCTCTCTTTCTATACTCGAGTATACTGCCTCTTGCTACTCGAGTAATCCATCTCTCCATACTCGTGTATATCCTCTATTACTCGAGTATCGCAGTCAACTTCTCCAGAATTATTCTAAGTCCTTTTTCATCATAAGTACTTTGAATCTGTCAATTCTGATTGGTCCACGTGTCATCATTAATCAACGTTATGACCGTTGGAACCCACCTATAAATAGTCTTTTCAGAATTGACTTATGATCAAGAGATTACAGAGATATATTTTTAAGGAAAGAGAAAATTCCGTGAACCCTAATTCTCACGCCGCCGCCAGTGTTGCTCACGGGAAAAACTTTGGATCGCCGATCTTCGTCTTCAACGACTTTCTCTCCAGCGATCCAGACAAAGTGAATCACTCGATCTCGCCGAGCCTCAAATATTTCAGATCTCTCTTCTCGATCGAGGTGGTTCTAGTTTTCAGACTCGTGGATCTCTCTCAGGTCATCTTCAACCTTTTCTGATCAAGCCGAAGTTCCTGAAGAAGAAGACCGTCAAAGATCCAGATCTGAGATTGTTGTTTTGATTTTTATTTTCAAACCAAATTTCATTGTAGGAGATTCTTCTCCGAGACTTGTAGGAAGTTTTGTCTTCCGAGTTTTTGTAGATCCGTTTTGGGATCGAGATTTGTAGGAACGTGGTTCCGAGGTGTAGGATTGTTTTCAATCCGAGATAGTGGAGTAGCCGAGTCTAGTAATTTGCTAGATCGGTGAGGAAAGTGGACGTACCCAAGGTTGGGGAACCACTATAAATCTCTTGTCTTCTGTGATTGCTTGTTATTTGCTGTGTTAGTTTTTAATTCCGCATTTGACACGCATTTCACCTATTCACCCCCCTCTAGGTGATTTAGGCTAACAACTTAGACCTCTCAGGACCCACATATCTTGGGTCCAACTTATGATTCTTATCAAACCTTTTAACTCCAGACATCTGGGAAACTTTGAGAAATACAAAGTCCCCTACAACAAACTCTAAATCAGACCTACGCCGATTGACGTTCTTCTCATATCGTTCATGCGTTATATGAAGCTTTTCCCGAAAAAGCTTCTCAGAAATATCCATTTCTTCTAATGCTTCGAGACCCAGCAACGGTCTCTCACCAACCTCGGCCAAAACTAAGGGATTTCTGCATCGCCTTCCATACAAGCCTCAAATGGGTTCATATGCAAACTTTCTTGATAAATATTCTTGTATACAAAGTCCATCAACTGGAGTCGCTCATCCCACACTCCTCCATGGTCCAAAATGTAACATCTGATCATATCCTCCACGATCAGATTCACTCATTCCATTTGACCATTTTTCTGCTGATGATAGGCTGTGGAATACCTCAAATCTGTACCCAAACGTTCTTGTAAACTCTTCTAAGAGCAAGACATAAACCTGGAGTCTCGATCAGATACAATACTAACTGGAACGCGATGTAATCTGATGACTTCATCTAAATATAGCTCAGTTATCTTCTTCATGGGGTAATCTTTCTTAAAAGTCACAAAGTGAGCACATTTAATTAGTCTATCCACAATAACCCAGACTTAATCATGACCTCGGGGAGATCTCGGTAAACAAGTAATGAAATCCATTGAGATACTCTCCCACTTCCAACTTTGAATCTCCAAGGGCATTAGCTTGCAACCAGGTCTTCCATGATCGGCCTTAACTCGCTTGCACATAAAACATTCTGAAACAAACTTCACTATATCACCCTTCATTCCGAACCACCAGTCAATCTGCTTCAAATCTTGGTACATCTTAGTTGAACCTGGGTGGTAGGACACACTTGAACCATGAGCCTCACTGCACAACTTAACTCAAATACCTTCAATATCGGGGATACAAAATCTATCGCGGTACATCAAGGTACCAGCGTCATCGATCGAAAAGTATAGCAACTCTTCTATCTAAATCCTCTTGTAAAGGTGCAACAAATCAGGATCTTCCATTTGATGCAGTCTTGTGAATGCAATCCATGAAGGCTCAGCTACCTCCAAACTACTAGACGAGTTACAACTCCCGAAAGAAATGTCCATCAAGAGAAATTCTTCCACCAAAGAATCCACCGAGAGGTTAAAAATCTTAGTTGTCTTCCTACTCAAGGCATCGGCTACAATATTGGCTTTTCCCGGATGGTACTCGATCTCAACATCATAATCAGCAACATACCCTAACCATCTTTGCTGGCATAGATTCAACTCCCTTTAAGTGAAAATGTATTTCAAACTCTTATGATTTGTGTAAATCTTTCATAATGTGCAATACAACAAGTGCCTCCACAAATTTAACACAAAAATAACTGCCGCCAATTACAAATCATGCGTAGGGTAATTCCTTTCATGAAACTTTAACTTTCTCGACCTGTAAGCAATTACCTTTCTTCTTGCATCAGAACACATCCAATTCCAACGTGCGACCCATCCACATACACAGCATATTCCAACCCTTCAGTACGCAGAGACAAAACTGGAGCAGTTCACAATCTCTTCTATAATTCCAAGAAAGCTTCCTCGCACTTATCTCTCCAAACAAAAGCTGCGTTCTTCTGCATTAGTTTAGTCAGTGGCATTGACAATATAGAGAATCCCTTTACAAACCTTCTATAGTTGCCAGCCAACCCTAGGAAGCTCCTTATCTCCTTAGGTGTTGTTGGCCTATTCCAATTTATAACAGTAGCTATCTTCTTAGGGTAAACTTAAATTCCATCTTAATTTACAACATGACCCAAGAACGAAACCTAAGGCAACAAAAACTCACACTTGCTCAGCTTAACAAACTACTAATGGTCCCTCAAGGCTGAAAAAACTAAATGTAAGTGTTGGGCATGCTCATCAGAACTGCGGGAATACACCAAAATGTCATCTATAAACACGACCACGAAACAGTCCAGAAAATCCTTCAATATGCGGTTCATCATATCCATAAAGGTAGAGGGAGCATTGGTCAAACCAAACGACATTACCAAAAACTCAAAATGTCCATGCCTGGAACGGAAAGCTGTCCGTGGGATATCCGTCTCACGAATCCTTAACTGGAGGTAGCCCAAACGAAGGTCGATCTTTGAAAATACTATGCTACCATATAGTTGATCAAACAAATCTTCTATTCTCGGTAAAGGATATCTGTTCTTAATAGTGACTTTATTCAGCTCTATATAAACAATATACAGCCCCATTGATCCATCCTATTTCTTTACAAACAAGACGGGAGCACCCCAAGGCGAAGAACTTGGCCTAATAAAACCATTCAGGAGCAACTCATCCAACTGAGTACACAACTCCTCCAACTCACGCAGGGCCATCCGGTACGGTGACTTAGCAATAGGACGGGTACCCGACTCCAGATCTTTGACAAACTACAATTCCCTCTCAGGAGGAAGACGAGGAATATTACTTGGAAAAACATTCGAAAACTCACGCACCATCGGAATTTCCTTTACACTCGACAATCTAACAACGGTTTCCAAAACATAAACTAAACAAGCAAAACATATGGAATCTAAAAGCTTCCGAGCACATACTGCAGAAATAATTGGAGTAACTTGGCACGAATATCCATAAACACTCCTAGGTTGAACGTTGTTCATCTTGAAGTCCATGCGCTTAACCTTGTACTGGATAACAACATCATATTTAGACAACCAGTCCATGCCAAAGATCACATAAAAATCTTCCAAGTATATCACCTTCAAATCAGCAACTATTATAAAATTACCTAACAGAATTGGACAAGTCTGAATACCTTGGTCTGATATCACAGAATCACCAGAAGGAAACTTTACACAAAACCTATCACCAACCTGATCGAGAGCAAAACAATGACGCTTTATGAAAGCCCTAGCGACAAACGAGTGGGTAGCACCGAAATCAAAAATGACACGTGCCCAGCGGTTCTTTGCCTTAAATTTCCAAATAAAAGCTTACATAACTAATCGAACAACATTGAAACTACAGATATGAGCTAAAAAGAAATAAACAAGGTTAGGAACTAACCTGAAATCACTTGGGTAAAAGTTTGGGCTTCCTCTAGAGACAACACGTTCAACATTCCCTTCCTTTTGTCTATAGGCTGCAGCGGTTGCATGGCCCAAAGCAGAACTGGTTGCAATGCAGGCTGAGGCTGCGGGCACTTTGATTTTACGTGACCTTTCTGTCCCCACCGAAAGCAGACTCTAACCTTATCCCAACAGTGGGAAGCATCATGCCCCTTCCGTTTGCACGAAGTACTAACCAATTCTCCCATAGGAGCACCCTGGATTGCATGGACCTGCTCCTGTCTCTGAGCTCCTATCCTCTTGAAACATTTCTCAAATAGGTGGCCTGTCCGGCCACAGAAATTGCATAACTCTTTGCTCCTCTTCCTCAAAGCAGCACTAGATTCCTGGAAACTCGTACTCTCACACGTCTTCCTCTTTTCTTTTCCCATTTGTTATCCTCGGTTCTTGGCATTGTCGCTTGACTCAACCTTAAGAGCTGCTTCGACTTCCACAAAATAACTCTCCGATCTATAAGCACTTGCCAACTACTGGATGTCACTCTTCAGACCACATAAAAAATGTTTGACTCTATTGGCTTCAGAAACTACTAAATCTGGGGCGAACTTACTTAGCTTGCTAAACTCCACCTGATACTCACTCACCGTCAGATGCCTCTACTTTAAGTGCAGGAAATCATTTAACAAACGGTCTCGCTCGACCGATGGTAGAAATTTCTTCATCAAAAGCTCCTTGAAGGATACCCAGGAACAACCATCCTCCAAATTTTCCCTCTCCCTTAGCCACCAACTCTTTGCCAAACCTTTGAGCTGGTAGGCAGCGACCATTACTCCCTGGTCTGCTGAAACTCCGAAGTAAGAGAACATGTCCTCGATGGCTATGATCCAGTCATCCAAAGCCATAAAGTCTTTCCTACAATCATAAGTAGGGGGTTCAAGTCACTGGAAATGTGAGATGAAGTTCATCCATGGTGGCAGCACAGTTGCGGGCACCAAAGGAGATGGAGGAACTGGAACACATTTACCCACAGCCAAGTCCTAAACTCTAATTTGTTGTCCTGCAATAACAGTCAACAAGGCTTGGATCTATGACGGCACCCCGAACATTTTCCTAGAAAAAACTTCCTTTCTCTGTTGCAATCCTTCCTCACGGCCTCATTCTGAGCACCAGACAACTCGCCCTATGATTGGGGAGTCAACCTCATCGTAGGACGTCTCGACATTCTAATAATTACAACAAGAAGCTAGTCAAAACCTAGCATAACCGCTAGAACAAAAGAATCTAGTACAGACAAAACATACATAAATACTTGCTCTTACTGCTAACTTGCTCTGGGAATTTTTTAAATGATAAAATGCTTAGACGTAGGATAATATACCATCATCCTATTAAATCTTTTGCATAGTCCATGAATGCATGCATTCTTATTCTTTTGACTCAAAATAATTTGAGTACATATGTCCTAATGTAAATATTTAGCTTGGCACATGTGCAAATTCTATATTATGCTATGCATATTGTGTTATGCATTAAAAAAAAATCCTTATTGAATGTTATGAGCGGCGTACACGTGAAATATTATGCAACCCATACTATATAATATTGCTTGTAACAAAAAAGTAAAATGTGCTAATGGGCATCCATGAGATGATGGTTATGCATCTCATATTACATAACCTTCACATGTTGCCACCTATGGTGGATCCATATACAAACACATATTATGCATCCCATACTACATAATATGCCCCGTATAATTCTTATCATTCTTATGAGTGTAGTGTTCATACTTAAGCGAAGATGTACTGATGACACATCGGGGTGTGAATGAAATGACACTAAAAAACTAACACTAAGTAGAGATGGTTGCCAAACAAATTGTCAAACAACCCATCCCTCTGATACCAATTGTCACAACCCGCATTTTCTCTACATTTAAGTTATATCATAGTAAGATAAAATACGCGTCTTGATGCCACGTCATACAGGGGATAACTGCAGGCGCTCAGGAAAAACTCCAAACTCTATAGTTTATATGAAATCCATAAGTTTTTAAGTAAAAACGAGTTTAAATTGTATGGTCGTATCCCTCGGCACAGTGGATCAAATAGTCCATGAGTAAAAATATAGTTATACGCTGTAGAAAATACTTTGGTTATGTTGATTAAAACCCTACATGAGTATAAACATCCCCAAAGAATAACTCATGGCATGCAAGACTATAGATTTACTATAAGTATAAAAATAGTCTTTACGTTAGCTAGAAAATAGTATTTTAGTTTTAGAAATATGAGATGTATGAAGTACTAGTAGTGATGCTTTTATAGGTGAAAATACTAACATGCAACCTGGCAAAAAACATTCTCAGAGAGCAAGTAAAAAACTACCACAAAAGGTAAAACTAGCAGCTTAGCAAAGTATTAAACAATTCAAAAGAAAACAACCAGTAGGCGTCAACAAACTAAAACGAACCCACTAGTCATTATGTGTGTCTGTACTAACAAGAAAACAACAAAGAACTACCTCTCAAGGTAGAGGAAACCCTTGCAACACTGCAGTCCACTAGCAAACACCAAACCTAGCCGCTCAACCGGCTACTATCCTGAACCTTAGACATTCAAAGAAAGAACACCTTAGCAAGAAAAATATAAGTGGCAAACAAAACTATTAGTAAACAAGGGAGTATTAAGGTTACTAATCCAAACCTGAATTGTTGTCGAAAACACAGCAAGTAACAAGAGATTAAGAACGAAAGAGTTAACTTATAAAGTTAAAAGATAATGAAATTTGTACCAAGTGCGAACAGAGTCATACTCCTAGGACATCTGCGAGAATAGGCAGAAATAGCGTAAGTTTAATCCATAGGAAACAAAAACGAGACATAGGCTCAATAAACACGTAAATCATTAACACTGTAATGCAACCCAATCTAAGATGGGACCAACTGGTCAAACCCGAACTAACAGACCCAAACATCTAAAAAACGAGACTGTGGTGGTCACAATATGGTCCAACACTACCCAACAGCCCAAAAACAACACCCAAACATGCCCGAGTGTAATGATTCATGAAACTAAGCTGCCCAAACAAAACCTCATATCCCAAATACCCATAAAACCCAAACTCGACAAATTCAGCGGAAACCTGACGATTCTAACGTGTCAAACTAAGCCTTTAGAGATACACGACAAATCGGTGAAATGACATAAGTCTAATGGAAAAAACGTCGAGTACACTCAACGCCGCGTCGAGTGCAGTCAACGCACTTGATGCCATAACTAAGCACAATCAACGCTTAAACACAATAGCAAGAACATGGGATGGCATTGAGTGAGTTCAGCTCACTCAATGTTTTACCACTAAGTTGCCAAAATCAGATGACGACATTGAGTGAGTTCAGCTCACTCAACGCTGTCAACGCTGTTAATGCTTTAACATATAGCTTGTAGAGTTAAATAGACGGCGTTGAGTGAGTTCATCTCACTCAACGCTTTCAAAGCTTTTCTATCTAAGAGACAGCATTGAGTGAGTTCAGATCAATCAACGCTTTCAATGATTTTTTATCTAAGCGACGACGTTAAGTGAGTTCAGTTCACGCAATGCTGTTAATGCTTTTACACTTAGCTTAAACAGACTTAAGAGACGGCATTGAGTGAGTTGAGCTCACTCAATGCTATCAATGATGTCGATCAAAGTGATGACATTGAGTGAGTTAAACTCACTCAACACTGTCAATGCTTTTAGACTTAGATTCTTGAATTTACAGAATGGCATTGAGTGTGTTAAGCTTACTCAACGCCGTATTGAGTGAGTTCAACTCACTCAACGCTATTAACTTATCTTCTCATACTACTCAGCAAGGCGTTAAGTGCATTCAACAAACTCAACGCTTTCAGACTTAGTCTAAATACTGAACTTCTACACTAAGATTGCACTCAAAGCTTTAGGTTATATACACTCAGCTCCACTCAAATCTTTTATACAGAAACCTATTAGAGGGTTATCATCCCAACAGTACCATACTAACAATTTCTAACTATGTCTAACCTAGACCAGAGATGTTATTACTATCATAATAAGACTCATCTGGCCTAATAGAACAAGAAACCGAAGGGCAAAAAGCATGTCAAGGGTGTAAGCACAACTTGACTCAAGATCTACAGAAAATCATTTTTTACATTGAGGAAATCTTACCCTAATCCAACCGATTTCTTCATGTTTGGAAATCCTACAGGAAATCATTCCTTATAGAGATCAAGGAAATAAAAGAGAAAGGAAGACAAGCAAGGGGAAAATCGACACTTGCCTCAAATCTCTAGAAATTCGGCCAAGCAACACCCCACCTAACAGATTTGGCCGCAAGAATAATTAAGCAACAAACCTGAAACTTTTGAGAGGAGAATAGGGTAAAAACCGTTTACCTAGACCTCTAAAAATCCACGAAACTGGGAAAGCTTACCGTAGAAACGTAGATATAGGCGAGATTATAACACCTCTACCCGTCAAGAAGAATATAATAGAGGGTCCGGCCGGGGCCCCACACCATATTCCACAAACAGGCAGAGACGCTACGAACTAATTTCATAACCAACGCATCCTAACACAGAGCATTCTAGCGGAAGTTTCGGTTGAATCTTTGAACTCAAGATAAAGAACACTGTCCACTATAACATAATAATGTATACAAACATCAAAAGAGTCTGGCCTTAAGGCCTTACAACAATTTCTCTTAACAAGAGTGTGGATTACATATATCGGCACGCAGGCCGTCCACACATGAACAAAAGAAACAAAATAATGCCTTCGAGGGCAACAACGCAGCTTGGGCTTCAACCCGCTAAGTCCCGCTCGGACTAGCACCTCCAGTGCCTGTAAGAACCAATCCACCAAGCGGTGGCAAACAGGGCAACGGTCAGCATTCAGCTGACCAATTATAACGGCGCTGCCCCTGGCACGGGGCAGCGGAATTCCATCCCTGCATAGCAATCGTCCAATATGATATATATAGCAATTCAAGCAAGACGTGCACTACCGCACAGTCACATATCACAAACGCCGGCACGACGGCCCGACGTCCCGTGCACTCATGGCACTCTCGGGTGCACCAGAAACACCGGATCTCACCATTGAGCATTTAGTCCGGCACGCAGGCCCAAGACTCTCATTATGCCGCTGACGAAAGCCCAATGGCTTGGCGCTCTCATGTCCATCCTACATAACGCAGGTACAGATCAGCCACCCCCCGTTGCTCAAATCACCTTGCCCAACTAAGTACATCGTACCTGAGGCCACATTTAAAGGCGCGGGTTGGTTTCACCTTGCCTGCTCGGCACGAAGCCTTTTCATACAGTTGCAGACCAACTCTCAACCGCACACAAAGTGGCAACTCACGGCCACAAGAGTTGCACCCAACTCTCACAATTTCCTGGACTTCCTCTAGTATTTTATCCATCATGCATACAAGCAATAATCACGGAGTCTTCTCCGATATGCAAACAAGCATCACCAATCCAGACGAATATGTCCAGATGGGCTTCACACAGCATGCCTAAATCCGTACTCCAATTCCGGATTCTAACAAGGGGGACTTCACATATCTACCCCAAGGGACGCCACAACCCACCGCACACTCGCGGGGAAGGGTTTTCCCTATGCAATGCAGGAAATAAGGACTTCGCATGTCCAAGAAGGAAATCGTTACCCTAGGAACTCGCTTCGGAGCCATGGAGAGAAATTTGAGACGGATGAAAGACTTCGCAGCAGCGTTGCCTTCGCAAATCCGAACTCGGCTCGCGATTTGGACCACCGTAACACCACCGGCAGCCGGATTCCACTTCTTCTTCCTCACCTTGCTCTCACATATCTTTTAGATTTAGAAAGAGAATATGAAACTCAAAATGAGCTTTTCCTCCTCGTTTCCCGGCCTTATCAGACCAGGAATGAGCCCCAGCCACAGGATCTTCTTTAAGGAAAATGAACGGCCAAGATCTGCCTGAAAAAGACTATTTTTGGCCACACGGCCTGTGACACGCCCGTGTCACAGGCCGTGTAACCTTAAGCGGCACACGTACCGACTGAAAACTGCCAGAACACGGGCATCGACACGCCCGTGTCGAACCTGACACGCCCGTGTCGGTCATGTGACACGCCCGTGTCACCCCTGTTATACGGTACTCAACGAGCGCTAAAAACCAACAGAGCAGTACACGGGTAGGCACACGCCCTCGGACATGCCCGTGTCAAATCTGACACGGCCGTGTTCAAGGCTTGGTTCCGGGCCATGTACTTCCCTGACTCGGTACGACCATTTATTGAGTGATACGCCCTGGGACACGCCCGTGTCCCAGGCCGTGTACCCCCGACACGCCCTGGGACACGCCCGTGTCCCAGGCCGTGTCAAGCAGCCTGCACTTCAAATCCAGTTTTGAGATTTTTGGGGTGTTACAATCCTCCCCTCCTTAATAAAATTTCGTCTGCGAACTCTGATACCAAATTGTAACACCTCTACCCGTCAAGAAGAATATAATAGAGGGTCCGGCCGGGGCCCCACACCATATTCCACAAATAGGCGGAGACGCTACGAACTAATATCATAACCAACGCATCCTAACACAGAGCATTCTAGTGGAAGTTTCACGGTTGAATCTTTGAACTCAAGATAAAGAACACTGTCCACTATAACATAATAATGTATACAAACATCAAAAGAGTCTGGCCTTAAGGCCTTACAATAATTTCTCTTAACAAGAGTGTGGATTACAGACATCGGCACGCAGGCCGGCCACACATGAACAAAAGAAACAAAACAATGCCTTCGAGGGCAGCAACGCAGCTTGGGCTTCAACCCGCTAAGTCCCGCTCGGACCAGCACCTCCAGTACCTGTAAGAACTAATCCACCAAGCGGTGGTAAACAGGGCAATGGTCAGCATTTAGCTGACCAATTATAACGACCCTGCCCCTGGCACGGGGCAGCGGAATTCCATCCCTGCATAGCAATCGTCCAATATGATATATATATAGCAATTCAATCAAGACGTGCACTACCGCACAGTCACATATCACAAACGCTGGCACGACGGCCCGACGTCCCGTGCACTCATGGCACTCTCGGGTGCACCGGAAACACCGGATCTCACCATTGAGCATTTAGTCCGGCACGCAGGCCCAAGACTCTCATTATGCCGCTGACGAAAGCTCAATGCCTTGGCGCTCTCATGTCCAGCCTACATAACGCAGGTACAGATCAGCCACCCCTCGTTGCTCAAATCGCCTTGCCCAACCAAGTACATCGTACCTGAGGCCACATTTAAAGGCGCGGGTCAGTTTCACTTTGCCTGTTCGGCACGAAGCCTTTTCATACAGTTGCAGCCCAACGCTCAACCGCACACAAAGTGGCAACTCACGGCCACAAGAGTTGCACCCAACTCTCACAATTTCCTGGACTTCCTCCAGTACTTTATCCATCATGCATACAAGCAATAATCACGGAGTCTTCTCCGATATGCAAACAAGCATCACCAATGCAGACCAATATGTCCAGATGGGCTTCACACAGCATGCCTAGATCCGTACTCCAATTCCGGATTCTAACAAGGGGGACTTCACATATCTACCCCATGGGATGCCACAACCCACCGCACACTCGCGGGGAAGGGTTTTCCCTATGCAATGCAGGAAATAAGGACTTCACATGTCCAAGAAGGAAATCGTTACCCTAGGAACTCGCTTCGGAGCCATGGAGAGAAATTTGAGACGGATGAAATCCTTCGCAGCAGCGTTGCCTTCGCAAATCTGAACTCGGCTCGCGATTTGGACCACTGTAGCACCACCGGCAGCCGGATTCCACTTCTTCTTCCTCACCTTGCTCTCACCTCTCTCTTAGATTTAGAAAGAGAATATGAAACTCAAAATGAGCTTTTCCTCCTCCTTTCCCGGCCTTATCAGACCAGGAATGAGCCCCAGCCATAGGATCTTCTTTAAGGAAAATGAACGGCCAAGATCTGCCTGAAAAAGACTATTTTTGGCCACACGGCCTGTGACACACCCGTGTCACAGGCCGTGTACCCTTAAGCGGCACACGTACCGACTGAAAACTACCACAACACGGGCATCGACACGCCCGTGTCGAACCTGACACGCCCGTGTCGGTCATGTGATACGCCCGTGTCACCCCTGTTACACGGTACTCAACGAGCGCTAAAACCAACAGAGCAGTACACGGGTAGGCACACGCCCTCGGACACGCCCGTGTCAAATCTGACACGGCCGTGTTCAAGGCTTGGTTCCGGGTCGTGTACTTCCCTGACTCGGTACGGCCATTTATTGAGTGACACGCCCTGGGACACGCCCGTGTCCCAGGCCGTGTACCCCCGACACGCCCTGGGACACGCCCGTGTCCCAGGCCGTGTCAAGCAGCCTGCACTTCAAATCCAGTTTTGAGATTTTTGGGGTGTTACAGAGATCTACCCAGATCCACTCTCTAAAGACAAATATTGAGCACCAAAGCTCCAGAAATAGGTGGCCGAAGGATTAATGATGTCCACCGCTCTCATTCTTTCGCAACAGACTGTAGTTTCATGAGGGAGATAATGAATAGGGAATCGAAGCTATGAATCCAACACCGAACTCGAAATCGAAATCCGACTAACCAATCTCGGGTAAACTACTCCCGAAGCAAAAAAACAAGCATTCCCAAAGAGGCTCCACAGAGTCACTAAAAAGACCCGTCTCGCTAAGAAATATTATTAACAAGCTAAACCCAGCCACACACAGAAAAACGAAGAGATAAAACCCACGCTCTAACAACGGCACACGCACATCAGGCGTTAATGCAACGCGCTGACGTCATAAATACGCTAAATAAAAGAATTAACTAAACATCGAAAAATCAAGGGCATTACATTCGGGATTAGGGTGACACTCCTAGAGACACGCCCAAGGAGGGCGTTTTAGTGGGGCGTGTTAGGTGTTTTCTCTCGGGATTTGGATTCTGGCATAAAACTTCCTCGGGATCGGGTTACACGCCAAGGGAGGGCGTGTCTGGGGGATGTGTCAGGTCATTTTGGCCGAAAGCTGTGAAAACCTGAAAAACAAAAAATTAACTAAGTTAGATTGTTTACATAAAAAGAAACTAAAAGAAACCTAAAAATACATAAAGAAAGAGATTTAAAATTAAAATAAATATATTTTTACCCTAATAAATTAAGCTAAAATATGCATCATCAAATTCCCCCATACTTATTATTTTGCTTGTCCTTAAGCAAAGACTACGAGTTAGAGAAAATAAAGAGGATTAATTGAAAAGTTTAAAAATGTTATAAACGAGTAAGACGGGAATTTAGAGGTAGAGAGATTTTGAAAAAGAACTAAAAAAATCCTACTTTAACGTAGCACAAAATTTTAAAAACTTCACTAAATATAAAAACAAATCATCCCAAATTTTTACAGAATTAAAACTTAATAAAGTAACGAGTAAAAAGCGCATTGAGCCACAACTAAAGTCTAAGAGACAAAATAAAATCATAGTCAATCATGACTAAGTTCAATATTTCTATCACAAAAACTTACTCAATCTAATTTCTCGCTACTATAATACAGAGTAAATGTAGGAAGCATGAATCACTAAGTCTTTAATTAGGCATATAGTTAGGCTTAGGTTTTTAAGGGTGCGATATTCAAAAGATAAACAGGAGGAGTATTTGCACACTTAAAACAAAATTAAGTGAGCTTTGCCAAAATAATGCATGCCAAAATAAATACTTTTCACATTTTTTATTCTTTATTTTGTTTTACTTTTTCCATCTAATATATTTATTTATTTTTTAAAAAGAATACTTTTAATTTTTTTCATTTATCATACTAAAAAATTTCCACTTTTTAGCAAAATATAATACAAGGATTTTCCATAAATTTTATCAAAAGGATGCACATTGGCAATTAAAGCTCAAAAACAAATTTTACGTGTGCATATAGATAAGCTATTTGACAGTGGTGAAATAAAAAGTGGGGCTAGAAAAAGGAAATTAAAAGGCACAAAATGTCTATCAACGATTATTATAAGGAGGGGTGCAAAGGCTCAAATGTTTCACAAGAAATGCCTAAATCATTTTAATGCTTCATAAATCCACTCAAAGTAAAGCTTTGAAATTTCAAAAAAGATAAGCACAAAAATAGAGAATAGAGAATTTGCTTTCACGAAAACAATGATAAAAAGCGTATAGAACAGTTTGTGTCTACTACACTTAATACTAATTAATGTTTAAAAAGATGTTAATAAAGAAAAATAAAGGATGATAGGTTTTATAAAAGTAAAAGAATTAAAAAAAAGACTAGGAAAAAGTGAAAAACATTCAACAAATTTTTCAAAAGCAACATAATACCCTAAATTGGAACACTGCATGAGTCAACATACTACTTGCTAAACATATTTAATCCTAAAATTAATCTTATTTATTCTAACTAAGCAAGTAGACATGAGCTTAAAAAAAAAATAAAATGAAAAGTGGCGGGGTGCTAATTGATTTGGTAAAAATTAACTCAATTTAATTTAGGATTTTTTTCCAAAAATTTTTTATATTTTTTGGATTTTTCTAAAATTTATATATATATATATATATATATATATATATATAACTTTTTTAATATAAAATAACTAAGGAAATACTCCCCCATACTTAAAGTTAAACATTGTCCCCAATGTTTAAAGTTAAGTATAAAGAGAGTTGAGAAAAGATAGTAAAGAGAGAAAAGAAGAAAAAGAAATGCATAGAAAAGGAAAAAAATGTTTCCTTAGAACTTGATGCGCAGACGTTGAAAAAAAGTGTCCCCGCGAACTTAAGCTAAATACCATCTTGAGTCCAAGTTGAGTTGCGAGAAATGACACAAACACCCGGAGCATATTCCTGCACAAAACAAAATAAAAATAACAAAAAATTGATGATCAAGGGGTGCCTCCCAAGTGCGCTCTTTGGTTATCTTTGTTGAGCTCGACATTATTGGTTAGCTAAATGGATAATAAAAAGAGAAATGTAATGGCAGCTCGCATAATATGCATTGCAGCGCAAGTGCCAAAGCATTTTTAAAAATAATAAAAAAATTGTAATTATTAATTTTTTAAATAAAATAAAAAGGAAAATGATTTAGAAAAAGAAAATTTGTTAATAAAAGAAAATAAACTATTATAGGGAAAAAGAAGAAAAACTAGAAACTAAATTAAAAGGAAAAATAAAAGAAGAAAAGAAAAAGGGATTTTCGCAAAGAGGGGGAAGAGAAGAAAAAGAAGAAGGCGATGACGGTTGATCACTCTAAAATTTTTGGAAAAAAAGATCTGGTTGCTCCACTTGAATATCAATCATTTCCGTAGATTGGGAGCAAAACGGGATATCCGAAAAATCAATTTCCTCGGAAGAACGAACACAAGAAAGTTCGTCTTCCTCGAAAAATTGAAAAAAAATTGGGATATCGGGGTAAATCTCCTCCTCGAGAGGTTGAAAGCACAATGGAATTTCTGAATAATTCTCTTCCGCGAGTGATTGAAGGCACTGCGGAAAATCCGAAGATTCATCATTCAAAAGATAAATAGGAGGAGGAGAAGAAAAAGTTGTGGCCTGAGAAGATAAAGCATCAAAAATCACTCTGAAATGAGCATTGATGCGTGCATCAAATGCTACAGAATCAAAAATGATTCCATTTTCGCTAAAATCAAAAATAGGAGGCGCGCAAACTTGCGGAGAAAAAGTGGAGAACTCTTGATATGGAATGGGTGTATGATCACATTGGCCCTAAGAATGATCAGGGTGTTGCCACCCTGAGTTGTTCAAAATAGGGTTTGGATCAAAATGTCCATTCAAGAAATCTCAGGAAAAATTAAAATAAGAAAAATTCAGAGGTGAAGGGTAGGAAGGCGTTTGAAAATCATCGTAACCCCATGAAAAAAATTCAGTACGGATTAATTTGGACAAATTGATCCAATCCAAAAGTGATAAAATCATGGGTGGATGAAGGGTATCCTACCTAACATTCCTCGCGAGAGTGACCTAACTCTCCACAACAAAAACAAAAACTATCCATAAAATAAAATCAACTGTGAAACAGGGGTAAGAGAGAAAAGAAGCGATAAAATTAATCGCTATCCTTTTTTCAAAATATCAAAACTATTCCCCGACAATGGCGCCAAAAACTTGATACTAAGAATCGCAAAGGTGAATGAGTTGGGTTAAAGAGAAGTTAGGTGGATGTGTTGGATGTTGATAAAATTTTCCGATTCTATATCCGATAAAGGAAAGCGTACCTTATCGTTTATAGTATACAATACTAAAGATTAATATAAAGGTCGTATTTCCCTGGGGCGTAATTATTACTTCTACTTCGAGGAAATCGATATTATTTTATCAATTGATTTTTCTAATAAGTTACTTAACTAAAAATAGGAACAAAATTACTAAACTAAAAAGAAAACTAAATTACTTATAGAAATAAAAGGTTAGAGCTAAAGATAAAAGTGGAGTACTCAATCTTGAATCACTTTGAAATAAGAAAATCAAAATGAAGTAACAAACTAATTCTAGATAATGTAAAACACCTGGACCGTGGAGGTTACCGATGTTCGGGTACGCTTCTCTGAAGTCGTGCCCAACTGAGCTTAGGAAGGTCCGACAAAACTCTCGTCCAAATCGAAGACCTAAAGCTCGCTTTACGTGGTGAACTCCTTTATTGGATTTCTCTCTAATTTTGGGAGATTTAATGCTTGCCTCTCTCGAGGGGTGTGTGTGTAACACCCCAAATCCCAAAATTGAGTTCAGGCTGGGAAACACAGCCTAGGACACGGGAGTGTCCCAAGCAATGTCATGCTCTGTGTTGTCAAGTTGACACACAGCCTATCGAGTGCTCGACGAAATGAACTCGGCGTTTGTCGAGAGGGTACATGACCTGTGACACGGGTGTGTCTTGGGCCGTATCCTGCTGAGGTCGACGAAATGCTCTCGACGTAATGCACTCAACGCTCCTTGAGAGGAAAGTCGAGTTCAGCACACGGCTTATGAAATGGGCGTATCACAGGGCCGTGTCCTCTCTGTATTTTTCTAGGGCAATGAGGCCTGGTGAACACGGGCTAGACACGGGTGTGTCTGAAGCTGTGTCACGACATATGACCTGTGACATGGGCGTGTCACATAGTCTTGTCCTATTCGGGTTAAGTCGGTTTGTGTGCCGCTTAAGGTACACGGCCTGTGACATGGGCGTGTCACAAGCCGTGTCAGCCAAAAAATAGAGCTTTTAGAGCGATGTGTGGCCGTTCATTTCCTTCATCTGGGATCCAATGGTCCAAGCTTCTCCCTGCTGAGTTAAGACCAAGGATTTAGAAGATAATTCTCATTCATCTTGGTAATTCTCTTTCTAAAAAAGATAGAGAGAAGGGAAAGCAAGGAAGAGGAGGAGAAAGGATCCGACCGTCGGTTGAGCTTCAGAGTTCCGAATCTAGATCCGAAGCCAGATTTGTGGAGGCAAGGCCGCTGCGGTGCTTTCAAACTGGCTAGATTTCCATTGCTCCAAAGAGATTGTCAAGGGTAATGATCTTTCTTCTTTGGACATGTGAAGTCCTACTTTTGCATGTGAATGGATTTCCGCCACAAAAGGGTTGCTTTTGAGGATTTCCTTGGGTTGATTCTTGAAATCACCAGTCTTGCATATAGATCCGGAAATGTGTAGTACAGAGTAGGCATAATGTGTGAAGCTCATCTGGACAGGTTAGTTTGGATTGGTGATGTTTCATTTGCGCATCGGATAATACTCCGCATATAAATGTCTATGTTGTGGAGTCGATGGGTTGTGCCTGTGAAGGACAGTTGCAAGAAATACTGGAGTGGAATTCTAGGAAAATACCCTCGTGATTCTTTTGTTGTATTTTATGTTTGGGTTCAGTTTGGGTGCAGAAAGAGAGTTCTACTGAACCTGTCAAGCGATCGTGAGGGATGCTGGAATTAACTCCCCTTTTTGGATTGTGAAGCCTGTCTTTGGAGGACAGTGTGGCTATTATGACCTGTGTGCTCTTAAAAAGGCTTAATGTCGAACAGGAAAGGTGAAACTGACCCGTTCCTATAAACTGGCCATGAGTACTTTGGTATTCAATGATGGCATGGCGACTTGAGCAATGGGGGGTGGCTTATCTAGACCTATGTTATGTCAGCTATACAAGAGAGCGTCAATGTATTGAGCTTTCGCCAGTGATATAGTGAGATTCTTAGTCCTGTGGGCCATTAAGACTAATTTGCTCAAACATTTACATTGGGTTTCGGACCTTGAACGACGGTGGGACCCTGGTATTTCGGTACACTAAGAACGTGCCCTGAGTGCAAGGAGAGTCGGGCTGCGTGGCTGGCGTTTGTGATGTATTGGTTATGTGAGGGCATAATGCGTGATATATCTGCTTGTGAAATGTTATTCCTGTAGGGAAGGAATGACACTATACCGGGTAAGGTGTAGGGACGTTATAAATTGAACAGGTGAATGCTGAACGTTGCTTTATTTTCCACCATTATGGTGGGTTGTCCCTATGTAGGTGCTGGAGAGCCGAGCAGGAAATATGGGACAGAAGTCCCTGCTGCTATTATTGTTGTTGTCCCTCAAAGGCTAGCAAAGAATCTTGTGATATGTTCATGTGTGGCCGGCCTGCGTGCCGATGTTTATAATCGACAATTATTAAGCGTAACAGTAAGGCCTTAAGGCCAAATGTTTATTTATTTGATGTACATTCCTTCGAGAGTATATATAAATGTGGTTGTTTATATAAGTGGACATTTATGGCTTGAGTTCAGTTTTAACATTAAAATCTTCCGCTATTATGCTCTTTGTTAGGATGTGTACCTATTTTGATATTAACCTGTGACCTCGCCGCCTGTTTATGGCATATAGTTTGGGCCCCCGGCTTGACCTTCTATTATATGTTATTTAACGGATGGAGTCATTACATTTTGGTATCAGATTGTCTCGGCCTTCCTCTTTCGAATTCATTGTCGAATTCATTTGTGGGGTGGCAAGCACGTGTACGTGCGACCAGCTTTAACTTTAATGAACTCTTGAATGTCCACTAAGGAATGCAAATACACATGTTTGAGGAACCTGCGCATTCCTATATGGTTGTGATTACTTGTGCAAGGTCGCAATATGTGTCTTGTTCCTTTATTGGTGACTCATAGTGGTTCTGGGCAGTCTGAGCCCCAGCATTCTAATGAGAGTTCGGCACCAGCTGAGGTGCCAATAAATCCTCCTTTTGCGGAAAAATTCTTCTTAGTTGCTGAGGCATTTTTTGCTATGATTCATGCACAGCCTACCGGATAGGGGCAGTTGGCATTGGTGCCAAAATGGGTTGAGCTAACGCCCGAACCAATTTAGGCTATTTATCCTCAAGCAGCAGAACGCAAGTAGAAGCAGAATATGAGCATCAATCCTCCAATATTTATGGGTGTGGGAACACCAACGCAGGCAGAGGATTTTTTTCGCACATCAAGCGTATATTAACGACGATAAGGATGGAGGAAGTTCAGAAGGTCACCTTGGAAACCTTCTCGAATGAAGGAGAGGCTTGGCTATGGTTGGACGAGATATAGTTACACCACTTAGCGGGCAGGTAATTAACAAACGTATCGATTGATGAGTTCTCGTGACTATTTTTGGCAAACACCTACCAGCAGCACAACTTATCACCATGGATAATGAGTTCCAACATCTAACGCAAGGAGAAAGTAGTATCGACACTTACTTGCATGAGTTTACAAGGTTGGGACGTTATACGGGGTCTATCTTCGCTGATGAACAACGGAAAACCAATTGGTTCTACGAAGGGTTGCGGGATGAGTTGAGATTCCTTCTCTCAAGTTCGGTGAACCAAGGATTTCAAGCGTTGGTCGATACAGCGTGTGCCTTGGAAAAAGATATGAAACAGGTGCAAGGAAAAATGGACTTGGCTGTGACAAAGCCAGAGTTTAAAGTGCCCCATCATGGAAAATCGAAGTACCAAAAGCTATGTGGCAAGAGGTCTAAATCGTCTCGACGGGCTTCTTCTCAAGTTACGTCGGGGGCAACTTCGGGGCAAGAGTATCGTACCTACTTTACATAAGGAAGTGTGGGGCATATAGCCCATAACTGCCATCATGGTCCGCCAAAGGTGGAAAAGAAGACGGGAGCGTCTTATGCTGATAAGGGAAAAGCAGTGGTCGAGTCCTCTGCATCCCAGGCGCAGCCCTGAGCTTACAATCTTGGCAAGCAGGAGGCCATAAAGCAAAGTGACATCATCAAAGTTATTATTTAAGATATTTTTTTCTTTTTATATTTCATACCATGTGTGTAGCTTATGTATGATGTGTTTGTCTTAGGATTTGTCCTGATTCAGAACAATCCGTTGAGAGAACTGTTCGATATGGTTGCTTCGCATTAATTTCTGTCTATGGACTTCGTTGCTCGAATTGGAGTACTTAGTCATGTGACGACAGATAGCATAAAGGTGTTATTAGTGAATGGATGTGTGATGCTTGCTGATAGGGCTTCCGATGTGGACGTTCAAATAGGAAATCAAGATTTCTTCTTGAACTCATCTGTGCTCCCAATATCGGAATTTGATGTGATCTTTGGTATGTACTGGCTCTCGGAACAGCATGCCTTTATAAATTGGAATTCAAAGGAGAACTCACTGGGCCAGAATACCGAGATTGAGACTAAGTTCGCTTGTATGCGAGGAGTGAGCGGGATCTTGGTGTCTGCTCTCCAAGTTGTCAATGTTGTTCTACGAAAAGTTATTCTTCACGCTTATTCAGGATGTTGAGCCAAAGGCCAGCCTGAATGATGTTCTAATTGTATCGGAGTTTTTTGATGTGTTTCCTAACGATCTTCCTAGGCTACCACCCCAGCGGGAGATCGACTTCACTATTGAGCTGGTGTCAGGTGCGAAACCTGTGGCCCGATCACCATATCGCGTAGCGCCAAAGGAAATGGCTGAATTAAAAGTTCAATTGAAAGAGTTGCTAGAACAGGGATATATATGCCCAAGTATGTCCCCTTATAGCGTATCTATTCTTTTTGTGAAAAAGAAAGACGGTAGTCTGCGGTTGTGTATTGATTATCGCGAGTTAAATAAGCTGACAGAAAAAAACAACTATCTGATTCCATGGATAGATGACTTGTTCGATCATCTAGTGGGATCAACCGTCTATTCTAAATTGGATTTAAAGACTGGATATTACCAATTGAGGATTCGGGAAGGTGATATTCCCAAGACAGCGTTTGGAACACGTATGATCATTATGAGTTCACTGTAATGCCGTTTGTTCTATGTAATATACCATCCGTGTTCATGGATCTAATGCACCGAACGTTACAAGAGTACTTGGATCTATTCGTAATCGTATTCATTAATGATATCTTGGTGTACTTTCAATCTGAAGCTGATCATGCAAACCATTTACGTTTGGTGTTTCATACTCTATGGAGAAATAAGCTCTATGCCAAGTCCTCAAAGTGTGAGTTTTGGCTGTTGTCAGTGGCTTTTCTTGACCACGTGGTAAGTGGAGAGGGCATAACAGTGGATCCGAAAAAGATAAGATCCATTCAGGAGTGGCCAATGTTGTCTTCGGTGGCCGAAGTAAGGAGCTTCCTTGGACTGGAAGTATACTATAGAAGTTTTGTAGAAAACTTTTCATGGATTGCTTTGCCTCTTACCGCCTTAACGAGGAAGGATCAGGAGTTCGTTTGGACGTCGGAGTGTGCACGAGCTTTTGAAGAGCTAAAGAGTCATTTGACCACGACGTCTATGCTAACATCATCATGTGGTATAGATTTCTATGAGATTTATAGTGATGCTTCAGGGAGCGGCTTAGGTTGCATTCTTCTGTAGTTTGGAAAGGTGATTGCTTATGGCTCACGCCAGTTGAAAGTTCATGAGAGGAATTATCCCGTCCATGACTTTGAGTTGGCGGTGGCGATCTTTGCACTTAAATTGTTGCGGCACTATTTATATGGTATAATAGTGGATATCTTTACAAATCATAAGATCCTAAAGTACCTGTTGGTCAGAAGGATCTTAATATGCGACAAAGAAGGAGGATGGAGTTCCTTGTGGAATACACCTTTGATATTCATTATACTCCCGGAAAGGGAAACATAGTTGCAGATGACTTGAGTCGTAAGAATCTGTCAAGGGAAAATTCATTGCAGATGCATGATGAGTGTCTGATCCAGGAGTTGGAAGCATTAGAGATTTCTTGTGTTTACAAGAACTCCACAGCCGATGCATTCTTGAACTAGACGGAGGTACAGTATGACCTTGCAGACAGGGTTCATCGAGAAATGGAACTTGATGAAAGTCTCCAATGCTATGCAAAGGATGGGTCAGATGGCCAATTCTCCTGGGATGATGACCTTTTGAGTAAAGAGGGTCGTTTGTGCGTTCCAAGTATGGGTAAGTTGAGGGAAGAATTGATGTATGAGGCTCACTTTATAAAATACTCAATTCACCCAGGGACCATAAAGATGTAAAAGGACATGAAAAATTTATTCTAGTGGCCAGGATTAAAGAAAGACATAGCACATTATGTGGCTAAATGTCAAACATGTGCCTTGGTAAAAGCGGAATGATAGAAGACTGGTGGTTTCTTGAAGTCGTTACTAATTTTGGAATGGAAGTTTGACGATATTTCGATGGATTTCGTGCATGGTTTGCCAAGATCTCAACGCGGGAACGATTCGATTTTGGTAATCGTAGACCGGTTAAATAAAGTGGCTCACTTCCTTCCGAACAAGAGGGATGATTCAGTGGAACTCTTGGCAAAACTTTATGTTGAGCAGATTGTATGATTGCATGGTGTTGCCCGTAGCATCGTAAGTGACCATGATGGGCACTTCATGTCAAATGATTGGAGACTAATCCATCAATTGTTGTGAACGAAGTTAACATTAAGTACAACCTTTCAACCCCAAACTCATGGCCAAACTGTAAGGACCAATAGAACAATTGAGGACATTCTCCGAATGTGCGGCTTGGATTTTTCTAAGAGATGAGAATATCATCTCTATATGGTGGAGTTTTCCTACAATAATAGCTACCTAGCGAGCATCGGTATGGCGCGGTTTGAAACTTTGTATGGTCGGAAGTGCCGTACAATATTAGCTTGGGACAAAATATGTGAATCCAAGCTTTTTAAGTGTCAAGAAGTCGAAGCAGCTAACTCGACGATACGCTCTATTCGGGAGAGGCTACGTATAGCCCAGGATCGACAAGCAAAGTACTATAATGCCAAACACAGGAATGTGGAGTTCACAGTGGGTGATTTGGTATATTTGAATATTAAGTCCTTCAAAGGTGTTTCTAGGATTCAGCATCTGAAAAAGTTAAGTCTTAGATATCTTGGTCTGTTTGAAGTGGTGGAGCGAGTGGGGGAAGCTGCTTATCGGCCATCTCTTTTGGCTGAATTGAGTGGATTGCATGATGTGTTCCACATATCATGGCTTTGAAAAGCCGTGAAACATCCAGCTCAAGTGATTGTAAATGATCGTGTCCCGGTCAAAGTTGGGCTAATGATTAATGTTAGGCCCATTCGGATCGAGGATAGGGCAATAAACAGTTATGGAACAAGAGAATCGGGATGGTCAAGGTCTGATGGGATAAGTGTGGCCATAAGGAGCTAACATGGGAGCGAGAGCAGACCATACGAACTTAATTTCCCGAGTTATTTGTGTAAACTATTGTATAGTGCATGTCAAGTTGTATCAAACTTTTGTGAAGTTATAAAATCTTGACTACTAGTTTCTTTGCTGGGTACAAATTTCGGGACAAAATTTCTTATAAGGAGCGGAGGATTGTAACACCCCAAATCCCAAAATTGAGTTCAGGCTCGGCAACACGGCCTTAGACACGGACGTTTCCCAAGCCGTGTCCTGATCTGTGTTTTCAAGTTGACACAAAGCCTGTCGAGTGCTTGATGAAATGCACTCGAGATTTGTTGAGAGGGTAAATGGCCTGTAACACGGGCGTGTCCAAGGCCGTGTCCTGCTGAGGTTGACAAAATGCACTCGACGCTCCTCGAGATCCAAGTTGAGTTGGGAACACGTCCTGTGATATGGGCATGTCACAGAGTCGTGTCCTTCTCTTGATTTTGCCAGGGCAATGAGGCCTGCTGAACACAGGCTAAATACGGGCGTGACCGAAGCCGTGTCAGGGCACACTACCTGTGACACAGGCGTGTCACATGGCCGTATCCTGTTCGGGTTAAGTCGGTTTGTATGCCTCTTAAGGTACACGACCTGTGACACAGGCATGTCACATGCCATGTTAGCCCACAAATAGAGTTTTCAGAGTGATTTGTGGCCATTCATTTCCTTTATCTGGGATCCAATGGTCCAAGCTTCTCCCTACTGTGTTAGGACAACGTATTGAGAAGATAATTCTCATTCATCTTTGCTATTCTCTTTTTAAAAGGGATAGAGAGAAGGGAGAGCAAGGAAGAGGAGGAGAAAGGATCCGGCCGCCGGTGGAGCTTCAGAGTTCCGAATCAAGATCCGAAGCCAGATTTATGGAGGCAAGGCCGCTACGGTGCTTTCCAATCGGATAGATTTTCATGGCTCCAAAGAGATTGTTAAGGGTAATGGTCTTTCTTCCTTGGACATTTGAAGTCCTTCTTTGGCATGTGCATGGATTGCCCCCACCAAAGTGTGGCATTTGATTGATTTCCTTGGGTTGATTCTTAAAATCCCCAGTTTTGCATATAGATCTAGAAATTTGTAGTACGGAATAGACATGTTGTGTGAAGCCCATCTGGACAGGTTGGTTTGGATTGGTGATGATTCATTTGCGCACTGGAGAAGACTCCGTGTATTAACGTGTATGTTGTGGAGTTTATGGGTTATGACTCTGAAGGATAGTAACAGGAAGTAATGGAGTGGAATTCTAGGAAAATACCCTCGTGATTCTTGCGATGTATGCTATGTTTGGGTTGAGTTTGGGTGCAGAAAGGGAGTCTTGTTGAACCCGCCAAGCGATCGTGAGGGCCACTGGCATTAACTCAATTTTTTCGATTTTGAATACAGTGCTTGGAAGATAATGAGGCTATTGTGAGTTGTGTGCTCTTAAAAAGGCTTAGTGTCGAACAAGAAAGGTGAAACCGACCCGTACGTGTAAACTGGGTATGAGTACTTCGGTATTCGATGATGGCATGGCGACTTGAGCAACGAGGGGTGGCTGATCTGGACCTGCATTATGTCGGCTGTACAAGAGAGTGTAAAGGCATTGAGCTTTCGTTACTGATATAATGAGAGTCTTAGGACCGCGCGCCATTAAGACTAATTTGCTCAAACTTTACAGTTGGGTTTGAGACCTTGAACGGTGGTGGGACCCTGGTATTGCGGTACACCAAGAATGTGCCCTGAGTGCACGGAGCATCTGGTCGTGTGACCGGTGTTTATGATGTATTGGCTGTGCGTGAGGGCACAATGCATGATATATCTGCTTGTGAAAAGCTATGACTGCAGGGAAGGAATGCAATTACCCAGGGTAAGGGGTAGGGCCATTATAAATATGTCAGCTGAATGTTGACCGTTGCTTTATTTGCCACCATTATGGTGGGATGTCCCTGTGCATGCGCTGGAAAGCCGAGCGGGAAATAGATGACTGAAGTACCTGCTGTTGTTGCTGCTGCTGCTGGCCCTCGAAGGCTAGCAAAGAATCTTGTGTTATGTTCATGTGTGGCCGTCCTGCGTGCCGATGTTTGTAATCCACACTTGTAAAGCGTAACTGTAAGGACTTAAGGCCAAATGTTTATGTATTTGATGTACATTCCTTCGAGAGTATATATAATTGTGGTTATTTATATAAGTTGACATTCATGGCTTGATTTCAGTTTTAACGTTAAAATCTTGAGCTAGAATACTCTGTGTTAGGATGCGTACCTGTTTTGGTATTAACCTGTGACCTCGCCGCCTGTTTATGACATATACTGTGAGGCCCCGACCAAACATTCTATTATATGTTATTTAACGGATGGAGTCGTTATAGCGTGCATCTCTCTTTTTTATCGGGTTATCGATTCAAACTATGAGCCTCTCGACTAACTAAGAATGAAAACCCAAATGGAAACTATGTACCGACAATATAGTCCCACTAAATAAAAACCAAGAGTAAATCAAGGGTAATTACTTTAAGAAGAAAAAGAAAGCTAAAACATCATAACTTGATCAACTCATTATCAAATCTTCGCGACCGAGTACAAAGGAGGATTAGTTAATCATGATAATTGGGAAAGAGATGAGTAGATAATAAAAGTGAATTAAGAACAAAATGAAGAGAAAGAGAAAAAGATAACTAAAATTCTTTAAAATCAAATGTGATTAGAACTACCAAATGAACATTACAAGTGCATAAAAAGAAAGCTAACTACTGATATTACACTAATAAAAAGAGGTTACAAGTAAGTAAAGTACAGTACATGAAAAGTAAACTAGAAATGGAGGGAGAGAGAGAGAGCAAAAACATAAGATAAAAACTCATAAACCCTAAGAATGAAACTAGCAGCACCTCCCCTCTCCCCAAAACTTGGTCTGGAATGCTTGGAATGGCCTGGTATTTATAGGCAAAAATTTGTCTGGGTCACGCCCCCTGTCACACCCACGGAGGGCGTGTCAGGGGGGGTGAAAGATCTTATTTTAAAGGTAGCTAGCAACCTAGAGGGGGGTGAATAGGTCTGCTTAGGTCTTTTGATAGTCTTTTTAAAAAACTTTTTGTTTCTTTTAGCTTTAAGCTTAGAGTGATATATAGCTTATCCTTAGCACCTGCAATTAAGAAAATCAAAGAAAACACAGAAAAACACACATGTGTTTTATAGTGTTTCCCCAAAATTATGGGTACATCCACTCTCCTCCCACCTTGCTAACTTCCTGTTAGTAAAGGCACTTCTCGAAACCAATGCTCAAAGGAGCTTACACCTCAGATCCCTTAGGATCTCTCAGTGTCCTCCAAGACTTACGCCTCAACCACAAAGTCCTACACTCAGTGATACAAGTATCACCTACGTTAGGCACATAAGCCCTACAACTCAGGCTATGGAGGATAGCCCTACCTCAGAGCAAGCTTGCTCCTACAACTCATAGGGATGCACTCTCCTACAGTTAAGGAAAAACTGCCCTACTTCTCAGTGAGTAAAACTCACCTACCTCAGAGAGCAGCAATCTCCTACAGCTCAGGCAAATTTGCACTACCTCAGACCCTAAGGTCCTACAGCTTAGATCTAGAAGGATCCTATAAAAAGAAATAGTTTAATTAACTTTGTCACCATGAAATTTCTCTGTGTCAACCACTTGAGAAGAAAACTTTCTGCTCCAACTCTCCTCACAGTAGGGAAAGGATTTGCTGGAGGAACTCCGAAGATAACTTCTGAACTTGCTGCTAAAGGCTAAAGATCTTTTTATCTTGAGTCTTAAAATAGCTCACTGAACATACCAAAGAATGAAAGTTCTTCTATCTTCAGAACTGATTCTGAATCTATTGTGGAAGATGGAGACCTACACAGCTAACTAAACTTTTCTTGCTGGAGAGCTTTAAGCTTTTCACATGCAGCAATGGCGAAGAAGATGAAGATGGCTGCTCTCCTTTTTGAATATTGTATGCCCTAAAAGTTCTCTATGACTTATCCCTATCTCTTACTTTTATAGTTCGCCGATCAATAGCTCTTAGAGATCGGTGGGGCCCACCTGCAGCTTCAAGCTGTGCCTTGCTTTAATGGAAGAAGACGTACAGTAGCTTCACGTCAAGTTTGTCGTGTATTATAGATTCTCCGTATCGTAATTGACCTTAGTTGACCTTATCAATTATGCTGGCGTCAACACCTGTGGACTTAGCCAAAATCGAGCATCAGAGAATAAGAATTGAGATAGTAAGCATCACTCAACGCTAAACCACTTAGACAGTTTTACTGTCTCTTTACATTGAGTGAGTAACCTTCACTCATTTCCAAACTACTTAAATATAAATCTGTTTCTAAGGGTTGAGAGATTCAGCTTCTCTCAACGCCAACTTGCTTTATCAGCTTTCTGCGGCTTGGCGTTGAGTGAGCAAGCATCACTCAACGTCAAATCCTTTAGAAATAATTCTGTTTTCACTAGGCGTTAATAGCGTTAAGTTAGAAACCTCCACTCAACGCCTTTTGCCTTAACCAAATTTCTATTTTTTCAGCAACTTAAGCATTGAGAGCATTGAGTGAGCATATCTCACTCAACGCTTTCTGCCTTAGCCAATTTTCTGTATTTAACAAGCACTAGCATAGAATGTCTTTCTAAATTCGACGAATGGTCAATTATGAGCTTGAAGAACTTAGAACTCAGTTCGATAAACTCTCAACTGAGCTCAATGAATTCAGAATCTAAATATCTGAACTTAGCTCGACGAAAGGTTAGATAGGCTCGTTGAACTCTGAACTCAGTTCGACGAACTCTAAATGGAGCTCGACGAACTCAGAAACTAAAGCTCTGAATTTTGCTCGACTTAGATCCTTTTTGTTGTGTGGCGTTGAGTGTGTATTCATCACTCAATGCCAAAACACTTAGCCAACTTTCTCTTTTAGTAGCATGGCGTTGAGTGAGTTGACTTCACTCAACGCCTATGGACTAAACCACATTTTAGCTCATTCCAACTTAGGCTATGATAGTATAGGCTACACTCAGCGCTATAAGTCATTTGGCGTTGAGTGATGTTCCTTCACTCAACTCCTATGGACTTAGATTTCTATCATCCCGCACCATAGGTAAGTGTTTATCTGACATAGCCACTTAGGCTACCTGACCTATCATAGTATTCTACAGACATGTGTATATCATTTATAAGATTGACTTCACTCAAATCTAGGACAATATGGGCAACTAACCAAACAATCTCCCTTATTTGAGGAAGTCAAAACTCTTAAGCAAAATTCAATGACAAACGCAGAACCATGCAGTACAAGGCATAATAAAATAAAACTAAATTATTGAGATGTGATCTATATTTACTACACTTCCTTGCTTGTAGAATGGAATAATACTACATCTGGCATCTGCTTCCACTTAATTTTTGTTTCCTTGTTGCTGTCTTGCTTATCTGATCATCTTATCCTCTCCCCTTTTTAACTGTAGCAAATAGCTGTTAGGATGTTCCTGATGAACTAATCATTTTATCACCTGCTCCTCCTCAATTAGGCAGCAGTGTTATGTTGGAATTGTGCTGGACTTGCTCCCCTAAATCAGAGAATCTTTGTTTCTTTAAAGGACCATCCTATCGGCATAATGCCAAATAGTTTGCAACCAAATGAGGAGAAACTGAAGATATACTATGTTTAACATACCCAACTCAAATTTGAAGGTGTTAAACTTGGCTTTATATAGTGGCTTAGTGAAGATGTCAGTCACTTGCTTGTCTGTTAGGACAAACTCAAGGGTGATGTATTCACATTCCACATGCTCCCTAATGAAATAATTTCTAATCTCTATGTGCTTTGTCCTACTATGGTAAACAAGATTCCTAGCAATAGAGATTGCACTAGTAGAATCACATAATAAAGGAGTTCTACTTATCTGTAGGTTGTTGTCTTGAAGTTGGTGCTGGATCAACAACAACTGAGCATAACATCTTCCTGCTGAGATATACTCTTACTCTATAGTTGATATTGCCACACTGGTTTGTTTCTTGGTTCTCTAAGATACCAGTGTCCCTCCCAAGAACTGACAGGTGCCAGATGTGCTCTTCCTATCTTTCTAGCCTGAAAAATTTTCATCTGAATAGTGAGTTAATTCAAACTCCCCATTCCTAGGGTACCAAAGGCTAAGATCTGGAGTACCCTTAAGATACCTCAAGATTCTCTTATCTATAGAGTAGTGAGATTATTTAGGGCAAGCATAATATCTAGCACAAACACATGTAGCATACATGATGTCTTGCCTACTTGTAGTCAGATATATAAGGGAGCTAATTATCCCTATATACAAAGTTTCATCAATAGGTTTCCATGCTTCATCTTTACCTATAGGCATACTTAACCCCATGGGAGTTCTTATGGTGGAGGAATTCTCTATGCCAAATTTCTTGATTAACTCCCTAGTGAACTTAGACTGGTATATGGACAAGACATCATCAGTCTGTCTTACTTAGAGGCCCAAGAAAAACTTAAGTTCACCCATACTGCTCATCTTAAACTTCCCCTGCATGAGTTTAGCGAACTTTTTGCAGAGGTTTTCATCAGTAGATCTAAAGATGATGTCATCTACATAGATCTGGACTAGGATGATCTTACCCTTGGATTCCCTTAGGAATAGGTTCTTTTCTATTTTCTCCCTTGATAATTTGTTTTCAATAAGGAAACTAGACAATGTCTCATACCATGCTCTAGGGGCTTTCTTTAGCCCATATAGAGTTTTCCTTAGTTTATAAACAAAATCAGGTGAGTTAGGAACTACAAAACTTGGAGGTTATTCAACATAGACTTCTTCTTTTACGTCACCATTTAGGAAGGCTGACTTCACATCCATTTGGTATACCTTGAATCCCTTGTGTGCTGCATATGCAAGAAATAATCTGATGGCCTTCAATCATACTACAGGGGCAATGAATTGATCAAAATTAATCCTTTCTTCTTGCTTGTACCCCTTAGCTACTAGTCTTGCCTTATTCTTAATTATAATGTCATTTTCATCCAGCTTGTTTCTATAGATCCACTTGACTCAAATGACATTATGACCATGAGGTCTGGGAACCAGCTTCTACACCATGCACCTCTTGAACTGGTTCAGTTCCTCCTGCATAGCTCCAATCCAATGCTTCTTTATGATGGCCTCATCGAACTTCTTGGGCTCCTCTTGGGATAGAAAGCTTGAATAGATGGTTGTGTTCTAACTTATTCTCCTTATCATTAATCCATGACTTGTCTCTCCAATGATCTAATGTGTTGGATGATCTACTATATGTCTGACTGCAGGTGGTAGTTTTCTTTCAGCAATAGGGGCATCTTCTTTTTGATCTTCATCCACTCCCAGTATGCTAGGTATATCTTCTGGAGTATCCATATCATCTTGGATGACTGGTGATGCTTCCTCCATGGCAAGCTTGTCCATTATATGTTCTATACCTGCAGTACTATAAGAGGAATAAGGTAGTTTATTGTTAATCATTGTAGACTCATCAAAGACTCCATGAACTGATACTTCTTAACATGTCATTTCAAGTTGTAGATCCTATTGGCTTTACTATGATTACTATACCCAACAAATATTCCATCATAGGATTTGACAGCAAACTTAGTCACATAGGACTTGCCATTGTGAAGCATAGAGCATTTACTACCAAAGATTCTGAGATAACACAAATTTGGTTTTCTGCCCTTAAAGATCTCATAGGGAGTCTTCTTATGGCCTTTGGTTATAGAGGCTCTATTGTGGATATGACATCCAGTATTTACTGCCTTAGCCTAGAAATATTTTGTGAGAGATATGTCACTCAATAGTGTTCTACCAGCCTCTATGAAAGTCCTATTTTTCCTCTCAAATATCCCATTTTGCTGGGGTGTTCTAGGAGAAGAGAATTCTTGTTGAATCCCATGCTCTTCACAGAACTTTGGCATGCTATCAGACTGGACTTCTATCGCATGGTCACATCTGATTTTGAACACAGAACAGCAGAGCTCATTCTTAATTTGCTTGACAAACCTCATGAAGACATCAAGGGTTTAATCCATCTTCTTAAGAAAGAACACCCTAGTAAACTTTGAATAGTCATCAACTACCACAAGGGTATAGACTTTCCTACCAAGACTATGAACTGGCATTGGACCAAATAGGTCCAAGTGCAAGAGGTATAATCACTTAACAGAGTCTTTGGTCCCAATACCCTTGAAGGAGACTTTTGTCTGCTTACCCTTTTGGCAAGCTGAGCAAATGCCCTCCTTAGAGCACTTAACATTGGGGCCATTCCTAACTAGCTCATGACTGAAGAGCTTGGAAATAGTCTTGAAATTCAAATGGGCTTGTCTCTTGTGCCACTGGACAAAGTAGGAGACTTTCTCATTTGCCAATAAACAGATAGGAGTAACTGTGTCTAGACATAATAAGTTCAAGCAATAAACATTTCCACTCCTAGTGTCTGTCAAGATGACCTCTTAGTTACTTGACCTCCTAATTAGGCACTCATCCTTTGGGAAGACAATTATATAGCCAAGATCAGAAAGCTGGCTTATGCTTATAAGGTTGTGCTACAACCCTTCAAAATATGCCACCTTGGTGATGGTGACAATGTCATTGTTTATCTTACCATATCCTATGGTTACACCTGTATCTAAACCTCCAAAGATGACATTGGGTAAATCTTTTACTGGAGTAAATGCCTTCAAGTTTCTCCTTATTCTAGTCATGTGCCTAGAAAAGCCACTGTCCAAGTACCATATATGGGTATGTCACCTTGAGCTATCCTGCAATATATAAATTACTTAACCTTAGGATCCCAATATCTATTGGGTCCTAGGTGAATGTTATCATGAAACTAAAAATGTATACCAATAGAATTTCTGACTGGTGGACTTACCCTAGCTCTGGCCATATTGGGATTGTGCCAACAGTGAATGCAAAAATGCCCTATCTTACCACAGCACCAACAATCATGTATGTTATAACTTCTTTTCTGTGAAGGCCCTGTAGCTTGATGAGCAGTAACCTTGATAGGAGGAAGATGTGTTGCAGCCTTTTTTTGATTTCTTTTAGCTAGAATTTTACTGAAGGTAAGTCTTATAGCTGGCTAATTTGGTCTGCCCTGAGTGCCAGCAGCAGCTAGCTTCTTTTCAGTAAGCATGCTTCTGATGGCTTCAGATATGCCCAGATCATCCTGATTCTTGGACTTGCCCCTAGTCAAGAAGCTTTACTGTCAGATTCTGAGCCTTGAATGAAGTAACATTCTTGAGAGTTGGTGCAGAAGCACCAACTCTAAATGGTCCAGATTGGGCCATTTGAAATTTCTCATTAGCAGCATTGACTGCACACACCCTGCCAAAACTTTCACCATGAGATTGAACATCTTTGTTAACTCCAGATGAACAACCCCTCTCCTAGTGACCATAAGCGCTTTCTTGGTCATGTCTGTTAGAAGGTATCAATTCTTTTCTGAATGGAATGGGAGGCTTAGAAGAAAAAGGCTGAGGTGGAGCTGGAGCCATGCCCTTCATTTTTGAAGGAACAACTCTTGTGTTTCCCTTGAATCCCAACCCTTCTTGCCCTTTTGAGAGGAGAAGGAGTCTATCAAGGGAGGACAGTACTTGACTTAGAATAGCTAGCCACTAATATTTTCTCCTTATCAAGCTTATCTTCAAGCTCCCTGATGATACAGTTCATATGCTTGATGGTGGCTACATGAATGTCCAAGAGGGACTTCAGTTGGATACTTTCCCAAGCTTCCTGGTCAAGCAGATTTTTTGTTACAGTCTGTTGGGAAACCACTAGCTTAAGAGATGAGATCTTTTTAGCTTGCTTCTTAGACAACTTAATGACTTTCCTTAAGGCATTCAGTAGTTCTCTATATATGTCAATTAGTTGATTGACATCTCCTTTAGATCTAGAATCTTCTTCACCACATGGTGAAGAGGCTTCTAAGCAAGGACTAGTCTTAAACTCAGATAGATAAGAAGAGTTAGGTGATAGATGTACCTTGCTCTAACCAGGCTGATCTTAGTTTCCTTCCTCATTTGTCATTTTCATCAGCCCTATGTAGTTGTGGACATCTTAATCCACCTTTTACTCACTCTCTAATAGTGTTAGAGGGGCTCTGATTCCTATCCTCCTTGGAGGATTGACTTCTCCTGCAGTAATAGCTTCATTTTTAACAGTAGTAGAAACTAGCCCAATATAGGCTTCCTCTTATTCAGACTCAAAAGATGATGAGTCTGTCCAACTCTTTTCCTTATTGTCAATGAAGGACATTTCCTTCTTTCCTTTGTGTTGGTGCTGTTTTTTCTCCTCAGTATCCTTCCTCTTCTCTGGGCAGTAAGCTATCACATGCCAAGCTTGCTGCAATAGTAGCAAATTACTTTAGAGGAGTTATATTTATTTTGTTTAGAACCATACCTATCAGTCTTGGACTAGTTCTTTCTGTGATGAGTGGAATTGGAAGGGCTTTTCTTCCAATGCTTCTTCTTCATTAACCTTTGGAGTTGTCTGAAAAAGGCTGCAAAATCTTCATCAAACATGTTGCTGTCTGATGCCTTTGTGTCAGAGCTATCTGACTCAGCTGGTTTCTTTGGTGGAGAAGGAATCCTTTCCTTGCCTTTCCTTGTGCTCTCATCTTTGAAGGCCAAGGAAGTTTCTTCTGCCAGTGATTTGTTTGAGGCATTCTCCTCCTTCCTGGCAGACAGCTGCATCTCAAAGGAGATCAACTTCCCTATCAATATTTGGGGAGGAGTGTCAGCAAGCTTGGTCATCTCACTTATAGCACAGATCTTAGTATCCCAGTCTCTAGTGTGAGATCTGAGAAACTTGTCGTTAATTTCATAATTATTGAAGACCCTTCCATAGGTCTTCAACTCATTTATGATCCAGAAAAATCTTTCATAACAGGTCGTTATGTTCTCCTTCAGGATTTTCCTGAAAACCTCATACTCTTGGTTGAGCAGAGACTTCCTATCATCTCTTACCTCATCAGTACCCTCGATGTAGACCACAAGGCTGTCACACATCTCCTTGGAGGTCTGGCAGTGAACCATTTTCAGGAAAGTTGAGTCATCTATAGCATTAGCAATGGTGTTCTGTGCTCTCTTATCTATGCCAGCTAGTATGACCTTATCTTTGCTCATTTTAGAGAGTGCCTTTGGTGTCTGGATGTTTGCATCCAAAGAAGAGACCTTCATAGGAATGACAGGTCCCTCCCTAACAATTGAAAAACTTCTTGGATCAAAGGATTCCTTGAATAGACTCACCCTTTCCTTCCATATTCCAAACTGCTCCTTTCCACAGATGTGGAGTTTCATGGAACTCAGCTCGCTCTATCTCTCTCCTCAGCCCATGACCACTTTGCAGCAGCTACCTTGGAGGATCACTAAGAATGTTAAATCCTTTTTTAGGAACCTCCCTCTGATACCACTTGAAAGATCTTATTTTCAAGGTAGCTAGCAACCTATAAGGGGTGAATAGGTCTGCTTAGGTCTTTTGATAGTCTTTTTAAATCACTTGTTTGTTTCTTTTAGCTTTCATCTTAGAGTGATCTAGAGCTTGTCCTTAGCACTTACAATTAAGAAAACAACAGCAAACACAGAAAAGCACACAAGTGTTTTATAGTGGTTCCCTAAAATTATGGATACATCCACTCTCCTCCCACATTACTAACTTCCTGTTAGTAACGGCTCTTCTCCAAACCAATGCTTCAAGGATCTTTCACCTCAGATCCCTCAGGATCTCTCAGTCTCCTACAAGACTTATGCCTCAGCCACAAAGGCCTACACTCAGTGATAGAAGTATCACCTACCTCAGGCACTTAAGCCCTAAAACTCAGGCTATGGAGGATAGTCATACCTCAGAGCAAGCATTCTCCTATAACTCAGAAGGATGCACTCTCCTACACTTAAGTAAAAACTGACCTACTTCTAAGTGAGTAAAACTCACCTACCTCAAGGAGCAGCACTCTCCTACAGCTCGGGCAAATTTGCCCTACCTCAGACCCAAAGGTCCTACAGCTAAGATCTAAAAGGATCCTATAAAACGAAATAGTTTAATTAACTTTGCCACAGAGAAATTTCTTTGTGTCAATAACTGGAGTAGCAAACTTTCTGCTCCAACTCACCTCACAGTAGGGAATTGATTTGCTGGAGGAACTCAGAAGATAACTTATGAACTTACTACTGAAGGCTAAAGATCTTTTGATCTTGAATCATCAAACAGCTCACTGAACCTGCAAAAGGATGAAGGTTCTACTTTCTTCAGAACTGATTTTGAATCTTATTTGGCAGATGGAGACTTGTATAGCTAACTGCACTTTTCTTACTGGAGAGCTTCAAGCTTTTCACATGTAGCAATAGTGAAGAAGATGAAGATGGCTACTCTCCTTTGTAAATATTGTATGCCCTAAAGTTCTCATTGTCTTGGCCCTATCTCTTCCTTTTATAGTTCGCCGATCAACGACTTTTAGAGATCGGTGGGCCCCTCCTACAGCTTCCAGCTGTACCTTGCTTTAACGAAAGAAGACGTACAGTTGCTTCACGTCAAGTTTTATCTTGTGTTGTAGCTTCCCCATGTCTGAATTGACCTTAGTTCACCTTGTCGATTTTGCTGACGTCAGCACCTGTGGACTTAGCCCAAATCGAGCATCAGAGAATAGGTGTAGTGTGAGTAAGCATCACTCAACGCCAAACCACTTAGACAGTTTTACTGTCTCTCTGCGTTGAGTGAGTAACTTTCACTCACCGCAGAACTACTTAAATATAAATCTGTTTCTAGGGGTTGGGAGATTCAGCTTCACTCAACGTCAACTTGCTTTATCAGCTTTCTACTGATTGGCGTTTAGTTAGCTAGCATCACTCAATGCCAAATCCTTTAGAAATAATTCTGTTTTCACTAGGTGTTGACAGCATTGAATCAGTAACCTCCACTCAATGCTTTTTGCCTTAACCAAATTTCTGCTTCTTCAACAACTTAAGCGTTGAGAGCGTTGAGTGTGCACGCCTAACTCAATGCTTTCTTCCTTAGCCAATTTTAGGTATTTAATAAGCACTGGGCATATACTGTATTTTTGAGTTCTACGAATGGTGAATTTTTATCTCAACAAACTTAGAACTCAATTCGATTAACTCTCAACTGAGCTTGACGAACTCAGAATCTCAAGCTCTGAACTTAGCTCGACAAAAGGTAAGCTGTGCTCGACGAACTCTGTACTCAGTTCGACGAACTCTAAACTGATCGCGACGAACTCAGAATCTTAAGCTCTGAACTTTGTTCGACCTACATACTTTTTGCTTTATGGCGTTGAGTGTGTCTTCATCACTCAAATCCAAAACACTTAGCCAACTTTCTCTTTTAGTAGCATGGCGTTGAGTGAGTTGACTTCACTCAATGCCTGTGTACTTAGACACATTTTAGCTCTTTCTAACTCAGGCTATGACAGTATAGGCTACACTCAGCGCTATAATTCATCTGGCGCTGAGTTATATTCCTTCACTCAACACCTGTGGACTTAGAATTTTTTCATTCCATACCTTAGGCAAGTGTTTACCAGACATAGCCACTTAGGCTACATGACCTATCTTAGTCATCTACAGACATGTGTATATCATTGATAAGATTGACTTCACTCCAATCCAGTACATTTTGGGCAATGGACCCAACAGGGGGCGTATCAAGTACGGGGTTGACAATGGTTGACACGTCTTGGGACACGCCCGTGTAGGGGGGCGTGTAAGGAAAATCACCTCAAAATCATTGGTTGGAAATCCGTCAGTCGTTGGAAAAGGTTCTACACGCCCCAGCGCAACGCCCGTGTAGGGGGCGTGTCATGTATGGGTTGACGTGCAGCAATAGAAAGCTTTAATTGTGGCAACAGGCTTTGGGATGAGGGTGACACGCCCAGGGAGGGCGTGTCGGTGGGGCGTGTCAGGTGTTTTATCTCGGGATTTGGATTCTGGCAACAAACTTCCTCGGGATTGGGTTACACGCCATGTGACACGCACATGGAGTGCGTGTTAGGGGGCGTGTCAGGTAATTTTTGTCGAAAGTTGTGAAAACCTGAAAAAGAAAATAAACTAAGTTAGATTATTTACATAAAAAGTATCTAAAAGGAACCTAAAAATACATAAATAAAGAGATTTAAAATGAAAATAAATATATTTTTACCCTAATAAATAAAGCTAAAATATGCATCATCAGTCCTACAAATGGTATCAGCTTTCAACGATCCTAAACTAAAGAAGTCATTGAACAATGGTGCCACCCCCGATCGATTGGTCAGTTTGCGGACAAACTGACATAGCGGAAGCAGTGGTGTGCTCATATGTAATTCACACTAAGTATGTCCAGTCATTACCCTACGATTAGTCAACCTTAACTTAGGTTTGCACGTTTACGTGTAGATCTCGGCAGGTATAGAGCCAGTAGTGGGCAAACCCGCCCCTCTATCCATAGCCACTTCAAGCAGTCAGAGCTGGGAAAGAAGCTTACAGTAATCCTAGATTCTTTCAGTTTTCAACAGTCCCCAGTGTAGTAACAAGCTCCGGGATCTAACTTGTTGAGTACCATCTGATCCCTCTCCCCGCATGTTTATTAGGGTACATACTCGGCTCTCCGTATTGAAGAATGAAAATACACGGTGCAAGATCTAATGGCTTGGATCAGATGTCCAGCCAGTATGGTTGTGAACTTAGCTGTGTTAGTCTTGGAAATGCACGAAAAGAGGTGGAGGAAGACCTTCATGGGTTCCACTTTCTAAGTCCGAGTATACACTAATATCAGTTGGAATGAGTTTTCTGAAGCCTTCATGGAACACTTCATTCCCTCTACTGCTCGAGATGAGCTTGAGGAGTTATTTTTGCAATTGAAGCAAGGATCCAAGTCCGTGAAAAAATATTAATGAGATTTTCAACACCCTGCATGATTTGCTGACTCCAATGAGTTAGATGACCGTGGGTATGCATAATGGTTTTACCAAGTCTTGTGAGATTCCCTAAGGCATGCTGAAAGTGAAGGGATAGATACTACTCTAGAGGGGGGGTGAATAGAGTTATCAAATTTTGCACTAGACAAAACTTAATGGTATACCCAACTCCCTTGGAGTGAAATGCGGAATGAAAAGATTATAGATATAGAATTAACCCTATAGCCTAACACAAGTGTTGTGCACAAACTCAAGCTAACTGTAATTACAGTTAAGGCTTGGAAATCCTAATCAGCAACTAGCAACCTAGTTATATCTATTCACAGCCACAATACAGGAATTAAACAAGGCAATCCAGACGACACAAGGAATTTATAGTGGTTCCCCAAATAACTTGGGTACGTCCACTCTTCTACCAACAAGGTAGGAATCCACTCAGGTTTTTGATCAAGTGCCTTGCCACCAACAGGATCTGCTTCAGGTAGATCCAGAAACCCTTTAGACTTTTGATCAGGTGTCTAAAAACCAAGCACAGGTTTTTGATCAGGTGCCCTGCCACCAAGGGATACTTTTGAAGGGAGTAATAACCCTGTACAGGAGGGGGAAAGAAGGTTAAGATGTCTTCTCTATTTTACAAAAGATTAGAGAAGCATAAAGACTTGCACTGAGCTAGAAAGCTCTAAAGAATCAAGGCTCCCCCTGGCTCAAAGATGTCTAGGTGAAGTCTTGCTTCAGTGCAGAAAACTCTTCAGAAAGATCTGAAGGAAAAACTACAAGAAGATAATAAATAATAAAATTAGAAATCTTCAAGCAGCTGTCTTCTTCTTCTTCTTCTTCTTCAAAAGAACTCTGAGTCTAAACTTCCTGGAAGCAGGAGAACTCAGGTTGAAGAAGAGCAAAAGAGCTTAACACTTCTCAGTTGGATGAGTATTGCTGAGAGCAGAAAACTTTGTCTTGATGAAGGCTTGAATGCTTAAATGAATAACTGGTTAGCTAATTAGCTAGCTTGAATCCTTCTTCAAAGGATCCTTTTTATAGCAGCAACAAGCAACGGCTCTCTTCAATTTGAATTGTTTGTCTTCTTCTGAAACTTGAGACCTGGGCTGCAAATATCAGAAAGACAAAACAATCTCTGCAGCAGAAACATTCTATAAAAGGGATAAACCTTTTTCTAGGAAGCTGCAGGAAGCAGTCTGATAATAAAGTACTCAATAAAGTCACATCAGAAACAAACTCTTTATAGCAGAAGAAAGACTTTTCAGTCTAACGGCTATAAAGGACTGATAGCAGATAAAGTAAAATACAATGTTAGCTAATAAGACAAACAACTTTATCTGAAAAGATTTGACTCAGGCAGAAGGGATGGAGCAGATATTGCCTGGAAATATTATCATAAAACAACTAAAAATGATATGCCAGATAATGTATTAAATAATATAATAAATAAATACAAAATAAAAAGGCAGACAGAAAACGTCAAACGACCTTCGGAGATCGTCGACCGACGCACGGAGATCGTCGAACTATCGGACAGATAGTCGAACGATCCAGATAGTCGAACTATCAAAGGAGATAGTCGAACTATCACAGCAGATAGTCGAGCTATCAGAAGATAGTCGAACTATCAGATAGTCGACCTATCAACAGATAGTCGAACTATCAAGGCGAAACAGATAGTCGAACTATCAACAGATAGTCGAACTATCAAAGCAAAACAGATAGTCGACCTATCAACAGATAGTCGAACTATCAACGGAGAACAGATAGTCGAACTATCAATAGATAGTCGAACTACCAGATAGTTGAACTATCAAAACAGATAGTCGAACTACCAAGGGAAAACAGATAGTCGACCTATCAACAGATAGTCGAACTATCAGAAGAAAGCAGATAGTCGATCTATCAACAGATAGTCGAGCTATCAAACAACGCAGATAGTCGACCTATCAAACAGATAGTCGAGCTATCAGATAGTTGAACTATCCAAGCAGATAGTCGAACTATCAAAGCACACAGATAGTCGAACTATCAACCGATAGTTGAACTATCCTCGCAGACAGAACGTCGAGCAACTGATAGACGATCGTCGAACAGTCAGTCGACGATAGTCGAGCGGCGTTCGACTATAGTCGAACGAAAAACTACTTAACCAAATTCTTCATCTGGAAAAGCGAGGACTCTACTGCTAGACCACTAACCATTGACCATAGATATTTCTTGGGTCAAGGGACAAAAGGAGAGGACTAAACTCAAATCAAACTAGGGTACCAACACAAGTGCAACACACTCACACGACTCTGAGATCCCAGACCTTTAGTTCCCATATTTCAAGAGCTTGCATAACTCTCAGGTACCACCGTTGTGGCTACGGCAGCAGCGGATCGGGCTTCTCCACTTTCTAAGCGGGTATACACAATACCAGGCCTAGACCTCTCTTGTACGCCTCTGTACACATAACAAGTGTACTCTAGAGTCTCTGCGTACTAAATGCTAGCTGCCTACTAAATTTTAGGTCGGGTGCACGTCTTCGGGGATTGTGTGTATGACCGCAGTATTAAACAACATACTGGCCCTTCCACCCGTACACTTCACCCGAGTCACCGTACTGCCATTGGTGTGATGATTGGCCTAGTACTTCATGACCCACCACCATTTTCTTTATGCACATGCAATTATTTCAACTCGAGCCTCCAACTCGCAGGACCAACCTATCCTGATATAAATCTCACGAGTCTCCAGCTCGCAGGACCAATCGTTCTTGATATAAATCTCTCGAGCTTCCAGCTCGCAGGATCAACCTGTCCTGATTTAAATCTCTCGAGCCTCCAGCTCGCAGGACCAACATGTCTTTATTCCTCTAACCCTGCCCGGGTGAGCAAGTAGTCAACAAACTACAAGTCCCTCCAACCCGGCACAGGTGAGCATGTAAACAAACCACTTCCTTCCAACTCTGCACGAGTGAGCAAGTAGTCAACAGACTCTAGGTCCCTCCAAATCGGCACGAGTGAGAACATTTACAGTTTACCTAGACTATTAGACTACTCTTGCCTACCGGTCATTATACTTAGTCATTTAGGGTTTATCCTAGGACTGCCCAGGGTATGCCCAATTAAGGGGGTCTCGGGGGCACTAGGAAACAAGATGGAATTAAAAATCCAATGTTCCCTTTCGCAAGGATAATTAATTTTAGTTGATGTCTACCCATGATCCACCCAACTCTCATTGTTACTCTTGGGCGATCCTAATGACTTAAGTTGTTATCGGGGAGGGCGACGGTCTTCCGCCGACCTCCACTCCAATTGTTACCCAATGACATGCACTTTACTCTCATCACTAAGACAACACTACCCACCAGGGTTATACTTCAAATCATAATCTCTAGCTCAATTGTCGATCTATCCCCCGGTGGGCCTTATGGTATAACCTATTTTTACTATGCACTGCCCATTACCTAATACCACCCCGAAGTCGAACTTCAAATTCCTTGCGCCACCAACCCCTAATTATTTATCCTAGGGTGGTATGGACTAATGAAATGAGCATGTAGATTTTCATAACTTTCCTAGGTCATTAAGGCTTCTAATTAAATCATTTTAATTAATTCCCTAGGTCACTTTACACATGAAGTAGTATAATTTATAATCCACTGACCTAAGGAATTTTTCTTGGGTTGTATATTGATAAAATATTGCTGTATATAGAGTTTCATAATTTTCCTTTGATTATTTATATTTATTCCTTAATTAATACAAAATCCACATAATTACCATTTTCCAAATGAAGTATATTGAATACATAAGACAAAATTCTAGGAAAATTACAGATCATATATATCATTAATGTAAGACTAATGGCAGAGTTTCATCAACCCTTATAGTGTAATGGCCTATCAAATTCCATTATTAATTATTTATCAAAATGTCATTATGCTAATTTAAACATTATCAGTACATCCAAAAATTTTGAGATAAATACACAAGGCTAATCATACAAATATATAATGCTATAAATAATTCCAAAATTTTCTGATATGTATTTCCATAAATTCATGAATAATTGCAATAAGGGTAAAATGGTAATTTCAATGCATTTTACTCCAAAAGTTCTCAAACGGAAAGATAAAATTTTCCTAAGTCAAATATAACCTCCTTTTTTACTTGACAGACTTTGGGGATTTTCCTTGATCAAAACCTATTTTTCCAAATTATTTTCCAAAAAGGCCTATATTTTTAAAAATCCAAAATAATGGGATTTTTTATCAAAAAAATCTCATAATTAATCTGAGGGGTGAACTTTTCCCTAATGGACCTCTGGAATCCATTCCATGATTTTTTGTTGCCTCAATTAGGCTGAATGTACAATATATCATTTATTGTTATTTGCACCCCAAGGCCATATTTAGCCAACAAATGCAAGTGGATTAAACTAACATTCATTGATCAAAATGTGCTAAAATTTTTATCATGCAACAATGATATCCCCAAGGACCTTCCACCAATATTTGGGGCCATTTGAATGCTTATAACTCCAAATATTTAATTTATTTAATTTTTTATATTATGACAAATACTATAGAAAAAGTTGTCCCAAAAATTCCCAATTTTTGGCAGGGGCTATATATGCCCTAGTCAAGCACAAGCCCAAAATTTTGGGTCATGTGGACTTCTGGTTTGGCATGGTCTTAAGTTTTAATTTCTTCAATAGCCTAGGACCAGTCCTAGGAAAGCAGCCCTACAGCCCATTCTACTGTACCAAAAGTGATGATTAAGGTGTCAAAATAAATTTAACAGCATAGAATATAATTTTCATTCAGGTTTCATGTTATGGTGATGCCTCTATGTTCCCTAAATTTCACATGCAATGTGACTGTATATGTTTGACAGATTTGCATTATTCATATAATTTAATATTATATCATATTATATTTAATAGCACGAATCTTAAAGCAGCCGTGGACGGCATGTAACATCCCAATTCGCGCTAGGCCCCTTACATGAGTTCTTAGTCAAGAGACTTTACTCGGGCTCGCGGTGCACTGGCAAAAGGTGTCAAGTGCGTTGAATGGAGTGTAGGGTTGAGTGATTCCCAACAGATCGAAAGGAAATGGCCTAAGGGAAATTCGTCGGGTATCATTGTTGATAACCGAAGAGTTTGTCGAGAATGCCTGGGGATTCTCGCCGATCGTCGAGAATGCCCGGTGATACCCACCGATCATCGAGTATTGCTGACTGATACTCAACGCACTCAAGTTGGCAAAGAGAAATTCGCCTGGTATCATTGTTGATACCCGACGAATTCGTCGAGAATGCCTGGCGATTCTCACCGATCGTCTAGAATGCCCGGTTATACCCACCGATCGTCGAGTATCGCTGACTGATACTCAACGCACTCAATGTCAGGATTTACGATAAGTTGGCTAAGTGAAATTCGCCGAGAATCATTGTTGATACCCGACGAATTAATCGAGAATGCCCGGCGATTCTCACCGATCGTCGAGAATGCCCGGTGATACCCACCGATCATCGAGTATCGCTGACTGATACTCAACGCACTCAACGCTAGGAGTTTTGATAAGTTGTCTAAGTGAAATTCGCCGGGTATCATTGTTGATACCCGACGAATTCATCGAGAATGCTCTGCGATTCTCACCGATCGTCGGGAATGACAATTGATTCCCGTCGAATTTGACTTGTGCGTTTTCTTCTCCCAGGAAGATTCGCCAGCTTGTACAGGCGGATCGAACCGGACTTCGGGATCGTGCTGGATGATTCCTTGGACCGGTCATTTCATGTAAGACCTAATTTGGGCGGTCCAATCAGAGGGTGACACGTGGCAGAAGGATTTAACCTAATACATTGGTTTATAAGAGAGGATAAAGCTGAACCCTAGCCATCCTTGCCGATCGATCTTGCCGTCATCGAGGACCTCGCAAAACCGACCGAGCCAAGGGAAGCTGTCGGAACTCCTGGAGGCGCCTTCTCTCTCTCTCTCTCTCTCTCTCTCTCTCTCTCTTTTCTTTGCCGTGAAGAACAACAGCACCAAGCAAGAGATGCCGCAAAGAAGGATGACTTGATCCATGGCCGGGAATGATGGTACCACTGGAAACGAGGTGAGCTTCCTCCCTTATCCCTTGGTGCTAGATCTGTAGTTATATTATAGGAGAGATATCGACTCCATAGAGTCTTGATGGTGAGGAGATGAGTTCCTAGGGAAGCCATGCCTAGATTTGTAAATCTAGGTTTAGGTGTCATCACCCTCCTCATCATTCAAAGTGAAGGTGAGAGAGGGATTTGTGGAGAAATATGGCTTCGTGAGGGTGAATAAGGGTGAACGATTTTCTGGAGGAGTTTTTGGGAGATTTGTGCAAGGAGGAAGATGAACGGATGCCGTTCATCTCACCTTAAGATGCGTGCAGAAATCTGATTTCTGCACGCAGCGATCTTCGTGGCAAATTTCGGGGGTGTTCTGGCCATATCTGGGTTTTCAACTCAGCATGAAAGTCATAGCACTCAAAATTATCTTTCCAACGAGTGGTTGCAAGTTTCTAGGCAATACCTGTAGCCACGGGAAAGTCAGTTCGAATCTGCTGCGATTGGGGGAAATTCCATCCAAGAAATTTGTATCCTGTACGCAGTAGGCTTCGAGTGAATTTCTGGTGTGATGCGATCAAATCTGGGCTTTTGACTAAACACGCAAGTTGTAGCCCTTGAAATTATATTTCCAACGAGTGGTTACATGCACTCGTCGGAATTCTGTAGCCTCGGGAATCCTTGGTCGAAGTTGCTGCCCGGATTAAGGCTGCACCTAAATTCTGGGCTCTGTAATGTGGAATGCGATTTGGTGGAATTTAATGTTGCGATCCAACTCGAGGCTTGGGTGAACTCTTTCGACATAATCATCATAGTGATATGATAAGTTAAGGTTATAAATCTGAATTCGTATAACGAGTTTTGGACAAGCTTAATTGAAGGAAAGAGCTTGATATAAATGGGTAGTTATAAATTGATAGATGTATAAATGATTTAACTATGACCATGATGTATGTTGAATGGATAAAAGGGAATTAGTAATCCAATGCTTAGAGTGTCGTCTCCCTATGGGTAGCATTGTGGAAGTAACAAGTGCGGTGTTGACCATCACTTATTGGAATGAGATTGAGATGAGTAAAGTTGGACGGTTGGGCTTGGCCCTCGGTGTTCACGTCCCGAGGCTCCTTCCACATTTGATGGATGGTTGGGCTTCGTCCCCGGTGTTCACGTCCCGAGGCTCCTTCCATGCCACGATATTGTGGAGTTGCATGTGGTGTGAGTCGACCTGTGGTGTCGTAATCCCGGGTTAAGGATATTGTGGCAGGTCTACGTGCTCGCCAATCGTCACACCAATGGGAGTTGACAGCTAGACCTTGGACAGTTGGGCTTGGTCCTCGGTGTTCACGTCCCGAGGCTCCTTTCATGCCAAGTGAACGGTTGGGCTTGGTTCTCGTGTTCATTTCTGAGGCTCCATTCGTGTCACGCATAGGCCAGTTCGGGGCTAGGATCTTGGTGCTTATTTACCCAAGAGAACCTGCTGAGCCGTAGTACGCATGTGAGCTCCGCTGTTGTGTTCTTAGCGTTGAGGCGTACGGAGGCCTTGGCCAGGTAGTGTGGAGACAAGCCTAGTAGTGGATATGCCCACTCTACTATCACCGTTTGGACACGACGGTTGACGCCTGAGAGGTTAACTACCTGCTCGAATAGTTGGAACTATAAGTCTGTGTCGACATAGCGATTGCATGTGCTTGATCATGGGTGTGTCATTGCATTGCATACATAGCATTGCACTTCATTACATACACAAGACCCTCATCGTATAAGTTTGTATGGGCACTCTTATACGATGAGTTACTTATTGCTAAACGACCCTCAACTTATATGTTTGTATGGGCATCCATATAAGTTGAGTAACTTACTGTTATAACATTATACTCTCTTGCTGCGGTAGATGGTAGAATTGTAGAATAAGAGCTTGTTCATTTATACAGTACTTTTGTTGCTGTTACTGTATAGGCCTGGGCGGACAGGCGGTTAAAGACCGGGTGGTTTGGTAACCGCGCGGGTTGGCGGGTTGTCTCCGGCGATCTGATATCTGAGCAACGATAGCGGGTTGGCATGGCGGTTTGGTAACCGGGCGGTTGGTCGGTTACTCTCTGGGATATCGATGGTAGGCGGCTCGTCTCCTGGTGGTAACCGAGCGGTTAGTGTTCTTACTAACCGCGCGGTTAGGCGGTTCGGCGGTTAGCTTTGTATATGCTGTTTTTCTGTATTTAGTCCCACATTGGGTATTTCTACTCTATCTCATCTCCTCCATTCTATATAAGGGAGGATATACCCTTGTAATAGATAGTTTTTTGGATAATAAAATTTCCATTACTCCAGTTTCCGGACTGTTTTGGTTCTATTCGCACATGGTATCAGAGGCAGCGATCTAGTCCCCCTGTTTGCGTTTGCCTTCAGCTCGTGCGATTTGCTTGTCTCGCGATCTCCTCTTCTCGCCCGAACAATCTGTTCATGCGATTTGCTTGTCTCGTGCGACCTATCTTGTCGTACGACCTTCTTCCCATTGGTTGTCTGCAGTTGGTCGTGGTTTTTTCTAGCCGTTGCTCTCTCCTTTGACCGCTGCGATCTTCTCCTTCTACTGCTCGCCCGGTTTACTTTCTTAACCGCGCGACCTCTCTTCCAGAATGACAACTTCTGATGTCTCCACCTCGACTACTGTCGTTACCCACCCTCCTCCTCCTCTTGCTGCGTCCGGGAACCTTGGAACAGTTTCTAAGCTTCTCGGCCCCAATTATCCCGACTGGAGTGTCTCGTTTACCTTTCTTCTCCGCTCTCAGCGCAAGCGTCATCATCTTACCGATGACCCTCCTCCTACGGACACTTACCAGTTTAATGACTGGGATGCGAATGACGCTCTTGTTCGTACGTGGCTGGCAAACCGCTTGTCCGATGAATGTCTTCCGGTCATCCGTCACGATGAGACGGTCAAGCAAGCTTGGCTTCACTTAGCCGCCCTCTACTCCAAAGGGGGTCAAACATCTCGCATCTATACTCTGTATGCGGATCTCTTTGCTCGCCAATCCATGTCTCCTGCTGCGGCTTACCAATAGGTCCAAGCCCTTGGAGCGGAGATTCTTCAACATCGTCCCCACTCTGCAGACGTGGCCACCCAACTAAAGCACTTCCAGGAACTCCTGGTTGTTTGTTACCTTCTGAGGCTCCCGGATTCCTATGATATGATCCGGCAGCAAATTCTTGGAGAAGCTGAATCTCCCACCCTGGATGCTACAGTTGCCCGCATTGCCGCTGTTACCTCTCTGCTCAATCGTCCTTTGCTTGCCACTCCTCCTGCTCCGGATGCCTATGCCCACCAAGCACATCGTGGTGGCTCGGGTGGACGTGGTCACCAGTCTGGCGGGCGCGGCCCTTCTCGGTATCTCTGTTCTCACTGTGGCCGCACAGGCCACTTGATTGACCGATGCTGGACAAAGCATCCGCACCTTCGTCCCTCTGGTGATGCCCCCCACTCATCCAACTCATCTGCCTCGGTAGCCACGAATTCAGGTAGCGCCCATGTGGTGACTCTAGGTAAATGGCTAATCGACTCTGGCGCCACTAATCATATGACGGGCAATCCTCAGTGTTTTTCTATCCTAGAAACACATGATCGATTGCCCACGGTTCTCGTTGCGGATGGCTCTCCCTCTCCGGTGCATGGGACTGGCATGGTTCAAGTTACTCCGTCCCTTCGCCTAGCGGATACTCTCTATGTGCCCAAGTTCCCGTGAAATTTATTGTCGGTTACTTCCCTTTGCAAGCAACTTCAGTGCTCAGTAACGTTTACTCCTGTTTCTTGTTCTTTTCAGGACCCGGACTCCAAGCGGACGATTGTTATTGGGACTGAGAGAGGCGGCCTTTACTTCCTTGATGATGTATCCGCTCTTTCAGCATTCTCATCCGCTTTTACAGATCTTCTTCTGTGGCACCTTCGTCTTGGGCATCCTCCATCCTGTCTCATCCACCAACTGTTACCCCACCTACCTTAGCATACTTCTCCTATCAACTATGATGCCTGTCAGCTTGGCAAGCATCATCGCTCCCCCTTTCCTCCTAAGCAAGGTCGTGGCTCTTCTAAGCCGTTCGACCTTGTTCACTCTGATGTATGGGGTCCTGCCCCCACCCTTACCGTAGGGCGGGGTAGTTCCTATTTTGTAACCTTTATTGATGATTTCTCTCGATGTACATTGGTGTATCTTTTAAAAGAATGCTCTGAACTATTTTTTGTATGACAATTGATTGTTAAAACGCCGGCTCTTATTTAGGTGTGAAAGTGGAGGTTTTTATTTATAAAAAGAAGGGCTTTTTATTTTTGTTAGAAACCGAGTTTTAACGAGAGGGAGGCAAGTGCACCTATCGCGTGTAGTACAGGATATTCCAGTGGAATATCGGGGTCGTATTGTTCTCGGGGCCGGCTTAGCTATATCTACTCTTTCCCTGAAAGCCTATTATTCTACAGATAATATTTTACATTGGTTTAAAAATATAAAAAAATGCATAATAATAATAAGCATAAAAAGAAAGCAGGAAAAAAATGCAGTAAATAAGTGCGGAAGTCTGATGACCAACTTAGCGCGACGCTATCAAAAAGAGAATTGAACTAAAGTAAACTTTTAATAAAAAGAGATACTAATTTTCAAATTAATTACGGCGGAGACTCGGCCGTGGAGGTTCCAAAGGAATGAGCTCACTTATCTCTAGGACTATCGCTCACCTGAACGCTAAGACTATTCGACCGATCGCTAGACCGACGAAGGATTCCTCTTAACGCCCGCATTACGCTGAGAACCCCGCTATTGGGTGGGGAACCCAATCCGGTAGATTCACGCGCCTCCTCTCTTGAGGGTTAGCGTGGAGCTCTCTTTACCCAAGGGTGATCGGTCCATACGTGCGGCCTCTCGGCGTTGCGTATGGATAACGGAAATAGAGCCTGCACATCGATATGCGGTCCTACGCGTCGTTAACCCGGGGCAAACCTTAAGAAATTTAATTAAATAGAAAACAGGACCTTTAATTATTTAAAGCTACTTTATCTGTCCCAATGCTCTTCGATATTGAGGGCTAAGGGCGGTTAGCCACTCATCGGAATGGGGACACTTACGCTAGAAAGCAGAAAAGAAAGCTGTAAAGAAAGCAGTAAAGAAAGCTGAAAATTGCAAGTCCTACCAAAACGAGTAGGACTGAAGAAAGCAGTAAATGTTAATCCCGGCTCGAGCGAGTGGGCGGGGGTATATTTATACTCATACACACACACACTCTACAGAAATGAAACGCACTCACGCACTCTACTTGAAAGAAAACACACGCACGCACTCTAAGTTTTCCTACTCAAGTGAGTAGGAAGAAAATGATAGCAGTAAAAAAGACAAGTCCCACTCAAACGAGTGGGCGGGAAATGAAAGCAGAGCGCCATTTAACTCTTAACGAGTAGGCGGAAATAAATGCATACGCACACACTCTACAGAAACTGAAATAAAGCTATAAAATCTAACTCATACACGCACGCACTCTTGCAAAAATAAGAAAAAGCAAAGTGACTGAAAAATTAAAATAACTGCATTTCTATCGCTAAAATGCGGTAGAAATGCATAAAAAGTGAAAATAAAAATTAACCGGACAAAAAGTTTTGAAAATTAAAACGAAAAGCTAAGTGCTCGGAAAATTAAAACGACTGCATTTCTACCGCTAGAATGCGGTAGAAATGCATAAAAAGAGAAAATAAAAATTAAACGGAGCGAAAAGTTTTGCAAATAAACGCAAAATGGAAGTTGGCGAAAAATTAGAACAACTGCATTTCTACCGCTAGAATGCGGTAGAAATGCATAAAAAGTGAAAATAAAAAATAAAAATAAACTAAAGCTAAACGGGTGCGAAAAATGAAAATAAAATGGACATTACAACGGCTAGAAAGTGCAGAAAAAATCCTAAACAAAACTAAGTTATAAAGCTGAAATATGAAAACATAAAATGAAAAGCACAAAAGTAGAACGAAAAATTACTTAAGTTCGACGCATTCAAATGGATTCCAAACAATATAAGGGAGAAAAAGCTAACATTGTATTAATAAAAAAGGGTTACAAGGAAAGCTAAAACAAACATCCTAAACTAAGCTAAGAGAGAGAGAGAGAGGGATAAATTTCCCTTACATAGCATGGAATCAAAATGGGCAGCACCTCCCCTAAGCAATTTGGACCAAAAAGGTGGACAGAATTCTCATACAGCAGCTGCCCTTTTATAGGCAAAATTTCGGGTTGGTCACGCCTTAGGTCACGGGCGTGACAGGGGGGCGGGACAGTACTATTCATGAGCTGATTGATGATTTGACTGGAGTTTTGACTTCGGCTGAAAACGTGGCGGTTACGCCCCAGGTCACGGGCGTGACAGGTGTCAGGCACGGGCGTGACTAGGGCGTGACAGGGAGCTGGCTCTGGGGATTTGACGCGCGCTTTGACATCGGGGCGGCCCACGTGGCGGACACGGGCGTGACAGGGGGGCGTGACCCGGACGGCTGGCATCCTGATGTCGGCAGTGTTAACTATTTGACTAAACGTTGCGTGTCGGCCTCGACACGGGCGTGACAACTTTGACACGGGCGTGACGTTGGGCGTGTCGGGCTCGGAAGAGTGAAATTGTTGATTTTGACTGGCTGATTGCGTTGAGGGCCTGACACGCCCGTGTCGGGGGGTGACACGGTTGTGACAAGGCCGAAAATTATTTTTCTGGACAATTTCAGAAAAACAAAAAATTCTAAGTTAGAAAAAAAAAATTACAAAAAAGAAACAATTTATTGAACAAAACAAACTAAAAAAGAAGAAAATAAAGTAAAACAACAAAATAAATACACTATAAAATGGATATATTTACAACTCATCAAATACCCCCATACTTAAGCTTTTGCTATTCCAGAGCAAAAGTTGGAGATGAACCTATAAGAAATTAAAAAGAATCCTAAATTTAACTATCGCTTGATTTAATTGTACGAAAGATCGAAGTAAATTTCCGGGGTTTCGGAATTAAATCCTAAATTATGAAAGTGTTAAAAATAGAGGAACTGTTTCAAAAAATACTTCTAAATGGAAAAATAGAAAGCGGAAATTATTTTGTTAGTTTAACAAAAATGGATTTGAATTATCGAAAAAACTTTAGCTACAAAGAAATTGATAGGAAATAATTCAATTTAAAAATTATGCTCTCAAAAAGATTTAAATTAATTCTAGAATCATGAAAAATAGGCTAAGTGGTTTGTCGGATATGAAGAGGGCTTAGATTTCTGAGGCGAGGTAATTTTTTCTCGAACCTCCACATTTTTTTTTCTTTTTGGATTATTAGGAAAATGAAATCTTATTTTCCTAATACATTTTTTTTCTTTCTTCATAAATATAAGTAAACCCAATGTATATGTATAGTGGTAATAAATTTTATTCTCTTACTCCGTAGCATATAATCTTTTTAATTATTGGGTTCCTATGTTTGCGGGACGAAATCTTATCCCCATTGACATAAGATCTTTTAAGGGTGAGTGGAGAATCATACCAAGTAAGGCATGGAAAAAAGGTGGAAGGGATGAATTTCTAAAAGAAAACTAGAGTTTAATAAAAAAATTCGAGAGCAACCTTTTTAATTTGAACGTTCCTACGTTTCTAAAAGCATAAGTGGAAATAATGTAAAATCCATGAATGTTATTTTCTAACATAAAAATGTGCTTTTATTCAAAAAATCAGAAGTGAAAATGAGAAAGACAAGTTCCCTATAATAAGAAAAAGCGATAAAAAATTCTTTAAAATCTTAACCCCAAAAATTTAAGTCTATCGAGCTACAATTAAAAAAAACGAATAGTAAATAAAGAATTAATTAAAATTCGCTTATAAATAAACTTGAAATGATTATTTTGGAGAGCAAAGAGGTTAAGAATTAAGGTATTCAAATTATTTATTACAAAATAAAATTTTTTTTTTATTTTTATGAGTTTTTCTAATTTTTTTCATATTTTGGTGTTTTTAATCATTTTTTTGGAAATTTTTAAAGGTTATGCAAATTTTTTTGATTTTTTGAGTTATATAAAATTTTTTGATTTTTTTAATTTTCGGAAATATTTACAAGAGGAGAGAAATTTTTACAAGATAGTAAAGAAAAGGGAAAGACACGAGAATATTTACAAAAATATTTACAAAGTAAAAAAGGGATCGCCCTCGAACAGACTCTTATCTGTGGTTGGTTCGATGAGTCGAACGTCGCGGAGCGATGCATCAATTTTTTTTGTGGTTTTCAATTTTTTATAAATAAAAACATGATAAAAAAAAAAATTTAGTTTTAAATTTTTGTAATTTTTTGGATTTTTGTTACGTGCAGGAAATAAAAGGACAGAAAATAGGAAACACCCCCATACTTAAGTCCAACATTGTCCCCAATGTTGCACTAAGTATGAGGAACGAGATATATATAAAAAATAAATATGTACAAAAAGTAAAAACAAGGGTTTAGAAATCTTCCCTAAACCGCGTTCGGGGAAGCACGTTAAGTTTGACCCTGCAAAAATTAAAGTAAAAACAAGAAAAAAAAATAAAATTGAAAAATGGAAAAGATAAGTTCGGCGAAAAGTGTGCGGGTGATAGGGGGCGCGAGTGAGTGTGACTCGTAAGCTAACGTCTTAGCTAAGTGAGCGCGACCGATATGCGATCCCCTAGCGCTCACGATTGTGAAGCGTGCCGAAACGACAAAATAAATACTTAATTTAATTTTTTTTTTTTTATAAAAATTTTTCTTAGTTTTTTTGAATTTTTAGATTTTGTTAAGTTTATGTTTTTAGTTTTTGATTTTTTTTTTTGAAAAGAAAAATAAAATGAAAAAAAGAAAATAAGATAAAGGCAAAATAAAATAAAGAAGAAAAATATATTTTTTGAAATTTTTTAAATTTTTTTGCGGAAAAGGAAAAAAAAATTTTCATCATCATTTTTTTTTATTTTTAAGTTTTTAAATTTTTAATTTTTATAAGTTTTTAAGAAATTTTTTTTTTGTTTTTTTGTTTGGTTTTTTTTTTAAGTTTTTGATTTTTTTAGTTTTAAATTTTTCTGATTTTTTCTTTGTTTTAAAGTTTTTTTTAAAATATATTTTTTAATTTTTTATTTTTTATTTTTGATTTTTTTTTGTATTTATTATTAATAATAATATTGATATTATTATTATTATTATTATAAATATAATTTTTTTTGGTGGCCATTTTGTTGTTGTTTTTTTTATATAGAAATAAAGTGTAAAATTAATAGGGTTCAGGAATTCAAAATAGTAAGTCGAAATTCTCCCCGGCAACGGCGCCAAAAACTTGATTGTTAAAACGCCGGCTCTTATTTAGGTGTGAAAGTGGAGGTTTTTATTTATAAAAAGAAGAGCGTTTTATTTTTGTTAGAAACCGAGTTTTAACGAGAGGGAGGCAAGTGCACCTATCGCGTGTAGTACAGGATATTCCAGTGGAATATCGGGGTCGTATTGTTCTCGGGGCCGGCTTAGCTATATCTACTCTTTCCCTGAAAGCCTATTATTCTACAGATAATATTTTACATTGGTTTAAAAATATAAAAAAATGCATAATAATAATAAGCATAAAAAGAAAGCAGGAAAAAAATGCAGTAAATAAGTGCGGAAGTCTGATGACCAACTTAGCGCGACGCTATCAAAAAGAGAATTGAACTAAAGTAAACTTTTAATAAAAAGAGATACTAATTTTCAAATTAATTACGGCGGAGACTCGGCCGTGGAGGTTCCAAAGGAATGAGCTCACTTATCTCTAGGACTATCGCTCACCTGAACGCTAAGACTATTCGACCGATCGCTAGACCGACGAAGGATTCCTCTTAATGCCCGCATTACGCTGAGAACCCCGCTATTGGGTGGGGAACCCAATTCGGTAGATTCACGCGCCTCCTCTCTTGAGGGTTAGCGTGGAGCTCTCTTTACCCAAGGGTGATCGGTCCATACGTGCGGCCTCTCGGCGTTGCGTATGGATAACGGAAATAGAGCCCGCACATCGATATGCGGTCTTACGCGTCGTTAACCCGGGGCAAACCTTAAGAAATTTAATTAAATAGAAAACAGGACCTTTAATTATTTAAAGCTACTTTATCTGTCCCAATGCTCTTCGATATTGAGGGCTAAGGGCGGTTAGCCACTCATCGGAATGGGGACACTTACGCTAGAAAGCAGAAAAGAAAGCTGTAAAGAAAGCAGTAAAGAAAGTTGAAAATTGCAAGTCCTACCCAAACGAGTAGGACTGAAGAAAGCAGTAAATGCGAATCCCGGCTCGAGCGAGTGGGCGGGGGTATATTTATACTCATACACACACACACTCTACAGAAATGAAACGCACTCACGCACTCTACTTGAAAGAAAACACACGCACGCACTCTAAGTTTTCCTACTCAAGTGAGTAGGAAGAAAATGATAGCAGTAAAAAAGACAAGTCCCACTCAAACGAGTGGGCGGGAAATGAAAGCAGAGCGCCATTTAACTCTTAACGAGTAGGCGGAAATAAATGCATACGCACACACTCTACAGAAACTGAAATAAAGCTATAAAATCTAACTCATACACGCACGCACTCTTGCAAAAATAAGAAAAAACAAAGTGACTGAAAAATTAAAATAACTGCATTTCTACCGCTAAAATGCGGTAGAAATGCATAAAAAGTGAAAATAAAAATTATCCGGACAAAAGGTTTTGAAAATTAAAACGAAAAGCTAAGTGCTCGAAAAATTAAAACGACTGCATTTCTACCGCTAGAATGCGGTAGAAATGCATAAAAAGAGAAAATAAAAATTAAACGGAGCAAAAAGTTTTGCAAATAAACGCAAAATGGAAGTTGGCGAAAAATTAGAACAACTGCATTTCTACCGCTAGAATGCGGTAGAAATGCATAAAAAGTGAAAATAAAAAATAAAAATAAACTAAAGCTAAACGGGTGCGAAAAATGAAAATAAAATGGACATTACAACGGCTAGAAATTGCGGAAAAAATCCTAAACTAAACTAAGTTATAAAGCTGAAATATGAAAACATAAAATGAAAAGCACAAAAGTAGAACGAAAAATTACTTAAGTTCGACGCATTCAAATGGATTCCAAACAATATAAGGGACAAAAAACTAACATTGTATTAATAAAAAAGGGTTACAAGGAAAGCTAAAACAAACATCCTAAACTAAGCTAAGAGAGAGAGAGAGAGGGATAAATTTCCCTTACATAGCATGGAATCAAAATGGGCAGCACCTCCCCTAAGCAATTTGGACCAAAAAGGTGGACAGAATTCTCATACAGCAGCTGCCCTTTTATAGGCAAAATTTCGGGTTGGTCACGCCCTAGGTCACGGGCGTGACAGGGGGGGCGTGACAGTACTGTTCATGAGCTGATTGGTGAATTGACTGGAGCTTTGACTTCGGCTGAAAACGTGGCGGTCACGCCCCAGGTCACGGGCGTGACAGGTGTCAGGCACGGGCGTGACTAGGGCATGACAGGGAGCTGGCTCTGGGGATTTGACGCGCGCTTTGACATCGGGGCGGCCCACGTGGAGGACACGGGCGAGACAGGATTGTCACGGGCGTGACAGGGGGGCGTGACCCTGACAGCTGGCATCCTGATGTCGGCAGCGTTGACTGTTTGACTAAACGTTGCGTGTCGGCCTCGACACGGGCGTGACAAGCTTTGACACGGGCGAGACGTTTGGCGTGTCGGGCTCAGAAGAGTGAAATTGTTGATTTTGACTGGCTGATTACGTTGAGGGCCTGACACGCCCGTGTCGGGGGGTGACACGGGCGTGACAAGGCCGAAAATTATTTTTCTGGACAATTTCAGAAAAACAAAAAAATCTAAGTTAGAAATAAAAATTTACAAAAAAGAAACAATTTATTGAACAAAACAAACTAAAAAAGAAGAAAATAAAGTAAAATAACAAAATAAATACACTATAAAAAGGATATATTTACAACTCATCAGCAATCCTTCTATTTTATGATTAAAACTCAGTTTGGTGCTTCTGTGAAAGTTTTTCGTTCAGATAATGCTAAAGAATACCTGAGTAATGAATTTTCTTCTTCCTGTATGTAACACGACATCATTCATTAAACTAGCTGCGTATATACCTCCAAGCAAAATGGGGTGGCGGAACATAAACACCGTCACCTCCTCGATGTCGCTCGCACTCTCATGGCACAGATGCAGGTTCCTCGTAGCTACTGGGGCTATGCAGTTCTCATCTCCTGCTTCCTCATCAATCGTCTTCCCTCGACAGTTCTTAAAGGCAAAACACCTTTTTCCTTTCTCTATCCGTCCAAGAATGCCTTTCCCTTACCTCTACTCATTTTTGGCTGCACCGCATTTGTTGACAACCCTTCCGCAACTCGCGACAAGTTATCCCCACGTTCCACCAAGTGTATCTTTTTGGGTTATTCTACTACTCAAAAAGGTTACTGTTTCTTTGACCCTGTTCATCGCAAATAGTTCGTTTCGGCGGATGTGATATTCTTTGAAAATGCCTCATACTTCTCCTCTGACCTTACTCTTTCTCCGGCGGACTTGCCCTCTCCAACCATTCCCTCCGTCCCATCCACTCCTCTTAAGATTCTTCCATCACCAACTCCACCGCACACTCCGTCTGTTGATCCCATGCCATCTTCCTCATCTCCTCGGCCGTCTCTCTCCTCTCCCGGGCCAGCCTTCTCCGCCACAGATGCACCGGCGACTGAGGAACTAGATGACCTGGAACTGCCCATTGCTCTTCGCAAAGGGGTTCGGACGTGCACCCAGCACTCGCTGGACGTTGTTGTTTCTTATGATCGGCTAACACCTTCCCGCAGGGACTTCGCCCTAGCCATCTCGGCGACTTCCACTCCTCGCAACTACCAGGAAGCCCTTGATGTTCCTCACTGGAAGGCGGCCATGGATGAAGAAATTGCTACTCTCTCTAAGCGGGGCACTTGGACTCTTGTGCCTCCTCCTTTTGGCACGGATGTGGTTGGATGTCGCTGGGTCTTTGTCATCAAGTTCCATCCGGATGGCAGTGTGGACCGGTACAAGGCCCGTCTTGTGGCCAAGGTATTTACCCAGACTTACGGTGTTGATTACTTCGACACGTTCTCTCCGGTTGCTCGTCTCAGCACTATTCGAGTTCTTCTATCGGTGGCGGTCAACAAGGATTGGCCTATTTCCCAGTTGGATATCAAGAATGCCTTCCTCTATGGTGATCTTCATGAGGATGTCTACATGGAGCAACCTCCTGGGTATGTTGCTCAGGGGGAGACTCGAGTATGCCGGTTGAAAAAGGCCATCTATGGTCTAAAGCAGAGTCCTCAGGCATGGTTCGACAAGTTCAGTGGCATAGTTAGGGCAATCGGTTTCACAAGGAGTTCGGCGGATCACTCCTTGTTCATTCACAAGACATCCTCGGGTCTGGATGACATACTTCTTACTGGCGACGACCAAGCTGGTGTAGCCTTGACGAAGGTCCATCTCCGCCAACACCTTGTCACGAAAGATATGGGTTCTCCAAAATACTTCTTGGGAATTGAAATCTCTCGGAAACCGTGCTCCTTGGTTCTCTCCCAACGCATGTATGCTCTTGACTTATTGAAAGAGGCAGGATTGAAGGGCGCTAAACCTGCTCGGTGTCCCATGGCTCCTAGAGAAGACAAAACATGGACTGACGAATCACCTCCTCTATCAGACACTACGAGGTATCGGCGTCTTGTTGGCAAACTCATTTACCTCACGGTGACCAGACCAGACATCTCTTATGCTGTAGGAAAGGTCAGCCAGTTTATACAGTCTCCTAGGGAATGCCATCTTCAATCCGCTCTAAGAATTCTGGAGTATGTAAAGTCATCTCCTGGGAAAGGTCTCCTCTTTCAGAAGAATGGCCATTTGAGAGTTGAAGTGTACTCCGATGCTAGCTATGCAGACGACAAAGGGGATCGCAAATCGACATCTTGCTTTTGCACGTTTATTGGAGGAAATCTGGTTAGCTGGAAGAGCAAGAAGCAATCCGTTGTCTCCAGATCTAGTGCGGAAGCAGAATATCGAAGTATGGCGTCAACCACATGCGAGTTGAAATGGTTGCGGGCTCTTATGCTGGATTTAGGAGAGGTCTACAACTATCCGCTTCCCATGTTTTGCGACAACAAGGCGGCCATCTATATTTCCAAGAACCCGGTCTTTCATGAGTGGACAAAACACATAGAGGTTGACTGTCACTTCATTCGGGAAGAACTGTTGAAGAACCAGATTTGCACTCCGTTTGTTACATCAGAGAAAGAGTTAGCAGATATCTTCACAAAGCCTGTATCCGCTTCTTTTTTCCACATTTGCAGCAAGCTGGGCATGATCGACATATATGTTCCAGCTTGAGGGGGAGTATTGCTGTATAGGCCTGGGCGGACAGGCGGTTAAAGACCGGGCGGTTTGGTAACTGCGCGGGTTGGCGGGTTGTCTCTGGCGGTCTGATATCTGAGCAACGATAGCGGGTTGGCATGGCGATTTGGTAACCGGGCGGTTAGCCGGTTACTCTCTGGGATATCGATGGTCGGCGGCTCGTCTCCTGGTGGTAACCTAGCGGTTAGTGTTCTTACTAACCGCACGGTTAGACTGTTAGGCGGTTAGCTTTGTATATGCTTTTTTTCTTTATTTAGTCCCACATTGGGTATTTCTACTCTATCTCATCTCCTCTATTTTATATAAGGCAGGCTATACCTTTGTAATAGATAGTTTTTTGGATAATAAAATTTCCATTACTCCAGTTTCCGGACTGTTTTGGTTCTATTCGCACAGTTGCTACCTATGATTTGTATACTTACTTCACCTGCTTGTACTACTATTTTATATATATTGTACCTATTCCTTTCTCCGCCCGGTGCCGAGGAGTCACCGGGGGAGCGGATGTGAAGCCACTTATTCTTTAGGACTAACGGTTGCTACGTCTTCCTTTTTAGGAGGAAACCCGGAGGTGGAGAAGCAGGATATGCAGTTGGACAGACAGGCCAGGACGACAGGGCCTGAGGGGATGGTACTGTCACTACCGTCGGTCACAGATATGAGTGAGAGAGATTTTGTTGTAGCCCTTCGGGGCAATTCTATTTACGTACTCTGATTATGTAGAAGCTTGTTTAGCTTCTCTTTTGCTGTACTTATGGACTTATGCTTGGTGTGGATTGACTTTCTTTTATTAATATGGTTGGGTTAGCATTTATATGTTGACATTGGTTGAAGCCGGCAGGATAGTCATCTTGTGGTATGGGCTGACCCGAGTGTTAGTGTTACCGCAAGGCGGCTGTTCTGGGCATAAGACCCCTCTCGTGCCATGTCTTGTGTTCCGGGAGGGGGGTCTTACAAATGGTATCACCTTGCTACGATCCTCCAAGGAGAAAGTCACTTAACAATGGTGCCACCCCCGTTTGATTAGTCAGTTTGGGGACAAACTGACTTAGCGGAAGCAGTGGTGTGCCCATATATAATTCAGACTAAGTTTGTCCATCTTTAACCTTAGATTAGCTAACCTAACCTTAGGTTTGTTCCCTATATGTAGATCCCAGTACATGTTGAGCCAGTTAGGGGCACCTCTGCCCCGTCCGTGCCTAAAAATTTCCAACAATCAGAGCTAGGGCAAACGCTCAGCTATTTTGGATGCCTTTAGTTCCCAATCGCAGCAGGCACATATACAAAAATAGGGTCCTGGATCTAGTTGGTTAAGCACTTTCTGAGCTCTCTCCCCTCCCGCTTATATTTGGACAGATTCGGCGGTGCGTACGGAAGAGTGGCTCGATACTATACAAGAATTGTTGGCAGGAATAAGATGTCCAAACAATATGGCAGTGACCCTTGCAGTGACACTCTTAGAACTGCACGCCAAAAGGTGGTGGAAGTCCATCATGGGCTCCACTTTTCGTGGAAGTGTGTACACGGACATTAGTTAGAGCGAATTCTCTGAAGCCTTTTTAGAGCATTTCATCCCCTCGGCCACTCGGGATGGTCTTAAAGAGAGGTTTTTGCAACTAAAGCAAGGGTCCATGTAGGTGAAAGAGTACCAACGGGAGTTTTTGCACTTCGCTAGATTCGCTGAATCCTATGAGTTGGATGATAAAGGGTACGCCAAATGATTCTATAAAGGCTTGCGAGATCCCCTAAGGCAAGCCCTTTTGTTTATAGCGGACTCTAGTCTGGCGGAGATTATCGATATGGCGAAGAGATTGGAAGCGGACCACTTGGTATGTGGTAAGAGGCAAGCGGAAGGCGTGATGGAAGCCGGCCCCAGCAACAGAAGGAGATTTGACAATAGAAGAGGAAGAGGATATCGGAGGGGTGGCAGGCGTTTCTCCCAGAACTTTAGAGAGGAGCGCCCGGTTCCGCAACTGCCAACATTACCTCCACCTCAACAATTTCAGCAACACGGCGGAAGGCAGGAACAGGTGTGCTTTGAATGCAACCAACCGTGCTACATTCGATGCTACTGCCCGCAACTGTTTAGAGATGTGCCTTTTGCTTTCCCTCCAGCAGCCCCGCGGGGGAGAGGGTATGTGCGTGGTCGAGGACGAGGACCACGAGGAAGAAACCCCGGACCCACTCCGGATAAGATTTATGCCTTAAATATGACCCAAGAGCGAAATCCTCAGGAGATGATTGTAGGTATGATTTGAATTAGCCATTTTGCTTCCATTAATATCCTCCAGTGGCTTAAGATATACTAGACGTCTAGCTTGAGTATTATTAAATGACACTTAGGCACCGTGATGGTCGGAGGGAAACCGGCTTATACGTTATTATACACCGGTGCCTCACATTCTTTCGTGTCCGAAGACTTCATAAAGGACATACATGAAGTGCAATATTTCACTGGTATTGCTCGAAGAGTACGCCTCCAAGACGGATCTAAGATGACGGCAACCGCGAAGTGTGAGTTGGAGATAACCATTGGGGGAAAGACCTTTGATACCCCCGCCACAATTTTTAGAATACTAGAATTTGACCTCATTCTAGGCATGGCGTGGCTGGATTGGTACCATGCCAGAATCGACTGTGCGGAGAAGCATATCTATTTGAGACATGGGGATACTGATGTAGTCTTCCAAGGTATAAATTTCGCAACATGAATATTATTATCCTCAATCCAGACCTTTAAAGCTCTTATGAGAGGGGATGAAGTCTACATGATATGTTTCGAACTAAAGGAGATGAAGGTAGATGTTAAGGATGTGCGTGTAGCACGGGATTTCCCTGAGGTATTTCCTGAGAAATTGCCAGGGTTACCCCCGCATAGAGAAGTGGATTTTCAGATTAAGCTTGTATAAGGAGCTAAGCCTGTCTCCAGGACCCCTTATCGGATGGCCCCAAAAGAACTCGCGGAGTTTAGAGTTCAACTAGAGGAGTTGGTAGAATCAGGGTTTGTTCGCCCCAGCTCATCACCTTGGGGAGGCCCTATTCTATTTGTTAAGAATAAAGATGGAACCCTGCGTTTATGTATAGACTATCGGGAACTCAACCGACTGACGATACGGAACACCTATCCGTTAACTCGGATCGATGAGTTGTTAGACCAACTAGTAGGAGCGCATTTGTTCTCCAAGCTAGATTTGCGCTCAGGGTATTACCAATTGAGAATACAAGATGATGATATTCAGAAAATGGCTTTCAGCTCAAGGTACGGCTTATATGAGTTCACAGTGATGCCGTTTGGGCTCACAAATGCCCCATCAGCTTTCATGAGCTTGATGAATAAAGTGTTTGAGCCCTATCTGGATGTCTTCGCCATTGTGTTCATTGATGTCATCTTAGTATACTCGAAGACGGAGGAAGAACATGTCGGGCATTTGGCCTTAGTTCTTGAAAAGTTAAAAGAGCATGCTTTGTTCGCCAAGTTTAGCAAGTGTTAATTCTGTCTTAGGGAAGTGGCTTTCTTTGGTCATGTAATCAGTGGGGCTGGACTAGCTGTGGATCCGGCTAAGGTGCGTGCCGTGAAGGAGTGGTCGCCCAAAATTTGGCGGCCGATATGAGGAGTTTTCTTGGAATTGCCGGATACTACCGCAAGTTCGTAAAAGGATTCTCTAAGATTGCTCTCCCGCTTACTTCTTTGACAAAGAAAGGTGTGTCATTTGAGTGGACACTCCAATGTGAAGCGGCATTCCAGGAATTGAAGGATAGACTTACCTCCGCCCCCATCCTTGTCCTTCCGTCTGGGAAGGAAGGATTCCAAGTTTACACGGACGCGTCTTATCAGGGGTTGGGAGCGGTGTTGATGCAGCACGGGCACGTAATTGCTTATGCTTAAAGACAATTGAAGAAGCATGAAATCAAGTACCCGGTGTATGATTTGGAGCTATGAGCAGTGGTGTTAGCCTTGAAGGTATGGAGGCATTATATATACGGCGTCCACTACGAAATCTTCTCGGATCATAAAAACTTAAAGTACGTCCATACCTAGAAGAAATTGAACTTAAGACAACGGCGGTGGTTAGAGTTTCTATGCGACTATGAGTTCACCTTGAACTACCACCCCAGAAAAGCGAACTCGGTAGCCGATGCGTTGAGTAGGAAAGTACCCGGCTCGAGCCCAGAGTCTCGGTTGATGAGCATGGAGTTGGCACGGATGATTGAGGAGATGGACATTACCTTAATATTTAAGGCTTCTTCGGCGGAATATACGTAGTACTTATCCAGCATGAGCATAGTTTGTGATATCCGGGACCGGATCCGAGTGGAGCAAGGATTGGATGCGGCTTTTGCCCCGGCAATAAAGTTAATCGAAGATGGGACAACCGACGAGTACACACTAAAGGACGACCTCGTTTACTTTCGCGGCCTGCTCTACATTCCCAAAGGTGGAAGAATTTAGGAGGATATCTTGAGAAAAGCACATTGCTCTCAATATTCCGTGCACCCGGGAATTTTAAAGATGTACGCCGGCTTACGGAAGACGATGTGCTTGCCAGGAATGAAGAAGGACGTCCGGTACTTTGTCACCCATTGTGAAGCCTGCCAAAGAGTGCAGGCGGAGTGCAGGAGTCCCAGTGGCCTGTTGCAGTCGTTGCCAATCCCCGAGTGGAAGTTCGAGGATATTTCCATGGACTTCGTACATGGGCTACCTCGCTCCCGCTCAGGAAATGATTCAGTGTGGGTGATCGTTTATCGCCTGACGAAAGTTGCCCGGTTCATCCCTATGAAGAAGGAGGCTCATGTGGATGTCTTTGTACGCCTTTTGGTGGAGCAGTTTGTATGGTATCATGGCGTACCTAAGATGATAGTTTCGGAACATGATGGTCATTTTACCTCAAAGGAGTGGAAGGTGATACGGGCGTATTTCGGTTCGCGCCTTACCTTCAGCACCGCATTTCATCCACAGACGGACGGGCAGTCTGAGCGGACCATCCGAACATTAGAGGATCTGTTGAGGTTGTGTGTGATAGATAGGGGAGAGCCGTGGGAAAGACTCTTTCCCTTAGAGGAATTCTCCTACAACAACAGCCATCAAGCTAGCATTGGCAAGGCGCCCCATGAAGCCCTTTATGGAAGAAGGTGTAGAACCCCCTTGTCTTGGGTACAATATGAATACCCGAAGACTTTGGGTGTTGAATATATAGACGACATGGATGTGGTGGTTAGGCTGATAAGGGATCGCATGCTGGAGGCTCAAAGTCGGAAGGCGAAGTATTATAATGCAAGGCACCTTATGGTGGAGTTTCAAGTGGGTGATAAAGTGTTCCTGAAAATCCGGCCGATGATGGAGTGTCACGGGTGCGGGGAGTGAAGAAGCTCAGCCCACGGTATGTTGGACCCTATGTCATAGTGGAAAGGATTGGCCCTTTGGCCTATCGGCTAGAGATACCGCCCGAGCTAGAAAACCTCTACGATGTGTTCCATGTATCGTCGCTACGGAAGGCGCTGTTGCGGCCCGAACAATACATCCCCACAACTGATGGTACTGTGGCGTCTGACAGATCTGTGCGACTAGAGCCGGTGCGGATCGTTGATAATGAAATAAGAACCTTGCGCCGCAAAAGTGTGTCTCTGGTAAAAGTGTTATGGTCTAATCATGGGAAGGAAGAATTTACATTGGAGCCAATGGACTTGATGCAGAAGCGCTACCCCGTGCTGTTCTCCCACGGTAACAATTTATAGCACATATTATTTGGTACTTTACTCCCCATGACCTCAGCCTGATTTGGGGGACGAAATCTTTTATTTTGTTTATAGGATTTGTAACGTCCCAATTCGCGCTAGGCCCCTCGCACGAGTTCTGAGTCAAGAGACTTGACTCGAGCTCGGGGTGCACTGGCAAAAGGTGTCAAGTGCGTTGAATGGAGTGTAGGGTTGAGTGATACCCAACGGATCGAAAGGAAATGGCCTAAGGGAAATTCGCCGGGTATTATTGTTGATACCCGACGAATTTGTCGAGATGCCTGGGGATTCTCGCCGATCGTCGAGAATGCTCGGTGATACCCACTGATCGTCGAGTATCGCTGACTGATACTCAACGCACTCAAGTTGGCTAAGTGAAATTCGCCGGGTATCATTGTTGATACCCGACGAATTCGTCGACAATACCCGGTGATTCTCACCGATCGTCGAGAATGCCCGGTGATACCCACCGATCGTCGAGTTTGCTGACTGATACAAAACGCACTCAATGCCAGGATTTCCGATAAGTTGGCTAAGTGAAATTCGTCGGGTATCATTGTTGATACCCGACGAATTCATCGAGAATGCCCGGCGATTCTCACCAATCGTCGGGAATGCCCGGTGATACCCACCGATCGTCGAGTATCGCTGACTGATACTCAACGCACTCACCGACAGGATTTCCGATAAGTTAGCAAAGTGAACTTCGCCGGGTATCATTGTTGATACCCGACAAATTCGTCGAGAATGCTCTGCGATTCTCACCGATCGTCGGGAATGACAATTGATTCCCGTCGAATTTGACTTGTGCGTTTTCTTCTCCCAAGCAGATTCGCCGGCTTGTACAGGCAGATCGAACCGAACTTCGGGATTCGTGCTAGATGATTCCTTGGACCGGTCATTTCATGTAAGACCTAATTTGGGCGGTCCAATCAGAGGGTGACACGTGGCAGAAGGATTTAACCTAATACATTGGTTTATAAGAGAGGATAAAGTCAAACCCTAGCCATCCTTGCCGATCGATCTTGCCGTCATCGAGGACCTCGCGAAACCGACTGAGCCAAGGGAAGCTGTCGGAACTCCTGGAGGCGGCCTTCTTCTTCTCTCTCTCTCTCTCTCTCTCTCTCTCTCTTTCCTTTGCCGTGAAGAACAACAACACCAAGCAAGAGATGTCGCAAAGAAGGATGACTAGATCCATGGCCGGGAATGATGGTACCACTGGAAACGAGGTGAGCTTCCTCCCTTATCCCTTGGTGCTAGATCTGTAGTTATATTATAGGAGATATATCGACTCTATAGAGTCTTTATGGTGAGGAGATGAGTTCCTAGGGAAGCCATGCCTAGATTTGTAAATCTAGGTTTAGGTGTCTTCACCCTCCTCATCATTCAAAGTGAAGGTGAGAGAGGGATTCGTGGAGAAATATGGCTTCATTAGGGTGAATAAGGGTGGACGATTTTCTGGAGGAGTTTTTGGGAGATTGGTGCGAGGAGGAAGATGAACGGATGTCGTTCATGTCACCTTAAGATGCGTGCAGAAATCTGATTACTGCACGCAGCAATCTTCGTGGCCAATTTAGGGTGTGTTCTGGCCAGATCTGGGTTTTTTACTCAACATGAAAGTCGTAGCCCTCAAAATTATCTTTCTAACGAGTGGTTGCACGTTTCCAGGCGATACCTGTAGCCACGGGAAAGTCAGTTCGAATATGCTGCGATTGAGGGAAATTCCATCCAGAAAATCTGTATCCTGTACGCAGCAGGCTTCGAGTGAATTTCTAGTGTGATGCGATCAAATATGGACTTTTAACAAAACACGAAAGTTGTAGCCCTTGAAATTATATTTCCAACGAGTGGTTACATGCACTCATCAGATTATTGTATCCTCAAGAATCCTTGGTCGAAGTTGCTTCCCGGATTAAGGCTGCACCTAAATTCTGGGTTGTGTAACGTGGAATGCGATTTGGTGGAATTTAATGTTGCGATCCAACTCGAGGCTTGGGTAAACTCTTTCGAAATAATCATCATAGTTATATAATATATTGAGGTTATAAATCTGAATTCGTTTAACGAGTTGTGGACAAGGTTAATTGAAGGAAAGAGCTTGATATAAATGGGTAGTTATAAATTGATAGATGTATAAATGATTTAACTATGGCCATGATGTATGTTGAATGGATAAAAGAGAATTAGTAATCCAATTATTAGAGTGTCATCTCCCTACGGGTAGCATTGTGGAAGTAATAAGTTCGGTGTTGACCGTCACTTGTTGGAATGAGATTGAGATGAGTAAAGTTGGACAGTTGGGCTTGGTCCTCAGTGTTCACGTCCCGAGGCTCCTTCCGCATTTGATGGATGGTTGGGCTTGGTCCTCGGTGTTAACGTCCCGAGGCTCCTTCCATGCCATGATATTGTGGAGTTGCATGTGGTGTGAGTCGACACGTGGTGTCGTAATCCCGGGTTAAGGATAGTGTGGCAGGTCTACGGGCTCGCCAATCGTTACACCGATGGGAGTTGACAGCTAGACCTTGGATGGTTGGGCTTGGTACTCGGTGTTCACATCCCGAGGCTCCTTCCGTGCCAAGTGAACGGTTGGGCTTGGTCCTCGTGTTCATTTCCGAGGCTCCTTCCGTGTCACGCATAGGCCAGTTTGGGGCTAGGATCTTGGTGCTCATTTACCCAAGAGAACCCGTTGAGCCGTAGTACGCATGTGAGCTCCGCTGTTATGTTCTTAGCGTTGAGGCGTACGGAGGCCTACGCCAGGTAGTGTGGAAACCAGCCTAGTAGTGGAGATGCCCGCTCTACTGTCACCATTTGGCCACGAAGGTTGACGCCTGAGAGGTTAGCTACCTGCTCGAATAGTGGGAACTATAAGTCTGTGTCGACATAGCGATTGCATGTGCTTGATCATGGGTATGTCATTGCATTGCATACATAGCATTGCACTTCATTACATACACAAGACGCTCATCGTATAAGTTTGTATGGACACTCTTATACGATGAGTTACTTATTGCTGAACGACCCTTAACTTATATGTTTTTATGGGCATCCATATAAGTTGAGTTACTTACTGCTATAACATTATAATCTCTTGCTGCGGTAGATGGTAGAATTGTATAATAAGAGCTTGATCATTTATACACTACTTTTGTTGCTACCTATGATTTTTATACTTACTTCACCTACTTATACTACTGTTTTATGTATATTGTACCTGTTCCTTTCTCCACCCAGTGCCGAGGAGTCGTCGGGGGAGCGGATGTGAAGCCACTTAGTCTTTATGACTAACGGTTGCTACGTCTTCCTTTTTAGGAGTAAACCCCGCAGGTGGAGCAGCAGGCTATGCAGCTGGACAGCCAAGCCAAGACGACAGGGCCTGAGGGGACGGTACCGTCGCTACCGTCGGTTACAGATGTGAGTGAGAGAGATTTTGTGGTAGCCCTTCAGGGAAATTCTATTTACGTACTCAGATTATGTAGAAGCTTGTTTAGCTTCTCTTTTCCTGTACTTATGGACTTATGCTTGGTGTGGATTGACTTTCTTTTATTAATATGGTTGGGTTGGCATTTAGATGTTGATATTGGTTGAAGCCGGCAGGATAGGCATCTTGTGGTACGGGCTGACCCGAGTGTTAGTGTTATCGCAAGGCAGCTGTTCTGGGCATAAGACCCCTCTCGTGTCGTGTCTTGTATTCCGGGAGGGGGGTCTTACACGGCATCTGTTCATCATCCACAAATAATCAACGGTCCCGATTTAGTTTTCCTGGGCCATCTTGGCTGGCTTTTTCCGGCCAGTTGAGCTGCCACCACCGCCGGCGGATGTCGCCACCACCTTCCCTATGGTGGGGGTTAGCATTTCCCGGCGGTGAGGCTGCCAGAATTAGCTCCTCCGGCGAACCTGAGCAAGAAGTAAAAGCTCGAAAATTCACACCTTGCTCTTATGGCATTGGGCTCAGTTGAGCTCGTTATCTCACCTAATAGATCTAGACTGCTAGTACAGGTAGAGGGGCGGCAAAACGAACCTGTTCCAGGCCTTGGCGGTGGTTGCGGCGGCGGTTTGCCATGGCCGAGCTGGTCCAGCAATCTACTTCCTGATTCCTTGTTTCTCCAACAAATTCCTTGCTCCAGCTATCGATTTCAATTTGTTTTCTCCTTATGAAGCTGTTGGTGGGGCTGGTTTGGACTGAGGTGGCTTATACATGGATTTAACTCCAAGGTGAGCTCAGGCTCAACATTGGATGATTCACCCATGGTGCCAAGTGGCAACCCCAGCTCTAAATTCCTCTGAAATGCTTCATGAGGCCGGCCAGCAAGCTTTTGGCAGAGAGAGCCAAGGCCAAGTGGCCTCACTCCCTCTTAATGCCATTTCTCTCTCCTCCTTTGGATTTAATCTCCAAAATAGCCCTTGCATGCATTCTCTCTCCACAACCAGAGTGGTAGGGGCTGTCATTGGTTCCTTGGGCTACTAATGGGCCTCATTTGGTGGGCTTGGCATAAGGGAAATGACTTGGCCATTATTGTCCTTCTTTAGGTCAAAATGTTGACTTGGTTGACTTTTGGGGTTGACTTGGTCAACTTAGTGAGTGGGTTGACCCTACTTGTTGGTCATGAGCCTAATGGCACCATCCAACTTGGGTTTGGTCAAGGGGGTGCCCTACTTAGGCTAATTGGGCCTATGAGTGTGGGTTTGACCAATTTAGGCCCAATGTTTACTTTGGTCAACTAGGGTCAATATGTTGACCTAATGACATGCCCTAGGGTCAACTTAGATTGTTTTTAGGGTTAGGGCAATGTGGTGGGGCAATGGTGTGGCTATGTTCCCTATTTAGGCTAGTTTGACCTTAGTCCTATAGTGGGCCCCACATGGCTACAACCCACTACCTAGGCTCAAAGCTAGCAAATTTCCCTATCACCCACACTATGCCTAACCCAATATAAGTTAAGGGGCCTAGAAGTAATATGGGATGTTACAAATCCTATAAACAAAAAAATAATAATTTCGTCCCCGAAATTTAAGTTCGGGTCTACGGGGTTCTACTTGCAAGAATCATAAGAAACTTAAAAACATAAATTAAAGTGTACCTGAAGTAAATTACTTCGGGTGTTGTTCCAACATCAGATCCCTCAGCTCCCAAGTGTGCTCCTCTCGTCAATGGTTAGACCACAACACCTTCACGAGAGTGACCTTCTTCTTCCGCAACGCTCGATCCTCTGTATCGTCAATCCGGATCGGCTCCAATCGACCTGATCGGTCAGGTGCTACCGGGCCTGCTGTAGCGCTAATGTGATGCTCTGGCCAAAGGAGAGCTCTCCCCAATGAAGAGACATGAAAGACGTCGTGCAAGGTCCCCAACTCAGGTGGCAGCTATAGTCTATAAGCCAAGGGACCGATCCGCTCTAGGATCAAGTCTAACCCCATATATCGTGGACTGAGCTTCTTATGTCTCCGTACCCGAGAAACACCATGCACCATACGTATCTACAAAAATACGTTGTCCCCTACCTGGAACTCCAACTTTCGATGTCGCGCATCGTAATACTTGGCCTGTCTACTCTGAGCCTACAGCATCCGGTCCCTGATCAGTCAAATCTTAGCCTCTGTATCCTCTTTGTACTCTAATCCAAGTGCCCCGGGGGTCCACATCCTTAACCCAAGAAAGAGGTGTCCTGCACTTCCTCCTGTGATAAGCCTCATGGCTATTATTATGAAAAACCTATTAGAGGTAACAATCCTCTTCCAAATGTACTTTCATTATATTTTAGACTACTCTTATTTCAAATTATGAGGACTCATTTCCAAGTCCTCTGACAATTTACAATCAAAATATTCCTCAATCACACATTAGATTGTAGTCCCATTAAAAATATGTATAATTCAACGATCTCTTAAGTAGAAGTCTCTTCTATTCACGTCCCCTTAGACTATTACTTATCCACCAACGTGAACTTATAATTGCCAAAAGGGAATTTAGGCACATTAGACCAACTATATTTTTTATAGTAGCTAACCAATATTCCGAGATCATGGTGTGATGAAAAAATTTTCATTTTGCTTTTCCCTAAATTCAAGACTCAGACTGCCTTTTCCTTAATCAACCATAATCGTTCTATACCTGAAACATTTATTATCAATGTGAATGTTGATGAGGAGTTTTGAATCTAAGTCATTTTTTCACGCGCAGTCTAATCCATAGATTATAAGCGCATATTTTCAAAATTTAAGCACCTTGATTTCTTCACCTATCAAATAATTATTCATTTATTCTGGAGTAAATTTCACCGTACCCGCGATAGTAATAAAAAATTGATCTCTTCACCGTCTTGAATTTTCCTACGGTGATCATGATGTTATCAACATTCGTGTCATGGTTCTTGATGTAGTCACAAACAAGAGATCATACCTATGCGTATGCTTCAGCTAATCCTTATCACGCTTTAATTTACTGAGTCGTTACATTTTTAGATGTCATGCCTTGACAATTTAACCCTTTATGTGCTTGAAGTTTCTATACGGTATGCTCATAGTAACTCTTCTATACATGTTCATATGGCTATCTTTATAGACTGGCATGGTTTAATACCCATCTAACGTTATCATACTTATAAGGTTAGCTCAAGTATATGTGGAATATGTATAAATAACCTATTCGTAATCATGAGTTGATATCAAAGCCCCGAACCTTTTGAGGGCAATTATTATTTCATCAAAAACTTTCATTTTTGTTCCTGAGATCATCTGAGTCACACCCATAAGGTCATTCTTAAAGTATACATCTTCCAATTTAGTATGATTCTTCACTTGATTCTATGTTTGCTTGGGCTACTATACTCTCATTGTTATAGACGTAGTCGTTTAGATATTCTAGCCTTTTCACTTCATGGACTCTTATCCTATAATAGTTAAGACTTGCGATCACTCCTTCATATTAACATGAAGTTACTCTGTCCTAATACGTATGTTCCCAACCTAATGACTTGGGTATGTCAAGTAAGCACGAGTAGCAGCGATCGACTATTGTGTTTACTTCTTCCAACATGTGACTGTCAAAATAACTTTCCAAAAGGCCCTAACAATGAAAAACCCCTTTCAGTTAATCTTCTGACTTGAAATGAATCCTCCATTCGCATTGATTCTCCCTTGTGATACATCTGAGTTCCTGAATTATGTGTTACATTGATCGATTCGAGGTGTTAGAGCATCTTGGAACATGCTTGTGGGGGCGATAATCAAACAACCCTCAATTGTGTGTAAATCCATCTACAACTTATATTGATCCAAATTTGATCTTTTGAACACAATTTCTTCAGTTTCACGTGTATATGTAAATGACTTATACCGTGTCGGTATTAAGGAAATCACGAGTGCTCATTAGACTGTGGACTAAGTAGTTACTTACTTCCTTAAAACTCAAAATTGGGAAACTTCTTGAAGTCTTAACGCTCTTCCCTAGTTTCAAGGTCATATATTCACATCACTAAGCCACTCTTTATATATCTTTCAAAAAATTAAACTTAGTGTTCCCATTATTCACTTACTCATATGGTCTTGGAGTAATTATGAGAGTGAAAAGCCATTCTCGAAACATTCTACTTTCCTATTTCACTCGTGAATTTATTGTGTTCACAACTTGTCGTTAATAGTCTATGCTGCTTAAGATAAATAAATAGTGTGAAATTCTTCGAGAGTCCTAACCTTCTAGGAAGGATTGATCATCATACCGGTCATGTATGTACAAACCCTCATCTTTACTTGAGCGATCTTTGAATAAGCCAAGTTTTTTAGATCACTATGCTTGCGACACATGCTTTATGAGAAAGGCTTAGAGAAATTCGAGTCGCTATCAATTTAGCCCTATAAACAAAAGGTTAAGTCCTCATATATTTTTGTTTATTTCCTTTAACATTCACAATATAGTCATCCTGTACATGCCTTAATCATAAGTGCTAACAATCTTTGGCATGGATTCCACTTCAATTGATATGTTATCTACCTTAGGCCTTCAAGGTTACCATACGTCAATCTGTTCAATGTCAACATGTGACCAAACAAGGAAGTGTCTCTTCTAGAATTTGAATTCTTATTCGATCTTTGGTATTTATCACCGTGATTGTCCTGACGTAATCCTGTCATCAGTACTAGGATTAAGCTTACGAGTACCCTACTGTTCCACTAATAAACTTATGCACCAACATCTCCTTGAGGAGGTCCTATCAATTTGAGTAAGAATTGGTAATATCACTCGATATGCAGAGTAGGGACATCAACGTTTAAGCCTTAAGTAGGGACTCTGGCGTTAAGATCATTCTTTAATCGATTTGGTTATCCTCGTACCTTAACTAATCTACATCTGAAGTCGATCTTTGGCTTAAGGTACGACACAAAATCATCTTTGAAGTCAAAATACGATGGTGTCCTAGTTGGATTGGCCTAACTCATTGCTTAGTGGACTATTTAATGTGACTTTTACAAATGGGCACACCATTGCCTCCGCTGCATAGTTTGTTCGCAAACTAATGCTCGAGCGGGGTGTTTCAGTGTTGTGGACTTTTTTCTCATATGATCGTTTGTTCAAGTGATACCAGTTTGTAATATCTTACTCCCCCTTTCGAGGAGTTAACCCGGATCTTATGCCCAGAACCACTGTCTTGCGGTGATACTAACTCATGGGTTAGTCGACACAGCAGGACGCTGATCCTGCTGGCAAATCCAAAAGCAGCGGAATCTAATCATCTAAACTCATCCCACCTGAGGACGTGCTCTAGTAGTGGTAGTAGGTAGTATCGGTATCTGATCCTCAAGTCCTGCCTCCTCGTTGTACTGGTGCTCCATCTCCACGAGCTCCTAAAATACTATAGTCACCGACACTTAGTCAAAAAGACTAAGTCATTTCCTCCGCACCTCGCCACGCAGCTCCTAGTTACCGAGCGGGAGGATGAAGCGGAGGACAACAAGGGGTAGCAAAAGTGGAAGCAGGTGATAAGAGCTAACTAGCAGTTGTAATAGATATTATTATTATACCCTAGCAGTTCTAAGTATATAGTACAAGTAAGTAAAGTGCAGTACTATTAAAGTAAAGAACTACATATAAGAGAAGATAAGTAAAGAAAAGCTGAAAGGTAAAGCTATCTACCATCACAGAGTACCCAAACTTATATAAATGCCCATACAAATATATAAGTTAGGATTTCCAAAAAAACTTATCATATAAAAGAGCCCATACTAATTTATATGATAAGGATATATGACGCGTATGTCCTAATTCAAATGGATGATATGTTATGAATTATGAAGCATACAAGTGCAACACACACACACAACTCTGAGATCCCAGACCTTTAGTTCCCACATTTCGAGAGCTTGCATCACTCTCAGGTACCACCGTTGTGGCTACGGCAGCAGCGGATCGGTCTTCTCCGACTTTTAGGCGGGTATACACACTACCAGGCCTAAACCTCTCTTATACGCCTCTTAACACGTAACAAGTGCACTCTAGAGTATTTGCGTATAAAATTCTTGCTGCCTGCTAGACTTTTAGGTCGGGTGCACGTCTTCATGGATTGTCTGCCTGTCCGCAGTATTAAACAACATACTTAACCTTCCACCCGTACACCTCACCCAAGTCACCGTAGTGCCATCAGTGTGACGATTGGCCCAGTACTGCATGACCCACCACCATTTTTTTTATGCACATGCAATTATTTCAACTCGAGCTTCCAACTCGCAGAACCAACCTATCCTTATATAAATCTCACGAGTCTCCAGCACGCAGGACCAATCGGTCTTGATATAAATCTCTCGAGCCTCCAGCTCGCAGGATTAACCTGTCCCTATTTAAATCTCTCGAGCGTCCAGCTCGCAGGACCAACCTGTCCTGATTCCTCCAACCCTGACCGGGTGAGCAAGAAGTCAACAGACTCCTAGTCCCTCCAACCCGACACGGGTGAGCATGTAAACCAACCACTTCTTTCCAACTCTGTACGGGTGAGCAAGTAGTCAACAGACTCCAAGTCCCTCTAACCCGGCACGAGTGAGAACATGTACAGTTTACCTAGCCTATTAGACTACTCTTGCTTACCGGTTATTATACTTAGTCATTTAGGGTTAATCACAGGACTGCCCAGGGTATGCCCAATGAAGGGGGTCTCGGGGGCACTAGGAACCAAGATGGAATCAAAAATCCAAAGTTCCCTTTCACAAGGATAATTAATTTTAGTTGATGTCAACCCATGATCCACCCAACTCTCATTGTTACTCTTGGGCAATCCTAATAACTTAAGTTGTTATCGGGGAGGGAGACGGTCTTCCGCCGACCTCCACTCCAATTTTTACCCAATGACTTGCACTTTACTCTCATCACTAAGACAACACTACCCACCAGGGTTATACTTCTAATCGTAATCTCTAGCTCAATTGTCGATCTATCCCCCGGTGGGCCTTATGGTATAACCTATTTTTACTATGCGCTACCCATTACCTAATACCACCCCGAAGTCGAACTTCAAATTCCTTGCGCCACCAACCCCTAATTATTTATCCTAGGGTGGTATGGACTAATGAAATGAGCATGTTGATTTTCATAACTTTCCTAGGTCATTAAGGCTTCTAATTAAATCATTTAAATTAATTCTGTAGGTCACTTTACACATGAAGTAGTACAATTTATAATCCACTGACCTAAGGAATTTTTCTTGAGTTGTAAATTGATAAAATATTGCTTTCTATAGAGTTTCATAATTTTCCTTTGATTATTTATATTTATTCCTTAATTAATACAAAATTCACATAATTACTATTTTCCAAATGAAGTATATGGAATACATAAGCCAAAATTCCAAGAAAATTACAGAGCATATATATCATTAATTTAAGACTAATGGCAGAGTTTCATTAACCTCTATAGTGTAATGGCCTATCAAATTCCCTTCTTAATTATTTACCAAAATGCCATTATGCTAATTTAAAAATTATCAGTACATCCAAAAATTTTGAGATAAATACACAAGACTAATCATACAAATATGCAATGCTAGAAATAATTCTAAAATTTTCTGATATATATTTTCATCAATTCATGATTAATTGCAATAAGGGTAAAATGGTAATTTCAGTACATTTTACTCAAAAAGTTCTCAAACAGAAATATAAAATTTTACTATGTCAAATATAACTTCCTTTTTGACTTGACAGACTTTGGTGATTTTCCTTGATCAAAACCTATTTTTCCAAATTATTTTCCAAAAAGGCCTATATTTTTAAAAATACAAAATAATGGGATTTTTTATCTCAAAAATCCCATAATTAATTTGAGTGGTGAACTTTACCCTAATGGACCTCTGGAATCCATTCCATGATTTTTGGATGCCTCAATTAGGCTGAATGTACAATATATCATTTATTGCTATTTGCACCGCAAGGCCATATTTAACCAACACATGCAAGTGAATTAACCCAATATGTAGTGATCCAAATGTGCTGAAATTTTTATCATGCACCAAAGATGTCCCCAAGGACCTGCCACCAAAATTTGGGGCCCTTTGGATGCTTATAACTCCAAATATTTCATTTATTTAATTTTTTATATTATGATAAATACTCTAGAAACAGTTGTCCCAAAAATTCCCAATTTTTGGCAGGGGCTAGATATGCCCTAGTCAAGCACATGCCTAAAATTTTGGGTCATTCGGACTTTTGGTTTGGCATTGGCTTAGGTTTTAATTTCTTCCCTAGCCTAGGACCAGTCCTAGGAAAATAGCACAACAGCCCATTCTACTGTACAAAAAGTGATGATTAAGGTGTCAAAATAAAGTTAACAGCATAGGCTATAATTTTCATTTGGGTTTATGTTATGGTGATGCGTCTATGTGCCCTAAATTTAACATGCAATGTGACTGTATATGTGTGACAGATTTGCATTATTCATATCATTTAATATTATATCATATTATATTTAATAGCACGAATCTTAAAGAAGCCGTGGGCGGCATCTGTTCATCGTCCCAAAATAATCAACGGTCCTGATTTAATTTTCCTGGGCCATCTTGGATGGCTGTTTCAGGCCAGCTGAGCCGCCACCACTGTCGGCGGATGTCGCCACCACCTTCATTAAGGTGGGGGCTAGCGTTTCCCGGCGGTGAGGCCTCCGGAATTGGCTCCTCCGGCGAATCCGAGCAAGAAGTAAAAGTTTGAAAATTCACACCTTCCTCTCAGGGCATCAGGCTCAGTTGATACCGATATATCACCTAATAGATCTAGACTGCTAGTACAGGTAAAGGGGAGCCGAAACGAACCTGTTGTAAGACCCCCTTTTTTTTCTTTTTCAACCACCGGGGTCTTAGCCCAGAATTGCCGCTTTGCGGTGGCACCGACATCTCGGGAAGGCAACCACTACAAAACGCCAATTCTGCCGGCCCTTTTCGATCACAAGAGAGAGAAGTATTTATACATAAAATGCAAATAAGTCCACAGAAACATGTAAATAAAAGTGAATCATATCCAGTCCATCAATACATATAATAGGAAAATAGATAAATGGGCTCGAGCCCAGTACATCAGAGTCCTCACTACAAGTCGCTCATCGCGGAAGATAAGAAAATGCTAATCACTCACGGAGCTGGTCGCAGGTGCACCGGTGCTAGACTGTCCCACCTCCATGCGCACCGTACTCCGCTGGTGCTGGTCCCTGTCTCCCATCCGGAGCTCCTGTAATGTTTGGTTCGAAAACCATTAGTCATAAAGACTAAGCCCTATCATCCCCTACCCCTCCCACCACGGCTCCTAAGCACCGGGCGAAGAGGAGGAAAGGGAAGCTACAAAGTGGAGAATAGACAAGCAGGTGACGGTGGACCGAACTAACAAGTTATAATAGGTGAGCAGTGTAAATGTTGTAATAGGTAGAACAATTAATATATAGCAAGTTGTATAAAGGGCAGCTAGAGAATAGTAAGTAAGCAACAAGTAAGTAAGTATGTAACCTTAACTTATATGAATGCCCATACAAACTTATAAGTTAAGGGATCTTCTGCAAAGCTCCCATCGTATAAAAAGTCCCATACCAATTTATACGTTGGGGTGTCGGTTGTATGCAAATATGAGTGTAGTGATATGCTATGCCATGATTCATGCAAGTGCAACTCACGCACACGACTCTATGCGCACAGACCTTTAGTTCCCCCTGTTTGGGCAGCTAGCTTCACTCCCAGGAACCTCCGTAGTGGCAAACGGAGACAGTGGGTCGGGCCTCCCACTCCTAGGCGGGCATCCACACTACCAGGCCTAGCCCTCCCGTATGCCCCTAGAAGAACACAACCTAGAGTATCCGCGTACTGCTGCTGGATGTACCCTCCAGACTTTCTTTGGCTAAGTGTCCCACACCGCCGAGTCAGCGTACCGATGTCGGTGTGAACGACGATCAGGTACCGAAGACCCACCACCTTTATACTGTACTCCAACCCTCGAGCCCGCGGCCCCCCGGATAGTCCTGTCCGTGCATCTACCTTCAGAGCTACTGTCTGATGGCAAGTAATCCTATAATTCTACTTTCCTAGCTACCGGGGAGTGAGTGTGTGCAGCCCTAGTTATACTAGTTACTCTTTTAATTTATTATTCCTATGGTTTACGTTAGCCCAGGACTGCCCCCGGTATACCCCGTGAAGGGCTCTCAAGGGGCACTAGGAACCAAGACGGCGGCATTATGGCCCGAAGTTCCCTTTCGCAAGGCACTTATTATTATTGGTTGATCTCCCTTAGCCCGATCCCCTTTTAGTTACTTTAGTGTTAACCCTAGAGTATTAAGACTCTTCCTCTTCTCCCCGGGATGGACGATCTTTCGTCGTTCCCGTACTCCCTTATTCCAACAAGTCTCCCAATGATGAACTCGATCCTAGTTTGCCCTACCAACCATCAACTATCAAAATTCCGTGGCTTTACTATATGCAGACCATCCTAAACTATATGAGGTGCCCAAGGGGAGGTACACCAAATTATCTTCCAAATCTCCTATAATATTTACTGGAGGTCCATCATAACATAATTGGTCTAAATCAAGAAATTTATAATTTTCCTAATTAATCTGATATTTATTTAATTTTTCCAAAGGACGTGCCACGGGTCATTTTAAACATGAACCACATGATCTTCCTAAGTAATGGCTACTCAAAAATCATGATCATTAAATAACAGCAAAAATAACCTCAAATACAGATTTTCAGAATTTTATAGAAAGTATTTAACCTCTAAATAATTTATTTAGTATAATCATATTAATTCTACGTAGTGAAGGAAGTACTGAAATTATTCATCTAAAAATTATGGAAAAATCACTAGCCAGTAGTATGATATATAAAAAATCTTTGTGCAGAGAATCATAATTTTACTAGCTTGCTAACCACCAAAATAGATTTAATCCAATATCCATGATAAATAATACTTAATGAAGCAAGCCTTAGAATTAAGCTTCTAAAAATACCATAAAACTTCACAGAGCTTTAAAATCATAATAAAGGTTCTCAACCTAAATTTCATCAGTTTCCAGGAAGTTTGTACCCCATAATAAATTTTCTAAGCAAATCATACAATTACTAAATCATTAAAGAAGTACCCAAAATAGTGATCGTAAAATTCATAGAAAAATATCCAGAGCTTGTACTACCCCTATAATCCACTCTACCCAATTCTCATCACTTTTCAATGTGATTTGGTGTCATTTCCTATCTCTATTAGTTTTGCGCCCTAAACTAGGGTTAGATTTTTAGGCATCCCAACGGTCTCCAAATCTACTAAGATTTCATCCAGAGCACTGTATTGGCCCTATGGACCTCTTCACCCGATTTCGGGTCAATCCAAGGTCATCTGACCACATGACCTTCACAAACCACCAAGATCCAACCTTAGGGTTTGGCCTTGGTCCTTAGGGTAAACTTACCCCGATCCACCTCAAACTCCATGAGGGGGTGCTAGAGAATATTACTAGCCAGTGGTAAAAATCTCAACCTCTGTTGAGGTGATCTCACCACTCAAACTTCGAAAGTGCACTTTTAACCTAAGACCCCTTATTAGGGCAAAACTTAGGTTTGTTCATTTCTAATCCAAACCATCTCCAAATGAGATGAAAAATTATACAGAACTTTATGGTGAACCCAGGGACCACTCACCAAAGTTCGGGATGGTTTGGAAATTATTTAACTATCTAATTAAATTCGGCTAGGATTATTGAATTTTTCTAAAAACTATAGAAAAATATTCTCCAAAAATTCTCATTTTTGGATAGCACCTAGATATATGTAAGATTAGACCACGCCCCAAATTTCAAGTCATTTGAATGACTGACTTGGAGTGGGGAATTTTTCTAAGGTCAAGGCAGCCCCCTGGATAGACCTCACCAAAAAGGGTGCTGTGGTCTAACCAGGATTCCAAATTGAGTGAAAATAATTTTGAATTAAAGTAGACTGCAAGGGCTACGCTTTCTATGTTGATCATTTTTCCTGTAGGAGCCTTTAGATATTTTTCCCAAATTATTTAACATGATAGATATCTCATTCAGAAATTGATTCAAAAATAAAATCTAATTAAAAGACACTGTTCATCTTCTTCTACAGCCCGAAACCAGAGCCTAAAACCTAAATTCCTGTAGCTTTTTCCAAGCTAATTCCCGGCCATCCAGCCATCTCCCTGGCTGGCCACCACCACCACCACCTCCGTTGAGGCAAGGACTATCGTCGGGCGGCGGCACGGCCGCCGGAGAGGCGGTTTCCGGCGAACCCGCCACCATGAAATTTTTCGGAAAACCACCAATACGCTCACCCGAACTGGCTCTTTTGAGCCCGATATCTCTCCTAACGATTCCTAAGATCTATCCGCAGAAGAAGAGGGAGGGGAGGATCTTGTTCGTGGGTTGAAGGCGTGCAGAGCGTCGGGAAGCCAATTGCGTGGTGGTGGCGTCGCTGGAAATTCTTCAACAGCAAGGGGAAGTCTGAAACAGTTTGAGGGAGTGTAACCTTTTCCTCTTGCTCTTAGGAATCTTTTATAGATCAGCAAATGGGGAGGGGAAAGGGTGAAACGTTGGAGATGAAACATTGGCGGCCATTAATAATACCCTTATGACGTTTCGGTTATGACGAATGGCAGTTGAAAAGTTGGAGATGAAGAGGTGTTTGCCAGGTGGCAATTTCCTATTGGACCCACTTTTACTTAATTATTAACATAATTAAAGTAGGGAACGACCCATAAATACTCTTGATTTTCATTACCACAGTCAGAATTTACTAAGGCGTCGGTTACCGAAATTTCCAGTGTGGCTGACGTTTCGGCCTTGGTCACGGGCGTGACACATAGGTCACGGGCGTGACAGGCCCGGTTGGCAGTTCTGGGTTCGACGATCGTCGAACTGAGATCGACGATCGTCGAAGGGTGGTCACGGGCGTGACACATGGGTCACGGGCGTGACCGGCCTGGTGACCAATTCTGGTTCGACGACGTCGAACTGACATCGACGATCGTCGAGCGTGTCACGCCCTATGTCACGGGCGTGACATTGTTGGTCACGGGCGTGACATACCTGTGTGGCCAACTTTGGGTCGACGACCGTCGACCTGAAGTCGACGGTCATGGTCACGCCCTATGTCACGGGCGTGACATTAAGTGTCACGGGCGTGACAGGCCATGAGGCAAATTCCACGTCCGACGATCGTCTAACTAAGATCGACGATCGTCGAAGGGGTCACGCCCAAGGTCACGGGCGTGACATCTGGGTCACGGGCGTGACAGGGCCGGGTTGGAAATGCTGCGCCTGACGATCGTCTCCCGGAGATCGACGGTCGTCGAGTGAGTCACGCCCTAGGTCACGGGCGTGACGGGTCAGTCACGGGCATGACCAACCCGTGACCCGAAATCTTGGTCGGTTATTTCAAGCTTTGGACTCCCTAGGGTTCTACCACAACCAACCGACTCCTAGGGGTCTAGCCGGAAATGGGATGTTACAAATCCCAATAAACAAAAACAAAGATTTCGTCCCCGAAATCAAGGTTAAGCCTACGGGACTCAAATCGGGAAAAATAAGCTTGTAACATCCCCTGAGAACCGAATGATCACCTCTCTACGTTACGTTTGTTTGTGCGGTTTCGAATCTAAGGTTAATTCGCCCACTTAACTAGGTATATACACCCCAATAAACAAAAGATTAGCCCCTATTCTTGAAATTTCAATTCCATTGGTTTAAAATAAGAAGGCAATTTGATTGTCCAGAGGGGTTTTGAGGTATACCTAACGAAAAAGTTCCGGGTATTTTTGCCGCATCAAGTCCTGTGGCTCCCAAGTATGCTCCTCCTGCCCATGATTGTTCCACAGAACCTTGACTAACGGGACCTTCTTCCATCGCAAGACCCGCACTGCTGTATCGTCAATCCTGATAGGCTCTAAATCGACTGACCGATCCGAGGCCACTGGGCCATCTGCCGAGGAAATCAGCTGCTCAGGGCGTAGCAGAGCCCTCTGAAGTGAGGAGACGTGGAAGACGTCATGCAATCCCGCTAACTCCGGCGGTAGCTCCAGTCTATAGGCTAAGGGGCCGATCCGCTCCAGGATCCTATAGGGCCCCATATATCTCGGACTGAGCTTCTTCCGCCCGCGAACCCGCGAGACTCCGTGCATCGGCCGTATCTTCAAGAAAACCCGGTCTCCTACCTGGAACTCTACTTGGCGATGCCTCGCATGGTAGTATTTCGCCTGTCTGCTCTGGGCTTCCAACATCCTGTCTCGGATCAATCTAATCTGAGCATCTGTATCTCCCACAAACTCCGAGCCCAGTGCCTGCGGATCCTCGTCCTGAACCCATGATAGTGGGGTTCTGCACCTTCTTCCGTACAACACTTCGTATGGAGCCATGCCTATGCTGGACTGATGAGCGTTGTTGTATGAAAACTCGACCAGTGGTAACAATCTCTCCCAAGGCTCGCCTCGGTCCAAAATACATAGTCGCAACAGATCCTCCAGTATACGGTTAGTGCGCTCTGTCTGTCCGTCGGTCTGAGGGTGGAAAGCTGTGCTGAATTTCAACCGAGAACCCAGATGGGCCTGGACTGACCTCCATTCCCTGGATGTAAACCGCCCATCCCGATCCGAAACGATAGTCTTGGGCACCCCATGATAACGCACGAACTGCTCAATGAACCTCCGTACTAATACACTGACCGGTGTGTCTTTTGCCACTGGGATGAATCTGGCCACCTTTGTCAGCCTGTCCACTATCACCCAGATCGAGTCGTTCCCCGCACGGGATCTAGGTAGCCCATGTACGAAGTCCATGGCTATATCCTCAAACTTCCACTCCGGCATTGGAAGCGGCTGCAACAAACCTGCCGGGTTCCTACACTCCGCCTTCACGAGCTGGCAGGCCTCACAATGCGTCACAAAATACGTAATATCTTTCTTCATACCCGGCCAATACATCGTCCTCTTTAAATCCTTTACCATCTTGGTGATCCCCGGGTGTACCGAATACCGGCTGTAGTGAGCCTCCGTCAAAATATCCTCCCGGATCCGTCCTCCTGCTGGTATGTAGACTCTGCCCCGGAAACACAGGAGCCCATCCCTCAAAGTGTAATCTCCTGTCATGCCTTCCTCCAAGGCTCGGAATATCGGCTCAGCTCTCTCGTCCCGCATCTGCCCATTTCTGATGTGGTCTCGAATGTCATCTGTAGTAGCTATCGACCCCAGGTACTCCATGTACAGCTCCGGGTCATCCTCAGATACTAGCGAAATCTGCATCTCCTCGAATGATCTAATCAACTCCAAGGCCATCAGCTGCGGGCCTGCTCCAGTCGTACTCGCTCTCCGGCTCAGAGCATCCGCAACCACGTTCGCCTTCCCCGGATGGTAGTGCATGGTATACTGGTAGTCCGAAAGAAACTCCACCCAGCATCTCTGCCTGATGTTTAACTCCTTCTGGGTGTCGACGTACTTCAGATTCTTGTGGTCGGAGAAGATATCACAATGTACCCCATAGAGGTAGTGCCGCCAGATCTTAAGAGCAAAAATGACTGCCCCCATCTCCAAATCGTGCACGGGGTAGTTCTGCTCGTGCTGCTTCAACTGACGAGAGGCATATGCTATTACGTGCCCATTCTGCATAAGGACGGCACCCATCCCCTGATAGGAAGCATCTGTATATACCTGGAATCCCTCCCTCCCTGATGGAAGAGCAAGGATGGGGGCCGAGGTGAGACGATCCTTCAGCTCCTAGAAGGCAGATTCGCATCGCGGCGTCCAAATAAAAGGGGACTCCTTCTTCGTCAGAGATGTAAGAGGAAGGGCAATCTGAGAGAACCCCTTTACGAACTTCCGGTAGTAACCGGCAAGTCCCAAGAAACTTCGAACATCCGTGGCCGACTTTAGTGGTGGCCAATCCCGTACTGCCTGGATCTTTGCCAGATCCACTGCCAGACCTGCTCCACTGATGACATGGCCCAGAAAGGCCACCTCCTTTAGCCAGAACTGGCACTTGCTGTACTTGGCATACATCTCGTGTTCACGCAGCTTCTCCAAGGTCAAGGCTAGATGTCTCGCGTGCTCCTCCTCCGTCCTTGAATAGATGAGAATGTCGTCGATGAATACAATGACAAAGACGTCCAGATACTCCTCGAACACCCGATTCATCAAAGTCATGAATGCGGAGGGTGCATTCGTGAGCCCGAATGGCATCATGGTAAACTCGTACAAGCCGTATCTGCTGCTGAAGGCCGTCTTCGGGATGTCCTCCTCCCAAATACGGAGCTGGTAGTATCCTGACCTCAGATCCAGCTTTGAGAACCAATGAGCTCCCTCCAGCTGATCAAAAAGCTCGTCTATCCGTGGTAAAGGATAAGTATTCCGGACTGTCAACCTGTTCAGAGCCCGGTAATCGATGCACAGTCGGAGGGTCCCGTCCTTCTTCTTAACGAACAGCACCGGAGCTCCCCACGGTGATGAGCTAGGCCGAACAAACCCGGCCTCCACTAACTCCTGAAGCTGACTTCGGAATTCCACCAACTCCTTTGGGGCCATTCGATAGGGAGCTCTGGATACCGGCTTAGCCCCCGGTACGAGCTGAATCTGAAAGTCCTTCTCTCGGTGCGGGGGTAACCCTGGTAGCTTCTCTGGAAACACGTCGGCGAAGTCCCGCACTACCGGAATATCTGCAATGGAATCCTTGGCTACGACCGCCTCAAAGAGGACCTGATAAACCTCTTCCCCCTGCAGATGGGCCTTAACGGCCTGCACAGACGATAGTAAAGTACGGGGTGCTGATATAATACCTTCGATAACAATGAAGGAGTCGCCGTGCCGTACGGTGATCCTCTTCGCCACGCAATCGATCTGGGCATGGTTCCAATACAGCCAGGTCATGCCCAGAATCAGATCGTAATCTGGCATCCTCAAGACCGTCGCTGGTGCCTCAAACGCCTTTCCGCCGATCCTCGCTTCCATATTACAATGAGTAGAGGTCAATATCTCTGATCCTTCGGGTAGGCGCACCCTCAGCATCTTCCCGGTGCATAGCTCCACTCCTGCCAGTCCTTTCACAAAATCCTCTGACACGAATGATTGCGACGCACCGGTGTCAAAGAGGGTGTGAGCGGGCTTGCCGCTAACGAAAACTATGCCTGGGGTAATTAAGTGTCTTAGTATTTTTGTTGCAGTTCATCTTCTCTTAAATTTCTAAGCAGGTTACGTCTAAAATAGTAGTTTATATGAAGAAAATTTAAAAGTGCTGCCATACCTGTGATAACCTGCTCCGGGTTCCGAGGCTGTGTCAGGTCTAGAGCATACACCTGCTCTCTCTCTTGCCTGCGGCCTCGATCCTGAAATCCTCGTCCTCGGTCCTGTCCTCGTCCGCCAAACTGTCGGGGAGGTGGAGCGCCCTGATGTGCTGGTGGGGGTGCTCGCCCCACAGGGCAGTTCCGCTTGATATGCCCCAGCTGGTTGCACTGATAGCATACCGGTGGTTGCCCTGCCATCCTTGGCATTTCCAGCATCTGTATAGGCTGGGGAGCCAATATCCCCTGAGTCCTCTGCTCCTGCCCAAACTCCTGATGGGGCTGATCCCCGTTCCTTCTCTCTCCAATAACCTGGCCCCGAGGACGGTCTCTACGACCTCCAATCACTGAATCATCAGCCGGTCTCTTCCGATTCTTCACTGTAAGCTGATCCGCCTCTCTCTTCTTAGCCATCTCCAGAATCCTGGCCAGACTCCCCTCTGAAACGAAAAGGAGGGCCTGCCTCATGTCATCCTGCAGCCCCTTATAAAACCTCCGGGCGTAGCCAGCATTGTCTAACTGGTAAGCGTCCGCATAACGGGCCAAGTGAGTGAACTCCTGATAGTACTCCACCACGGTCCTGTTCCCCTGCCTCAACCGCAGGAATCTATCCTCCAGGTCATCTCTCGCCGACTGAGGTACAAAATGTCCCAAGAGCGCTGCTCTGAACTCCTCCCAAGTAATATCAGCACAGTCCATCCCTGCAAAGGTGGTGTCCAGCTGAGATTTCCACCATCTCTTTCCGTGTGACTCTAAGCAGGAGACTGTCAAAGCGACTGCCTCCTCCGTGGGGCATCGAATCCCTGCCAACATCTCATAAATGGTGTCCAACCACTCCTCCGTACGTACTGCGGACTCCGTCCCCTGGTAGGATGGAGGGGAAAGTCCTCGGAAGACCGTCATCCAATTGGCCCCGGGGTTTGGCTGTGGGGCCGGGGCTTGCTGAGCTCTGAAGGCCTCCAGGATGGCCGTCAGTGTTTGCCCCATCTCCGTCTGCTGGAACGGAACGGGTGCTGGCGGAGTCGGGACCACATCCGGAGCCTGAGGTGTCCCCTGCTGCGATGTAGGGTTCGTCGCAGGCTACAAGCAAAATTTCCATTTGTTAGAGAGCGAATGAATGGAATTTAAGAAGAGTTATGATGGACTTTCACATGTGATTTCCCTTATGGGCACACCACTGCTTCCGCTGCTAGTTTGTCCGCAAACTAAGCTCGCACGGGGGTGGTCCAAGGTTTTTGTGGACTACTTCTCTTTCGATCGAGGTTTCCCTCTGATACCACTTGTAAGACCCCCTTTTTTTTTCTTTTTCAACCACCGGGGTCTTAGCCCAGAATTGCCGCTTTGCGGTGGCACCGACATCTCGAGAAGGCAACCACTACAAAACGCCAATTCTGCCGGCCCTTTTCGATCACAAGAGAGAGAAGTATTTATACATAAAATGCAAATAAGTCCACAGAAACATGTAAATAAAAGTGAATCATATCCAGTCCATCAATACATATAATAGGAAAATAGATAAATGGGCTCGAGCCCAGTACATCAGAGTCCTCACTACAAGTCGCTCATCGCGGAAGATAAGAAAATGTTAATCACTCACGGAGCTGGTCGCAGGTGCACCGGTGCTAGACTGTCCCACCTCCATGCGCACCGTACTCCGCTGGTGCTGGTCCCTGTCTCCGATCCGGAGCTCCTGTAATGTTTGGTTCGAAAACCATTAGTCATAAAGACTAAGCCCTATCATCCCCTAACCCTCCCACCACGGCTCCTAAGCACCGGGCGAAGAGGAGGAAAGGGAAGCTACAAAGTGGAGAATAGACAAGCAGGTGACGGTGGACCTAACTAATAAGTTATAATAGGTGAGCAGTGTAAATGTTGTAATAGGTAGAACAATTAATATATAGCAAGTTGTATAAAGGGCAGCTAGAGAATAGTAAGTAAGCAACAAGTAAGTAAGTATGTAACCTTAACTTATATGAATGCCCATACAAACTTATAAGTTAAGGGATCTTCTGCAAAGCTCCCATCGTATAAAAAGTCCCATACCAATTTATACGTTGGGGTGTCGGTTGTATGCAAATATGAGTGTAGTGATATGCTATGCCATGATTCATGCAAGTGCAACTCACGCACACGACTCTATGCGCACAGACCTTTAGTTCCCCCTGTTTGGGCAGCTAGCTTCACTCCCAGGAACCTCCGTAGTGGCAAACGGAGACAGTGGGTCGGGCCTCCCACTCCTAGGCGGGCATCCACACTACCAGGCCTAGCCCTCCCGTACGCCCCTAGAAGAACACAACCTAGAGTATCCGCGTACTGCTGCTGGATGTACCCTCCAGACTTTCTTTGGCTAAGTGTCCCACACCGCCGAGTCAGCGTACCGATGTCGGTGTGAACGACGATCAGGTACCGAAGACCCACCACCTTTATACTGTACTCCAACCCTCGAGCCCGCGGCCCCCCGGATAGTCCTGTCCGTGCATCTACCTTCAGAGCTACTGTCTGATGGCAAGTAATCCTATAATTCTACTTTCCTAGCTACCGGGGAGTGAGTGTGTGCAGCCCTAGTTATACTAGTTACTCTTTTAATTTATTATTCCTATGGTTTACGTTAGCCCAGGACTGCCCCCGGTATACCCCGTGAAGGGCTCTCAAGGGGCACTAGGAACCAAGACGGCGACATTACGGCCCGAAGTTCCCTTTCGCAAGGCACTTATTATTATTGGTTGATCTCCCTTAGCCCGATCCCCTTTTAGTTACTTTAGTGTTAACCCTAGAGTATTAAGACTCTTCCTCTTCTCCCCGGGATGGATGATCTTTCGTCGTTCCCGTACTCCCTTATTCCAACAAGTCTCCCAATGATGAACTCGATCCTAGTTTGCCCTACCAACCATCAACTATCAAAATTCCGTGGCTTTACTATATGCAGACCATCCTAAACTATATGAGGTGCCCAAGGGGAGGTACACCAAATTATCTTCCAAATCTCCTATAATATTTACTGGAGGTCCATCATAACATAATTGGTCTAAATCCAGAAATTTATAATTTTCCTAATTAATCTGATATTTATTTAATTTTTCCAAAGGACGTGCCACGGGTCATTTTAAACATGAACCACATGATCTTCCTAAGTAATGGCTACTCAAAAATCATGATCATTAAATAACAGCAAAAATAACCTCAAATACAGATTTTCAGAATTTTATAGAAAGTATTTAACCTCTAAATAATTTATTTAGTATAATCATATTAATTCTACATAGTGAAGGAAGTACTGAAATTATTCATCTAAAAATTATGGAAAAATCACTAGCCAGTAGTATGATATATAAAAGATCTTTGTGCAGAGAATCATAATTTTACTAGCTTGCTAACCACAAAAATAGATTTAATCCAATATCCATGATAAATAATACTTAATGAAGCAAGCCTTAGAATTAAGCTTCTAAAAATACCATAAAACTTCATAGAGCTTTAAAATCAGAATAAAGGTTCTCAGCCTAAATTTCATCAGTTTCCAGGAAGTTTGTACCCCATAATAAATTTTCTAAGCAAATCATACAATTACTAAATCATTAAAGAAGTACCCAAAATAGTGATCGTAAAATTCATAGAAAAATATCCAGAGCTTGTACTACCCCTATAATCCACTCTACCCAATTCTCATCACTTTTCAATGTGATTTGGTGTCATTTCCTATCTCTATTAGTTTTGCGCCCTAAACTAGGGTTAGATTTTTAGGTATCCCAACGGTCTCCAAATCTACTAAGATTTCATCCAGAGCACTGTATTTTCCCTATGGACCTCTTCACCCGATTTCGGGTCAATCCAAGGTCATCTGACCATATGACCTTCACAAACCACCAAGATCCAACCTTAGGGTTTGGCCTTGGTCCTTAGGGTAAACTTACCCTGATCCACCTCAAACTCCATGAGGGGGTGCTAGAGAATATTACTAGCCAGTGGTAAAAATCTCAACCACTGTTGAGGTGATCTCACCACTCAAACTTCGAAAGTGCATTTTTAACCTAAGACCCCTTATTAGGGCAAAACTTAGGTTTGTTCATTTCTAATCCAAACCATCTCCAAATGAGATGAAACATTATACAGAACTTTATGGTGAACCCAGGGACCACACACCAAAGTTCGGGAGGGTTTGGAAATTATTTAACTATCTAATTAAATTCGGCTAGGATTATTGAATTTTTCTAAAAACTATAGAAAAATATTCTCCAAAAATTCTCATTTTTGGATAGCACCTAGATATATGTAAGATTAGACCACGCCCCAAATTTCAAGTCATTTGGATGATTGACTTGGAGTGGGGAATTTTTCTAAGGTCAAGGCAGCCCCCTGGATAGACCTCACCAAAAAGGGTGCTGTGGTCTAACCATGATTTTAAATCGAGTGAAAATAATTTTGAATTAAAGTAGACTGCAAGGGCTACGCTTTCTATGTTGATCATTTTTCCTGTAGGAGCCTTTAGGTATTTTTCCCAAATTATTTAACATGATAGATATCTCATTCAGAAATTGATTCAAAAATAAAATCTAATTAAAAGACACTGTTCATCTTCTTCTACAGCCCGAAACCAGAGCCTAAAACCTAAATTCCTGTAGCTTTTTCCAAGCTAATTCCCGGCCATCCAGCCATCTCCCTGGCTGGCCACCACCACCACCACCTCCGTTGAGGCGAGGACTATCGTCGGGCGGCGGCACGGCCGCCGAAGAGGCGGTTTCCGGCGAACCCGCCACCATGAAATTTTTCGGAAAACCACCAATACGCTCACCCGAACTGGCTCTTTTGAGCCCGATATCTCTCCTAACGATTCCTAAGATCTATCCGCAGAAGAAGAGGGAGGGGAGGACCTTGTTCGCGGGTTGAAGGCGTGCAGAGCGTCAGGAAGCCATTTGCGCGGTGGTGGCGTCGCCGGAAATTCTTCAACAGCAAGGGGAAGTCTGAAACAGTTTGAGGGAGTGTAACCTTTTCCTCTTGCTCTTAGGAATCTTTTATAGATCAGCAAATGGGGAGGAGAAAGGGTGAAACGTTGGAGATGAAACGTTGGCGGCCATTAATAACACCCTTATGACGTTTCGGTTATGACGAATGGCAGTTGAAAAGTTGGAGATGAAGAGGTGTTTGCCAGGTGGCAATTTCCTATTGGACCCACTTTTCCTTAATTATTAACATAATTAAAGTAGGGAACGACCCATAAATACTCTTGATTTTCATTACCACAGTCAGAATTTACTAAGGCGTCGGTTACCGAAATTTCCAGTGTGGCTGACGTTTCGGCCTTGGTCACGGGCGTGACACATAGGTCACGGGCGTGACAGGCCCGGTTGGCAGTTCTGGGTTCGACGATCGTCGAACTGAGATCGACGATTGTCAAAGGGTGGTCACGGGCGTGACACATGGGTCACGGGCATGACCGGCCTGGTGACCAATTCTGGTTCGACGACGTCGAACTGACATCGACGATCGTCGAGCGTGTCACGCCCTATGTCACGGGCGTGACATTGTTGGTCACGGGCGTGACATACATGTGTGGCCAACTTTGGGTCGACGACCGTCGACCTGAAGTCAACGGTCATGGTCACGCCCTATGTCACGGGCGTGACATTAAGTGTCACGGGCGTGACAGGCCATGAGGCAAATTCCACGTCCGACGATCGTCTAACTGAGATCGACGATCGTCGAAGGGGTCACGCCCAAGGTCACGGGCGTGACATCTGGGTCACGGGCGTGATAGGGCCGGGTTGGAAATGATGCGCCCGACGATCGTCTCCCAGAGATCGACGATCGTCGAGTGAGTCACGCCCTAGGTCACGGGCGTGACGGGTCAGTCACGGGCGTGACCAACCCGTGACCCGAAATCTTGGTCGGTTATTTCAAGCTTTGGACTCCCTAGGGTTCTACCACAACCAACCGACTCCTAGGGGTCTAGCCGGAAATGGGATGTTACACCTGTTCCAGGCCTTGGCAGCGGTTGCGGCGGCGGTTTTCCTTGGCCAAGCTGCTCCGACGATCTACTTCCCGATTCCTTGTTTCTCCACCAAATTCCTTTCTCCAGCTATCGATTTCAATTCGTTTCCTCCTTCTGAAGCTGTTGGTGGGGCTGGTTTGGACTGAGGTGGCTTATACATGGTGTTAACTCCAAGATGAGCTCGGGCTCAACCTTGGATGCTTCACCCATGGTGCCAAGTGGACACCCCAGCTCTAAATTCCTCTGAAATGCTTCATGTGGCTTGCCAGCAAGCTTTGGGAAGAGTGAGCCAAGGCCAAGTGGACTCACTCCCTCTTAATGCCATTTCTCTCTCCTCCTTTGGATGAAATCTCCAAAATACCCCCTTGCATGCATTCTCTCTCCACAACCAGAGGGGTAGGGGCTGTCATTGGTGCCTTGGGCTGCTAATGGGCCTCATTTGGTGGGCTTGGCCCAAGGGAAATGGCTTGGCCATTATTTTCCTTCTTTAGGTCAAAATGTTGACTTGGTTGACTTTTTGGGTTGACTTGGTCAACATGGTGAGTGGGCTGATCCCACTTGTTGGTCTTGAGCCTAATGGCACCACCCAACTTGGGTTGGGTCAAGGGGGTGCCCTACTTAGGCTAATTTGGCCTATGAGTGTGGGTTTGACTAATTTAGGCCCAATGTTGACTTTGGTCAATTAGAGTCAAAGTGTTGACCTAGTGACATTCCCTAGGGTCAACTTAGATTGTTTTTAGGGTTAGGGCAATGTGGTGGGGCATAGTGTGGCAAGGGTCCCTATTTTGGCTAGTTTTACCTAGTTTTACCTTGGTACTATAGTGCGCCCCCACATGGCTACAACCCACTACCTAGGGTCAAAGCTAGCTAATTCCCTATCACCCACCCTATGCTTAACCCAATCTAAGTTAAGGGGCCTAGAAGTAACATGGAATGTTACATGAATAATCCATGTTGTTTTGCATGTAGAGTCCGGAATCGAAGTACTTACATAGGCATGCTGTGTGAATCCTACCCGGACAAGTTCATCTGGATTAGTGATGTTTCATTATGCACGAATATTCGGAGAAGACTCCGTGCCATTTGTTGTTTTTGGGTTTTCTACGTGGTAGATTGCAATAGGGAGTATTGGGGAATAACCCCAAGGTGCACCCGGAAATTTGGGCGGAAGCGAAGTTCACCCGTATTGGTGGCCTGGGAGCCAGCCTGGTACATTGCTGGGCTATGTACCATTATATGATCGATACTTTGGGACCGTTGGAAACTTGTCCCGTGTCAAAGGATAAATGGTCGTGGCGAGGTGAGCAACGGGCTGGTGGAACCCTACCCACTCTATTTGCTTCGGTTAAAGTGACCTAAGGTATATGGGACTTACCGATAATTTTGAGAATGAGTCTAGGCTACGGCTAAGATGACTAAATGCTCACGAGGTTTGTCATCCTGGGGGCGGTGGTGGAGTCGCGGAATGGACCGGGTTCGGATCAGCTTCACTAAGTGCCTTGAGAGCACGGGGTGTGTGGCCATGCGGGCCTGCACCTGTGGTGTATTATTCAAATGTTATACTTTCACTTTAATCATTTGATTATACTTATGCATTACAGGGAAGGAGCAACGCCACCCCAAGAAAGGGGTGAGATTGTTATAATTTGGTCATCTTTAGCTGACCGTTGCTTTTGTTTGCCAGCACTACGGTGGAATGTTGCTTGTAGGTGCTGTGAAGCCTAGTGGTAAATAGCGGTGTGAAGACTTGGCTGCTGTGCCTGCCCTCGAATGCCAATGCGAATGTTTACTTGTTATTCTCATGTGTGATCGGCCTGCATGCCGATGTTTGGAAGATACTGTTTATTTAAGTAAACTCTTGTAAGGCCATAATGCCAAGCACTTTATTTATTTGTATGCTCATTCTTATTTTGGGTATTTAGTGGACATTCATGTTGTGGCTTGGGTTCTTATCTTTGCAACATTTAAAATGCTTCAGCTAGATTGTGCTCTGTGTAGGACATGTGTTATTGGAAGGATGGCTTCATTTAGTAAACCTTCGGTCTATCTGTGGTATATGGCATCGGGCCCCGGTCAGACCTACTGCTATACTCTATGTGACAGATTTGGGTGTTATAATTTCGTATCTGACTACTGGTTTCGGTCATACTTATTGTAATTTGTGGGTGAATTCTTTTAAGGGGTGGTGAGCACATGAATGTGCATCATCGTTATAACATAAAAAGAATACATGAATGTACACTTAGGAATGAAAATACACATGTTTGAGGAACCCGCGTGTTCCTATAATTGCTTTTTGTAATTTTGTTCGGTCAATTAATTGTGTTTTGTATGACTATAGGTGTCCGGGAGTGGCATGTGGCAGTTTGAAGGCCCCTTTTTTGAGAAAATTAGTGCACCCAACGACATGTCTGAGACCCCTACTTTTATTAAAACCATAAGAAGGGTAGTTGAAGCGGTGTTTGCTGTGACTAATGCACAACATGGAAGGAATGTGCAACCCTTTGTCCATGAGGTGGTCTCAACGCCGGGTGGTGTGTTGGAGCAAATGTCATTTAGAAGACCAGTAGGTCAGCAGTTGAACATGCTTTTAGTATATGGTATGCACTCAATAGTGGAATATTTGTAGGAGTTTCTTATAATAAGACACTACCCAGGCTTTGAGTTGGAGAACGAGCAATCTATGGTCGATAAATTTTATAATGGTCTGCGCTGCAAGTTGCGAGTTCTACTGCTAGGACAAAAATTATTGGGATTCCGAGCATTGGTGGTGTCGGCTAGATTTTTGAAGTAGATTTGGGAAAGGGCCACCAGATGCCAATATGTAGGTTGTCGAACTCAGCATGTCTTAAAAAGGCTGCATACCGCTGAACGCTGAGAAAGGGAGCTAGAACATCTACTAGCAAAGCTACTTACACTTGTCATACTTGTGGCAAGAAAGGAAACTTTGCCCGAGATTGTCGGGATGGTGCTCAGAAGACAAAGGAAGCTATGTCAGGAGCAGTTAAGGACTCAAGTGCAAAGGAAACGGTGTTCAAAATGTCGAATTCCTCAAAATCTGTGTTCCGTAAGTGGTATAAGAAGGCTAGGACTTCAGGTCTAATACCTTCTTCTAGTTCTTCTGGGGTAACTATAAGCCGAACCCCGAGCACATGTTATAACTGTGGGATGCCGGGACACTATGCCCGAGATTTTGAGAAGAAGCCTGGAGCAACTTATGAGGAGAAGGGCAAGGTATTGGAGTTAACTGCATCACCCTATGCTCCGGTCCGGCCGAGATTGTACAACCTTGGCCAGTAGGAGGCCATGTGGCCTACTGTCGAGGTGATAGGTATGGTATAATTGATAGCAGTTTAGCTTTTTATACTTGTTGTCTTATACGTGTTATCTTAGGACTGGAGGTACTAGGCTTTGTTTTGATTTTCGGTAATCCGGCGAGAGCATTGTTCGTTACGGGAGCTTCGCACTCCTTTTTGCCCGAGGAATTTTTATCGAGCATCGGAGTACCTTCTTTGATGGCAAAGGGCAAATTGTATGTGTTGTTTCCTAATGGCTGTTTAATGCGTGCAGATAGAGTTTGTTGTGTAAAGATACGGATTGGGAGTCAAGAGTTTGACTTACAAGCATCATTACTGCCACTGATGGAGTTCGACGTGATATTTGGTATGGACTGGCTCTTGGAGCAGCAGGCATACATTGATTACAACTGCAAGGAGTTCAAGATGGGAAATGGTCGAGAGACGACATTTGCGGGCTTGAAATGGGCGAGCAAGACTTTGATGTCTGCTCGTAAGGTGGTTAAGGCAGTTCGTGCTGGTGCAGAGCTGTTTTTCACACTAGTGGAGACTTTGATGCCTAAGCCTAGTTTGGACAGTATCTCATTTGTATTCGAGTATCCTGGTGTATTCCCTTATGATCTTCCTGGAGCCCCACCGTAGCGAGAGATTGACTTCACTATCGAGCTAGTGCCGAATGCCAAACCTGTATCACCCTCTCCGTATTTGTTAGTGCCTAAGGAGATGGCGGAACTAAAGGTTCAACTTGAAGAGCTATTTGAATAGGTTTATGTGCATGCAAGTTTGTCGTCTTGGAGTGCACCGGTCCTTTTTGCTAAGAATAAGGACAGAAGCTTGCGACTCTGTATTGATTATCGAGAGCTGAATAAGTTAACGGAGAAAAATAGGTATCCGATTCCAAGGATTGATGATCTATTCGATTAGTTAGTCAGATCATCGGTGTACTCGAAATTGGATCTTAAGTCTGGAAATTATCAGTTGAGGATAAGAGAAAGTGGCATCCCCAAGACATCTTTCAACACGCGGTATGAGCATTATGAGTTCACCATCATGACGTTTTGTCTTACCAATACACCATCCGTGTTTATGGATCTAATGAACAGAACGTTCAGAGAGTACCTGGACCACTTCGTGATAGTCTTTATCAACGATATATTTGTGTACTCGCAATGTGAGGAGGATCACTATGAGCATCTGTATTTGGTGTTGGAGACGCTGTGGAAGAACCAACTGTATGCCAAGTTCTCTAAATGCAAGTTTTAGTTGTCCTCGGTAGCGTTCCATGGTCACATTGTTAGTGGAGGGGGAAATTATAGTGGATCTGGCTAAGATAGTTACTATACGGGAGTGGCTGGTATTGTCTTCAGTAGCAGAGGTCTGGAGTTCTTTGGGGCTTGCCGGCTATTAAAGGCGCTTCGTAGAGAACTTCTCACGGATAGCGTTACCCCTCAGGATGTTGATAAGGAAAGATATGAAGTAGTCGTTGGAGTGCGCACAAGCTTTCGAAAAACTGAAGAGTCGGTTGACCACAACGCCTATTCTATGTTCGCCGGTTGGGACCGAAGGATTTGAGATTTACAATAATGCTTCGGGCAGTGGTTTGGGTAGTGTTCTGCTACAGCATGGGATAGTGATAGCTTATGGATTGCATCAGCTGAAGGTACAAGAGAGGAATTATCTTGTCCATGAGTGGGAGTTAGCGGTCGTGATAATTGCCCTGAAGTTGTGGAGGCACTACCTATATGGTGCGAAGGTCAATATCTATACCGACCACAAGATCTTGAGGTATTTGTATGATCAAAAGGGTCTAAACATACGGTAGCGGAGGTGGATGGAGTTCCTTGGGGACTACACCTTAAAAATACATTATGTGCTTGGGAAAGCTAATGTGGTTGTTTATGTATTGAGTCGCAGGGCTCCCGAGCAAGCCAACTAGTTGTCGATACGTAATGAGCGTTTGATTCGTGATTTTGAGGCATTAGGGATCTCTTGTGTTTACAAGCATACTAGTGCCGAAGCACAATTGAACTGGACAGAGGTGTAGTATGACATTGCTGATAGGATTCAACAGGCTCTAGTTTTGGATAGCAACATAAAGCAGATCATGGATGTGGCTTTTAATGGGTCAAATTCCCAATTATGTGTTGTTGATGTACTGTTATGGAAGGACAGTCGTCTGTGCGTCCTAAATGTGGGTAAACTGCGGGAGGAATTGATGTACGAGGTTCATCATACCAAGTACTCGATTCACCCTGGGAGGAAGAAGATGTATTGTTTTTTAAAAAAAGTTGTTCTGGTAGCCAGGACATAAGAAGGACATGGTACTTTATGTGGCGAAGTGTCAAACGTGCGCCATGGTAAAGGCGGAGTGCCAAAAGCCCGGAGGATTCTTGAAGTCCTTACCTATCCTGGAGTGGAAGTTCGTCGATATTTCATGGATTTTGTGCATGGGTTGCCAAGGTAATATAAGGGAAACGATGCCATATGGTGATCGTAGATTGATTGACGAAAGTGTCGCACTTCATTCTGAATAGGAAGTATGATTCAGTCGATAAACTGACAAAACTATATGTAGACAACATTGTTCGATTGCACGGCGTGCCCTGCAGCATCGTGAGTGACTGAGATTGGCAGTTCACATCCAAAGACGGGAGGTTGGTGCAACAAATGGTGGGAACCATGCTGAGTTTCAGCACGTCCTTTCAACCGACGACGGATGGTAAGACCGAGAGGGTCAATAGGACGATGGAGGACATGCTTCACAAGTATGTCTTGGATTTCGAAAAGCAGTGGTAAGATCACCTGTACTTGGTGGAGTTTGCTTATAACAACAAATACCAAGTAAGCATTCAAATGGAGCCCTTCGAGGCCCTATATGGTAGAAAATGTCGCTCTCCGTTGTCGTTGGATGGAAATGGGTAAGTCGAAGATGTACAAACAACAAGAGGTGGAAGACTCCACTTCGTTGGTACGAACAATTAGAAAAAGATTGTTGATCGCTCGGGACAGGCAGGCTAAATACTATAATGCCAAGCATCGGAACGTTGAGTTCGCTGTGGGCGACTGGGTGTATTTTAAGATTAAGCCGTTCAAGGGTGTCTCACGGGTATGACACTTGAATAAGCTGAGCCCGAGGTACCTTGGACCATTTGAAATTCTGGAGCGAATTGGTGAAATAGCGTATCGACTAAAGCTATCAGTGGAACTGAGTGGTCTACAACAATGTATTCCACATATTGGTGTTGCAAAAGGCGGGGTAAGATCCTTCGCATGTTATTGCGGTCGATCAGGTACCGGTTGTTAATGGGTTGACGACGAAGGTCAAGCCCGTTCGCATTGAGGACTTTGAAGTCAAGCAACTTCGTAACAAAGTCATTAGGATGGTCAAAGTCCATTGGGACAACTGCGGTCGTGAGGAGATTTCATGGAAGCGAGAGCAGACCATGCTTGAGGAGTACCCCGAGCACTTCTTCTCAGGTACAATTTAAGTTTGAGTACTTTCTATTCAAAAATTTCGGGACGAAATTCATTTAAGGTGGGGGGGGGGGAGAATTGTAATGCCCCAAAATTCAAAAATGATCTGGTAGCAACTTAAGGCCAATCTGGGGCCTGTTAAGGGTCACACGGCCTGGGACACGGGTGTGTCCATGGCCGTGTCCTGCTACGAGTTGGAGGATTTTACACGTGGTCGACGAAATGTAGTAAACGATCATTGCAGGTCAGGCACATGACCTGAGACACGGGCGTGTCAATAGCCATGTCCTGCTCGGGTTATTTGTCAGGCTATGTGTAGTAAGTTACCCGGCTTGGGACACGGGCGTGTCCCAGGGCATGTCTAGCACATGACCTGTAATTCGGGTCTGTCACATGGCCGTGTCTTATTCGGGATGCGACGGTTCTGCATCGATTGGGCAAACAGCCTATGATACGGGCGTGTCCATGCTTGACACGGGCATGTCCCAAGCAGTGTTTAAAGTCGTGTCTTGTTCTATATTTTCTGGTTCACGGCGAGTGTGGAACACAGCCTTGGACACGAGCATGTTACAAGCCATTTTCGGCCCAGGAAATTTGTTTTAAGTGCGAATTGTGGCCGTTCGTTTCCTTCTATTGGGATTTAATGGCCCAGACCTGTCTTTGCTGTTATAAGGCCGAGAATAGGGTTTGGAACCCTCATTCATCTTGAAGATTTCTCTTTCTTATGCTTTAGAGAGAGGGGAGAGCAAGGAAGAAGGAGAAGGAGAGATCAGGCCGCCGGAGGAGCTTCAGAGCCCCAAATCGCAAGCCGAGTCCAGATCTACGGAGGCGAGGCCTTTGTGATGCTTTTCATCCGTCTAGATCTCCATGGTGCCAAAGGGAACCTCTAGGGTAATGATTCTCTTCTTGGACATGTGAAGTCCTCTTTCCTTTTTTGATTGGAAGCCCGCTCTCGCGAGTATGGGGTGTGTGTGAGGTATTCCTAAGGGTAGACTGAATAGTCCCTATTGTTTTGCAGGTAGAGTCCGGAATCGAAGTACGGACATATGCATTGTGTGTGAAGCCTACCCGGACAAGTTAATCTGGATTGGTGATGTTTCATTATGCACGAATAGCCGTAGAAGACTCCGTGTCGTTGGTTGTTTTCGGGTTTTCTACGTGGCAGATTGGAACAGGGAGTCTTGGGGATTAACCCTAAGGTGCACCCAGAAATCTCGGCGGAAGCAAAGTTCTGCCGAATTGGTGGCCTGGCAGCTAGCCAGGTATATAGCTGGGCTATGTACCGTTGTATGATCTATACTTTGGGACTGGTGGAAACTTGGACCGCGTCGAATGTTAAATGGCCGTGGTAAGGTGAGCAACGGGCTGGTGGAACCCTACCCACTCATCTGCTTTAGTTAAAGCGACATAAGATACATGGGACTTATCGATAATTTGGATCACGATTCTAGGCTGCGGCTGAAAGGAAAAAATTCTCATGAGGTTTGCCGTCCTCGGGGCGGTGGTGGAGTCGTGGAACGAACCGGGTTCGGACCGGCTTCACCGAGTAAGTGCCCTGAGAGCACGGGGTGTGTGGCCCTGCGGGCCTGCACCTGTGGTGTATTGTGCAAATGTTGTACTTTCACTTTAATCATTGGATTATACTAATGTATTGCAGGTAAGGAGCGCCGCCATCCCAAGAAAGGTGTGGGGTCGTTATAATTTGGTCAGCTTTAGCTGACCGTTGCTTTTGTTTGCACCACTACGGTGGAATGTTGCTTGCAGGTGCTGCGGAGCCTAGTGGCAAATAGCAGTCTGAAGCCTTTGCTGCTGTGTCGGCCCCCGAAGGCCTTTGCGAATGTTTACTTGTTATTCTCATGTATGACCGGCCTGCGCGTCGATCTTTGGAAGACACTGTTTATTTAAATAAACTCTTGTAAGGCCATAAGGGAAAGTACTTTGTGTATTTGTACGCTCATTCCTATTTTGGGTATTTAGTGGACATTCATGTTGTGGCTTGGGTTCTTATCTTTGCAACATTTAAAATGCTTATGCTAGATTGTGCTCTGTATAGGATGTGTGTTATTGGAAGGATGGCTTCATTTAGTAACCCTTCGGTCTGTCTGTGGAATATGGCGTCGGGCCCCGGCCGAATCTACTGTTATATTTTATGTGACGGATAGGGGTCTTACAGCTTTGATTTAGCTTTCTTGTTCATATACTACATGTAATTGTGGACATAGACTTAACTGTTCTAAACTATGTACTTCTACTTCATTGGTGATTGTTACTGTTGACAGAATTGGCGTTTTGTAGTGGCGACCTTCCTGAGAGTTGGTGTCACCGCAAAACGACAATTCTATGCATAAGACCCGGACGTTAAAGTGGTCCCGGGTGTGTTGCAGTATGGAGACAGGGAGGTTTGGCGGCTTCACTTGGGCGACTTGGAGATCGGGCGGTCTAGCTACTTCACTATAGTGGCTTAGAGACCAGGCGGTCTAGCGGCTTCTCTCCAGCATCTTGGAGACCGTACGGTCTGGCGGTCTGCTCTAGCAGCTTATCTTCTCTTATCAGTAAGTTCAGGCAGTTAAACATCCTTGTCTAACCGCATGACCAATTCGGTCTGGGCTTTTCTAGCTGCTAGTCTCATAAATGTATTTAGTCCCACATTGCTTATTTGTATTCTCTCCCTTATCCTCCATTCTATAAAAGAGAGGCCTTACCTTTTTAATAGATATAATTTTTTGAAATAAAAACTCTGTTATTGTCTAAATTTTTATTTCTCTATTTCTGTTCGCACAACCCTATTTGCGGACTTGTACTAGTTGGATGATGCGGACTATGCGAAGAGGTTCTACAAGGGCCTTCACGATGATATGAGGGACTCCCTACACTTTACTTCTGACGGTAGCTTGGCCAGGATCTTGGGTATGGCGAAGAAGATGGAGGAAGACCAACTCACAGTTCGGGGCAGGAAAATCTCGGCGAACGATGCTGTGATCGGTGGCAGGAGAGACCAGCAGAGTTGTCAAGTTATTAGAGAAAAGAGGAACGGGGAACAGCCCTTCCAGGAGAACCTGCAGGAGCAGAGGAAATTGGTGGTGCTGGATTCCCTGCCCTTACAGATACGGGAGATGCTGAGGCTAGTGAAGGAGGCACCGACGTGCTATCGGTGCAACCAGTCGGGAAATATTCGGAGGAACTGTCCCATAAGGGAAGCTCCACCTCTAACATTACAGGATGCCCAACTTGCTCGGAAGCTTGGAGTTCGAGGATGTGGATTTCAGGGCAGTGAACGCAGACAGGACAGAGGGCATGTGCATGCCACTGACTTGGCTCAGCCCCGGAACCTAGAGAGGGTGATAGCGGGTACAATAGTAATTTTAAATTCATTTCTAGAAGCTATATGAATGTAGAATCGCTAGAAATAGGAAAGAAATAATAACTAGATATCTAATATATTTAATAAACTCAGGGGTAGTGATGGTGTGCGGCAAGCCTACCCAAACCCTATTTGACATGGGGGCATCACACAACTTCATCTCGGAGGACTTTATTAGGGATCTAGAGTGTTGGGTCCATTGGTCCCAATGGCCCGGATTTGATGATGTCAAATAGGTCATTGAGATAGACATAGCTGTATTTGATATGTGTGTAAGTTCATATGTGCAGGACAGTCCTTGTGATAATGATTGGACAAGTAGACTCAAGGAAGATGCTGGATAGGTAGAAGATTTGCCTAAGTCCACAGGCATTAAGCAGAGTAAGTTCACTCAACGCCAGCTGTATACAGAAAGTTAGCTGGACAGAAGAATTTCAGTCCACAAGCATTAAGTGGAGCAAGCTCACTAAACGCTAGAGGTAAGGAATTTATTGGCATGCTAAGAAAATATGCTAACTCCATAGGAGTTGAGTGAAGTTAACTAACTAAACGCCATACAACAAAAGGCTGTGAGTCAGGCTAATGCTGTAATAGTCTAAGTAGAAATGAGCAGAAAAGTGGCTAAGTCCATAGGTGTTGAGTGTAGCTCACTCACTCAACTACATGTGATATTGCATTGACTAATTCTCAAAGGAAGTGTTCTTCTTGACACAAAAATTTGGCTTAGTCAAAATGCATTGATTGCTTTTACTTTTGTCAAGCTGAGCTCTGAGTTTGTCGAACAAAGATCTGAGTTTGTCGAACTGAGCTTTAGCTTTCACTTTTCTCGAGATGTACTTTGAGTTCGTCGAACTGAGCTCTGAGTTCATCAAACTCAGGTTTCACTTTTCATCGAGCTTAGCTCTGAGTTTGTCGAACTGAGTTCTAAGTTCGTCAAACTGAGGATTTCTGGAATACACGTTTTGAAATTAAAATTTGACCCTAGTCTCATTCCTTAAGTGAAGTTAACTCACTCAACGCCTAATGCTAGAAAATATTTCCAAGTGTTTTGGCATTGAGTGAAGGTTGCTCACTCAACGTCTACTAGCTGTGAAAATTTTCTAAGTGTTTTGGCATTGAGTGGTGCTTACTCAATTAATGCCTAGTGACAATTTATGTCTAAGTGTTTTGGCGCTGAGTGATGGTCATTCACTCAACACCTACCCTACAGATGCTTGATTTTGTTTAACTCCACAGATGGTGACGTCAACAAAGTCAACAAAGTCAACGCAGGTTCAAAATATTGCCGGAATGCCACAAAATTGCGTTAATGGCGTCGCGGCCAGCTGGTTGCCCTCTTGGGCAAAAGGAAAGAAATTTTCCAAAATTTATGGCGGGGCCCACACACGGAATATTTATGTTGATCAGCGTGATATAAAAAGGATAGATTTGTTGAATCAAAAAAAATCAATCAAAAATTGAGTAATCGAAAAAACATCGAGAAGAGTAGCAATTAGGGTTTTCTGCAGGCGTAATCTTGCGACTGGACGACGTCTTCTTCATTTCTTTCTTGCCGAGCAAGAAGAACAAGTTCAGATTAGAGAACCTAAACACTAAAAGAGTTAGCTGCTACAATATTCATCTACGACAGCAAGATCAGGATTGCTTCCTGAAAAAGAAGAAGCAGAGATTTCTGCAAGCTGCTTCCAGAACAAGCCAGGATTCAAGTGAAGATTTCTTTTCAACTTGTTGCTGTGAAGAAGAAGATACAACTAATATCTGCTCATTCCAGGAATACAGACACAGAGAACTTTCTCTGGTGTCTGAGTATTTCATCTTTTTTACATTCTCTGTAAGATCCAATTTGGGATCTGAGGCTATGTTTCTCTAGGGAATCTAAGTGTAGGCCGGTGCTATTAAGGACGAGGAAGATATGTTTTAGATCTGAGAGTAAGATCCATTCTGGAATTTTTGGGTAGGATTCTTTAGGGAATCTGAGTGTAGGCTTGTGCTATAAAGGCTGAGGTAAGATATGTTGTAGATCTGAGAGTAGGATCCAGTTGGTCTCTGAGTGGTAGGGATTAGTGCACGTGTTGTAGGTCTTGGGTAAGACTGAGGGTTCCTATGGGATCGTGCTATAAGCTCTTAATAAGTCGAGGAATTGGTGAAGGGCCTTGTCTAACACACTATTACAAAGGCGGAGAGGTACAGTGGACCTACCCAAGATTTGGGAACCACTATAAAAATATCTGAGTCATTTGTGATTATTCTTGAAAGCACAAATCAATTAATCACTAAGCAGAGGAAATCAGATGTAGGTAAGAGTATTTAAAATGAAGGCCTAAAACGTATTCACCCCCCATAGGTATTTAGTTGACCTTGTGAACAAGACTTTCAAGTGGTATCTGAGGGAGGTTGCTCATTAAAGACTCAACAGTCTGAGTAGACCTCCAAGGTCAACAAGGAAAGACAGCCCTTATTGGTTCATGAGTGAACCATAAGGAGCTAGGGGACATGAATCTTCTTATCTGTAGGAAGGAAGGGTTAGTCATACGAAAGGAGAGGGTTAGGCTATTTATGGAGGCAACTGACCCTTGAATTTTTATTACTGTCAAGGAGGGACCACTCATCCCTATGAAGGTCTAAGCTCAGGATGCTAATGTCCACACACCAAAGACATACTCAGAAATGACTAAAGAAGAAGTTATCCAAGCCACAATAGACAAGAGGGCACAAAATATAATAGTCATTACCATTGATGACTCCACTTTCAAAAACCTAGTTCGCTGCAAGACATCCAAGGAGATGTGGACACACTAGTTGTCTATATGGATGGGACAGAAGAAGTAAGGGATGACATGAAGTTCATGCTCAATCAAGAGTATGAGAGCTTCAGGAATAGTTAGACAGATAGCATAGCTGAGTGGTATAAAAGGTTCTTTAGGATTGTAAATGAGCTGAGGACATATGGCTGAGTCTTTAGCACATATGAATTAAATGACAAGTTTCTCAGGTCTCTAACTAAAGACTAGGACACAAAAATCTGTGCCATCAGAGAAGTGGCTAGACTTGTAGACACACCACCACCAACTTTGCTTGGAAAGTTGCTGTCCTATTAAATACCGTTGATCGACAGAAAGGAGGAGGAGTAAATCAGCAAGTCTGAAATCAAGGACAAGTCAGTGTCCTTCAAAGCTGAAGCCACAAGGAGGAGCATGAGAAATGATGCAGGCTTGCACGTTGATACCAAATAAATCTATGGACAAACACGTTTTCATCTCCTTGATCTGATAATACGTTTTATAGCCTAAACTATTATTGTATTTTCTATTTTATATTGTACAAATTATGTCTATTATTAGTTTATTTTTATCATTTTTATGTAAATATTATTGCCACTGACTTTTTCTTGTCTTTTTGCAGGTTTCCAGAAAATTGGCCAAAATGACCTGTCACGCCCCCCTGTCACGCCCTCCCTGGGCGTGACCTAGGGCGTGTCACCCGATCCCGAGGACTCCTGCTGGAAGGGACAGAAAAACGGTCAAAACCGCTGTCACGCCCCCTGACACGCCGTCCCTGGGCATGTCACCAGGCGTGACCATGGGCGTGTCGCCCTCTGCCGCAAAGCCTACCGCCGCATTAAATGTCGTTCCGCCACAGCACGCAAACAGTACTATCACGCCCCATGTCACGCCCGTGACATGGGCGTGACACCCTCCTTTTTCGGTGACTGACGGATTTCCGACCAATGATTTGGACATGACGTGCCTGTCATGCCCCCCTGTCACGGGCGTGACTTAGGGCGTGACCACCGACGTACCGAAGCAATCATCCCTCCCGCCAGAATCCAGAGCCCGAGGTCAACATAGTACTGTCACGCCCCCTGCACGCCCCCCCTAGGGCGTGTCGGAGGGCGTGACCAACCCGAGAAAAAATTCTATAAATTGAGACCCCCCTCTCCATTTCAGGAAGCTTTGGTTGAGAGGGGGAGGTGCTGCCCCTTTGGTTCTTGAGTTTTTTTATGTTTTTTTTCTCTCTCTCTCTCTCCCTTCTCTTTGTAATTTTTGTTTAACCCTAGTTTAATCTTAGCTTGTTTATTCTTTCTTTGTAATTTTTGCTCTTTCTTAGTGCTAATTGTAGGGCTAGAATAGGATTTTCATTTCATGCACTTGTAATTTTATTTTCAATAGTGTACCTTGCCCCCTTTTAATTAATAAAAGTGTTCTTGTTTAGCTTGTGTTTAGCTTGTGTTCTTGTTTAGCTTGTGTTGTTCTTATGCTTTACTACTCATCCCCCTTCCTCCATTCCATAATGATTAACTAATCCTCCTTGTACTCGATCTTGATGATCCGAGGTTAGAGCGATTATGTTATGATGTTTTAATTAATCTTTTCTTTTTTAGGTTAGGGCCTTGAATTACTCTTGATTAATCACGGGTTGGAGGTATATTTTTGATATATACTCTCCGCCTTTGCTTTTATTCTGGGCTAGCCGAGAGGCCGAAAGAATGAAGTGAGCATTCAAGAGTAAAGGGAGTTGTACGCACCCCTCGAGAGAGGCAGACGTCCAAATCTCCCGGATTGGGGTAAAATCCAATAGTGGGGTTCACCGCGTAAAGCGAGTTTTAGGCCTCTGATTTAGACGAGATTCGGTCGGACCTTCCTAAACTCAGTTGGGCATGACTTCGAGAGAAGCATGTTCAAGCTTTAGGAACCTCCACGGTTAAGGACCTTTATCCTATTAAGTTTAGATTTTTATCGCATTTTCTTAATCGTCTTTAGCCGAGGTGAATCTTGATCGAGTGCATTTCCATTTCATATTTTTCTACCCTTAGTAGTAATCGTCTTACTTAATAGCTTTACTTAATTACAGTGTCTCTTTCTAGTATAGCTTTACTTTCTCCCCTGCACTTAGATTTTCTAAAACCCTAGTTTCTTCCGTCGATAAGATAATAACGTTCGTGTGAGTAAGCATAGCCAACAGTTCCCGGATTTCAATACGACACTTATGTCCCCTTGCTACAATTCGATAGGTATACTTGCCTCATCGGGTTGCTAGTTCGGTTGCGTTTATTTTCTTCGAAACCTAGCGCGCAACATGATCCAATCCTATACTCGTACAATTTTTCTACGCCGTAACCTATTAGGATCGAACAAGGGCTATACGCCAATGTTCTTTCCAGCTAAAGGGACCTATACGGTCCGAACGAGCGGTGTTGTACCAAAAGTGATCTACCAAAAGTAACGATTCGTAAAATTGTAGATCTCTCCCAACAAAAGAAAACGAAGGTTCGCCAAACCTTTTCGAAAATAAGTTAATCAAGATAAACACAATGCCAATAAAAAAAATACATGATTAATTAACGCTTCAGAATTGCACGCCAAGAATATCCACCACAAGATTATCTAAGGAAAGAAACACACGAGAGTGGAAATTTTGTTACCCAACTAGAATAGATGATTCCGGGTTTCTCTTCTTGGATCGTTCTTCAACAGCTCCACCGGAGGCACGCCGGTAGGAGAGAAACTTGTTCGCCTTCGTCGCATCACACTGGAATTGGAATCCACTAGGAGGACAACCTATTTAATGATAATATATATATGGAAAGAGAGATAAAAGGTGGTAGACTTGTTGTGATGAAGGAGGACGAATTAATAAGATAAGAGCGGAGGTGGTTTGCGGCTCGGGTTGGAAAACAAAGGTGGCGGCTAAGATGGGATGGTGGACGACTATGCAAACAAGGAGGAAGGGGCTCTGTTTGATGGTGGAGGGGCGGGGGGGGGGGGGGGGGGGGGGGGGGGGGGGGGGGGGGGGGGGGGGGGGGGGGGGGTTCGGTGAGGGTGGAGGTATTTTCTTACTGAAAATAATGAGAGTTATTAAAAAAAATTGAATTTTTTGCTGAAAAAAAAAAATATAGCATCATTTGCAGACCAAAACTACTAAAATTTTATAAAGATTTTAAAAAAATAATGAATTAATAAAAATAAAATATTTTTTTTTTTATTTCTTACTAAATAAAATGATAGAGAATTTCCAAAATTTTTTTTTTTAAAAATTTGAGAAAAATAAATAAGATTTTTTAGCAAATTTTTTTAATAATAAAGGCTTGATTTTCAGTTATTATATCCGATCTGACGCAAAATATAAAAATGGATTTTTTTATGTCATGCAATGATGCATGTTGTCCGGCCAAAGGAGTGGGAGAGAGAGATCTTTCCAAAAAAGATTATTTTACAATATTTTCTCTTCTTCAATTTTAAAATGAAAAATTTGCATGCCTATATATAGGCTACAACAAGAGAGACTTGGCTACGTGCAACGCCGCAAAATAAAAATAAAACATAAACTCCATGTTCTAATCTAATCATATACCCCATGATATTAAAGATTACAAACGAAATTAAAAATAACAATGCTAATAAGAACAACACATAAAAATGAATTAATAATTAATGATAATTTTATTAAAATTATTTATTAATTATTTATAAACAAATTTTGCGTTCAGGGACGGCTATTATGGCGACGCTTCCACTTTGGTCATCTGTAAGCACGCCGTCACCGTCTTAAATATGTTGCGGGTCGTCGTCTCCATCAAGAAAGACACCTTCTCCACCAAGGAGGGATGCTGAATCTGATTCAGAAAGTTTAGAAACTAGCACATCAGTCTGCAATATGTCTGATGAAGACTTTGCTGCCTTCTCCAGGAAGTTCCAAAAATTGATGAAGGAGATGCACTAGATTAGCAGGCCCTCCTCCTCTTCTTATCCCAAAGAAGACTACTATAAGGGCAGGAAGAAAACCTCTAAAGATGACAGGTATGGCTCTAAACCAAATAAACATGTTTCTTCTAAAACGGTATGTTATTGTTGGAGCAAGCCAAGGCATATTATAGCCGACTTCCATGTCAAAAGAAAGGGTGCTGGTGAAAAGAAGGAACAATAGTAAAAGCACAAGAAGGATAAATTCATCATTGCTAAGAAGCAAAATAGCTGGACTAACTCCTCATCATCAGAGTCAAAAGAGGAAGATGAAGATGAAGACTATATTGGGTTATTCACTGTTGAAGAAGAAGCTATAGTGGCAGATTTCTTAGAGAGGCTGGCTGTTATTGCGGGAGAAGCTGACGATGCTGCCAAGACTGAAGAAGGAGAAGAAGACAGCCATTGCCTTGGGCTGATGGCTTTAACTGATGACGAACAAAGATAGGAGCAGCCTGGTCCAAGCAATGTACAATCTCTATCCTCTATGTCAGATTATGAGACAGGTCTAGAGTCAGAGACTTCTACATCAAGTGATGAAGATGGCTCTGAATCTAAAGGAGACTTCAATCAATTATTTTATGACTATAGTGAACTCCTACAGGCACCAAAGATAAGCAGGCTCCTAGCTAAAAAGCAGGCATAGAATATTGCCTCTCTGCAACTTGCTACTTCAATGTCAACAAACATGTTGGACTTGAAGCTGAAAGAAATCAGCAAGCTTAAAAACATCACTGTTATTCATATGGGCATAATAGCCTTCAAGAATGATCACATCAAGAATCTTGAAGGTAAACTCAAAACGGAGAAGGAGCTAGTGGCTAAGTTTTCAAAACCACATTCTGTGTTGCCTTTGATAGATTCCTTCTCCACCCAAAAGGATAAGAAGGTGTTAGGCTTCAAAGGGAACACTAGAGATTCCAATTCTAAAAGGAAGGGAAAAGCTCCATTACAGCCACTAGCCTCCAAGCCTCATATTCCTTTCAAAAGATTGATGCTACCATCTAACTGGTATGACCAAGAGAGCATCTATGGTCACTGGTAGAATGGTGGATCCACCAATGAGAACAAAGATGTTCACCACTATGGTGGTTGGAATGGCAAGGGTGTTAGTTCCTATAAGGCAGCCCATGAGGAGATCCAAATGGCCTATCCTGGACCATTTGTGTCTGGTGTACAAGCTCCAACACTCAAGAATAAGGCTGCAGCCCGATCTCAAAATCTGTTAGTCCATAATCAGACCAAAGGATAGTCTGTTAACGAACTAGACCTTGGCATATCTGAAACAATCAGGAGCATGATATCAAAAATAAGGCACGTGCTGGTAGGGTCCAAGATACCCCAAGTACCTCTGAATCCAGACATATCCCAAATCAGGCTGTGGCTAGAAGACATAAGAAAAAGGCTGTTGATGTACCTGCTTGATTTAGAGATGCTAACAGCACAGCTATAAAGCCAGCCCTTAAAAGAAGTTACAACAACTTTGAGTGTTGGTGTTGTGGAAAAGTGGGCCACTATGACATTTATTTTTTGTACAATAATATTATCCAGAGAACTAATGTCGGCTAACCTGTCAGAAGAGTTATAGGCAGGTATATTCATCTTCAGCCTAACATGTACATAGGACCCAATAAGAATTTGGGTCCCAAGGTTAAATGATTTATGTCTTGTCAATGATTATAAGTAGTCATACCCCTATATGGTACTTGGACAGTGGTTATTCCAAGCACATGATTGGAACAAGGAGCATGGTGAAGGAGTACACTCCAGTAGAGAATGGACAAAAAGTCATCTTTGGTGGTTCAGAAAAGGGAGTAACAAAAGGGTATGGTAAGATATCAAATGACATAATAACTATCACACAAGTAGCTTATGTGAAAGTCTTGCAACACAACATGATAAGCATACGCCAACTATGTGATCTATGCTATGACATTCTTTCCTCAAGGATCAGTGCAAAATTAGGAGGTCAAGTGATCAAGGGGTCATCTTGATAGGCACTCTCCCATATGCCTAGTTGTAGATGAGAAAGCCTCATACTGTGTCCAATGATAGAAGAAGATAGCTCACTAAATTACAAGACCATAGGCAAACACTTTAGTTAAGAGTTTGTGAGAAATGGACCTAACAAAAAGTGCACCAAGGATGGTATCTGCTCTACATGCCAAAAGGGAAAGCAGACCAAGACCTCCTTCAAGAGCCTTGGTACCAATGACTCAATGAGGTATTTATACTTCCTGCATATGGATCTATTTTGTCCTATGTCAGTTCATAGTCCAGGTAGGAAAGTCTACACCCTTATTGTTGTTGATGAGTCTTCCAGATTTGCTAGGGTGTTCTTCCTATGGAAGAAATCTGAAATGCCTGATTTCTTCCAGAAATTTGTTAAGACAATTCAGAAAGAATTTATAAGTACTATGGTCAAAATCATTAGTGATCATGGGACTGACTTTTAGTCTGATTGCTTGACAAGGTTTTGTGAAGAGCATGAGATTCATAAAGAGTACTCCTTTCCAAGAACACCCAAGAAAATGGAATTGCTGAGAGGAAAAACAGAACTCTCATAGAGGCTGGTAGGACGTTGTTAAGTGACACATCTCTCCCAAAATATTTCTAGGCTGAGGAAGTAAGCACTGCATGTCATGTCCTTAACGGGGATTCCATCACCATAAGCCACAAGAAGACTCCCTAGGAGATTCTGAATGGCAGAAAACCAAACTTATCATACTTTAGGATTTTTTGTAGTAAGTGCTATGTACTGAACAATGTTAATTCCTATATAACTAAGTTTGCTGCTAAGTCCTAAGAAGAGATATTTGTTGGGTACAACAACAATAGTAGGGCATATAGGATCTATAACTTGACAAGTCAAGTGGTAGAGCAATCAACCCATGTTTTCTTTGATGAGTCAAATCTGATTAACTATGAGTGGCCTAGCTCCTCTTCTAGCTCTACAGGTTTAAAGGAGGTGATGGACATGCTAACAATCTGGGAACATGATCCAGCAGTACGAAATAAGAAAGAAGATGGGTGTTGTCTAGGGGAGCTCAAGCCTCACATGCTGAGGATGAAGAACAGCCAGCTAAAGAAAATGAAGAACAACTAGCTGAGGTCAATGAAGAATAACAAGCTGAAGCAAGATTGCCTCCAGCTAGGAGACATATGAGGGACCATCTAGCATACCAAATATTTGGTGATGCAATACATGGAGTCCAAACCAGAAGCAAGAGCATCAACACAGCTCTATATTCAAGCTTTATATCTCAAGAAGAGCCCAAGAAACTTTAAGAGTCTATAAAAAACCCATTCTTGATTGGAGTAATGCAGAAAGAGCTAAAGCATTTCAAGAGGTGTAGTGTCTGGAAGCTGGTTCCAAGACCTAAGGGACATTATGTCATAGGAACTAAGTGGAACTATAGGAATATGTTAGATGTGAATGACATTATTGTCAGGAACAAGGCTAGATTGGTGGCAAAAGGATACATAAAAGAAGAAGGAAATTTACCCAGTAGCCAGGCTGGATGTAATAAGGCTATTCCTTGAATTTGCTGCCTATCAAGGATTCAAAGTCTACTAGATGGATGAGATGCCAGCATTCCTGAATGGGGTCTTAAAAGAGGAAGAATATGTGGATTAGCAACCAGGTTTTGTAGACCCTCACCTTCCTGATTTTGTTTATAGGCTTTGGAAAGCTCTATATGGGTTGAAACAAGCCCCTAGAGCATGGTATGAAACATTATCTAGTTTCCTCATTTAGAATAAATTCTCAAGGGGGAAAATAGATAAGAACCTATTCCTAAGGGAATCTAAGGGCAAGATAATCCTAGTCCAGATATATGTCGATCACATTATCTTTGGATCTACTTAGGACAACCTTTGCCGAAAGTTTGTTAAACTTATGCAAAGGAAGTTTAATATGAGTAGCATGGGTGAGCTCAAGTTCTTCTTGGGACTTCAAGTAAGACAGACTGATGATGGATTGTCCATATCCCAATCAATGTTCACAAGTGAGTAAATTAAGAAATATGATATGGAGAATGCCTCCACCATGAGAACTCCCATGGGGTCAAGTATGCCAATAGGCAAAGATGTGGCAGGGAAACCTGTTGATGAGTCTTTATATAGAGGGATAATTGGCTCCCATCTATACTAGACTACTAGTAGGCCTGACATCATGTATGCTACATGTGTCTGTGCTAGGTATAAGGCCTTCCCTAAAGAATCTCATTATTCTGCTGCAAAAAGATTTTTAAGGTATCTTAAGGGCACACAAGGTCATGGCCTATGGTACCCTAGGAATAAAGATTTTGATATAATAGAATTTTCAAATTCAGACTTTGCACGCTGCAAGGAAGACAGGAAAAGTACAACTGGTACATTTTAATTCCTAGGTGGAAGACTAGTGTCATGGAGAAGTAAGAAGCAAACCAGTGTGGCTATCTCAACTGCAGAGTAAGAGTACTTTTCAACAAGCAGCTGCTGTACTCAATTATTGTGGATTCAGCATCAGATTGAAGATTATAACAATAAGATTATTAGAACTCCTCTTTATTATCACTCTACTAGTTCCATTTCTATTTCTAGGAATCCTGTCTCACATAGTAGGACTAAGGACATAAAAATTAAGTATCATTTTATTAGGGAACATGTGGAGAAAGAAGACATTTGCCTAGAGTTTATCTCCACTTACAAGCAAGCGGATGATATCTTGACTAAGCCACTAGATGAAGCCATGTTCAACACCTTCAAGAATGAATTGGGTATGTTGAACTTAGATTAGCTTCAAATACTCTCTAAGGTATTTTTTTGGTCCATGCTTGTTCTTCTTGTAGGTGATGCATACCTAGTAGAAATCAAGAATAAGATGAGAGTAAATGCTCCTATTGAGGGAGAGCAAGTCCAGCAGCTATAGGACTGAAGTCAGCCCTATATAAGGAGCAAGCTTGCAGTTGTACTACTGGCTTCATCAACTATGAAGAGAACATAAGGGGAGAGAAATAACTGATGCACCTACCTGACTATCTGAAGAAGTCAAAAAGGGGGAGAGAAGAGATTAATCAAGTTCAAGTAGTATCCATGGGGTAGAGACAAGCAATAAAGGCTGGATCATGCCCGAACACATGAAAGGATCAAGCTGAAAGGTAAAATTCTATGGTAACACACACCCTGCAGCAATCTAGGGGGAGTAGGTAAAACATCATCTAGGTATAAATTCATCTCACTGAATTTAATAAGATTTCTTTATTGCCTATGTGATGTGTATCTCATTGACTAAGGAAGTTGATCAATGGTTTTGACATCTTCAAAATAGGGGTGTTTGTTGGGTCCATTTTTCCCAATGGCCCTAATTTGATGATGTAAAACAGGTCAATGTGATAGACATAGTTATATTTGATATGTGTGTAAGTTCATGTGTGTAGGACAGTCCTTGTAGCAAAGATTGGACAAGTGGACTCAAGGAAGATGCTGGATAGATATAAGATTTGCCTAAGTCCATAGGCATTAAGTTGAGCAAGTTCACTCAACGCCAGCTGCATACAGAAAGATAGCTGGACAAAATAATTTTAGTCCACAGGCATTAAGTGCAGCAAGCTCACTCAACGCTAGAGGTAAGGAATTTGTTGGCATGCTAAGAAAATTGGCTAAGTCTATAGGCGTTGTGCAAAGTAAACTCACTCAATGCCATACAGTAAAAGGCTATGTTTCAGGCTAATGCTGTAATAGTCTAAGTAGAAATGAGCAGAAAAGTGGATAAGTCCACAGGCGTTGAGTGTAGCTCACTCACTCAATGCCATGTGATATTGCGTTGACTAATTCTCAAAGGAAGTTTTCTTCTTGACACAGAAATTTGTTAAGTCAAAATGCATTGATTACTTTTACTTTCGTCGAGCTGGGCTCTGAGTGTGTCGAACTGAGCAGTGAATTTGTCAAACTGAGTTTTCACTTTTTGTCGAGCTGAGCTCTTAGTTCGTCAAACATAGCTGTGTGTTCATCGAACTCAGGTTTCACTTTTCGTCGAGCTGAGCTCTGAGTTCGTCGAACTGAGTTCTAAGATCGTCGAACTAAGGATTTCTGGAATACACCTTTTGAAAGTAAAATTTGACCCTAGTCTCATTCCTTAAGGGAGGTTAACTCACTCAACGCCTAATGCAAGAAAACGTTTCCAAGTGTTTTGGCATTGAGTGAAGGTTTCTCAATCAACGCCTACTAGCTGTGAAAATTTTCTAAGTGTTTTGACATTGAGTGGTGCTTACTCACTCAATGCATAGTGATAATTTCTGTCTAAGTATTTTGGCGTTGAGTGATGGTCATTCACTCAACACCTACCCTACTGATTCTTGATTTTGTTTAACTCCACAGATGGTGACATCAGCAAAGTCAACAAAGTCAACGCAGGTTCAAAATATTGCAGGAATGCCGTAGGATTGCGTTAATGGCGCAGCCGCCAGCTGGTTGCTCTTCTGGGCAATAGGAAAGAAATTTTCCAACATTTATGGCGGGGCCACCACACGGAATATAGATGTTGATCAGCGTGATATAAAAAGGATAGATTTACAGATTCAAAAAAAATCAATCAAAAAATTGAGTAATCGAAAAAACATCGAGAAGAGAAGTAATTAGGGTTTTCTACAATCGCAATCTTGCGGCTTGACTACGTCTTCTTCCTTGCTTTCTTGCCGAGCCAGAAGAACACGTTCAGATTAGAGAACCTGAATACTAAAGAGTTAGCTGCTGTAATATTCATCTGCGATGGCAAGATCAGGATTGCTTCCTGAAAAAGAAGAAGCAGAGATTTCTGAAAGCTGCTTCCAGAACAAGTCGGGATTCAAGTGAAGATTTCTTTTCAACTTGTTGTTGTGAAGAAGAAGATAAGGCTGTTATCTGCTCAGTCATGGAAGACAGACATAGAGAACTTTTCTAGTGTCTGAGTATTTCATCTTTTTGACATTCTCTATAAGATCCAATTTGGGATCTTAGGGTAGGATTCTTTATGGAATATGTGTGTAAGCCTGCGCTATAAAGGCCGAGGTAAGATCAATTGTAGATCTGAGAGTAAGATCCATTCTGGGATCTAAGGGTAGGATTCTTTAGGGAATCTGAGTTTAGGCCTGTGTTATAAAGGCTTTGTTACGATTTGTTGTAGATCTGAGAGTAGGATCCAGTTAGGATATGAGTTGTAGGGCTTAGTGCCCAAGTTGTCGGTCTAGGATAAGACTGAGGGGTCCTGCGGGGTCGTGTTGTAAGCTCTTAAGAAGCAGAGGAATTGGTGAAGAGACTCTTTTAACACACTACTAGAAAGGCAGAGAGGGACAGTGGACCTACCCAAGATTGGGGAACCACTATAAAAATATCTGAGTCATTTGTGATTATTCTTGAAAGCACAAATCAATTAATCACTAAGCAAAAGAAATCAGATATAGGTCACAGTATTTAAAAAGATGGCCAAAAACCTATTCACCCCCCTCTAGGTATTTAGTTGACCTTGAAAACAAAACTTTCATAGAGTACATTAGATATTAAAAGGGAGTCTAAAGGAGGGTGCGTATCCACAATGGGATAGAGGTCCGGTCTACGGCAAAATTCTTTCTAAGGGTGACCATTGATGTGTTAACCCTTGTAGCTCTGACGATAATCTTATGCTTTACGGATTTCGATCTTGTTCCGGGTATATCATGGCTCGCTCAAAACCATGCTCTGATCGATTACTCGACGAGGAAGGTCGTACTCAGATACGACAATACTTATGTGACCTTCGAAGGTACTATTCCAATCTTCTGCCATCTACTTTCTTCTATTAAATTCGTCAAGGCCCACCTGTAGGGGGACGAGGTCTATCAGGTTCTGTTCGAGTTGACCGAGACCCGGGACCGTATGGTTAGCATTCTGGTGGTACGATATTTTGCAGATGCTCTTCCAGAGAAGTTGTCAGGGCGACAACTGAATCAAGAGAAAGACATCCATATACAGCTCGTGTCGGCGGCTAAGCCGGTATCCAGAGCTTCATATCGTATGGCCCCGAAGTAGTCGGTAGAGTTTTGAAGCTAGCTAAAGGAGTTAGTGGAAGCTAGTGAAAGTGAGGATAGATACAACTCTAGAGGCGGGGGGGGGGGGGGTGAATAGAGTATTCAAAAATTATGACACCCTACTCAACTCCCTTAGAGTTAATTCGAGGAATGAGTTTATAGATATTTGAGACCCTAGAGCCTAAACAAAGTGTAGTGCATAGAAGAAAGCTAAATGTAATTACAGTTGAGCTTTGGTCCTATTGTAACGACCGGGATTTGGCCCGAAGCCCCCCATAGCATCGCTACCGGGCTGCAGCCCAAGCACCCCAACCCCTCTCCCTCCACAGGCGGGTTGTTGGTGGCCACAGCCTCCCTTTGATGAGCGAACTCGACAGTTAAGTTGGGCCGTACGGGGACTTCCCAGGAGGTCACCCATCCCAGTACTACTCTCGCCCAAGCACGCTTAACTATGGAGTTCTTTCAACCTTCATCACCAATTGAGCTGCAGCTCAATTGGTGATGAAGGTTGAAAGAACTCCATAGTTAAGCGTGCTTGGGCGAGAGTAGTACTGGGATGGGTGACCTCCTGGGAAGTCCCCGTACGGCCCAACTTAACTGTCGAGTTCGCTCATCAAAGGGAGGCTGTGGCCACCACAACCCGCCTGTGGAGGAGAGGGGTTGGGGTGCTTGGGCTGCAGCCCGGTAGCGATACTATGGGGGGCTTCGGGCCAAATCCGGGTCGTTACAGTAAAAAGTGGTTGTAACACCCCAAAAGGCCCCAAAAAGACTCAACATGAAGTTTGAGTAGCAGGCTGTTTGACACGGCTTGGGGACACGGCGTGTCCCAGGGCGTGTCGGGTGTACACGGCCTGGGACACGGGCGTGTCCCAGGGCGTGTTCAGGCTAAGTCGACGATTGATAGTCGACGAGCATCGAGCCTGGACACGGCCTTCGACACGGGCGTGTCCAAGGGCGTGTTCGATTTATTTTGCGAATTTGGCCTATTCAAGTCAGAGCCGGACACGGCCTTGAACACGGCCTTGAACACGGGCGTGTCAGGCTGGACACGGGCGTGTCAGCTGCCGTGTTCCGACCGTGTACTGGTTGCAGCTCGATGGGGCAGGAGACACGGGCGTGTCTCAGGTTTGACACGGGCGTGTCAGGTCCGACACGGGCGTGTCGATGCCCCGTGTTATTCAGTCGGTTTAACCTGTGTGTACCGCTTAAGGGGTACACGGCCTGTGACACGGGCGTGTCACAGGCCGTGTCGGCCAAAAAGTGAATTTTTGGGAAAATCTTGGCCGTTCAGTTTCCTCTCTTTTGATCCAAAGGCTCAGGTGGTTTCTTGGGCTGGATTAAGTCGTGAGAGAAGGATGAAGATTCATTCTTCATGTGTGCTTAAGAAAGAGAGAAAGAGAGTGGAAGAAGAAGGAGGAGGAGAGCAAGCCACCGGCGGAGATCCCGTGGTCCGATTTCTGATCCGAAGTCGGCGTTGTGAAGGCAAGGCTGCTGCGGTTCTTTCTCACCGGCTAGTTTTCGATGGCACCAAAGAGATCGACAAGGGTAACGATCTCCCTCCTTGGACATGTGAAGTCCTTCTTTTCTGCATTGCATAGGGAAAACCCTTCCCCGCGAGTGTGCGGTGGGTTGTGGTGTCCCTTGGGGTAGATATGTGAAGTCCCCCTTGTTAGAGGCCGGAATTGGAGTACGGCTCTAGGCATGCTGTGTGAAGCCCATCTGGATGTAATCTGGATTGGTGATGCTTGTTTGCATATCGGAGAAGGCTCCGTGATAATGGCTTGTGATGCCTTGTTCCTACCTGTTGCTTGGTGCGGCAGGAAGTACTGGACGATGTCTAGGAAATGAAGAGGGTTGGCGGCAACTCTTGTGGCCGTGCGTTGCCACTTTGTGAGTAGTTGAGCCGTTGGGCTGCAACTCGATGAAAAGGCAGATTGCCGAACAGGAAAGGTGAAACCGACCCGCGCCTATAAAAAGCCATGGATACTTCTGTATTCGAGGTGGCTCGGCGACTTGAGCAACGGGGGGTGGCTGATCCGTACCTGCGTTAGGTCCGTCCGACTTGGAAGCCTGGTATAGGTTTTGTTGGAGCGCCTAATGAGAGTCTTAGGCCCGCGTGCCGGAAAGACTGAAATGCTCAAATACCGTGTAGACGGTGGTGTTGACCCTGGTATTCCGGTACACCGAGAATGTGCCTGAGTGCACGGACTGTCGGGCCGTGTGGCCGATAGTTGTGATGGCTTGAATGTGCCTGCGCGCACATAATTGCTATTTGATGATGCCATGCTTGCAGGGAAAGAATGCTCATGCCCCGAGAAAGGGGTAGGATTGTTATAATTGGGTCAGCTGAATGCTGACCGTTGCATTGTTTGCCACCGGTTGGGTGGATTGTTCCCGTGCAGGTGCTGGAGAGCCAAGTGGTAAATGATGGGCTGAAGCCCTACTGCTGTTGCTGCTGCTGCTGCGGCTAGCCTGGAAGGCTAAGCGAATGGCTTTGTTTTGTTTTCTCTTTTTACTCATGTATGGCCGGCCTGCGCGCCGAGGTTTGTAAAACATGATGTATGTTCAGAGGAACTGTAAGGCCTTAAGGCCAAACTCTTGTGGTTGTGTACATTCCGTGATATTTATATATAAAGGTGGTTTTATATATATTGGACTTTCCGGTTAAGAGTTCAAAGTTGTAACTTAAAGCTTCCGCTAGAATGCTCTAAGTTAGGATTCGTATTGGGTTTGGTATATATCCTGTGACCTCACCGTCTGTTTGTGGCATATAGTGTGGGGCCCCGGCCGGACCTTCTACTATACGTCATTTAACGGATGGGGTCGTTACATTTTGGTATCAGCCTTTCTCGGTCTTCCTCTTTCGAATTCGTGGTCGAATTCTTTTGTGGGGTGGCGAGCACGTGTTTGTGCGACCTGCTGTAACGCTAATGAACTCTGGAATGTCCATTAAGGAATGTACAAACTCTTGTTTGTGGAATCTGCGCGTTCCTTTTTGTGTTGTTTTGCTTGCATACGTTCGCTAATGTGTGTCTTGTCCACCTATAGGTGACACGTAGTGGTGCTGGGCAGTCTGAGCCCCAGCGTTCTGATGAGAGTGCGGCACCAACTGAGGTGCCAACACCTCCTCCATCTGCGGAAACTGTTCGCTTAGAGGCTGAGGCGCTATTTGCCATGATTCAGCCGACCGGGCAAGCGCAGCCGGCGGTAGTGCCAGTTCGTGTTGATGTAAGACCCGAGCCGGTTGAGGCTGTAGATCCACGAGCAGCTGACCGACAGTTGAAGCAATTCATGAGCTTCAGTCCTCCTACGTTTGCGGGAATGGGATCCCCAACGCAGGCGGAAGATTGGTTATCGCGTGTCAAGAGGATAATGACAGCGATCAGGGCGGAGGAAACTCTCAAGGTCACCTTAGCCACCTTCATGCTTGAAGGGGAGGCGCGGTTGTGGTGGGACGAGGTTGTGCTACACCAGTTGGCGGGCAGGCAATTAACACAAGTATCGATTGAGGAGTTCTCTCGATTATTTCTGGCGAAACATGTCCCAGCGGCGCAACGTATTGCTATGGAAAATGAGTTCCAACGGTTAAAGCAAGGGGACGATAGTGTGGATATCTACTTGCACGAGTTTACCAGGTTGGGACGATATGCGGGAACAATCTTCGCGGATGACCAAAGGAAAACGAATCGGTTCTATGAAGGATTGCGGGATGAGTTACGATTCCTGCTTTCGAGTTCTGTGAGCCAAGGGTTTCAGGCGTTGGTTGATACTGCGTGTGCGTTGGAGAAGGACATGAGGCGAGTGCAAGGGAATATGGGCTTGGTGGTGTCTAAACCAGAGTTTCAAGCACCTCGCTCAGGCAAGTCGTTTTACCAGAAGAAAGGGGGCAAGAGGTCCAAGCCATCTGGGCAAGTGACTACGACCGTGGTGTCGGGAGCGACATCAAGGCCGGATGCTCGTACGTGCTATAACTGTGGCCGGGTGGGGCATCTTGCTCGTGACTGTCGGGTTGAGCAGCCCAAAGGGGAAAAGAAGACGGGTGCGTCGTATGCTGAGAAGGGCAAAGCGGTGGTGGATTCCTCTGCTTCCCAGGCGCAGCCCCGAATCTATCAACTTGGCCAACAGGAAGCGATTAAGCAAAGTGACGTCGTCACAGGTACGAGTTGACTTAGTTTACTTGCTGTGCTTTTGGTTTTGGTTTTGTATAGCTTGTGCATGATGTGTGTGCTGCAGGCTTTGTCCTGATTTGGAATAATTTGGCGAGAGCCCTGTTTGATACGGGTGCTTCGCATTCTTTTCTGTCTGAGGATTTCGTATCTCGCATTGGGGTACCGAGTCATGTGACGGTGGATAGTACAAGGGTGCTATTGCCGAATGGCTGTGTGATGCTTGCGGATAGGGCTTGCGATGTGGATGTGCAAATAGGAAGTCGGGATTTCGGTTTGAGTGCAGCTGTGCTACCGTTATCGGAGTTTGATGTGATCTTTGGTATGGACTGGCTCTCGGAGCAGCGTGCCTGTATTGATTGCAACTCCAAAGAGATTACACTGGGCCAGAATACCGGGCTTGTGACGAAGTTCGCTGGTATGCGAGGAGTTGGCGGAACGTTGTTGTCTGCACTCCAAGTCGTCAATGCTGTTCGGAAGGGCGCGGAGTTATTCTTCACGCTAATTCAGGCTGTTGAGCCAAAGGCCAGTGTCGGTGAAGTGCCAGTTGTGTCAGAGTTTGCCGATGTGTTTCCTAAAGATCTTCCTGGGTTACCACCCCAGCGGGAGATTGACTTCTCTATTGAGTTGGTGCCAGGTGCGAAACCTGTGGTCCGCTCTCCATATCGCGTCGCGCCAAAAGAGATGGCTGAGTTGAAAGTCCAATTGCAAGAGTTGTTGGAGCAGGGTTATATACGCCCAAGTATGTCACCTTGGAGCGCGCCTGTTCTCTTTGTGAAAAAGAAAGACGGTAGCTTACGGTTGTGTATTGACTACCGCGAGTTGAATAAGCTGACGGAGAAAAACAAGTATCCGATCCCACGGATTGATGACCTCTTTGATCAGCTGGCGGGATCAACGGTCTATTCCAAGTTGGATTTGAAATCGGGATATTATCAGCTAAGGATTCGGGAAGGTGACATTCCCAAGACAGCGTTTGGAACACGCTACGGTCATTATGAGTTCACGGTAATGCCGTTTGGCCTATGTAATGCGCCTTCGGTATTTATGGACCTAATGCATCGAACGTTCCGAGAGTATTTGGATTTGTTTGTTATTGTGTTTATCGATGACATATTAGTATACTCTCAGTCGGAAGAGGATCACGCAAACCATTTGCGATTGGTCTTGCATACCCTGCGGAGGAATAAGCTTTTTGCCAAGTTCTCAAAGTGTGAGTTCTGGCTCTCTTCAGTAGCCTTTTTAGGCCATGTGGTAAGCGGAGAGGGTATCGCGGTGGATCCGTTGAAGATAAGTGCCATCCGAGATTGGCCAGTGATGTCTTCAGTGGCCGAGGTCAGGAGCTTCCTTGGACTTGCGGGCTACTATAGACGGTTTGTGGAAAACTTCTCACGGATTGCTTTACCTCTGACCACGCTGACGAGAAAAGATCAAAAGTTCATTTGGACGCCGGAGTGCGGGCGAGCTTTTGAAGACTTGAAGAGTCGTTTGACCACGGCGCGGTGTTGACATCGCCATGTGGTACCGATGGGTATGAGATCTATAGTGATGCATCTGGGAGCGGCTTAGGCTGCGTTCTTTTACAGTTTGGGAAAGTGATTGCTTATGGCTCGCGTCAGTTGAAAGTGCATGAGCGGAATTACCCCGTCCATGATTTGGAGTTTGCGGCGGTAATCTTTGCGCTCAAGTTGTGGCGGCACTATCTATATGGCGTGAAAGTGGATATCTATACGGATCACAAGAGCCTAAAGTATTTGTTGGATCAGAAGGATCTGAATATGCGACAACGAAGATGGATGGAGTTCCTCGGGGACTACACCTTCGAGATTCACTATACTCCCGGGAAGGGAAATGTGGTCGCTGATGCTTTGAGTCGAAAGACTCCGGTACGGGCAAACTGGTTGCAGAGGCATGATCAGCGTTTGATCCAGGAATTGGAAGCAATGGAGATATCGTGTGTTGACAAGGGTGCGTCAACCGATGCATGTTTGAACTGGACGGAGGTGCAATATGACCTTACGGACAGAGTTCGGCGAGCAACGGAGCTTGATGAAAGTCTCCAGTGCTATGCTAAAGATGGGCCGGATGACCAATTCTCTTGGGACAACGGTTTGTTAAGAAGAAATGGTCGAGTGTGCGTCCCAAGTGTGGGTAAACTGAGGGAAGAGTTGATGTACGAAGCTCACTTTGCAAAGTACTCAGTTCACCCAGGGAGCACAAAGATGTACAGGGATATGAAAAAGCTATTCTGGTGGCCCGGACTAAAGAAAGATGTGGCTCGTTATGTGGCGAAATGCAACACCTGTGCGTTGGTGAAAGCAGAATGCCAGAAGCCTGGCGGGTTTCTGAAGTCGTTACCTATTCCGGAGTGGAAGTTCGATGATATTTCGATGGATTTCGTGCACGGATTGCCGAGATCTCAACGCGGTCATGATTCAATCTGGGTGATTGTGGATCGGTTGACGAAAGTGGCGCACTTCCTTCCAAACAGAAGAGACGATTCAGTGGAAACCTTGGCCAAGCTGTATGTGGAGCAGGTTGTTCGACTGCACGGTGTTCCTCGGAGCATCGTTAGTGACCGTGATGGGCGGTTCACATCGAATGATTGGCGGCTCGTTCATCAAATGTTGGGTACAAAATTGGCGTTGAGTACGGCCTTTCATCCCCAAACGGATGGCCAGACTGAACGAACCAACAGGACGATGGAGGACATGCTCCGCATGTGCGCCCTAGACTTTGGTAAGAGATGGGAAGATTATATATTTCTCGTCGAATTTGCCTATAATAATAGCTACCAAGCGAGTATTGGTATGGCACCCTTCGAAGCGTTGTATGGTCGGAAATGCCGTACACCCTTAGCTTGGGCAGAAGCAGGCGAATCGAAGCTGAATGGGAAAAAGGAAGTCGAAGAAGCTAATTCGCTCATACGCTCTATTCGGGAGAGGTTATTGATAGCCCAAGATCGTCAAGCAAAGTACTACAATGCCAAACATCGGAACGTGGAGTTCGCGGTGGGTGATTGGGTATATTTGAAGATCAAACCCTTCAAAGGTGTGTCCAGGATTCGGCGTTTGAAAAAGCTAAGTCCGAGGTATCTTGGTCCGTTTGAGGTGGTGGAGCGAGTTGGGGAAGCTGCTTATCGACTAGCACTTTCGGCGGACTTGGGGGGATTACATGATGTGTTTCACATCTCAGTCCTTCGTAAGGCGGTAAAGGATCCAGCTCAAGTCGTGGAGGATGATCGGGTACCGGTCGAGTATGGGCTAACGACGAGGGTTAGACCCATTCGGATCGAGGATCGAGCCGAGAAACAGTTGCGGAACAAAGTGATCGGGATGGTCAAGGTCCGATGGGACAATTGTGGTCGTGAAGAGCTAACATGGGAGCGAGAGCAGACCATGCGAGCTGAGTTTCCCGAGTTATTTGTATAAACTGTTGACCGTGTACTTTTTGTTATAACATAGTTATAGCTTTGCTGGTTCTTGTTTCCTTACCGTGCAAATTTCGGGACGAAATTTTGTTAAGGGGGGGAGGGTTGTAACACCCCAAAAAGGCCCCAAAAAGACTCAACATGAAGTTTGAGTAGCAGGCTGTTTGACACGGCTTGGGACACGGGCGTGTCCCAGGGCGTGTCGGGTGTACACGGCCTGGGACACGGGCGTGTCCCAGGGCGTGTTCAGGCTAAGTCGACGATTGATAGTCGACGAGCGTCGAGCCTGGGACACGGCCTTCGACACGGGCGTGTCCAAGGGCGTGTTCGATTTATTTTGCGAATTTGGCCTATTCAAGTCAGAGCCGGACACGGCCTTGAACACGGCCTTGAACACGGGCGTGTCAGGCTGGACACGGGCGTGTCAGCTGTCGTGTTCCAACCCGTGTACTGGTTGCAGCTCGATGGGGCAGGAGACACGGGCGTGTCTCAGGTTTGACACGGGCGTGTCAGGTCCGACACGGGCGTGTCGATGCCCGTGTTATTCAGTCGGTTTAACCTGTGTGTACCGCTTAAGGGGTACACGGCCTGTGACACGGGCGTGTCACAGGCCGTGTCGGCCAAAAAGTGAATTTTTGGGAAAATCTTGGCCGTTCAGTTTCCTCTCTTTTGATCCAAAGGCTCAGGTGGTTTCTTGGGCTGGATTAAGTCGTGAGAGAAGGATGAAGATTCATTCTTCATGTGTGCTTAAGAAAGAGAGAAAGAGAGTGGAAGAAGAAGGAGGAGGAGAGCAAGCCACCGGCGGAGATCCCGTGGTCCGATTTGTGATCCGAAGTCGGCGTTGTGAAGGCAAGGCTGCTGCGGTTCTTTCTCACCGGCTAGTTTTCGATGGCACCGAAGAGATCGACAAGGGTAACGATCTCCCTCCTTGGACATGTGAAGTCCTTCTTTTCTGCATTGCATAGGGAAAACCCTTCCCCGCGAGTGTGCGGTGGGTTGTGGTGTCCCTTGGGGTAGATATGTGAAGTCCCCCTTGTTAGAGGCCGGAATTGGAGTACGGCTCTAGGCATGCTGTGTGAAGCCCATCTGGATGTAATCTGGATTGGTGATGCTTGTTTGCATATGGGAGAAGGCTCCGTGATAATGGCTTGTGATGCCTTGTTCCTACCTGTTGCTTGGTGCGGCAGGAAGTACTAGACGATGTCCAGGAAATGAAGAGGGTTGGCGGCAACTCTTGTGGCCATGCGTTGCCACTTTGTGAGTAGTTGAGCCGTTGGGCTGCAACTCGATGAAAAGGCAGATTGCCGAACAGGAAAGGTGAAACCGACCCGCGCCTATAAAAAGCCATGGATACTTCCGTATTCGAGGTGGCTCGGCGACTTGAGCAACGTGGGGTTGCTGATCCGTACCTGCGTTAGGTCCGTCCGACTTGGAAGCCTGGTATAGGTTTTGTTGGAGCGCCTAATGAGAGTCTTAGGCCCGCGCGCCGGAAAGACTGAAATGCTCAAATACCGTGTAGATGGTGGTGTTGACCCTGGTATTCCGGTACACCGAGAATGTGCCCTGAGTGCACGGACTGTCGGGCCGTGTGGCCGATAGTTGTGATGGCTTGAATGTGCCTGCGCGCACATAATTGCTATTTGATGATGCCATGCTTGCAGGGAAAGAATGCTCATGCCCCGAGAAAGGGGTAGGATTGTTATAATTGGGTCAGCTGAATGCTGACCGTTGCATTGTTTGCCACCGGTTGGGTGGATTGTTCCCGTGCAGGTGCTGGAGAGCCAAGTGGTAAATGATGGGCTGAAGCCCTACTGCTGTTGCTGCTGCTGCTGCGGCTAGCCTGGAAGGCTAAGCGAATGGCTTTGTTTTGTTTTCTCTTTTTACTCATGTATGGCCGGCCTGCGCGCCGAGGTTTGTAAAACATGATGTATGTTCAGAGGAACTGTAAGGCCTTAAGGCCAAACTCTTGTGGTTGTGTACATTCCGTGATATTTATATATAAAGGTGGTTTTATATATATTGGACTTTCCGGTTAAGAGTTCAAAGTTGTAACTTAAAGCTTCCGCTAGAATGCTCTGAGTTAGGATTCGTATTGGGTTTGGTATATATCCTGTGACCTCACCGTCTGTTTGTGGCATATAGTGTGGGGCCCCGGCCGGACCTTCTACTATACGTCATTTAACGGATGGGGTCGTTACACCTATCACAGCAACTAGCAATCCTAGTTATGTCTACTCACAGCCATAGTGCAATAATTAAATGAAGCAACACAGACGACACAAGAAGTTTATAGTGGTTCCCTCTAAATAGGTACGTCCACTCTTCTACAACCCTGGTAGGAATCCACTACAGGTTTTTTTTCAGGTGCCCTGCCACACACTGATCTGCTCCAGGTAGATCAAGTAGACCCTTTGAGCTTTTGATCAGGAGCTCAAAATCCAACACAGGTTTTTGATCAGGTGCCCTGCCACAAAGGTTCACTTTTGAAGGGAGTAATAACCCTTTGTACAGGAGGTTGAGAGATGGTTAGAGGGTCTTCTCTAGTGCTAAAACAATATTAGAGAAGCAAATGGATTGCACAGAGCTAGAAAGCTCTAAAGAATCAAGGCTCCCCCTGGCTTAGTGATATCTAGGAAGAAGTCTTGCTTCAGGGTGAAGGAATTCTTCTGAACTTGTGACAGAGAGCTGTCTTGAAGTTCTTGAAGGAGCAGCTTGAAGAAGACTCTTGATTTGTAATGGATGTTCTTCTTCAACAGCTTTTCTTCCTTCTTCTTATTCTTCTTGAAACTCTGAGTGAAAGTATTTGGCAGCAGGATGAACTCAGGATTGAAGAAGAGAGAGATGAAGAAGGTCGATCTTCTTAGTTGAATGCAACAAATATCTGAGAGTTGTATCTCTTTGAATCTGTTTATAAATATATGTGTTGATCTCTCTTCTGTGTGTGTATCTCTCTCTTCTTCTTTCAAAAGAAGCTCTTTATATATGGGCCTTTGTAACGGCTCTAATCTTTGTTTGAATTTTGTCTTCTTCTGAGATCTTCGATCTGGGCTGCAAGTCGTACAAAACAAAACATATCCTGCAGACAGACATGCTATAAAGGGATAACGCTTTCTAAGAAGTTGCAAATCCAATCTGATAAAAGGAGTACTAAAGAAAGTCACATTACACTAAACTCTTTACGGCCAGAGAAGACTTTTGTGTCTAACAGCTATAAAGGACAGCATGGCAGAATAAAGCAAAAAGATATTTCAACTAATAAGACAAAAGACTTTGTTAGATAAAGATTGACTTATGCACAAAGGATGGGGCAAAGATTGCCTTGAGATGTATGCACAAAATCAATGAAATAATCTTCAATAAAATATGCTAAACAAACAGGAAATAAATCAAAGAACAGAAGGAGTACAAAATTAATAAAGGCAGACAGAAGAACGTCGAACGACCCTCAGAGATCGTCGACCGAACCACAGAGATCGTCGACCTATCAGAATAGATAGTCGAACGACACAGATAGTCGAACTATCAAAGCAGATAGTCGAGCTATCAAAAAGATAGTCGATCCATCAAACAGATGGTCGAACTATCAACGCAGAGCAGATAGTCGAACTATCAAACAGATAGTCGAGCTATCAGATAGTTGAACTATCCATGGCAGATAGTCGAACTATCAAATAGAACAGATAGTCGAACTATCAAACAGATAGTCGAACTATCAATAACAGAACAGATAGTCGAACTATAAGAGCAGATAGTCGAGCTATCAGATAGTTGAACTATCAAGGCAGATAGTCGAACTATCAAACAAAATAGATAGTCGAACTATCAAACAGATAGTCGAGCTATCAAATAGTTGAACTATCCAAGCAGATAGTTGAACCATCAAGCAAAACAGATAGTCGAACTATCAAACAGATAGTCGAGCTATCAGATAGTTGAACCATCCAAGCAGATAGTCGAGCTATCAGATAGTTGAACTATCCAAGCTGATAGTCGAACAATCAAGACATCTGTGTGGTCAAAAGAAGTCGAGCGGGGTTCGACGATCGACGAGGCAGATACCACAGATCGTCGAGCTAACAAGAGTTGAACTAACTAAGAGATAGACGATCTGCTGACTGACGATAGTCGACCAACTGATAGACGATCGTCGAACAGTTGATAGACGATAGTCGAGCGGCGTTCGACCATAGTCGAACGAAAAACAACTTAACCAAATTTTCATCTGGATAAGTGACAACTCTACAACTAAAGCAACCTAACAAAACAACTAACCTTTGACCATAGATAAATCTTGGGTCAAGAATCTAATTGAGAGGACTAAACTCAAATCCAAACTAGGGTACCAAATCTCCCCCTATATGGGTTAAGTCTCTGTCACAACCTGCATTTTCTCTAATTATAGGAATTATCAGAGTATGAGAAAACACGCGTCATGATGCCACGTCAAGCAGGGGATAACCGCTGACGCTCAGGCAAAACCAACTACAAACTTTATGCAAGAAAATCCTGTGTTTTATGAATAGAAAATCAGTTATATTTTAGAGACCGTATCCCTCGGCTCAGTGGATCACCTAGTCCACAAAAGAAAAACTATATTTATACGCTGCGGAAAGAAAAGAAAAACTTTAATTAGGTTTTACACCCTAAAGAGCGCATAAGGGTCCCAAGAGAACCACTCATGCTATGCAAGACACTACATTTAATTTATATGATATATAAGAAAACGATTTTCATACGTGATTTGAAAAATAGTGATTAAGTCTTATAAAACATGCCGATCATGAGCTTTATTTATAATAATATTTATAGTTTAAAGGTAACTAGCAACCTAGCATAAAACCTTCTCAGAGCCAGTAGACTATCTCCAGAAAATGGTAGCAACATAAGTAATATATCTAGTACAAGGGTAAGAGAAACTACCAGTGGGCGCCAACAACCTGACACGAACCCACTGGCACATATGTCTGTCTGTAAGAAAGTATTGAAAAACTACCTCACTAACAAGGTAAACGAAACTCCAAAGTCCGAGAGACCACCAACACCACCACTGCGAACTAGCCACCCGACTGGCTACGGCTCAGAACCTGGGTATTCCAAAAGAAAACAGAATACCTCAGCAAGCAAAAAGGTAAAAACAACTGCAAGTAAGAGTCAACCAAAAGGAAGAAGTAACTGAAAACATGCAGTAGAAAGAGCCACATCTGTCCAAACCAGGACAACAGAAAAAACACAACGAGCAAAGGAAACAGCAACAACCCCACTCAGGAACAACATCCTGCCGGGCCTACTAGGCTACCGAGAGCCAAAAAGTGCTGCAAACTACCAAGGAAGAAACTTCTAACACCCTAAACTGTGGGAGGTGGTAGTAGCAAAAACAAACAACGAGGAGCCGGATCGAAGGCAAACGCAGTCCCCCAATCCACCATGCCCAAGTCAGCAAGCTCAAGGGTCTACACGTGAAAGCACAAGGGACCTTCCACCCACACATGCCCAGCCCGTACCTAGAGCAAGAAAAACAAGAGTGGCCTTGGCTATATCACACAACTCCACCCTCTTGAAGAGCTATAAACCACCACTATTAACCACGACCCACGATTCGGCCTTTAAGAAGGTAACGAAAATGGCCGACAAGGAAATATCAGAAAAATAACAAGAAAACCACTCGGGAACGGAAAACAAGGTAAAGGAAGAGTGTTGAAAAGAATCAACACGACAAGGCGCTGAGTGAGACCCACTCACTTTAAGCCAAAACCAAACTCTAACCACAATCCCACTAAGGTAAAAACGGAGCTCGACGATTGTCGACCGGAGGTCGACGATAGTCGAACGGCCTAAAGCAAAAACTGAGATCGACAATAGTCGAACGATTCTGAGACAGAAGAAAAGGGCAGGGAATTTCCAGTACTCGAGTAGTTACCAACTACTCTTGTACCTCATCCCTCTACTCGATTAGTCGCCTACTACTCGAGTACCTCAACCCTCTACTCGAGTAGTCGCCTACTACTCGAGTACCTCAACCCTCTACTCGAGTAGTCGCCTACTACTCGAGTATACAAACATAGCCAGCACTCGAGTAGTTACCAACTACTCGAGTACTCCAACCAGCTACTCGAGTATCTGCAAACAACTACTCGAGTATCTACAAGCCGCTACTCGAATATCTACAAGCAGCTATCGAGTATCTACAAGCAACTACTCGAGTATCTACAAGCAACTACTCAAGTATCTACATACAACTACACTCGAGTAGATGCCTACTACTCGAGTAAACCAACCCACCTACTCGAGTAGTTATCTACTACTTGAGTAACTCAGAACCCCCACTCGAGTAGTTACCTACTACTCGAGTAACTCCAAGGCAAATACTCGAGTTAATGCCTTCTACTCGAGTATCTAAAAGCTACTACTCGAGTACTCGAGCCCACTACTCGAGTGACCCAAGACCCCTACTCGAGTAGTTACTTACTACTCGAGTAACTCCACGGCTAATACTCGAGTAATCTACTACCTACTCGAGTATCTCAAAGCTACCACTCGAGTACTCGAAACCACTACTCGAGTACTCCAGAATTAATACCCGAGTAATCTACTACCTATTCGAGTATCTCAAAGCTACTACTCGAGTAATACACTCAACAAATTTGGGAAAAACACCCCCCTCCCCTCCTAACACTCCCTCTCGGCTACACCCAAACCAGAGCAAATCTGAACAAAGATAAACGGCATTACGTCGGCAAAGTTGGTTTCCAACAGCACATGTAGGGGGGGTCAATAGGAAGAACTAATTCCTATAGATAGCAAGAAAAATGAGAACAACAAGGCCTCTAACCAGGGCTAACAGGGATTTCTATTTCAGCAAAAATAATCAAAAAGAAACTTGGCAAGGGCAAGAATACCACTTGCCTCAACTTTCAGCGAAGCCTGGATGGCTCTCCTCCTCTTCACACGGAACAACCAGCCGCAGCACCTAGAATAAATCTCACGGCCATTAATGGCTGAAAACTCCAAAACCGAAACCCAAATCTCATCAAAACTCAACGAAAATCGAATATCTTACCGTCGAAACGAAGATCTCGGAGAGAGCAAGACAATGCCGTTTTCGGAATCGAATTCCGTCCACGAACAAGCCCGGAATCGCCGACTAAAGGAGGTACAGGACGGGCGGTTTCTCCTCTGATTTCCGCGAAAAGGCAGCGACGGCTTCTCTCTCAGGAAAAGAAGAAGAAGAAGTGAGCCGTCACTTCTTAAACAGAGCTTTTATACGAAAAGCTAAACACCGGTTCACCCATAACCGAACCCTAACATGCCTAATTACTTAATTAAAATTAAGAAAATTCCATAAAGGAATAGCCAAAATATGGCTGCCACCAAGGCAAGGCAATAACTGCCCAAATAAATTCTCCCGCAGAATTTATTAATCGGTCAAAATCGAAGGGCTACAAAACAAACCAAATCAATTTAATTAATTGATTACAAATACTAATAACACGCCAAACGACACGAAAACCGAATCACCTCAGAATTCGACGAAATTCGCACCGTAGCTAAATACCCACGCTACGAACACAACAGCGAAGTCGAAATTAACTTTCGACAAACAGAACTCGAGTTATACCCAAACAAAGTCAAACACAAACATCCCCCCGAGAGGCCACACCGGGTCACCCAAAACGACTCGGGTTGCTAGGGAGATCTTGCCAACAGGCAACAAAACAGGGCACTCAGTTCAAAGGAGCTAAACCATACTCCACACATGGCACAAGCCACGGAAACGCGTCATCGTAACGCCAACGAGAATACAAATAACCGCAGGAAAATCGGGGGCGTTACAGTCACTCCCCCTAAAAGAAAGTTTCGTCCCGAAACTTTACGCACAGCACTCCTACTAAAGAAGGAGAAACAACTAATAGGAGTTACAAGATGGAAAACATACCAATTAAATCAACGAAACAGGTGAGGATAAGCCCTCCTCATAGCCGACTCTAACTCCCAAGTCGCGCTCTCCAAATCCTGATTCTTCCATAGAACCTTAACCATCGGTATGGACTTCTTTCGCAGCACACGCTCCTGAGTATCTAAAATACGAACCGGCACCTCAACAAAAGAGAGGTTGGGCTCCAACTGGGGCACAACATCCAAGAGCTGTCCACTACTGCGAACACACTTCCGCAATTGGCTAACATGAAAAACATTATGCACACCCGGGAAGTTTGCTGGTAAATCCAATCTATAAGCTGACACGCCAACCCGTTCCAAAATCTCAAACGGGCCCACATACCTTGGGTCCAACTTCCGATTCTTACCAAATCTCTTAACACCTACCATCGGGGAAACTTTGAGGAATACAAGGTCCCCGACGGAAAACTCCAAAGCAGATCTACGCCGGTTGGAGTTCTTTTCATATCTCTCCTGGGCTATGCGAAGCTTCTCCCGAATAAGCTTCACAGAAACTTCCATTTCCTCAAGCACCTCAGGACCCAACAAAGGCCTCTCACCAGCCTCAGCCCAAAACAATGGAGTCCTACAGCGCCTCCCATACAAGGCTTCGAACGGAGCCATCTGTAAACTTTCCTGATAACTGTTGTTGTAGGCAAATTCCATAAGTCGCAGTCGCTCATCCCACGCCCCACCGTGGTCTAAAATATAGCACCGGATCATATCCTTAACAATTTGGTTCACCCTCTCCGTCTGCCCATTGGTCTGCGGGTGGTAGGCAGTCGAACATCTCAGATCCGTACCCAGACCCTCCTGCAGACTCTGCGAAAAACGAGAAGTAAACCGGGAATGTCGATCGGAAATGATGCTAACCGGCACACCGTGGAGTCGGATGACTTCATTCATGTATAACTCTGCTATCTTCTTCATCGGGTAATCAATCTTATAAGGCACGAAGTGAGCGCACTTCGTCAATCTATTTACTATAACCCAAACCGAATCAAATCCTCTCGGGGATTTTGGTAAACCCGTAATGAAATTCATAGATATACTTTCCCACTTCCAAGTCGGGATCTCTAGCGGAGTCAACTTACCACCAGGCCTTGCATGATCATCCTTCACACGCTTGCAAGTGTGACACTCAGCAACAAATCGGGCTATATCTCCTTTCATGCCATACCACCAGGCAATTTGTCTTAAGTCACGGTACATCTTCGTAGATCCTGGATGGTAGGAAACGCTGGAACCATGAGCCTCACTGCAAATCATCCTCCTAATATCCCCGACAGCGGGAATGCAAAACCTGCCGCGGTACTTCAAAGTACCCGCACCATCGATAGCAAAATCGGGCAACTCTCCCTTCTCAGTCCTGGTGAAAAGGTGCATAAGATCAGGATCGTCCTTCTGGTGCAGCCTAGTCAAAGAATTCCAGGACGGCTCTGCCACTGACAAACTACTCTGCAAACTACAGCATCCCACTGATATATCCATAAGGAGGAACTCCTCCACTAAACGATCGGCGGAGAGGTTAAAGATCTTTCCCGTCTTTCGGCTCAGGGCATCGGCCACCACGTTGGCCTTGCCCGAATGATACTGGATCTCCACATCATAATAAGCCACATATTCCAACCACCGCCGCTGACGCAGATTCAACTCCTTCTGCGTGAACACGTACTTCAGGCTCTTATGGTCAGTGAAGATCTTGCATTGAGCCCCATAAAGTAGGTGCCTCCACAACTTCAAAGCATAAATAACCGTTGCAAACTCGAGGTCATGCGTGGGATAATTCTTCTCATGAGTCTTCAGTTGCCTTGACCCATAGGCAATTACCTTTCCATCTTGCATTAATACGCATCCCAGACCTACAAGCGAAGCATCCACATAAACATCATAATCTACTCCCTCGGTAGGCAGGTCAGGACGGGAGCAGTTCACAATCTCTCCTTCAGCTCTAGAAAAGCGTCTTCGCACTTCTCACTCCAAACAAAAGCCACATTCTTCTGAGTCAGCTTGGTCAAAGGTGCGGCTAGGGAAGAGAAACCCTCCACAAATCTTCTGTAATAGCCAGCCAACCCTAAGAAACTCCTGATTTCCTTAGGCGAACTCGGTCTACTCCAATCCATCACTACTGCAATTTTTCTGGATCGACCGAGATCCCCTCCTTGTTCACCACGTGGCCTAGAAAAGAAACTTGAGGCAACCAAAACTCGCACTTGCTCAATTTGGCGAATAACTTGTGGCTCCTCAACTCCGATAGGACCAAACGCAAATGCTGCTCATGCTCCTCAACACTGCGAGAGTAAACTAACACGTCATCAATGAAGACCACAACGAACTTATCGAGAAAATCCTTGAACACCCGGTTCATCATATCCATGAAGGCTGAAGGTGCGTTGGTCAGACCAAACGACATTACCAGAAACTCAAAGTGTCCATGTCTCAACCTAAATGCAGTCCGTGGAATATCCGCCTCACGGATCCTAAGCTGGTGATAACCAGAATGAAGATCGATCTTGGAGAACACCGTGCTACCACGCAACTGGTCAAACAAATCATCGATCCTCGGCAGGGGGTACCTGTTCTTGATAGTGACCTTGTTCAACTCTCTATAGTCGATGCAGAGCCGCATCGACCCATCTTTCTTCTTTACGAACAAAACAGGAGCACCCCAAGGCGACGAACTCTGCCTAATAAACCCCTTTGCTAACAGCTCATCCAACTGAACTTGCAACTCCTCTAACTCACGAGGGGCCATCCGATACGGCGCCTTAGCAATAGGACGTGTACCTGGCTCTAAATCGATCACAAAATCAACATCCCGATCAGGAGGAAGACCAGGAAGATCATCAAGAAAAACATCGGTGAAACCACGAACAATAGGAATCTCTTCCAAGCGTGGCACGCTAACAGCGGCTCCAATCGCCGAGACTAAACAAACACAACAATCAGAAAGAAACAATCTCTGAGCACATACCGCAGAGATGACAGGAAAATCCTGGCACAGAGCAGCATACACGCTGCCGGGTTGACCGTCGTCCCTGACGAAGTCCAAGCGCTTTCCTTTGCACTGAATGACCGCATCATACCGAGAGAGCCAGTCCATGCCCAAAATGATATCGAAGTCCTCCAGATCAATCATTTTCGGGTCCGCCTTCGCAAGAAAGTCCCCCAACAAAACCGGGCAATCAAAAATGCCCAAATCTGACAACACAGATTCACCAGAAGGAAACTTGACACAGAAGGAATCCCGAACACGATCTAGAGTCAATCGATGACGCTCTACAAAGGCTCTAGCCATGAACGAGTGGGTAGCGCCGGAGTCAAACAAAACACGCGCCCAACGGTTCTTCACCTTAAACTTCCCTATAGGAACACACAAACTAAGGAACTACCATAACAATACCGCAACACTCTAGAAAAAAAAACTACCAGGCTAGAAGAACAACAATCAACTAACCTGAAATAACCTGGGTCGAAGTCTGAGCCTCCTCAGAAGAAATCACATTCAGCTTCCCCTTTCCCTTATCCACACGCGGAGGTGGAGGTAAAGCCTGTAACAGAACTGTAGGAAGAACTGACTGAACCTGAGGACACCGCGACTTGATGTGACCCTTCTGCCCACACTGAAAGCAGACTCTGTCCTTGGTCCAACACTGGTCCGCATCATGCCCGGATCGCTTGCAAACTGAACAGGAGACATCTCTCCTAGGAGCACCCTGGATCGCATGAACCTGCTCCTTCTTCTGAGCTGCTGACCTCTTAAAACATTTCTCGACAGGATGGCCTGACCGGCCACAGAAACTGCACACCACTCGGCTCCTCTTTCCCGGAACAGCATCGGATACCAGGGGCTTCTTCCCCTCCACAGACTTTCTCTTGTCCTTTCTCATCTGCTGGCCTCTGCTCTTTGCCGTTTCAATAGCCTCAACCTTAAGAGCAGCCTCTACAACTCCAGTATAAGTCACTGACACATAAGCACTGGTCAACTGCTGCACTTCGCTCCTCAAACCACCAAGAAATCTCTTAACTCGATCAGCCTCAATGCTGACCAGAGCAGGGGTAAAACGGCTCAACTTACTAAATTCTATTTCATACTCACCCACCGTGAGTTGCCTTTGTTTCAGATAGAGAAAGTCATTCATGAGGCGGTCACGCTCGACCGAAGGCAAGAACTTCCTTAACAACATCTCCTTAAACATTTCCCAAGAGCATCCAGCTACTAAGCTCTCCTTCTCTCTCAGCCACCAACTCTTAGTCAATCCTTTAAGCTGATAGGTGGCTAGCATCACCCTCTAGTCACCAGCAATCCCTGAATACGAAAACATCTCCTCCATGGAGATCAGCCAATCATCAATAACCATGAAATCTGCCTTCCCGTCATAAGTGGGAGGGCTCAGCCTCTGAAACTGCGAGATGAAGGCCATCTCCGCTGGCACCACTACCGGAGGTCTCACGAGTGCAGGGGGAGGAGGAACAGCTAACCCCCCAGCAGGAACTTACGCACCCTGAGCTTGACCTGCCACAACTGCCACCAAAGATTGAATCTGGGCTTGCACCTCCTCCAACTGTCTGCCCATAGCTTCACTACTCTAACGTAGACTCTCGATTACCGCATCACGCTGAGCCCCAGACGAATCACCTTCAGACAGGGGAGTCGAACGCGTCGTAGGTCGCCTAGCCATCCTATAATCATAACCACCCCAAATCAGATCCCCAATCAATGACTAGAACACAACCACGAGTACAGACCATACATATATAGATATAGGCTTAAAGCTGCTAAACTTGCTTTGAGAGTTTATCTTTTTAACAAAAAATTTGATGACATGGCCTAACCTAGGATGGTTAACCATCACCTTGCTAACTCTCGTGCCTAGATCGGGAATGCATGACTTTATTTTGTTTTGAAAACTTATGTGTGTACATATGTCATCCTGCAAATCTTTAGCTTGGCACGTTGTACTTATGTAATGATATGCTATGCATGTTTGTGCTATGCATTCTAAAAAGGCCCTAATGCATGTTATGAGCGGCGTACACATGAAAATGTTATGCATCCCATACTACATAACATTCCCATGCAACGAAAAAGAAACGTTCTAGTCGCAGTCATGTGGTGAGGTTATGCATCCCATACTACATAACCCTCACATGTAGCCCCTATGGTGGATCCATATACGAACACATATTATGCATCCCATACTACATAACATGCCTCATATACTTCATGTTATGCCATGAGTGTAGTGTTCGTGCTTTTGCCAAGACGTGTTGATGACATATCGATGTGTGAATGACATGATGTTGAACTACTAAAGCAAACAAAGGAAGGTTGCTCAACTAGCTTGTCAAGCAACCTCCCTCTGATACCAACTGTCACAACCCGCATTTTCTCTAATTATAGGAATTATCAGAGTATGAGAAAACACGCGTCATGATGCCACGTCAAGCAGGGGATAACCGCTGACTCTCAGGCAAAACCAACTACAAACTTTATGCAAGAAAATCCTGTGTTTTATGAATAGAAAATCAGTTATATTTTAGAGACCGTATCCCTCGGCTCAGTGGATCACCTAGTCCACAAAAGAAAAACTATATTTATACGCTGCAGAAAGAAAAAAAAACTTTAATTAGGTTTTACATCCTAAAGAGCGCATAAGGGTCCCAAGAGAACCACTCATGCTATGCAAGACACTACATTTAATTTATATGATATATAAGAAAACGATTTTCATACGTGATTTGAAAAATAGTGATTAAGTCTTATAAAACATGTCGATCATGAGCTTTGTTTATAATAATATTTATAGTTTAAAGGTAACTAGCAACCTAGCATAAAACCTTCTCAGAGCCAGTAGACTATCTCCAGAAAATGGTAGCAGCATAAGTAATATATCTAGTATAAGGGTAAGACAAACTACCAGTGGGCGCCAACATTCTGACACGAACCCACTGGCACATATGTCTGTCTGTAAGAAAGTACTGAAAAACTACCTCACTAACAAGGTAAACGGAACTCCAAAGTCCGAGAGACCACCAACACCACCACTGCGAACTAGCCACCTGACTGGCTACGGCTCAGAACCTGGGGTATTCCAAAAGAAAATAGAATACCTCAGCAAGCAACAAGGTAAAAACAATTGCATGTAAGAGTCAACCAAAAGGAAGAAGTAACTGAAAACATGCAGTAGAAAGAGCCACATCTGTCCAAACCAGGACAACAAAAAAACACAACGAGCAAAGGAAACAGCAACAACCCCACTCAGGAACAACATCCTGCCGGGCCAACTAGGCTACCGAGAGCCAAAAGTGCTGCAAACTACCAAGGAAGAATCTTCTAACACCCTAAACCGTGGGAGGTGGTAGTAGCAAAAACAAACAACGAGGAGCCGGATCGAAGGCAAACGCAGTCCCCCAATCCACCATGCCCAAGTCAGCAAGCTCAAGGGTCTACACGTGAAAGCACAAGGGACCTTCCACGCACACATGCCCAGCCCATACCTGGAGCAAGAAAAACAAGAGTGGCCTTGGCTATAACACACAACTCCACCCTCTTGAAGAGCTATAAACCACCACTACTAACCACGACCCACGATTCGGCCTTTAATAAGGTAACGAAAACGGCCGACAAGGAAATATCAGAAAAATAACAAGAAAACCACTCGGGAACGGAAAATAAGGTAAAGGAAGAGTGTTGAAAAGAATCAACACGACAAGGCGCTGAGTGAGACCCACTTACTTTAAGCCAAAACCAAACTCTAACCACAATCCCACTAAGGTAAAAACGGAGCTCGACGATTGTCGACCGGAGGTCGACGATAGTCGAACGGCCTAAAGCAGAAACTGAGATCGACGATAGTTGAACGATTCTGAGACAGAAGAAAAGGGCAGGGAATTTCCAGTACTCGAGTAGTTACCAAATACTCGTGTACCTCATCCCTCTACTCGAGTAGTCGCCTACTACTCGAGTACCTCAACCCTCTACTCGAGTAGTCGCCTACTACTCGAGTACCTCAACCCTCTACTCGAGTAGTCGCCTACTACTCGAGTATACAAACATAGCCAGCACTCGAGTAGTTACCAACTACTCGAGTACTCCAACCAGCTACTCGAGTATCTGCAAACAACTACTCGAGTATCTACAAACAGCTACTCGAGTATCTACAAGCAGCTACTCGAGTATCTACAAGCAACTACTCGAGTATCTACAAGCAACTACTCGAGTATCTACAAACAACTACACTCGAGTAGATGCCTACTACTCGAGTAAACCAACCCACCTACTAGAGTAGTTATCTACTACTCGAGTAACTCAGATCCCCCACTTGAGTAGTTACCTACTACTCGAGTAACTCCAAGGCAAATACTCGAGTTAATGCCTTCTACTCGAGTTTCTAAAAGCTACTACTCGAGTACTCGAGCCCACTACTCGAGTGACCCAAGACCCCTACTTGAGTAGTTACTTACTACTCGAGTAACTCCACGGCTAATACTCGAGTAATCTACTACCTACTCGAGTATCTCAAAGCTACCACTCGAGTACTCGAAACCACTACTCGAGTACTCCAGAATTAATACCCGAGTAATCTACTACCTACTCGAGTATCTCAAAGCTACTACTCGAGTAATACACTCAACAAATTTGGGAAAAACACCCCCCTCCACTCCTAACACTCACTCTCGGCTACACCCAAACCAGAGCAAATCTGAACAAAGATAAACGGCATTACGTCGGCAAAGTTGGTTTCCAACAGCACATGTAGGGGGGTCAATAGGAAGAACTAATTCCTATAGATAGCAAGAAAAATGAGAACAACAAGGCCTCTAACCAGGGCTAACAGGGATTTCTATTTCAGCAAAAATAATCAAAAAGAAACTTGGCAAGGGCAAGAATACCACTTGCCTCAACTTTCAGCGAAGCCTGGATGGCTCTCCTCCTCTTCACACGGAACAACCAGCCGCAGCACCTAGAATAAATCTCACGGCCATTAATGGCTGAAAACTCCAAAACCGAAACCCAAATCTCATCAAAACTCCACGAAAATCGAATATCTTACCGTCGAAACGAAGATCTCGGAGAGAGCAAGACAACGCCGTTTTCGGAATCGAATTCCGTCCACGAACAAGCCCGGAATCGCCGACTAAAGGAGGTACAGGACGGGCGGTTTCTCCTCTGATTTCCGCGAAAAGGCAGCGACGGCTTCTCTCTCAGGAAAAGAAGAAGAAGAAGTGAGCCGTCACTTCTTAAACAGAGCTTTTATACGAAAAGCTAAACACCGGTTCACCCATAACCAAACCCTAACACGCCTAATTACTTAATTAAAATTAAGAAAATTCCATAAAGGAATAGCCAAAATATGGCTGCCACCAAGGCAAGGCAATAACTGCCCAAATAAATTCTCCCGCAGAATTTATTAATCGGTCAAAATCGAAGGGCTACAAAACAAACCAAATCAATTTAATTAATTGATTACAAATACTAATAACACGCCAAACGACACGAAAACCGAATCACCTCGGAATTCGACGAAATTCGCACCGTAGCTAAATACTCACGCTACGAACACAACGGCGAAGTCGAAATTAACTTTCGACAAACAGAACTCGAGTTATACCCAAACAAAGTCAAACACAAACATCCCCCCGAGAGGCCACACCGGGTCACCCAAAACGACTCGGCTTGCTAGGGAGATCTTGCCAACAGGCTACAAAACAGGGCACTCAGTTCAAAGGAGCTAAACCATACTCCACACATGGCACAAGCCATGGAAACGCGTCATCGTAATGCCAACGAGAATACAAATAACCGCAGGAAAATCGGGGGCGTTACAGTCTCTCAAAACAAAACTACAGGAAATAAATATAACTCAGGAAAAGAAACATCTAAGCATCAAATTGCATTAAACAAACAGTCAAAACAATCTGACAATAAATAAAACTTAAGCAGCATCAGAATCTAGTTTAGATACAGAAGAACCAGGAAGAAAAGAAATTTTTCTGAAAGGATCTAGAGCTTCTGTCACAACCCGCATTTTCTCCGAATTAAGAATTATCAGAGTAAGAGAAAACACGCGTCATGATGCCACGTCAAGCAGGGGATAACTACTGACGCTCAGGCAAATCCAACTACAATCTTTATGCAAGAAAATCATGTGCTTAATGGATAGAAAATCAGTTATGTTTAGAGTCCGTATCCCTCGGCTCAGTGGATCATCTAGTCCACAAAAGAAAACTATATTTAAACGCTGCGGAAAAATACTTTAATTAGATTTTACACCCTAAAGAGCGCATAAGGGTCCCAAGAGAACCACTCATGCTATGCAAGACACTATACTTAGTTTATATAATATATATAAGAAAACGGTTTTCGTACGTGATTTGGAAAATAGTGATTAAGTTTACAAAATATGCTGATCATGAGCTTCATTTATAATAATAATTATAGTTTAAAAATAACTAGCAACCTAGCATAAAACCTTCTTAAAGCAAGTAGACTATCTCCAGAAAAATAAATGGTAGCAGCAATAGTATATATCTAGTACAAGGTAAAAACTACTAGTGGGCGCCAACAACCTGACACAAACCCACCAGCACATATATATGTCTGTAAGAAAGTACTGAAAACAACCTCACAAACAAGGTAAACAAAACTCCAAAGTCCGGGAGTCCACCAACAACAACACCTCCAACTAGCCACCAGACTGGCTACAGCTCAGAACCTGAGGCATTCCAAAAGAAAACAGAATACCTCAGCAAGCAAAAATCAAGGTAAAACTGCATGAAAGAGTCAACCAAAAGGACAAAATAACAGGAAACATGCAGTAGAAAGAGTCACAACTGTCCAAAATAGGACAACAAGAAATGCACAACGTGCAAAGAAACAGCAACGACCCAGCCCAGGAACAACATCCTGCAGGGCCTACTAGGCTGCCAAGAGCCAGAATGCTGCAAACTACCAAAGAAGAAACTTCTAACACCCTAAACTGTGGGAAGTGATAGTAGCAAAAACAACAACGAGGAACCGGATCGAAGGCAAACGCAGTCCTCCAATCCACCATGTCCAAGTCAAAAGCTCGAGGGTCAACACGTGAAAACACAAGGGACCTTCCACCCGACATGCCCAGCCCGTACCTGGAGCAAGAAATCTATGGGTGGCCTTGGCTATATCACACAACTCCACCCCCATAAAGAGCTACAACCACCACTACTATCCACGACCCACGATTCGGCCTTTAGGAAAATAAAGAAAACGGCCGACAAGGAAAACCCAGAAATACAACTGAAAATCCACTCGGAAACGAAATACAAGGTAAAGGAAGAGTGTTGAAATAAACCAATACGACTAGGCGTTGAGTGAAACCCACTCAGTGCCTACCTAAACTTTAGCATTGAGTGAGCTAGCCTCACTCGCCGCCAAAATAATACCACTACCCACAAACCCACTAAAGAAAACGGAGCTCGACGACAGTCGAACGACCAAGGCAGAAGATCCAGAACTCGAGTAGTTGCCTGCCACTTGAGTATCTAAACTCCCGCACTCGAAACCATCTAAATTCGCCTAGCAAAAGAAAATATACAGAGCGCACGATAAGTGGTGCACGATCGGTGGTCGTGCGCACTCATCGGCTGATGATCGTGCGAAACGAACCTGGAAAACCTGACAGAAAACCTAGCAACTGCGCACGATCAGTGTCGCACGATCAGTGGTCGTGCGCACTGTTGCCAGCGCTCGTGCGATTGCCCGAGACAGAACTTTGGAAACTGAAAGACAGCCGCGTACGAGCAGAGGCACACGACCAGTGGTCGTGCGCCCTAACGGTTGATGACCGTGCGCGATCAACCTGCACCGTTTGGAATTTCCCGAACGACACCGAAACGCGCACACGACTCACGCCATTGCAGTAGCAGCAGACAACTATCAACGTCGCACGCTACTACCATTCAAACTATGCCTAACCATTCGAATAATACCTTAACGAAAATTGGCAACCACACCCCCCCCCCTCCTAACTCTCCCTCTCGGCTACGACCGAACCAGAGCAACAATCAGAGCAAGGGAAACAACGGCTTCACGCCGACAATTTGGATTCCAATCATCACAACATAGGGGGGGTTTCAGTAGGAAGAACTAAGTCCTATAGTTAGCAAAAAAAATGAGAACAACAAGGCCTCTAACCTGGGCTAACCGGGATTTCAATTTCAGCAAGTAAAATCAAATTAAACACTTGGCAAGGGCAAGAATACCACTTGCCTCAATTCACAACGAAGCTTTGGACTGCTTTCCTCCTCTTCGCACGGATCAAAACGGCCGCAACACCTAGAACAAAGACTCGGCCATTAATGGCGGAAAACTTCCAAAATCGAAAATCCCAATCCTTCCAAAACTCCACAAAAATCGAATTTCTTACCGCAGGAATGAAGGTCTCGACGAGAGCAATCCGAATCCACTCTCGGAATCGAATTCCGTCCACAAACGCTCCGGGAATCGGCGTCCGAAGGCAAGGTAGGCGGTTTCTCCGTTTCTCTCGTACAAGGGGCCGGCGGTTATAAATCGGGGAAGAAGATGAACGATGGCTTTTCATTCTAATTCTATATATATATATATATATAATTATATAATTATATAATTAATTACAAAATTACATAAAGCACTAAATCGACGCGAAAACCGAACTATCTCGGAATTCGATGAAATTCGCACCGTAGCTAAATACCCACGCTACGAACGCAACGGCGAAGTCGAAATTAACTTTCGACGAATAGAACTCAAGTTATACCCAAATAAAGCCAAACACCAATATCCCCCCGAGAGGCCTCACCGGGTCACCCAAAACGACTCGGCTTGCTAGGGAGATCTTGCCAACAGGCTACCAAACAGGGCACTCAGTTCTAAGGAGCTAAACCGTACTCCACACATGGCACAAGCCACGGAAAAGCGTTATCGTAACGCCAAACGAGAATAAAAATAATCGCTGAAAAAACGGGGCGTTACAGTCACTCCCCCTAAAAGAAAGTTTCGTCCCGAAACTTTACGCACAACCCTCCTACAAAAGAAGGAAAAGTAACAAACAGAAGTCACAAAGGGAAACATACCGATCAAATCAGAGAAACAGGTGAGGGTACGCCCTCCTCATGGCCGACTCTAGCTCTCAAGTCGCGCTCTCCAAATCCTGATTTTTCCATAGAATTTTCACCATCGGTATGGACTTCTTTCACAGCACACGCTCCTGAGTATCCAAAATACGAACTGACACCTCAACGAAAGAGAGGTTGGGCTCTAACTGGGGCACAACATCCAAGAGTTGCCCACTGCTGCGCACACACTTCCGCAATTGGCTAACATGAAAAACATTATGAACACCAGGGAAGTTCGCTGGCAAATCCAATCTATATGCAGACACACCAATCCGCTCCAAAACCTCAAACGGGCCCACATACCTTGGGTCCAATTTCCGATTTTTACCAAATCTCTTTACACCAACCATTGGAGAAACCCTGAGGTATACATGATCCCCTACTAAAAACTCCAAGGCGGACCTGCGTCGATTTGCGTTCTTTTCATACCTCTCCTGGGCTAAACGAAGCTTTTCCCGAATAAGCTTCACGGCGACTTCCATCTCTTCCAGAGCATCAGGACCCAACAAAGGCTTCTCACCAGCCTAAGCCCAAAACAACGGAGTCCTACAGCGCCTCCCATACAAAGCTTCGAACGGAGCCATCTGCAAGCTTTCCTGATAACTGTTATTGTAAGCAAATTCCATGAGTCGCAGACGCTCATCCCACGCTCCACCGTGGTCTAAAATATAGCACCGGATCATATCCTCAACAATCTGATTGACCCGCTCCGTCTGCCCATTGGTCTGAGGGTGGTACGCAGTAGAATACCTCAGATCCGTACCCAAACCCTCCTGCAGACTCTGCCAAAAACGAGAAGTAAACCGGGAGTCTCGATCAGAAATGATGCTAACCGGCACACCGTGGAGTCGGATGACTTCATTCAAGTACAACTCCGCTATCTTCTTCATCGGGTAATCAATCTTATAAGGCACGAAGTGAGCACACTTCGTCAATCTATCCACTATAACCCAAATAGAATCAAATCCTCTCGGGGATTTTGGCAAACCCGTAATGAAGTCCATAGATATACTCTCCCACTTCCAAGTCGGGATCTCTAGCGGAGTCAACTTACCACCAGGCCTCCCATGATCGGCCTTCACACGCTTGCAAGTGTGACACTCAGCAACATATCGGGCTATATCTCCTTTCATACCATACCACCAAGCAATTTGCCTTAAGTCACGGTACATCTTCGTAGATCCTGGATGGTAGGCAACGCTGGAACCATGAGCCTCACTGCAAATCATACTCCTAATGTCCCCAACAGCGGGAACGCAAAACCTGCCACGGTACTTCAAAGTACCCGCATCATCAATAGCAAAATCTGGCAACTCTCCCTTCTCTGTCCTGGTAAAAAGGTGCAACAGATCCGGATCGTCCTTCTGATGCAGTCTAGTCAAAGAAATCCAGGACGGCTCTGCCATAGACAAACTACTCTGCAAACCACAGCATCCCACTGAAATATCCATAAGGAGGAACTCCTCAACTAATCGATTGGCGGAGAGGTTAAAGATCTTTCCCGTCTTTCGGCTCAGGGCGTCGGCCACCACATTGGCCTTGCCCGGATGATACTGGATTTCTACATCATAATCCGCCACATACTCAAGCCACCGCCGCTGACGCGGATTCAAATCTTTCTGCATGAACACGTACTTCAGGCTCTTATGGTCAGTAAAAATCTTGCACTGAGCCCCATAAAGTAAGTGCCTCCATAAGTTCAACGCATAGATAACCGCTGCAAACTCAAGGTCATGCGTAGGATAATTCCGCTCATGAGTTTTCAACTGCCTTGACCCATAAGCAATTACTTTTCCATCCTGCATTAATACGCATCCCAGTCCTATATGCGAAGCATCCACATATACATCATAATCCACGCCCTCTGTAGGAAGGGTCAGAACGGGAGCAGTACACAATCTCCTCTTTAACTCCTGAAAAGCTTCTTCGCACTTCTCGCTCCAAACAAATGCCACATTCTTCTTAGTCAGCTTGGACAACGGTGCGGCTAGAGAAGAGAAACCCTCCACGAATCTCCTGTAATAGCCAGCCAACCCTAAGAAACTTCTGATCTCCTTAGGAGTATTCGGCCTACTCCAATCCGTCACTGCTGCAATCTTTTCTGGGTCAACCGAGATCCCATCCTTGTTCACCACGTGGCCTAGAAAAGAAACCTGAGGCAACCAAAATTCGCACTTGCTCAACTTGGCGAATAACTTGTGGTTCCTCAACTCTGATAGGACCAAACGCAAATGCTGCTCGTGCTCCTCAGCACTGCGAGAATAAACCAACACGTCATCAATGAAGACCACAACGAACTTGTCTAGGAAATCCTTGAACACCCTGTTCATCATATCCATGAAGGCTGATGGTGCGTTGGTCAGACCAAACGACATCACCAAAAACTCAAAGTGCCCATGCCTCGACCTAAACGCAGTCCGTGGAATATCTGCCTCACGGATCCTGAGCTGATGATAGCCCGAACGAAGATCGATCTTGGAGAACACCGTGCTACCACGCAACTGGTCAAATAAATCATCGATCCTCGGCAGAGGGTACCTGTTCTTGATAGTGACCTTGTTCAACTCTCTATAGTCGATGCAAAGCCGCATCGACCCATCTTTCTTCTTTACGAACAAAACAGGAGCACCCCAAGGCGACGAACTCTGCCTGATAAAACCTTTAGCCAACAACTCATCTAACTGAATTCGTAACTCCTCTAACTCACGAGGGGCCATCCGGTACGGCGCCTTAGCAATAGGACGCGTACCCGGCTCCAAATAAATAACAAACTCCACATCCCGCTCAGGAGGGATACCAGGAAGATCATCAGGAAAAACATCGGCGAAACCACGAACAATAGGAATCTCCTCCAAGCGTGGCACGCTAACAATGGTTCCAACCGCTGAGACTAAACAAACACAACAATCAGAAAGAAACAATCTCTGAACACATACCGCAGAGAGAACAGGAGAATCCTGACACGGATCAGCATACACGCTGCCGGGCTGACCGTCGTCCCTGATGAAGTCCAAGCGCTTTCCTTTGCACTGAATGACCGCATCATACCGAGAGAGCCAGTCCATGCCCAAAATGACATCGAAGTCCTCTAGATCAATCATCTTCAGATCCGCCTTCGCAAGAAAATCCCCCAACAAAACCGGGCAATCCAAAATACCCAAATCTGACAACATAGATTCACCAGAGGGAAACTTGACACGGAAGGAATCCCGAACACGATCTAGAGACAACCGATGACGCTCCACAAAGGCTCTAGCCACAAACGAGTGGGTAGTACCGGAGTCAAACAGAACACGCGCCCAGCGGTTCTTCACCTTAAATTTCCCTATAGGAACGCACAAAGCTAAGGAACTAGCACAACAGTACCGCAAACAATCTAGCAACTAAACTACCAGGCTAGAAAGAAAAACAACCAACTACTAACCTGAGATCACCTGGGTCGAAGTCTGAGCCTCCTCGGAAGAAATCACGTTCAGCTTCCCTTTTCCCTTGTCCACACGCTGAGGTGGAGGTAAGGCCTGTAACGGAACTGCAGGAAGAGCTAGCTGAAACTGAGGACACCTCGACTTAATGTGACCCTTCTGCCCACACTGATAGCAGACTCTATCCCTGGACCAACACTGGGCTGCATCATGCCCGGATCGCTTGCAAACTGAACAGGAGACATCTCTCCCAGGAGCACCCTGAATAGCATGAACCTGCTCCTTCTTCTGAGCTGCCGCCTTCTTGAAACACCTCTCAATAGGATGGCCTGACCGGCCACAAAAACTGCACACCACCCTGCTCCTCTTTCCCGGAACAGCATCGGGTACCAGGGGTTTCTTCTCCTCTACCAACTTCCTCTTATCCTTCCTCAACTGCTGGCCTCTGCTCTTCGCCGTCTCAATGGCCTCAACCTTAAGAGCAGCCTCTACAACTCCAGCATAAGTCACTGACCCATAAGCACTGGCCAACTGCTGCACCTCACTCCTCAAACCACCGAGAAATCGCTTAACTCGATCAGCCTCAACGCTGACCAATCTAGGGGCAAAACGGCTCAACTTACTAAACTCTATCTCATACTCACCCACCGTGAGCTGCCTTTGCTTCAGATAGAGGAAATCATTCATGAGGCGGTCACGCTCGACCGAGGGTAAGAACTTCCTCAACAGCATCTCCTTGAACACTTCCCAAGAGCATCCGGCTACCAGGCTCTCCTTCTCTCTCAGCCACCAACTCTTAGCCAAACCTTTGAGCTGATAGGTGGCTAACATCACCCTCTGGTCATCTGCAATCCCTGAGTATGAGAACATCTCCTCCATGGAGATCAGCCAGTCGTCTATCACCATGAAATCTGCCTTCCCATCATAAGTGGGAGGGCTCAGCCTCTAGAACTGCGAGATGAAGGCCATCTCTGCTGGCACCACCACTGGAGGCCTCAAGGGTGCAGGAGGAGGAGGAACAGTTAACCCCCCTGCAGGAACTTGCGCACCCTGAGCCTGCCCTGCCACAACTGCCACCAAAGACTGAATCTGGGCTTGCACCTCCTCCAACTGCCTACCCATAGCTTCTCTACTCTGACGCAGACCCTCGATCACCGCATCGTTTTGAGCTCCAGAAGATTCACCCTCAGACAGGGGAGTCGATCTAGTCGCAGGATGCCTAGCCATCCTAAAAATCATTACAACGCAAATCAGATCCGAATCCCACGACTAGAACCAACTACAAGTACAGACAATACATATGTAGATATAGACTTAAAGCTGCTAAACTTGCTCTGAGAGTTTATCTTCTTCACAATAATTAGATGATATGCCCTAACCTAGGATGGTTAACCACCACCTTACTAACTATTGTGCCTAGATCGGATGCATGAATTTATGTTAATTTGAAAACCCATGTGTGTACATATGTCATCCTGCAAATCTTTAGCTCGGCGCGTTGTGCTTATGCAATGATATGATATGCATGATTGTGCTATGCATTCTAAAAAAAAGGCCCTAATGCATGTTATGAGCGGCGTACACATAAAAATGTTATGCATCCCATACTACATAACATTTCCATGCAACGAAAAAGAAACGTGCTAGTCGCAGTCATGTGGTGAGGTTATGCATCCCATACTACATAACTCTCACATGTAGCCCCTATGGTGGATCCATATACGAACACATATTATGCATCCCATACTACATAATATGCCCCGTAAACTTCATGTTATGCTATGAGTGTAGTGTTCGTGCTTTTGCCAAGACGTGCTGATGACATATCGGTGTGTGAATGACATGGTGCGGAACCACTAAAAGCATCCAAGGAAGGTTGCTCAACTAACTTGTCAAGCCCTCCCTCTGATACCAACTGTCACAACCCGCATTTTCTCTGAATTAAGAATTATCAGAGTAAGAGAAAACACGCGTCATGATGCCACGTCAAGCAGGGGATAACTGCTGACGCTCAGGCAAATCCAACTACAATCTTTATGCAAGAAAATCATGTGCTTAATGGATAGAAAATCAGTTATGTTTAGAGTCCGTATCCCTCGGCTCAGTGGATCATCTAGTCCACAAAAGAAAACTATATTTAAACGCTGCGGAAAAATACTTTAATTAAGTTTTACACCCTAAAGAGCGCATAAGGGTCCCAAGAGAACCACTCATGCTATGCAAGACACTATACTTAGTTTATATAATATATATAAGAAAACGGTTTTCGTACGTGATTTGGAAAATAGTGATTAAGTTTACAAAATATGCTGATCATGAGCTTCATTTATAATAATAATTATAGTTTAAAAATAACTAGCAACCTAGCATAAAACCTTCTCAAAGCAAGTAGACTATCTCCAGAAAAATAAATGGTAGCAGCAATAGTATATATCTAGTACAAGGTAAAAACTACTAGTGGGCGCCAACAACCTGACACGAACCCACCAACACATATATATGTCTGTAAGAAAGTACTGAAAACAACCTCACAAACAAGGTAAACAAAACTCCAAAGTCCGGGAGTCCACCAACAACAACACCTCCAACTAGCCACCAGACTGGCTACAGCTCAGAACCTGAGGCATTCCAAAAGAAAACAGAATACCTCAGCAAGCAAAAATCAAGGTAAAACTGCATGAAAGAGTCAACCAAAAGGACAAAATAACAGGAAACATGCAGTAGAAAGAGTCACAACTGTCCAAAATATGACAACAAGAAATGCACAACGTGCAAAGAAACAGCAACGACCCAGCCCAGGAACAACATCCTGCAGGGCCTACTAGGCTGCCAAGAGCCAGAATGCTGCAAACTATCAAAGAAGAAACTTCTAATACCCTAAACTGTGGGAAGTGATAGTAGCAAAAACAACAACGAGGAACCGGATCGAAGGCAAACGCAGTCCTCCAATCCACCATGTCCAAGTCAAAAGCTCGAGGGTCAACACGTGAAAACACAAGGGACCTTCCACCCGACATGCCCAGCCCATACCTAGAGCAAGAAATCCTTGGGTGGCCTTGGCTATATCACACAACTCCACCCCCATAAAGGGCTACAACCACCACTACTATCCACGACCCACGATTCGGCCTTTAGGAAAATAAAGAAAACGGCCGACAAGGAAAACCCAGAAATACAACTGAAAATCCACTCGGAAACGAAATACAAGGTAAAGGAAGAGTGTTGAAATAAACCAACACGACTAGGCGTTGAGTGAAACCCACTCAGTGCCTACCTAAACTTTGGCGTTGAGTGAGCTAGCCTCACTCGCCGCCAAAATAATACCACTACCCACAAACCCACTAAAGAAAACGGAGCTCGACGACAGTCGAACGACCAAGGCAGAAGATCCAGAACTCGAGTAGTTGCCTGCCACTTGAGTATCTAAACTCCCGCACTCGAAACCATCTAAATTCGCCTAGCAAAAGAAAATATACAGAGTGCACGATCAGTGGCGCACGATCGGTGGTTGTGCGCACTCATCGACTGATGATCGTGCGAAACGAACCTGGAAAACCTGATAGAAAACCTAGCAACTGCGCACGATCAGTGTCGCACGATCAGTGGTCATGCGCACTGTTGCCAGCGCTCGTGCGATTGCCCGAGACAGAACTTTGGAAACTGAAAGACAGCCGCGCACGAGCAGAGGCACACGACCAGTGGTCGTGCGCCCTAACGGTTGATGACCGTGCGCGGTCAACCTGCACCGTTTGGAATTTCCCGAACGACACCGGAACGCGCATACGACTCACGCCACTGCAGTAGCAGCAGACAACTATCAACGTCGCACGCTACTACCATTCAAACTATGCCTAACCATTCGAATAATACCTTAACGAAAATTGGCAACCACACCCCCCCCCCCTCCTAACTCTCCCTCTCGGCTACGCCCGAACCAGAGCAACAATCAGAGCAAGGGAAACAACGGCTTCACGCCGACAATTTGGATTCCAATCATCACAACATAGGGGGGGTTTCAGTAGGAAGAACTAAGCCCTATAGTTAGCAAAAAAAATGAGAACAACAAGGCCTCTGACCTGGGTTAACCGGGATTTCAATTTCAGCAAGTAAAATCAAAGAAAACACTTGGCAAGGGCAAGAATACCACTTGCCTCAATTCACAACGAAGCTTTGGACTGCTTTCCTCCTCTTCGCACGGATCAAAACGGCCGCAACACCTAGAACAAAGACTCAGCCATTAATGGCGGAAAACTTCCAAAACCGAAAATCCCAATCCTTCCAAAACTCCACGAAAATCGAATTTCTTACCGCAGGAATGAAGGTCTCGACGAGAGCAATCCGAATCCACTCTCGGAATCGAATTCCGTCCACAAACGCTCCGCGAATCGGCGTCCGAAGGCAAGGTAGGCGGTTTCTCCGTTTCTCTCGTACAAGGGGCCGGCGGTTATAAATCGGGGAAGAAGATGAACGATGGCTTTTCATTCTAATTCTATATATATATATATATATAATTATATAATTATATAATTAATTACAAAATTACATAAAGCACCAAATCGACGCGAAAACCGAACTATCTCGGAATTCGACGAAATTCGCACCATAGCTAAATACCCACGCAACGAACGCAACGGCGAAGTCGAAATTAACTTTCGACGAACAGAACTCGAGTTATACCCAAATAAAGCCAAACACCAACATCCCCCCGAGAGGCCTCACCGGGTCACCCAAAACGACTCGGCTTGCTAGGGAGATCTTGCCAACAGGCTACCAAACAGGGCACTCAGTTCTAAGGAGCTAAACCGTACTCCACACATGGCACAAGCCACGGAAACGCGTCATCGTAACGCCAAACGAGAATAAAAATAATCGCTGAAAAAACGGGGCGTTACAGCTTCCTTCTTTGATATCTTTAAATCTTGTTCTCCAATGATTCTAAATTCCCCTGCTCTTGACACTACTGCTTCTGGGTGCTTTTCAATATATTTAGAAAGATCAAAAACCTCAAGTCTAACATGGAATTTGTCTAGCTCCTTCTTTCTAAATTTAGACATAGTAGTTAAGCGTGTAATATCTTTTCCTTCAGCTTTGGCCTGTCTGATTTGAGCTGATCCAACTAGTTCAAGAAATCTAGCCATCCTGAAATTAGGATTTAGCTCTTGGCTTTCATATTCATTTTCACCAGTTGAATCTAAAGGTTTTACAGTTCTGAATTTTGTAGAGAGTTCCAGCAAACTTGCAGCTGGCTCTTTATTTTCTTGAATAACTAAAGAAGCTGGAGGAGCAAACTCAGCATATTTTTTGCTTGATTTTTCGGAGAAAATAACTCTTTTACCTTTTGAATCAGTTATCTTTGTTTGAGCTGGTTTTTTAGATGGTATCCTTTTTCTCTTGGGTGAAGGAGGAGGAGAAAAGGTTGGCTTCTGATATACTATCTCCTTCACTTGCTCTTTTGTATCAGCATCTTGTCTTTGATGTCCAGATTGAGATCTTTTTTGATATCCTGGATTGCTCCTTCTTTGATGAGCTTGAGACGGAGTGAATCTAGCAGAAGGGGCTGAAGGATTGGCAGAAATATTTCCAGATTATCCTGCACTTGGAGGTGGAGGAGGAGGACCTCTAGGGGTCCACTTTGGAGCTGGACTATCATATCTTTTACTTTTCTTTCGCTGCTTTTGTTGATTTTTGGATAATCCCATCCAATGTGGATATTCTTTGGATTTGGGATCTATCCCTTTCAGTATATAACAGGGAATGTCATGATCAGGATTAGGAGGAGGAGGAGCAGCAGCTTTCCTTTTTCTTTTAGCTACTTTCTTCTTCTTAGACTCTTCTGAATCATCAGAGTCATCCTCATCCTCAGAATGAGATGATGGAGGATGATCATAAGGATCAAAAGCCTCTTGCACAGCTTTTTCTGGGTCTTTTAATGCCGCTTTCTCTTTCTCTTCTTCTAAGGCATCCTGTGCCAGAAGAGTATCCAAATCTAGTCCTAGGGTGTCATCCCAGACTATTGATTTTTCTTCTTGTACATCTGAAACATTCTCTTGAACATATTACACAGCTATCTGAGCTGGAGGAGTAGATACAGGATCTTGAACAGCAGGTTCATGAGCTGGTTCAGGAGCTGGTTCAGGAGCTGGTTATGGAGCTGGTTCTGGAGCAACTTGAACTTCTTGAACTAGATCTGAAACCAAAGGGACACAAAGGTGTTCTAAATGGTATCTAAACATTCCTTCCAGGTATTCACAGGCTAGCATGTTAGTTAGCATGCAAATGAATTGAGTAAATGAATTACCTTCAGGATTTTCTTCAGAATTTCCTAACTCCCACAAGTCATCTAGATAGGAGGTAATGACTCCTTCTAAGAATAGAGCAACTAAGGGAGTGGAGGCTTCTTCAAGGCACACTTTGAAAGCAAATTCTGCTTCCATAATGATATCAGATGGCCTCTGAACTGGTGCTGGTTCTGCAGAAGATGTTGCAATGTCAACTGGAACCGCTATTTCTTTTTGAATTTCTTCTTGGGGATCTGCTGGAAGAGAAACAAGGGGCAGTCCTGAGGCATCTTCCTCGAACATCTCCCCCTGCCTGATTTCAGTAGATACTGAAGTCAGGCCCCTAACTGAAGAGGGCTCAGCAGACTTAGAGAGGGCTATGATGGAGGATGTCAGGGAAGAGATGGTAGAAATGAGAGGGGCAATTGGTTCTTCAATCATGGTTTTGATTGAAAGAGTAATTAGCTCCACAATGTTTGCAATGAAAGCTGGGGTTATTTCAAATGATGGAGTGGAAGGGGGGAAGCTCAGTAGATGGAAAATCATCAAGGGTGATGGTCTCTTGATGAGATATGTTGTGAACTGGGGATTGATGGGTGGATGCAGAAAGATCAATATGATCTGAATGAGAAATTGGTGACTGAGGTGGAGTGGGGAGAGTCTCAGAAACCAACAGATCAAAACTAGGATGAGAAATCCTAGCAAGATGTGAAGGGAGTGGAGATGCTGGTGTTGATGCATGGAGAATAGTGGAGGAATCAAGTAGAAGAGAGACATTGGATGTAGATGGTAATGCAAAAGTGGATGGCAATGCAGAGGAAGTGGATGGCAATGCAGAAGTAGAAGTAATGGGGGGAATGGAAGAGCCTTTTTGATGTAGGTGGGGAGTGATTGAAACAGTCCTGGTGCTCTCAGATACAACAGGAGCTACCCCAGCTGGTGAAGGCTTCTGAATGATCCTTTTCCACTTAACAAATAATGTGGGATCCATTTTCTTACTGGCATTGATGGAAGTTGCAACTGTACCCAACAGTTGAGGATATTTTTCTTTCAGAAATATTCCTATCACCCTTCCAAGGGTTACTTCCTTCTTGTTGTTCTTCTTTCTGATCAAATCAAACACTATACTTGCCCAATCTATCTCTTCTTTATTGATAATTACACTCATCAAGGCAAACTACTGCCTGGTTATGTTGTCATGAGCCGAGTCCTTCCATATTCTTTAATATCTTGGTCATATTCTTCTTGTCCATTCAATAATCCAAAAATTTCAGTCAGAATGGTGGGAGTCAGGATTACCTCTTCACCGCCTATTTTCTCGGTCATGGATTCATTGCTGGAAGACGAAGAGTAAACCCATTCTTTGATCTCTTAGATGTTGATCTTGATCCTTGTTGACATCAGATTTTCCAAACCTTGATCCTTGCAGAGCTGTAGCATCTCTATAACCTCCGCATCGCAAGCGCTGAACGAATCGAAATCCACGCTGAAATTGGCGTCGAACTTCATTGCAGTCAGGAGAGCTGGAGCAACCGCCATTGATTTGGTTAGAGAGGACGGCAAAGACGAAACGGCAGAAGGCGCGGGGCAGAGCTCAAGCAGAAATACGGAATGCGAAAAGATGAGCTCTGTCGACTACTAAAAAGACTATCTCTTAACCTAGGTCGACCATCAGTTTTATATTAAAATAACAATCGTCGATCTATTTTAACAGATCCTGGAGATGATAGTCGAATGGTCGTTCGACGATCGTTTCCTGAAGCAGAGTAGTCGATCAATCGTTCGACTATTTCTGTCTTCACAAACAAACAAGCCGTCGTCACACATAGGTCGACGATAGGCTCAACCTGTTCGACTATCGTCGAACGTCGTTCGACGATCTTTAAACAGATTTCAAAAAGGCAGAAGTCACACTTAGTCTTTTCCATTAATAATGCCTAGTTGAACCAAAAAGAACAGATGCTTCTGTTCATCTAAGGGCTTGGTGAAAATTTCACCTCTTTTAAGGTCAGTGGATATGAACTCAAGGCTGATCTTGTTCTTTTCCACACAATCTCTCAGGAAAAGGTGTCTAATCTCAATATGCTTGGTTCTAGAGTGGTGCACAGGATTTTGTGCAATGGAGATAGCACTGGTACTTTCACACATGATTTTGGTGTTCTTGTGTGTGTACCCATATTCCAAGAGTTGATTTTGAATCCACAGGATCTGTGAATAACAACTAGCAGCTGCTATATATTCAGCCTCCACAGTTGAAGTTGAGACAGAAGCCTGTTTCTTACAGAACCAAGAGACCAATCTCTCTCCAAGAAACTGACATGTTCCTGAGGTACTTTTCCTGTCAACTCTACAACCAGCATATTCAGAATAAGAGTATCCAATTAACTCAAATTCTTATTCAGCTGGGTACCATAGTCCTAAATTTGGACATCCCTTCAGGTATCTCAAAATTCTCTTGAGAAGAATCAAATGAGATTCCTTGGGGTTGACCTGGAATCTAGCACATAGGCATGTGGCAAATATTATATCTGGTATACTTGTAGTTAAATACAATAGGGAACCAACAATGGCCCTATAGTTTTTCTGATCAACTGGCTTACCTTGATCATCAGAATCTATAACTACATTAGTAGTCATAGGTATATGCATTGCTGAAGCATCAGCCATCCCAAACTTTTTACCAATTCCTTGGCATATTTGGATTGGGAGATGAAGATGCCATCAGCATCTTGCTTTACTTGGAGACCAAGAATGTAATACAGCTCACCCATACTACTCATCTCAAACTAAGAATGCATCAGGTCAGAGAACTTTTTGCACAGTTTGGGATCAGTGGAGCCAAAAATAATATCATCCACATACACTTGAACTAACAGGATGGTGTCCTTGTGGTGTTTAACGAAAAGGGTTCTATCAACTACTCCCCTAACAAAGTTGTGCTCTAACAGGAAACTAGCTAGAGTCTCATACCAGGCTCTGGGTGCTTGTTTAAGTCCATAAAGAGCTTTTTGCAACTTGTAAACACATGAGGGTTGAGTTGAAGAGACAAACCCAGGAGGTTGTTCAACAAACACCTCTTCCTTTAGCTCACCATTTAGGAATGCACTCTTGACATCCATCTGAAAGACCTTAAACTTCATATAGGCTGCATTGGCTAGAAAGATCCTTATTGCCTCTAGCCTTGCAACAAGGGAAAAGGTTTGGTCATAATCTATACCTTCTTCTTGTCTGTAGCCCTGAGCTACAAGCCTAGCTTGTTCCTTACAATAATTCCATTTACATCCAACTTGTTTCTAAACACCCACTTGGTGCCTATGATCAGTTGGCCTTTAGGTCTTGGAACCAAAGTCCATACTTTACATCTTTCAAATTGATTAAGCTCCTCTTACATAGCAATGATCCAGTGGGGATCTAGCTCAGCATCTTTTATGGTGAGGGGCTCAATCTGTGAAAGGAAACAAGCATGCATCACATCCTGTCTTAATTGATGTCTTGTTTGCACGCCCTCTGATATGTCACCAATCACTTGAGATGTAGGATGATCTCTAAGTGTGACAAGATTAGCAGGTGGGATGTGATCTTCAGCAACATTTGAGATTAATTCCTCCTGAGGAATTGGATCAACTGTTGGTGGTACAGCAACTGCTTTCACAGTGTCTTCATCACTATTTGAGTCAGTGATATGAAGATTTGATAGATGGAGAATATCTTGAGTGACATCTTTGCATGATTTTGATACCTGCAATGAGCTTGAGGGAGGAGAAGTTTCCTTCTCCTTGTAAAACATCTTTGACTCATCAAAAGAAACATGCACAGACTCCTCTATGTTAGATGTTGATTTATTAAACACCCTATAAGCTTTGATTACTTGGGAATATCCAAGAAAAATTTCCACTTAAGCTTTTGCTTCAAACTTTCTAAGGTATTCTTTGTTGTTATTGTGAATATATACTACACAACCAAAGACTCTAAAATAATTAATTTTAGGTTTCTTTCCTTTAAGCAACTCATAAGGAGTTTTACTCTTATGCTTGTGTGTAAGACATCTGTTCAAGACATAATTAGCTGTGCTAACAACTTCTGCCCAATAAGAGAGAGGCATGTTAGCATTTGCCAATAATGTTCCAGCATCTTCAATCAGGGTTCTATTCTTCCTTTCCACTACCCCATTTTTTTGGTTAGTTCTAGGAGCAGAGAAGCTATGTTTGATACCTTCTTTCTCACAGAATTCTTGCATGAGAAGAGACTCAAACTCAGTACCATGATCACTTCTGATCAAGGCAACATGAGTAGAATACTCAGTCTGCACACATAGCAAAAAGTCTGTAAGAACTTTGAAGTTATCAGCCTTAGTTCTCAAGAAGAACACCCAAGTGAACCTCGAGAAGTCATCTACAATCACTAAAGTGTAATACTTCCCTCCTAGACTCTGTACATTTATTTGGCCAAAAAAGTCCAAATGTAATAAATACAGGATTCTAGGTGAATCACTTTTATTTACAGATTTAAGGTAGTTTTTGGTTTGCCTGCCTAATTGACAAGCCTTGCATAGGCTCTCCTTCTTGTAGGGGCAAGAAGGTAAACCTCTAACAAGGTTGTATTTAGATAACTTAGATATGTTCTTGAGGTTAACATGGCTAAGCCTCCTATGCCATAAGGTGTTATTATTTGTTACTTCATTAAACAGGCAGATTTCAGATTGAGTTGAGTTAAAATGTACTAAGTAAATATTACCCTATCTAATGCCTACTAACACAACATTACTATTTAAAGTAATATTACAGAGAGTTTTAGTGAAAGATACCTGATATCCTGCATTAAATAACTGGCTTACTGAGATAAGGTTGTGCTTCTGTCCAGTTACATATGCAACCCTTTTGAATGTTACTGCTCCAATGGTAATCCTACCATATCCTTCAGTTTGACCACAGCTAGAATCCCCAAAGATCACCTTTGGTCAAAGCTTGGCCTTGAATATTGACAGATTTTCTTTGTTTCCTGTCATGTGTTTGGAACAGCCACTATCCAAATACCATTTATCTTTAGTAATTGGATAGGTCTTCACCTACAAATTAAACAGTTAGACATTGTGGACCCAGACAACCTTTGGTCCATTATTCTTCACATAATGAAAACTTGAAATAAAAGAATAAGCAGGTTGGGGTTTATATCCAAAAGGGTAAGATTCCCTAGGTGGAATGCTCCATGCAGTTGATGGGTCAACAAACCTAGGGTTTCTATTTACATTAGGATTTCTAGGGTTCAGGTTGTTATTTTTAAAATCATATTGAAATCGTCGATCATCGTTCGACGATCGATGCTCAGATCGTCGAGAATCATTCGACCATTGAGCCTTCGATCGTCGAGCAGCGTTCGACGCTTTTTGTAGCTCCTTAAATTTTTGCTTTCTCTTTTCTCTCTTAGCTTTATTTAAGGCTTTGTTAACTAGATTTACTTGCTCAGTATTCTTTATTCCATCAACTGAAATAAAGTTTACTGGAGTTGAAAGATGATTTTTAAGAACCAATGGGGGTTCACTTGATGAGGTTCCTAAGCGTAGCTTATTATTGCCTGACCTAGTGTTTGTCATGCTAGTGATCTCTAGTAGCTTAAGGCTTCTACCATTTAGAGATTCTTCTAATCTTTTTGATTTAGCTAGTTCATTTTTAAGAAATTTTATTTCTTCACTGGACTTAGTGAGTTCTGCTTCTAACCTAGCATTTTCAATGGAGAGGATTTCTGATTCTACTATCCTATTTCTAAGCTCCTTAATTTCTTTTTCTGAACTAATTAAATCTAAGCAAAGGGATTTAAATTCAAATTTAAATTCAGTAGAAGAAAAATCATAAGAAGATAATACCTGATCTTCTGTAGGCATTTCTTCATCATCATCAGAACTCTCTACAGCTGAGTGATTGCTGCAGGCATCAATTTCCATAAGGCAAATTTCCTTTGCCTTCTTCTCTTCCTCATCTTCACTGGAGCTTGAGGAGGAAGATTCCTCATCTTAATCACTTCAGGTCTCAGCAACAAATCCTTTCTCCTTCTTGTTATTTTAGTAGGAGGAGGACTTGGAGTGCTTCTTGTGATGTTCTTTTTCTTTTCTCTTTTCTTTGTTCTTTTCCTCTGGACACTCTGGTAGAATGTGTCCAGGTTTCCTGCAACCATAACAGATAATTTCTTTAGCAGGAGATCAGTCATACCTTTGTTTATCTTCATATCTTGAAGACTTCTTTCTGAAGTCCTTTCTGCCCATCTTGAGAAACCTTTTGGCAAAGAGTCCCATCAGCTCCTCATTGGATTGGCTTCCTTCAAAAGCATCAGCAGCTTTGAGAGCAAGAGTTTGTTCTTTCCTTGTTGGAGTTGGAGTCTTGGCTTCAGCCTCAGCTTCCCTGGTCTTTAGAACTTTCTCAAAAGATTTGAGCTTTCCAAGGAGGGCTTCAGTTGAGATCTCAGTAGTACTTTTGGACTCCTTGATGGGCCAGATCTTAAGATCCCATGTGCTGGGGAAGCACATCAGTATCTTATCATTGACCTCTGTCAATGTTATCTCCTTATCAAGGGTTCTTAGATCATTGATGATTGAGCTGAGCCTGGTGTACATTCCTTCAACTAATTCAGCTTCAGTCTTCTTAAAGTTTTCATATTGGGATATAAGGTTGGACCTTCTGTCCTTCCTCTCATCAGCTGAACTAGCTACAATCTGGTTCAGTGAGTCCCACATGGCTTTTGCAGAAGTGCAATCAGCCACTTTCTGAAAGGTTTCATCAGACATAGTCTGAGCCAGAATATTCATGTCTTTTGCATAGCCTACTTTGGCCTTCTTGTATGCATCATTGTAGTCTGGAGGTGGCACTACACTGAGATTTGTAGATGTTGTAGCAGTGGTTGCAGCAGGTTGTGTTGGAGGTCCGGTCAAAATAGAAGAAAAAATATCTTCATCAATAGAATTCATATATGACTTGATTTTTTCCTTCAAGATGCTAAACTTAGCTAAGTTGCATACTGGAGGTCTGGTGCTAGAATAATCCTTGTACTGGGCCATGAAGTGAATATCTATAAGCTTGGTATATATCAGGATCTTGTGACTCAGGTGTTAGCCTGTACAGTCAGAAAACCTCCCTCTGATACCAATTGAAAGTGAGGATAGATACAACTCTAGAGGGGGGGGGGTGAATAGAGTATTCAAAAATTATGACACCCTACTCAACTCCCTTAGAGTTAATTTGCGGAATGAGTTTATAGATATTTGAGACCCTAGAGCCTAACACAAAGTATAGTGCATAGAAGAAAGGTAACTGTAATTACAGTTGAGCTTTGGTCCTATCACAGCAACTAGCAATCCTAGTTATGTCTACTCACAGCCACAGTGCAATAATTAAATGAAGCAACACAGACGACACAAGAAGTTTATAGTGGTTCCCTCTAAATAGGTACGTCCACTCTTCTACCACCCTGGTAGGAATCCACTACAGGTTTTTGTTCAGGTGCCCTGCAACCAACTGATCTGCTTCAGGTAGATCAAGTAGACCTATTGAGCTTTTGAACAGGAGCTCAAAATCCAACACAGGTTTTTGATCAGGTTCCCTACCACCAAGGTTCACTTTTTAAGAGAGTAATAACCCTTTATACAGGAGATTGAGAGAGGGTTAGAGGGTCTTCTCTATTGTTAAAACAATATTAGATAAACAAGTGGATTGCACAGAGCTAGAAAGCTCTAAGGAATCAAGGCTCCCCCTGGCTTAGTGATATCCAGGAAGAATTCTTGCTTCAGGGTGCAGGAACTCTCCTGAACTTTTGACAGAGAGCTGTCTTGAAGTTCTTTAAGTAGCAGCTTGATGAAGACTCTTGATTTGTAATGGATGTTCTTCTTCAACAGCTTTTCTTCCTTCTTCTTCTTCTTCTTCTTGGGACTCTGAGTGAAAGTTCCTTGCAGCTGGATGAACTCAGGATTGAAGAAGAGAGAGATGAAGAAGGTCGATCTTCTCAGTTGAATGCAACAAATATCTGAGAGCTGTATCTCTTTGAATCTATATATCAATATCTGTGTTGATCTCTCTTCTGTGTGTGTATCTCTCTCTTCTTCTTTCAAATGAAGCTCTTTATATATGGGCCTTTATAACGGCTCTAATCTTTGTTTGAATTTTGTCTTCTTTTGAGATCTTCGATCTGGGCTGCAAGTAGCACAAAACAAAACATATCCTGCAGACAAACATGCTATAAAGGGATAACGCTTTCTAAGAAGCTGCAAATCCAATCTTATAAAAGGAAAACTAAAGAAAGTCACATCAGAAAAAACTCTTTATGGCCAGAGAAGACTTTTGTGTCTAACGGCTATAAAGGATAGCATGGCAGAATAAAGCAAAATGTTATTTCAACTAATAAGACAAAAGACTTTGTCAGATAAAGCTTGACTTATGCACAAAGGATGGGGCAAAGATTGCCTTGAGATGTATGCACAAAATTAATGAAATAATCTTTAATAAAATATGCTAAATAAATAGGAAATAAATCAAAGAACAGAAGGAGTATAAAATTACTAAAGGCAGACAGAAGAACGTCGAACGACCCTCGGAGATCGTCGACCGAACCACAGAGATCGTCGACCTATCAGAACAGATAGTCGAACGACACAGATAGTCAAACTATCAAAGCAGATAGTCGAGCTATCAAAAAGATAGTCGATCCATCAAACAGATGGTCAAACTATCAACGCAGAGCAGATAGTCGAACTATCAAACAGATAGTCGAGCTATCAGATAGTTGAACTATCAAAGGCAGATAGTCGAACAATCAAACAGAACAGATAGTCGAACTATCAAATAGATAGTCGAACTATCAACAACAGAACAGATAGTCGAACTATTAGAGCAGATAGTTAAGCTATCAGATAGTTGAACTATCAAGGTAGATAGTCGAACTATCAAACAAAACAGATACTCGAACTATCAAACAGATAGTCGAGCTATCAGATAGTTGAACTATCCAAGCAGATAGTTGAACCATCAAGCAAAACAGATAGTCGAACTATCAAACAGATAGTCGAGCTATCAGATAGTTGAACTATCCAAGCAGATAGTCGAGCTATCAGATAGTTGAACTATCCAAGCAGATAGTCGAACTATCAAGACATCTGTGTGGCCAAAAGAAGTAGAGCGGGGTTCGACGATCGACGAGGCAGATACCACAGATCGTCGAGCTAACAAGAGTTGAACTAACTCAGAGATAGACGATCTGCTGATTGACGATAGTCGACCAACTGATAGACGATCGTCGAACAGTTGATAGACCATAGTCGAGCGGCGTTCGATCATAGTCGAACCAAAAACAACTTAACAAAATTTTCATCTGGATAAGTGACAACTCTACAACTAAAGAAATCTAACCAAAAAACTAACCTTTGACCATAGATAAATATTGGGTCAAGAAACTAATTGAGAGGACTAAACTCAAATCCAAACTATGGTACCAACAACTAGGTTTATTATGCCAAGCTCCTTTCTATGGGGAGCACCAGTATTATTTGTGAAGAAGAAGGAAGGGATGCTCAAATTATGCAATGATTAAAGAGCATTGAATAGGCTGACGGTCTGGAACACGTATCCTCCACACAGGATCGATGAGCTATTAGACCAGTTTGATGGAGCTCACATGTTTTTGAAGCTGGATCTAAGGTCCGGTTATTACCAGCGACGGATTTAGGAGGATGATATCAAGAAGACTATTTTAGGTAGTATATATAGACTTTATGAGTTCACCGTGATGCCCTTTGGGATCACGAATACACCGTCTGGGTTCATGAGTCTTATGAACCGGGTGTTCGAGGCCTAGCTCAACATATTCATCATCATTTTTATTGATGACATCCTCATTTACTCGAGGATGGAGGAGGAGCATGCTCTTCATCTAGCACTGACTCTAGAGATGCTCCGAGGGCACCATTTGTATGCTAAGTTCAAAAAGTGCAAGATTTGGCTGAAGGAGGTGGCCTTCTTCGGCCACATTATCAGTAGAGCAGGACTAACAGTAGACCCAACAATGATGCATGTGGTACGAGGTTTGCCACCACTGAAGATGTCAACTGATGTACGAAGTTTCCTAGGAATTTTTGGTTACTACCGGAAGTTCGTAGAGGGATTCTCTCAGATTGCCCTTCCTCTTACATCCCTAACAAAGAAGGAGACTCCTTTTCTTGGACGCCGCAGTACGAGGCTACTTTCAAGGAGCTGGAGGGTCTGCTTACCTCGGCCCCTATCCTTGCCCTTCAATCTTGGAAGGAAGGATTTCTGGTTTATACGGATACGTCGTATCAGGGGATGGGTGTCGTTCTAATGCAGAATAGGTACGTGATAGATTATGCCTCCCGCTAGTTGAAGAAACACGAGCAGAACTGCCTGGTACATGACTTGGAGATGGGAGGGGTTATCTTCACTCTAAAGATTTGGTGGAACTACCTCTACGGTGTCCACTACAACATTTTATCATACCACAAGAATTTAAAGTATGTCGATATATAGAAGGAGCTGAACATCCGACAGAGGCAATGGGTGGAGTTACTGTCAGATTATCAGTACACCTTGCATTACCACCCTAGGAAGGTAATTGTAGTGGCGGATGCACTAAACCGGAGAGACACCACAACAAGAGAAGAGCCTTAGATGATGTCAATGGAGCTGATACAGATGTTGGAGGACATGAAGATATCTATGGATCTGAAGATGATCTAGAGCTTTTTGGGGAGTACTTGACATCGATGAGTGCCACTGACGACATACGAGATCGCATCAAATACGGGGAGAGGCTAGATGCGAGGATGGAGCCGATATTCAAGGCCTTGGAGGATGACACGACTGAGGACTATTCATTGAGGGATGGGCTTAAGTGTTTTAGAGGCAGAGTTTATATACCAGTAGGAGGACAAATACGGTAGGATATCATGGTAGAGGCACACAGTAGCCGGTATTTCAATACACCCGGGGTTTATGAAGATGACAGCTGACCTAAAGAGGACTATGTAATGGTCAGGCATGAATAAGGCTATCACTTATTTTGTGATGCACTGTGAGCCTTGTCAGCTTGTAAAGGCATAATGTAAGAGTCTGGCTGGATTATTGCAGCCACTACCAGTGTCAGAGTGGAAGTTCGATGACATAGCCATGGATTTCATTCATGATCTCCCTCAATCACATACGAGAAATGATTTGATATGAGTGATCTTTGACAGGTTAACGAAGGTGGCCAGATTAATTCCGATCAGGAAGGACGCTCCAGTTGGTGATTTGGTACGGAAGTTCGTGGAGTAGTTTGTCCGCTATCATGGCGTGTCAAGGTCGATTGTGATGGATCGAGATGGACGGTTAACATCTAGAATGAGGAGTTCAGTCTAAGTTTGTCTGGGGTCCCAGTTGACATTCAGTATGGCCTTCTACCCTCAGACGGATGGACAAATAGAGCATACCAACCGGACACTGGAGGATCTCTTGCGCTTATGCATCCTGGACCGCGGGGAGCCATGGGAGAGACTGGTTCCATTGACTGAGTTCTTGTATAACAACAGTCATCAGTCTAGTATAGGCAGGGCCCCTTACGAGGCATTGTATGGACAGAGGTGCAGGACCCCACTTTCTTGGTTTTAGGATGAGGATCCAAAGGCACTCACCTAAGAGTTTGTAGAGGACACTGATGCTCAAGTGAGACTGGTCCGGGATAGGATGCTCGAGGCCTAGAGTAGACAGGCCAAATATTACGATGCGTGACATCATCAGGTGGAGTTGAAGGTTGGAGACTGGGTCTTCTTAAAGATACATCTCATGCATGGAGTCTCGCAGTTATATGTGTGGAAGAAACTCAGTCCAAGGTATATGGGGTCCTATAGGATCCTGGAGCGGATTGCTCCCCTGGCTTACATACTAGAGCTACAGCAGGAGTTTGCGGGATTGACGATGTCTTCCACGTCTCCTCCCTTCAGAGGTCTCTAATACGGCCAGAGCAATAGATTTCTGTCACAGATGGTCCAGTAGCATCTGATCAATCAGTCAGACTAGAGCCGGTCAGGATCGACGATACGGTAGTGTGGGTCTTGGGCGTAAGAAGGTTCTGCTGGTCAAAGTCCTGTGGAGGAATCATGAGCATGAGTAACAAACCTGGGAGACACCGGATCTGATGGAGAAGAAATACCCTGATCTCTTCGAGTCAGGTATACGTTTAACTTTCTAAGGGATATTACATACTTTAATTTATATAGAACCCCATAGGCCTAACCTTTATTTCGGGGAAGAAATTTTTATTTTATGTATTGGGATTTGTAACTTCCCTCAATCAACTAGACCCCTTAACTATGATTAGTATAGGAGATGTGGTGGATGAATGAGGATTAACTAGGTTTGACCCAAGGGTTAGGGTGGATTCACATAGAACCCACTATGGTGGTCAATTAACTATAACTTAGGAAAAGAATATTCTAGAGTCAATAGACGTCAAGCGCATTTAGTTGACTCAACGCCATTCGACGAGGCGTCGAGTTCATTGAGTGAACTCAAAGCGATTCAACGAGGAATTGAGTGGACTCAACGTAGCGTTGAGTTGTCTCAATGCCACTTAACGCTTTTCACTTGGAAACATTCTGGATGCTGAGGCATTGATTGGACTCAATGTGGCATTGAGTGGTCTCAACACCACTCAACACGGCGTTCAGTGGTCTCAACACCAGTCAACGCGACATTAAGTGGTCTCAACACCACTAAAAACGACATTGAGTGGTCTAAACACCACTCAACGCCACTCAATACGGCGTTGAGTGGTCTCAATGGCACTCAATGCGTTGTTTAGTGTTATCGACACAACTCAATACTTTTGGACTTAGAGTATTTTCATCTGGTTCACCTATATAACTGAACAAGGTTTTCGGGATATGTTTTAATGGCACATTTGAACTTGATTCTCTTCAAATCAACCCTAAATTGGGTCAAATTAGCTCAAGTTGACCCAACCTAGCCAAACTCAACTTGGGATAAGCCCAAGTTGAGTGACCCAGTAGCTTAAGGAGGCTAATATTTACCCAAAATGTCACTTAAATTCTGGAGGGGGTGAATAGGAGAGAGAAACCTAATTTTCCCTTTAATTGAAGAGAGAGAAAGGGAGAGGAAGAGGCCATTCATGGCTAGGAAAGCAAAGGGACTCCCCAATTACTGTAGATTCATTCCCCCTTTAGTTTTTAGGAGACAGAGAGCCTCTTAGGGAAAATAAGAGGCTGAATTCTTTGGATCCAAGGGTGGCCAAAAAGAGCTTTCATGGCCATTAATGGCCATTGAAGCTTAAACCCCTCCTCTCCCCCATCTGAACCTTTTAAAAGCTTCCCTAGACCCTCAACAAATGGTTCCAACATTCCCTTGAAGATTTCGAGCCCTCTAGTAGTTGACTGGACTTGACTAATTTACAATTATTTGTTAGTAATCAAAAATTGGTAGATTAATAGTGTTTAAGCTTTCAAAATAATGAAAATGAGTCCGCGGCAACGATGCCAAAAACTTGATGGTTTCAAAGTATAACTTGATGCAGATTCATTCTACACTCTAGCATAAACTATGTAGATGGGCATAAGCTAGATTGATTTAACTTTCAGGCAAGTGCACCTATCAATCATAGTATACGAAAAATCTACATCTCTTGTCGTATTCTACAGGGTCTTTTCAAGTACTCGTACTCACGCTCACTCTATTATCATACCTATAATTAAAATTGATTTTTAACATAGATTAACCTAACTAGGACTACTAAGATAAAGAAACATTGATGGATTAAAGATGATAAAAAGCTGAAAGTCTAAGAGCATTCACATGAAAATAATCGCTCATTAATTCAATTCTATGAATCATGTAATAATACAGTAATCAAAATTATAGTATTGTAAGGGTTAAACATCTATCAAATTCTCTCTCGAGCAATTAAAAATCTAAACCTAAGTTGAGTAAATTTTCTCTCGAACAATTTACAACAATCATTAAAATAAAGTGCCCTATCTAATACATAAATTCATGAAATCCTATCGCTAATATACCATGAATCCATTAATCTGTATCACAATTATCCAAATGACATATCTCTCGATCATGCAATTTCAAAAACAAAGAGAAATAACACCTAAATATGAACATATAAACATCATCAGATCAATCAAATTTCTTAATCTAAAAAGTTGGAATTCATGTAAAACAAAAACTAAATTCATAACTAGGATAAATCTCTTTGTTTGAAAGCCTACATACGAATAAAATACAATAAATTTGATGAAAACAATAACATACATGATTGTCGAATTGTTCAAATAAAAGTTTCATGCAAAAAAAGTTAGATCACTAAGAGAAAGCAAAGATTAAAAGCGATACATGGAAGATTAAAAGCATACGAAAATCTCATTCAATTCTTCCTTCTCTTGGATGATCCAATTTCGTCCTCCAGAAGTTCTCCAAATGAAATGATCCAAAAGTTCCATTCTATTTATTTCTACAGGTTTTTATAGTCTCCTTACAAACAGGGTCAGACACGGGTTCCAACACGGTGGTGTCACATGCCGTGTGGAAGGTTCAAAGGCGGTTGCACACGAATGGGCGTGTCTGTTTGTGGGTCGTGTCATCTGACACGGGTTCTTACACGGCCGTGTTGTTCTTCATGTTCTTTGCACATGGGTGTGTTGGCAGCAGAGCTTGAAGTTATCCCAAAAAGGACACGGGTGGGCACACGGGCGTGTTCCCATACGTGTGGTGCTCTGTCATTTTCTTCTAAATCTTCTGATCCACCCCGAATAGGACACGGGCGTGTTCCTACCCATGTGCACCCCATTCTTGTCCTATCACCAGCAACGTTGGATCCATGAACTCCTCTGTTTGCTCGAAGACTTTTAGTTCCACTGGTTTACAATACCTTCATTAAGAAAATGAATGAATAAATGAAAAGCTCAATACATGATATAATAGAAACTCTAAACTGTGCTCTTCAATTCTTGATAATACCAATTCTTAACTATTCTCGCGCAATTACTATATAGAGGGGTATAAAATAGTGGACCTGATTACAATTATGATAGTAAAAAGCCTATCATAATTGCACTCATCACTTAGACCCCTCCTCTACCCCAACTGATCCTTTTAAAAGCTTCCCTAGACCCTCAAATATCGGATCCAACATTCCCTTGAAGATTTCGAGCCCTCGGGTAGTGTGGTTTGACGAGCACCCAAAATCACATCCATCGGTAATGGAGATATAACGATCGGCCCGACTCCAGCCACCCTAGAAGGTCTTGACTTCCTCCTCTCTATCTCTGTGGATAGATCTCCATCTATTGGCCCCAAGTTTTTGGTCTATTTGGCCCCAAATCAAGGGAGATGAGAGCTTATTTCAAGCTTTTCTTCCATCTACCATTCACTGTTACGTCCATCTCTGACTGGTCTAACACCGTGAATTGTCAACCACCACTTCAATATATGTGGTGGTGGTGGTGGCCAGCCGGGAAGGGGCGTGGGTGGATGGGAAATCACCAACCAAAGTGGCCCTGGACATGTTAATCTGGGCCATTGGAGCGCTAGGGAAGATGAACTGATTCCGTCCGTCAGCGCGTTAAGATTCGTGTTGCTAGATTATATCAGGATTACTATTATTTCATTATGTCTCAGTTATTGCAGGGTTTTGAATTATATATTAAAAATACTTAGAGCCCTGTACTGGTAAAATGACAAAATGAATGTTGTAGCCCTTGAAGTCTAGTTTTGTTTTAAAATTTTGTTTCAAACATTTGGTTCAGTGGTCTGACCACAACACTCAAAATGGTATAGTCTATACATAGGGTTAGCCCTTGAAGTCTAGCTCAAAATAGGACTTGAGATTTGGACTAGTTGACACTCTTACCTGTACCTCTTACATATCCAAAAATGAGAATTTGTGGAAGACCTTTTTCTATATTTTTTTGTAAATATCTATCTTTGAACCCTACTTGTGATTTGGAGTAGGTTCAATATTAGGTTTGTTTAGATGACCCATCATGTATAGTCTAGGGTCATAAGTTTTCCAGTGTCAAAGTCATCGGCACCTACTTAGACTATCAGTACTCTACTTCAGAAGACATTAGAGACAAAAGACATCAATGGAAAAGCAGTTAAATTGATGGCAGGAAAATAGTAAAATGATAGTTGAACTCAGCTTAACGATCGTCTATCTAAAATCAATGAATTCAGAGTTCCTTCTCTTAGTTGAGCTCGATAAAAGTCGAGCTGAGATCGACGAACTGATATCTCATATCAGTAGTTCATCTCGATGAATGACTATCTTAGTTCGACGAACTTGGAGCTCAGATTGGCAAGTATATTTTCAGCTCGACGATCTTGGAGCTCATCTCGACGAAGGAGATTTCTTAGCTTGACGAACTTGGAGCTCAGGTCGACGACTTCACTATTGAGTTCAACTAACTCCTTCCAAGTTCTGTTTGACCTATCCTCTCTGCAGCTTCTCAGATCGACTATTAGTTTGATTTCAAATTTTATAATAAGTCATTAATGCTCTGATAATTAATGCTCAATATTCTCAATAATATAGCCGTTACCTGACAACATTAATTATGGTTTTCATAGAGTAATTACTCTACAATGTTTACTAGGACAGTTAGAGAAATGCATTGAAGACAAAATTAGCCGTTCAGGATCCCAGAATTTATGTAGAGGATTTCAGGAAAGAATTTAAAATTCAAATGGATTTTTAATCTGAAATCATATATAAAGTGATTTTTTAGAAGATTAAAAAGCTAGCAAGAAAATAACAATTACAAGACAAGTGAATAAGTGAAAAAGTATTTAGTGAAGAATAATACAGCTCTCATACACACAGTGCTCACTATAAGAAAATAGCCTTTTAGTGACGAAAATATTGTGACGAAATATTTTTCGTCACAAAAAGTGTACTTTTTGAGACAAAATTAAATGTTTATCACTAAATAACAAGTTCCATTTTATTAGTGACAAAAATAAAAATTTTGTCACTATTTTTTTGTGACCAAAAATAATATTATGCCACTAAAGATTAATTTTTAGTAACAAAAATAAGTTTCATCACTTAATAATCTATTTAGTGAAGAAAAGATAATAGTCACAAATTAAAAAAATATGATTAATATTTGTTAATATTTTATACATAAAAAACATCAAGCCAAAATTTATATTCTCAAACCCAAAAAAATTATTTCCCCTATTTAAGTGACTCTTTTTAATTTTCAAATTGCCATCATAAAATTAATTTTCCCCTCCACAAATAATTTCTCTCCGTGAATGATTTGCCACTACAAGTTAATTTCCGCCTCTTTTTTAGTGAATAATTTCCCTGGCCACACGTGAATAATCTCTTACCCGCTCTCCGCTCTCCGTTAATAATTCTACTCCGCCGCTAGATTAGGGCACGCGCGGATCATTACCTTCTCCGCTGCTATATTAGGGCACACATGACTCATTACCTTCTCCACACCGACCAAAACGAGCCATGTGTTATCTCTCACGATGAGCCTTTATTATCTCTCTCGATGAGCCCTCTGTTATTAGACGCGACGAGCCGTTTCAACTCCTTCATTGACCTTTGCACGATCCAATGCCTCCGCTCGATCAACCACCTCCGCTCGATTTGGTGTCGTCAGACCTCTCGGCAAAGACTACGAACTCCACTTCATCAAAGGGGTACTTTCTATCCGCTTCTTAGATTTATGCTTGGTTTAGGAAGATGTCCACTATTTAATTTTTTTGTCATTGTATTGTTAAAATAACACCTTTCAGAAGTTTTTAAAAAAAAAACAATCCTTTTAAATTTGTTCTATATTAATTAATATAGTTAGTTAATGCTCCAAACATGGAAACAACTATTATATGGTGGCTATTTTAATGTTGATGCGTGTGCTTGTAGTGCAGCTATTGGTGGTCAAATTAATGTCAAATTAGGTGTAACTGTGTATATACTACTAGATTTCGATTTATAGAAAGACAATGTATGAATAGAAGAAGCTAGGTCTATATATGGATTCTTCATTCTATTATCTCAAAAGCTACTGCATATTTTCATTGGTTTGCTTGTTTTAGTTTGGAATTAGAAATGGAGAAGCTAGATTTATGTATGGGTTATGCTGCTAGCTATTCATTTTTAACGTATCACTTGATTCAAGATGCTCTTTTTTGAGGAGAAAGACTAAGGCTCCTTTTGGAGGGACTTTTTTTTCACCGTCAAGGGGGTATGACCGCATGAACCGGATCTTAATTAAAGTTCGGTTCATGCAGTCGTAACTACTTGATCGGTGAAAATAAATCCCCCCAAACGGAGCCTAAATGTGTCAATCACGGGAAATTATACGAGTCAGGACCTCTCCTATCCACTATTTGATGTTTTGTCATTGCATTGTTGAAATAACACCTTTCACAATTTTTAAAAAAACAATCCTTTTCAATGTGTTCTATGTTATTTTATATAGTAAGTTCATGCTGTAAATTTGGAAACAACTAATCTATGGTGGCGGTTTTGGTGTTGATGTGTGTGCTTGTGGTTTAGCTATTGGTGGTAAAATTAGGTGTAATTGTGTGAGTACTACTAGATATTCATTTATAAAAAGACAATGCATGAATATAAGAAGCTAGATCTATATATGGATGCTTCATTCTATTTTCTCAAAAGCTACTACATATTCAAGATGCTGTCTTTGTATGGGTTGTGCTGCTAGCTATATATCTCCAATCCCCTTCTTAGATTTCTAAAATAAATCAAAGTTTGCATTTTTTTTAAGCACTATCTTTGTTGAGCTATTTTTTCCATACCATCATTACTTATTATAATAATGTTATCTACGAACACATAGCATTAGGTCTTCATTTATTGTTGTATGAATAATTTAATGTTCAACAAATTAACAATGATTATAGCAGACTTAATTTCTCTCAATTACTAGCTCTATTTCTTTGGAGTACTAGTCTTCATGCTATTTTTTTGTATCACATATGCACACATACTTGAGCCTGCAATAATAGTTGCAGCTACCACATTAACAACGATTATAACAGCAACAATTGCAATAACACCAAACGAAGCAACACTAGATGGAAAAAACACCAGATGCTTCAAAACACCAGATACCCCCCATTCTCTACACCTCCATCTAAAGAAGCTTCAAAATAGCATGGGTCTCCCTCTCCCCACCTTATAAGATCTTCAAGCTACATGTGCCATCTTCAGTACCCGCAAGGTACTCATCGCCATCTTCTTCAAACCATGCAGTCTACTCACTAAATTCTCAGTTTTAAATCAATTTTTTGATCATGAACGCATTTACTTTTGATCATTCAAAATATAATGATTTCCAAGTTCAATAATTTTCCTTCATTCTTTGCAAATGATAGGTCATTCAATATGCATGAAGCTATCATAATGTGGATCCAAGTTCAGAAGATGTCTTTACTTTTTGCAGGTTTATACGTCAATGCCAGTAGTTCAATAATTTTCCTTCATTCTATAATGGTACGTATTTAACTCTTTATTAAAGATTTACATGTACTATTTTTATAACTAGATTTAGAAATTAACATACCACACATAATTTTCCTTCAGTCTTTGGATTGATATCCATATAGTCTAAAATTTGAGAATTAGCCGTACAAGAGGTGACACAATATTTTCACTTCTGACGATCCTTCAGGAAGTTGATGATGTTATTATTTGTATTGGCTCTCCTTGCCAAGGTATAAGTGGATTTAATAGATTCAGGGAATCTCAAAATCCTCTCGCAGATGTTAGAAACCAACAGATTGAAGTATATATGGAAATTGTTGATTTTCTTAGGCCAAGATTTGTTTTGATGGAGAATGTCATAGACATGCATCCTCAAATTTGCTGAAGGTTTCCTTAGACGGTTTGCATTAAGCAAACTAGTAAAAATGAATTATCCATATAGTTTAGGTATAATGGTTGCTGGCTCCTATGCCCTTCCACAGTTTCAAATGCGAGTATTTTTATGTGGTGTCCAAATAAACGAGGTATTTTTCTTCTTTTGCTTATTTGTAGATCTGTCGAAGATGTTGTCTGAAACATTATTTTCTGCTTTCAGGTTTTACTACAATATCCTTAACCACACATGATGTACTTGTTAGAGGTGGTGCACCTGTAAAATTTGAGGTAATTACAGTTTTATGATATTTCAGAATTTATTAGTCTTGAATTTCAAGTTTGATAATAACATTTTTTTTGTTTATTTAGCCAAACATTGTGGCTTATAAAGAAAATCAACGTGCAATTTTTGACCTACCATTATATGAATGGATTCCTATACCCTTATATGAATGAAAATCAACGTGAATTTAGCTTTATGCCAAAAATTATACGGTTGTGATGGGCTTGTAATTTTGTTTAAAATTTTGAGCTGCAGGGCACTTATTGTGACAACAGTCTTTATGACATTTGTATCTGCTTCCTGGGCAGGAAACTGTGGAAAACGGCAGTTTCCTCCACTGTGGAAAATGGCAGATGCTGCTTCAAAGTATTCACCCATAGTCAAGGAATTCTTATTCAGTATCTCCAAAGTTGATTCAATCCATGTACTCCTCCAATCATGTTCATAGAGTAGCAGAAAGTTTTAGTTGTCCTGGGTTGTAGCAGATCACAAAGAAGTTGGAACTTCTAGTAAAGCTTGTGTTCCCCAGAAATTTACTACTGTGTGGGATTGTACCAGGGCAGGTTTCAATTGATTACATGATGCTGGATCTCGGAGATATGGTAAATTAAATTTCTTATTTTTTTGCTTTCTCTGTCAGTTGGTAATATATATGTTGTTAAGCATAATCAGGCCATTCAATAAGTAATTCATTTTACTATTGTTGTTATTGAATGGATGCTTTGTACTAAAGTTCTTATTGTAGAACGCAAATAGACGTTTTGGTCAGCGAGAAGAAAGAATTCTCTTTCTTGAAGAAGTTCACTATTGCACCGCACCTCTTAATGAGAAATGAAGAGGATAATACGTGCACCGAGGCAATAGAAGACTTTTAGAAAAAAAGAAGAGGCTGGTGAAAGTAAAAAAAAAGACCGAAAAGAAGGCATCGGAGATGAAATAAGGCCAGAAGACAAGCTCAAGAAGTAGAAGAAAGAAATTAATTCACTTAGAAAATTGTTTATTATAGATTTTTTCTTTCATGTACTGAATTTAGTAGATGTAAATTGCCTTTTTGATTTGTATTGAGGGGTTTGGGCTATCTCCCACCTTCATTTTTTTAGTATTAATAAAGATATATTTTCATTGAGATTATTTATCAAATAGATATTCGATCTATTTATTAGAATGTCTTATCTTATAATTTTTTTTCTATTTAGTTTCAAAAAAATTAATTTATTTAAAAAAAGTTTGTTTAGTGACAACAATTTGTTCACACTAATATAGTACAATTAACGACGAAAATTAATGCTCACAAAAAATATACATTTAGTGACAAAATTAGGTGTTACAAAAAATATACATTTAGTGACAAAAATTAAGAGTGGTGTTACGGGCACACCAATTTTGGCTATGGACAGCCAAAATTTATGGACAACCCACTTCAGCTATGTACACACCAACTGGCTATGGACACACCATTTATAAAAAAGAACCATTGCACTAAAACATTAAGAAATTTCCAAAAGAGGATGTTGACATTTCAATATATAATTATAAAGAGTCCAAAATACACTAATAATCGAAGAGAAATCTAATCAAGTCCAAAATAATAATTTGACTGTAGTCAAATGTAATATATTTTTAAAAATCTAAAATTACAAAATCTTCCAAGCAACAGATTTGCGTTCATTCCCGCATCCTGCATCAAAGTAAAATTATAAAACATGAGAGTATGTTCGAAATAAAATATAAATTTAAAATTTAAAATTTGTACCTAACATCATTTGATGATAAGTAGTAATGCTAACTATCCATTCAACCTTTAAACCACATTTATCTGCATCAAAAACCTTAATATGACAATTAGTAATTATATTTAGCAACGTAAATTTGACTAATAATTCAAAATTAACCATACCTTGTCATGGATCGGTCAAATTAATAATTCCTTCGACTTGTTCCTTGCTAACAACCTCTCTAATTCTTGCATTGTAATCCAAGTCCCACATTTCCGCAATGGTAGCATGATATCTCCGCCATGTACTGATTATTGGAGGTAACGGGCAATCCTCCCGCACCAATAATTGAATGAAGTGATTATCATTCACAAATCCAATAAATATAGTCTTTCGGATCGCAGGAGGCGCAGAATGTAAAGGTAGAAATGTAAAAGATTGAAACTTGGAGTAATGGACAACTGCCACATTATAGCACGATGCGATCACTAATCCCATGTCCGGCATTGTCATCCATTTGTCCAGTGGAGCCGGTACTGCAACACAATCCAAGGATGATAGAAGTTCGGCTCGTCTCACATTTCCAAATAGTGTATTGTACAAAAACTCGTAACTTTCCATTTCCTTTGCAAGGTCTTTTCGCACTTTTAACCAATTTTCACCCATATCAAGTGCATGTCCTACCACTCGATACCCACAATGCCCATCACCAATTACATTTTTGGCATCAATTATATGATTGGATATATATGGCGGCATATCCTGACGAATACATTCAACAAAGTTATTCTTTCCCGCTCTTCTTCTTGGAGTAAGCTTCTTTACTTGACGTTTTTCATGTTGTTCCGCAATCAACACATGCTCAAATAAAGAGAGTTCTCTTTTTGTTGATTTTTCATCATCTTTAAATTTTTTATAGCTTTTTGGTGGTCTTCCTTTCAACCTTGAGGGCATTACTGGTTCTTTAGTTTGAGTGGTCGTGGGCTCCAATAATTCGCGCAACTTTCGTTTCATTTCGCTTCTTTGAGAATCGGAAATACTAGTGTATTTTCTTAGTACACCGTCTAAGTCCATTTGTATGATTTTCATTTCTTCATCCTCCTCTTTTATGTTTGTATCCCCATCTTTGGTTGCTTGTAAAGTGAGTTGGCGCCAATGTTTATGGATCATCCATAGAGGGTATCCCAAAGATTGGTTGATGTAAGGCACCAACTCATGAGTACACGGTAAACCCATTGTATTTCGCATTTTATGTAGACATTCGGTTGCCTCTGGATAACCATTTTTGATCATTTCTTCCTCTCTTTTAATTCCCTCTAGAGCTGCAATCGAAACATAACCAACCAAATTTGCATACAATGATCCTCTAAAACCGGTATTAACTTGTATTGAACTCTGTCCGAAAGATCGTTTAATCTCCGTATGTTGCAAAGTGAGCATTTGATCAAAAATTTTCCAAATGGATGACAAGTTACAAACAGAAACTTCAAGAAATCTCTTAAGATGACTATGTCCGCTCTCCACTCGATTAGTGGTGCAATTACCGAAATGCAAGAGCTTATCGGTCCAGGCTGAAACAAAATACTCTCTGTAAGGCTCTATCCAAGTAGTCATCACATAATGTAACACGGCAGGATGTTTTTCGGAATATTTACTTAATAAGATGTTCAAACATGTGTTGTAATCATGTAATGTTGGCGAGTTAACCAAATTTTGCCATTCAATCAAAAAACTTTCACAGTCCTTTCCATTTTTGAAAAACTTCTTGCAATGAGCTAATATGTTACGGCTAATATGCACTTGACATAATATAATTTTTGCACCCGGAAAGACATCCCTTATAGCATTCATCAATGCTATCTCCCTGTCAACAATCAACACACCAGGCATAGACTTTGAATTAAATATACCTTTAAAACATTCCAAGGCCCATCTGTAGCTACCTTCAGCTTCACTTGATATAAATGCAAAAGCGGAGAAAAATGTTAAATTTGTGGATGTGAGACCAACTATGGAAAGCAAAGGCAATCTGTAACGATTAGTTTTATAGGTACAGTCCATGATAAAAACGTCTGGAAACATATTGCTCAATTGAATTGAAGTTGGATGAGCGAAGAATAAGCTGTCCAAAGCATTACTAACACTGTCGACATGATTATAGCTTGTGTATCCCGCATCTCTAATACATTTATACAGAAATTGGATAGGAGTATTACCATTCAACTCTTTCTTGTACAATTTCATTTTCTCATTATAAATGGTTCTCATAACCGAAGTGTTTGAAGGATTTCGTTTCTTTAAAGTGGTGAGTATCTTTCTAGGCTTCACACCAGATGCATACATCTCTTCAACAGTCTTTCGTTCATTTTCATTCAATCGACAAGCATAGCTGTGAGCCTCTAGGTGAACAAAAGAATGGTTATGCAATCCACACTTAACTTCTATTTTCCACTCATCGGCATATGCATTTTTTTGGCCCAATAAAGAGAACGGACATCCACATCTTTTTGAGCTAGTTTTCCTTAAATTTTTTTTCACTCTATTTGAATGAATACGCGGACAACCTCCTCTATCGCAACCCAAAAAAATTCTTGGCTTAGGCCTACCATCAAGCTTATCCGCTCTATGAACGACAATAACAAAACCCAATCCATTGGCGATTTTGCGAGACCAATCAGTCAACTCATCTTTTGAACGAAACATAGTGTCAGTCATGAAATGCATTCCAACGTCAACCTGATCGGCACTAGGTGAGCCACTCGTTAACAACAACATGTGCTCTTGATTCATTCTAACCTAAACATTAACACAACAAAAAATAACGAACTACAATGATCAGGTTTTGTGCTCTTGATTCATACTAACACATTAACAAAAAAAAAAAAACAAACTACAATGATACCTCCAGATTTTGCTGCAGGAGACTAACTCAAGCTTGACATTTGCACATTGAGATTAGTTCACGAGTCGGCTTGACTCAAGTACCCACCCTACAACTAGCAAAAAAACACTGTAATCAATATAATCAATCAATCAATTAGCAAGGAAGATGAGGATTGTTAACTACTGGATCAAATTGGCACATTTTAGATTTGATTCAGAGTAATGCCTTCGGTGTGATGTGTGAGAGTGGGGTTACTGGGAGAGAGTTGAAGTTGCCATGAACCACATAATCTCATCCCTAACTAAACTTAAATCATACATTATATGCTTGGGGAAGCAGTGGTGGATGCATGTTTTTGAGGAGATGAAACAACATTTTAGAACAAGATTAGAACAGAAAAAATCAGAACAAGATTAGGGCAGAAAAAATCAAACCTTCTCTGAATCAAATCTTCTCTGCAGGCGGGCGCGGCTGGGAGCGGAATCACCTCGGCTGGGAGCGGCGGCGAGCGGCTGGGAGCGGCGGCGAGCGGCGATGAACGACGGCGAGCGGCGGCGAGCAGGCGGGCGCGGAAATCTGCAGGCGGGCGCGGACTGCTCTGAGACGGTGGAATACCTTAGGGAGAAGGAACTGAGGGTGGCTTCCGGAGGCTGGGAGCGGCGGCGAGCGGCGGCGAGCGGCGGCGAGCGGCGATTAGCGACGGCGAGCGGTATTCCGAAACCCTAATCGGCTGGAGGCGCGAATGGAAAAGGCGGACGGGTTTGGCTGTACATAGAGCAGGAAATAAAATGTATTTAGGGGGGATTTTTTGAGTTTATTGGTGTGCCCATAGCCATTTTAGGTGTGCCCGTAACACCACTCAAAATTAATTATCCCAAAAAATATACATTTAGTAACGAAAATTAGTTGTCACAAAAATATACATTTTAGCGTCGAAAATGGGTTTTGTCACTAAATACATTTAGCGACGGGCTTTTTGCAACCACGCTGTGATGAAATAAATTTGGTCAGTAAATGTCTTTAGTCACCAACCCTCCATATTTAGTGACCAACATTTTCTTCACTAAAAACCAGTTTTCTTGTAGTGATTCTTCATCTGCCTCAGTTTTCTTCCAGCAAACAATCTTCATTCTGAGATCAATTTCATAATCTCTCAGATACATCTACTGGATGGAGAAGTTTTCAAGAAGTCCTACACCCTGAGAAGAAAGGTCTCCCTCACCTCATCACAAACTCCACACCATCAGGGGCAGCTTTCTTCGTCAACATCAGATCCACTAGTCTTCTCTCAGATTATTGACAGAGAAGAACATCTTCAACTTTTTGTTTATTTCATCCAACTATGTACAGGGTTATGACTCCCTTCAAAAGTTAGCCTTCTTAGTTCACAAGTCACCTGATCAAAAGACTTGAGAATTGTTTTTGAGCACCTGATCAAAATCTAAAAGGGTTGTTAGATCTCCCTTAGAAAAATAGATCTTGTTGTGACAGAGCACCTGAGCAAAAACCTTTGGTGGCAGGGCACCTGATCAAAAACCTATAGTGGATTCCTACCCGGGTGGTAGAAGAGTGGATGTACCCAGGTTTTTTGGGGAACCACTGTAAATTCCTTGTGTCGTCTGGTTTGCCTTTATTTTTTATTTGTGTGCTGTGATATTTCTCTTTATACTTATATATATATCAATAACTTTTAATCCGCTATAAAAAGAAGTTAATAAATTTTTAATACTCTATTCTGCGACCCCTATAGAGTAAAGATAAAATCTATCCCTCCCTTTCAATTGGTATCGGAGGGTAAGGTTGTTTGGTTTCACAGGCTAACAACTGTAACGCCCTCGATTTTCTGATCATATTATTTGATTTGGTATCGTAATATTTATGACGTCAAGGCGTTACTTTTTATGTCATGTTGACGGCGTTGCACCGTTATTGAATTTTCCCCTTCGTTGGGTCTGTTTGACCAGATTTTGGCATTTTGATTGAATTGAATGTTTTCCTCGATTGAAAAAGATGAATTTTTGAGGTGTTGTACTTGTCCAATTTTATTGCGATCCGAGCATTTTGGAGCCTCGGCTCATGTTTGGATCCTTGTGATGATTTTTTCTTGTGTAAGTAATTGCTGATATTATCTCAAGAATGGTGTGTCGAAGTCTAGGGTTTTCTCTCCTGCTAAATTCTTAGAATCAGCATTTTTCCCCAGAATTTAAGACAATCTGAATTCTCGAATTTCTACTTCTAATTTCTCGGGATGTTTGTTGTGTTTCTCGAGAGACCTTATAGTTAGATATCGAGAAGAGTTGCAGTTCTCTAGAAAGCTCTTGTTGATCTCGAGATGTTTTGTTTAAGATCTCGAGAAGTGCCCCCCCATCTTATTCTCGAATGGTCTGGTAGTACTCGAAAAATCCTCTAATTGTTCTTGAGATGACCTGGAGCTCTCTGAGATTTTAGTGTAGTTCTTGAGAAGGCCATTAGTTCTCGAGAAGTCTTACCTTGTTTTCGAAAAGCCTGATTCTTATTTTGATCCTCTGGAAGACCACCTTAAGGGTAGGTTTTCGTCGATCAGAGGCGGGAGATGTTATTTTCGGCGCTGTCTGGAGTTTGACAAAGCGTCGAACAGAGTTCGATGAAGCATCGAACGAGATTCGAAGAACGTCAAACGAAGGTCGGTGAAGCGTCAAATGTGTTTTGTGTTCAAAGAACTTCGAGTGGAATTTGTCGAACAGAGTTTTTCCTCTGTGTTAGATGAACTTCGATCAGAATTTATCAAATGGGTTTTGTTTTCGATGAACTTTGAGCAGAATTCATCGAACGGAGGTGATCTTCCCTCTTAGTCTCGAGAAGCCCTATAGTTCTCGAGAGGTCTTCTTTAGTTCTTGAGAAACCTGCTTCATTACTCGTGTAATGCTTCTTCTACTCAAGTAATCTTCTTCCCTATTCCCAAGAAATATCTTCAACTCGAGAAATATTTTTCTTCCACTTGAATAGTCCTGGACTTCTTCTCAAGAATCCCGGTTCAGCCGATCCCGGTTCATTTTCTTAAGTTCAATTATTCTAAAATAACACCTAGTATATATATACCCTACTTCTACTTTCTCCTCTTTCACTTAGATCGAACTACTGTTCATTTCCCGAACCAGAGAGGTGTGAACGTAGGAGAGGAAGTGTTTCTGTGAAGCTTCCAGTCGCCGCTGACGGTGCTCCAGTGCTCCTAATCTTGAACCGTTCATCGATCCTTAAAGCTCTCAGCGACAGCTTCACCATCGTGGTAAAGTTTTTCCCATTTCTTGATTTTTTCCTTGTTAGGGTTTTTTGCTCTAACCACTTCTTTTGGCCATTCTTGTTAGATTTCGACTTCCCTCTTATTCTTTAGCGCCAATCTTTGACAAGGAGTGATTTGGAGTGTTTTTCCAGCAAAATAAAGGCAAGTGGTGGTTTCATACCCTTCTTCCCTTCTTTCCCGAACTGCTGAAATTTTCTAACTTCTTTTGTCGATATCGTTAATAGCTTGCTTATTATAGTGTTGTCTTAAATCCTTTGTTCGAAACACACTTGTATTATTATGTTCTTGTTTTTGCTAATCAAACCTTGTATAGTGGTTTATGTTTTGATGATGAGATTGAATCTTTCTCTTTTAGCCATACTTTAACTATTATGTAGAATGTGTTTGAGTTTATCTAGGATTGTAAATCCTTCATAAAGGTTGATTTACCATTTCTTAATCTAGAAATATATAGTAGAATTTGATGTGCCATGTCTTGAGATATATCATGGTTTTCTTATTTGCAGGAGTTAGTGGGCGTATCCACCTCCGCAAGGTTTTGAGACTTATTGGTACCATGTGGAACTCTACCGGGTGTTTGGGAATCTACGTTGAATGGTGGAGTGTATGAGTCTCCCCCGCAGTTAGACGGATATTATATCCGTGAGGGTGTGCCCAGATGAGTGGCCACCTCTCCCGTATTTTTGGGTAGAGTTGACCACATATTGCTAATAAGGTTTTTGTTATATTCTTACTTATGATTTAATCATGTTTTCCACCTATTTATCCTTGTGCATCCGGTGTATTTTGATGTGCGTGATGATTCACGTAAGTTCTATTTTTTAATTCTTTTTGTACCTTACTTTTGTATCTTGCTTCAGTACTTTTGGTCTTTGGTTGGTACCCCGTTTGACCTTGTTTACTTTTTGGCTTACTTTTTATGCCAACACTTCTGCCTTCTTACTGAGGTGTTCTGTGCTTAGAATGCCTTAGGTTAGGAGCTTTAGCAGATAGTGGAGCTGGTTTTGGAGTTCCCGAGCAGCAGTGTTTGCTGTGGTTTTCACCTCGCCGTAGCGAGGTAGTTATTATTTCAGTTTACTTTATTTAGTTCAGACATACTATTATTTTATGTGGGTTCGTGTCAGATTGTTGGCTCTCACAAGGTTATTGATTTTGGGTACTTACTAGCTGCTAGTTGTGTTCTTCGTGCTGAATTTGATTACTTGCTCTCTGGGATGACTTATGCTGAGAATGCAAGTTAGGTATTTTCATGTATAAATTCTTTTATTATTACTTCATGCATTGCATATTTTAAAACTCTAACTCATTATATTTAGCGATCGTAAAAGCTATTTTTATTACTATTATAAACCGAGAGTCTTGCATACCTTGAGTTGTTCCTTGGGGAATGTCTACACTCATGTAAGATATTTAATCTCTTAAATGAAGTATTTTTCACAGCGTATAAACTATTTTTCTTTTGTGGACTTGATAAGCCACCGAGCCGAGGGATACGGTTGAATGCTTAACTTAAATTGTATTTTCACTAAATAACTTAAAAATTTGTCTTTTTGTTTCTAGTATGAGTTTTTCCTGAGCGTCCGAAGTTATCCCCTGCTTTCATGGCATCATAACGCGCATTTTCTCTTACTCTAATAAGTTATTAAATGTGGTGAAAATGCGGGTTGTGTCAGTTGGTATCAAAGGGAGTTTGGTTTGACAAGTTGGTCGAACAAGACACCCGTTGCAGATTTGATTTCATTCGTTTATTGCATACACACACCGATGTGTTATCAATACATCTTAGTCGAAGCATAGTCACTAGACTCATAGAATGATAAGAAGTATAAGGGGCATATTAGGTAGTATGGGATGCATAATATGTGTTTGTATATGGATCCACCGTAGGTGGCAAGATGTGACGGTTATGTAGTATGGGATGCATAACCACCATCACATAGATGCCCATTAACACATTTTCTTTTCTCATTGCATGCGATGTTATGTAGTATGGGATGCATAATATTGCATGTGTACGCCGCTCATAACATGCATTAAGGCCTTATTAAGAATGCATAGCACTACATAAATATCATGTCATCACATAAGGATGCGTGCTAAGTTAAGGTTTACATGATGACACATGAACACACATGATTTTAAATAAGAATAAAAGAATCCATGTTTTCATATCATAGGCACATGAGTCAATAGGATGAGAGGATATCATCCTAATAGGACATGGTATCATTTATAAAATACCAGAGCAAGTTTGCAGCATAAGCAAGTTTTTTTAAGTATGGTCTGAACTAAGTTATGTGGCCTAGTCATAATCTAGGATTTTGATGAGTTGTTCATCGACTTTTTAGAAATACCGCCGAAGCATCCTGCGACGAGGTCGAATCCCTAGTCGGAGGGTGAGTCATCAGGTGTGCAGAGTGATGCGTTGATCGAGAGTCTGCGTTAGAGAAATGAGGCTCTTTTGAGAAAATAAGTTGTGATGCAATCGCAGATTAAGTCTTTGTTGTTTGTCGGTCCTGTGCAGTAACACTTAGTGCAAGATTTTGTCGTGGGTCAAGCCGTACCCATTACTCTTGCTCGTCTAGTTTCCCCCAGTGACACTACCACCAGAAATGAATTTTATCTAGCATTCCAAGCGATTGGGACCTCCCACTTACGACGAGAGAGCTTACTTTTTGGTTCCGGATGTTTTGGTCAATGTTATAGAAGAGATGTTCTCGTATTCGGGGATTGCAGAAGCCCAGAAGGTAATGATTACGTCATATTAGCTAAAAGGCTTGGCAAAGAGTTCGTGGATTCTAGAAAAGGAGATCCTAAATGAAGGAAGCTCGTAGGAATCATTTAAGAAGTTGTTACTTAAGAAGTTCCTACCCTCGGTCGAGCAGGACCGTCTGATGAATAATTTCATGCATCTAAAGCAGAGACAACTCATAGTGAGCGAATATGAGATTGAATTTAGTAAGTTGAGAAGTTTTGCTCCTGATTTGGTTGCTTAGGAGGAGGGGAGAGTGAAACGTTTTCTAGGAGGACTAAGAAGCGATGTCCAACAGTGGGCATGCGCTTATAGAGCTGAAAGTTATGCTGAGGCAGTGGAAGCCTCTCTAAAAGTTAGGCCGATTGAAAACACAAAGAACCGAGGTGTTGCGGCGAGAAAAGAGAAGAGGAAAGGTGTTGAGGATGGAAGCTATAGGGCATCGGGCCCTTCTTCGAAGAAGAAAAGTGGAGAGATATGTAGCTTTTTTGATTGGTCTGGCCACCCATACGAAAGGTGTTTCAAAAGGATTGCCACTCTAAAGAAGCAGAAGGTGCTCTCCATCCAAGGTGCACACAAAGGAGATCTTGTGCGCACATTCTGATCAAGAAAGTGGCATGATGTGAGTCATTACTGGTCAAAGGATAAGGCTTGCCTATAGTGCGCGAAGAAGGGGCATCTGAAGTCTTCATGTCCCTAGGATTAGTCCTCACTGTAGCCTGCTCCACTCCAGGATCTGCCGCCATCGCCAAACCAGGAAAAAAAGAAAGGAAAGCTAAATGTGGTGACTAGAGAGGAAGCTCAGACCTCTATCCAAGTGATATCAGGTCAGATTCTACTTTAATTTTTTACTTTCCTTTATTTTCCCTAGTTTTTTTTGTTTATTCATGTATGTTATGGTTTTAGGAGAGTTTAAGGTGAAGAATAGGTTGGCGCGCATTGTTTTCGATTCAGGTGCCACCCATTCCTTTGTGGCGTGGAGTTTCGTAGAAAAACATCGTTTGAACCTGGATTAATTAGGAGATTCCTTCAACGTCAAGTTCCTCTCCGGAGATCTAGTGATATCAAATCAAGGAGTTATGAGATGCCCCATTTATTTGGGTGATTTCCTAGCCTTTGCGGATCTGATGGTGTTGGATCTGGCAGATTTCGAAGTGATTTTGGGAATAGACTTATTGTCCAAGTATGATTTAGTAATCCAGTGCAAAGCAAAGCGACTGTACTTCAAGATGGACAATGACTAACACATGAGTCTCTATAATTTTCAGGGTAAGGGTTCCCTCCTTATTTCTGCAATACGTGCTTGTCGTGCTATAGAGTATAGTTGCGAGGCGTATCTTATTTCTATTTCTGCTCGGGAAATAGCTTTTGTTACACCACATCTTGAGGATATCTCCGGGGTGTGAGAGTTTCCAGATGTCTTTCCTGATAGTCTTCCAGGACTTCCTCCTGAGAGAGAGGTGGAGTTTATGATAGACTTCGAGCCAGGTACTCATCTTATTACTAAGTCAGCATACTGTATGGCTCTGCGTGAGTTAGAAGAATTGCGCACTCACCAGGATGAATTACTGCGGTGTGGTTTTATTAGGCTAAGCTCTTCCCTGTAGTGTGCCTCTGTTTTGTTCGTAAAGAAGAAAGACGGTTCCATGAGACCCTAGATTGATTATCGGGAGTTAAATAAGGTAACCATCAAGAATATTTATCCGTTGACTCGGATTGATGATCTATTTGATCAGTTGTAGGGATGCGGTGTGTTGTCGAAGATTGACCTTCGTTCAGGCTACCATAAGTTGATGGTCCGTGAGGCTGATATAATACGGATGGCTTTTCGTTCTCGGCACAAGAACTTTGAGTTCTTGGTGATGTCCTTTGGTTTGATAAATGCGCCTTCTGCTTTTATGGACTTAATGCATAGAGTGTTCAAGGATTTCTTAGACAATTTCGTGGTCGTGTTCATAGATGACGTTCTTGTGTATTCCCGCAGTATTGAGGAGCATGCTCAACACTTGTTCTTAGTTTTGTCAACCCTGAGGGAGCACAAACTCTATGCCAAACTGAGTAAGTGCAAATTCTGCTTACCCTAGGTGTCCTTTTTGGGCCATGTTGTGGCCAAGGACGCTATTTCCGTATACCTGACCAAGATTTCTACTGTGATGGAATTGAAGAAACCTTCAATGCCTAAGGAGATTAAGAGCTTCTTAGGTCTGGCCGGCTCATATAAAAGATTCGTGGAATGGTTCTCTGTGTAATATGCACCTCTAACTAGACTTACACAGAAGAACACTGCGTTTTGTAGCGATAAGTTTGAAGAAGCTTTCCAAGAATTGAAGAAGAGTTTGTGTACTGCCCAAGTTTTGACTTTTCCTACCGAAGGAGTTGAGTACACTGTGTATGTGGATGCATCACACATTGGAATTGGTTGTGTCTTGATGCAAGAAGGAAAGGTGATCACGTACTGATCAAGAAAATTAAAGATTAATGAAAGGAACAATCTGACGCATGATTTGGAGTTTGCTGCTGTGATTTATGCGTTGAATCTTTGGAGACATTTATTGTATGGTGCACCGTGCAAGATCTATACAGAACATAAGAGTTTGAAGTACGTCTTCACTCAAAAGGAGTTAAATCTGCGCCAGCATAGGTGGTTAGAACTTATGGCCGATTATGAAGTGGAGATTCTTATTCATCCGAGAGGACTAATGTAGTAGATAATGCTTTGAGTAGGAAGACCTCCAAAATTTTCAATTTATCAGTACAGTCCTTGGTGGAAGAATTTTTGTTGATGGACATTGATGTTGCGAGTAGTACCGTGCCTGCTAGTTTGGAAACCGAAAATCCCTCTTGGATTTCCCTTACAATAGTGCACCAAAAGGATGATCCTGATTTGTTACATTTCCGAAATAGAACTGATGAAGGGAGAGCTACCTGATTTCTCTTTAGATGAGTTTGATGCTCTGAAATATCAGGGTAGATTTTGTATCCCCGCTTTCGGTGATATTCAGGCAAAAATTTGTAATGAAGCTCATGGTTCCAATGTTGCCTACCATCCTTGTTCAACCAAAATGTATAAAGATCTAAAGCAAATCATTTGGTGGTCGGGAATGAAGATTTATATAGCCAAGTTTGTGCTAGAATGTTACACATGCCAGTGTGTTAAGGCTGATCTTAGAAGGCCTGGTGGAAAACTGACACTGCTTGATATTCCATGTTGGAAGTGGGAAAGTATTTCGATGGGTTTCATCACCGGTTTACCAAAGTCTCCCCGTGGGCACGAATCTGTTTGGGTGATAGTTGATAAATTGACTAAATGTGCTCACTTTGTGTCATTTAAGATTTGGTATTCTATGAAGAAGATAGCTGAGTTATACCATGATGAAGTCATCATTTTATATGGAGTGCCGATTAGCATCGTATCGGATCGAGACTCCAGATTTATGTCTCCTTTTTGGAAGAGCATACAAGAAGGGTTGGGTACCAATTTAAGGTATTCCACCGCCTATTATCCGCAGACAAATGGTCAGATGGAATGGGTAAATCAGATCGTGGAAGATATGATCAGGTGTTATATATTGGATCATGGTGGTGCCTGGGATGAATGCCTCAGACTCATAGAATTTGCTTATAATAATGGTTATCAAGAGAGTCTACAGATGGCCCAGTTTGAGGCCTTGTACGGAAGGTGTTGTAGCACACCTTTGTTTTTGACTGAGGTTGGTAAGAGACAGCTACTATGTCCGGAAGCCCTTGAAGAGATGAATTGTGCTGTGACTAATATTCGAGAAAAGCTTCGTATAACACAAGAGCGTTATGAGAAATATTCTAATCGACGAAGGGTCAATCTGGAGTTTGCCGTTGGGGACTTGGTTTTTCTGAAAGTTTCTCTGATGCCAGGTGTTATAAGGTTTGGAAGGAACCATAAGTAAGACCCCCATTACGTGGGACCTTTTAAAATTCTTGAGCTCATCGGAGTGTCATCTTATAGATTGGATTTTCCTGCTACCTTCCCTGGTGTCCATAATGTGTTTCATGTGATCCAGTGACGGAAGTTTGTTCGTAATGATCGTAAAGTCCTGTACTCGGTACCTCAGATTCAGCCCAACCTTTCATATATGGAAGAACCTGTCCGTGTTTTGGAATCTCAAGATAAGGTGTTACGAAGAAAGACCATCCCCATGGTCATGGTTATTTGGAGAAATCAAGACGTCGAAAGCATGATGTGGGAATTAGATTCAGTGATGAGGGAATCTCATCCGCACCTCTTCCCGTAGTTTCTGATATGTCATCATGCTTTTGGCAGTGTTTGATTTTCTCGTTTTGGCTTGATTTTGGAGTCGTGTTAAATTTCGGGAATAAAACTCTTTTTAGGGGTAGTGACTGTAACGCCCCCGATTTTTTTATCATATTATTTGATTTGATATCTTCATATTTATGACGTCAAGGCGTTACTTTTTACGTCATGTTGACGGTGCTGTACCGTTAGTGCATTTTCGCATTTGTTGGGTTTGTTTGACCAGATTTTTGGATTTTGATTGAATTGAATGTTTTCCTCGATTGAAAAAGATGAAGTTTTGAGGTTTTGGACTTGTCCATGTTTATTGCGATCCAAGCATTTTGGACCCTCGACACATGTTTGGATCCTTTTGATGATTTTTTCTTGTGTAAGCATTTGATGATATTGTATCAAGAATGGTGCGTCGTATTCTAGGGTTGTCTCTCCTTCTAAATTCTTAGAGTTGGCATTTTATCCCAGAAGTTAAGACAATCTGAATTCTCGAATTTTATCCTGCTCAGTTCTCGGGAGGTTTGTTGTGTTTCTCGAGAGACCTTAGAGTAAGTTATCGAGAAGAGCTGCAGTTCTTTAGAAAGCTCTTGTTGATCTCAAGATGTCTGGTTTAAGCTCTCGAGAAGTGCCCCACCCCCGTTGTTCTGGAGTGGTCTGGTAGTACTCGAGAAATCCTATGTTTGTTCTCGAGATGACCTGTGGCTCTCGGAAATTTCAGTGTAGTTCTCTAGAAGGCCATTAGTTTTCTAGAAGCTTACCTTGTTTTCGAAAGCCTTATGCTTGTTTTGATTCTTAGAAAACCATCCTTAAGGGTAGGTTTTCGTCGATCAGAGGCGGGAGACGTTATTTTGGGCGCTGTCTGGAGTTTAACAAAGCGCCGAACGAATATTGGCGATCGCGAACGGAGTTCGGCGATCGGCGAACGGATTTTGGCGATCGACGAAGAGTCGAACTGCGTTCGACGGAGCATCGAACGGCGTTCAACGGAGCGTCTACACTCATGTAGGATGTTTAATCTCTTAAATGAAGTTTTTTCCGCAACATATTAACATTTTTCTTTCGTGGACTTGATGAGCCACCTAGATGAGGGATACGGTTAAATGCTTAACTTTAATTTGATTTTCACTAAATCACTTAAAGATCTCTCTTTTTGTGTCTAGAAGGAGTTTTGCCTGAGCATTCGCAGTTATACTCCGTTGACGTGGCATCATGACGCGCATTTTCCCTAACTCTGATAAGTTATTAAATGCAGTGAAAATGCGGGTTGTGAGAACACCTAAACCAAAATATCTTTGATAGATCCAATTTACACTAGTTTATCTTTTATATCATGGCACAAAATAAGGAATTTTCAAGCACTAGACCTCTAGTGTGTAACTAAAATAATTTTGCACTTTGGAAGGCAAGGATTAGGCTCTACATTAATTCTATTTATGAGGACATGTATATTTCTATTTTGTCAGCTCCCCCTACTCCAACTGCATCAACAAGCACCCCAGATGTTCCACCTCCTGAGTGGACATAATCTCATAAGAAGTTGAAGATAGTTGATGCAAAAGCTATGAACATCATACCTCAGACAATGTCTGATGACATATTTCAGAGAGTTGTTGAATGCTCTGAAAGTGAGGAGTAGATCTTATGTTTACTCTATAGGGGGGTGAATATATTATTAAAATGATTTACTGGTTTTTTTAGCGGATTAAAATAAAGTGATATATATAAGTATAAAATAGGAAATATCACAGCACACAAGCACAAAACTAATCAACATAGACGACACAAGATTTATAGTGGTTCCCCAATAAACCTGGGTACTTCTACTCTTATACCACCCTGCTAGGAATCTACTATAGGTTTTTTATCAGGTGCCCTGCCATCATAGGTTTTTGCTCAGGTTCCCTATCACCACAAGATCTATTTTTCTAAGGGAGATTTAAAAACCCTTTGAGATTTTAATCAGGTGCTCAAAAACCAATCTTAGTCTTTTGATCAGGAGACTTAACAACCAAATGTCTAACTTTTGAAGGGAGTTAAAACCCTGTACATAGGAAAAGGGAAAAGTAAAAAGATATGTTGTCTTCTCTATCTCAAGTCGCTGAGAAGACTTAGTGGATTTATTGATGTTGTCAAAGCTCCCTCTGAGTTGTATGAATCTGATCAGGAGTGGAAGCTTTGCTTCAGGGTGTAGGCCTTCCAATGATGTTTCTCGTCAGAAGCTTTTTGGACTGATTTTGATTAGTTGTCCCTCGAAAGCCTGAAGAAGATGATGAAGAACTCTGTGTGTATGAGAGTGTTGTTGTTCTTCACTGATTACTGAATTCTCTTCTTTTTTACTGATTCACTAATTTGTTGTTATTGTTTCTCATTCCTATATATTTTTTATCTTCTGAAGGAAAATAACTTTATATATTTTTTCAGATTCAAAACCATTTGAATTTTAAATCTTTCCTTTGTAATTCTCTACATAATTTCTGGGATCCTGAACTACTAATTTTGCCTTCAATGCATCTCTTTAACTGTCCCCTTAAATATGGTAGAGTAATAACTCTTTGAAAACAATAATTAATGCTGCCAGGAATGGCTATATTCTTGAGAATATCGAGCATTAATTATCAGAGAATTTTTGTCTTATTATAATAGAATTTGAAATCAAACTGATCGATAGTCGAACTGAGAAACTGCAGAGAAGAATAGTCGAACAGAACCTGGAAGGAGTTAGTCAAACTCAGCAATGACTTCGTCGACGTGAACTCCAAGTTCTTTGAGATAAAAATTCTCCTTCGTCGAGCTGAGCTCCAAGATCGTCGAGCTAAAAATATACTTGCCAATCTGAGCTCCATGTTTGTCGAACTGAGATAGTCCTTCGTCAAGATGAACTTCAGATATGAGATCATAGTTTGTCGATCTCAGCTAGACTTTTATCGAGCTAAACTCAGAGAAGGAACTCTGAGTTCATCAATCTGAGATCGACAATCGTCGAGCTAAGTTCAATTATAGTCGAATGTCTTTTCATCAATAAATTTAACTGCTTTTCCATTGAAGTCTTCTATCTCTAAAGACTTCTGAAGTGGAGTACTTATAGTCTAAGTTGGTGCTACTGACTTTTACCCTGGAAAACTTTTGACCCTAGACTATACATGTTGGGTCAACTAATCATCCTAAGAGTGAACCTTGCCCAAATAACAAGTAGGGTTCCAAAAATTTCCCCTATTTGGGTGAGGTCACTATACAAGATAGTAAAAGGAAAATCACAAAGCAATAAAAAAAAATCTTGACAGAATTATAACACTTCAGCAGATATGAACTATAGTGCCTTGTGAAAAATATACACATCAATAACAAAGTTCAGAAAGAAAAATAAGAAAATTAAGAGTCGTTCTTTGAATCATCAGCAGAGGGATCTGAAGCAGGTTTTGTGAAAACCATCTTTCTCTTTGGACCAGCTGCTTGCAGTTTAGTCATTTTCATGTCTGGAGCACCACGAATTTTTACAGTTGCTGCTCTGGGCACTAAAACTTCAGGATGCAAATTCATATATATGTCAACATTGAAAAGATTTTGTACCTTATATTTGTCTAGTTCTTTCTTTCTATAAGATGACATAGTAAAGAATTGGGAGAAGTCATTTCCTTCTTCCTTGGCCTTCCTAATTTGAGATAGAGCTATCAGCTCATTGAACCTGGCCATTCCATAGTTTGGATCCAATTCTTGATCATAAGCTGTAGAGGGAGGTCTATTTGGACTTTATTTTTCTTCTTAACTACCTTGGTTTGTTAGTTGATTGCCTTGACTATCATGCAGCCGCTACTATTTCTTCTATTGACTGCTTGATTGAGTTTATAACTTGAAGGTCTTTCTTTGGTGCTAGGAGTTGGTCTTGATTGAATGGAATAAGAAGCAGTCCTTTGAGCTTGAGAAACATTGCCTGCTGATCTTGCTGCAGGAGGATGAGTAGGAGGTCCTCTTGAATACTTCTTAGGAGGAGAATGGTATTTCTTCATCTTCTTTCTTCTCTTTTTCTCATTCTTATAAAGTCTCATCTAGTAGGGAGTATCTGGAGTTAGAGTAATGTTGTGCAAAATGTAGTAGGGGGTGTCTTTTGTGGGGTTTGGTTTTGGAGCATCCTTGATTGGAGCCTTCTTTTTATCTTTCCTCATCTTAGAACCAATATCCCTTGAATCATCTGACTCAACATCATTATCATACAAAGCATCACTTTACTTTAGCATTTGAGCAGACAAAGTGGGAGAAGTCTATGGGTGTACAATTGTATTTATTATTTCAGCCTGAGGCTGTGGAACTATATTTTCTGCACTAATATGTACATCAGTATCTGCTGAATAAATATCTTCAAATGTAATCTCATCCATGTCTGGCATGGGAGATTCATCCCAAGCATAGGCTGGAGGAGAGAGAGACTTTTGCTTTATAATAGAAATACTGGAAGTAGTAATACAAAAAAATTTCTTATTTCTTCTAAGACTGAAGGTTCTACTAGAGCAAAATATCATACTATTGCTTTAGAGTAATCAGAAACTATATCAACAAAAACTGGTAATTTGGAGCTATAAACTGAATCAAAAGAATGATGTAATGAGGGAAGGTCAACTATGGGATTAATGAAGAAATCACCAACAATGATTATTTCAGTATCTTAGAAACAAATCATTTCAGTATCCTAAAAAATCTCAACTACTTCTAGTGGACTTGGAACTGCTACTGTTGATGTTACTGCTGGAGTTGCGGTGGCTGGAGCTAGAGATGGAGCTGGAGCTTCTTCACAGAACATCTCCCCCTGCCTGGTTTCAGTTAAACTTGAACCCAGGCCCCCAAAAGAAGGGACAAAATAGGACGAAGCAAGCTTAGCAGATAGAAGGGAGATGGAAGCAGCAAGAGGGGCAACAGCCTCATCTATGAGCTTCTTCAAATAGGGAGAAATGAATTTGAGATGATCATTGGCAATGTCTGAGAAGTCTAGATATAGTGGATCAGGAGTAGAAGGGGTTGTAACGCCCCCGATTTTTTGACGATTTTATTTAAATGAGAAACATCATATTTATGACGTCATGGCGTTACCTTTAACGTCAAGATGACGACATAATGCCATAAAGGCATTTTCGCGTCCATGCGTTCAAGTCGGCCGAATTCTTGTTGTTATGAGAAAATCTTGCATTTGGAATTTAAGTTGAGTAATTTTTGACTTACTCGTCAAGTTTCGTCGCGATCCGAGCGATATTTGGGCCTCGGCGTTTTTTTCCAAAGTTTTGTGGAATTTATGTTCGTCGTAAACTTTGAAAACTTATATCTCGAGAATGGCCCATCTGATCTTGGTTTTGACTTCGCCGTTGTGTTCGTAGCATCTGTGTTCGCCTACGGCATGAGTTTCGTTCAATTCGGCGCTCGTTTGGGCCTCCGTTTTGATCTCGCGTTTCCTTATTCAAATATATATAAATACGTTTATTTTAATATTAAATTACTATTCAAAAATGAAGAGTACTATTCATTCTTATAGTTTGATCAAAAGGTTAGATTTGCCAAGAAATTGTTTTTCCTGCAACCTTGACTTGTGTGAAGTTTCTCCTCATTACGTAAATCTTCTGTTCCTCCAATTCTGTATACTCGAGTAGTCTGTCTATGTATACTCGAGTAGCCTTCTGTATACTCGAGTAGTCTGTTTCTGTATACTCGAGTAGTCTGTTTCTGTATACTCGAGTAGCCTTCTATATACTCGAGTAGTCTGTTTCTGTATACTCGAGTAGTCTGTTTCTGTATACTCGAGTAGCCTTCTGCATACTCGAGTAGTCTGTTTCTGTATACTCGAGTAGTCTGTTTCTGTATACTCGAGTAGCCTTCTGTATACTCGAGTAGTCTGTTTCTGTATACTTGAGTAGCCTTCTGTATACTCGAGTAGCCTTCGGTATACTCGAGTAGTCTGTTTCTATATACTCGAGTAGTCTATTTCTGCTTACTCGAGTAGCCTTCTATATACTCGAGTAGTCTGCTGTCTTCTCGTGTAGTCCGTCATAGTTTGTATTCGGGAGCCTTTTTGAGGGTCAAAACAGTGTCGTATGGAAAAATGGCTAACATGAAATTTGTTCGTCTCGACGAGATCTACAACTTTTATGTTGGGCACTTTTCTATTTGAAGCTATTCTAGACCCCTAATTTTGTTTTCCGTAAACTGCTCGTACTTAAACTATTTTTTTATATATTTAGACAAAATTTTTTATAACTACTTATATATATATGTATATTCTTATACTTAGGTTATTTAGAAAAATAGGAATACTTCTTCTTCTTCGATTCTTTCCCCCGAACCAGAGCGGTGTGAGCGAGAGGGAGAATATTTCGTGAATCTTCCGGTGGCCGCCGACGGAGCTCCGGTGCTCGAAATCTTCAACCGAGCGTAGATTTGGAAAGCTCTCACCGAGAGCTACGCTATCGTGGTAAATTTTTCCCCTTTCTTTGAGTTTTCTCGTTAGGGTTTTTCGGCCCTAACCCCCTTTTCGACCATTTTTGTCTAGATTTCAACTTCCTCCATCCTCTTTTGCCCCGATCTGTGACGTGGACTAATTTGGAGAACTTTTCTGGTAAAACCAAGGCAAGTGATGGTTTCCCCTCATTTCTCCTTATCCGATTTGATGGTAATGGTTCAGTTTTTATGTTCTTTAAAATTTTCTTCACTTTGTTTTCCAAGTTATTGCTACGATTAACCTTTTTGGATGATCACTCGAGATTGTAAGATTTTGTCTTGATGAACTTGATCTTGTCTTAATATATTTAATCGTTATTGATGTGTCTTAATAATGCCTTTAAATGCATTACCTATCGTTATTGATCGTATTAGAGTTTGTCTAGGATTGTAAATCGTTCATAGGGGTTGATCAACCATGTCTTGAAAGTAGAAGTGTCAAGTAGAATCCGACGAGCCAAATCTCGAGATATATGTGATGGTTTCTTTGTGGGTTTTCTTGATTGCGGGAGTTAGTGGACGAAATCACCTCCGCAAACTTTGATGCCTTTATTAGTACCTTGTGGAAGTCTACCAAGTTTTTGGGCATCTGCGGTGTATGGTGGAGAGTATGAGACTCCCTCGCAGTTAAACGGATAATTTATTCGTAAGGGTGTGTCCAGTTGAGTGACCACCTCGCCCGTGTTTTTGGGGTAGAGTCGACCACGGGTGCCTAATAAAGGTTTTGTATTTCTTCTTTATGATTTATTCATGTTGTCACCTTATAGCCTTGTGCATCTGGTGTACTCTTGTGACGAATCACCTAAGTGTTCCTTTTTTTTCTGATGATGCCTTGTTTCTTTTTATACTTTACTTCAAATGTTTTGGTCTTGGGTTGGTACCCCTTTTGACCCTTATTTATTTTGGCTTATTTTTCTGCCACCATTTGTATCCTCTTGCTGAGGTGTTCTGTCTTTGGAATGCCTCAGGTTCGGAGCATTAGCAGGTAGCGGAGCCGGTTTTGGAGCCTTAGCAGCAACAATTTGGCTGTAGTTTTCCCCCTCGCCGTAGCGAGGTAGTTTGTTGTTTTAGTTTTCTTTGCCCAGTTTCAGACATATTCATACTGTGGGTTCGTGTCAGGTTGTTGACGCCCACAGGTTTGTTGACATTTTTGGACACTTGCTAGCTGTTGTGGTTTCCTTATGTTTGGTTTACATTACTTGCTCTCTGGGATGATTTATTGCTAGGATTGCATGTTAGATATTTTTAACCTATAAAACCCTACTATTAGTAAAGCATACTTGTCATCTCTTTCAAAACTAAGCCACTACTTTTATTTAGCGTAAAGACTTTCCTACACTTATTATAAATCTAGGGTTTGCATTGTATGAGATGTTCCTCGGGGACATTTATACTCATGTAGGATATTATAGTCAATTTAAATAAGTATTTTCCACAAGCGTATAATTTATATTTTAAATCGTGAACTAGATGATTCACTAAGCCGAGGGATACGGCTACCATCATAACTTAAACTGGATTTTATTCATAACCATTTATGTTTTCTATTAAAATTGTAGAGTTTGGAGTCTTGCCTGAACGTCTGCAGTTATCCCCTGCACGGCGTGGCATCACGACGCGTATTTTCCCCTTGCTCTGATATAATTAAATTGTTGGGAAAAATGCGGGTTGTGACAGTTGGTATCAGAGGGAGGTTGCTTGACAATTGGTCGGGCAACCTTCCCTTGTTAATGTTAGTTGCTTAGTGTCCTGTCATACACACACCGATGTGTCATCAATATGTCTTGGCTGAAGCATGAACTCTACACTCATAAGCATGATTAGAAGTATACGGGGCATATTATGTAGTATGGGATGCATAATATGTGTTTGTATATGGATCCACCATAGGTGGCAACATGTGAGGGTTATGTAGTATGTGATGCATAACCTCACCACATGAATGCCCATTAGCACGTTTTCTTTTCGTTGCATGCAATATTATGTAGTATGGGATGCATAACATTGCATGTGTACGCCGCTCATAACATGCATTAAGGCCTTTTATAGAATTCATAGCACCACATGCATATCATAACATAACATAAGCACAACATGCCAAGCTAAAGATTTACTTGATGACATATGTACACACATAATTTTAAATAAGAGTAAAGAATTCATGCATTCATATCATAGGCACATGAGTCAATAGGATGATAAGATATCATCCTGAGTAGGACTTATCATCATCATATAATCCCAGAGCAAGTGACAGCTTTAGCAAGTGTCTTTCAAGTATGGTCTGAACTAGTTTTGTTTGCCCTAGTCGTAATCTAGGATTTTAATTGGGTCGTTCGTTTGCCATTTTAGAAATGCCTCCAAAGCGTATTGCGACGAGATCGACTCCCCAGTCGGAGGGTGAGTCATCAGGTGCGCAGAGTGATGCGTTGATTGAGAGTTTGCACCAGAGCAACGAGGCTCTGTCTAGGCAAGTAGTTGCGATGCAAACGCAAATTCAGTCATTGTTGTCTACCGCTCCAGCGCGGTAACCTTCAGTGCAAGAGCCTGCCTTGGGTCAAGTCGTGCCCAATACCCCTGCTCCTCTGGTGGCCCCGGTAGCAATACCACCAGAAATGAATTTCATATCGCATTTCCAGCGATTGGGACCTCCCACCTACGACGGGAGTGCCGACTTTATGATTTTGGATGATTGGATCATCTCAATCGAGGATATGTTTTCGTATTCCGAGATTCTAGAAGCCCAGAAGGTTATGATTGCAGCCTATCAGCTAAAAGGCCTAGCAAAGAGTTGGTGGATTCGTGAAAAGGAGAGTCTGAAGGAAGGCTGTACCTGGGACTCTTTCAAGAAGATATTGCTGAAGAAGTTTCTGCCCTCAGTCGAGCAGGACCGTCTCATGAATAACTTCCTGCATTTGAAGCAGAGACAGCTCACGGTGAGCGAATATGAGATTGAGTTTAGCAAGTTGAGTAGATTTGCTCCCGATTTGGTAGCTTCGGAGGAGGGAAGAGTGAAACGTTTCCTGGGAGGACTAAGAAGTGATGTCCAGCAGTGGGCATGCGCTTATGGAGCTGACAGTTATGCTATGGCAGTGGAAGCCACACTAAAAGTTGAAGCGAATGAAAATGCCAAGAACCGCGGTGCTGCGGCGAGGAAAGAGAAAAGGAAGGGTGTTGAGGATGGTAGCTCCAGGGCATCTGGCCCTTCTTCGAAGAAGAAAGGTAAGGAAGTGTGTAGTTTCTGTGGTCGTTCTGGCCACCCTTACGAAAGATGTTTCAAGAGAACAGCCACCCTAAAGCAGCAGCAAGTGCACGCCATCCAAGGTGCACCTAAGGGAGAGCTCGTGTGCTCGTTCTGTGCAAGGAAGGGTCATGATGTGAGTCGGTGCTAGATGAAAGAAAGGACCTGCTTCCAGTGCGGGCAGAAGGGACACCAGAAATCTTCGTGCCCCTAGGCTCAAACCCCACTGCAGCCTGCCCCGCTTCGAGCTCTACCGCCACCACCAACCCTAGATAAAGGATAAGGAAAGCTGAACGTGATGGCTAGCGAGGAAGCTCAAAACTCTACGCAAGTTATTTTAGGTTAGCCCCAGTCTATTTTATCCCTATTATTTATCGTTGTTGCCATGGTCATCGTTTGTTTAGTTATGTATGTTACGGTTTTAGGGGAGTTTAAGGTGCGGAATAGGTGGGCGCACGTTCTGTTCGATTCGGGTGCCACTCATTCCTTTGTGGCTAGGCGGTTTGTTGATAAACATCGCCTGGATGTTGATCAATTGAGAGACTCCTTCAACGTCAAGCTTCCCTCCGGTCATTCGGAGATATCCAATCAAGGAGTTCTGAGATGCCCTATTCATCTTGGCAATTTTCTGGCCCTTGCGGATCTGTTAATTTTAGACCTTACTAATTTTGATGTGATTTTGGGCATGGACTGGCTGTCCAAGTATGATGCAGTCATCCAGTGCAAGGCAATAAGACTGGACTTCAGGATGGACAATGGCCAACCTATGAGCGTCTATGGATTTCAGGACAGAGTTTCCCCTGTCATTTCTGCGGTACGTGCTATAAAGTCTGGTTGCGAGGCGTTTTTAGTTTCTATTTCTGGTCTGGAAACAGCTTCTGTTACACCACGTCTCGAGGATGTCTCGGTGGTGCGAGAGTTTCCAGATGTCTTTCCTGATAGTCTTCCAGGACTTCCTCCTGAGAGGGAGATTGAGTTCGTGATTGACATCGAGCCAGGCACTCGTCCCATCGCCAAAGCACCGTACCGTATGGCTCCGCGTGAGTTGGATGAGTTGCGTACTCAACTCGATGAGTTGCTGAGGTGTGGTTTTATTAGACCAAGTTCTTCTCCGTGGGGTGCTCCGGTTTTGTTCGTAAGGAAGAAGGACGGATCGATGAGACTTTGCATCGATTATAGGGAATTAAATAAGGTGACCGTTAAGAATAGATATCCCCTGCCAAGGATCGATGATTTGTTCGATCAGTTGCGTGGTAGCTCGGTATTTTCAAAAATCGATCTTCGCTCAGGCTACCACCAGTTGAGGATTCGCGAGGAAGATATTCCCCGAACAGCATTCCGTTCACGGCATGGACATTATGAGTTTTCGGTGATGTCTTTCGGTTTAACCAATGCACCCTCTGCTTTCATGGATTTGATGAATAGAGTGTTTAAGGATTTCTTGGACCGATTCGTTATTATGTTCATAGATGATGTCTTAGTGTATTCCCGCAATGTTGAGGAGCATACTCAGCATTTGCGTTTGGTTTTGTCGACCTTGAGGGAGCATAAGCTATATGCGAAGTTGAGCAAATGTGAGTTCTGGCTACCTCAGGTGTCCTTTCTGGGTCATGTTGTAGGCAAGGATGGTATTTCTGTAGACCCGACCAAGATTTCTGCCGTGATGGAATGGGAAAGACCTTCTACACCTAAGGAGATTAGGAGCTTCTTAGGCCTCGCTGGCTACTATAGAAGATTTGTGGAAGGATTTTCGGTGTTGTCTGCTCCTTTAACTAGACTTACTCAGAAGAATACTGCATTCATTTGGAGTGATAAGTGTGAAGAGGCTTTCCAAGAGTTGAAGAAGAGACTGTGTACTGCCCCAATTTTAACCTTACCTACTGAAGGGGTCGAGTATGCTGTGTACGTCGATGCATCACACATCGGACTTGGTTGTGTTTTAATGCAAGATGGTAAGCTGATCGCGTATGGATCGAGGCAACTAAAGATTCATGAGAGAAACTATCCTACGCACGATTTGGAGTTTGCTGCCGTAATTTATGCGCTGAAGCTGTGGCGACACTTATTGTATGGCGCGCTGTGCAAGATCTATACGGACCATAAGAGTTTGAAGTACGTCTTCACTCAGAAGGAACTAAACGTACGCCAGCGTCGGTGGTTAGAATATATGGCGCATTATGAAGTAGAAATTCTTTATCATCCGGGAAAGGCTAATGTAGTAGATGATGCCTTGAGTAGGAAGACGGCTAAAATTTTTAATCTATCGGTACAGTCCTTGGTAGAAGAATTCTTGTTGATGAACATCGAGATTGGGAGTAGTTCTACGCCTGCTAGTTTGGAAGCAGAAGCGCCCTCTTGGATTTCCCTTACTAGGGTACACCAAAAGGATGATCCGGAATTGTTGCACCTCTGGAATAGGACTGAGAAAGGAGAGTTACCTGATTTTTCTTTGGACGAGCTAGGTACTCTGAAATATCGGGGTAGATTCTGTATTCCTGACATGGGTGACATTCGGGCTAAAATTTGTGAAGAAGCTCATGGTTCCAGTGTTTCCTATCATCCTGGTTCCACCAAAATGTATAAAGATCTAAAGCAAATTGTTTGGTGGGCAGGGATGAAGGGCGATATCGCAAAGTTTGTATCAGAATGTTATACGTGTCAGCGTGTCAAGGCTGATCATAGAAGGCCTGGTGGTAAATTGACACCTTTTGATATTCCAAGTTGGAAATGGGAATGTATTTCAATGGATTTTATCACCGGGCTACCAAAATCTCCCCGTGGGCATGACTCAGTTTGGGTGATAGTCGACAGACTAACAAAGTGTGCCCACTTTGTTCCGTTTAAGATTGGGTATTCGATGAAGAAGATAGCTGAGCTATATCTTGAAGAGGTCATCAGGTTACATGGAGTGCCTGTTAGCATTGTATCAGATCGGGACTCCAGATTTACGTCTCACTTTTGGAAGATCCTGCAAGAGGGGTTGGGTACCGACTTGAGGTATTCCACCGCCTATCATCCACAGATGAATGGGCAAACAGAAAGAGTAAATCAGATCATGGAGGACATGATTAGATGTTATATTTTGGATCATGGTGGTGCTTGGGATGAGCGTCTCAGACTCATGGAGTTTGCTTACAATAATAGTTATCAAGAGAGCTTGCAGATGGCCCCGTTTGAGGCCTTGTATGAGAGGCGTTGTAGGACTCCCTTATTTTGGGATGAGGTTGGTGAGAGACCATTGCTAGGTCCGGAAGCCCTTGAGGAGCTAAATTGTGCGGTGACTCATATTCGAGAGAAGCTACGTATAGCACAAGAGCGTTATGAGAAATATGCTAATCGATGAAGGGTCGATTTGGAGTTTGTCGTTGGGGACTTGGTTTTCCTGAAAGTTTCTCCGATGCCAGGAGTAAAAAGATTTGGAAGGAACCACAAGTTAGACCCCCGGTATGTGGGACCTTTTCAGATTCTGGAGCGCATCGGAGTGTCAGCTTATCGACTATGTTGGAACACCCTATTACTATTTGGACCAGGATGACTATACCTCTATAGGGATTTTGTGTTGTGACCTCCTTGTTGTTATAAAGGTCACATAGGATAGTTAGAGTAATCTTCAGCTCGACGCATAGTCGACTTCAGCTCGACGCATAGTCGACTTCAGCTCGACGTAGAGTCGACCTCTGCTCGACGCAGAGTCGATCTCAGCTCGACGCAGAGTCGACCTCAGCTCGACGCAGAGTCGACCTCAGCTCGACGTGGAGTCGACCCCAGCTCGACGTTCCGTTGAACCCAGTTCTGCTCTCAGAAAACTCTCTCTGGCCGACGTGTGTCGTGCTCAGATCGACGTTTTATTGTGAGCTCGACGCTTTCCAGACTCCCGTCAGTTTTGAATAGGAATTCAAATTCCCTCTGTCAGACAATTAATGCTGAAGATTTATTGGCCGTTACAGCATATCTGGTGCATGGCTCAAGGAATTTTCTAAGGAATGTCTGCCTGTCATTTCCTTTGAGGCATGGACATTTAAGGAAAGCAATTAATGCTGACTTCCAACGGCTATCAAAGAAAAGGAAGAAGAAGACTCAGATATATTATTCATTCTTTCATGTTTCAGAGATACAGAGAATATACAGAATACAGAGAATAACAATACAGGACTTCAGCTGCTCTCTCTATGATATTGTTTTGAAAGCTCACTCACAGGAATTCTGATTGCTTCAGACACAACCATCCAACCTTCTTGGATCATCTCTTGCTGGAGCAAATCAGATATTTGAAGACCTGTCACCCTTGTGCAGAGCTGTCCTTCCTGAACTTCTTCTTGATCTCAGGGGGAGCTTTGACAACAACTACAGATCCACTTTTGCTTCTCTCTGCTTGTTGATAGAGAAGACAACCTCATCCCTTTTTCTTTTTCTTTCTGTACAGGGTTTTAACTCCCTTCAAAAGTTACTTTTGGTTTTGCTGAAACCTGGTCAAAATCAGCTCCTTTGGTTTGTGAGAACCTGGTCAAAAACTCTCTGGTGCTCAAGACACCTGATCAACTCATCTTGAAGTGGATTCCTATCAAGGGTGATAGAAGAGTGGATGTACCCAGATTTGGGGAACCACTATAGCTCCTTGTGTCGTCTGGATTGCTTGTTTCTTTGTGTTTTGCTTTGTGCTGTGAATTTCTTTTTACTCTGATTATTTGCTATAGCACCATACACTAAGTAAATCCAAACTTTCTCTGCACACAAGTTTTATTTGCAAAATTATTTTAAATAACTCTATTCACCCCCCTCTAGAGTTAGGATTGATCTTATCCTGCACTTTCAATTGGTATCAGAGGCAGGTTGATCATTCATACAGGCTAACACCTGGATCAAAAGATCCCTAATAAGATCATTTCTCTCAAAGGGTTATTTTCCTTAGTTTTACTTATCTTTAAAACTCATGGCACAAAACAAGGACTTTGCTAGTACCAGACCTCCTATGTGCAATCTCTCTAAGTTTGCACTATGGAAAGCAAGGATTAGACTTTACATGAACTCTTTTGATGAAGACATTTTTAATTCTGTGTTGACAGATTGTCCAAGACCTCCCATAGGAACAAGTACATCAGCTGTTCCTCCTCCTTCAGGAACTGATGCTGACATAAAGAAGTGGAAGGCAGCAGATGCTAAAGCCATGAACATTTTGGCTCAAACCATGTCAGATGACATTTTCCAGAAAGTAGCTGATTGCAATACTGCTAAAGAGATCTGGGAAAAACTTTCAGAAATTGTATCAGGTTCTGCAGATGAAAGAAAGGATAGGAGATCCTACCTCATCACCCAGTATGAGAACTTCAAAAAGGCAGAATCTGAGTCAGTTGCTGACATGTACAACAGACTGAGCCTAATCATCAGTGAGCTTAGATCACTAGAGAAGGACATATCTCTCACTGAGATAAATGACAAGATACTGACTTGTTTCCCTAGCTCTTGGGACTCAAGAATCTGGTCAATTAAAGATGGAAGAAATGTCTGTGAGTTATCCACAGAAGCTCTTCTAGGAAAGCTCAAGAGCTATGAGCAATTTATTAAGAAGAGAGAAGAAGAGCAGAAGACATCCACACCAACAGAAAAGGTTGAGAAAACCATTGCCTTCAAAGCACAGGAAGAAGAACCTAAAGAAAAGGTGTTGGGAAATGAAGAGCTTATGAGCCTACTGGTCAAAAGGTTCAATAAGCTGAATAAAAGGAACTTCAGAAGATGGTCATCCAAAGACAAAGACAAGCCAAGGTATGACAGATCTACTAATAAAGATATTATCTGCTTTGGTTGCAGGAAACCAGGACACATTTTCCCCAACTGTCCAGAAAATCAAGATAAAGACAGAAGGGACAAGAAGGAAAGAAAAGATAAAAGGAAGGATAAGGAGTCAAGGAAGTACCATGACAAGCCTTCCTCCAGCAACAGCAAGCACACTAGAAAAGGATTTGTGGCTGAATCCTGGAGTGACTCTGATGAGTCTGATTCATCATCCAGCTCTAGTGATGATGAGGATGATGCAGAAGAAAAAGGATTCTGCATGATGGCCATCAGTGCATCTCAAAAGAACACTAATTCAGAGCCTGATGCTGATTACCAATCTGATCAGGAACTCACTGAGGATCAGGTAATAGATTCATTTGATTTTACCTCTGATGAATTTAAATCTGAGTTCAAATCTATGTGTATTGACTTGATTGAATCTCAAAAGTTGATTAAAACTCTCAGAGAACAATTAATTGAATGCAAATCCATTAACTCAGATAATCTTAGACTCCTAGAAGAGTTGAAGCAGTGTGGGGAGGAGATAGCTTCACTGAAAGGTGAGCTATCTAAGGCCAAACAATTTGAAGAAACCCTTAATGGGAGAAGTATCAAATTGATGGACATCACAAGTACAGTGAACTCAAGATTGAATGGTTCACTGGGCTTGGGTGCTTCATGCAGCCAACCCATAGTGCTGACAACTCCAATCAAATTTACCAGTGAGAATGGTAAAGGAGTCTTGATAGTGGCTAGGAAGAATGCTGACTTAACCCAGGAAACTGGACAAAAAGCGTCGAACGAAGCTCGACGGACGTCGACCAGAGCTCGACGTAATCGCAAGAGAACGTCGAACTCAGGTCGACGCCCTCTACCTTCTGAACAAAGCAAGCCTTCGCCGTCGAATGGAGCTCGACGCACTCACCATAGTCCGTCGACCGAAGCTCGACGTGCGTCGAGCCAAGCTCAGAGCAAAAGTCAGTTCTCAGGGGTTAATTCAAAATTTAATTCCAGCTCCACATCTCATCACTTTAACCCTTATGCTGAATGGATAATACCTCCTAGGAGATATCATCCTGTAGGCTATAAGAGCCAACCTGAGATGTCTTTTATTTCAGAATTTAAAGGATATCAAGAAAGGCCCAAGGTAAACTGGGTCAAAAACAATTGATTTGTTGTATGTGCAGATAAGAACCTATCCAATTGAGAACCAGCAGTGGTACTTGGATAGTGGGTGCTCAAAGCACATGACTGGCAACAAGGAGAACCTTGTGTCCTTCAAAGCTAAACATGGACCCAAAGTAATCTTTGGAGATTCAAATTTTGGACAAACAAAAGGCTATGACCAAGTCAAAATAGGGTCAATTACATTTAAGAAAGTGGCCTATGTGGAAGGACTAAAGCACAACTTAATCAGCATCAGCCAGCTATGTGATGCTGGTTATCAGGTTTGGTTTACCAACTCAGCATGTAATATTGCATTAAATAACAACATTGTTTTAATTGGTAATAGACAAGATAACATATACCTAGTTGATTTCAATTCATCTAAAGTAGATATTTGTTTATTTAACTCCCTTAGCAAACCTAATGAACTTTGGCATAAAAGACTAGGACATGTGAACCTTAGAACCATTGCTAAGTTATCCCAAGACAACCTTGTTAGAGGACTACCTTCTGGTCCCTACAAGAAGGAAGGACTTTGCAAGGCTTGTCAGTTAGGCAAGCAAACTAAAAACAGTTTCAAGTCACTTAATAAGAGTGACTCACCTAGAATTTTGTACTTATTGCACATGGACCTTTTTGGACCAATTAATGTTCAAAGCCTAGGAGGGAAATCTTATGCTTTAGTAGTTGTAGATGACTTCTCAAGATTCACTTGGGTGTTCTTTCTGAGGAAGAAGTCTGATAACTTCAAGATTTTGACAGATTTTCTCAAAGGCATACAGATTGAGTTCAATACTCACATTGCCCTGATCAGAAGTGATCATGGGACAGAGTTTGATTCTCTTCTTATGCTAGAGTTCTGCCAGAATGAAGGTATCAGGCACACTTTCTCAGCTCCAAGAACTCCCAACAAAATGGGGTAGTTGAAAGGAAAAACAGAACCCTTATTGAATCTGCCACAACATTGTTGACAGATGCTCACCTCCCTCTAACCTTTTGGGCAGAGGCTGTGAACACCTCCAACTATGTTTTGAATAGAAGCCTGATACACAAACTAAAGGGTAAGACTCCCTATGAGTTACTCAAAGGGAAGAAACCTAAAGTGAATTATTTCAAAATTTTTGGTTGCATTTGTTTCATTCACAATAATGACAAGAAATACCTAGCTAAATTTGAAGCCAAAGCTGATGAAGGAGTGTTTCTGGGATACTCCATGTCTAGCAAGGCTTATAGGGTTTTTAATAAGTGCTCAAATAAAATTGAAGAATCCATGCATGTTACATTTGATGAAACTAACATGTCTTATAAGGAGAAGGAGACTTCTACCATAAGCAATTTGCAGGAACATTCAATTTCAGAAAATCTGATGCAGCTTACCATCACAGACAAAGGGTCATTACCTTCACCAATTCAGCAAGACACTGAACTCAGTGACAATGAAGAGGAATTTCAGGTTTTGGAAAGTTCAAAAGGCCAACAAATTGAAGAACCAGTTGTTGTTCCACAAGAGGAAACAACAACAAAGGTTGGTGCATCATCAACACCCCTTGTTGATCTTGCAACAACAAGAGATCACCCAATCTCACAAGTAATTGGAGATATCTCAGTGGGTGTGCAAACAAGGAATCAAGTTAATCAAAATATTATGCACACCTGCTTTCTTTCTCAAATTGAGCCTCAAACCATACAAGATGCAGAGCAAGATCCAAACTGGATCATTGCAATGCAGGAAGAGTTGAATCAATTTGAAAGGAATAAAGTTTGGGAATTAGTACCAAGACCAAGAAACCAGCAAATTGTTGGAACCAAATGGGTATTCAGGAACAAGTTGGATGATCAAGGAATAATTGTGAGAAACAAGGCAAGACTTGTAGCACAAGGATATTGCCAAGAAGAAGGAATTGATTATGACCAAACCTTTGCACCAGTTGCAAGGTTGGAGGCCATAAGAATCTTCCTTGCATATGCAGCTCACAAGAGATTCAAGGTATATCAGATGGATGTCAAGAGTGCCTTTCTCAATGGAGACATCAAGGAAGAGGTTTATGTAAAGCAACCTCCAGGTTTTATCTCTCCAACCTCTCCTGATCATGTTTTTAAACTGCATAAAGCTTTATATGGTCTCAAGCAAGCTCCTAGAGCATGGTATGAGACCTTAGCTTGTTTTTTGTTGAAAAATGATTTTAAAAGGGGTAGAGTAGACCAAACTCTTTTTGTTAGAACCCATAGGTCCCATACCCTACTAGTACAAGTTTATGTAGACGATATCATATTTGGGTCTACAGATTCAAACTTATGCAAAAAGTTCTCACAACTTATGCACTCAAAGTTTGAAATGAGTAGCATGGGTGAGCTTGCTTTCTTTCTTGGATTGCAAGTTAAACAACATGTGGATGTCATTTTCATTTCTCAAACCAAGTATGCAAGAGAACTGGTTAAGAAATTTGGAATGTCTGAAGCATCCTCTATGAAAACACCTATGCCTACAAATGCTGTTTTAGATGCTGATGAATCTGGAAAACCAGTTGATCAGACAAGCTATAGAGCAATCATTGGCTCATTACTTTATCTAACAGCTACTAGACCAGATATAATGTTTGCCACATGCATTTGTGCTAGATTCCAAGTAAGCCCTAGAGAGTCCCACCTCACATTAGTTAAGAGGATTCTTAGGTATGTAAAAGGTTGTCCTAATCTAGGTCTCTGGTATCCACATGACTCAAGATTTGATCTAACTGGATTTTCAGATTCTGATTATGCTGGATGTAGAGTAGACAGGAAAAGCACCAGTGGAACTTGTCAATTCCTTGGTGATAGACTTGTCTCCTGGTTTTGTAAGAAACAAACCTCTGTGTCCACATCAACTGCTGAAGTTGAATACATGGCTGCAGGTAGTTGTTGCTCACAGATTTTGTGGATTCAAAACCAGCTCCTAGACTATGGCTACAACTTAGAGATGTCTAAAATCTTTTGTGATAATACCAGTGCAATATCTATTGCCCAAAATCCAGTTCTCCATAGTAGGACTAAGCACATAGAGATCAGACATTACTTCTTAAGGGATAATGTAGAAAAGAAGAAAATTGCACTAGAATACATTTCCACTGAACTACAAAGAGGAGACATTTTCACCAAGCCCTTGGATGAAAAGAAGCACTTCTTTTTCCTCAATCAGTTGGGAATGCTAGATGGAGACAGCATAAAATAAAACTCCAAGATTTTGAAACCCATAATTAACAGGAATAGGAAAAATTTCATTTTAAAATTTCCTGTCTGAGTGGTTGTTCTGAGCTCTGAACTAAGCTCGACGCTGCGTCGAACGGAGATCGACGGTCCGTCGCCCTCAAAAGCGTCGAACGTCGAACTCAGCTTCTAGCGTCGAACTAAGTTCACAGCTCCCTGGCTTCTTGAGTTTCTCTCTCCCCGGTCGACGTCTTCGTTCAATGTCGACCTGAGCTCGACGTATAGCTTCAGCCAAAGCGTCGAACGTCGACCTAAACTGAACGCTGTTGAGTCGTTTCAGTTCTCCTAGAGCCTTAGAGCATCGAACTGAGCTCGACGTTCTTTCCTTTTCTGCGTCGAACCCTAAGTATAAAATCATTTTTCTCCGTCGTTCGCAGTTGCGCTTTCATATCTTTCTGCTCAAGCTTTCTCCCTCCAAATACTTTACTCTTGATCTTGGAAGGTATTCTTTTTGCAGGAAAATGGCAATCACAGCAGGAGCTCTGGCGGCCATGAAGTTCGATTCTGGATTCGATATCGACTTCGACTCTTTTGATGGATCTCCACACTACTTTTTGGATATACTGGACCTCTTCAAGGAGCAGCAACTGGTTAACTTTATGTCAACCAGGATCCCTCTCCCAAAGTCAGAAAACAAAGAGTGGAGTCTTACAGCAGTTATTTCAGATAACAATACATTGACTGGGAAAGTTTCAGGAAATGAGGTAGCCATCTCACCTCAAATCATTTCAGAAGTTTTCAACTTTGCTGCTGGAGATGATGGCATAGAACTATCTGTGGAAGAGTATGCCTTGATGCTGGACAGGATGGGGCATGCTGCTGGTAACCCCTCTAAACTCCTCAAAGTTAACCTAGCTATTGAATATAGGTTATTAGCAGACATTACAGGCAAAGTGATCTGTGCAAAGAGGACTGCACATGATGCAATTACTAGGCATCAGTTTTGCCTTATGGCTGCACTTATGGATAAGAAGCATCCCAATTGGGGATTGATTGTGTTTGAAATGATTAAGAAAAAATTGGATAAAAACTCTGTCCACTTTGGAAGAGTTCTTGGGTTGATTCTCAACCATTGCTGCCCCCAACTGCTTGTGTCCTCCAAGAAGCACATCAATGCTTCCAAGAGGCTCACATGTGCCCTAATTGGTAAGTGGGACAGAAGAATTGTGAATCCCAGGGCAGCAGCAGCAATGAAGTCTTCTGCAGACACCAGGACTGTAGAGGTCACTCTCCCTCAGTCCACTGGTCCAGAAGCAGGGACTTTGCCATCTGACTCCCTCACCCTCCCATCCACTTTCATACCCTCAACCACAGTCATTCCATCCACTCAACCTCTACCTTCCTCCATATCTACCATTGCCTCCTCCCTTCTACCTCACACTACTTTCCTTCCCATAAGCTTGGATTCCTCCCCTCATGAGGATCTCTTTTCTTTCTACATGCATGACGACTCCTTCATGGATGCCTCTACCTCCTCTCCTCATGAATTCCCCCATTCATCAACTTTTTCAGAACTACTCTTTTCCTCCATCCATGTACCAGTTACACCTCCCATGTCTGCACCACCCTCAACATCTTCCTCATTTATAGTTTCTGCTACTCCATCTACCTCTACTCAAGTTCCCCTTGAGCAAGTAGCTCTCCTGCCTTTGGCAAATCAGCTTTTTGACCTTCTGTCCCCTAAGCTCTCCTCCCTCTTGGATGCCAAGCTGGCTCTTCTCCTCCTTTCCTTGAGAACTCTCTCTGCCTCTGTCTCCTCCCTCTCCTCTCAGTTGGCATGCCCTTCTTCTGGGGGCCTAGAGTCAGCTACCACTGATTCTAGGCAGGGGGAGATGTCAGCAGAAGAAGAGCTGCCTCCTTCTTCAGTTCAGTTTGTTCAGACATGTTCAGAGACAGTATCAGTTGCAGAAGTTCAGATAGTATCTGAGGCTCCTCCTCCTAATTCAGAACTGCTTCAAGAAGATCTGTCTAGGGCTATTGTCCCTTTTCAGAAGATCCCTGATGTAGCAGTGGTAGCAGTGGCTCCTGCTAATGATGAAATTGAAATGTTAGCAGCTGTTGAAACTTTAGGTGAAGCGATTGAGACACCTGATGCAGTTGAGACCCATGTCTCCCAAGCCCTTCAGGAACCAGCCTCTTTAGTCTCTATGGCTCCTGAGGCTGTGCCCTCTCCTGCAGTGGTAGACTCCTCCTCCCCACTGACAGCAGATCTTCCTTCAGTTTCCTCCTCAGCAACTCCAGACTCCATCAGTTTTCCTATCTCTAAAAGGAAGTACATAGATCCATATGAAGAATCTCAAAGTTCAGAAGATGAGTTTGCTACAGATTCTGACGACTCCTCTGCAACTATTGCAAGGAAGAGGAAAGCTAGATAAAAAGCTTTGAAAAGAGTTCCAATGGCTAGAGCTACAGACCATGACATTCCCTACTATATCAAATACAATTGTGAAATCACAGAGCCATGGATGCAGTACTCCCAAAATCAGAGAAAAGCAATGAAATAGAAAAGAAAATTCAATGAAGGACCAACCAAACCTGTCCATCAGCCTCCACCTCCACCTCCTCCAGATGCAGGTGCAGGTGCTAGTCTATCTTCCAATCCAGCCCCTTCAGCTCTACATGGAAAGACATATCAAGCAAGAAGATATCAAGGAGACAGTCAGCAAAGGGGAGGTCAGCAAAGAGGAAACTATAGAGGCAGGCAGTCAGGAGGAAAATCAGGTTCTCAACCTTATCAAAGGGTAAGAGCTATTGATCCAACCTCTGGTCCCTATCCTTATAGACCTAGAGCTGACCTCACCCCAACTACCTCTCAAGAACTCTCCTCTAACAGATTTGAACCAGCAGTACCTTTTGAAGATCCCACCAAAACTCCTGCCTACTGGAAAGCTAGAATGACAGAAATGGCTGCTTTAAATGAGATTAATAAAGCTAGAGAAAAAGGTCTGGACACCTCTCATATCAGTACAATGTCAGACCAAAGAAAAGAGGAATTGGAGAAATATAATTCTAAGAAATTCTTTGATTCAGACAGATATATGCAACTCCATCCTACAGCTGTACCACCCAGTGCAAGAGATCAAAAGTCTTTAGGTGCAGCTGATGATTACAGATCTAAAAAGGAAGCTTCAAATCCAAACAGAGAAATCATCTTCAAGAAGAGTGATCAAGACAAAGCCCCAAAGGGAAAGTAAAGTAAGATGCTTTAATTCTTTCTATATGCTGGACTCAGGACATTTGAACATTTGTGCTGCTATATAATGTTATATATGCTGCTTTTTATTCTGCCATGTCTGGTTGTATTGTAGTGTATTGTATCTGCTTTATCTTTCTTTGAATCCCTAAATTTATGTAAATGGTAATCCTAATCCAAATAGGGGGAGATTGTTGGAACACCCTATTACTATTTGGACCAGGATGACTATACCTCTATAGGGATTTTGTGTTGTGACCTCCTTGTTGTTATAAAGGTCACATAGGCTAGTTAGAGTAATCTTCAGCTCGACGCATAGTCGACTTCAGCTCGACGCATAGTCGACTTCAGCTCGACGTAGAGTCGACCTCTGCTCGACGCAGAGTCGATCTCAGCTCGACGCAGAGTCGACCTCAGCTCGACGCAGAGTCGACCTCAGCTCGACGTGGAGTCGACCCCAGCTCGACGTTCCGTCGAACCCAGTTCTGCTCTCAGAAAACTCTCTCTGGCCGACGTGTGTCGTGCTCAGATCGACGTTTTATTGTGAGCTCGACGCTTTCCAGACTCCCGTCAGTTTTGAATAGGAATTCAAATTCCCTCTGTCAGACAATTAATGCTGAAGATTTATTGGCCGTTACAGCATATCTGGTGCATGGCTCAAGGAATTTTCTAAGGAATGTCTGCCTGTCATTTCCTTTGAGGCATGGACATTTAAGGAAAGCAATTAATGCTGACTTCCAACGGCTATCAAAGAAAAGGAAGAAGAAGACTCAGATATATTATTCATTCTTTCATGTTTCAGAGATACAGAGAATATACAGAATACAGAGAATAACAATACAGGACTTCAGCTGCTCTCTCTGTGATATTGTTTTGAAAGCTCACTCACAGGAATTCTGATTGCTTCAGACACAACCATCCAACCTTCTTGGATCATCTCTTGCTGGAGCAAATTAGATCTTTGAAGACCTGTCACCCTTGTGCAGAGCTCTCCTTCCTGAACTTCTTCTTGATCTCAGGGGGAGCTTTGACAACAACTACAGATCCACTTTTGCTTCTCTTTGCTTGTTGATAGAGAAGACAACCTCATCCCTTTTTCTTTTTCTTTCTGTACAGGGTTTTAACTCCCTTCAAAAGTTACTTTTGGTTTTGCTGAAACCTGGTCAAAATCAGCTCCTTTGGTTTGTGAGAACCTGGTCAAAAACTCTCTGGTGCTCAAGACACCTGATCAACTCATCTTGAAGTGGATTCCTATCAAGGGTGATAGAAGAGTGGATGTACCCAGATTTGGGGAACCACTATAGCTCCTTGTGTCGTCTGGATTGCTTGTTTCTTTGTGTTTTGCTTTGTGCTGTGAATTTCTTTTTACTATGATTATTTGCTATAGCACCATACACTAAGCAAATCCAAACTTTCTCTGCACACAAGTTTTATTTGCAAAATTATTTTAAATAACTCTATTCACCCCCCTCTAGAGTTAGGATTGATCTTATCCTGCACTTTCAGACTTGAATTACCTGCTAGCTTCCCTAGTGTCCACGATGTGTTCCATGTGAGCCAGTTGCAGAAGTGTGTTCGTAGTGATCATCAAATTCTTGACTCGGTGCCCCAAATTCAGCCCAATCTGTCGTATGTGGAAGAGCCTATCCGCGTTTTGGAATCTCAAGAGCATGTCTTGCGAAGGAAGACCATCCCCATGGTTAAGATTCTTTGGAGAAATCAAGACGTCGAGAGCACGACGTGGGAATTGGAGTCAGCAATGAGAGAATCTCATCCGCACCTCTTCTCCTAGTTTCGGGTACGTCGATATGTTTTCAGTCACGTTTGATTTTATCATTTTGATTTGGTTTTGGAGTTGTGTTAAGTTTTGGGACGAAACTTCTTTTTAGAGGGAGTGACTGTAACGCCCCCGATTTTTCGACGATTTTATTTAAATGAGAAACATCATATTTATGACGTCATGGCGTTACCTTTAACGTCAAGATGGCGACATAATGCCATAAAGGCATTTTCGCGTCCATGCGGTCAAGTCGGCTGAATTCTTGTTGTTATGAGAAAATCTTGCATTTGGAATTTAAGTTGAGTAATTTTTGACTTACTCGTCAAGTTTCGTCGCGATCCGAGCGATATTTGGGCCTCGGCGTTTTTTTCCAAAGTTTTGTGGAATTTATGTTCATCGTAAACTTTGAAAACTTATATCTCGAGAATGGCTCGTCTGATCTTGGTTTTGACTTCGCCGTTGTGTTCGTAGCGTCTGTGTTCGCCTACGGCGTGAGTTTCGTTCAATTCGGCGCTCGTTTGGGCCTCCGTTTTGATCTCGCGTTTCCTTATTCAAATATATATAAATACGATTATTTTAATATTAAATTACTATTAAAAAATGAAGAGTACTATTCATTCTTATAGTTTGATCAAAAGGTTAGATTTGCCAAGAAATTGTTTTTCCTGCAACCTTCACTTGTGTGAAGTTTCTGCTCATTATGTAAATCTTCTGTTCCTCCAATTCTGTATACTCGAGTAGTCTGTCTATGTATACTCGAGTAGCCTTCTGTATACTCGAGTAGTCTGTTTCTGTATACTCGAGTAGTCTGTTTCTGTATACTCGAGTAGCCTTCTATATACTCGAGTAGTCTATTTCTGTATACTCGAGTAGTCTGTTTCTGTATACTCAAGTAGCCTTCTGCATACTCGAGTAGTCTGTTTCTGTATACTCGAGTAGTCTGTTTCTGTATACTCGAGTAGCCTTCTGTATACTCGAGTAGTTTGTTTCTGTATACTCGAGTAGCCTTCTGTATACTCGAGTAGCCTTCTGTATACTCGAGTAGTCTGTTTCTGTATACTCGAGTAGTCTGTTTCTGCTTACTCGAGTAGCCTTCTGTATACTCGAGTAGTCTGCTGTCTTCTCGTGTAGTCCGTCATAGTTTGTATTTGAAAACCTTTTTGAGGGTCAAAACAGTGTCGTATGGAAAAATGGCTAATATGAAATTTGTTCGTCTCGACGAGATCTACAACTTTCATGTTGGGCACTTTTCTATTTGAAGCCATTCTAGACCCCTAATTTTGTTTTCCGCAAACTGCTCGTACTAAAACTATTTTTTTATATATTTAGACAAAATTTTTTATAACTACTTATATATATATGTATATTCTTATACTTAGGTTATTTATAAAAATAGGAATACATCTTCTTCTCCGATTCTTTCCCCCGAACCAGAGCGGCGTGAGCGAGAGGGAGAATATTTCGTGAATCTTCCGGTGGCCGCCAACGGAGCTCCGGTGCTCGAAATCTTCAACCGAGCGTAGATTTGGAAAGCTCTCACCGAGAGCTACGCTATCGTGGTAAATTTTTCTCCTTTCTTTGAGTTTTCTCGTTAGGGTTTTTCGGCCCTAACCCCCTTTTCGACCATTTTTGTCTAGATTTCAACTTCCTCCATCCTCTTTTGCCCCGATCTGTAACGTGGACTAATTTGGAGAACTTTTCCGGTAAAACCAAGGCAAGTGGTGGTTTCCCCTCATTTCTCCTTGTCCGATTTGATGGTAACGGTTCAGTTTTTATGTTCTTTAAAATTTTCTTCACTTTGTTTTCCAATTATTGCTACGATTAACCATTTTGGATGATCACTCGAGATTGTAAGATTTTGTCTTGATGAACTTGATCTTGTCTTAATATATTTAATCGTTCTTGATGTGTCTTATTAATGCCTTTAAATGCATTACCTATCGTTATTGATCGTATTAGAGTTTGTCTAGGATTGTAAATCATTCATAGGGGTTGATCAACCATGTCTTGAAAGTAGAAGTTTCAAGTAGAATCCGACGAGCCAAATCTCGAGATATATGTGATGGTTTCTTTGTGGGTTTTCTTGATTGCGGGAGTTAGTGGACGAAATCACCTCCGCAAAGTTTGATGCCTTTATTAGTACCTTGTGGAAGTCTACCAGGTTTTTGGGCATCTGCGGTGTATGGTGGAGAGTATGAGACTCCCTCGCAGTTAAGCGGATAATTTATTCGTAAGGGTGTGTCCAGTTGAGTGACCGCCTCGCCCATGTTTTTGGGGTAGAGTCGACCACTGGTGCCTAATAAAGGTTTTGTATTTCTTCTTTATGATTTATTCATGTTGTCACCTTATAGCCTTGTGCGTCTGGTGTACTCTTGTGACGAATCACCTAAGTGTTCCTTTTTTTCTGATGATGCCTTGTTTCTTTTTATACTTTACTTCAAAGGTTTTGGTCTTGGGTTGGTACCCCTTTTGACCCTTATTTATTTTGGCTTATTTTTCTGCCACCATTTGTATCCTCTTGCTGAGGTGTTCTGTCTTTGGAATTCCTCAGGTTCGGAGCATTAGCAGGTAGCGGAGCCGGTTTTGGAGCCTTAGCAGCAGCAGTTTGGCTGTAGTTTTCCCCCTCGCCGTAGCGAGGTAGTTTGTTGTTTTAGTTTTCTTTGCCCAGTTTCAGACATATTCATACTGTGGGTTCGTGTCAGGTTATTGACGCCCACAGGTTTGTTGACCTTTTTGGACACTTGCTAGCTGTTGTGGTTTCCCTATGTTTGGTTTACATTACTTGCTCTCTGGGATGATTTATTGCTAGGATTGCATGTTAGATATTTTTAACCCATAAAACCCTACTATTAGTAAAGCATACTTGTCATCTCTTTCAAAACTAAGCCACTACTTTTATTTACCGTAAAGACTTTCCTACACTTATTATAAATCTAGGGTTTGCATTGTATGAGATGTTCCTCGGGGACATTTATACTCATGTAGGATATTATAGTCAATTTAAATAAGTATTTTCCACAAGCGTATAATTTATATTTTAAATCGTGAACTAGATGATTCACTAAGCCGAGGGATACGGCTACCATCATAACTTAAACTGGATTTTATTCATAACCATTTATGTTTTCTATTAAAATTGTAGAGTTTGGAGTCTTGCCTAAACGTCTGCAGTTATCCCCTACACGGCGTGGCATCACGATGCGTATTTTCCCCTTGCTCTGATATAATTAAATTGTTGGGAAAAATGCGGGTTGTGACAGGGGTATAGGTGGATTTGTGACCACAGCTGTAACAAATGGAGAGTGCTTGAGGTACGTCTTAGTGTTGGAAGGTTGGGAATGTTTATGGAACATTGGATTGAGGCATGGCATCAACTAGTTCATCTGAAAAGATTTCTTGAGCTTGTGAATGAGGTTGAGATGGAGATGAGAGTAGATTGAATGTTTGAGATGACAAAAATGGATCTGGATGAGTAGAAGTGGATGGAATGTCACTAAGATGTGATGGAAGAGGTGATTGAGGAGATGATGATATATCCTCAGGAATATGGATTTGTGATGGTGGAAGAGGTGGAGATGGTGAAGTAGGAGGGATGGAAGTGGAGTGTGTATCAACAATGACTATGGATGGTTATTGAAGTGGAGGGGATGGTATATGAATAGGAGAGAGAGGAGGACCAGGAGCTTCTTCAGGGGTTTGGAGAGTGGCTGTTTTAGCCTTAGTGTCCTCAAAAACTATCCTAGAAGAGGAAGCCCGAGAGGGCTTTGAGTTTGCCCTCTCCCATCTGCCAAAGTGGGCAGAGGTAAGCCTCTTAAATGTATTTATTTGGTCTTGGAGACACATAGTTCTGGAACCTTTGATTGGAGGAAGATTCCCAGAACTTGACCAATGCTCACATCCTTCTTACTTATTTTCTTTTTAATTAAAGCAAATATGATTCCACCACAGTTCACTGATTTCTTGTTTACCAAAACACTCATCAAGTTAAACTTATTCCTGGAAATATGGTCATGGGCAGAGTGCTTTCCCAAGATGACTTGCCCACCACATCAGCCAAGAACTTGTATTCAACAGTCAAGTTCTTTTTCAGCAACTTATTTCAGTTTCCCTGGGAGTGACCCATGATAACTAGCATGTCCTCAAACTCATTGCTAGATAATTCAAAATCATCTTCCCCATTTATAAAACCAAAAACTTCTGTTAGAATATCAGGGTTAAGAAAACCTGATTTCTAGAGATTGATCCAAAGATGGTGGTTTGTTCTGGAAATTTTGCTATGAAACCCATTCTTTGATTTCCTACACTAGAAGCTTGATCCTTAAGGTCATAAACTTTCTCAACTGAGGAGCCTCAAATAACTAAAGAATGTCTTTTAAGAATTGATCTGAATGGTTGAAAGAGTCGATGTCAATGTCGAATCCTTCATCAAACTTCATTCTAGAGAGGGTCACCGAAGAAATCTCCTTGATTTGCAAAAATTAAAGATCAAGTGCAAGAGAACAGGAAAGCTTGGAATGGGGTTCGATGAAAACCTAATTATAAGTTTTCAGAAGTTTAAATGACGAACGTTGTCCGACGCAAAAGAAAAGCTGCGAACTTAGGTCAACGAAAAATTTCATGAAGAAATAAAAGAATCGATCTCAGTTTGAAGAGGGGGAAAATAGTTCATCGTTCTCAGTTCATTGAAAAATTTTCTAAACCAAACTTCATCGATCTCCATTGGATGAAAAGGTTCACAAAGAGATTTCGTCGATCTCCGTTCGACGAAAAATCTCAAGAAGAGTTCACAGATCGTCGATCTCCGTTCAACGAAAGGTGACCAATTCTTTCGCCTCAAATAGAAATCAAATTAAACCTTCTCCATTAATCATACCTAGATAATTTAAGAAGAACATATATTTCTTTTCCTCCAATGGTTTCGTGAAGATGTCAGCCTTTTGTGAATCAGTAGAGATAAAGACAAGATTAATTTTATTTTTGTCCGCACAATCTCTAATGAAATGATGTCTAATTTGTATATGCTTAGTTCAACTATGAAGCACTTGAATTTGTGCAATTGAAATAATACTGGTATTATCACAAAAGTTATTTGAATTATTTAAGTTGAAACCATAATCCAGTAGCTGATTTTGAATCCACAATATCTATGAGCAGCAATTACCAACTGCCATGTACTCAACTTCAGCAGTTGATGTTGACACAGATGTTTATTTCTTGCAAAACCATGACACAAGCCTATCAAAAAGAAACTGACAAGTTCCTGATGTGCTTTTCCTATCAACTCTACATCAAGCATAGTCAGAATCTGAGAATCCAATTAAGTTAAATTCTGAATATGTTGGATACCAAAGTCTTAGATTTGGACAACCTTTTATATATCTCAAAATCCTTTTTAATCAAGTTAGGTGAGATTCTTTGGGATTTACTTGAAACCTAGCACAAATATAAGTAGCAAACATAATGTCTTACCTACTAGTTGTAAGAAACAATAAGGACCCAACAATAGCACTATATGTTTTCTGATCAACTTGTTTTCCCTATTCATTAGTATCAACTATAGCATTGGAGTGCATGGGTGTTTTCATTGCTGAGGCATCAGAAATCCCAAATCTTATATGTAGGTCCTTAATATATTTGGATTGTGATATAATGATACCATCAGGGGATTGCTTCACATGGAGACCAAGGAAGTAGGATAGTTCATCCATGCTAATCATTTTAAACTTTGAATGCATAAGGTAAGAAAACCTTCTAGAAAGTTTGGAATCAGTAGAACAAAATATTATGTCATCAACATAAATTTGAACTAGCAAAATTTTATCCTTCTGATGCTTAAAAAATTAAGTTTTATTTACCATTCCTCTAAAAAATTTATGCTCTAAAATAAAACTAACCAAGGTCGCTTACCAAGCTCTTGGAGTTTGCTTTAGACCATAAAAGGCTTTATGCAATTTAAAAACATAAGAGGCATGAGTTGAAGAGATAAAACTTGTGGTTGTACTACAAACACTTCTTCTTTGAGCTCTCCATTCAGAAAGGCACACTTCACATCCATCTGGTATACTTTGAACTTTTTGAATCCTGTATAAGCAAGAAAAATCCTGATAGCCTCTAGCTTTGTAATAGGAGCAAAGGTCTCGTCATAATATATGCCTTCCTCCTGAGAATAGCCTTGAGCCACCAATCTTAATTTGTTCCTTTCAATTGATCCTTGAGCATACAACTTATTCCTGAATACCCATTTAGTTCCAATGACTGGGTAGACTTTGGGTCTTAGAACTAAATCCCAAACTCTACACCTCTAAAATTGATTGAGTTCCTCTAACACTGCAATAATCCAGTGGGGATCTTGCTCTGCATCTTTTATGTATTGAGGCTCACTTTGAGAAATAGAGCAAGCATGCATCAAATCTTGGTTTAATTGATGTCTTGTTTGCACACCAGCTGATATGTCTCCAATCACATTAGATATGGGATGATCTCTAAGTTTGACAAGATCAGTGGGTAGAGTTGGTTCTTCAACCACTTGTGGAATTAATTCCTCTTATGGAATTAATTCCTCTTGTGGAATTTCATTAGCCACAACATCTTCAGCATGAATTTCCTGAATATCTTCATCACTGTCATTAGTTGTAATCTATTAAGAAGGATGTGATATCTCATCTTGTGTTAGAATTAAATCATCAATTTTCTCACAAAGATTTGGTACCTGCAAATTTTCTATGGTAGGAGAATCCTTCTCCTTGTAAAACATACTAGTATCATCAAAAGTTACATGTACTGATTCTTCCATTTTAAGATATAATTTATTATAAACCCTATAATCCTTGCTGACTTAGGAATATCCAAGAAAAATTTCCTCTACAGCTTTGTCTTCAAACTTTCTAAGATATTTTATGTCATTATTATGAATATAACATATACAACCAAATACTTGAAAATAGTTTATTTTAGGTTTCTTCCCTTTAAGTAATTCATAAGGGGTCTTACCCTTAAGATTATGAATTAGACTTCTATTCAGAACATAATTTGATGTGCTTAATGCCACTGCCCAAAAAGATAGGGGCAAGTGAGCATCTGTAAGTAATATCCCTGCAGATTCAATTTGGGTTCAATTTTTTTCCTTTCAGCTACACCATTTTGTTCAGGGGTTATAGGAGTATAAAAACAATGCCTAATACCTTTCTTCTCATAGAATTCTAGCATGATAAGAGATTCAAACTCAGTGCCATGATTACTTCTGATTAATGCAACTTGAGTAGATTACTCAATCTGTATGCTCTTAAGAAAGTATGTATGAACTTTAAAGTTATCTGACATATTTTTCAGAAATAAAACCTAAGTGAATCTAGAGAAATCATCAATAATCACTAAGGTATATGACTTCCATCCCAAGCTCTGTACTGTAATAGGTCCAAAAAGGTCCATATGTAGCAAGTACAAGATTCTGGGTGAATCACTTTTATTAATGGATTTAAAACAATTTTTATTTTGCTTGCCTAATTGACAAGCCCTACAGAGTCCTTCATTCTTATAGGAGCCAAAAGGTAGTCCTCTAATAAGGTTGTCCTTAGATAATTTAGCTATTATCCTAAGGTTTACATGACCTAATCTCTTATGCCATAATTCACTAGCTTTACTAATCTGGTTAAATAAGCAAATTTCTTATTTAGCTGAATTGAATGTAACTAATTATATGTTTCCTTGTCTAATACTAGTTAAAATAATTTTGTTTTTATCAAAAATAATAGAGCATAAGGACTTGTTAAAAGTTACCTGATAACCTTCATCACATAGTTGACTTATGGATATGAGGTTATGCTTCAGTCCATTCACATAAGCTACCTTTTTGAATGTGACTGTTCCGATCTTGACATTTCCATATCCTTCTGTTTGTCCACAATTGGAGTCTCCAATGATCACTTTGGGTCCAAGCTTTGACTTAAAGTCACTTAGGTTGGCTTTTGAACCTGACATATGTTTTGAATAACAACTATCCAAATACCATTATTCCTCTGTGGTAGGATAGTTATTCACCTGTATAAAAATAAGTTAGGTTTTTTTGACCCGGGTTACATTGGCTCCTTGATTTCTTTCAAAATAATAACTAGAAATATAAGAACAATTAGGTTGATCCTTATAACCTAATTGATGATATCTCCTAGGAGGGATTATCCACTGAGTAAAAGGATTAACAAGTTTTGGTTTCTGATTAATAGTTTGATATAAATTAAAATTTCTGTTATGAAAATTTGAGTTCGACGATTTGAGTTCGACGAAAAGTATTTTTTTTTGTCAATCTTGATTCACAGAATGATAATACTCATTTCCTGCATTCCATGATCATCTATCTCTATTCAACGAAGCTTGTTGATTTCGTTGAGCACCCATATTTGAGTAAACATACCCAAATTCTTGGTTCAGAGTTATTCGATCGTCGTTCGATGCATAATTCTGATTTCGTCGATCTCGGTTCGACGAATTTTGTTGAACTTTACTTTTATGAGATTTTTTATTTTTCTTTGATTTAGTCTTATTTAAAACCTCTGTTTAATTATTAGTATCTTTTACTTTTTATTTTCCTTTTTCAAAAATTAATTTGATAGGTTTAGATAAAATATTTTTCTCAAGAATATAAGGCTGACTTGATGAAGCAGCCAAGCCCAGTTTGTTTTTAATCTAGCATTCACCGTGCTTGTGATGTCCATCAATTTCATACTTCTCCCATTAAGGGATTTTTCAAATATTTTAGCCTCATTTAGTTTACTTTTTAAAGATAATATTTGTTCTGAAGCAGTTTTTAAGTCTTCTTTAAGTTTTGAATTTCTGAAGAAAAATTATCAAGTTCAATTAATTTTTCTCTGAAAAGTTTGATTTCCTTCTCAGATTTAATTAAGTCTTTACATAATAATTTAAAGTGTAATTTGAATTAATCAGAAGTAAAATCAAAGGTAGAGATTACCTGGTCTTCCTCTGATTCTTATTCTGACCCAGAGTTGCTACATGATGCATTGATTGCCACCACACAGATCTCTTTAGCTTTTGCTTCTTCTTCATCCTCACTAGATCTGGATAAAGAGACTGAATCTGAGTCACTCCATGTCTTAGATACAAATCCTCTCTCTTTCTTCCAGTATTTGTTGGAGTGCTTTCTAGAGTCTATCTCCTTCTTCTTTTCTTTCTTCTTCTCAGGATATTCTGGAAATATATGTCCAGGTTTCCTATACCCATAAGCAACAATTTCAATTGGGTGGGGTTTTGTCATACCTAGGATTGTCTTCAATTCTGGAAGACCTTCTCCTGAAGTCCTTCTTGGCCATTTGGTAGAATCTTTTGTCCAAAAGACTCATGAGGTCTTCATTTGCTAGAAGAGATTCTTCATCATCTGCCGACTAAAAAGCTATGCTTTTCTCTTTCCTTTCTGAACTAAAGCTACTTGTTCAGCTTCCCTTGTCTTGATAAGCTGCTCATAAAACTTAAGCTTTCCCAACAAGGTCTCTATTGAGATCTCATTCAAGCTTCTGGCTTCCTTGATTGGCCAGTTCCTAGAGTCCCATGTGTTAGGGAAGCACATAAGGATCTTGTCATAGACTTTTTTCAATGAGATGTCCTTCTCTAGGGTTTTCAGGTCATTGATGATGAGGCATAGTCTGGTGTACATCTCAGCAACTGATTCAGATTCACCCTTCTTGAAATTATCATATTGAGAAATCAAGTGGGATCTTCTATCCTTTCTCTAATCTACAGATCAAACCATCCCATTTAGGGAATCCCAGATATCCTTTGCTGAAGAGCATTCAGCAACTTTTTGGAATATGTCATCAGACGTAGTTTGAGCCAGGATGTTCATTATTTTTGTAACGCCCCGAAACTCAAAAGAGGGACGGGTGGCGTTTTGAGCCAAGTTTGGGATTTGGTAGAGGTCACACGGCCTAAAACACGGGCGTGTCCCAGGGCCGTGTCATGCTCGGGATCGATGACTCATTGAGTGGTTGACAAAAATGTATTCGTCGAGTGTCGAGATAGGGAACACGACCTGAGACAAGGCTGTGTCAGAGGCCGTGTCCTGCTCGGGCAGATTGCTAGTTTGTGCTGAGGGAGTTATACGGCCTGGGACATGGGCGTATCCAATGCCATGTCTAGCACACGGCATGTGACACTGGCGTGTCATATGGTCGTGTCGTGCTCAGGAAGTGTTTGGTCCCGTATCAATTGAGGTACACGTCCTGTGATACGGGCGTGTCACTTGGGATACGGGCATGTTCCAAGCCGTGTCACAGGCCGTGTCATGGTCGGGATTTTCTTGTTTGACGGCGAATGAGGAACACGGCCTTGGACACGGGCATGTCGCAAGCCGTGTTCATCCTAGGATGTTCATTTTAATTGCGAATCGTGGTCGTCCGTTTCCTTATTTTGGGATCCAACGGCTCAGGGTTGTTCTTGCTGGGATATACTCGGGAATAGGGCTTGGAAACCCTCATTTATTTTGGGTTCAATCTCTTTCTAAGTTCTAGAGAGAGGGGAGAGCAAGGAGGAAGAAGGAAGAGAGATCCGGTTGTCGGAGGAGATTCGGAGCGCCAAATCGCAAGCCGAGTCTAGATCTACGGAGGCGAGATTGATAGTTTTACTTTCAAGACTACCTAAACACCTAAAGGGGGGGGTGAATAGGTAGTTTTCCTTGATTTAACTTAAGGCAGAATATAACTACAGTTCTTTGAATAAATCAGATATTTCTATAGCTAACACAGCACAGCAATCACAATCATACATACATCACAGATTGCACACGGATTTATAGTGGTTCCCTAAGGTCTGGGTACATCCACTTTCCCACTTCACCTATCTAGCAGTATGCTAGAGTTGGCCTAACTTCTTCCTTTAGCTCAGAATCAAGAAGTATTCCTACAACTCAGAATTTCTCCACATTCCTACAACTCAGGCTTATAATGTAAGACCCCCATTTTTTTCTTTTTCGACGCCGGGGTCTTAGGCCCAGAATCGCCACCTTGCGGTGATACCTTCGCACTTGGGAAGGTCGTCACTATAAGATGCCGATTCTGCCGGCCAAAATCGATCACAATTGTAGCAATAGAATAAAAGCAAGTCCACATAAAATCACATGTATAGAAAATAGGCTCCACGAAGGGAGTGTCCACAGATAGTACATATAATAAAAATCTCGGTCTTATGCCCAGTACATAAAGTCCTCACTACAAATCACTCATCGCGTAAGCAAACTAATACAACTACTAGTGTTCGGGACTAACAGTCCCTGCTGTCTGGACTCCAGTACTAGACTGTTCGATCTCCAAGCGTGCCGACCAACCGTGCTGCTCCTCCATGCTGGGCTCCGTGGTCCCCTAAATGATGTGGTTCAAAAACCGTTAGTCTAAAAGACTAAGTCTTATCGTCCTCCGCCCCTTCCCCTATGGCTCCTAAGCACCGAGCGGGGAGAAGGAAAGGAAAGGACATGAAGGTGGAGAATGTCAAATAGCAGATGGCAACGGAACTAGACTAGTAGTTCTAAGTATGGTAATAATGATACAAAGTTAAAATAAGCAACCTTAACTTGTGTGAATACACATAAGCTAAGGGATCTCTTGCAGGGCTCCTATTGTATAAAAAGTCTCATAACGATTTATACGATAGGGTGTCGGTTTTACTAGCAGGCTTAAATATATAATACTGAAAGATAACCTTGACTTATAAGCACGCTCGCACGAACTTATAGGCCAAGGGGTCGTTTTGCAAGGCCGAATGTATAGAGCGTCCCATACCGCTTATACATTAGGTGTGAGGTTATATGAAATGGTTATGCTATGAAATACAATTATGCCAAGATGTGATCATGCAAGTGCAACTCACCCACTCGACTCTGTGCACACAGACCTTTAGTTCCCCCTTTTAGAGCCGTTACCTCCCAGGATACCTCCGTAGTGGCAGACGGAAGCGGTGGGTTGGGTCTCGCCCACCTCTAAACAAGTAAAGCACTACCGGTCAGACCTATCGTACGCCTCAACGCTTGGTGCACAAAGCAGACTCCTGCGTACTCTTGCCGGCTGGCGCACCGGACTACTGTTGGCGAAGAGCTAACCACACTTGCCGAGTCAGCGTATTGGCGTCGGTGCATCGACCCTCCAATACCGAAGACCCACCACCTTATACCTTTTATGCACATGCAATTGTTATGAGTCCAAACAACAACCGAACCAAATCTCCCAGGACTATCCCGTCCGTCATGTTCTACAATCGAGCCGAAGCTACCCGGACTATCCCGTCCGTCATATTCAACAATCGAGCCGAAGCTCGCCGGGCCACTATGCCCATCACCATAACCACTGGGCTTATTGCCCGAGTAACCCAACTATCTCCCAGGACATTGGGGTCTGAGAGTGTGAAATCCTAAGTTTACTATTTACTCTTGTGTCGATTTTATACCTACGACTTTGGTTTTACCCAGGACTGCCCAAGGTATTCCCTGTGAAGGGCTCTCGAGGGCACTAGGAGCTATGATGGGCTGAATCACAAAGCTCCATTTTGCAAGGCACTTATTCTTGTTGGTTGGTAACTAATCTCATGTCCATTACCCATTTCTTTTTCATATTACGGTAGACTAAACCTAAGGTGATTTTAACCTTTCACTCTACGGGGGAAGACGATCTTTCGTCGACCCCAAGCACTACTCAACACTACCGACTCATATCTCACTACTTAACCTAAACTTCTAGGATGACTCATCCACATCTACAAAATCCAGCAAGATGGCTAACTCCAACTATGCCAAATCATTTCCTTCCAACAATTTACTAAATGCAGACCACAAGGTTAAATGCCATGTAAAATGGGGAGTATATCAAATGATCATCCAATACTCCTATAATAATTAATGGAGGTCCATTTTGACCTTTAAGCCCTAAATCCAGAGACCCAAAATTTTCCTTATTTATTTAATAATTTATTTAATTATTCTAGTGACTAAAATTTCCAATAATGAACATGAAGTACCATTTTTAGGCAAGATATCATTCCAAAAATTTTATATGATATTTAAAATAAGGATTTAACTCATCTTCCAAAATATCTAATTTTTTCAGTAAGGTTTTATCCCAAAATTCCTATTTCATTTTAACCCTTGAAAATTCATTTAAAGAAATATAAAAGACTATATTGCTTCCAAAATTCAGAGAAAATTCTAGTATGATTCTAATGGCATATAAATGATTTGGGCCAAATTTCATAATTTATTTATCAGTAAATAGTCTTAATTAAATTATTGAATAATTTCCTCATTTAACAAGCTTGTGAAGTAAGTACCTCAAATATGTATTCAAAAATTTTCATAAAATTTATATATGCATATAATGATCCAAAACTTCCTCTGCCAAACCTTCATGACCTCCCAAGGGTCAGAGGGACCATAAAGTTCAATTTATTAAATTGAGGCATCCCTTGTGTTACAAATGAAGTACTATAACTATTATTCCAAAATTCCCAATTAAATTACCAGAGGCTCAAAATATCCTTATGACCAATCTACCAAAATTTCATCTTAGTTTGAGGAGTTTAGCTAGCCCATTTCCACCCTGCAATATTTGTGCCCTAAACTAGGGTTAGGGTTTTGCGGGTCCCAAACTTTCCAAAACACCCTAATATTTTAACCAGAGGGTTATATTTACCCTAATACCCTCCCTACAAAATTTTATAGTCATACAAAGTGTTTTGGCCACATGCCCTTCACAAGGTACAAAAGCCCTTCCTTAGGGTTTGACCTAGGATCTTGGGGCAAATCAATTCATAACCTCCCCATATTTCATTGGAAGGTGCACAAGTTCATGACAAGTCTGTGTTACAAATTGGAACCTCTGTTGAGGTTAATTGGACACTCTAAGCAAAAATATATTTTTGGACCAAAATGCCCTTCTTAGGGAAAGGCTAGGGTTAGCATGATTCCCATTCAAATCACCTCCAAACTTAAGGAAATTTTAACCAGAGGTCTATATTGACCTCATATACCTCTTGCCAAAATTTGGATGAATTTGGACTTCATTTGACCCATAAATTAATTTACCGTAGATAAATTAAATTATTTACAAAACTATAGAAAAATTATCTCCAAAAATTCCCATTTATGGGCAGGGTCTAGATATTAGTTAGGGTGACTCCCTGCCAAAATTTCAACTCATTTTGGCTAAGGATGAAGTGTGGGCACTCTGTTTAATGTCTGCCTAGACATATGTATAGACCCCACCAAAATGAGTGCCCTGGTCAAACCTGTCACCCAAATTGGTCCAAACCAATTTTGTTTGAAATGAAGCCTAAGTATTTTTGATAATTAAAAACATTAAATACAATTTACTGTGACAGAATTGAATTAATAATAAACTTAAGCTATAGTTTATATCCATATCAACACGAATCTTGATGCGATTTTGGACGGGATCTGGTCATCTCCTTCCTCCAGCCGATGGCCCAGATTCGTCCTGCTTGGGCCATCTTCCAGCGGCTGTCACTGGCCGTCCGGCCACCTCCCCGGCCGGCCACCGCCGCCAACACCTTCATGGTGGTCGGGGCTACCTCCAGGCGGCGGCACGGCCGTCGGGGAGCACTATTCCGGCGAACCCGACAAGCTCAATTTCATGGAAAAACCATGATTTTTTTGAATTGGATCGGGCTCAATTGAGCCAAAACCTTGGACCTAAGGACTGCTATGATTTACCCATGGAATAAGAAGTGGAGGAGGACCTTTTTGGCGGCCTGAAGTCGGGAGGATCGCCGGAATGCCATGGTGGTGGTGGTGGTCGGGTTTCTTCAAAAATGCATGAAACAGCCTGGCTTCTTCAGGAAAGTGGTGGGGAATTCTCCTTGGAGTCTAGGGAAGCTTTTAAGAGTGTGAGGGGAGGTGTTATGTGGCTGAAAACACTTTGGCCATTTTTGGCCAAAGTCAAGCTTGGCGGCTTGGTAGGTAGTGGGGTGGAGCTTGTTCTAACCAGTCAATGATGGCTGCTACACTTCCCTTATCTTGCTGAATTGAATGGGGAGGTTGGGGAAGGGGGAGGAGGAGTAAAAAGTCCTCCTTCCTTCTCCTTCCTTCTCTTTCTCTCTACTCCATGGGTGACTTTATCTCTCCTAGTCACCAAGCCTGAAATTTGGCTCCTACATATCCCATGGCAGCCCACAAGTCCATTTGGTCACTTAAGTCAAGGTTAGCTCAATTGCAATGGGCTTGAGCTTGAGTTAGCACATTTGGGCTAACTTGACCCAAAGTTGGACTAGGGCCCACCTAGGTCAATTTGGTCTTTGAGGTTTCTTTAATGGGTCCTTGGTGACCCATTAGCCTCCCCTAGGGTCAAGGTGGGGTTTGATTGGCCCTTGGAGGTCACTTGACCCTTAACTAGGGCACTTTGACCATTTTGGGTGAAGAGTTGACTTTGGTCAACCTAGCCTTTATGATTGGTCCCAATGGGTCCTTGGTCACCTATTGGCCTCTCACTAGGTCTATGAGGGTAGGGGTGGGGTCCACTTGGCTAAGGGACTGCGATTGACCCTTGTGTAGGTCAATTTGACCCAATTAGGGTTAGAGTTGACTTTGGTCAACTTAGCTCCCTTGACTACCCTCCATGGGTCCATAGTGACACATTGACCCCTCACTAGGATTATGGAGGTATAGGTGTGGTCCATTTGGCTAAGAGACTACAATTGACCCTTGTGTAGGTCAATTTGACCCAATTAGGGTTAGTGTTGACTTTGGTCAACTCAGGTCCTTTGGCTGCCCTCCATGGGTCCTTAGTGACCCATTGACCTCTTACTAGGGATATAAAGGTATGGGTGGGGTCTTGGAGTCTTGGTGAAGCTTCATGATCACCTTAAACCAAGGTTTTGGAGTTTACTATTTGCAGACCATAGTGCCTCTATCCACACCACCAGGTCCACTTGACTCTTTCTTGGGCTTCCTAGGATTTTGTCATGACAAAACCACTCTTAGGGGTCTAGTTGGAAATGGGATGTTACATATAAGCCCTACCTCAGCCTTACCATAAGGCCTACAACTCAGAGAATATCTTCTCCTACAACTCAGGCATAAACAACCCTACCTCAGCCTTGCCACAAGGCCTACAACTCAGTGAATACCTTCTCCTACAACTCAGGCATAAACAACCCTACCTCAGTCTTGCCACAAGGCCTATAACTTAGAGAATACCTTCTCCTACAACTCAGGCATAAACAACCCTACAACTCAGAGAATAAATCTCCTACACTCAGCCTTTATAAAATATGCTTACAACTCAGATCTATTAATAGATCCTACAGAATTTGATAAGGAATTTTGTAATCTCTTACCCCTGTTGAGAGAGAAGGGATAAGAACTTTCTTGATCAGCTTCTTGAAGAGGCTGATGGCTGAAATCAACTTGGTCTTAGCTTTCTTCAAAGCTTCTTGAATCTGAACGTAGTTTTGTTGATTTCCTTTGAATATAACTGACTGGCAGCTTCCTTCTTAGACTTCAGAAATAGATCTGAATCTTCTTGACAGATTAGTTTAGTATCTGCTACTTGAGAGACCTGTGAATGTCTCCTTCTTTTCTTAAAATAGCATGATCTCTCTCTATCCAAACCTCTTGAAGATACTTCTGAATTCTTGATTGAATTCAACTTAGACAGAATCTGAATAGTAAACTACTTCAAAACGTCTTCTTAGATCTTCTCACGAAGATCTTTTTCTTTGTGACTTGTACTTTCTTGATTAGAGATCAATCTCTAATTGTGTTAGTTGTGACAATACTTATTCCTCTTTTTTCCTTCTTCTGAATCCATCTATTTATAGACTTCATCCATGGTAACCGGCTGGTCTGGTTTATAACTAACTTCTGACAAGTCCGACAGCTTTAGTAAACCTTTTGTAACTCACAGTTGTCATGTCTTTAAACAGTTCTTGAGCCTTTGACTCTGTCAGCAAAGCGTCGAGACTGACTGTCCTAAAGTGTCGAGACCATCTGTCAATATGTGTCGAGACCATCTGTCAATATGTGTCGACACATGTGACTTAAGTGTCGACACAACCTTTGGTGATGTCGACATAGCTGCCTTGATGTCGACACAACTTCTTGACACTGCATCTAGAGAATGTGTCGACACTGATTATTTATTTTGACACAAACACTTAACCATTCATCAGCAATCAACTTGGTCTAGACTCAGGTGTGTGTCGACACAAGTCCTGTGTGTTGACACAGTTGATGTAGACTCAGAACATAGCATGTGTTGACACTGCCTCCAGGTGTCGACACAGTTGTTGTCTACTCTGCCTTTGTGTGTCGACACATCCTATCGGTGTCGACACAGTCGATGTCGACTATAATATTCTGTGTGTCGACAATGCCTCCCGGTGTCGACACAAACTCACTGAAGTGTCGACACAGCCATTTCCAAGTGTCGACATAATCTTACTGAAGTGTTGATGAGTCCTCTTTATATACCTATTTTCGGACTCATCTAGGCTTATTTTCTTGTCTTTGCACACCGTTTTGCGTCATTTGCATTCCTTTTGGTTCGCTACGGTTTTCCACGTCTTGTGCACTCTTTTAGCCTATTTCTGTGTGTGTGTGTATTTCCCTTTTTGCTTGCATATTATTTATGTCTGTGACTGCCATGATCGATATCCCGTCCAGTTTTCCTGCAGGTTCTGGGATCGTGTGGGCGTCCGGCATCGGACTTTCCCCATTTTTGGCAAAGGAGTCAATGGTCGTGCATTTTTACCCACGCATGACCATCGACCTCTTTGGCGCACGATCATCGGTCGTGCGCAGTCATGACCTCTCCTGTGAAAGTTCTGTCCCGGCATATCGCACGATCACCAGCCATACCGCGCACGATCACTGCTCGTGCGCTGCCGGTCGTGCGCAGTCATTATATCTTTTTCCACTTTTCTGCCTCCATATCGCACGATCACTGACTATATCGCGCACGACCACTGGTCGTGCGCCAGTGATCGTGCGCGCTGTTTAAATTCTGTTTTCTATAAATAGTGCAGGTTTCGCCCTATTTGAGATCGGCCAGATCCGCGATTTTTCCGCCGTTCTTCGTCTCGGACGAGGGTTTCCTCCATCCCCCTTCATCCTCCACCTTAGGGAGGGTCTCCGGGCAAGCTTTCAACGCCAAATCAACGCCGGAGCATCCTCTCGGCCTCCTCCTTCATCCTAGAGCTTCAAGCAGAGTTTTGACCTAGCTTTCTCCATCAAGTTAGGAGGAGCTGGAGCCGTAATCTACGGGTCATTTCAACGAAGAAGACGGGTCTATTGGGAGTGAGTGACAGCCTCCTCTACCCCGGACACAGTTGAGGACCGAGCTTGAACTCGGATTGACAACCCGGGATTCCAACCGTGAACCCTCAATAAGGCTTCGGATCCGGTCGATTCGCACACCTCTTCCTCTTGTATTTGATAGCTTAGCTTAACTCTTTGTATTGATGAAGTATTTTTATTGATTAGCATTTTCACTTATTCATGTCTATGTGAGTTATTGTGATTTTGTTATTATTGCTTGAGGTGCGCTATATTCCATCCTCCATCCATCCACCCTTGCCGCACTAGCAATTGCTAGTGGCGTGCGTTGCGAAGAGGTGCTCACGACCCTCATTCCGCCATTCTCACCACCTCATCCGCTAGCCTACTCTTCCATCCGCCAAGCGATTCGGTGCATAGCGGCCCGTGTAGTTTCCATCCCGCCTGGCGAAGCAGTGCATAGCGGCCTGCATAGTAGGATTTCCGCCGTTCTCTCCACCTCATACGCTTGCCTACTCGCCCATCCGCCTAGTGATTAGGTGCATTGGGGCCCGACTAGTCTTCCATCCCGCCTGGCGAAGCATCGCATAGCGGCGTTGCATAGGAGTAGTTGTTAGATTTTTACTTTATTTTCCACAACCATCAAAACCCCCATCGTTACCTTCGCCCCGAGGACTTCAATCTCAAGTCCTCCTCGACATTAACTCATCCCTTACCGTGTTCCTCAATAGACCGACACTCAGGGATTTATTCCCAAACTTTATTACTTGTGCGACCGGTGTGCTTGCCGTAATTCCACGCATCAAGTTTTTGGCGCCGTTGCCGGGGAACACAGTCGTTTGAGTTTTTGAAGAGGTAGATGCGAGATAGTCGCCCTTGTCCATTTGTTCATACCCTGTTTTATCTTTATTTTAGTTTTTGAAATTGTTTACTTTATTTTTCCTGTCCCTTCCTTGTTTTCTTTTTTTTTATATTGCAGATCTGAGTTGTTTTATTCTTGTGTGTAGTAATTTCCGGTAAATATTTCTGTTCGCGATGGATTCTGCTGCCGAGTGCCGTATTTTTGACGCTTTGCGGAGATGCATCGATGCCATCGCTGTTTCTAATGCCGAGCACTGTTTTCGGTGTATTCTATGTCAAGGTGTGGGCCATATGTTGAAGGATTGCCCTCGCTTGTGCAAGCCTTCTACCTCTGTGGACGCATCCGCAGCAGTCCCCTGTTCGCGGGAGACTACTGTGGATGGGCCTACCAGGGTGTTGCCTGGCCCATACACTGACATGGCGCACCTTGCTCGATCTTTGCCCGTTGAGATTACGGAAGAATCTCTCGCCGCATATAGTTCCTTCATGGGTTCCTCAACCCCTTTTTACGAGCTCCCTTTGAGTGATCACTCTCACTCAGATGTTAGCCCGCAAGGAGTGGATCGGGAACTCATGGACGATCCTGTATGGGACGAGGAGAGTGTTCCGGTCGTCGACGGGGTGGCATCTGCGGATGATGTTGCGAAGGGGCCTGCGCATTCTATGCCTGATTTTGTGAGCAGCCTTGCCCCTACGCAGTATTTGCCGGAGTTTTCTACTCCTTTTTCTTGTGAGTCGGCTGATGATGCCGTTATTGTGGATGATTCGGTGCCCGAGGTTGCGCCGAAGTGGGATGAGGATTCTAGTATCTCCGACGGAGAATGTGGATCTTCGGAACACTTCTTCGCACCCCGGTGGGACGAGGAGTATCACCTTTCGGATGCGGAGGTTTGCACCCCCCTATCTAACGAGGCGGTCCCCCTTTCCACCGCGGACTTCGAGTTCTCGGATTCTCCCCAATACGACTCATATGACACTGACGATGATCATTGTTTGGATCCTGCTGGGAGTGATACCGGGATCACTCCCCCGATTTCTGATTGTTTTTGTCCTTCTTCTCTTTTATTCCTTGATCCCCCTTCCATATCTGAGCATGTGCAGGTTGATTCTCCACTAGTGTGCTGGGATGACAATGAGCCTTGTGCTCAAGCCGTTGACTCCTACACACCTGTGTGGGATGACCCCTTGCTAGGCAAGGATTCTTTTTGTGATGAGATGAGCGAGGACCAGGTCGCCTCCTCATCTTATTTCCTGCTTCCTCTACCTGAGCTTTTTAGGTATTATTATCTAGGTAGAGGGGTAACTGCTCTTTCTCCGTATCGGTACTTGCTACCGCAACGGATAATGGAACAGTTACCTGTTCATTTTTCTTTTCATAGGCCCGTTAGCTAGAGTTGTATAGAATTTAATAAGTCGTGCTGGGATGACAATAACCCCAGTAGTTATCTTAAATTTCTGCATTTTACTTTTTCATGTCTCGTTTTAGTTTTAGTATTTCTTTTTGTATATTTTTTCTTTTGTTTTTGCGGAGCTCACCCCTGCAGGTATTCATGGAAACTACGCATTGGCGGGGTTGTGATTCTTCGTATGGCGGGCCTGCTTCTAGTTTTCACGCGTCTTCTGGTATTCTCACTATCTGAGCATTGGGTAACCTCTTCCCTTAGCTCATTCTGATTTTAATTTCTATATCATTTGCTGTGTAGTTTAGTTTAACTCTGGGGGAGAGTCAGTTTACCTTTTGCACGTGCACATTTCTTTTACATACTAGAAGCTTTTTGTATTTTATTTTGTTTATGTTCATTGCATCGCACACCACTGCACCCACATGAGCGCGAGCTTAGCGGTTTGCGTGTCACGAGTTGAACCTGTATCTTTGTTCGATTTGGAAAATTTATGTGCTAGTTTAGGATTGTGCGACGGTGTAAAATGTTGGCCTTGCTGTGTTTCTAGTCAACTGCTCTCGTTTTGTATAGAAATTTGAGTAGATTTAATTTTTCTATATGCTTATAGTTTTATATTCTTCTATCTGCGTAAATTCTTTTTATTCTACTCAAAAGTTGGTGAATCCGATGTGAATCAAACGGTAGCGTAGGAATGTGTGTAGCCGCCACTAGACTCGTATTGCTTGAGTCGGGAGGAAGGATTATCTTTCTCGGTTGCTAAGAACTTGCCCCAAGCTATTCTTGAAGCATTGGTACACGGTTAGTCTTGCGTGAGAGTGATGTAGGCCACCCTTTGGCCCGGTTGAGCTTTGTACCCATTCCTAACATCGCCCTTGCTAGCGCCTTTGTGCCTACCCTTCCTTTTGATTCAGCTCCACTATATTCGCCAAAGCCTTATAGCCAATCCTAGTCGCACACCCAAGTCGAGCTTAGAGTTTATATTTTCATGTTGGGATGTGATGTGGTGTTATTATTTGTGAATATGTGGAAGCGCGCCCAAGTTTTTATTTGCTGAGATTTTGAAAATAAAAAGAAAAAAAAATGAAATGTTTGTAAAAAGGAAAAAAAATGATGAAAGAAAAAGTTTAATTGAAAATCTTTTGGAGATGATTTTGATTTGGAGTAGACGGTGCACACACCCATGTTGCAAAAGTTAAGTCTGGGGGTGTGGTGCACCCGTGTTTATTTTGTGGGCAGCGGGTACTAGTTTTGTACGTTAGCTCATTTGGGTTAGGTGCATACCCTTCATGTTTATCTTTGTTTTCCTCACCGTAACCCAAGCCCCATTATTACCCGAAGTCCTACGGACTTGCGCTTGAGTTGACTAGTGCCGTGGAGAGAGTGCGATCGGGCAAGCTTATGGTTTCCGACATTGGTGGATTCCTTTGGGGGTAATCTTGAGCCCCGGTCTTCGGCAATGCTCACCTTAGTGGCCTGTCTACTTTCTTCCTGCGTAGGACCGGATGATTCACCGTGATTCCACTTTTGAGTAATAATAAATTTTTGATACGCATTGTGAAAAATATAAAATATCTTGTATACTTAAAAATTTCCTCTACTTTATTTTTATGCACGCGAGCATGCGACTTCGCATGGTACTCCATTTTGCAATTTCTTTGTTAGCTAGTTCATTTTCCCCGTCTGCTTAGGTTTTGTTTGCTCGGGACGCGCAAATGGTTAAGTCTGGGGGTGTGATGAGTCCTCTTTATATACCTATTTTCGGACTCATCTAGGCTTATTTTCTTGTCTTTGCACACCGTTTTGCGTCATTTGCATTCCTTTTGGTTCGCTACGGTTTTCCACGTCTTGTGCACTCTTTTAGCCTATTTCTGTGTGTGTGTGTATTTCCCTTTTTGCTTGCATATTATTTATGTCTGTGACTGCCATGATCGACATCCCGTCCAGTTTTCCTGCAGGTTCTGGGATCGTGTGGGCGTCCGGCATCGGACTTTCCCCATTTTTGGCAAAGGAGTCAATGGTCGTGCGTTTTTACCCACACACGACCATCGACCTCTTTGGGGCACGATCATCGGTCGTGCGCAGTCATGACCTCTCCTGTGAAAGTTCTGTCCCGGCATATCGCACGATCACCATCCATACCGCGCACGATCACTGCTCGTGCGCTGCCGGTCGTGCGCAGTCATTATATCTTTTTCCACTTTTCTGCCTCCATATCGCACGATCACTGACTATATCGCGCACGACCACTGGTCGTGCGCCAGTGATCGTGCGCGCTGTTTAAATTCTGTTTTCTATAAATAGTGCAGGTTTCGCCCTATTCGAGATCGGCCAGATCCGCGATTTTTCCGCCGTTCTTCGTCTCGGACGAGGGTTTCCTCCGTCCCCCTTCATCCTCCACCTTAGGGAGGGTCTCCGGGCAAGCTTTCAACGCCAAATCAACGCCGGAGCATCCTCTCGGCCTCCTCCTTCATCCTAGAGCTTCAAGCAGAGTTTTGACCTAGCTTTCTCCATCAAGTTAGGAGGAGCTGGAGCCGTAATCTACGGGTCATTTCAACGAAGAAGACGGGTCCATTGGGAGTGAGTGACAGCCTCCTCTACCCCGGACGCAGTTGAGGACCGAGCTTGAACTCGGATTGACAACCCGGGATTCCAACCGTGAACCCTCAATAAGGCTTCGGATCCGGTCGATTCGCACACCTCTTCCTCTTGTATTTGATAGCTTAGCTTAACTCTTTGTATTGATGAAGTATTTTTATTGATTAGCATTTTCACTTATTCATGTCTATGTGAGTTATTGTGATTTTGTTATTATTGCTTGAGGTGCGCTATATTCCATCCTCCATCCATCCACCCTTGCCGCACTAGCAATTGCTAGTGGCGTGCGTTGCGAAGAGGTGCTCACGACCCTCATTCCGCCATTCTCACCACCTCATCCGCTAGCCTACTCTTCCATCCGCCAAGCGATTCGGTGCATAGCGGCCCGTGTAGTTTCCATCCCGCCTGGCGAAGCAGTGCATAGCGGCCTGCATAGTAGGATTTCCGCCGTTCTCTCCACCTCATACGCTTGCCTACTCGCACATCCGCCTAGCGATTCGGTGCATTGCGGCCCGACTAGTCTTCCATCCCGCCTGGCGAAGCATCGCATAGCGGCGTTGCATAGGAGTAGTTGTTAGATTTTTACTTTATTTTCCACAACCATCAAAACCCCCATCGTTACCTTCGCCCCGAGGACTTCAATCTCAAGTCCTCCTCGACATTAACTCATCCCTTACTGTGTTCCTCAAGAGACCGACACTCGGGGATTTATTCCCAAACTTTATTACTTGTGCGACCGGTGCGCTTGCCGTAATTCCACGCATCAAGTGTCGACACAGCTTCCTCAGCTGTCGACATATGGACTTAGAATATATTTCCTGCATTCTAGCACATTCTTAACCTGTACATATAAACTCGAAATAACATCAAATACACCTTGATGTATATCATTGAGCTAAGTGAGGCTTATCCAAATCAGGTACACGTTTTCCAATGTACCGAACAATATCCCCCTATTTGGAGAAGTCATAACCCTTTAGCCAATGATATACACCACATAGAAAATAAACCTGATGATGTATATAAGCAATATATTACAGGGTACTATAACAAAACACATATCATTGTTACATCACAGAATAAAGATGTAAAAGAGAATGATCACAGAACAATGTTTTGTATATTAACTCAAAAATGTTTTTTACAAGTTGTTTACATTGATTTCTTTAACAAACTAACAATTACATAGTTCTTGAACAAAAACTAGTAAAACTTAGACTAAGGCTGGACTGGCTCCTTTATGACAATCCCTTTGCCAGATTTAATCTGAGCCTGCACAATAGGTTTTGTATCTTCAATAGGCTTCTTGCCTTTCAACTCAGCTTTCTTTTGTGCATCAGCCTTGATCATTTGCTTTTCAAAATAATGAAAGGGCTTGGGGAAATACTTGCTAGGTTCCTGAGTATCAGGAGGTAGCTTCCCCATCTTAGCCTTTCTAATGTGTTGAACTACGGCCTCCTGCCTGGCTTTATACTTTTGCCATTCTTGCTCATTGTACCATTTTCCCCTTTCATGTACTTGATCTTTTACAGCTTTCAAGGCAGTTAAAATGATATTCCTTGAAGTTGGGATCCACTGCTCAAAGTCTGGCTTTAATTCTGCTTGCTCTCTAAATCTTTTCTTTGATAATAGAGCATCTTACTGAGCATTCAGACTAGCTTCTGGCATATCAACCTTTTCAATAATAACATTTGTAACTGGTAGAGGAGGGTTGTACATAGACTCATCTTATTGATGTACCATTTCAATATCTGCAGGAGGGTAAATGACTTGGGCAACCTCAGGTTGATCACCTTCAAGTAGAATTGGTTGTACCCCTGACTCAGCCATATTATCATCATCACATAAGTGTGGATATCCCAGAGTGGCTCTTATGCTATTGGTTACCCATTTGGCATGATCAGAGCCAGCATAAACTAACACCCTCTCCCCCTTTATGACTTTTCTGGTCATATGATCTCTTAAGTCCTCTTTCTGAAATCTTATTTGCCCATCCAGGTAATTGATTCCATCTTTAAATAATGGCTTTAACTTTAGAAGCTTGTCACTAATTAACTTCTCAGATGAAGTAATGGCGGTTTTAACTACATCTAGGGCAGCTTGTAGCTTCTGATCATATTCTTCTTTTTCCTTATTCCTAGCTTCAGTCATTGCAACAACAGTGTTTATGAACTCAGTGACTATAACATTATATGATTCAGTCAGATTGTCATTCATTCTTATTTGATTCTTAAGGACATAGCCTTGTTTAACATCCATTTCATCCACTTGCTTTTTTATTTCTGCTTGTTGTTTTGCAAGAAATACCACAACATTGCCCCCCTTGTGGAAGCAATCTGTCATCTCTTTTTTATTCTGATTAAATTCAAATCTTATAGATTTTATATCTTGTGCCAGATTAAATTGAAGAGCCTTATGGCTTTCATCCACATACTTTTCAAGAGCCAATTTCTGCTCATCAATTTTGACTTGTAAATCCACCAAAAGTTTAATGTAATCAATTGCAGGAGCTAGTTGGGAAGATAGCTTGTAAAGCATTCTTATAGCATTGACTTCTTCTCTTAAAAACCATTAATTTTCTCTTCTTTGCCTCCCTAACTTCTTCATGCTCAGATTCTAAAAAACTGTCATTATTAACCCTCTCATGAGGAGTGGAAGAAATTTCTTTTTCAGCTACATGTTGCTCTTCCTCTATATCAACCTGCTCCCCCTCAACCCTTACTTGCTCCCCCTCAAATCTTAGGGTCTCCATTTTATCTGTTTCTCCTCCAATATCAGGAAACAACTCTTCAAGAGTAAATTATTGTTGAGTGAGAGCAGGAGATTGTACTTTCTCAGTAGCAGCAGCAGCAACTCCAGAAATATCTAGATCAGTTTGAGAAACAATGTCCTCTGATAAATTGATTCTTTCTTCCTCTTGTACATGTTAAGACTCTGGCTCCCCCTACAAATGTGCATTCTCAGCATTGTCCTGGACTTGTATACTTTTTAGTTCCCCCTGCACTTGTGCAATAACTAGCTCCCCCTGCACCTGTGTAGATATAGTATCTTCCTGGACTTGTGCATCTTCAGGACCATGCTCTTGCCTGTCCAAATCAGGCATTTCTTTAGAAAGAACTCTATCCCATCTTTAGAATAACCACATGTCAATTCTCCTAATATGATTTATCTTTGATCCAGGAATCTGTTGCATCACCTCTGGAATTATTCCATCCAGGTACAGACTCATGATCCTAGCCATGTTTGGCTTCTTGATTACTTTTGTTATCTTATCAAACAGTACTGCAGACCAATTGGTTTGAATTTTAAAGATTACCCATGTCATCAGGCTGAACATATAGGCTGATATCCTATCATGGCCACCTGGTTTACATAAGATCACTTTACCTATTATTTCAGACAGGAATTTCCCCTGATGATTCATGCCCTTCCTGTTGATGGAAGATCCTATTTTTATTGTTGGATCCAATCCACACCATTGAAGCACCTCCCTTGTCCTTGAGGCTGAGACCTCTTCCTCATCTTGTATTCTAGGAAGATGGAGAATCTTGCTCAACCTTTTCTGAGATAGCTTGACTTTTTCTCCATGTACAGTGGATTTGATCTTCAACCCAGTTGAGTCCGGTGATGCAGCAGTGTAGAACTCGAATAATTCTTTCTTCCATATCTTTGAAGGTTCAGAGACAAGATATTCTAATCCGTTGTCTGCAAGAAGAGAAATGACCTGTTTGATCTTCGATTCAGCATCGTTGAATGCATGCTTAACAAACTCATATCCTTCATTTATGTTGTCTTCAACCTTGGGCGCCATTGGAAAGAAGAGAATGCTCGATTGGAGAGGAGAGAGTTTGTCGACGCAAGGTTTTTGTCTGGAAACCCTTGTGAGCGTGTCGACAGAATAAGTTCTTGACCTATTTATACCCTTCTAATCAAAGAAGATCAAAAGGCGGGCAAAAACTGTCTAAAAGTGTCGACACAGTTGTAATGTGTCGACACAAACTCCTATTGTCTCGACCACGGTGCTGACTACTATGTGTCGACACCAATTAATGATATGTCGACACTTGAGATACTTAGTAGTTCATAAAAAATTCTATGTCGACTCTTATTACAAGTGTCGACACAAAATCTGTAAGTGTCGACACTATTACTCCGGTTGTGTCGACACTACATTTCTGGATGAGTCGACTCTTTGTCCCTTAGGTGTCGACACATTTTCTCTGTGTCGACACAATTTCCCTGAATTGTCGACATGACTTCTCTATGTCGACACCTTATCACTGAATGTGTCGACACCATTTTACTTTGCCAATTTTTTGGTAAACTAACCTATGGTCCGCATTCCTAGTTCAATTTTTAATCTATTGAATTTAGTTTCATCCAGAGGCTTAGTAAATACATCTGCAATTTGATAATCAGTTTTAACAAATTCTAATGAGATGTCTTCTTTTTCTACATGTTCTATAAGAAAATGGTATTTTATCTCTATATGCTTAGTCCTACTATGTGAAACAGGATTGTTTGCAATAGAAATGGCACTTTTAGAATCACATAATAAAGGTGTTCTACTTACTTGAATACCATAGTCCTTTAGCTGATGTTGAATCCACAACAGCAGTGCACAGCAACTTCCTGCTGCCATATTTTAAGACTCAGTTGTGGATATTACAACACTAGTCTGCTTCTTACTGCTCCAAGATATCAATCTTCCTCCCAGGAATTGGCATGTACCTGTAGTACTTTTTCTATCTTTTCTACAGCCTGCAAAATCTGCATCTGAATAACCTGTTAGTAGAAAATCTCCATTTCTAGGGTACCAAAGGCCTAGATTTGGTGTGCCCTTTAGATATCTCAAAATCCTCTTGACTGCAGTATAATGTGATTCTTTAGGGCATGCTTGGTACCTAGCACAGACACATGTTGCATACATAATGTCTGGTCTACTAGCAGTGAGATATAATAGAGAGCCAATTATTCCTCTATATAAAGATGCATCTACAGGTTTACCAGCATCATCTTTGCATATAGGCATACTTGTTCCCATAGGAGTTCTCATTGTGGAGGATGATTCCATACCATACTTCTTAATTAACTCCTTGGTGAACTTAGACTGGGATATGGACAATCCATCATCAGTCTGTCTTACTTGGAGTCCCAAGAAGAACTTAAGTTCCCCCATACTGCTCATTTCAAACTTCCCTTGCATAAGTTTGGAAAACTTCTTGCAAAGGTTATTCTCTGTAGACCCAGAAATTATGTCATCTACATAGATCTGAACTATGATTATCTTCCCTTTAGATTCCCTTAGGAATAGAGTTTTGTATATTTTACCTCTTGAGAAATTGTTATCAATAAGGAAAGTAGACAGGGTTTCATACCAAGCCCTTGGGGCTTGCTTTAACCCATACAATTCTTTCCTAAGTCTATAGACATAACCAGGTTTAAGAGAATCTACAAAACCTGATGGCTGCTCTACATAGACTTCTTCTTTTAGATCACCATTTAGGAATGCTGATTTAACATCCATTTGATATACCTTGAAGTGTTGATATGCTGCATAACAAGGAACATTCTTATTGCTTCCAGTCTTGTTTCTGGGGCAAATGTTTGATCAAAGTCTATTTCCTCTTCCTGCCTGTATCCTTTTGCAGCCAATCTTGCATTATTATTCACAATAACTCCATTCTCGTCCAACTTATTCCTAAAAATCCACTTTGTACCAATGATGTTGTGGTCTTTTGGTTTAGGAACCAACTCCCAGACCTTGAATCTTCTAAACTGATTAAGCTCCTCTTGCATAACATTAATCCAGTGTTGGTCTTGGATAGATTCTTCAAATTTCTTTGGCTCTAGTTGAGATAGAAAACTTGAGTGCAGGACTGTATTCAGATTTCAACTTCTGGTTTGCACTCCATGTCTTGGATCACCAATTATCTGATTTGCTGGATGATCCTTTAGATGTCTTACAGCTGGAGGTAGACTTCCTTCTGGCTGTACACCTCAAGTTTCTTCATTATGCTGTACCTATTGGTTGTCATCAGCTTCTAGAGAGTCTTGTACTCCCCCTAAATAGTAACCATAATTTTCCAATACTTCATCTGCAGTTGAGCCTTCTACAATTGAAAGCTTGTCCATTCTATTGCTTATACCTGTTGGACTGCATGAACTACAAGGTAACTCACTTTTGATTAATCTTGTTTCATCAAATACAATATGTACAGATTCTTCTACAACCTGAGTAATCAAGTTGTAGACTCAATAAGCCTTACTATTGTTGATGTACCCAACAAATATCCCATCTTGGGATTTGGCAGCAAACTTAGTTAAATAAAACTTGCCATTGTGAAGGATATAACACTTGCAACCAAAGATCCTAAAATAGGATAAATTTGGTTTTCTACCTTTCATAATCTCATAGGGAGTCTTTTTATGTCACTAAGTGATAGAAGCCCTGTTGAGTACATGACATACAGTGTTTACTGCCTCAGCCCAGAAATATTTTGGGAGAGAAGTGTCACTCAATAGAGTTCTACCAGCTTCAATCAATGTCCTATTCTTTCTTTCAGCAATACCATTTTGCTGAGGTGTTCTTGGTGAGGAGAATTCTTACAAAATCCCAAACTCTTCACACAATCTTGTCATACTTTCAGATTGAAATTCAGTGCCATGGTAACTTCTGATTTTGACCACTGTACTGTCCAGTTCATTCTGAATTTGTCTGACAAAACTGTGTAAAACACTTGGTGTTTCAGATTTCTATCTGAGAAAGAACACCTAGGAATATCTAGAATAGTCATCTACAACCACAAAAGTGTAGACCTTCCTACCTAGAATATGAACTGGCATAGGACCAAAAAGATCCATATATAAGAGGTATAGAAACCTCACTGAATCCTTATTTTCAAGGCAATGAAAGGATTATTTTGTCTGCTTGCCCTTTTGACAAGCTGAACATATCCCTTCTTTTATACACTTAACCTGAGGACCATTCCTCACTAACACTTTGGTAAAGAGTTGGCCAATTATTTTGTAGTTAAGATGAGCCAGCCTCTTGTACCTTTTGAAACAAAGAGATGCTTTCTCATCAGCTACAAGTCAAATAGGAGAACCTTTGTTCTCACACCCAAAATCAAGACAATAAACATTTCTCTTTCTATATCCGGTCAAAATGATCTTTTGATCACTCTACATTTTGATATGACATCCATTCTTAACAAATGAAATGTCATATCCTAGATCACTCAGCTGACTTATGCTTATCAGGTTGTGTTTCAAACCTTTTACATAAGCCACTTGAGTGATGGTAATTTGGTTGGAAGATATGTTACCAATTCTTTTGATGATTCCTCTTTCAGATCCACTAAAGATTACTTTAGGCTCATCCTTGATAGATGTGTACTCCTTCAGCAGCCCCTTTGTTCCAGTCATGTGCCTGGAACATCCACTGTCCAAGTACCATATAGGGGCATGAAAACTTGGACCTTCCTGCAATACAGAATTACTTTCCCTTAGAACCCAAGTAAGTCTTTGGTCCTTTGTTCAAGTTAGCACCAATCATATCAAAACTACCAGCAGCTCTTCTAACTAGTAGACTGTTGTTCTTCCTGACTCTTATGTTATGCCAGCAGTCTAAGGCAAAATGTTCTGTCTTGCCACAGCACCAGCATTCATACTTGTTGTATCTAGGTCTAGAAACATTTTTGGCAGAAAAATTTTTGTTCTATGCTGGTGCTGCTGCAACTACACCCACTGGTTTCTTATAACCATGGGGTTTATGAACATGGGCTGACTTATTCGCATTAACACCCTTGTTATTCAGATCATCAGTTTTATTATGACCATGAATATTTTCAAGATCATTTTTGTTAGAAGGCTAATGCACCTTTCTAAAAACTACAGAGACATTAAAATTCAATGGCTGAAAAGAGGCTTTGCCCTTTCTCTTGAAATGGGTAGCCCTGGTGTTACCTTTATAGCCTATTCCAGCCTTACCCTTTTGAGCCACAAACTCATCTATTAAGGGTAAGACTGATTTTGGCTTAGAGTAACTAGCCACCAAATCGTTCTCTACTTAAAGTCCGACTTCCAGACTTTTAATTAGATCATTTTTATATGTGATTGTACCCATCTGAATAACAATAATAGTTTTCAGCTTGACAACCTCATTCATTTGTTGATCTAATTCTTTCTCTAAACCAGATGAAGTCATCTTAAGATCTGCAATTTCCTTAACCTGATTTTTTGCCAAATTTTTGCTTTTCTTAAGTGCCTGCAATAAGTCCCCATATTCATCTATCAACTGATAAATATCTCCTTCAAATTCTGATCCATCCTCATCACTTGATGAAGATGAATCTGACTCTGAACCAGTACTGTAATTAAAAATTCTAGAATTACTTTATACCTTACTGGGACCAGGCTAATCCTGGCACTTGTTGTCTTCTGATTCAGCCATCAGTCCCATGCACTGATGGTATTCTTGTTCATTAATGGATTCCAGTAATTGCATAAACTCCTCTTCTTCACTAAATGCATATAGTCAAATGTATGCTTATACTTCAGATTCTGACTCTGAGGAGGATTGATTTGTAAGACTCTTCTCCTTCTTAGCAACAAAGAATTTCTCCTTCTTGCCCTTTTATTGAGTCTTCTTCTTATCTGCTGACTCCTTCCTCTTTTCTAGACACTCAGCCACCACATGCCCAGGCCTATTGCAGCAATAACAAACAATTTTTGATGTTGTAGCTTTGTTGGGTTTATACCTGCTCCTTTCCTTTCTTGATGATTTTCTCTTTTGATAGTAGTCATCAACTGGCTATGATGTGGAGGGCCTTAACTTCCACTGCTTCTTCTTCAAGAACCTCTGAAACTTCCTTATAAAGGCAGCAAAATCTGCATCTGAATCACTGCTATCTGAGTTCTGATTGTCTGAATTCTCTGAGATAACTTCAACAACTTCCTTATGAGGTGATGAAGACATCCTCCTGCTCTTTCTAGTGTCTTCAACCTTGAAGGCCACTGACTTTTCTCTATGCTCTCCTTTTGTATTTCTTTCCTCCTCCTTCCTAGCCATTAGTTGTATTTCATATGATAGCAACTTTCCAAATAAGGTTTGATAAAAAATATCTGCTAGTTTGGCCACTTCTCTAATGGCACAAATCTTGGTATCCCAATTCTTTGTCAAGGATTTTTGGAATTTGTCATTCAGCTCATAAGTACGTAAGGCCTTTCCATAGGACATCAATTCATTCAATATCCTGTAGAATTTCTTGTAGCATTCAGATATGCTATACGACTTCCCTTGTCTGAAACTCTCATAATCTTGATTGAGCATAGACTTTCTGTCTTGTCTAACTTCTTTAGAACCCTCCATGTATACAATCAAAGTGTCCCACATTTCCTTTGATGTTTTGCAGTGAATCACAATTTGGAAAGTAGAATCATCTATGGCACTCACTATGATATTCTGAGCTTTTTTATCCATAGTTGCTAATATAATATCATCCTTGGTCATTTCAGAAAAATCTTTAGGAGTTCTTTGATTTGCATCTAGAACATACACATTCATTGGAATATATGGACCTTCTTTTACTGTGATATATATCCTGGGGTCAGAGGCCTCCATAAACAACCTAACCCTTTCTTTCCAGATTCCAAAAATCTCTTTCCTACAGATGGGTAATTTCATTGACCCTAATTCCTTGTGATTCTCTCCAGAACCCATTTTCTTGATTCTTGATTCTGCCTTAGGGATCTAACTCATACTGTTAAGTCTTTCTTTGAGCAACCTCCCTCTGATACCACTTGATAGTTTTACTTTCAATACTACCTAAACACCTAGAGGGGGTGAATAGGTACTTTTCCTTGATTTAACTTAAGGCAGAATATAACTATAGTTCTTTGAATAAATCAGATATTTCTATAGCTAACACAGCACAGCAATCACAATCATACACACATCACATATTGCACACAGATTTATAGTGGTTCCCCAAGGTCTGGGTACATCCACTTTCCCCCTTCACTTATCTAGTATTATGCTAGAGTCGGCCTAACTTCTTCCTTTAGCTCAGAATCCAGAAGGATTCCTATAACTAAGAATGTGTTCACATTCCTACAACTCAAGTTAACAAGCCCTTCCCTAGCCTTTCCACAAGGCCAACAACTCATAGAATACCTTCTCCTACAACTCAGGCATAAACAACCCTACCTCACCCTTGCCACAAGGCCTACAACTCAGAGAATACCTTCTCCTACAACTCAGGCATAAACAGCCCTACCTCAGCCTTGCCACAAGGCCTACAACTCAGAGAATACCTTCTCCTATAACTCAGGCATAAACAGTCCTACCACTCAGAGAATAAATCTCCTACACTCAGCCTTTATAAAATAAGCTTATAACTCAGATCTATGAATAAATCCTACAGAATTTTATAAGGAATTTTGTAATCTCTTACCCATGTTGAGAGAGAAGGGATAAGAACTTTCTTGATCAACTTCTTGAAGAGGCTGATGGATGAAATCAACTTGATCTTAGATTTCTTCAAAGCTTCTTGAATCTGAACTTGGTTGGATTGATTTCCTTTGAATATAACTGACTGGCAACTTCCTTCTTAGACTTCAGAAATAGATCTGAATCTTCTTGATAGATAGGTTCTGTATCTTCTTCTTGAGAGACCTATGAATGTCTCCTTCTTGTCTTCAAATAGCTGGATCTCTCTCTCTATCCAAACCTCTTGAAGATACTTCTTAATTCTTGATTTAATTCAACTTAGACAGAATCTGAATAGTAAACTACTTCAGAACGTCTTCTTAGATCTTCTCACGAAAATCTTCTTCTTTGTGACTTGTACTTTCTTGATCAGAGATCAATCTCTAATTGTGTTAGTTGTGACAATACTTATTCCTCTTTTTTCCTTCTTCTGAATCCATCTATTTATAGACTTCATCCATGGTAACCGGCTGGTCTGGTTTATAACTAACTTCTGACAAGTCTGACAGCTTCAGTAAACCTGTTGTAACTCACAGCTGTCAATTCTTTAAACAGTTCTTGAGCCTTTGACTCTGTCAGCAAAGCTTCGAGACTGACTGTCATAAAGTGTCGAGACCATCTGTCAATATGTGTCAAGACCATCTGTCAATATATGTCGACACAAGTGACTTAAGTGTCGACATAGTCTTTGGTGATGTCGACATAGCTTCCTTGATGTCGACACAGCTTCTTGACACTGCATCTTGAGAATGTGTCGACACTGATTATTTGTGTCGACACAAACACTTCACCATTCATAAGCAATCAACTTGGTCTAGACTCAGCTGCGTGTCGACACAAGTCATGTGTTTCGACATAGTTGATGTAGACTCAGAACATAGCGTGTGTGGACACTGCCTCCAGGTGTCGACACACTTATTGTCAACTCTGCCTCTGTTTGTCGACACAGCCTCCCGGTGTCGACACAGTCGATGTCGACTATAATCTTCTATGTGTCGACACTGCCTCCCGGTGTCGACACAAACTCACTGAAGTGTCGACACAGCCATTTCTAAGTGTCGACACAGCTTCCTCAGGTGTCGACATATGTACTTAGAATATTTTTCCTGCATTCTAGCACATTCTTAACCTGCACATATAAACTCAAAATAACATCAAATACACCTTGATGTATATCATTGAGCTAAGTGAGGCTTCTCCAAATCAGGTACACATTTTCCAATGTACCCAACAGAGATCATCACGGTGCTTTCCAACCGTATAGATTTCCATGGCGCCAAAGAGGAATATTAGGGTAACGATTATCTTCTTAAGCATGTGAAGCTCTCCTTATTTTACATAAGGAAACCTGCTCTCGCGAGTGTGCGGTGAGTGTGTAATGTTCCTTAGGGTAGATGTGAATATTCCCCCTTGTTTGAATGTAGTGTCCTAATCGAGATACGGACATTGGTATGGTATGTGTAGCCTACCCGGACAAGTTAGTCTGGATCAGTGATGTTTCATTATGCATGATTAGCCGGAGAAGACTATATGCCTTTGGTTGTTTTCGGGTTTTCTATGCGGCAGATTGCAACAGGGAGTCTTGAGGATTAACTCAAAGGTGAACCCGGAAAATTGGGCGGAAACGCATTTCTGCAAACTTGGTGGCCTGGGAGCCAGCCTTGAACATAATTGGGTTATGTGCAAGTTTGATCGTTTTGGGACACGAGGAAGCATGACCCGCGTATATGGCTTAAATTGACGTTGTAGTGTGAGCAACGGGTTAGGCTGACCGTACCTGCTCTGTGTCGTTCGGTTAAAGCGACCTAAGGTACGTGTTACTTACCGTTGGCATAGATATAGGGTCTTTGGCTTAGGCCGGAAAGACTAAAATGCTCACGAATATTGTCGTCCAAGGGGCGGTTGTGAGACTGCAGTTTTGACCGGGTTCACCGTGTAAGTGCCCTGAGAGCACGGGGTGTGCGGCCGTGTGTGCCTGCACCTGTGTTGTTTTTATTATTCACTATAATGCTTATTATGCTAATAAGTGCAGGGAAGGAGCATCGCCGCCCCGAGTTTGGGGGCGGGATCGTTATAATTTTGTCAGCCTTAGCTGACCGTTACTTTTGTTTGCCACCATTGCGGTGAATTGTGCTTGCAGGTGCTGCGGAGCTGAGTGGCAAATAGTGGTCCAAACCCCTTATTGCTGAGCCGACCCTTGAAATCCTGGTTTTGTTTACTTGTTTAATTCATGTAAGACTGGCATGCGAGCCGAAGTATGGAAGAAACTATTTTAAATTTAGTGAACTCTTGTAAGGCCATAAAGTCGGTACTTTGTGTACTTTGTAATTCATTCTTATTTGGGTTTGATAGTGGACATTCATGCTTGTGGCTGGGTTCTTATTCTACAACTTAATCAGCTATATGACAGATAGGGGTGTATGATGTTATGATTGGAATAATAGTTTCAATGAGTAACCTTTCGGTCTGTCCGTGCTATATAGCGTCGGGACCCGGCCGGACCTACTGATATAAGCTATATGACAGATAGGGGAGTTATAATTTGGTATCAGACTACCGGTTTCGGTCAGGATTAAATGAATTCGTGGACGAATTCACTTTAAGGGGTGGTGAGAACATGTGTGTGTGCCATCGCTATAACATAAAAAGAACCCATGAATGTTCACTTAGGAATGAAAATACACACGTTTGAGGAACCTGTATGTTCCTATAATTGCTTTTTACAATTTTTTTTGGTCACTTATTGGTGTTTTGTATGACTATAGGTGTCCGGGAGTGACGCGTGACAGTCTGAACGCATGCTTTTTGAGAAAAGTATTGCACCCAGCGACGTGTCTGAGACCCCTCCTTCTATGGAAACCATAAGAAGGGTAGTTGAGGTGGTGTTCGCGGTGACCAACACACATCATGGAAGGAATGTGAAACCCTCTATCCCTGAGGTGGCCTCGACATCGGGTGGTGTGATGGAGCATAATGGATTTAGAGGACCATTGGGGCAGTAGATGAGCATGCTTTTAGTGCAGGGAGCGCACTAAGTCGGCGAATATTTGCAGGCATTCCTTATGTTAAGGCGCTACCCAGGCTTTGAGCTGGAAAGCGAGCAGTCTATAGTCGATAGATTTTATAACGGTTTACGTAGCTAGTTGCGAATCCTACTGCTATGACCAAAGTTATTAGGATTCTGAGCCTTGGTGGAGTCGGACAGATCTTTGGAAGTAGAGTAGAGGAAAACTCACCAGATACCAGTGAGTAGGGCACTGAACCCTACAGATCCTTTAAGGGTTGCCTACCACAGAATGCTGAGAAAGAAGGCTAAAGCATCTACTCGCAAAGCTATTTGAACTTGTCGTACTCAAGGCAAGAAAGGGCACTTGCCCGAGATTGTCGGGAGGGTGATCAGACGACAAATAAGGTTATGTCAGGAGCAGTTGGAGACTCTGGTGCTAAGAAGTTAGAGTTCAATATACCGACTTCAAAGTCTAGTTTCCGAAGGTGGAATAAGAAGGCTAGGGCTTCGGGTCCAGCCCCTTCTTCTGGTGCTTCGGGGGAGACTACAGGTCATGCACCGAGTGCTTGCTTTACCTGTGGGAAGTCGGGGCATTTTGCCCGTGACTGTTGGAGCAGATGTCCAAAGTTCGAGAGGAAGCAGGGAGAAACTTACGAGGAAAAGGGGCAAGGCGGTGGAGTCAACCGTATCCCATTATGCTCCGAATAAACCAAGAGTCTACAATCTTGGCCAGTTGGAGGCCATCAAGCAAGCGAATATGGTGATGGGTATAGTTTATATTTATAGAAATTTAGCTTTAAATATTGTTACCTTTTACTTGTTAGCTTATTGCTGTTTGTATAGGCTTTGTTTTGATTTGTCTTAATCTGGAGAGAGCAGTCTTCGATCCGGGAGATTCGCACTCCTTTTTGTCCAAAGGTTTTATATTGCGCATCGGAGTCCCTTCTTCATTGGCGAAGGAGAAATTGGATGTGTTGTTGCCGAATGGTTATTCTATGCGCGCGGACAGAGTTTGTGTCGTAAAGATTTGTTTTGGGAGTCAGGAGTTCGACTTGATAGCGTCGTTACTGCCGCTAGAAGAGTTCGACATCTTTTTTTTGTATGGACTGGCTTTCGAAGCAGAAGGCATACATAGATTGAAATCGTAAGGAAGTCAAGTTGGGAGCTGATCGAGAGACAATGTTTGCAGGTTTGAAGGGGTCGAGCAAGACTTTAATGTCTGCTCTTCAGGTGGTAAAGACAGTTTGTGCTGGTGCAGAGCTGTTCTTTATGCTAGTGGAGGATGCGAAGCCTAATCGAAATTTGGGTAGCATCCCAGTAGTGTGTGAGTACCCTGACGTGTTCCCGGACAATCTTCCCGGAGCCCCACCCCAGCGGGAGATTGACTTCACGATTGAGCTAGTGCCAGGTGCCAAACCTGTCTCACGATCTCCTTATAGGTTGGCGCATAAGGAAATGGTGGAGCTAAAGGTTCAATTTGAAGAGTTGTTGGAGCAGGGTTATGTGCGTCCAAGTTCGTCGCCTTGGAGCGCACCGGTCCTCTTTGTCAAAAAGAAGGATGGAAATTTGCGGCTCTGTATCGACTATAGAGAACTGGACAAGTTAACAGAAAATAACAAGTACTCGATCCCAAATATTGATGATCTATTTGATCAGTTAATCGAGTCATCGGTGTACTCAAAATTGGATGTCAAGTCCGGTTACTATTAGCTGAGAGTAAGGGAAAGTGATATCCCAAAAACATCGTTCAGCACGAGATATGGTCATTTCGAGTTTATGGTCATGTTGTTCGGGCTGACTAATGCACCATCAGTATTCATGGATCTGATGAACATAACGTTCAAGGAGTACTTAGACCACTTTGTGATCGTCTTTATCGACGACATATTGGTGTACTCGCAGTGCGAAGAGGATACTTCAAGAATCTGCATTTGGTTTTTGAGACACTGAGGAGGAACAAACTATACGCAAAGTTCTCCAAATGCGAGTTATGGTTGCCCTCAGTAGCATTCCTTGGTCACATAGTCAGTGGAGAAGGAATTGGTTTGGATCCGGCGAAGATAGTGGCGATACGCGAGTGGCCTGTGTTGTCTACGGTAGTGGAAGTCCGGAGTTTTCTAGGGCTTGCCGGCTATTACAGGTGCTTCTTAGAGAACTTCTCACGGATAACGTTACCTCTCACTAATATGATAAGGAAAGATCAGAAGTTTTTTTGGATGCAGGAGTGCGCGCAAGTTTTTGAAGAGTTGAAGGGTCGCTTGACCACAACGCTAGTGCTAAGTTCGCCGTGTGGGACTGAAGGCTTTGAGATCTACAACGATGCTTCAGGCAGTGGTTTGGCCCGCGTGCTGCGGCAGCATGGAAGTGTTATAGCATATGACTCGCGTCAACTGAAGGTGCATGAGAGAAATTATCCGGTCCGCGACTTGGAGTTAGCGGTCGTGATTTTTGCTCTGAAGTTGTGGATGCATTATTTGTACGGTGTAAAGGTCGATATTTATACCGACCACAAGAGCCTAAAATACCTGTTGGATTAGAAGGATCTGAATATGAGGAAACAGAGATGGATGGAGTTCTTGGGGGACTATACATTAAAAATTCATTATGTGCCTAGGAATGGAAATGCAGTTGCGGATGCGTTGAGTCGCAGGGGTCCCGTGCAAGCCAACTGGTTGTCGGTTCATGACGAGCGGTTGATTCGGGAGTTGGAGGCATTAGAAATCTCTTATGTTGACCAGCAGACTAGCGCCGAAGCGCTATTGAACTGGACGTAAGTTCTGTATGGCCTTGCTGATTAGATTCGGCAAGCTATGGATTTGGATAGCAGCATGAAGCAAATCATGGAGGCGGTTTCGGATGGGTCAAATTCCCAATTTACGGTTTAAGATGGACTGTTAAAGAAGGAAAGTCGTTTGTGCTTCCCAAACGTGGGTAATTTACGAGTGGAGTTGATATATGAGGCTCATCATACCAATTACTCGATTCACCCAGGGAGCACAAAGATGTACCGAGATCTGATGAATTTGTTATGGTGGTAAGGACTGAAGAAGGATATGGCACTATATGTTGCGAAGTGTCAGACTTGCGCCTTAATTAAGACAGAGTGCCAAAAGCCAGGTGGTTTCTTGAAGTCTTTGCCTATTCCGAAATGGAAGTTCGATGATATCTCAGTTGACTTTGTCAATGGATTTCCAAGGTCGCAGAAGGGAAACAAAGCCATCTGGGTGATCGTAGATCGGTTGAAAAAATGTCGCACTTCATTCAAATAGGAAGGATGATTCAGTGTAGAAACTAGAAAAGTTTTATGTGGATAACATTGTTTGATTGCACGGTGTGCCCTGCAACATCGTGAGTGACAGAGATTGGTGGTTAACGTCCAATGACTGGAGGCTGGTGTAGCAAATGCATGGTATCAAGCTGAAGTTCAGCACAACCTTTCATCCGCGGACGGATGGTCAGACTAAGAGGGTCAATAGGATGATGGAATACATGCTTCGCATGTGCGTCCTGGATTTCGGCAAGTAGTGGGAAGATCATATGTATTTGGTGGAGTTTGCGTACAATAATAACTATAAAGCGAGCATACAAATGGCGCCCTTCGAGGCCCTATATGAACAAAAATGTCACACGCTATTGTCGTGTTTAGAAACGGGGGAGGCAAGGTTGTACAAAAAGCAAGAGGTGGAAAGCGCCACTTTATTGGTACGAACCATTCATGAGAGTTTGTTGATCGCTCAGGATAGGCAAGCTAAATACTATAATGCCAATCATCGGAACGTGGAGTTTGCTATTGGCGACTGGGTGTTTTTGAAGATAAACCCATTCAAGGGTGTTTCACGGGTACGACGCTTTAAGAAGCTGAGCTCGAGGTACATTGGGCCATTTGAGATCCTGGAACGGATTGGTGAAGCGGCTTATCGTCTAGAGCTATCGAGGGATTTGAGTGGTCTACACGATGTATTCCACATATCAGCGTTGTTGATGGCTATGCAAGAGCCCTCGCAGGTGATTGTGGTTGATCAAGTACCGGTGGACGAAGGGTTGGTGACAAGGGTCAAGCCCGTTCATATTGAGGACTCTGAAGTCAAGCGACTTAGTAACAAGGAGATCAGGATGGTCAAGGTCCGTTGGGACTACTGCGGTCGGGAGGAGCTCTCGTGGGAGCGAGAGCAAACCATAATGGAGGAGTACCCAGAGTTATTCCACTCAGGTACCGCTTTTGGTTTTGTTTATCTTTTCCTTTCGTTAATTTCGTTGACGAAATTCTTTTAAGAGGGAGAGAGCTGTAACGCCCCGAAACTCAAAAGATGGACTGGTGGCATTTTGATAGAAGTCTGGGACTTGGAAGAGGTCACACGTCCTGGGACACGTGTGTTTCCCATGGCCGTGTCATGCTCGGGATCGACGACTCACTGAGTCGTCGACCAAAATGCAGGCGTCGAGTGTCTAAATAGGGAACATGGCCTGAGACACGGGCTTGTTAGAGGCCGTATCCTGCTCGGGAAGTTTGCTGGTTTGTGCTAAGGGAGTTACACGGCCTGGGACACTGGCTTGCCAGGGCATGTATAGCATACAGCATGTTACACGGGCGTGTCACATGGCCTTGTCGTGCTCATGATGTGTTTGAGGCACACGGCCCATGATACGGGCATGTCACTTAGGACACGGGCGTGTTCCAAGCCGTGTCACAGGCCGTGTCATGGTCGGGATTTTCCTGATTGACGGCAAATGAGGAACACGGCCTTGGACACGGGAGTGTCGCAAGCCGTGTTCGGCCTAGGAAGTTCATTTTAAGTGCAAATCATTGCAGTCGTTTCCTTATTTTGGGATCGAATGGCTCATGGTTGTTCTTGCTGGGATATACCCGGGAATAGGGCTTATAAACCCTGATTTCTATTGGGTTCAATCTCTTTCTAGGTTCTAGAGAGAGGGGAGGGCAAGGAGGAAGATGGAAGAGAGATCTGGCCGCCGGAGGAGATTCAGAGCGCCAAATCGCAAGCCGAGTCCAGATCTACGGAGGCGAGATCATCACGGTGCTTTCCAACCGTATAGATTTCCATGGCGCCATAGAGGAATGTTAAGGTAAGGATTCTATTCTTGAGCATGTGAAGCTCTCCTTATTTTCTATTAGTAAACCCGCTCCCGCGAGTGTGCGGTGAGTGTGCGTTGTTTCTTGGGGTAGATGTGAATTGTCCCCCTTGTTTGCATGTATAGTCCGAAATCGAGATATGGACATAGGCATGGTGTGTGAAGCATATCCGGACAATTTGGTCTGGATCAGTGATGTTTCATTATGCATGATTTGTCGGAGAAGACTCCATTCCTTTGGTTTTTTTCAGGTTTTCTACGCGGTAGATTGTAACAGGGAGTCTTGGGGATTAACTCCAAGGTACCCCCAGAAAAATGGGCGGAAATGCATTTCTGCCAATTTGGTGGCCCGGGAGCCAGCCTTGAACATAACTCGGTTATGTGCATGTTTGATCATTTTTGGACTCGGGGAAGCTTGACCCGCACATATGGCTTTAATTGACATTGCGGCAATAGGGAGTCTTGGGGATTATCTCCAAGGTGCACCCGGAAAACTGGGCGGAAATGCATTTCTGCCAACTTGGTGGCCTAGGAGCTAGCCTTGAACATAACTCTGTTATGTGCATGTTTGATCATTTTCGGACTCGGGGAAGCTTGACCCACGCATATGGCTTAAATTGACGTTGCGGTATGAGCAACGGGTTAGGCAGAACCGTACCCGCTCTGTGTCGTTCGGTTAAAGCGATCAAAGGTACGTGGTACTTACCGTTGGCATAGATGGAGGGTCTTAGTCTTAGTACGGAAAGACTAGAATGCTCACGAGTGTTTCCGTCCAAGGGGCGGTGGTTAGACTGCGGTTTTGACCGGATTCACCGTGTAAGTTCCCTGAGAGCACGGGGGTATGCAGCCGTGTGTTCATGTACCTGTGATGTTGTGATTATTCACTATAATGCTTATTATGATAATAAGTACATGGAAGGAGCATCGCCTCCCCGAGTTTGGGGGCGGGATCGTTATAATTTGGTCAGCTTTAGCTGACCGTTACTTTTGTTTACCACCGTTGCGGTGAATTGTGCTTGCAGGTGCTGCGGAGCCTAGTGGCAAATAGCGGGCCAAAGCCCTTGTTGCTGAGCCGGCCCTTGAAGGCCTTGTTTTGTGCACTTGTTTAATTCATGTGTGATCGGCCTGCGAGCCGAAGTATGGAAGAAACTGTTTTAAATTTAGTGAACTCTTGTAAGGCCATAAGGCTGGTACTTTGTGTACTTTGTAATTCATTCCTATTTGGGTTCGATAGTGGACATTCATGCTTGTGGCTGAGTTCTTATTTTGCAACTTAATAAATTGCTTCTGATAGATTCCTTGTGTAGGACGTTACGATTGGAAGAATGGTTTCAATGAGTAACCTTTCGGTCTGTTCGTGGTATATGCCATCGGTCCACGACCGGACCTACTACTATATGCTATGTGACGGATAGGGGTGTTATAGTTTTGGCATCTGCAACTTTTAGCTTCTTTTGAGCCTCTGTCTACTCAGGTGGTGGAATAACACTGGTTCTTGTAGTGGCTATTGTAGATGGAGTAGGGGTACTTGAAAAAATAGTATTGTAGATGTCTTCTTCATGAATAGAATTCATATAAAGTTTAATTCTTGCCTTCCAAAGTGCAAACATACTTAATTTGTGTAATACCCTAGTTTTCTAGAGCTAGCTATCGGGTTGAAGTAGTGAAAGCATGCCGCTCAAAACTATTCATCGAGCTCGGGCCTTTTCGTCGAGCTCATGACTATTCGTCAAGCTCGGGCCTTTTCGTTGAGCTCATAAATATTCATCGAGCTCAGGCCTTTTCGTCGAGCTCACGACTGTTCGTCGAGCTCGGGCCTTTTCATCGGGCTCACGACTGTTCGTCGAGCTCGAGCCTTTTTGTTGAGCTCAGGCTATTTGTCGAGCTCAAAGCTGTTTGTCGAGCTCAGCGCCATTCGTCGAACTCAAACTGTTTGTCGAGCTCAGAGCTGTTCGGCGAGCTCAACGACGTTCGTCGGGCTCAGACTATTTGTCGAGCTCAGAGCTGTTCATCGAGCTCAGGCCTTTCGTCAAGCTCAGCGCTATTCATCGAGCTGAGGGATTTTTCATCGAGTCCTAGACCATTGGTCGAGCTCAGGCCGCTCGACGAATTCTGGACCGTTCGACTAAATTGCAGAATTTTGGGTTTTCGTAGATCGTTTTTCTTAGCCATTTGATTCAATTTCAAAGTTGATCTTGGACCCTGGGATCATCTGCCTGACAAGTTTTCGTAGTGATGGGCGGTTTTCTATCAAATTTGTTCTCATTTTGAAGTTGACTTAGAGTTTTACAGAGAGAGTGGGAGAGTTCGGAAGAAGAAGAAGAAAAATTTCTTCGGCCATTGACGAAGCTTCGGAGCTCCGATCGCCGTTCCGAGGCCAGATCCGTGGAGAGGAAGTGGAGGCACAACTTTTTATCCGTAAAGATCAGGTTTCCATGGCAAGGAAGAGGGGTCATAGGGTAACGACATTTCTCCTCTCGGTTATAGGATGTGTGCATGGCATATTTTCCTTTTCTTGATTTTATTTCAAGTATTTAGGCGCCAGATCTCTCAAATGGGAGGGGTTAAGGTTTCCATGGTTCAAGAGGAACCACCGGGTCGATTGTGTCCATCCTTGGAATGATTTTGCATTAGAAATCCTCTCCGCTAGTGGATTAGGCATTGTTGGTGAAGCTGTTGTCGCGACCGTTAGTCCAAGTCGGTGATGTTGCAAAGCGAAACTTAAGGATTTTGGTATAAATCCGTTGCGGCAAGATACTATTTATGATGTGTTAAGGCATGGTCTTGTCTCCGTGGCGGGTTGGCTATCCCGTGACGTGCAAGTCATGTGGGGAGAGTGTCCCGGCGAGACTAGTCCCCTTCTTTGAAACTGACGAGAACGCCAAGCTTAGGACAAGCCCAGACGATGAAGCTCACGAGCGGGTGGGGTCCAGCAAGGGTTATTAGAATTAGTTTGCGTGTGAGACAGAATCCTTATGTGAGAAGTTAGAGCTTTCAGGCAAGCCAGAGTTTGATACCTACGAGTGGGTGGGGCATTGGCAAGAGTTCCGTGTGGCGGATTGTATGTCGTTAGGGGAAATTTTACTACCCTTTTTGTGTGAGGCTTGAACGCCGATGGGGAAATTGGAAGTACCTAGATGCTATGCTTAAAAGATGTGTTAGAATCATGCGCTATAGGGTGCCTTGGGTGAAAACCATGTTTGCATATATGCTACATTGTAGGCCCCTTTAACTATATGCTCAAAGTAGAAACATGTTTGTTGTATGAGACATCCAAACTTGTTTTATCGCTTTACATGTATATGTATATTTCGTACGAAGTGCTGACCAGTAGGGTGATGGAGTTTCCTGAGGTCTGTTTGGGGCGACCGGGAGGAGATGTGTATGTTACACAGTTGATGTTGGAGTTACCATGGTCATCTAGAAGTGGTCAGACATGTAATCTCACTGCCAACGCGATATGAGCCTGCAGGGTTGCATATAAGAGCATGTGGAGATGTTGGAGGATTGACTGTGTTGGTAAGGGTTACCAATCACCATACAGAATGGGGGTCAGGTAAACGTTGCCTAGGAGGTTCATCGAGAATCATTCGTCGAGAATCATTCGTCGAGAATCATTCGTCGAGAATGAGTCGTCGAGAATGAGTCGTCGAGTATCGTCGAGTATAACTCGCCGACTAAGGCAAATTCGTCGAGAATCGAACTGTTGGATTCCCGACGAATGGTGATACTCGACGATTCCAGCTTAAGATTCTCGACGATTCTGCAGCTGAGTCTCGACAATTCTGCAAATGATTCTCGCCGATTCTGTAAGTTAATTCTCGCCGAACCTAGAGTCTATTCTCGCCGTACCTAGAGCTGATTCTCGCCAAATGATTAAGAAACCCTATTTTGGGTGGTCTGCAGATAGCGACATTCCTAGGTATGTTTATACTTTTGGTATAAATTAGGACTTAGGGTTTTGGGGAAGCTGTGAAATTTCTCCTGTGACCGAATCGAAGCCGACGGAAGTGTTCCGCCGTTCTGTCGGTCCGCCGCATAACGAATCCCGCCCGATAGAAGTGTTCCGCCATCTCGTTCGCTCCGCCGACCTCCTCCTCTCCGACGATAGTCGCCGGTGCTACTATTCGTGGAGCGGACCTAGCCGTCCGTGGAAGTGCAAGGTGCAGTCGATCTACTTTCCTGATCCTTCGTATGACGAAGATCGGTGTTCTTCCGCTCGTGTGGATTTCTGCAGAGACGTAGATGCTATTCTACGTGGAACTCGCCGCTGACAAGGACTCATATTTTGGAGCATCTTCGTTGAGTTGTGACTCAACGCCACTAAGGTAATATTACCTAGTTGTTCGTTAACTTCTTGATTCAACATTCATGGCCCGATCCCAATCTCTTTTTGGTTGTTCTTTATTTTATTACTTTCACTGCGTTCACAAGTGTTGTGCCATCCTCATAGAGAAACCCAACAGTGGTATCAGAGGGAGGTTCTCGGCAATGATTGTTGTATTGGAAGTTAGGTTATTCCAGTACATGTAAACCTAGGGATTTAGAAGTGTTCTAAATGTCTAGATTTAATCCTAGATCATCAATTGTTGATGGTTTTTCCAAGGGAAATCGGTTGGCCCATAACCCACAGGTTAGGGGCTCTTCCCCTTGGAACTCCGCCAGGAATGTCTGGGATTTCGTGGTTATTTCTAATTGTTAGAAATTGTTGTCTCCTTAGCAGTAACCGTCCCTCGAGTGGTTTATGAACCCGTGTATTGTTTTGGATTTTGAATCCAAGAATGAGAGACGAGCTTGTCTACTGCTTTAAGTCGAGTTGCCTTTGACTTTGTCCATTGCATGTAAATCTGAAAATTTGGAAGAGTCCTGATATTCAGATTTAGCTCTTTCTTCTATCAAATGTTGATAGTACCATGTTGTGCACATAAGGGATACATGTGGTTTTTAGAAAAAAAATGTTTTTCTGTGGATTTTCACATTGATCAATTGTTGATCATGGTTAATTGTTAACCTATTATCAAAAATCCCATCATCAAATATTAAGTTTTCGGATGCCTTCCGATGGATGACACTCTTCTTGCCTCGATCGATGAAGTGTGGGCTTGCCAAAGCAAGGTGCATTAATCTATCTTGGTAAGGGTACGAGCGGATAATTGTGATATCCCACTGTCGACATCGGGTCTAACTTAACAAGGTGACCTCAAAGGTTGAGTGCCTTGAGGCATAGGGTTGGCATGCACCATATGATGGATGCGAATAAGGAGTTATTCACCAACCATACAAGAATTGTATGAGGATGCAATTGGCAAGCGTTGCCTACCTAAATAACCACATCGTGAGAGAAAAGCCAAAGCTTGCTCATTGTGTTGGTGAAATACGGATCTTGTCCACTATGAGAGTAGCTCGCATGAACTCTACGAATTGATAGTGAGGGCTATCATTTCGAATAAAATAATGGGAGTTTTAATTGAAGTCCAAATTAAAAATAAATTGTATTTTGAAATTTTGGTGCTGATATTATTCTGCATGAATTCTTATAGAATTCCATGGCAAGTGGTTCACACTCCACTCTGTCTCTGAGAGCCATCCTTGAGAAGGATAAGCTCAGTGGGACAAACTACATGGACTGGTACAAGAACCTTAGAATTGTTCTCAGGCAAGAGCGAAAGCTCTATGTCTCTTAAGAAGAAGCCCCCAAGGTGCCGACCGAGAACTCTTCCCGTGCTGATAAGGATACTTTTAAGAAGTATACTGATGATGCCTTAGACGTCGAATGCCTTATTCTTGCCACCATAAATTCTGAGCTTCAGAAGCAACATGAGAACATGGAGTGCAAGGAGATTGACGAGCATCTCAAGAAAATGTTTCAAGGGCAGGCTCGTCAAGAGAGGTTCGACGTCACAAAAGCGTTATTTCAGTGCAAGATGGGAGTTCGAGACTCAGTAGGGACTGACGTACTCAAGATGATTGGGTATATAAAGAACCTTGAAAGGATGGGTTTTCCACTAGGTCAAGAGTTGGCCACAGATCTGATCCTACAATCGTTGCCTGACAGTTATGAGCAGTTTGTCTTGAACTATAACATGAATGAAATAGACAAGACACTGCTCGAGCTCCTAGTCATGTTAAGAACTGCCGAGATCAACATGAAGAAGGCCAAGCCTGCTAGCCCCATAATGATGGTGCATAAGGGCAAGGGTAAGGCAAAGGGCTCTAAGAAGATGAAGGTGGGACCTAAGTCATATCTCGAGCCCAAGTCTTCTGCACTGAATAAAAAGAATAGCACGGTGAAGGAAGGGAAATGCCACCACTATGGCAAGGCTGGTCATTGGAGGAGGAACTGTCCTTCTTACATTGAGGGTCTTCAGAAAATGAAGGGAGGTATTACTTCCGCTTAAAATATTTACGTTATAGAGATAAACCATTCTGCTCTTTCATCTTGGGTATTGGATACCGGATGTGGTTCTCACATTTATACAAATGTGCAGGAACTTGAAAGGAGAAGATTACTGAGTAAAGGGGAGGTGGACCTGCGCGTCGGCAATGGAGCAAGAGTTGCTGCTGTAGTCATAGGGGTTTACCGTCTTTCTTTGCCCAGTGGACTTGTAATAGAACTATATAATTGTTATTTCGTTCCGGCCAAAACTAGAAACATTATATCCATTTAATGCTTGGACATGATTGGATTTTCTTTTATAATTAAGAACAACTGTTGTTCTGTATTTAAGAATGGTGTTTGTTATGTTGTAGCCAAATTGTTTAATGGTCTTTATGTTTTGAACTTGGACCATCTGATCTATAATGTAGAAAATAATAAAAGACTAAGAACAAATGACTCAAACCCTACATATCTCTGGCATTGTCGTTTGGGCCAAATAAACGAGAAGCGCATATCCAAGCTCCATAAAGATGGACTTTTAAACTCATTTGATTATGAATCATTTGAGCGATGCGAATCTTGTTTGTTAGGCAAGATGACTAAAGCCCCTTTCACTGGTTATACTGAGAGGGTTGAGTATCTCTTGGATGTTGTACATAGTGATGTATGCGGACCCATGAGCTCCATTGCTAGAGGTGGGTATTTCTACTTCGTTACATTTACTGATGATTTAAGTAGATACGGATATGTGTATCTTATGAAGTGCAAATCCGAGACCTTTGAAAAGTTCAAAGAGATCAAGAATGAAGTAGAAAACCAGTTGGGTAAAAGGGTTAAAGCACTCCGATCTGATCGAGGTGGCGAATACCTGAGTCATGAGTTCCGTGATCATCTGAAAGAGTGTGGTATTGTATCACAGCTCACTCCACCTAGAACACCACAACAAAATGGTGTGTTTGAAAGGAGAAATCGTACTCTGTTAGATATGGTACGTTCGATGATGAGTCATGCAAACTTGCCTGTTTCCTTTTGGGGTTTTGCTTTAGAGACTGCTGCAAGGAAATTGAATCGTGCTCCAACGAAAATGGTTCTGAAGACACCATATGAGATATGGACTGGGAAGCATCCTAGTATGTCGTTCATTAAAATTTGGGGTTGTAAGGCATACGTGTGACGTCAAATGCCTGACAAGCTGGAACCCAAATCGGATATATGTTATCTGGTGGGATATCCTAAGGAAACGAAAGGGTATTACTTTTACCTACCGTCCGATGGCAATGTGTTTGTCGCAAGTACTGGCGTCTTCTTGGTGAGAGAATTCTTATCAAGAAAGACTGAAAAAATAGAACTTGAAGAAGTTCAAGAACACAAGTAGTGAATGAATCGGAATTGGATTCTGAGATAGGACTACAAGATGTTGTAGCTAGAGAACCTGCTCAAGAAACACAAGTCCTACGTAGATCTGGTAGACCAAGATGTAATCCTGAGAGATATGGATTTCTTGTGTCTCAAATAGGTAATGTGTTGCTTTTGGATCATGATGATGAACCAGTAACCTACCAAGAGGCTATGAATGGACCGGACTCCGACAAATGGCTTGATGCTATAAAATCCGAAATGGACTCCATGTATGCAAACCAAGTTTGGAACTTGGTGGAACCACCTGAAGGGGTACGACCCATAGGGTTCAAATGAGTCTTCAATAAGAAGACCGACATTGATGGGAATGTGCAGACATTCAAAGGGCGACTGGTGGCTAAGGGTTTCAAGCAAATTCATGGTATTGACTATGGTGAGACCTTTTCCCCTCTTGCCATGGTAAAGTACATAAGGATATTACTTGCTGTTGCTGCATATTATGACTACGAGATCTGGCAGATGGATGTCAAAACGGCTTTCCTTAATGGAAACCTACTTGAGGAAGTGTACATGACACAACCCGAGGGTTTTGTATCCCCAAATGAAGCCACTAAAACATGCAAGCTGAAAAGGTCCATCTATGGACTGAAGCAAGCCTCTCGAAGTTGGAATCTTCGTTTTGATGAGAAAATCAAAGAGTTTGGTTTCATCAAGAATGAAGTTGAGCCTTGTGTTTACAAGCGAATCAGTGGGAGCATTGTTGTCTTCCTGATATTGTATGTAGATGACATACTGTTGATTGGGAATGACATTCCTACCCTGAAAGTTGTTAAGAACAACCTAGGGAACTGCTTTTCTATGAAGGACTTGGGTGAATCGACTTATATACTCGGTATTAAGATTTATAGAGATAGATCGAAGATGATGCTGGGTTTGACCCAGAGTACATACATCGAGAAGGTGTTGAAGCAGTTCAACATGTTTGAGTCCAAGAAAGGATTTTTATCCATGTCTCATGGTGTGAATCTCTCGAAGGAACAGTGTCCAAAATCTTGTGAATATAAGGACCGCATGAAGTTGATTCCATATGCTTCGGAAATTGGATCAATCATGTACGCAATGTTATGTACTAGACCCGATGTCTCCTTTGCTTTAAGTATGACTAGCATGTATCAGTCGTATCCCGGTGAGTGTCACTGGATTGCAGTCAAGAATATCCTGAAGTACTTGAGAAGGACAAATGATGTGTTCTTGGTGTATGGTGGAGAGGAAGAGCTCGTTGTAAGTGGTTATACGGATGCTAGCTTCCAAACTGATAGGGACGATTCAAAGTCTCAGTCAGGGTTTGTGTTTTTCCTGAATGGAGGAGCTGTGAGCTGGAAGAGTTCCAAGCAAGAGACAGTTGCTGATTCTACAACAGAAGCTGAGTATATCGCTGCAGCTAATGCAGCGAAGGAGGCTGTATGGATTAGGAAATTCATCGGCGAGCTCGATGTAGTTCCTAGCATTGTTGGTCCCGTAGTTCTCTACTGTGATAATAATGGTGCAATTCAACAATCTAAGGAACCTAGATCCCAGCAGCGCTCTAAGCACATACTTCGGCGGTTCCATCTTATTCGGGAGATTGTCAAACGAGGAGATGTGAACATTTACAAAGTGCCGACTGAGGAGTATATTGCGGATCCACTGACAAAGCCTCTCGCGCAGAGAAAGCATGATGGTCATACTAGATCAATGGGTATACGATACCTAAATGATCAACTCTAGTGAGAGTCTTGTGGGTTGCGTGTAAACATATATTCTGTTGGCTATTTGTTATTTATTCATATGATGAATTGTGTACCAAGATTTTTCTTTTATGATTAATGGCAAGTTCTTTTATTATGGTTTCTCTATGCGATAGTTAAATGTTAACATAATAAATACCCTTAGAAGTTTCGCTTCCATAGGACATCAAGTACGTTACTTGAATGTGATAGCCTATGATTTATTTTAAGCTTCATTATTAAAAGGTCCCTGGTCATTGTATCATCATAGAAGCTAAGGGAGATGATGAGACATTTAGACTAGCATGTGCGTTGACTGATGACCAGTTCTCACAGGTCATGATATTCTGATATAAAGTAATCACGTGGGTACTTGTTAGTGAACAAGTTGTACTGGACAGACCCAACCTGAGGATACTTTGTGGATTGTTATCTAAACGTGTCACGAGTAGGTCTCAATTGACAATGGTGTTATGGTCCTTTGACCTGAAGTCGCAACATTCATCAAGTGAGGAAGAGCGTGCTTTGATGCCATCTAAAGTCTTCCTTGATAAAGGTTGATAATAAGGGTGGTTATTGGGCACCTTACCAATCATTTGGGTGTTTGTGTGTGAAAAGATATGTGATTTGTCCTCCTATATGACAGGAGTTGCATCCATGGGCCCCTTGATGGAACTGGACTGGGAAATGCATGGTCATGCATGGTTGAGTCAATATGTGATATTGGACTCACCATTCTTTGGAAGTCAGTTCTAGATCAAGAAACTTGGATTGAGCTATTATGAGGGTGACACGATCCATGCCTCTAGTTATTTCCGGATGTAAGGGACAAAGGGACAAAGACAACGGTGGGACATGTAATCTCACTGCCAACGCGATATGAGCCTGCAAGGTCGCACATAAGAGCATGTGGAGAAGTTTGAGGATTGACTATGTTGGTAAGGGTTACCAATCACCATACATAATGGGGGTCAGGCAAACGTTTCCTAGGAGGTTCATCGAGAATCATTCGTCGAGAATCATTCATCGAGAATGAGTCATCGAGAATGAGTCATTGAGTATCGTCGAGTATGACTCGCCGACTAAGGAAATTCGTCGAGAATCATACTGTTGGATTCCCGACGAATGGTGAAACTCGACGATTCCAACTGATGATTCTCGACGATTCTACAGCTGAGTCTCGACGATTCTTCAGATGATTCTCGCCGATTCTTTAAGTTGATTCTCGCCAAACCCAGAGTTGATTCTCGCCGAACCTAGAGCTGATTATCGCCGAACGATTCAGAAACACTATTTTGGGTGGTATGCGGATAGCGACATTCCTAGGTATGTTTATACTTTTAATATAAATTTGGACTTAGGGTTTTGGGGAAGATGTGGAATTTCTCCTGTGGCCGAATCGAAGTCGACAGAAGTGTTCTGCCGTTATGTCGGTCCGCTGCATCCCGAATCTCGCTCGACGGAAGTGTTCCGCCGCCTCGTTCGCTCTGCCGACCTCCTCCTCTCCGACGATAGTCGCTGGTGCTGCTATTCCTGGAGCGGACCTAGCAGTCCGTGGAAGTGCAAGGTGCAGTCGATCTACTTTCCCGATCCTTCGTGTGACGAAGATCGGTGTTCTTCCGCTCGTGTGGATTTCTGCAGAGACGTAGACGCTATTCTACGTGGAACTCATCGCTGACAAGGACTCATATTTTGGAGCATCTTCTTTGAGTTGTGACTCAACGCCGCTAAGGTAATATTACCTAGTTGTTCGTTAACTTCTTGATTCAACATTCATGGCCCGATCCCAATCTCTTTTGGGTTGTTCTTGATTTTATTACTTCCGCTGCGATCACAAGTGTTGTGCCATCCTCATTGAGAAACCCAACAGTTGATGTCAGCCTTTGTTGACCCACGTTACAATAATTTTTTACCGTACATGGATCGCAACATTGAGAAAGCTCGCAGGCCAAAAAGGCCTAAGCCTCATGAAGTGAACTTTCTTATATTTACTTAAGTTTTGATTGAATGCTATGATCCATGAGATGTAATCCGGCTTGCAAGCTGAGGTAGCCTAGGATTGCTTTTGCACATTGATAGGATTGTTACTTAGTCTTGGACTTGTATTGGGTAAGGCCTTTAGGCCGTTTTGATACTCCTTATTTGGTGGATAACTTATAGTTTTTTGTTGTATGTTTCCACAGTTTTATGATGAGTTTTGAGTTGGGTAGACATATATAATCTAATAATGCTTAAGTTGTGGCGTCTGTATGTTGTGGGGCCCCGGCCGGACCCATATTATACGGTCATTACAGGGGAGGTGCTGCAATTTTGTAGCAGAGGTAGGTTAGTGTCCATTTTCAGGTTTAGCGGCTGTTTTAACATAATCAGATCACGTAGAGAAGTTATCCACATAGGAGTATTGTAGGACCATGAGTGTCCTTGTGTTTGAGTATTATGAATAGAGACTGGTTTGTGTTTATCTTGCTTTGGTTAAGGGTGCAAGCAGCAAGGCATGGACTACAAGGGCACGAGAAGAGCCTTCGGCGAGCAGTTCTACTGCTCTAGGTCTGTTGGGCATAGGGGGAAACCCCGACCAATTTCTGTCACATGCTTGCAGAAGAAATGGTAGTGGCCCAAGATGTAGTGGCAGCGCAGGTTGTGACCCATGTTGTGCAGGTAGCAACTCCTGCTACCCTAAATGCCATAATAGCCGTCCGGATGGATGATCAAGGCAAGCACAGCCTTTGGCTGAAAAATGGTTGTTGGGCACAGAGACCATAAAATGAAGTATTTCTTAAGCTTCCATCCTCCAACGTTTAAGGGAGTCAGTACGCCGACCGATGTGGAGGATTGGTGGGCAAGGATTCAAGAACTTTTGAGGGCGGTAGAGACACTAAAGGAAAACAAATCTGAGTTTGCGACGTCCATATTGGAAGGAGACGCTAAGTTGTGGTGGGTGAGTCATAGCGGTCGCCAGTTTCCTGGACGCTTCCCGTCCATTTAAGATTTCGGGAATGCTTTCTTGAAGAAATACATTCCTGCGTCGACAAGGCTAGCCCTGTAAAGGCAATTTCTACACTTGGTGCCCCGGGACAAGATGATGGACGAGTATGTTCGTAAGTTCACTCGTTTGGGTCGTTATGCTGGGACGACCATGGCCGACGACGAGGAGAGGGACAACCTCTTCTATCATGGAATGAGGGAGAATTTGAGATAACCCCTCATATATATAAAGGATGTTATTTTCAATGATCTGGTTGAGGCTGCCAGAATGTTGGAAAGTGATATGGAGCGAACCCAATGTCTTAAGGGGTTAGCAACCAAGCAGGTAGAAGGGAAGACTTCTCAATCGCAAGGGAAGTCTGAAGGGAACAGGTGGAGGAAAAATCCTAATCCTTTCAAGTCAGGTGAGAAAATAAACATGACGTCTAGAGGGTCTCACTTCAAGGGACAACCGTCGTGCTTTAAGTGTGGAAAGCCAGGCCACATAGCTCGTTTCTGTACGGAGGGTGGTGCTGTGCAGGAGCCAAGAAATGAGCAGTCTGTGCGGTCTCGCACATCACCGCGTAAAAAGGAAATATGGCGGAGTCTAGCGCTTCTCATTTCCAACCTGTGTAGCCAAGGGCTTATAACCTTGGGAAACAAAAAGGAATCTGCCCACCCGATGTAGTGACTAGTTATAACACCCCAAAAATCTCAAAACTGGATTTGAGGTGCAGGCTGTTTGACACGGCCTGGGACACGGGCGTGTCCCAGGGCGTGTCAGGGGTACACGGCGTGGGACACGGGCGTGTCCCAGGGCGTGTCACTCAAGAAATGGGCGGACTGAGTCAGAGAATTACACGGCCCGGAACCAAGCCTTGAATACGGCCGTGTCAGATTTGACACGGGCGTGTCCGATGCCGTGTGCCTACCCGTGTACTGCTTGTTGGTTTTGGAGCTCGTTGAGGTAGGGGTGACACAGGCATGTCACATGACTGACACGGGCGTGTCAGGTTCGACACGGGCTGTCACAACCCGCATTTTCTCCGAATTAAGAATTATCAGAGTAAGAGAAGACACGCGTCATGATGCCACGTCAAGCAGGGGATAACTGCTGACGCTCAGGCAAATCCAACTACAATCTTTATGCAAGGAAATCATGTGCTTAATGAATAGAAAAATCAGTTATGTTTAGAGTCCGTATCCCTCGGCTCAGTGGATCATCTAGTCCACAAAAGACAACTATATTTAAACGCTGCGGAAAAATACTTTGATTAGGTTTTACACCCTAAAGAGCGCATAAGGGTCCCAAGAGAACCACTCATACTATGCAAGACACTACACTTAGTTTATATAATATATATAAGAAAACGGTTTTCGTACGTGATTTGGAAAGTAGTGATTAAGTTTACAAAACATGCTGATCATGAGCTTCATTTATAATAGTAATTATAGTTTAAAAATAACTATCAACCTAGCATAAAACCTTCTCAAAGCAAGTAGACTATCTCCAGAAAAATAAATGGTAGCAGCAATAGTATATATCTAGTACAAGGTAAAAACTACTAGTGGGCGCCAACAACCTGACACGAACCCACCAGCACACATATATGTCTGTAAGAAAGTACTGAAAACAACCTCACAAACAAGGTAAACAGAACTCCAAAGGTCCGGAAGTCCACCAACAACACCACCTCCAACTAGCCACCAGACTGGCTACAGCTCAGAACCTGGGGTATTCCAAAAGAAAACAGAATACCTTAGCAAGCAAAAATCAAGGTAAAACTGCATGAAAGAGTCAACCAAAGGACAAAATAACAGAAAACATGCAGTAGAAAGAGTCACAACTGTCCAAACAGGACCACAAGAAATGCACAACGTGCAAAGAAACAGCAACGATCCAGCCCAGGAACCACATCCTGCAGGGCCTACTAGGCTACCAAGAGCCAGAATGCTGCAAACTACCAAAGAAGAAACTTCTAACACCCTAATCTGCGGGAAGTGATAGTAGCAAAACAACAACGAGGAACCGGATCGAAGGCAAACGCAGTCCCCCTATCCATCATGTCCAAGTCAAAAGCTCGAGGGTCAACACGTGAAAACACAAGGGAGCTTCCACCCGACATGCCCAGCCCGTACCTGGAGCAAGAAATCCATGGGTGGCCTTGGCTATATCACACAACTCCACCCCCATAAAGAGCTACAACCACCACTACTATTCACGACCCACGATTCGGCCTTTAGGAAAATTAAAGAAAACGGCTGACAAGGAAAACCCAGAAATACAACTGGAAAATCCACTCGGAAACGAAATACAAGGTAAAGGAAGAGTGTTGAAATAAACCAACACGACTAGGCGTTGAGTGAAACGCACTCAGCGCCTACCTAAACTTTGGCGTTGAGTGAGCTAGCCTCACTCACAACCAAAATTATACCACTACCCACAAGCCCACTAAAGAATGCGGAGCTCGACGACAGTCGAACGACCAAGGCAGAAGATCCAGAACTCGAGTAGTTGCTTTCCACTTGAGTATCTAAACTCCCGCACTCGAAACCATCTAAATTCGCTTATCAACAGAAAATATACAAAGCGCACGATCAGTGTCGCACGATCAGTGGTCGTGCGCACTCATCGGCTGATGATCGTGCGAAACGAACCTGGAAAACCTGACAGAAAACCTAGCAACTGCGCACGATCAGTGTCGCACGATCAGTGGTCGTGCGCACTGATGTCAGCGCTCGTGCGATTGCCCGAGACAGAACTTTGGAAACTGAAGTTTATACGCGCACGAACAGAGGCACACGACTAGTGGTCGTGCGCCCTAAAGGTTGATGACCGTGCGCGGTCAACCTGCACCGTTTGGAATTTCCCGAACGACACCGGAACGCGCACACGACTCACGCCACTGCAGTAGCAGTAGACAACTCTCAACGCCGCACGCTACTACCATTCAAACTATGCCTAACCATTCGAATAATATCTTAACGAAGGAAATTGGCAACCACACCCCCCCTCCTAACTCTCCCCCTCGGCTACACCCGAACCAGAGCAACAATCAAAAATAAAGGAAAACAACGGCTCCACGCCAACAATTTGGATTCCAAACATCACAACATAGGGGGGGTTTCAGTAGGAAGAACTAAGCCCTATAGTTAGCAAGAAAATGAGAACAACAAGGCCTCTAACCTGGGCTAACCGGGATTTCAATTTCAGCAAATAAATTCAAAGAAAACACTTGGCAAGGGCAAGAATACCACTTGCCTCAAATCTCAGCGAAGCTTTGGACTGCTTTCCTCCTCTTCGCACGGATCAAAATGGCCGCAACACCTAGAACAAAGATTTGGCCATTAATGGCGGAAAACTTCCAAAACCGAAAATTCCAATCCTTCCAAAACTCCACGAAAATCGAATTTCTGACCGCAGGAATGAAGGTCTCGATGAGAGCAATCCGTATCCACTCTCGGAATCGAATTCCGTCCACAAACGCTCCAGGAATCGGCGTCCGAAGGGAAGGCTCGGCGGTTACTCGTTTCTCTCGTACAAGGCCGGCGGTTTCTATCGTGAAGAAGATGATGGCTTTCATTCTAATAAATAAATATATATATATATATATATATAATTATATAATTATATAATTAATTACAAAATTACCTAAAGCACTAAATCGACGCGAAAACCGAACTACCTCGGAATTCGACGAAATTCGCACCGTAGCTAAATACCCACGCTACGAACACAACGGCGAAGTCGAAATTAACTTTCGACGAATAGAACCCGAGTTACAGCCAAACGAAGCCAAACACAAACATCCCCCCGAGAGGCCTCACCGGTCACCAAAACGACTCGGTTTGCTAGGGAGATCTTGCCAACAGGCTACCAAACAGGGCACTCAGTTCTAAGGAGCTAAACCATACTCCACATATGGCACAAGCCACGGAAACGCGTCATCGTAACGCCAACCGAGAATAAAAATAATCGCTGAACAAAAAACGGGGCGTTACAGTCACTCCCCCTAAAAGAAAGTTTCGTCCCGAAACTTTACGCACAACCCTCCTACAAAAGAAGGACAAGTAACAAACAGAAGTTACAAAGGGAAACATACCGATCAAATCAGAGAAACAGGTGAGGGTACGCCCTTCTCATGGCCGACTCTAGCTCCCAAGTCGCGCTCTCCAAATCCTGATTCTTCCATAGAATTTTCACCATCGGTATGGACTTCTTTCGCAGCACACACTCCTGAGTATCCAAAATACGAACTGGCACCTCAACGAAAGAGAGGTTGGGCTCTAACTGGGGCACAACATCCAAGAGTTGCCCACTGCTGCGCACACACTTCCGCAATTGGCTAACGTGAAAAACATTATGAACACCAGGGAAGTTCGCTGGCAAATCCAGTCAATAAGCAGACACACCAATCCGCTCCAAAACCTCAAACGGGCCCACATACCTTGGGTCCAATTTCCGGTTTTTACCAAATCTCTTTACACCAACCATTGGAGAAACCTTGAGGTATACATGATCCCCTACTAAAAACTCCAAGGCAGACCTACGCCGATTGGCGTTCTTTTCATACCTCTCCTGGGCTAAACGAAGCTTCTCCCGAATAAGCTTCACGGCGACTTCCATCTCTTCCAGAGCATCAGGACCCAACAAAGGCTTCTCACCAGCCTCAGCCCAAAACAACGGAGTCCTACAGCGCCTCCCATACAAAGCTTCAAACGGAGCCATCTGCAAGCTTTCCTGATAACTGTTATTATAAGCAAATTCCATGAGTCGCAGACGCTCATCCCACGCTCCACCGTGGTCTAAAATATAGCACCGGATCATATCCTCAACAATCTGATTGACCCGCTCCGTCTGCCCATTGGTCTAAGGGTGGTACGCAGTAGAATACCTCAGATTCGTACCCAAACCCTCCTACAGACTCTGCCAAAAACGAGAAGTAAACCGGGAGTCTCGAACAGAAATGATGCTAACCGGCACACCGTGGAGTCGGATGACTTCATTCAAGTACAACTCCGCTATCTTCTTCATCGGGTAATCAATCTTATAAGGCACGAAGTGAGCACACTTCGTCAATCTATCCACTATAACCCAAACAGAATCAAATCCTCTCGGGGATTTTGGCAAACCCGTAATGAAGTCCATTGATATACTCTCCCACTTCCAAGTCGGGATATCTAGCGGAGTCAACTTACCACTGGGCCTTCCATGATCGGCCTTCACACGCTTGCAAGTGTGACACTTAGCAACATATCGGGCTATATCTCCTTTCATACCATTCCACCAAACAATTTGCCTTAAGTCACGGTACATCTTCGTAGATCCTGGATGGTAGGCAACGCTGCAACCATGAGCCTCACTGCAAATCATACTCTTAATGTCCCCAACAGCGGGAACGCAAAACCTGCCGCGGTACTTCAAAGTACCCGCATCATCAATAGAAAAACCTGGCAACTCTCCCTTCTCTGTCCTGGTAAAAAGGTGCAACAGATCCGGATCGTCCTTCTGATGCAGTCTAGTCAAAGAAATCCAGGACGGCTCTTCCACTGATAAGCTACTCTGCAAACTACAGCATCCCACTGAAATATCCATAAGGAGGAACTCCTCAACTAATCGATCGGCGGAGAGGTTAAAGATCTTTCCCGTCTTTCGGCTCAGGGCGTCGGCCACCACATTGGCCTTGCCCGGATGATACTGGATTTCCACATCATAATCCGCCACATACTCAAGCCACCGCCGCTGACGCAGATTCAACTCCTTCTGCATGAACACGTACTTCAGGCTCTTATGGTCAGTAAAAATCTTGCATTGAGCCCCATAAAGTAAGTGCCTCCACAACTTCAACGCATAGATAACCGCTGCAAACTCAAGGTCATGCGTAGGATAATTCCGCTCATGAGTTTTCAACTGCCTTGACCCATAAGCAATTACTTTTCCATCCTGCATTAATACGCATCCCAGTCCTATATGCGAAGCATCCACATACACATCATAATCCATGCCCTCAGTAGGAAGGGTCAGAACGGGAGCAGTACACAATCTCCTCTTTAACTCCTGAAAAGCTTCTTCGCACTTCTCGCTCCAAACAAATGCCACATTCTTCTGAGTCAGCTTGGTCAACGGTGCGGCTAGAGAAGAGAAACCCTCCACGAATCTCCTGTAATAGTCAGCCAACCCTAAGAAACTTCTGATCTCCTTAGGAGTATTCGGCCTACTCCAATCCGTCACTGCTGCAATCTTTTCTGGGTCAACCGAGATCCCATCCTTGTTCACCACGTGGCCTAGAAAAGAAACCTGAGGCAACCAAAATTCGCACTTGCTCAACTTGGCGAATAACTTGTGGTTCCTCAACTCTGATAGGACCAAACGCAAATGCTGCTCGTGCTCCTCGGCACTGCGAGAATAAACCAACACGTCATCAATGAAGACCAAAACGAACTTGTCTAGGAAATCCTTGAACACCCTGTTCATCATATCCATGAAGGCTGATGGTGCGTTGGTCAGACCAAACGACATCACCAAAAACTCAAAGTGCCCATGCCTCGACCTAAACGCAGTCCGTGGAATATCTGCCTCACGGATCCTGAGCTGATGATAGCCCGAACGAAGATCGATCTTGGAGAACACCGTGCTACCACGCAACTGGTCAAATAAATCATCGATCCTCAGCAGAGGGTACCTGTTCTTGATAGTGACCTTGTTCAACTCTCTATAGTCGATGCAAAGCCGCATCGACCCATCTTTCTTCTTTACGACCAAAACAGGAGCACCCCAAGGCGACGAACTCTGCCTGATAAAACCTTTAGCCAACAACTCATCTAACTGAATTCGCAACTCCTCTAACTCACGAGGGGCCATCCGATACGGCGCCTTGGCAATAGGACGCGTACCCGGCTCCAAATCAATAACAAACTCCACATCCCGCTCAGGAGGGATACCAGGAAGATCATCAGGAAAAACATCGGCGAAACCACGAACAATAGGAATCTCCTCCAAGCGTGGCACGCTATCAACGGTTCCAACCGCCGAGACTAAACAAACACAACAATCAGAAAGAAACAATCTCTAAACACATACCGCAGAGAGAACAGGAGAATCCTGACACGGATCAGCATACACGCTGCCGGGCTGACCGTCGTCCCTGATGAAGTCCAAGCGCTTTCCTTTGCACTGAATGACCGCATCATACCGAGAGAGCCAGTCCATGCCCAAAATGACATCGAAGTCCTCTAGATCAATCATCTTCAGATCCGCCTTAGCAAGAAAATCCCCCAACAAAACCGGGCAATCCAAAATACCCAAATCTGACAACACAGATTCACCAGAGGGAAACTTGACACGGAAGGAATCCCGAACACGATCTAGAGACAACCGATGACGCTCCACAAAGGCTCTAGCCACGAACGAGTGGGTAGCGCCGGAGTCAAACAGAACACGCGCCCAGCGGTTCTTCACCTTAAATTTCCCAATAGGAACGCACAAAGCTAAGGAACTAGCACAACAGTACCGCAAATAATCTAGCAACTAAACTACCAGGCTAGAAAGAAAACAACAAACTACTAACCTGAGATCACCTGGGCCGAAGTCTGAGCCTCCTCGGAAGAAATCACGTTCAGCTTCCCTTTTCCCTTGTCCACACGCTGAGGTGGAGGTAATGCCTGCAATGGAACTGCAGGAAGAGCTGACTGGACCTGAGGACACCTCGACTTAACGTGACCCTTCTGCCCACACTGATAGCAGACTCTATCCCTGGACCAACACTGGGCTGCATCATGCCCGGATCGCTTGCAAACTGAACAGGAGACATCTCTCCCAGGAGCACCCTGAATAGCATGAACCTGCTCCTTCTTCTGAGCTGCCGCCTTCTTGAAACACCTCTCAACAGGATGGCCTGACCGGCCACAAAAACTGCACACCACCCTGCTCCTCTTTCCCGGAACAGCATCGGGTACCAGGGGTTTCTTCTCCTCTACCAACTTCCTCTTATCCTTCCTCAACTGCTGGCCTCTGTTCTTCGCCGTCTCAATGGCCTCAACCTTAAGAGCAGCCTCTACAACTCCAGCATAAGTCACTGTCCCATAAGCACTGGCCAACTGCTGCACCTCACTCCTCAAACCACCGAGAAATCGCTTAACTCGATCAGCCTCAACGCTGACCAATCCAGGGGCAAAACGGCTCAACTTACTAAACTCTATCTCATACTCACCCACCGTGAGCTGCTTTTGCTTCAGATAGAGGAAATCATTCATGAGGCGGTCACGCTCGACCGAGGGTAAGAACTTCCTCAACAGCATCTCCTTGAACACTTCCCAAGAGCATCCGGCTACCAGGCTCTCCTTCTCTCTCAGCCACCAACTCTTAGCCAAACCTTTAAGCTGATAGGCGGCTATCATCACCCTCTGATCATCTGAAATCCCTAAGTACGAGAACATCTCCTCCATGGAGATCAGCCAGTCGTCTATCACCATGAAATCTGCCTTCCCATCATAAGTGGGAGGGCTCAGCCTCTGAAACTGCGAGATGAAGGCCATCTCTGCTGGCACCACCACTGGAGGCCTCAAGGGTGCAGGAGGAGGAGGAACAGCTAACCCCCCCCGCAGGAACCTACGCACCCTGAGCATGCCCTGCCACAACTGCCACCAAAGACTGAATCTGGGCTTGCACCTCCTCCAACTGCCTACCCATAGCTTCGCTACTCTGACGCAGACCCTCGATCACCGCATCGTTCTGAGCTCCAGAAGATTCACCCTCAGGCAGGGGAGTCGATCGAGTCGCAGGACGCCTAGCCATCCTAAAAAAAAATAAATACAACGCAAATCAGATCCAAATCCCACGACGAGAACCGACTACCAGTACAGACAATACATATGTAGATATAGACTTAAAGCTGCCAAACTTGCTCTGAGAGTTTATCTTCTTCACAATAATTAGATGATATGCCCTAACTTAGGATGGTTAACCACCACCTCACCAACTCTTGTGCCTAGATCGGATGCATGAACTTATGTTAGTTTGAAAATTTATGTGTGTACATATGTCATCCTGTAAATCTTTAGCTCGGCGTGTTGTGCTTATGCAATGTTATGATATGCATGATTGTGCTATGCATTCTAAAAAGGCCCTAATGCATGATATGAGCGGCGTACACATGAAAATGTTATGCATCCCATACTACATAACATTTCCATGCAACGAAAAAGAAACGCGCTAGTCGCAGTCATGTGGTGAGGTTATGCATCCCATACTACATAACCCTCACATATAGCCCCTATGGTGGATCCATATACGAACTGAAAGTGAGGGGATAAGTTGTAAACTACTCTAGAGGGGGGGTGAATAGAGTATTCAAAATTTTATGAACACTTAGTCAGCTCCCTTGGAGTATATTTGCGGAATAGAAAATCTGATACTTGAACCCTAAGAGCCTAACACAGTGAGGTGCACAAGTGAGAGAGTTAATCTGAAATTTCAGTTTAACTAAAAACCTATCACAGCAACTAGCAATCCTAGGTAGTTCTACCACAGCCACAGAATAAACAAATCAGCAAGAACCAGAGAGACACAGGATATATAGTGGTTCCCTTTAAATAGGTACATCCACTCTTCTACCACCCTGGTAGGAATCCACTACAGGTTTTTGCTAAGGTGCCCTGCCACCAATGATCTGATTCAGGTAGATCAAACAGACCCTTTGAGCTTTTGATAAGGATGCTCAACCACAGGTTGTTGATAAGGTGCCCTGTCACCAACGTTCACTTTTGAAGAGATGTGAACAAACTCTTTTTACAAAGGGGTTGAGAGGGTTAGATTATCTTCTCTGTTTTAAATACAGATTAGAGAAGATTTGTGGATTCTCTAAAGAATCAAAGTCTCCCCCTGGCTCAGTGGAAGTCCAGGGAAAGCCTTCGCTTCAGGATGAAGGAGTTTCAGATAAACTGAAACTAAATCCTCAGAAATCTGAAGACTGATTTTTATCAAGTCTTAAGATTCTGGAACGCTTGAAGCAGATCTTGAGCCTTTTCTGAAGTCTTTGAAAAACTCTAAGCAGATTGCTCAGGAGACTTGAGAATGGAAGATGATTGCTCTGGGCTTTTTGCTTCAGGAAAACTTTTCTTCTTCTTGTAAAGAGATGTTGAAGAAGTGCTCTGATGATGCTTGAGCAGATGAATAATCTTTCTCTGTGTCGGTTACTATTTTTTTTCTTAGAGCAGAAATCTCTTTTAAATATGTCTTTACGTTTTCCTTTGGAACGGCTCTATTGATTTGAATTCTTGAGCCCTGCAACAGATTATCTTAAAATAGAATATAGCAATAGGAATAGAATGGCCTATTAACTTTCTGTCAGTCCCAATAAGGAATAAAATAAGCGGGAAAGAAATCTCAGCATAAAGACGTACCTTTCTTGGAAATAGTACATAGTACCAACGGCTAGAAAACAGGCTGGAAAGATAAAGTCAACGCAATTTGTATAATAGGACAAAATGCTTTATACTGAATCCCGTGATTTATGTTTGACAGAATTTGTAAGTAATTCATTTTGAATTTAAGCCATAATTTTAGCAACAAATAACTTTAAAGAATCTTTCTAACCACAAGCTAACACACTTGGAAATAAACCAAGGAATAGCATAAATATAAATAGATAAAATCAGACAGAAATCGTCGAACAGGGGTTCGAAGATCGTCGACCTGCAAACAGATCGTCGACCAGCAAATAGATAGTCGACCAGCAAAGGCAAATATCTGTCGAGACAGAAATCGTGAAGCAAGAACACGATCGTCGACCTGAAGATGACAGATCGTCGACCAACCGTCAGAGCGTAGTAAGCTTGCTCTGAGATCGTCGACCAACGGTCGACGATAATTGTCTTGACTTCAAAGATTCACTAGCCCTGCTATCGTCGACCATTGATCGACGATCGCGAGGCCTCGTTCGACGATGGTCGAACGGAAAAGCCTTATCTACAAAAACATCTAGAACTTCTAACCTAAGCTCTAGGTCAGTTTATAAACTGCCCTAGGGAGACTAAACAAAGTCTAACCATGATCATATATCTTTATATGGATCAAGAGGGGCTGGAAAGGGATTACATAAGCCAAATCACATCTAGGGTACCAACAATCTCCCCCTATTTGGGTTATGTTATCCAATCCAATTTAAAAGCTAAAGCAGACAACAACACTTCTAAAGATTAACCAGAATGATAAAACACAGGCAATACACAGAAAATATCACAAGCATAAATCAGCAAAAAAAATGGAATGTATCAAGCAGATTTATCAGCATGTTTAGCATCAGATGAGTTTTTGGGCATTGCAGCTGGTTTGAAAATGATTTCTCTGTTAGGGTTTGCTGCTTGTCTTTTAGATAACATTAGATCATGCTCTCCTATGATTTTCTTTTCAGCATAACTCGGTAGAACTGCAGCAGGATGTAGTCTCATGTATTCCTCAGCATCAAAGGCTTCTGGATTGACTTGAATTCTGCTCAGTTCCCTTTCTCTGAATTCTGACATTGTTGAGTAAGCTGTAGGATCCAGTCCTTGAGATTTGGCTCTCTCCATCATGCTAAGTGCAATAGACTCTTTGAATCTTGCCATAGAGGCAATCCTTTCAGCTTCAGTTTTGTCTGATGGAGAGGGAGGTCTATCAGAATCTGTATGAGCTGCAATCTCCATATTCCTTTGAAGAGCTGTAGCAAGTTTGCTTGAATTGAGAGGAATCTGCACAGTCTTCTTAGGATCAGTTTGAGCATAGAGAGATCTAGGAGGTGCAAGCTCAATGAACTTTTTGAGAGAATTTTCTGAAAAGACTACTCTTTTTCCTTTTGAATCAGCTGCAGGAGGTTTCTTTAAAGAGGAGGAGGGACCTTTCCTGGGTGGAGAAGGTTTCCTTTCTGGGACTAACTTCTTAGGAGAAGGAGGAGGAGAGAATGTAGGTTGTTGATAAGTCATCTCCTTTATTTGTTCTATGGGAGCATTGTCATTTCTTTTATTTCCTTGTCCTGAACCACTTTGGCTTCCCTGGCCTTGTCTACTTCTTCTCTGATAAGACTGAGAGGGATTGGAACTGGCTGATTTACCAATTGGAGCAGAAGAGATACTTCCAGAGGCTCCAGCACCAGGAGGTGGAGGAGGACCTCTGGGGGGGAATTTTTGAACTGGAGAGTCATATCTCTTTCTTCTCTTATTTTCTTTTGTCTGATTCTTTGACAATCTCATCCAGGGTTGGAATTCCTTGCTCTTAGGATCTATTCCCTTCAGAATGTAATAGGGAACATCCTTGTTAGGATTTGCAGTAGAAGGAGCAGGGGCTTTTCTTTTCTTGGAAGCAGCTCTTTTTCTTTTCTTAGAGGAGTCCGAATCATCAGAGTCATCATCATCATCATCAGAACGAGATGAGTCTTTCCCAGCATAATCATCAAAGTTTAGTTCAGATGGATCTTTGGCAGTAAGTTCAGCTTTGTCTTTCTTTTCTTTTTCTTCTTTTTCTCTAGCTTCTTCAATGGCATCTTGCCTAAGAAGAGCATCCAGATCAACATTTGGAGCACTTTTCCATAGCTCTGATTCTGGGTACAACTCAGGAACTGTCTTGGGGACCAGTTCTGCAATAGAAGGAGTGGATAAAGGATAGGTAAGGATGGGAGGAGAAAAGATGACAATATCTGCAGGGGCAGATGCTTTCTCTAGAGAGATGGCTAGGGAATCCAGATGATATTTAGCCATCCCTTCAATGTACTCAGAGGCAATACCTTCAGCCACAAAGTCTATAAATTGGTCAATGTTTAGAGTACCTGAACTTGAGTCCAATTCAGTCATCTTGGGAGCATTGTCTGCTCTATCTTGCACATCTTCAATTCCTTCAGCAGCAGCATCAGCTGGGATGTTGATGATTTCAGCAGCAGCAGCATTTATGGTTGTGCCTGTATGCAAAGAGAGATAGGTTAACAACCAAGTGGGAATAAGATATTCCCCCCAAGGTGAACAAACAACAGGTAATAGATAGGATTACCTGAAGATCTACACAGGATACCACTTTGCATCTAGGAAGGAGGTTATAATTCCTTCTAGATGATTAGTGACATCGGGGATAGACACCTCTGCAAGGCACAAGAGGAGTGCCATACAGGAAAAGAAAAGAGTATCCTTGACCAAGGGGTCATCAAGGTACTCAGGTCTATAAGGGACCATTTTCTCTTGAAGAGGAGGAACAAAAGGAGGGGATGTGAGTGAGAACTCACAGTCTGAGGAAAGAAATGATTCCAAGTCTTTATCAGACTCAATGGACTTGGCAGCATCAACTTGCAATACTGATGTAAGATCATCAGCAGCTGAGATGAAAAGAAAGGGATAAGAAATTAACTCAAAGATGGAGTTTGAATTAATTAGAATCTTAAATAGAACTATACCATCAGGTTGAGCAGCAACATTCTCACAAACGTCCATGGGGACTTCTTCATTTTCCTTTTCAGGAACTTCTTCCTCAGAAGCTAGATTCACTAGGGAGTGAATGTCTTTGTTAGTCACAAATGTCAAATTGAAGTCCTGATTATATCCTTTGGAGGAAGAGTTTTAAAGTTTACCTTCTGGTTCTTTCTCTGAAGTTTCTTGAGGGACATCTGATGATTCTTGAAGGGGAAGAGAGGAATTGTCCTGAAGGGTCAGGGCATCACCTGAGACCACTTCGACAGACATCTCCCCCTGCATGACTTCAGTGGGGACTGGAGTCATGCATCTTACAGAAGGGGCTCAGCAGAAGATGAGATGGATTTGATGGCATCAGTGAGAGAGTTGATGGAGGCAATGAGAGGGGCATTAGCAGCCTCAATCATGCTTCGGATGGAGGGAGTGATGAGCTGTACAAGGTGTGCAAGCATTTCAGGGGATATCTGAAATGCTGATGATGTGGAGGTGGATGGAATGGAAGCAGGATGATCTTCCACATGATCAAATGAGTCATGTGGAGATAGGTGGTCATCAACATGAGTGTGGGATTCATGTTGAGAAAGGTTTGTGAGGATGGTGGCAGTCACCATGTCAACACTGGCTGAAGCTGCCAGGTGATGTGGTGTTGGTGACTGGTGTGGAGATGCAGGTGGAATGAATGATGCATGTTGTGGTGGCACTGCGGGTGTTGTAGAGAGTAATGCAGGAGAAGAGGATGCAGGGATAGAGAGGGAGGATGAAGGGATTGCTGAACCTTCCCCAGTAAGCGGGAGAGCGGCTGAATCAGCCCTTGTGTCTGAAGAAGGGTTAGGATCAACCCTGGCTGACTTCTTGATAATCCTCTGAGATTTCTTGAAGAGCAAGGGGTCCAACCTCTTGCTGGCATTTACTGCGGAGGGTGCAGAAACGAGCAGCAGGGGTGCTTTCACATATAGAAACACACCCAGTACCCTGGCAAGATTTACCTCTTTCTTGTTGTTCTTTCTCCTGATTAGGTCAAATAGAACTTTCCCCCAGGCTAACTGCGTCCTATTCACCAAAGCCGACATAAGGGCAAACTGTTGCCTGTTGATATTGTCATGCGCCGAATGTTTTCCCAAAATGATCTTGCCTACCAGGTCTGCCAGAAACTTGTATTCTGGAGACAAATTTATCTTCAGCAGCTTGGCCGGAATCCCTTCGGCATGGCCCATCACAGTGAGCATGCGGCCATATTCCTCTGAGCTTTGCTCATATTCCTCAGTTCCTGTTTGCAGTCCAAACAGCTCAGTCAATACTTCCGGAGTCAGAGTGACCTCCTCGCCGTTGATCTTTCCCGACATTGCTTCGTCGCTGGAGGACGAGGTGTATACCCATTCACGAATTTCTGGTATATTAATCTTAGGTGCGGATGACATGAATTTCTTGAGGCCTTGGTCTTCACATAGCTTCAGAATATCTTGGATTGGTTGATCGCATCGGCAGAAGGAATCGAAGTCGACACAGAAGCCCGTGTCGAACTTCATTCCGAGGAGAACAGCAGAAGGAATCGCCATAGAGTTTGAGAGAAGATGGCGAATCGAGAAGCAGAAACAGGGGAGAAGAGAATCGCGCGGGATTAGAGTTCGAGAGCGAATTCTAAGCCAGGAGAAGGAATATGAAAAGACGGAGCGGAAGGACGACGATCTCCAGACCTAAATCGACTATTAGAAACAAATCTGCGATCGTCGATCCCGGAATAAAATCGGTCGTCGAACACAGACCAACGATAGTCAAAGTTTGACTAAATCGGTAAACATCGACCGACTATAAGCAATTACTACGATCGTCGATCAAAATATGATGGTCGACGATTCTCCACACAACACAGAAAATCTGTCGTCGACCACTGGTCGACGATAGATACCTAAGGAGAGATCGTTGACCAGTTGGTCGACGATTTCTGCCTTACTACAGAACGAGCTGTCGTCGATGGTTGGTCGACGATAGTTCTGACCTGGTCGAAGATCGTCGATCAGTCGTTCGACGATTTTAGACAGAAAACAAAACTAACCAAATTTTCACTATTCTGAACCATTAATCATACCAAGCTGGTTCAGGAAGAACAAATGCTTTTGTTCGTCAAGGGGCTTAGTGAAAATATCTCCTCTTTGCAGGTCTGTGGATATAAATTCCATTACTATCTTGTTCTTTTCCACATTATCTCTTAGAAAATGATGTCTAATCTCAATGTGCTTGGTCCTGGAATGGTGCACAGGATTTTGAGCAATTGATATTGCACTGGTACTGTCACACAGAATTTTTGTGTTTGAGTGTGTGTACCCATAATCCACTAGCTGATTTTGAATCCACAGGATCTGTGAACAACAACTAGCTGCTGCTATATATTCAGCCTCAGCAGTTGAAGTAGACACAGATGCCTGTTTCTTGCAAAACCAAGAGACAAGTCTCTCTCCCAGGAACTGACAAGTCCCTGAGGTGCTTTTCCTGTCAACTCTACAACCAGCATAATCAGCATCTGAATATCCAATTAATTCAAATCCTGACTCAGCTGGGTACCACAGTCCTAAGTTAGGACATCCCTTAAGGTATCTCAAGATCCTCTTGAGGAGAGTTAAGTGAGATTCCTTTGGGTTGACCTGAAACCTAGCACATAGGCATGTAGCAAACATTATGTCGGGCCTACTTGCAGTCAAATACAGCAGGGAACCAACAATGGCTCTATAATTCTTTTGATCAACAGACTTGCCATTGACATCAGAATCAATAACTGCATTTGAGGCCATAGGTGTGCTCATTGATGAAGCATCAGACATTCCAAATCTTTTAACCAGCTCTCTGGCATATTTTGATTGTGAAATGAAAATGCCATCAACACTCTGTTTCACTTGGAGACCAAGGAAATAGGATAACTCACCCATGCTGCTCATCTCAAACTTAGAGTGCATTAGTTCAGAGAACCTCTTGCATAGTTTGGGATCAGTAGAGCCAAATATAATGTCATCTACATAGATTTGAACTAACAGTTGTGAGTCCTTATGATGTCTAATGAATAGGGTTCTATCTACTACACCTCTCACAAACTTGTGTTCTAGAAGAAAATTTGCTAAGGTCTCATACCAAGCTCTAGGAGCTTGCTTAAGTCCATAGAGAGCCTTTTGGAGTTTGAACACATGAGTGGGTAGTGTTGATGAAACAAACCCTGGTGGTTGTTCAACAAACACTTCTTCCTTTAAATCTCCATTGAGGAAAGCACTCTTCACATCCATTTGGAAGACCTTAAATCTTTTATAGGCAGCATAGGCTAGGAAAATCCTAATGGCTTCTAGTCTAGCTACAGGGGCAAAAGTCTGATCATAATCTATGCCTTCCTCCTGTCTATAGCCTTGAGCTACTAGCCTAGCCTTATTTCTAACTACTATGCCTTGGGCATCAAGCTTGTTTCTAAACACCCACTTGGTGCCTATGATCCGTTGGCCTCTTGGTCTTGGAACCAAGGTCCAAACTTTACATCTTTCAAACTGGTTAAGCTCCTCTTGCATTGCTATAATCCAGTGGGGATCAAGCTCAGCATCTTTAATGGTTAGGGGCTCAACCTGAGAAAGGAAACAAGCAAACATCACATTTTTGTTGAGTTGATGTCTTGTCTGGACTCCTGCTGAAATGTCTCCAATCACTTGAGATACAGGGTGATCTCTAAGTGTGACAAGATCAGTAGGTTCAACAATGATCTGATCTTCAACAGTTTCAAGATTTAATTCCTCATGTGGAGTTTGATCAACTGTTGGAGCAGGTGCTTTAGCTTCAAGCAGATCTACATCAGATTCAGAATCTGAGGAAGCAACCTGAGGAGTTTGTTGGGGATGATTCTCCTGTGTGAGTCTCAAACCTTCCAAATCCTTACTTACTCCTAGGACTTGCACTGTACTATTAGAAGAAGAATCCTTCTCCTTATAGTACATGACTGTCTCATCAAAAGAGACATGTGCAGACTCTTCTATCTTAAGAGAGGATTTATTAAGGACCCTATAGGCTTTGCTTACTTGAGAGTATCCTAGAAAAACTCCCATTGAAGCTTTTGCCTCAAATTTTCTATGGTATTCTTTGTTATTGTTATGAACAAAAGCAACACAGCCAAACACTCTAAAATAATCTATTTTAGGTTTCACTTGCTTAAGTAATTCATAGGGAGTCTTACCCTTGAGTTTATGTATCAGACTTCTGTTCAATACATAGTTAGCTGTGCTAACTGCTTCAGCCCAAAAGGACAGAGGCATGTTAGCATCTGCCAACAATGTACTTGCAGCTTCAATTAGGGTTCTGTTTTTCCTTTCAACTACCCCATTTTGTTGAGGAGTTCTAGGAGCAGAGAAGCTATGTTTGATACCTTCCTTCTCACAGAATTCTTGCATAAGAAGAGACTCAAACTCAGTACCATGATCACTTCTGATCAAGGCAATCTGAGTAGAATACTCACTCTGTATACACTTTAGAAAATCTGTAAGAACCTTGAAGTTATCAGCCTTAGTTCTCAAGAAGAATACCCAAGTGAACCTAGAGAAGTCATCTACAATTACTAGAGTGTAAGACTTTCCTCCAAGACTCTGCACAGCAATAGGACCAAATAAGTCCAAATGTAGCAAGTACAGAATCCTGGGAGAATCACTTTTATTAACTGATTTAAAGCTATTTCTTGTTTGCTTTCCTTGTTGACAAGCTTTGCAAAGGCCTTCCTTCTTGTAGGGGCAAGAAGGTAATCCTCTTACAAGATTGTATTTAGCCAACCTAGAAATGTTTTTCAGATTTACATGACTAAGTCTCTTATGCCAAAGGGTATTATTACTGGTTACTTCATTAAATAAGCATATTTCAGATTTGGAGGAATTAAAATCTACAACATATACATTTCCAATTCTAATGCCTACTAATACCACAGTATTATTCAAAGAAATATTGCAGGCAGTGTCAGTAAACCATACCTTGTATCCAGCATCACACATTTGACTTACAGAGATTAGGTTGTGCTTTAGTCCTGAGACATAAGCTACCTTCTTGAAGGTTACAGCTCCTATGGTGAAGCTGCCATACCCTTCAGTCTGTCCACAGCTGGAATCCCCAAATACAACTTTTGGTCCCAGCTTGGCTTTGAATCCTGACAGGTTCTTCTTCTTTCCTGTCATATGCTTTGAGCATCCACTATCCAGATACCATTTGTCATGTGTGACTGGATAGGTCTTCACCTGCAGAAAGAGCAGTTACACATTGTGGACCCAGGTTACCTTGGGTCCAGTATTCTTCACAAAAGAAAAACTAGATATAAAAGATTTTGCAGGCTTTGATTTATATCCTAAGGGGTGTGATCTCCTAGGTGGGATAATCCATTCAGTTGAAGGATTAAACAACCTGGGGTGGTGATTAGGATTTGAAGTTCTGGAAGTTTGAAAATGATTTTCCGGCTTAAGTCCAGATCGTCGATCGATGGTCGACGATCGCAAGCCATATCGTCGATCATTTCCAGTATAGCTATATTCTGGATTCCACGATCGTCGATCACTGGTCGACGACTCAAAATGAGATCGTCGATCTCCTGCACCAAAGATATCATACTTGGTGAAGGTGTTCAGCGATCGTCGATAGTCGTTCGACGATTGGTTTGACGATCGTCGATTAATGTTCGACGATTTTTGTAAAGCTAGAAATTTTTTCTTCCTATTCTCTTTCTTAATCTTATTCTGAATTTTCTTGCATTTTTCAATTTCCTCAGTATTCTTTATTCCTGATTCAGAAACAAATTTTACTGGAGTGCTAAATCTCTCCTTTGTGAGGAGGATGGGTTCACTAGGTGTAGCACCTAAGCCTAGTTTATCATTACCAACCCTAGTGTTTGCTATACAGGTTATTTCAGATAATTTAAGGCTTCTGCCATTTAATTGTTCTTCTAACCTCTTAGATTTAGCTAGTTCTAACTTTAGGAATGTTACTTCTTCTTTTGAGCTTTCTAATTCCTTTTCTAATCTGATTATTTCAACACCTTCCATGTCTAGTTCCATTATTTTTAATCTAAGTGACTTAATTTCCTTTTCAGATAATAGTAAATCTAAACATAGAGTTTTAAATTTTATTTTGAACTCAGGAGATGAGAAATCAAATGAGTCGATTACCTGGTCCTCCATAAAGGAATCTTCTTCATTGTCTCCTTCTTCTTCAGAATTCTCTGCAGCTGACAGAGAGCTGCAGGCATCAATGGCCATGAGGCAGACCTCTTTGGCTTTCTTCTCTTCTTCTTCTTCTGAATCACTGGAGCTAGAGGAGCAGGTATCCTCTTCTGTTTCACTCCAGGTAGCAGCCACAAATCCCTTGTCCTTCTTCTTGTATTTGTGTGATGAGGACTTGGAGTGGTGCTTCCTGTATTCTTTCCCATGTTTCTTCTCCTTATACTTCTTCTCTGGACAATCTGGGGCAATGTGTCCAGGCTTGCTGCATACATAACAAATGATTTCTTTAGATGGAGTTTTGTCATACCTTGGCTTGTCCTCATGCTTGGAGAACTTCTTTCTGAGGTCTCTTCTTCCCATGTTGAAGAATCTCTTGGCAATGAGTGCCAGTAACTCCTCATTTGATTGACTTCCTTCAGAAGTCTCAGCAGCCTTAAGAGCTAGAGAATGCTCTTTCTTTATTGGAGTAGGAGTCTTCACTTCAGTTACAGCAGCCCTACTCTTTAAGGTTTGCTCATATGACCTGAGCTTTCCCAACAGAGCTTCTGTGGAGAGTTCCACAGTGTTTCTTCCATCCTTGATGGGCCATATCCTTGAGTCCCAAGAGATGGGAAGGCACATCAGGATCTTGTCATTGACTTCTGACAAGGTTATCTCCTTGTCTAAGGACCTCAGTTCACTTATTATTGAACTGAGTCTTGTGTACATGGTGTCAATGTCTTCAGCATCATCCTTCTTGAAGTTTTCATACTGAGAGGTGAGATTAGATCTCCTGTCCTTCCTCTCATCAGCTGAGCCAGCAACTATGTGGTTGAGGGAATCCCACATAGCTTTGGCTGAGGTACATTCAGCCAGCTTCTGGAATATCTCATCAGACATTGTCTGAGCTAGGATATTCATTGCTTTAGCATCAGCTGCTTTTGCCTTCTTGTAAGTTTCATTGTAGTCAGGTGGTGGCACAGCACTGAGGTCAGCAGAAGTGGAAGCAGCAGCAGGCCTAGCAGGTGGTCCTGTCAAGATAGAAGAAAAAATATCTTCATCAATAGAATTCATGTATAGTCTTATCCTGGCCTTCCATATGCCAAACTTGGACAAGTTGCATACAGGAGGTCTGGTGCTTGAATAATCCTTAGACTGGGCCATGTGTGAAAGTGTTTGTGAAAGGTATCAGGAAACAACTTATCACAGGATCTTTTAACTCAGGTGTTAGCCTGTATGAACAGCTAACCTCGCTCTGATACCAATTGAAAGTGAGGGGATAAGTTGTAAACTACTCTAGAGGGGGGGTGAATAGAGTATTCAAAATTTTATGAACACTTAGTCAGCTCCCTTGGAGTATATTTGCGGAATAGAAAATCTGATACTTGAACCCTAAGAGCCTAACACAGTGAGGTGCACAAGTGAGAGAGTTAATCTGAAATTTCAGTTTAACTAAAAACCTATCACAGCAACTAGCAATCCTAGGTAGTTCTACCACAGCCACAGAATAAACAAATCAGCAAGAACCAGAGAGACACAGGATATATAGTGGTTCCCTTTAAATAGGTACATCCACTCTTCTACCACCCTGGTAGGAATCCACTACAGGTTTTTGCTAAGGTGCCCTGCCACCAATGATCTGATTCAGGTAGATCAAACAGACCCTTTGAGCTTTTGATAAGGATGCTCAACCACAGGTTGTTGATAAGGTGCCCTGTCACCAACGTTCACTTTTGAAGAGATGTGAACAAACTCTTTTTACAAAGGGGTTGAGAGGGTTAGATTATCTTCTCTGTTTTAAATACAGATTAGAGAAGATTTGTGGATTCTCTAAAGAATCAAAGTCTCCCCCTGGCTCAGTGGAAGTCCAGGGAAAGCCTTTGCTTCAGGATGAAGGAGTTTCAGATAAACTGAAACTAAATCCTCAGAAATCTGAAGACTGATTTTTATCAAGTCTTAAGATTCTGGAACGCTTGAAGCAGATCTTGAGCCTTTTCTGAAGTCTTTGAAAAACTCTAAGCAGATTGCTCAGGAGACTTGAGAATGGAAGATGATTGCTCTGGGCTTTTTGCTTCAGGAAAACTTTTCTTCTTCTTGTAAAGAGATGTTGAAGAAGTGCTCTGATGATGCTTGAGCAGATGAATAATCTTTCTCTGTGTCGGTTACTATTTTTTTTCTTAGAGCAGAAATCTCTTTTAAATATGTCTTTACGTTTTCCTTTGGAACGGCTCTATTGATTTGAATTCTTGAGCCCTGCAACAGATTATCTTAAAATAGAATATAGCAATAGGAATAGAATGGCCTATTAACTTTCTGTCAGTCCCAATAAGGAATAAAATAAGCGGGAAAGAAATCTCAGCATAAAGACGTACCTTTCTTGGAAATAGTACATAGTACCAACGGCTAGAAAACAGGCTGGAAAGATAAAGTCAACGCAATTTGTATAATAGGACAAAATGCTTTATACTGAATCCCGTGATTTATGTTTGACAGAATTTGTAAGTAATTCATTTTGAATTTAAGCCATAATTTTAGCAACAAATAACTTTAAAGAATCTTTCTAACCACAAGCTAACACACTTGGAAATAAACCAAGGAATAGCATAAATATAAATAGATAAAATCAGACAGAAATCGTCGAACAGGGGTTCGAAGATCGTCGACCTGCAAACAGATCGTCGACCAGCAAATAGATAGTCGACCAGCAAAGGCAAATATCTGTCGAGACAGAAATCGTGAAGCAAGAACACGATCGTCGACCTGAAGATGACAGATCGTCGACCAACCGTCAGAGCGTAGTAAGCTTGCTCTGAGATCGTCGACCAACGGTCGACGATAATTGTCTTGACTTCAAAGATTCACTAGCCCTGCTATCGTCGACCATTGATCGACGATCGCGAGGCCTCGTTCGACGATGGTCGAACGGAAAAGCCTTATCTACAAAAACATCTAGAACTTCTAACCTAAGCTCTAGGTCAGTTTATAAACTGCCCTAGGGAGACTAAACAAAGTCTAACCATGATCATATATCTTTATATGGATCAAGAGGGGCTGGAAAGGGATTACATAAGCCAAATCACATCTAGGGTACCAACACGAACACATATTATGCATCCCATACTACATAATATGCCCCGTATACTTCATGTTATGCTATGAGTGTAGTGTTCGTGCTTTTGCCAAGACGTGCTGATGACATATCGGTATGTGAATGACATGATGCTGAACTACTAAAAGCATCCAAGGAAGGTTGCCCAACTAACTTGTCAAGCAACCTCCCTCTGATACCAACTGTCACAACCCGCATTTTCTCCGAATTAAGAATTATCAGAGTAAGAGAAAACACGCGTCATGATGCCACGTCAAGCAGGGGATAACTGCTGACGCTCAGGCAAATCCAACTACAATCTTTATGCAAGGAAATCATGTGCTTAATGAATAGAAAAATCAGTTATGTTTAGAGTCCGTATCCCTCGGCTCAGTGGATCATCTAGTCCACAAAAGACAACTATATTTAAACGCTGCGGAAAAATACTTTGATTAGGTTTTACACCCTAAAGAGCGCATAAGGGTCCCAAGAGAACCACTCATACTATGCAAGACACTACACTTAGTTTATATAATATATATAAGAAAACGGTTTTCGTACGTGATTTGGAAAGTAGTGATTAAGTTTACAAAACATGATGATCATGAGCTTCATTTATAATAGTAATTATAGTTTAAAAATAACTAGCAACCTAGCATAAAACCTTCTCAAAGCAAGTAGACTATCTCCAGAAAAATAAATGGTAGCAGCAATAGTATATATCTAGTACAAGGTAAAAACTACTAGTGGGCGCCAACAACCTGACACGAACCCACCAGCACACATATATGTCTGTAAGAAAGTACTGAAAACAACCTCACAAACAAGGTAAACAGAACTCCAAAGGTCCGGAAGTCCACCAACAACACCACCTCCAACTAGCCACCAGACTGGCTACAGCTCAGAACCTGGGGTATTCCAAAAGAAAACAGAATACCTTAGCAAGCAAAAATCAAGGTAAAACTGCATGAAAGAGTCAACCAAAGGACAAAATAACAGAAAACATGCAGTAGAAAGAGTCACAACTGTCCAAACAGGACCACAAGAAATGCACAACGTGCAAAGAAACAGCAACGATCCAGCCCAGGAACCACATCCTGCAGGGCCTACTAGGCTACCAAGAGCCAGAATGCTGCAAACTACCAAAGAAGAAACTTCTAACACCCTAATCCGCGGGAAGTGATAGTAGCAAAACAACAACGAGGAACCGGATCGAAGGCAAACGCAGTCCCCCTATCCATCATGTCCAAGTCAAAAGCTCGAGGGTCAACACGTGAAAACACAAGGGACCTTCCACCCGACATGCCCAGCCCGTACCTGGAGCAAGAAATCCATGGGTGGCCTTGGCTATATCACACAACTCCACCCCCATAAAGAGCTACAACCACCACTACTATTCACGACCCACGATTCGGCCTTTAGGAAAATTAAAGAAAACGGCCGACAAGGAAAACCCAGAAATACAACTGGAAAATCCACTCGAAAACGAAATACAAGGTAAAGGAAGAGTGTTGAAATAAACCAACACGACTAGGCGTTGAGTGAAATGCACTCAGCGCCTACCTAAACTTTGGCGTTGAGTGAGCTAGCCTCACTCACAGCCAAAATTATACCACTACCCACAAGCCCACTAAAGAATGCGGAGCTCGACGACAGTCGAACGACCAAGGCAGAAGAACCAGAACTCGAGTAGTTGCTTGCCACTTGAGTATCTAAACTCCCGCACTCGAAACCATCTAAATTCGCTTATCAACAGAAAATATACAAAGCGCACGATCAGTGTCGCACAATCAGTGGTCGTGCGCACTCATCGGCTGATGATCGTGCGAAACGAACCTGGAAAACCTGACAGAAAACCTAGCAACTGCGCACGATCAGTGTCGCACGATCAGTGGTCGTGCGCACTGATGTCAGCGCTCGTGCGATTGCCCGAGACAGAACTTTGGAAACTGAAGTTTATACGCGCACGAACAGAGGCACACGACCAGTGGTCGTGCGCCCTAAAGGTTGATGACCGTGCGCGGTCAACCTGCACCGTTTGGAATTTCCCGAACGACACCGGAACGCGCACACGACTCACGCCACTGCAGTAGCAGTAGACAACTCTCAACGCCGCACGCTACTACCATTCAAACTATGCCTAACCATTCGAATAATATCTTAACGAAGGAAATTGGCAACCACACCCCCCCTCCTAACTCTCCCCCTCGGCTACACCCGAACCAGAGCAACAATCAAAAATAAAGGAAAACAACGGCTCCACGCCGACAATTTGGATTCCAAACATCACAACATAGGGGGGTTTCAGTAGGAAGAACTAAGCCCTATAGTTAGCAAGAAAATGAGAACAACAAGGCCTCTAACCTGGGCTAACCGGGATTTCAATTTCAGCAAATAAATTCAAAGAAAACACTTGGCAAGGGCAAGAATACCACTTGCCTCAAATCTCAGCGAAGCTTTGGACTGCTTTCCTCCTCTTCGCACGGATCAAAATGGCCGCAACACCTAGAACAAAGATTTGGCCATTAATGGCGGAAAACTTCCAAAACCGAAAATTCCAATCCTTCCAAAACTCCACGAAAATCGAATTTCTTACCGCAGGAATGAAGGTCTCGACGAGAGCAATCCGTATCCACTCTCGGAATCGAATTCCGTCCACAAACGCTCCGGGAATCGGCGTCCGAAGGGAAGGCTCGGCAGTTACTCGTTTCTCTCGTACAAGGCCGGCAGTTTCTATCGTGAAGAAGATGATGGCTTTCATTCTAATAAATATATATATATATATATAATTATATAATTATATAATTAATTACAAAATTACCTAAAGCACTAAATCGACGCGAAAACCGAACTACCTCGGAATTTGACGAAATTCGCATCGTAGCTAAATACCCACGCTACGAACACAACGGCGAAGTCGAAATTAACTTTCGACAAATAGAACCCGAGTTACACCCAAACGAAGCCAAACACAAACATCCCCCCGAGAGGCCTCACCGGTCACCAAAACGACTCGGTTTGCTAGGGAGATCTTGCCAATTGGCTACCAAACAGGGCACTCAGTTCTAAGGAGCTAAACCATACTCCACACATGGCACAAGCCACGAAAACGCGTCATCGTAACGCCAACCGAGAATAAAAATAATCGCTGAACAAAAAACGGGGCGTTACACGGGCGTGTCGATGCCCGTGTTCTGGTTGTTTTCAGTCAGTACGAGTGCCGCGTGTGCCGCTTAAGGGTACACGACCTGTGACACGGGCGTGTCACAGGCCGTGTCAGCCAAAAAAATGGAATTTTGGGAAAATCGTGGCCGTTCCTTTTCTCTATTTAGATCCAAAGGCTCAGGTGATTCCTTGCTGGATGAAACCACCAGAGGCTTGATGAAGAGATCATTCTTCATTTGGCTAAGTGAAGAGAGAAAGAGAGAGGAGGAAGAAGAAGGAGGAGGAGATCAAGCCACCGGCGAAGCTCCCGTTGTCCGATTCGAGATCCGAGGCCAGCGCTGTGAAGGCAAAGATGCTGCGGTTCTTTCTCACCGGCTAGATTTCGATGGCTCCCAAGAGATCGTCAAGGGTAACGATCTCCCTTCTTGGACATGTGAAGTCCTTCTTTTCTGCATTGCATAGGGAAAACCCTTCCCCGCGAGTGTGCGGTGGGTTGTGGTATCCCTTGGGGTAGATATGTGAAGTCCCCCTTGTTAGAGTCCGGAATTGGAGTACGGATCTAGGTATGCTGTGTGAAGCCCATCTGGACATGCTGGTCTGGATTGGTGATGCTTGTTTGCATATCGGAGAAGACTCCGTGGTTATGGCTTGTTTGCCTTGTGCCTACCTGTTGCTTGGTGCAGCAGGAAGTACTGGATGAAGTCCAGGAAATGAAGAGGGTTGGATGCAACTCTTGTGGCCGTGCGTTCCACTTTGTGTGCGGTTGAGCCGTTGGGCTGCAACTCGATAAAAAGGCAGATTGCCGAACAGGAAAGGTGAAACCGACCCGCGCCTATAAATTGCCATGGATACTTCCGTATTCGAGGTGGCACGGCGACTTGAGCTACGGGGGGTGGCTGATCCGTACCTGCGTTATGTCCGTCCGACTGATAAGCCTGGTTATAGGTTTTGTTGGAGCGCATAATGAGAGTCTTAGGCCCGCGCGCCAAAAATACTAGAATGCTCAATACCGTGTAAACGGTGGTGTTGACCCTGGTTTTCTGGTGCACCAAGAATGTGCCCAGAGTGCACGGACTATCGGGCCTTGTGGCCGACGGTTGTGATGGCTTGAGTTTGCTTGCGAGCACATATTTGCTATTATTGATACCATGCTGTGCAGGGAAGGAATGCTACTGCCCCGAGAAAGGGGTAGGATTGTTATAATTGGGTCAGCTGAATGCTGACCGTTGCCGTGTTTGCCACCGTTTGGATGGATTGTCCCTATGCAGGTGTTGGAGAGCCGAGTGATAAATGAAGGGCTGAAGCCCTTGCTGCTGTTGCTGCTGCTGCTGCGGCTGGCCCTTGAAGGCTATGTGAATGTTTTTGTTTGTTTTCTTTTACTACTTAAAGCTTCCGCTAGCATGCTCTGAGTTAGGATACGTGTATGGTTTGGTATTATCCTATGACCTCACCGTCTGTTTGTGGCATATAGTGTGGGGCCCCGGCCGAACCTTCTACTATACGTCATGTAACGGATGGGGTCGTTACATTTTGGTATCAGCTTCGTTCGGTCTTCCTCTGTCGAATTCATGGTCGAATTCTTTTATAGGGTGGCGAGCGCGTGTTTGTGCGCCCTGCTGTAACGCTAATGTACTCTGGAATGTCCACTAAGGAATGTACATAATCTTGTTTTAGGAATCTGCGCGTTCCTTTTCTGTTGTTTTCCTTACATGCGATCGCTAATGTGTGTCTTGTCCAGCTATAGGTGACGCGTAGTGGTGCTGGGCAGTCTGAGCCCCAGCGCTCTGATGAGAGTGCGGCACCAGCTGAGGTGCCAACACCTCCTCCATCTGCGGAAACTGTTCGCTTAGTTACTGAGGCTATCTTTGCCATGATTCAGCAGACCAGGCAAGCGCAGCCGGCAGTAGTGCCAGTTCGTGTTGATGTAAGACCCGAGCCGGTTGAGGCTGTCGATCCACGAGCAGCTGACCGACAGTTAAAGCAATTCATGAGCTTCAGTCCGCCTACGTTTACAGGACTAGGATCCCCAACGCAGGCAGAGGATTGGTTATCACGTGTCAAGCGAATAATGACAGCGATCAGGGCGGAGGAAACATTAAAGGTCACCTTGGCCACCTTCATGCTTGAAGGAGAGGCGCGGTTGTGGTGGGACGAGGTTGAGGTACAACATTTGGCGGGCAGGCAATTAACGCAAGTATCGATTGAGGAGTTCTCTCAAATATTTCTGGCGAAACATGTCCCAGCGGCGCAACGCATTGCCATGGAAAATGAGTTCCAACGGTTAAAGCAAGGAGAAGATAGCGTGGATACCTACCTGCATGAGTTTACAAGGTTGGGACGGTATGCGGGAACAATCTTCGCGGATGACCAAAGGAAAACGAATAGGTTCTATGAAGGATTGCGGGATGAGTTGAGGTTCCTGCTTTCGAGTTCAGTGAACAAAGGGTTTCAGGCGTTGGTTGATACTGCATGTGTGTTGGAGAAGGACTTGAGATGGGTGCAAGGGAACAAGGGCTTGGTTGTGTCGAAGCCAGAGCAAGCACCTCGCCCTAGCAAGTCGTTCTACCAGAAGAAAGGGGGCAAGAGGTCCAAGCCGTCTGGGCAAGTGTCTACGACCGTTGTGTCGGGGGCGACGTCAAGGCCGGAGTCTCGTACATGCTTTACTTGTGGCCGGGTGGGGCATATAGCCCGTGATTGTCGGGTTGTTCAGCCCAAAGGGGAAAAGAAGACGGGTGCGTCTTATGCTGAGAAGGGCAAAACGGTGGTTGATTCCTCTGCGTCCCAGGCACAACCCCGAATATATCACCTTGGCCAGCAGGAGGCGATTAAGCAAAGTGACGTCGTCACAGGTTCGAGTTAATATAGCTTACTTGCTTAAGTGCTATTGCCTTTTGTTATGTATAGCTTGTGCATGATGTGTGTGCTGCAGGCTTTGTCCTGATTCGGAATAATATGGCGAGAGCCCTGTTTGATACGGGTGCTTCGCATTATTTTCTGTCTGAGGACTTCGTATCTCGAATTGGGGTGCCGAGTCATGTGACGGTTGATAGTACAAGGGTGCTATTGCCGAATGGCTGTGTGATGCTTGCGGTTAGGGCTTGCGATGTGGATGTTCAAATAGGAAGTCAGGATTTCAGTTTGAGTACAGCTGTGCTACCGTTATCGGAGTTTGATGTGATCTTTGGCATGGACTGGCTCTCGGAGCAGCGTGCCTTTATTGATTGCAACTCCAAGGAGATCACACTGGGCTAGAATACCGGACTTATGACGAAGTTCGCTGGTATGCGTGGAGTTGGCGGGACTTTGTTGTCTGCGCTCCAAGTCGTCAATGCTGTTCGGAAGGGCGCGAAGCTATTCTTCACGCTAATTCAAGATGTTGAGCCAAAGGCCAGTGTCGGTGAAGTTCTGGTTCTGTCAGAGTTTGCCGATGTGTTTCCTAAAGATCTTCCTGGGTTACCACCCCAGCGGGAGATTGACTTCTCTATTGAGTTGGTGCTAGGTGCTAACCCTGTGGCCCGCTCACCATATCGCGTCGCGCCAAAAGAGATGGCTGAATTGAAAGTCCAATTGCAAGAGTTGTTGGAGCAGGGATATATACGCCCAAGTACGTCACCTTGGAGCGCCCCTATTCTATTTGTGAAAAAGAAAGACGGTAGTTTGCGGTTATGTATTGACTACCGCGAATTTAATAAGCTGACGGAGAAAAACAAATATCCGATTCCACGGATTGATGACCTATTTGATCAGCTGGCAGGATCAACGGTCTATTCCAAGTTGGATTTGAAATCGGGATATTATCAGTTGAGGATTCGGGAAGGTGACATTCCCAAGACGGCGTTTGGAACACGCTACGGTCATTATGAGTTCACGGTAAGCCGTTTGGCTTATGTAATGCGCCTTCGGTATTTATGGATCTAATGCACCGAACGTTCCGAGAGTACTTGGATTTGTTCGTGATTGTATTTATCGATGACATCTTAGTATAATCTCAGTCGGAAGAGGATCATGCAAACCATTTGCGGTTGGTCTTGCATACCCTGCGGAGGAATAAGCATTATGCCAAGTTCTCAAAGTGTGAGTTCTGGCTCTCCTCAGTAGGCTTTTTAGGCCATGTGGTAAGTGGAGAAGGTATCGCGGTGGATCCGTTGAAGATAAGTGCCATTCGAGATTGGCCAGTGATGTCTTCAGTGGCCGAGGTCAGGAGCTTCCTTGGGCTTGCGGGCTACTATAGACGGTTTGTGGAAAACTTCTCACGGATTGCTTTACCTCTGACCACGCTGACGAGAAAAGATCAAAGACCACGGCGCCTGTGTTGACATCGCCATGTGGTACAGATGGCTATGAGATCTATAGTGATTCTTCCGGGAGCGGCTTAGGCTGCGTTCTTCTGCAGTTTGGTAAAGTGATTGCTTATGGCTCACGCAAGTTAAAAGTGCATGAGCGGAATTACCCCATCCATGATTTGGAGTTTGCGGCGGTAATCTTTGTGCTCAAGTTGTGGCGGCACTATCTTTATGGAGTTAAAGTGGATATCTATACAGATCACAAAAGCCTAAAGTACTTGTTGGATCAGAAGGATCTGAATATGCGACAACGAAGATGGATGGAGTTCCTTGGGGACTACACCTTTGAGATTTACTATACTCCCGGGAAGGGAAATGTGGTCGCTGATGCTTTGAGTCGGACTCCGGTACGGGCAAGCTGGTTGCAGAGGCATGATCAGCGTTTGATCCAGGACTTGGAAGCATTGGAGATATCGTGTGTTGACAAGGGTTCTTCGACCGATGCATGCTTGAACTGGACGAAGGTTCAATATGACCTTACAGACAGAGTTCGGATAGCAACGGAGCTTGATGAAAGTCTCCAGCGCTATACTAAAGATGGGCCGGATGACCAATTCTCTTGGGATAACGGTATTTTATGAAGAAATGGTCGAGTGTGCGTCCCGAGTGTGGGTAAATTGAAGGAAGAGTTGATGTACAAAGCTCACTTTGCAAAGGACTCAGTTCACCCAGGGAGCACAAAGATGTACAGAGATCTGAAAAAGCTGTTCTGGTGGCCCGGACTAAAGAAAGATGTAGCATGTTATGTGGCGGAATGCAATACCTGTGCGTTGGTGAAAGCAGAATACCAAAAGCCTGGCAGTTTCCTGAAGTCGTTACCCATTCCGGAGTGGAAGTTCGATGACATTTCGATGGATTTCGTGCACGGGTTGCCGAGATCTCAACGCGGTCATGATTCAATCTGGGTGATTGTGGACCGGTTAACAAAAGTGGCGCACTTCCTTCCAACCAAAGAGACGATTCAGTGGAAACCTTGGCCAAGCTCTATGTGGAGCAGATTGTTCGACTGCACGGTGTTCCTCGGAGCATCGTCAGTGACCGTGATGGGCGATTCACATCGAATGATTGGCGGCTAGTTCATCAAATGATGGGTACAAAATTAGCGTTTAGTACGGCCTTCCATCCCCAAACGGATGGCCAGAATGAACGAACCAACAGGACGATGGAGGACATGCTCCGCATGTGCGCCCTCGACTTTGGTAAGAGGTGGGAAGATTATATTTTTCTTGTAGAATTTGCCTATAATAATAGATACCAAGCGAGCATCGTTATGGCACCATTTGAGGCTTTGTATGGTCGTAAATGCTGTACACCGTTAGCTTGGGCAGAAGCAGGCGAATCTAAGCTGAGTGGAAAAAAGGAAGTCGAAGAAGCTGCCTCGCTTATACGCTCTATTCGGGAGAGGCTATTGATAGCCCAAGATCGTCAAGCAAAGTACTATAATGCCAAACACCGGAACGTGGAGTTCGCGGTGGGTGATTGGGTATATTTGAAGATCAAACCCTGTAAAGGCGTGTCCAGGATTCGACGTTTGAAAAAGCTAAGTCTGAGGTATCTTGGTCCATTTGTGGTGGTGGAGCGAGTTGGGGAAGCTGCTTATCGACTAGCACTTTCAACAGACTTGGGTGGATTACATGATGTATTTCACATCTCAGTACTTCGTAAGACTGTTAAGGATCCAGCTCAAGTAGTGGAGAATGATCGGGTACCCGTTGAGTATGGGCTAACGACGAAGGTTCGACCCATTCGGATCGAGGATCGAGCCGAGAAACAGTTGCGGAACAAAGTGATCGGGATGGTCAAGGTCCGATGGGATAATTGTGGCCGTGAAGAGCTAACATGGGAGCGAGAGCAGACCATGCGAGCTGAATTTCCCGAGCTGTTTGTATAAACTGTAGACCGTGTACCTTTTGTTATAACAGAGTTATCAAGTTATAACATTGTATTTTCTTGTTTCCTTACCGTGTCAAATTTCGGGTCGAAATTTTATTAAGGAGGGGAGGATTGTAACACCCCAAAAATCTCAAAACTGGATTTGAGGTGCAGGCTGTTTGACACGGCCTAGGACACGGGCGTGTCCCAGGGCGTGTCGGGGGTACACGGCCTGGGACACGGGCGTGTCCCAGGGCGTGTCAATCAAGAAATGGGCGGACTGAGTCAGAGAATTACATGGCCCGGAACCAAGCCTTGAACACGGCCGTGTCAGATTTGACACGGGCGTGTCCGATGCCGTGTGACTACCCGTGTACTGCTTGTTGGTTGTGGAGCTCGTTGAGGCAGGGGTGACACGGGCATGTCACATGACTGACACGGGCGTGTCAGGTTCGACACGGGCGTGTCGATGCCCGTGTTCTGGTTGTTTTCAGTCGGTACGAGTGCCGCGTGTGCCGCTTAAGGGTACACGGCCTGTGACACGGGCGTGTCATAGGCCGTGTCAGCCAAAAAAATGGAATTTTGGGAAAATCGTGGCCGTTCCTTTTCTCTATTTGGATCCAAAGGCTCAGGTGATTCCTTGCTGGATTAAACCACCAGAGGCTTGATGAAGAGATCATTCTTCATTTGGCTAAGTGAAGAGAGAAAGAGAGAGGAGGAAGAAGAAGGAGGAGGAGATCAAGCCACCGGCGGAGCTCCCGTGGTCCGATTCGAGATCCGAGGCCAGCGCTGTAAAGGCAAAGCTGCTGCGGTGCTTTCTCACCGGCTAGATTTCAATGGCTCCCAAGAGATCGTCAAGGGTAACGATCTCCCTTCTTGGACATGTGAAGTCCTTCTTTTATGCATTGCATAGGGAAAACCCTTCCCCGCGAGTGTGCGGTGGGTTGTGGCATCCCTTGGAGTAGATATGTGAAGTCCCCATTGTTAGAGTCCGGAATTGGAGTACGGATCTAGGCATGCTGTGTGAAGCCCATCTGGACATGTTGGTCTGGATTGGTGATGCTTGTTTGCATATCGGAGAAGACTCCGTGGTTATGGCTTGTTTGCCTTGTGCCTACCTGTTGCTTGGTGCAGCAGGAAGTACTGGATGAAGTCCAGGAAATGAAGATGGTTGGATGCAACTCTTGTGGCCGTGCGTTGCCACTTTGTGTGCGGTTGAGCCGTTGGGCTGCAACTCGATGAAAAGGCAGATTGCCGAACAGGAAAGGTGAAACCGACCCGCGCCTATAAATTGCCATGGATACTTCCGTATTCGAGGTGGCACGGCGACTTGAGCAATGGGGGGTGGCTGATCCGTACCTGCGTTATGTCCGTCCGACTGATAAGCCTGGTTATAGGTTTTGTTGGAGCGCATAATGATAGTCTTAGGCCCGCGCGCCAAAAAAACTAGAATGCTCAATACCATGTAAACGGTGGTGTTGACCCTGGTTTTCCGGTGCACCAAGAATGTGCCCTGAGTGCACGGACTGTCGGCCGTGTGGCCGACGGTTGTGAAGGCTTGAGTGTGCCTGCGAGCACATATTTGGTATTGTTGATACCATGCTGTGCAGGGAAGGAATGCTACTATCCCGAGAAAGGGGTAGGATTGTTATAATTGGGTCAGCTGAATGCTGACCGTTGCCGTGTTTGCCACCGTTTGGGTGGATTTTCCCTTTGCAGGTGTTGGAGAGCCGAGTGATAAATGAAGGGCTGAAGCCCTTTCTACTGTTGCTGCTGCTGCTGCGGCTGGCCCTTTAAGGCTATGCGAATGTTTTTGTTTGTTTTCTTTTACTCATGTATGGCCGGCCTGCGCGCCGATGTTTGTAATCCATACGGTGTGGAAAAAGGAACTGTATGGCCTTAAGGCCAAACCCTGTGTATTTGTTGTACATTCCGTGGCTGTATATATAACTGTGGTTTATATATTGGACATTCCTGGTTAGAGTTCAATTTACAACTTAAAGCTTCCGCTAGCATGCTCTGAGTTAGGATACGTGTATGGTTTGGTATTATCCTGTGACCTCACCGTCTGTTTGTGGCATATAGTGTGGGGACCCGGACGGACCTTCTACTATACGTCATGTAACGGATGGGGTCGTTACACTGGTGTGAGAAAGTTTTAGTATATTTATTTGCTGCTTTAGACTTTCAAAATTGTTTATGTTTGTCGCTTATGTTTTAGGCTTTGTGTTTGTTTTGGATACCCCGCTAGGGTATTGTTAGATTCGGGAGCGTCACACTCTTTTCTTGTGAAAAGCTTTATCGGGAGAATTGGAGTTGAGTCATTCTTTGAGTATATATAGCTGAATGTACGGATGCCTAATGGGTTATCCATGACTACCAGTGCGAAGGGGCGCATTTGTTAGAGTCTAGACGGATTTGACTTCACATTGGTAGTGGCGGTTCTACCATTGGTTGAGTTCGATATAATTTTGCAAAATGACTTACAGAGAAGCATGCCAGTATTGACTGCCTTTCTAAGGTGGTGACCCTGAGAAGTGAAGGGAATGCAAAAGTTAAGTTCGAGTGCCTTAGTGGAGTTGCATGCTCCCTAATTTAAGCCATTCAATTTGTGCATTAAGTTAACCAGGGAAGAGTAGATCTTATAGCATTATTGGAGGTTCGCTTTTCAAGGTTATCACTTGGGGAAGTGTCGGTAGTGGCAGAGTTCGAGGATGTGTTTCCTAATGAGCTTCTTGGAGCACCTCCTCGGCGGGAGATGGATTTCTCCATTGATTTAGTGCTAGAGGCTAGGTCGGTGTCACGTCCTCCTTTTAGGATGTCAGCAAAAGAGTTGGCCGAACTCAAAGTACAGTTGCAGGAACGGTTGGAGCAAGGGTATATTAGACCCAGTTCTTCACCTTGGAGCGCGCCGGTATTGTTTGTAAATAAGAAAGACGGTAGTATGCGGTTGTGCATAGACTACCAAGAGTTGAACAAACTAACTATTAAGAATAAGTATCTGATTCCTCGGATAGATGACCTGTTCGACCAGTTGGTGGTGTCAGTAGTGTATTCACAGTTGGACTTGAAGTCATGGTACTATCATTTGCAGATTCAAGATGAGGACAAACCCAAGACAGCTTTTGGTATGAGGTATGGTCATTTTGAGTTCTCGATGATGTCGTTTGGGTTGACGAACGCACCATCAGTATTCATGGATTTGATGAATCGAGTATTTCGGGAATACTTTGATTCTTTTGTACTTGTCTTTTTTCATGATATCTTGGTATACTCCAAATCGGAGGCGGAGCATGAGACTCATTTAAGAGTACTCCTGCAAGTGTTGAGAGAGAACCAGCTTTATGCAAAGTTCTCGAAGTCCGGAGTTTCCTTCGACAAGCCAGGTATTATAAAAGGTTTATGGAAAACTTTTCACGGATAGCTCTACCTCTCACCTCTCGAACTCGTAAGGACCAGAAATTTGTGTTGACTCAGGAGTACAGTCAGGCATTTGACACCCTAAAGGGAAGGCTGATGACAACTTCAATCCTAAGTCTTACTAATTGGACTTAAGGATTTCAGATTTTCAGTGATGCATCAGGGTGTGGGTTGGGTTGCATGTTGGTGCAACATGTGAGTGTGATTTCCTTTGAGTCCATTCAGTTGAAGTATCATGAGAGGAATTACCCCGTCCATGACTTAGAATTGGCGGCGGTAATTTTAGCGTTGAAGTTCTGGTGGCACTATATGTATGGTGCGAAGGTGGAGATCTTCACGGACCCCAAAAGCCTGAATTATCCACTAGATCAGAAGGACTTAAATACACGGTAGCATAATTGGGTCGAGTTCCTTTGAGACTACAAAATGGCGATTCAGTATACGCCATGCAAAGCGAACGTGGGTGCAGATGACCTGAGTAGAAAATACTCTGGACAAGGTTGTTGGATCGATGCTCATGATGAGCGGTTGGTGGGGGACTGGGAGTCCCTTCGCATTGAGCGTGTAGCCAGAGGCGAGTCTAGTATGGCTCGGTTGAACTGGATTTTGTTGCAAAATGACTTAACCGATCATGTTCGGGAAGCGAATAATTTGGATGAAGAGTTCCAGCCATTCGTGGTGGAAGCTCAAAAGGGTGAAGGTAGCGCATGGGAGATGATTGATGGGATCTTGAGGAAGGATGGAAGGATATGTGTATCACAGTTTGGCATGCTTCACGAAGAGTTGATGTTTGAGGCACATTTTACGAAGTATTCCATTCACACGGGCAGTACAAAGATGTACTAGGATATGAAGAAATCCTTTTGGTGGCCAGGTTTGAAGAGGGACATAGCTTTTTACGTGATTCGGTGCCAAACTTGTGCCTTAGTGAAGGCCAAGTATCAGAAGTCGGGCAGGTTCCTGAAGCCTCTTACTATTCCCGAATGGAAATTTGATGACATCTCCATGTAATTTGTGCATGGCTTACCTCGATCGCAGCAGGGTAATGACGAGATTTGGGTGATCGTGGATCGCTTGACCAAAGTTGCTCATTTCATCCCAAATCAGAAAGAGGACAGCGTGGAAAAGATAGTAGAGTTGTATGTTCGCAACATTATGCGACTACATGGGATTCATTATGGTAAAGTTAGTGATCACGATGGACGATTCATGTCCAAAGACTGGAGGCTAGTTCAGAAGAGTCTGGGCACGAAGCTCAAGCTCAGTATGGCGTTCCATCCTCAAACTGATGGACAAACCAAAAGAACAAATCGTACAATGGAGGATATGTTGAGGATGTGTACACTCTACTTTGGGAAAAAGTGGGAAGACCACCGCTTCATGGTGGAGTTTGCCTATAATAACATTTACCAGGCATGTATAAAGATGGCGCCATACGAAGCTTTGTATGGAAGGCGATGTCGAACGCCAATATCTTGGATAGAGGCGGGAGACACCAAAGTTTTGGGAAAATAAGTGGTAGTTGATGAATGTGAGTTTATGCGAACCATTCAGGAGCGCATGAAGGTTGCTCAGGACCGACAAGTAAAGTATTTTAATGCTCTCAATAGGAATATTGAGTTTGCGGTTGGCGACTGGTTCTATCTCAAGATCAAGTCGTTCAAAGGAATTTTGCGGATTCGCCTACTCAAGAAGTTTATTCCGAGTTTTTTGGGACCGTTCAAGGTTATAGAACGTATTGGAGAAGCAGCATACCAGTTGACGTTGTCCTTGGAGATGAGTGGATTACACGATGTTTTCCATTTCTCCGTCTTAAGGAAAACCTTGGTGGAGGCTAGTGTGGTGATCGAACCGGCGTGGGTGTCGATAAAAGAGGACTTAAGGACAAAAGTCAATCTGGTAGGCATTGTTGATTCAGAAGTTCGGTAGTTGCAGAACAAAGAGATGAAGCTTGTATAGGTGCGTTGGGACAACTGTGGGCAAGATCAGTTCTCTTAGGAGCGTGAGTAAGCAATGCACGAGGACTATCTGGAGTTGTTTGCATAGTGTTGTTGGAACAACGTTTTGATATGTTGCAACAATATTTTTATTGTCTTTATGAATGGAGTCGTTCATATAACATTGTGGTAACAATGTTTTGTTATGTAACCACATTATTCTTGCTATTTTCTTGAATGAAATTGGTTGTGTAAAGTTGTTGTAATAATGTTTTTATTTATTGGAATAATTTTCTTGCTATTTTCTTGTATGAAGATTAATTATGAGGATGAAATTCATTTAAGGGAGAGGAGTTGTGACACCCTTATTTTTCAGAGATATCTATTAGGTTGAAGTGGTGAAGCAGGCTGCTCCCGACTGTTGGTCGAGCTCGTGCCTTTTCGTCGAGCTCATGACTATTAGTCGAGCTCGGGCCTTTACATCGAGCTCACGACTGTTTATCGAGCTCGGGCCTTTTTCGTACTGTTCGTCGAGCTCTGGCTTTTTTCGTACTGTTCGTCGAGCTCGAGCCTTTTCGTCATGCTTACGATTATTCATAGAGCTCGGGCCTTTTCGTCGAGCTGAGGCTGTTTGTCGAGCTCAGAGCTGTTCATCGAGGTCAGAGCTGTTCATCGAGCTCGGCGTCGTACGTCGAGCTCAGAAAATTTGTCGAGCTTAGAGTTGTTCGTCGAGCACAATGTCGTTCGTCAATATCAGACAGTTTGTCGAGCTCAGAGTTATTGTGTAAGGCCTTAAGGCTGTTTTGATACTCTTGGTTTGTTGGATAACTTCTAGTTTTTGGTTGTATGTTTCCGCTACTTTATGCTAAGTTTTTAGTTGGGTCGACTTTAATCATCTTATAATGTTTAATCTATGGCGTCTGTATGTTGTGGGGCCCCGACCGGACACATATTATATGGTTATTACAGGGGAGGTGCTACAAGTTGCACACTAGAGGTCTAATGCTTGAAATTTTTTTGGTTTGTGCCATAATAGAAAATCTAGATAAAAATAAGATCTATCAGATCTTTTGGTTTAGGTGTTAGCCTGTACAATAATGAATGACCCTCTAATACCAAATGAAAGTGAGGAATAGATCTTATGTTTACTCTATAGGGGGGGTTAATAGAGTATTAAAATGATTTACTGGTTTTTATAGCAGATTAAAATAAAGTGATATATATAAGTATAAAACAGGAAATATCACAACAAACAAGCACAGAAATAATCAACATAGACGGCACAAGAATTATAGTGGTTCCCCAATAAACCTGGGTACATCCACTCTTCTACCACCCTGGAAGGAATTCACTACAGGTTTTTGATCAGGCGCCTACCACCATAGGTTTTTGCTCAGGTGCCCTGTCACCACAAGATGTATTTTTCTAAGGGAGATATAGAAACCCTTTGAGCTTTTGATCAGGTCCCCCAAAACCAATCTAAGTCTTTTGATCGGGAGACTTAACAAGCAGAAGTATAACTTTTGAAGGGTGTAAAAATCCTGTACACGGGATAAGGGAAAAGTAAAAAGATATGTATTCTTCTCTGTCTCAAATCTCTGAGAAAACTTAGTGGATTTCTTGATGTTGTCAAAGATCCCCCTGAGATGTTTGAATCTGATCAGGAGTGGAAGCTTTGCTTCAGGGTGTAGTCCTTCAAATTATGTTGCTCTTCAGAAGCTTTTTGGACTGATTTTAATTAGTTGTCCCTTGAAATCCTAAAGCAGATGATGAAGAACTCTGTGTATGAGAGTTGTGTTGTTCTTCACTGATTATTTATTGCTTATCTTTTTCACTGATTCGCTGCTTTGTGGTTCTTGTTTCTCATTCCTATATATTTTTTATCTTCTGAAGGAAAATCACTTTATATATGATTTTATATTCAAAACTATTTGAATTTTATATCTTTCCTTTGAAATTCTCTGCATAATTTTTGGGATCCTGAACATGAAATTTGTCTTAAACACATTTCCCTAACTATCTCAGTAAATATGGTAGAGTAATAGCTCTGTAAAAACCATAATTAATGCTGTCATGGCAGGCTATATTCTTGAGAATATTGAGCATTAATCATCAGAGCATTACTTTCTTAAAATAATAGAATTTTAAATAAAACTGATAGTCGTACTGAGAAACTGCAGAGAAGAATAGTCAAACAGAACCTGAAATGAGTTAGTCGAACTCCAATGATTTCGTCAACCTGAACTCCATGTTCTTCGAGCTAAGAATTCTCCTTCGTCGAGCTGAGCTCCAAGATCACCGAGTTTAAAATATACCTGCCAATCTAAGCTCCAAGTTCATTGAACTGAGATAGTCTGTTGTGCTGAAATTCTGATATGAGATCATAGTTCGTTAATCTCAGCTAGACTTTCGTCAAGCTCAACTCAGTGAAGGAACTTTTAGTTCGTCGATCTGAGATCAATGATCATCGAACTGAGTTCAGCTATCGCCGAACAACATTTCTCCAATCAAATTAACTGCTTTTCCATTGAAGTCTTCTATCTCTAAATACTTTTGAAGTGGAGTACTTATAGTCTTAGGTTATGTTCCTGACTTGGACCCTGTAAAACCTATGACCTTAGACTATACATGTTGGGTCAACTAATCATCCTAATAGTGAACCTAGCCCAAATCACAAGTAAAGTTCCAACATGCTCTTCAGCCAAGGAAACCTGGGATTCCTTAATTGAAATGGTTTTTGGTTCAGCAAATGAAAGAAAGGATAGAAGGTCTCACTTGATTTCTCAATATGAGATTTTCAAGAAAGATGAATCAGAATAAGTTGCTGATATGTACACCGGACTAAATCTCATCATCAATGAACTAAAAACCCTTGGAAAGTACATCATATTTATAGAAGTCAATGATTAGATCCTTATGTGCTTCCCTAGCACATAGGACTCAAAGATCTGGCCAATCAAAGATGCCAGAAGCTTAAATCAATACTAATGTTTTACCAAAGACTAAATCAAAACAAAATAAAAATTCACAGAAAAATCACGTTCAACAAAATTCGTCGAACTCAGATGGATGAAAATAGTATTATTCATCGAACGGCGATCGACGCTCTCTGAACCCAGAATTTGGGTATAATTACTCATATGTGGGTACTCGACGAAATCATTATGATTCGTCAGACAGATAACGACAATCGTGGAATGCAGGAAATGACTATTATCATTCTGTGAACCGAGATCGTTGAAATCAATACTTTTCATTGTACTCAGATCGACGAACTCAATTAAAATCGTCGAACTCATTTTCTAAAAACAAAAACTTTACTCATATCAAAATAATAATCAAAGACAAAAAATTTGTTAATCCTTTTACTCAATGAATTATTTAATGGAGACGATGGCCCTCAACATGATGAAGACGATGATGGCGTGCTTATAGAAGTTCTTTCTCCACCTCAAAATAAAGACTTGTGGTGCCATGATGATCATATGGAGCGACGCCATAATATCCGCCCTCGTGGCAAACCAATCTAATAATAATTATATGAAGCGTTTTTTTTATTATAATGTTGATTTCATTTTCATATAATGTTTTAAGTTAATGTGTGTGTTGCATTTTAATTTTGGGCTACATATAGCCATAATATTGATGTAAGCCTATATATTGGCATGTATTGTTTTCATATTGGGTAGTTAATGAATGAAAAGAAATTTGAACCCTAATTGGTTTTCCCATCTCTTTCTCCTCCCTTGAATGAATTCGGCCCCTCCTTTCCCTTCTCCTTCTTGGCCGCCGACCACTCCCTTCCTCCTCTCCCCTTGGAATCTTAGCCACCTCTTCTTATTACTCTTCCACTCTTTACTCTCCTTCCTATCAACCCGTGCCACCCTCTCCCTCCATTGTTGTCGGCCACATTCCTCCAGTTACAAACTCTAGCCCTCCCCTCCTTGACATCAAGTCGACCACCTTTTCTCCCCTAGCCGCCGACCACCACTAACCACCTAGTGTTCAGCCCTCCTCCAAGCCGCCTCCCACCCTACCCCACAATTCGAGTAGCCACTCCCCTGTCAAGCCAAAACTGACCATCCCACAAAATACCTTGGTGGATTTTTCGGCCAAATTGCAAGGTTGCCTCTTTGTGGATTCCTACTCCGTCGTAAAGCAACGAAGGCAGACAAGTTTCCTCTCCTTCCGGTGTGACTCCGGCGGAGCCCTTGGAAAGAGATCAAAATAGAGGAATAGGAATCATCCATTCTGATTGGGTTACGAAATATTTCTACTCTGTGTGTTTCCCTCTAGTTTAATTATTGTGGTGGAATTCTTTGTAACACCCCCAAAACCTTAAGCCCCAAAATGGGGTCAGGCTGGGTTACACGGCATGGGACACGGGTGTGTCCCAGGGCGTATCTAGTGCAAAGGGCCTGGTACACGTGTGTGTCCTTTACGGTGGGCGTCGAGTCGAGTTCTCGAGATAGCACGGTCGACGATCGTCGAGAGGCAACACGGCCTGAGACACGGGCGTGTCCCAGGGCGTGTCCTACTCGGGTGAATACTGGGCGGCATTGAGTCGCATTGAGTGGAGTGGCATTGAGTATGGAACACGGCCTGTGACACGGCCGTGTCACAGGGGCGTGTTGGGCACACGGCCAAGGACACGCGCGTGTGCCTTAGCCGTGTTCTTCTCGGGTGATTCGGTCATATGTTGAAAGGGTGACACGGCTAGTCACACGACCGTGTCAAACTTGACACGGGCTTGTCTACCCTATGACACGGGTGTGTTGGAGCCCGTGTTCTGGTTTGGTTTGAGTCGGTTCGTGCACTGCTTGGAGCACACGGCCTGGGACACGGGCGTTTCACAGGCCGTGTCAAGTCAAATTTGGACTTTTGGGCAGATCTTGGCCATCCAATTATTTTTATTTGGATCCAATGGCCCAGGTGCTTTCCTGTAGTGATAAGACTGGGGGTTAGCATCTTCTCTCATTCATATCAAGAGAGAAAAAGGGAGAGCTTAGAGGAAGGAGAAGGAGGAGAAGGGCAAGCCATTGGTGGAGCTCTCGCGGTCCGATTCGAGATCCGAGGCTAGTTCTGTAGAGGCAAAGCTGCTGCGGTGCTTTCCAACCGGCCCGATTTTCGATGGATCCCAAGAGATCATAAAGGGTAACGATCTTCCTTCTTGGACAAATGAAGTCCTCCTTTATGCATGAGTAAGGAATCCTCTCCACAAAAAGGTGGGAAGTGTGAGTGATTCCGGTGGGTTGATAGTTATTATCCCCTGTTGAGTTTGCATTTAGACCCGAAAATGTGTAGTACGTGATAGACATGTTTTGTGAAGCCCATCTAGACAGGTTGGTCTGGATTGGTGATATTGCATAATGCGCACCGGAGAAGGGAAGTAGCAGGAAGTACTGGAATGAGGAATTCTAGGAAAACAACCTTTTAATGCTTGTATTATATGCATTGAAAGACCAGTTTTCTGGCACTGCATGAACTGCAGGGTTTGGGTTGAGTTTGGGTGCAGGTAGAGAGTTCTGCTGAACCCGCTTAGCGACCGCGAAGGACGCCGGCATTAACTCACCTTTGTGATTGTGAAGTCAGTCCTTGCCGGATATTATGGCTATTGTGAGCTGCGAGCTCTTAAAAGGCTTCTTGATGAACAAGAAAGGTGAAGCCGACCCGCGCCTTAAATTGTAGCCGCAAGTACGATGTGCTTGGTGATTTCAAGGCGATTTGAGCAACGGGGGGTGGTGAATCTGTACCCACATTATGTTGGTTGTACAAGAAAGTACCAAGGCATTGGGCTTTCATCAGCAGCCAAATGAGAGTCTTAGGCCTGCGTGCCATTAAGACTAATTGCTCAAGGGTTGATCCCAGTTCGCCGGTATACCCAAGTGTGCCTTAGTGCACGGATCATCGGGCCGGGTAGCTAACGGTTGTGATGGATTGCTTGTGTGCGAGAGAACAATATATATACGATATCTGTCTATTAATGCATTGCTCTGCAAGGAAGGAATGCCACTGCCCCGGGAAAGGGGTAGGATTGTTATTAATTGCTTAACTGAATGCTGATCGTTGCCTTGTTTGCAACCTTCTGGGTGGATTGTCCTTGTGCAGGTGCTGGAGAGCCGAGTGGAAAATGAGGGGCTAAAGACCCTGCTGCTGCTGCCACTAGCCCCTGACGGTTAAGCGAAATGTGTTGTCTTTTATTCATGTATGGCTGGCGAAAGGGTAATGCACTAGGGACAAAGAAAGCTAAGGCTGAAACAGTGGCAGGGTGAACTCTGCCCATTTGCTACTCTTGTGGTACAGAAGGACATAAAGCCCGAGACTGCAGAGTTGTCCCTTAGATGAGTTGAAACAGGAAGATAAAGAACGGACTGTACATAAATAATTGTCACTATGTACTGTACATATCCACATGTGTAATGATGGCTTTAAAACTTGTTTTTATATGTATAATTACGTTATGATGAATAAGTAGAACGTTGGTTTACAGCTTGATCCACCCGATATATTTATCTGGGTATTAAAGATACTAGTGAAACGACATTGTCGTAGTGGAAAGAATGGATATAGGTAGAGGTCGTTTTGAGTTTATCGCAGACCATAGGACCATCTGTGCTGAACGAAGGACCAAGAGTGCTTGTATGCTCTCTAGTTGTTTGGTCATATTTGAAGTGAGTCTTCATGCCTCTAGCGGTTTGTAAGCCGAAGGAGGGTTGAGTGACCCTTCTCGTGTGTGGTCGGTTTAGAAAGATGTATTTCCTAATGACCTTTATGAGTGATGTAGTACATAGGAGTTCGACTTCGCTATTGCGTTAGTGCCCGGTGCGAAACATGTGGCCCGCTCGTCATAGCACGTCGCGCCAAAGGAAATGGCTAAAGTGAAAGTCCCTTTGCAATAGTTGCTTGAACAGGAAACATACACCCAAGTATGTAACCTTGTAGTGCGCCTGTTCTATTTTTGAAGAGGAAAGACGGTAGTTTCCGGTTATGGATTGACTATCGTGAGATGAATAAGCTGACGGAGAAAACCAAGTATCCGATTTCACGGATAGATGATTTGTTCGATCAACTAGTGGGATCAACCGTCTATTCCAAATTGGATTTGAAATCGGGATATTACCAATTACCGATTCGGGAAGGTGACATTCCCAAGACAGTGTTTAGGACACACTATGGTCATTATGAATTCACGGTAATGTCGTTTGGCTTATGTAATGAGCCTTCGGTATTCATGGATCTAATGCACCGGACGTTCTGAGAGTACTTGGATCTCTTTTTAATTGTGTTTATTGATGATATTCTTGTGTACTCTCAGTCAAGAGATGATCATGCAAACAATTTGCTGTTGGTATTGCATACCAACCGGAGGAATAAGCTCTAAGCTCTATGCCCAGTTCCCAAAGTGTGAGTTCTTGCTATCGTTAGTGGCTTTTTTGGGCCATATGGTTAGTTGAAAGGGCATAGCAGTGGATCTGTCAAAGATAAGTACCATACGGGATTTCCCAGTGATGTCTTCAGTGGCTGAAGTAAGGAGCTTCCTTGGACCTGCGAGCTACTATAGACGGTTTGTGGATAACATCTCACGGATTGCCTTACCTTTGACCACGTTGACGAGAAAAGGTCAGAAGTTAATTTGGACGCCGGAGTCCACGCGAGCTTTTGAAGAATTGAAGAATCAGTTGACCACGGCGCCTGTGTTGACATCGCCATGTAGTATAGACAGCTATGAGATATACAATGAATGCTTTTGGCTCACGCTAGTTAAAGGTGCATGAGCGGAACTACCGCGTCCACGACTTGGAGTTGGCGTCGGTAATCTTTGCGCTAAAGTTATGGTGGCACTATATTTATGGCGTTAAAGTGGATATCTATAAAGATCACAAGAGCCTAAAATATTTGTTAGATCAGAAGGATCTCAATATGCGACAACGAAGGTGGATGGAGTTCCTTGGGGACTACACTTTCGATATTCACTATACTCCTGGAAAGGGAAATGTGGTCCCTTATGCTTTGAGTCATAAGACTCCAGTATGGGAAAACTGGTTACAGATACATGATGAGCGGCTAATCTAGGAGATGGAAGCGTTAAAGATATCTTGTGTTGACAAGGATGCAACGACCGACGCATACTTGAACTGGACGGATGTACAATATGACCTTGCAGATAGAATTCGGCGAGCATTGGAGCTTGATGAAATTCTCCAACGCTATGCGAAGGATGGTTCGTGTGACCAATTCTCCTGGGATGATGGAATGTTATGAAAAGATGGTCGGTTGTGCGTCCCAAGTATGGGGAAGTTGAGAGACGAGTTGATGTACGAAACGCACTTGGCCAAGTACTCAATTCAGCCTAGGAGCACAAAAATGTACAGAGACATGAATAAGTTATTCTTGCGGCCCAGATTAAAGTAAGACATAGCACGTGAAGTGGAAGAATGTCACACTTGTGCTTTGGTGAAAGTGGAATGTCGGAAGCCTGGTGGCTTCCTGAAGTAGTTACCGATTCTTGAGTGGAAGTTTGATGATATTTCAATGGATTTCGTGCATGGGTTGCCGAGATCTCAATGCGGTCATAATTCTATTTGGGTGATTGTAGACCGGTTAACAAAAGTGGCTCACTTCCTACCAAAAAAAAGAGACAATTCAGTGGAAACCTTGGCTAAGCTCTATGTGGAACGGATTATTCGACTGCACGGTGTTCCTCGGAGCATTGTCAGTAATCATGATTGGCGATTCACCTCAACTGATTGGAGGCTAATTCATCAAATGTTGGGAACAAAATTAGCATTTAGTATGACCTTTCATCCCCAAACGGATGGCCAGACTGAGCGAACCAACACGACGATGGAAGATATGCTCCGTTTGTGCACCCTGGATTTCGTTAAGAAATGGGAAGAGTATATTTATCTAGTGGAAACAGCTACCAAATGAGCATCGGTATGGAACCGTTTGAAGCTCTATATGATCGTAAATATCGTACACCATTTGCTTGGGACAGAAGTAGGCGAATCCAAGCTGAATGGGCGAAAGGAAGTCGAAGAAGCTACCTCGATAATACGCTTTATTCGGGAGAGGCTATTGATAGCCCAGGATCGACAAGCAAAGTACTATAACGCCAAGCATAGAAACATGGAATTTGCGGTGGGCGATTGGGTCTATTTGAAGATCAAACCCTTCAAAGGTGTATCTAGGATTTGAAAAAGCTAAGTCCGAGATACCTTGATTCGTTTGCAGTGCTGGAGCGAGTCGGGGAAGCTGCCTATCGTCTAGCGCTTTCAGCAGAGTTGAGTGGATTGCATGATGTATTCCATATCTCAGTACTTCGCAAAGCCGTCAAGGATCATGCTCAAGTGGTTGGGAATGATTGTGTACTGGTCGAGTATGGGCTAACGACGAAAGTTAGACCCATTCGGATCAAGGATCGAGCCGAGAAATAGCTGCGGAAACAAAATAACCGGGATGGTCAAAGTCTGATGGGACAATTGCGGCTGTGAGGAGCTAACATTGGAGCAAGAACAGACCATGTGAGCTGAGTTTCCCGAACTTTTTGTATAAACTGTTGACCGTATACATTTTGTTATAACAGATCTTTTAATGTTATTGCATAGTGATTCTTGTTCCCTTGCTGAGTACAAATTTCGGGACGAAATTTATCTTAAGGAGGGGAGGATTGTAACACCCCAAAAACCTTAAGCCCAAAAATGGGGTCAGGCTGGGTGACACAGCTTGGGACACGGACGTATCCCAGGGCGTGTCCAATGCACACAACCTGGGGCACGGGCATGTCCCAGGGCATATCCTTTATGGTGGGCGTCGATTCAAGTTCTCGAGATAGCACGGTCGACGATCGTCGAGAGGCAACACGGTGTAGGACCCGGGCGTGTCTTAGGGAATGTCCTACTCGGGTTAATACTAGGCGGCGTTGAGTGGCGTTGAGTGGAGTGGCATTGAATATAGAACATGACCTGTGATACGAGCGTGTCACAGGGGCTTGTTGGGCACACAGCCAAGGACACGGGCATGTGCCATAACCGTGTTCTTCTCGGGTGATTTGGTCATGTGTTGAAAGGGTGACACGGCCAGTCATACAACCGTGTCAAAGTTGATACGGGCATGTCTACCCTATGACACGGGCGTGTTGGAGCCCGTGTTCTGGTTTGGTTTGAGTCAGTTCGTGCACTGCTTGGAGCGCATGGCCTGGGACACGGGCGTGTCACAGGCCGTGTCAAGTCAAATTTGTACTTTTGGGCAGATCTTGGCCATCCAATTATTTCTATTTGGATCCAATGGCCCAAGTGCTTTCCTGCAGTGATAAGACTGGGGTTAGCATCTTCGATCATTCATATCAAGAGAGAAAAAGGGAGAGCTTGGAGGAAGGATAAGGAGGAGAAGGGCAAGCCATTGGTGGAGCTCCCGCGGTCTGATTCGAGATCCGAGGCTAGTTCTTTGGAGGCAAAGCTGTTGCGGTGCTTTCCAACCGACCAGATTTTCGATGGATCCCAAGAGATCGTCAAGGGTAATGATATTCCTTCTTAGACACGTGAAGTCCTCCTTTATGCATGAGTAAGGAATCCTCTCCACCAAAAGTTTGAAAGAGTGAGTGATTCCGGTGGGTTGATAGTTGCTATCCCCTGTTGAGTCTGCATTTAGACCCGGAAATGTGTAGTACGAGATAGATATGTTGTGTGAAGCTCATCTGGACAGGTTGGTCTGGATTGTTGATGTTGCATATTGCGCATCGGGGAATACTCCGCGTATAAACATGTAGTTTGTGGGGTAAATGGGTTGTGCCTGTGAACGGATGTAGCAGGAAGTACTGGAATGAGGAATTCCAGGAAAACATCCTTTTAATGCTTGTATTGTATGCTATGAAAGACCAGTTTTCTAGCACTGCATTAACTGCAGGGTTTGGGTTGTGTTTGGGTGCAGATCGAGAGTTCTGCTGAACCCGCTTATCGACCGCGAAGGACGTCGGAATTAACTCCCCATTGTGATTGTGAATCAAGTCCTTGACGGACATTATGGCTATTGTGAGCTGCGAGGGCTTAAAAGGCTTCTTGCCAAACAGGAAAGGTGAAGCCGACCCGCGCCTTTAATTGTAGTTGCAAGTATGATGTGCTTGGTGATGGCAAGGAGATTTGAGCAATAGGGGGTGGTGGATCTGTACCTGCGTTATGTTGGCTATACAAGAAAGTGCCAAGGCATTGGGCTTAAGTCAGCAGCATAATGAGATTCTTAGGCCTGCGTGCCATTAAGACTAATTGCTCAAGGGTTTATCCCGGTTCGCCCGTATACCCAAGTGTGCCTGAGTGCACGGATCGTCGGGTCGGGTGGCTAGCGGTTGGGATGGATTGCTTGTGTGTGAGACTATAATATATATACGATATCTGTCTATTAATGCATTTCTCTGCAGGGAAGGAATATCACTACCCCGAGAAAGGGGTAGGATTGTTATAAATTGGTCAGATGAATGTTGACCGTTACCTTGTTTGCCACCTTCTGGGTTGATTATCCTTGTGCAGGTACTGGAGAGACGAGTGGAAAATGAGGGGCTGAAGTCCCTGCTGCTGTTCTTGCCGCTGCTTCCACTAGCCCCTGACGGCTAAGCGAAATGTGTTGTCTTTTATTCATGTATGGTCGGCCTGCGCGCCCATGTACTTAATCCATACGATGAAAAGAGGAATTGTAAGGCCTTAAGGCCCTAACTTTGTGTATTTGGTACATTCCTTTGGGGTATAAATATAAATGTGCAGTTTATCTATAGTGGACATTCCAATTGGTGGAGTTCAATATTAACTTTAAGCTTCCGCTAGCATGCTTTGAGTTAGGTTGCGTTTATGATTTGGTATTAACCTGTAGCTTCACCGCTTGTTTGTGGCATATACTGTGGGGCCCCGGCCAGACCTTCAAGTATATGTTGTGTAACAGGTGGAGTAGTTACATTCTTGTCCTTAAGTTTTGATAGCATTGAATTTTCGTGGTATCTTACGATTGATTTTATTATACATCTTATGTTTCATTTAAATTCGAGAGGATTGACGAGCCTCGTTTCCTTTTGTTGGGAGAGATCTACCATTTTCCGAATCATTAATTTTGGTACAGCCTTTGCTCGATCGGATCGGGTTGGTCCTTTTAGCCGGAAATAATATTGGTTTTATAGCCTTGGTCCGATCCTAATCGGTTTGGCTACCCATACTCTAGCATCTAATTGATAGAATTGTATAACATGTGCGCTGCGTTGAACGATTGTGCGAATGTAGGATTGTATCATAGAGAGGCATACGTGTTCGTCCGTAGATATATTCTATATCAATGTATGAGCCTACATCAATTTGGTATCAGAGGGAGGTTCACGTCAATTTCCAAATTGGCACCCTCACCCTTTTATTTGTTGGGTATTATATCCACAATGTACCTGATTTGAAGAAGCCCCTGGACAAGCTAAGTTGAATTGACAATGTATTTGATGATTTTCTACCAAGTTGTGCTTGCAGCTATTCCATGCTAAGTACACATCAATGTCAGGGTGCAGTGGGTCAATATACACGGGTCTACGCAACGTAATCCCTCGTTGAGCAGATCAATGTGTTGACTCACGTGTGCTCTCTCTATTGGAGTGTACTTACTTTCAAGTACAGTGTCGAGATAGATCAAGAACTGAAGAGGAGCAAAGATGGGTCAAAGACCAAGTTCATAGGAAGGAAGAGAAAAAGCGTCTAAGTAAAAATAGACGGGAATCACAAAGTGATTCTCGCCGATTCGACGGGAATTATTAGTGATTCTCGCCGAATCATCGAGAATAAGTTAGTGAATCCCGCCGACTTCATCCGGCTGACTGTCCTTCTACAATAATTCTGCTAAGGTACAATCGACGGGAATCACCAAGTGATTCTCGCCGATTCGACGAGAATCACCTTGTATTCCCGTCGATTCCCTCCGGATGACTAGATTTCCAACTTGAATTCTGCCAAGGCAAATTCGAAGGGAATGCTTAGTGATTCCCGCCGACTTCGACTGGAATCACCCGCGTTTCTCGTCTAATTTTCCTTAGGTAAATTTCTCGTTCGCTGGACTGAACCAAGTTTGTTGTGCGTTGTTTTGACCGGGACTAGGGTTTCTCCTCGTGGGCCCCACAACGGTCATTTAGGGTTGGCTTCCAGTATATATACTCGCGTATTTGAACATACCGAGAAATCGATTCATGAAAAACAAAAAGCTGCCGAGCGTGCCCTAGCAGATCGCGGAAACCGCCGATCGCCGATCGCCGCTCACAGTTCGTCGTCGACATCTTCTCCGATCATCTGTGATCTTCCGACGATAGTACCGAGGCAAGCCTAGCGTCTCACGCTTCTCTCTCGAGATCTCTTGTCTCTCGATTTTTTCAACAAGAATAGTTCTTCATTCCTAATCGATTGAGACGACTAATCCGATTTAGATCGTTGGTAGACCTTGCTTGCTTCGTCAAAAAGTTTAGATCTAGAAAGCATCGTCGCCGCAACCACTTGCCACAACCGATCTTGACAAGATCCTCTCCAAGAGAGTACTCCGGTCGTGGAGTCTTTGTCTCTTTCAAGAAAGAATAAACGAACAAAGAGCGACATCGGATTCTCCATAAGTTTGTTTGTATTTCTTGTACATTCAATTTTTGTTTTGTTGTAAAGGAATTTTTATTCCTAGTTTTAAGGGTTTGGTGCAACCAGTGGTGGAGGAGTAGAGACTCCTTTGGATGGAAGGGTTCCTTCCGTAGTATGAGGATTGGATTTTAATCCGGTTGGTGAAGTGACCGATTCGTCCCTTGGTGGGAGATAGGTCGAAGGGGGAGAGTGGACGTAACAAAATCGGGGAACCACTATAATTGCTTGTGTTCTTTTCTGTGCTGTGTTTGCTTATTTGTGAAGGTTATTTAAATTTCGCAAAATACTGCACGACACCTATTCCCCCCCCCAATAGGTGGATTTAGTTTACACTAGATACTTTCAAGTGGTATCAGAGGGTGGTTACTTAACAATAAGGTGTACACCATGAGTAAGATCCTGCATCCAGTGTCAAGAAGAAAGAAGATCTCTGAAATTGACGGACTCAAGTATTCAGGGAAGATTCCAGTGTGCACCAAGCTTAACTTTCCTATCTGGAAGGAAAGGATCAGGTATTACATGGAAGCAGTCGACCCCCGACTCTTCATGGTAGTGGAGGAGGGACCTTATATCCCCACTAAGGCCTCCACCATTGATCCAACCAAGAAAGTGCCCAAGAAACTCTCTGAAATGGATAATGATGAGATGGTGCTTGTCGGACTTGACAAGAAAGCTCCGAATATTCTAGTAAGCGTCGTCTATGATTCCATGATGCAGTTTTTCTGCAACTGCAGGACTGCCAAGGGCATATGGCACTGCTTGATCATTCTGATGGAAGACACAGATTAAGTAAGGGATGATCGAAGATCCCTTCTGAACCAGAAGTATGAGGCCTTCAGGCAAGGTCCCAAGGAAGAAATTAGAGTGACATTCGAGAACTTCCTGAAGATCGTCAATGCCCTGAAGGGCTATGGCAGAGTGTTAACCGATGGTGAACTAAATGACAAATTCCTTAGATCCCTTACTAAGGAATGGGACACCAAGATCTGCGCCATCAGAGAATTTGGCAAGCTGCCAGAGACTGATCCCCAGATTCTATTTGGGAAACTCTTGTCCTATGAGCTTTAGCTGAACACTAGGAAAGCTGAAGAAGAAGCCGATAATGCCGCTGCCAGAGAAAAGACTGTGGCCCTTAAAGCCAATCACTCAAGGAAAGTCGTGGGTGCAGCCTCGTCCCGCTCTCTGAAAAAGGATGAGTAAGAAGACTCTGAGCCATGCTCTTCCGGCTCAGAGCTATCTGAAGAAGACTTCTCCCTCATCACTCAGGAGTTCAAGAAGTTACTCAAGTTGAGGAATCAAAGAAAGAGAGACGGCTCCTCCTCCAGACATCAGAAGAAGAATTATTCTTCTAACAGATATGAATCCAAACCAAACAAACATCGCTCTGATTACATTATTTGCTTTGGATGCAATAAGCTAGGTTACGTCGTTGCTGCCTGCACCCAAAGCAAGAGAGATATGGGGAAGGGAGAGGAGCACAGGTCCTCTATAGATAAGAAGAAGGAGAGGAGCTACATTGCTAAAAAGCCAAAGATACTGAGTGAATCTGATTCTTAAGACTCCAGTAATGATGAGAAAGCCTACTTCGAGCTAATGGTTCGCTCTGACTAAGAAGGAGACTGCCCCCATTTACTGGGAATGTAAAAGATCATACCCCCCTCTCTGACTCTGACTCTGAGTGTCCTGATGATGATATCGAGGACAACCTATCTGCCTGTGAGGCTGAGCTCCTCGAAAAGTATGAGCGTCTGCTCAATATCTTCGAGGAATGCCGCAAGAGGTTGAGGGCTCAGAAAAAGGAAGTCAAATTCCTTAAGGCTGAGGGTGTGTCTCTAAGAGAAGAGATCACTAGCTTGATCTCTCTCCGACAGGAACACTTGGACCTAACTTCTGAGCACTCAGAGTCTCTAAGGCTCCTTGACCAAAAACAGGAAGAAATCAACATATTGGAAGAACAGCTTGCGGCAGAAAGGAAGATTGTGTTGGGGCTGCGGTCCGGAATCGCCCCCGCGCTGCGGTGCTATGCGGTAATGGCTTAACTGGCTGCCCCGTGGATCCGCCCGAGGACCTTTGATATAAAGATTAGTTGCGCCATCCTCCATCAGTCCGGGCTTTTGGTGCGAGTGGTTGCGCTAAGTCCTCTCAAGTGGTATTAGAGGGGGTCGCGGGTTCGAAACCCCGGGGTCGTTTCCGTGGGGGGGGGGGGATTGTTGGGGTTGCGGTCCGAAATCGCCCCCGCGCTGCGGTACTATGCGGTAATGGATTAACTGGCTGCCCCGTGGATCTGCCCAAGGACCTTTGATATAAAGATTAGTTGCATCGTCCTCCATCAATCCGGGCTTTTGGTGCGAGTGGTTGCGCTAAGTCCTCTCAGATTGTCAAAAGCTTCTCCATGCCCAAGACAGTTCTTCTCTTTTTGATGAATTCTCTGCTCAGGCTAAAGGGGCTGGCTTAGGGCATTTTGGTGTGCCTGGTAAATCATCTAGGAGAAACAGAAAATAAAGGAAAAATAAGACTGCTAAGAAGGCCTCTGCTGCAGAAAAGGGAAAGACCCCACTCGATCCTGTTTTATTCAGAAAGCCTGGCTTTCCTTGCAATGAGAAGGACTTTGAGTCAACGTATGGCCACTTCTTCCGGACCTCGGTTAAAAAGCCCAAGAGCAGGTATGATGGTTGGGCCTTCCCCCGCAACTACGGTAAGAGTGTCTTCAAGGCACCTTATGAGGAAATCCAAGTGGGGAATTATGGCCACTTCTCTAGCGGCCATAATAGGAAGCAGGCACCAAAGGCCAATCCTGTTATACTGAAGGAACAGGAAGTGAAGAAATCGTGTGACTGCTGTCATCATGATGCCTCCACCTCCAGATCCAAGGACCCGACTGGACCCACCGTTCCAAGGTTGAGGCTGGAGCCTAAGACGCGGTACAACAGGTTTGATTGTATGTGCTGTAGCAAAGTTTGTCACTTTGCCGTGGATTGCTGGTTTAATCCAAGGAATAATGAGACTCCTCATGTTGGCAATGCGAGGCCGGCCAGTCGTTGGGTTAAGCACCCGAGGGGGAGTGTGCTAACAAGGAACCTAGGACCCAATGCCTATTGGGTTCCTAAGGTAAGGTAATTCTATTTTGCAGGATAGTCTAGGTGTAACGTCCCAATTCGCGCTAGGCCCCCTCGTAAGAGTTCTAAGTCAAGAGACTTGACTCGGGCTCGGGGCGCACTGGCAAAAGGTGTCAAGTATGTTGAACGGAGTGATGGGTTTAGTGATATCCGATGTATTCGTCGAGAATGCCTGGATATACCCACCGATCATCGAGAATGATGACCGATCGTCGAGTATCGCTGACTTATACTCAACACACTCAACGCCAGGATTTCTGATAAACTGGTTAAGTGAAATTCGTCGGGAATCATTTGTGATTTCCGACGAATTCGTCGAGAATGCCGGATATACCCGCTGATCGTCGAGAATGATGACAGATCGTCGAGTATCGCTGACTGATACTCAACACACTCAACGCCAGGATTTCCGATAAACTTGTTAAGTGAAATTCGTTAGGAATCATTGTTGATACCCGACGAATTCATCGAGAATGCCCGGCTATACTCACCGATCGTAGAGAATGATGACCGATCATCTAGTATCGTTGACTGATACTCAATGCCAGGATTTCCGATAAAATGGTTAAGGGAAATTCGCCGGGAATCATTGTTGATACCCGACGAATTCTTCGAGAATACCCGGCTATACTCGCCGATCGTCGAGAATGGAAGTTGATTCTTGCCGAATTTTACTTGTGCGTTTTTCCGCCCAGGCAGATTCGCTGGCTTGTACAGGCGGACTAAACCAGACTTCAGGATTCGTGTTGGATGATTCCTTTGACCGGTCATTTCAAATAAGACCTAATTTTAGGCGGTCCAATTAGAGGTTGACACATGGCGAAGTGACATAACCCTTATATGCTAATATAAATAAAAAGAAAACTGAACCCTAACGGTCACTTCGATCATTGCTGAGCTGCTATCCGCGCAAAACCATCGGGAGAGAAGCCGATCGTCAGAGTCGGAGCTCTGGAGGAGGGGAGGCTTGTTGGAGCCAACCAAACTTTGGAAGAGGAGAAATGCCATCGACGTCAAGGAGGAACTGATGCCGCGGAGGAGGATGACTAGATCCATGGCCGGAAATGATGGTGCCGCTGGAAATGATGTGAGCTTCCTCCCCTCTCCCTTGGTGCTAGATGTGTAGTTAATATTCTAGGAGAGATATCCACTCCATAGAGTCTTGATGGTGAGGAGGAGATTTCTTAGGGAAAAGCCATGCCTAGGTCGTTTTCTAGTCTTAGTCTCCTCCAACCTCTTCATTCTTCAAAGTGAAGATGAGAGAGTGATTCGTGGAGAAGTATGTCTTTGTGAGGGTGAATAAGTGTGGCCGTAATTTCTGGAGAAGTTTTTGGGAGATCGATGTAAGGAGGAAGATGAACGGATGCCGTTCATCTCACATTAAGATGCGTGCAGAAATCTGATTTCTGCACGCAGTAATCTTCGTGGCCAATTGCGGGGGTGTTTTGGCAAGATTTGGGCTTTCAATTAAACACGAAAGTTGTAGCCCTTGAAATTATCTTTCCAACGAGTGGTTACACGCACTCGCACGATTTCTATAGCCACGGGAATCCTTGGTCGAAGTTGCTGCCCGGATTAATGTTGCACCTTAATTCTGGGCTGTGTAATGTGGAATTCGATTTGGTGGAATTTAATGTTGCGATCCAACTCGAGGTTTGGGTGAACTCTTTTTATATGATCATCATTGTTATATTATAAGTTGATGTTATAAATCTGAATCTGTATAACGAGTTGTGGACAAGCTTAATTTAAGGAAAAAGCCTGATATATATTGGTAGATGTATATTGATGTCCATTATCTATATCATGTTGAATCCATTTGGAAGGGCATATAAATGATTTAACTATGGCCATAATGTATGCTGAATGGATAGCAGGGAATTAGTAATCCAATGCTTAGAGTGTCGTCTCCCTACGGGTAGCATTGTGAAAGTTAACAAGTGCGGTGTTGACCGTCACTAGTTGGAATGAGGTTGAGATGAGTAAAGTGGGATGGTTAGGCTTGGTCCTCGGTGTTCACATCCCGAGACTCCTTCTGTATTTGATAGATGGTTGGGCTTGGTCCTCGGTGTTCACGTCCCGAGGCTCCTTCCATGCCACGATATTGTGGAATTGCATGTGGTGTGAGTCGACACGCGGTGTCGTAATCCCGGGTTAGGGATAGTGTGGCAGGTCTACGGGCTCGCCAATCGTCACACCGATGGGAGTTGACAGTTAGACTTATGGCGGTTGGGCTTGGTCCTCGGTGTTCACGTCCCGATTCTCCTTCCGTGCCAAGTGAACGGTTGGGCTTGGTCCTCGTGCTCATTTCCAAGGCTCCTTCCGTGTCATACCTTAGGCTAGTTCGGGGCGAGGATTTGGTTCACATTTACCCAAGAGAACCCGCTGAGCCGTAGTACGCATGTTGGCTCCGCTGTTGTGTTCTTAGCGTTGAGGCGTACGGAGGCCTAAGCTAGGTAGTGTAGAGACCAGCCTAGTAGTGGAGATGCCCGCTCTACTGTCACCGTTTGGCCACGACGGTTGACGCTTGAGAGGTTAACTACCTGCTCGAATATTGGGAATTATAAGTCTGTGTCGACATAGCGATTGCATGTGCTTGATCATGGGTGTGTCATTGCATTGCATATATAGCATTGCACTTCATTACATACACAAGACCCTCATCGTATAAGTTTGTATGGGCACTCCTATACGATGAGTTACTACTGAACGATCCTCAACTTATAAGCTTGTATGGGCATCCATATAAGTTAAGTTACTTACTGTTATAACATTATACTCTCTTGCTGTTGTAGATGGTAGAATTGTAGAATAAGAGGTTGCTCATTTATACACTACTTCTATTGCTACTTATGAAATGTATACTTACTTAACCATCTTGTACTACTATTTTATATATTGTACCTGTTCCTTTCTCAGCCCGGTGCCGAGGAGTCGCCGGGGGAGCGGATGTGAAGCCACTTAGTCTTTATGACTAACGGTTGCTACGTCTTGCTTTTTAGGAGGAAACCCCGTAGGTGGAGCAGCAGGTCTTGCAGCTCGACAGCCAGGCCAGGACGACAGGGCCTGAGGGGACAGTACCTTCGCTACCGTCGGTTACAGATATGAGAGAGTGAGAATTTATTGTAGCATCTCGGGGCAATTCTATTTACGTACTCTGATTATGTAGAAGCTTGTTTAGCTTCTCTTTTTCAGTACTTCTGGACTTATTCTTAGTGTTAGTTGACTTCTTTATATTATTATTGTTTGGTTGGCATTTATATGTTGGTATTAGTTGTAGTCGGCAGAATAGGCGTCTTGTCTTACAAATTATATCAGCTTGCTACGATCCTCCAAGGAGAAAGTCACATAACAATGGCGCCACCCGCGTTTGATTAGTCAGTTTGGGGAAAAACTGACTTAGCGTAAGCAGTGGTGTGCCTATATGTAATTCACACTAAGTTCGTCCATCTTTGACCTTAGATTAGCCAACCTTACCTTAGGTTTGTACCCTATGTGTAGTTCCCAGTACATGTTGAGACAGTGAGGGGCAGCCCCACCCTGTCTGTACTTACACAATTCCAACAATTACAGCTGGGGCAGACGCTCACAGCTATTTTGGATGCCTTTAAGTCCCAATCTCAGCAGGCACCTGTACAAAAATAGGGTCCGGGATTTAGTTGGTTAAGCATTTTCCGAGCTCTCTCCCCTCCTGCTTATATTGGGACAGAGTCGGCGATGCATACAGAAGAGTGGCTCGACACTGTACAAGAGTGGTTGGCAGGAATAAGATGCCCAAACAACATGGCAGTGACCCTTGTGGTGACACTCTTAGAGCGGCACGCCAAAAGGTGGTGGAAGTCCCTCATGGGCTCCACTTTTCATGGAAGAGTGTACACGAACATTAGTTGGAGCGAATTCTCTGAAGCCATCTTAGAGCATTTCATCCCCTCGGCCGATCGGGATGATCTTTAAGAGAGATTTTTGCAACTAAAGCAAAGGTCAGAGTCGGTGACAGAGTACCAACGGGAGTTTCAGCACTTGGCTAGATTCGCTGACTCTTATGAGTTGGATGATAGAGGGTACGCCAAACGATTCTACAAAGGCTTGCGAGATCCCCTAAGGCAAGCCCTTTTATTTATAGCGGACTCTAGTCTGGACGAGATTATTGATATGACGAAGAGATTAGAAGCAGACCACTTAGGAAGTGGTAAGAGTCCAGCGGAGGGCGTGATGGAAGCCGGCCCCAGCAACAGAAGGAGATTTGACAATAAAAGAGGAAAAGGATATCAGAGAGGTGGCGGGCGTTTCCCCCAGAATTTTAGAGGGGAGCGCCCGGTTCCGCAATCGCCAGCATTACCTCCACCTCAACAATTTCAGCAACACTGCAGAAGGCAGGAACGGGTATGCTTTGAATGCAACCAACCGGGCAACATTCGATGGTACTGTCCGCAACTGTTTGGAGATGCGCCTCTTGCTTTCCCTCCAGCAGCCCCTCGGGAGCGAGGGTATTTGCGTGGTCGAGGACGTGGACCACGAGGAAGAAACCTTGGACCCGCACGGGATCAGATGTATTCCTTGGATATGACTCAAGAGCGGAATCCTCGGGAGATGATTGCATGTACGATTTGAATTAGCCATTTTACTTCCATTAATATCTTCTAGTGGCTTAAGATATACTAGACGTCTAGCTTGAGTATTATTAATGACACTTAGGCACCATGATGGTCGGCGGGAAACCGGCTTATATATTATTTGACACCGGTGCCTCACATTCTTTCGTGTCTGAAGACTTCATCAAGGATATACACGTAGTGCAACATTTCACTGGTATTGCTCGAAGAGTACGCCTCCCAGACGGATCTGAGATGACGACAACCGCGAAGTGTGAGTTGGAGATAACCATTTGGGGAAAGACCTTTGATACCCCCGCCATAATTTTGAGAATGCCAGAATTCGACCTCATTCTGGGCATGGCGTGGCTGGATTTGCACTATGCAAGAATCGATTGGGCGGAGAAGCAAATCTATTTGAGACATGGAGATACTGATGTAATCTTCCAAGGTATAAATTTCACACCACGATTATTGTTATCCTCAATCCAGACCTTGAAAGCTCATATGAGAGGGGATGAAGTCTACATGATATGTTTCGAACTGAAGGAGGTGAGGGTAGATGTGAAGGATGTGCGGGTAGCACAGGATTTCTCTGAGGTATTTCCTGAGAAATTGTTAGGGTTACCCCTGCATAGAGAAGTGGATTTTTAGATTAAGCTTGTATCAGGAGCTAAGCCTGTTTCCAGGACCCCTTATCAAATGGCCCCAAAAGAACTCGCAGAGTTTAGAGTTCAACTGCAGGAGTTGGTAGAATTATGGTTTGTTCTCCCCAGCTCATCACCTTGGGGAGCCCCTATTCTATTCGTTAAGAAGAAATAATGAAACCCTGCATTTGTGTATAGACTATCGGGAGCTCAACCGCTTGACAGTACGGAACACCTATCCGTTACCTCGGATCGATGAGTTATTCGATCAATTGGTGGGAGCGCATTGGTTCTCCAAGCTGGATTTGCGCTCAGGGTATTATCAATTGAGAATACAAGAGGATGATATCCAGAAAACGGCTTTCAGCTCAAGGTACGGCTTATATGAGTTTACGGTGATGCCGTTTGGGCTCACAAATGCCCATCAGCTTTCATGAGCTTAATGAATAAAGTGTTTGAGGCCTATCTAGATGTCTTCGTCATTGTGTTTATTGACGACATCTTAGTCTACTCTAAGACGGAGGAAGAACATGCTGAGCATTTGGCCTTAGTTCTGGAAAAGTTAAAAGAGCACGCCCTGTTCGCCAAGTTTAGCAAGTGTGAATTCTGGCTGAGGGAAGTGGCTTTCTTGGGTCATATAATCAGTGGGGCTGGACTAGCTGTTGATTCGGCAAAGGTGCGTGCCATGAAGGAGTGGTCGCCCTTTAAGTCGGTGGCCGATGTGAGGAGTTTTCTTGGACTTGTCGGATACTACCACAAGTTCGTAAAAGGATTCTTCAAGATTGCCCTCCCGCTTACTTCTTTGACAAAGAAAGTTGTGCCATTTGAGTGGACAACCCAATGTGAAGCGGCATTCCAAGAATTGAAGGATAGACTTACCTCCGCCCCCATCCTTGTCCTACTGTCTAGGAAGGAAGGAATTCAAGTTTACACGGACGCGTCTTATTAGGGGTTGGGAGCGGTGTTTATGAAGCACGGGCACGTGATTGCTTATGCTTCAAGACAATTGAAGAAATATGAAATCAATTACCCGGTGCATGATTTGGATCTAGGAGCAGTGGTGTTCTCCTTGAAGGTATGGAGGCATTATCTATACGGCGTCCACTGTAAAGTCTTCTCGGACCATAAAAACTTGAAGTACGTTTATACCCAGAAGAAGTTAAACCTAAGACAACAGCGGTGGTTAGAGTTTCTATGTTATTATGAGTTTACCTTGAACTACAACCCTGAAAAAGCAAACTCTGTAGCCGATGCGTTGAGCAGGAAAGTACCCGGCTGGAGCCCAGAGTCTCGGTTGATGAGCATGGAGTTGGTGCGGATGATTGAGGAGATGGATATTAAATTGATATTTAAGGCTCCTTCGGCAGAATATTCGGAGTACTTGTCCAGCATGAGCATAGTTTGTGATATCCGGGACCGGATCCGAGTGGATAAATGATTAGATGCGGCTCTGGCCCCGACACTCAAGTTGATCGAAGACGGGTCTACCAACGAGTACACCCTAAAGGACGGCCTCGTTTACTTTCGCGGTCTGCTCTACATTCCCAAAGGCGGTAAAATCCGGGAGGATATCTTGAGAGAGGCACATTGCTCTCAATATTCAGTGCACTCGGGAATTTAAAAGATGTACGCCGGCTTACGGAAGACGATATGTTGGCCAGGAATGAAGAAGGATGTCTGATACTTTGTCACGCATTGTGTAGCCTGCCAAAGAGTGAAGGCGGAGTGCAGGAGCCCCAGTGGCCTATTGTAGTCATTGCTAATCCCCGAGTGGAAGTTCGAGGATATTTCCATGGACTTCGTACATGAGCTACCTCGCTCCCGCTCAGGAAATGATTCAGTATGGGTGATCGTTGATCGCCTGACGAAAGTTGCCTGGATCATTCCTATGAAGAAGGAGGCTCATGTGGATGTCTTAGTACGCCTTTTCGTGGAGCAGTTTGTACGATATCACAGCGTACCTAAGATGATAGTTTCAGACCGTGATGGTCGCTTTACCTCCAAGGAGTGGAAGGCGGTACAGGCGTATTTGGGCTCGTGCCTTACCTTCAGCACCACATTTCATCCTCAGACAGAGGGGCAGTCTGAGCGGACCACCCGCACAATGGATGATCTGTTGAGGTTGTGTGTGGTAGATAGGGGAGAGCCGTGGGAAAGACTCTTGCCCTTAGTGGAATTCTCCTACAACAACAGCCATCAAGCTAGCATTGGCATGGCGCCCCATGAAGCCCTATATGGAAGGAGGTGTAGAACCCCCTTGTATTGGGTGCAAGATGAAGACCCGAAGACTTTGGGTGTTGAATATATAGGTGACATGGATGCGGTGGTCAGGTTGATACGGGATCGTATGTTAGAGGCTCAAAGTCGGCAGACGAAGTATTATAACGCAAGGCACCGTATGGTGGAGTTTTAAGTGGGTGATAAAGTGTTCCTGAAAATCCGACCGATGCATGGAGTCTCACGGGTGCGGGGAGTGGCGAAGCTCAGCCCACGGTATGTTGGGCCCTATGTCATATTGGAAAGGATTGGCCCTTTGACCTATCGGCTGGAGCTACCGCCCGAGCTAGAGAATCTCCACGATGTGTTCCATGTATCTTCGCATCGGAAGGCACTATTTCGGCCTGAACAATACATCCCCACAATTGATGGTATTATGGCGTCTGACAGATCTGTGCGACTGGAGCCAGTGCGGATCATTGATAATGAGATAAGAGCCTTGCGCCGCAAAAGTGTTCCCTTGGTAAAAGTGTTATGGTCTAATCATGGGAAGGAGGAATTCACATGGGAGCCGATGGATTTGATGCAAGGACGGTACCCGGAGTTGTTTGCTTCAGGTAGTTTTATTTAAAAGCATATGTTATTTTTGTATGCTTTACTCCCCATAGCCTCAGCCTGATTTCGGGGACGAAATCTTTTATTTTGTTCATAGGATTTGTAACGTCCCAATTCGCGCTAGGCCCCCTCGCACGAGTTCTGAGTCAAGAGACTTGACTCGGGCTCGGGACGCATTTGCAAAAGGTGTCAAGTGTGTTGATCGGAGTGATGGGTTGAGTGATATCCGATGAATTCGTCGAGAATTCCCGGATATACCCACTTATCGTCGAGAATGATGACCGATCGTCGAGTATCGCTGACTGATACTCAACACACTCAACGCAAGGATTTTTGATAAACTGGTTAAGTGAAATTCGTCGGGAATCATTGGTGATACCCGACGAATTCGTCGAGAATGCCAGATATACCCGCCGATCGTCGAGAATGATGACCGATCGTCGAGTATCGCTAACTGATACTCAACACACTCAACGCCATGATTCTCGATAAACTGGTTAAGTGAAATTCGTCGGGAATCATTGTTGATACCCGACGAATTCGTCGAGAATGCCCGGCTATACTCACCGATCATCGAGAATGATCACCGATCGTCATGTATCGTTGACTGATACTGAACGAACTCAACGCTAGGATTTCCGATAAAATGGTTAAGGGAAATTCGTCGGGAGTCATTGTTGATACCCGACGAATTCGTCGAGAATACCCGGCTATACTCGCCGATCATCGAGAATGGAAGTTGATTCCCGCCAAATTTGACTTGTGCGTTTTTCTGCCCAGGCAGATTTACTGACTTGTACAGGCAGACTTAACCAGACTTCGGGATTCGTGCTGGATGATCCCTTGGACTGGTCATTTCAAATAAGACCTAATTTTGGGCCGTCCAAACAGAGATTGACACATGGCGAAGTGACATAACCCGAATGAGCTAATATAAATAAGAAGAAAACTGAACCCTAGCGGTCACATCCATCATTGCCGAGCAGCTATCCGCGCAAAACCATCGGGAGAGAAGCCGATCGTCGGAGTCGAAGCTCTGGAGGAGGGGAAGCTTGCTGGAGCAAGCCAAACTTTGGAAGAGGAGAAACGCCATCGCCGTCAAGGAGTAATTGATGCCGCGGAGGAGGATGACTGGATCCATGGCCAGAAATGATGGTACCACTGGAAATGATAAGAGCTTCCTCCCCTCTCCCTCTGTGCTAGATCTGTAGTTAATATTCTAGGAGAGATATCGAATCCATAGAGTCTTGATGGTGAGGAGGAGATTTCTTAGGGAAAAGCCATGCCTAGGTCATTTTCTCGGCTTAGTCTCCTCCAACCTCTTCATTCTTCAAAGTGAAGATGAGAGAGTGATTCGTGGAGAAGTATGGCTTTGTGAGGAAGAATAAGGGTGGACATAATTTATGGAGAAGTTTTTGGGAGATCGATGTAAGGAGGAAGATGAATGGATACCGTTCATCTCACCTTAAGATGCGTGCAGAAATCTGATTTCTGCACGCAACAATCTTCGTGGCCAATTTCGGGGGTGTTTTGGCCATATCAGGGCTTTCGACTAAACACGAAAGTTGTAGCCCTTTAAATTATCTTTCAAACAAGTGGTTACATGCACTCGCCGGATTTCTGTAGCTACGGGAATCCTTGGTCGAAGTTGCGGCCCGGATTAATGCTGCACCTAAATTCTTGGCTGTGTAATGTGGAATTCGATTTGGTGGAATTTAATGTTGCGATCCAACTCGAGGTTTGGGTGAAATCTTTTTACATGATCATCATTGTGATATGATAAGTTGATGTTATAAATCTGAATCCGTATAACGAGTTGTGGACAAGCTTAATTTAAGGAAAAAGCCGTATATAAATTGGTAGATGTATATTGATGTCCATTTTCTATATCATGTTGAATCCATTTGGAAGGGCATATAAATGATTTAACTATGGCCACGATGTATGCTGAATGGATAGAAGGGAATTAGTAATCCAATGCTTAGAGTATCGTCTCCCTACGGGTAGCATTGTGGAAGTTAACAAGTGCGGTGTTGACCGTCACTAGTTGCAATGAGGTTGAGATGAGTAAAGTGGGACGGTTGGGCTTGGTCCTCGGTGTTCACATCCCAAGGCTCCTTCCGTATTTGATTGATGGTTGGGCTTGGTACTCGGTGTTCACGTCCCGAGGCTCCTTCCATGCCACAATATTGTGGAATTGCATGTGGTGTGAGTCGACACGCGGTATCATAATCCCGGGTTAGGGATAGTGTGGCAGGTCTACAGGCTCGCCAATCGTCACACAGATGGGAGTTGACAGTTAGACCTTGGGCGGTTAGGCTTGGTCCTCGGTGTTCATATCCCGAGGCTCCTTCCGTGCCAAGTGAATGGTTGGGCATGGTCCTCGTGCTCATTTTCGGGGCTCCTTCCGTGTCATACCTAAGGCAAGTTCGGGACTAAGATCTTGGTGCACATTTACCTAAGAGAACCCGCTGAGCCGTAGTACGCATGTGGGCTCCGCTGTTATGGTCTTAACGTTGAGGCGTACAGAGGCCTAGGCCAGGTAGTTTGGAGACCAGCCTAGTAGTGGAGATGCCCGCTCTACTGTCACCGTTTGGCCACGACGGTTGACGCCTGAGAGGTTACCTACCTGCTCGAATAGTGGGAACTATAAATCTATGTCGGCATAGCGATTGCATGTGTTTGATCATGGGTGTGTCATTGCATTGCATACATAGCATTGCACTTCATTACATACACAAGAACCTCGTCATATAAGTTTGTATGGGCACTCCTATACGATTAGTTACTCACTGCTAAATGACCCTCAACTTATATGCTTGTATGGGCATCCATATAAGTTGAGTTACTTACTGTTATAACATTATACTCTCTTGCTGCTGTAGATGGTAGAATTGTAGAATATGAGGTTGCTCATTTATACACTACTTCTATTGCTACTTATGACATGTATACTTACTTCACCTGCTTGTACTACTGTTTTATATATTGTACCTGTTCCTTTCTCCGCCCGGTGCCGAGGAGTCGTGAAGCCCCGCAGGTGGAGCAGCATGTCTTGCAGCTGGACAGCCAGGCCAGGAAGATAGGGCCTGAGGGGACGGTACTGTCGCTACCGTCGGTTACAGATGTGAGTGAGAGAGATTTTATTGTAGCCCCTCGGGGCAATTCTATTTACGTACTCTGATTATGTAGAAGCTTGTTTAGCTTCTCTTTTGCTGTACTTATGGACTTATGCTTAGTGTGGATTGACTTCTTTATATAATTATGGTTGGGTTGGCATTTATATGTTGGTATTGGTTGTAGCCGACAGAATAGGCGTCTTGTGGTACAGACTAGCCTGAGTGTTAGTTTTACCGCCAGGCGGCTGTTCTGGGCATAAGACTCCCCTTGGTCGTGTCTTGTGTTTCGGGAGGGGGGGTCTTACACTATGATCCCTATGAACATGATGGGACCTAGACAAGAGATGTTCCAGGATTACTCTGGAATAAGGAATTTGGGAAAAGATATAATGGGCTACCACTTCATTCAGGAGCATGTGAAAAATAAAGATATGACTATCTGCTATGTCCTCACGGATAAGAAGGTTGCAGATATCTTCACAAAGCCCCTAGACGAGGCCAAGTTCAGTCTCTTTAAAACTGAACTCAGCATGCTCAACAATGAAGATTAAAGACTGAAGGGCTCAAGGCTCTTGGATCAAGGGGGAGCATTAGCAAGGAACTCAAGAATGAGCACGGATGCAAGAACTGAGGGGGAGCATTTTGCTCCAAGTGAAGTCCCAGATTTGCAGAAGCCGAAAAGGGGGAGATTACCCTCTCGGCTAAGGCTAAGGTGGCTGCAAATGTTAAGTAGGTTGTTAAGTAGGTGGCTTCCAATGTTAAGTATGCTCTCAACAAAATGGTAATGAATTTCACTCTCAACTAAATTTTCTTTGTATGATTTTCATTCCCATCTGTTCTATTCACCTTAGCTTGTAGGGTTTAGGCTTCTTCAAATAGGGGGAGATTGTTGGGTACTGTATCCACAATGTACCTGATTTGAAGAAGCCCCTTGACAAGCTAAGTTGAATTGACAATGTATTTGATGATTTTCTATCAAGTTGTGCTTGCAGCTATTCCATGCTAAGTACACACCAATGACAGGGTGCAGTGGGTCAATATACACGGGTCTGCGCAACGTAATCCCTCATTGAGCAGATCAATTTTTTGACTCACGTGTGCTCTCTCTATTGGAGTGTACTTGCTTTCAAGTACAGGGTCAAGATAGATCAAGAGCAGAAGAGGAGCAAAGATGGGTCAAAGACCAAGTTCATAAGAAGGAAGAGAAAAAGCGTCTAAGTCAAAATTGACGGGAATCACTAAGTGATTCTCGCCGATTCGACGGGAATCATTATTGATTCTCGCCAAATCGTCGAGAATCAGTCAGTGAATCCCGCCGACTTCATCCGGCTGACTGTCCTTCTACAAGAATTCTGCTAAGGCAGAATCGACGGGAATCACCAAGTGATTCTCGCCGATTCGACGAGAATCACCTTGCATTCCCGTCGATTCCCTCCGGATGACCAGATTTCCAACTGGAATTCTGCCAAGGCAAATTCGACGGGAATGCTGAGTGATTCCCGCCAACCTCGACGGGAATCACCAACGATTCTCGTCGAATTTGCCTTTGGTAAATTTCTCGTTCGCTGGACCGAACAAAGTTTGATGTGCGCTGTTTTGACCGGGCCTGGGGTTTCTCCTTGTGGGCCCCACAACGGTCATTTAGGGTTGTCTTCCAGTATATATACTCGCTTATTATAACATACCGAGAAATCGATTCACGAAAAACAAAAAGCAGCCGAGCGTGCCCTAGCAGATCGCGGAAACCGCCGATCGCTGATCGCCGCTCAAAGTTCGTCGTCGACATCTTCTCCGATCATATCTGATCTTCCGACGACAGTACCGAGGCAAGCCTAGCGTCTCACGCTTCTCTCTCGAGATCTCTTATCTCTTGATTTGTTTAACGAGGATAGTTCTTCATTCCGAATCGATTGAGACGACTGATCCGATTGAGATCGTTTGTAGACCTTGCTTGCTTCGTCAAGAAGTTTGGATCTACAAAGCATCGTCGCCGCAACCACTTGCCGCCGCCGATCTTTACAAGATCCTCACTAAGAGAGTACTCCGGTCGTGGACTCTTCGTCTCTTTCAAGAAAGCATCAACGAATGAAGAGCGACATCGGATTCTGCACAAGTTTGTTTGTATTTCTTGTACATTCAATTTTTGTTTTGTTGTAAAAGAATTTTTATTCCTAGTTGTTAGGGTTGGGTGCAACCCGTGGTGGAGGAGTAGAGACTCCTTTGGTTGGAAGGGTTCCTTCCGTAGTGTGAGGATTTGATTTCAATCCGGTTGGTGAAGTGACCGAGTTGTCCCTTGGTGGGAGATAGGTCGAAGGGGGAGAGTGGACGTACCCAAATCGGGGAACCACTATAATTTCTTGTGTGCTTTTCTGTGCTGTGTTTGCTTATTTGTGCAGGTAATTTAAATTTCACAAAAGACTGCACGACACCTATTCCCCCCACCCCCTTAGGTGGATTTAGTTGACACTAGATAATTTCAATATTTTTTTTTCTAACACGCACTTGCACGTTTCATAACATAACATATAAAACAAATTTTAAACTTTTGGTCTATAAATAGCGGCCTAAAATTCTCAGTTTTTCTCAAAATTCAAAAAAACAATTTCTGGAAATTCTCCATCATATTCTTAGTAAGAAATCCAAAAAAACATTTTATTTTTTATTAAGCCCTTATTTTTATTAAGTCATTATAAAATTTAATTTTTGGTCTGCAAATAGTGGCCTATATTTTTATTTTTTTTTGCAAAATCATAAAACAAAATTAATTAATAATCCTCATAATATTTACAGTAAGAAAAAAAAATATATCTATTACATTAAGTAATTAGCAAGAACAATTACATCTTTGAAAATTAAATAAGGTCAGGTTATTTATTCATTGCATGTGCATCAATATCAGGTTAGATATTCTCTCCGGTTCTCACTAAAATGGCCTATGACGTTAATGTTTCCCGATTAAAATCCTCCTATTCTATATCGAACATTTGGAAACCAGTGTATTTACCTATAGTGAATGAGATTCTCGACTTGATTAGGACCCTAATGCCTACCCCAGCCTTGCCATCATACTCTAAGAATTCTAATCTTCCCCAGACATATCTTCACACTAAGAGTGAGATATTCACATATAATGATTACGGGGATCCAAAAATATTTAGAGATTGGCTTAAGTGGGTAGAAATCTATTTTGATTGTCATGAATGGGATGACCACCCAAAGGTTAACATCATCCGAGCACGGTTAATAGGTCGAGCCCGCGTGTTTGGGTTAAACGAAGAGCGTCGTCTTGGTATCTGTAAAATTGCTTGGTCGTACATGCGTATCCTACTCTCGGATCAATTTGATCCTTACTACCTGCGTACTAATAGCACCACACCAGTTAGTAAGAATAGTTACGGCACTAGACCCATATCTACTTATAGGACTGGCCCTACGCCTCAGGATAGATCCTATCCCCAGAGAGGTAGTAATGTAACATCCCATTTCCGGCTAGACCCCTAGGAGTCGGATGGTCGAGTCAGAACCCCAGGGAGCACAAAAAGTGAAAATAAATCGATTGAGTTTTCGGGTCAAGGGTTGGTCACGCCCGTGACCGACCCGTCACGCCCGTGACTTGGGCGTGACTACTTCGACGATCATCGATCTCCACGAGACGATCGTCGATCTTGCTGACGGGGCATGTCACGCCCGTGACCAAGGTGTCACGCCCGTGACTAGGGGCGTGACCCCATCGACGATCGTCGATCGCCGTGAGACGATTGTCGAGCTTGCGCCCCGGGCATGTCACGCCCGTGACATGAGTGTCACGCCCGTGACCTAGGGCGTGACCCCATCGACGATCGTCGATCTCAATTCGACGATCGTCGACCTCGAAACTTGCCGTTCGGGCATGTCACGCCCGTGACCCGAGGTGTCACGCCCGTGACTTGGGGCGTGACCAGCCTTCGACGATCGTCGATCTCAATTCGACGATCGTCGACCCAAAATCTGCTGTTCGGGCCTGTCACGCCCGTGACCCAAGGTGTCACGCCCATGACCATCCATCGACGATCGTCGATCGCAGTTCGACGATCGTCGAACCCAGAATGGGCTACCCGGGCCTGTCATGCCCGTGACCTATGTGTCACGCCCGTGACATTGGCCGAAACGACGGTTCAGGCCCGAAATAATTTTAACGCGCGTGGAAATAAATGCTGGCTTGGGAAGTTACACCAGGAGTAACTACCGGCCGTTTTCCTTTTGTAATTATATAATAAATGAGGAAAAGGTGGTCCAATAGAAAACCGCCAGCTGGACGCACCTGTTCAGTTTCCACCGTTTCTTATCCCTTCACTGTAACCGAAACGTTAAGGGGAGAACCGTCATGGCCATAATGGATTTACCCATTCATCTTCCCATTATCTGACTTATAAAAGCCCACTTGGGGAAAGAGGAGAGGGTTACACGCTCAAGCAAACGAAGCAGATCCTTGTTCTTGCTGTAAAGAGGAGTTCAGCAACGCCACCACCGCGCCATGGCACCTCGTCGCTCTTCTCGCCTCCAAACCGCGAACAAGGTCCTCCTCTACTCCTTATCTTTCATGGGTAGATCTTAGGATTCTTAGAAAGGAGATTCGCGCTCAACGGAGCCGGATCCATCTCTCGTTTTCATGGAAAAACCATGAAAAAGATATTTCGAGTTCGCCGGAAACCGCCACCTCCGGCGGCCAAACCACCGCCGACCGCTAGCCATCGCCTCAACGGAGGTGGTGGTGGTGGTGGCTGGCCAGGGAAGTGCTCGGACGGCCGGCAACGGATCACGGAATGCTTACAGGAAAAATGATTTTTTTCCTGTGTCTGTTCGGGTTCATGAAGAAGATGAACAGTGGAATTAATATTATAATACATAGGTTGTTTTATTTTACTTAATGAAAATAGATTATTTGAATGTATTTTTGAGGCTGCAAAACGGGGCACTTAGAGGCCGATTTAGGAAAAATGACCAGACACGAAAGTTGTAGCCCTCGGGGTCTACTTTAATTTAAAATTGATTTTATTCAATTTGGGTGAGTGGTTTGAACACAGCACACATTTTGGTGGGATCAAGACCTAGGTTAACCAGAAATTAAAATGGTTGCCCACGGTTCATAACATGTCCAAATGACTTGAAATTTGGACTGGAGGTCTATAATATGCATATCGAGAGGCTGTCCAAAAATGAGAATTTTTGGAGAACTTTTGCCTAAAGTTTTTGTAAAGATTTAATAAATAATATAAAATTAATTAGGAGATGAAATTAGGCCCAAACTCCCCCAAATTTTGGGTGGTGGTCCCTGGCATCAATATTAAGATCTGTACAAAATTTCTACTCGATTGGTCGAGTTTTGAATAGGGAAGTATCAAGTCCTAGATAGGTCTTGGTGAGGGGTACTTTGGGAAAAAGTACGATTGGAGATGGAGGGGACAAATCTCCTCAAAAGAGGCTGAAGTTGTTGGCCACTGACTTGTTGAGTCTATGTCCACCCTCTTGGGTAACATGGTGTGGCTTAGGGTGGATTTACCCTAAGAGATTGGCTCAACTCCAACGGGTGGGAGTTTGAGGTTTGTGAAGGACATAGGAGCAAAAGCTCTTGTATGCCCTTGAAATTTGGAGGATAGGGGGATGATATGATGAAAACCCTCTGGTTGAAATAGTGATGGATTTGGAGGTAGTAAGGTACCTTAAAAGTCGAGATGTCGGATTAGGATAGAAATATAATTTAGTTATTTTAAGCACTAAAGCTAATCCAAAAATTATGAAACTCGGGAGGAGGGGGTTTTAGGATGTTTTAGACTCATGGTAATTTTTCTGGAATTTTATGATTAATATATATTATACTTCATGTGTTAAAGGATTATTAGCCCAATTTGTTGTTTCAATTAATTTGAGGCTTTACATTAATTATAATCAGTTAAAATTCTGGATTTAGATCTTGACTTGTAGAACATTGATCCCTGAATTTTTATAGAATTTTATGTTGAGTAAATCTAGTACTTTATTCACAAATGATAGAAAGGGCTTTTATGTTTAAAAAATTATTGTGGATAAAATGCTTGCTGGAAAATTATGAAACTTAGCCAGTGCAAATTTTAGGCCTTATTCATCATGTCATAATTTATTTAGAATTTTTGGAAGAATATTTTCTGTACTTGATTCATAAACTATAGAAATTAGAGATTATTTCCAAAATAGTTTTCATGTCATTTTGATGATAGAAAAATTGTGATACTGAGGATTTAGCCTTCTGAGATAACCTATTAATTATCATAAATTTGCTGGACATCTTGCATGAATAGTTAGGGTAGTTCATGTTCAAACCGGTAGTCCTTGGATTTTTGAGGAATTTAATTAAATGCCAAATAAATTAGGAAAATTTCCATTTTCTGGGTTTAGGTTATTTATATCATGGAAAGTCTCCAGTAATTAATTTAGGGCATTTGGATGAGTAATGGACCATTGCATAACCGGTTCGACATGTAGATTAGGTCGGTCTGCATATAGCAGTTTGTGATATGCAATAGGACATGATCTGATGAAGATATAAAGAGTAGAGAGTAGTGGTGTTAGTTAGAGTTAAGAGGTGCTCGGGTTTGGCGAAAGATCGCCTTTCCCGAAGAGTGGAAGGTTTAAAAATCACCCTAGGATAGTCTATCGTAATATGAGAAGGGAATCGGGCTAAGGGAAAACAACCAATAACAATAAGTGCCTTGCGAAAGGGAACTTCGGGCCGTAATGCACCGTCTTGGTTCCTAGTGCCCCTTGAGAGCCCTTCACGGGGTATACCGGGGGCAGTCCTGGGCTAACGTAAACTGTAATAACAAATCGACAAGAGTAACTTAGTAACTAGGGCTGCACCCTTCACAACACTGTTGACACAGGAAGGTTGATTTGGAAACGGACGGATGGTCCGGGGAGCTTCGGCTCGGTTGGTTTGGAGACGGACAGATGGTCCGGGGAGCTTCGGCTCGGTTGGTTTGGAGACGGATGTTTTGGTCCGGGGAGCTTCGGCTCGGTTTTGTGTGCTTACGATTTAACTTGCATGTGCATAAAATAGGAAAAGTTAAGGTGGTGGGTCTTTCGATAGCGGGGAGTTCGATTGCACCGACACCGATATCGTTGACTCGGCGGGGTGATTAGCACTCCGCCAACAGAAGTCCGGTGCGCCAGCCGGCAAGAGTACGCAGGCGTCCGCTTTGTGCACCAAGCATTGAGGCGTACGATAGGTCAGACAAGTGTGCTTTACTGGTTTTGGAGGTGGGCGAGGCCCAACCCACCGCTTCCGTTTGCCACTACGGAGGTATCCTGGGAGGTAACGGCTCCGAAAGGGGGAACTAAAGGTCTGTGTGCACAGAGTCGGGTGTGTGAGTTGCACTGCATGACATAACATACCCACCATATAGTTGCATATCATAATCATTCATAACAACCTTGACACCTAAAGTATAAGTGGAATGGGACGCTTATACATTAGGACCTGCAAAACGACCCCTTGGTCTATAAGCTTGTGTGGGCAAGTTTATAAATCAAAGGTTATTTTCAATATATAATAACCCCTGCTGTTTGATAACCGACACCCCAAGGTATAAGTGGTATGGGACACTTATACGATGGGAGCCTTGCAAAAGATCCCTTTGCTTATGTGTTCTCGCATAAGTGAAGGTTTAAATTCATTTAATTGCTTTTCTTACTGCTAGACCTATTACAACAACTTATTAACTGCTCACCTAATACAACTTGCTAGATTAGTTTCCGGTGCCATCTGTTCATGTTTATTCTCTACCATCATGTCCTTCCCTTTCTTCCTCTCCGCTCGGTACCTAGGAGCCATGGGGGAAGGGGTAGGGGATGATAGGGCTTAGTCTTTATGACTAACGGTTTTCGAACCGCATCATTTAGGGGATCGTGGAGCCCAGCATAGAGGACCAGCCTCGTCAGGACGTGAGGCCGGAGCCGAGGGAACAGGTGGTATTGGCCCCTCCACCCCTTCGGATGCAGGAGATGCCGAGACCCGGGGGAATGGCGTATCCCCCAGAGTGCTACTTTTGTCATCAGATTGGTCACATTCGGAGGAACTGCCCCATGAGGGGGGCACCACCTCCAGCACATCAGGGCGGCCCACCAGCTCAGCATTACGGAGGCCGAGGACGCGGCCGCGGTCGAGGATACCAGGGGGAAGATCGTAGACAGGGAAGAGAGCAGGTATATGCCTTGGGCCTCGCACAGCCGCGGAATCCGGAGCAGGTCATCGCAGGTATGCCGAAATGTTTCTTTGTTTTCATAGAAGTTCCCCTTTAAGTTGTTAAAACCTTGAATTGCACTAGATTGATAGCAAGGAAAGTAAAACTCATTATAGAACCCTAAGATATCTAATCACCCCAGGTATAGTCTTCATCAGCGGCAAGCCTGCCCGCACGCTGTTCGATACTGGAGCTACTCACTCCTTTGTCTCGGAGTCGTTCGTGGAAGGACTGGAAGGTGTGGAGCGGTTCACAGGCTCGAGGATGAGGGTGCGACTACCGGATGGATCTGAGCTCCTTACCACGGATCACTGCAATATGGAGGCGGAGATTGGTGGAAAAGCGTTCGAGGCTCCAGCGACGATTTTGAAGCTGACGGACTACGACCTGATCCTGGGCATGGTATGGCTGCACTGGAACTATGCCCAGATTGACTGCCAGGCAAAGAGGATCACCGTGAGACACGGGGACTCTTTCATTACCATTGAAGGTATAAGACCTGTCTCTCGTATACTCTTATCTTCGGTACAGGCCGTCAAGGCCCATCTGCAGGGAGAGGAGGTCTATCAGATTCTATTTGAGATGGCGGAGGTTAAGGAGTCGGTGACAGACATCCCGGTGGTGCGAGATTTCGCTGACATCTTTCCGGAGAAACTGCCAGGACTACCACCACACCGAGAGCAGGATTTTCAGATTCAGCTTATGCCGGGGGCCAAGCCGGCGTCTAGGGCCCCTTATCGGATGGCCCCAAAGGAGTTGGCAGAGTTTCGGACCCAGTTGCAGGAATTGGTGGAGGCAGGTTTTGTCAGACCGAGTTCCTCGCCATGGGGAGCACCGGTCCTGTTCGTGAAGAAGAAGGATGGGACACTTCGCCTGTGCATCGATTATCGAGCACTAAACAGGCTGACCGTCCGGAATACCTATCCGCTCCCACAGATAGACGAATTATTTGACCAGCTGGAGGGGGCCCATTATTCCTCGAAGCTGGACTTGAGATCAGGATACTACCAGCTGCGGATCCAGGAGGAGGATATCCCGAAGACGGCCTTTAGTAGCAGATATGGCCTGTATGAGTTCACCGTGATGCCCTTTGGGCTCACGAATGCTCCGTCGGCGTTCATGAGTCTCATGAACCGGGTTTTCGAGGCTTACTTGGATGTGTTCGTCATAGTGTTCATAGACGACATCCTGATCTACTCTAGGACGGAGGAGGAGCACACTCGGCATCTGGCACTGACCTTGGAGAGGTTGCGGGAGCATCACCTTTATGCCAAATTCAGCAAGTGTCAGTTCTGGTTGAAGGAGGTGGCCTTCCTAGGCCACATCATCAGCGGAGCCGGGTTATCAGTAGATCCAGCAAAGGTTCGGGCAGTTCGCGATTGGCCGCAGCTGAGGACAGCCACCGATGTACGCAGTTTCTTGGGACTTGCCGGTTACTACCGGAAGTTCGTGGAGGGGTTCTCTCGGATTGCCCTCCCCCTCACATCCTTGACAAAGAAGGAGGCACCTTTTGTTTGGACCCCGCAGTGCCAGGCGGCCTTCCAGGAGCTGAAGGACCGACTCATCTCGGCCCCTATCCTGGCCCTTCCATCCGGAAGGGAGGGATTCCAGGTGTATACCGACGCATCATACCAAGGGATGGGAGCGGTGCTGATGCAGAACGGACATGTCATAGCATATGCCTCCCGCCAGCTGAAGACCCATGAGAGGAACTACCCGGTGCACGACCTCGAGATGGGAGCGGTCGTTTTTGCTCTAAAGGTCTGACGTCATTACCTTTATGGAGTCCACTGCGATATCTTCTCCGATCACAAGAACTTGAAATACGTGGACACTCAGAAGGAGCTGAATATCAGGCAGAGGCGTTGGGTAGAGTTCTTAGCAGATTATCAGTATGAGATGCACTACCACCCAGGGAAGGCAAACGTGGTGGCCGACGCGTTGAGCCGGAGAGCGGCCACTTCCGAAGCTGGGCCCCAGGTTATGTCTATGGAGCTGGTCCAGTCATTCAGAGACATGCAGATATCCCTAGTGTCCGAGGATGACCCAGATCTGTATAGGGAGTATCTGGCATCGATAGTGGCCATAGACGATATCCGGGATCGCATTCGGGACGGACAGAGGACAGATGCGGGGGCAGAGCCGATGTTCCGAGCTTTGGAGGAAGGTTCGACAGGGGATTATTCCCTGAGGGATGGGTTGCTCCACTTCAGAGGCAGAGTATATATACCAGCAGGAGGCCAGATCCGAGAGGATATTTTGACGGAGGCGCATTGCAGCCGGTACTCCGTGCACCCGGGGATCACAAAGATGACCGCTGATCTGAAGAGGACGATGTTTTGGCCGGGCTTGAAGAAGGACATTACGTACTTCGTGACCCATTGCGAGGCGTGTCAGTTGGTGAAGGCGGAGTGCAGGAACCCCGCAGGACTGTTGCAGCCACTCCCGGTGCCGGAGTGGAAGTTCGACGACATAGCGATGGATTTTATACATGGTCTTCCCCGGTCTCGGACAGGGAACGACTCGATTTGGGTGATTGTCGATCGGCTGACGAAGGTGGCCCGCTTTATACCGATCAGGAAGGATGACTCGGTGGGAGTGCTGGTACGGAAGTTTGTGGAGCAGTATGTCCGATATCATGGCGTGCCCCGAACGATAGTGTCGGACCGCGATGGGCGGTTTACATCCAGGGAGTGGCGGTCAGTGCAGGCATATTTGGGCACCCGGTTGACTTTTAGCACGGCCTTCCACCCTCAGACGGACGGGCAGACCGAGCGCACCAACAGGACCTTGGAGGACTTACTACGGCTGTGTATACTAGACCGAGGGGAGCCGTGGGAGAAGATGTTACCGTTGGTCGAGTTCTCCTATAATAACAGCTACCAGTCCAGCATCAGGATGGCACCTTATGAAGCCCTGTATGGAAGAAAATGTAGGACCCCGCTTTCTTGGGTTCAAGACGAGGATCCGAAGCTGTTGGGATCGGATTTTGTGGAAGATACAGAGGCCCAGGTGAGATTGATCAGAGATAGGATGTTGGAGGCGCAGAGCAGACAGGCTAAATACTATGACGCCCGGCATCGTCAGGTGGAGTTTCGGGTAGGGGATCGAGTGTTCTTGAAGATCCGACCCATGCACGGAGTCTCACGGGTGCGCGGTCGGAGGAAGAAACTCAGCCCTAGGTATATGGGCCCTTACCGGATCCTGGAGCGGATCGGACCCCTAGCCTACAGGCTAGAGTTGCCACCGGAGCTGGCAGCTCTACACGACGTCTTCCACATCTCTTCGCTGAGAAGGGCTCTACTACGCCCGGAGCAGCGGATTTTGACCACCGAAGGGCCGGTAGCGTCAGACCGATCGGTTCACTTGGAGCCGGTTCGGATCGACGACAAAGGAGTGCGGATCTTGCGCCGCAAGAAGATCCCCTTAGTCAAGGTTCTGTGGAGAAATCACGGTCAGGAGGAGCACACCTGGGAACCGCAGGATCTGATGAGGCAAAGATACCCGGAGTTGTTCAGTCAGGTACATCTCACCACCTCTCGGTATATCATAGACTGCCTTCTTGTTTTGGAATGTTAAGATTTGATAAGGAAAAATCCAGGACCTAGGCATGCACACTTAATCAGAAAGGTAGGGGCTAATCTTTTGTTTATTGGGGAGATTGTCTTCGTTATCAAACGAACAGTCGCCTGAACCCAATAGAAAGATCGTATGGGATGTTACAAGTTTAATTTATTCCGATAGAAATCCCCATAGGCTCAACCTCAATTTCGGGGACGAAATTTTTGTTTTGTTTATTGGGATTTGTAACATCTCATTTCCGGCTAGACCCCTAGGAGTCGGATGGTCGAGTCAGAACCCCAGGGAGCACAAAAAGTGAAAATAAATCGATTGAGTTTTCGGGTCAAGGGTTGGTCACGCCCGTGACCGACCCGTCACGCCCGTGACTTGGGCGTGACTACTTCGACGATCGTCGATCTCCACGAGACGATCGTCGATCGTGCTGACGGGGCATGTCACGCCCGTGACCAAGGTGTCACGCCCGTGACTAGGGGCGTGACCCCATCGACGATCGTCGATCGCCGTGAGACGATCGTCGAGCTTGCGCCCCGGGCATGTCACGCCCGTGACATGAGTGTCACGCCCGTGACCTAGGGCGTGACCCCATCGACGATCGTCGATCTCAATTCGACGATCGTCGACCTCGAAACTTGCCGTTCGGGCATGTCACGCCCGTAACCCGAGGTGTCACGCCCGTGACTTGGGGCGTGACCAGCCTTCGACGATCGTCGATCTCAATTCGACGATCGTCGACCCAAAATCTGCTGTTCGGGCCTGTCACGCCCGTGACCCAAGGTGTCACGCCCGTGACCATCCATCGACGATCGTCGATCGCAGTTCGACGATCGTCGAACCCAGAATGGGCTACCCGGGCCTGTCACGCCCGTGACCTATGTGTCACGCCCGTGACATTGGCCGAAACGACGGTTCAGGCCCGAAATAATTTTAACGCGCGTGGAAATAAATGCTGGCTTGGGAAGTTACACCAGGAGTAACTACCGGCCGTTTTCCTTCTGTAATTATATAATAAATGAGGAAAAGGTGGTCCAATAGAAAACCGCCAGCTGGACGCACCTGTTCAGTTTCCACCGTTTCTTATCCCTTCACTGTAACCGAAACGTTAAGGGGAGAACCGTCATGGCCATAATGGATTTACCCATTCATCTTCCCATTATCTGACTTATAAAAGCCCACTTGGGGAAAGAGGAGAGGGTTACACGCTCAAGCAAACGAAGCAGATCCTTGTTCTTGCTGTAAAGAGGAGTTCAGCAACGCCACCACCGCGCCATGGCACCTCGTCGCTCTTCTCGCCTCCAAACCGCGAACAAGGTCCTCCTCTACTCCTTCTCTTTCATGGGTAGATCTTAGGATTCTTAGAAAGGAGATTCGCGCTCAACGGAGCCGGATCCATCTCTCGTTTTCATGGAAAAACCATGAAAAAGATATTTCGAGTTTGCCGGAAACCGCCACCTCCGGCGGCCAAACCACCGCCGACCGCTAGCCATCGCCTCAACGGAGGTGGTGGTGGTGGTGGCTGGCCAGGGAAGTGACCGGACGGCCGGCAATGGATCACGGAATGCTTACAGGAAAAATGATTTTTTCCTGTGTCTGTTCGGGTTCATGAAGAAGATGAACAGTGGAATTAATATTATAATACATAGGTTGTTTTATTTTACTTAATGAAAATAGATTATTTGAATGTATTTTTGAGGCTGCAAAACGGGGCACTTAGGGGCCGATTTAGGAAAAATGACCAGACACAAAAGTTGTAGCCCTCGGGGTCTACTTTAATTTAAAATTGATTTTATTCAATTTGGGTGAGTGGTTTGAACACAGCACTCATTTTGGTGGGATCAAGACCTAGGTTAACCAGAAATTAAAATGGTTACCCACGGTTCATAACATGTCCAAATGACTTGAAATTTGGACTGGAGGTCTATAATATGCATATCGAGAGGCTGTCCAAAAATAAGAATTTTTGGAGAACTTTTGCCTAAAGTTTTTGTAAAGATTTAATAAATAATATAAAATTAATTAGGAGATGAAATTAGGCCCAAACTCCCCCAAATTTTGGGTGGTGGTCCCTGGCATCAATATTAAGATCTATACAAAATTTCTACTCGATTGGTCGAGTTTTGAATAGGGAAGTATCAAGTCCTAGATAGGTCTTGGTGAGGGGTACTTTGGGAAAAAGTACGATTGGAGATGGAGGGGACAAATCTCCTCAAAAGAGGCTGAAGTTGTTGGCCACTGACTTGTTGAGTCTATGTCCACCCTCTTGGGTAACATGGTGTGGCTTAGGGTGGATTTACCCTAAGAGATTGGCTCAACTCCAACGGGTGGGAGTTTGAGGTTTGTGAAGGACATAGGAGCAAAAGCTCTTGTATGCCCTTGAAATTTGGAGGATAGGGGGATGATATGATGAAAACCCTCTGGTTGAAATAGTGATGGATTTGGAGGTAGTTAGGTACCTTAAAAGTCGAGATGTCGGATTAGGATAGAAATATAATTTAGTTATTTTAAGCACTAAAGCTAATCCAAAAATTATGAAACTCGGGAGGAGGGGGTTTTAGGATGTTTTAGACTCATGGTAATTTTTCTGGAATTTTATGATTAATATATATTATACTTCATGTGTTAAAGGATTATTAGCCCAATTTGTTGTTTCAATTAATTTGAGGCTTTACATTAATTATAATCAGTTAAAATTCTGGATTTAGATCTTGACTTGTAGAACATTGATCCCTGAATTTTTATAGAATTTTATGTTGAGTAAATCTAGTACTTTATTCACAAATGATAGAAAGGGCTTTTATGTTTAAAAAATTATTGTGGATAAAATGCTTGCTGGAAAATTATGAAACTTAGCCAGTGCAAATTTTAGGCCTTATTCATCATGTCATAATTTATTTAGAATTTTTGGAAGAATATTTTCTGTACTTGATTCATAAACTATAGAAATTAGAGATTATTTCCAAAATAGTTTTCATGTCATTTTGATGATAGAAAAATTGTGATACTGAGGATTTAGCCTTCTGAGATAACCTATTAATTATCATAAATTTGCTGGACATCTTGCATGAATAGTTAGGGTAGTTCATGTTCAAACCGGTAGTCCTTGGATTTTTGAGGAATTTAATTAAATGCCAAATAAATTAGGAAAATTTCCATTTTCTGGGTTTAGGTTATTTATATCATGGAAAGTCTCCAGTAATTAATTTAGGGCATTTGGATGAGTAATGGACCATTGCATAACCGGTTCGACATGTAGATTAGGTCGGTCTGCATATAGCAGTTTGTGATATGCAATAGGACATGATCTGATGAAGATATAAAGAGTAGAGAGTAGTGGTGTTAGTTAGAGTTAAGAGGTGCTCGGGTTTGGCGAAAGATCGCCTTTCCCGAAGAGTGGAAGGTTTAAAAATCACCCTAGGATAGTCTATCGTAATATGAGAAGGGAATCGGGCTAAGGAAAACAACCAATAACAATAAGTGCCTTGCGAAAGGGAACTTCGGGCCGTAATGCACCGTCTTGGTTCCTAGTGCCCCTTGAGAGCCCTTCACGGGGTATACCGGGGGCAGTCCTGGGCTAACGTAAACTGTAATAACAAATCGACAAGAGTAACTTAGTAACTAGGGCTGCACCCTTCACAACACTGTTGACACAGGAAGGTTGATTTGGAAACGGACGGATGGTCCGGGGAGCTTCGGCTCGGTTGGTTTGGAGACGGACGGATGGTCCGGGGAGCTTCGGCTCGGTTGGTTTGGAGACGGACGTTTTGGTCCGGGGAGCTTCGGCTGGGTTTTGTGTGCTTACGATTTAACTTGCATGTGTATAAAATAGGAAAAGTTAAGGTGGTGGGTCTTTCGATAGCGGGGAGTTCGATTGCACCGACACCGATATCGTTGACTCGGCGGGGTGATTAGCACTCCGCCAACAGAAGTCCGGTGCGCCAGCCGGCAAGAGTACGCAGGTGTCCGCTTTGTGCACCAAGCGTTGAGGCGTACGATAGGTCAGACCAGTGTGCTTTACTGGTTTTGGAGGTGGGCGAGGCCCAACCCACCGCTTCCGTTTGCCACTACGGAGGTATCCTGGGAGGTAACGGCTCCGAAAGGGGGAACTAAAGGTCTGTGTGCACAGAGTCGGGTGTGTGAGTTGCACTGCATGACATAACATACCCACCATATAGTTGCATATCATAATCATTCATAACAACCTTGACACCTAAAGTATAAGTGGAATGGGACGCTTATACATTAGGACCTGCAAAACGACCCCTTGGTCTATAAGCTTGTGTGGGCATGTTTATAAATCAAAGGTTATTTTCAATATATAATAACCCCTGCTGTTTGATAACCGACACCCCAAGGTATAAGTGGTATGGGACACTTATACGATGGGAGCCTTGCAAAAGATCCCTTTGCTTATGTGTTCTCGCATAAGTGAAGGTTTAAATTCATTTAATTGCTTTTCTTACTGCTAGACCTATTACAACAACTTATTAACTGCTCACCTAATACAACTTGCTAGATTTGTTTCCGCTGCCATCTGTTCATGTTTATTCTCTACCATCATGTCCTTCCCTTTCTTCCTCTCCGCTCGGTACCTAGGAGCCATGGGGGAAGGGGTAGGGGATGATAGGGCTTAGTCTTTATGACTAACGGTTTTCGAACCGCATCATTTAGGGGATCGTGGAGCCCAGCATGGAGGAGCAGCCCCAGAGATCGGTGCGCCTAGAGATGGGGCAGTCTAGCTCCGGAGTTCACACAGCCGGGACCGTGAGTCTCGATCCTTGAGTAGTTTACTGTTTCGCTTCCGCATGAGAGACTTGTAGTGAGGACATTTTGTACCGGGCATAAGCCCGTATTTATAGTACTCTGATGTTTCTGTGGACACTCCCTTCGTGGAGTTTTATTATATATATGTGATTTTTGTTATTGTGGACTGCATTGCTATTACTTCAATAATTGTGCTACTTTCTGTGATCGATTTGGCCGGCAGAATCGGCGCCTTGTGGTGATGACCCCTTCAGGACGTGAAGGTGTCACCGCAAAGCGGCGGTTCTGGGCCTAAGACCCCGGTGGTAGAAAAAGAGAAAAAAAAAAGGGGGTCTTACAAGTAATACCCAAAGTATGCATATCCCCACCTCAAGGGAACATAAGCCAATTAGACCCCAAAATTTGAATTTGAAAGAGGTTACTACTAGGGTGTCTGCTCCTTTAGTATCGATGAATAAGCACATTGAGATAGTGATTGATACCTCTGAGGATTCTTATGTGGATATTGAATCTCTGGATGCTGATGTTGGAAAGCTAGGTGAAAGTATTCCTTCACGCACGATAATGCCTGACGAATCTAAGGATTATGACATTGAAGGAATACCTAGTTATCTAGAATACGATGTTTGGGATGATGATGATAGTCCAATCTATGAGAGTATCTCTTTGCTAATTACGTCCCCTACTAGCGTTCTGTCTGTTCATCCTAGTATTGAGTGCCCTCTCTGGGATACGATCCTGATAAGTAATATTTACATGTATTTTAACTATAATATTTAGTTTTAATTAATCGTATTTTATTTAATCTGGTTAATAAATTATATCTTTTTGATATCTGTTAAATAATTTAAGTCTTATTTATTTTTGTAGGATTTATACCTATTTTTAGTATTTACTTTAGTTTAATAATTAATATAAAATTAATAATAAATTATGTATTTTCATTTATTAATCATTTATTTAATATTTTAGTTTACTAATTTAATATATATTTATTTTTATATGTTTATTGTCGTAGTCGCTCTCCCGACGTTTGCAAAAGAAATATTTACCGATGTAGTCACGTTGGACGAGCAATTCATGCAGTCTACATGAAACCAAGTCAACGCCTCGCTGTACCCGTACAAGCCGATCAAGCGTTCCACATCGCAACCACTCATTCAGCTCTTCTTCATGCAAGCTCATGACAAATCTATTATTATGCATTGATGTCGCCACGCCATCATCACAAACTCTCAAAATTACAGGCGCCAAGCAAGTCTTAGGCATTCAACAATTTTCATGCACAATGCCATCGCCGTCACCTTTTCATGTCAAAGCCGCCACCTCATCATATAACCTACATAACCAACCCTTTGTCTCTCTAATAACCGCCCCTGTTAAATACATGCACTTTATTATTATTATTATTATTACAATAACCCTTTACTTCCCCTCTTCATTTCTCCATGAAACCGTTTCTCCTCTTTTTTACATGAAACCACCACCTTTATATTATTCTTCATTATTTCCACCCTCCATTTACCTCCTCTTAAATTATTTGATAAATATTTGATGTTTTAACTCCACCTTAATTTTGATAATTATGTCCACCATTCATCTCCTCTTTGTAAACTATGAAACTCCCCCATTTAATTTGGTTGTTTTTTCATATATTTCATTAATATTTAATTATTATTACCACTTTATTTTCCTCCTCTTACCCTTGGCCTTCCAACCTTTCATGTGTCTTTCATCCTTTCTTTTTTCCTATAAATAATGGTCAAGGGAGAATGATGAGGGGAGTCCACCATTGGGGTTGAAAGTAAGGTTAGGTGGCTTATTTTCAGGATATCTTTGGAGCTAGTTTTATTTTATGCAATTTTAATTTATTTGCAATCTAGTTTAGATTTTTCTTTCACGCAATTGTACTCTTTTATTTCATAGTGATAGAATGTATTTTTCAATTATGTGTAGCTAAATTTCCATAAGCACTTGATCATGAATAACTTTGGAATGATATAAATTTTCTTTATTTTTCTCAAAATTGTCAAGCTCTCTATTTTGCTCCCTATCGATTTATCTTTGAATTATTTTTTCTCGAATTCATATTTCGTGGATATGTTCTTCGATCCTAGATCCGTATCTTAAATGACCGAGAGGTTTAGGATACGAGAAGATCGCTCAAAGATAAAAGGAGTTGCATGCACTCCTCGAGAGAGGACGAAATAAACCTTCCGGATTGGAGTCAAATCCAATAGTGGGGTTTATCACTTAAAGAAAGCTTAGTGGTTTCGACTGGCTGAGGGGTCTTAATCGATCAACCTAAGGTTATTCAAAAGCATGAGCTCGAGAGAGAAGCTTTTGTATTCTTGGATCCTCCACGGTCGAAGTAAGTGATTAGGAGCTCGTACTTTTATCATTTCATGAAAGTCTATTTAATTCCAATGGGATTCTAGATCAAGTGTTAATTTGCATTCCATAGAAATTTATCTTTTAAATTCATTATTCTCTATTTTTAATACTCGATAAAATTATATAAATTCGTGTGAGTAAAAGTACTCAACAGACCCGAAAGAATACGACACTTGATATTCTTAAATATCCTATACTATAAACGATAGGTGCTCTTGTCTATACTTTGTAGAATTTGGAAATATATTTATCCTAAATTTTAACCATCAAATTTTTTGCGCCGTTGTCGGGGAATTTTTGTTGATATTTTGAAAGCGCGAATTGTATTAATTTTATCATTTTCTTTCTCTACCCCTATTCACTTTTTCATTTTCTTTTTCAAATTCCATTCTATTTAGATAACAATTGTTTTATTTTCTTTTAAAAAAAATGTTATCCAGATTGGCCGCCGAACTTACCAAGCTTCAAAATCAACTAGAAATTTTGGAAGCCGCAAAAAAGCGCCAAAGTTTTTGTTATTATTATGGTGATTCTCATCGAAGTGAGTATTTTTATCATTCTAATTATTATAAAAAATTTTCTTATGAGAATAATTTTGATACTAATTATGATAATAATTCTTCTCACTTTTATGATAATTCTAGTACAAATTTTTATGAAAATGATTTTTCTAATTTTTCAAATGTTCATGAAAATAATTTTTCAAATTGTAATGTGAATAATGATTTTGATGTAAATAATGATTCTTCCAACTCGGATGTAAACTTCTCTTGGTCCCAAGATAACTCGGATGGTTTCCTGAGTTATGAGAATAATTATTTGGATCCGAATTTTTGTTCTTCTTCTTCCACACCACAAGCTTTCTCTCTTAATTTTTGGGAATCTTCTCAATTTCAATATGATTCTTCCCCACAAAATTTGGATGAGAATTGTCATACTTTTTGTTGAAGCCAAAATTGACCTCAATGGGAGTTCAAAAATAGGGGTGCAACCAACACCTACTTCCCTCAAGTCCCGACCCTCGACTGGTTGCTAAGCACCTAGGATTGACGCAAAGCCTCAGCAGGGAGGTCCCACCTCACACCCGGAAGATCTCTAAGAGCTTCCCCTCCAAAGCAAAAAGCTGGGCTAGAAGCTCCTCAGAAAGCACTAGAAATTTGGAGAATAATGAGAGTCTGCCTTCCAAGGAGACTTTGTGGGTCTATTTATAGTCTTATGCTGACCTGAAGTTACTTAAATACCCCTAGCTGGTCTGCCAATAGCCAAATACCGCTGTTTGTAAAGTACTAAATGCAGCCCCTGTGGGTGTATGTGTAATTTTACTCGAGAGCAATTAAGTAAATTTTCCCTGGGCCCTAGGCCCCACTCGACGAGAACCTTGAGCCGAGAACCTTGAGTCGTGGAGAGAACCTTGAGCCGCGGTGAGAACCCTTAGCCGAGAACCTATAGTCGCGTCGAGAAACTTTAGCCGAGAACATTCCCGCCTCCACTCAATACGGCGTTGAGTGAGTGGAATGGACTAAATGCCCTTGCTGCTTGGACTTTGGTGTCGAGTGAGGGGAGCTCACTCAACGCGGCGTCGAGTGGACTCGATGACCTATCTCCCACCTTTGGTCGTCAATGGGTCTTGCCTTAGGCTGGGCGCAAACGGTCCCGCCTGCTCATAGGCGGGAGCTTATTAAGGTGCAAGCGATTCTGGTCTCGAGCCCGAAGCTAGCCCAATCATGACTATTGGTTTATCTCGGTTCCGTCTAGTGAATATGGGGTTGTACACAATCCCCGCTCTTTTTGAGCTAGCTCTGCACTTGAAAAGACATGTCCAACCCATAAATATTTGTTGGGCACGTGTCACCTCAAAAAAGAGAATTTTTGGGTGGTCTATAGCATGGCTATATATATGTGCGGATAGATGGCCGTAAATCTATCCCTGAGTCGCCGCTCTCTGCCTGAGATCTCGCGAGATCTCGTCATGCATTCCAAACGTGTTGACAAGCCGCTCACGCAAGACCTCCAAGACCGCCTTAATGTGGCTCAGGCACAAGCCCTAATGAACAGTGTTGTAGTTGCCCCTTGGCTGGCAAAAAGTCGTCAGCCGCTCATCCTTCCCTGCTAAAGAAGAAGAAAGAGAAGAAGAATAAGGAAAAGGTGGTCCAGTGGGACCTTTCCCACAAGAACAGGGACTCACCTACCCCGACTCCCGATCGTGTGAATTATGCTTACCCTCTGAAGAAGGTATGCCTATCTGATTTGTTGATCCCCGAGATTGTGAGTCGATTACGATCTGATTAGGTGAAAAGGGTTGATAACTTGTGCAATACTTCTCGCAGGAAATGGCTCTAGATGACGAAACCGGGTCACTACTGGTGCCTACGGACCCGTTGCCTCACCCTCCCGAGGATAGACCATGGGTTATGGAGGTCACTCCTCCGGCTGCCTCTCTGAGAACCGCGGGTATACTTTTCTCTGTTACCCCTTTCTGACCATATCAATTGTAGCCTCCCCTACTGTCGAGCTGACTTCTCGCATCCTCAGCTTCTACCGAACCGGGTCTCGCCACCCGGGAGGGTGAAATAATGGCTTCTAACCTGCTCGGCCAAGCGGCTAATCCCGTGGCACTAGCGGGAGGGGTGTCCATTGACCCCTCCATTGCCCAAAAGAAGTTTAGCCATCTCGCGAGAGAGAACGACTTCCCCTCTTCTTCCGGCCAGGGCGGGATCCCTGTGCGCGAGACCTTTCTCCCGGGACATGGAAAGCCGCTCCACCTCCTCTATAGGACTGAGGGGGGGGGGGGGGGGGCGGGCCTTCTCGCCCGCTGTCGGCCAGTTGATCTCATCATGCGGTAGGTAAGCGAAACATAACCGTAGCTCTTACTCAGCTGTCGCTGTAACCACGAAACTGTTTTCCTATAGGATCCGGACTCGCGAACGGGGGTTGATGAAGATGATATAGACGATGATGAAGACGGTGAGGAAGAGGATGACAAGAGCTCACCCCTTCCTTCATCTGGCAAGATGGAGGACATTGTGAATGACGCCGGGAGAGCAAAGAAACGAGGGAAGAAGATTGCTGCCCTCCTATCGAAGCTTTTGCAGCGGGAGAGGGCCTGCGCCACTGCGGCGAAAGAATTTCGGGAGATGGTGGAGCAGAGGCTGGAGGCCCTTGAGTGCGAAAATTTCTTTGGTGAGATGGGGCGGCCGGGTAATCCTACCGCCGAGTCCTCCCCTAGGAGGTGTATCGTGCAGATTCGAGACTAGGCTCGTAGGATCAACCTAGGGGGTACCACCCTGTCTTCCTACTATAACCCGATGGCACCCCCGATGACTAGACTGTGAGCGCAAGGACGATGGCGCTGGGAGCAGTAATGATCGAAGAAGTCTCGCACCTTCTTACCTCTCGACCTTCCCTTCACGTAATGTACCATGTTTCTTTATATTCTGGACTGTTCACTTGTAACCATTTAATCATTGTTTTTTATTATTGTTTTTTTCGTTTTTAGCTCTCGCCCGGCGAGAGCGATCCCAGCTCTGGTTTTCAGCTATGTTCCACATGGTATTTTCGAAATGCTTGCGCGAATCTGATCCTTCGGGCAGTCGCTGTCATCCCAGGCCGGAACCCGAGGCGTCGCTGTCTTGAAGCATGACGCCTGTACCGCCGCCGCAATTTTCATTCATCTTTTTTCTTTTTTAGAAAAGTCATCATTACCACTGTAACACCCCAAAAAGGCCCAAAAGACTCAACTTGAAAATTGAGTAGCAGGTCAGGTTACACGGCCTGGGACACGGGCGTGTCCCAGGGCGTGTCGGGTGACACGGCCTGGGACACGGGCGTGTCCCAGGGCGTGTTCTATTTATTTTGCAAGGTTGGCCTATTCCGGGCAGAGCCGGACACGGCCTTGAACACGGCCGGGAACACGGGCGTGTCAGGCTGGACACGGGCGTGTCAGCTGCCGTGTTCCGACCCGTGTTCTGGTTGCAGCTCGATGGAGCAGGAGACACGGGCGTGTCTCAGGTTTGACACGGGCGTGTCAGGTCCGACACGGGCGTGTCGATGACCCGTGTGGTTCAGTCGGTTTAAGCTGTGTGCACCGCTGAAGGGGTACACGGCCTGTGACACGGGCGTGTCACAGGCCGTGTCGGCCAAAAAAGTGAAATTTTGGGGTGATCTTGGCCGTTCAGTTTCCTCTCTTTTGATCCAAAGGCTCAGATGGTTTCTTGGACTGAATAAGTCGTGAGAGAAGGATCTTCATTCTTCTTTTATTCTTAAGGAAGAGAGAAAGAGAGAGGAAGAGAGGAAGAAGGAGGAGGAGACCAAGCCACCGGCGAAGCTCCCGTGGTCCGATTCGCGATCCGAAGCCGGCGTTGTGACGGCAAGGCTGCTGCGGTTCTTTCTCACCGGCTAGTTTGCGATGGCACCGAAGAGATCGACAAGGGTAACGATCTCCCTCCTTGGACATGTGAAGTCCTTCTTTTCTGCATTGCATAGGGAAAGCCCTTCCCCGCGAGTGTGCGGTGGGTTGTGGTGTCCCTTGGGGTAGATATGTGAAGTCCCCCTTGTTAGAGGCCGGAATTGGAGTACGGCTCTAGGCATGCTGTGTGAAGCCCATCTGGATGGAATCTGGATTGGTGATGCTTGTTTGCATATCGGAGAAGGCTCCGTGATAATGGCTTGTGATGCCTTGTTCCTACCTGTTGCTTGGTGCGGCAGGAAGTACTGGACGATGTCCAGGAAATGAAGAGGGTTGGCGGCAACTCTTGTGGCCGTGCGTTGCCACTTTGTGAGTAGTTGAGCCGTTGGGCTGCAACTCGTTGAAAAGGCTGTGTGCCGAACAGGAAAGGTGAAACCGACCCGCGCCTATAAAATGCCATGGATACTTCCGTATTCGAGGTGGCTCGGCGACTTGAGCAACGGGGGGTGGCTGATCCGTACCTGCGTTAGGTCCGTCCGACTTGGAAGCCTGGTATAGGTTTTGTTGGAGCGCCTAATGAGAGTCTTAGGCCCGCGCGCCGGAAAGACTAGAAATGCTCAAATACCGTGTAGACGGTGGTGTTGACCCTGGTATTCCGGTACACCGAAAATGTGCCCTGAGTGCACGGACTGTCGGGCCGGGCGGCCGATGGTTGTGATGGCTTGAATGTGCCTGCGCGCACATAGTTGCTATTGTTGATGCCATGCTTGCAGGGAAAGAATGCTCATGCCCCGAGAAAGGGGTAGGATTGTTATAATTGGGTCAGCTGAATGCTGACCGTTGCTTTGTTTGCCACCGGTTGGGTGGAATTGTTCCCGTGCAGGTGCTGGAGAGCCAAGTGGTAAGTGATGGGCGGGAGAGCCCTACTGCGGTTGCTGCTGCTGCTGCGGCTAGCCTGGAAGGCTAAGCCATTGTTTTGTTTTCTCTTTTCTTCATGTATGGCCGGCCTGCGCGCCGAGGTTTGTAAATCATGATGAATGTTCAGAGGAACTGTAAGGCCTTAAGGCCAAACTCTTGTGGTTGTGTACATTCCATGGTTTATATATAAATGTGGTTTTATATATTGGACATTCCGGTTAAGAGTTCAAAGCTGTAACTTAAAGCTTCCGCTAGAATGCTCTGAGTTAGGATTCGTATTTGGTTTGGTACTCTCCTGTGACCTCACCGTCTGTTTGTGGCATATAGTGTGGGGCCCCGGCCGGACCTTCTACTATACGTCATTTAACGGATGGGGTCGTTACATTTTGGTATCAGCTTTTCGTCGGTCTTCCTCTTTCGAATTCGTGGTCGAATTCTTTTGTGGGGTGGCGAGCACGTGTTTGTGCGACCTGCTGTAACGCTAATGAACTCTGGAATGTCCAAAGGAATGTACAAAATCTTGTTTGAGGAATCTGCGCGTTCCTTTTTGTGTTGTTTTGCTTGCATACGTTCGCTAATGTGTGTCTTGTCCACCTATAGGTGACACGTAGTGGTGCTGGGCAGTCTGAGCCCCAGCGTTCTGATGAGAGTGCGGCACCAGCTGAGGTGCCAACACCTCCTCCATCTGCGGAAACTGTTCGTTTAGTTGCTGAGGCGCTCTTTGCCATGATTCAGCCGACCGGGCAAGCGCAGCCGGCAGTAGTGCCAGTTCGTGTTGATGTAAGACCCGAGCCGGTTGAGCTGTAGATCCACGAGCAGCTGACCGACAGTTGAAGCAATTCATGAGCTTCAGTCCTCCGACGTTTGCGGGAATGGGATCCCCAACGCAGGCGGAAGATTGGTTATCGCGTGTCAAGAGGATAATGACAGCGATCAGGGCGGAGGAAACTCTCAAGGTCACCTTAGCCACCTTCATGCTGGAAGGGGAGGCGCGGTTGTGGTGGGATGAGGTAGAGGTACACCATTTGGCGGGCAGGCAATTAACACAAGTGTCGATTGAGGAGTTCTCTCGGATCTTTCTGGCGAAACATGTCCCAGCGGCGCAACGTATTGCTATGGAAAATGAGTTCCAACGGTTAAAGCAAGGGACGATAGTGTGGATATCTACTTGCACGAGTTTACCAGGTTGGGACGATATGCGGGAACAATCTTCGCGGATGACCAAAGGAAAACGAATCGGTTCTATGAAGGATTGCGGGATGAGTTACGATTCCTGCTTTCAAGTTCTGTGAGCCAAGGGTTCCAGGCGTTGGTTGATACGGCGTGCGCGTTGGAAAAGGACATGAGGCGAGTGCAAGGGAATAAGGGCTTGGTGGTGTCTAAGCCAGAGTTTCAAGCACCTCGCCCAGGCAAGTCGTTTTACCAGAAGAAAGGGGGCAAGAGATCCAAGCCATCTGGGCAAGTAACTACGACCGTTGTGTCGGGAGCGACATCAAGGCCGGATGCTCGTACGTGCTATAACTGTGGCCGGGTGGGGCATATAGCTCGTGATTGTCGAGTTGTGCAGCCCAAAGGGGAAAAGAAGACGGGTGCGTCATATGCTGAGAAGGGCAAAGCGGTGGTGGATTCCTCTGCTTCCCAGGCGCAGCCCCGAATCTATCAACTTGGCCAACAGGAAGCGATTAAGCAAAGTGACGTCGTCACAGGTACGAGTTGATTTAGTTTACTTGCTGTGCTTTTGGTTTTGGTTTTGTTTAGCTTGTGCATGATGTGTGTGTGCTGCAGGCTTTGTCCTGATTCGGAATAACTTAGCGAGAGCCCTGTTTGATACGGGTGCTTCGCATTCTTTTCTGTCTGAGGATTTCGTATCTCGCATTGGGGTACCGAGTCATGTGACGGTGGATAGTACAAGGGTGCTACTGCCGAATGGCTGTGTGATGCTTGCGGATAGGGCTTGCGATGTGGATGTGCAAATAGGAAGTCGGGATTTCGGTTTGAGTGCAGCTGTGCTACCGTTATCGGAGTTTGATGTGATCTTTGGTATGGACTGGCTCTCGGAGCAGCGTGCCTTTATTGATTGCAACTCCAAAGAGATTACACTGGGCCAGAATACCGGGCTTGTGACGAAGTTCGCTGGTATGCGAGGAGTTGGCGGAACGTTGTTGTCTGCACTCCAAGTCGTCAATGCTGTGCGGAAGGGCGCGGAGTTATTCTTCACGCTAATTCAGGCTGTTGAGCCAAAGGCCAGTGTCGGTGAAGTGCCAGTTGTGTCAGAGTTTGCCGATGTGTTTCCTAAAGATCTTCCTGGGTTACCACCCCAGCGGGAGATTGACTTCTCTATTGAGTTGGTGCCAGGTGCGAAACCTGTGGCCCGCTCTCCATATCGCGTCGCGCCAAAAGAGATGGCTGAGTTGAAAGTCCAACTGCAAGAGTTGTTGGAGCAGGGTTATATACGCCCAAGTATGTCACCTTGGAGCGCGCCTGTTCTCTTTGTGAAAAGAAAGATGGTAGCTTACGGTTGTGTATTGACTACCGCGAGTTGAATAAGCTGACGGAGAAAAACAAGTATCCGATCCCACGGATTGATGACCTTTTTGATCAGCTGGCGGGATCAACGGTCTATTCCAAGTTGGATCTGAAATCGGGATATTATCAGCTAAGGATTCGGGAAGGTGACATTCCCAAGACAGCGTTTGGAACACGCTACGGTCATTATGAGTTCACGGTAATGCCGTTTGGCCTATGTAATGCGCCTTCGGTATTTATGGACCTAATGCATCGAACGTTCCGAGAGTATTTGGATTTGTTTGTTATTGTGTTTATCGATGACATCTTAGTATACTCTCAGTCAGAAGAGGATCACGCAAACCATTTGCGGTTGGTCTTGCATACCCTGCGGAGGAATAAACTTTTTGCCAAGTTCTCAAAGTGCGAGTTCTGGCTCTCTTCAGTAGCCTTTTTAGGCCATGTGGTAAGCGGAGAGGGTATCGCGGTGGATCCGTTGAAGATAAGTGCCATCCGAGATTGGCCAGTGATGTCTTCAGTGGCCGAGGTCAGGAGCTTCCTTGGACTTGCGGGCTACTATAGACGGTTTGTGGAAAACTTTTCACGGATTGCTTTACCTCTCACCACGCTGACGAGGAAAGATCAAAAGTTCATATGGACGCCGGAGTGCGCTCGAGCTTTTGAAGACTTGAAGAGTCGTTTGACCACGGCGCCAGTGTTGACGTCTCCATGTGGTACCGATGGGTATGAGATCTATAGTGATGCATCTGGGAGCGGCTTAGGCTGCGTTCTTCTGCAGTTTGGGAAAGTGATTGCTTATGGCTCGCGTCAGTTGAAAGTGCATGAGCGGAATTATCCCGTCCATGATTTGGGTTGGCGGCGGTAATCTTTGCGCTCAAGTTATGGCGGCACTATCTATATGGCGTCAAGGTGGATATCTATACGGATCACAAGAGCCTAAAGTATTTGTTGGATCAGAAGGATTTGAATATGCGACAACGAAGATGGATGGAGTTCCTCGGGGACTACACCTTCGAGATTCACTATACTCCCGGGAAGGGAAATGTGGTCGCTGATGCTTTGAGTCGGAAGACTCCGGTACGGGCAAGCTGGTTGCAGAGGCATGATCAGCGTTTGATCCAAGAATTGGAGGCAATGGAGATATCGTGTGTTGACAAGGGTGCGTCAACCGATGCGTGCTTGAACTGGACGGAGGTGCAGTATGACCTTACGGACAGAGTTCGGCGAGCAACGGAGCTTGATGAAAGTCTCCAGCGCTATGCTAAAGATGGGCCGGATGATCAATTCTCTTGGGATAACGGGTTGTTACGGAGAAATGGTCGAGTATGCGTCCCAAGTGTGGGTAAACTGAGGGAAGAGTTGATGTACGAAGCTCACTTTGCAAAATACTCAGTTCACCCAGGGAGCACAAAGATGTACAGGGACATGAAAAAGCTGTTCTGGTGGCCCGGATTAAAGAGAGATGTGGCTCGTTATGTGGCTAAATGCAAACCTGTGCGTTGGTGAAAGCAGAATGCCAGAAGCCTGGCGGGTTTCTGAAGTCGTTACCTATTCCGGAGTGGAAGTTCGATGATATTTCGATGGATTTCGTGCACGGGTTGCCGAGATCTCAACGCGGTCATGATTCAATCTGGGTGATTGTGGACCGGTTGACAAAAGTGGCGCACTTCCTTCCAAATAGAAGAGATGATTCAGTGGAAACCTTGGCCAAGCTGTATGTGGAGCAGGTTGTTCGACTGCACGGTGTTCCCCGGAGCATCGTTAGTGACCGTGATGGGCGGTTCACATCGAATGATTGGCGGCTCGTTCATCAAATGTTGGGTACAAAATTAGCGTTTAGTACGGCCTTTCATCCCCAAACGGATGGCCAGACTGAACGAACCAACAGGACGATGGAGGATATGCTCCGCATGTGCGCCCTAGACTTTGGTAAGAAATGGGAAGATTACATATTTCTCGTTGAATTTGCCTATAATAATAGCTACCAAGCGAGTATTGGTATGGCACCATTCGAGGCGTTGTATGGTCGGAAATGCCGTACACCCTTAGCTTGGGCAGAAGCAGGCGAATCGAAGCTGAATGGGAAAAAAGGAAGTCGAAGAAGCTACTTCGCTCATCCGCTCTATTCGGGAGAGGCTATTGATAGCCCAAGATCGTCAAGCCAAGTACTACAATGCCAAGCACCGGAACGTGGAGTTCGCGGTGGGTGATTGGGTATATTTGAAGATCAAACCCTTCAAAGGTGTGTCCAGGATTCGGCGTTTGAAAAAGCTAAGTCCGAGGTATCTTGGTCCGTTTGAGGTGGTAGAGCGTGTTGGGGAGGCTGCTTATCGACTAGCACTTTCAGCGGACTTGGGTGGATTACATGATGTGTTTCACATCTCAGTCCTTCGTAAGGCGGTAAAGGATCCAGCTCAAGTCGTGGAGGCTGATCGGGTACCGGTCGAGTATGGGCTAACGACGAGGGTTAGACCCATTCGGATCGAGGATCGAGCCGAGAAACAGTTGCGGAATAAAGTGATCGGGATGGTCAAGGTCCGATGGGACAATTGTGGCCGTGAAGAGCTAACATGGGAGCGAGAGCAGACCATGCGAGCTGAGTTTCCCGAGTTATTTGTATAACTGTAGACCGTGTACTTTTTGTTATAACATGCTTATAGCATTGCTGGTTTTCTTTCCTTACCGTGCAAATTTCGGGACGAAATTTTGATAAGGGGGAGAGGGTTGTAACACCCCAAAAAGGCCCAAAAGACTCAACTTGAAAATTGAGTAGCAGGTCAGGTTACACGGCCTGGGACACGGGCGTGTCCCAGGGCGTGTCGGGTGACACGGCCTGGGACACGGGCGTGTCCCAGGGCGTGTTCTATTTATTTTGCAAGGTTGGCCTATTCCGGGCAGAGCCGGACACGGCCTTGAACACGGCCGGGAACACGGGCGTGTCAGGCTGGACACGGGCGTGTCAGCTGCCGTGTTCCGACCCGTGTTCTGGTTGCAGCTCGATGGAGCAGGAGACACGGGCGTGTCTCAGGTTTGACACGGGCGTGTCAGGTCCGACACGGGCGTGTCGATGACCCGTGTGGTTCAGTCGGTTTAAGCTGTGTGCACCGCTGAAGGGGTACACGGCCTGTGACACGGGCGTGTCACAGGCCGTGTCGGCCAAAAAAGTGAAATTTTGGGGTGATCTTGGCCGTTCAGTTTCCTCTCTTTTGATCCAAAGGCTCAGATGGTTTCTTGGACTGAATAAGTCGTGAGAGAAGGATCTTCATTCTTCTTTTATTCTTAAGGAAGAGAGAAAGAGAGAGGAAGAGAGGAAGAAGGAGGAGGAGACCAAGCCACCGGCGAAGCTCCCGTGGTCCGATTCGCGATCCGAAGCCGGCGTTGTGACGGCAAGGCTGCTGCGGTTCTTTCTCACCGGCTAGTTTGCGATGGCACCGAAGAGATCGACAAGGGTAACGATCTCCCTCCTTGGACATGTGAAGTCCTTCTTTTCTGCATTGCATAGGGAAAGCCCTTCCCCGCGAGTGTGCGGTGGGTTGTGGTGTCCCTTGGGGTAGATATGTGAAGTCCCCCTTGTTAGAGGCCGGAATTGGAGTACGGCTCTAGGCATGCTGTGTGAAGCCCATCTGGATGGAATCTGGATTGGTGATGCTTGTTTGCATATCGGAGAAGGCTCCGTGATAATGGCTTGTGATGCCTTGTTCCTACCTGTTGCTTGGTGCGGCAGGAAGTACTGGACGATGTCCAGGAAATGAAGAGGGTTGGCGGCAACTCTTGTGGCCGTGCGTTGCCACTTTGTGAGTAGTTGAGCCGTTGGGCTGCAACTCGTTGAAAAGGCTGTGTGCCGAACAGGAAAGGTGAAACCGACCCGCGCCTATAAAATGCCATGGATACTTCCGTATTCGAGGTGGCTCGGCGACTTGAGCAACGGGGGGTGGCTGATCCGTACCTGCGTTAGGTCCGTCCGACTTGGAAGCCTGGTATAGGTTTTGTTGGAGCGCCTAATGAGAGTCTTAGGCCCGCGCGCCGGAAAGACTAGAAATGCTCAAATACCGTGTAGACGGTGGTGTTGACCCTGGTATTCCGGTACACCGAAAATGTGCCCTGAGTGCACGGACTGTCGGGCGGGCGGCCGATGGTTGTGATGGCTTGAATGTGCCTGCGCGCACATAGTTGCTATTGTTGATGCCATGCTTGCAGGGAAAGAATGCTCATGCCCCGAGAAAGGGGTAGGATTGTTATAATTGGGTCAGCTGAATGCTGACCGTTGCTTTGTTTGCCACCGGTTGGGTGGAATTGTTCCCGTGCAGGTGCTGGAGAGCCAAGTGGTAAGTGATGGGCGGGAGAGCCCTACTGCGGTTGCTGCTGCTGCTGCGGCTAGCCTGGAAGGCTAAGCCATTGTTTTGTTTTCTCTTTTCTTCATGTATGGCCGGCCTGCGCGCCGAGGTTTGTAAATCATGATGAATGTTCAGAGGAACTGTAAGGCCTTAAGGCCAAACTCTTGTGGTTGTGTACATTCCATGGTTTATATATAAATGTGGTTTTATATATTGGACATTCCGGTTAAGAGTTCAAAGCTGTAACTTAAAGCTTCCGCTAGAATGCTCTGAGTTAGGATTCGTATTTGGTTTGGTACTCTCCTGTGACCTCACCGTCTGTTTGTGGCATATAGTGTGGGGCCCCGGCCGGACCTTCTACTATACGTCATTTAACGGATGGGGTGTTACAACCACGGCTTCCTATAAATAGATGAGTTCACCAAACACATTTATTTCTCCGATCCGGAACCCTTATTCCTCTCCTCGTTGCTTTCGCAACTTACCGAGAACTCCCCCTTCTTCCGCCTTCTTCTCTTGTTCTTCGCCTAACCTTCGCTCTCGCCCAATCCTTTGAGATCTCATCCTCAATCCTCCCTACAAAATACCGAGCAAAAACGAGGGACGTTCCCATTGCGCGGAAGCCTTCCGAAAGCATCAATTCCCTACTTGTCGCCTAACCCATGACGAGTACCAACGGATCACTTCTCAATACGTTCCCGCCTGCTTCACCGCGAGAAATCCCGGCAACTAAGATAGGGTAAACAGCATGTGAGTGGGGGAGCTCGCCATTCCTCTCGAACACTTCGAGGTGGGCTTTCGCCTTCCCCTCTGGCCGGAGATGCGTCACGCCCTCCGTTACTATGGAGTGGTTCCCGCACAGCTGAACCCCAACTCGTTCGCCATCCTTGTAGAGTTCATCTACTACATGCTATCGGAGAAGATCAAGTTCGGCCTCCTGATCTTCCGACAGCTATTCGTCTTCCACGCGAAGGGAGGGGTGGTCTTCTTCTCTGGGTAACTACTCAAGACCACCGGTCTCGCCAACAAGCATCATCATTGGGGAAAGAAGTTTATCTTCGTCTCTAGAGACTTTAACAGCGTCCCTCTTGCGCTTTTCCAATATGAATATGCCGTCTACAAGCCACCCACCGTGGGATCGTGCGAGAGCGCCATTCTGGAGTTCTTTGGGATGAAGGAATTCGACGTCCATTTACTTTGACGGCACGTCAACTCTCTCCCCCCTCCCCACCGTGCCCCCCGATGAAGGTACGGTCTCGCCTTTAACCTGATATTCTTGCTCGAAACTTCCACACTGACCATTGTCGCCCTTGCAGGAGAGCGAGAAATTCCTCTGCATAAACCCTTTGCCGAGACTCAGGGTACCGAGGGCCAGGCTCATCCAGTTAATTCCAATAAATCCACTTAACTCCAATGAAAATATGTCCTTGTGGTCTTGGAACCATCTTCCAGACATTATACCTCTTAAACTAGTTAGGTTCTTCTTACATTGCTACAATCCAGAACTGATCTATGCTGGCCTCTTCAAAACTCTTGGGCTCAACCCGTGATAGGAAACATGAATGTATTAATTTGTTGAGACTACAGCTCCTGTTGAAATTTGATATAGCGGAAGATGGGAAACCAGGCGCAGGAACACTCAACCTATCCGAGCCCAAATAAACAAGATGCAAACCAGAAGAGCAAGAATCTTGTACTAAAAAATCTTTACAAGGCGAGATATTCATGGCGAGATATGATTTCATCAAGTACAAAGGAGAAGTAAGTAGGCAAACATGAGAATTAAGCCGGGCGAACTGCCTCAAATACTGCCGAGTCCACCGATTCTGCTGAGATCGCCAAGCCGCAACTGCAATACTAATATATGCAGTCTGCTCAACCCGCTTAGTCGCCTGACCGCAACCAAGCCACGCTGACTGACCGTTATTCCAAGGATAAACTCTAACTACCGATCTGTAAGCCGTCTAACCGCGAGGTTGCCAAGCCGCCAGACCACGCGAGCTACTGCCGAACAGAACAGGCTGCTAGAAGCAGACAGCTTATTGAACCGAGAAACTAGTTGTACAAGAGAGACCGCCAAGCCGCAACCCGTGACCTGTTGTTAACGGCTTGTTGCTATCTACTGAGTTCGCATGGTCCGTGACCGCAATCAGAACCAAGTCCTGGCCTTCAAGCGCTATCCGTAAGTAATACCCCAAAGCGCTCTGGATAAAAAGTTAACCTCGCTGGAAAAAATCATCGAGCGGAGGTCGACTAAACGTCGAGCGGAGGTCGACGATACGTCGAGCAGAGCTTGACGACAAATGTCAAGCGAAGCTCGAAGATAACCATCCAGCGGAGCTCGATGATAAACATCCAGCAGAGCTCGACGAAAATGTTGAGAAAAGATTGGGCGGTGTTTTTCCCCGGTTGACAAAATGTCGAGCAGATCTGGATTAAATCCTTTGAGCTCGACATTTTTCTGCGATCTCGATGAATTGAGTTCGACGAATGCCGAAGGCAGTATGATTGTGATGTTTTTTGCTTCTGTGTTGCCTTTGAGCGGCGGTTGACTTGTTATCTCAAATCAAGGCCGTTTTAGATGGATAGTTGGGAGATCGAGTGGCTAGGGTTATGAAAGTCAAGCCTATGTGTAGAAAGTCACCTAGGCAGTTGAATAAGTGATCAATTAAAATTCTTTACAGTTCTTTTAACTTTAGCAATGTTCCCTAATGCAATTCAGAATACAAGCTGTACCTAGCATACACAATTGAACAACAAGAACTAATCACAACATACACAGCAAAGAATACAACACACAACACACAACACAAGGGACACAACAAGTTTATAGTGTTTCCCCTATCTAGGGTACATCCACTTTCCCCCTTCTTCCTCACTATCAATGTGCTAGATAAGGTTATAGCTCCTCCTTCACACCGTAGATCCTCAGATCCTACAAGGATCAGTTTCTATCCATGAAACCAACACTCAGACCCACTGGTCCTACCTCAGAGATATCTCAATCTCCTACCTCAGCCTTTATATATTAGGCCTACAATCTCAGTGATTTTCCCCAAATCACCTACCTCAGATTCAACCAGAATCCTATATCATCCTTTATAGATTAGGCTTATAAGACATAGAGAATAAGATCTCCTACCCACTCAGATCTCTTGGAGATCTTACAAAGAAATTTCATAAACAGTTTATAGAAAAATAGAAAACCTATTATCTATTGGATCTGTGTGTACAGATCTTTCCACTCAGCTGTAGCTTGATTTCATCTTGATTGATCAACATGCTGAATTGAATTTCTTCTAAATCAGCAACTTCTTGATGAAGGTCAGATTGAATAGTTTGAAGATGCTGATGAATAGATCACTTAATCCCCAGATCAACCTTAGAAAAGGGATCTGAAGACTTTCTTGAAGATTAACTTCTTATTCTCTTTCTACTTCTTGATTTGTCTTTTAGAATAGTGTGAGACTGATGAATAGAATAGAATTGGATCTTCTTCAGTATATATTTTTTCTTCTGAAGGCAACACCTCCTATTTATAGAAATCTCAGACGGCTTGGACTGGTATTGACGACATTAGCAACTGCCAGCAACACCTTCCTTGAACTATCTTTATAGAAGTGAAGCCTTCCTGTGTCAACCACAATGATCTGACCAATCTTTACCAGATTGATATTAAATCAGCATATTCTATCATATAAGTGTTGAAGTAGACAAGTTATCTCGAAATCTGTGTTGAGATATGTTTGAAAGACCCAACACTTCTATACTTAGAATAGTTTTCAACTCAGAATAGTTGTGTCGACACATCTGTTATTTGTGACGACACAGCTATTACCTGTGTCGACACATCTTAGTTCTGCCTTATGTCGAGACAAAAGAATTGTCTCGACACATCTGTTATTTGTGTCGACACATCTGTTATTTGTGTTGACACATCTGTTATTGGTGTCGACATATCTTTGTTCTGCCACGTCGAGACAAAAATATTGTCTCGACACAACTTAATATTGAAATGCCTTGTGTCGACACAGAAGTATTGTCTCAACATATCTTTTGTTATCTGTGTCGACTACTGATATACCTTGTGTCGACACAGAAGTATTGTCTCGACACATCTTCTGTTATCTGTGTTGACTGCTGATTTATCTTGTGTCGACACAAAAGTATTGTCTCATCACATGCTGTCTCAACACTTTGACTTAGAATACTTTCGTCAACTTTGAACCTGCACATGTAAACTTAACATTCATCAAATTCACCATTGTGTATATCATTGAGTTGTCAAGGGGACTTCTCCAGATCTTGTACACTGTTCCCAATTTACCCAACAATCTCCCCTATATGGAGAAGTAATATCCCCAAATCAATGATATACACCAACATAATAATCTTGATAATTATAACATAAAAGATTTAACATTCAACAAGATGAACTTTTATAACAAAAAAGAATTAGTATTCAACCAGATGAACTTTTATAACAGAAATAAAAATTGCCAAAAACATTCTTATACCAAAATATTATCAGTCTAAAAATTACTATAAGCTTATATTGAATTACATTAATTCTAAGCAAAGTAAATACATCCTAAAAATGATCAGGTTCTGTAATCATAATGCCTTTCCCTGGTTGTACTTTGGCTTTAACAGATGGAATACTTTCATCTACAACCTGCTTTCCTTTCTTGTCCTTGATGCTAGAAAGCTGTTCAGCCTTAATTCTGTCTTTCAAAATAATGAAAGGGCTTAGGAAAATATTTGCATGGTTCAATTACAGTAGATGGAATTAAACCTTCCTTCTACTCCCTTTTGAACTTATAGATAGCAGTTTGTTGCACTTAATGCTTCCTCCATTCTTGTTCTGAATACCACTTACCCCTGTCATGTTTTTTGCCATGACTGCTTTCCATGAGGTAAGAATGATGTCCCTTGATCTTGTACTCCATTGTTCAATGTCAAGACACTCCTCAGCCTGTTCTCTAAATCTTGTCTTTGACAATTGGACCTCTCTCTCCCTTTGTAGAACAGCTTCAGACATTTCCACCGCTTCAGAATTAACTCTATGTTTATACTGAGGGTATATGATTTTTAATATCCTCAAACTGTGAAGGAGGGTATATGATTTTGTCTTCCACCTTAGCAATTCCTTCAATCAGAGCTGGTTGGCAACCATACTATAAAACTTGTTCATCATCACACAGAGGAGGGTATCCTAGTGTGGCTCTTATACTATTAGAAGTTCATTTGGCATGTTCTGAGCTAGCCTTGACCATCACTCTCTCCCCCTTTATGACTTCTCTCTCTATATGATCTCTCAGATTATCCTTTTGAAATCTCACTTGATCCACCACATGATGGTTCCCTGTGGTGTAGTAATTCTTGAACATTGTCAATTGATTAGAGAGAGCCTTTGATGAATCTTTTATAGCTTGCAACATTAAAGCTGAATCCACTGTAAGCTTGGTTTGTAACTCAGTTAGTTGAGTATTTACTTTCTCCTCTAAGGAAGTGGATTGATCTTCTATCTTCTTATAAGTGATCGTATGAATTTCCATTAAATTTTCATTCAGTCTCTTCTGATTCTCCAAACTAAAGCCTTGTTTTTGCACTATATCATCTATTTTAACTTTTAATTCTTGATGTTGCTATGCAAGATAAACTACTGCATTGCCTCCTTTGTGAAAACAATCAGTCATTTCTTTCTATAACATATTTACTTCAAATCTGATTGAATTTATGTCTTGAGCAAGGTGGAACTCCATATCCTTCCTATTATCATCCACATACTTTTCTAGGTCAGTTCTTTTTTTTATCTAGCATTATCTGCAGCTGAACTATGATAGAACTCTCATCTATTGAAGCAGATGGATTGGACTGGAGCGATTGTAAAGCTTTCTAATAACTTTGACTATTCTTTCTCCTTCCATATATTTTTGTTTAATGTTGCTTTGTGGTCTCTCCCTTATCAAAGTCAGATGAACTGGTAATATCAATAACTGTGTCTACATCAGCTGGTGCTTCAGTTCAAGTCTTAGGAGACTTAGCTGATTGCTCCCCCTCAACTGCTGCACCCTGTTGATCAAGTGGTATTTCTACTAGACTTGGTTCAAATTGTTAAATTTAAACTGGAGCTACATTTTCTCTAAGAGTATATTTTATCTCCCCCTAGATGTGAGCATCCATCCCTATTGTGTTATCAGGATAATTTTTAGGAGATTTTTCATTCAAAATATCAGGCATATTCTCATCTTATTGTTTATTCAGATCTTTGAGAACATCTTGTATTATATCAGTGATACTTTCACTATCAGACAACATTTTTTCATCCATGGTATTCTCTGCATTGAATGTTGTAGAGGATTATAACTACCCTAGATCTGATCATCAGTTTCAGTTGTAATACTTGGAGTTTTCCTTTGGATTCTTTCTTCAGCTCCATCTGAACTGAAATTGATCTGCTCTTCTGAGTCACTTGAAGATTCACTTTCTTCTTGTAATGGTATCTTGTTCTTGATATTCTTATGCTTCTATGATTCTGCTGTATCTTTGGCCATTACTCTGCCCCATCTAGACAAAATCCACATGTCCATCAATCTCATGTGATTTATCTTTGAACCCAATTTTGGATTAAGTTCAGAAGGAATCTGTTGGAACACCCTATTACAAATTTGGGCAAGGATCACTATGTTTTTAGGAAAATTTGTTTGTCCTAGATGTATAGTTAAAAAGGTCAAATTAGAATGAGTCTAGGGCTTAGAACTTAGGTTTGAAGCTGCCCCCAGGATCATTCAAAGATCAAGACTTAGAGCCTAGACAAAGATAATTTTCGTCGAACTCAGTTCGACGAAATGTCAAACTCCGTTCGACGCTCTCTGAGCTCAACCCTGCTAAGTCGTCGAACTCCGGTCGACGATCTTCGAGCTTAGATCAACGATCTTCCTTCAGCTAGTTTCCTAGTCGCTGAGCTCAACTCAATGATCTTCGATCTCAGATCGACGATCTGTCTTTAGTTACTTTCCCAGTCGCTGAGCTCAGTTCGACGATCATAGAGCTCAGTTCGACGTTTTCTGTCTGCTGTGTTAATCCAATCTATGAGCTCAGTTCAACAATCGTAGAGCTCAGATCGACAATTTCTATGAGAGATCGACGCCTTCAGAATTCAAATTCAAGGTCAGTTATGGATTATAATCAGAATTAATTCCCGCATTGATTGCAAAGGATTTTCTAGCCGTTTCAATCAATCTGATGCAAGTTTCAAGGAAAGACTAAATTGAATATTGCTTAGGACTTTCCCCAGATACAGTTGTCTATTATGGAAGTCATTTATGACAAATTAAACGGCCGTCTAAGAGAATATATGATATACTGCTTCAGTTTTCATTCGGATTGCACAGATACACCAGATACAGTAATCAACACAGACAATACAAAGAGATACAGAAGAATTAGATTACATTACAGAAGATTGAACAACATAATTTCTCAGATCAAGATTTCAACTTCTGTGATTTAGAAATCTACTAAATCTTCAAGTGTTCAAATGCTTCAACATCAAGGACTCAAGACACAAAATATTTTAGCATCTGCTGGAATCATCTTCTGCTAGAGATCTGAAGCTTCTGAAGGCCTATCACCCCAGCAAATCTCTCACTCCTGAACCATTCTACATCTCAGGGGGAGCTTTGAAAACATCAACAATCCACTAGTCTTCTCAGTGATTTGAGACAGAGATGACATCATCAACTCTTTCTTTTTCTTTTCCTGCTGTAAAAGGGTTATCAAAACTCCCTTCAAAAGTTCTGAATCTGGTTCTAAGAGTCTTACCAAAACTCAGTGGTGGCAAGACACCTTATCAAAAAATCTTGATCTAGTTTTTGAGCACCTTATAAAAAGCTCATTGGTGCCCAGGATACCTGATCAACTCATCCTGCAGTGGATTCCTACCAAGGGTGGTAGAAGAGTGGATGTACCCAGGCTTTTTGGGGAACCACTATAGATCCTTGTGTCTTCTGCTTGCTGTGTGTTTGTTATTGCTATGTGCTGTGTGATTCTTATTTCTTGCTTTAACTTTATTCTTCAACAAGCACCTTACACATATAATTAAATTAAATCTTCCACTTCCTTACAATTTTAATTGTAAATATTATTTTAAAATAATCTGTTCACCCCCCCCCCCTCTAGAGTCAAGGTAGATCTTTCTCTCACTTTCAATTGGTATCAAAACGAGGTTGGTTCTTATAGGCTAACACCTGAACCAAAAGATCTCTGAAAAGATCAATCTTATATAGAGGGGTATTATTTTTTGTATTGTATTTATTTTCAAAAACCATGGCACAAAACCAAGACTATGCTAGCACCAGACCTCCAGTGTGAAATCTTTCCAAGTTTGCACTTTGGAAGGCAAGGATTAGATTATACATGAATTCTATTGATGATGACATTTTCAATTATGTTTTGACAGTGTGTCCAAGACCTCCAAAGATCACAAGCACAAGTGCTGTTCCACCTCCCTCAGGAACAGATGCTGAAATAAAGGAGTGGAAAACTGCAGATGCAAAGGCCATGAATATTCTTGCTCAGACTATGTCTGATGAGATATTCCAGAACGTTGCTAAATGCTGCTCAGCTAAAGACATATGTGATAAGCTTTCAGAAATTTTATCAGGATTTGCTTATGAAAGAAAGGACAGGAGATCCCATCTCATATCCCAATATGAGAACTTCATGAAAGGTGAAGCTGAATTAGTTGTAGACATGTACACCAGGCTCAGTCTGATAGTCAGTGAGTTAAAGTCATTGGACAAGGAAATCACACTCACTGAACTCAATGACAAGATCCCAATGTGCTTCCCAAGCACTTGGGATTCAAGGATCTGGCCAATTAAAGATTCCAGAAGCCTAAGTGAAATTACCATAGAGGCTCTTCTGGGAAAGCTCAAATCTTATGAGATGCTCATCAAGAATAGGGAAAAAGAACAAAAGGCTACTTCTCCAGTCATCAGAAAGGAGAATACCATAGCCTTCAAAGCTACAGAAGAGAAGCCTTAAGACAAAGTTATAGGAAATGATGAGCTCCTAAGTCTACTGGCCAAAAGATTCTATTAGATGGCCATGAAGGACTTCAGAAAGAAGTCATTCAAAGGGCATGAGAAGCCTAGATATGACAAGTCCAACAGCAAATAAATCATCTGCTTTGGATGCAAGAAACAAGGCCACATTATGCCTGACTGTCAAGAGAATAAAAACAAGGACAAGAAGGACAGAAATGAGAGAAGAAGAGACAAAGACTCCAGAAAGAAAAACGGCAACAGATTCTCATCCAATAAAAATAAACATACAAGGAAGGGATTTGTAGCAGAAAGCTAGAGTGACACTGAAGAAGAATCAAAAGCCTCATCCAGCTCAAGTGATGATGAGGATGATGCTTAGGAAAAAGAATTCTGCATGATGGCAATCAATACCTCCCAGCAAAACTCTGATGCAGAACAAGAGTCTGATTCTGAAGCTGAAACTGGATCTGAAGAGGATGAGGTAATAAACTCTTTTGATTTTACTTCTGAGGACTTTAAAATTGAATTTAAGACACTGTGTTTAGATTTACTAAGGTCTGAGAAAGAGATAATCTCTCTCAAAAATGAATTATCTGACTACAGTGTCCTAAAATCAAATAACCTCAAACTCTCTGAGGAGTTAGAGTGCTATAGGGAGTAGATAGCTACACTGAAAAGTGAACTATCCAAGGCCAAGCAGTTTGAAGAATCCCTTAATGGGAGAAGCATCAGACTGATGGACATTACAAGCACAGTGAACTCAAGATTCAATAGTACATTGGGCTTGGGTGCTTCATCCAGCTAACCTATAGTACTAACAACCCCAATTAAATTTATTTTTGATAAAGAAATGGTTGTTGTAGAGGTAGCTAGGAAGAATCCAGATTTACCTAAGGAAAATCAAGTTCAATAGAAAATGTCGAACAGAGCTCGACGATCATCGAACAGAGCTCGGCGATCCAAGGCTGGATCGTCGAACTCACATCGACAACTTCTGAACTCTGAACTCTAGTATAGTCGATCTTCGAACGAAGCTCGACGATCTTACCCAAGATCGTCGAACTCAGGTCGGCGATCGTCGAAAGGAGCTCAGAGCTTTGAACCTTCTTTCAGAGGTAAATCTCAAGTCAATCCTAGAAGTCCCTCATCCCAAAGCTTCAACCCTTATACTGAATGGTTAGTACCTCCTAGGAGATACCATCCTGAAGGATATAAGAGTCAGCCAGGGATGTCTTTCTTTTCTGAATTTAAAGGCTATCAACCTAGACCCAAGGTAAACTGGGTCAAAAACATATAAGCTGTTTATGTGCAGGTGAAGACCTATCCAGAGATGGCCTAACAATGGTATCTGGATAGTTGGTTCTCAAAGCACATGACAGGGAACAAGGAGAATCTATCATCCTTCATAACCAAACATGGACCAAAAGTAATTTTTGGTTATTCAAACTTTGGTCAAACCAAAAGATATGGTTCTTTTCAGATAGGTTTAGTCACTTTCAAGAAGGTGGCATATGTGGAAGGACTGAAGCACAACCTGATTAGCATCAGTCAACTATGTGATGAAGGATATAACGTGATTTACAACAAATCCCTGTGCAAGATAAAATCAGACGATAACACAACTATGTTAACAAGTAAAAGGAAAGGTAACATCTATCTTGTAGATTTTCTTTGAACCCATACAGACATTTGCTTATTTAATTCAGTATGCAAACTAAATGATCTATGGCATAAGAGACTAGGTCACCTAAACCTTAGAACCATTGCTAGGCAGTCCAAGGACAACCTTGTTAGAAGACTACCTTCTGGCCCCTACAAGAAGGAAGGACTCTATTGGGCCTGTCAATTAGGCAAGCAAACTAAAAATAGTTTTAAGTCACTTAATAAGAGTGATTCACCTAGGATTTTGTATCTATTACACATGGATCTTTTTGGACCCATTACAGTACAAAGCTTAGGAGGGAAATCTTATACTTTGGTGATTATAGATGACTTCTCCAGATTCACTTGGGTATTCTTTCTGAGGAAGAAGTCTGATAACTTTAAGTGTCTGACAGAGTTTCTCAAAAGTATACAGATTGAGTTCAATACTCACATTGCCCTGATCAGAAATGATCATGGGATAGAGTTTGATTCTCTTCTTATGCAGGAGTTCTGTCAGAGTGAAGGGATCAGGCATACTTTCTCAGCTCCTAGAACTCCTCAACAAAATGAGGTAGCTGAAAGGAAAAATAGAACCCTAATTGAATCTGCTACTACATTGTTGACAGATGCTCACCTACCTCTATCTTTTTGGGCTGAGACAGTGAACACCTCCAACTATGCGTTGAATAGAAGTCTAATACATAAACTGAAGGGCAAGACTCCCTATGAATTGCACAAAGGGAAGAAACCTAAAGTAGACTATTTCAGAATCTTTGGTTGCATTTGTTATATACACAATAATGACAAGAACTATTTAGCAAAATTCCAAGCTAAAGCTGATGAAGGGGTGTTTCTGGGATACTCCATGATCAGCAAGGCTTATAGGGTATATAATAAATCTACTTTTAAAATAGAAGAATCTGTTCATGTTTCTTTTGATGAGACTAACATGTTTTATAAGGAGAAGTCTGCTTCTACCATAGAACCATTGCAGGTACACTTTCTTTCAGAAAGTATGGACAGATTACAGGTTAAAGAAAAGGATACAGCTTCTCCACCTATCCAGTAAAAGGATGAGAGCAGTGATGATGAAGAGGATGTGCAACATGTAAAAGAGCCAGTTGTTGTTCCACAAGAGGAAACAACAACAATGGTTGGTGAACAATAAACACCCCCTGTTGATTTAGTAACAACAAGAGATCATCCAATCTCCCAAGTGATTGGAGATATCTCCACTGGTGTGCAAACTAGAAATCAAGTCAACCAGAACCTGATGCTTACTTGCTTTCTATCTCAAGTTGAGCCTCAATCCATTCAAGAGGCAGAACAAGATTTCCACTGGATCATTGCTATGCAAGAGGAACTACATCAATTTAAGAGGAATAAAGTTTGGGAACTAGTGGCAAGGCCTAAGGATCACTCCATTGTTGGAACAAAATGGGTGTTAAGGAACAAATTGGATGATCAGGGAGTCATTGTAAGGAACAAGGCAAGGCTAGTTGCTCAAGGCTACTCTCAAGAAGAAATAATAGACTATGACCAGAACTTTGCACTTGTTGCAAGGTTAGAGGCCATCAGAATATTTCTAGCTTATGCTGCTCACAAGGGATTCAAGGTCTACCAAATGGATGTGAAGAGTGCTTTTCTCAATGGAGACATCAAAGAGGAAGTCTATGTTAGACAACCTCAAGGTTTTATCTATTCAACTTATCCTGATCATGTTTTCAAATTGCATAAAGCATTATATGGTCTCAAGCAAGCTCCTAGAGCATGGTATGAGACCCTAACATGCTTTCTTCTTGAAAATGATTTTATTAGGGGTAGAGTAGACCAATCCCTTTTTATTAGAACCCATAAGTCCCATACCCTACTAGTACAAATATATGTAGATGATATTATCTTTGGTTCTACTATTTCAAACTTGTGTAAAAAGTTTTCCAAGCTGATGCACTCTAAATTTGAAATGAGTAGCATGGGTGAGCTTTCTTTCTTTCTAGGATTGCAAGTCAAACAACATGCTGAAGGCATATTCATTTCTTAAACCAAGTATGTAAAGGAACTGGTTAAGAAATTTGGTATGTCTGAAGCATCTTGTATGAAAACACCTATGCCTACTAATACTGTATTAGATACTGATGAACATGGAAAATATGTTGATCAGACAACATATAGAGCAATGATTGGCTCTCTATTGTACCTTACAGCTAGTAGACCTGATATAATGTTTGCTACATGCATATGTGCTAGGTTCCAAGTAAGCCCTAGAGAGACACACTTAACTTTAGTAAAGAGGATTCTTAGGTATGTAAAAAGTTGTCCAAATCTAGGACTCGGGTATCAAAAAGACTCAGGATTTGAATTAACTTGATTTTCAGATGCTGATTATGCTGGAACCTGTCAGTTCCTTGGTGACAGACTTGTCTCCTACTTCAGTCAGAAACAGACATCTGTGTCTACTTCAACTGCTAAAGCTGAATATATAGAAGCAGGCAGTTGTTGCTCACAAATTCTGTGGATTCAAAACAAGCTTCTAGACTATGGCTACAACTTAGAAGGGACAAAAATCTTTTGTGATAACACTAGTGCTATCTCCATAGCACAAAATCCAGTCCTCCATAGTAGGACAAAACATATAGAGATTAGGCATCACTTTCTAAGAGATAATGTTGAAAAGAATAAAATTGAACAACAATATATCCCAACTGATTTGCAAAGGGAAGATATTTTCACCAAGCCTTTGGATAAGAAGAAACATACCTTCTTCCTCAATCAGTTAAGAATGCTAGATGGAGGCTGTCTAAAATAAATTCCAAGATTTTGAAAATCTAAAAACAGACCAAGACTAGGCTAAAAACTTATATTTTCTCTTGTCTATAGGTTCTATTTTGTCTCTGAACTGCGCTCGACATTTTTTCAAAAATCGTCGAACGGAGATCGACGATTTCCAATAAGCCTCGACCGGAGTTCAGCATTTTCTAGGAAGCGCTAAGCTATCTTCCTCTGGTCAACGAATGTCGAACGGAGTTCGACGCTCTCCATTATCGTCGAATGGAGATCGACGTTATTGAAGACTCTTGAGATTCCATTCGAAGCCCAGATCGTCGAACGAAGTTCAACGATCCTTCCTTTCCGTCGTCGAACCCTAATATAAAAATCATTTTTCATCGTCATTCTTCGATTGCGCATTCATACTCTCTGCAATTTCTTTCTTTCCCTCCAAACTCTACTACACTTGGCTGTGTTTGGTACTTTCTTGCAGGTACTCAGTGGTTGTGAACATTTCGGCTCTTGCGAAGATGAAGTTTGATACCAGGTTTGATATTGATATGGATTCATTCGCCGGTAGCGATCAAAATTTTAAAGATATTCTGGAACTCTTCAAGGAACAACAACTAGAGAATATTATGTCAACAAGAATTAAGATTGCGGCTGACGAAATAAAGGAATGGGTTTTTACCTCAAACAATGAGGATGAGAATACTATAGTCGGCACGATCAATGGGACTCAGGTACCATTGTCCCCTATTCTTCTTACTGAGGTATTCAACTTAAGTTCTGGAGATGTTTCCCCTGATATGTCTTGTGAAGAATTTGATTCCATGATAGATAGAATGGGTCACTCTGCTGAAAACCCTCATAAGCTGTTGAAAAAGAATCTATCTGTTTAATATAGATTTTTGGCTGATGTTGTGGGCAAAGTGTTGCTGGCCAAGCATTCAACACATGATACCATCTCAAGGTATCAGTTTTGTTTGATGGGAGCAATAGTTGACAAGAAACATCTGAATTAGGGAACTATCTTCTTTGATTTGATCAAAAAGAAAATTAACAAAAGTTTTGTCAATTTTGGGAGGATTCTAGGGGTTTTCCTGCATTCCAAGTGCCCTGAATTACTTGTTTCCAATGGGATGCACATCAATGCATCTAAGAGATTATCCTGTGCCCTATTTGGAAAATGGAACAGGCAGATTACAAACCCTGCCAGGACTTCCATAGCTTCAGGCACAAGGACTCCTACAGTCACTTCCTCTCTGGCTCCAGAAGAACTGCTTGCCTCCTCTCCTCCTTTTCCTCCACTTGTTTCTACCTCCATCTCCACATCAACCTCAAAAATCACCTCAACCATAACTATCTCTTCCCCCATTACCATCTCATTACCTCTTTCTCCTCCAGCCACTTCAGAAACATTCCACCCACTCCACTATTATCCACCTCTCACCATTCCATCATTCAACATCATGGAAGACTCCTTCATGGATGATTCCCCTTCCTCCTCCTCTTGAGCTTGCTTCTACCTCCTCCTACCAACAACTACTTCAAGATATACTCTCTTAACCATCCTTCACTCCATCCATCTCCACTCCTATACCATCCATCTCCGCCATCCCTATCTCTAAACCATCCATTCTACCATCCACCACAGCATCAACTGCAGTCCATCCACCATCAGTTCTAGCCACCTCTTCTTCCACCTCTTCTCAAGTATCCCTTGAGCAAGTGGATCTTTCAACTCTGGCAGATAGGCTTTATGGGATACTGGCCACCAAGCTAGTAGCCCTGCTACAGACCGCCTTGGCTCCACTGCTCAAATCTATACAGGAGCAATCTGACAGGCTGTCTGCTATCTCCTCTCCTCAGGCAATTCCTTAAATGGAGTGCCTTAATCAAGTACTGACTAAATCAAGGCAGGGGGAGATACCAGATGAAGCTCAAGAAGTGCCCGCTGCTCAAGTACCCGTGTTTAAAGTGGACCTAAGGTCACTATTGTGTGCTTTTGATATTCTTCACAGAAGATATTTACCAACTCAGGGAATTGAAGACCTCACTAAGGCCATTGTGCCTATTTAAGAATATTATCCCAGCCTGATTATATCATATGTAAATTCTCTTAAGGCTGAGGAAGTTGCTTCTTCAGTTTGTACTGCTGCTGCTGCTGTTATATCTGTTGAATCTACTGACATTGAAATGTTGTCTGCTGATGCTGAAACTGTTGCTATTGAAGAACTAGCTAGTTTTTTGGAAGAAAAAGTCTCTGAGACTCCTGTTGTTTCATCTGCTCCACAAGTGTCTGTTACTTCATCTACTCCTGCTGTTTCATCTGCTCCTGCTGAAGTTCTTACTACTGTCCCAACACTTCCTGCTCCTGTTGCTCCTGAGAAATCAAAAATCTAAGAGGAATACATCAAGAGAATAGATGATCTGTATGACAGACCACAGAGTTCTGATATTGACAAGTTTAGTACTAAATCTGATGACTCTGCTGGCACCATTACCAAAAAGAGGAAAGTTAGAAGCAAAGCAATGATGAGAGTTCCTCCTGCTAAGGCCAAAGATGCAAATGACATACCATATTATATTTTGCATGACTGTCAGATTACAGAGCCCTGGATGCAATTTTCTAAGAATCAGTTAAAGGCTATGAAAATGAAAAAGAAACTGGATAAGTATGAGAAAGGGTCCTCCCAGGTTCAGCCTCCTCCTCCTCCTCCTCCAGACTTAGGATCAGGTGGAGGCTCAGCCTTTCAAACCTCTACTTTAAAGCAAAGCTCCTCCCAATCTTCCCAGAGATATAATCCCAGAGGACAATATCAGAAAAGTTATCAGTCTAGAAGAGGTCAACATAGAGGAAGTCAGAGAGAATATAGAACTTATTCCAGATAGCAAAGGGAAGGACAAAGACATATGGACTCAACTCAAGGTCTTTTCCCTTACAAACTCAGAGATACTGTTGTTACAAGGACATCTACTGCTTTAGAAACCATAAATAGATATGAACCTTCAATTCCTTTTGAGGATCCAAAAAAAAATCCTCTATCTTGGACTACCTGGATGAAAGAACTTGCTGCTCTAGATCAATTGAAAAAGGCCAGAGAACAAGGTAAAGATACTTCCAACATCTCTACTTTTTCAGAGCAAAGAAAGGCAGAGCTGGAAAAATATGCTTCAAGGAAGTTCTTTGACCAAGATGATTACATAAGACTGCATCCTGAAGCTGTAGTTCCCAGGCCAAGATCTCAAACCCCCTTAGGTGCAGATGATGACAGAAGGTCAAAGAAAGAGGCTCTCAATCCCAACAGAGAGATTATATTTAAGAAAGGCAGTGAAAGGAAATGAATTCTGTAAGCAGACATTATATTCATCTTTAAACATTTGTTGATATTCTATCTGAATGCTACTATGGCATATATTCTGCTCTGTTGTTTTAAATTTTGCTTTTCTATATATGCTTTTGTATTTCTTACTGAGTCCTGTAAATAGTAATCCAAACCAAATAGGGGGAGATTGTTGGAACACCCTATTACTAATTTGGGCAAGGATCACTATGTTTTTAGGAAAATTGGTTTGACCTAGATGTATAGTTGAAAAGGTCAAATTAGAATGAGTCTAGGGCTTAGAACTTAGGTTTGAAGCTGCCCCCAGGATTCAAAGATCAAGATTTAGAGCTTAAACAAAGACAATTTTCGTCGAACTCAGTTTGACGAAACGTCGAACTCCATTCGACGCTCTCTGAGCTCAACCCTGCTAAGTCATCGAACTCCGGTCGATGATCTTCAAGCTCAGATCGACGATCTTCCTTCAGCTAGTTCCCTAGTCGCTGAGCTCAACTCAATGATCTTTGAGCTCAGATCGACGATCTGTCTTCAGTTACTTTCCCAGTCGCTGAGCTCAGTTCGACGATCGTAGAGCTTAGTTTGACATTTTCTGTCTGCTGTGTTAATCCAATCTCTAAGCTCAGTTCAACGATCATAGAGCTCAGATCGACAATTTCTGTGAGATATCGAAGCCTTCAAAATTCAAATTCAAGGACATATATGGATTATAATCAGAATTAATTCCTGCATTGATTGCAAAGGATTTTCTAGCCGTTTCAATCAATCAGATGCAAGTTTCAAGGAAAGACTAAATGGAATATTGTTTAGGACTTTCCCCAAATACAGTTGTCTATTATGAAAGTCATTTATGACTGATTAAACGGCCGTCAAAGAGAATATCTGATATACTCCTTTAGTTTTCCTTCGGATAGCACAAATACACAAGATATAGTAATCAACACAAACAATGCAAAGAGATACGGAAGAATTATATTACATTACAGAAGATTGAACAATATAATTTCTCTAATCAAGATTTCAACTTCTGTGATTTACAAATCTACTGAATCTTCAAGTGTTCAAAGGCTTCAACATCAAGGACTCCAGACACAAAATATTTCAGCATCTCCTGGAATCATCTTCTGCTGGAGATCTGAAGCTTCTGAAGGCCTATCACCCTAGCAAAGCTCTCACTCCTGAACCATTCTACATCTCAGGGGTAACTTTGACAACATCAACAATCCACTAGTCTTCTCAGTTATTTGAGACAGAGAAGACATCATCAACTCTTTCTTTTTCTTTTCCTGCTGTAAAAGGGTTATCAAAACTCCCTTCAAAAGTTCTGAATCTGGTTCTGAGAGCCTTGTCAAAACTCAGTGGTGGCAAGACACCTTATCAAAAAATCTAGATCTGGTTTTTGTGCACCGTATCAAAAGCTCATTGGTGCCCAGGACACCTAATCAACTCATCCTGCAGTGGATTCCTACCAAGGGTGGTAGAAGAGTGGATGTACCCAGGCTTTTTGGGGAACCACTATAGATCCTTGTGTCTTCTGGTTGCTGTGTGTTTGTTATTGCTGTATGCTGTGTGATTCTTATTTCTTGCTTTAACTTTATTCTTCTACAAGCACCTTATACATATAATTAAATTAAATCTTCCACTGCCTTACAATTTTAATTGTAAATATGATTTTAAAATACTCTATTCACCCCCCCCCCCCCTCTAGAGTCAAGGTAGATCTTTCTCTCACTTTCAGAATCACTTTATTCAAATACAAACTCATTATTCTACCCAGGTTTGGTTTCTTCATACATTAACCAATAAATTCAAACAACAGTCTGCTCCAATATGTCTGTAGTTTGAAAATGATCCTAACCATTATCTCAAAGATGTGAACTAAGATTCTGTCATGTGCACCTGTCTTGCACAATAGAACCTTCCCAACAATTTCAAATAGAAATTTTCCTTGGTTGTTCATACCTTTCCTATTCAGTGAACTCCCAATCTTTGACACTGTATCTAAACAACACCATTTAAGTCTAGCAGTTGTCTTAGTGGAGTCGACTATATCTTTTTGTTTAACTCTAGGTAATTGAAATACCTGGGCCAACCGCTTGCCTGTGATCTTGACATTATGTCCATTTACGGCTGGTTTGATCTTTGCGACGCGAGAATCGATCGAGGCATTTATCAGAAGTTTTGTTACTTCTCTTTTCCATATGACCGTTGGCTCAGATAATAGATATTCAAGTCCAGCATCTTGGATTAGGCCAATGACATTTGTAATCACTTAGTCTACCGATCTAAATCCATGGCATACAAGTTTGTATCCCTCAAAAATATTATCATCCTTTCTTGGAGCCATTGCTGTTGATTTAGAAATTATCGAACCGAAAATTGATGAGGGTCGATGACAGAAAATCTAGGTTTCAACAGTAAGCAAGAGAGAAGGATTTGGTAGAGAATTTCTATAGTTTATGTCCTTTTTATAGGACATTCTATTGAGAAGGTGAAAGGGCGCGTCGCCTAAAGACATATTCATAATTTTGGAAATATCCCTTAGGTCAACACTCGGAACTTTTCGACAGAGAAAATTTGTTGACTTGTGTCGACACACCTCCAGCCATCTCGACAAGCAGTGTCGACACATGACAGTGTAGATTTTGTCAACACATATACATAAATTGTGTTGACAACCCTAGTTTGTGTCGACACACTTGATTTGTCTCGACACAAAACATACTTAGCCAGATTTCTGACTCCTGAATTTTTTTTTAACTGTTGATCCTGATGATTTCCATATCTTGTTGTGAAAGCTGGATAAAAGACTTGCATTTTGTTGACTTATTCTAAGTTTAGGCTCATTCAAGAATTAGCATGCCTAGCTCAAATTTGAAGAAATTAAACATTTCTTCTTCTAGTGGTTTTGTAAATATGTCAGCTATTTGCTTATCAGTAGGAACATATTCTAAACTGATGTCATTGTTTTCTACATGTTCCCTAATGAAATGATATCTGATTTCAATGTGCTTAGTTTTACTGTGAGATACAGGGTTATTGCAATTGAAATATCACTAGTAGAGTCACAAAATAATGTATATTTACTTATCTATAACTGATAATCTTCTAGCTAATGCTGAATCAATAGAAGCTGAGCACAGCAATTCCCTGCAGTGATGTACTCAGATTCATCTGTTGATATAGCCACACTTGTATGTTTTTTACTACTCCATGAGATTAGCCTTCTACCCAGGAATTCACATGACCCTGAGGTGCTTTTACTGCCATATTTACAACCTGCATAATCTGCATCTGAAAATCCTATCAGTTCAAAATCAGTACTCCTAGCATACCAAAGGCAAAGATTTGGTGTGCCCTTTACATATCTAAGAATTCTTTTGACTCTAGTGTAATGAGATTCTTTTTGTCAAGCTTAATATCTAGCACAGATGCAAGTAGCATACATTATATCTAGTCTACTGGCAGTTAGATAAAGTAGTGATCTAACTATCCCTCTGTACATGGTAATATCAACAGGCTTTCCAGCAATATCCTTGTCCAAAGACATGGTTGATCCCATAGGAGTTCTCTTAGTAGTGGCAGTTTCCATGCCTTACTTTTTGATTAAATGCTTGGTGAACTTTGATTGACTTATGAAAAGTCCATCTTGGGATTGTTTAACTTTGAGACCCAGGAAAAACTTAAGTTCACCCATGCTACTCATCTCAAATTTACTTTGCATTAGCATAACAAATCTAGTGCAAAGTGAATCATCAGTAGAACTAAATATTATGTCATCAACATATATTTTTACTAAAATTGTCCTATCTTTGACTTCCCTTAGGAATAGTGTCTTATCAATCTCTCCTCTTGAGAATTTATTCTCTAGAAGGAATTCTGACAGAGTCTCATACAAAGCCCTTGGAGCTTGTTTTAATCCATAGAGAGCTCTAAAAGTAAATAGAAATGAGAAGGTTTTGTTGGATCAACAAAACCTGAGGGTTGTTCTGCATATACTCTTTCCTTGAGGTTGCCATTCAGAAAAGCTGACTTTACATCCATTTAGTATACTTTGAAAACTTTGTAAGCAGCATAGGCTAGGAAGAGTCTTATAACTTCCAACCTAGCCACTGGTGCAAAGGTCTAGTCAAAGTTTATTCCCTCTTCTTATCAATAACCCATTGCAACCAGTCTAGCCTTATTTCTTTTTACCACTCCATTTTCATCTAGTTTATTTCTATAAATCCATTTTGTTCCATTGATATTGTAATCATCAGGTCATGGAACCAACTTCAAGACCTTGCACTTCTTACATTGCTTTGCTTCTTCAAACATCTTAGGTTCTGTTGGTGACAGAAAACTTCAATACATCACTGTGTTATGATGTCTGCTTCTTGTGGTAAATCCTTTAGCAGCATCACCTATGATCAATTCTATTTCTCCAGGTTCTTCCTGTCCAAGGACTTCTTCAACAATGTTGATTTCCTCTTGAAAATTATGATTGCATGTTTATGTATCTTCCATGGCTACTTCCTTTAGCCTCAAGTCCACTTGTGTTGTGTTTGAAGTACCTGTCTTACCATCATTGAACATAGAACTTTCATCAAATTCAACATGGACTTACTAATCTACAACTTGATCCTTCAAGTTATAGACCCTATAGGCTTTGTTATGGTTGCTATAACCAATAAATATCCCATCATAAGACATTTCAGCAAACTTTATTAAGTAGGTTTTTCCATTGTTTAGGACATAACATCTACATCCAAAGATTCTGAAATAGGCTATGTTTGGTATTCTGCCCTTCATAAGTTCATAAGGAGTTTTATTTAATCTCTTGTTTATTGAAGAACTATTTAGAACATGATAAGCTGTGTTAATTGCCTCAGGCCAGAAATATTCTAGAAGTGAGGAATCACTTAGCAAGGTTCTACCAGCTTAAATGAGAGTTTTGTTTCTCCTCTATGTTATTCCATTTTGCTGGGGTGTTCTTGGTGAAGAAAATTCTTGTTGAATCCCTAGTTCTTCACAAAACTTGGTCATACAATCAGATTAGGATTCAGTTCTATGGTCACTTCTCATTTTGACCACAGTACTGTTAAGTTCATTCTGAATTTGTTTCACAAAATTCTTGAAGACATCAGGAGTTTAAGACTTTTTCTTCAAGAAGAATACCAAAGTAAATCTTGAGTAGTCATTAATAATTACAAGAGTATAGACTCTCTTTCCTAAGCTATGAACTGGCATAGGACCAAACAAGTTCAAATGCATGAGTTATAAACACCTCACAGAGTCTTTGGATTCATAGCATTTGAATGAAGCTTTAGTCTTCTTGCCTTTTTGGCATGCTGGGCAGATGCTCTTCTTAGTGCATCTCATGTTAGGACCATTCCTAACAAGCTCCTTGTTGTATAGTTTGCCTAAACCCTTATAGTTCAAGTTGGCTAGCCTTTTGTGCCATATAAAATATTGTGAAGCTTTCTCACTTGCAACAAGACATAAGGGTGAGTCAGACTTAATACATATGAATTTTAAACAGTATACATTTCCACATCTAGTGCCAGTCAAGATGACCTCTTGGTCACTTAATCTTTTTATTAGGCACTCATCTTTGTGGAATAATGTGTCATATCCCAAATCACAATATTGGCTTATGCTTAAATGGTTGTGTTGCAACCCTTCCTCATAAGCTACATGAGTGATTGTGAGTAGACCATTTGTGATCTTACCAAAACCTTTGGTGATGCCTTTGTCAACTCCTCCAATGATCACATTTGGTCCATTTTCCACAGGAATATATTCCATCAAATTTCTTCTTGCTCCTGTCATATGTCTTGAGCATCCACTATCCAAGTACCAGATTGGTCTAGAGCCTTGACCTTCCTGTAAAATAAGAAATAACTTTTCCTTAGGACCCCAAATAGTTGTGGGTCCTAGGTTCTTATTAGTTGTGACTCTATCAAAGCCACCAGTTGATCTCTTAAAAGGATTTTTCTTTAGACTATGAGGCACTGCTGGATTGAACCAGCAATATAGGGCAAAGTGTCCTATCTTTCCACACTACAAGCATTCAAATCTATTATATCTTGTTTTATGAGGAACAATTGAATCTTTGTGCTGACACCCCTTTGGACAGAAGTCAACACTTTTGGCTTTATCTTGAATGTGAACACAAGATGGGTCTTGTCTCATAGCCGTAAGATGTTCTCTTGGATTATAATATTGTTCAACTAATTGTGGAATGGTCTGACCCTTTCATCCCTTTTTCTTTTTTCCCCTTCTTCTCTTGGGTTTAATAAACCCCAATCACCTATAGGTTTTCCTGAGAAGGTGTCAATAATAGGAAAAATAGTCTTTGGTTTTTAAAACTGCTCAACCAATTTCATTTCATTTAGGAGTTTGGTTTCTAGTTCCTTAATTATTGCATTTTTTTCTTAATTTCATTTATTTGGTCATCAATGATCTTGGTTAAATTTGTTAACTTAGACCCCTAAATACCAAGTTTTTAAGTATCCATCTTGTGATTATACTCAAGACTTTTTAGTGAGGCAATTTCTATAGCTTATTCTTTAACAAGTTTCTTTTTTTTTACTACGGAGGGTAGCAATTTACCAAACTTAAGTATGAGTTGCTTCTGTTCAGTCCCTGAGTTAATCTCATGTGGATCAACCAGTAATTCACCTAAGTTTTCCTCATCTCCAGTCTCATAGTAAAAAGTCTTTGTGTAGGAAGAGTTATCATAAATTTCTTGAGAATTCTCATAATTGTGAGTTCAAGTTTCTGGATCATCAACTATATCCATCAGATTGATTTTCATGTCTTTTTCAGAGTCACCGTAGGATGATGATGTTTTGGAGTTATTTCCATTGTAGATGGCTATTTTGATGAACTTCTCCTTATGTGAATACAACCCCACATGTTCTTCTTCTGACTCAGTTGAATTAGAATCACTATCAGACAAGGTCTTTGTCTTCTTAGACATCAGACCTTTTTATGATTTCTTATCCTTGGAGAGCCTTCTTTCTTTTGAATTTCTGTTCTCCTTTTTCTTTACTAGGCAATCAACAATGACATGCCCAGGCCTGTTACAACAACAAAAAATATCAGTCTTAGATTGTTTGTTCTAATTGGAGTCATACCTGTTCACAGTTTTGTCTCTGTGTTTGTCTTTTCTTTTGTGAGAACTAGAACCAGAAGGTTTCCTTTTGCTCCACTTTTTTCTTCTTCTTAACATCTTCTTGAACTGCCTTGTATATAAGGCAAGTTCATCATCTGATATCTCTTCTGAAGAAGAGCAAGGTCCAGTGCTATCTGTCTCTTCATCTCTTCTAAGTGATGATGGAATTTCCCTTTTAGTTTTATTAGAAGAGTCAGCTTTGAATACCGATGATTTAGACAGGGATGATTATGTAGTAGTTTCTGGTTCAGCTTTTCTTGAGTTGAGTTGAAGCTCACGTGACATTAATTTCCCAAATAAGTCTTGGGGAAGCAGATTTCTGCGATTTCCCATTTCCCTTACTGCACAAATCTTGATATCCCATTCTTTATTTAGGGATCTCAGGAACTTATAATTCAGTTCATAATTTGAGTAGTTTCTCCCATAGTTTCTCAAGTAATTGACTATTCTAAAGAGCATTTCATATCTTTGTTCAATAGAATCTGTCTTCCCTTATCTAAATGCCTCATATTGCTGGTTAAGGAATGACCTTCTGTCATCTCTCACCTCTGTTGTACCTTCCATACACTATCAAGGAATCCCAATTTCCTTAGAAGAATTACAGTGCACCAGATTCTGAAATGTGGAGTTGTCTATAACACGCACTATTATGTTCTGTACACTTTTGTCCATAGTAGCAAGTATGACCTCATCATTTGTCATTTCTGACAATTTCTTGGGAGTTTGAAAATTTTCATCTAGGACAGATGATTTTATTGGCACATAGGGTCCTTCTTGAATTGTAACAAAGATTCTTGGATCTGAAGCTTAAATGAATAGTTTTACTCTTTGTTTCCATATAGCAAAATTGTCCTTAGTGCAGATGGGAAATTTCATGGAACTGAGTTCTCTGTTTGATTCAGAATCCATAGGTAAGATTACCTTCAACTACCCTTAGGATCTTTTCCAAACTTTTAGGTCTATCTTTGGTTAACCTCCCTATGATACCACTTGAAAGTTAAGCCTATGGGTAGAAAGTCACCTCGGGGGTGAATAGGTGATCTATTAAAATTCTTTATAGTTCTTTTAACTTTAGTAATTTTCCCTAATGCATTTCAGAATTAAAACTGTACCCAGCATACACAATTGAACAACAAGAACTGATCACAACATACATAGCACATATCACAAGGTATACATCATGTTTATAGTGGTTCCCCTATCTAGGGTACATCAAATTTCCCCCTTCTTACTCACTAGCAATGTGTTAGATAAGGTTATAGCTCCTCATTCACAACTTAGATCCTCAAATCCTACAAGGCTCAGTTTCCCTCCAAGAAACCAACTCTCAGACCCACTGGTCCTACCTCAGAGATATCTAAATCTCCTACCTCAGCCTTTATAGATTAGGCGTACAATCTCCATGATTTCCCCAAATCACCTACCTAAGATTCACCAAGAATTCTACCTCGGCCTTTATAGATTATGCTTACAAGACTCTGAGAATAAGATCTCCTACCCACTCAGATCTCAAGGAGATGTTACAATGAAATTTAATAAACAGTTTATAGAAAAATAGAAAACCTGTTATCTGTTGGATCTGTGTGTACACATCTTTCCACTCAGCTGCAGTTTGATTTCTTCTTGATAGATCAGCAGGCTGAATTGAATTTCTTCTGAATCAGCAACTTCTTGATGAAGATCAGATTGAATAGTTTGAAGATGCTGATGAACAGATCACTTAATCCCCAGATCAACCTTAGAAAAGGGATCTGAAGACTTTCTTGAAGATCAACTTCTTCTTCTCTTTCTACTTTTGATTTGTCTTTTAGAATAGTGAGAGACTGATGAATAGAATTGAATTGATTCTTCTTAAGTATATATTTTTTCTTCCGAAGGCAGCACCTCCTATTTATAGAAATCTCAGACGGCTTGGACTACTATTAATGACATCAGCAACTGCCAACAACACCTTCCTTGAACTGTCATTATAGAAGTGAAGCCTTCCTGTGTCGACCACAATTATCTCACCAGTCTTGACCAGATTGTTGTTGACTCAACACATTTTGTCATATAAGTGTTGAAGTAGACAAGTTGTCTCGAAATCTATGTTGAGACATGTTTGACAGACCCAACACTTCCATACTTAGAATAGTTTTCATCTCAGAATAATTGTGTAGACACAACTGTTATTTGTGTCGACACATCTATTACTTATGTCGACACATCTTAGTTCTGCCTTGTGTCGAGATAGAAGTATTGTCTCGACACATCTGTTATTTGTGTCGACACATCTGTTATTTGTGTCGACATATCTTTGTTCTGCCTTGTGTCGATACAAAAATATTGTCTCGACACAACTTACTCCTGATTTGCCTTGTGTCGACATAGAATTATTGTCTCGACACATCTTCTGTTATCTGTATCAACTGCTGATCTACCTTGTGTCGACAAAGAAGTATTGTCTCGACACATCTTCTATTATTTGTGTCGGCTGTGGATCTACCTTGTGTCGACACAGATGTATTGTCTCGATACATACTGTCTCAACACTTTGACTTAGAATAATTTCTTCAACTTTGAACCTGCACATGTAAACATAGCATTCATAAAAAACACCTTTGGGTATATTATTAAGTTGTCAAGGGGACATCTTCAGATCAGGTACACTATTCCCAATGTACCCAACAGGTTATACCGAAGCCCTCTAACCCGAGGGGTTTTGAGAAGAGAAATTAATTCTTTGTCTTATCTTCTTCTTCATCATTTCTTGGAAGAGCAGAAAACTGAGAAATTGTGGGTGTTGGGCTGAGCTAATTGCTCTGCTGAAGGAGATCTAGTGGGTTGAATCAAGATTTGAGGATAGATCTACGAAGAGGAAGGCATCGTGATTCTTTTCATTTGCGTAGATTTTCTCCAATGGCACCAAAACGGCTTCCAATGTTTACGACCTTTTGCTTGGATAAGAAAAGTACTCTTTTATACATATGTATGGAATCCACCACCAAAAGGTTGAAATCGTAAGTGATTCCTTAAGGGTTGATAGTTTATATCCCCTATATAGTTTGCATTAGATCCGAAAATGTGTTGTATGGAATAGACATGCTGTGTGAAGCCCATCCGGACATATTGGTCTGGATTGGTAATGTTTATTCTGCAAACCGGAGAAGACTCCGCGTATAAAACTTGTATTGTATGGAGTCTAGGTAGTTTGCCTGTGAAGTAAAGTAATAGGAAGTACTGGAGGGAATGTCCAGGAAATTATTTCGGGGCATTGAACTTGTTGTTCAGCCGTAATGGTCGTGAGTGCTATTCTTTGTGCGTTGAGCCATCGTGCTGCAACTATGAATGACTAGTGAGCCGAATGGGCAAGGTGAAGCTGTACCCGCGTCAATCCAGGCATGAAACTGACGATTTGAGCAACGAGAAAGACTAATCTGTACCCGAGCTATGGCTGTCTAACTGGAGTGCCGAAGTTATTCGCATTCGTTAGGATCATATAATGAGTGTCTTGGGCGGTTTGCCATCAAGACTAAAGTCTCGTGCTTATGGCCGTGGAGCATGAATGCTCATTATTTACCATCATGTCTGGGACCTCTTAATGGTGGTTGTACCCTTGTTTTCGGGTACACTAAGAATGTGCCCTGAGTGTACGAAGCATCGGGTCGTTGTGCCGACATTTGTGATATATTGAAATGTGTGGTCATGCACTTTCCTGCTATATATCTATTTGTAAATGCTATGTATATAAGGATGGTTTTCCTATGCCCCGAGCCTGGGGCAGGGTCGTTATAATTGGTCAGTTGAATGCTGAATGTTGTCTTATTTTACACCGGTTGGTGGTTTGTCCCTATGCAGGTGTTGAAGTTCAAAGCGGGAAATAGCGGGCTAAAGCCCTTGTTGCTAAGCTGGCCCTCGAAGGCCGTGTTGTTTATATTTTTCATGTGTGACCGGCCTGCGTGCCGATGTTTGTAATCCACACTTCTAAAGAAAAATGAAAGGCCATAAGGCCGTGGACTTTTTTGTATTTCTCTAACATTCCTATGATATATGTAAATGTGGTAGTTTATATATAGTTGACATTCCTTGTTGTTGATTTCAATTGTAACCTTAAAAGCTTCTGCAATAATTCTCTTAGTTAGGACTCATGTTGGCTTTCGATATTAATACGCAATGTTGCCCACTGTTGAGTGGAATATGGCATGGGGCCCCGACCGAACCCTCTATTATATTTCATGTGAAGGATGGAGGTGTTACAATTTGGTATCCGCTTGTTTTGTCTTCCTTCTCCGAATTCGTGGACGAATTCTTTTGAGGAGTGGTGAGCACGTGCATGTGGCATCCTTATAACATAAATTAACTCTAGAATGTCAACTTAGGAATGAAATACACCAATATGAGGAAACTATGCGTTCCTATTGTTCATGTTGGCCGTGTTTAGTGTCGCTAAATTATATTCTGTACACATATATGTGGCATGAAGTGGTGCATGGAAGTCGGAACCTCAACATTCTGCCGAGAGTGCTACACAAACTAAGGTGCCCACACCCCCTCCTTCTACCGAAACTAAACGCCTTATCACTGAGACAGTACTTGCGGTAATGAATGCACAGCAGACGGGGCAGGCAAGGCCTACAAAGGCTCCAGTGCATGCTGGTGTGAGACAAGTGCCGGTTGAGGCTTTGGTTGATGAGCGAGTAGCTGAATTACAGTTGAAAAGTTTATGAGTTTTAGAACAACTATGTTTACAGGGGCGGGTTCCCAATGCAGGCGGAGGATTGGATTTCAAGAGTTAAGAGGATTATGATGTCAATCGGGAAAGAGGATAGACAGAAAGTCACCCGAGCAACCTTCCTGCTGGAAGGGGAGGCGTGCTTTGGTGGGATGAAATGGAGTTGCATCACTTGGCTGGCAGACGTTTAACGGAGATCTCAATCGAGGATTTCTCGCAGTTGTTTTTGGCAAAACATCTGTCGATGACTCGGAGAATTTCAATGGATATTGAGTTCCAATGTTAAACTCAAGGTGAAGGTAGTATTGATGACTACTTACATGAGTTTACACATTTGGGATGGTATGCGGGCTCTATCTTTGTTAAAGAAGAGCGTAAGACCGGAAGGTTCTACGAGGGACTTCGAGATGAGATGAGGTTGCTGCTCTCGAGTTCGGTGAGCCAAGGGTTTCAATCACTGGTGGATACGGCTCGTTCTTTAGAGAAATACATGAAAAGTGTACAAGGCAAGAGTGACTTGGCCGTGACAAAGCCCGAGTTCAAAGGGCTGCGTGCTGAAAAGTTTGGGTACCACAAGAGATGGGTAAAGTAGCCCATATCTTCTGGACATACCCCTTATTCTTTTGTTTCGGGAAACTTCTAGACAAGGACCACATACTTGTTATACGTGTGTCAAGCCAGGACATTTTTCTCGAGACTGTCGATATGGCTCTCCAATGTTTGAAAAGAAGCCCTATGCGACATATGCAGAAAAAGGAAAGACGGTTGTGGAGTGTTGGTACCCTAGTTTGGATTTGAGTTTAGTCTTCTCTTTTAGTCTCTTGACCCAAGATTTATCTATGGTCAAAGGTTAGTTGTTTAGTTAGATTGCTCTAGTTGTAGAGTTGTCACTTATCCAGATGACAATTTGGTTAAGTTGTTTTTGGTTCGACTATGGTCGAACGCCGCTCGACTATCGTCTATCAACTGGTCGACGATCGTCTATTAGTTGGTCGACTATCGTCAGTCAGCAGATCATCTATCTCTGGGTTAGTTCAACTCTTGTTAGCTCGACGTTCTGTGGAATCTGCCTCGTCGATCGTCGAACCCTGCTCGACTTCTTTTGACCAGACAGATTTCTTGATTGTTCAACTATCTGCTTAGATAGTTAACCTATTTGAGAGTTCGACTATCTGTTTGATAGGTCGACTATCTTTTTTGCTTAATAGTTCGACTATATGTCTTGATAGGTCGACTATCTGTTATGTTTGATAGTTCGACTATCTGCTTGGATAGTTCAACTATCCGATAGCACGACTATCTGTTTGATAGGTTGACTATCTGTCTTCTTTAATAGTTCGACTATCTGTTTGATAGGTCGACTATCTGTTTTGCTTGATATCTCGACTATCTGTCTTGATAGGTCGACTATCTGATAGCTCGACTATCTGTTCTGATAGGTCGACTATCTGCTGTGGTAGTTCGACTATCTTCTTTGATAGTTCGACTATCTGTGTCATTCGACTCTCTGTTCTGATAGGTCGACGATCTCTGTGCTTCGGTCGACGATCTTTGAGGGTCGTTCGACGTTCTTCTGTCTGTCTTTAGTAATTTTGTACTCCTTCTGTTCTATGATTTAATTCCTGTTTTTTTAGCATATTTTATTAAAGATTATTTCATTGATTTTGTGCATACATCTCAAGGCAATCTTTGCCCCATCCTTTGTGCATAAGTCAAGCTTTATCTGACAAAGTTCTTTTTCTTATTAGTTGAAATATCTTTTTGCTTTATCAGCCATACTGTCCTTTATAACCGTTAGACTCAAAAAGTCTTCTTTGGCCTTAAAGAGTTTAGTCTAATGTGACTTTCTTTAGTACTCTATTTATCAGATTGGATTTGCAGCTTCTTAGAAAGCTTTATCCCCTTATAGCATGTCTGTCTGCAGGATATGTTTTTGCTTTATGCTTTTTGCAGCCCAGTTATCAGATCTCAGAAGAAGACAAAATTCAAACCAAGTTTAGAGCCGTTGCAAAGGCCCATATATAAAGAGCTTCTTTTGAAAGAAAAAATGATGGACAATAACAAGAGACACAAGATATACAGATTCAAAGCAAGAAGAGTTACAGCTCTCAGTCATTGATACGTTCAACTGAGAAGATAATCCCTCTTCAACATTCTTCTTCAATCCTGAGTCCATCCTGCTTACAGGAACATTCACTCAGTGCCTCAAGAAGAAGAAGAAGAAGAAAGAAAAGCCATTGAAGAAGAACAATCATTCTACAATCAAGAGTCTTCTTCAAGCTTCTCCTTCAGAACTTCAAGACAGTTCTTTGTCTCATGTTCAGAAGAGTTCCTGCACCCTGAAGCAAGACTTCTTCCTGAATATTCTCTAAGCCAGGGGGAGCCTTGATTCTTTAGAGCTCTCTAGCTCTGTGCAATCCGCTAGCTTCTCTAATCTTTTTTAAAAAAAGAGAAGAAACTTTAACTCTCTCAACCTCCTGTATAAAGGGTTATTCCTCCCTTCAAAAGTGAACCTTGGTGGCAGGGCACCTGATCAAAAACCTGTGTTGGATTTTGAGCTCCTGATCAAAAGCTCAAAGTGTCTACTTGATCTACCTGAAGCAGATCAGTTGGTGGCAGGGCACCTGAACAAAAACCTGTAGTGGATTCCTACCAGAGTGGTAGAAGAGTGGACGTACCTTTACAGAGGGAACCACTATAAACTTCTTGTGTCATCTGTGTTGCTTATTTAATTTATTGCACTGTGGCTGTGAGTAGAAATAACTAGGATTGCTAGTTGCTGTGATAAGATCGAAGCTCAACTGTAATTACAGTTAGCTTTCTCTAGTGCACTTCATTTTTTGTTAGGCTCTAAGATTTAAAATATCTATAAACTCATTCCGCAAATTAACTCTAAGGGAGTTGAGTAGGGTGTCGTAATTTTTGAATACTCTATTCACCCCCCCCCCCCTCTAAAGTTGTATCTATCCTCACTTTCAATTGGTATCAGAGGGAGGTTGACTGACTGTACAGGCTAACACATGAGTTACAAGATCCTAATAGATACCAAGCTTATAGATATTCACTTCATGGCCAAGTCCAAGGATTACTCTAGCACCAGACCTCCAGCTTGCAACTTAGCTAAGTTTAGCATCTGGAAGGCAAGAATCAAATTATATATGAACTCTATTGTTGAAGACATTTTCTCTTCTATTTTGACAGGACCTCCAACACCTCCTGCTGCAGCCACTGCTACAACATCTATAAATCTAAGTGCAGTGCCTCCTCCATATTACAATGATGCCTACAAGAAGGGAAAGATAGTTGATGCCAAAGCTATGAACATTCTGGCTCAGACTATGTCTGATGAAATCTTCCAGAAAGTGGCTGATTGCACCTCTGCAAAAGCCATGTGGGACTCACTGAACCAGATTGTAGCTTGTTTAGCTAATGAAAGGAAGGACAGAAGGTCCAACCTTGTATCCCAATATGAAAACTTCAAGAAGACTGAAGCTGAATCAGTTGAAGCCATGTACACCAGGCTCAACTAAATCATCAATGAGCTGAGAACCTTTGATAAGGAGATAACATTGACAGAGGTCAATGATAAGATACTGATGTGCTTCCCCAGCACATGGGATCTTAGGATCTGGCCTATCAAGGAGGCAAGAAGTACAAATGAAATCTCAACTGAAGCTCTCCTTGGCAAGCTCAAGTCTTTTGAGCAAGTGCTGAAGACCAGGGAAGCTGAGGCTGAAGCAAAGACTCCAACTCCAATAAGAAAAGAGCAAACTCTTGCTCTCAAAGCTGTTGATGCTTTTGAAGGAAGCCAATCCAATGAGGAGCTGATGGCACTCTTTGCCAAAAGGTTTCTCAAGATGGGAAGAAAAGACTTCAGAAAGAAATCTTCAAGATATGAAGATAAACCAAGGTATGACAGATCTCCTACTAAAGAAATTGTTTGTTATGGTTGCAGGAAACCTGGACACATTCTACCAGAGTGTCCAGAGGAAAAGAGCAAAGAAAAGAGAAAGGAAAAAGAACATCACAAGAAACACTCCAAGTCCTCCTCCTACAAAAATAAGAAGAAGGAGAAAGGATTTGTTGCTGAGACCTGGAGTGATTCAGATGAGCAATCTTCCTCCTCAAGCTCCAGTGAAGATGAGGAAGAAAAGAAGGCAAAGGAAATCTGCCTTATGGCAATTGATGCCTGCAGCAATCACTCAGCTGTAGAGAGTTCTAATGATGATGAAGAAATGCCTACAGAAGATCAGGTATTATCATCATATGATTTTTCTTCTTCTGAATTTAAATTTGAATTTAAATCCCTTTGCTTAGATTTAATTAGTTCAGAAAAGGAAATTAAGGAACTTAGAAATAAGTTAGCTGAATCAGAATCTATTTCTAATGAAAATGCTAGGTTAGAAGCAGAACTCACCAAGTCTAGTGAAGAAATAAAGTTTCTTAAAAATGAACTAGCAAAGTCCAAGAGATTAGAAGAATCTTTAAATGGTAGAAGCCTTAAGCTGCTAGAAATCACTAGCATGACAAACACTAGGTCAGGCAATAGTAAGCTAGGCTTAGGAGCCACATCAAGTGAACCCCCATTGGTTCTCAAAAATCATCTTTCAACTCCAGTGAACTTTATTTCAGCTGATGGAAAAAAGAACACTGAGCAAGTAAAACAAGTTAATCAAGCCTTAAATAAAGCTAAGAGAGAAAAGAGAAAGCAAAAATTTAAGGAGCTTCAAAAAGCGTCGAACGCTGCTCGACGATCGAAGGCTCAATGGTCGAATGAAGATCGACAATCTGAGCATCCATCGTCGAACGCTGATCGAAGATTTCATTTTTATTTTCAAAATTACAACCAGAACCTTAAAAACCCTAATATAAATAGAAACCCTAGGTTTGTTGACCCATTAACTGCATGGAGCATCCCACCTAGGAGATCTTACCCTTTAGGATATAAACCCCAACCTGCTTATTCTTTTATTTCAAGTTTTCATTATGTGAAGAATAATGGACCCAAGGTTACCTGGGTCCACAATGTCTAATTGTCTATTCTACAGGTGAATACCAATCCATATACTAAAGATAAATGGTATTTGGATTGTGGCTGTTCCAAACACATGACAGGAAATAAAGAAAATTTGTCAAGATTCAAGGCCAAGCTTGGACCAAAGGTGATCTTTGGGGATTCTAGCTGTGGTCAAACAGAAGGATATGGTAGGATTACCATTGGAGCAGTAACTTTCAAGAGGGTTGCATATGTACCTGGATTGAAGCACAACCTTATCTCAGTAAGCTAGTTATGTGATGCAGGATATCAGGTATCTTTCACTAACACTCTCTGTAATATTACTTTAAATAGTAATGTTGTGTTAGTAGGCATTAGACGAGGTAATATTTATTTAGTAGATTTTAATTCAACCAATTCTGAAATCTGCTTATTTAATGAAGTAACAAATAACAACACCTTATGGCATAGGAGGCTTAGCCATGTTAACCTCAAGAACATATCTAGGTTATCTAAATACAACCTTGTTAGAGGTTTACCTTCTTGCCCCTACAAGAAGGAGAGCCTATGCAAGGCTTGTCAATTAGGCAAGCAAACAAAAAACTCCTTTAAATCTGTAAATAAAAGTGATTCACCTAGAATCTTGTATTTATTACATTTGGACCTTTTTGGCCCAATAAATGTACAGAGTCTAGGAGGGAAGTATTACACTTTAGTAATCGTAGACGACTTCTCTAGGTTCACTTGGGTGTTCTTCTTGAGAACTAAGGCTTATAACTTCAAAATTCTTTCAGATTTTCTACTATGTGTGCAGACTGAGTATTCTACTCATGTTGCCTTGATCAGAAGTGATCATGGTACTGAGTTTGATTCTACTCATGTTCTTCTTGAGAAAGAAGGTATCAAACATAGCTTCTCTGCTCCTAGAACTCCCCAACAAAATGGGGTAGTGGAAAGGAAGAATAGAACCCTGATTGAAGCTGTTTGTACATTATTGGGAGATGATAACATGCCTCTTTCTTATTGGGCAGAAGCTGTTAGCACATCTAATTATGTCTTGAACAGAAGTCTTATACACAAGCTTAAGAGTAAAACTCCTTATGAGTTGCTTAAAGGAAAGAAACCTAAAATTAATTATTTTAGAGTATTTGGTTGTGTAGTATACATTCATAACAATAACAAAGAATACCTTAGAAAGTTTGAAGCAAAAGCTTCAATGAGAATTTTTCTTGGATATTCCCACGTAAGCAAAGCTTATAGGGTATTTAATAAATCAACTTCTAAAATTAGGAATCTGTACATGTTTCTTTTGATAAATCTCAGATGTTTTATAAGGAGAAGGAAATTTTCCCTTCCTCAAGTTCATTACAGGTACTAGAATCTAATAAAGATGTCACTCAAGAGATTCTCCATCTATCAACTCTTCATTTCACTGATTCAGACAGTGATGAAGACTTTGCAGAAGTTGTTGCTATACCACCAACAGTTGATCCAATTCCACCTTAGGAATTAATCCCAACTGTTGCTGAAGATCACATCCCACCTACTGATCTTGTCACACTTAGAGATCATCCTACATCTCAAGTGATTGGAGACATATCAGCTGGTGTACAAACAAGACATCAATTAAGACAGGATGTGATGCATGCTTGTTTCCTTTCACATGTTGAGACCCTCACCATAAAAGATGATGAGCTAGATCCCCACTGGATCATTGCTATGCAAGAGGAACTCAATCAGTTTGAGAGATGTAAAGTATGGACTTTGGTTCCAAGACCTAAAGGCCAACTGATCATAGGCACCAAGTGGGTGTTTAGAAACAAGTTGGATGCAAATGGAATTATTATAAGGAACAAAGCTAGGCTTGTAGCTCAAAGCTACAGACAGGAGGAAGGTATAGATTATGACCAAACCTTGGCTCCTGTTGCAAGGCTAGAGGCAATAAGGATCTTTCTAGCCTATGCAGCCTATATGAAGTTTAAGGTCTTTCAGATGGATGTCAAGAGTGCCTTCCTAAATGGTGAGCTAAAGGAAGAGGTATTTGTTGAACAACCTCCTGGGTTTGTCTCTTCAACTCAGCCCCCATTTGTGTACAAGTTGAAAAAGCTCTTTATGGACTTAAACAAGCACCCAGAGCCTGGTATGAGACACTAGCTAGTTTCCTGTTAGAGAACAACTTTGTTAGGGGACTAGTTGATAGAACCCTTTTCATTAAGCACCATAAGGACACAATCCTGTTAGTTTAAGTGTATGTGGATGATATTATTTTTTGCTCTGCTGATCCCAAACTGTGCAAAAAGTTCTCTTACTTGATGCATTCTAAGTTTGAGATTAGTAGTATGGGTGAGCTGTCTTACTTTCTTGGTCTCCAAGTAAAGCAAGATGCTGAAGGCATCTTCATCTCCCAATCCAAATATGCTAAGGAATTGGTAAAGAAGTTTGGGATGGCTGATGCTTCAGCAATGCATACACCTATGACTACTAATGTAGTTATAAATTCTGATGATCAGGGTAAGCTAGTTGATCAGAAGAACTATAGGGCCATTGTTGGTTCCCTATTATATTTAACTCAAGTAGACCAGATATAATGTTTGCTACATGCCTTTGTGCTAGATTCCAGGTCAACCCAAAGGAATCTCATTTGATTCTTCTCAAGAGAATTTTGAGATACCTGAAGGGATGTCCAAATCTAGGACTATGGTACCCAGCAGAATCAGAATTATAGTTAATTGGATACTCTGATTCTGACTATGCTGGTTGTAGAGTTGACAGGAAAAGTACCTAAGGAACTTGTCAGTTCCTGGGAGAGACGTTGGTCTCTTGGTTCTATAAGAAGCAGGCTTCTATCTCAACTTCAACTGCAGAGGCTGAATATATAGCAGCTGCTAGTTGTTGTTCACAGATCCTGACGATTCAAAACAAGCTTTTGGATTATGGGTACACACACTAGAACACAAAAATCATGTGTGATAGTACCAGTGCTATCTCCATTGCACAAAATCCTATGCACCACTCTAGAACCAAGCACATTGAGATTAGACACTATTTCCTGAGAGATTGTGTGGAAAAGAACAAGATCAGCCTTTAGTTCATATCTACTGACCTTCAGAGAGGTGATATTTTCACCAATCCCTTAGATGAACAGAAGAATCTATTCTTTTTTGTTCAACTAGGCATGATTAATGGAAAAGACTAAGTATGACTTTTGCCTTTGTTGAAATCTGTTTGAAGATCGTCGAACGACGTTCGACGATGGTCGAACTGGTTGAGCCTATCGTCGACCTACGGGCGATGACAGCTTATTTGTTTGTGAAGACAGAAATAGTCGAACGATTGATCGACTACTCTGCTTCAGGAAACGATCATCGAATGACAGTTCGACCATCGTATCCAGTATCTGCTAAAATAGATCGACGATTGCTTTTTTAATATAAAACCGATGGTCGACCTAGGTTAAGAGATCGTTCTTTTTATCGTCGACGGAGATCGTCTTTTCGTATTCCGTCTTTCTTCTTGAGCCCTGCCTCGCGCTCTCTGTCGTTTCGCTTTCGTCGCCTCTCTCGTCTTCTCCAACCCAATCAATGGCGATTGCTCCAGCCCTTCTGTCAGTGATGAAGTTCGACGCCGGCTTTAGCGTAGATTTTGACTCCTTCAGCTCCTGTGATTCTGAGATAATAGAAATCCTCCAGCTCTTCAAGGAACAAGGATTGGAACAGCTAATGTCCACAAGGATCAAGATAAACGTCAAAGAGATTAAAGAGTGGGCTTTCACTTCGTCTTCCAATGATGAATCTATGACTGGAACGATTGGCGGCGAAGAGGTAATTCTGACTCCCGCCGTTTTAACTGATATTTTTGGATTACTGAATGGTGAAGAGGAATATGAACAAGATACTCCAGAGTTTGGGAGGATGTTGATTGAATTAGGACATGCCGAAGGCATTCCTTCTAAACTGCTAAAGATTAATTTTTCGTTGAGGATAAAGTTCTTGGCTGAACTAGTCGGAAAAGTGCTTCTGGGCAAGCACTCTGCTCATGATAACATAACCAGGCAACAGTTTGCTTTGATGTGTGCAATAGTAAACAAGAAATAGATAAATTGGGCAGGAGTTATGTTTGATTTTATAAGAAAGAGGAATAGCAAGAAGGAAGTCACCCTAGGTAGGGTACTTGGGATATTTCTAAGAGAAAAATACCCCCAGCTGTTGGTTACAGTCTCTACATCTATCATTGCCAGCAAGAAGATGGATCAAACATTGTTTGTTAAGTGGAAAAAGAGTTTTCAGAAGCCTTCTCCAGTAGGGGTAGCTCTAGTTGTGTCTGAGAGCACAAGGACTGCTTCAGTCACTCCCCACCTACTTGAAGCAGGCTCATCCATTCTCTCCATTCCATCCACTTCTTCTACATTACCATCAACTTATACTGAAGTGCCATCCACATCTGCATTACCATCTACTCAAATTGAAGTTCTATCTACTTTAATTGAAGTACCATCTACTGCCTCTCTTCTTCTTGAGTCCTCCACAATTCTCCATGCATCATCACCAACATCTCCTCTCCCTTCTCATCTTGCTAGGATTTCTCATCCTAGTTTTGATTTATTGGTTTCTGAGCTATCCACTCCTCCTCAGTCACCAATTCCTCATTCAGATCATATTGATCTTCTTGCATCCACCCATCAATCACCAGTTCACTCTCCATCTCATCAAGAGAACACCATCCCTGATGATCATCCATCTTCTATGATTCCACCTCCATCAATTGAAATAACCCCAGCCTTCATTTCAAGCATATTGGAGCTAATTACTCCTTCAATCAAAATCATGATTGAAGAAGCAATTGCTCCTCTCATTTCTTCCATCTCTACCTTGTCATCTTCCATCCTAGCACTCTTAAAATCTGCTGAGCCATCTTCAGTTAGGGGCCTGACTTCAGTTTCTACTGAAATCAGGCAGGGGTAGATGTTGGAGGAAGATGCCTCAGGACTGCCCCTTGTTTCTATTCCAGCAGAGCCCAAAGATAAGATTCAAGAAGTAATAGTAGCTCCAGTTGATAGTGCAACACCATCTGCAGCTCCAGCTCTGGTTCAGAAGCCTTCCGATATTATAATGGAAGCAGAATTTGCGTTCAAAGTATGCCTCGAAGAATCCTCTACTCCCTTAGTTGCTCTGTTCCTAGAAGGAGTCATTACCTCCTTTCTAGATGACTTATGGGAGTTAGGAAATTCTGAGGAAAATCCTGAAGGTAATTCATTTACTCATTTTCTTGACATGTTAACTGACATGCTAGTCTATGAATACCTAGAAGGGATGTTTCAATTTCATTTAGCAAATCTGTGTTCCTGATACTACAGATCTAGTGGAAGAAGTTCTAGCTGTCAAAGAACATGTTCAACAACCTGCTCAAGATCCAGTGCAAGAATCTGCTAATCAAGAGCCTGTATCTTCTCCTCCAGCTCAGGTAGCTGTGAATGATGAACTGGTCCTCATGACAGTTGTAGCTGAGATAGAGAAAGTTTCAGATATTCAAGAAGAAAAGTCCACAGTCTGGGATGACACCCCAGGACTGGATCTAGATACTCTTCTGGCATAAGATGCCCTAGAAGAAGAAAAAAAGCTGCTTTAAAAGATAAAGAAAAAGTTGTGCAAGAAGCTTTTGATCCTTATGATCATCATCCATCATCTAATTTTGAGGATGAGGATGACTCTGATGATTCAGAAGAATCTAAGAAAAAGAAATCTGCTAAAAGGAAAAGGAAAGTTTTGGTCCTCCTCCACCTAACCCTGACCATGACATTCCTTATTATATATTAAAAGGAATAGATCCCAAGTCCAAGGAATATCAACACTGGATGGGATTATCCAAGAATCAGCAAAAGCAAAGAAACAAATCTAAAAGATATGATAGTCCAGCACCTAAATGGACCCCTAGAGGTCCTCCTCCTCCACCTCCCAGTACAGGAGCTTCTGGTAATATTTCTGCAAATCCTTCAGCCCCGTCTGCCAGATTCACTCCATCTCAATCTCATCAAAGGAAAAGCAATCCGGGATATCAAAGGAGATCCCAATCTAGATATAAAAGGCAAGATGCTGATTCAAGAGAACAAGTAAAGGAGGTAGTCTATCAGAAACCAACTTTTTCTCCTCCTCCTTCTCCCATGAGAAGAGCATCTCCTTCCAAAGAAACCAAGAGCATATCTTCCTCAAAGCCAGCTCATGCAAAGAAAACTGATTCAAAAGGTAAAAGGATTATTTTCTCTGAAAAATCTAGTAAGAAATATGCTGAGTTTGCTACTCCTTCTTCATTAGTTATTCAAGAAAATAGAGATCCAGCTGCAAGCATGTTAGAACTTTCTACTAAATTTAAAGCTGTAAAACCTTTAGATCCAACTTGTGAAAATGAATATGAAACTCAAGAGCTTAATACTGATTTCAGGATGGCTAGATTTCTTGAACTAGTTAGATCAGCCCAGATCAGAAAAGCAAAAGTAGATGGAAAAGATATTGCAGGATTAACTACTATGTCTAAATTTAGAAAGGAGCTAGATAAATTCCAGGTTAGACCTGAGGTCTTTGATCCTTCAAAATATATGGAAAAGCATCCTGAAGTATTAGTTCGAAGAACAGAAGAATCTAGAATTAGTGGAGAACAAGATCTAAAGTTATCAAAGAAAGAAGCTTTAGACCCTTTCAGAAAAATTTCTTTTCTTCCTGGTTCCTCATTATCTAAACCAGATTCTGATGCTTCTTAAATTTCATTGATTGACAGTTATTTATTTATCTGTTTGATTGATGTCATCTGCTGCTTAGATATTTCTTTTCCTGTATTATATTTATTTCTAGTAGTTTGTTTGTTTGTTTTGTTTTTAGAGACTTAACCCAAATAGAGGGAGATTGTTGGTACCCTAGTTTGGATTTGAGTTTAGTCTTCTCTTTTAGTCTCTTGACACAAGATTTATCTATGGTCAAAGGATAGTTGTTTAGTTTGTTTGCTCTAGTTGTAGAGTTGTCACTTATCCAGATGAAAATTTGGTTAAGTTGTTTTTGGTTCGACTATGGTCGAACGCCGCTCGACTATCGTCTATCGACTGGTCGACGATCGTCTATCAGTTGGTCGACTATCGTCAGTCATCAGATCGTCTATCTCTGGGTTAGTTCAACTCTTGTTAGCTCGACGTTCTGTGGAATCTGCCTCGTCGATCGTCAAACCCCGCTCGACTTCTTTTGACCAGACAGATTTCTTGATAGTTCAACTATCTGCTTGGATAGTTCAACTATCTAATAGTTCGACTATCTGTTTGATAGGTCGACTATCTATTTTGCTTGATAGTTCGACTATCTGTCTTGATAGGTCGACTATCTGTTCTGTTTGATAGTTCGACTATCAGCTTGGATAGTTCAACTATCTGATAGCTCGACTATCTGTTTGATAGGTCGACTATCTATCTTCTTTGATAGTTCGACTATCTGTTTGATAGGTTGACTATCTATTTTGCTTGATAGCTCGACTATCGGTATTGATAGGTCGACTATCTGATAGCTCGACTATCTGTTCTGATAGGTCGACAATCTGCTGTGGTAGTTCGACTATCTTCTTTTATAGTTCGACTATCTGTGTCGTTCGACTATCTGTTCTGATAGGTCGATGATCTCTGTGCTTCGGTCAATGATCTTCGAGGGTCGTTCGACGTTCTTCTTTCTGTCTTTATGAATTTTGTCTTCCTTCTGTTCTATGATTTAATTCCTATTTATTTAGCATATTTTATTAAAGATTATTTCATTGATTTTGTGCATACATCTCAAGGAAATCTTTGCCCCATCCTTTGTGCATAAGTCAAGCTTTATCTGACAAAGTTCTTTGTCTTATTAGTTGAAATATCTTTTTGCTTTATCTGCCATGCTGTCCTTTACAGCCATTAGACTCAAAAAGTCTTCTTTGGCCGTAAAGAGTTTAGTCTGATGTGACTTTCTTTAGTACTCCTTTTATCAGATTGGATTTGCAGCTTCTTAGAAAGCTTTATTCCCTTATAGCATGTCTACCTGCAGGATATGTTTTTGCTTTATGCTTTTTGCAGCCCAGTTTGCAGATCTCAGAAGAAGACAAAATTCAAACCAAGTTTAGAGCCGTTACAAAGGCCCATATATAAAGAGATTCTTTTGAAAGAAAAAATGATGGACAATAACAAGAGAAACAAGATATACAGATTCAAAGCAAGAAGAGTTACAACTCTCAGTCTTAGCTACATTCAACTGAGAAGATCATCCCTCTTCAACATTCTTCTTCAATACTAAGTCCATCCTGCTTACAGGAACATTCTCTCAGTGCCTCAAGAAGTAGAAGAAGAAGAAAGAAAAGCCATTGAAGAAGAACAATCATTCTACAATCAAGAGTCTACTTCAAGCTTCTCCTTTAGAACTTCAAGACAGTTCTTTTTCTCAAGTTCAGAAGAGTTCCTGCACCCTGAAGCAAGACTTCTTCCAGGATATTCTCTAAGCCAGGGGAGCCTTGATTCTTTAGAGCTTTCTACCTCTGTGCAATCCACTAGCTTCTCTAATGAGTTTTAACAATAGAGAAGAAACTTTAACTCTCTCAACCTCCTATATAAAGGGTTATTACTCCCTTCAAAAGTGAACCTTGGTGGCAGGGCACCTGATCAAAAACCTGTGTTTGATTTTGAGCTCCTAATCAAAAGCTCAAAGGGTCTACTTGATCTACCTGAAGCAGATCAGTTGGTGGCAGGGCACCTGAAGAAAAACCTGTAGTGGATTCCTATCAGAGTGGTAGAAGAGTGGACGTACCTATTTAGAGGAAACCACTATAAACTTCTTGTGTTGTCTGTGTTGCTTATTTAATTTATTGCACTGTGGCTGTGAGTAGAAATAAATATGATTGCTAGTTGCTGTGATAAGATCGAAGCTCAACTGTAATTACAGTTTGCTTTCTCTAGTGCACTTCACTTTGTGTTAGGCTCTAGGGTTTAAAATATCTATAAACTCATTCCGCAAATTAACTCTAAGGGAGTTGAGTAGGGTGTCCTAATTTTTGAATACTCGATTCACCCCCCCTCTAGAGTTATATATATCCTCACTTTCATGGAGTCTTCTACATCGTAGGAGCAACGCCGAGTCCATAACCTTGGACAACAAGATGCCATCAAACAGGCCGATGTCGTCACAGGTACGAGTAGTATATAGATTTTTTTTGTACCTCCTGATATGCTTGCTTATAATTTGAGTACTGTAGGTTTTGTACTTGTAACGTCCCAATTCGCACTAGGCCCCTTGATTGCGTATTTAAGTCTAGGGGCTGTGGTGAGCCCAATGGGGGTGTGGGTGAACAGGTGTGAACGTACGGGAAATGAGGAAAACAAGGCAAAATGGTAATTTTGACCGACACGGGTATGGACACGGCCGTGTCCATACCCGTGTGCCTCATGCCAAGATTAGGCTTATCAGTCAGAGAGGTACACGGGTATTGGGACACGGGCGTGTCCCTACCCGTGTGCTGAGGACACGGGTCGAGACACGGCCGTGTCTCTACCCGTGTACCGCAACCCCAGCACGGCAGAAAAATATTCTGGGATGAACACGGCCCTAAACACGGCAGGCGACACGGCCGTGTCATCTGAACACGGGTAGGAACACAACCGTGTGCCTACCCGTGTCTGCGGTGTATAAAAACGAAAAAGATGTGAAACCCTAGCATTTCATCCCCTTTCTTCTGCCCCGAAATTTCTGAGAGAGTTTTCTTGGCTGGAGGAGGAAGAGGCTTGCCGGAGCCATCCTTGGAAGAAGATTGCCGGGCCATCCTTGGCGGAAACGAAATGCCGCTACGAAGGAGTGCGAGGCTCATGGTCGGCCATGGTGGTACCGCTGGACTTGAGGTGAGCTTTCTCCCCTCTCCCTTGGTGCTAGATCTGTAGTTATTTTAGGAGAGACATCGACTCCATAGAGTCTTGATGGTGAGGAGGAGAGTTCTTAGGATAAGCCATGCCTAGGTTTTCTAGGCTTAGTCTCCCTCAACCTTCTCATCATTCAAAGTGGAGATGAGAGGGGTTTTCGTTGAGGGTTTGGCTTTGAAAGGAGAAATAAGGTTGGGTGTGATTTCTGGAGAAGTTTATGCGAGGTCGTTGCAAGGAAGAAGATGAACGGATGCCGTTCATCTCGCCTTAAGATGCGTGCAGAAATCTGATTTCTGCACGCGGCGACCTTCGTGGCCAATTTCAGAGGTGTTCTGGCCAGATCTGGGTGATCGACTCAACACAAAAGTCGTAGCCCTTGAAATTACCTTTCCAACGAGTGGTTGCACGTTTCCATGCGATACGTGTAGCCACGGGAAAGCTGGTTCGAGTCCGCTGCGTTCGGGAAAATCCTGTACAGGAAATTGTTTCCTGTACGTATTCGAGTTGAATTTCTGGTATGTTGCGACCAGATCTGGGCGATCGACTCAACACAAAAGTAGTAGCCCTCGCAAATACCTTTCCAACGAGGGGTTGAGCATTGTGATCGGATTCCTGTAGCTCCGGGAATCCCAGTTTTAGTATCGGGCTATCCTATGTTAATGCACTTGTTAATTTATAATGTTAGCACTCTTGTAATGGTTGTGATTTGCTCATTTGTTATCTTGCTCCCATATATTTATAATGCTGTAGTTACTGTAATTTAGCATGGTTAACCATTTGGTTGTGTAATAAGGAATAACAATGTATTGGTAGAGAAATGGATTGGATGAGAAGGCTAGAAATTAAGAGTTGAGATTGGTATAGAATATATTTATATAGTTTGGTGTTGAACATATCTATTATGCGAAATGTTGAGGTGAATTCATTGAATAGATGGGCGTGAATATGATGAACACTATGTGAAGAGTATTTTGTAACTATAATTCGAGCCCAAGGGGTTTATTAACAACCGATGTTTAGAGTTGAAGCCTCCCTACGGGTAGCATCGAGTGAGTTGTTTTGGGGCATGTGATGTGCGACGATTCATCGTGTCGCGATATTGAGATAATGATTGTGGCAGGTCTACGGGTTCGCCAGTCGTCACACTGATGGGAGCCAATGGGTAGACCTTGGGCGGTAGGGTTAGATACTTGGTGTCCATAACCCGAGATCTCCTCTGCGCCATGAGAACGGTTGGGCTTGCACCTCGTGCGTTTCCGAGGTTCCATCCGGTTCGAAATCAAAGGCCAGGTTGGGCTGTGTTCTTGGTGCACATCTACCCAAGACCCCTTCAGAGCCGTAGTACGCATGTGAGCTCCGCTGTTGTGTTTTTAGCGTTGAGGCGTACGAGGGCCTAGGATAGGTAGTGTGATACCACCTAGTAGTGGAGACGCCCGCTCCACTGTCGCCGTCTGGCCACGACGGACGATGCCTGAGAGGTTAGCTACCTGCTCGAAAAGTGGGAACTTCAAGTCTGTGTCGACATAGCAACTTGCATGTGCGTGCGCATGATTCGGTCATAACATAACATTCATATCATGTCATTCATTGCATACACAAGATCATCATCGTATAAGTTTGTATGGGCACTCTTATACGATGAGTTACTTTACTGTTAAGCCGATCCTTAACTTATAAGTTTGTATGGGCACTCTTATAAGTTAAGTTACTATTCTGATTACTTATACCTGCTGTCATATATATAGATATTTGTAGAACTGCTAGTTGTGTAGCGTAGTTTGTACTCCACCATATTTTCAGTCACCTGCTTGTTTACTTGCTTATATATATACATATTGTACCTTTGTTCCTTTCTCCGCCCGGTGCCGAGGAGTCGCCGGGGGAGCGGATGTGAAGCCACTTTGTCTTATGACTAACGGTTGCTACGTCTTCCTTTTTAGGAGGAAACCCCGCAGGTAGAGCAGCAACGGACTATGCAGCAGGACAGCCAGGCCCGGACGATAGGACCTGAAGTGGTGGTGTCATCGGCACCGTCAGTGACAGTCGTGAGTGTTTTCATGTAGTCGTTTGGCAAAACATTTCTAGACTCTTGTTCTTTTGTACAAGCCTGTTGTGCTTGTTATCTTCCGCTCTTTTGGACTTAAACTTAGTTGTGAATTGAACTGCTTTACTTTTCTGTTATGGTTGGGTTGGCATAGTATATGTGATATGGATTGTAGCCGGCGGAATAGGCGTCTTATGGTAAAGGCTAACCCGTGTGTTAGTGCTACCGCAAGGCGGCTATTTCGGGCATAAGACTCCCCTCGTGCCGTGTGTTGTGTTCCGGGAGGGGGGGTCTTACAAATGGTATCAGACTTAGCCGATCTTCAACTAGAGCAGTCATGTAACAATGGGCCACTCACGTTCGATTAGTCGGTTTGGGGACAAACCGACTTAGCGGAAGCTGTGGTGTGCCCATATGTAATTCGCACTAAGTTGTCCAACTTTGACATTAGTTTTAGCCAACCTGACCCTAATTTGTATCTTGCGTATAGGTCCCAGCGCAGGTGGAGCCGGTTGGGGGCACTCCTACCCCTTCCGTCCCTTCACAGTTCCAGCAGTCGGAACTGGGACAAACGCTGTCAGCCATATTGGATGCATTTAAAGCCCAGCAAGCTCCGGTGCAACAACAAGCGCCAGACTCCAACTGGTTGAGCACCTTCCATGCCCTGTCCCCTCCTGCCTATCTTGGGACAGAATCGCCGGTGCGCACCGAGGAATGGCTTGATACCGTGCAGGAATTGATGGCTGGCATAAGATGTCCGAACAGCATGGCGGTGACATTGGTAGTGACGCTGCTAGAGCTGCACGCCAAAAGGTGGTGGAAGTCCCTCATGGGCTCCACCTTCCAAGGGCGGTTGTACACGGACATCAGTTGGAACGAGTTCACCGAGGCTTTTCTGGATCACTTCATCCCTTCTTCTGCTCGGGATGAACTTGAAGAAAGATTTCTGCAGCTGAAGCAGGGATCGAAATCGGTAACGGAGTACCAGAGGGAGTTCCAACACCTCGCTAGGTTTGCCGATTCCTATGATTTGGACGATAGAGGCTACGCGAAGCGCTTCTACAAAGGGTTAAGGGACCCCCTGAGGCAGGCCCTTTTGTTTATAGCCGATGCAAGCCTGGCAGAAATCATCGACATGGCAAGAGACTGGAGGCGGACAACATGGGATGTGGCAAGAGACCTGCGGAAGGAGTAATTGAAGTCGGCCCTAGTAATAGAAGGCGGAATGATCATGGCAGAGGAAAGGGAAACCACAGAGGCGGTTGGTGGGTCAACTGGAACTATCGGGTGGAGTACCAAATTCCGCAACCACCAGCTTTACCTCCACCACCGCAGCAGCAACATTATCAACAACCTGGGGGCCGACGTGAGGTGATATGTTTTGAGTGCAACCAACCGGGGCATTTCCGACGAGTTTGCCCGCGACTGATCGGGGATGCTCCTATTGCTCTCCCTCCAGTAGCTCCACGGGGGCGAGGGCACATGCGTGGCTGAGGAAGAGGACCACCAGGGAGAAATCAAGGACATGCATGGGAGCATGTATTCGCATTGGATATGACTCAGGAGAGAAATCCGCAGGAAGTCATCACCGGTACGTGCAAAATTTATTAATAATATATGACTTGTTAGATTTACGATACAAATGATACGCGTAATTCTGGATAGTGATTACCCTTTTTGGAACCTAGGCACCGTCATGGTTAGCGGGAGTCCCGCCTATACGTTATTTGACACGGGTGCGTCTCACTCGTTCATTTCGGCGGACTTCGTGAAGGACTTGGAGGGAGTGCAACACTTCACGGGCACTACTCAAAGGGTGCGCCTTCCGGACGGCTCTGAGATGACGTCGTCAGCAAGTTGCGACTTCGACACCCTTATTGGAGGAAAGTTCTTTGAAACTCCGGCTACAGTGTTAAGAATCCCGGAGTTCGATCTCATCCTGGGCATGGAGTGGTTGAATTGGCACCACGCCAGGATCAATTGTGCGGAGAAACAAGTTATGTTGAGGCATGGAGACTCGGAAGTCATCTTCCAAGGTATTAGATTCGCACCCCGTAAATTATTATCTTTAATTCAAGCTATGAAATCTCATATGGAAGGGGACGAGGTCTATGTAATTTGCTTCGAGTTGAAGAAATTGACATTAGAGGTCAAGGATGTGCGGGTGGTGCGAGAATTTCCCGAGGTATTCCCCGAGAAATTGCCGGGACTACCCCCGCATAGGGAAGTGGACTTCCAAATCAAGCTAATTCCGGGTGCCAAGCCCGTCTCGCGAGCTCCATACCGAATGGCTCTGAAGGAACTTGCAGAGTTTAGAGTCCAGCTTCAGGAGTTGGTGGAAGCAGGGTTCGTTCGCCCAAGCTCGTCGCCTTGGGGAGCGCCCGTTTTGTTCGTCAAAGAGAAGGATGGCACCCTGCGGTTATGCATTGATTATCGAGAGTTGAACCGGTTAATGGTGCAGAACACCTACCCCCTACCGCGCATTGATGAATTGTTTGATCAATTGGTGGGATCGTATTGGTTCTCCAAGTTAGATCTGCGTTCGGGATATTATCAGCTGAGGATACAAGAAGATGACATTCAGAAGACGGCGTTCAGTTCGAGATATGGTTTGTATGAATTCACCGTGATGCCGTTTGGGCTCACAAACTCCCCTTCCGCTTTTATGAGCTTGATGAACAAGGTGTTCAGCCCTTATTTGGACATCTTTGTCATTGTGTTCATCGATGATATCCTAGTCTACTCCAAGACTGAAGCAGAACACGCCGAACATCTAACTTTAGTGCTGAGGAAGCTAAAGGAGCACACTTTGTTTGCCAAGTTCAGCAAATGCGAGTTTTGGCTTCAAGAGGTCGCGTCCTTGGGCCATGGGATTAGTGGGGCGGGGCTAGCAGTAGATCCGGCCAAGGTGCGGGCCGTGAAGGAGTGGTCGTCATTGAAGTCAGCGGCCGACATACGGAGCTTTCTTGGACTTGCCGGGTACTATCGCAAGTTCGTGAAAGGCTTCTCGAAGATCGCCCTTCCCCTTACTACGCTGACCAAGAAGGGTGTACCGTTTGAATGGACACCCCAGTGCGAAGCTGCATTCCAAGAGTTGAAGGACAGATTGACGACTGCACCCATCCTAGCTCTTCCATCTGGGAAGGAGGGCTTTCAAGTTTACACGGATGCGTTGTATCAAGGGATGGGAGCCGTGTTGATGCAGAATGGGCATGTGATCGCTTATGCTTCAAGACAGTTGAAGAAGCATGAAGCCAGCTACCCGGTGCATGATCTAGAGTTGGGAGCGGTGGTATTCGCCTTGAAGATTTGGAGGCATTATTTATATGGCGTCCACTGCGAGATCTACTCGGATCACAAAAATCTGAAGTACGTTCACACCCAAAAGGAGTTAAACTTGAGACAGCGGCGGTGGTTGGAGTTCTTGTGCGACTACGAATTCACCTTGAACTACCACCCCGGGAAGGTTAATTCCGTAGCTGATGCCTTGAGCCGAAAGGCACCGGGAACGAGCACAGAATCCCGCTTGATGACGATGGAGTTAATCCAGACACTGCAAGAGATGGAAGTCACTTTGGTCTTTAAGAATCAATCGGAAGAGTATACCGAGTATTTGACCGCGATAAGTATAGTTTGCAACATACGAGACCGGATCCGGACGGAACAAAAGAAGGATGCGGCTTTAACCACGGCTTTCAAGTCAATGGAGGATGGGACTACGGAAGAATACTCCCTAAAAGACGGCCTCGTCCATTTTCGTGGCCGGCTTTACATCCCCGAAGGTGACAACATTCGGGAGGATATCCTAAAGGAGGCTCATTGCTCCAAGTACTCGGTGCACCCGGGGATCGCGATGATGTACACCGATTTGAGAAAGACGATGTGTTGGCCGGGCATGAAGAGGGATGTCAAGTACTTCGTTACTCATTGTATGGCCTGCCAAATGGGGAAGGCGGAGTGCAGAAGCCCCGGTGGAATGCTACAGTCGTTGCCCATCCCCGAATGGAAATTTGAGGACATCTCCATGGACTTCGTCCACGGGTTACCTTGCTCGCGCTCGGGGAATGATTCTGTGTGGGTGATTGTTGACCGGTTGACCTAGGTAGCCCGATTTATCCCAATGAAGAAGGAGGCGCAGGTGGGCGTCTTAGTGCGTCTCTTTGTGGAACAATTTGTGCGGTACCATGGTGTGCCGAAGACGATCGTCTCCGACCGGGATGGTCGGTTTACTTCAAGAGAATGGAGGGCTGTACAGGCTTATTTGGGCTCGCGCCTCGCCTTTAGCACAGCCTTTCACCCACAAACGGATGGGCAATCTGAACGAACCATCCGAACATTGGAGGACCTTCTGAGGTTGTGTGTGCTAGATAAAGGAGAACCATGGGAGAGACTCTTACCTCTCGTGGAGTTCTCTTATAATAACAGTCATCAAGCCAGTATTGGAATGACACCTCATGAAGCTTTGTATGGAAGGAGGTGTAGAACACCCTTGCCCTGGGTGCAAGACGAAGATCCGAAGACATTGGGAAATGAGTATATTGATGACACGGACACGGTGGTTAGGTTGATCCGGGATCGAATGCTAGAGGCTCAAAGCCGACAGGCGAAATATTACAACACAAGGCACCGTATGGTGGAAATTCAAGTGGGTGATAAGGTGTTCCTGAAGGTTCGACCGATGCACGGAGTGTCGCGGGTACGTGGAGTCAAGAAGCTCAACCCAAGGTATGTCGGGCCCTATGTCGTAGTGGAAAGGATTGGCCCTCTAGCCTATCGATTGGAGTTACCACCGGAGCTGGAGAACCTCCACGACGTGTTCCATGTATCGTCGCTTCGGAAGGCTGTATTGCGGCCTGAACAGTATATCCCCACGACGGATGGTGCCGTGGCGTCTGATAGGTCTGTGCGACTGGAGCCGATGCGGATCGTTGATAACGAGACAAGAACCTTGCGCCGCAAAAGTGTTCCCTTGGTGAAAGTGCTATGGTCTAATCATGGGAAGGAGGAGTTCACATGGGAGCCAAAGGATTTAATGCGAGGGCGCTACCCGGAATTATTTACTCCAGGTAAGAATTTTATTTGAAAGCATAGTTCCCTTTTATGTGTTTCACTCCCATAGCCTTACCCTGATTTCGGGGACGAAATCTTTTATTTTTTTTTATAGGATTTGTAACGTCCCAATTCGCGCTAGGCCCCTTGATTGCGTATTTAAGTCTAGGGGCTGTGGTGAGCCCAATGGGGGTGTGGGTGAACAGGTGCGAACGTACGGGAAATGAGGAAAACAAGGCAAAATGGCAATTTTGGCCGACACGGGTATGGACACGGCCGTGTCCATACCCGTGTGCCTCATGCCAAGATTAGGCTTATCAGTCAGAGAGGTACACGGGTATTGGTACACGGGCGTGTCCCTACCCGTGTTTTGAGGACACGGGTCGAGACACGGCCGTGTCTCTACCCGTGTACCGCAACCCCAGCACAGCAGAAAAATATTCTGGGATGAACACGACCCTAAACACGGCAGGCGACATGGCCGTGTCATCTGAACACGGGTAGGAACACGGCCGTGTGCCTACCCGTGTCTGCGGTGTATAAAAACGAAAAAGATGTGAAACCCTAGCATTTCATCCCCTTTCTTCTGCCCCGAAATTTCTGAGAGAGTTCTCTTGGCTGGAGGAGGAAGAGGCTTGCCGGAGCCATCCTTGGAAGAAGATTGTCGGGCCATCCTTGGCGGAAACGAAATGCCGCTAAGAAGGAGTGCGAGGCTCATGGCCGGCCATGGTGGTACCGCTGGACTTGAGGTGAGCTTTCTCCCCTCTCCCTTGGTGCTAGATCTGTAGTTATTTTAGGAGAGACATCGACTCCATAGAGTCTTGATGGTGAGGAGGAGAGTTCTTAGGATAAGCCATGCCTAGGTTTTCTAGGCTTAGTCTCCCTCAACCTTCTCATCATTCAAAGTGGAGATGAGAGGGGTTTTCGTTGAGGGTTTGGCTTTGAAAGGAGAAATAAGGTTGGGTGTGATTTCTGGAGAAGTTTATGCGAGGTCGTTGCAAGGAAGAAGATGAACGGATGTCATTCATCTCGCCTTAAGATGCGTGCAGAAATCTGATTTCTGCACGCGGCGACCTTCGTGGCCAATTTCAGAGGTGTTCTGGCCAGATCTGGGTGATCGACTCAACACGAAAGTCGTAGCCCTTGAAATTACCTTTCCAACGAGTGGTTGCACGTTTCCATGCAATACCTGTAGCCACAGGAAAGCTGGTTCGAGTCCGCTGCGTTCGGGAAAATCCTGTACAGGAAACTGTTTCCTGTACATATTCGAGTTGAATTTCTGGTATGTTGCGACCAGATCTGGGCGATCGACTAAACACGAAAGTCGTAGCCCTCGCGAATACCTTTCCAACGAGGGGTTGAGCATTGTGATCGGATTCCTGTAGCTCCAGGAATCCCAGTTTTAGTATCGGGCTATCCTATGTTAATGCACTTGTTAATTTATAATGTTAGCACTCTTGCAATGGTTGTGATTTGCTCATTTGTTATCTTGCTCCCATATATTTATAATGTTGTAGTTACTGTAATTTAGCATGGTTAACCATTTGGTTGTGTAATAAGGAATAACCATGTATTGGTAGAGAAATGGATTGGATGAGAAGGCTAGAAATTAAGAGTTGAGATTGGTATAGAATATATTTATATAGTTTGGTGTTGAACATATCTATTATGCGAAATGTTGAGGTGAATTCATTGAATAGATGGGCGTGAATATGATGAACACTATGTGAAGAGTATTTTGTAACCGTAATCCGAGCCCAAGGGGTTTATTAACAACCGATGCTTAGAGTTGAAGCCTCCCTACGGGTAGCATCGAGTGAGTTGTTTTGGGGCATGTGATGTGCGACGATTCATCGTGTCGCGATATTGAGATAATGATTGTGGCAGGTCTACGGGTTCTCCAGTCGTCACACCAATGGGAGCCAATGGGTAGACCTTGGGCGGTAGGGTTAGATACTTGGTGTCCATAACCCGAGATCTCCTCCGCGCCATGAGAACGGTTGGGCTTGCACCTCGTGCGTTTCCGAGGTTCCATCCGGTTCGAAATCAAAGGCCAGGTTGGGCTGTGTTCTTGGTGCACATCTACCCAAGACCCCTTCTGAGCCGTAGTACGCATGTGAGCTCCGCTGTTGTGTTTTTAGCGTTGAGGCGTACGAGGGCCTAGGATAGGTAGTGTGATACCACCTAGTAGTGGAGACGCCCGCTCCACTGTCGCCGTCTGGCCACGACAGACGACGCCTGAGAGGTTAGCTACCTGCTCGAAAAGTGGGAACTTCAAGTCTGTGTCGACATAGCAACTTGCATGTGCGTGCGCATGATTCGGTCATAACATAACATTCATATCATGTCATTCATTGCATACACAAGATCCTCATCGTATAAGTTTGTATGGGCACTCTTATACGATGAGTTACTTTACTGTTAAGCCGATCCTTAACTTATAAGTTTGTATGGGCACTCTTATAAGTTAAGTTACTATTCTGATTACTTATACCTGCTGTCATATATATAGATATTTGTAGAACTGCTAGTTGTGTAGCGTAGTTTGTACTCCACCATATTTTCAGTCACCTGCTTGTTTACTTGCTTATATATATACATATTGTACCTTTGTTCCTTTCTCCGCCCGGTGCCGGGGAGTCGCCGGGGGAACGGATGTGAAGCCACTTAGTCTTATGACTAACGGTTGCTACGTCTTCCTTTTTAGGAGGAAACCCCGCAGGTAGAGCAGCAACGGACTATGCAGCAGGACAGCCAGGCCCGGACGATAGGACCTGAAGTGGTGGTGCCATCGGCACCGTCAGTGACAGTCGTGAGTGTTTTCATGTAGCCGTTTGGCAAAAAATTTCTAGACTCTTGTTCTTTTGTACAAGCCTGTTGTGCTTGTTATCTTCCGCTCTTTTGTACTTAAACTTAGTTGTGAATTGAACTGCTTTACTTTTCTGTTATGGTTGGGTTGGCATAGTATATGTGATATGGATTATAGCCGGCGGAATAGGCGTCTTATGGTAAAGGCTAACCCGTGTGTTAGTGCTACCGCAAGGCGGCTATTTCGGGCATAAGACTCCCCTCGTGCCGTGTGTTGTGTTCCGGGAGGGGGGTCTTACAGTACTTATACTTGACCATCCGACAAGAGCGATGTTTGATACAGGTTCTTCACATTCGTTCCTATCATATGACTTTTTCCTACGGATTGGGGTGCCTAGCGTACCACGACAGATAGTGTGAATTTGTTGTTACCTAACAGATGTTTGAGGTGTGCAGGTAAGACTTGTTGTGTTGAGGTGCGAATTGGAAGTCAGGATTTCAAAGTGAAAGCATTGGTATTACCGATATCGCAATTTGATGTGATCTTTGGTATGGAGTGGCTTTCGGAGCAGCGTGCCTGTATTGATTGCAACTCAATGGAAGTCACACTTTGACAGAATACTGAGATATTGACGATATTCACTAGTATACGAGGATCGAGCAAGATATTGATATCTGCTCTCCAGGTCGTCAAAGCTGTGCGAAAGGGCGCGGAGTTATTCTTCACGCTTGTAGAGGCAGTGAAGCCTAAGTCCAGTATGAGAGACGTGATGATTGTATCAAAGTATGATGATGTGTTACCAAAGGATCTTCCGCTGTTACCTCCACAAAGAGAAATCGACTTCGCTATCGAGTTGGTGCATGGTGCGAAACATGTGGCCCGCTTGCCATATAAAGTAGCGTCAAAGGAAATGGCAGAACTCAAAGTTCAGTTGCAAGATTTATTAGAGCAAGGTTATATACGCCCAAGTATGTCGTCTTGGAGTGCGCCGGTTCTTTTTGAAAAGAAAAAGGATCGTAGCTTGCGTCTATGTATTGATTATAGAGATTTGAATAAGTTTACAGAGAAGAACTTTTATCCGATACCATTGATTGATGACTTGTTTGATCAACAATATTGGATCCCTAGTTGGATTTGGACTAGGTTCACTAACTTAGGCTGAGTGTGACCCAACATTGTATAGCTAGGGTCATGAGTAGTAGTTCTAGAGTTTAGGCTAAGTACTGATTAGTGCTACCTCCTTGGACAAGTCAGAAGTGGACTTCAGAGTATCATATTTAGCAGCTTTCAGAAGAAAGTGATCTGTTCGAAATTCTTCGAACTCAGCTCGACTATCGTCGATCTCAGATCAGCGAACTCATAGTTAATTCTCTGAGCTGAGCTCGACGTTCTAAGAGCTCAGATCGACACTTAGTTTTCTTCTGCCAGTTTCTCAGCTCGACGAACTCAGAGTGTAGATTTGGAAAGTCATTCCCAATTAGAAGATCCCAGAGCTCAGGTCAACGAACTTGAATTCTCTGGTCGACATTCCTTAATCTCAGGTCGACGAATTCTGTTCTGCGTTCGAAGTTTTCTGTGTAGTTCCAAAATGAGCCCTATCCTCTTCTATTTCTTATTAGTAGTATTATTCTGAGCATTTAATGCAAATATTCTTCTGAATATAGTCGTTAATTTGCTGCATTAAATGTGGTATTCTTCAGAATAAATATTTTCTTATTCTATCAAGAACAGGTCGGAAACTCATTAATGTTATTAATCCAGCCGTTTCCTCCCCCCCCCCCCCCGCAGCCAGCATTTATGAAAAGAATTCAAAAATTCAAAGTGAATTTTTCAGCAGTGGAATAAAAGTTATTCTCTCCTCTTCGAGAAAGAATACAACTGACACAAAAGACAGTTAGAGAGATAAGAAGAGAAATCGAGAAGCACTGCACAGGAAATAGTGAACAAGCACTCGACGCTCTCAACGCCTTTTCATTCTCTGCCAACACTGTGGTTTGAAGAAGAGCAAATCATCAAGATCAAGAGTCTTCTTTAACTTCTGTTCCAGAAATCCTCAGAGACATTCTATTCAACATCTGTTACTGGATTTCTTGGACCTTACCAGATCAAGCTGAAGACCTACTCACCCTTTAGCAAATCTCTGTTCTTCCTGAAGCATTCTACTTCTCAGAGGAAGCTTTGACAACATAAGAATCCATATAGTCTTCTCAATTGTATTTAAGAAAAGAGAAGACTTCCATAAACATCTTTCATCCCGTTATACAGGGTTATAGCTCCCTTCAAAATTTAGTTTGGTTGACATGTCTCCCTCCAAAAGACTTGAGGTTGGTTTTTTGGCACCTGATCAAAAGCCTAAAGGGTTTCTTGATATATCTTAACCAGATCTTGTGGTGGCAGTCACCTGATCAAAACCTGCTAGTGGATTCCTTTCAAGGGTTGTAGAAGAGTGGATGTACCAAAGTTTAGGGGAACCACTATAAACTTCTTGTGTCATCTGGTTGCCCTTTTTCATTTGTTTTGATGTGCTTGTGATTGATGAATTATTTAGCTTAGCTTTCTTATTCCTTAACTAATATATGGTATCACTATATTTACTCTGATATAATCTAGAAAAAGTGCCAAAGTTTTAATGATTCATCCCCCCCCCTCTAGAGTAATCTGATCTAACACCCTCCTTTCAATTGGTATCAGAGGTTGTGTTTTTTTGTTTGGTTGTACAAATTAACACTTAAACCAAGATCTAGTTAGATCAAGTTTTCCTCTTCCCAACTATTCTCTATCACAATGGCACAAAACAAGGACTATACAAGCACCAGACCTCTAGTATGCAACCTAAATAAGTTTGCCATCTGAAATGCAAGAATTAATTGTATATAAATTCTAGTTATGAGGTTATATTTAACTCTATCTTGACAAGACCTCCTACTGCAGCAACTACTTCAACTTCTACTTCAATCACTCATGCTGTTCCACCACCTGAGTGGACAGATGCCTAGAAGAAAGCCAAGATTGCAGATGCAAGAGCCATGAACATCTTTGCTCAGACTATGTCTGATGACATTTTTCAAAAAGTGGCTGAGTGCACTTAAGCCAAAGACATCTGGGATTCCCTAAACCAGATGGTGGCTGGATCTACTGATGAGAGAAAGGACAGAAGATACAATATCATCTCCTAGTATGAGAACTTCAAGAAGTGTTGGTACCCTAGTTTGATTTGAGTTTAGTCTTGCCTTTTTAGTCCCTTGACCCAAGAATTATCTATGGTCAATAGTTAGTAGTCTAGCTGTAAAGTCCTCACTTTTCTAGATTGAGAATTTGGTTAAGTAGTTTTTCATTCGACTATAGTCGAACGCCGCTCGACTATCGTCTATCGGCTGATCGACGATCGTCTATCAGTTGGTCGACGCTCTATCTGCGTTGATAGTTCGACTATCTGTTGATAGGTCGACTATCTGCTTGGCGTGGTAGTTCGACTATCTGTCCTGATAGATCGACTACCTGATAGTTCGACTATCTGTTGATAGGTCGACTATTTGTTCCGCTTTGATAGGTCGACTATCTTTTGATAGGTCGAATATCTGTCGTCTTTGATAGTTCGACTATCTGTCCTGATAGTTCAACTATCTGATAGTTCGACTATCTGTTGATAGATCGACTATCTGGTCTGTTTTGATAGTTCGACTATCTGTTGATAGGTCGACTATCTGTTTTCTGAGGTAGGTCGACTATCTGCTTGATAGGTCGACTATCTGTTTGTGCTTGATAGTTCGACTATCTGTCCAGATAGATCGACTATCTGATAGTTTGACTATCTGCTTGATAGGTCGACTATCTGTTTGTGCTTGATAGTTCGACTATCTATCCAGATAGATCGACTATCTGATAGTTCGACTATCTGCTCTGATAGGTCGACTATCTGCCGGGGTAGTTCGACTATCTTCTTCGATAGATCGACTATCTGGATCGTTCAACTATCTGCCCGATAGTTCGACGATCTCCGTGCGTCGGTCGACGATCTCCGAGGGTCGTTCGACGCTTTCTGTCTGCCTTTATATTTTGTATTTATTTATTATATTTAATTAATTAATACATTATCTGGCATATCTTTTCAGTTGATTTATGATAATATTTCCAGGCATATCTGCTCTATTCTTTTTGCCTGTGTAAAATCTTTTTAGATAAAGTTGTTTGTCTTATTAGCTGACATTATAATTTACTTTATCTGCTGTCAGCCCTTTATAGCCGTTATACTGAAAAGTCTTCTTTTTGCTATAAAGAGTTTGATTCTGATATGACTTTATTTAGTACTTTATTATCAAATTGCTTCCTGCAGCTTCCTAGAAAAAGGGTTATTCCTTTTATAGAATGTTTCTACTGCAGAGATTGTTTTGTCTTCTTGATATTTACAGCCCAGGTCTCAAGTCTCAGAAGAAGACAAGTAATTCAAATTAAAGAGAGTCGTTGCTTGTTGCTGCTATAAAAAGGATCCTTTGAAGAAGGATTCAAGCTAGCTAACTAGTTACCCAGATATTTTCAAGCATTCAAGCCTTCATCAAGATCAAGTCTTCTGCTCTCAGCAATTTCCATCTAACTGAGAAGTGTTAAGATCTTCTACTCTTCTTCAACCTGAGTTCTCCTGCTTTCAGGAAGTTCAAACTAAGAGTTCTTTTGAAGAAGAAGAAGAAGAAGAAGAAGATAGCTGCTTGAAGATCTTTAATTTTATTATTTTTATCTTCTTGTAGTTTTTCCTTCAGAGCTTTCTGAAGAGTTTTCTGCACTGAAGCAAGACTTCACCTGGACATCTTTGAGCCAGGGGGAGCCTTGATTCTTTAGAGCTTTCTAGCTCAGTGCAAGTTTTTGTGCTTCTCTAATCTTTGTAAAATAGAGAAGACATCTTAACCTTCTTCCCCCTCCTGTACAGGGTTATTACTCCCTTCAAAAGTATCCCTTGGTGGCAGGGCACCTGATCAAAAACCTGTGCTTGGTTTTTAGACACCTGATCAATAGTCTAAAGGGTTTCTGGATCTACCTGAAGCAGATCCTGTTGGTGGCAGGGCACCTGATCAAAAACCTGAGTGGATTCCTACCGTGTGGGTAGAAGAGTGGACGTACCCAAGTTGTTTGGGGAACCACTATAAATTTCCTTGTATCGTCTGGATTCACTTGTTTAATTCTTGCATTGTGTCTGTGAATAGATATAAGTAGGATTGCTAGTTGCTGATTAGGTATTCCAAGCCTTAACTGTAATTACAGTTAGCTTGAGTTTGTGCACATCACTCGTGTTAGGCTATAGGGTTAAATCTATATCTATAATCTTTTCATTCCGCACTTCACTCCAAGGGAGTTGGGTAGACCATTAAGTTTTGTCTAGTGCAAAATTTGATAACTCTATTCACCCCCCCTCTAGAGTAGTATCTATCCCTTCACTTTCAATTAGTATCAGAGGGAGGTTGACTAACTGAATAGGCTAACACCTAAGTCACCAGATCCTGATAGATACCAATGCTTATAGATATTCACTATCATGGCCCAGTCCAAGGATTATTCCAGCACCAGACCTCCAGCATGCAACTTAGCTAAGTTTGGCATCTGGAAGGCAAGGATAAAATTATATATGAATTCTATTGATGAAAGCAAATTTGCTTCTATTTTGTCAGGTCCCCCAAGAGCACCTGCTGCTGCTACTGCCTCATCATCTGATATGAGTGCAGTGACTCCTCCAGATTACAACGATGAGTACAAGAAGGCCAAAATAGCAGATGCCAAGGCAATGAATATACTGGCTCAGACAATGTCTGATGAGGTATTCCAAAAGGTTGCTGACTGCTCTTCAGCAAAAGCTATGTGGGATACACTGAACCAGATTGTGGCTGGTTCAGCTGATGAAAGGAAGGACAGAAGGTCCAACCTGATCTCACAGTATGAGAACTTCAAGAAAACTGATGCTGAATCAGTTGAAGCCATGTACACCAGGCTCAGCTCAATCATCAATGAGCTGAGGACCCTTGACAAGGACATATCATTGACAGAGGTCAATGATAAGATTCTTATGTGCTTCCCTAGCACATGGGATCTAAGGATCTGGCCCATCAAGGAAGCCAGAAGTACTAATGAGATCTCCACTGAAGCTCTTCTCGGCAAGCTCAAGTCTTTTGAGCAAGTGCTGAAGACAAGGGAAGCAGAAGCAGAAGCAAAGACCCCTACTCCAACAAGAAAAGAGCAATCTCTAGCTCTTAAGGCTGCTGATGCTTCTGAAGGCAGCCAATCAAATGAGGAACTAATGGCAATGTTTGCCAAGAGGTTTCTCAAGATGGGGAGAAAGGAGTTCAGAAAGATGTCTTCACGCTATGAAGACAAACCAAGGTATGATCGCTCTCCTGCTAAAGAAATTATTTGTTATGGATGCAGGAAGCCTGGACATATCTTGCCAGAGTGTCCAGAGGAGAAAAACAAAGACAAGAGGAAAGAAAAAGAACAACACAGGAAGCACTCCAAGCCATCCTCCTACAAGAACAAGAAAAAGGAGAGAGGTTTCATTGCTGAAACCTGGAGTGATTCTGATGAAGAATCCTCCTCATCAAGCTCCAGTGAGGATGAGGAAGAGAAGAAGGCAAAAGAAGTTTGCCTGATGGCAATAGATGCCTGCAGTAACCACTCTGCTGCAGAGAGTTCAGATTCTGATGAAGAGATGCCTACAGAAGATGAGGTACTCTCTTCTTATGACTTTACTTCAGAAGAATTTAAATTAGATTTTAAATCTTTATGCTTAGATTTGATTAGCTCAGAAAAGGAGATAAAAGAACTCAGAAATAAGTTAGCTGACTCAGAATCAATAGCTACAGAAAATGTTAGGTTAAAGGAAGATCTCACTACTTGTAGTGAAGAAATTAAATTTCTTAAAATGGAGTTAGCTAAGTCTAAGAGGTTAGAGGAATCACTTAATGGTAGTAGCCTTAAGTTGTTAGAAATTACCAGCATGACTAACACTAGGTCAGGTAATGACAAACTAGGCTTAGGAGCTTCTCCCAGTGAACCCCCAGTACTACTTAAAAATAATCTTTCAACTCCAGTAAACTTCATTTCAGCTAGTGGAATGAAGAACACTGAGCAAGTAAACCTAGTTAATAAAACTTTAAATAAAGCTAAGAGAGAAAAGAGAAAGAAATTTTTTAAAGAAATGCAAAGAGCGTCGAACGCCGCTCGACGATCGGAAGCTCAATGGTCGAACGAAGCTCGACGATCTGAGCGCCCATCGTCGAACGTCGATCGACGTTTTCAACATGATTTTCAAAATCATAATCAGTACCATAGAAACCTAAATGAAAATAGAAACCCTAGGTTTGTTGACACATCATCTGCATGGAGAATCCCACCTAGGAGATCTCACCCACTAGGTTATCACCCTCAGCCTGCATTTTCATATATTTCCAGTTTTTCTTATGTGAAAAACAAGGGACCCAAGGTTACCTGGGTCCACACTGTCTAAATAAATGTCTTGCAGGTGAAGGCCTATTCAATCACTCAAAATAAGTGGTATTTGGATAGTGGATGCTCTAAGCATATGACAGGAAATAAAGATCTTCTGTCAAATTCAAAGCTAAGCTCGGCCCAAAGGTTATCTTTGGAGACTCTAGCTGTGGCCAGACAGAAGGCTATGGCAAGATCACAATTGGAGCAGTTACTTTCAAGAGAGTTGCATATGTCAATGGACTGAAGCATAATTTGATTTCAATCAGCCAGCTATGTGATGCTGGCTACCAGGTTTCATTTACTAACTCCTCTTGCAATATTACTTTAAATAATAATGTTGTTTTAGTAGGTATTAGAATAGGTAATATTTATTTAGTAGATTTCAATTCATCTCATTCTGAAATCTGCCTGTTTAATGAAGTAACAATTAATAATAATTCTTTGTGGCATAAGAGACTTAGTCATGTTAACCTTAAAAATATATCTAGGTTATCTAAACACAACCTTGTTAGAGGTTTACCTTCTTGCCCCTACAAGAAGGAGAGCCTATGCAAGGCTTGTCAGCTAGGCAAGCAAACCAAAAACTCTTTTAAATCTGTAAATAAGAGTGATTCTCCTAGAATCCTGTATCTATTACACTTAGACCTTTTTGGCCTAATAAATGTACAGAGTTTAGGAGGGAAGTATTACACCTTAGTAATTGTAGATGACTTCTCTAGGTTCAGTTGGGTTTTCTTTCTGAGAACTAAGTCTGATAACTTCAAAGCCCTTATAGACTTTCTACTATGTGTGCAGACTGAGTACTCTACTCATGTGGCCTTGATCAGAAGTGATCATGGTACTGAGTTTGACTCTCTTCTCATGCAAGAATTCTGTGAGAGAGAAGGTATCAAACATAGCTTCTCAGCTCCTAGAACTCCTCAACAAAATGGGGTAGTTGAAAGGAAGAATAGAACACTCATTGAAGCTGCTAGCACATTGTTGGCAGATGCTAGCATGCCTCTCTCCTATTGGGCAGAAGCTATTAGTACAGCCAATTATGTCTTAAATAGAAGTTTGATACACAAACTTAAGTGTAAAACTCCTTATGAGTTGCTTAAAGGAAAGAAACCTAAAATTAATTATTTTAGAGTTTTTGGCTGTATTGTTTATATTCATAATAATAATAAAGAATATATTAGAAAATTTGAAGCAAAAGCTTCAATGGGAATCATGCTTGGATATTCTCAAGTAAGCAAAGCTTATAGGATTTATAACAAATCAACTTGTGAAATTGAAGAATCTGTGTATGTATCTTTTGATGAGCATCAGATGTTTTACAAGGAGAAAGAAAATTCTCCTTCCTCCAGTTCATTGCAGGTACCTGATGCTCCTCAAGAAATTCTTCAACTATCAACTCTTCAGATCACTGAATCAGACAGTGATGAAGACATTACTGAAGCTGTTGTTGTACCACCAACAGTAGATCAAATTCCTCCTGAGGAATTAATCCCAACTGTTGCTGAAGATCACATCCCACCTGCTGATATTGTCACACTTAGAGATCACCCCACATCTCAAGTGATTGGAGACATATCAGCTGGTGTGCAAACAAGACACCAATTAAGACAGGATGTGATGCATGCTTGTTTCCTCTCACAGGTTGAGCCCCTCACCTTTAAAGATGCAGAGCTAGATCCCCATTGGATCATTGCTATGTAAGAGGAACTCAATCAGTTTGAGAGATGTAAAGTTTGGACTTTGGTTCCAAGACCTAAAGGCCAACTGATCATAGGCACCAAGTGGGTGTATAGAAACAAGTTGGATGCAAATGGAATTATAGTAAGGAATAAAGCTAGGCTTGTAGCTCAGGGCTACAGACAGGAGGAAGGTATAGATTATGACCAAACCTTTGCTCCTGTTGCAAGGCTAGAAGCAATAAGGATCTTCTTGGCCTATGCAGCCTACATGAAGTTTAAGGTGTTCCAAATGGATGTCAAAAGTGCATTCCTGAATGGTGAGCTTAAGGAAGAGGTGTTTGTTGAACAACCACCAGGGTTTGTTTCTTCAACTCAGCCCTCACATGTGTTTAAGTTACAGAAAGCTTTATATGGACTAAAGCAAGCTCCTAGAGCCTGGTATGAGACTTTAGCTAGTTTTCTTTTAGAGCACAACTTTACTAGGGGAGTAGTTGATAGAACCCTTTTCGTCAAGCATCACAAGGACACAATCCTGTTAGTTCAGGTGTATGTAGATGATATTATATTTGGCTCCACTGATCCCAAACTTTGCAAAAGGTTCTCTGACCTGATGCACTCTAAGTTTGAGATGAGTAGTATGGGTGTGCTGTCTTACTTTCTTGGTCTCCAAGTTAAGCAAGATGCTGATGGTATCTTCATCTCCCAATCCAAATATGCCAAGGAATTGGTAAAGAAATTTGGGATGGCTGATGCTTCAGCAATGCCTACACCTATGGCTACTAATGTAGTTATTGATTCTGATGATCACGGCAAGCTAGTTGATCAAAAGAATTATAGGGCCATTGTTGGTTCCCTATTATATCTAACTGCAAGTAAGCCTGATATAATGTTTGCTACATGCCTTTGTGCTAGATTCCAGGTCAACCCCAAGGAATCTCATCTGATTCTTCTAAAGAGAATCCTGAGATACCTGAAGGGATGTCCAGATCTAGGACTTTGGTACCCAGCTGAGTCAGAATTTGAATTAATTGGATATTCTGATTCTAATTATGCTGGTTGCAGAGTTGACAGGAAGAGCACCTCAGGAACTTGCCAGTTCCTGGGAGAGAGATTGGTCTCTTGGTTCTGTAAGAAGCAGGCTTCTGTCTCAACTTCAACTACAGAGGCTGAATATATAGCAGCTGCTAGTTGTTGTTCACAGATCCTGTGGATTCAAAACCAGCTTGTGGATTATGGTTACTCACACAAGAACACCAAAATCATGTGTGATAGTACCAGTGCTATCTCAATTGCACAAAATCCAGTGCACCACTCTAGAACGAACACATTGAGATTCGGCACCATTTCCTGAGAGATTGTGTGGAAAAGAACAAGATTTGTCTTGAGTTCATATCCACTGAGTTTCAGAGAGGTGATATATTCACCAAGCCTTTAGATGAACAGAAGCATCTGTTCTTTTTAGTTCAATTAGGCATGATCAATGGACGAGACTAAGTGTGACTATATCTGCCTATGTTGAAACCTGCTTGAAGATCGTCGAACGATGATCGAAGATCGTCGAACGGATTAAGCCTATCGTCGACCTCTGGTTAATGATAGCTTCTCTGTTTGAAGATCGTCGAACGGCATTCGAAGATCGTCAAACAGGTCGAGCTCATCATCGATCTCTGAACGACGACAGCTTGTTGTTTGAGAAGCCAGAAATAGTCGAACAATGGCTCGACTACTCTGCTTCTGAGCCGATCGTCGAACGGTCGTTCGACTATCGGGTCTAGTTCTTTTTAATAGATCGACTATCTCCGGTCTAATATAAAGCCGATAGTCGACCTAGGTTAAAAGATCTTTTGCTTTTTCGTCGACGGAGCGTGACTTTTCGCATTCTGCCTTCCCGCTTGCGATTTTCTACCGTTTCGTCTCCTTTGTCTTCTCCATCTTTCTCCAGCGATTCTCCAGCAATCAATGGCGGTTTCTCCAGCAGTTCTAGCAGTTGTGAAGTTCGATGCAGGCTTCAGCGTTGATTTCGACGCGTTCAGTTGCTGTGAAGCCGGGATCGTGGAAGTCCTTCAGCTGTGCAGGGATCAAGGACTAGAGAGATTAATGTCTTTAAGGATTAAGTTGAATATACCTGAGATCAAGGAATGGGCTTTCACATCGTCCTCCACCGACGACTCGATGACTGGCACCATCGGCGGAGAAGAGGTAATCTTAACTCCGGCCGTTCTGACTGATATTTTTGGTTTGATAAATGGTGAAGAGGATTATGAGCAAGATGCTCAAGAATTTGGAAGAATGTTAGTTGAGCTGGGACATGCAGAGGGCATTCCCACGAAGCTGCTCAAAGTAAATTTCCCTTTCAAGATTAAGTTTCTTGCTGAGTTGGTCGGAAAAGTGCTCCTCGGTAAGCACTCTGCTCATGATAATATAACAAGGCAACAATTTGCACTAATGTGTGCAATTGTTAATCGGAAAAAGATCGATTGGGCAGCAGTAATGTTTGATTTGATAAGGAAAAAGAATGGTAAGAAGGAAGTTACCCTCGGAAGGGTCATTGGAATTTTCCTAAAGGAAAAATATCCACAGCTGCTGAGTTCAACCGCAACAATAATAAATGCAAGCAAGAAGATGGATCCAAACCTGTTCTCTAAGTGGAAGAGAACCTTTGTGAAACCCGCTCTCACAGGGGTTGCTCCAGCGACATCTGAGAGCACCAGGACCGATTCGGTCGCTCCTCACCCTGTTGAAGCTGGATCAGCTCTTTCCCTTCCCTCTTCTTCTGCTATGCAGTCTGCTTCAGTTGAAGTTCCATCAACTTCAGCTGAAGTAAGACTTTCCCCTTCTCCTGTTAGAGAAACAACTACGGTTGCTCTTCCTTCCCCTCCAGCATCTCCTCTTCCTTCTCATCAGACTAGGATATCTGCTCCTAGTTTTGATTTGTTAGGATCTGAGAGGATTCCTACTCCTCCTCAGTCTCCCATTCATTCTCCAGTTAACTCTCCTATTAACTCTCCAGCTCCATCTCCAATTCAATCCCCTGTCCACACCATTCTTCATCCCAGCACTACAACCATATCTGCTGCATCTCCATCCACTGCACCTTCATCTTCTTTTGAGATAACCCCTGAACTCATCTCCCGCATTGTGGAGTTGATTACCCCTTCAATCAAAATTATGATTGAAGAGGCAATCTGTAAGACCCCCTTTTTTTTCTTTTTCAAACCCGGGGTCTTAGGCCCAGAACCGCCGCTTTGCGGTGACTCCTTCACGTCCTGAAGGGTCATCACCACAAGGCGCAGATTCTGCCGGCCAATTCGATCACAGAAACGTAGCACAATTATTGAAGTAAGAACAGTTCAGTCCACAATAATAAATCACATGTAAATAAGATAAAATCTCCACGAAGGGAGTGTCCACAAAAATCATCAGAGTTCTATAAATATGGGCTTATGCCCGGTACAAAATGTCTTCACTACAAGTCTCTCATGCGGAAGCGAAAACAGAAACTACTCAAGGTCGAGACTCACGGTCCCGGATGTGTGAACTCCGGAGCTAGACTGCCCCATCTCTAGGCGCACCGATCTCTGGGGCTGCTCCTCCATGCTGGGCTCCACGATCCCCTAAATGATGCGGTTCGAAAACCGTTAGTCATAAAGACTAAGCCCTATCATCCCCTACCCCTTCCCCCATGGCTCCTAGGTACCGAGCGGGGAAGAAGAAAGGGAAGGACGTGATGGTAGAGATAAATCAAGAAACAGGTGACTATGGACTTAATCTAGCAAGATGTATTCAGTGAGCAGTTAATATGATTGTTATAATAGGTCTAGCAGTAAGAAAAGCAATTATATGAATTTAAACATTCACTTATGCGAGAACACATAAGCAAAAGGGATCTTTTGCGAGGCTCCCATCGTATAGAGTGTCCCATAACACTTATACGTTGGGGTGTCGGTTATCAAACAGCAATGGTTGTTATATATTGAAATTAACCTTTGATTTATAAACTTGCCCACACAAGCTTATAGACCAAGGGGTCGTTTTGCAGGTCCTAATGTATAAGCATCCCATACCACTTATACTTTAGGTGTCAGGGTTAAATGAATCGATTATGCTATGACATGCTAGTGGGTATGATGAAACATGCAAGTGCAACTCACACACCCGACTCTGTGCACACAGACCTTTAGTTCCCCCTTTCGGAGCCGTTACCTCCCAGGATACCTCCGTAGTGGCAGACGGAAGCGGTGGGTTGGGCCTCGCCCACCTCAAAACCAGTAAAAGCACCACTGGTCTGACCTATCGTACGCCTCAACGCTTGGTGCACTAAGCGGACGCCTGCGTACTCTTGCCGGCTGGCGCACCGGACTTCTGTTGGCGAGATGCTAATCACCCCGCCGAGTCAACGATATCGGTGTCGGTGCAATCGAACTCCCCGATATCGAAAGACCCACCACCTTAACATTTCCTATTTTATGCACATGCAAGTTTAATCGTAAACACACAAACCGAGCCGAAGCTCCCCGGACCAAACGTCCGTCTCCAACCAACCGAGCCGAAGCTCCCCGGACCATCCCGTCCGTCTCTTAACCAACCGAGCCGAAGCTCCACGGACCATCCCGTCCATCTCTTAACCAATCGAGCCGAAGCTCCCACCAATCTTCCTGTGCCAACAGTGTTTGTGAAGAGTGCAGCCCTAGTTACCTAGTTACTCTTGTCGATTTGTTAGTACAGTTTACGTTAGCCCAGGACTGCCCCCGGTATACCCCGTGAAGGGCTCTCAAGGGGCACTAGGAACCAAGACGGCGGCATTATGGCCCGAAGTTCCCTTTCGCAAGGCACTTAATATTATTGGTTTATTTCCTTAGCCCGATTCCCTTCTCATATTACAATAGACTATCCTAGGGTAATTTTTAACCTTCCTCTCTTCGGGAAAAGCGATCTTTCGCCTAACCCGAGCACCTCTTAACTCTAGCTATCACCACTACTCACTACTCTTTATATCTTCCTATTGCGATTTCCTCCACTATTGCCCACCCAAACAAAATGAATTATTTAACTCCAATGTCTTCCTCAGATCATGTCTTATTTCAATTCACAATTGCTATATGCAGACCGACCTAGACTACATGTCGAACCGGTTATGCAATGATCCATTACTCATCCAAATGCCCTAAATTATTTACTGGAGACTTACCATGATATAAATGACCTAAGTCCAGAAAATGGAAATTTTCCTAATTTATTTGGCATATAATTAAATTCCTCGAAAATCCCAAGGACTACCGGTTTGAACATGAACTACCCTAAGTTCTCATGCAAGATGTCCAGCAATTTTATGATAAATACTAGGTTATCTCAATAGGTTAAATCCTAAGTATCATAATTTTTCTATCATTAGAAGGGCATGAAAACTATTTTAGAAATAATCTCTATCTTCTGTTGTTTATGAATCAAGTACAGAAAATATTCTTCAAAAAATTATAAATAATTTATTTCATGCAGATAAAGACCTAAAATTAGCACAGGCCAAGTTTCACAATTTTCCAGCAAGTATTTTATCCATAATTAATTTTTAAACATAAAAGCCCTTTCTATCTTCTGTGAATAAAGTACTAGATTTACTCAACATAAAAATTCTATAAAAATCCAGGGATCAATGTTCTACTGGTCAAGATCTAAATCCAGAATTTTGACTGATTATAATTAATTTAAAACCTCCAAATATTTGAAACAACAAATCGGGCTAATAATCCTTTAACACATGAAGTATGATATTTATTAATCATAAAATTCCAGGAAAATTATCATAAGTCTAAAACATCCTAAAACTCCCTCCTCCCGAGTTTCATAATTTTTGGATTAGATTTAGTGCTTAAAATAACTAAAATACATATTAATCCTAAACCAAAATCTCAACTTCCGAGGTACCTAATTACCTCCAATTCCTTCACTATTTCAACCAGAGGGTTTTCATCATATCATCCCCCTCCCCTCCAAATTTCAAAGACATACAAGAGCTTTTGCTCATATGTCCTTCACAAACCTCAAACTACCACACACTGGGTTTGAGCCGATCTCTTAGGGTAAAATCCACCCTAATCCACACCATGTTACCCAAGAGGGTAGACATAGACTTAACAAATCAGGGGCCACAACTTCAGCCTCTTTTGAGGAGATTTGTCCACTCCATTTCCAATCGTACTTTTCCCCAAAGTACCCCTCACCAAGACCTATCTAGGACTTGATACTTCCCTATTCAAAACTCGATCAATCGAGTTGAAATTTTGTACAGATCTTAACATTGATGCCAGTGACGACCACCCAAAATTTGGGAGATTTTGGACTTAGTTTCATCTCCTAATTAATTTTATAATGTTTATTAAAATTTTACAAAAACTTTAGGCAAAAGTTCTCCAAAAATTCTCATTTTTGGACAGCCTCTCGATATACATATTATAGATCTCCAGTCCAAATTTCAAGTCATTTGGACATGTTATGAACCGTGGGCAACCATTTCAATTTCTGGTTAGCCTAGGTCTTGATCCCACCGAAATGAGTGCTGTGGTCAAACCACTCACCCAAATTGAATAAAATCAATTTTATATTAAAGTAGACCCAGAGGGCTACAACTTTTGTGACTGGTCAATTTTCCTAATTCAGCCTCTAAGTGCCACGTTTTGCAGCCTCAAAAATACATTCAAATAACCTATTTTCCATTATATACTAAATAATAATCTATGGATTATAATATTGATTCTACTGTTCATCTTCTACAGAACCCGAAAACCAGAACACAGGAAGCCATTTTTTTTCCTGTAACATTTCCGTGATCCGTCGCCGGCCGTCCGGTCACTTCCCTGGCCAGCCACCACCACCACCACCTCCATTGAGGCGATGGCTAGCGGTCAGCGGTGGTTTGGCCGCCGGAGGTGGCGGTTTCCGGCGAACTCAAAATACCTTTTTCATGGTTTTCCCATGAAAACGAGAGACGGGTCTGGCTCCGTTGAGCGCGAACTTCCTTTCTAAGAATCCTAAGATCTACCCATGAAAGAGAAGGAGCAGAGGAGGACCTTGTTCGCAGTTTGAAGGCGAGAAGAACGACGGGGTGCCATGGCGCGGTGGTGGCGTTTGTTGAACTTCTCCTACAGCAAGAACAAAGGTCTGATCCGATTACTTGAGCGTGTAACCTTCTCCTCTTGCCCAGGTGGGGTTTTATAAATCAGGAAGTGGGAAGGTGAATGGGTAAAACCATTATGGCCATGAAGGCTCCTCCCCTTAACGTTTCGGTTACGGTGAAGGGATAAGAAACGGTGGAAGCTGAACAGGTGTGTCCAGCTGGCGGTTTTCTATTGGACCACCTTTTCCTCATTTATTATATTATTATAGAAGGAAAACGGCCTGAAATTCCTCCTGCTGTAACTTCCCACACCAGCATTTATTACCACGCGTGTTAGAATAATTTCGGGCCTGAACCGTCATTTCGGCCAATGTCACGGGCGTGACACATAGGTCACGGGCGTGATAGGCCCGAATAGCCAATTCTGGGTTCGACGATCGTCAAACTGAGATCGACGATCGTCGATGGATGGTCACGGGCGTGACACCTTGGGTCACGGGCGTGACAGGCCCGTGCGGTTAATTCTGGGCCGACGATCGTCGACTTGAGATCGACGGTCATCGAATGGTGATCACGCCCTAGGTCACGGGCGTGACACCTTGGGTCACGGGCGTGACATGCCCGAACGGCAAATTTCGAGGTCGACGATCGTCGAATTGAGATCGACGATCGTCGAAGGCTGGTCACGCCCTAGGTCACGGGCGTGACACACATGTCACGGGCGTGACATGCCCGGGCCGCAAGGTCGACGATCGTCTCATGGCGATCGACGATCGTCGATGGGGTCACGCCCATAGTCACGGGCGTGACACCTTGGTCACGGGCGTGACATGCCCAGACAGCACGTTCGACGATCGTCTCGTGGAGACCGACGATCGTCGAAGTTGTCACGCCCAAGTCACGGGCGTGACGGGTCGGTCACGGGCGTGACCAACCCGTGACCCGAAATATTGATCGCTTTATTTCAATTTTATGTATTTCCTGGGGTTCCGTCACGACCAATTGACTCCTAGGGGTCTAGCCGGAAATGGGATGTTACACAATCGCTCCACTTGCCTCCTCCATTGATACCTTAACCGCTACCATCAAATCTCTTTCCAAATCTGCTGAGCCCTCTTCCTCAAGGGGCCTGGTTTCAGTTTCCACTGAAATCAGGCAGGGGGAGATGCTCTGTGAAGATGCCTCAGATCCTCCTGCCTCCCTTCCAGCAGTAACAGATACTGTGATGACAGTTCAAGTTGAGTCTGCTCTAGCTGAAAAAGAAGTAGTTCCAGTGTTATCTGACAAGGAAATAGCTGATGGAATTATGCTATCTGAAATTGCTGTAAAAGTCTGCTTAGAAGATCTCACCACTCCCGTGGTTGCTCGATTCCTAGAAGGTATTATAACTTCATATCTAGATGAATCATGGGAGATGGTCAAGTATGAAGGTAATTCACTCATTCGCTTTATTGACGAGTCAATTAATTTGCTAGCTAGTGAATACCTAGAAGGAATGATTATTGCTTATTTAGCAGATCTGTGTTCATAATTCTACAGATTATATTAGAGAAGATTTAGCTGCTCAGATCATAGCAGTTGTTTCTGAAGCTGATCCAATTGTTCCTGATATCCAAGTAGATCCAGAATTGGATTCTTTTTTAGATGATAGAGAAGATGAGTCTGAAAAACAAGATGAAATCAAAGATGGCACTCCTGTTCTGAGTGTGGAAGAAGAAAAAGCAAGAGCTGCCTGGAATCAAAGAGTACAAGATTCTTTAAAAGAGAAAGAAAAAGAGCTGCAAGTTGAAAAGTCAACTATTTGGGATGATTCACCAGGGTTGGACTTAGATTTCCTTCTAGCTCAGGATGCCATTGAAGAGGAAAGAGAGAAATCAGATCTGAAGTTAAAAGAAAAGGCTGTTTCTGAAGCCTATGATCCTTATGATAATCCTCCATCATCTCACTCTGATGATGAAGATGATTCTGATGTATCTGAGAAATCAAGGAAAAAGAAAGCTGCTCAAAAGAAAAGGAAAGCTGCTGCTCCTCCTCCTCCCAGTAAAGACAATGATACTCCTTATTATATTCTGAAGGGCATTGACCCTAAGTCAAAGGAATTTCAGCACTGGATGTGGTTCTCCAAGAACCAGCAGAAAGAGAGGAAAAGATCTAAAAAATATGATAGTCCTGGTTCAAGATGGACTCCCAGAGGTCCTCCTCCTCCTCCAGGTGCAGGAGCTTCTGGTAATCTTTCTGCTAACCCTTCTGCCTCTTCAGGAAAATCTGCTCCATCAGCAAGATCTGCTTCTTATCAGCATCAATCAAGGAAAAGCTCTCACAGCTCTCATGGAAAGTCTCATTCTGGCAGTCAAATGCATGAAGCTGAAGTGAAAGAACAAGTTAAGGAGGTTGTGTATCAAAAGCCAACCTTTTCACCTCCTCCTTCTCCTAAGAGAAAGGTTTCAACTGCTGTACCAGTTCATGTTGATAAGAACACTGCAAAAGAAAAAAAAACTGTCTTTTCTGAAAATTCAAGTAAAAAGTTTGCAGAGTTTGCTCCTCCGTCTTCTCTTGTAATTCAAGAAGTAAAAGATTCAGCTGATAGTTTGTTAGATTTGTCTACAAAGTTTAAAGCTGTTAAGCCAGTTGATACTTCCTCTGAAAATCTGTATGAAAGCCAAGAACTAGATCCTGACTACAGGATGGCTAGGTTTCTTGAGATAGTTGGCTCAGCTCAAATTCAGAAAGCAAAAGCTGAAGGTAAAGATTCTACAGGATTCACTACTATGTCTAGATTCAGAGTGAAGGAATTGGATAAAATCCAGGTTAGCCCTGAAGTTTTTGATCCCTCAAAATATATGGAAAAGCATCCTGAAGCAGTAGTCCCAAGAGCTGCAGAATTGAAGATCATTGGTGTGCAGGACTTGAAGCTGTCAAAGAAAGAAGCTGTTGATCCTCTAAGGAAAATTTCTTTTGTTCCTAGTTCCTCTGACCCTTTGCCAGATTCTGTAGACTCTTAAGAGTTTGATTGACTGCTGTGTTATATTTGTCTATTATCTATCTGTTTGATATCTGCTAGTTAATTGCTATCTATTTCCTGTATTGTTTATAGTGTTCTATAGCTAGCTCTGTGTTTTAGTTTTTAAGAGACTTAACTCAAATAGGGGGAGATTGTTGGTACCCTAGTTTGATTTGAGTTTAGTCTTGCCTTTTTAGTCCCTTGACCCAAGAATTATCTATGGTCAATGGTTAGTAGTCTAGCTGTAAAGTCCTCACTTTTCCAGATTGAGAATTTGGTTAAGTAGTTTTTCGTTCGACTATAGTCGAACGCCGCTCGACTATCGTCTATCGGCTGATCGACGATCGTCTATCAGTTGGTCGACGCTCTGTCTGCATTGATAGTTCGACTATCTGTTGATAGGTCGACTATCTGCTTGGCGTGGTAGTTCGACTATCTGTCCTGATAGATCGACTACCTGATAGTTCGACTATCTGTTGATAGGTCGACTATCTGTTCCGCTTTTATAGGTCGACTATCTGTTGATAGGTCGACTATCTGTCATCTTTGATAGTTCGACTATCTATCCTGATAGTTCAACTATCTGATAGTTTGACTATCTGTTGATAGATCGACTATCTGGTCTGTTTTGATAGTTCGACTATCTGTTGATAGGTCGACTATCTATTTTCTGAGGTAGGTCGACTATCTGCTTGATAGGTCGACTATCTATTTGTGCTTGATAGTTCGACTATCTGTCCAGATAGATCGACTATCTGATAGTTCGACTATCTGCTTGATAGGTCAACTATCTGTTTGTGCTTGATAGTTCGACTATCTGTCCGGATAGATCGACTATCTGATAGTTCGACTATCTGCTCTGATAGGTCGACTATCTGCCGGGATAGTTCGACTATCTTCTTCGATAGATCGACTATCTGGATCGTTCGACTATCTGCCTGATAGTTCGACGATCTCCGTGCGTCGGTCGACGATCTCCGAGGGTCGTTCGACGCTTTCTGTCTGCCTTTATATTTTGTATTTATTTATTATATTTAATTAATTAATACATTATCTGGCATATCTTTTCAGTTGATTTATGATAATATTTCCAGGCATATCTGCTCTATTCTTTTTGCCTGTGTAAAATCTTTTTAGATAAAGTTGTTTGTCTTATTAGCTGACATTATAATTTACTTTATCTGCTGTCAGCACTTTATAGCCGTTAGACTGAAAAGTCTTCTTTTTGCTATAAAGAGTTTGTTTCTGATATGACTTTATTTAGTACTTTATTATCAAATTGCTTCCTGCAGCTTCCTAGAAAAAGGGTTATTCCTTTTATAGAATGTTTCTGCTGCAGAGATTGTTTTGTCTTCTTGATATTTACAACCCAGGTCTCAAGTCTCAGAAGAAGACAAGTAATTCAAATTAAAGAGAGCCGTTGCTTGTTACTGCTATAAAAAGGATCCTTTGAAGAAGGATTCAAGCTAGCTAACTAGTTACCCAGATATTTTCAAGCATTCAAGCCTTCATCAAGATCAAGTCTTCTGCTCTCAGCAATTTCCATCTAACTGAGAAGTGTTAAGATCTTCTACTCTTCTTCAACCTGAGTTCTCCTGCTTTCAGGAAGTTCAAACTCAGAGTTCTTTTGAAGAAGAAGAAGAAGATAGCTGCTTGAAGATCTTTAATTTTATTATTTTTATCTTCTTGTAGTTTTTCCTTCAGAGCTTTCTGCACTAAAGCAAGACTTCACCTGGACATCTTTGTGCCAGGGGGAGCCTTGATTCTTTAGAGCTTTCTAGCTCAGTGCAAGTTTTTGTGCTTCTCTAATCTTTGTAAAATAGAGAAGACATCTTAACCTTCTTCCCCCTCCTGTACAGGGTTATTACTCCCTTCAAAAGTATCCCTTGGTGGTAGGGCACCTGATCAAAAACCTGAGCTTGGTTTTTAGACACCTGATCTAAAGTCTAAAGGGTTTCTAGATCTACCTGAAGCAGATCCTGTTGGTGGCAGGGCACCTGATCAAAAACCTGAGTGGATTCCTACCGTGTGGGTAGAAGAGTGGACGTACCCAAGTTGTTTGGGGAACCACTATAAATTTCCTTGTGTTGTCTGGATTCACTTGTTTAATTCTTGCATTGTGGCTATGAATAGATATAACTAGGATTGCTAGTTGCTGATTAGGTCTTCCAAGCCTTAACTGTAATTACAGTTAGCTTGAGTTTGTGCACATCACTCGTGTTAGGCTATAGGGTTAAATCTATATCTATAATCTTTTCATTCCGCACTTCACTCCAAGGGAGTTGGGTAGACCATTAAGTTTTGTCTAGTGCAAAATTTGATAACTCTATTCACCCCCCCTCTAGAGTAGTATCTATCCCTTCACTTTCAAGAAGGATTAAGTTGAGTAAGTCAGTGACATGTATAATAGGCTAAGCTCAATCATCAATGAACTAAGGACCTTAGATAAGGAAATTACTCTAACTGAAGTGAATGACAAGATCCTTATGTGCTTCCCCAGCACATGGGATTCAAGGATCTGGCCTATCAAAGAAGCTATAAGCATGATTGAGATATCAACTGAGTCTTTCCTTGGAAAGCTCAAATCATATGAGCATTTGATGAAGACTAGTGAAGCAACAGCTGAAATAAAGACTCCAACACCTACCAAAAAGGAGCATAACATTGCTTTCAAGGCTGCTGAGGACTCTAAAGTTACTCTAGTCAACGAAGAACAGATGAGTCTATTTGCCAAAAGATTTTCAAAATGGCAATAAAGACTTTAGAAGGAAGTCATCTAGACAAGATGACAAACCAAGGTATGACAAAACACCTTCTAAGGAAATTGACAGTTTTGGTTGCAGGAAGCCAGGACACTACATATATGAGTGTCTAGAAGCTAAAAAGAAAGATAGGAGAAGAGAAAAAGAGTCAAGAAGAAATCATCACAGCAAACCCTCCTCAAGCAAGCACAAGAGGAAGGAAAAGGGTTTTGTTGCTGAGACCTAAAGTAATACAGAAGAAGAGTCATCCTCTTATAGCTCCAGTGATGATGAAGAAGAGCAAAAGGCAAAGGAAGTTTGCCTAATGGCAACTGATGCCTGCAATAACAAATCAAATGCTGAAGACTCAGATAATGAAGAATCAATGTCTGTTTAAGATCAGGTAATTGCTCCCTATGATTTTGAATCAGAAGAATTTTTATCTGAATTTAAAAATCTTTGCTTAGACTAAATAAGGTCTGAGAAAGAAATCAAACATCTTAGAAAGAAATTAACTAATCAAGATAAATATCTTCCTGAAAATGCTAATTTGTAGATTGAACTAAATTCAGTTAATGAAAAAATAGTTTTTCTTAAAATCTAACTAAGTAAGGCCAAGAAACAAGAGGAATATCTAAATGGCAGGTGCATGAAATTACTAGATATAACTAGTATCTTAAATGCTAAGACTAATAACTATAAACTAGGATTAGGTGCCTCATTTAGTGAACCACATCTAATCCAGAGGAACAATCTATCAAAACCTGTAAACTTCATTTCAGATAAAGGCAAGAAGAACACTGAACAGGTTAATAAGGTTAATGAAGTTCTAAAGCAAATGGAATTAAAACAAAAATCTAAGAACAAGAAAAATAATAAATATAACAATGTTCAGCAGTTTTCATTGAACTTAGATTGACGAAACGTGAACAGTTCGTTGACCTAAGAATGACGAACTCTTAACACAAACCATAATAATAAGAATTCTTCGATCTACGATCGACGAAACCAGTATGGTTCGTTGACCAGATATCGACGATATTGGTGCCCTAAGAATGAATACTTTCCTTCCTCGAGCAGAGATCGTAGATCTCATTCCAATTCGTCGAGCTTAGGTCGACGAACTCACCAGAATTCGTCGATTCCAGATTATAATTACAGAAACTTAAATTCCAACAGAAACTGTAACATTAAACCTAACAAACATAAGGAGAACATCAACCCATTCACCCAATGGATAATTCCTCCTAGAAGATTTCGCCCCGTAGGTTATAAGAACCAACCTGAATGTTCATTTATTTCCAGTTTTTCATTTGAGAAGAAACAAGGACCCAAGGTTACCTGGGTCAAGAACTTTTAATTTGTTTCATTATAGGTAAAGACCTATCCTATCACTTAAAATAAGTGGTATCTTGATAGTGGGTGCTCTAAGCACATGACTGGATGCAAGGATAGTCTCATCAACTTCAAGGCTGTTGAGATTAATTTACAAGCAGGACACGTGTGTGTGGGACCGACCACGTGGCTTTCCCCATCGCGTTCCTGGTCTGGGTGTTGACCCTAGTGGGCCCCCCTTGTGGTAGAATATCCCCGCGGTCCTGTGGTTGGGATTAGTCTTACATCTCTTGCAGGGCTCGCTCCTCCGTGTTTATGTACCCCGCCAACCTTGTGAGAACCCGCCGCCCCACATCGCATCTCAAAACCTTGGTATTGAGATGAAGGGTGGCAAGGTGCATGAACAGAGAGGGGAGAAAGCTACAGGCAATGTGGGATTAATACCAACAACAGGTCCACAGGGATATTCTCCACAGGATCCCACTGGGGTCAACACCCAAACCTGGAATGCGGTGGGAAAGCCATAACTCGGTCCCGCATACACATTTCTTGCTGGCAAATTAATCTCAACACACCCCCGCAGCAGGACAACCTCCCTATGATACCATATGATAACCCGCTACACCACATCGCATCTCAAAACCCAGGTATTGAGATTAAGGGTGGCGAGGTACATGAACATGGAGGGGAGAAAGCTGCAGGAAATGTGGGATTAATACAAACCAAAGGACCGCAGGGATATTCTGCCATAGGGGCCCACCGGGGTCAACACCAATACCTGGAATGCGGTGGGAAAGCCATAACACGGTCCCAGAAACACGTGTCATGCTGGTAAATTAATTTCAACAAACCCTCGCAACACGAAAACCTCCCTCTGATACCATGTGAGAACCCGCCGCCCCACATCGCATCTAAAAACCCAGGTATTGAGATGAAGGGAGGCGAGGTACATGAACACGGAGAGGAGAAAGCTACAGGCTATGTGTGATAAATAACAACCACAGGACCGTAGGGATAGTCCGCCACAGTGGCCCACCAGGGTCAACACCCGAACCTATAATGCGGTGGGAAAGCCATAACACGATCCCACATACATGTGTCCTTCTGGCAAATTAATCTCAACACACCCCCGCAGCAGGACAACCTCCCTCTGATATCATATGAGAACCCGCCGCCCCCCATCGCATATCAAAACCCAGGTATTGAGATGAATGGTGGCGGGGTACATAAATACGGAGGAGCGAGCGCTGCGAGCGATTTGGGACTAATCCCAACCACAGGACTGCGGGGATATTCTGCCATAGGGGTCCCACCGGAGTCAACACCCAGACCAGGAACGCGATGGGGAAAGCCATGGGGTCGGACCCACACACACGTGTCATCCTGGAAATTACTCCAACAAATGCTAAAAGTGGTCCAAGAGTCATCTTTGGAGATTCAAGTTTTGGAAAAACTGAAGGCTATGGAGATTTCAAAAGTGGAGATGTCACTTTGAAAAAGGTGGCATATGTTAATGGTCTCAAGCATAACCTCATATCCATAAGTAAGTTATGTGATTCAGGTTATTAGGTTTGCTTTTCTGAATCTCAATGTATTATTTCTGCAAAAAATCAAACTGTTTTAACTGGAATTAGACAAGGTGACATATACTTAGTAAACTTTAAATCTGCCAGTTCAGAAATCTGTTTTTTTAATCTTGTTAGCAATCAAAATGATTTGTGGCATAAAAGATTAGGTCATGTAAATTTGAGAAACATAGCAAGGCTTTCTAAAGACAACCTTGTTAGAGAATTTCCTTAGTACCCCTATAAGAAGGAAAGTCTCTGTAAGGCTTGTCAGTTAGGCAAGCAAACTAAATCTAGTTTTAAATCATTAAACAAAAGTGACTCACCTAGGATATTGTACTTACTACATATGGACCTTTTTGGCCCTATAGCAGTACAAAGCCTAGGAGGGAAATCTTATACTATAATGATTGTAGATTACTTTTTTAGATTTATTTGGGTATTCTTTCTGAGATCTAAGTCAAATACTTTCAAGGCTTGTACAGATTTTCTCAAGAACATACAGATTGAGTACTCTACTCCAGTTGCATTGATCAGAAGTGATCATGGTACTGAGTTTGAGTCTCCTCTTATGCAAGAGTTCTGTAGGAAAAAAATGTATCGGACATTGCTTCTCAGCTCCTAGAACACCTCAACCAAATGGGGTTGATGAAAGGAAGAATAGAACACTAATTGAATCTGCAGGCACATTACTTGCAGATGCTTATTTGCCCCTATCCTTTTGGGCAGAGGCTGTAAACATAGTAAATTATGTGTTGAATAGAAGTCTTATACACAAACTTAACAATAAGACTCCTTATGAGTTACTGAAAGGGAAGAAACCTAAAGTAACCTATTTTCATGTATTTGGTTGTATATGCTATATTCATAATAATGACAAGAAATATATTAGAAAATTTGAAAGAAAGGCTGTAATTGGAATGTTTCTAGGATATTCCCAAGTCAGCAAAGCTTATGGGTTGTTCAATAAATCATCTTTAAAAATTAAGGAATCTGTGCATGTAACTTTTGATGAAGCTAATATGTATTGCAAGGAGAAAGAAATTTCTATCAATGAGCTATTGCAGGTACCTCACTTATGTGAGAAAATGGATGAACTAAACCTTACACCAAAGGTTATATCACATCCTCCTCCACAATGTGATGAAGAAAGTGAAGAAGAAACTGTGGAAGCAGTTGAACTTCCTCCAACAGCAGATGTAATTCCACAAGAGGAATTCATTCCAAATGCTATTGTTGAACCAACTCCACAATCTGATCTTGTCACACTAAGGGATCAACCTAGATCTCAAGTGATTGGAGACATGTCAGTAGGTGTACAGACAAGGCATCAACTAAACCATGATGTGATGCATGCCTTTTTTCTCTCTCAAGTTGAGCCTCAATCCATAACTAATGCAGAGCAAGATCCACACTGGATTATAGCAATGCAAGAGGAGCTCAATCTATTTGAGAGATGTAGAGTTTGGGACTTGGTTCCAAGGACTAAAGTATATCCTGTAATTGGGACCAAGTGGGTTTTCACGAACAAGCTTGATGCTCAAGGTGTGATTGTAAGGAACAAGACTAGGCTTGTTTCTCAAGTCTATATGCAAGAGGAAGGGATTGATTATGATCAAACCTCTGCACCTGTTGTCAGGCGAGAGGCAATAAGGATTTTCCTTGCTTATGCTACTTTCAAGAAATTCAAAGTCTACCAGATGTATGTAAAAAGTGAATTTCTGAATGGAGAATTAAAAGAAGAGGTTTATGTTGAACAACCTCAAGGTTTTACCTCTTCATCTTATCCCTCTTATGTTTTTAGATTACATAAAGCTCTTTATGGTCAAAAGTAAGCTCCAAGAGCTTGGTATGAAACATTAGCTAGCTTTTCAAGCATCATAATGATAAAATTCTTTTTGTACAAATATATATAGATGACATAATATTTGGCTCTACAGATCGAAAACTATGTAAATGGTTTTCTAACCTTATGCCTTCAAAGTTTGAGATGAGCAGCAAGAGTGAGCTTTCTTACTTCCTTGGCCTCCAAGTGAAGCAGACTCCTGATGGCATTTTCTTATCTCAATCCAAATATTTTAAAGAGCTGATTAAAAGGTTTGGGATGGCTGATGCCTCAGCTAAGAAAACACCTATGGCTACAAATGTTGTGGTTGATTCTGATGAACAAGGGAAACCTGTTGATAAGAAATTGTATAGGGCCATTGTTGGGTCCCTTCTATATCTCACAGCAAGTAGGCATGATATAATGTTTGATACATGTCTTTGTGCTAGGTTCCAGGTGAACCCTAAAGAATCTCACCTAATTTTATTAAAAAGGATTTTAAGATATATAAAGAGTTTCCCAAATCTTGTACTCTGGTATCCAACAGAATCAGAATTTTAGTTAACTGGATACTCAGATGCTGACTTTGCTGGATGTAGAGTGGACAGGAAAAGCACTTCAGGAACATGCAAGTTTCTTTGTGCTAGACTTGTCTCCTAGTTTTGTAAAAAGCAGATATATGTGTCTACATCAACTGTAGAAGCCTAATCTAAGCAATGACAGTCCATACTATATTTTGCAAAAGATTACTCCCTACCCTGGTATGTCATAGTGGATGTGGTTGTCTAAGATTAAGCAAAAGGCTAGGAAGAAAAGAAGAAGGTACTCTCCTCCTCTTCAAAAGTTTAGGAGAGATCCTTCTCCTCCTCCTCCCTCTTCAGGTTCCTCGGGCAATTTATCTCAGAAGCCTGCGTCTATGATAAAGACTTATCAGAGACAACCCAAACAAATCTATCAAAAGTCCTCTTCAAGCAATCGACCTTCAGATTCTTCAAAGAAAGTTCCTACTAAAGAACCAATGCTGAATTCTAGAAGGCCAGAGTCTCCTCCAATTCCTTTTGTTGATACATAACAGGAGACCTCTGCTAGGATGGCTAGATTCAATAAGCTCATAGTACTTTCTCAAATTAACAAAGCAAAAGTTGAAGGCAAAGATATTTCTCAATTCTCAATTATGTCAACCTACAGAAAAGAAGAATTGTTCAGGTTTGCTAAAGCTAATAAATTTTTCAATGTTGATGATTATATGAAACTACACCCAGAGGCTGTTTTACCCAGAACCTCATCTCAAACTATGATTGGAGCATCTGACATGTATATGTCAAAGAAAGAAGCTGCCAACCCTAACAGAGTGATCAAATTCAAACAACCTTCTAATGATTCAGACAAAGACAAAGCCCAGAAGAAGAAATGAGTTTCCTTTCTTTTATTTTCTAGTTGTCTTTTGAACTCTATTCTCTTTGTTTCTCATGAAACAAAACTCTGTAAATATCTGCTGAATATTTTTCTTCTGTTAGATATATTTTCTTCTTCTTTATGATTGTTTTGTTTTTGTGTTAGTGACCTCACCCAAATATTGGGAGATTGTTGGATACCAAGTTGGATTAGGGCTAGGTTCACTAACTTAGGTTGAGTATGACCCAACATTATATAGCTAGGGTCATGAGTAGTAGTTCTAGAGTTTAGGCTAAGTCTTGATTAGTGGTACCTTCTTGGACAAGCCAGAAGTGGACTTCAGAGAATCATATTTAGCAGCTTTCAGAAGACAGTGATCAGTTCGAAATTCTTCGAACTCAGCTCAACTATCGTCGATCTCAGATCGACGAACTCAGAGTTAATTATCTGAGCTGAGCTCGACGTTCTCTTAGCTCAGGTCGACGCTTAGTTTTCTTCTGTCAGTTTCTCAGCTCGAAGAACTCAGAATGCAGATTTTGAAAGTCAATCCCAGTTAGCAGATCACAGAGCTCAGGTCAACGAACTTGAATTCCCTTGTCGACGATCCTTGATCTTCGGTCGACGAATTCTGTTCTACGTTCGAAGTTTTTTGTGTAGTTCTTGAATGAGCCCTTCCCTCTTCTGTTTCTTATTAGCAGTATTATTCTAAGAATTTAATGCAAATATTCTTCTGAATATAACCGTTAATTGGCTGCATTAAATGTGGTATTCTTCAGAATAAATATTTTCTTATTCTATCAAGAACAGTTGGGAAACTCATTAATGATATTATTCCAGCCGTTTCCTTTCCCCCCAGCAGCCAGCATTTATGGAAAGAATTCAAAAATTCAAAGTGAATTTTTCAGCAGTGGAATAATAGTTATTCTCTCCTCTTCGAGAAAGAATACAACAGATAAGAAAGACAGTTTGAGAGGCAGGAAGAGAAATCGAGAAGCACTATACAGGAAATACTGAATAAGCACTATATGCTCTCAACGCCTTTTCATTCTCTGCCAACACTGTAGTTTGACGAAGAATAAATCATCAAGATCAAGAGTCTTCTTAAACTTTTGTTCCATAAATCCTCAGAGAAATTCTATTCAACATCTGTTACTGGATTTCCTTGACCTTGACAGATAAAGCTGAAGACCTACTCACCCTTTATCAAAGCTCTGTTCTTCCTGAAGCATTCTACTTCTCAGTGGAAGCTTTGACAACACAAGAATCCATACAGTCTTCTTAGTTGTATTTTAGAAAAGAGAAGACTTCCATCAACATCTTTCATCCCATTGTACAGGGTTATAGCTCCCTTCAAAATTTAGTTTGGTTGACATGTCTCCCTCAAAAAGACTTGAGGTTGGTTTTTGGGCACCTGATCAAATGCTTGAAGGGTTTCCTGATATATCTGAACTAGATCTTGTGGTGGCAGTCACCTAATCAAAACCTGGTAGTGGATTCCTATTAAGAGTGATAGAAGAGTGGATGTACCCAAGTTTAGGGAACCACTACAAGCATCTTTTTTCGTCAGGTTGCCCTTTTTAATTTGTTTTACTGTGCTTGTGATTGCTGAATTGTTTAGCTTAGCTTTCTTATTCCTTAACTAATATATGGTATCACTATATTTACTCAGATAAAATCTAGAAAAAGAGCCAAAGTTATAATACTTTATTCACCCCCCCCCCCTGTAGAGTAATCTGATCTAACACCCTCCTTTCAAACAAGATATATTAACGGTACACTCTAAGTTGGCTCTGAAATCTGGCTATTATCATTTGATAATTCGGGAATGTGACATCCCCAAAACTATGTTTGGAACACGCTACGGTCATTATGAGTTCATTGTAATGCCATTTGTGCTATCAATGCGCCATCAGTGCTCATGTACATAATGCACCAGACTTTTAGGGAGTATTTTGATCTCTTTATGATCATCTTTATTGACAATATCTTGGTATACTCCCAATCCGAAGAAGATCATGGTAACCATTTACTGATGGTGTTGCACACTTTAAGGAGAAATAAGCTCTACGCCAATTTCTCTAAGTGCAAGTTTTGGTTGGCATCGGTGGTCTTTCTTGGCTATGTGGTTAGTGGGGAGGACATTGTGGTTGATCCGGCAAAAATATTGGTAATACGGGAGTGGCCTGTGCTTGCTATAGTAGCAGAAGTCAGGAGTGTCCTTGGACTGGCAGGCTACTACAGGCACTTCGTAAGGAAATTTTAAGGATAGCCATGCCTCTCACCACATTGACGAGGAAGGATCAAAAATTCATTTGGATGTCAGAGTGCGCACGAGCTTTTGAGGAGCTAAAGATTTGTTTTACCACGACACCAATCTTATCTTCCCATTATGGTTCAGACGGTTTTGAAATTTACAGTGATGCCTCAAGGAGCGACTTAGGCTGCGTACTTCTGCAATTTAGTAAAGTGATAGCTTTTGGCTCATGCCAGTTGAAGATGCATGAACGGAATTATCCTGTCCACGACTTAGAGTTGGAGGCGGTGATTTTTGCACTTAAACTGTGGTGTCACAATTTATATGGCATGAAAGTCGATATATTCATGGACCATAAGAGCCTGAAAATGTATTGGACCAGAAAGATCTCAATATGTGACAGCGAAGGTCGATGGAGTTCCTCGGAGACTACACCTTCTATATTCATTATATTCCCAGAAAGGGAAATGGTGTCGCGGATGCCTTGAGTTGTAGGACTTTGTCAAGGGCCAATTGGTTTAAAGGCATGATGAATGCCTAATTCTAGAGCTGGAAGCTTTAGATATTTCTTGTGTTGACAATAATTCCACTACAAATGCGTATCTGAACTGGACGGAGGTACATTATTACCTTGCGGACAGGGTTCGGCGAACAATAGAACTCGATGAGAGTTTACAATGCTATGCAGCGGAGGGGTCAAATTCCTAGTTCCTATTTGAGGACGGCCTTTTGTGGAAAGAAGGTCGGTTGTGCGTCTTTATTGTGGGTAAGCTACGTGAAGAGTTGATGTATATAGCGCACTTTAAAAAATACTCTGAAAGATGGGGGTTAGATCTGATTTACTCTAAAGGGGGAGGGGGTGAATTGAGTATTTTAACTTTGGAGGTTTTTAAGTTTTTTATATCAGAGTTTGAAATAGTTGATACCAATAATACTATAGAAGGAAATAAATGACTGGTTAAACTAATCTATCTATCACAACGCAAAAAGAACAAAAAGAAAATGAACACAAACAGACAACACAAGAAAATTTATAGTGGTTCCCCAACCTGGGTACATCCACTCTTCTAACAACCTGATAGGAATCTACTAACAATTTTTTTTTCAAGTGACTGCCACCACAAGCTCTATTTCCAAGGAGATATCACAACACTTTAGGCTTTTGATCAGGTGCCCAAAAACCAAGAATAATATTTTGAAGGGAGTTAATAATCCCTTTTTACAGAAGGTGAGAGAGGGGTGATGAGGTCTTCTCTTTTCTCTAAACAGCAGAGAAGACTTGTGGATTTTATAGTAGTCAAGACTCTTTCTTAGATGTTGAGATGGTTCAGAAGATTATAGCCTTGCTCAGGGTATAGGTCACAGCCTTGTCTTAAAACAATACTGACACTTTCTTACTAAATCAAGATGAGTTGTCCTTGAATGTTCCTGGAGGAGAAGATTGAAGAAGACTCTTGATAGTGATGGATGTTCTTCTTCAGTCTTCAAAATAGACAAGGTGGAAAACAGAATGTTGTCTATACTAGGCGAGAGTTCTTAATGTTCAGTCTATGTCTCTCTATATTCTTGTGTGTTGTATGTTCTCTGATGATGCCTGCCTTAGTGTATGATTTCTAGCTGAATAATTAATCGTCTTAAAAGTGAAAATCTCTTTTATATTCTTCAGTCAATAACTTCTCCTTTGAAATTAGAATTGCTGGCATTAATTGCTGATTGCCCTGGAGAATGAAACGGCTGGAATATTGTCTTAAATGAGTTTCTGCAACTATCCCTAATAAAATAAGCAAGTAATTAACTTGATGAAAACCATAATTAATGCTGCCAATAATGGCTATATTATGGGGAATATAAGCATTAATTACTCAGGAAGAATATTACTGCTAAATAATATAGAAGGTAAGGGACAGAAGTATGGAAAACTTCTCATTCTAGCTAGGGACAGAATTCATCGACCTCTGAACAGAATTCGTCGACCAGAGTTCCAAGTTCGCCAACCTGAACATTCCTATTCGTTGACCTGAGCTCTGTGAACTGCATTCAGGGAATAACTTGCCATTTCTATGCTCTGAGTTCGTCGAGCTGAGAATCTGTCTGAAGGAATCGATCGTTGACCTGAGCTCGAATATCGTCGAGCTCAGCTCAGAGAAATAACTCTGATTTCGTCGATCTGAGATCGACGATCGTCGAGCTGAGTTCGAAGAACTTCGAACTGATCATTCTGTTCTCTGAATCTTCTAAGTCTTGAAACTACTGATGTCCCATGCTGGCTGGTCCATGAAGGTTGAACCTAATGACTAGCCTAAACTCTAGGACTACCAGACTTTACCTTTGCTATATAATGTGGGTCAGACTTTAACCTAATTTGTTGAACCTAGCCCAAATCCAACTAGGGGTCAGACTTTACCCTAATTTGCTCGAGGAGGTTTTCTTTGAGATGACTGTTGCTTACTGTCTTGCTTGGAATGTCTCTGATAAGTTTTTGTGACAGGTATAGATCTTTGAGATACATTTCCAGAGGCCCCTGAAGATAGAGGAGTAGGAGGAGGAGGGACTTTCCTAAATTACTTAGGAGGAGACCTGTACCTCCTTCTCTTCTTAATTTCTTTCTACTCATTCATTAATAGCCACATCAACTGTGGCATCCCTGGGAATGGAGTAATCTTTTGCAAGATATAGTATGGAGTGTCATTTATGGGATTGGGCTTAGGAGCAGCCTTTGGAGAAACTTTCCTCTTCTTAGTACCCTTCTATCTGGCTATGGAATCATAAGAATCATAAAAATCTTCTTCATCAATATCATCAGAAGATTCTCGGGGATTGTCATACAAAGCATCAATCTCTTTTAAAGTTTCATTTGAGATTTGTTTTTCTGCTTGAGGAAGCGCTTGAGGTTCAGAAACTTTAGGTGGAGAAAAATTCTCAGTGATCATCTGATAATCTTCTATATCATTGCCAGCCAACAGAAATTCATTCAAAGTAGGATCATTCTGAATAAGTGCAAATTCTTGTGTCACATCTTGAGCAATCAAATCATCTAAATTTGGGATTGGGCTATCATCCATAATGAATGTTGGGCCTGATGGTTCCTCAATTATTTTATTATCAAAACTTTCCTTCAAATGTTAAACAACTTCAGGGCTTATTGGAGGAGTGTAACACACTATAGCCAAAGAAGGCTTTACTGCTGGAAGAGAATAATTCAAATAAACTGTATTGAAAGAATCTAATAACCCAAAGATGTCTACTGGGAGATTGATGCAACATTCACCAATAGTCAAAATATCTGCATTCAACATATCAAAATCAAATATTTCAGCCTCTGTAGCCATCTGTACATCTGGTGACTCAACTATCTGTAAAATTGTTGTTGCTTCTTCTGCTGCTATTGCTGGAGGAGGAGAAATAGGAGCTTCTTCCCAGGAAATCTCCCCTTCCTGGTTATAGAGGGTCCTGTAGCCAGGCCCCCATAAGAGGGACAAAAAGGGCAGTAGGTGATGACTACTTTTAGTCATTGGCTTTTGGGTAGTTTAGTATGCAAAATTCCTAGTTTAATTATATGTTTTAAGTATTTTTATGCTTGTTATGTTTTATTTTTTATTTAAAGTCTTTTGTGTTATGATATAAAAATCTATAGTTTTATTATATGTTTTTTTTATTTTTTTATGTATTATGTTATGTTATGTTATCTTATGTATACAATGTCTTAATATTTTAATTTTTTTTATGTTGTAATTGTGTGTTATGTTTTTATTATTTATGCTTTGTTATTTTATGTTTTAGTTATTTGTTATTTTCTACGATATTTTATGTTTGTTGTTGTGTCATTTTATCTTAAAGAATAAACTAATGCATGTTTTATTTTTTTAGGTGCAGCTCGGGCCCTTCTCATCAAGCTACTCGAGTCCTACATGCAGCCCACCTAGCTACCCGAGCCCTTAAAGAAGCAGCCCATTCCCCCTCTAGTTCAAGCCCATGGAGCCGCCTTTCTCATCAAGCTACCCGAGCCCTCCTCCATGTGGATGCAGCCCTCAAATTCAACACAACAATAGAGCAGCCCGACCACTAATGGAGCAGCCCATACATGCAATCCAAGCCCTACCCAAGCCCACCAAGCAGCCCTCAAAGTCCATACATGGTTGGCCACCCCTCTCTCTCTCCTCCTCTATAACTTTCACATGCATACACCTTGCCATCCTTGCATGGCCGTCCACTCCTCTCTCCCTTCTTTATTTCTCATTCATCCCTCTTTTCCCTTCTTTCATTCTCATTTAAACCCATCCATCCCCCTATTATATTTATTTATTTCTTTATATTTTCCAAAATGAAATCCATGCATTTTGTCCCTTCTCTCTCTCCCTCATTAAATATCATGCATGAACCCTCTCCTCTTTACATGGCCAACCACCCCCTTGTATCCTCCTCTTCATTTCATTCTAGATACTTTTCCTCATCTATAAAAGGAACCCATGTCACATGCTTTGGAAGGTTGGACATTGGAGAGAAAGTATAGTGCTAGTTCAAGAGAGCTTCCTTCTACTTTTTATTATTGTTGTTAAGTTCTTCTTTTCATTCCTTGTAATCTCTTTCTTAGTAGTTTAATCTTGTCTTTTTATTATTATTATTGTGTGCCTTTCTTCTTTCTAGCAATGAAAATGAAATATCTTTTTTTATTTTCATGGTTTCTTTCTTAAACATGCGTAGCTAATTTTCTTTAGCATTCGATCGTGACGAGCCATAAAGTGAGATGAGGGTTATTTTTATTTCTTAGTTTTAATTTTTTCTAAATTAATATCGGTCCTTCTTTGATATTTCTCGCGTCGACTCCATATTTCACGTATATCGTAGTAGGCATTTGATATTATTTCATAGTAGTCGAGAGACTCATTGATTTGAAAGAACGCTCAAATAAGGATGGAGTTGAAGGCAACCCTAGAGATAGGATGATGTAAATTTTCCGGATTGAAGTCAAATCCAATAGTGCGGGTCACTTCGGTAATGCGACTTTATGACATTTTGACTTGCAAAGAGATTTAGGTAAAAACTTCTACAAGTTAGGGGATTTAATGCTATAGCGGCATTACTTCCTAATATCAGATCCGTCCCCGCCGACATTAATTTGAAATTTTAAATCTAGCTTTTTATCCCTCTCGTCTCATTTCATGGTGAATCAATGATCGAATGCTAGCTTTTTTATCATAAGTTTTCGTTAAAAAATTATCTTTAGTTTTAATTTAAAAATTCTCAAAACCCAACAATCTTTCGGTAGGATAATAGTAGAAGCGTGAGTAGTAGTAGTTGACAACCCCGTGTTTAAATATGACCTTGGTATTACAATTCGATAGGTACACTTGACTTTAAGGGTTGATAGCAATCTTCACACCAAATTTTTGGCGCCGTTGTCGGGGACCTTTTTCGTCAATATTAGGAAAACGCTTTCACTATTACTTCTACAAAAAAACTATTTTTTTTATCTTTATCGTTTTCTTCTTCAAGTTTCTATTTCCTTTCCTCCATTCTCTTTCATTTTTTTAGTGCAAGACCCGCACGAATCCGTCGCTACTTGTTCATTTGGACCCAGAAATCGAACGGTCCTTTCGGAGACAACTGCGATTCGGGGCTTCCACTTCTCAAACAGCGGTTGAGAATTCCGACGGTGATTGTAATTTTTATTCTGAAATGGGAGATCCTAACCCAGGAATGGCTCAACAAAGGACCATGTCTGGTTATGCTCGACCCAACTTGGAGGGGACTTAAACTAGTATTATTCGACCTGCGATTGCGAACAATAATTTTGAGCTTAAGCCTAGCATCATACAAATGGTGCAGCAATATGTACAGTTCGAAGGATTACAAGATGAAGATCCGAACTTATATATTTTTGCAGTTTTCTTGAGATCTGTGACACCTTAGAAATAAATGGTGTCTCAGACGATGTTATTAGGCTAAGACTCTTCAACTTCTCCTTAAGAACCAAAGCCAAATAGTGGTTGAGTTCTTCCAAGAGGATCAACACTACTTGGAATATTTTACTAGATAAATTTCTTTCTAGATATTTCCCTCCTACAAAAACTGCTAAATTAAGAAATGATATAACTTCTTATTCTCAAATTGTTTCTGAGACCCCAATGACACATGGGAGAGGTTCAAAGAACTTTTGAGACATTGCCCTCATCATTCTCTGCCTGTATGGTTACAGGTTCAAACATTTTATAATGGGCTAAATCAAGAGACTAAGCAAATGATAGATGCCGCTTCCTCTGGTTCTTTGGACCGAAATACTCCGAAAGCAGCTCTTAAGCTTATAGAGGACATGGCGATGAACACCTATCAGTGGAATTTGTCTAGGACTCGCCCAAATAAACCTGCAGGCATCTATGAAGTGGACTCTATATCCCAACTAGCGCTGCGAGTGGAGATGCTGAACAAGAAGATTTCGGAGATGACTGCTGCCTCCGCCCCTCAGGTATTTGAAATTGTGATTGTTGCTGCTGCTAAGTAGGTGGATTATCTAGGGAACATACCTAGGCCTGCTCAAAATAATTTTTCTGCTTTTTTTAATTTTTATGCACCTCTTGGTTTTAATGCTTCTACAAACTCTTATCACCCTGGATGGTGTAACCATCCTAATTTTTCTTGGAGTAACCCTGCTAATGTCGTATGTCCACAACACAATTTTACACCACCACCACCACCACAACAAAACCATAATCTTCAAAAAACTCTCTCTTTGGAAGAAACTTTATCTAGATATATAAGCTCGAACGATGCTACTATTATAAACTTAACAGGGCCGATGAGAAATTTAGAGAATACGGTCAGCAAAATCGCCAAAGTTTTCTCCGAGAGGCCACCTGGCTCTCTTCCCTCAATTACTGAACCCAACCAAAGGGAGCACGCAAAAGAGATCACCCTTCGGAGAGGTAAAAGGTTATTCACGAGCCCACCATAAGGGAAGAGCCAGAGGTGATTGCCTCTCCTACTGTTGAAAAAATTATAATTACGGAAATAAATGATGAAATTCTTGAAAAGGATAAAGTTGTTTTTGAAAAAGATATATCTGTTTTTGAAAATGATATTGTTAAAATTTATTCTCCAATAATTATAAAAGAATTTCCTCCACCTCCTTATCCCGCTAGGCTTAGAAAGGAAAAACTAGATGATCAATATAACCACTTTCTTGAAATGTTTAAAAAAAATCATATTAATTTGCCGTTTCATGAAGCGATTAACCAAATGCCTAAGTACGCCAAATATCTTAAAGATTTGTTAACCAACAAAAAGAAATTGGAAATCTTTCTCACATAATATTAAATGAAGAGTGCTCAGCGGTCATTAAAAACTCAAATCTTCCTAAAAAAATAAATGATCCGGGCGGTTTTTCAATTCCTTGTGTTTTTGGCGACCTTTTGTAAAACATGCGTTAGCGGACCTAGGTGCGAGAATCAACTTGATTCCTTCTTCATTATTAAAAAAACTAGGATTTTGCACTCTCAGCCCTATGCGTATGAGTATCCAATTAGCCGATAGGTCAATTAAATATCTGTTAGGTTTTGTAGAGGACGTGCTAGTTAAGGTCGAAAAATTCATTTTCCCGACAGATTTTGTAATTCTTGTTATTATAGAAGACGTCGAGGTCCCTCTTATCCTTGGTCGTCCCTTCCTAGCCACCGCTCGAGCGATCATTGATGTAAGTAATGGAAAACTTTTTCTACTTGTGGGAGATGATGAGGTCACGTTTTCTATTAAAGAATCAATGAAAAATTCTTTAAAAAATGATGACTCTTATTTTTTTCTTGATGATTTAAATGATGACTCTTCTCTTTATCTTTCCAATATTTCATCAAATGATTTTTCCTCTTCTTTTTCTTGAATTTCTTCAAATGATTTCAAAGGCACAATTATGTCCATACAAACCCTTTTTGAAAATGAATCTGATTTTAAACAAAATATTCTTAAGAATTCTATTTCTAAAAAAGAGAAAAAATTTGAAAAACTATTTTGATAAACCACCCGATCTTGAAACGAAAATCTATCACGATAAGAACTTTAGCCATCCTAAAACGTTTAAACCTAGCGATCAGTGTAAGACCCCATTTTTTTTTTTTGAAAACCCGGGGTCTTATGCCCAGAACCGCCGCTTTGCGGTGACACCTTCGCACCCGGGAAGGTCGCCACTACAACGCGCCGATTCTGCCGGCCTTTTCGATCACAATAAGTAGCAAGCAAGAGAGAAGCAAGTCCACAAAAAGAGAATATCACATAAAATAAAACTCCACGAAGGGAGTGTCCACAGAAAATCATCAGAGTATAAATGGTCTAGAAATAAAAGGGCTCATGCCCGGTACATCAAGTCCTCACTACAAAATCACTCAATGCGGAAGCAAAACTAAATCTCTACTAAAGGGCCGGGACTCACAGTCCCCGTAGTCTGGACTCCCGTGCTAGACTGTCCCATCTCCAAGCGTACCGGGCCTCCTGGCTGCTCCCGCGATCCCCTAAAATGATATGGTTCGAAAAACCGTTAGTCTAAAAGACTAAGTCCTATCATCCCCCACCCCTTCCCCCATGCTCTAAGGCACCGGGCGGAGAGGAAAGAAAGGGGGAGGACATGAAAGTGGAGAGTAGTCAAAAGCAGATGACGGTGGACCTATCTAGCAAGTTATGACATGGGAGCAATATAAATGTTGAAATAGGTATAACAGTAAGGAAGTAAGTAAGAAATTAAACCTTCACTTATGTGAGTACACATAAGCCAAGGGATCTTTTGCAAGGCTCCCATCGTATAACGTGTCCCATACCACTTATACGTTGGGGTGTCGGTTATCAAACAGCAGCATATATATATATTGAAACTAACCTTTGACTTATAAACTTGCCCACACAAGCCTATAGAACAAGGGGTCGTTTTGCAAGTCCTAAAGTATAAGCGTCCCATTCCATTTATACTTTAGTGTCAAGGTTGTTATGAATGATTATGGTATGCAACTATATGGTGGGTATGATGATCAAGCAGTGCAACTCACACACCCAACTTTGTGTACACAAACCTTTAGTTCCCCTTTCTGGAGATAACTCCCAGGATACTCCCGTAGTGGCAGACGGAAGCGGTGGGTTGGGCCTCGCCCACCTCAAAACCAGTAAAAGCACTACTGGTCTGACCTATCGTACGCCCTCAACGCCTGGTGCACGAGGCGGACTCCTGCGTACTCTTGCCGACTGGTCCGCCGGACTTAACCTTGGCTAAGTGCTAGTCACCTTGCCGAGTCAACGATATCGGTGTCGGTGCAATCGAACTCCCCGATATCGAGAACCCACCACCTTAACCTTTCCTATTTTTTATGCACATGCAGCAGTTTAATATATAACAATTTAAAGTGTCAAACTCCCGGGCTAAACCGTCTGTATTAACCACGTCCGAGACAACAAATTCCCCGGACTAAACCGTCCGGCTCATCTCCAGACTTCATCCCTTAGAACACCGGGACGGTGCCCCCTTGAACACCTCGGGACGACTTAACCACCACCAACCCTCACTAATGAGTGTGTGCAATGTGAATCCCTATTAGGCTAATTACTCTTTCGTTTGTTTTAAGATTTACGTTAGCCCAGGACTGCCCCCGGCATACCCCGTGAAGGGCTCTCAAGGGGCACTAGGAACCAAGACGGTGCATTACGGCCCGAAGTTCCCTTTCGCAAGGCACTTATTATTGTTGGTTGATTACCCTTTTCCCAATCCCTTTTTAATGTTATAATGAATCTAACCCTAGTGTACTTGACTCCTCCACTCCTAGGGCAAGACGATCTTTCGTCTACCCGAGCACCTCCTATGCTAGCCAAACACATCTTTACTCATCATAATCTCCAATGATGAATTCCATGCTCATTTTCCCAAGCCTATAAGGTACAAAACTCCACCCTTATATCCATGTCCCATACTAGCACTGTTCATGCCTTTTTCACACCAGAGATACCCTTCTACCCTATACGTTGCCCATGATAGAACGTCCATTAAATTCTCTTCCAAAACCCTTGTAATAATTACTGGGAATCTACCATGTCATAATATGCCTAAATCCAGAAAATTATAATTTTTCCTAATTAAATTGATAATTAATTAATTTTCCAAATAATTGACCATGGGTGATAATGAACATGAACTACATGATCTACTCAAGTATTGGTCATCCAAAAATTATAGTTACTGTATAACAGTGAATTATTACTAAATATTAACTCCCATGATTTTACAAATATTATTTATCCTCTAATTAAATTATTCATCAAAATTTCACAATTCATATTTAATGAAGGAAGTACAACAATTAATCATCATAAAATTATGTAAAAATTACAGAGCCTTGGTAATCATCAGAAAAGTCCTCTGCCCAAAAATAATAATTTTATTTGCATTCAATATACCAAATTAAATTTATCTAAATTTTTATGGGCAATAACATTTAATGAAGAAACCCCTAAATTTATAATTCAAATAATTCCATAAAAATTCACAGAGATGTAATATGATATTAAAAACTCCTCTGACTAAATTTCACAAACTTTAAATGACTGGTTACTTCATAAATAATTCCTAAGTAAAAATCTCTATTTGCTAAGTTGTGAAGGAAGTACTCTAATTATTATCCCATAAATCATGATAAAATTTCCAGAGGTTTAATATATCCTAAAAACATGGTGTACACAATTTCATAAAAATCTAAATCATATTACCACATAAATTATTTCTCCAAAGATTCTACGATTATGCACTTTTGTTAAGATACCCATATGAAAGCTTATTTAAATTTCATGAAACAACAACTACTGTTCAATATATCAAAATTAACACCCTCTATCATAACTTTACATAAACTTAAGATCATTTGACTCATCATCCATTCCATAAGGTATAAAGACCTAATTTTGTATAATTAGAACTAAGTGATGTGACTAAGTACCCATACCATGCAACTCCATCCTAGGGCATAATCTCACCCCTAGAACATCATGGACCAACTCTAGATCCATACAAGGACATAAAACCCTATGTCCTTCACAAACCCCATAGATCAACCCTTAAGGTTTGAACTTGGATCCTAGGGCAAACCCACCTCAAACCATCTCAAATTCCATGAGGGGGGGTTTTCTCTGTCCATGGGGCTCTGGCCAAAATCCCAACCCATTTGGGTGAGAATTGGACCCACCATGCCCCAACAACCCCTTGCCCTAATTTTCCCCTTTAAGGACCAATCTTTGGTCACATCAAAACCCAATCATTTCAAGTCCAATTGGGCTGAAATTTTTATCAGAGATAAAAGATAACCCTAAAAACATGCCTCCAAAATTTTGGAGACTTTTGAGGTGATTTGACCCTTTAAATAATTCCTAAATGAATTATTAAATTTTTACAAAAACTATAGAAATATTATATCCAAAAATTCCCATTTTTGGATATGTTGTTTTGACAGATGTAAATAGCCCCCACACCAAAATTTCAGCTCATTTGGATGGCTGGATTGATGGGGCACTCAAAACATTGTCTGATCAGCCCTAGGTATAGACCCCACCAAAATGAGTGCTGAGGTCAGACCTAATGTCCAAATTGGTCCAAACAAATTTTAAAATACACTAGACTCAAAGTGCTACAGTTTTCATATTAACCATTTTTCTGCAGAGGTCTCTAAGTAATTTTAATATTTATTTTAAAACCACCCAATAACTGTTACAGAAATACATATAAATCTGGAATTTAAATGACAGATCTTGCCCGAATCTCAAAGCCCATCCGACGGCCCGCCGTCATCTTCTTCCTCCAGCCGACGGCGGAGATTCGCCCGTCCTGGGTGATATTGCGGGAGGTTTTCCCGGCCACCCGGCCACCTCCCCGGCCGACCACCACCACCACCACCTTCGGGGAGGTGGGGGCTACCCCTAGCCGGCGGCACCGCCGCCGGAACAGGGAATCCGGCCAACCCGAGAGGTAGAATTTCGGCCGATTTTCTCATTTTTTTGAATTGGATCGGGCTCAATCGAGCCCGATTCTTGTTCTAATGGATTCCTAGGATCTATACATGAGTAAAGAGGAGGAGGGGACCTGAGTTGCGGCTTGTAGACGGGCTGAATTCCTCCTTGCCATTTTCGGCCACCAAGCTTGAGCTCCTCTCCAACTTCTACACCAACCTCTCTGGAATTGGAAAAGGAACGGGGAAAAACTTGCCCTTGCTCTGGTGAAGCTTCTTAATGAAGGAATTTGGGAGAGGATAAGTGTAACTCCCCAATTTTGAATTTCCCCATTAATGGCCATTAAGCCTATTTTCAGTTTTTCCTCCAATTGGTGGGGCTGAGCCACCTCCTTAGCTGGCCGCCTTAGGGAAACTCTTCCCCTCCACCAGAGGAGTAAAAGCCCCATGATGGTGGGGGTTATGGAGCCTCCATGGCCATGATGGCCATTAAGCCCCTCTTTCTCTCTCCTCCAAATTGGGGAAAATTTGAATTCCTCTCTCCTAGTCATCATGGATGACATTGCTGGTGGGTCCAGTCCAAATACACCCTTTTTTTAAACTCATCAAACAAGGTTAGCCCAAGTGGATTGAGCTTGGACTTGAGTTAGCCTATTTGGGCTAGTTTGACCAAATTAGGGCTTGGGTTGACTTTGGTCAATTTGGCCACTTCACTTGCCCCCAATGGGTTCTTAGTGACCCTATGAACCACTAAAAGGTTAAGGGTGGTGTGGTGAAGTCCTGGGAACAAGATGGGGTCCTTAAGTCAACCCTAAGTTAGGTGATTATCAAGTGTTATTTGCAACCCATGATGATCTCACCTTCTTTCCTTAGTACACTTGGCTTTCTTGGGCTCCTAAGGGTTTTGTCATGACCTAATCATGACAAAACACTCCTAGGGGTCTAGCTGTCTGAGGGATGTTACAAATCCCAATACATAAAAATAAAAATTTCGTCCCCGAAATTCAAGTTAAGCCTACGGTTTCAATAAAACGAAAAATAATGTAACATCCCGAGAGGTTTAAAGGAGTACCTGATACGAAAAGTTCCGGATACCTTTGCTGCATCAAGTCCTGCGGTTCCCAAGTGTGCTCCTCTTGTCCATGATTTCTCCACAAGACCTTGACCAGCGGAACCTTCTTGCGTCGTAAGACTCGCATCCCAGTATCGTCTATCCGGATCGGCTCCAGGTGCACCGATCGATCGGAAGCTATAGGCCCATCCGTAGTCGTAATCTGCTGCTCCGGCCGAAGTAGAGCTCTCCTGAGGGAGGACACGTGGAAGACGTCGTGCAAACCCGCTAGCTCCGGTGGCAGCTCCAATCTATATGCCAAGGGACCGATCCGCTCCAGGATCCTGTAAGGCCCCATGTATCTCAGACTGAGCTTTTTCCGGCCACGCACACCGCGAGACTCCATGCATCGGTCGTATCTTCAAGAATACCCGGTCTCCTACCTGAAACTCTACTTGACGATGCCGAGCGTCATAATACTTCGCTTGCCTGCTCTGCGCCTCTAACATCCGGTCCCGGATCAGTCTCACCTGAGCCTCGGTGTCTTCCACAAACTCTGAGTCCAGAATCTTCGGATCCACGTCCTGCAGCCAAGATAACGTGTCCTCACTACACCTTCTCCCATACAGGGCCTCGTAAGGAGCCATCCGTATGCTGGACTGATAACTGTTGTTATACGAGAACTCCACCAATGGCAGCATCTTCTCCCAGGGCTCTCCGCGGTCTACAATACATAGTCTCAGAAGGTCTTCCAGCGTCCGATTGGTACGCTCCGTCTGCCCGTCGGTCTGGGGGTGGAAGGCCGTACTGAAAGTCAGTCGGGAGCCAAGGTACGCCTGCACCGATTTCCACTCTCTGGACGTAAACCGCCCATCTCGATCTGATACGATCGTCCTTGGCACGCCGTGATAACGAATATACTGCTCCACGAACTTCCGAACCAACACTCCAACAGAGTCGTCCTTCCTTTGATCGGGATGAACCTAGCCACCTTCGTTAGACGGTCCACGATCACCCAGATCGAATCGTTTCCGTCCGTGATCGAGGTAGGCCGTGGATGAAGTCCATCGCGATGTCCTCAAATTTCCACTCCGGCACCGGGAGTGGCTGTAATAAACCAGCGGGATGTGTCTACACTCTGCCTTCACTAACTGGCATGTCTCGCAGTGGGTCCACGAAGTACGTAATGTATTTCTTCATCCCTGGCCAAAACATCATCTTCTTCAAATCTGCCGTCATCTTCGTGATCCCCGGGTGTATAGAATATCTACTACAATGCGCCTCCGCCATGATGTCCTCCCGAACCCGGCTCCTGCAGGTATATAAACCCTGCCTCCGAATGTAGCAATCCGTCTCTCAGGGAATAATCTCCTGTCGAACCCTCCTCCAAGGCTCGGAATATCGGAACTGCCCATGCATCTGTCCTTTGTTTGTCCCGGATGCGGTCCCGAATATCATCAATAGCCACCATCGATGCCAGATACTCCCTATATAGCTCTGGGTCATCCTCGGACACTAGGGATATCTGCATATCTCTGAAGGTCCGGACTAGCTCCATGGACATAGCCTGGGGCCTGGCTTCGGAAGTGGCCGCTCTCCGACTCAACGCATCGGCCACCACGTTTGCCCTCCCTGGGTGGTAGTGCATCTCATACTGATAATCTGCTAAGAACTCCACCAGCGCCTCTGCCTGATATTCAGCTCCTTCTGCGTGTCCACATATTTCAAGTTCTTGTGATCGGAGAAGATATCGCAGTGGACTCCATAAAGATAATGGCGCCAGACCTTCAGAGCAAAAACGACCGCTCCCATCTCGAGGTCGTGCACCGGGTAGTTCCTCTCATGGGTCTTCAGCTGGCGGGAGGCATATGCTATGACATGTCCGTTCTGCATCAGCACCGCTCCCATCCCTTGGTATGATGCGTCGGTATACACCTGGAATCCTTCCTTTCCAGATGGAAGGGCCAGTATCGGGGCTGAGATGAGTCGGTCCTTTAGCTCCTGGAAAGCCGCCTGGCACTGAGCGGTCCAAACGAAAGGCGCCTCCTTCCTTGTTAAAGATGTGAGGGGGAGGGCAATTTGAGAGAACCCTTTCACGAACTTCCGGTAATAACCGGCAAGTCCCAGAAACTTCGTACATCGGTGCTGTCTTCAACGGCGGCCAATCTCGAACTGCCTGAATCTTTGCGGGATCCACTGCCAACCCGGCTCCGCTGATAATATGGCCTAGGAAAGCCACCTCCTTCAACCAAAACTGACACTTGCTGAGTTTCGCATAAAGGTGATGCTCCCGCAACCTCTGTAGAGTCAGTGCCAGATGTCGGGTGTGCTCCTCCTCCATCCTAGAGTAGATCAGGATGTCGTCTATGAACACTATAACGAACACATCCAGGTAGGCCTCAAAAACCCGGTTCATGAGGCTCATGAACGCCGACGGCGCATTTGTGAGCCCGAAGGGCATCACGGTGAACTCATACAAGCCATATCTGCTACTGAAGCCCGTCTTCGGAATATCCTCCTCCTGGATCCGCAGCTGGTAGTATCCTGACCTCAAGTCCAGCTTCGAAAAATAGTGGGCTCCCTCCAGCTGGTCGAACAACTCGTCTATCCGGGGGAGCGGATAGGTATTCCGGACGGTCAGTCTGTTTAGTGCTCGATAATCGATGCACAGGCGAAGTGTCCCATCCTTCTTCTTCACGAATAGGACCGGAGCTCCCCATGGCGAAGAACTCGGTCTAACAAATCCCCCTCCACCAACTCTTGCAACTGAGTCCGAAACTCCGCCAACTCCTTCGGGGCCATCCGATAGGGAGCCCTGGATATCGGCTTAGCCCCTGGCACCAACTGAATCTGGAAATCCTTCTCCCTGTGCGGAGGCAATCCTGGCAGCTTCTCTGGAAACACATCGGCGTAATCACAAACCACGGTATATTGGCAATCCGGTCCTTCTCCTCGGTCATCTCGAACAGTACCTGATATACCATGTCTCCCTGTAGATGGGCCTTGACGGCCTGAATAGAGGATAAGAAAATATAGGACGCAGGTCTAATACCTTCCATCACGATGAGAGAATCCCCATATCTAAGGGTAACCTTCTTGGCCAAGCAGTCAATCTGGGCATGGTTCCAATGAAGCCATGACATACCCAGAATCAGATCATAATCTGGCAGTGGCAAGACCGTCGCTGACGCTTCGAAAGGTTTCCCGCCTATCCATGCCTCCATATTGCAACGGGATGAGGTGAACAGCTCCGACCCGTCAGGTAGCCGTATCTTCATCATCGACCCCGTGAATTTCTCCACGCCATCCAACCCTTGGATAAAGGTCTCCGACACAAACGAGTGCGAGGCACCCGTGTCGAAGAGAGTGTGTGCGGGTTTGCCGCAAATGAAGACAATGCCTGAGATTGTGACTTAACTTAGAGTTTTATTCTTGGTTTTTACTACCTAATGCTAAAAACAGTTAATTCCTAGGAAAGGATGGAAAAAGGTTTAAGACAAAGCAAACAAACATAGTCGTACCTGTGATCACTTGCTCAGGTTGTCGGGGCTGGGCCAGGTCCAGTGCATATACCTGCTCCCTTTCTTGCCTACGGTCTCCGCCCTGGTATCCTTGTCCTTGACCGCGTCCTCGACCTCCATAGTGCTGAGCAGGTGGGGCAATCTGTGGCGCTAGTGGGGGCCCCCTTCTCATAGGGCAGTTCCTCTTGATATGCCCCACCTGACGGCAGTGAAAACACTCTGGTGGAGGGTAAGCCCTCCCTCCTGGTCTCTGCAAATCCTGCATCTGTGGTCTTGGTATCTCCCGCATCTGGAGGGGCTGGGGAGCTAGAGTCACCTGCCTCGACTCCTGTCTCGCCTCCTGACGAGGCTGATCCTCCATCCTGCCCACATCTGTAACACGACCTCGTCGCTGCTCATTTCTTGCTCCACGATTCTGATCCTCCATTGGCCGCTTCCGGCCTCGGGTAGCGTGCCAGTCTGCCTCGATCCTCTTGGCCATCTCTAGCATCCGAGGAATAGGCCCATCGGACACGAACAATAGGGCCTCCCTCAAATCCTCCTTCAAGCCCTTGTAAAACCTCTTGGTGTACCCGGCTTCGTCCAGCTGATAAGAATCTGCATATCGGGCTAGATGATCGAACTCCCGATGGTACTCCACCACCGACCTGGTGCCCTGCTTTAGCTGTAAGAACCGGTCTTCAAGCTCATCCCTGGCCGATTGCGGAACAAAATGTTCCAACAACGCGACCCTGAATTCTCCCCAAGTGACCTCCGCAACCTCCCTGTCAGCATAAGTCTTGTCCAGGAGTGTCTTCCACCACCTCTTGGCATGGGACTCTAGGCAAGAGACCACCAACGCCACCCTCTCCTCCACCGGGCATCGTATCCCAGTCAGCATCTCATGCATGATGTCCAACCACTCCTCTGTCCGAACTGCCGTCTCTGTCCCCAAGTAGGACGGGGGAGAAAGTCCTCGGAATATACTCAGCCAGTTGGCTCCCGGAATCAACTGCGGAGCCGGAGCCTGTTGAGCCCTGAAGGCTTCTAGGATGGCTGTCAAAGTCTGCCCCATGTCCGTCTGAAGGAAAGGAGCGGGAGCTGGTGGAGGTGGTGCAGCATCCGGAGTCTGCAAAACCTCACCCTGTGGAGTAGGCTGCGCTTAGGGCTGCGAAAAGAAAATTTTTATTATGAGAAAACGGTTCGAAAGAACTAAATGTGGACAATTATATGTGGCTCCCCTCATGTGATTCCCCTTATGGGCACACCACTGCTTCCGCTGCTTAGTTTGTCCGCAAACTAACTCGCGCGGGGGTGACCCAGGGATTTGTGGACTGCTACTAATCCGATCGATGTTTCCTCTGATACCACTTGTAAGACCCCTTTTTTTTTTTTTTAAAACCCGGGTCTTATGCCCAGAACCGCCGCTTTGCGGTGACACCTTCGCACCCGGGAAGGTCGCCACTACAACGCGCCGATTCTGCCGGCCTTTTCGATCACAATAAGTAGCAAGCAAGAGAGAAGCAAGTCCACAAAAAGAGAATATCACATAAAATAAAACTCCACGAAGGGAGTGTCCACAGAAAATCATCAGAGTATAAATGGTCTAGAAATAAAAGGGCTCATGCCCGGTACATCAAGTCCTCACTACAAAATCACTCAATGCGGAAGCAAAAACTAAATCTCTACTAAAGGCCGGACTCACAGTCCCCGTAGTCTGGACTCCCGTGCTAGACTGTCCCATCTCCAAGCGTACCGGCCTCCTGGGCTGCTCCGCGATCCCCTAAAATGATATGGTTCGAAAACCGTTAGTCTAAAAGACTAAGTCCTATCATCCCCCACCCCTTCCCCCATGCTCTAAGGCACCGGGCGGAGAGGAAGAAAGGGGAGGACATGAAAGTGGAGAGCAGTCAAAAGCAGATGACGGTGGACCTATCTAGCAAGTTATGACATGGGAGCAATATAAATGTTGAAATAGGTATAACAGTAAGGAAGTAAGTAAGAAATTAAACCTTCACTTATGTGAGTACACATAAGCCAAGGGATCTTTTGCAAGGCTCCCATCGTATAACGTGTCCCATACCACTTATACGTTGGGGTGTCGGTTATCAAACAGCAGCATATATATATATTGAAACTAACCTTTGACTTATAAACTTGCCCACACAAGCCTATAGAACAAGGGGTCGTTTTGCAAGTCCTAAAGTATAAGCGTCCCATTCCACTTATACTTTAGGTGTCAAGGTTGTTATGAATGATTATGGTATGCAACTATATGGTGGGTATATGATGATCAAGCAGTGCAACTCACACACCCAACTTTGTGTACACAAACCTTTAGTTCCCCCTTTTTGGAGATAACTCCCAGGATACTCCCGTAGTGGCAGACGGAAGCGGTGGGTTGGGCCTCGCCCACCTCAAAACCAGTAAAAGCACTACTGGTCTGACCTATCGTACGCCCTCAATGCCTGGTGCACGAGGCGGACTCCTGCGTACTCTTGCCGACTGGTCCGCCGGACTTAACCTTGGCTAAGTGCTAGTCACCTTGCCGAGTCAACGATATCGGTGTCGGTGCAATCGAACTCCCCGATATCGAGAACCCACCACCTTAACCTTTCCTATTTTTATGCACATGCAGCAGTTTAATATATAACAATTTAAAGTGTCAAACTCCCCGGGCTAAACCGTCTGTATTAACCACGTCCGAGACCAAATTCCCCGGACTAAACCGTCCGCGCTCATCTCCAGACTTCATCCCTTAGAACACCCGGGACGGTGCCCCCTTGAACACCTCGGGACGACTTAAACCACCACCAACCCTCACTAATGAGTGTGGTGCAATGTGAATCCCTATTAGGCTAATTACTCTTTCGTTTGTTTTAAGATTTACGTTAGCCCAGGACTGCCCCCGGCATACCCCGTGAAGGGCTCTCAAGGGGCACTAGGAACCAAGACGGTGCATTACGGCCCGAAGTTCCCTTTCGCAAGGCACTTATTATTGTTGGTTGATTACCCTTTTCCCAATCCCTTTTTAATGTTATAATGAATCTAACCCTAGTGTACTTGACTCCTCCACTCCTAGGGCAAGACGATCTTTCGTCTACCCCGAGCACCTCCTATGCTAGCCAAACACATCTTTACTCATCATAATCTCCAATGATGAATTCCATGCTCATTTTCCCAAGCCTATAAGGTACAAAACTCCACCCTTATATCCATGTCCCATACTGGCACTGTTCATGCCTTTTTCACACCAGAGATACCCTTCTACCCTATACGTTGCCCATGATAGAACGTCCATTAAATTCTCTTCCAAAACCCTTGTAATAATTACTGGGAATCTACCATGTCATAATATGCCTAAATCCAGAAAATTATAATTTTTCCTAATTAAATTGATAATTAATTAATTTTCCAAATAATTGACCATGGGTGATAATGAACATGAACTACATGATCTACTCAAGTATTGGTCATCCAAAAATTATAGTTACTGTATAACAGTGAATTATTACTAAATATTAACTCCCATGATTTTACAAATATTATTTATCCTCTAATTAAATTATTCATCAAAATTTCACTAATTCATATTTAATGAAGGAAGTACAACAATTAATCATCATAAAATTATGTAAAAATTACAGAGCCTTGGTAATCATCAGAAAAGTCCTCTGCCCAAAAATAATAATTTTATTTGCATTCAATATACCAAATTAAATTTATCTAAATTTTTATGGGCAATAACATTTAATGAAGAAACCCCTAAATTTATAATTCAAATAATTCCATAAAAATTCACAGAGATGTAATATGATATTAAAACTCCTCTGACTAAATTTCACAAACTTTAAATGACTGGTTACTTCATAAATAATTCCTAAGTAAAAATCTCTATTTGCTAAAGTTGTGAAGGAAGTACTCTAATTATTATCCCATAAATCATGATAAAATTTCCAGAGGTTTAATATATCCTAAAAACATGGTGTACACAATTTCATAAAAATCTAAATCATATTACCACATAAATTATTTCTCCAAAGATTCTACGATTATGCACTTTTGTTAAGATACCCATATGAAAGCTTATTTAAATTTCATGAAACAACAACTAACTGTTCAATATATCAAAATTAACACCCTCTATCATAACTTTACATAAACTTAAGATCATTTGAACTCATCATCCATTCCATAAGGTATAAAGACCTAATTTTGTATAATTAGAACTAAGTGATGTGACTAAGTACCCATACCATGCAACTCCATCCTAGGGCATAATCTCACCCCTAGAACATCATGGACCAACTCTAGATCCATACAAGGACATAAAACCCCATGTCCTTCACAAACCCCATAGATCAACCCTTAAGGTTTGAACTTGGATCCTAGGGCAAACCCACCTCAAACCATCTCAAATTCCATGAGGGGGGGTTTTCTCTGTCCATGGGGCTCTGGCCAAAATCCCAACCCATTTGGGGTGAGAATTGGACCCACCATGCCCCAACAACCCCTTGCCCTAATTTTCCCCTTTAAGGACCAATCTTTGGTCACATCAAAACCCAATCATTTCAAGTCCAATTGGGCTGAAATTTTTTATCAGAGCTAAAAAGATAACCCTAAAAACATGCCTCCAAAATTTTGGAGACTTTTGAGGTGATTTGACCCTTTAAATAATTCCTAAATGAATTATTAAATTTTTACAAAAAACTATAGAAAATATTATATCCAAAAATTCCCATTTTTGGATATGTTGTTTTGACAGATGTAAATAGCCCCCACACCAAATTTCAGCTCATTTAGATGGCTGGATTGATGGGGGCACTCAAAACATTGTCTGATCAGCCCTAGGTATAGACCCCACCAAAATGAGTGCTGAGGTCAGACCTAATGTCCAAATTGGTCCAAACAAATTTTAAAATACACTAGACTCAAAGTGCTACAGTTTTCATATTAACCATTTTTCCTGCAGAGGTCTCTAAGTAATTTTAATATTTATTTTAAAACCACCCAATAACTGTTACAGAAATACATATAAATCTGGGAATTTAAATGACAGATCTTGCCCGAATCTCAAAGCCCATCCGACGGCCCGCCGTCATCTTCTTCCTCCAGCCGACGGCGGAGATTCGCCCGTCCTGGGTGATATTGCGGGAGGTTTTCCCGGCCAACCCGGCCACCTCCCCGGCCGACCACCACCCACCACCACCTTCGGGGAGGTGGGGGCTACCCCTAGCCGGCGGCACCGCCGCCGGAACAGTGGAATCCGGCCAACCCGAGAGAGAGGTAGAATTTCGGCCGATTTTCTCAATTTTTTTCGAATTGGATCGGGCTCAATCGAGCCCGATTCTTGTTCTAATGGATTCCTAGGATCTATTACATGAGTAAAGAGGAGGAGGAGGACCTGAGTTGCGGCTTGTAGACGGGCTGAATTCCTCCTTGCCATTTTCGGCCACCAAGCTTGAGCTCCTCTCCAACTTCTACACCAACCTCTCTGGAATTGGAAAAGGAACAGGGGGAAAAACTTGCCCTTGCTCTGGTGAAGCTTCTTAATGAAGGAATTTGGGAGAGGATAAGTGTAACTCCCCAATTTTGAATTTCCCCATTAATGGCCATTAAGCCTATTTTCAGTTTTCCTCCAATTGGTGGGGCTGAGCCACCTCCTTAGCTGGCCGCCTTAGGGAAACTCTTCCCCTCCACCAGAGGAGTAAAAGCCCCATGATGGTGGGGGTTATGGAGCCTCCATGGCCATGATGGCCATTAAGCCCCTCTTTCTCTCTCCTCCAAATTGGGGAAAATTTGAATTCCTCTCTCCTAGTCATCATGGATGACATTGCTGGTGGGTCCAGCCCAAAATAACACCCCTTTTTTTAAACTCATCAAACAAGGTTAGCCCAAGTGGATTGAGCTTGGACTTGAGTTAGCCTATTTGGGCTAGTTTGACCAAATTAGGGCTTGGGTTGACTTTGTCAATTTGGCCACTTCACTTGCCCCCAATGGGTTCTTAGTGACCCTATGAACCACCTAAAAGGTTAAGGGTGGTGTGGTGAAGTCCTGGGAACAAGATGGGGTCCTTAAGTCAACCCTAAGTTAGGTGATTATCAAGTGTTATTTGCAACCCATGATGATCTCACCTTCTTTCCTTAGTACACTTGGCTTTCTTGGGCTCCTAAGGGTTTTGTCATGACCTAATCATGACAAAACACTCCTAGGGGTCTAGCTGTCTGAGGGATGTTACAATCAGGTTCTTCTTAATTCAATCTTACGTCTTTTCTTTGGAAAACATAAATCTCGATAGTCTGGACCGTTTACGGTCAAACAAGACTTTTCTTATGGAACTGTGTTACTCTCGCACCCGGATAAGGGTGATTTTAAAGTAAATGGTCATAGACTTAAATTATATTTTTCTAATGATTATGTGTCTCCTGCAAAGGAGGATCTTCTTTATGACTCTTAAATGTTTATTTTCATGTGAAACTTTTATTTTATTTTATTTAAGACTTCTTTTTATTATAAAACTCTTTTATTATTTTTCGGACAATCTATTGTGAAAAATAAAGAACATTCTTGGGAGCCTGCCCAAGTATTTTCTGATTTTATTTTTATTTTGATCTTCCTCCCGGTGGTCGAACAAGTAATAGTTTGTGATCGCCGCTCCAATGTTGCTGATGTCAAGATGGATCGTCAAACCTGTTGATGATCAAGTGTATTAAAAAGCAAGCATGGGGGAGCGACATCCGCCTTCGCCTCACATAGCCGGGGAAGTCCTGTTTTTTTTACTTATTTACTTTACTACATTTTTTTCCTTCTCTCCTTCTCCTTCTCTTTCTCATTTTCTTTCATCGAGGGCAATGAAAAGTTTAAGCATGGGGGAGGGTTTAGTTAGTTTCTTTTTCCCCTTTTCATTCAAAAATCCAAAAATATTTTTCTTTCTTAAAATCAAAATATAATTTCCAAAAATTTAGTATAGTTATATTAAGCCCTTTAGGAGTAATGTTTTTATTTAACTATATAAAAAAAAAATCAAAAAAAAATTTAAAAAAAACAAAAATCTAAAAAAATGCTAAAATCTATTTGAAAATCAAAAAAAAAAATTATTTTCTATCGCTATTTTTATATTACTTCTAGTGATGTGTAGGCCCGTGCGGTTTTTGTAATTATATGTAGATTTCTTTGAAACAGATTTCTAAATTTATCAGTTTAACATAGCTTAGTTTTACTAATTTCTTGTTCTTAAATATAGGCATCGGTTTTTTACGTTGTAAGTTGGCAATTTGTAGTTATTTCTTTTTATTTGGTTAGTTGCTTACAAATGGTTGCTGGGTAATGTTATCTCTTTTTCATTTGTGGGGTAATACTTTCTTGGTGTCTCGAACTTGTCCCTAGCTACTCTCGAAACATTTACGTCGTTTTTACGTACTTTAGAAATGATTTAGGCCACCCTTTGACCCGTTTGAGCCTTTTTGCCCACCAAACTATTTCACTTTTGCAAAAACAATTTTTGGGCCTTTTTCCATGTATATTTGTTTTAGCACCACCTTTCATTTTATTATTTCACCAAAGCAAAAATGCCCTTCCTAATTTCACACTAGACTATGATCTTAAAATATTATGTTATTGTGTTGGGTTATCTTTTAAAATGGAAAGGAATATTTAAAGTTTTAATTTGGAAGCTATCTTTTATGAAGAAAAAAAAAGTTATTATAGAAATGTTATCAAAAAAAGAAAACAAAACCAAAAAAATGGGAAAAAGTTTTTTTGTGGCCAAATTTTGAAAAGAAAAAAAATTTTCATGGCCTTATTTTGTAGTTTGAATTGGAGAAATGACATACTTGTTATTTCTCTTTTTTTATCATGTTTATGTTTATTTTGAGCTCACCCTTGGTTTAGTGTGTTTTATACATCATATTTATCTTTGATTTTCAACTCCTAATCATTTACCTAAGCCAAGTCTTAACGCTTATTTTAAGTCCTTTTGATCTTTAGACGTAATTTCGCGTAGTGGAGAGAGTGTGAACAGACAAGCCTATGGCCACCATCATTGATGGATTTCTTTGGAATTTATCTTGAGGTGTTTAAGTTAATCGTTATTCTAGCAACCTAGTAGTTCGTCAATGCGCCGTTTCTTTAGAACCTCTACTTTTGTTTTCCTTATTTTCATTTATTTTGTATGCCTTGTTTTATGGATTTAAAAATGTGTAATTCTTCTTTATGTTCTAATGAAATTTTTAGATTTCCATTTTCAAGTTTTCTATTGTGCACTTCTCACCCCACTAGTTGTTAGCATAGAAATTAGGATACTTTAATTTTTCATGTTTTGGTTTTCTTAATTATGAAATCTATATTGCTTTGTTTACTTTTATTTCTCTCCCCTAGTTTTCATTTTCATTTGCTTGAGGGCAAGCAAATGCACTAGCATGGGGGAATTTGATGACTACTTTTAGTCATCGGTTTTCGGTAGTTTAGTATGTAAAAATTCCTAGTTTATTTATATTTTTAATGTATTTTTATGCTTGTTATGTTTTACTTCTTATTTAAAGTCTTTTGTGTAATCATATAAAAATCTATAATTTTATTATATGTTTTTTTATAATTTTATGTATTATGTTATGTTATGTTATCTTATGTATGCTATGTTTTAATATTTTAATTTTTTGTTATGTTGTAATTGTCTGTTATGTTTTTATTATTTATGTTTTGCTATTTATGTTTTTGTTATTTGTTATTTTCTATGATATTTTATGTTTGTTGTGTGTGTCATTTTATCTTAAAGAATTAACTAATGCATGTTTATTTTTATAGGTGCAGCCCGACCCCTTCTCATCAAGCTACCTGATTCCTACATGAAACCCACCTAGCTACCTGAGCCCTTGATGAAGCAGCCCAAGCCCCCTCTAGTTCATGCCCATGGAGCATCCCTTCTCATCAAGCTACCCGAGACCTACTCCATGTTGATGCAGCCCTCAAATTCAACACAACCATGGAGCAGCCCGACCACTATTGGAGCAGCCCCTACATGCAATCCAAGCCCTACTCAAGCCCACCAAGCAGCCCACAAAGTCTATACATGGCCGACCACCCCTCTCTCGTTATCCTCCTCCATAACTTTCGCATGCATACACCTTGCCATCCTTGTATGGCCGACCACTCCTCTCTCCCTTCTTTATTTCTCCATACATGGTCCTTCTTTTATATTTCTCGCGTCGACTCCGTATTTTCGGTATAAAGTAGTAGGCATTTGATCTCATTTCATAGTAGTCTATAGACTCATTGATTTGAAAGATCGCTCAAAGAATGAAGGAGTTGAACGCAACCCTAGAGATCGTAAATCCTCCGGATTGGAGTCAAATCCAACAGTGCGGGTCACTTCGGTATTACGACTTTAGGCCATTTTGACTTGTAAAGAGATTTCGGTCAAAACGTCTACAAGTAAGGGGATTTAATGCTTAGCCAGATTACTTCCTAATATCGGATCGGTCACGGCAGAGTTTAATTTGCAATTTTAAATCTAGCTTTTTATCCCTCTCATCTCAATTCATGGTAAATCATTGATCGAATGCTAGCTTTTTTATCATAAGTTTTCGTTAAAAAATTATCTTTAGTTTTAATTTAAAAATTCTCAAAACCTAATAGTCATTCGGTAGGATAATAGTAGAAGCGTGAGTAGTAGTAGTTGACAGCCCCGTATTTAAATACGACCTTGGTACTATAATTTAATAGGTACACTTGCCTTTTTGGGTTGATAGCAATCTTCGCACCAGTAGGAAGAAGAGTACAGAGGGTGGAAATGGATTCAGTAAGAGGTTTAATAGCCTATGCTATGAGTTATTGGAGTAGTTGAGTGACGAGTTGCAGAAGAGAGGAAATGGAAGGGGGATCCATTTGCATGAAATCAGAGGGTGTCTGAGTTGATACAGAAGGATTAAGGGATGAGGTTAAAGGGAAGGGAGTGGAATCTAGAATGTGCTCATCTTGAGGTGATGGAGTATGGATGGGGGATGACAGTTGATTAAATGATGGTATGGATGATAGATTGCATAGGTGGATATCAACAAGATGTTGAGGAAGAGGGGACTGAGGAGGAGTGACATGCTTAAGGGTGTGAGCTGGAGTTGCACGCACTGGAGATTGGGGTGGAGATGGTTGACGTTCAGGAGTATGAACTGGTGAAGTATGTTGTAGTGGTGAAGCAGGAGGTATTGGTGTATGGACTTAAGATGTGGATGTTTATTGGAAGGTTGTTGAAGGTGTTTGAACTTGAGGAGTTGTTGCTTGTTGTGATGAAGGTGGAGGGGCTGGAATACTGATGGAGGGGCATCTTCTGGGGGTGGAGGAGCATCTGTTATAGCTCTGGTATACAAAAAAGTCCTATAAGAGGAAGAATCCATGTATGGCTTGGGGATATTCCTCTCCTACCTACCAAATAAGGAACAAGTTAGCCTTTTGGAGGCATTAATGAATATGGTCTGAGACAAGGGATTCAGCAGCCTTTGCTTGAAGGAAGATTCCAAGAATCCTTCCAAAGCACCTATCTTTCTTTATATTCATTTTCTTAATCATCTCAAACAATATTTTAGCCCAGTTCATTGGATTTTTGTTGACCACTGCACACCTCACCAGGAACTGCTTCCTGGTGATATAGTCATGGGCGGTACGCTTGCCCATCAGTACCTTACCTAAGAAATCCGCTAGAAATTTATAATCAGCAGATAAATGTTTCTTCAGCTGTTTATTAGGGTATTCTCACGTATAACCCATCTTAATCAGCATTTCATCATATTCAGCACTGTCTATTTCCAACTCTTCTTCTATAATTACTAATCCAAAAATTTCAGATAGAACGGCGAGGGTTAGAGAAACGATGTTACCTGATATTGTTCCTGTTATAGTATCTGTATCAGGTGTGGAGGAAGTCAAAACGCATTCTCGAATTTCTGTTGCAACAAACTTGTTCCGTATTGTCATAAGATTCTTCAACTGCTAATCTTCAAACATGTCGGAGTAATTTGCTAGCAGGAAACGTGTGTGTTGGACCGACCCCGCGACTTTACCCATCGTGTTCCTGGTCTGGGTATTGACCCTAGTGGGCCCCCTGTGGCGGAATATCCCCGCAGTCCTGTGGTTGGGATTAGTCCCACATCACTCGTAGCGCTCGCTCCTCTGTGTTTATGTACACCACCACCCTTCATCTCAATACCAGGGTTTTGAGATGCGATGTGGGGCGGCGGGTTCTCACATGTTATCAGAGGGAAGTTGTCCTTCGGTGGTGTGTTGAGATTAATTTGTGAACAGGACACATGTTTGTGGGACCGTATTATGGCTTTCCCACTACGTTCCCAGTCTAGGTGTTGACCCCAGTGGGCCCCTGTGGCGGAATATCCCTGCCGTCCTGTGATTGGTATTAATCCCACATATCCTGCAGCTTTCTCCCCTCCGTATTCATGTACCTCGCCACCCTTAATCTCAATACCTGGGTTGAAGTAATTTGCCAACAGGACAAGCGTGTGTGGAACCGACCCCGTGGCTTTCCCCATTGTATTTTTGGTCTGGGTGTTAACTTCGGTGGGACCCCTGTGACGGAATATCCCCGCGGTCCTGTGGTTGGGATTAGTCCCACATCGCTCGCAGCGCCTGCTCCTCCGTGTTTATGTACCCCTCCCCCTTAATCTCAATACCTGGGTTTTGAGATACAATGTCGGGCGGCGGGTTCTCACAAAACAATTTAAGGATATCTAAGAAGATTTTATCGGAGTACTGGAATGAGTCGAAGTCTTTATCAAATCCCTTATAAAATTTAATCATCGTAAGAGTGCTCGCCGGAATCTCCATTATCACCTGCAAAAGGAAAATAAAGAGACCAAGTGAAAGGGAAATAGAATGCGCGGGATGGAGCTCGAAGAAAACCTAGATATAAGGTTTTTCAGAATATGAACCGACAAACTCCGTCCTGCAAAATAAAGAAAAATTCTTCGATCTTAGGTCGACAAAATATTTTTTTAACAAATGAGTTCGTTGATTTCAGTTTGAAGAAGGGAAAGCTTTTTGTCGTTCTCAGGTCGACGAAAATTTTCTGAAGCCAGATCGTCGATCTCCGATTGACTAAAATGCCTCACAAAGAGAGTTCGTCGATCTCAGGTCGAAGAATTTTCTCAAGAATTTTTCTCAGTTCGTCGATCACCGGTCGACGAACTGTGGCAGATTCTTCGACAATAGATAGAAATTAAATTAATGCTTCACCATTGATCATAACAAGCTGATTTAGAAAGAACAGATTGTTCCTCTCATCCAAGGGTTTGGTGAAGATGTCTTCTCTTTGCAAATCAGTCTAGATGTAGACAAGATTCATTTTCTTTTTGTCCACACACTCTCTAATGAAATGATGCATTATCTCTATATACTTAGTTCTACTATGATGAACTGGATTTTGGGAAATAAAAATTGCACTAGTATTGTCACAAAGTAGAGTTGAATTATTTAAGTTGTATCCACAATCTAGGAGTTGGTTTTGAATCTACAGCATATATGAACAGCAACTACCAAGTTCTATGTACTCAGCTTCTACTATTGATGTTAGACCACAGATGTTTGCTTTTTGCCAAACACCAGCCAGTAAAAAGTCTAGCACCAAGGAACTGGCATGTTCCTAATGTGCTCTTACTATACACTCTACATCCAGCAAAGTCAAAATCTGAGTATCCAGTGAACTCAAATTCTGATTCAGTTGGATACCAGAGTCCTAAGTTAGGGCAACTCTTTGTATATCTTAAAATCCTTTTTCGGAAAATAAGGTTTGATTCTTTACGGTTCACCTGGAACCTAATACAAAGACATACAACAAACATAATATTTTGCCTACTTAATATGAGATATAACAGGGACCCAACAATGGACCTATACAATTTCTGATCAACAAGTTTCCAATGTTTATTAGAATCAACCACAACATTTGTAGCAATGGGTATTTTCTTAGATGAGGGATAAACCATCCCAAACCTTTTTATCAGCTCTTTAATATACATGGATTGGGATATGAAGATGCCATCAGGGGTCTGATTCACTTGGAGAGCAATGAAGTAGGAGAGCTCACCCATGCTACTCATCACAAATATGGAATGCATAAGGTTGGAGAACCTCTTGCATAGTTTGGGATCTATAGAGCCAAATATAATGTCATCTACATATATTTATACTAACAAGATTTTATCATGATGATGCTTGAAAAATAGAGTCCTATCTACTATGCCTCTAGAAAAATTATGCTCTAAAATAAAGCAAGCTAAGGTTTCATACAAAGCTCTTGGAGCTTGATTTAGACCATAGAGAGCCATATGCAATTTTAAAACATAAGAGGGATGAGTTGAAAAGATAAAACCTTGTGGTTGTTCAACATAGAGCTCTTCTTTAAGTTCACCATTTAGGAATGCACTCTTTACATCAATTTGATAATCTGTGAATCTCTTGTAGGTACCAAAGGCACAGAATATCCTGATTGCTTCAAGCCTTGCAACAGGTGAAAAAGTTTGGTCATAGTCTATGCCTTACTCTTGTATGTATCCTTGTGCAACTAGTCTGGTTTTGTTCCTTATGATAGTACCTTGAGCATCTAGTTTGTTTCTAAATACCCATTTAGTTCCAATGATAGGGTAGTCTTTAGGTCTTGCAACTAAATCCCAAACTCTACATCTCTCAAACTGGTTGAGCTCCTCTTATATTGCAATGATATAGTGTGGATCTTGCTCAGCATCTTTAATAGATTGGGGATCAATTTGAGATATGAAGCAGGCATGAGTCATTTCTTGTTGGAGTTGATGCCTTGTCTGTACACCCACTGATAAGTCTCCAATCACTTGAGATACAGGGTGATCTCTTAGTGTAACTATCTCAGTAGGAGGAGCTGGTTGATTAACAGCTTGGGGAGCTAATTCCTCTTGTGGAATTAAGTTGGTTGTTGTTGGATCTTCATTGAACTCATTGTCTTCATCCTCACTTTCTTCATAAACATGTGGAGAAGTGTATGTAACAACCTCATTGGTGAGGGTCAATTAATCCAACTTCTCACATAAGTTAGGTTCCGGCAAAGTTTCACTGGTAGAAGATATCTTCTCCTTGTAAAATTTGTTAGTCTCATCAAATGAAATATGAATATACTCTTCCATTTTCATAGTTGATTTATTATATACCCGATAAGCCTTGCTTACTTTGGAATATCAAAGAAAAATTCTAATTTTAGACTTGGCTTCAAACTTTCTAATGTATTTCTTGTTGTTGTTATGAATGTGATAGACACAACCCAAAACTCTAAAATAATCTACTTTAGGTTTCTTCCCTTTTAGTAGTTCATAGGGGGTCTTGACCTTGAGCTTGTGTATCAAACTTTTGTTAAGGACATAGTTTGCTGTGTTCACTGCCTCTGCCCAAAAGGATAGGGGCAAGTGAGCATCTACAAGTAATGTGCCTGCAGCTTCAAAGAGTGTTCTGTTTTTCCTTTCAGCTACACCATTTTGTTGAGGAGTTCTAGGAGCAGATAAATAGTGCCTAATACCTTCTATCTCACAGAATTCTTGCATAGGAAGAGACTCAAACTCAGTACCATGATCACTTCTGATCAATACAACTAGAGTAGAGTACTCAATCATTATGCTCTTAAGAAAATCTGTAAGAACCTTGAAATTATCTAACTTGTTTCTCAAGAAGAACACCCAAGTAAACCCTGAGAAGTCATCAACTATCACTAAAGTATAAGACTTCCCTCCTAGGATCTGTACAGCAATGGGTCCAAACAGATCCATATGGAGCAAGTACAGTAACCTAGGTGAATCACTCTTATTAAGTGACTCAAACCTATTTTAGTTTGCTTGCCTAATTGACAAGCCCTACAAAGTCTTTCCTTCTTATAGGGGCTAGAAGGAAATACTCTAACAAGGTTGTCCCTAGAGAGTTTAGCAATGATTTCTTGTTTACATGACCTAATCTCCTTTGCCAAAAATCATTATTATTAATGTTTTGGTTAAACAAGCATATTTCAATTTTAGCTAACTTAAAATTAACTATATAGATATTTCCTATTCTAGTGATAGTTAAAACTACTTGGTTTTCAACTGAAGTAATAATATAGGAAGTTTTGTTAAATGATACCTGAAACCTTTCATTACCTAGCTGACTTATGGATATACGGTTTTGCTTTAGGCCACTTACGTATGCAACCTTGCTGAAGGTGTCTGCTCCAATCTTGACCTTTCCATATCGTTCGGTCTAGACACAATTGGAATCACCAAATATTACTTTGGCTCCTATCTTTGACTTATAGTTGATTAGATTGTTCTTATTTCCAGTCATATGCTTTGAACAACCACTATCCAGATAGCAATGTTGCTTTGTGGTGGGATAGTCTTTCACCTGCAATAAAAAAGATTAGCTATTCTTGACCCAGGTTACCTTGGGTCCTTGTTGATTTACATAACTAAAGCTGGAAATGTATGAATATTCAGGTTGATTTTTGTAACCTAAGGGATGTTATCTTCTAGGTGGAAGTATCCATTGGTTAAAGGGATAAATGTTTTATCTTTGTTGATTAACATGTATGTTGAAATTAAAGTTTCTGTTATTAAAAACTGGGGTAGATGAATTCTGGTATGTTCATCGATCTGAGGTCGATTGAACGGGGATGAGTTCGTCGAACTCCACTCAGAGAATGAAAGAATGCATTTTCTTGGCCCCAATTTCGTCGATCTCTGGTCGACGAACCATACAGATTTCGTCGATCGCACTTAAGAGTATAGTTATAATAGAAGTTTGCATTCTTAGTTCGTCGACTAGAGTTCGACGAAATGTGCACATTTCGTCGATTTGAGTTTGATGAAATCTGCTGAACATAGTTCTGGCTAAGATTTTTCTTACTCTTTCTCCTTTTCTTATTCTTGTGTTTAAGTTTTGTTTGATTAACATTATTATTGTCTATTTTCTCTTTATCTTTTTCTGAAACAAATTTTATAGGGGTTGTTAATATGTGCTTCTAAATTTGCGGTGGTTGGCTTGATGAAGCACCTAAGCCCAGCTTGCCATTGAGCCTGACATTCACTGTGCTTATGATGTTCATCAACTTGATACTTCTCCCATTCAGGGATTTTTCAAGTTGCCTAGCCTCAGATAATTCAATCTTTAATTTAATGATTTGTTCATTAGCTAGAGTGATTTAATCCTTTAACTTATTTTTTTTTGAAAGTAGGTTTTCTTGTTCATTTAATTTCTCTCTAAGTTGATTAATCCCTTTTTAAGAATTTATTAAATCAAAACATAAGGACTTGAATTTAGTTTTAAATTCTTCTGAATCAAAATCAAAAGAAGATAATACCTGATCTTCTTCAGATTCAAAGTCTTCATTGTCTGATTGTTCAGCTTCTTATTTTGAACAACTACCTGATGCATTGATGGTCATCAGACAAATCTCCTTTTATTTTGCTTCCTCTTAATCTTCATTGGAGCTGGAAGATGAATATTCATCTTCAGTCTAACTCCATGTCTCAGCCACAAATCCTTTCTCCTTCCTTTTGTGCTTGTTGGAGGAGGGCTTGTTGTAGTGTTGTTTCCTTATTTCTTTTTATCTTCTTCTCTCTTCCTTTTCGTTCTTTGGATACTCTGAGATGAAGTGTCCAGGCTTCCTATAACCACAACAAACAACTTCTTTAGTTGGAGTCTTGTCATACTTGTGCTTATAATCTTGCCTTGATGACCACCTCCTGAAGTCTTTCTTGCCCATCTTGTAAAATCTCTTGGCTAAGAGACTCGAGAATTCTTCATTGACTGTTGGGGCTTCTTATTCTTCATTTACATTGAATGCAATGCTTTTCTCCTTTCTGCCTGATGAAGGAGTCTTCTGCTCTAAAGCCTCTCTGGACTTTATCAATTTCTCATAAGACTTGAGCTTTCCAAGTTGAGATTTTGTTGAAATCTCATTTAGACTTCTGGCTTCCTTGATAGGCTAGATTTTTGAATCCCATGAGCTAGGGAAGAAAATGAGGATTTTATCATTTACTTCAGTAAGGGTGATGTCTTTTTCTAGAGTTTTTTGCTCATTGATTATTGAGCTCAATTTATTGTACATATCACCAACATACTCTTATTTATCCTTCTTAAAGTTCTCATATTATGAGATGAGGTTGGATCTCCTATCCTTTCTCTCATCAGCTGAACCAGCAACCATCTGGTTATGTGAGTCTGAAATTGCCTTGGCTGATGTGCATTCAGCCACCTTCTGGAAAATATCATCAAACATTATCTGAGACAGAATATTCATGGCCTTTGCATCCGCTATCTTTGCCTTTTTCTGTGCATCTGTCCACTCAGGTGGTGGAATAACATGTGTGCTGGAACTAACAGTAGTTGTTACCACTGGAACAAGTGGTCCTGTCAAAATGGATTAAAGATATCCTCAATAATAGAGTTCATATACAATTTGATTCTTGCCTTCTAGATAGCAAACTTATTTAATTTGTAAACTGGAGGTCTGATGTTTGCATAGTCTTTGTTCTGTGCCATTATGTCATAATAGAAAAACTAGGAAAAGAAAATTAGATTTAGCAAGGATCTTTTGGTTCAAGTGTTAGATTTTACAACCAAAGGAACACCCCTCTAATACCAATTGAAAGATGGGGGGTTAGATCTGATTTACTCTAGAGGGGGTGAGAGTGAGTAGAGTATTTAAAACTTTGATTGTTTTTTAGTTTTTTTATAAGAGTTTAAAATAGGTGATACTAATAATACTATAGAAGGGAATAAAAGACTGGTTAAACTAATCTATCTATCACAGCACAACAAGAATAGAAAGAAAATGAACACAACCAGACAACACAAGAAATTTTATAGTGGTTCCCCAACCTAGGTATATCACCTCTTCTACCACCCTGTAGGAATCCACTAACAGGTTTTTGATCTGGTGAATACCACCACAAGATCTATATCTAGGGAGATCTAACAACCCTTTAGGCTTTTGATCAGGTGCCAAAAAACCAAGAATAAACTTTTTAATGGAGTTAATAAACCCTTTATATAAAAGTTGAGAGAGGGGTGATGAGGTCTTCTCTTTTGTCTAAATAGCAGAGAAGACTTGTGGATTTTGTAGTTGTCAAGACTCCTTCTGAGATGTTGAGATTGTTCAGAAGATTAAAGCCTTGTTCAGGGTGTAGGTCTTCATCCTTGTCTGAAAACAATCCTGGAACTTTCTAACTGAATCAAGATGAGTTTTCCTTGAATGTTCCTGGAGGAGAAGATTGAAGAAGACTCTTGATAGTGATGGATGTTCTTCTTCAGTTTTCAGAATGTACAAGGAGGAAAACAAAATGTTTTTTGCATTGGGAGAGAGTTCTTAATTTTTAGTTTGTGTTTCTCTATATTCTTGTGTGTTGTATGTTATCTGATGATCACTAGCTTAGTGTATGATTTCTGGCTGAATAATTAATCGTCTGAAAAGTTAAAATCTCTTTTATATTCTTCAGTCAATAACTTCGCCTTTCAAATTTGAATTTCTGGCATTAATTACTGATTTCCCTGGAGAAGAAAAGGGCTGGAATATTGTCTTAAATGAGTTTCCCCAACTGTCTATAAAAAATAAGCATGTAATTAACTTGATGAGGACCATAATTAAAGCTACCAATAATGGCTATATTCCAGGAAATATGAGTATTTATTAATAAGGAATATTACTGTTAAATAATATAGAAGGTAAGGGAAAGAAGTATGGAAAACTTCTCATTCTTGCTCGAGACAGAATTCGTCGACCTTTGAACGGAATTCATCGACCAGAGTTCCAAGTTTGTCGACCTAAAAAATTCTTGTTCGTCGACACGAGCTTTGCGAACTTCATTCAGAGAATTACTTGACAGTTCTGTGCTCTGAGTTCGTCAAGCTGAGAATCTGTCTGATGGAATCGATCGTCGAACTGAGCTCGAATATCGTCAAGCTCAGCTCAAATAAATAACTCTGAGTTCATCGATTTGAGATTGATGATCGTCGAGCTGAGTTCGAAGTACTTCGAACTGATCTTTCGGTTCTCTGAATATTCTAAGTCTTGAAACTACTAATGTCCCCTGCTGGCTGGTCCAAGAAGGTTCAACCTAATAACTAGCCTAAACTCTAGAACTACCATACTTGACCCTGACTATATAATGTGGGTCAGACTTTAACCTAATTTAGTGAACCTAGCCCACAACCAACTAGGGATCCAACATACTATATTCATCCAGGGAGTACAAAGATGTACCAAGACATGAAGAAAATATTCTAGTGGCCAGGAATGAAGAAAGGAATAGCACATTATGTTGCCAATTTTCAAACTTGTGCCTTAGTAAAAGATGAATGCCAGAAACCTAGAGGTTTCCCTAAGTCTTTACCAATTCCGATTTGGAAGTTTTATGACATTTCAATGGATTTCGAGCATGGGCTGCTAAGATCGCAAAGCGGGAACGATGCTGTATGGGTGATCGTTGACAGGATAACAAAAATGTCGCACTTCATACCGAATAGGAAGGATGATTCCATGGAGAAACTGGCAAAGCTTTATGTGGATAACATAGTACCATTTCACGGTGTGCCTGTAGCATCGTCAGTGATCGTGATGGGCGTTTCAATTCGGGTGATTGAAGGCTAATCCACCAACTATTGGGTACCATGTTACAATTTAGTATGGCCTTTCATCCTCAAATGGACGGTCAGAGCGAAACGACTAATAAGACGTTGGAAGATATGCTCCGAATGTATGCCCTGGATTTTGGGAAAAGATGGGAGGATCTTCTTTTTATGGTTGAGTTCGCCTATAACAATAAGTACCAAGCTATTATTCAGATGGCACACTTTGACGCTTTATTCGGTAGAAAATGCCTTACTCCGTTAGCTTGGGTGGAGACAGGAAAATCAATGTTGTATAAGCGGAAGGAAGTAGAAGATGCTAACTCGACAATAAGCTTGATACGAGAGAGACTATTTAATGGAGACGTTGTTGATGCGGCCGCCATTGATCCCCATCTGAGAGAGTTCGTGGATTGGGACAACCATTACCGCAAGCTCGAGGATGTGATTTCTACCACGCCACCCGCCACCATCGCCGCTACATGATTTTCACGACGTCCGCCTCCGCCATAAAATAAAATATATAATTATAAATTAAATAATTATAATTATATATTTTATCAATTATTATTTTAGCAATTTATATTTAAGCAATTTTTAATTTAAGCATTTTTATTTCCAAGCTTTTCATTATTGTTTTATTATCATGTAATGATTGGTGCACGCATTCATCCACCACCATTTGTGACCCTCATTTCCCCATGTTAGTGACTATAGTTGGGTCCCTTGAGTTCTTTCGCTCGCACATCTTTTCACATTCGGGACCGTCCAATTCATTTGTTTATGATTAGCGGTTCACATTGGCATATCTTCATGCCAAGCGTAAAAATATTAAAATTGAAATTAAGACTGCAGTGTCGGAGCCCATAAAATTTATCTCTGATTACAAGGCTCTAGTGCCACCTGACTTAACCCCCTTATTCTACGCTTTTGGTTCAATTCATGTAGCACATGGATTCTCTCTTCATGTATCTAGGACGTTAGTATTTCATTTTAAGTTATGTCACACACACTTCCATTCCTTTTTGAGATTGTCCGACGTTAGATTTGGTGATTTGGATTTAGTCTGGTCAGTCCCCGAGCAGATGCCTTATGGCTCCGTTAATAAATTAATACGTAGGAACGCCGACCCATCGTTAATTATGAAGAACGTCGGATTTTATGCTTTTATTTAAGATTTTTTTTACAGCACAAGGTGTTTCACTTTATTTCAAGTTTCCGGACTTTTTACTGTACATCTTTGTTCCACCTGAGTTGCTTTCTCCATCATTTCTTCCTACCACTAAATATTCTCTTGGGTTAGGAAGAGTTAGTACTGTTGTGTCTATTTTCCATGTGGACTCCTTGGTTCTTGAATCGGATGGTAAGATCCAAGATAATTTTCTTTTGCCTAACACAATTTTGAGTTTTCCTATTTCTAAACCTGACAGGTTCTTAGTGCTATTGGTTGTTCATGCTACTATGACACTGATTGCGTGGCCAGATTTTCCACATGTTGTTGCTGCTTTCGACTGTTCCCCCCTCACGGGCCACTCATCAGAGATGAGTAATTTTGAGTGGAGGAGGATTGATGGAGATGTTGCTGATGCGACTGCCATTGATCCCCATCTGAGAGAGTTCGTGGATTAGGACGACCGTTGTCGCAAGCTCGAGGATGGGATTTCTACCACAATGCCCACCGCCATCGCCACTACATGTTTTGCACGATGTTCATCGCCGCCATTAAATAAAATATATAATTATAAATTAAATAATTATAATTATATATTTTATAAATTATTATTTTAGCAATTTCTATTTAATGCAATTTTTATTATAAGCATTTTTATTTCCAAGCATTTCATTATTGTTTTAATTTCATGTAATGAGGGGTGCCTATAACCATCAAGAGTATTTTAATTTCTTGCATTTAAATTTTATATTGTTTTTATTTCATGATGGGTGCATATAACAATCATAGTTTCATTTTGAATTTTGAATTGGAGGAGATGGAGTGGTTTAGGCTATATATAGCCATGTTATGATGGATTTTTGAAGAATTGATGAAATAAGAAAAAATCTAATCTTGATTAAGATTTCCTTCCTCCTCTCCTCTCCTCCTCTAAAAATTTGGCCCCCTCTTTGTCTCCCTCCTCCTTGGCCACCGACCACCTCCCTCTCTCCCTCTCTTTTCTCGGTTACCTCTCCTCCTCCTCTTCCCTCTCTCGGCCAGCCAAACTCCACTACCAAACCGGGCACCAACTCCACCACAAAACCACAGGCACCAACTCTTCCACCAACCCGAGCCTCCACCCTCTCCACATAATAAACTGGCCACCACCTTTACCTTACCCCAAACCCGAGCCCTCCTACACCCCTCTTGAAATTTCGACCACCCTATGGTTTGCCCTAGCCTCCACCCTCCATCACTGAGAAAAATATTCCCTACAACCTTTTCGCTCTCCTCCCCATATATATATTGGTTTCTTCAAGGTTACTACCTCTCCTAGGGTTTCCTGCAAAAGGAACAATGACTTGCGTCTTCATCAAGCGGCGTGTATCCGTGGGTTCACGTGGAGAATATAAATCATCCACCGTCGTAAGCGTTTTCCTCCACTCAATATTGTGGACGAACTATCTTGGGATTGGGTAACAATTCCTACACCTCTTGTGTGAATTCTTCTAAATTATTTTATGAGGTTTTGGTGGAATTAGAAGGCTAGTAATTGGCCCTGATTTATATTGAATGTTGTGCGTAATTAAAATCTGATTTTTAAGCATTGTTATTCCCAATATTCTCATATAATCTGGAGCGGGAAGTTTTCGTGAACATTAGAAGAAATCTGTTAATCACCCTTGATTTCCCTTGAGTTCAAGTAATTTGGTAATCCCTCATATTAATTAATTTTTTTGGACTGTTTGGACTTCATTTTTTAAATCACTATAATAGTCTGAAATATCTCTTATTGGGTTTTGATTTGCTAGCGAATAACATTATTTGAAATTGCTAATTGTCCGAATCGGGTGGATCCTTTTCGCTTGAGCGAACAATGGTATATAGCCATTGTTCCAACTACAAAAGGGGTAGCGTCCCATTGTGCTGTGTGTTGATATATTGTAGGAATAATCGTTAGCATCACTTTTAATTTAGAGAAAATATTTTTCACTACGTACTTAATTTAATTGTTAAACCTAAGAACGCGTGTTTAATCCGTCGAATTCGTGGGCCTGTATCATTATTAGTAGCCCAGGATAGAAAAGCTAAATACTACATCGCTAAACATCAGAATGTGGAGTTTGCTGTGGGTGAGTGGGTATATTTTAAAATCAAACCCTTCAAAGGCATGACCAGAATATGGCGCTTGAAAAAGATGAGCCCTAGGTATCTTGGTCTACTTGAAGTGGTAGAGCGAGTTGGAGAAGCTGCATATTGGCTAGCTATTTTGATAGAGCTAAGTGGATTACATGATGTATTTCATATCTCAGTACTACACAAAGCTGTGAAAGAACCAGAGCTGGTGGTTGTTGCGGATCAAGTATCGGTCCATAGTGGGTTAACAATGAAAGTTAGGTCCATTTGGATCAAGGATAAGGAGGTTAGGCAACTGTAGAAAAAGACAATCGGGATGGTCAAGGTTCGGTGGGACAAATGTGGTCGGGAAGAATTGTCATGGGAGCAAGAGCATACAATGCGAGATGAATATCCCGAGTTGTATGTTTAAACAGTTTGTGTAGTATGTTATAACATAAAATTTTGTGAATAAAAAAATGTCGCAACCTTTAAATTACTGTTCTCTCATTGTCCTGATTGATGTGTGCTTATTTTGGGATGAAATTTATTTTAAGGGGGGAGGGTTGTAACACCCAAAAATGCTCAGGATAAAATGTCGACCTGGCAGTTTTATCCACTGCCATTTGATGACCGTCATGATAAAATGCTCAGTAATGTCGCCGACTGTCGTGTGGAATATAGGGTAGGGCCCCGACCAGACCCTCTGTTATATTTCATGTGACGTATGGAGGTATTACAATTTGGTATCCGCTTGTTTGGTTTTCCTTCCCTGAATTCGTGGACGAATTCTTTTGAGGGGTGGCGAGCACGTGCATATGTCGTCTTAATAACATAAATGAACTCAAGAATGTCCACTTAGGAGTGAAAATACACCTGTTTGAGGAACTTGTGTGTTCCTACTGTTCGTGTTTGCCATGTTTAGTGTCGCTAAATTTTATTTTATACATATATAGGTGGAAAGAAGTGGTGCGGGGTAGTCGAAACCTCAACATTCTGTCGAGAGTGCAGAACAAATTGAGGTGCCAAAACCCCCTCCTTCTACCGAAATTGTATGCCTTATCACTGAGACAATACTTGCGGTATGCGGGCTATATATTTGCTGAAGAAGAGCGTAACACCAGTAGGTTCTACGACGGACTGCGAGATGAGCTGAGGTTGCTGCTCTCGAGTTTGGTGAGACAAGGGTTTCAATCACTGGTGGATACAGCTCGTTCTTTAGAGAAAGACATGAAAAATGGTACAAGACAAGAGGGACTTGGCCGTGATAAAGCCCGAGCTCAAAGGGCCGCATCCTAAAAAGTTTTGGTACCGCAAGAAATGGGGAAAGAAGTCCAAGTCTTCTGGAAAGGCCCATTCTTCTGTTGCTTCGGGGGCAACTTCTGGACATGGACCACAAATTTGTTATAAATGTGGCAAGCTAGAACATTTTGCTAGAGACTGTCGATATGGCTCTCCAAAGGTTGAAAAGAAGCAGGGTGCGAAATATACAGAAAAAGGAAAGACAGTGGTGGAGCCTTCTAAATAGCAGGTGCAGCCTCAAGTCTATAACCTTGGACAACAGGAGGCCATCAAACAGGCCGATGTCGTCACAGGTACGATTATTATATAGCTTTACTTTTTACCTCGTTATATGCTTGCTTATAATTTCAGTACTATAGTTTTTTTCCATATACTGGACCATCCGGCAAGAGCGTTGTTTGATACAGGTGCTTCACATTCGTTCCTATCTAAGGACTTTGTCCTACGGATCAGGGTTCCTACGCGTACCACGATAGATAGTGTGAAGGTGTTGTTACCTAATAGATGTTTTAAGTGCGCAGATAAGTCTTGTTGTGTTGAGGTGTGAATTGGAAGTCGGGATTTCATAGTGGAAGCATTTGTATAGCCGATATCGAAATTCAAAGTGATCTTTGGTATGGACTGGCTTTCGGAGCAATGTGCCTGTATTTATTCCAACTCAAAGGAAGTCACAGTTAGATAGAATACTGAGCTAGAGACGATATTCACTTGTATGCGAGGATCAAGCAAGATATCGATATCTGCTTTCCAGGTCGTCAAAGCTATGTGGAATGGCGCAGAGTTATTCTTCTTGCTTGTAGAGGTTGTGGAACCTAAGTCCAGTATGATAGACATGCCGATTGTATCAGAGTACGTTGATGTGTTCCCAAAGGATCTTCTGGGGTTACTGTTGGAGTTACCATGGTGATCTGGAAGTGATCAAACATGTAATCTCACTGCCAACGCGATATGAGCCTGCAGGGTAGCACATAAGAGCATGTGGAGAAGTTGGAAGATTGACTGTGTTGGTAAAGGTTACCAATCACCATTAATTATGGGGGTCCGGCAATCGTTGCCGGGAAAGTTCATTGAGAATGGTTAGTCGAGAGTCGTCGAGTATGTCTCGACGACTAAGACTGTTTCGATGATAGTCGTCGAGAATCGTTGTGTATGTCTCAACGCTTTCACCGTCAGGCAAATGTTGCCAAGAGAAAATCGTCGAGAGTCGACAGGAGTCGTCGAGTATGACTCGTCGACTGTGGCAGAATCGACGAGGATCGACGGGAGTCGTCGTGTATGTCTCGATGACTAAGGCATAATCGTCGAGAATCGAACTGTTCGATTCTTGCCGATTCTGCGTCTGATTATCGCCGACCGATTCTCGCCGATTGATTCTCGCCGATTCTGGATCTGATTCTCGTTGATTGATTCTGAAACCCTATGCTTTGTGGTCTGCAGATGACTATGCTTTAGGTCTGTTTATACTTTTAGTATAAATAGGGACTTAGGGTTTTGGGATTGAGAGGTGATTTGTCCTACGACCGATCGGTAACCGACGGAAGTGTTCTGCTGCTCTTCCGATCTGCCGAATCCCGGACATCGCCGACGGAAGTGTTCCGCCGCCGCGTCTGCTGCGCCGACCTTCCCATTTCCGACGATCGTCGTCGGTATTGCCTCTCCTGGCACGGACCTAGCTGTTCGTGGAGTTGCAAGGTGCGATCGACTCTCTTCCCGACCCTTCGTGTGACGGAAAGTTTGGAGTTCTCCCGCTCGTGTGGATTTCTGCAGAGACGTAGATATTATTCTACGTGGAACTCGCCACCGACAAGGAATCACATTTGGAGCATCTTCGTTGAGTTGTGACTCAATACCCAAGAGTAAATTTTTGCCTAATTTTTGTTAACTTTTTGATTCAACGTGCATGGCCCGATCCAATCTCTTTTTGTCTGTTCTAGATTTTATTACTTCCGCTGCGTGCACAAGTGTTGTGCCAACCTCATAGAGAAAACAACCAGTTGTATCAGAGGGAGGTTTCGGCCAAGTTTGTTGTATTGGAAGTTAGGTTATTCCAGTATGTGTAAGCCTAGGGAATTAGAAGTATTCTAAATGTCTAGATTTAATCTTGGCACCCCGCCGGGAACGTCTGGAATCTTGTAGTAATTTCTAATCGTTAGGAATTACTGTCTCCTTAGCAGTAACCATCCCTCGATTTTGTTTTTGGATTTTGAATCCAACAAGGAGAGATGCGCTTGTCTACTGCTTTAAGTTGAGTTGTCTTTGTCCCTTGTCCAATGCATGTAAACCTGAAGATTTGGAGGTGTCCAGATGTTCAGATTTATCCCTTTTCTTCTATCAAATGTTGATAGTGTTCTATTGTGCACATAAGGGATGCATGGGGATTTTAGTGAAGTGTTTTTCTTTGGATGTGCACATTGATCAAATGTTGATCATGGTTAATTGTTAACCTATCATCAAAAATCCCTTCATCAAATATTAAGTGTTCGGATGCCTTCCGATGGATGACACTCTTCCTGCCTCGATCAATGAAGTGTGGGCTTGCCAAAGCAAGGTGCATTAATCTATCTTTGTAAGGGTGCGAGCGGATAATTATGATATCCCACTGTCAACATCGGGTCAAGCTTAACTAGGTGACCTCAAAGGTTGAGTGCCTAGATGCATAGGGTTGGCATGCACCACATGATGGATGCAAATAAGGAGTTATTCACCAACCATACAAGAATTGCATGAGGATGCAATTGGCAAGCGTTGCCTACCTAAATTACCGCATTGTGAGAGGAAAGCCAAAGATGACTCATGGTGTTAGTGAAATACGGATCTCATCCACTAAGAGAGTAGCTCGCATGAACTCTCCAAATTGATAGTGAGGGCTATTATTTCGAATAAAATAGTGGGAGTTTTTTAATTGAAGTCCAAATTAAGAAAATAATTGAATTTTGAAATTTTGGTACTGATTTATTCAGCATGAATTCTTGTAGAATTCCATGGCAAGTGGTTCATACTCCACTCTGTCTCTGAGAGCCATCCTTGAGAAGGATAAGCTCAGCGGGACTAATTATATGGACTGGTACAGGAACCTGAGAATTGTACTCAGGCAAGAGCAAAAGCTCTACGTCTTGGAAGAAGAAGCCCCCGAGGTGCCGACCGGGAATTCTTCCCGTGCTGATAAAGATACTTATAAGAAGTATACTGATGACTCCTTGGACGTCGAATGCCTTATGCTTGCCACCATGAACTCTAAGCTTCAGAAGCAACATGAGAACATGGGGTGCAAGGAGATTGACGAGCATCTCAAGAAAATGTTTCAAGGGCAAGCTCGTCAAGAGAGGTTTGACGTCACCAAAGCGTTGTTTCAGTGCAAGATGGGAGTTCGAGACTTAGTAGGGACTCATGTACTCAAGATGATTGGGTATATAGAGAACCTTGAAAGACTGTGTTTTCCTCTGGGTCAAGAGTTGGCCACAGATCTGATCTTGCAATCGTTCCCGGACAGTTATGAGCAGTTTGTCTTGATCTATAACATGAATGAGATAGATAAGACACTGCCCGAGCTCCTAGGCATGTTGAGAACTGCCGAGATCAATATGAAGAAGGCCAAGCCTGCCAGCCCCATACTAATGGTGTATAAGGGCAAGGGCAAGGCCAAGGGCTTCAAGAAGACGAAGGTGGGACCTAAGTCACATCTTGAGCCCAAGTCTTCTGCACGGATGAAGAAGAAGACCACGGTGAAGGAGGGGAAATGCCACCACTGTGGCAAGACTGGTCATTGGAGGAGGAACTTTCCTTCGTACATTGAGTGTCTGCAGAAAATGAAGGGAGGTATGACTTCCGCTTCAAGTATTTACGTTATAGAGATAAACCTTTCTGCTCCTTCATCTTGGGTATTGGATACCGGATGTGGTTCTCACATTTGTACAAATGTGCAGGAACTGGGAAGGAGAAGATTGATGATTAAAGGGGAGGTGGACCTACGCGTCGGCAATGTAGCAAGAGTTTCTGCTGTAGCCGTAGGGGTTTACCGTCTTTCTTTGCCCAGTGGGCTTGTAATAGAACTAGATAACTGTTATTTTGTTCGAGCAATAACTAGAAACATTATATCCATTTCATGCTTGGACATGATTGGATTTTCTTTTATGATTAAGAACAACTGTTATTCTATATTTAAGAATGATGTTTGTTATGTTGTAGCCCAATTGTTTAATGGTCTTTATGTTTTGAACTTGGACCATCAGATCTATAATGTAGAAAATAATAAAAGACTAAGAACAAATGACTCAAACCCTACATATCTCTAGCAATGTCGTTTGGGCCATATAAACGAGAAGCGCATATCCAAGCTCCATAAAGATGGACTTTTGGACTCATTTGATTATGAATCATTTGAGCGATGCGAATCTTGTTTATTAGGCAAGATGACTAAGGCCCCTTTCACTGGTTATCCTGAGAGGGCTGAGGATCTCTTGGGTGTTGTACATAGTGATGTATGCGGACCCATGAGTTCCATGGCTAGAGGTGGGTATTTCTACTTCGTTACATTTACTTATTATTTCAGTAGATACGGATATGTGTATCTTATGAAGTGCAAATCCGAGACCTTTGAAAAGTTCAAAGAGTTCAAGAATGACGTAGAAAACCAGTTGGGTAAAAGGGTTAAAGCACTCCGATCTGATCGAGGTGGCGAATACCTGAGTCATGAATTCCGTGATCATCTGAAAGAGTGTGGTATTGTATCACAGCTCACTCCACCTAGAACACCACAGCATAATGTTGTATCTGAGAGGAGATATCGTACTTTGTTAGACATGGTACATTCGATGATGAGTCATGCAGAACTGCCTGTTTCCTTTTGGGGTTTTGCTTTAGAGACTACTGCAATGACACTGAATCGCGCTCCAACAAAAACGGTTCTGAAGACACCATATGAGATATGGACTGGGAAGCGTCCTAGTATGTCGTTCATTAAAATTTGGGCCTGTGAAGCATACGTGCGACGTCAAATGCCTGACAAGCTGGAACCCAAATCGAATAAATTTTATCTGGTGGGATATCCTAAGGAAACGAAAGGGTATTACTTTTATCTACCATTCGAGGGCAAAGTGTTTGTCGCAAGGACTGGCGTCTTCTTCGAGAAAGTTCTTATCAAGAAAGACTAAAAAGGTAGAACTTGAAGAAGTTCAAGAATCACAAGTACTGAATGAACCAGAATTGGATTCTGAGACAGGACTACAAGATGTTGTAGCTAGTGAACCTGCTCAAGAAACACAAGTCCTACGTAGATCTGGTAGACCGAGGTTTGAGCCTGAGAGATATGGATTTCTCATGTCTCAAATAGGTAATGTGTTGCTTATGGATCATGATGATGAACCCGCAACCTACCAAGAGGCTATTAATGGACCGGACTCTGACAAATGGCTTGAGGCTATGAAATCCGAGATGGACTCAATGTATGAAACTAAGTTTGGAACTTGGTGGAACCACCTGAAGGGGTACAACCCATAGGGTGCAAATGGGTCTTCAAGAAGAAGACCAACATGGATGGGAATGTACAGACATTCAAAGGGCGACTGGTGGCTAAGGGTTTCAAGCAAATTCATGGTATTGACTATGATGAGACCTTTTCCCCTATTGCCATGGTAAAGTCCATAAGGATATTACTTGCTATTGCTGCGTATTATGACTACGAGATCTGGCAGATGGATGTTAAAACAGCTTTCCTTAATGGAAACCTCCTTGAGGAAGTGTACATGACACAACCCGAGGGTTTTGTATCCCCAAATGAAGCCACTAAAATATGCAAGCTGAACAAGTCCATCTATGGACTGAAACAGGCCTCTCGAAGTTGGAATCTTCGTTTTGATGAGAAAATCAAAGAGTTTGGTTTCATCAAGAATGAAGATGAGCCTTATGTTTACAAGCGAATCAGTGGGCGCATTGTTGTCTTCCTGATATTGTACGTAGATGACATTGTTTTGATTGGGAATGAAATTCCTACCCTGAAAGTTGTTAAGAATAACTTAGGGAACTACTTTTCTATGAAGGACTTGGGTGAAGCGACTTACATACTTGGTATTAAGATCTATAGAGATAGATCGAAGAAGTTGCTTGGTTTGACCCAGAGTACATACATTGAAAAGGTGTTGAAGCGGTTCAACATGCTTGAGTCCAAGAAAGGATTTTTACCCATGTCTCATGGTGTGAATCTCTCTAAGGACCAGTGTCCAAAATCATGTGAAGATAAGGACCGCATGAAGTTGATTCCATATGCTTCGGCAATTGGATCAATCATGTATGCAATGTTATGTACTCGACCTGATGTCTCCTTTGCTTTGAGCATGACTAGCAGGTATCAGTCAGACCCCGGTGAATTTCACTGGATTGCAGTTAAGAATATCCTGAAGTACTTGAGAAGGACTAAGGATGTGTTCTTGGTGTATGGTGGAGAGGAAGAGCTCGTTGTAAGTGGTTACACGGATGCTAGCTTCCAAACTGATAGAGACGATTCAAAGTCTCAGTCAGGGTTTGTGTTTTGCCTTAATGGAGGAGTTGTGAGCTGCAAGAGTTCCAAGCAAGAGACAGTTGCTGATTCTACAATAGAGGCCGAGTATATCGCTGTAGCTAAAGCAGCGAAAGAGGCTGTATGGATTAGGAAATTCATCGGCGAGCTTGATGTAGTTCCTAGCATTGTTGGTCCCGTAGTTCTCTACTGTGATAACAATGGTGCAATTGCACAATCTAAGGAACCTAGATCCCATCAGCGCTCCAAGCACATACTTTGGCGGTTCCATCTTATTCGTGAGATTGTCGAACGAGGAGATGTGAACATTTGCAGTGTGCCGACTGAGGAGAATATTGCGGATCCACTAACAAAGCCTCTCGGACAGAGAAAGCATGATGGTCATACTAGATCAATGGGTATGCGATACCTAAGTGATCTACTCTAGTGGGAGTCTTGTGGGTTGCATGTAAACATATATTCTGTTGGCTGTTTTTGTTCATTCATATGATGAATTGTGTACCAAATGTTTCTTTTTACAATTAATGGCAAGTTCTTTTATTGTGATTTTTCTATGTGATAGTTAAATTGTAACATAATAAATACCCTTAGAGTGTTCACTTCCATAGGACATCAAGTACGTGACTTGAATGTGAGAGCCTATGATTTATTTGAAGCTTCATTCTTAAAAGGTCCCTGGTCGTTGTATCATCATAGAAGCTAAGGGTAACGATGATACCTTAAGACTAGCACGTGCGTTGAATGATGACCAGTTCTCACAGGTCATGATATTGTGATATCAAGTCATCACGTGGGTACTTGTTAATGAATAAGTTGTACTGGACAGACCCATCCTGAGGCTACTTTGTGGATTGTTATCTAATCGTGTCACAAGTAGGTCTCTATTTGCAATGGTGTTGTGGTCCTTTGACCTGACGTCACAGTATTCATCAAGTGAGGAAGAGCGTGCTTTGATGTCATCTAAAGTTTTCTTTGAGAAAGGTTGATGATAAGGGTGGTTGTTGGGTACGTTACGAATCATTTAGGTGATTGTGTGTGAGTAGATATTGGATTTGTCCTCCTATATGACAGGAGTTGCATCCATGGGCACCTTGATGGAACTGGACTGAGAAATGCATGGCCATGCTTGGTTGAGTCAGTATGTGATATTGGACTCACCATTCTCTGGAAGTCCGTTCTAGATCAAGAAAATTAGATTGAGCTATTATGAGGGTGACACGGTCCATGCCTCTAGTTCTTTCCAGATGTAAGGGACAAAGGGACAAAGACTACGCTGGAACATTGGTCATGAAGGCTTATGAGTTATGAACTCTTATTGCTTGGGGAGCAATGATGCATTGCTAGATGCCACTCATTGTTTGTGAGGTTTTTGGTTTGATACATTCAAGATCAAGTGGGAGACTGTTGGAGTTACCATGGTGATCTGGAAGTGATCAAATATGTAATCTCACTGCCAACGCGATATGAGCCTGCACGTTCGCACATAAGAGCATGTGGAGAAGTTGGAAGATTGACTGTGTTGGTAAAGGTGACCAATCACCATTAAGTATGGGGTCCGGCAATCGTTGCCGGGAAAGTTCATTGAGAATGGTTAGTCGCGAGTCGTCGAGTATATCTCGACGACTAAGACTGTTTTGACGAGAGTCGTCGAGAATCGTTGAGTATGACTCAACGCTTTCACCGTCAGGCAAAAGTTGCCAAGAGAAAATCGTCGAGAGTCGACAGGAGTCGTCGAGTATGACTCGTCGACTGTGGCAGAATCAACGAGGATCGACGGGAGTCGTCGTGTATGTCTCGACGACTAAGGCATAATTGTCGAGAATCGAACAGTTCGATTCTCGCCGATTATGCGTTTGATTCTCGCTGATTCTCGCCGATTCTCGCCGAGCGATTCTCACCGACTGATTCTCGCTGACTGATTCTCGCCGATTCTGGATCTGATTCTCGCTGATCGATTCTGAAACCTTATGCTTTGTGGTCTGCGGATAACTATACTTTAGGCCTGTTTATACTTTTATTATAAATAGGGACTTAGGGTTTTGGGATTGAGAGGTGATTTGTCCTACGGCTGATCGGAAACCGATGGAAGTGTTCCGCTGCTCTTCCGATCTGCCGAATCCCGAACATCGTCGACGGAATTGTTCAGCCGCCGCGTCAGCTCCGCCGACCTTCCCATTTCCGACGATTGTCATTGGTATTGCCTCTCCTGGCGCGGACCTAGCAATCCGTCGAGTTGCAAGGTGCAGTTGACTCTCTTCCCGACCCTTCGTGTGACAGAAAGTTTGGAGTTCGCCCGCTCGTGTGGATTTCTGCAGAGACGTAGATATTATTCTACGTGGAACTCGGCACCGACAAGGAATCACATTTGGAGCATCTTCGTTGAGTTGGACTCAACACCCAAGAGGTAATTTTTGCCTAATTTTTGTTAACTTCTTGATTCAACGTGCATGGCCCGATCCAATCTCTGTTGGGTTGTTCTAGATTTTATTACTTCCGCTGTATGCACAAGTGTTGTGCCAACCTCATAGAGAAACCCAATAGTTACCTCCCCAAAGAGAAATCGACTTCGCTATCGTGTTGGTGCCAGGTGTGAAACCTATGGCCCACTCGCCATACAGAGTAGCGACAAAGGAAATGGCAGAACTCAAAGTTCAGTTGCAAGAGTTACTAGAGCAAGGTAATATATGCCCAAGTATGTTGCCTTGGAGCCTGTCAGTTCTTTTTGTAAAGAAAAAATATGGTAGCTTGCGTCTATGTATTTATTATAGAGAGTTGAACAAGTTGACGAAAAAGGACAAGTATCTGATACAACAGATTGATGACTGTTCGATAAACTAGTTGGATCAACGGTATAATCTATGCTATATCTAAAATATAGCTATTATCAGTTGTGAATTTGGGAATGTGACATCCCCAAAAATGTGTTTAGAACACGCTACGGTCATTATGAGTTCACGGTAATGTCTTTTGAGCTATCAAATACGGCATCGGTGTCCATGAAATTAATGCACCGGACTTTTAGGGAGTATCTGGATCTCTTTGTGATTGTTTTTATTGACGATATCTTGGTATACTCCCAATCTGAAGAAGTTCATGTTAACCATTTACGGATGGTGTTGCACACATTGAGGCGAAACAAGCTCTACGCCAAGTTCTCTAAGTGCGAGTTTTGGTTCGCGTCAGTGGTCTTTCTTGGCCATGTGGTTGGTGGAGAGGGCATTGCGGTTGATCTGGCAAAAATAGTTGCAATACGGTAGTGGCCTGTGCTTGCTACAGTAGCAGAAGTTAGGAGTTTTCTTGGACTAGCGGCTACTACAGGCGCTTCGTAGTGAACTTTCGAGGATAGCTTTGCCTCTCACCATATGGACGAGGAAGGATCAAAAGTTCATTTAGACGCCATAGTGCGCACGAGATTTTGAGGAGCGAAAGAGTCGCTTGACCACGACACCAATCTTTATCTTCGCCATGTGGTACGAACGGTTTTTAAATTTATAGTGATGCCTCAGAGAGTGGCTTAGGCTGCATATTTCTACAATTTGGTAAAATGATAGCTTATGGCTCACGCCAGTTGAAGGTGCATGATCAGAATTATCCCGTCCATGAATTAGAGTTGGAGGCGGTGATTTTTGCACTTAAACTGTGGCATTACTATTTATATGGTATGAAAGTGGATATATTCACGGACCATAAGAGCCTGAAATATTTATTGAACCAGAAAGAAATCAATATATGACAGCGGATGTGGATGGAGTTCCTCGGAGACTACGCCTTTGATATTCATTACATTCCCGAAAAGGGAAACGTTGTCGCGGATGCCTTGAGTCGTAGGACTCCGGCAAGGGCCAATTGGTTGCAAAGGCATGATGAACGCCAAATTCAAGAGCTGGAAGCTTTAGAGATTTCTTGTGTTGACAAGAATTCCACTACAAATGCATATCTGAGCTAGACAGAGGTACAATATGACCTTGAGGACAGGGTTCGGCGAGCAACGGAAGTCAATGAGAGTTTACAACGCTATGCAGCGGAGGGGTCAAATTCCTAGTTCTTATTGGAGGACGGCCGTTTGCGAAAAGAAGGTCGGTTGTGCGTCCCTATTGTGGGTAAGCTACGTGAAGAGGTTATGTACGAAACGCACTTTACAAAATATCCTATTCATCCAGGGAGTACAATGATGTACAAAGACATAAAGAAAATATTCTGGTGGCCAGGAATGAAGAAATACATAGCAAATAATGTTGCCAAATGTCAAACCCGTGCCTTAGTAAAAGCTGAATGCCAGAAACCTATAGGTTTCCTTAAGTCTTTACCTATTCCGGTTTGGAAGTTTGATGACATTTAATTGGATTTTGTGCATGGGTTGCCGAGATCGCAAAGCGGGAACGATGTCATGTGGGTGATCATTGACAGCCTAACAAAAGATTCGCACTTCATACCGAATAGGAAGGATGATTCGGTGGAGAAACTGGCAAAGCTCTATATGGATAACATAGTACGATTACACGGTGTGCCCCATAGCATTATCAGTGATCGTGATGGGGATTTCACTTCAGTTATTTGGAGGCTAATCCACAAACAGTTGGTTACCAAGTTACAATTCAGTACGAACTTTCATCCTCAAACGAACGGTCAGACCCAAAGGACCAACAGAACTATGGAGGATATGCTCTTAATATGCCCCCTGGATTTTGGTAAAAGATGGGAGGATCATCTTTTTATGGTTGAGTTTGCCAATAATAATAGTTACCAAGCTAGTATTCAGATGACACCCTTCGAAACTTTATACGGTAGAAAATGTCATACTCCGTTAGCTTGGGTTGAGACAGGGGAATCAAAGTTGTATAAGCACAAGGAAGTCGAAGATGCTAACTCAACAATACACTTGATACGAGAGAGTCTATTTGTTTGAGAGGTTGTTGATACGACCACCATTGAAGCCCATATGAGAGAGTTCGTGGATTGGGACGACCGTTGCCGCAAGCTCGAGGATGGGATTTCTACCACGATGCCCACCGCTATCGCCGCTACATGTTTTGCACGACGTACGCCGCCGCCATTAAATAAAATATAAAATTATAAATTAAATAATTATAATTATATATTTTATCAATTATTATTTTATCAATTTCTATTTAATGCAATTTTTAATTTAAGCATTTTTATTTCCAGAATTTCATTATTGTTTTAAATTCATGTAATGATGGGTGCCTATAACCATCAAGAATATTTTAATTTCGTGCATTTAAATTTTGAATTGTTTTTATTTCATGATTGGTGAATATAACCATTATAGATTCATTTTGAATTTAGAATTGGAGAAGATACAGTGGTGTAGGCTATATTTAGCCACGTTATGAAGGATTTTGGAAGAATTGATGAAATAAGAAAAAACCTAATCTTGATTAAGATTTCCTTCCTCCTCTCCTCTCCTCCTCTAAAAATTCGGGCCCCTCTTAGTCTCCCTCCTCCTTTGTCATCGGCCACCTCCCTCTCTCCCTTTCTTTTCTCGATTACCTCTCCTCCTCCTCTTCAATCTCTCGGCCACCCAAACTCCACTACCAAACACAGCCACCAACTCCAACACCAAACCCGAGACACCAACTCTTCCACCAACCTGAGCCTCCTCCCTCTCCACATAATAAACCGAAAACCACCTTTACCTTACCCCAAACCCGAGCCCACCTACACCCCTCTTGAAATTTCGGCCAACCTAGGGTTTTCCCTAGGCTCCCCCCTCAATCACTTGAGAAAAATATTCCCTAAAAGCTTTTATCTCTCCTCCCATATATATATTGGTTTCTTTAAGGTTACTACCTCTCCTAGGGTTTCTTTCAAAAGGAAGAATGGCTTGCGTCTTCATCAATCGGAGCGGATCCGTGGGTTCACTTGGAGAATAAAAATCATCAACCGTCGTGAGCGTTTTCCTCCACTCAATATTGTGGACAGACTTTCATGGGATTGGGTAACTATTCCTACACCTCTTGTGTGAATTCTTCTAAATAATTTTCTTAGCTTTTGGTGGAATTAGAAGGCTATTAATTGGTCCTGATTTATATTAAATGTTGTGCGTAATTAAAATCTGATTTTAAGCATTGTTATTCCGAATATCCTCATATAATCTAGAGAGGGTAGATTTCGTGAACACTAGAAGAAATCTAGTCATCACCCTTGATTTCCCCTTGAGTTCAAGTAATTTTGTAATCCCTAATATTAAATTAATTTTTTGGGACTATTTGGACTTCATTTTTTAAATCGCTATATTAGCCCGGAATATCTCTTGTTGGGTTTTAATTTGCTAGGGAATAAATTTATTTGAAATTTCTAATTGTCCAGATCGGGTGGATCATTTTCACTTGAGCGAACAATGGTATATAGCCATTTGTTCAATCTATAAAAGGGGTAGCATCCCTTAGTGTTTTGTGTTGCTATATTATAGGAATAATCATTAGCATCACTTTTAATTTTGAGAAATTTTACTCACTACGTATTTAATTTAATTATCAAACCTAAGAATGCGTGTTCAATCCGTCGAAACCGTTGGCCTGCATCACTATTAGTAGCCTAGGATAGATAAGTTAAATACTACAATGCCAAACATCAGAATGTGGAGTTTACGATGGGTGAGTGGGTATATTTGAAAATCAAACCCTTCAAAGGCGTGTCCAGAATACGACGCTTGAAAAAGCTGATCCCGAGGTATCTTGGCCCGTTTGTAGTGGTAGAGCTAGTATGAGAAGCTGCATATCAGCTAGCTCTTTCGATAAAGCTGAGTGGATTACATGATGTATTTCATATCTCGGTACTATGTGAAGCTGTGAAAGAGCCAGAACTGGTGGTTGTTGCGGATCAAGTATCGATCAATAGTGGGTTAACAACAAAAGTTAGGTCCAATCGGATCGAGGATAAGGAGGTTTGGCAACTGCTGAACAAGACAATCGGGGTGGTCAAGGTTCGGTGGGACAACTGTGGCCAGAAAGAATTGTCATGGGAGTGAGAGCAGACCATCCGAGATAAATATCCTGAGTTATTTATTTAAACTTTTTGTGTAGTTGTTATAACATAATATTTTGTGAATAAATAGATGTTGCAACCTTTAAATTACTGATCTCTCATTATTTTGATTGTTGTGTGCTTATTTCGGGACAAAATTCATTTTAAGGGGGAGGGTTGTAACACCCCAAAACGCTCAGGATAAAAAGTCGACCTGGCTGGATAAAATCATTGAGCGAAGCTCGACGAAACGTCGAGCGGACCTTGACGACAAACATCGAGCGAACCTCGACGATAACTATCCAGCGGAGCTCGACGGGACGTCGAGCAGAGCTCGACGAAAATGTTGAGCAGAGATTGGGCGATGTCTTACCCCTGACGATGAAACGTCGTGCAGAGCATGATTCTCTGTCTTATCTTCTTCTTCATCATTTCATGGAAGAGAAGAAAACCGAGAAATGGTGGGTGCAAGGCTGAGCTAATTGCTTTGTTGAAAGAGATCTAGTGGGTGGAATCGAGATTTGAGGATAGATCTGCGAAGAGAAAGGCAGCGTGATTCTTTCCATCCGCATAGATTTTCTCCAATGGCACACAAAAAGGCTTGCAAGGGTAACGACCTTCTACTTGGACAAGTGAAGTTTTCTTTTATACATATGCATGGAATGCTCCTCCAAAAGTTGGAAATTGTAAGTGATTCCTTCATGGTTGATAGTTCATATCCCCTGTTGGGTTTGCATTAGATCCGGAAATGTGTAGTAACGAATAAGCATGCTGTGTGAAGCCGATCCAGACATGTTGGTCTGGATTGGTGATGTTTATTCTGCTAACTGGGAAGACTCCACGTATAAAACGTGTATTATTTGGAGTATTAGTGGTTTGCCTGTGTAGTAAAGTAATGGGAAGTACTGGAGGAATTATCCAGGAAATTATTTAGGGGCTGTGAACTTGTTGTTCAGCCCTAATGGTCGTGAGTAAAATTCTTTGTGTGTTGAGCTGTCATGCTGCAACTATGAAAGGCCAGTGAGCCGAACGGGCAAGATAAAGTTGTACCCGCGTAGTCCATACTTGAAACTAATGATTTGAGAAACAGGAAAGCCTGATCATTACCCGTATTATGGTTGTTGAACTGGAGTGCTGAAGTTATTAGCGTTCATTAGGATCACATAATGAGAGTCTTGGGCTTTTATCCATCAAGACTAAAGTCTCCTTCTGTGGGTTGTGGAGCATGATTTCTTATTGTTTACTGTCATGTCTGGGACCTATGAACGGTGGTGGGACCCTGGTTTTTTGGAATACCAAGAATGTGCCCTGAGTGCACGGAGCGTCGGGCCGTCGTGACGTCATTTGTGATATATTGAAATGTGTGGTCGTGCACTTTCCTACTATATATCTATTTGTAAATGATATGTATGTAGGGATGGATTTCCTATGACCCGAGCCAGGGGCAGGGTCATTATAATTGGTCCGCTGAATGCTGATTGTTGCCTTATTTTCGACCGGTTGGTTGTTTGTCCCTATACAAGTGTTGGAGAGCCAAGCGGGAAATAGCAGGCTAAAGACCTCGCTGCTAAGCTTGACCTCGAAGGCCATGTTATTTATATTTTTCATGTGTGGCCATCCTGCGCGCTGATGTTTGTAATTCACACATCTGAAGAAAAATGTTAGGCTATAAGGCCGTGGAATTTTGTGTATTTCTGTAACATTCCTATGATATATATAAATGTGGTAGTTTATATATAGTGGACATTCCTGGTTGTTGAGTTCAATTGTGACCCTAAAAGCTTCCGCTAGAATGCTCTGAGTTAGGACTTGTGTTGGCTTTTGATATTAATACGTAACGTCACCGATTTTTGTGTGGAATATGGCATGGGGCCTCGACCGGACCCTCTGTTATATTTCATGTGACAGATTGAGGTGTTAAACCGTACAACTTGCAAAACATAACCCAGTCAAGCTTCTTAAACAAGACGGATACAAAAATCCAGTCCATAGCAACTATCCACGAGTTCACTTACTGTTCATTCGCTTATATCTTGATGTGACAAGGGTCCTATTTATAGGCATGATGAGAAGTGTGGTCACCACCCTAGACGATCGGATAACCGCCCCTTTCTCGTAACAAAAACTGTCAGTTCTTCGTGACCTATGCGATAGCTAGCCCGCCACGTGATATCACAAAGGCTAGAAAGAAAAATCTATCCGCCTTGTCTTCAAATGCCAAGCCAAGCCTGGAAGACCACCTGCGGACTCTGCAGTAACACCACCAGTCCGCATTTTAGTGGACAGCTCCAGTCCACATGCCTTTCAGACTCAACTCCAGTCCGCATTCCCCAAGCTTGCAACCAGGGCACACGACAACTACTGCCGAGCTTGGCGAGCTGAGAACAAGTCCGTGCATTAACCGCGCAACCTCCTAAAATTATCCAATATGGACTTGGTTTAGAACCAACAAATTCCACACCACCATCCATAAAGGAAAGTTCGTGCTTACTTGCGTAAACTAGAAACAGTCTGCCACTCCTAGAGAACTCCACTAGTCCACACAAACCGACAATCTTTGCGTCAACCACCTACCACTCCACCAGAGCTAGACCAAGGCAACTCCCATGCCGATCTACCGAGCTCCAGCCCTATCCACTCCTTTCTAGACTCTTCGTATAGATAAGTTATCCACCCAATTACTTCCTGGGATCCAACTGTCTGCTGAGCACAAGCTGGCCTGGCTGGACGCTGCCTCTGTCCACATAGACCGCATGAACAAACCGCCCAAGCCGCCAAAGAACAAGTCTACTACAGCAATGCTGCCGACCTAGCAAACTACCATTACTATCGCATAGACCGCACGGACAAGTCTCCCAATCACCTACTTTCACTTCACCATTTTCAACACTCTCCCTTGAAGTGAGAAGTGGTGAGCAACCCTAGCATTTCCCTTAACCTTGCACCTAGTCCCTACGATAGTGCCTTCGAGAAGATGCCTGAGACATAATCCCTGCCCCGCCAATCTTGGAACATGAGGGATCCCTCCAGCATCTACAAATGGGAGCCATGCTTCTGATAATACGTTTTGTAGCCTAAACTATTATCGTATTTTATATTTTATATTGTACAAATTATGTCTATTATTAGTTTATTTTTATCCTTTTTATGTAAATATTATTGCCACTAACTTTTTCCTGTCTTTTTGCAGGTTTTCAGAAAAATTGCCAAAATGGCCTGTCACGCCCCCCTGTCACGCCCTCCCTGGGCGTGACCTAGGGCGTGTCACCCGATCCCGAGGACACCTGCTGGAAGGGACAGAAAACGGTCAAAACCGCTGTCACGCCCCCCTGTCACGCCCTCCCTGGGCGTGTCACCGGGCGTGACCAGGGGCGTGTCGTCCTCTGCCGCAAAGCTGCCGCCGCATTAAATGCCCTTCCGCCTCATCACGCAAATAGCACTGTCACGCCCCATGTCACGCCCGTGACATGGGCGTGACACCCCCCTTTTTCGGTGACTGACGGATTTCCGACCAATGATTTGGACATGACATGCCTGTCACGCCCCCCTGTCACGGGCGTGACCTAGGGCGTGACCACCGACGTACCGAAGCAATCATCCCTCCCGCCAGAATCCGGAGCCCGAGGTCAAATCCGTACCTGTCACGCCCCCTGACACGCCCCCCTAGGGCGTGTCGGAGGGCGTGACCAACCCGAGATTTTTTCCTATAAATTGAGCCCCCCCCTCTCCATTTCAGCAAGCTTTGGTTGAGTGGGGGAGGTGCTGCCCCTTTGTTTCTTGATCCTTTTTCATGCTTTTTCTCTCTCTCTCTCCCCCTCTCTTTGTACTTTTTGGTTAACCCTAGTTTAATCATAGTTTGTGCTAGCTTTTAATGTAATTTTCTACTTGCTTAGTGCTTAATGTAGGGCTAGAATAGGGTTTAATTTTCATGCACTTGTAACTTTAATTTTCAATAGTGTAACTTGCCCTTTTTATTAATAAAAGTGTTCTTTTTTTTAGCTTGTGTTCTTCTTATGCTTTTCTACTCATCTTCCCCCCCCTCCACTCCATTATGATTAACTAATCCTCATTGTACTCGATCTTGATGATCCGAGGTTAGAGCGATTATGTTATGATATTTTAATTAATCTTTTCTTTTTAGGTTAGGGCCTTGAATTACTCTTGATTTATCACGGGTCGGAGGTATATTTTCGATATATACTCTCCGCCTTTGCTTTCATTCTGGGCTAGCCGAGAGGCCGAAAGAATGAAGTGAGCATTCAAGAGTAAAGGGAGTTGTACGCACCCCTCGAGAGAGGCAGACGTCCAAATCTCCCGGATTGGAGTAAAATCCAATAGTGGGGTTCATCGCGTAAAGCGAGTTTTAGGCCTCCGATTTAGACGAGAGTCGGTCGGACCTTCCTAAACTCAGTTGGGCACGACTTCGAGAGAAGCGTGTTCAAGCTTTAGGAACCTCCACGGTCAAGGACCCTTATCCTATTAAGTTTAGATTTTTATCGCATTTTCTTAATCGTCTTTAGCCGAGGTGAATCTTGATCGGGTGCATTTCCATTTCATATTTTCTACCTTTCGTAGTAATCACCTGTCTTGTGCTCTTTAATTAACTGCAGTAGTTTCCTTTCTAGCTTAGTTGTTTACTTAATAGCCCTCTTAATTGCAGTGTTTCTTTTTCTAGAATAGCTTTACTTTCTCCCCTGCACTTAGATTTTCTAAAACCCTAGTTTTTCCGTCGATAAGATAATAGCGTTCGTGTGAGTAAGCTTAGCCAACAGTTCCCGGATCTTAATACGACACTTGTGTCCCCTTGCTACAATTCGATAGGTATACTTACCTCATCGGGTTGCTAGTTCGGTTGCGTTTATTTTCTTCGAACCCAAGCGAGCAACAAGTTTTTGGCGCCGTTGCCGGGGACCCAACTTCCGTTGATATTTTGAAAACACGAACCTATTAATTTTATCTCTTCTCTTTCTCACCCCCTTTTCTTTAAAGTTTAAAAAAAAAAATCAAAAAAAAATTATCACCGCTCTTAATAGAAACCAACCTCACAATTTTTCTACGCCACCTAATTCTCTCGAAAAGGGCAAAGGGCTTTAAGCGCCACTGTCTTGTCTAGTACCTTGCGAACCCTTCACGGGGTAGTCCTTGGGAAGTTCGGGAGTTAATCTATATAAAAAAAAATCTATTTCAAAAAGAAAAAAAAAATTTTAATTTAATTTTCCAAATCTAGTTTTTCTTTCTAGTTTATCCTTTTTTTTCTTTCTCTTCTTCTTTTCTGTTCTTTTAGTGCATGACCCGCGGGAGTCCGTCGGTTATTTTGGACTTGGACCACGAAATTGAGCGTACTCTTCGGAGAAGATCGCGATTTCAAGGTCCTACTATCCAAGTACCGGTTGAGGACTCCGAGTCATTTAATACTTTAAGAATGGAAGAACCCAACGTAGATGAGGCCGTGCAAAGGACTATGTCCTATTATGCACGACCGAACCTCGAGGGAACAGAATCGAGTATAGTCCGCCCTACTATAGCAAATAATAACTTTGAACTAAAGCCTAGCATAATTCAAATGGTGCAGCAATATGTGCAATTTGACGGACTTCAAGATGAAGATCCGAACGCACATATAGCTAGCTTTCTTGAAATTTGCGACACCTTCAAGATAAATGGTGTCACAAATGATGCGATCAGGCTAAGACTCTTCCCCTTCTCTCTAAGAACTAAAGCTAAGCAGTGGCTTAACACACTTCCGAAAAATAGCATAACCACTTGGAATGAATTAACTGAAAAATTTTTGGCGAAGTATTTTCCGCCAGCTAAAACTGCAAAACTTAGGAACGACATCTCTGCCTTTGGACAAATAGACTCTGAAACCCTTTACGAAACCTGGGAGAGATTTAAAGAATTATTAAGACGATGCCCACATCACGCGCTGCCTGTATGGTTACAAGTGCAAACGTTTTATAACGGGCTAAATCAAAGCACGAAGCAAATGATAGACGCAGCTTCTGGCGGTACTTTAAATCATAAGACCCCGGAAGCCGCTCTTGAGCTTTTTGAGGACATGGCCATGAACACTTATCAGTGGAATGTGCCTAGGTCCCGCCCAAACAAGCCTGCAGGTATCTATGAAGTGGACAACGTCTCCCAGCTCGCTCTGCAAGTAGAAATCCTAAGCAAAAAAATCACGGAGATGACTGCTGCCTCCGCCCCTCAGGTATGGGAATCTGGAACCCCTACTCCAGAACATTTAGATTATGTTAATAATTTGCCTAGAACTGCTTTTAATAATTTTTCTGCTGCGAATTTTCATCCGCCTGGTTTTAATTTTCCGAATAGTTATAACCCCGCTTTAAGAAATCACCCGAACTTTTCATGGAGTAATCCATCGAATGCGATGCGCCCACCTCCGCAAAATGATTTTTCTGCACAACCACCACCACCACCACCACTTCTTCAAAATTACCCAAAACCTCCAAGCTTGGAGGAATTACTTTCTAAATATATCACCACAAATGACGCCACTATAAGAACGTTAACCGGAAGCGTAAAAAGTCTAGAAAACCAGGTAGGACAGCTCGCGAAAATAATTTCTGAGCGACCCGCAGGGTCTCTTCCTTCCAATACTGAACCCAACCCGAGAGAGCAAGCGAAAGCTATAACTCTTCGGAGTGGGAAGCAAGTCTCCGGTATGGTAAGTGAAGAGCCCGAGGCAAGCTCCGCTCCTGCTTTTAAATATCAAAGCTCCGCTCCTGCTTTTAAAAATCAAAGCTCTACTCCGCTTCCACCCTCTGCTGAAGAAGTAATCACCCCCGCTTTAGAAAATAATCTCACTCCACCACCCATCTTCAAAAATAATTCAACTCCTCCATACCCCTCTGAACTTAATAGACAACGTCAAGATGATCAGTACTCCCGCTTCTTAGAAATCTTCAAACAAATCCACATTAATCTTCCCTTCCACGAGGCTATTTTGCAAATGCCGAAATACGCCAAATATCTTAAAGACCTCCTCACAAACAAGAAGAAGTTAGAGAATCTTTCGCACGTCACGCTTAACGCCGAGTGCTCCGCCGTTTTAACAAACGGTTTGCCGAAGAAAATCAGTGACCCGGGTAGTTTCTCTATCCCCTGTGTCTTCGGTGATCTCTTTGTTAAACACGCGTTAGCCGACTTAGGCGCAAGTATAAACCTGATGCCCTTTTCGTTGTTCAAAAAGTTAGGGATTGGTAGCCTTAACCCCACGCGTATGAGTATCCAGCTAGCCGATAGATCCGTCAAGTACCCGTTAGGAATAGTGGAGGACGTTCTAGTGAAAGTCGACAAGTTCATCTTCCCGGTGGACTTTGTCATTTTGGACATCGAAGAAGACGTCGAGGTTCCCCTGATCCTTGGCCGACCCTTCCTTGCCACCTCCCGAGCCATCATTGACGTAAGCAATGGTAAGCTCTTTCTTCGAGTAGGCGACGACGAAGTCACATTTCCGATCACCCCTTCGATGAAGAACACCTTAGCGAACGATGACTCATGTTTTTTCATAGACGCCGTGAGTGATGATTCTTCCTACTGCCTCTCCGACTTTGAAAAAGAATTTTCTACTTTTTGCTCCTCTTCTCTTACAACAGAATCACTGCAAGGAAGTGATGAATCTTCTTATTGTCTTTCTGAGTTTGAAAAAGAGTTTTCTGATTTTTGTTCTTCCTCTTTCCTTACCACTGAATCTGTACAAGAAGCCGTCTTGGCTGCTAGCCCCACCCCTTATTACGTTCCTTATAAAAAGTTTATGAAGATATTATTTTTGAAAAAGAAAGAATCTCAAAATCCTCTTATGAAGAACCCCCTACCCTAGAACTTAAAGAACTTCCCGAACACCTTAAGTATGCTTTCTTAGAAAAAGACTCCAAGTTACCAGTTATCGTTTCGGCCTACCTCACGGATACACAGAACGATAAACTTCTTCTAGTTCTACGTAAGCATCGCCGGGCTATTGCTTGGCAAATTTCTGATATCAAGGGCATAAGCCCATCTTTCTGTACACATAAAATTTTAATGGAAGATAATTCGCGTAACTCTATCCAACCTCAGCGCCGTATAAACCCGAATATGAAAGAAGTAGTTAAGGGCGAGGTTATGAAACTATTAGACGCAGGAATTATCTACCCGATATCGGACAGTAAGTGGGTTAGCCCCGTTCAGGTAGTTCCAAAAAAGGGAGGGATAACCGTAGTTAGTAATGAGAATAATGAATTAATCCCGACACGGACGGTGACGGGTTGGCGTATGTGCATAGATTACCGTAAGTTAAATGACGCCACCCGTAAGGACTACTTTCCTCTACCGTTTATCGACCAGATTTTAGAACGTCTCTCCGGCCATAGCTTTTATTGTTTTCTCGATGGCCTCTCGGGGTACTTTCAAATACCCATCTCTCCCGAGGACCAAGAGAAAACTACGTTTACTTGTCCCTTCGGCACCTTCGCGTACCGAAGAATGCCGTTTGGATTATGCAATGCGCCGGCTACCTTCCAACGATGTATGCTCGCAATATTTGACAAGTACGTAGAAAGCATTATGGAGGTATTCATGGACGATTTCTCCGTGTTCGGCGATACCTTCGATAGATGTTTAGAAAACCTCGAAAAAGTCTTAGAACGATGCGAAGAAACTAACCTTGCCCTAAATTGGGAAAAATGCCATTTTATGGTGAGGGAAGGGTTAGTTTTGGGTCATAAAATTTCTGCTAAAGGTATTGAGGTAGACGTTGCCAAGATAGAAGTTATTGAGAAGTTGCCGCCACCTACAAACATAAAAGCTATAAGAAGTTTTCTAGGCCACGCTGGTTTTTATCGTCGTTTTATAAAGGACTTCTCCAAGATCACTAAGCCCCTCACCCATCTCTTAGAAAAAGACGCTCCATTCATTTTTGATGACTCTTGTATTTCTGCCTTTGAATTAATTAAAGAAAAGTTAATTAACGCGCCAATTATGATAGCTCCGGTGTGGGACCTTCCTTTCGAGATTATGTGCGATGCGAGTAGTTTTGCGGTGGGAGCCGTATTAGGTCAACGCATATCTAAGAACTTCCACCCCATCTATTACGCTAGTAAAACCCTCACATCTGCACAAGAAAATTACACCACAACCGAGAAGGAGCTCTTAGCCGTAGTATTTGCGTTTGATAAATTTCGCCCTTACATTACACTTTCAAAAATCATTGTTTTTACGGACCACTCGGCCCTCAAGTACCTTCTTGCCAAAACGGATGCCAAGCCTCGCTTGATTCGCTGGGTCTTACTCCTCCAGGAGTTTGACTTAGAGATCCGTGATAAGCGAGGAGCCGAGAACTTGGCCGCCGACCATTTATCAAGATTAGATAACCCCTTTATAGAAAAATTAAATGAAAAATCTTTTAATGATTATTTTCCTGATGAGAAGCTGCTTTTAGTTAATACATCTACTTCTCCTTGGTTCGCGCACATCGCCAACTATCTAGTGGCCCGGGTGCTCCCAAAAGAGTTCTCCTCTCAGCAGAAGAAGAAATTCTTTTCTGAGCTGAAGAACTACTTTTGGGAAGACCCACATCTTTTCAAAATTTGTGCGGATCAAGTGATAAGGAGATGTGTTTCTTTTGATGAAGGAATTGATATTCTAAAACATTTGCATGAAGGTCCGACAGGTGGGCACTATCAAGCTGCTCGCACCGCTCATAAGGTGCTTTGCGCGGGTTTTTACTGGCCTAGCCTGTTTAAAGACGCGCAAGCCTTTGTGAGCAGGTGTGATAGTTGCCAACGGTCGGGCAATATTTCTAATAAAAATGAAATGCCGCAAAATTATTTCTTAGAGTGCGAAATTTTCGACCTCTGGGGAATTGATTTTGTTGGCCCCCTTCCTTCTAGCTTCGGAAACAAATATATTTTAGTTGCTGTTGATTATGTTTCACGATGGGCTGAAGCCCAAGCTCTTCCTACGAACGACTCCCGAGTTGTAGTCACGTTTTTAAAAAAATTATTTTCTAGATTCGGTACGCCTCGCGCAATCGTTAGCGATAGGGGTTCCCATTTCTGTAACGCGCAATTTTCAAAAATCCTTACTAAATACGGCGTTACGCATAAACTATCCACTGCCTACCACCCCCAAACTAACGGTCAAGTCGAAGTAGTAAATAGAGAAATAAAAAGAATATTAGAAAAGACTGTTTCAACTTCTAGAAAAGACTGGTCAGCCAAACTTGACGATGCTCTATGGGCCTACCGAACAGCGTACAAAACCGCCCTCGGATGTACGCCGTATCGGCTGGTCTATGGAAAATCGTGCCATCTGCCCGTGGAGTTAGAACACCGCGCCTTTTGGGCCTTAAAATTTTTAAACTTCGATCCCCACTCAGTCGGTGACCTTCGAAAATTTCAACTAAATGAACTCGATGAGTGGCGCTCTTATGCTTATGAAAATAATAAACTTTATAAAGAGCGGACGAAGCGTTTACACGATAAACACTTAAGGCACCCTAAAAACTTTAAGCCGGGCGACCAAGTCCTTTTATATAATTCTCGTTTACGTTTATTTCCGGGCAAATTAAAATCTCGCTGGTCTGGCCCGTTTTCTATTTTAGAAGTATTTCCTTATGGAACTGTTTTAATTTCTCACCCTGATAAGGGTAATTTCAAAGTTAATGGTCAGCGTCTTAAACTGTATTTCTCTGGTGATGATGATGTCAGTCCAAACACTATTAAGTTTCTGCTTCACGAACTTTAATCTTGAACTTTTATTTTTTTTGCTAAAAACAATTTTATTTCGGGACAACAATATTTTTGGACAATATTATTTTTGATGCGTCGAGCTCAACGACGCTTTAACCAAAGGGTGCTCTTGGGAGGCAACCCAAGTTATCTTTTTCTGTTTTCTTTATTTTACAATTTTTGCCTCGGACGGCTCCGACAAGCTGAAGCTTCTGCGATCGCCTGCTCCAACATTGCTGAATCCATCACGAAGTCCAAAGAAGACATTCGGGGAGCGGCATCACTCAGTTTTCGCAGCAAATAAATCCGGGGAAGTACCTGTATTTCAATTCTGTCTTTTCAATTCTGCACTTTATTTTTCTCTCCTTCTCCAATCCCCTTCTTTAGCCATTGAGGACAATGTCTGTTTTAAGCTTGGGGGAGGATTTCCTCCTTCATTTTTGCTTAGTGTAAATAATTTCCTTTTTGTAAATAGTTCCATAAAAAAAAAAAAAATGAATATCTTAAAATTCCAAAAAGAGAAAAATTTTCCAAAATCCAAAAAAAGAGAATATTCCTCAAAATAAAAAAAATATATGTGTGTTTTTGAATAGTTTAGACATTTTGGTATTTCAATAGTACCCCTAGTTTTTAGTTTTGTTTTACTCAAAATCTCCTATAAACAACTTAGTTAATTATAATATTTCTAATCGTCCTTTTTAATTATGTTTCACAAGTAAAATGTTGGCCATGCTGTGTTTCTAATTCGCGGTAGCATGTTAAGGTGAAATATTTTTTCTAAAACTCGCATTTCTATTATGGTTTTTTGTTTTTTTTTATTTCCTTTACTTTCTCAAAAATTCATCATCCACTATTTTCTTTTTCGTTTTTGAATAATTTTTGTAAAGTCAACTTTTGAATAACGTAGTAGATGTGAACGATCCAAGTCACCTATTATTTCTATTTTCGAGTTAATTTCATCAATCTTCTTTTATTATCTAGGACTCGCTTTTTGAAATTTTTCAAACCTTTGTTTTAAATAAATTCAAAAGCGTGAAAATGATTTAGGCCGTTTTTGTTTTCGTTTGAGCTTTCCTGCCAACCTAAAAACTTTTACCACTAGTTAGCCGTTTTTGAGCCTTTTTCCGATTTCATTTGATAGCTCCTCCTTTCATTTCAGTTTCACCAAAGCCAAAATTTCCAACCTATCGAATCACACTAGCCTTTTTGAGTTTCATAAATTATTTTGACAATTTTGATAGGGTATTTTGTGATTTTTGTGGAGAAAGGTTTTCGAAAAAAAAAAGAAGTATGTTCAATAGTGATGTTTATTTTTGTTTGGCCAACTCAAAAGGAAAATAAAAATATTTATGGCCTTTGTTTTGAAAAAAAAAAAAGAAAAAAAAATGGAAAAAAAAATGAAAAAGAAGGAAAAAAATGTGTATATATTTTTATGAAAATTTTTGAAACTCTTGCTTTGGTTTAGTGTGATTTTAAACCTTCACGTTTATCTTTGAATTCCACTCCTAATCATTTTCCTAAACCAAACGTTTCTGTCCTATTTAAGTCCTTTTGATTCACGTTTTTTTGTTTTTTATTTAACAACTAAGAAAAGAAAAATAGTAAATCAGTTTTAGTTTTAGATTTAAACCTAGATTTTTGATAATTAAATTGATATAATTATAATACGTTGCTTGGATCTAGTAACAACTCAATGCGTGTTTTTCATTTTCGTTGCTTTACTTAAGTCCATTTAAAAAATCTCGCTAAAATTTTGGATGATTTGTTTTTATTAAGTAAAGTTTTTAAAAGTTTTACCATACCTAAATAATTGTTTTAGACTTACATTTCACCTTTTCCCTACTAAGAATTTCGCATAGTACTTGTGTAGGCATAATTAGAACTTTTTGATTAGTCTTTTTATAAATATCTAGTTTTTATATTTTTGCTTGGGGACAAGCAAAGCTTAAGCTTGGGGGAATTTGATAATACGTTTTGTAGCCTAAACTATTATCGTATTTTATATTTTATATTGTACAAATTATGTCTATTATTAGTTTATTTTTATCCTTTTTATGTAAATATTATTGCCACTAACTTTTTCCTGTCTTTTTGCAGGTTTTCAGAAAAATTGCCAAAATGGCCTATCACGCCCCCCTGTCACGCCCTCCCTGGGCGTGACCTAGGGCGTGTCACCCGATCCCGAGGACACCTGCTGGAAGGGACAGAAAACGGTCAAAACCGCTGTCACGCCCCCCTGTCACGCCCTCCCTGGGCGTGTCACTAGGCGTGACCAGGGGCGTGTCGCCCTCTGCCGCAAAGCTGCCGCCGCATTAAATGCCCTTCCGCCTCATCACGCAAATAGCACTGTCACGCCCCATGTCACGCCCGTGACATGGGCGTGACACCCTCCTTTTTCGGTGACTGACGGATTTCCGACCAATGATTTGGACATGACATGCCTGTCACGCCCCCCTGTCACGGGCGTGACCTAGGGCGTGACCACCGACGTAGCGAAGCAATCATCCCTCCCGCCAGAATCCGGAGCCCGAGGTCAAATCCGTACCTGTCACGCCCCCTGACACGCCCCCCTAGGGCGTGTCGGAGGGCGTGACCAACCCGAGATTTTTTCCTATAAATTGAGCCCCCCCCTCTCCATTTCAGCAAGCTTTGGTTGAGTGGGGGAGGTGCTGCCCCTTTGTTTCTTGATCCTTTTTCATGCTTTTTCTCTCTCTCTCTCCCCCTCTCTTTGTACTTTTTGGTTAACCTAGTTTAATCATAGTTTGTGCTAGCTTTTAATGTAATTTTCTTCTTGGTTAGTGCTTAATGTAGGGCTAGAATAGGGTTTAATTTTCATGCACTTGTAACTTTAATTTTCAATAGTATAACTTGCCCTTTTTATTAATAAAAGTGTTCTTTTTTTTAGCTTGTGTTCTTCTTATGCTTTTCTACTCATCTTCCCCCCTCCACTCCATTATGATTAACTAATCCTCATTGTACTCGATCTTGATGATCCGAGGTTAGAGCGATTATGTTATGATGTTTTAATTAATCTTTTCTTTTTAGGTTAGGGCCTTGAATTACTCTTGATTTATCACGGGTCGGAGGTATATTTTCGATATATACTCTCCGCCTTTGCTTTCATTCTGGGCTAGCCGAGAGGCCGAAAGAATGAAGTGAGCATTCAAGAGTAAAGGGAGTTGTACGCACCCCTCGAGAGAGGCAGACGTCCAAATCTCCCGGATTGGAGTAAAATCCAATAGTGGGGTTCACCGCGTAAAGCGAGTTTTAGGCCTCCGATTTAGACGAGAGTCGGTCGGACCTTCCTAAACTCAGTTGGGCACGACTTCGAGAGAAGCGTGTTCAAGCTTTAGGAACCTCCACGGTCAAGGACCCTTATCCTATTAAGTTTAGATTTTTATCGCATTTTCTTAATCGTCTTTAGCCGAGGTGAATCTTGATCGGGTGCATTTCCATTTCATATTTTCTACCTTTCGTAGTAATCACCTGTCTTGTGCTCTTTAATTAACTGCAGTAGTTTCCTTTCTAGTTTAGTTGTTTACTTAATAGCCCTCTTAATTGCAGTGTTTCTTTTTCTAGAATAGCTTTACTTTCTCCCCTGCACTTAGATTTTCTAAAACCCTAGTTTTTCCGTCGATAAGATAATAGCGTTCGTGTGAGTAAGCTTAGCCAACAGTTCCCGGATCTTAATACGACACTTGTGTCCCCTTGCTACAATTCGATAGGTATACTTGCCTCATCGGGTTGCTAGTTCGGTTGCGTTTATTTTCTTCGAACCCTAGCGCGCAACAGCTTCCATCTGTATTCTTCTTCTACTTTGACCTCCACTTGTGCATCATAGGAGTATCACCAGTGATCTTGGGCACAAGGCCCCAAGCCTCGTCTACTCTGAGGGTAGTCACCTCCTCAACCTTGGCGTCATCTACCTCCTTGACTCCAGTTGTGTCATCATAGCTAGAATACACTCGCTCGACTTGAGGACTTGCAAGAAAACATGAGACCAAGCTCACCTTGTTTACTCCGTAATATCGAATTGGTGGGTTGATGACCCTCTTCGACCTTTGAAGAGTCTGATCACGACTAACCATCTCCGCTGCTACTTAACCAGCTCCGTTCCTGGGCAAATCAGGAATAATGCTCTCCTTGATTCCTGAATAAGAAGCCACCGCACTGGAACCAGAAGAATCTGGAGCAACGCTCCCCCTGCTACCTAAACCAGAAGCATTCGTTCTTAAAAAAGATTTTCTCGGAACATCTCTGCCCTTGCTACCTGAACAAAAAGCACCTAGAGCAATGCTCCACCTGCTTTCTGAATTAGAAACAACCGTCTTCGAGCCAGAAGCACCTGAAGAATCGCTCCTCATACTTCCCGACACAGACACCTCTCCCCGGAGCTAGAATAACTTGGAGCTCCAGGTGACACAGGCTTCTCCATCTGAACCTTAGCAGCAGCCTCCTACAGTCCAATATCTGACCTGATAAACTCTAGCTCCATATCTGAGCTACCCTAATACGATGCCAGATCATCAAACAAAATGTCATTTGACATGATGAACTTCTTCATCGCAGGATCCATACACCTCCATCTCCTCTTCTACTCATCATACCCAATAAATACTAGCTTCGTCTTGAGAGCATCCGGAGCTTGTACATACCAGAAAGATCCAAACACTTGAAGGTGCTTCATGTTGGTCTTCATCCTAAACATCATCTCATACGGAGTCTTCGTGTTGATCAGACTCAGAGGCATCTGATTGTTGACATGAGCCATACAGGCCATAACTTCTGCCCAAAAGACCTTAGGAATTCCATTGCACTAAAGCAAACACTTGCAAGTCTCCGTCAAAAGACGGATCTTCTGATCTGTTAGTCCACTTTGTTTTGGAGTATGTCCACAAGAAAGCTCCCTTCGGATTCCATGCTTCCTGCAAAAGTTAGAGAACACGGTTGAGCCGAACTCACCACTTTTGCCCGTTCTCAATTTCTTGATCCACAGACCAAGCTGCCCCTCCACAAGCTTCTTGAACTCCACAAACAAACGGGACACGTTTGACTTCTCCTTCATGAAGTATACCCAAGTATCCCTTAAGTAGTTATCAACCAATATAAGCATGTACCTGCTGCATCCAAGACTTGCGGTGATGGTCGGTCCAAGAAGATCACCATGGACAATCTCAAATGGTTCCTTATACCTAGACTACGACTTATCAACGTAAAGCGATAAGCTTCACCATGTAGACATTGTGCGCAAGCTTGACCGTCGCCGAAGGATGACATCCTAGGCAAGACTCTCACTAAGCTTCTTAATTACCGCCATTTCTTTCAACTTGTCCATCCCCACGTGCCCCAGCCTTTCATGCAAGATAGCTGCACTATCACTGACCTTCAACCGATCAGAATCAAAACTTGTGGAAACTAAACCAAGTCCTTCCCCTTACTCCCAACATGAGCAATATTCAGCGAGTGCAACACAACCTTACACTCCTTCTTGAGGTAACCAGGCTACTTTCTTTTATATAACCTTAGTCCTTCATTCCTCTTCCCATCACGCCTAGGGGAACAACTCCTCTCTTGCTGATCAGAAGTAGAGGGACAAACCTTCGTTGCAAACTTCACCTCCTTGTTGAATAACTGATCGAGGGAAGTCCAAATCTCCGTAGTTGACCGACATCCGCCGATGTGGTCTAAGAGTTTTAAAGAGATGACCTGCTTGAGAACAACCTCTGCTTTCGTGTTTGTCTTCTTCCAATCTCTCATCACTTCAGCATTGCTAGCAGTATCCTCTTGCCTTTCATATCTACAAACATCCTCCAAGAGGTCCTCGCCAAGAAGATAACATTTCATACATGACTTCCACTTAACAAAGTAAGTCCATATAAAAAGCTCCATTCCAAGATCCCTTACAAAACCACGTTACATTGCACTTAACCCTGGTTCACTTAGACTCATAGAAGCACTAAACAAAACTGTCGGTTGATCTACTGCAAAAGCCTCTATTCCCTCTGATACCATGTTAAAATTTTGTATAGCGGAAGATGAGAAACAAGGCGCAAGAACACATAACCTATCTGAGCCCAAATAAAGTAGATGCAATCTAGAAGAGCAAGAATCTTGTACTAAACAATATTTACAAAGCGAGACATACATGGCGAGACATTATTTTGTTAAGTACAATGGAGAAGCAAATAAGAAAACAAGAGAATTAAGCTGGGTTGACTGCCTCTGAGACCGCCAAGTCTGCTGAGACTGCCAAGCAGCTACTGTACAACTAATCTACAGAGTCCACTCAACCCACCTAGTTGCCAGACCACAACCAAGCCGTACAGACTGCCTGTTATTCAAAGGATGAACTCTAACAGACGATCTATAATCCACCAAACTGCAAGGTCGCCTAGATGCCAGACCGCGCGAGCTGCTGCCAAACTGAACATGCTGTCAGAAGCGCACAACTTATTGAATCAAAAAACTAGTTACAGAAGAGAGACCACCTAGCTGTAACCCGCGACATGCTATTAACCGCTGGTTGCTATCCTCAGAGATTGCACAGTCCGTAACCGTAATCGGAACCAAGTCCTGGCCTTCTAATGGTATCCGCACAACTTGAACAGTACAACCCGGTCAAGCTTCTCAACCCGGGCGGATACAAAAATCCATTCCACAGCAACTATCCATGGGTTCACTTATTATTCATTCACTTGTATATTGATGTGAAATGGGTCCTATTTATAGGAACGATGAGGAGTGTTGTCACTGCCCAAGAAGATAGGATAATCGCCCCTATCTCGCGACAAACACTGACATTCCACTACGACCTATGCGATAGCTAGCCCGCCTAGTGACATCACCAAGGCCGGACATCAAACTCTTTCCCACTTGTAGCCAAAGGCCAAGCCAAGCATGGACAGCCACCAGCGGATTATGTAGTAACACAACCAGTCTGCATATCAGCGGACATCTCCAGTCCGCATGCTATGTGGACATGACTCCAGTCTGCATTCCCCAAGATCCCAACCAAGGCATACAGTAACTGCTGCCGAGCTTGGCAGGCTCACAAGCAGTCTACGCTTTAGCCGCACGACCTCCCAGATTGAGACAACATGGAATTGGTTCAGAACCAACCAAGTCACACCACCGGGCTCAAGGGCTAGTTTGCTCTTACTAACGGACATTAGAAATAGTCCACCACTCCTGGAGAACTCCAATAGTCCGCACTAACCGGCGATCAGTGCAACTACCACCTCCCGCTCCACTAGAGCTAGAACAAGGACACTCCCATGCCGATCTGCCGAGCTTTATCCCTATCCGTTCCTTGCCAGACTCTGTGGATAGATAAGCTATCCTCCTGTTTTCCTTCTGGGATCAAACTTCCTGCTGAGCATAATGAAAGAGAAGGGATAGATACTACTCTAGAGGGGGGGTGAATAGAGTAATCAAAAATTGCACTTAGCAAAGTTGACTTTCTACTCAACTCCCTTGGAGTTAAATGCAGAATAAAAGTTATAGATATTTAAGATTAAACCTTAGAGCCTAACACAAGTGTTGTGCACAAACTAAAGCTAACTGTAATTACAGTTTAGCTTTGGATCCTATCCAGCAACTAGCAAACCTAGTTAAGATCTAATCACATCCACAATGCAAGTAATTAAACAAGGCAATCCAGACGACACAAGGAATTTATAGTGGTTCCCCAAACAACTTGGGTACGTCCACTCTTCTACCAACAAGGTAGGAATCCACTAAGGTTTTTGATCAGGTGCCCTGCCACCAACAAGATCTGCTTCAGGTAGATCAAGAGACCCTTTAGACTTTTGATCAGGTGTCTAAAAACCGAACACAGGTTTTTGATCAGGTGCCCTGCCACCAAGGGATACTTTTGAGGGGAGTAATAACCCTGTACAGGAGGGGGAAGGGGTTAAGGTGTCTTCTCTATTTTACAATAGATTAGAGAAGCACAATAACTTGCACTAAGCTAGAAAGCTCAAAAAGAATCAAGGCTCCCCCTGGCTCAAAGAACGTCCAGGTGAAGTCTTGCTTCAGTGCAGAAACACTTCAGTAAATACTGAAGGAAGAACTAGAAGAAGATATAAAATTAGAAATGAAAATCTTCTAGCAGCTATCTTCTTCTTCTTCTTCTTCAAAAGATCTCTGAGTTAGAACTTCCTGGAACAGGAGAACTCAGGTTGAAGAAGAGCAGAAGAGCTAACACTTCTCAGATGAGTGAAGATTGCTGAGAGCAATTAGACTTGTTCTTGCTGTAAGCTTGCTGAATGAATTTCTTATCTCTGTGAACTAGTTGATTTCTTCTTCAAAGAAGTCTTTATATATCAGCAGCAACAACGGCTCTAATTGAGTTTGAATCTTGTCGTTTTCTGAACTCAGCAAACTGGGCTGCAAAAAGCATAAAGCAAAAACAAACTACAGCAGGCAGATATCCTATAAAAGGATAAAGCTTTATAAGAAGCTGCAAATACTTCTGATGAAATAATATAAGATAAAGTCACATCAGAAAGAACTCTTTACGGCCAAGGAAGACTTTTTGAGTCTAACGGCTATAAAGGACAGCCTGGCAGATAAAGCAGATTGCATATCTCAGCTACAAGACAAACAACTTTGTCAGAAAAGATTAGCTCATGCATATAGAATAGAACTGATATTGCATGGAAATAATGTCATAAATTATTCAGATAATCTTTTATAAACTATGCCAAAATAGATATTAAATTAGTCATATCACAGAAGACGACAAACTAAATAAGAGCGTACAACAAAACGTCGAACGACCTTCGGAGATCGTCGAACGGCGCACGAAGATCGTCGATCTATCAGACAGATAGTCGAACGATCCAGATAGTTGAACTATCAAAGAAGATAGTCGAACTACCAAACAAACACAGATAGTCGACCTATCAAGCAGATAGTCGACCTATCCCAGAAAACAGATAGTCGACCTATCAACAGATAGTCGATCTATCAAACAAAATAGATAGTCGATCTATCAACAGATAGTCGAGCTATCAGATAGTTGAACTATCCAAGCAGATAGTCGAACTATCAAAGCAACACAGATAGTCGACCTATCAATAGATAGTCGAACTATCAAAGCGGACAGATAGTCGACCTATCAATAGATAGTCGAGCTATCAGATAGTTGAACTATCAGGACAGATAGTCGAACTATCAAAACAAGCAGATAGTCGACCTATCAACAGATAGTCGAGCTATCAGATAGTTGAACTATCAGGACAGATAGTCGAACTACCAATGACGATAGATAGTCGACCTATCAACAGATAATCGAACTATCAATGCAGACAGAACGTCGACCAACTGATAGATGATCGTCGATCAGCCGATAGATGATAGTCGAGCGACGTTCGACTATAGTCGAACGAAAAACTACTTAACCAAATATTCATCTGGAAAAGCAATTCTACACAACTAGAGAATCTAACCTATCAATTAACCTTTGACCATAGATAAATCATGGGTCAAGAGACAGAAAGAGAGGACTGAACTCAAATCAAAACCTAGGGTACCAACAATCTCCCCCTATTTGAGTTAAGTCTCTCAACAAATAAAACAAACAGCACTAATTACAGAAAGTAAATAAAATGCATAAAAGGAAATAACAAAGCAGATATCATCAATCAATCAGATAAAAATAACTGTCAATCAATGACTAATTTAAGGTGCTTTAGAGTTAGATTCAGGATTAGAAGAACTAGAAACAAGAGTAATTTTCCTTGTAGGATCTAGAGCTTCTTTCTTTGATTGCTTCAAATCTTGTTCTCCAATAATTTTCAATTATGTTGTTCTTGGGACCACTGCCTCTGGATGCTTTTCCATATATTTTGAAGGATCAAACATCTCAGGTCTAACCTGGAACTTTTCGAGCTCCTTCTTTCTGAATTTAGACATAGTAGTCAATCCGGCAGTGTCCTTTCCTTCTTCATTAGCTTTCCTGATCTGCGCTGCTCCAACTAGTTCTAGAAAACGAGCCATCCTAAAGTTAGGATCAAGCTCAGGGCTTTCATAAACTATCTCAGAAGGAGTATCATCTGGTTCTTTATCTTGATTAACTAGATAAGACAAGGGAGCGGACTTAGCAAAGTTCTTCCTAGAATTTTTAAACAAAATAAATTACTTACCTTTTGGAACAACTTTCTCAGTATGCACTGGCTTTGGAGATGGAACCTTTTTCTTTGGAGAAGGAGGAGGGGAAAAGGTTGGTCTTTGATAAACTACCTCCTTAACTTGTTCCTTAACTGTATCAGTTCTTTGATAGCCAGATTGGCTTTTACCTTGAAAACTTTGAGAACTTTTCCTTTGAGCAGGCTGGGATGGATTTGATCTTTCAGATTGAGAGGCAGATTTAGAAGATAGATTTCCTGAGGCTCCTGCACCGGGAGGTGGAGGAGGAGGACCTCTGGGATTCTATCTAGGAGCAGGAGGGTCATACCTCTTAGCCTTTTTCATTTGCTTTTGTTGATTTTTAGAAAACCACATCCAATGCTAGAATTCTTTAGACTTGGGATCAATCCCTTTCAGAATATAATATGGAGTATCATTGTCTGGATTTGCAAGAGGAGGAGCAACAGCCTTTCTTTTCTTTTTCGCAATCCTTTTTCTCTTAGAATCAGCAGATTCATCAGAATTAATTTCTTCTTCACAATTTGAAGAGATAGGCATATCATAGGGATCAATAGCCTCTTTTAAAGCTCTTTCTTTTTCCTTTATATCAGCTTTTTCCATTTCTTCTTCCATGGCATCCTGTGCTAGGAGAGTATCTAAGTCTAAGCCTGGGGAATCATCCCATACGGTAGATTTTTCAATTTGACTTTCAGAATCCATTTCTTGAAGCTCAGGAACTGTCGTGGGGACCAGTTCAATTTGCACTGCTTGCTCAGAAGCCTCAGAAGCTAGAACAGCTACTTCTGGTTCAGGTTGAACTTCAGAAGCAGGTTCACTTACTGGTTCTACAACCACTTGAACATCAGGAGCAGATACAGGATCAGGCTCTATAGCATCTAAAATCTCTAGAGCAGGTTCAGGTTCAGGTTCTGGCTCTTGGACAACAACTACTTCTTCCATTATATCTGTAGGATTAGGAATAAAATCTTGCTAAATGACATCTAGTCATCCCTTCCAGATATTCCCATACTAACATATCAATTAAGTAATCTACAAATTGGGAAAGAGACATACCTTCAGGATATTCTTCAGGGTGACCTAACTCCCATAAATCATCTAGAAAGGAGGTGATTATTCCTTCTAGGTACTGGGCAACCAAGGGAGTTGAGGATTCTTCTAAGAAAACTTTTACTACAAACTCTGTCAACATGATTGCATCAGATATTTCCTTTTCAGATGAAGGAGGAGGAGGAGATGAAACTTCTGCTACTTTCTCTATTACTGCAAGTTGAGCTGCTGGAGGGGATGCCAAAGGCTGCTCTGCGATATCTTCATCAAGCATCTCCCCCTGCCTGATTTTAGTAGAAACAGAAACCAGGCCCCTAGAAGAAGAGGGCTCAGCAGACTTTGAGAGTGCCTGAATAACAGCAGTCAAAGCAGATATGGAAGAAACAAGGGGAGCAATTGCCACATCAATCATGGTTTTGATTGAAGGGGTAATTAACTCCACAATGCTAGCAATAAATTCTGGAGATATAACAAAAGAAGAAGATGATGATGATGGAATTTCTGAGGGTGGAAGAACAGCAGGGGTGGTATGTGCAATATGAGCTGGAGAATGTGTTGGAGATAGAGCTGGAGAATGATGTGGAGATGCATGGGTGGATGCAGGGTGATCAACATGTTCTGAAGATAGAATTGGAGAGTGAGGAGGAGTTGGAATTGGAGAATGAATAGGAGAAGAAATTTCAGACGCCAACAAATCAAAGCTGGGTTGAGAAAACCCAGCAAGATCAGTCGGGAGAGAAGATGCAGGAGGAGATGCAGAATGTCGTACTTCAGTTGAAGTTGAAGGACCTTCAACTGCAGTAGACGGCAAAGCAGAAGAAGAGGATGGAAGAGAGATATCAGATGAGCCAGCTACTAGAAGGGGGGAAGTGACTGCAACAGTCCTGGTGCTTTCAGATATAACTGGAGCAACCCCTGCGGGAGCGGGCTTCAGGAAAGTCCTCTTCCACTTTGAGAATAGCGAGGGATCCATCTTCTTACTCGCGTTGATGGAGGTGGCGGCAAACATAAGCAAATGGGGGTATTTTTCCTTCAGAAAAATACCAACAACCCTTCCTAGGGTAACCTCTTTCTTTCCATTCTTCTTTCTTATTAAATCAAACAGAACGCCAGCCCAGTTTATCTGCTTCTTATTAACAATTGCACACATTAGTGCAAATTGTTGTCTGGTGATATTATCATGGGCTGAGTGCTTTCCTAGAAGCACTTTTCCAATAACTTCTGCAAGAAACTTGATTTTAAAGGGAAAATTCACCTTGAGGAGCTTGGAGGGGATGCCTTCGGCATGTCCCAGTTCTATTAACATTCTTTCGAATTCAGGAGCATCTTGCTCATATTCTTCTTCACCATTAATTAAACCAAAAATTTCAGTTAGAACAGCGGGAGTCAAAATTACCTCTTCTCCGCTGATTGTTCCAGACATCGATTCGTCAGTCGACGATGAAGTGAAAGCCCATTCCTTGATTTCCTGAGTGTTTATCATAACTCTGTAGGACATGAGCCTCTCTAGTCCTTGTTCTCTGCACAGATTTAGGATTTCTACTATCCCTGGTTCGCAACTGCTGAATGTGTCTAAATCAACGCTGAACCCGGCGTCAAACTTTACCACTACAAGCAGCGCTGGAGCAATCGCCATTGAAAATGCTGTAGAAGTCGAGGGAGAGACGGCGAGGACGGAGCGCAAGACAGAGAGCAAGACAAAGAGCAAGCGGGAAGACGGAATGCGAAAAGACGCTCTCCGTCGACGATAAAAGCAACTATCTTTTAACCTAGGTCGACTGTCGGCTTTATATTAAAACAGCGATCGTCGATCTATTTAAAAGATACTGGAGACGATAGTCGAATGGTCGTTCGACGATCGGTCCTGAAGCAGAGTAGTCGATCAATCGTTCGACTATTTCTGTCTTCACACACAACAAGCTGTCGTCAACCATGGATCGACGATAAGCTCGACCTGTTCGACGAACTTCGAACGCCGGTCGACGATCTTCAAACAGATAAGCTATCATCAACCATAGGTCGACGATAGGCTTGATCCGTTCGACGATCTTCGAGCATCGTTCGACGATCTTCATGCAGATTTCAACAAGGCAGATAGTCACACTTAGTCTCGTCCATTAATCATGCCTAGTTGAACTAAAAAGAACAGATGCTTCTGTTCATCTAAGGGCTTGGTGAATATATCACCTCTCTGAAGGTCTATGGATATGAACTCAAGGCTGATCTTGTTCTTTTCCACACAATCTCTCAGGAAATGGTGTCTAATTTCAATGTGCTTCGTTCTAGAGTGGTGCACTGGATTGTGTGCAATGGAGATAGCACTTGTACTGTCACACATGATTTTAGTGTTCTTGTGTGAGTACCCATAATCCAAAAGCTGATTTTGTATCCATAGGATCTGTGAACAACAACTGGCAGCTGCTATATATTCAACTTCGGCAGTTGAAGTTGATACAGGGGCCTGCTTCTTACAGAACCAAGAGACCAATCTCTCTCCCAGGAACTGACAAGTTCCTGAGGTACTTTTCCTATCAAAATTCTGACTCAGCTGGGTTCCAAAGTCCTAGATTTGGACATCCCTTCAGGTATCTCAAAATTCTCATGAGAAGAATCAGATGAGATTCCTTGGGGTTGACCTGGAATCTAGCACAAAGGCATGTAGCAAACATTATGTCTGGCCTACTTGCATTTAAATACAATAGGGAACCAACAATGGCCCTATAATTCTTTTGATCTACAGGCTTTCCCTGATCATCAGAATCAATAACTACATTAGTAGCCATAGGTGTATGCATTGCTGAAGCATCTGCCATCCCAAACTTCTTTACCAATTCCTTGGCATATTTGGATTGGGATATGAAGATGCCATCAGCATCTTGCTTTACTTGGAGACAAAGAAAGTAAGACAGCTCACCCATACTACTCATCTCAAACTTGGAATGCATCAAGTTAGAAAACTTTTTGCAAAGTTTGGGATCAGTGGAACCAAAAATATTATCATCTACATACACTTGAACTAATAGGATTGTGTCCTTGTGGTGCTTGACGAAGAGGGTTCTATCAACTACTCCCCTAGTAAAGTTATGCTCTAACAGGAAACTAGCTAAAGTCTCATACCAGGCTCTGGGAGCTTGCTTTAGTCCATAAAGAGCTTTCTGCAACTTGAAAACATGTGAGGGCTGAGTTGAAGAAACAAAACCAGGTGGCTGTTCAACAAACACCTCTTCCTTTAGCTCACCATTAAGAAAAGCACTTTTGACATCCATTTGTAAAACCTTAAACTTCATGTAGGCTGCATAGGCCAAGAAGATCCTTATTGCTTCTAGCCTTGCAACAGGAGCAAAGGTTTGGTCATAATCTATACCTTCCTCCTGTCTGTAGCCCTGAGCTACAAGCCTAGCTTTATTCCTTACAATGATGCCATTTGCATCCAACTTGTTTCTATACACCCACTTGGTGCCTATGATCAGTTGGCCTTTAGGTCTTGGAAGCAAAGTCCAAACTGTACATCTCTCAAACTGATTGAGTTCCTCTTGCATAGCAATGATCCAATAGGGATCTAGCTCTGCATCTTTAATGGTGAGGGGCTCAATCTGTGAGAGGAAACAAGCATGCATCACATCCTGTCTTAATTGATGTCTTGTTTGAACACCAGCTGATATGTCTCCTATCACTTGAGATGTGGGGTGATCTCTAAGTGTGACAATATCAGCAGGTGGGACGTGATCTTCAGCAACAGTTGGGATTAATTCCTCGGGAGGAATTTGAACTACTGTTGGTGGAACAACAACAGCTTCAGCAATGTCTTCATCACTGTCTGATTCAGTGATATGAAGAGTTGAAAGATGAAGGATATCTTGAGTGACATCTTTGGAAGAATCTTGTACCTGTAATGAACTTGAGGAAGGGGAAGTTTCCTTCTCCTTGTAAAACATTTGAGATTCATCAAAGGACACATGAACAGACTCTTCAATTTTAGAAGATGATTTATTAAATACCCTATAAGCTTTGCTTACTTGGGAATATCCTAGAAAAATTCCCATTGAAGCCTTTGCTTCAAACTTTCTAAGATATTCTTTATTGTTATTATGAATATAAACTACACAGCCAAAAACTCTAAAATAATTTATTTTAGGTTTCTTTCCTTTAAGTAACTCATAAGGAGTTTTACACTTAAGCTTGTGTATCAGACTTCTATTCAAGACATAGTTGGCTGTGCTAACAGCTTCTGCCCAATAGGAAAGAGGCATATTAGCATCTGCCAACAATGTGCCAGCAGCTTCAATTAGTGTTCTGTTCTTCCTTTCAACTACCCCATTTTGTTGGGGAGTTCTAGGAGCTGAGAAGCTATGTTTGATACCTTCTCTCTCACAGAATTCTTGCATGAGAAGAGAGTCAAACTCAGTACCATGATCACTTCTGATCAAGGCCACATGAGTAGAGTACTCAGTCTGCACACATAATAGAAAGTCTGTAAGGGCTTTGAAGTTATCAGTCTTAGTTCTCAAAAAGAACACCCAAGTGAATCTAGAGAAGTCATCTACAATGACTAGGGTGTAATACCTCCCTCCTAAACTCTGTACATTTATTGGGCCAAATAGGTCCAAATGTAATAAATACAGGATTCTAAGAGAATCACTTTTATTTACTGATTTGAAAGAATTCTTGGTTTGCTTGCCTAGTTGACAAGCTTTGCATAGGCTCTCCTTCTTGTAGGGGCAAGAAGGTAAACCTCTAACAAGGTTGTGTTTAGATAACCTAGATATGTTCTTGAGGTTAACATGGCTAAGCCTTTTATGCCACAAGGTGTTATTATTAGTTACTTTATTAAACAGGCAGATTTCAGAATCAGTTGAATTAAAATCTAATAAATAAATGTTACCTTGTCTAATGCCTACCAATACAACACTATTATTTAAAGTAATATTACAGAGAGAGTTAGAGAATGATACCTGGTATCCAGCATCACATAATTGACTAACTGAAATTAGATTGTGCTTCAGTCCAGTCACATAAGCAACTCTCTTGAATGTAACAGCTCCAATGGTCATCCTGCCATAGCCTTCAGTTTGACCACAGCTTGAATCTCCAAAGATTACCTTTGGGCCAAGCTTTGCTTTGAACTTTGACAGATGTTCTTTGTTTCCTGTCATGTGCTTGGAGCAACCACTATCCAAATACCACTTATTTTGAGTGATAGGATAGGTCTTCACCTGCAATTAAAATAATTTAAACATTGTGGACCCAGGTAACCTTGGGTCCCTTGTTTTTCACATAAGAAAAACTGGAAATAAAAGAGTAAGCAGGCTGCGGGTGAAAACCTAATGGGTAAGATCTCCTAGGTGGGATTCTCCATGCAGATGATGGGTCAATGAACCTAGGGTTTCTATTCATATTCGGGTTTTTAAGGTTCTGGGTGTAATTTTGAAATTCATATTGGAAACGTCGACTAGCGTTCGACAATGGCTGCTCAGATCGTCGATCTCCGTTCGACCACTGAGCTTGTAATCGTCGATCTACGTTCGACGATAGATGCTCAGATCGTCGAGCTTCATTCGACCACTGAGCCTGAGATCGTCGAGCAGCATTCGACGTTCTTTGTAATTCTTTAAATTTCTGTTTTCTTTTCTCTCTTTTAGCTTTATTTAAAGCTCTGTTTACTTGATTGACTTGCTCAGTGTTCTTTATCCCATCAGCTGAGATAAAGTTCACTGGAGTTGAAAGTTGGTTTTTAAGGATGATTGGGGGTTCACTAGAAGATGCTCCTAAGCCTAATTTGTTATTGCCTGTCCTAGTGTTAGACATGCTGGTTATTTCAAGTAGCTTAAGGCTTCTACCATTTAGAGACTCTTCTAACCTTTTGGATTTAGCTAACTCATTCTTAAGAAATTTAATTTCTTCACTAGAATTAGTGAGATCTTCCTTTAACTTAATGTTTTCATTAGATATGATTTCTGATTCAGCTAGCCTATGTCTAAGTTCTTTAATCTCTTTTTCAGAACTAATTAAATCTAACACAATGATTTAAATTCTAATTTAAATTCTGCAAAAGTAAAATCATAAGAAGATAGTACCTCATCTTCTGTTGGCATTTCTTCATCTGAATCTGAAATCTCTGCAGCTGAATGATTGCTGCAGGCATCAATTGCCATTAGGCAAACTTCCTTTGCCTTCTTTTCTTCTTCATCCTCACTGGAGCTTGAGGAAGAAGATTCCTCATCAGAATCACTCCAGGTTTCAGCGATAAAGCCTCTCTCCTTCTTTTTATTCTTGTAGGAGGATGGCTTGGGGTGCTTCCTGTGCTGATCTTTATCTTTCCTCTTTTCTTTATTCTTTTCCTATGGACAATCTGGAAGGATATGTCCAGGCTTCCTGCAACCATAGCAGATAATTTCTTTAGAAGGGGTGCGATCATACTTTGGCTTTTCTTCATATTTTGAAGACTTCTTTCTGAATTACTTCCTTCCCATCTTGAGAAACCTTTTGGCAAATAATGCCATTAGTTCCTCATTTGACTGGCTGCCTTCAGAAGTGTCAGCAGCTTTAAGAGCAAGAGTTTGCTCTTTTCTTGTAGGAGTTGGGGTCTTTGCTTCAGCTTCTGCTTCCATGGACTTCAGCACTTGCTCAAAAGACTTGAGCTTGCCGAGAAGGGCTTCTGTTGAGATTTCATTTGTGCTTCTGGCCTCCTTGATAGGCCAGATCCTCAGATCCCATGTGCTGGGGAAGCACATAAGAATCTTATCATTAACCTCTGTCAATGAAATGTCCTTGTCAAGGGTCCTCAGCTCATTGATGATTGAGCTGAGCCTTGTGTACATGGCTTCAACTGATTCAACATCAGTTTTCTTGAAGTTCTCATATTATGAGATAAGGTTGGAACTCCTGTCCTTCCTTTCATCAGCTGAACCAGCTACAATCTGGTTCAATGTATCCCACATAGCTTTTACTGAAGAGCAGTCAGCAACCTTCTGGAATACTTCATCAGACATTATCTGAGCTAGAATGTTCATTGCCTTGGCATCTGCTATCTTTGCCTTTTGTACTCATCATTGTAGTCTGGAGGAGGCACTGCACTCATATCAGATGATGAGGTAGTAGCAGCAGCAGGTGCTCTTGGTGGTCCTGACAAAATAGAAGCAAAAATACTTTCATCAATAGAATTCATATATAATTTGATCCTTGCCTTCCAGATGCCAAACTTAGCTAAGTTGCATGCTGGAGGTCTGGTGCTAGAATAATCCCTGGACTGGGCCATGATAGTGAAAGTAAATATCTATAAACTTTGGTATCTATCAGGATCTTGTAACTTAGGTGTTAGCCTATTCAGTCAGTCAACCTCCCTCTGATACCAATTGAAAGAGAAGGGATAGATACTACTCTAGAGGGGGGGTGAATAGAGTAATCAAAAATTGCACTTAGCAAAGTTGACTTTCTACTCAACTCCCTTGGAGTTAAATACGGAATAAATGTTATAGATATTTAAGATTAAACCTTAGAGCCTAACACAAGTGTTGTGCACAAACTAATGCTAACTGTAATTACAGTTTAGCTTTGGATCCTATCCAGCAACTAGCAAACCTAGTTAAGATCTAATCACAGCCACAATGCAAGTAATTAAACAAGGCAATCCAGACGACACAAGAAATTTATAGTGGTTCCCCAAACAACTTCGGTACGTCCACTCTTCTACCAACAAGGTAGGAATCCACTCAGGTTTTTGATCAGGTGCCCTGCCACCAACAAGATCTGCTTCAGGTAGATCAAGAGACCCTTTAGACTTTTGATCAGGTGTCTAAAAACCGAACATAGGTTTTTGATCAGGTGCCCTGCCACCAAGGGATACATTTGAAGGGAGTAATAACCCTGTACAGGAGGGGGAATGTCACAACCCGCATTTTCTCCGAATTAAGAATTATCAGAGTAAGAGAAAACACGCGTCATGATGCCACGTCAAGCAGGGGATAACTGCTGACGCTCAGGCAAATCCAACTACAATCTTTATGCAAGAAAATTATGAGCTTAATGAATAGAAAATCAATTATGTTTAGAGTCCGTATCCCTCGGCTCAGTGGATCATCTAGTCCACAAAAGAAAACTATATTTAAACGCTGCGGAAAATACTTTAATTAGGCTTTACACCCTAAAGAGCGCATAAGGGTCCCAAGAGAACCACTCATGCTATGCAAGACACTACACTTAGTTTATATAATATATATAAGAAAACGGTTTTCGTACGTGATTTGGAATATAATGATTAAGTTTATAAAAACATGCTGATCATGAGCTTCATTTATAATAGTATTTATAGTTTAAAAATAACTAGCAACCTAGCATAAAACCTTCTCAAAGCAAGTAGACTATCTCCAGAAAAAAATAAATGGTAGCAGCAATAGTATATATCTAGTACAAGGTAAAAACTACTAGTGGGCGCCAACAACCTGACACGAACCCACCAGCACACATATATGTCTGTAAGAAAGTACTGAAAACAACCTCACAAACAAGGTAAACAAAACTCCAAAGTCCGGGAGTCCACCAACAACAACACCTCCAACTAGCCACCAGACCGGCTACAGCTTAGAACCTGGGGTATTCCAAAAGAAAACAGAATACCTCAGCAAGCAAAAATCAAGGTAAAACTGCATGAAAGAGTCAACCAAAAGGACAAAATAACAGAAAACATGCAGTAGAAAGAGTCACAACTGTCCAAAACAGGACAACAAGAAATGCACAACGTGCAAAGAAACAGCAACGACCCAGCCCAGGAACAACATCCTGCAGGGCCTACTAGACTACCAAGAGCCAGAATGCTGCAACACTACCAAAGAAGAAACTTCTAACACCCTAAACTGCGGGAAGTGATAGTAGCAAAACAACAACGAGGAACCGGATCGAAGGCAAACGCAGTCCCCCAATCCACCATGTCCAAGTCAAAAGCTCGAGGGTCAACACGTGAAAACACAAGGGACCTTCCACCCGACATGCCCAGCCCGTACATGGAGCAAGAAATCCATGGGTGGCCTTGGCTATATCACACAACTCCACCCCCATAAAGAGCTACAACCACCACTACTATCCACGACCCACGATTCGGCCTTTAGGAAAATAAAGAAAACGGCCGACAAGAAAAACCCAGAAATACAACTGGAAAAAAAAATCCACTCGGAAACGAAATACAAGGTAAAGGAAGAGTGTTGAAATAAACCAACACGACTAGGCGTTGAGTGAAACCCACTCAGTGCCTACCTAAACCTTGGCCTTGAGTGAGCTAGCCTCACTCGCCGCCAAAATTAAGTTACTACCCACAAACCCACTAAAGAAAACGGAGCTCGACGACAGTCGAACGACCAAGGCAGAAGATCCAGAACTCAAGTAATTGCCTGCCACTTGAGTATCTAAACTCCCGCACTCGAAATCACCTAAATTCGCCTATCAAAAGAAATTATACAAAGCGCACGATCAGTGACGCACGATCAGTGGTCGTGCGCACTCATCGGCTGATGATCGTGCGAAACGAACCTGGAAACCTGACAGAAAACCTAGCAACTGCGCACGATCAGTGTCGCACGATCAGTGGTCGTGCGCACTGTTGCCAGCGCTCGTGCGATTGCCCGAGACAGAACTTTGGAAACTGAAATTTATACGCGCACGAACAGAGGCACACGACCAGTGGTCGTGCGCCCTAAAGGTTAATGACCGTGCGCGGCAAACCTGTACCGTTTGGAATTTTCCGAACGACACCGGAACGCGCACACGACTCACGCCACTGCAGAAGCAGTAGAAAACTATCAACGTCGCACGCTACTGCCGTATAAACTATGCCTAACCATTCGAATAATACCATAACGAAGGAAATTGGCAACCACACCCCCCTCCTAACTCTCCCTCTCGGCTACGCCCGAACCAGAGCATCAGTCAAAATTAAAGGAAAACAACGGCTTCGCGCCGACAATTTGGATTCCAAACATCACAACATAGGGGGGGTTTCAGTAGGAAGAACTAAGCCCTATAGTTAGCAAGAAAACGAGAACAACAAGGCCTCTAACCTGGGCTAACCGGGATTTCAATTTCAGCAAATAAAATCAAAGAAAACACTTGGCAAGGGCAAGAATACCACTTGCCTCAAATCTCAGCGAAGCTTTGGACTGCTTTCCTCCTCTTCGCACGGATCAAGACGGCTGCAATACCTAGAACAAAAACTCGGCCATTAATGGCGGAAAACTTCCAAAACTGAAAATTCCAATCCTTCCAAAACTCCACGAAAATCGAATTTCTTACCGCAGGAATGAAGGTCTCGACGAGAGCAATCCGTATCCACTCTCGAAATCGAATTCCGTCCACAAACGCTCCGGGAATCGGCGTTCGAAGGGAAGGCTCGGCGGTTATTTCTCTCGTACAAGGGGCGGCGGTTTCTTACGTGAAGAAGATGATGGGGCTTTTCATTTCATTCTAAATATATATATATATAATTATATAATTATATAATTAATTACAAAATTACATAAAGCACCAAATTGACGCGAAAACCGATTCACCTCGGAATTCGACGAAATTCGCACCGTAGCTAAATACCCACCCTACGAACACAACGGCGAAGTCGAAATTAACTTTCGACGAACAGAACTCGAGTTATGCCCAAACAAAGCCAAACACAAACATCCCCCCGAGAGGCCACACCGGGTCACCAAAATGACTCGGTTTGCTAGGGAGATCTTGCCCACAGGCTACCAACCAGGGCACTCAGTTCCAAGGAGCTAAACCATACTCCACACATGGCACAAGCCACGGAAACGCGTCATCGTAACGCCAAACGAGAATAAAAAAAAATAATCGCTGAAAACGCGGGGCGTTACAGTCACTCCCCCTAAAAGAAAGTTTCGTCCCGAAACTTTACGCACAACCCTCCTACAAAAGTAGGAAAAAGTAACAAACGGAAGTTACAAAGGGAAACATACCGATCAAATCAGAGAAACAGGTGAGGGTACGCCCTCCTCATGGCCGACTCTAGCTCCCAAGTCGCGCTCTCCAAATCCTGATTTTTCCATAGAATTTTCACCATCGGTATGGACTTCTTTCGCAGCACACGCTCCTGAGAATCCAAAATACGAACTGGCACTTCAACGAAAGAGAGGTTGGGCTCTAACTGGGGCACAACATCCAAGAGTTTCCCACTGCTGCGCACACACTTCCGCAATTGGCTAACATGAAAAACATTATGAACACCAGGGAAGTTCGCTGGCAAATCCAATCTATATGCAGACACACCAATCCGCTCCAAGACCTCAAACGGGCCCACATACCTTGGGTCCAATTTCCGATTTTTACCAAATCTCTTCACACCAACCATTGGAGAAACCTTGAGGTATACATGATCCCCTACTGAAAATTCCAAAGCAGACCTACGCCGATTGGCGTTCTTTTCATACCTCTCCTGGGCTAAACGAAGCTTCTCCCGAATAAGCTTCATGGTGACTTCCATCTCTTCTAGAGCATCAGGACCCAACAAAGGCTTCTCACCAGCCTCAGCCCAAAACAACGGAGTCCTACAGCGCCTCCCATACAAGGCTTCGAACGGAGCCATCTGCAAGCTTTCCTGATAACTGTTATTGTAAGCAAATTCCATGAGTCGCAGACGCTCATCCCACGCTCCACCGTGGTCTAAAATATAGCACCGGATCATATCCTCAACAATCTGATTGACCCGCTCCGTCTGCCCATTGGTCTGAGGGTGGTACGCAGTAGAATACCTCAGATCCGTACCCAAACCCTCCTGCAGACTCTGCCAATAACGAGAAGTAAACCGGGAGTCTCGATCAGAAATGATGCTAACTGGCACACCGTGGAGTCGGATGACTTCATTCAAGTACAACTCCGCTATCTTCTTCATCGGGTAATCAATCTTATAAGGCACGAAGTGAGCACACTTCGTCAATCTATCCACTATAACCCAAACAGAATCAAATCCTCTCGGGGATTTTGGCAAACCCGTAATGAAGTCCATAGATATACTCTCCCACTTCCAAGTCGGGATATCTAGCGGAGTCAACTTACCACCAGGCCTTCCATGATCGGCCTTCACACGCTTGCAAGTGTGACACTCAGCAACATATCGGGCTATATCTCCTTTCATACCATACCACCAAGCAATTTGCTTAAGTCACGGTACATCTTCGTAGATCCTGGATGGTAGGCAACGCTGGAACCATGAGCCTCACTGCAAATCATACTCTTAATGTCCCCAACAGCGGGAACGCAAAACCTGCCGCGGTACTTCAAAGTACCCGCATCATCAATAGAAAAATCTGGCAACTCTCCCTTCTCTGTCCTGGTAAAGAAGGTGCAACAGATCCGGATCGTCCTTCTGATGCAATCTAGTCAAAGAAATCCAGGACGGCTCTTCCACTGATAAGCTACTCTGTAAACTACAGCATCCCACTGAAATATCCATAAGGAGGAACTCCTCAACTAATCGATCGGCGGAGAGGTTAAAGATCTTTCCTGTCTTTCGGCTCAGGGCGTCGGCCACCACATTGGCCTTGCCCGGATGATACTGGATTTCCACATCATAATCCGCCACATACTCAAGCCACCGCCGCTGACGCAGATTCAACTCCTTCTGCGTGAACACGTACTTCAGGCTCTTATGGTCAGTAAAAATCTTGCACTGAGCCCCATAAAGTAAGTGCCTCCACAACTTTAACGCATAGATAACAGCTGCAAACTCAAGGTCATGCGTAGGATAATTCCGCTCATGAGTCTTCAGCTGCCTTGACCCATAAGCAATTACCTTTCCATCCTGCATTAATACGCATCCCAGACCTATATGCGAAGCATCCACATATACATCATAATCCACGCCCTCAGTAGGAAGGGTCAGAACGGGAGCAGTACACAATCTCCTCTTTAACTCCTGAAAAGCTTCTTCGCACTTCTCGCTCCAAACAAAAGCCACATTCTTCTGAGTCAGCTTGGTCAATGGTGCGGCTAGAGAAGAGAAACCCTCCACGAATCTCCTGTAATAGCCAGCCAACCCTAAGAAACTTCTGATCTCCTTAGGAGTATTCGGCCTACTCCAATCCGTCACTGCTGCAATCTTTTCTGGGTCAACCGAGATCCCATCCTTGTTCACCACGTGGCCTAGAAAAGAAACCTGAGGCAACCAAAATTCGCACTTGCTCAACTTGGCGAATAACTTGTGGTTCCTCAACTCTGATAGGACCAAATGCAAATGCTGCTCGTGCTCCTCAGCACTGCGAGAATAAACCAACACGTCATCAATGAAGACCACAACGAACTTGTCTAGGAAATCCTTGAACACCCTGTTCATCATATCCATGAAGGCTGATGGTGCGTTGGTCAGACCAAACGACATCACCAGAAACTCAAAGTGCCCATGCCTCGACCTAAACGCAGTCCGTGGAATATCTGCCTCACGGATCCTGAGCTGATGATAGCCCGAACGAAGATCGATCTTGGAGAACACCGTGCTACCACGCAACTGGTCAAATAAATCATCGATCCTGGGCAGAGGGTACCTGTTCTTGATAGTGACCTTGTTCAACTCTCTATAGTCGATGCAAAGCCGCATCGACCCATCTTTCTTCTTTACGAACAAAACAGGAGCACCCCAAGGCGACGAACTCTGCCTGATAAAACCTTTAGCCAACAACTCATCTAACTGAATTCGCAACTCCTCTAGCTCACGAGGGGCCATCCGGTATGGCGCCTTAGCAATAGGACGCGTACCCGGCTCCAAATCAATAACAAACTCCACATCCCGCTCAGGAGGGATACCAGGAAGATCATCAGGAAAAACATCAGCAAAACCACGAACAATAGGAATCTCCTCCAAGCGTGGCGCGCTAACAACGGTTCCAACCACCGAGACTAAACAAACACAACAATCAGAAAGAAACAATCTCTGAACACATACCGCAGAGAGAACAGGAGAATCCTGATATGGATCAGCATACACGCTGCCGGGCTGACCGTCGTCCCTGATGAAGTCCAAGCGCTTTCCCTTGCACTGAATGACCGCATCATACCGAGAGAGCCAGTCCATGCCCAAAATGACATCGAAGTCCTCTAGATCAATCATCTTCAGATCCGCCTTCGCAAGAAAATCCCCCAACAAAACCGGGCAATCCAAAATACCCAAATCTGACAACACAGATTCACTAGAGGGAAACTTGACACGGAAGGAATCCCGAACACGATCTAGAGACAACCGATGACGCTCCACAAAGGCTCTAGCCACGAACGAGTGAGTAGCGCCGGAGTCAAACAGGACATGCGCCCAACGGTTCTTCACCTTAAATTTCCCTATTGGAACGCACAAAGCTAAGGAACTAGCACAACAGTACCGCAAATAATCTAGTAACTAAACTACCAGGCTAGCAAGAAAAACAAAAAAAAAACAACCAACTACTAACCTGAGATCACCTGGGTCGAAGTCTGAGCCTCCTCGGAAGAAATCACGTTCAGCTTTCCTTTTCCCTTGTCCACATGCTGAGGTGGAGGCAAAGCCTGCAATGGAACTGCAGGAAGAGCTGACTGGACCTGAGGACACCTCGACTTAACGTGACCCTTCTGCCCACACTGATAGCAGACTCTAACCCTGGACCAACACTGGGCTGCATCATGCCCGGATCGCTTGCAAACTGAACAGGAGACATCTCTCCCAGGAGCACCCTGAATAGCATGAACCTGCTCCTTCTTCTGAGCTGCCGCCTTCTTGAAACACCTCTCAACAGGATGGCCTGACCGGCCACAAAAACTGCACACCACCCTGCTCCTCTTTCCCGGAACAGCATCGGGTACCAAGGGTTTCTTCTCCTCTACCAACTTCCTCTTATCCTTCCTCAACTGCTGGCCTCTACTCTTCGCCGTCTCAATGGCCTCAACCTTAAGAGCAGCCTCTACAACTCCAGCATAAGTCACTGACCCATAAGCACTGGCCAACTGCTGCACCTCACTCCTCAAACCACCGAGGAATCGCTTAACTCGATCGGCCTCCACGCTGACCAATCCAGGGGCAAAACGGCTCAACTTACTAAACTCTATCTCATACTCACCCACCGTGAGCTGCCTTTGCTTCAGATAGAGGAAATCATTCATGAGGCGGTCACGCTCGACCGAGGGTAAGAACTTCCTCAACAGCATCTCCCTGAACACTTCCCAAGAGCATCCAGCCACTAAGCTCTCCTTCTCTCTCAGCCACCAACTCTTAGCCAATCCTTTAAGCTGATAGGCGGCTATCATCACCCTCTGATCATCTGAAATCCCAGAGTACGAGAACATCTCCTCCATGGAGATCAGCCAGTCGTCTATCACCATGAAATCTGCCTTCCCATCATAAGTGGGAGGGCTCAGCCTCTGAAACTGCGAGATGAAGGCCATCTCTGCTGGCACCACCACTGGAGGCCTCAAGGGCGCAGGAGGAGGAGGAACAGCTAACCCCCCTGCAGGAACTTGCGCACCCTGAGCCTGCCCTGCCACAACTGCCACCAAAGACTGAATCTGGGCTTGCACTTCCTCCAACTGCCTCCCCATAGCTTCGCTACTCTGACGCAGACCCTCGATCACCGCATCGTTCTGAGCTCCAGAAGATTCACCCTCAGACAGGGGAGTCGATCGGGTCGCAGGACGCCTAGCCATCCTAAAAAAAATCAATATAACGCAAATCAGAACCAAATCCCACGACTAGAACCGACTACCAGTACAGACAATACATATGTAGATATAGACTTAAAGCTGCTAAACTTGCTCTGAGAGTTTATCTTCTTCACAATAATTAGATGATATGCCCTAACCTAGGATGGTTAACCACCACCTCACTAACTCTTGTGCCTAGATCGGATGCATGAACTTATGTTAGTTTGAAAACTTATGTGTGTACATATGTCATCCTGCAAATCTTTAGCTCGGCGCGTTGTGCTTATGCAATGATATGATATGCATGATTGTGCTATGCATTCTAAAAAGAAGGCCCTAATGCATGATATGAGCGGCGTACACATGAAAATGTTATGCATCCCATACTACATAACATTTCCATGCAACGAAAAAGAAACGTGCTAGTCGCAGTCATGTGGTGAGGTTATGCATCCCATACTACATAACCCTCACATGTAGCCCCTATGGTGGATCCATATACGAACACATATTATGCATCCCATACTACATAATATGCCCCGTATACTTCATGTTATGCTATGAGTGTAGTGTTCGTGCTTTTGCCAAGACGTGCTGATGACATATCGGTGTGTGAATGACATGATGCTGAACTACTAACAGCATCCAAGGAAGGTTGCCCAACTAACTTGTTAAGCAACCTCCCTCTGATACCAACTGTCACAACCCGCATTTTCTCCGAATTAAGAATTATCAGAGTAAGAGAAAACACGCGTCATGATGCCACGTCAAGCAGGGGATAACTGCTGACGCTCAGGCAAATCCAACTACAATCTTTATGCAAGAAAATTATGAGCTTAATGAATAGAAAATCAATTATGTTTAGAGTCCGTATCCCTCGGCTCAGTGGATCATCTAGTCCACAAAAGAAAACTATATTTAAACGCTGCGGAAAATACTTTAATTAGGCTTTACACCCTAAAGAGCGCATAAGGGTCCCAAGAGAACCACTCATGCTATGCAAGACACTACACTTAGTTTATATAATATATATAAGAAAACGGTTTTCGTACGTGATTTGGAATATAGTGATTAAGTTTATAAAAACATGCTGATCATGAGCTTCATTTATAATAGTATTTATAGTTTAAAAATAACTAGCAACCTAGCATAAAACCTTCTCAAAGCAAGTAGACTATCTCCAGAAAAAAATAAATGGTAGCAGCAATAGTATATATCTAGTACAAGGTAAAAACTACTAGTGGGCGCCAACAACCTGACACGAACCCACCAGCACACATATATGTCTGTAAGAAAGTACTGAAAACAACCTTACAAACAAGGTAAACAAAACTCCAAAGTCCGGGAGTCCACCAACAACAACACCTCCAACTAGCCACAAGACCGGCTACAGCTCAGAACCTGGGGTATTCCAAAAGAAAACAGAATACCTCAGCAAGCAAAAATCAAGGTAAAACTGCATGAAAGAGTCAACCAAAAGGACAAAATAACAGAAAACATGCAGTAGAAAGAGTCACAACTGTCCAAAACAGGACAACAAGAAATGCACAACGTGCAAAGAAACAGCAACGACCCAGCCCAGGAACAACATCCTGCAGGGCCTACTAGACTACCAAGAGCCAGAATGCTGCAACACTACCAAAGAAGAAACTTCTAACACCCTAAACTGCGGGAAGTGATAGTAGCAAAACAACAACGAGGAACCGGATCGAAGGCAAACGCAGTCCCCCAATCCACCATGTCCAAGTCAAAAGCTCGAGGGTCAACACGTGAAAACACAAGGGACCTTCCACCCGACATGCCCAGCCCGTACCTGGAGCAAGAAATCCATGGGTTGCCTTGGCTATATCACACAACTCCATCCCATAAAGAGCTACAACCACCACTACTATCCACGACCCACGATTCGGCCTTTAGGAAAATACAGAAAACGGCCGACAAGAAAAACCCAGAAATACAACTGGAAAAAAAAATCCACTCGGAAACGAAATACAAGGTAAAGGAAGAGTGTTGAAATAAACCAACACGACTAGGCGTTGAGTGAAACCCACTCAGTGCCTACCTAAACCTTGGCCTTGAGTGAGCTAGCCTCACTCGCCGCCAAAATTAAGTTACTACCCACAAACCCACTAAAGAAAACGGAGCTCGACGACAGTCGAACGACCAAGGCAGAAGATCCAGAACTCAAGTAATTGCCTGCCACTTGAGTATCTAAACTCCCGCACTCGAAATCACCTAAATTCGCCTATCAAAAGAAATTATACAAAGCGCACGATCAGTGACGCACGATCAGTGGTCGTGCGCACTCATCGGCTGATGATCGTGCGAAACGAACCTGGAAACCTGACAGAAAACCTAGCAACTGCGCACGATCAGTGTCGCACGATCAGTGGTCGTGCGCACTGTTGCCAGCGCTCGTGCGATTGCCCGAGACAGAACTTTGGAAACTGAAATTTATACGCGCACGAACAGAGGCACACGACCAGTGGTCGTGCGCCCTAAAGGTTAATGACCGTACGCGGCAAACCTGTACCGTTTGGAATTTTTCGAACGACACCGGAACGCGCACACGACTCACGCCACTGCAGAAGCAGTAGAAAACTATCAACGTCGCACGCTACTGCCGTATAAACTATGCCTAACCATTCGAATAATACCATAACGAAGGAAATTGGCAACCACACCCCCCTCCTAACTCTCCCTCTCGGCTACGCCCGAACCAGAGCATCAGTCAAAATTAAAGGAAAACAACAGCTTCGCGCCGACAATTTGGATTCCAAACATCACAACATAGGGGGGGGGGGTTTCAGTAGGAAGAACTAAGCCCTATGGTTAGCAAGAAAACGAGAACAACAAGGCCTCTAACCTGGGCTAACCGGGATTTCAATTTCAGCAAATAAAATCAAAGAAAACACTTGGCAAGGGCAAGAATACCACTTGCCTCAAATCTCAGCGAAGCTTTGGACTGCTTTCCTCCTCTTCGCACGGATCAAGACGGCCGCAATACCTAGAACAAAAACTCGGCCATTAATGGCGGAAAACTTCCAAAACTGAAAATTCCAATCCTTCCAAAACTCCACGAAAATCGAATTTCTTACCGCAGGAATGAAGGTCTCGACGAGAGCAATCCGTATCCACTCTCGGAATCGAATTCCGTCCACAAACGCTCCGGGAATCGGCGTTCGAAGGGAAGGCTCGGCGGTTATTTCTCTCGTACAAGGGGCGGCGGTTTCTTACGTGAAGAAGATGATGGGGCTTTTCATTTCATTCTAAATATATATATATATATAATTATATAATTATATAATTAATTACAAAATTACATAAAGCACCAAATTGACGCGAAAACCGATTCACCTCGGAATTCGACGAAATTCGCACCGTAGCTAAATACCCACGCTACGAACACAACGGCGAAGTCGAAATTAACTTTCGACGAACAGAACTCGAGTTATGCCCAAACAAAGCCAAACACAAACATCCCCCCGAGAGGCCACACCGGGTCACCAAAACGACTCGGTTTGCTAGGGAGATCTTGCCCACAGGCTACCAACCAGGGCACTCAGTTCCAAGGAGCTAAACCATACTCCACACATGGCACAAGCCACGGAAACGCGTCATCGTAACGCCAAACGAGAATAAAAAAAATAATCGCTGAAAAGGCGGGGCGTTACAGGGAAAGGGGTTAAGGTGTCTTCTCTATTTTACAATATATTAGAGAAGCACAATAACTTGCACTGAGCTAGAAAGCTCTAAAAGAATCAAGGCTCCCCCTGGCTCAAAGAACGTCCAGGTGAAGTCTTGCTTCAGTGCAGAAACACTTCAGTAAATACTGAAGGAAAAACTACAAGAAGATATAAAATAAGAAATGAAAATCTTCTAGCAGCTATCTTCTTCTTCTTCTTCTTCTTCAAAAGATCTCTGAGTTAGAACTTCCTGGAACAGGAGAACTTAGGTTGAAGAAGAGCAGAAGAGCTAACACTTCTCAGATGAGTGAAGATTGCTGAGAGCAGTTAGACTTGTTCTTGCTGTAAGCTTGCTGAATGAATTTCTTATCTCTGTGAACTAGTTGATTTATTCTTCAAAGAAGTCTTAATATATCAGCAGCAGCAACGGCTCTAATTGAGTTTGAATCTTGTCGTTTTCTGAACTCTGCAAACTGGGCTGCAAAAAGCATAAAGCAAAAACAAACTACAGCAGGCAGATATCCTATAAAAGGATAAAGCTTTCTAAGAAGCTGCAAATACTTCTGATGAAATAATATAAGATAAAGTCACATCAGAAAGAACTCTTTATGGCCAAGGAAGACTTTTTGAGTCTAACGGCTATAAAGGACAGCTGGCAGATAAAGCAGATTGCATATCTCAGCTACAAGACAAACAACTTTGTCAGAAAAGATTAGCTCATGCATATAGATTAGAACTGATATTGCATGGAAATAGTGTCATAGATTATTCATATAATCTTTTATAAACTATGCCAAAATAGATATTAAATTAGTCATATCACAGAAGACGACAAACTAAATAAGAGCGTACAGCAAAACGTCGAACGACCTTTGGAGATCATCGAACGGCGCACGGAGATCGTCGATCTATCAGACAGATAGTCGAACTATCAAAGAAGATAGTCGAACTACCAAACAAACACAGATAGTCGACCTATCAAGCAGATAGTCGACCTATCCCAGAAAACAGATAGTCGACCTATCAACAGATAGTCGATCTATCAAACAAAACAGATAGTCGATCTATCAACAGATAGTCGATCTATCAACAGATAGTCGAGCTATCAGATAGTTGAACAATCCAAGCAGATAGTCGAACTATCAAAGCAACACAGATAGTCGACCTATCAACAGATAGTCGAACTATCAAAGCGGACAGATAGTTGACCTATCAACAGATAGTCGAGCTATCAGATAGTTGAACTATCAGGACAGATAGTCGAACTATCAAAACAAGCAGATAGTCGACCTATCAACAGATAGTCGAGCTATCAGATAGTTGAACTATCAGGACAGATAGTCGAACTACCAAATACGACAGATAGTCGACCTATCAACAGATAGTCGAACTATCAACGCAGACAGAACGTCGACCAACTGATAGACGATCGTCGATCAGCCGATAGACGATAGTCGAGCGACGTTCGACTATAGTCGAACGAAAAACTACTTAACCAAATATTCATCTGGAAAAGCAATTCTACACAACTAGAGAATCTAACCTATCAACTAACCTTTGACCATAGATAAATCATGGGTCAAGAGACAGAAAGAGAGGACTGAACTCAAATCAAAACCTAGGGTACCAACACATAAGCTGGCCTTGCTGGCCGCCACCACTGTCCATACAAGATGCATGAACAAACCGCCTAGGATGCCAAAGAATAAGCCGACTACAACAACGCTGCCGACCTGGATAACATCCTACAACGCCCTGAAACTCAAAAGAGTGATGGGTGGAATTTTGAGCCAAGTCTGCGATTTGGTAGACGTGATACAGCCTAGGACACGGGCGTGTCCCAGGGGCGTGTCATGCTCGGGTTCGACAATGATCGCGTGGTCGACGAAATTGAAGTCAACAGTCGTCGGGGCAGTGAACACGGCCTATGACACGAGCGTGTCCCAAGGCGTGTCAGTCACTCAAATCCTTTCACTCAACGATCGTTGAGTGAGGACGTACGACCTGAGCCCAGGCGTGTTCGGGTTCGACACAGGCATGTCAAATTCGACACGGGCTTGTCGAATACCCGTATCCTGCTCGGGTTATTTGGCGAGTTGTTCTAAGACAACTACACGGCCTGGGAAACGGGCGTGTCCTAGGGCGTGTCTAGCATACGACATGTGACAAGGGCGTGTCACATGGCCGTGTCATGCTCTGGACGTTATGGACCTGTACCGATTGAGGAACATGCCCATCTATACGGGCGTGTACTTGATGACACGGGCGTGTCAAGCCTGATATAGGCATGCCGAGTGCCCGTGTTCTTTTCGGGACGCGACGGTTTCGACAGCGAATGAGTGATACAGCCTTGGACACCGGCGTGTCGGAAGCCATGTTTGGCCCAGGAAGTTTATTTTTATGGCGCATCGTGGCTGTTCGTTTCCTTATTGTGGGATCCGATGGTTCAAGCTTTTTCCACCTTAGTGTTAACGCCGGTTTTTGGGTGATAAACCCTCACTTTTCCTTTGGCTATCTCTTTCTAACTTCTAGAGAGAGGGGAGAGCAAGGAGGAAGAATGATGGAAGATTCGGTCGCCAGAGGAGATTCAGACCGCCAAATCGCAAACCGAGCCAAGATCTGCGGAGGCAAGATCATCGCGGTGCTTTTCATCCGCATAGTTTTCCATGGCGCCAAGGAGAAATGCTAGGGTAACGATTCTCATCTTGAGCATGTGAAGCTCTTCTTCTTTTGTATTGGAAAACCCTCTCTCGCATGTGTGCAGCGAATTTGTGGTATTCCCATGAGTAGATATGTAAAGTCCCCCTTGTTTAGAGTCCTGAATCGAAGTACGGGCATAGGCATGGTGTGTGAAGCATACCCGAACGTGTTGGTCTGGATCGGTGATGATATGCTATGCATTGTTATCCGAAGAAGACTCTGTGCCTTTTGTGTTTTTCGGGTTTCTACGTGGTAGATTGAATCAGGAATCCTTGGGGATTAACCCCAAGGCACACCCAGAAATCTGGGCAAAAGCGTGTTTCTGCAATCTTTGGTGGCCCGGGAGCCATCTTTGTACATAACCGGGTTATGTACGTTTGTTTATATATTTACGGGCTACGGGGAAACTTATCTCGCGCCGATGACTTTTAGTGTCGTGGCAGTGTGAGCACCGAGTTGAGTTAAATCGTACCTGCTCAATGTGGTTTTGTTTTGTGGCTTGCCGATGGCATAAAGGGAGAGTCTTCGGCTTAAGCCATGAAGACTTTAATGCTCACGAGATTGCCGTCCTTGGGGAAGTTGTGGACCGAGTTCACCGTGTAAGTTCCCTTAGAGCACGGGGTATGCAGCCGTGCTTGCCTACACCTGTGGTGAAGTGTGCTTAAATTTTACTTTCGCAATCCTATTTGTTTATGCTAATACATGTGCAGGGAAGAAGCTTTGCCGCTCCGAGTTTGGGGGAGGAATCGTTATAATTTGGTCATCTTTAGCTGACCGTTATTCTTGTTTGCCACCGTTGGTGTGATTTGTTCTTACAGGTGCTGCGGATCCGAGCGACAAATACCGGGTCAAAGGCCCAGTTGCTGAGCTGGCCCTCAAAGGCCTTGTTTATTTACTTTGTTTAAATCATGTGTGGCCAGCCTGCGAGCCGAAGTTTGTAAGACACTGTTTAAATATTGGTGAACTATTGTAAGGCCATAAGGACAGTACTCTTTTGTACTTTTTATTTCATTCCTGTGTTGTTTGTTAGTGGACATTCATGCTTTTTGGCTGGGTTCTTATTGTTTCAACTTAATAAATTGCTTCCGCTAGATGCTTTGTGTAGGACGTGTGTATTGGTTGAATGGTTCCATCTAGTAACCCATCGGTCTGTCCGTGTTATATTGAATCGAGCCTCGGTCGGAACTACTGTTATATGCTATGTGACTGATGGGGTGTTACAATTTAGTATCAGACTACCATTTTCAGTAAGGCTTCAATGGATTCGTGGACGAATTCACTTTAAGGGTTGGTGAGCACATGTGTGTGCTCAATCATTATAACATGAAAAGAACCCATAAATGTCCACTTAGGAATGAAAATACACATGTTTGAGGTACATGCGTGTTCCTATAATTGCTTTTTGCAATTTTGTTCAGTCACTTATTGTTGTTTCGTATGACTATAGGTGTCTGGGAGTGGCGCGTGTCAGTCTGAGCACACACTTTATGAGACAAGTACTGTACCCAACGGCGTGGCTGAGACCCCTACTTTTATTGAAACCATAGGATGGGTAGTTGAAGCGGTGTTTGCTGTGACCAACGCACAACATGGAAGAAATGTGCAACCCTCTGTCCCTAAGATGGCCCCTACACCGGGCAGTGTGATGGAATAAATGGCATTTAGAGGCCCATTAGGGCAGCAAATGAACATGATTGTGTTGCAGGGAGCACACTCAGTTGCCAAATATTTGCAGATGTTCCTTATGATAAGGTGCTACCCAGGCTTTGAGTGGGAAAGCGAGCAGTCCATAGTCAATAGATTTTATAATGGTCTACGTAGCGAGTTGCGTATCCTACCGCTAGAACCAAAGCTATTGGGATTCCGAGCCTTGGTGGAGTCGGCCAGAACTTTCAAAGTAGAGTTGAGGAAAACTCGTCAAATACAAGTGAATTGGGTACCAAACCATGCAGATCCTATAAGGACTGCCTACCGCAGAATGCTAAGAAAAGAAGCTAGACCATCTACTAGCCAGGTTACTTACAATTGCCATTCTTGTGGAAAGAAAAGGCACTTTTCCCTTGATTGTCGGGAGGGTGCTCAGACGACAAAGAAACCTATGTCAGGGGTAATTGAAGACTCTGGTTTTAAGAATTCAGAGTTCAAGGTGCCGACTTCGAAGTTCGGTTTCCGAAGGTGGTATAAAAAGGCTAGGACTTCGGGTGCAACCCCTTCATCTGGTGCTTCAGGGGCGACTACAGGTCGTGCACCGGGCGCATGCTTTAATTGTGGCAAGTCGGGACATTATGCCCAGGATTGTTGGAGTGGATGCCCAATGTTCGACAAGAAGCCGGGGCCAACATCTGAGGTGAAGGGCAAGGCGGTGGAGTCCACCGCATCGCAGTATACTCTGGTCCAACGGAGAGTTGACATCCTTGGCCTACAGGAGGCCATGTGACGGACTGTCGAGTTGACAGGTATGGGTTAATTAAAAGCAATTTAACTTCTTATACCTGTTACCCTATGTGCGTTACTTAGGACTTGAAGTTCTAGGCTTTGTTTTGGATTTTTGGTAATCCGGCGAGGGCATAGTTTCGATACGGGAACTTCACACTCCTTTTTTCCGAAGGGTTAATATTATGCATCGGTGTATATCCTTCGATGGTATAGGACAATTTGGATTTGTTATTGCATAGTGGTCGTTCGATTCACGCAGAGAGAGAGTCCGTGTCGCATGGTAACGATTTGGGAGTCAGGAGTTCGACTTGCAGGCATCATTATTGCCATCATGTGAGGCTTCAAAGCCTAATCCTACATTGGATAGTATCTCGGGTGTATCTGAATATCCTGATGTGTTCCCTGATGGTCTCCCTAGTTCCCAACCGTAGCGAGAGATTGACTTCACGATTGAGCTAGTGCCAGGTGCCAAACCTGTGCCACGCTCTCCATATTGGTTAATGGCTAAGGAGATGGCGGAGCTAAAGGCTCAACTGGAAGAGTTGATGCAGCAAGGTTATGTGCGTCAAAGTTCGTCGCTTTAGAGCATGCCGGTCCTCTTTGTTAAGAAGAAGGAAGGAAGTTTGCGGCTGTGTATCGACAACAGAGAACTGAGCAAGTTAACGAAAAAGAGCAAGTACGCGATCCCAAGGATTGATGATCTTTTGATCAGTTGGTCGGGTCATCGGTATAATTAAAATTGGTTCTTAAGTCCGGTTAATATCAGCTGATGATAAGGGAAAGCGATGTCCCAAAGACAACGTTTGGCGCAAGGTATGGACATTTTGAGTTCACGATCATGCCGTTCGGGCTAAAAAATGCGCCGTCAGTGTTCATGTATTTGATGAATAGATCGTTCAGGGAGTACCTAGAACATTTTGTCGTCGTCTTCATCGACGACGTATTGGTGTACTCACAGAGCAAGAGGATCACTTCAAGCATCTGCTTTTTGTGTTGGAAATGCTAAACAGGAACAATCTCTATGACTAGTTCTCCAAATGCGAGTTTTGGATTATCCTATGTTGCGTCCCTCGGTCATAAAGTTAGTAGAGTGGGTGTTGCAGTGGATCCAGTGAAGATAGTTATGATATGTGAGTGGCCTGTGTTGCATTCGTGAGCGAAAGACTAGAGTTTTCTGGGACTGGTCGGCTACTACAGACGCTTCGTAGAGAACATATCGCGGATAGAGTTACCCCCTCACGACATTGACAAGAAAAGATCAAAAGTTGTTTTGATGCCTGCTTGCGCACAAGCTTTCAAAGAGCTCCAAAGTCGGTTGACCACGGCACTAGTGCGAAGTTCGCCGAGTGGGGCCGAAGGTTTTGAGTTTTACAGCAATGCCTAAGGTAGTAGTTTGGGCTGAGTGCTACTTCAGTATGGTAGTTTTATTGTGTATGGCTCGTGTCAGCTGAAATTGCACGAACGGAATTATCCGGTCCACGACTTAGAGTTAGCGGCCGTGATTTTTATGCTAAAGCTGTGGAGGCACTATTTGTACTGTGTAAAGGTCGATATTTATACTGACCACAAGAGCCTGAAATACCTGTTTGATCAGGAGGATCTTAACATGAGGCAGCAGAGATGGATGAACTTCTCGAGGGACTATACGTTAAAAATTTATTTTGTGTCCGGGAAAGGCAATGTAGTTGCGGATGCGCTGAGTCACAGGGCTCCCGTCAAAGCCAACTTGTTGTCGATTCTTGATGAGTGGTTGATTCAGGAGTTGGAGGCATTAGACATATGCTGTGTTGGCAAGCAGACAAGCGCTGAAGCATGGTTGAGCAGGACGGAAGTTCAGTATGACCTGGCTGATCGGATTCAGTAGGCTATTGAATTGGATAGCAGCATGAAGGAGATCATGGATTCAGTTTCGGATGGGTCAAACTCTTAGTTTTCAATTGAAGATGGACCTCTAAGGAAGGACAGTCGTTTGTGCGTCCCAAACATGGGAAATCTACGGGCGGATTTGAAGTGCAATGCTCATCATACCAAGTACTCAATCCACCCAAGGAACACGAAGATGTACCGAGATCTAAAGAAGTTGTTCTAGTGGCCAGGACTCAAGATGGTTGTGGCACTATTCGTGGCTAAATGTAAGACTTGCGCCTTAGTGAAGGCAGAGTGCCAAAATCCAGGGGGTTTCTTGAAATCCATGCCTATTCCGGGTTAGAAGTTTGACGACATTTCGATGGACTTTGTGCATGGCTTTCCAAGGTTGCAGAAGGGAAATGACACCATCTGGGTGATCGTAGATCAGTTAACAAAAGTGTCGCACTTCGTTCCGCATATAAAGGATGATTCAGTGGAGAAACTAGCAAAGCTGTATGTGGATAATATAGTCAGACTGTACGGTGGTCTAAACGACATATTCCAAATTTAAGTGTTGCTGAAGACGGTGCTAGAGCCTTTGTAGGTGATCGCAATTGATCAAGTACCGGTTGACGAAGGGTTGACAACTAGGGTCAAGCCCGTGTTTATTGAGGACTCTGAAGTCAAACGACTTCGTAACAAGGAGATCAGAATGGTAAAGGTCCGTTGGGACAATTGCGGTCGGGAGGAGCTCTCTTGGGATCAAGAGCAGACCATGCTTGAGGAGTACCCAAAGTTATTTCACTCAGGTACTGCTTTTGGTTTCTATTATCTTTTCCTTTGGTAATTTTGGGGACGAAACTCTTCTAAGATGGAGAGAGTTATAACGCCCTGAAACTAAAAAGAGTGATGGGTGCTGTTTTGAGCCAAGTATGCGATTTGGTAAAGGTGACACGGCCTGGGACATGGGCGTGTCCCAGGGGCGTGTCGTGCGCGGGTTAGGAAATGGTCGCGTGGTCGACGAAATTGTTGTCAACGGTCGTCGGGGAATTGAACACAGCCTAGGACACGGGCGTGTCCCAGGGCGTGTCAGTCACTCAAATCCTTTTACTCAACGATCGTTGAGTGAGGATGCACGGCCTGAGCCCAGGCATGTTCGGGTCCGACACGGGCGTGTCAAATTTGACACAAGCATGTCGAATACTCGTTTCCTGCTTGGGTTGTTTTGCAAGTTGTTTTAAGGCAGCTACTTGGCCTGGGACACGGGCGTGTCCCAGGGCTAGTCTAGCACACGACATGTGACATGGGCATGTTACATGGCCGTGTCGTGCTCTGGACGATTTAGACCTGTACCCATGGAGGAACACACTCATCTACACGGGCATTTACTGGATGACACGGGCGTGTCAAGCCTCACAGGGGCGTGTCGAGTGCCTGTGTTCTTTTTGTGACGCGATAGTTTCGATGACAAATGAGTGACACGGCCTTGTATACAGGCGTGTTGCAAGTCGTGTTTGTCCCAGGAAGTTTATTTTCTGGGCACATTGTGGCCGTTCGTTTCCTTATTTGTGCAACCGATGGTTCAGGCTTTTCCCACCTTAGGGTTAAGGCTGATTTTTGGGTGAGAAACCCTCACATTTCCTTTGGCAATCTCTTTCTAACTTCTAGAGAGAGGGTAGAGCAAGGAGGAATTAGGAGGGAACATCCGATCGCCAGATGAGATTCAGAGCGCCAAATCGCACACAGAGCCTAGATCTGCGGAGGCAAGATCATCGCGGAGATTTTCATCAGCATAGTTTTCCATGGCGCCGAGGAGAAATGTTAGGGTAACGATTCTCATCTTGAGCATGTGAAGCTCTTCTTCTTTTGCATGGGAAAACCCTCTCCCGCGAGTGTGTGGCGAGTTTGCGGTTTTCCTTGGGGTAGATATATAAATTCCCCCTTATTTTGAGTCCGGAATCAAAGTATGGGCATAGGCATGGTGTGTGAAGCCTACCCGTACGTGTTGGTCTAGATCGGTGATGTCACAACCCGCATTTTCCCAACAATTAGATTAAATCAGAGTAAGGGAAAATACGCGCCGTGATGCCACGTCGTGCAGGGGATAACTGCAGACGCTCAGGCAGGGCTCCAAACTCTACAGTTTTAAAAGAAAACATATGTTATCATTAACAAAATCCCGTTTAAGTTGAGAAGATAGCTGTATCCCTTGGCTTAGTGGATCATCTAGTCCACGGTCTACAAAATAATTATACGCTTGCGGAAGATATTTGATTAGATTGACTCTAACATCCTACATGAGTATAAATGTCCCCGAGGAACAACTCATACAATGCAAACCCTAGATTTATAATAAGTATATGAAAAGTCTTTACGCTAACTAGAAAGTAGTGACTTATTTTTGAAAGAAATTGCATGGATGCTTTACTATTAATAGGTTTTTTTTTATAAATCAAAATACCTAACATGCAGTCCTAGCAAGGAATCATCCTAGAGAGCAAGTTATCTAAATTAAAACATAAGAAACTACTACAGCCAGCAAGTGTCAAAAATCAACAATTCCTGTGGGCGTCAACAACCTGACACGAACCCACAGTATTAGGTATGTCTGAACTAAGGAAAACAACTAAAAGACAAACTACCTCGCTATGGCGAGGTGCAAAACCACAGCCAACACTGCTGCTCAGAAAACAAAAACTAGCTCCACTATCTGCTACTGCTCTGAACCTGAGGCATTCCAAAAAAAAACAGAACACCTCAGCAAGAAGGTACAAGTAGTGGCAAGAAAATAAATAAAGTAAACAAATGAACAAGGTCGAAAGGGGTACCAACCCAGGACCCAAAGTACTGAAAAAAGGTACAAAACAAAATTAGAGAAATAGAACTTACGTGAATCGTCACGTACAACCAATCATGCCAGATACCCAAGGCAGAGGGGAAAACAAAGGCATGAGTAAATCATAAGAAAGAAACTCAAAAAAAAAACAACTTTATTAGCCGCGTGTGGTCAACTCTATCTAAACAGGCAGGGTGCTCACTAATAAGGACACACCCCTCATAGATGTTAAAATCCGTCTAATTGCGGGGGAGACTTATACACTCCACTAGTCGCCGCAGGATGCCCAACCACCAATAGAGTTGCACGACCACTAATAAAGGAAAACAAACCTTGCGGTCGGTGGATTTGCCCACAAACACCCGCAAGAACGAGTCACTAGGAAATAAATCACAGGATTTGGCACAACGGATTCTACTCGATATATTCTAGGTTAAAAACACGGTTGATCAACCTCTAGAAATGATTTACGACCCTAGGTAATTTCTAACGCGATAAATAGGGCGATAAAAGCCCACAATAAAACCCTACATCGCATTTCTACAAATCCACAAGACGAGATTTTTTTCATGCCAAAAACTAAATAAAAACCAAGAAAACTCATAAGGAAGACTCAACAAGCATACTAAACCGAATCTCAAAAGTGCACAAGGATTGAGAACTAAAGTTTAACCGTTACCATTGAAATCGGACGAGAGGGAAGGAGGGAAAACCACTACTTGCCTTGGTTGCACCGGAAACGTTCTCTGAATCGTTCCACGCCGTAGATCGGGACAAAAGAACTCAGGAGAAGTAGAGATCTAAACAACAATGGCGGAAAAGGGGCTAGGGCCGAAAAACCCTAACAAGATAACTCACGGAAAGAGGAAGAAATTACCACGATAGCGTAGCTCTCGGTGAGAGCTTTCCGGATCTACGATCGGTTGAAGATTCCGAGCACCGGAGCTCCGTCGGCGGCCACCGGAAGATCCACGAAGTGGAGAAACTTATCTCTCGCTGCTGGTCTGGTTCGGAAAAGAAGTATCGGAGAAGATGAAGTTATATCCTAATAACCTAAGAGAAAAGTATATATATAGTTTTTTTTTCTTTTATAAAAATTTCAACTTAAAAGGGGCAGTCTCGGAAATATCAAAAATAGGCATCTAAGATGGCTTCAAATCGAAAGGTGGTCAACATGAAAGTTGTAGATCTCGTCGAGACGAACAAAATTCATGTTGACCATTTTTTGATACAATGCCGTTTTGACCCTCAAAACGGCACTCTAACGCTGACAGGAAAGGACTACTCGAGTGACAGCAAACATACTCGAGTAGAAGCATACATACTCGAGTAGAAGCATACTTACTCGAGTAGGAGATCAAATATACTCGAGTAGGAGTCCAAATACTCGAGTAGGAGTTCAAATATACTCGAGTAGGAGTCCAAATACTCGAGTAGGAGTCTATATACTCGAGTAGGAGCACCATACACGAGTTCCAGCAGAAAAAATGAGAATAAGGGTTCAAGATGACCTCAAATCGAAAAGTGGTCAACATAAAAGTTGTAGATCTCATCGAGACGAACAAATTTGATGTTGACCATTTTTCCACCCGACACCGTTTTGACCCTCAAAACGGTGCCCGAACTCAGACTGTATATGACTACTCGAGAGGAATGAAGGTTACTCGTGTATAAGAGCAAAATACTCGAGTGGAATGAAGGTTACTCGTGTATAAGAGCAAATACTCGAGTGGAATGAAGGTTAATCGTGTATAAGAGCAAAATACTCGAGTGAAATGAAGGTTACTCGTGTAGATCAAAGGTACTCGAGTAGAAATCAAAAATACGGCTTATTTACGAGCAGTTTTGGGAAAATCAAAAATAGAAGCCTAAGATGGCTTCAAATCAAAAAGCGGTCAACATTAAAGTTGTAGCTATCGTCAAGACGAACAAACTTTATGTTTATTATATTTTGATACGACACCGTTTTGACCCTCAAAACGGCGTCCGATCGAAATCTGAAACGGGCTACTCGAGATAACAAAGCGCAAATTCTTGAAATGAAATTTTTGAACAAAGGGACACGAGTTCAGAACAGAGGCCCATACATGCACCGAATTAAGCGAAACTCACACCATAGGCGAAAACTAGCGCTACGATTCCAAAGGCGAAGCCAAAACCTAAATCCGACGAGCCATTCCTGAGATAAAATTTTCCAAATACAATGACATAAATACTCAAAACTTCAATCGCGCGCCGAGACTCCAAAAAAAAATGCTCGGATTGCGACGAAACTTGACGAGCAAGTCATAGAAATATTTTCTGATTTCGACAAAAATCCAAGAAATTGGCCGACTCGACCGAACGGACGCGAAAATGCCTTATCGGCGATGCGCCGTCAACCCGACGTTAAAAGTAACGCCATGACGTCATAAATATGACGATACCAAAACCAAATAAAATCATCGAAAAAATCAGGGGCGTTACAGTCACTCCCCCTAAAAAGATGTTTCGTCCCGAAACTTATTACAAATCCAAAATCTAACAAAAACGAAGAAATCAAACACAACCTAAAACATATAAACATACCAGAACTAGGCGAAGAGGTACGGATGAGATTCTCTTATCGCTGAATCCAACACCCACGTCGCGCTCTCGATGTCCTGGTTTCTCCAAAGAACTTTGACCATAGGAATGGTCTTCCTCCGCAACACTCGATCTAGAGATTCCAAAACGCGGACAGGCACTTCCACATACGAAAGATTGGGCTGAATCTGGGGCACCGAATCAAGGACTTGACGACCATTACGAATACACTTCCGCAACTGGCTCACATGGAACACATCATGGACACCAGGGAAAGTAGCAGGCAAAACCAGCCAATAAGCTGACACTCTGATGAGCTCCAGAATTTGAAAAGGTCCCACATACCGGGGATCCAACTTGTGATTCCTTCCAAATCTTTTAACACCTGGCATCGGAGAGACCTTCAGAAAAAACCAAGTCCCCAGCAGCAAACTCCAGATCGACCCTTCGTCGATTAGCATATTTCTCATAATGCTCTTGTGCTACATGGAGTTTCTCACGAATATGAGTTACAGCACAATTCATCTCCTCAAGGGCTTCCGGACCTAGCAACGGCCTCTCACCAACTTCAGCCCAAAACAAGGGAGTTCTACAACGCCTCCCATATAAGGCCTCAAATGGGGCCATCTGCAGACTCTCTTGATAGCTATTATTGTAAGCAAATTCCATGAGTCTGAGACGCTCATCCCAAGCACCACCGTGATCCAAAATATAACACCTGATCATATCTTCTACAATCTGATTCACTCTTTCGGTCTGACCATTCGTCTGCGGATGATAGGCGGTGGAATACCTTAAATCAGTACCCAAACCCTCTTTTAAACTCTTCCAAAAACGAGACGTAAATCTGGAGTCTCGATCTGACACGATGCTGACAGGTACACCATGTAATCTAATAACTTCTTCAAGATATAACTCAGCGATCCTTTTCATAGAATACCCAATCTTAAATGGCACAAAGTGAGCACACTTAGTCAGCCTATCGACTATCACCCAAACCGAATCGTGCCCACGGGGAGATTTTGGTAGACCGGTAATGAAATCCATTGATATACTCTCCCACTTCCATTGTAGAATATCTAGCGGTGTCAGTTTACCACCAGTCCTCCTATGATCTGCCTTAACACGCTGACACGTGTAACATTCTGAGACAAACCTAGCTATATCACCCTTCATTCCCGACCACCAAACAATTTGCTTTAGATCTTTATACATTTTGGTGGATCCAGGATGATAGGAAACACTGGAACCATGAGCTTCTTGACAAATCTTAGCCCGAATATCACCAATGGCCGGGATACAAAATCTACCTCGATATTTCAGAGTACCTAACTCATCCAAAGAAAAATCAGGTAACTCTCCTTTCTCAGTTCTAACCCAGAGGTGCAGCAAATTAGGATCATCCTTCTGGTGCACTCTAGTAAGGGAAATCCAAGAGGGCTCTTCTGCTTCCAAACTGGAAGGCATCGAACTACTCCCAACTTCAATGTCCATTAACAAGAATTCTTCCACCAGGGATTGCACAGATAAATTGAAGATTTCAGCTGTCTTCCTACTCAAAGCATCGGCTACTACATTAGCCTTTCCCGGGTGATAAAGGATCTCCACTTCATAATCAGCTACATACTCTAACCACCTAAGCTGGCGCAGATTTAATTCTTTTTGAGTGAATACGTACTTCAAACTCTTATGGTCTGTGTAGATCTTGCACATCGCGCCGTACAATAAATGTCTCCAAAGTTTTAACGCATAAATCACTGCAGCAAACTCTAAATCATGTGTGGGATAGTTTCTTTCGTGAACTTTTAATTGTCTTGATCCGTATGCGATCACCTTTCCTTCTTGCATCAAAACACAACCAAGTCCGAAGTGTGACGCATCTACGTACACAACATACTCGACTCCTTCAGTAGGTAAGGTTAAAATTGGGGCAGTACACAGTCTCTTCTTCAACTCTTGGAAAGCCTCTTCACACTTATCACTCCAAATGAACGCAGTATTCTTCTAAGTAAGTCTAGTCAAAGGTGCAGACAACACCGAAAATCCTTCCACGAATCTCCTATAATAGCCAGCGAGGCCTAAGAAGCTCCTAATCTCCTTAGGTGTGGCAGGACTAGCCTAATCCATAAAAGTAGCTATCTTGTCAGGGTCAATCTAAAATTATGGCTTTATTAACCATATTCCTCAAGAAAGAAACCTGAGGCAACCAACATTCACACCTGCTCAACCTAGCGAAAACCTTGTGGTCCCTCAAGCAGGCAACACTAAAGACAATGATGGGCATGCTCCACAGCATTACGAGAATACAACAAAACGTCGTCTATAAATACAATCACAAAACGGTTCCAATCTAGGATGAACTATACGCCCCTTACAGGGGGAAGGCCAGGATGATTAGCTAGGAAAACATCCGAACACTCACGCACCAGAAGGAGCACGACACAAAACATGCCACCAACTCGAACGAGGGTCAAACCATGAAGCTCTACAAAAGCCTTAGCCACGAACAGGTGGGTAGTGACAGAATCAAAAAGAACACGCGCCTAATAGTTACCTTCATCTACTAATTGCGTGCCTAACTTATTCGAACAATAACAAAACCACGATTGAACAACAAAGCTAGTTAGAACCTAACCTGAGATCACTTGGGTTGAAGACTGGGTTTCCTCTTCGGTCATCACGATCAGTTTACCTTTTCCCTTGTCCTGATTTGGTGGCGGCGGCAGAGCTTGAGGGGAGGCAGGCTGTAGTGGGGACTGAGCCTGGGGACACGAAGACTTTTGGTGTCCCTTCTGCCCGCACTGGAAACAAGTTCTATCCTTCAACCAGCAACGACTCACGTCATGACCCTTCCTTGAACAAAATGAGCACACCAGCTCTCCCTTGGGTATGCCTTGAATGGCGAGCACCTGCTTCTTCTTCAGGGTAGCGGTCCTCTTGAAACACCTTTCGTAAGGATGGCCGGATCGACCACAAAAGTTACAAATTACACCACCTTTCTTTTTCAAAGAAGGGCCAGATGCCCTGGAGCTTCCATCCTCAACACCTTTTCTTTTCTCTTTCCTCGGTATCATACCACGACCCTTCGCATAACCAAAGGTCTCAACTTCAAGAGCAACTTCTACTGTCCTCGCATTAGTCTCGGACTGGTAAGTATTGGCAAATTGTTGAATGTTATTTTGGAGATTGCCCAAGAAACCTTTAACCCTGCACTCCTCAGCAGCTCTCAACTCCGAAGCAAACTTATTAAATTTAATGATCTCACTCTCATTCCCAATCGCTATGGGGGTTTGCTCACCAGGCTGCCGTCCCAAGGTGGCAGCCAACAACGCCTGCAACTGTGCTTGCATTTCTACGATTTGACCTGCCATGGGCTTCATGCTCTGGCGCAGTTCTACAATCACTGCCTCTCCCTGCGCACCTGATGACTCACCCTCCGACTGGGGAGTCGACCTAGTCGCAACGCGCTCAAATGACATTCTAAAAAAAAACACATAAACACCTCATTAAGACTCTAGCTAACCTAGAACTACACCACTTAGTTCAAACCATACTTAAAAGACTCTTGCTTATGCTGCAACTTGCTCTGGGATTATATGATGATGATATGTCCTACTCAGGATGATATCCTATCATCCTAGTGACTCACGTGCCTATGATATGAATGCATGAATTCTTTACTCTTATTTAAAATCATGTGTGTACATGTGTCATCTAGTAAATCTTTAGCTTGGCATGTTGTGCTTATGTTATGTTATGCTATGCATGTGGTGCTATGAATTCTATAAAAGGCCTTAATGCATGTTATGAGCGGCGTACACATGCAATGTTATGCATCCCATACTACATAATATTGCATGCAACGAAAAGAAAACGAGCTAATGGGCATTCATGTTGTGAGGTTATGCATCCCATACTACATAACCCTCACATGTTGCCACCTATGGTGGATCCATATACAAACACATATTATGCATCCCATACTACATAATATGCCCTGTATACTTCTAATCATGCTTATGAGTGTAGTGTTCATGCTTCGGCCAAGACCTATTGATGACACATCGGTGTGTGTATGATATGACACTAAGCAACTAACACTAACAAGAGAAGGTTGCCCGACCAATTGTCAAGCAATCTCCCTCTGATACCAACTGTCACAACCCGCATTTTCCCAACAATTAGATTAAATCAGAGTAAGGGAAAATACGCGCCGTGATGCCACGTCGTGCAGGGGATAACTGCAGACGCTCAGGCAGGGCTCCAAACTCTACAGTTTTAAAAGAAAACATATGTTATCATTAACAAAATCCCGTTTAAGTTGAGAAGATAGCCGTATCCCTCGGCTTAGTGGATCATCTAGTCCACGGTCTACAAAATAATTATACGTTTGCGGAAGATATTTGATTAGATTGACTCTAACATCCTACATGAGTATAAATGTCCCCGAGGAACAACTCATACAATGCAAACCCTAGATTTATAATAAGTATATGAAAAGTCTTTACGCTAACTAGAAAGTAGTGACTTAGTTTTGAAAGAAATTGCATGGATGCTTTACTATTAATAGGTTTTTTTTATAAGTCAAAATACCTAACATGCAGTCCTAGCAAGGAATCATCCCAGAGAGCAAGTTATCTAAATTAAAACATAAGAAACTACTACAGCCAGCAAGTGTCAAAAATCAACAATTCCTGTGGGCGTCAACAACCTGACACGAACCCACAGTATTAGGTATGTCTGAATTAAGGAAAACAACTAAAAGACAAACTACCTCGCTATGGCGAGGTGCAAAACCACAGCCAACACTGCTGCTCAGAAAACCAAAACTAGCTCCACTATCTGCTACTGCTCTGAACCTGAGGCATTCCAAAAAAAAACAGAACACCTCAGCAAGAAGGTACAAGTAGTGGCAAGAAAATAAATAAAGTAAACAAATGAACAAGGTCGAAAGGGGTACCAACCCAGGACCCAAAGTACTGAAATAAGGTACAAAACAAAATTAGAGAAATAGAACTTACGTGAATCGTCACGTACAACCAATCATGCCAGATACCCAAGGCAGGGGGGAAAACAAAGGCATGGGTAAATCATAAGAAAGAAACTAAAAAAAAAACAACTTTATTAGCCGCGTGTGGTCAACTCTATCTAAATAGGCAGGGTGCTCACTAATAAGGACACACCCCTCACAGATGTTAAAATCCGTCTAATTGCGGGGGAGACTTATACACTCCACTAGTCGCCGCAGGATGCCCAACCACCAATAGAGTTGCACGACCACTAATAAAGGAAAACAAACCTTGCGGTCGGTGGATTTGCCCACAAACACCCGCAAGAACGAGTCACTAGGAAATAAATCACAGGATTTGGCACAACGGATTCTACTCGATATATTCTAGGTTAAAAACACGGTTGATCAACCTCTAGAAACGATTTACGACCCTAGGTAATTTCTAACGCGATAAATAGGGCGATAAAAGCCCACAATAAAACCCTACATCGCATTTCTACAACTCCACAAGACGAGATTTTTTTCATGGCAAAAACTAAATAAAAACCAAGAAAACTCATAAGGAAGACTCAACAAGCATACTAAACCTAATCTCAAAAGTGCACAAGGATTGAGAACTAAAGTTTAACCGTTACGATCGAAATCGGATGAGAGGGAAGGAGGGAAAACCACTACTTGCCTTGGTTGCACCGGAAACGTTCTCTGAATCGTTCCACGCCGTAGATCGGGACAAAAGAACTCAGGAGAAGTAGAGATCTAAACAACAATGGCGGAAAAGGGGTTAGGGCCAAAAAACCCTAACAAGAAAACTCACGGAAAGAGGAAGAAATTACCACGATAGCGTAGCTCTCGGTGAGAGCTTTCCGGATCTACGATCGGTTGAAGATTCCGAGCACCGGAGCTCCATCGGCGGCCACCGGAAGATCCACGAAGTGGAGAAACTTATCTCTCGCCACTGGTCTGGTTCGGAATAGAAGTATCGGAGAAGATGAAGTTATATCCTAATAACCTAAGAGAAAAGTATATATATAGTTTTTTTTTCTTTTATAAAAATTTCAACTTAAAAAGGACAGTCTCGGAAATATCAAAAATAGGCATCCAAGATGACTTCAAATCGAAAAGTGGTCAACATGAAAGTTGTAGATATCGTCGAGACGAACAGAATTCATGTTGACCATTTTTTGATACGATGCCGTTTTGACCCTCAAAACGGCGCTCTAACGCTGCAGGAAAGGACTACTCGAGTGACAGCAAACATACTCGAGTAGAAGCATACATACTCGAGTAGAAGCATACTTACTCGAGTAGGAGATCAAATATACTCGAGTAGGAGTCCAAATACTCGAGTAGGAGTTCAAATATACTCGAGTATGAGTCCAAATACTCGAGTAGGAGTCTATATACTCGAGTAGGAGCACCATACACGAGTTCCAGCAGAAAAAACGAGAATAAGGGTTCAAGATGACCTCAAATAGAACAGTGGTCAACATGAAAGTTGTAGATCCCGTCGAGACGAACAAATTTGATGTTGACAATTTTTCCACCCGACACCGTTTTGACCCTCAAAACGGTGCCCGAACGCAGACTGTACAGGACTACTCGAGAGGAATGAAGGTTACTCGTGTATAAGAGCAAAATACTCGAGTGGAATGAAGGTGACTCGTGTATAAGAGCAAATACTCGAGTGGAATGAAGGTTACTCGTGTATAAGAGCAAAATACTCGAGTGAAATGAAGGTTACTCGTGTAGATCAAAGGTACTCGAGTAGAAATCAAAAATACGGCTTATTTACGAGCAGTTTTGGGAAAATCAAAAATAGAAGCCTAAGATGGCTTCAAATCAAAAAGCGGTCAACATAAAAGTTGTAGCTATCGTCAAGACGAACAAACTTGATGTTTACTATATTTTGATACGACACCGTTTTGACCCTCAAAACGGCGTCCGATCGAAATCTGAAACGGGCTACTCGAGATAACAAAGCGCAAATTCTTGAAATGAAATTTTTGAACAAAGGGACACGAGTTAAGAACAGAGGCTCATACATGCACCGAATTAAGCGATACTCACACCATAGGCGAAAACTGGCGCTACGATTCCAACGACGAAGCAAAAACCTAAATCCGACGAGCCATTCCTGAGATAAAAATTTCCAAATACAATGACATAAATACTGAAAACTTCAATCGCGCGCCGAGACTCCAAAAAAAAATGCTCGGATTGCGATGAAACTTGACGAGCAAGTCATAGAAATATTTTCTGATTTCGACAAAAATCCAAGAAATTGGCCGACTCGACCGAACGGACGCGAAAATGCCTTATCGGCGATGCGCCGTCAACCCGACGTTAAAAGTAACGCCATGACGTCATAAATATGACGATACCAAAACCAAATAAAATCATCGAAAAAATCAGGGGCGTTACAGTCACTCCCCCTAAAAAGAAGTTTCATCCCGAAACTTATTACAAATCCAAAATCTAACAAAAACGAAGAAATCAAACACAACCTAAAACATATAAACATACCAGAACTAGGCGAAGAGGTGCGGATGAGATTCTCTCATCGCTGAATCCAACACCCACGTCGCGCTCTCGACGTCCTGGTTTCTCCAAAGAACTTTGACCATAGGAATGGTCTTCCTCCGCAAGACTCGATCTAGAGATTCCAAAACGCAGACAGGCTCTTCCACATACGAAAGATTGGGCTGAATCTGGGGCACCGAATCAAGGACTTGACGACCATTACGAACACACTTCCGCAACTGGCTCACATGGAACACATCATGCACACCAGGGAAAGTAGCAGGCAAAACCAGCCGATAAGCTGACACTCCGATGCGCTCCAGAATTTGAAAAGGTCCCACATACCGGGGATCCAACTTGTGGTTCCTTCCAAATCTTTTAACACCTGGCATCGGAGAGATCTTCAGAAAAAACCAAGTCCCCAGCAGCAAACTACAGATCGACCCTTCGTCGATTAGCATATTTCTCATAACGCTCTTGTGCTACATGGAGTTTCTCACGAATATGAGTTACAGCACAATTCATCTCCTCAAGGGCTTCCGGACCTAGCAACGGCCTCTCACCAACTTCAGCCCAAAACAAGGGAGTTCTACAACGCCTCCCATATAAGGCCTCAAACGGGGCCAACTGCAGACTCTCTTGATAGCTATTATTGTAAGCAAATTCCATGAGTCTGAGACGCTCATCCCAAGCACCACCATGATCCAAAATATAACACCTGATCATATCTTCTACAATCTGATTCACTCTTTCCGTCTGACCATTCGTCTGCGGATGATAGGCGGTGGAATACCTTAAATCAGTACCCAAACCCTCTTGTAAACTCTTCCAAAAACGAGACGTAAATCTGGAGTCTCGATCTGACACGATGCTGACAGGTACACCATGTAATCTAATAACTTCTTCAAGATATAACTCAGCGATCCTTTTCATAGAATACCCAATCTTAAATGGCACAAAGTAAGCACACTTAGTCAGCCTATCGACTATCACCCAAACCGAATCGTGCCCACGGGGAGATTTTGGTAGACCGGTAATGAAATCCATTGATATACTCTCCCACTTCCATTGTGGAATATCTAGCGGTGTCAGTTTACCACCAGGCCTCCTATGATCTGCCTTAACACACTGACACGTGTAACATTCTGACACAAACCTAGCTATATCACCCTTCATTCCCGACCACCAAATAATTTGCTTTAGATCTTTATACATTTTGGTGGATCCAGGATGATAGGAAACACTGGAACCATGAGCTTCTTGACAAATCTTAGCCCGAATGTCACCAATGGCCGGGATACAAAATCTTCCATGATATTTCAGAGTTCCTAACTCATCCAAAGAAAAATCAGGTAACTCTCCTTTCTCAGTTCTAACCCAGAGGTGCAGCAAATCAGGATCATCCTTCTGGTGCACTCTAGTAAGGGAAATCCAAGAGGGCTCTTCTCCTTCTAAACTGGAAGGCATCGAACTACTCCCAACTTCAATGTCCATTAACAAGAATTCTTCCACCAGGGATTGCACAGATAAATTGAAGATTTCAGCTGTCTTCCTACTCAAAGCATCGGCTACTACATTAGCCTTTCCCGGGTGATAAAGGATCTCCACTTCATAATCAGCTACATACTCTAACCACCTACGCTGGCGCAGATTTAATTCTTTTTGAGTGAATACGTACTTCAAACTCTTATGGTCTGTGTAGATCTTGCACATCGCGCCGTACAATAAATGTCTCCAAAGTTTTAACGCATAAATCACTGCAGCAAACTCTAAATCATGTGTGGGATAGTTTCTTTCGTGAACTTTTAATTGTCTTGATCCGTATGCGATCACCTTTCCTTCTTGCATCAAAACACAACCAAGTCCGAAGTGTGACGCATCTACGTACACAACATACTCGACTCCTTCAGTAGGTAAGGTTAAAATTGGGGCAGTACACAGTCTCTTCTTCAACTCTTGGAAAGCCTCTTCACACTTATCACTCCAAATGAACGCAGTATTCTTCTAAGTAAGTCTAGTCAAAGGTGCAGACAACACCGAAAATCCTTCCACGAATCTCCTATAATAGCCAGCGAGGCCTAAGAAGCTCCTAATCTCCTTAGGTGTGGCAGGACTAGCCTAATCCATAACAGTAGCTATCTTGTCAGGGTCAATCTAAAATTATGGCTTTATTAACCATATGCCTCAAGAAAGAAACCCGAGGCAACCAACATTCACACCTGCTCAACCTAGCGAACAACTTGTGGTCCCTCAAGCAGGCAACATTAAAGACAATGATGGGCATGCTCCACAGCATTACGAGAATACAACAAAACGTCGTCTATAAATACAATCACAAAACGGTTCCAATCTAGGATGAACTATACGCCCCTTATAGGGGGAAGGCCAGGATGATTAGCTAGGAAAACATCCGAACACTCACGCACCAGAAGGAGCACCACACAAAACATGCCACCAACCCGAACGAGGGTCAAACCATGAAGCTCTACAAAAGCCTTAGCCACGAACAGGTGGGTAGTGACAGAATCAAAAAGAACACGCGCCTAATAGTTACCTTCATCTACTAATTGCGTGCCTAACTTATTCGAACAATAACAAAACCACGATTGAACAACAAAGCTAGTTAGAACCTAACCTGAGATCACTTGGGTTGAAGACTTGGTTTCCTCTTCGATCATCACGATCAGTTTACTTTTTCCCTTGTCCTGATTTGGTGGCGGAGGCAGAGCTTGAGGGGAGGCAGGCTGTAGTGGGGACTGAGCCTGGGGACACGAAGACTTTTGGTGTCCCTTCTGCCCGCACTGGAAACAAGTTCTATCCTTCAACCAGCAACGACTCACGTCATGACCCTTCCTTGAACAAAATGAGCACACCAGCTCTCCCTTGGGTACGCCTTGAATGGCGAGCACCTGCTTCTTCTTCAGGGTAGCGGTCCTCTTGAAACACCTTTCGTAAGGATGGCCGGATCGACCACAAAAGTTACAAATTACACCACCTTTCTTTTTCAAAGAAGGGCCAGATGCCCTGGAGCTTCCATCCTCAACACCTTTTCTCTTCTCTTTCCTCGGTATCATACCACGACCCTTAGCATAACCAAAGGTCTCAACTTCAAGAGCAACTTCTACTGTCCTCGCATTAGTCTCGGACTGGTAAGTATTGGCAAATTGTTGAATGTTATTTTGGAGATTGCCCAAGAAACCTTTAACCCTGCACTCCTCAGCAGCTCTCAACTCCGAAGCAAACTTATTAAATTTAATGATCTCACTCTCATTCCCAATCGCTATGGGGGTTTGCTCACCAGGCTGCCGTCCCAAGGTGGCAGCCAACAACGCCTGCAACTGTGCTTGCATTTCTACGATTTGACCTGCCATGGTCTTCATGCTCTGGCGCAGTTCTACAATCACTGCCTCTCCCTGCGCACCTGACGACTCACCCTCCGACTGGGGAGTCGACCTAGTCGCAACGCGCTCAAATGACATTCTAAAAAAAACACATAAACACCTCATTAAGACTCTAGCTAACCTAGAACTACACCACTTAGTTCAAACCATACTTAAAAGACTCTTGCTTATGCTGCAACTTGCTCTGGGATTATATGATGATGATATGTCCTACTCAGGATGATATCCTATCATCCTAGTGACTCACGTGCCTATGATATGAATGCATGAATTCTTTACTCTTATTTAAAATCATGTGTGTACATGTGTCATCTAGTAAATCTTTAGCTTGGCATGTTGTGCTTATGTTATGTTATGCTATGCATGTGGTGCTATGAATTCTATAAAAGGCCTTAATGCATGTTATGAGCGGCGTACACATGCAATGTTATGCATCCCATACTACATAATATTGCATGCAACGAAAAGAAAACGAGCTAATGGGCATTCATGTTGTGAGGTTATGCATCCCATACTACATAACCCTCACATGTTGCCACCTATGGTGGATCCATATACAAACACATATTATGCATCCCATACTACATAATATGCCCTGTATACTTCTAATTATGCTTATGAGTGTAGTGTTCATGCTTCGGCCAAGACCTATTGATGACACATCGGTGTGTGTATGATATGACACTAAGCAACTAACACTAACAAGAGAAGGTTGCCCGACCAATTGTCAAGCAACCTCCCTCTGATACCAACTGTCACAACCCGCATTTTCCCAACAATTAGATTAAATCAGAGTAAGGGAAAATACGCGCCGTGATGCCACGTCGTGCAGGGGATAACTGCAGACGCTCAGGCAGGGCTCCAAACTCTACAGTTTTAAAAGAAAACATATGTTATCATTAACAAAATCCCGCTTAAGTTGAGAAGATAGCCGTATCCCTCGGCTTAGTGGATCATCTAGTCCACGGTCTACAAAATAATTATACGCTTGCGGAAGATATTTGATTAGATTGACTCTAACATCCTACATGAGTATAAATGTCCCCGAGGAACAACTCATACAATGCAAACCCTAGATTTATAATAAGTATATGAAAAGTCTTTACGCTAACTAGAAAGTAGTGACTTAGTTTTGAAAGAAATTGCATGGATGCTTTACTATTAATAGGTTTTTTTTATAAGTCAAAATACCTAACATGCAGTCCTAGCAAGGAATCATCCCAGAGAGCAAGTTATCTAAATTAAAACATAAGAAACTACTACAGCCAACAAGTGTCAAAAATCAACAATTCCTGTGGGCGTCAACAACCTGACACGAACCCACAGTATTAGGTATGTATGAACTAAGGAAAACAACTAAAAGACAAACTACCTCGCTATGGCGAGGTGCAAAACCACAGCCAACACTGCTGCTCAGAAAACCAAAACTAGCTCCACTATCTGCTACTGCTCTGAACCTGAGGCATTCCAAAAAAAAACAGAACACCTTAGCAAGAAGGTACAAGTAGTGGCAAGAAAATAAATAAAGTAAACAAATGAACAAGGTCGAAAGGGGTACCAACCCAGGACCCAAAGTACTGAAATAAGGTACAAAACAAAATTAGAGAAATAGAACTTACGTGAATCGTCACGTACAACCAATCATGCCAGATACCCAAGGCAGGGGGGAAAACAAAGGCATGGGTAAATCATAAGAAAGAAACTCAAAAAAAAACAACTTTATTAGCCGCGTGTGGTCAACTCTATCTAAATAGGCAGGGTGCTCACTAATAAGGACACACCCCTCACAGATGTTAAAATCCGTCTAATTGCGGGGGAGACTTATACACTCCATTAGTCGCCGCAGGATGCCCAACCACCAATAGAGTTGCACGACCACTAATAAAGGAAAACAAACCATGCGGTCGGTGGATTTGCCCACAAACACCCGCAAGAACGAGTCACTAGGAAATAAATCACAGGATTTGGCACAACGGATTCTACTCGATATATTCTAGGTTAAAAACACGGTTGATCAACCTCTAGAAACGATTTACGACCCTAGGTAATTTCTAACGCGATAAATAGGGCGATAAAAGCCCACAATAAAACCCTACATCGCATTTCTACAACTCCACAAGACGAGATTTTTTTCATGGCAAAAACTAAATAAAAACCAAGAAAACTCATAAGGAAGACTCAACAAGCATACTAAACCGAATCTCAAAAGTGCACAAGGATTGAGAACTAAAGTTTAACCGTTACCATCGAAATCGGATGAGAGGGAAGGAGGGAAAACCACTACTTGCCTTGGTTGCACCGGAAACGTTCTCTGAATCGTTCCACGCCGTAGATCGGGACAAAAGAACTCAGGAGAAGTAGAGATCTAAACAACAATGGCGGAAAAGGGGTTAGGGCCGAAAAACCCTAACAAGAAAACTCATGGAAAGAGGAAGAAATTACCACGATAGCGTAGCTCTCGGTGAGAGCTTTCCGGATCTACGATCGGTTGAAGATTCCGAGCACCGGAGCTCCATCGGCGGCCACCGGAAGATCCACGAAGTGGAGAAACTTATCTCTCGCCACTGGTCTGGTTCGGAATAGAAGTATCGGAGAAGATGAAGTTATATCCTAATAACCTAAGAGAAAAGTATATATATAGTTTTTTTTTCTTTTATAAAAATTTCAACTTAAAAGGGACAGTCTCGGAAATATCAAAAATATGCATCCAAGATGACATCAAATCGAAAAGTGGTCAACATGAAAGTTGTAGATCTCGTCGAGACGAACAGAATTCATGTTGACCATTTTTTGATACGATGCCGTTTTGACCCTCCAAATGGCGCTCTAACGCTGCAGGAAAGGACTACTCGAGTGACAGCAAACATACTCGAGTAGAAGCATACATACTCGAGTAGAAGCATACTTACTCGAGTAGGAGATCAAATATACTCGAGTAGGAGTCCAAATACTCGAGTAGGAGTTCAAATATACTCGAGTAGGAGTCCAAATACTCGAGTAGGAGTCTATATACTCGAGTAGGAACACCATACACGAGTTCCAGCAGAAAAAACAAGAATAAGGGTTCAAGATGACCTCAAATCGAACAGTGGTCAACATGAAAGTTGTAGATCCCGTCAAGACGAACAAATTTGATGTTGACAATTTTTCCACCCGACACCGTTTTGACCCTCAAAACGGTGCCCGAACGCAGACTGTACAGGACTACTCGAGAGGAATGAAGGTTACTCGTGTATAAGAGCAAAATACTCGAGTGGAATGAAGGTTACTCGTGTATAAGAGCAAATACTCGAGTGGAATGAAGGTTACTCGTGTATAAGAGCAAAATACTCGAGTGAAATGAAGGTTACTCGTATAGATCAAAGGTACTCGAGTAGAAATCAAAAATACGGCTTATTTACGAGCAGTTTTGGGAAAATCAAAAATAGAAGTCTAAGATGGCTTCAAATCAAAAAGCGGTCAACATAAAAGTTGTAGCTATCGTCAAGACGAACAAACTTGATGTTTACTATATTTTGATACGACACCGTTTTGACCCTCAAAACGGCGTCCGATCGAAATCTGAAACGGGCTACTCGAGATAACAAAGCGCAAATTCTTGAAATGAAATTTTTGAACAAAGGGACACGAGTTAAGAACAGAGGCTCATACATGCACCGAATTAAGCGAAACTCACACCATAGGCGAAAACTGGCGCTACCATTCCAACGGCGAAGCAAAAACCTAAATCCGACGAGCCATTCCTGAGATAAAAATTTCCAAATACAATGACATAAATACTGAAAACTTCAATCGCGCGCCGAGACTCCAAACAAAAATGCTCGGATTGCGACGAAACTTGACGAGCAAGTCATAGAAATATTTTCTGATTTCGACAAAAATCCAAGAAATTGGCCGACTCGACCGAACGGACGCGAAAATGCCTTATCGGCGATGCGCCGTCAACCCGACGTTAAAAGTAACGCCATGACGTCATAAATATGACGATACCAAAACCAAATAAAATCATCGAAAAAATCAGGGGCGTTACAGTCACTCTCCCTAAAAAGAAGTTTCATCCCGAAACTTATTACAAATCCAAAATCTAACAAAAACGAAGAAATCAAACACAACCTAAAACATATAAACATACCAGAACTAGGCGAAGAGGTGCGGATGAGATTCTCTCATCGCTGAATCCAACACCCACGTCGCGCTTTCGACGTCCTGGTTTCTCCAAAGAACTTTGACCATAGGAATGGTCTTCCTCCGCAAGACTCGATCTAGAGATTCCAAAACGCGGACAGGCTTTTCCACATACGAAAGATTGGGCTGAATCTGGGGCACCGAATCAAGGACTTGACGACCATTACGAACACACTTCCGCAACTGGCTCACATGGAACACATCATGCACACCAGGGAAAGTAGCAGGCAAAACCAGCCGATAAGCTGACACTCCGATGCGCTCCAGAATTTGAAAAGGTCCCACATACCGGGGATCCAACTTGTGGTTCCTTCCAAATCTTTTAACACCTGGCATCGGAGAGACCTTCAGAAAAAACCAAGTCCCCAGCAGCAAACTACAGATCGACCCTTCGTCGATTAGCATATTTCTCATAACGCTCTTGTGCTACATGGAGTTTCTCACGAATATGAGTTACAGCACAATTCATCTCCTCAAGGGCTTCCGGACCTAGCAACGGCCTCTCACCAACTTCAGCCCAAAACAAGGGAGTTCTACAACGCCTCCCATATAAGGCCTCAAACGGGGCCATCTGCAGACTCTCTTGATAGCTATTATTGTAAGCAAATTCCATGAGTCTGAGACGCTCATCCCAAGCACCACCATGATCCAAAATATAACACCTGATCATATCTTCTACAATCTGATTCACTCTTTCCGTCTGACCATTCGTCTGCGGATGATAGGCGGTGGAATACCTTAAATCAGTACCCAAACCCACTTGTAAACTCTTCCAAAAACGAGACGTAAATCTGGAGTCTCGATCTGACACGATGCTGACAGGTACACCATGTAATCTAATAACTTCTTCAAGATATAACTCAGCGATCCTTTTCATAGAATACCCAATCTTAAATGGCACAAAGTAAGCACACTTAGTCAGCCTATCAACTATCACCCAAACCGAATCGTGCCCACGGGGAGATTTTGGTAGACCGGTAATGAAATCCATTGATATACTCTCCCACTTCCATTGTGGAATATCTAGCGGTGTCAGTTTACCACCAGGCCTCCTATGATCTGCCTTAACACGCTGACACGTGTAACATTCTGACACAAACCTAGTGTTGCGCGCTAGGGTTCGAAGAAAATAAACGCAACCGAACTAGCAACCCGATGAGGCAAGTATACCTATCGAATTGTAGCAAGGGGACACAAGTGTCGTATTAAGATCCGGGAACTGTTGGCTAAGCTTACTCACACGAACGCTATTATCTTATCGACGGAAAAACTAGGGTTTTAGAAAATCTAAGCGCAATGGAGAAATTAAAGCAAACTAAAAAGAGAACTACCGCAATTAAGTTACGCTATTAAGCAAACAACTAAGCTAGAAAGGAAATTACCGCAGTTAATAAAAGAGCACAATATATGAGATTACTACAAAAGGTAGAACAATATGAAATGGAAATGCACCCGATCGAGATTCACCTCGGCTAAAGACGATTAAGAAAATGCGATAAAAATCTAAACTTAATAGGATAAAGGTCCTTGACCGTGGAGGTTCCTAAAGCTTGAACACGCTTCTCTCGAAGTCGTGCCCAACTGAGTTTAGGAAGGTCCGACCGACTCTCGTCTAAATCGGAGGCCTAAAACTCGCTTTACGCGGTGAACCCCACTATTGGATTTTACTCCAATCCGGGAGATTTGGACGTCTGCCTCTCTCGAGGGGTGCGTACAACTCCCTTTACTCTTGAATGCTCACTTCATTCTTTCGGCCTCTCGGCTAGCCCAGAATGAAAGCAAAGGCGGAGAGTATATATCGAAAATATACCTCCGACCCGTGATAAATCAAGAGTAATTCAAGGCCCTAACCTAAAAAGAAAAGATTAATTAAAACATCATAACATAATCGCTCTAACCTCGGATCATCAAGATCGAGTACAAGGAGGATTAGTTAATCATAATGGAGTGGAGGGGGGGAAGATGAGTAGAAAAACATAAGAAGAACACAAGCTAAGGGAAGAACAATTTTATTAATGAAAAAGGGCAAGTTACACTAATGAAAATAAAATTACAAGTGCATGAAAATTAAACCCTATTCTAGCCCTACATTAAGCACTAAGCAAGAAGAAAATTACATTAAAAGCTAGCACAAACTATGATTAAACTAGGGTTAACCAAAAAGTACAAAGAGAGGGGGAGAGAGAGAGAGAAAAAGCATGAAAAAGGATCAAGAAACAAAGGGGCAGCACCTCCCCCACTCAACCAAAGCTTGCTGAAATGGAGAGGGGGGGCTCAATTTATAGAAAAAAATCTCGGGTTGGTCACGCCCTCCGACACGCCCTAGGGGGGGCGTGTCAGGGGGGCGTGACAGTACTATGTTGACCTCGGGCTCTGGATTCTGGCGGGAGGGATGATTGCTTCGGTACGTCGGTGGTCACGCCCTAGGTCACGCCCGTGACAGGGGGGCGTGACAGGCATGTCATGTCCAAATCATTGGTCGGAAATCCGTCAGTCACCGAAAAAGGAGGGTGTCACGCCCATGTCACGGGCGTGACATGGGGCGTGACAGTACTATTTGCGTGATGAGGCGGAAGGGCATTTAATGCGGCGGCAGCTTTGCGGCAGAGGACGACACGCCCCTGGTCACGCCCGGTGACACGCCCAGGGAGGGCGTGACAGGGGGCGTGACAGCGGTTTTGACCATTTTCTGTCCCTTCCAGCAGGTGTCCTCGGGATCGGGTGACACGCCCTAGGTCACGCCCAGGGAGGGCGTGACAGGGGGGCGTGACAGACCATTTTGGCAATTTTTCTGAAAACCTGCAAAAAGACAGGAAAAAGTTAGTGGCAATAAAATTTACATAAAAAGGATAAAAATAAACTAATAATAGACGTAATTTGTACAATATAAAATATAAAAAACGATAATAGTTTAGGCTACAAAACGTATTATCAAATTCCCCCAAGCTTAAGCCTTGCTTGTCCCCAAGCAAAAAATATAAAAACTAGATATTTATAAAAATGACTAATCAAAAAGTTCTAATTATGCCTACACAAGTACTATGCGAAATTCTTAGTAGGGAAAAGGTGAAATGTAAGTCTAAAACAATTATTTAGGTATGGTAAAACTTTTATAAACTTTACTTAATAAAAACAAATCATCCAAAATTTTAACGAGAATTTTTTAAATGGACTTAAGTAAAGCAACGAAAATGAAAAACACGCATTGAGTTGTTACTAGATCCAAGCAACGTATTATAATTATATCAATTTAATTATCAAAAATCTAGGTTTAAATCTAAAACTAAAACTGATTTACTATTTTTCTTTTCTTAGTTGTTAAATAAAAAACAAAAAGCGTGAATCAAAAGGACTTAAATAGGACAGAAACGTTTGGTTTAGGAAAATAATTAGGAGTGGAATTCAAAGATAAACGTGAAGGTTTTAAAATCACACTAAACCAAAGCAAAGAGTTTCAAAAATTTTCATAAAAATATATACACATTTTTTTTCTTTCTTTTTCATTTTTTTTCTTTTCCATTTTTTTTTCTTTTTTCAAAACAAAGGCCATAAATATTTTTATTTTCCTTTTTGAGTTGGCCAAACAAAAATAAACATCACTTTTGAACATACTTCCTTTTTTTTTTGAAAACATTTCTCCACAAAAATCACAAAATACCCTATCAAAAACCGTCAAAATAATTTATGAAACTCAAAAAGGCTAGTGCGATTCGATAGGTTGGAAATTTTGGCTTTGGTGAAACTAAAATGAAGAGAGGAGCTATCAAATGAAATCGGAAAAAGGCTCAAAAACGGCTAACTAGTGGTAAAAGTTTTTAGGTTGGCAGGAAAGCTCAAACGAAAACAAAAACGGCCTAAATCATTTTCACGCTTTTGAATTTATTTAAAACAAAGGTTTGAAAAAATTTCAAAAAGCGAGTCCTAGATAATAAAAGAAGATTGATGAAATTAACTCGAAAATAGAAATAATAGGTGACTTGGATCGTTCACATCTACTACGTTATTCAAAAGTTGACTTTACAAAAATTATTCAAAAATGAAAAAGAAAATAGTGGATGATGAATTTTTGAGAAAGTAAAGGAAATAAAAAAAACAAAAAACCATAATAGAAATGCGAGTTTTAGAAAAATATTTCACCTTAACATGCTACCGCGAATTAGAAACACAGCATGGCCAACATTTTACTTGTGAAACATAATTAAAAAGGACGATTAGAAATATTATAATTAACTAAGTTGTTTATAGGAGATTTTGAGTAAAACAAAACTAAAAACTAGGGGTACTATTGAAATACCAAAATGTCTAAACTATTCAAAAATACATATATATTTTTTTTTTATTTTGAGAAATATTCTCTTTTTTTGGATTTTGGAAAATTTTTCTCTTTTTTGGAATTTTAAGATATTCATTTTTTTTTTGTTTTAATTTACGGAACTATTTACAAAAAAGGAAATTATTTACACTAAGCAAAAATGAAGGAGGAAATCCTCCCCCAAGCTTAAAACAGACATTGTCCTCGATGTCTAAAGAAGGGGATTGGAGAAGGAGAGAAAAATAAAGTACAGAATTGAAAGACAGAATTGAAATACAGGTACTTCCCCGGATTTATTTGCTGCGAAAACTGAGTGATGCCGCTCCCCGAATGTCTTCTTTGGACTTCGTGATGGATTCAGCAATGTTGGAGCAGGCGATCGCAGAAGCTTCAGCTTGTCGGAGCCGTCCGAGGCAAAAATTGTAAAATAAAGAAAACAGAAAAAGATAACTTGGGTTGCCTCCCAAGAGCGCCCTTTGGTTAAAGCGTCGTTGAGCTCGACGCATCAAAAATAATATTGTCCAAAAATATTGTTGTCCCGAAATAAAATTGTTTTTAGCAAAAAAAATAAAAAGTTCAAGATTAAAGTTTGTGAAGCAGAAACTTAATAGTGTTTGGACTGACATCATCATCACCAGAGAAATACAGTTTAAGACGCTGACCATTCACTTTGAAATTACCCTTATTAGGGTGAGAAATTAAAACAGTTCCATAAGAAAATACTTCTAAAACAGAAAACGGGCCAGACCAGCGAGATTTTAATTTGCCCGGAAATAAACGTAAACGAGAATTATATAAAAGGACTTGGTCGCCCGGCTTAAAGTTTTTAGGGTGCCTTAAGTGTTTATCGTGTAAACGCTTCGTCCGCTCTTTATAAAGTTTATTATTTTCATAAGCATAAGAGCGCCACTCGTCGAGTTCATTTAGTTGGAATTTTCGAAGGTCACCGACTGAGTGGGGATCGAAGTTTAAAAATTTTAAGGCCCAAAAGGCGCGGTGTTCTAACTCTACGGGCAGATGGCACGATTTTCCATAGACCAGCCGATACGGCGTACATCCGAGGGCGGTTTTGTACGCTGTTCGGTAGGCCCATAGAGCATCGTCAAGTTTGGCTGACCAGTCTTTTCTAGAAGTTGAAACAGTCTTTTCTAATATTCTTTTTATTTCTCTATTTACTACTTCGACTTGACCGTTAGTTTGGGGGTGGTAGGCAGTGGATAGTTTATGCGTAACGCCGTATTTAGTAAGGATTTTTGAAAATTGCGCGTTACAGAAATGGGAACCCCTATCGCTAACGATTGCGCGAGGCGTACCGAATCTAGAAAATAATTTTTTTAAAAACGTGACTACAACTCGGGAGTCGTTCGTAGGAAGAGCTTGGGCTTCAGCCCATCGTGAAACATAATCAACAGCAACTAAAATATATTTGTTTCCGAAGCTAGAAGGAAGGGGGCCAACAAAATCAATTCCCCAGAGGTCGAAAATTTCGCACTCTAAGAAATAATTTTGCGGCATTTCATTTTTATTAGAAATATTGCCCGACCGTTGGCAACTATCACACCTGCTCACAAAGGCTTGCGCGTCTTTAAACAGGCTAGGCCAGTAAAAACCCGCGCAAAGCACCTTATGAGCGGTGCGAGCAGCTTGATAGTGCCCACCTGTCGGACCTTCATGCAAATGTTTTAGAATATCAATTCCTTCATCAAAAGAAACACATCTCCTTATCACTTGATCCGCACAAATTTTGAAAAGATGCGGGTCTTCCCAAAAGTAGTTCTTCAGCTCAGAAAAGAATTTCTTCTTCTGCTGAGAGGAGAACTCTTTTGGGAGCACCCGGGCCACTAGATAGTTGGCGATGTGCGCGAACCAAGGAGAAGTAGATGTATTAACTAAAAGCAGCTTCTCATCAGGAAAATAGTCATTAAAAGATTTTTCATTTAATTTTTCTATAAAGGGGTTATCTAATCTTGATAAATGGTCGGCGGCCAAGTTCTCGGCTCCTCGCTTATCACGGATCTCTAAGTCAAACTCCTGGAGGAGTAAGACCCAGCGAATCAAGCGAGGCTTGGCATCCGTTTTGGCAAGAAGGTACTTGAGGGCCGAGTGGTCCGTAAAAACAATGATTTTTGAAAGTGTAATGTAAGGGCGAAATTTATCAAACACAAATACTACGGCTAAGAGCTCCTTCTCGGTTGTGGTGTAATTTTCTTGTGCAGATGTGAGGGTTTTACTAGCGTAATAGATGGGGTGGAAGTTCTTAGATATGCGTTGACCTAATACGGCTCCCACCGCAAAACTACTCGCATCGCACATAATCTCGAAAGGAAGGTCCCACACCGGAGCTATCATAATCGGCGCGTTAATTAACTTTTCTTTAATTAATTCAAAGGCAGAAATACAAGAGTCATCAAAAATGAATGGAGCGTCTTTTTCTAAGAGATGGGTGAGGGGCTTAGTGATCTTGGAGAAGTCCTTTATAAAACGACGATAAAAACCAGCGTGGCCTAGGAAACTTCTTATAGCTTTTATGTTTGTAGGTGGCGGCAACTTCTCAATAACTTCTATCTTGGCAACGTCTACCTCAATACCTTTAGCAGAAATTTTATGACCCAAAACTAACCCTTCCCTCACCATAAAATGGCATTTTTCCCAATTTAGGGCAAGGTTAGTTTCTTCGCATCGTTCTAAGACTTTTTCGAGGTTTTCTAAACATCTATCGAAGGTATCGCCGAACACGGAGAAATCGTCCATGAATACCTCCATAATGCTTTCTACGTACTTGTCAAATATTGCGAGCATACATCGTTGAAATGTAGCCGGCGCATTGCATAATCCAAACGGCATTCTTCGGTACGCGAAGGTGCCGAAGGGACAAGTAAACGTAGTTTTCTCTTGGTCCTCGGGAGAGATGGGTATTTGAAAGTACCCCGAGAGGCCATCGAGAAAACAATAAAAGCTATGGCCGGAGAGACGTTCTAAAATCTGGTCGATAAACGGTAGAGGAAAGTGGTCCTTACGGGTGGCGTCATTTAACTTACGGTAATCTATGCACATACGCCAACCCGTCACCGTCCGTGTCGGGATTAATTCATTATTCTCATTACTAACTACGGTTATCCCTCCCTTTTTTGGAACTACCTGAACGGGGCTAACCCACTTACTGTCCGATATCGGGTAGATAATTCTTGCGTCTAATAGTTTCATAACCTCGCCCTTAACTACTTCTTTCATATTCGGGTTTATACGGCGTTGAGGTTGAATAGAGTTACGCGAATTATCTTCCATTAGGATTTTATGTGTACAGAAAGATGGGCTTATGCCCTTGATATCAGAAATTTGCCAAGCAATAGCCCGGCGATGCTTACGTAGAACTAGAAGAAGTTTATCGTTCTGCGTATCCGTGAGGTAGGCCGAAACGATAACTGGTAACTTGGAGTCTTTTTCTAAGAAAGCATACTTAAGGTGTTCGGGAAGTTCTTTAAGTTCTAGGGTAGGGGGTTCTTCATAAGAGGATTTTGAGATTCTTTCTTTTTCAAAAATAATATCTTCATAAACTTTTTTATAAGGAACGAAATAAGGGGTGGGGCTAGCAGCCAAGACGGCTTCTTGTACAGATTCAGTGGTAAGAAAAGAGGAAGAACAAAAATCAGAAAACTCTTTTTCAAACTCAGAAAGACAATAAGAAGATTCATCACTTCCTTGCAGTGATTCTGTTGTAAGAGAAGAGGAGCAAAAAGTAGAAAATTCTTTTTCAAAGTCGGCGAGGCAGTAGGAAGAATCATCACTCACGGCGTCTATGAAAAAACATGAGTCATCGTTCGCTAAGGTGTTCTTCATCGAAGGGGTGATCGGAAATGTGACTTCGTCGTCGCCTACTCGAAGAAAGAGCTTACCATTGCTTACGTCAATGATGGCTCGGGAGGTGGCAAGGAAGGGTCGGCCAAGGATCAGGGGAACCTCGACGTCTTCTTCGATGTCCAAAATGACAAAGTCCACCGGGAAGATGAACTTGTCGACTTTCACTAAAACGTCCTCCACTATTGCTAACGGGTACTTGACGGATCTATCGGCTAGCTGGATACTCATACGCGTGGGGTTAAGGCTACCAATCCCTAACTTTTTGAACAACGAAAAGGGCATCAGGTTTATACTTGCGCCTAAGTCGGCTAACGCGTGTTTAACAAAGAGATCACCGAAGACACACGGGATAGAGAAACTACCCGGGTCACTGATTTTCTTCGGCAAACCGTTTGTTAAAACGGCGGAGCACTCGGCGTTAAGCGTGACGTGCGAAAGATTCTCTAACTTCTTCTTGTTTGTGAGGAGGTCTTTAAGATATTTGGCGTATTTCGGCATTTGCGAAATAGCCTCGTGGAAGGGAAGATTAATGTGGATTTGTTTGAAGATTTCTAAGAAGCGGGAGTACTGATCATCTTGACGTTGTCTATTAAGTTCAGAGGGGTATGGAGGAGTTGAATTATTTTTGAAGATGGGTGGTGGAGTGAGATTATTTTCTAAAGTGGGGGTGATTACTTCTTCAGCAGAGGGTGGAAGCGGAGCAGAGCTTTGATTTTTAAAAGCGGAGCGGAGCTTTGATTTTTAAAAGCAGGAGCGGAGCTTGCCTCGGGCTCTTCACTTACCATACCGGAGACTTGCTTCCCACTCCGAAGAGTTATAGCTTTCGCTTGCTCTCTCGGGTTGGGTTCGGTATTGGAAGGAAGAGACCCTGCGGGTCGCTCAGAAATTATTTTCGCGAGCTGTCCTACCTGGTTTTCTAGACTTTTTACGCTTCCGGTTAACGTTCTTATAGTGGCGTCATTTGTGGTGATATATTTAGAAAGTAATTCCTCCAAGCTTGGAGGTTTTGGGTAATTTTGAAGAAGTGGTGGTGGTGGTGGTGGTTGTGCAGAAAAATCATTTTGCGGAGGTGGGCGCATCGCATTCGATGGATTACTCCATGAAAAGTTCGGGTGATTTCTTAAAGCGGGGTTATAACTATTCGGAAAATTAAAACCAGGCGGATGAAAATTCGCAGCAGAAAAATTATTAAAAGTAGTTCTAGGCAAATTATTAACATAATCTAAATGTTCTGGAGTAGGGGTTGCAGATTCCCATACCTGAGGGGCGGAGGCAGCAGTCATCTCCGTGATTTTTTTGCTTAGGATCTCTACTTGCAGAGCGAGCTGGGAGACGTTGTCCACTTCATAGATACCTGCAGGCTTGTTCGGGCGGGACCTAGGCACATTCCACTGATAAGTGTTCATGGCCATATCCTCAAAAAGCTCAAGAGCGGCTTCCGGGGTTTTATGATTTAAAGTACCGCCAGAAGCTGCATCTATCATTTGCTTCGTGCTTTGATTTAGCCCGTTATAAAACGTCTGCACTTGTAACCATACAGGCAGCGCGTGATGTGGGCATCGTCTTAATAATTCTTTAAATCTCTCCCAGGTTTCGTAAATGGTTTCAGAGTCTATTTGTCCGAAGGCAGAGATGTCGTTCCTAAGTTTTGCAGTTTTAGCGGGCGGAAAATACTTCGCCAAAAATTTTTCAGTTAATTCATTCCAAGTGGTTATGCTATTTTTCGGAAGTGTGTTAAGCCACTGCTTAGCTTTAGTTCTTAGAGAGAAGGGGAAGAGTCTTAGCCTGATCGCATCATTTGTGACACCATTTATCTTGAAGGTGTCGCAAATTTCAAGAAAGCTAGCTATATGTGCGTTCGGATCTTCATCTTGAAGTCCGTCAAATTGCACATATTGCTGCACCATTTGAATTATGCTAGGCTTTAGTTCAAAGTTATTATTTGCTTTAGTAGGACGGACTATACTTGATTCTGTTCCCTCGAGGTTCGGTCGTGCATAATAGGACATAGTCCTTTGAACGGCCTCATCTACGTTGGGTTCTTCCATTCTTAAAGTATTAAATGACTCGGAGTCCTCAACCGGCACTTGGATAGTAGGACCTTGAAATCGCGATCTTCTCCGAAGAGTACGCTCAATTTCGTGGTCCAAGTCCAAAATAACCGACGGACTCCCGCGGGTCATGCACTAAAAGAACAGAAAAGAAGAAGAGAAAGAGAAAAAGGATAAACTAGAAAGAAAAACTTGATTTAGAAAATTAAGTTAAAACTTTTTTTTTTATTTTTGAAATAGATTTTTTTTTTATATAAATTAACTCCCGAACTTCCCAAGGACTACCCCGTGAAGGGTTCGCAAGGTACTAGACAAGACAGTGGCGCTTAAAGCCCTTTGCCCTTTTCGAGAGAATTAGGTGGCGTAGAAAAATTGTGAGGTTGGTTTCTATTAAGAGCGGTGATAATTTTTTTTTGAAATTTTTTTTTTTTAAAACTTTAAAGAAAGGGGATGAGAAAGAGAAGAGATAAAATTAATAGGTTCGTGTTTTCAAAATATCAACGGAAGTTGGGTCCCCGGCAACGGCGCCAAAAACTTGTTGCGCGCTAGGGTTCGAAGAAAATAAACGCAACCGAACTAGCAACCCGATGAGGCAAGTATACCTATCGAATTGTAGCAAGGGGACACAAGTGTCGTATTAAGATCCGGGAACTGTTGGCTAAGCTTACTCACACGAACGCTATTATCTTATCGACGGAAAAACTAGGGTTTTAGAAAATCTAAGCGCAATGGAGAAATTAAAGCAAACTAAAAAGAGAACTACCGCAATTAAGTTACGCTATTAAGCAAACAACTAAGCTAGAAAGGAAATTACCGCAGTTAATAAAAGAGCACAATATATGAGATTACTACAAAAGGTAGAACAATATGAAATGGAAATGCACCCGATCGAGATTCACCTCGGCTAAAGACGATTAAGAAAATGCGATAAAAATCTAAACTTAATAGGATAAAGGTCCTTGACCGTGGAGGTTCCTAAAGCTTGAACACGCTTCTCTCGAAGTCGTGCCCAACTGAGTTTAGGAAGGTCCGACCGACTCTCGTCTAAATCGGAGGCCTAAAACTCGCTTTACGCGGTGAACCCCACTATTGGATTTTACTCCAATCCGGGAGATTTGGACGTCTGCCTCTCTCGAGGGGTGCGTACAACTCCCTTTACTCTTGAATGCTCACTTCATTCTTTCGGCCTCTCGGCTAGCCCAGAATGAAAGCAAAGGCGGAGAGTATATATCGAAAATATACCTCCGACCCGTGATAAATCAAGAGTAATTCAAGGCCCTAACCTAAAAAGAAAAGATTAATTAAAACATCATAACATAATCGCTCTAACCTCGGATCATCAAGATCTAGTACAAGGAGGATTAGTTAATCATAATGGAGTGGAGGGGGGGAAGATGAGTAGAAAAACATAAGAAGAACACAAGCTAAGGGAAGAACAATTTTATTAATGAAAAAGGGCAAGTTACACTAATGAAAATAAAATTACAAGTGCATGAAAATTAAACCCTATTCTAGCCCTACATTAAGCACTAAGCAAGAAGAAAATTACATTAAAAGCTAGCACAAACTATGATTAAACTAGGGTTAACCAAAAAGTACAAAGAGAGGGGGAGAGAGAGAGAGAAAAAGCATGAAAAAGGATCAAGAAACAAAGGGGCAGCACCTCCCCCACTCAACCAAAGCTTGCTGAAATGGAGAGGGGGGGGCTCAATTTATAGAAAAAAATCTCGGGTTGGTCACGCCCTCCGACACGCCCTAGGGGGGGCGTGTCAGGGGGGCGTGACAGTACTATGTTGACCTCGGGCTCTGGATTTTGGCGGGAGGGATGATTGCTTCGGTACGTCGGTGGTCACGCCCTAGGTCACGCCCGTGACAGGGGGGCGTGACAGGCATGTCATGTCCAAATCATTGGTCGGAAATCCGTCAGTCACCGAAAAAGGAGGGTGTCACGCCCATGTCACGGGCGTGACATGGGGCGTGACAGTACTATTTGCGTGATGAGGCGGAAGGGCATTTAATGCGGCGGCAGCTTTGCGGCAGAGGACGACACGCCCCTGGTCACGCCCGGTGACACGCCCAGGGAGGGCGTGACAGGGGGCGTGACAGCGGTTTTGACCGTTTTCTGTCCCTTCCAGCAGGTGTCCTCGGGATCGGGTGACACGCCCTAGGTCACGCCCAGGGAGGGCGTGACAGGGGGGCGTGACAGACCATTTTGGCAATTTTTCTGAAAACCTGCAAAAAGACAGGAAAAAGTTAGTGGCAATAAAATTTACATAAAAAGGATAAAAATAAACTAATAATAGACGTAATTTGTACAATATAAAATATAAAAAACGATAATAGTTTAGGCTACAAAACGTATTATCACCTAGCTATATCACCCTTCATTCCCGACCACCAAATAATTTGCTTTAGATCTTTATACATTTTGGTGGATCCAGGATGATAGGAAACACTAGAACCATGAGCTTCTTGACAAATCTTAGCCCGAATGTCACCAATGGCCGGGATACAAAATCTTCCACGATATTTCAGAGTTCCTAACTCATCCAAAGAAAAATCAGGTAACTCTCCTTTCTCAGTTCTAACCCAGAGGTGCAGCAAATCAGGATCATCCTTCTGGTGCACTCTAGTAAGGGAAATCCAAGAGGGCTCTTCTCCTTCCAAACTGGAAGGCATCGAACTACTCCCAACTTCAATGTCCATTAACAAGAATTCTTCCACCAGGGATTCCACAGATAAATTGAAGATTTCAGCTGTCTTCCTACTCAAAGCATCGGCTACTACATTAGCCTTTCCCGGGTGATAAAGGATCTCCACTTCATAATCAGCTACATACTCTAACCACCTACGCTGGCGCAGATTTAATTCTTTTTGAGTGAATACGTACTTCAAACTCTTATGGTCTGTGTAGATCTTGCACATCGCGCCGTACAATAAATGTCTCCAAAGTTTTAACGCATAAATCACTGCAGCAAACTCTAAATCATGTGTGGGATAGTTTCTTTCGTGAACTTTTAATTGTCTTGATCCGTATGCGATCACCTTTCCTTCTTGCATCAAAACACAACCAAGTCCGAAGTGTGACGCATCTACGTACACAACATACTCGACTCCTTCAGTAGGTAAGGTTAAAATTGGGGCAGTACACAGTCTCTTCTTCAACTCTTGGAAAGCCTCTTCACACTTATCACTCCAAATGAACGCAGTATTCTTCTAAGTAAGTCTAGTCAAAGGTGCAGACAACACCGAAAATCCTTCCACGAATCTCCTATAATAGCCAGCGAGGCCTAAGAAGCTCCTAATCTCCTTAGGTGTGGCAGGACTAGCCTAATCCATAACAGTAGCTATCTTGTCAGGGTCAATCTAAAATTATGGCTTTATTAACCATATGCCTCAAGAAAGAAACCCGAGGCAACCAACATTCACACCTGCTCAACCTAGCGAACAACTTGTGGTCCCTCAAGCAGGCAACACTAAAGACAATGATGGGCATGCTCCACAGCATTACGAGAATACAACAAAACGTCATCTATAAATACAATCACAAAACGGTTCCAATCTAGGATGAACTATACGCCCCTTATAGGGGGAAGGCCAGGATGATTAGCTAGGAAAACATCCGAACACTCACGCACCAGAAGGAGCACCACACAAAACATGCCACCAACCCGAACGAGGGTCAAACCATGAAGCTCTACAAAAGCCTTAGCCACGAACAGGTGGGTAGTGACAGAATCAAAAAGAACACGCGCCTAATAGTTACCTTCAACTACTAATTGCGTGCCTAACTTATTCGAACAATAACAAAACCACGATTGAACAACAAAGCTAGTTAGAACCTAACCTGAGATCACTTGGGTTGAAGACTGGGTTTCCTCTTCGGTCATCACGATCAGTTTACCTTTTCCCTTGTCCTGATTTGGTGGCGGCAGCAGAGCTTGAGGGGAGGCAGGCTGTAGTGGGGACTGAGCCTGGGGACACGAAGACTTTTGGTGTCCCTTCTGCCCGCACTGGAAACAAGTTCTATCCTTCAACCAGCAACGACTCACGTCATGACCCTTCCTTGAATAAAATGAGCACACCAGCTCTCCCTTGGGTACGCCTTGAATGGCGAGCACCTGCTTCTTCTTCAGGGTAGCGGTCCTCTTGAAACACCTTTCGTAAGGATGGCTGGATCGACCACAAAAGTTACAAATTACACCACCTTTCTTTTTCAAAGAAGGGCCAGATGCCCTGGAGCTTCCATCCTCAACACCTTTTCTCTTCTATTTCCTCGGTATCATACCACGACCCTTAGCATAACCAAAGGTCTCAACTTCAAGAGCAACTTCTACTGTCCTCGCATTAGTCTCGGACTGGTAAGCATTGGCAAATTGTTGAATTTCATTTTGGAGATTGCCCAAGAAACCTTTAACCCTGCACTCCTCAGCAGCTCTCAAATCCGAAGCAAACATATTAAATTTAATGATCTCACTCTCATTCCCAATCGCTATGGGGGTTTGCTCACCAGGCTGCCGTCCCAAGGTGGCAGCCAACAACGCCTGCAACTGTGCTTGCATTTCTACGATTTGACCTGCCATGGTCTTCATGCTCTGGCGCAGTTCTACAATCACTGCCTCTCCCTGCGCACCTGACGACTCACCCTCAGACTGGGGAGTCGACCTGGTCGCAACGCGCTCAAACGACATTCTAAAAAAAACACATAAACACCTCATTAAGACTCTAGCTAACCTAGAACTACACCACTTAGTTCAAACCATACTTAAAAGACACTTGCTTATGCTGCAACTTGCTCTGGGATTATATGATGATGATATGTCCTACTCAGGATGATATCCTATCATCCTAGTGACTCACGTGCCTATGATATGAATGCATGAATTCTTTACTCTTATTTAAAATCATGTGTGTACATGTGTCATCTAGTAAATCTTTAGCTTGGCATGTTGTGCTTATGTTATGTTATGCTATGCATGTGGTGCTATGAATTCTATAAAAGGCTTTAATGCATGTTATGAGCGGCGTACACATGCAATGTTATGCATCCCATACTACATAATATTGCATGAAACGAAAAGAAAACGTGCTAATGGGCATTCATGTGGTGAGGTTATGCATCCCATACTACATAACCCTCACATGTTGCCACCTATGGTGGATCCATATACAAACACATATTATGCATCCCATACTACATAATATGCCCTCTATACTTCAAATCATGCTTATAAGTGTAGTGTTCATGCTTCGGCCAAGAACTATTGATGACACATCGGTGTGTGTATGATATGACACTAAGCAACTAACACGAACAAAAGAAGGTTGCCCGACCAATTGTCAAGCAACCTCCCACTGATACCAACTATCACAACCCGCATTTTCCCAACAATTAGATTAAATCAGAGTAAGGGAAAATACGCGCCGTGATGCCACGTCGTGCAGGGGATAACTGCAGACGCTCAGGCAGGGCTCCAAACTCAACAGTTTTAAAAGAAAACATATGTTATCATTAACAAAATCCCGTTAAAGTTGAGAAGATAGCCGTATCACTCGGCTTAGTGGATCATCTAGTCCACGGTCTACAAAATAATTATACGCTTGCGGAAGATATTTGATTAGATTGACTCTAACATCCTACATGAGTATAAATGTCCCCGAGGAACAACTCATACAATGCAAACCCTAGATTTATAATAAGTATATGAAAAGTCTTTACGCTAACTAGAAAGTAGTGACTTAGTTTTGAAAGAAATTGCATGGATGCTTTACTATTAATAGGTTTTTTTTTATAAGTCAAAATACCTAACATGCAGTCATAGCAAGGAATCATCCCAGAGAGCAAGTTATCTAAATTAAAACATAAGAAACTACTACAGCCAGCAAGTGTCAAAAATCAACAATTCCTGTGGGCGTCAACAACCTGACACGAACCCACAGTATTAGGTATGTCTGAACTAAGGAAAACAACTAAAAGACAAACTACCTCGCTATGACGAGGTGCAAAACCACAGCCAACACTGCTGCTCAGAAAACCATAACTAGCTCCACTATCTGCTACTCCTCTGAACCTAAGGCATTCCAAAAAAAAACAGAACACCTCAGCAAGAAGGTACAAGTAGTGGCAAGAAAATAAATAAAGTAAACAAATGAACAAGGTCGAAAGGGGTACTAACCCAGGACCCAAAGTACTGAAATAAGGTACAAAACAAAATTAGAGAAATAGAACTTACGTGAATCGTCACGTACAACCAATCATGCCAGATACCCAAGGCAGGGGGGAAAACAAAGGCATGAGTAAATCATAAGAAAGAAACTCAAAAAAACCATCTTTATTAGCCGCATGTGGTCAACTCTATCTAAACAGGCAGGGTGCTCACTAATAAGGACACACCCCTCACAGATGTTAAAATCCGTCTAATTGCGGGGGAGACTTATACACTCCACTAGTCGCCGCAGGATGCCCAACCACCAATAGAGTTGCACGACCACTAATAAAGGAAAACAATTCTTGTGGTCGGTGGATTTGCCCACAAACACCCGCAAGAACGAGTCACTAGGAAATAAATCACAGGATTTGGCACAACGGATTCTACTCGATATATTCTAGGTTAAAAACACGGTTGATCAACCTCTAGAAATGATTTATGACCCTAGGTAATTTCTAACGCGATAAATAGGGCGATAAAAGCCCACAATAAAACCCAACATCGCATTTCTACAACTCCACAAGACGAGATTTTTTTTCAAGCCAAAAACTAAATAAAAACCAAGAAAACTCATAAGGAAGACTCAACAAGCATACTAAACCGAATCTCAAAAGTGCACAAGGATTGAAAACTAAAGTTTAACCGTTACCATCGAAATCGGACGAGAGGGAAGGAGGGAAAACCACTACTTGCCTTGGTTGCACCGGAAACGTTCTCTGAATCATTCCACGCCGTAGATAGGGACAAAAGAACTCAGGAGAAGTAGAGATCTAAACAACAATGGCAGAAAAGGGGTTAGGGCCGAAAAACCCTAACAAGAAAACTCAAGGAAAGAGGAAGAAATTACCACGATAGAGTAGCTCTCGGTGAGAGCTTTCCGGATCTACGATCGGTTGAAGATTCCGAGCACCGGAGCTCCGTCGGCGGCCACCGAAAGATCCACGAAGTGAAGAAACTTATCTCTCGCCGCTGTTCTGGTTCGGAATAGAAGTATCGGAGAAGATGAAGTTATATCCTAATAACCTAAGAGAAAAGTATATATATAGTTTTTTTTTCTTTTATAAAAATTTCAATTTAAAAGGGACAGTCTCGGAAATATCAAAAATAGGCATCTAAGATGGCTTCAAATCGAAAAGTGGTCAACATGAAAGTTGTAGATATCGTCGAGACGAACAAAATTTATGTTGACCATTTTTTGATATGATGCCGTTTTAACCCTCAAAACGGCGCTCTAACGCTGATAGGAAAGGACTACTCGAGTGGCAGCAAACATACTTGAGTAGAAGCATACATACTCGAGTAGAAGCATACTTACTCGAGTAGGAGATCAAATATACTCGAGTAGGAGTCCAAATACTCGAGTAGGAGTTCAAATATACTCGAGTAGGAGTCCAAATACTCGAGTAGGAGTCTATATACTCGAGTAGGAGCACTATACACGAGTTCCAGCAGAAAAAACGATAATAAGGGTTCAAAATGACCTCAAATCGAAAAGTGGTCAACATGAAAGTTGTAGATCTCGTCGAGACGAACAAATTTTATGTTGACCATTTTTCCACCCGACACCGTTTTGACCCTCAAAACGGTGCCCGAACGCAGACTGTACATGACTACTCGAGAGGAATGAAGGTTACTCGTGTATAAGAGCAAAATACTCGAGTGGAATGAAGGTTACTCGTGTATAAGAGCAAATACTCGAGTGGAATGAAGGTTGCTCGTTTATAAGAGCAAAATACTCGAGTGAAATGAAGGTTACTCGTGTAGATCAAAGGTACTCGAGTAGAAATCAAAAATACGGCTTATTTACGAGCAGTTTTGGGAAAATCAAAAATAGAAGCCTAAGATGGCTTCAAATCAAAAAGCGGTCAACATAAAAGTTGTAGCTATCGTCAAGACAAACAAACATGATGTTTACTATATTTTGATACGACACCGTTTTGACCCTCAAAACAGCGTTCGATCGAAATCTGAAACGGGCTACTCGAGATAACAAAGCGCAAATTCTTGAAATGAAATTTTTGAACAAAGGGACACGAGTTCAGAACAGAGGCCCATACATGCACCGAATTAAGCGAAACTCACACCATAGGCGAAAACTGGCGCTACGATTCCAACGGTGAAGCCAAAACCTAAATCCGACGAGCCATTCCTGAGATAAAAATTTCCAAATACAATGACATAAATACTCAAAACTTCAATCGCGCGCCGAGACTCCAAAAAAAATGCTCGGATTACGACGAAACTTGACGAGCAAGTCATAGAAATATTTTCTGATTTCGACAAAAATCCAAGAAATTGGCCAACTCGACCGAACGGACGCGAAAATGCCTTATCGGAGATGCGCCGTCAACCCGACGTTAAAAGTAACGCCATGACGTCATAAATATGACGATACCAAAACCAAATAAAATCATCGAAAAAATCAGGGTCGTTACAGGTGATGATTTGCTATGAATTGTTAGCCGGAGAAGACTACGTGCCTTTTGAGTTTTTCGGGTTTCTACGAGGTAGATAGTAGGAGGGATCCTTGGGGATTAACCCCAAGGCGCACCCAGAAATCTGGGCAGAAGCACGTTTCTTCCATCTTTGGTGGCCCGGGAGCCATCTTTGTACATAACCGGATTATGTATGTTGGTTGATCGATTTACGGGCTACGGGGAAACTTAGCTCGCGCCGATGACTTTTAGTGTCGTGGCAATGTGAGCAGCGAGTTGAGTGAAACCGTACCTGCTCTATGTGGTTCGGTTTAGTGGTCTGTCGATTGCATAGAGGGAGGGTCTTCGGCTTAAGCCATGAAGAATTTAATGCTCATGAGATTGCCGTCCTTGGGGTGGTGGTGGATAGAGTTCACCGTGTAAGTGCCCTAAGAGCACGGGGTGTGCGGCCGTGCGTTCCTACACCAGTGGTGAAGTGTGCTTAAATTGTACTTTCGTAATCCTGTTTTTTATTCTAATACATGTGCAGGGAAGAAGCTTTGCCGCCCCGAGTTTGGGGGCTGAATCGTTATAATTTGGTCAGCTTTAGCTGACCGTTATTCTTGTTTGCCACCGTTGCGGTGATTTGTGCTTGCAGGTGCTGCGGAGCCGAGCGGCAAATAGCGGGCCAAAGCCAAAGTTGCTGAGCCGGCCCTCGAAGGCCTTGTTTGTTTACTTTGTTTAAATCATGTGTGTCCGGCCTGCGAGCCGAAGTGTGTGAGACATTGTTGAAATATTGGTGAACTATTTTAAGGCCATAATGTTAGTACTCTTTGGTACTTTGTTTTTCATTCCTGTGTGGTTTGTTAGTGGAGATTTATGTTTGTTTGCTAGGTTCTTATTGTTTAACCATAATAAATTGCTTCCTCTAGATGCTCTGTGTAGGACGTGTGTATTGGTTGAATGGTTCCATCTAGTAACCCACCGGTCTGTCCGTGGTATACGACGTCGGGCCCCGGCCGGAACTACTACTATATGTTATGTGACGGATTGGGGTGTTACACAACCAGTCCTGTCCGCATAGACTGCGCGGATAGGTCCCCCAGGTCGCCCAATCACCCACATTCACTTCACCATTTTCAATTGCTCGTGGTCATCAGTCTTTGGTTTGCATCACAAATAATTTGGTATCTTTGATGATCTTTTAGATTTCTGACAGCTAAAGGCAATCAACCTTCAGCTTCAGCTTTCGTGGCTTCATCTAGCTAATCTTCATCCACATTAAGTATGACTTGCCCTTTTTATAGAATATCCACACCATCTTGGACTATTGGAGCAGCTTCCTTCATGGTTAGCTTATCCATCATCAGCTATGTACCTGCAGGACTAGAAGAGGAGCTTGACAGCTCACTGATAATAATAGTTGACTCATGTTAAACTACATTAATAGAATCTTCTACAACTTGACTTTCCAAGTTGTAGATCCGATAGGCCTAACTATAATTTCTATACCCAACAAAAATCCCATCATAGGACTTGACAACAAACTTAGTCACATAGACTTCCCATTATTTAGCACATAACACTTGTAACCAAAATCCTGAGGTATGCCAAGTGTGGTCTTCTTCCCTTCATAATCTTATAGGGAGTCTTCTGTTGAATCTTGGTAATAGAGTCTCGATTAAGGACATGACATGCAGTATTTATTGCCTCAACCCAGAAATATTTTTGGAGAGATGTTTCACTTAGCAAGGTCCTACCAGCCTCTATGAGAGTTCTATTTTTCCTCTCAACAATCCCATTTTGCTGGGGTGTTCTAAAAAAGAAAAATATTGATGAATCCCTTTCTCTTCACAGAACCTTGTCATGCTTTCAGACTGGAATTCAGTCCTATGTGCACTTTTGATTTTGACTACAGTATTATTTAACTCATCCTTAATCTGCTTGACAAAAATCTTGAAGACATTAGGGGTTTCTGACTTTTTCTTAAGAAAGAAAACCCAAGCAAACCTTGAATAGTAATCAGCCAGCACAAGGATGTATACTTTCCTACCTAGACTATGAACTGGCATAAGGCCAAAAAATTCCATATGTAGGAGGTATAAACACCTCACATAATCTTTCGTCCCCATTATTGAAGCTTTGGCTTGCTTCCCCTTCTAGCATGCTAATCAAATGCCTTCCTTAGTGCATTTTTTCATGGGACCATTCCTAACTAGCTCTTCACTAAAAAGCTTACCAATAGTATTATAATTCAAATGATCTAGTCTCTTGTTCCATTATACACAATATGAGACTTTCTCATTTGTAACTAGACATATAGGAGATTCCTTATTAAGACATAGAATGTTTAAGCAATAAACATTTTCACTCCTAGTGCCTGTCAAGATGACCTCTTGGTCACTTGACCTCTTAATAGGCACTCATCCTTGTGGAATGCAATGACATAGCCAAGATCATAGAGTTGGATTATTCTTGTGAGGTTGTGTTTCAACCCTTTAAAATAAGCCAGTTTTTAGATGGTGACTATGCCATTGGTAATCATACCATAGCCTTGTATCACTCCTCTTTCTAAACCACCAAAGATAACTTTGGGTTCATCCATCACTGGAGTGTACTCCTTAAAGTTGCTCCTTATTCCAGTCATGTGCCTGGAACAACCACTATCCAAGTACCATATGGGGGTATGGGCACTTGAGTAACACTTCCATCCGACACATGAAATATTACAGTTGGTTTGGTCGGGGCCCTACGTCATATTCCACCGACAGTTGATAGAGTTACATGTTAATATCAAAAGACCAAACAAATCCTATCTCAGAGCATTCTAGAGGAAGCTTCAAAGGTTAACTTGAACTCAATACACACGAATATACAATATATATACATATATCTCAGGAATGTTTACAAAAATACACAAAATTCACGGCCTTAAGGCCTTACAATTATTCTTTAGAAGTGTGATTTACAGACATCGGCGTGCAGGCCGGCCACAATTGAAAGCAAAAAAAACTTTGCTTGGCCTTTGATGGCCGGCATAGCTTAAAGGTTGTAACATGCTATTTCACGTTCGGCTCACCAACGCCTTCACAGGGACAATCCAACATAAGGGCGGAAAACAAGGCAACGATCAGCTTTCAGCTAACCAATATATAACGACCATACACCATTCTAGGGGAAGCGGTATTACTTCCTTGTAGGTATAACATTAACACATAAATATATCATAAGAAGGCACACTCAAACACCATTCAATAGATTACAAACGAGTGCCTCGGCGGCCAAATGTTTCATGCAATCAGGGCACGTTCTCGGTGTATCAGATTAAAAGGGTCCCACCATTGGGTCCCAGTTCAGAGGTCCAAGACTTGACGGTCAACCTTGAACATTTATAGTCTTTCGGGCTCAAGGCCTAAGACTATCATTATGCGTTCAAACGATGCCAATTACTTTAGGGACTCTAGTCGAACGGACATAACGCGGGTACAATTCAGCTATTTACCATTGTTCAAATCGCCAGGTCAATGACGACGGTCACAATCATCATGGTGAATGACAAGACGTGGGTCATCCTCCCCGTTCCTATTCGCCTCTCTGGCCTTTTTTATGGGCCCAACATTCTCTCAGCATCACTTGTTGCTCATATGTCTGAGGAACAAAGCATGCAATGATCAATCATTGCACTCATGGCTAATTGTTGGGCTTTCCAGGCTCACAACTTCTCCTGCTACACACCTTATCTCACGAACAAAGGCTTTGAAACAACATTTAGGCTGGCATGCATGGCCACCTTTGCTGACTTCACATCTTCAAACAATGACCCCAGGTCTCCCAATGAATGATGTCATAGCTTATTGGAAGCCATCGCCGGTAGTAGCACTACCACCGCGCGGTAGGGACATAATTCGCTTCTTCCCCATTTTGGGTGTTTTCCTAGAGATCCCATCCAATACTATATCTATAGCATCCTGTACACCCCTAGACACCAGATTCTGCATGTTGAACCACACGTTTTATCCACTGAGTCTTCTCTGGCAAGAAAATCAATTCATCGCCAATCTAGACCAAACTATCAAGATGTGCTTCACACACCATGCCTATTTCGTACTTCGATTCCGGATCTAAATGCAAGTTTTATTGGGGATCACAATGATCTACCTGTTGGAAACAACACTTTTCTTCACCTTTTGGTGAGGGTCCCCATGCACATGAAAAACGGATGACTTCACTTGTCCAAGAAGGAAGATCGTCCCCTTATAGATCTTTTCAGAGCCATTAATAAGTCTTCTTTCTAGATGGAAAGGAGCGCCATGCTTTCCACTTCACGGATCTTACTTTGGCTCTTAATTCCGATCACGAGATCTCCTTCACCCAGCTTATAATACTAAGCCCCAGCCTCTTTCCCTCAAGAACTTCAAGTTCAAAGAGAGAGAGAAAAATGAGAGTTAAATCTCATGCCCAGCTTATATTTGTAGGCTACCGCCGCGCGGTATGTACTACCGTCGCGCGGTATCATAGGAGGTTGCCGCTTGGCCCAATCGACAATGCCCTGTCACTCCAAAATACCCTCCACCGTACTGCCACGTGGCAAGATACCACCGGTGTTAACTCACTACCGTCAAGCGATAAATTCCCGAGGCATAGGTCAATTTAATTATCTAACGTCGCGCATTAGCTCACTACCACAGTGCAGTAGTCACTCAATGCCTCGTCGAGAGTGTTGAGTGTGTCGAGTAATAGCGCCACATGCCAGCCCACTACCACCACACGGTAGGCCTCTCAACTCTTTATCGAAAGAATTGAGTGCATTGAGTGGTAGCGCCACGCGATAGCTCACTACCACCACGTGGTAGATACCCGATACAAAGGTTGATTTAATTCAAGGGCTAACGCCGACGTTAACACTATCACCGTGCATTAACATCCAATTCTTCCTTTTTAGGATTTTTGGAGCATTACAACTTGGACTAATCTACAGCATATAAATTATCTTACCTTAGGATCCCATTATATATTGGGTCCTAGGTTCTTATTAATCTTAAATAGAAACTGTCTTCTTGCAGAGTTTCTGACAGGAGGACTCACATTTGCTCTTGGCACAAAGGGATTGTGCCAGTAATTTATGGCAAAATTTGGCACCTTACCACAACACTAGCACTCATGAATGTTATAACTTCTTTTCTATGCAGGTCCTGCAGTTTGGTTAACTACTGATTGTTTAGAAGGTAGAGGAGCAACATCCTTCTTCATGTTCCTTTCAGCAAAGATCTAACTGTAGGTAATCCTTTCAACAGACTTAATTGGCTTGCTCTGATAGCAATTAAGAGTAGTTTTCTTTGCAGAGAGCTGTCTCTTAATAGCCTTAAAGATAGCCAAATCAGGCTTACTGATAGACAAACCCTTTATCTGAGTCTTTGCTAGAAGGTCTTGAATGAAGGCCACTACCTTATTCTTTAGTGAGGGAGCTGGTGTACCAAAGAGAAATGGTCCATGATGGGCCATTTGAAATTCCTCATGAGGAGTCTTAAAGACACTCATTCCCTTACTATATCTTCCACCATGGCTATGAACATCTATGTTCACACCAGTGGATCTACCATTCATTAAGTGACCATAAATGCTTTCTTTGTTCATACCTGTTTGAAGGCAACTGATCTTCCTAAAAGAATGTGAGGCTTGGATGCCAGAGGCTGAGTAGGAGCTTTGCCTTTCTCTTTGAAATGGGTAGCTCTTGAGCTTCCCTTGAATCCCAATCACTTCTTACCCATCTAAGAGGCGAAGGAGTCTATCAGGGGCAATACTAAACTTGACTTAGAGTATCTAGCAACTAACCTTTTCTCCCTCTAGAGTTTCTCTTCAAGATACCTAATGAGACTATTTTTGAACTTGATGGTCCTAACCGGGAATAGAGTTATGACCTAAATTTGGCTGGTTTCCCTAGTCTTCTGATCCAGCAAGGATGATATCTCAGCCAGCTGGGATGTAGCTAGCTGAAGTGAGATAATCTCCTCAGCTTGCTTCTTAGCCAACTTCTAGCTTCTTCTGAAGGCATCGAGAAGGGCACCATACTTTTCAATAATTTGATTTACATCTTCTTCAGATTCTGACCCACCTTCATCACTGGATGATGATGCCTCAGAATTTGGACTAGTCTCATAATCTGAAACAGAAGATATGCTGGATTGATATAATACCTTTTTTGGACTAGGCTTACCCTGGCTGGATTCTTCATCAGACCTGGCCATTAGCCCATAGCAGCTGTTGGATTCTTCTTCATCATCATCCTCCTCTGAGTCACTATCTGAGTGTGGTAGAGGGGCTCTGATCTCTATCCTAGAAGCAGGATAGTCTTCTGCTTCTTCTCCATCTTCTTCCTCAGCAGCAAAAAGCCCTATATAGGCATCCGCTTCTTCAAACTCAGAAGATGATGAGTCAGACTGACTCGAGATCTTCTCCTTCTTTCCAAAGAAAGACTTTTACTTCTTACCCTTATGCTAGTGTACCTTTTCTCACCAGCCTCTCTTCTCTTGATTATGCAGTCAGCAATAACATGCCCTAGCATGCTGCAACAATAGCAGACAACTGTAGAGGAAATATGTTTACTAGGTTTTGAGTCATACCTGTATCCTTTAGAGTGGCTCTTCCTGTGATAAGAGGAGGAGGAAGGTCTGATCCTCTACTGCTTCGTCTTCATCAGTTTCTAAAATTGCCTGGAGAAAGCAGCAAATTCTTCATCAGAGCTGATGTAGTTTGATGTACTTGGCCCTGTGCTGTCTAAATCAGCAGGACTCCTTGGAGGAGAGGTAATCCTCTCCATGCTCTTCTTGGTGTTGTCAGCTTTGAAGGCCAAAGACTTTTCCTTGGCTTGGGATTGATGATGGTCTCCTCCTCCTTCCTTGTAGATAGTTGAACCTCATAAGAGAGCAGCTTTCCAAATCAAGTGTACAGGGGAGTATCAGAAAGCATTGCCATATCTTTGATGCCAAAAATCGAAGTGTCTCAGTCTCAAGTTAGAGACCTAAGGAACTTTTCATTACTATCATAATGACTGAAGACCCTCCCATAGGTCCTTAGTTCATTCACTATTCTGAAGAACCTTTCATAGCAAACAACTATGATCTCTTCCTTAAACTGCCTGAAAGACTCATTCTCCATGTTGACATGGACTTCCTGTAATCTCTGACCTCTTCGATTACATCCATTGTAGACCAGCAAAGTGTCCCATATTTCCTTAGAGGTCTTGCAGTGAAATAGATTTTGAAAGGTAGAATCATTAATAGCATTGATTATGATGTTCTGAGCTCTCTTGTCCATGGTAGCAAGAATTGACCTTAGCCTTGGTAATTTCAGAATATTTCTTTGGTGTATGGAATGTTGCATCCAGAACTGAGACTTTCATAGGGATGAAAGGTCCCTCTTTAACTGTAATAAAGATCCTTGGGTCAGATGCTTTCATGAAAAGCCTGACCCTATCCTTCTTGATTCTAAAGCTCTCCTTCCTGCAGATTGGAAGCTTAATGGAAACTAGCTCCTTTAGGTTCTCTCCTTAACCCATAAGTATACTTCTTTTGGAAACTCTTTGAGATCTATTCGGATTGTTAAGTCCTTCTCTAGCAACCTCCCTCTGATAGCACTTGAAAGACTTTAGTTTCAAGGGCAGCTAAATACCTAGTGTTGGGGGGGGGGGTGAATTGGTTTTTGGTCTCTTTATACTTTTTCCTAACTTTGGGTGTGTTGAGTTAGCTTAGTTAGCTTGCTTTCAAGAACATGAACATAACACACCAGATTTATAGTGGTTCCCCAGATTATGGGTATATCCACTATCCCTCCCACCTTTCTAACAGTGTGTTAGATAAGGCACTTCTCAAAAACTCAGCCCATAAGAGCTTACAACACAGATCCCTCAGGATCTCTAAGTCTTCATCAAGACCTACCTCAGGTACAAGGCCCTACCTCAGAGAAAGCTTTCTTCTAGAACTCAGTGATCAAAAGATCACCCACCACTCAGAGAGAATGACTCTCCTACAGCTCAGGCACAAAGCCCTACCTCAGTTCCAAAGCTGGATCCTATAACTCAGGCAAAAAGGCCATACACTAAGAGAGAATGACTCTCCTACCTCAGGAATACTACCCTACCTCGGCCCTATACTAAGATAAATAAATGATCCTACCTCGGCATTTTTAAAATTGGCCTACAACTCAGATCCAAAGGATCCTACAGAAAATAAATGTAGTTGATGATACTCTAGAGAAATTTCTCTGAGTGTTCTGCTTCCTGTGCTGAGAAAATCTCAGCCCTAACTTCTTCACAGCAACAAGAATGAAGATCTTTAGAAATCTGCTGCTTGTGCTATAAGAAACTCAGAACCCAAGTTCCTAATCTTACTGATGAAAACAATGATTTGAAAGTTCTTTATAGTCTTCAATCAGCTAACATTGACTGTAGAAATTAGAACTCCACCTCTTCTCCTTTCTCAGAAATCACATCTGAACTTGTTTTAATAGATGAAGATTACTACAGCTAACTGGGTGAACTTCAACTTCAAGCTTTGCAACAATTGAGAGGTATAAGACGATGAAGTTCTGCATCTTTGCGAAATGATAAACACTAAAAGTTGTCCTTGCTTCCGCCGATCTTAAGCCTTTTATCTTTGATGCGCTTACGTCAAGTGTACCGCTCACATAAGTAATATAAAATGGTAAGGCTTTCACAAGTATCGAATCTCTCAAGGAACACTGCAAGTTGGACTCTTCTTCCAAGAAGGACTTGAGATTGAAGTGCTTAGGTTGAGGTCATGAAGGGGTTTTGTTTTAGATACAAGAAAAAAAACTAATTAAATCTACTCCTATGCAGGTCGCTATGCGCTGCTTCGCTCAGCGGAATGGAGGAGTAGGCAACACAGGGAAGGAGTAGAATAGAGGATTGAGGGTCGCAAACACCACATCGTAATGTGTGCTTCAAGGGATCGCTAGTGTGGCAATACTAACTATGGTGGTGGGTGGATATATGGGTGCTGCTCAAGCAACTAAAGCGGTAAAATTATATAGATTCATATATACATGAAACAAATAACACTTACAACTAAAGTGAAACATTATCTACATATGAAGATTTAACCACGCATTTACAACAATAAAGCAAGAACAAGTCAAGAAATCGACTGAATCTTAAGGCTTGTCGAGGAGTCGTGGAAGGAATCGTCGGGTTATCACTCCGCGTACAAGCTCGGTCCTCAAATACATTCGGGGTAGAGAAGGCTGTCACTACCCTCCAATAGAGACGTATTCTTTGTGTCACGATACGGAAGAAGTTTGCAAGCTTCCCTTTTCTTGATGGCAATTGAATCAAAACTTGCAATAGAGATAAGAGATAAAGGAGAAGGCTGAAATCAAGCACCGGTGAGAAGTAAGCTTTGCGATCATGGTCGGAGCTTCGCTACTTGGTGGATGATGAAGGGTGGAGGAGGAACGAAAGAGTGTTGCCCTAAAATGATGGAAGGAATGGATGAAAACGATCCTCCATTCAATGGAACAAAATCTGCGCTTAAATAGAAGCAGGTAAGAAAAATGGTCACGCACGGTTTGGCGTACGACCGTGCTTTAACCGTGCGTTAATAATGCGCAGATAATGGCCTGCGAGAAAGATGAGTTGACCCATGCGTCTTACTCGCTCATTGACGCTTCCATGCATTCGTGAAGGAAAATATACAGGTAAACACAGAGCGCTTAAAAAATAGGATAACAAAGAGGAACTGTGTGTTTTACTCACACACGGGCCCGTATGCCCGTGCGTGAAGAAAAATGCAAGGGTAACCACAGACCGCTGGAATTCCAAGAACAATATGCAGACCGTGCGATTCCTTCTTACACGGTTTGGTCGAAACCATGCGGGAACAAAACGCACGGGTAGATCAGACGTCGCCAGGATTGTTGTGTATAACACACGATTATGCTTAAACAGTGCGCGAAGAAATTCGCACGACCGTGCATTTTACACAAGTGCTGGAAATAGTATTCCGGAAATCCCGACCACCGGCATAGAAAGAAATCCAACTGATGCATAGCCCCCAAATGTCCCAAACAATCATATAAATCAAAAAATAATTACGAGGAGCTCACAAAATATACCCTCAACACAAGAATGCGCATTCACACACCACAATAGGCCAAATCAATGCACTTAGCATTATAAACTATATAAATGAAATATCAATGATAACATACTAAAAGTGAAGTGCAAGTCCGTGAATACTTGCCCAAAGGAGTTCGAAAAACCCAATATAAACCAGACTCATCACACCACTAGACTTAAACATCTGCTCGTCCCGAGCAAATCAACTCTAAGCAGAGTGAAAGAAAGCCAGTTGCTTAAGAAATTGAATAAATAGAGTACCAAGCGATGTAATACCCTCATGTACAAAAAGCAATAGTAGAAAACTCATCTATACAAGCATAACAATTTCTAATTACTGCAAATGTAAAGAAGATAATACTTATACTCCTAAAGTGAATCACAGTGAATCATTCTGTTGTGCGTAGAACAAAAGCAGACAGAAAATGAGGCGAGCAATGGCAAAGATCAGGTCTCACGAGAATCTCTAAAGGAATCCACCAATGTCGATGACCATAAGCTTGCCTGTTCACACTCACTCCACGACACTAGTTTGACTCAAGTGTTAATCTGTAGGACTTGGAGTATAATGGAGGCTTAGGCGAAGGCGGGGTATACAAAGATAAACACAACGGATACGCACGCCCAAAATTAGACTACCAGAAAACACTCACAGCTACACGCAACGACAAACACGTGCATCACATCACCAGACTTGGACTTTTAACGGTGCGTGCACGCCCATAACGAACACAATACAATAAAATTTCACAACCATAAAACCACAACTCTACAAATAATTTTTTTTCTTTTTTTTAATCCACATTGGGAATTTTCATTTCATTTATTTTTATTTTTGCTTTTTTTATTTAACCAAATAACCAAAACGAGCCGAAAACACGGCAACACCACACGCGACACAAAGCTCCCGCATAAAAGCCTCACATAACGGATACAAAACCACAAAAAAATACAAACCAACCGAGCGACCACATTAGGGTGTTCGAGTAGGAAGGGATATATGGATTTGGTAGTAAGGTGTAGGGATGCCAAAGGAAGGGACAAGATCACCGGGGATAGAAACGGATAGACGTCGGGAATGTTACAAGGCTCGAACTAGAACAAACTGACGGCCTACATCATGCGCGCACTTGACTAACCATGTACCCATGCTTCAAGGGTAGTTAGGGGCTAGTTCTTATCCATCGATAAAGATCAACCTTCCTCCAAACTCATACAATACAAGGCTATTGAACTCTTATACACAATCCTACACCACCGTTTGATTCATAATTGGATTCACAACTAGTGTACCGTAAACAAAATCTACGCTAATAAAAAATAGAAATTCTAAGCATATATAGAATTTTTATCTACACAAACTCTAAGTGAGCATGAGTGCGCGCTTAGGAACACTCATGGAGTTAAAATTTTACTTCACCACGCAATCCTAAGCCAACACATCATTCTTTATTCTACGCACAAGTGATAAACAAGCTCGGCGCGTGCAAGTGCTTAAGTACGCATTCTCAAGTAGATGTTGTGGAGCACATTGAATATGCAAATGAGATTACAATAAAAGCTTCTAATATGCGAGTGGAATGTGCACGTGAGCCATAAACAACTCGAGTCTCTCCCCCAATAGACTTAATCTAAGAAACCTTTCACAAGATTTGCTCTAAAACAATGAAATATAAGTTTGGGGAGAGGTTACCACTATCAGCAAATGAGCATACCAGAAGACGCGAGAAAGCTTGAAGCTAAACTGGCAAAAACTTTACTCACTCCACCGCGCAAGGGAATGGCGAACCTACCAAAGAGCTCCAGCAAAAATGATATATACTATGAAAATATCAAATTTTATCTAAGCTATGCTTGCACGACCAAAATCTCGCAAGCATGCACTTAAGCTAAAACAAGATATAAAACACGTAAAAAAATTTTAAAACAATTAAAATAACTAACTATACCTACTCCTAGATAAGTACTAGGGTTATTTTCCTCCCAGCATTACTTTTCGGCTAACAAAAAGTTCTAGCTATTGGGCCTATGAAATAAAAAACTCACAGGTAACTAGCCAAATATCGGTTGCAGTTATGAGTACCGATATGGTGATAATGTATTTACACCTCTACCTAAATAATAATACTTGCAAAACTCAGGTAGTGGAAATAAGAAACAAGAATAGGAGGAGAACTTGTCCTCGCTAATCTCATCACAAGCTAAATCCTTTCCTAGCAAGGCGTCGTCCACCGCAGGTCCGCAGGAGGCGACGGCGAAGACAGGGGCTTCCACTGCGAAGGAGGTAGGAACCTTCTCACACAAGAAGATGCACTCGTTGATGGCTTGAGCACCAGGCTCATCGTCATCCAACCGTACCCGTTGAGACTCAACTCGCACAGGCTCAGATAATGAATGGGGGTCAAGTAATAAATGAGAGGAAAAATTTAAATACACAGAATACAGGAGTGTTATCCCGGTATCACTCTCAGCAGGATTTGAGCACAGTTCAATGTCAGTATCATATGAGTCATATCAGAAGGAATCCGAGCACTCGAAGTTCGCGGTGGTAAGTGGGACTGCCTCATCCAATAAGGAGGTGCGAACCTCCACATCAGAAAGGGGATATTTCTCATCCAACCGGGATGCGTCATATCATTCCGAAGATCCACATTCTCTGTCGGAGATAGTAAAGTCCTCATCCCTCTTTGGCACAACCTCAGGAACCGAATCACCCACAAATACGGCATCACTAGCCTATTCAAACAAAAAAGGAGTAGCACGATCAAGAAAAAATTGTGGAGGGGTAATACTGCTCTCGAAATTAGGCATTGAATGAGCATTCCCCATCTCAAAATCATCCGCTGACACCTCCCTGTCGACGGGAACAATCTTTAAGTCCCATACATGAGCGCCCAAGTGTTCCTGATCCTCTTTTTGTTGTCTAACACCAGAGTGATCATCATCACTTAAGTGAAGCTCGTAAAAAGGGAGCGAGGGACCCATGAAATATCTGTATGTGGCGAGAGATTCTTTGGTAATCTCAACGGGCAAAGAACGAGTAAGATGTGTGAAGTCAGTGTATGGGCCTGGCAATACCCTGGTAGGCCTATCCACAGTAGTCCTCCTTAAACGGGAGGTTGCTGTGCACACACCCTCATAGGGACAAGGCATGCAATGACGAGGGCAATCCTTTAACATGTGGCCTATACCTTGGCATAGCAAACACCTAATACAATGCTCGGCATTTAAAACATCCAAGGCATCGATGTATCTGCGCAAAGTATCATAGAGACGACACTCATCTACAGAATACATTGCGAACAAAAATATTTGTCGAAAGGGTGCTACACAACTTAGAATAAAAATAACACGGACCTGCTTTCTAAGCCAAAAATAAGAAAAGGGTCAAAAAGAAATAAAAAAAAGAAATGGTAAGTAACTAAAATAATAATAATAAAAACAACAATCACAAGACTTCCTTTCAGAAAACTCACATGACTGTGTTCCCCGACAATGTCGCCAAAAACTTGATGCGCTTACGACAAGTGTACCGCTCGCACAAGTAATAAAAAATGGGGAGACTTTCCCAAGTATCGAATCGCTCAAGGAACACCGCAAGGTTGAGTTGTCTTTTAAGAAGGACTTGAGATTGAAGTCCTTAGGTCGAGGTCATAAAGGGGTTTGGTTTTAGATACAAGAAAATAAAAACTAATTAAATCTACTCTGATGCATGCCATTATGCGCTGCTTCTCTCAGTAGAAGGGAGGAGTAATCAGGCATAGGGAATGAGTAGAACAACATATTGAGGGTCATAAACACTCGTCGCAACTCGCACGTCTGGCGATCGCTAGTGCGACAATACTAACTATGGTGGCGGGTTGAAATATGGGCGCGACTCAAACAACTAAAGCAATAAAATGATATAGATTCACATAGACATGAAACAAATAACGCTTACAACTAAAGTGCATCATCATGTACATATGAATATTAAACCACACATATACAACAATAATGCAAGAACAAGTCAAGAAATCGATCGAATTCGAAGGCTTATCGAGGAGTCGCGGAAGGAATCATCGGGTTGTCAGTCCGCGTCCAAGCTCGGTCCTCAACTACGTACGGGGTAGAGAAGGCTGTCACTACCCTCAAATGGACCCTTCTTCTTCGTGTCACGATACGAAAGAAGGTTGCAAGCTTCCCTTTGCTTAATGGCTATGGCGTCAAAACTTGTAATAGAGCTAAGAGATGAAGGAGAAGGCCGAGAGCAAGCACCGACGAGAGGTAAGCTTAACGAGCATGGCCGAAGCTTCTCTGCTGAGTGGAATATGAATGGTGGAGGAGGAACGACGGTGTTTTGCCCTAAAATGGCGGCAGGAATTGCTGAAAATTATCCTCCTTTCATTGGAATGACATCTGCGCTTAAATAGATGCAGGTCAGAAAATTTGTCACATACTGTTTGGCGCACTACCGTGCATTAACTGTGCATTAATAACGCGTAGATAATGGTCTGCGAGAAAGATGAGTTGACCCGTGTGTTTTACTCGCGCACGGACGCTTCCGCTTATGCGTGAAGGAAAATGCACAGTTAACCACCGAGCGCTGAAAAAATATGATAACAAAGTGGAACCGTGCATTTTACTCATGCGCGGGCGCGTATGCCCGTGCGTGAAGGAAAACGCACGGGTAATCTCAGAGCGCTGGAATTCCTAGAATAATATGTAGACCGTGTGATTCCTGCTCGCACGGTTTTGCCGAAACCGTGCGGGAATAAAATGCACGGGTAGATCAGGCGTCCCAAGGATTGCTGTGAATAACGCACGATTACACTGAAATAGTGCGCGAAGAAATAAGCATGATCGTGCATTTTACACAGGAGCTGGAAATAGAATTCCGGACATCCCAATCACCGGCACAACAGTAAATCCAACTTAGGCATAGCCCTCAAATGTCCAGAACAATCGTATAAATCTAAAAATAAGTACAAGGAGCTCACAAAACTTACCGTCAACACAAGAGTGTGCATTTGCACACCACAATGGGCCAACACAATGCACTTAGCGTGATAAACTATATAAATGAAATATCAATGATAACATACTAAAAGTGAAGTGCAAGTGCGACAAAACTAGCCCAAAGGAGTTCAAAAAACACTATATAAACAAGACTCATCAATCTTCCGCAGTCCAATGGCTTTTTTTTGACCCGTGGGCCCACCTGAAGTTGTTGGCTTCAACTTTGCTTTTAAAGAAAAATTCATCTAGCAGGGCTGCGTCGCCATTTGTCATATACTGTATCCTTCCGCAATAATTTGAAACTTTTCTTATTCATGCAGACGTCAGCATCTGTGGACTTAATCAATTTTGTAGATTCATCCCAAGCATTGAGTGCATTGAATGAATAGGCCTCACTAAGAACAAAAACATTTAGCCAAATTATTCTGCATTTCCTAACATTTAGTGCGTTGAGTGAATTGCCTTCACTTTGCATAGAAACCCTTAGCTAGATTAACTGTACTTCCAAGAATTGAGTGCATTAAGTGAACTAGCTTCACTCAATGCTTTTGTCCTTGGACAATCTTCTTGATGTTTCTAGCATTGAGTGCACTGAGTTAATGACCTTAACTCAGCGCAGAAACCCTTAACCAGATTAACTGTACATCCAAACGTTGAGTGCATTGAGTAAACTGGCTTCACTCAACGCTTTTGTCCATAAACAATCTTCTTACTATTTCATGCATTGAGTGTGTTGAGTGATCCATCATCACTCAACATTTCTGTACTTTGCTGATTCTCTGAATTCTTGCCATCTTGATGAGGCATTGAGTGAACTACCTTCACTCAACGCTTCTATACTTAGCAAATTTTCTTCTTCATGAATGTGTTCAGTGAGCCTTCATCACTTAACACTTCTATACATTGCCTGACTTCTTGATGAGGCATTGAGTGAACTGCCTTCACTCAATACTTATGTACTTAGTCGAACTTCAAGATGAACTTGCGTTGAGTGAGCGGTCACTCAACGCATCTGTACTTAAATGTATTTTTGCTGTCTATCTCTTCTTAACCTTTGACTGAACACTATCCTATTGACACTTTCTTCTTTGGGCATTGAGTGAGCTGTCGTCACTCAATGCTTCTGTACATAGCCAGAATTCTCCTCTGCCAATGCTGATGTTTAATAGACACAGCTACACTTGACGCCTCTTGTTATATGTCATTGAGTGAACTGCCTTCACTCAACACCTGTGGACATAGTCGCAAATTTTCTTTGCAAACTTTTGGGCTTTGATTATCCATCCTTTACTCAGCAGTTTTTTGCATCTAGCGTTGAGTGAACTGGCTTCACTCCATGCCTGTAAACTTAGAAAATTTTTTGTCTATCCACCTTTCTACCTTGTGACCACCCGTCACAATCACTTAGACAACTGGTCTAATCTTATTCCAAGGAAGATCCTACACATGATGAACTTGAACAACATCAAATACAAATATGCTCTTAGTGTTGATGGTGATGACTCTTCAAATCTAGGGAGTTTTGACGGTAATATTCCAAACAGGTTAAAGCTGCCCTGAAGGTCGAGGAAATTGATAATGCAAAGAATCGTGGTATGCAGGCAAGGAAGGATAAGAGAAAGTCTGATGACAGCGGAAGCTCTAGAGCATCTAGCCCTGCTTCGAAGAAAGGAAGAAAGGTAGTGTGTAGTTTATGTGCCCGGCTAGACCATCCTTTTTGAAAGGTGTTTTAAGAGATTGGACACGCCAAAGTTGTTGCAGGTGCATGAGATCCAGGATACACTTAAGGGAGATCTTGTCTCCACCTACTACAATAGTAAGGGGCACGATGAAACCCATTGATTTAAGAATGCTAGAGCTTGCTTCCAATGCAGTCAGAAAGGGCATAGGAAGTCTGATTATCTATAGTCCCAACCCACACTGCGGGAAATTCCTTTGCAGACTCTACCACCGCCACCGTATCGCGTTGATAAGGAGAAAGGAATGCTCAATGTGCTGGCCAAGGAGGATGCTCAGTTTTCTGCCCATGTGATTTGAGGTTAGTCTCTGGCATAGCTAGCAATCTTTTATGGTGAAATTGCTATTTTTTTAAGTTGCGCGCGCAATGTTTTTATGTGTGTTTAAGGTGAAAAATATGTGGATGCGTGTTCTCTTCGATTTGGGTTCTACTCACTACTTCGTGGCTAGGGGTTTTGTGGACATAAATCATTGGGCAGTTGATTAGTTAGACGATGCTCTTAACGTCACGTTCTCCTAAGGAGATATGGTGACATCATGTCAGGGTAATCAGTAATGCCCTATATCTCAATGTGGTTTCCTAGCTTACACAGATTTGAAGGTGTTAGATCTGGTGGATTTCGACATGATCTTGTATATGTATTTGATGTCCCGATATGATGCTATCATCATGTACAAGGAAAAGTGCTTGGGTTTCAAGGGGGACAATGAACAAACCTTGAGTGTGTATGGCTTGTCGCGTCAGGACTCCCCAATCATTTCTATGCTACGTGCTCGTCAATTCTTATTGTCTAGATGTGAATCTTTTCTTATTTCTTTTTCTCTTATGTAAATTGCACTTTATGTGCCTCGTGTCGAAGACATTTCTGGGGTGCGAGAGTTTCCAGATGTTTTTCCTGTTATTATTCCCAGACTTCCTCCTAAGAGAGAGGTGGAGTTTGTTATAGATCTTGATCCAGGCACTCGTCCTATTGTAAAAGCACTTTTCCGCATGACACCGTGTGAGTTGGAGGAGTTATGTACCCAGTTGGATGAGCTATTACATTGTGGTTTTATTAGTCCAAGCTCTTCTTGTAACGATCCAGTCCGGCTAGGCCAAGAACCAAGCATCACAAGCTTATCAGTAGCCAGGGTTTAGGCCCTTTAGACCGCCCCACGACACCACAGGTAGTAAGCCTAAATAACAAGGCCTGTCGGCCCATTACACCCCAACAAAATCTCTGCGCTTGTTTATCAGTAGCGGTAGGTTATTGCAACGGGGTCTCAAACCCGCAACCTTGATAAGAGAGTCTTATTACCACTCTTCATCACCAACTGAGCAACATCTAAATTGGTGATGAGGTGTGGTAATAAGACTCTCGTATCAAGGTTGCGGGTCTGAAACCTTATGGAAACACCAAGCGTCATCGGCCTACCAGCTGCCCGGGTTTAGGCCCTTTAGATCGCCCCATGGCACCACTGGTAGTAAGCCTTAACATTAAGGCCTGCAGGCCCATTGCACCCCAACCAAATCTCCGCGCCGGTTTATCAATAGCGGTAGGTTATTGCAACGGGGTCTCGAACCAACAACCTTGATAAGTGAGTCTTAGTACCACTCCTCATCACCAACTGAGGTGCAGCTCAGTTGGTGATGAGGAGTGGTAATAAGACTCTCTTATCAAGGTTGTGGGTTCGAGACCCCGTGGTAACAACCTACCGCTGCTGATAAACAAGTACAGAGATTTGGTTTGGGTGCAATGGGCCTGCAGGCTTTGATATTTAGGCTTACTACCAGTGTTACAGTGGGGTAGTCTAAAGGGCCTAAACCGAGCAGTTAGTAGGTCGGTGACGCTTGGTGCTTGCCCTAGCCGAACCGGGTCGTTAAAAAAAGTGCACTTTTATGTAATGACCCAGCCCTTTAGACCAAGCATCGCTACAGGGCTGCAGCCAGCACACTCTAATGCCATCACTGTGCCATTTTAAATCTGCACAGTAGGTTGTTGGCGCAAGGTTTCAAACCCGCAACCCTTTAATAGCCTTGCCTTACAGCAGCTATCACTAATTTTTTTTTAATGACCCAGTCTGGCTAGGCCAAGCACCAAGCATCGCAGGCCTACCAGCAGCCCAGGTTTAGGCCCTTTAGACCGCCCCACGACACCACTGGTAGTAAGCCTAAACATCAAGACCTTCATGCCCAATGCACCCCAACCAAATCTCTGCGCTTAATTATCAGAAACAGTAGGTTGTTGCCATGGGGTCTCGAACCCGCAACCTTGATAAGAGAGTCTTATTACCACTCCTCATCACCAACTGAGAGACCCCGTAGCAATTACCTACCACTGCTGATAAACAGTAGCGAAGATTTTGTTGGGGTTGAGCTCAGTTTGTGACGAGGAGTGCTAATAAGACTCTCTTATCAAGGTTGCGGGTTCGAGACCCTGTGGCAACAACCTACCGCTACTGATAAACAGGTGCGGAGATTTGGTTGGGGTGCAATGGGCTTGTAGGCCTTGATGTTTAGTCCTACCTCTAGTGGTGTCGTTTGGCGGTCTATGTGGCTAAACTTTGGCTGCTGGTAGGCCGGCGATGCTTAATGCTTGGCCTATCCCTACAAGGTCGTTACACTTCTCCCTGGGGTGCTCCCGACCTTTTCGTGAAGAAAAGGATGTGTCAATGAGGCTGTGTAAAGATTATCAGGAGCTGAACATAGTAACTATCTGGAATAGGTATCCACTACGTCAGATCGATGACTTGTTTGAACAATTGGGAGGTAGTTCAGTATTCTCAAAGATTGACCTACGTTTGGGCTACCATCGATTGAGAATCCGTGAGTCAGATGTTCCGCAGACGGCTTTTCGCTCTCGATACAGACATTTTGATTTTCTGGTTATGTCGTTCGAGTTAACAAATATACCTTCTACCTTCATGGACATGATAAATAGAATGTTCAAAGACTTTCTTGATCAGTTTGTGGTTGTATTCATCAATAATGTTCTAGTGTATTCTAAAAATGCTGAAGAGCGTGCCTTACACTTGCGCTTGGTTTTGTCTACACTAATGGAGCATAAGTTGTATGCGAAGCTAAGAAAATGTGAGTTTTGGCTATCTCAGGTGTCTTTCTTAGGCCATTTTGTGAGTAAATGTGGTATCTCTGTGGACCATGGAAAGTTAAGCAAAATATTGGATTGTGTCACAACCCGCATTTTCTCCGAATTAAGAATTATCAGAGTAAGAGAAAACACGCGTCATGATGCCACGTCAAGCAGGGGATAACTGCTGACGCTCAGGCAAATCCAACTACAATCTTTATGCAAGAAAATCATGTGCTTAATGAATAGAAAATCAGTTATGTTTAGAGTCCGTATCCCTCGGCTCAGTGGATCATCTAGTCCACAAAAGAAAACTATATTTATACGCTGCGGAAAGGAAAATACTTTAATTAGGTTTTACACCCTAAAGAGCGCATAAGGGTCCCAAGAGAACCACTCATGCTATGCAAGACACTACACTTAGTTTATATAGTATATATAAGAAAACGGTTTTCATACGTGATTTGGAAAATAGTGATTAAGTTTACAAAACATGCTGATCATGAGCTTCATTTATAATAATAATTATAGTTTAAAAATAACTAGCAACCTAGCATAAAACCTTCTCAAAGCAAGTAGACTATCTCCAGAAAAAAAAATGGTAGCAGCAATAGTATATATCTAGTACAAGGTAAAAACTACTAGTGGGCGCCAACAACCTGACACGAACCCACCAGCACATATATATGTCTGTAAGAAAGTACTGAAAACAACCTCACAAACAAGGTAAACAAAACTCCTAAGTCCGGGAGTCCACCAACAACAACACCTCCAACTAGCCACCAGACTGGCTACAGCTCAGAACCTGAGGCATTCCAAAAGAAAACAGAATACCTCAGCAAGCAAAAATCAAGGTAAACTGCATGAATGAGTCAACCAAAAGGACAAAATAACAGAAAACATGCAGTAGAAAGAGTCACAAATGTCCAAAACAGGACAACAAGAAATGCACAACGTGCAAAGAAACAGCAACGACCCAGCCCAGGAACAACATCCTGCAGGGCCTACTAGACTACCAAGAGCCAGAATGCTGCAAACTACCAAAGAAGAAACTTCTAACACCCTAAACTGTGGGAAGTGATAGTAGCAAAAACAACAACGAGGAATCGGATCGAAGGCAAACGCAGTCCCCCAATCCACCATGTCCAAGTCAAAAGCTCGAGGGTCAACACGTGAAAACACAAGGGACCTTCCACCCGACATGCCCAGCCCGTACCTGGAGCAAGAAATCCATGGGTGGCCTTGGCTATATCACACAACTCCACCCCCATAAAGAGCTACAACCACCACTACTAACCACGACCCACGATTCGGCCTTTAGGAAAATAAAGAAAACGGCCGACAAGGAAAACCCAGAAATACAACTGGAAATCCACTCGGAAATGAAACACAAGGTAAAGGAAGAGTGTTGAAATAAACCAACACGACTAGGCGTTGAGTGAAACGCACTCAGTGCCTACCTAAACTTTGGCGTTGAGTGAGCTAGCCTCACTCGCCGCCAAAATAAAGTTACTACCCACAAACCCACTAAAGAATACGGAGCTCGACGACAGTCGAACGACCAAGGCAGAAGATCCAAAACTCGAGTAGTTGCCTGCCACTTGAGTATCTAAACTCCCGCACTCGAAACCATCTAAATTCGCCTAGCAACAGAAAATATACAAAGCGCACGATCAGTGACGCACGATCAGTGGTCGTGCGCACTCATCGGCTGATGATCGTGCGAAACGAACCTGGAAAACCTGACAGAAAACCTAGCAACTGCGCACGATCAGTGTCGCACGATCAGTGGTCGTGCGTACTGTTGCCAGCGCTCGTGCGATTGCCCGAGACAGAACTTTGGAAACTGAAAGACAGCCGCGCACGAGCAGAGGCACACGACCAGTGGTCGTGCGCCCTAACGGTTGATGATCGTGCGCGGTCAACCTGCACCGTTTGGAATTTCCCGAACGACACCGGAACGCGCACACGACTCACGCCACTGTAGTAGCAGTAGACAACTATCACGTCGCACGCTACTACCATTCAAACTATGCCTAACCATTCGAATAATACCTTAACGAAGGAAATTGGCAACCACACCCCCCCTCCTAACTCTCCCTCTCGGCTACACCCAAACCAGAGCAACAATCAAAAATAAAGGAAAACAACGGCTCCACGCCGACAATTTGGATTCCAAACATCACAACATAGGGGGGGTTTCAGTAGGAAGAACTAAGCCCTATAGTTAGCAAGAAAATGAGAACAACAAGGCCTCTAACCTGGGCTAACCGGGATTTCAATTTCAGCAAATAAAATCAAAGAAAACACTTGGCAAGGGCAAGAATACCACTTGCCTCAATTCACAAACGAAGCTTTGGACTGCTTTCCTCCTCTTCGCACGGATCAAAACGGCCGCAACACCTAGAACAAAGACTCGGCCTGGCGGAAAACATCCAAAACCGAAAATTCCAATCCTTCCAAAACTCCACGAAAATCGAATTTCTTACCGCAGGAATGAAGGTCTCGACGAGAGCAATCCGAATCCACTCTCGGAATCGAATTCCGTCCACAAACGCTCCGGGAATCGGCGTCCGAAGGCAAGGTAGGCGGTTACTCCGTTTCTCTCGTACAAGGGGCCGGCGGTTATTAATCGGGGAAGATGAAAATGATCGATCCTTCTCATTCCATAAATATATATATATATATATAATTATATAATTATATTATTAATTACAAAATTACATAAAGCACCAAATCGACGCGAAAACCGAACTACCTTGGAATTCGACGAAATTCGCACCGTAGCTAAATACCCACGCTACGAACACAACGGCGAAGTCGAAATTAACTTTCGACGAACAGAACTCGAGTTATACCCAAATAAAGCCAAACACCAACATCCCCCCGAGAGGCCACACCGGGTCACCAAAACGACTCGGTTTGCTAGGGAGATCTTGCCAACAGGCTACCAAACAGGGCACTCAGTTCTAAGGAGCTAAACCGTACTCCACACATGGCACAAGCCACGGAAACGCGTCATCGTAATGCCAGACGAGAATAAAAATAATCGCTGAAAAAACGGGGCGTTACAGTCACTCCCCCTAAAAGAAAGTTTCGTCTCGAAACTTTACGCACAACCCTCCTACAAAAGAAGGAAAAGTAACAAACAGAAGTTACAAAGGGAAACATACCGATCAAATCAGAGAAACAGGTGAGGGTACGCCCTCCTCATGGCCGACTCTAGCTCCCAAGTCGCGCTCTCCAAATCCTGATTTTTCCAAAGAATTTTCACCATCGGTATGGACTTCTTTCGCAGCATACGCTCCTGAGTATCCAAAATACGAACTGGCACCTCAACGAAAGAGAGGTTGGGCTCTAACTGGGGCACAACATCCAAGAGTTGCCCACTGCTGTGCACACACTTCCGCAATTGGCTAACATGAAAAACATTATGAACACCAGGGAAGTTCGCTGGCAAATCCAATCTATATGCAGACACACCAATCCGCTCCAAGACCTCGAACGGGCCCACATACCTTGGGTCCAATTTCCGATTTTTACCAAATCTCTTCACACCAACCATTGGAGAAACCTTGAGGTATACATGATCCCCTACTAAAAACTCCAAAGCAGACCTACGCCGATTGGCGTTCTTTTCATACCTCTCCTGGGCTAAACGAAGCTTCTCCCGAATAAGCTTCACGGCGACTTCCATCTCTTCCAGAGCATCAGGACCCAACAAAGGCTTCTCACCAGCCTCAGCCCAAAACAATGGAGTCCTACAGCGCCTCCCATACAAAGCTTCGAACGGAGCCATCTGCAAGCTTTCCTGATAACTGTTATTGTAAGCAAATTCCATGAGTCGCAGACGCTCATCCCACGCTCCACCGTGGTCTAAAATATAGCACCGGATCATATCCTCAACAATCTGATTGACCCGCTCCGTCTGCCCATTGGTCTGAGGGTGGTACGCAGTAGAATACCTCAGATCCGTACCCAAACCCTCCTGCAGACTCTGCCAAAAACGAGAAGTAAACCGGGAGTCTCGATCAGAAATGATGCTAACCGGCACACCGTGGAGTCGGATGACTTCATTCAAGTACAACTCCGCTATCTTCTTCATCGGGTAATCAATCTTATAAGGCACGAAGTGAGCACACTTCGTCAATCTATCCACTATAACCCAAACAGAATCAAATCCTCTCGGGGATTTTGGCAAACCCGTAATGAAGTCCATAGATATACTCTCCCACTTCCAAGTCGGGATCTCTAGCGGTGTCAACTTACCACCAGGCCTTCCATGATCGGCCTTCACACGCTTGCAAGTGTGACACTCAGCAACATAACGGGCTATATCTCCTTTCATACCATACCACCAAGCAATTTGCTTTAAGTCACGGTACATCTTCGTAGATCCTGGATGGTAGGCAACGCTGGAACCATGAGCCTCACTGCAAATCATACTCTTAATGTCCCCAACAGCGGGAACGCAAAACCTGCCGCGGTACTTCAAAGTACCCGCATCATCAATAGAAAAATCTGGCAACTCTCCCTTCTCTGTCCTGGTAAAAAGGTGCAACAGATCCGGATCGTCCTTCTGATGCAGTCTAGTCAAAGAAATCCAGGACGGCTCTTCCACTGATAAGCTACTCTGCAAACTACAGCATCCCACTGAAATATCCATAAGGAGGAACTCCTCAACTAATCGATCGGCGGAGAGGTTAAAGATCTTTCCCGTCTTTCGGCTCAGGGCGTCGGCCACCACATTGGCCTTGCCCGGATGATACTGGATTTCTACATCATAATCCGCCACATACTCAAGCCACCGCCGCTGACGCAGATTCAACTCTTTCTGCGTGAACACGTACTTCAGGCTCTTATGGTCAGTAAAAATCTTGCACTGAGCCCCATAAAGTAAGTGCCTCCACAACATCAACGCATAGATAACCGCTGCAAACTCAAGGTCATGCGTAGGATAATTCCGCTCATGAGTTTTCAACTCCCTTGACCCATAAGCAATTACTTTTCCATCCTGCATTAATACGCATCCCAGTCCTATATGCGAAGCATCCACATACACATCATAATCCATGCCCTCAGTAGGAAGGGTCAGAACGGGAGCAGTACACAATCTCCTCTTTAACTCCTGAAAAGCTTCTTCGCACTTCTCGCTCCAAACAAAAGCCACATTCTTCTGAGTCAGCTTGGTCAACGGTGCGGCTAGAGAAGAGAAACCCTCCACGAATCTCCTGTAATAGCCAGCCAACCCTAAGAAACTTCTGATCTCCCTAGGAGTATTCGGCCTACTCCAATCCGTCACTGCTGCATTCTTTTCTAGGTCAACCGAGATCCCATCCTTGTTCACCACGTGGCCTAGAAAAGAAACCTGAGGCAACCAAAATTCGCACTTGCTCAAATTGGCGAATAACTTGTGGTTCCTCAACTCTGATAGGACCAAACGCAAATGCTGCTCGTGCTCCTCAGCACTGCGAGAATAAACCAACACGTCATCGATGAAGACCACAACGAACTTGTCTAGGAAATCCTTGAATACCCTGTTCATCATATCCATGAAGGCTGATGGTGCGTTGGTCAGACCAAACGACATCACCAAAAACTCAAAGTGCCCATGCCTCGACCTAAACGCAGTCCGTGGAATATCTGCCTCACGGATCCTGAGCTGATGATAGCCCGAACGAAGATCGATCTTGGAGAACACCGTGCTACCACGCAACTGGTCAAATAAATCATCGATCCTCGGCAGAGGGTACCTGTTCTTGATAGTGACCTTGTTCAACTCTCTATAGTCGATGCAAAGCCGCATCGACCCATCTTTCTTCTTTACGAACAAAACAGGAGCACCCCAAGGCGACGAACTCTGCCTGATAAAACCTTTAGCCAACAACTCATCTAACTGAATTCGCAACTCCTCTAACTCACGAGGGGCCATCCGGTACGGCGCCTTAGCAATAGGACGCGTACCCGGCTCCAAATCAATAACAAACTCCACATCCCGTTCAGGAGGGATACCAGGAGGATCATCAGGAAAAACATCGGCGAAACCACGAACAATAGGAATCTCCTCCAAGCGTGGCACGCTAACAACGGTTCCAACCGCCGAGACTAAACAAACACAACAATCAGAAAGAAACAATCTCTGAACACATACCGCAGAGAGAACAGGAGAATCCTGACACGGATCAGCATACACGCTGCCGGGCTGACCGTCGTCCCTGATGAAGTCCAAGCGCTTTCCTTTGCACTGAATGACCGCATCATACCGAGAGAGCCAGTCCATGCCCAAAATGACATCGAAGTCCTCTAGATCAATCATCTTCAGATCCGCCTTCGCAAGAAAATCCCCCAACAAAACCGGGCAATCCAAAATACCCAAATCTGACAACACAGATTCACCAGAGGGAAACTTGACACAGAAAGAATCCCGAACACGATCTAGAGACAACCGATGACGCTCCACAAAGGCTCTAGCCACGAACGAGTGGGTTGTGCCGGAGTCAAACAGGACACGCGCCCAGCGGTTCTTCACCTTAAATTTCCCTGAGATCACCTGGGTCCAAGTCTGAGCCTCCTCGGAAGAAATCACGTTCAGCTTCCCTTTTCCCTTGTCCACACGCTGAGGTGGAGGTAATGCCTGCAATGGAACTGCAGGAAGAGCTGACTGGACCTGAGGACACCTCGACTTAATGTGACCCTTCTGCCCACACTGATAGCAGACTCTATCCCTGGACCAACACTGGGCTGCATCATGCCCGGATCGCTTGCAAACTGAACAGGAGACATCTCTCCCAGGAGCACCCTGAATAGCATGAACCTGCTCCTTCTTCTGAGCTGCCGCCTTCTTGAAACACCTCTCGACAGGATGGCCTGACCGGCCACAAAAACTGCACACCACCCTGCTCCTCTTTCCCGGAACAGCATCGGGTACCAGGGGTTTCTTCTCCTCTACCAACTTCCTCTTATCCTTCCTCAACTGCTGGCCTCTGCTCTTCGCCGTCTCAATGGCCTCAACCTTAAGAGCAGCCTCTACAACTCCAGCATAAGTCACTGACCCATAAGCACTGGCCAACTGCTGCACCTCACTCCTCAAACCACCGAGGAATCGCTTAACTCGATCAGCCTCAACGCTGACCAATCCAGGGGCAAAACGGCTCAACTTACTAAACTCTATCTCATACTCACCCACCGTGAGTTGCCTTTGCTTCAGATAGGGGAAATCATTCATGAGGCGGTCACGCTCGACCGAGGGTAAGAACTTTCTCAACAGCATCTCCTTGAACACTTCCCAAGAGCATCCGGCTACCAGGCTCTCCTTCTCTCTCAGCCACCAACTCTTAGCCAAACCTTTAAGCTGATAGGCGGCTATCATCACCCTCTGATCATCTGCAATCCCTGAGTATGAGAACATCTCCTCCATGGAGATCAGCCAGTCGTCTATCACTATGAAATCTGCCTTCCCATTATAAGTGGGAGGGCTCAGCCTCTGAAACTGTGAGATGAAGGCCATCTCTGCTGGCACCACCACTGGAGGTCTCAAGGGTGCAGGAGGAGGAGGAACAGCTAACCCCCTGCAGGAACTTGCGCACCCTGAGCCTGCCCTGCCACAACTGCCACCAAAGACTGAATCTGGGCTTGCACCTCCTCCAACTGCCTACCCATAGCTTCGCTACTCTGACGCAGACCCTCGATCACCGCATCGTTCTGAGCTCCAGAAGATTCACCCTCAGACAGGGGAGTCGATCGAGTCGCAGGACGCCTAGCCATCCTAAAAATCATTACAACGCAAAACAGATCCAAATCCCACGACTAGAACCGACTACCAGTACAGACAATACATATGTAGATATAGACTTAAAGCTGCTAAACTTGCTCTGAGAGTTTATCTTCTTCACAATAATTAGATGATATGCCCTATCCTAGGATGGTTAACCACCACCTCACTAACTCTTGTGCCTAGATCGGATGCATGAACTTATGTTAGTTTGAAAACTTATGTGTGCACATATGTCATCCTGCAAATCTTTAGCTCGGCGTGTTGTGCTTATGCAATGTTATGATATGCATGTTTGTGTTATGCATTCTAAAAAGGCCCTAATGCATGATATGAGCGGCGTACACATGAAAATGTTATGCATCCCATACTACATAACATTACCATGCAACGAAAAAGAAATGTGCTAGTCGCAGTCATGTGGTGAGGTTATGCATCCCATACTACATAACCCTCACATGTAGCCCCTATGGTGGATCCATATACGAACACATATTATGCATCCCATACTACATAATATGCCCCGTATACTTCATGTTATGCTATGAGTGTAGTGTTCGTGCTTTTGCCAAGACGTGCTGATGACATATCGGTGTGTGAATGACATGATGCTGAACTACTAAAAGCATCCAAGGAAGGTTGCCCAACTAACTTGTCAAGCAACCTCCCTCTGATACCAACTGTCACAACCCACATTTTCTCCGAATTAAGAATTATCAGAGTAAGAGAAAACACGCGTCATGATGCCACGTCAAGCAGGGGATAACTGCTGACGCTCAGGCAAATCCAACTACAATCTTTATGCAAGAAAATCATGTGCTTAATGAATAGAAAATTAGTTATGTTTAGAGTCCGTATCCCTCGGCTCAGTGGATCATCTAGTCCACAAAAGAAAACTATATTTATACGCTGCGGAAAGGAAAATACTTTAATTAGGTTTTACACCCTAAAGAGCGCATAAGGGTCCCAAGAGAACCACTCATGCTATGCAAGACACTACACTTAGTTTATATAGTATATATAAGAAAACGGTTTTCGTACGTGATTTGGAAAATAGTGATTAAGTTTACAAAACATGCTGATCATGAGCTTCATTTATAATAATAATTATAGTTTAAAAATAACTAGCAACCTAGCATAAAACCTTCTCAAAGCAAGTAGACTATCTCCAGAAAATTAAATGGTAGCAGCAATAGTATATATCTAGTACAAGGTAAAAACTACTAGTGGGCGCCAACAACCTGACACGAACCCACCAGCACATATATATGTCTGTAAGAAAGTACTGAAAACAACCTCACAAACAAGGTAAACAAAACTCCTAAGTCCGGGAGTCCACCAACAACAACACCTCCAACTAGCCACCAGACTGGCTACAGCTCAGAACCTGAGGCATTCCAAAAGAAAACAGAATACCTCAGCAAGCAAAAATCAAGGTAAAACTGCATGAAAGAGTCAACCAAAAGGACAAAATAACAGAAAACATGCAGTAGAAAGAGTCACAAATGTCCAAAATAGGACAACAAGAAATGCACAACGTGCAAAGAAACAGCAACGACCCAGCCCAGGAACAATATCCTGCAGGGCCTACTAGACTACCAAGAGCCAGAATGCTGCAAACTACCCAAGAAGAAACTTCTAACACCCTAAACTGTGGGATGTGATAGTAGCAAAAACAACAACGAGGAACCGGATCGAAGGCAAATGCAGTCCCCCAATCCACCATGTCCAAGTCAAAAGCTCGAGGGTCAACACGTGAAAACACAAGGGACCTTCCACCCGACATGCCCAGCCCGTACCTGAAGCAAGAAATCCATGGGTGGCCTTGGCTATATCACACAACTCCACCCCCATAAAGAGCTACAACCACCACTACTAACCACGACCCACGATTCGGCCTTTAGGAAAATAAAGAAAACGGCCGACAAGGAAAACCCAGAAATACAACTGGAAATCCACTCGGAAATGAAACACAAGGTAAAGGAAGAGTGTTGAAATAAACCAACACGACTAGGCGTTGAGTGAAACGCACTCAGTGCCTACCTAAACTTTGGCGTTGAGTGAGCTAGCCTCACTCGCCGCCAAAATAAAGTTACTACCCACAAACCCATTAAAGAATACGGAGCTCGACGACAGTCGAACGACCAAGGCAGAAGATCCAGAACTCGAGTAGTTGCCTGCCACTTGAGTATCTAAACTCCCGCACTCGAAACCATCTAAATTCGCCTAGCAACAGAAAATATACAAAGCGCACGATCAGTGACGCACGATCAGTGGTCGTGCGCACTCATCGGCTGATGATCGTGCGAAACGAACCTGGAAAACCTGACAGAAAACCTTGCAACTGCGCACGATCAGTGTCGCACGATCAGTGGTCGTGCGCACTGTTGCCAGCGCTCGTGCGATTGCCCGAGACAGAACTTTGGAAACTGAAAGACAGCCGCGCACGAGCAGAGGCACACGACCAGTGGTCGTGCGCCCTAACGGTTGATGACCATGCGCGGTCAACCTGCACCGTTTGGAATTTCCCGAACGACACCGGAACGCGCACACGACTCACGCCACTGCAGTAGCAGTAGACAACTATCACGTCGCACGCTACTACCATTCAAACTATGCCTAACCATTCGAATAATACCTTAACGAAGGAAATTGGCAACCACACCCCCCCCTCCTAACTCTCCCTCTCGGCTACACCCGAACCAGAGCAACAATCAAAAATAAAGGAAAACAACGGCTCCACGCCGACAATTTGGATTCCAAACATCACAACATAGGGGGGGTTTCAGTAGGAAGAACTAAGCCCTATAGTTAGCAAGAAAATGAGAACAACAAGGCCTCTAACCTGGGCTAACCGGGATTTCAATTTCAGCAAATAAAATCAAAGAAAACACTTGGCAAGGGCAAGAATACCACTTGCCTCAATTCACAAACGAAGCTTTGGACTGCTTTCCTCCTCTTCGCACGGATCAAAACGGCCGCAACACCTTGAACAAAGACTAGGACATTAATGGCGGAAAACTTCCAAAACCGAAAATTCCAATCCTTCCAAAGCTCCACGAAAATCGAATTTCTTACCGCAGGAATGAAGGTCTCGACGAGAGCAATCCGAATCCACTCTCGGAATCGAATTCCGTCCACAAACGCTCCGGGAATCGGCGTCCGAAGGCAAGGTAGGCGGTTACTCCGTTTCTCTCGTACAAGGGGCCGGCGGTTATTAATCGGGGAAGATGAAGATGATCGATCCTTCTCATTCCATAAATATATATATATATATAATTATATAATTATATTATTAATTACAAAATTACATAAAACACCAAATCGACGCGAAAACCGAACTACCTTGGAATTCGACGAAATTCGCACCGTAGCTAAATACCCACGCTACGAACACAACGGCGAAGTCGAAATTAACTTTCGACGAACAGAACTCGAGTTATACCCAAATAAAGCCAAACACCAACATCCCCCCGAGAGGCCACACCGGGTCACCAAAATGACTCGGTTTGCTAGGGAGATCTTGCCAACAGGCTACCAAACAGGGCACTCAGTTCTAAGGAGCTAAACCGTACTCCACACATGGCACAAGCCACGGAAACGCGTCATCGTAACGCCAGACGAGAATAAAAATAATCGCTGAAAAAACGGGGCGTTACAGATTGGAAGAGGCATTCAATGCCTAAGGAGATAAGGAGCTTCTTAGGGTTGGCAGGGTATTATAGGAGATTCATGAAAGGATTTTCAACACTATCTAATCCATTGACCAAGACTACACAGAAGAGCATAACTTTCGTTTTGAGTGATGTCTGTGAAGAAGCCTTTCAGGAGCTTAAGAAGAGATTATGTTCTGCTTTAGTTTTGTCGTTGCCTACGAAGGAGTAAAATATGCTGTCTATGTGGATGCTTTGCGAGTTAGACTCGGTTTCATATTTATGTAGAATGACAACATGATTGTGTATGGATCGAGACAATTGAAGGTCCATGAAAAGAACTATCCTACGCATGACTTTGATTTTGCTGCTGTCATTTATGCTTTGAATCTATGGGGACATATTCTGTATGGAGTGTAGTGCAAGATTTATACGGATCATAAGAGTCTAAAGTATTCTTTAATCAAAAGGAGCTGAATCTGTGCCAGTGTAGATGGTTAGAGTATGTTACGGACTATGAAGTTGAAATCCTTTATTATCCTGGAAAAGCTAACGTGGTGGTGGATGCTTTGAGCTGAAAGCTCGCACATGTCTTTAAACTCCCTTTGAATTCCTTATTAGAAAAGTTCTTGCCGATGGACATAACTATTAGGAGTAGCGCTTCGCCAAGTAGCTTGGAAGTGATAGAGACTTTGTAGATTATGCTTAGATGTCTACATCAGAAGGATGATCCCGATCTGCAGTATATCAGTAGTAGAACTGAAAAAGTGGAATTACCAGATATTTCGATCGATGATGTGGGTACCTTGAAGTACCATGTCAAAAATTATATTCCTGCTGTTGAGGACATTAGATCAAAGATATGTAGTGAAGAGCACGGTTCTAGTGTTTCCTGCCATCCTTATTCCACAAAGATTTATCGAGATCTAAATAAATTTATCTGGTGATCAGGTATGAAGAATTATATAGCAAGGTTTTTATCTATGTGATATACATGCCAGCATGTTGAAGCTAATCATAGAAGACCTGGTGTCAAGTTAATGCCGTTGGATTTTTTGGGTTAGAAATGGGATATAATTTCTATGGATTTCATTACCGGTTTGCCGAGTTCTCCCCGAGGTCATGATGCGGTGTGGGTTATTATCGATAGACTTACAATGTGTGCTCACTTCGAGCATTTCAAGATTGACTATTCTATGGAAAAGATAGCTGAGCTTTATCGGGACGATGTCATAAGGTTTCATGGTGTGCCTACGAGTTTTGTTTCAGACCAAGACTCCAGGTTCATGTCTCGTTTCTGGCAAAGCTTACTGGGAGCTTTATTCACTAATCTTATATATTCTAATGCTTACCATCCTCAGACTAATGGTCATACAGAAAGAGTGAATTAGATTTTGGAGGACATGATAAGATGTTATATTCTATACCATGATGGAGCTTGGGAAAAATGCCTTGGACTAATGGAGTTCCCAAACAACAATAACTATCAGGAAAGTTTGTAGATGGTACCCTTTTAAGCCTTATATGGGAGTCGTTGTCGAACTACCCTATTTTGGGATGAATTTGGTGAGAATCCTTTGCTCGGTCCAGAAGCTTTATATGATATGGCCTTTTTTGTGACATATATTCGTGAAAGTACGGCTGGCTCAGGAGCGATACGAAAAGTATGCAAATCAACACAGTGTTGGTATGGATTTTACAGTTGGGGACTTGGTTTTTCTGAAGTTCTCTCTTATGTCAGGTGTTAAGAGATTTGGAAAAAACCATAAGTTGGATACCAGGTATGTGGGCCCTATCAAGATTGTGGAGCGCATCAGAGTGTCATCTTATAGACTGTAGTTGCCTCTTCTTTTCATGGTGTTCACGACGTGTTTCCCATGAGCTAGTTACGAAAGTGCGTTCGTAGTGATCATCATGTCCATGACTCGGTGCCCCAGTTGTAGCCTAATCACTCATTTGTCAAAGAGCCTGTCCGTATTCTAGAGATGCAAGATCGAGTGCTGAGAAGTAAGACAATTCCAATGGTAAAATTTCTCTAGCAAAATCAGGACGTCAGAAGTGCAACGTGGGATTTGGAATCCTCAATGAGAGAATCTAATCCTCTATTGTTCTCATAATCTTCTTCGGTAAGTGTTTTTATCCAGCAAGTTTTAGCTCATCCCTCCCTTTGCCCTGTAGATTCAGTTTGCATTCTAAGTTTCGGGACAAAACTTCTTATTTGGAGTGGTGACTGTAACGTCCTTGTTTATCTGACAATTATTTTTAATATTCTCGATGACGTCAAAATGACTTAAGGCCGTTTCTTTAATGCGGAATTGACGGCGCGTCACCATTAGTGCGTTTTTGCGTCCGTTAGGTCGAGCCGACCATATTTTGGAATTCTCATCTAAATTATAAATTTCGCAATACGAAATTAAATCAATTAATTTTGAATTTATCGGTAAAATTTCGTCGTGATCCGAGCAATTTTGCAGCCTCAGCGAATTTTCAAAGTTTCGCATATTTAATGTTCTCCATAAATTTTATTTATTTAATATCTCGAGAACGGCACGTTAGATTTTTATTTTGACTTCGCCGTTGGATTCGTATCACTATTTTTACCTATGGTGCGAAATTTGTTTGAATCGACAAGCATTTAGCCCTTTGTAGTAATATAATATCTACATATTATTACTATTATTAATAATATTATTATTACATAAAAATAAAAGGAAAGAAGGGGGTCGGGGGGGCAATTCGTTGAGTTTCATTCTTTACCCGTCGAATCCGACCTCCTTCCTTTATCCTATCCTAAGTATCATTATTATTACTATAACTATTATTATTAATATTATTAATATTATTATTATATAAAACGAATTTGTTGAACTCTTTTCTCCTAAATAAGACGAACCTAAACCCCCCTCCAATCAACGAATAAGCCAACTTCTAATATTATCTATACTATTCTAAAAAGATATATGGTGTTCTGTCAATAGCATGTCCACAAAATACTTAAAAAAGCCTACACCATCGGGTTTTTGCTTCATAAAACACGGTCCGTCGAATCATTAAGAAGAGTAGCTGCAAATAAAATTACCCTAAAATTCCCTCACTTTCTCTCTCTAGATTCCCGTTCAATAGGAAACTAGAAAAATAGTAACTGTGTCGCACCCACTTTCTTCCTCACGGCCACCGGCGGCCTGCCCAGCACCCACCGGCGGACTCGCCGACCTCCGGTAAACCTGACGGGGGTAGCCGGGCAGGCCACCGCCGGCTCTTTCAGTCAATTTTTTTTCCTTAATTGGCCCTTCTCCGCTCATCACGCAGTTGCTCTGCCACTCTTATTCGTCACTCGTAACGCCGCTATTTCTTGTATTTTTTCGTTTCTATATGTAGGGCAGGGAAGATCTGGAGTGATGGTGGCCACATCCCGGCGGAGTTCATTTTCTTCTCTGATCTTCGGGCTCTGCTTCTCGCGTTCATTCGGCAGCTCTGGCAAGCTCGAACTGGAGGATAGAACTCATCCCATGCACCCCTCATCCTCCTCCTGTGCCCCCACTGGCGGGTTCTCCGACAGGACTCTTCTACCAGATAGAAGGAAGGACCACTGCAGGATGCCATCGCTTCGCTTGTGGCGGCAGACCCTTCACGGAATGTAGATGACTACCCCAGGATGCAGGAGATGGTGGATGATGTAGGCGGCGGGATTGAGGGGAATAGTGCAATTATATAAAAAACTATAGACTTTTGGGAAATTATTTAATATAATTTAAAAATTAAGTTAAATATATTTTAAATTCTTTAAATTAATATATATATAATAATTAAAAAAACAGAATAATTTAAAAATATATTTAATAATTTAACGAAGCCCGTCGGGGTTAGGCGAAGCCCGTCGGGGGGCGAGCAAAGCCCGTCGTTGTCGGCCGGGTACTATTGCACGTGGTAATAGGGGCGGAGCCCCGTGTCGGGCACTTATATATATATATATATTAGTATAATAATTATTTTTATTATTTTAAATTCTATCCTCCTTCCTCAACTCAATCGAACCAGTGGAGCCTCGAGAGAATAAAAGAGCGAGTCTTTCTGAGAGCTTTCAGAGTGCTGCCATCGGAGCTCTGGTGCATGAAATCTTCGCCGAAGCATAGATCTGGAAAGCTCTCGACGAGAGCTACGTGTGTGTGGTATGTTTTGTCTGTTTCTTGAGCTTTTTAGCATTAGGATTTCTATCCCTAACCGTTGTTTTGGCCAAATATTCGTAGTTTTAACCTTCCCGCTCCTTTGCTTGGATCGATCTATGACGTGGAATGATTCAAAGAATGATTCCGCCAAAAAATTTAGGCGAGTGGTTGTTTTGCTTGCTTTTCTTCCTTTGTATTTACCTATGATCCTAAGGTGTTTAGTAAGTCATAATTTGTCGATTGTTAGTCCATTTCATCAGCATTTGTTTGACGTGTCATTTGTTAGTCGAGTCGTTTGTCCGTCATATCGTTTGGATCATCACGTCATTTCGACCACGTAAAAACACTAGTTTCTTAGTGAGTATCGTAAGTATTATGAATGTCTTGACGTGTAATGACCCTAGCCGATCCAACGTGGCAGTGCCACGGCTCCGCTCTAGGCGTCGCTACCGGGCTGCAGCCCAAGCACCCCAATCCCTCTCCCTCCACAGGCTGGTTGTTGGTGGCCACAGCCTCCCTTTGATGAGCGAACTCGACAGTTAAGTTGGGCCGTACGGGGACTTCCCAGGAGGTCACCCATCCCAGTACTACTCTCGCCCAAGCACGCTTAACTATGGAGTTCTTTCAACCTTCATCACCTAGAGCGGAGTAGTATTATGAATGTCTTGACGTGTAATGACCCTAGCCGATCCAACGTGGCAGTGCCACGGCTCCGCTCTAGGCGTCGCTACCGGGCTGCAGCCCAAGCACCCCAACCCCTCTCCCTCCACAGGCTGGTTGTTGGTGGCCACAGCCTCCCTTTGATGAGCGAACTCGACAGTTAAGTTGGGCCGTACGGGGACTTCCCAGGAGGTCACCCATCCCAGTACTACTCTCGCCCAAGCACGCTTAACTATGGAGTTCTTTCAACCTTCATCACCTAGAGCGGAGTAGTACTACTCTCGCCACAGCCTACCTTGGTGATGAAGGTTGAAAGAACTCCATAGTTAAGCGTGCTTGGGCGAGAGTAGTACTGGGATGGGTGACCTCCTGGGAAGTCCCCGTACGGCCCAACTTAACTGTAGAGTTCGCTCATCAAAGGGAGGCTGTGGCCACCAACAACCAGCCTTTGGAGGGAGAGGGGTTGGGGTGCTTGGGCTGCAGCCCGGTAGCGACACCTAGAGCGGAGCCGTGGCACTGCCACGTTGGATCGGCTAGGGTCGTTACAATAAAAAGTCTCAAATATGGATTGGAGGTGCAGGTTGGTTTACACGGCCTGGGACACGGGCGTGTCCCAGGGCGTGCCAGGGGTACACGGCCTGGGACACGGGCGTGTCCCAGGGCGTGTCACTCAAATAATAGGCGTTCTGAGTCAGAAGATTACTTGGCTTGGAACCAAGCCTTGAACACGGCCGTGTCAGGTTGGACACGGGCGTGTCCGATGCCGTGTGCCTACCCGTGTACTGCTGGTTGTGTTTGGAGCTCGATGAGGCAAGGGTGACACGGGCGTGTCTCATGACTGACACGGGCGTGTCAGGTTCGACATGGGCATGTCAATGCCCGTGTTCTGGTAAAGTTCAGTCAGTACGAATATCGCGTGTGCCGCTTAAGGGTACACGGCCTGTGACACGGGCGTGTCACAGGCCGTGTCAGCCAAAAAAGTGGGTTTTTGGGAAAATCGTGGCCGTTTATTTTCTCTCTTTGGATCCAAGGGCTCAGGTGATTCCTGGCTGGATTTAATCAGCAGAGGCTTGATGAAGAAAGTAATTCTTCAATTGGTTTAGGAAGAGAGAAAGAGAGAGGATGAAGAAGAAGGAGGAGGAGAGCAAGCCACCGGCGGAGCTCCCGTGGTCCGATTCGTGATCCGAGGCCAGCGTTGTGAAGGCAAAGCTGTTGTGGTTCTTTCTCACCGGCTAGTTTTCGATGTCTCCCAAGAGATCGACAAGGGTAACGATCTCCCTTCTTGGACATGTGAAGTCCTTCTTTTCTGCATTGCATAGGGAAAACCCTTCCCCGCGAGTGTGCGGTGGGTTGTGGTGTCCCTTGGGGTAGATATGTGAAGTCCCCCTTGTTAGAGTCCGGAATTGGAGTACGGATCTAGCCATGCTGCGTGAAGCCCATCTGGACATGCTAGTCTGGATTGGTGATGCTTGTTTGCATATCGGAGAAGGCTCCGTGATTATGGCTTGTGTTGCCTTGTGCCTACCTATTGCTTGGTGAAGCAGGAAGTACTGGATGAAGTCCAGGAAATGAAGAGGGTTGGATGCAACTCTTGTGGTAGTGCGTTGCCACTTTGTGTGCGGTTGAGCCGTTGGGCTGCAACTCGATGAAAAGGCAGATTGCCGAACAGGAAAGGTGAAACCGACCCGCGCCTATAAATTGCCATGGATACTTCCGTATTCGAGGTGGCACGACGACTTGAGCAACAGGGGGGTGGCTGATCCGTACCTGCATTAGGTCCGTCCGACTTGGAAGCCTGGTTATAGGTTTTGTTGGAGCGCCTAATGAGAGTCTTAGGCCCGCGCGCCGAAAAGACTAGAATGCTCAAATACCGTGTAGACGGTGGTGTTGACCCTGGTATTCCGGTACACCAAGAATATGCCCTGAGTGCACGGACTGTCGGGCCGTGTGGCCGATGGTTGTGATGGCTTGAACATGCCTGCGCGCACGTAGTTGCTATTGATGACGTAGTTGCTATTGATGATATCATGCTGTGCAGGGAAAGAATGCGACTGCCTCGAGAAAGGGGTAGGATTGTTATAATTGGGTCAGCTGAATGCTGACCGTTGCCTTGTTTGCCACCGTTGGGTGGTTTGTACCTATGCAGGTGCTGGAGAGCCAAGTGGTAAATGAAGGGTTGAAGCCCTACTGCTGTTGTTGTTGCTGTTGCGGCTAGCCCTTGAAGGCTATGCGAAAAGGGTTTTGTTTGTTTTGTTTTTCCTCATGTATGGCCGGCCTGCGCGCCGAGGTTTATAATCCATGTTGTATGGAAAGAGGAACTGTAAGGCCTTAAGGCCAAACCTTTGTTGTACATTCCATGGTTGTATATATAACTGTGGTTTATATATATTGGACATTTCTGGTTAGAGTTCAATTTACACCTTAAAGCTTCCGCTAGAAGGCTCTGAGTTAGGATTCGTGTATGGTTTGGTATTATCCTGTGACCTCACCGTCTGTTTGTGGCATATAGTGTGGGGCCCCGGCCGGACCTTCTACTATACGTCATGTAACGGATGGGGTCGTTACATTTTGGTATCAGCTTCGTTCGGTCTTCCTCTCTCGAATTCGTGGTCGAATTCTTTTGTGGGGTGGCGAGCGCGTGTTTATGCGCCCTGCTGTAACGCTAATGAACTCTGGAATGTCCACTAAGGAATGTACAAAATCTTGTTTGAGGAATCTGCGCGTTCCTTTTTGTGTTGTTTTGCTTGCATACGATCGCTAATGTGTGTCTTGTCCACCTATAGGTGACGCGTAGTGGTGCTGGGCAGTCTGAGCCCCAGCGCTCTGATGAGAGTGCGACACCAGCTGAGGTGCCAACACCTCCTCCATCTGCGGAAACTGTTCGCTTAGTTGCTGAGGCTCTATTTGCCATGATTCAGCCGACCGGGCAAGCGCAGCCGGCAGTAGAACCAGTTCGTGTTGTTGTACGACCCGAGCCGGTTGAGGTTGTAGATCCGCGAGCAGCTGACCGACAGTTGAAGCAATTCATGAGCTTCAGTCCGACTACGTTTACGGGAATGGGATCCCCAACGCAGGCAGAGGATTGGTTATCGCGTGTCAAGCGGATAATGACAGCGATCATTATCAGCCCGGTAGCGACGCCTAGAGCGGAGCCGTGGCACTGCCACGTTGGATCGGCTAGGGTCGTTATAATAAAAAGTCTCAAATATGGATTGGAGGTGCAGGTTGGTTTACACGGCCTGGAACACGGGCGTGTCCCAGGGCGTGTCAGGGGTACACGGCCTGGGACACGGGCATATCCCAGGGCGTTTCACTCAAATAATAGGCATTCTGAGTCAGAAGATTACATGGCCTGGAACAAAGCCTTGAACACGGCCGTGTCAGGTTGGACACGGGCGTGTCCGATGCCGTGTGCCTACCCGTGTACTGCTGGTTGTGTTTGGAGCTCGATGAGGCAAGGGTGACACGGGCGTGTCTCATGACTGACACGGGCGTGTCAGGTTCGACACGGGCATGTCAATGCCCGTGTTCTGGTAAAGTTCAGTCAGTACGAATACCGCGTGTGCCGCTTAAGGGTACACGGCCTGTGACACGGGCGTGTCACAGGTCGTGTCAGCCAAAAAAGTGGGTTTTTGGGAAAATCGTGGCCGTTTATTTTCTCTCTTTGGATCCAAGGGCTCAGGTGATTCCTGGCAGGATTTAATCAGCAGAGGCTTGATGAAGAAAGTAATTCTTCATTTGGTTAAGGAAGAGAGAAAGAGAGAGGAGGAAGAAGGAGGAGGAGAGCAAGCCACCGGCGGAGCTCCCGTGGTCCGATTCGTGATCCGAGGCCAGCGTTGTGAAGGCAAAGCTGCTGTGGTTCTTTCTCACCGGCTAGTTTTCGATGGCTCCTAAGAGATCGACAAGGGTAACGATCTCCCTTCTTGGACATGTGAAGTCCTTCTTTTCTGCATTGTATAGGGAAAACCCTTCCCCGCGAGTGTGCGGTGGGTTGTGGTGTCCCTTGGGGTAGATATGTGAAGTCCCCCTTTTAGAGTCCGGAATTGGAGTACGGATCTAGCCATGCTGCGTGAAGCCCATCTGGACATGCTAGTCTGGATTGGTGATGCTTGTTTGTATATCGGAGAAGGCTCCGTGATTATGGCTTGTGTTGCCTTGTGCCTACCTGTTGCTTGGTGCAGCAGGAAGTACTGGATGAAGTCCAGGAAATGAAGAGGGTTGGATGCAACTCTTGTGGTAGTGCGTTACCACTTTGTGTGCGGTTGAGCCGTTGGGCTGCAACTCGATGAAAAGGCAGATTGCCGAACAGGAAAGGTGAAACCGACCCGCGCCTATAAATTGCCATGGATACTTCCGTATTCGAGGTGGCACGGCAACTTGAGCAACGGGGGGTGGTTGATCCATACCTGCGTTAGGTCCGTCCGACTTGGAAGCCTGGTTATAGGTTTTGTTGGAGCGCCTAATGAGAGTCTTAGGCCCGCGCGCCGAAAAGACTAGAATGCTCAAATACCGTGTAGACGGTGGTGTTGACCCTGGTATTCCGGTACACCAAGAATGTGCCCTGAGTGCACGGACTGTCGGGCCGTGTGGCCGACGGTTGTGATGGCTTGAACGTGCCTGCGCGCACGTAGTTGCTATTGATGACGTAGTTGCTATTGATGATATCATGTTGTGCAGGGAAAGAATGCGACTGCCTCGAGAAAGGGGTAGGATTGTTATAATTGGGTCAGCTGAATGCTAACCGTTGCCTTGTTTGCCACCGTTGGGTGGTTTGTCCCTATGCAGGTGCTGGAGAGCCAAGTTGTAAATGAAGGGCTGAAGCACTACTGCTATTGTTGTTGCTGCTGCGGCTAGCCCTTGAAGGCTATGCGAAAAGGGTTTTGTTTGTTTTGTTTTTCCTCATGTATGGCCGGCCTGCGCGCCGAGGTTTGTAATCCATGTTGTATGGAAAGAGGAACTGTAAGGCCTTAAGGCCAAACCTTTGTTGTACATTCCATGGTTGTATATATAACTATGGTTTATATATATTGGACATTTCTGGTTAGAGTTCAATTTACACCTTAAAGCTTCCGCTAAAAGGCTCTGAGTTAGGATTCGTGTATGGTTTGGTATTATCCTGTGACCTCACCGTCTGTTTGTGGCATATAGTGTGGGGCCCCGGCCGGACCTTCTACTATACGTCATGTAACGGATGGGGTCGTTACATTTTGGTATCAGCTTCGTTCGGTCTTCCTCTCTCGAATTCGTGGTCGAATTCTTTTGTGGGGTGGCGAGCGCGTGTTTATGCGCCCTGCTGTAACGCTAATGAACTCTGGAATGTCCACTAAGGAATGTACAAAATCTTGTTTGAGGAATCTGCGCGTTTCTTTTTGTGTTGTTTTGCTTGCATACGATCGCTAATGTGTGTCTTGTCCACCTATAGGTGACGCGTAGTGGTGCTGGGCAGTCTGAGCCCCAGCGCTCTGATGAGAGTGCGGCACCAGCTGAGGTGCCAACACCTCCTCCATCTGCGGAAACTGTTCGCTTAGTTGCTGAGGCTCTATTTGCCATGATTCAGCCCACCGGGCAAGCGCAGCCGGCAGTAGAACCAGTTCGTGTTGTTGTACGACCCGAGCCGGTTGAGGTTGTAGATCCGCGAGCAGCTGACCGACAGTTGAAGCAATTCATGAGCTTCAGTCCGACTACGTTTACGGGAATGGGATCCCCAACGCAGGCAGAGGATTGGTTATCGCGTGTCAAGCGGATAATGACAGCGATTAGGGCGGAGGAAACTCTCAAGGTCACCTTGGCCACCTTCATGCTTGATGGAGAGGCGCGGTTGTGGTGGGACGAGGTTGAGGTACACCATTTAGCGGGCAGGCAATTAACGCAAGTATCGATTGAGGAGTTCTCTCGAATATTTCTGGCGAAGCATGTCCCAGCGGCGCAACGCATTGCCATGGAAAATGAGTTCCAATGGTTAAAGCAAGGAGAAGATAGCATGGATATCTACTTGCATGAGTTTACCAGGTTGGGACGGTATGCGGGAACAATCTTCGCGGATGACCAAAGGAAAACGAATCGGTTCTATGAAGGATTGCGGGATGAGTTGAGATTCCTGCTTTCGAGTTCAGTGAACCAAGGGTTTCAGGCGTTGGTTGATACTGCATGTGCGTTGGAGAAGGACATGCAGCGGGTGCAAGGGAACAAGGGCATGGTTGTGTCAAAGCCAGAGGTTCAAGCACCTCGCCCTAGCAAATCGTTCTACCAGAAGAGAGGGGGCAAGAGTTCCAAGCCGTCTGGGCAAGTGACTACGACCGTTGTGTCGGGGGCGACGTCAAGGCCGGATTCTCATACATGCTATAACTGTGGCCGGGTGGGGCATATAGCCCGTGACTGTCGGGTTGTTCAGCCCAAAGGGGAAAAGAAGACGGGTGCGTCTTATGCTGAGAAGGGCAAAGCGGTGGTTGATTCCTCTGCGTCCCAGGCACAGCCCCAAATCTATCAGCTTGGCCAACAGGAAGCGATTAGGCAAAGTGACGTCGTCAAAGGTATGAGTTGTTATAGCTTAATTGCTTAAGTGCTATTGCTTTTGGTTATGTATAGCTTGTGCATGATGTGTATGCTGCAGGCTTTGTCCTGATTCAGAATAATCTGGCGAGAGCCCTGTTTGATACGGGTGCTTCGCATTCTTTTCTGTCTGAGGATTTCGTATCTCGCATTGGGGTACCGAGTCATGTGACGGTTGATAGTACAAGGGTGCTATTGCCGAATGGTTGTGTGATGCTTGCGGATAGGGCTTGCGATGTGGATGTTCAAATAGGAAGTCGGGATTTCGGTCTGAGTGCAGTTGTGCTACCATTATTGGAGTTTGATGTGATCTTTGGTATGGACTGGCTCTCGGAGCAGCGTGCCTTTATTGATTGCAACTCCAAGGAGATTACACTGGGCTAGAATACCGAACTTGTGATGAAGTTTGCTGGTATGTGAGGAGTTGGCGGGACTCTGTTGTCTGCGCTCCAAGTCATCAATGCTGTTCGGAAGGGCGCGGAGTTATTCTTCACGCTAATTCAGGCTGTTGAGCCAAAGGCCAGTGTCGGTGAAGTTCTAGTTGTGTCAGAGTTTGCCGATGTGTTTCCTAAAGATCTTCCTGGGCTACCACCCAAGCGGGAGATTGACTTCTCTATTGAGTTGGTTCTAGTGCTAAACCTGTGGCCCGCTCACCATATCGCGTCGCGCCAAAAGAGATGGCTGAGTTGAAAGTCCAATTGCAAGAGTTGTTGGAGCAGGGATACATACGCCCAAGTATGTCACCTTGGAGCGCGCCTGTTCTATTTGTGAAAAAGAAAGACGGTAGTTTGCGGTTATGTATTGACTACCGCGAATTGAATAAGCTGACGGAGAAAAATAAATATCCGATCCCACGGATTGATGACCTATTTGATCAGCTGGCAGGATCAACGGTCTATTCCAAGTAGGATTTGAAATCGGGATATTATCAGTTGAGGATTCGGGAAGGTGACATTCCCAAGACGGCGTTTGGAACACGCTACGGTCATTATGAGTTCACGGTAATGCCGTTTGGCCTATGTAATGCGCCTTCGGTATTTATGGACCTAATGCATCGAACGTTCCGAGAGTACTTGGATTTGTTCGTGATTGTGTTTATCGATGACATCTTAGTATCCTCTCAGTCGGAAGAGGATCATGCAAACCATTTGCGGTTAGTCTTGCATACCCTGCGGAGGAATAAGCTTTGTGACAAGTTCTCAAAGTGTGAGTTCTGGCTCTCTTCAGTAGCCTTTTTAAGCCATGTGGTAAGTGGAGAAGGTATCGCGGTGGATCCGTTGAAGATAAGTGCCATTCGAGATTGGCCAGTGATGTCTTCAGTGGCCGAGGTCAGGAGCTTCCTTTGACTTGCGAGCTACTATAGACGGTTTGTGGAAAACTTCTCATGGATTGCTTTACCTCTGTCCACGCTGACGAGAAAAGATCAAAAGTTCATTTGGACGCCGGAGTGCGCGCGAGCTTTTGATGACTTGAAGAGTCGTTTGACCACGGCGCCTGTATTGACATCGCCATGTGGTACAGATGGGTATGAGGTCAATAGTGATGCTTCCGGGAGCGGCTTAGGCTGCGTTCTTCTGCAGTTTGGTAAAGTGATTGCTTATGGCTCGCGCCAGTTGAAAGTGCATGAGCGGAATTACCCCGTCCATGATTTGGAGTTCGCGGCGGTAATCTTTGCGCTCAAGTTGTGGCGGAACTATCTATATGGCGTTAAAGTGGATATCTATATAGATCACAAAAGCCTAAAGTATTTGTTGGATCAGAAGGATCTGAATATGCGACAACGAAGATGGATGGAGCTCCTTGGGGACTACACCTTCGAGATTCACTATACTCCCGGGAAGGGAAATGTGGTCGCTGATGCTTTGAGTCGGAAGACTCCGGTACGGGCAAGCTGGTTGCAGAGGCATGATCAGCGTCTAATCCAGGAATTGGAAGCGTTGGAGATATCTTGTGTTGACAAGGGTTCGTCGACCGATGCATGCTTGAACTGGACGGAGGTTCAATATGACCTTACGGACAGAGTTCGGCGAGCAACGGAGCTTGATGAAAGTCTCCAGCGCTATGCAAAAGATGGGCCGGATGACCAATTCTTTTGGGATAACGGTTTGTTACGAAGAAATGGTCGAGTGTGCGTCCCGAGTGTGGGTAAAGTGAGGGAAGAGTTGATGTACGAAACTCACTTTGCAAAGTACTCAGTTCACCCAGGGAGCACAAAGATGTACAGAGATCTGAAGAAGCTGTTCTGGTGGCCCGGACTAAAGAAAGATGTAGCACGTTATGTGGCTGAATGCCATACTTGTGCATTGGTGAAAGCGGAATGCCAGAAGCCTGGCGATTTCCTGAAGTCGTTACCTATTCCGGAGTGGAAGTTCGATGACATTTCGATGGATTTCATGCACGGGTTGCCGAGATCTCAACGCGGTCATGATTCAATCTGGGTGATTGTGGACCGGTTGACAAAAGTGGCGCACTTCCTTCCAAACAGAAGAGACGATTCAGTGGAAACCTTGGCCAAGCTTTATGTGGAGTAGGTTGTTCGACTGCACGGTGTTCCTCGGAGCATCGTCAGTGACCGTGATGGGCGATTCACATCGAATGATTGGCAGCTCGTTCATCAAATGTTGGGTACAAAGTTAGCGTTTAGTACGCCCTTTCATCCCCAAACGGATGGCCAGACTGAACGAACCAACAGGACGATGGAGGACATGCTCCGCATGTGCGCCCTAGACTTTGGTAAGAGATGGGAAGATTATATATTTCTTGTCGAATTTGCCTATAATAATAGCTACCAAGCGAGCATCGGTATGGCACCATTTGAGGCTTTATATGGTCGTAAATGCCGTACACCGTTAGCTTGGGCAGAAGCAGGCGAATCTAAGCTGAGTGGGAAAAAGGAAGTCGAAGAAGCTACCTCGCTCATACGCTCTATTCGGGAGAGGCTATTGATAGCCCAAGATCGTCAAGCAAAGTACTACAATGCCAAACATCGGAACGTGGAGTTCGCGGTGGGTGATTGGGTATATTTGAAGATCAAACCCTTCAAAGGCGTGTCCAGGATTCGGCGTTTGAAAATGCTAAGTCCGAGGTATCTTGGTCCATTTGAGGTGGTGGAGCGAGTTGGGGAAGCTGCTTATCGACTAGCACTTTCAGTAGACTTGGGTGGATTACATGATGTATTTCACATCTCAGTGCTTCGTAATGCTGTCAAGGATCCAGCTCAAGTAGTGGAGAATGAGCGGGTACCGGTCGAGTATGGGCTAACGACGAGGGTTCGACCCATTCGGATCGAGGAGCGAGCCGAGAAACAGTTGCGGAACAAAGTGATCGGGATGGTCAAAATCCGATGGGACAATTGTGGCCGTGAAGAGCTAACATGGGAGCGAGAGCAGACCATGCGAGCTGAATTTCCCGAGTTGTTTATATAAACTGTAGACCGTGTACCTTGTTTTATAATATAGTTATCAAGTTATATCATTGTTTTTCCTTGTTTCCTTACCGTGCAAATTTCGGGACGAAATTTTGTTAAGGGTGGGAGGATTGTAACACCCCAAAAGTCTCAAATATGGAGTTGAGGTGCAGGTTGGTTTACACGGCCTAGGACACGGGCTTGTCCCAGGGCGTGTCGGGGGTACACGGCCTGGGACACGGGCGTGTCCTAGGGCGTGTCACTCAAATAATAGGCGTTCTGAGTCAGAAGATTACACGGCCTGGAACCAAGCCTTGAACACGGCCATGTCAGGTTGGACACGGGCGTGTCCGATGCCGTGTGCCTACCCGTGGACTGCTGGTTGAGTTTGGAGCTCGATGTGGCAAGGGTGACACGGTCGTGTCTCATGACTGACACAGGCGTGTCAGGTTCGACACGGGCGTGTCGATGCCCGTGTTCTGGTAAAGTTCAGTCGGTACGAATACCGCGTGTGCCGCTTAAGGGTACACGGCCTGTGACACGGGCGTGTCACAGGCCGTGTCAGCCAAAAAAGTGGGTTTTGGGGAAAATCGTGGCCGTTTATTTTCTCTCTTTGGATCCAAGGGCTCAGGTGATTCCTGGCTGGATTTAATCAGCAGAGGCTTGATGAAGAAAGTCATTCTTCATTTGGTTAAGGAAGAGAGAAAGAGAGAGGAGGAAGAAGAAGGAGGAGGAGAGCAAGCCACCGGCGGAGCTCCCGTGGTCCGATTCGTGATCCGAGGCCAGCATTGTGAAGGCAAAGCTGCTGCGGTTCTTTCTCACCGGCTAGTTTTTGATGGCTCCCAAGAGATCGACAAGGGTAACGATCTCCCTTCTTGGATATGTGAAGTCCTTCTTTTCTGCATTGCATAGGGAAAACCCTTCCCCGCGAGTGTACGGTGGGTTGTGGTGTCCCTTGGGGTAGATATGTGAAGTCCCCCTTGTTAGAGTCCGGAATTGGAGTACGGATCTAGGCATGCTGTGTGAATCCCATCTGGACATGCTAGTCTGGATTGGTGATGCTTGTTTGCATATCGGAGAAGGCTCCGTGATTATGGCTTGTGTTGCCTTGTGCCTACCTGTTGCTTGGTGCAGCAGGAAGTACTGGATGAAGTCCAGGAAATGAAGAGGGTTGGATGCAACTCTTGTGGTAGTGCGTTGCCACTTTGTGTGCGGTTGGGCCGTTGGGCTGCAACTCGATGAAAAGGCAGATTGTCGAACAGGAAAGGTGAAACCGACCCGCGCCTATAAATTGCCATGGATACTTCCGTATTCGAGGTGGCACGGCGACTTGAGCAACGGGGGGTGGCTGATCCGTACCTGCGTTAGGTCCGTCCGACATGGAAGCCTGGTTATAGGTTTTGTTGGAGCGCCTAATGAGAGTCTTAGGCCCGCGCGCCGAAAAGACTAGAATGCTCAAATACCGTGTAGACGGTGGTGTTGATCCTGGTATTCCGGTACACCAAGAATGTGCCCTGAGTGCACGGACTGTCGGGCCGTGTGGCCGACGGTTGTGATGGCTTGAACGTGCCTGCGCGCACGTAGTTGCTATTGATGATATCATGCTGTGCAGGGAAATAATGCGACTACCCCGAGAAAGGGGTAGGATTGTTATAATTGGGTCAGCTGAATGCTGACCGTTGCCTTGTTTGCCACCGTTGGGTGGTTTGTCCCTATGCAGGTGCTGGAGAGCCAAGTGGTAAATGAAGGGCTGAAGCCCAACTGCTGTTGTTGTTACTGCTGTGGCTAGCCCTTGAAGGCTATGCGAAAAGGGTTTTGTTTGTTTTGTTTTTCCTCATGTATGGCCGGCCTGCGCGCCGAGGTTTGTAATCCATGTTGTATGGAAAGAGGAACTGTAAGGCCTTAAGGCCAAACCTTTGTTGTACATTCCGTGGTTGTATATATAACTGTGGTTTATATATATTGGACATTCCTGGTTAGAGTTCAATTTACACCTTAAAGCTTCCGCTAGAATGCTCTGAGTTAGGATTCATGTATAGTTTGGTATTATCCTGTGACCTCACCGTCTGTTTGTGGCATATAGTGTGGGGCCCCGGCCGGACCTTCTACTATACGTCATGTAACGGATGGGGTCGTTACATGACGCATACCGATTAACTTGGAAATCATCGTTGTCAAAGCCTGTGAGTCTTGTTGGGTTATATGCGTCGTCTCCTACCTTTCTAACTCTTGTTATACAAGTCCATACTCGTCCAAATATGCTCCTCAGAGCTTACACCTCAGGACCTCAGCCTTACACAAAAAAATTCAGCATGTTCCTACAATCAGTATTCTTTTTCAGGACACCTACTCAGAACCAACAGGTTCCTACCTAAGAGCTAGGTAGTGCTCCTACACTCAGTGACCATTAAGCACCCTACCCCAGCCTTACACAATGGCCTACAGCTAAGGCTTCTCAGCTCTACAGTTTCAGGCACACAATCCTACTCCTAGAGTGCTACAATACTCCTACAACTCAGTACCCAACATGTACTTACCTCTGTGCCGTTCCAGGCACCTACAGTTCACTGATTAATTAATCACCTACCTAAGGTTGTTAATCCCTATATAATAGATCCAACATGATCTTATAGGATTGAAGTGGGTTATGTGGTTACTCTTGACATAAGAGATGTTTCTCTGTGTTAAGCTTCTAAACTAAGAGAAACTCAGCCAGACTATGACTATAGGAAATTATTTCCTGAGTCTACCTTTATTGAACTAAGAAATACTTAGTCCTAACTTCTTCTTCACATTACCAGGGATATTTCTAGCTGGAGCTGTGAAGTTACTACAACAATACTGGCTGTAACTAAGCTGAAGGTTTCTCAGCTCAACTACTTCACAACAACAAGGATACTTGTGTTGGAAGCAACTTGTAGAACACTGTTTTGCCCCTTCTTTCTTCCTGGGGTGAGGTAATTCAACCCTAACTTTGACTTCTGAGAAATAGTCCCATGAGAATTCTTTCAGATCTTTGCTTCTTCAAGCTTTCTTCTCTTTACAGCTTCTAGATAAAGATCTTCACGATATTGATTGTATAGCTGGAACTGTGAAGAACCTGCAACAAGGGTCGTCTATTGGCTGCTTCCTGTTTCCTAGAGAAATTCTCCGAATTGTTTAAGTCGATGAAGATGACAACAACTAACTTGCACTTCATCTTGCTAACTTGAGCTTCTCGTTCTTTAGCAAAACAATAATGGCAGTGAAGAAGAACGACGTGATGGCTCCTCTCAAAAAGCAATATTCCTCGGTAACACCTTTCCCTTTTATTTATTATGACCCAATAGCTCTTTGAGGAGTGGGCCCCACACCTTTAATGGCTGCAGCAACCTTGCTTTAATGCCAACTATCGTACCAATTTGTATGTGGCCAATATTGTCATGTACTGTAGCCATCCCACCACTAATTTCGATCTTGTTGACTTGTTGACTTACTAACATCACCAGCTATGGACTTGGCCAAAAATCAGCCAGTATTAATATAGGTGTTGAGTCAGTGAGCCTCACTCAATGCTAAAAGACATAGATAGAATTCTGTCTATATAGGCCTTGAGAGCGTTGAGTGAACAAGCCTCACTCAATGCTATTTGCTATAGCCAAAATCATCCATCTTCTCTTGTGTTGAGAGCGTTGTGTGTGTCTTCATCACTCAATGCTTTTTGCCTTTGAAAAACCTTTCTGCATCTTAGGCGTTGAGAGCGTTGAGTGAACAAGCCTCACTCAACACTATTTTCCTTAGCCAAAATCTTCCTGCTACTCAATCGTTGAGAGTGTTGGAACCCCAAGTTTGATTTGGGCTAGGATCACTATTAGGATGCTTAGATTGACCCATCTTGTATAGTTTAGGGTCATAGGATTTTCCAGGGTTTTGCATTTGAAGAGTTCAAGTTCTGGAAATTTAGTCCGATGCTAGTCGAACGAAGCTCGACGAAATTCTAGCTCAGCTCGACAAACTCAGAGTTCCATCTCTGGGTTAAGCTCGACAAAAGCTGAGCTCCGGTCGACGAAATTTTTCTTTAACTCTATAATCTCAGCTCTATGATGGCCAAGCTCAACTCGATGAAATTAGAGTTCAGGTTGACAAATATGAAGAATTAAGCACGACGAACTCCAAGCTCTGGTCGACCATCTTGGAGATCAGATTGGCAAGTATATTTTCAGCTCGATGATGGAGATTTCTTAGCTCGACGAACTTGGAGCTCAGGTCGATGACTTTATTGTTGAGTTCGACTAACTCCTTCTAGGTTCTGTTTGACTATTCTTCTCTGGAGTTTCTCAATTCGACTATCTGTTGGATTTCAAATTCTATTATATTAAGGCAGTAATGCTATGATAATTAATGCTCAATATTCTCAAGAATATAGTCATTCCGAGCAGCATTAATTATGATTTTCACAAAGTTATTACACTAAGATATTCAATAGGACAGTTAGGAAAATGCATTCAAGACAAATATTAGCCATTCAAATTTTCAGAAATTATACAAAGAATTTCAAAGGAAATATTTAAAATTCAAATAGTTTTGAATCTGAAATAAAAAATAAAGTGATCTTCCTTTAGAAAATATAAATATATAGGAATGAGAAACAACAACAACAAGGCAGTGAATCAGTGAAAAAGAAGAGCAATCAGTAATCAGTGAAGAACAACACAGCTCTCAAACAGACAGAGTTCCTCATCATCTGCTTCATGCTTTCAATGGACAACTAATAAAAATTAGTCAAAAAAACTTCTCAAGAGCAACATCATTTGAAGGCCTATACCTTGAAGCAAAGCTTCCACTCCTGATCAGATTCATGTAACTCAAGGGGAGCTTTTATAACATCATGAAATCCACTAAGTCTTCTCAGAGATTTGACAGAGAGAAGACAACATATTTTTTTACTTTTTCCTTTTCGTGTGTACAGGGTTTTAACTCCCTTCAAAAGTTAGACTTTTGGTTGTTAAGTCTCCTAATCAAAAGACTTAGATTAGTTTTTGGGCACCTTATCAAAAGCTCAAAGGGTTTATAGATCTCGCTTAGAAAAATAGATCTTTTGTGACAGGGCACCTAAGCAAGAACCTGTGGTAGCAGGGAACCTTATCAAAAACCTATAGTGGATTCCTACCACGGTGGTAGAAGAGTGGATGTACCAAGGTTTATTAGGGAACCACTATAATTCTTGTGTCGTCTGTATTGATTATTTCAGTGCTTGTGTGCTGTGATATTTCCTATTTTATACTTATATATATCACTTTATTTTAATCCCTATAAATAATAGGAAATCATTTTAATATTCTATTCACCCCACCCCCCCCCCCCCCCCCCGCTCTAGAGTAATCATAATATCTATCCCTCACTTTTAATTGGTTTCAGAGGGTCGTTTCTTGGTTGTACAGGAAAACACCTGAACCAAAAGATTTGATAGATCTTATTCTTATCTAGATCTTCCATCATGGAACAAAACAAGGAATTTTCAAGCACTAGACCTCTAGTGTGCAACTTAAGTAAGTTTGCACTTTGGAAGGCAAGAATCAAAATTTATATGAATTCCATTGATGAAGACATCTACAATTTTATTTTGTTCGGTCCCCCTACTCTATCTGTAATAGCCACTACAAACACCAGTGATATTCCACCACCTGAGTGGACAGAGGCTTAGAAGAAGATGAAAGATGCAAATGCCAAAGCTATGAACATCCTGACTCAAACTATGTCTGATTATATATTCCAAAAAGTTGTTGAATGCACTTCAGCCAAGGATATCTGGGAATCACTAAATGGGATGGTTGCAGGATCTGTAGATGAGAAAAGCATAGAAGAGCCCACTTGATTTCACAATATGAGAATTTCAAGAAGGGTGAATCTGAATAAGTTGTTGAGATGTACAGCAGACTCAACCTCATGATAAATGAGCTGAAAACCCTAGAGAAGGACATATCATTTACAGAACTCAATGACAAGATCCATATATGCTTCCCTAGCACATGGGACTCTAGGATCTAGCCAATCAAGGAATCCAGAAGCTTGAATGAGATCTCAATAGAGACCTTATTGGGAAAGCTCAAGTCTTATGAGCAGCTTATCAAGATAAGGGAGGCTGAACAAGTAGCTTCACCTTCAGTAAGGAAAGAGAAAAGCATAACTTCTCAGGCTACAGATGAAGAAGAATCTCTTCCAACAAATGAAGACCTCATGAGTCTTCTGGCCAAAAGATTCTACAAAATGGCCAAGAAGGACTTCAGGAGAAGGTCTTCTAGAAATGAAGACAAACCCAGGTATGACAAAACCACCAGTAAAGACATTATTTGTTATGGATGCAGGAAACCTGGACACATATTGCAAGAATGTCCTGAGAAGAAGAAAGAAAAGAAGAAGGAGATAGACTACAAAAAGCACTCCAACAAATATAGGAAAAAATAGAGAGGATTTGTAGCTGAGACATGGAGTGACTCCGATTCATACTCATCATCCAGCTCTAGTGAGGATGAAGAAGAAGAAAAAGCTACAGAGATATGTATGATGTCAATCAATGCATCATGCAACAACTCTGAGTAAGAATCAGAATCAGAGGAAGTCATGGTAATCTCTACCTTTGATTTTACTTCTGATATATTCAAATTAGACTTTAAATTATTATGTAAAGATTTAATTAAATCTGAGAAGGAAATAAAACTTCTCAGAGAAAAATTAATTAAACTTGATCATTTTTCTTCAGAATATTCAAAACTTAAAAAATACTTTAAAACTGCATCAGAACAAATATTAACTTTAGAAAGTAAATAAAATGAGGCTTAAATATTTGAAGAATCCCTTTGTAAGACCCCCTTTTTTTTTCTTTTTCAAACCCGGGGTTTAGGCCCAGAACCGCCGCTTTGCGGTGACTCCTTCATGTCCCGAAGGGTCATCACCACAAGGCGCCGATTCTGCCGGCCAATTTCGATCACAGAAAGTAGCACAATTATTGAAGTAAGAGCAATGCAGTCCACAATAATAAAAATCACATATATATAATAAAACTCCACGAAGGGAGTGTCCACAGAAACATCAGAGTACTATAAATACGGGCTTATGCCCGGTACAAAATGTCCTCACTACAAGTCTCTCATGCGGAAGCGAAACAGAAACTACTCAAGGTCGAGACTCACGGTCCCGGCTGTGTGAACTCCGGAGCTAGACTGCCCCATCTCTAGGCGCACCGATCTCTGGGGCTGCTCCTCCATGCTGGGCTCCACGATCCCCTAAATGATGCGGTTCGAAAACCGTTAGTCATAAAGACTAAGCCCTATCATCCCCTACCCCTTCCCCCATGGCTCCTAGGTACCGAGCGGAGAGGAAGAAAGGGAAGGACATGAAGGTGGAGATTTAACATGAAAACAGATGGCAGCGGAAACTAATCTAGCAAGTTGTATTAGGTGAGCAGTTAATAAGTTGTTGTAATAGGTCTAGCAGTAAGAAAAGCAATTAAATGAATTTAAACCTTCACTTATGCGAGAACACATAAGCAAGGGATCTTTTGCAAGGCTCCCATCGTATAAGTGTCCCATACCACTTATACCTTGGGGTGTCGGTTATCAAACAGCAGGGGTTATTATATATTGAAAATAACCTTTGATTTATAAACTTGCCCACACAAGCTTATAGACCAAGGGGTCGTTTTGCAGGTCCTAATGCATAAGCGTCCCATTCCACTTATACTTTAGGTGTCAAGGTTGTTATGAATGATTATGAAATGCAACTATATGGTGGGTATGTTATGTCATGCAGTGCAACTCACACACCCGACTCTGTGCACACAGACCTTTAGTTCCCCCTTTCGGAGCCGTTACCTCCCAGGATACCTCCGTAGTGGCAAACGGAAGCGGTGGGTTGGGCCTCGCCCACCTCCAAAACCAGTAAAGCACACTGGTCTGACCTATCGTACGCCTCAACGCTTGGTGCACAAAGCGGACGCCTGCGTACTCTTGCCGGCTGGCGCACCGGACTTCTATTGGCGGAGTGCTAATCACCCCGCCGAGTCAACGATATCGGTGTCGGTGCAATCGAACTCCCCGATATCGAAAGACCCACCACCTTAACTTTCCTATCTTATGCACATGCAAGTTTAATCGCAAACAAACAGAACCGAGCCGAAGCTCCCCGGACCAAACGTCCGTCTCCAAACCAACCGAGCCGAAGCTCCCCGGACCATCCGTCTGTCTCCAAACCAACCGAGCCGAAGCTCCCCGGACCATCCGTCCGTTTCCAAATCAACCTTCCTGTGTCAACAGTGTTGTGAAGGGTGCAGCCCTAGTTACTAAGTTACTCTTGTCGATTTGTTATTACAGTTTACGTAGCCTAGGACTGCCCCCGGTATACCCCGTGAAGGGCTCTCAAGGGGCACTAGGAACCAAGACGGTGCATTACGGCCCGAAGTTCCCTTTCGCAAGGCACTTATTGTTATTGGTTGTTTTCCCTTAGCCCGATTCCCTTCTCATATTACGATAGACTATCCTAGGGTGATTTTTAAACCTTCCACTCTTCGGGAAAGGCGATCTTTCGCCAAACCCGAGCACCTCTTAACTCTAACTAACACCACTACTCACTACTCTTAATATCTTCATCAGATCATGTCCTATTGCATATCACAAACTGCTATATGCAGACCGACCTAATCTACATGTCGAACCGGTTATGCAATGGTCCATTACTCATCCAAATGCCCTAAATTAATTACTGGAGACTTTCCATGATATAAATAACCTAAATCCAGAAAATGGAAATTTTCCTAATTTATTTGGCATTTAATTAAATTCCTCAAAAATCCAAGGACTACCGGTTTGAACATGAACTACCCTAACCATTCATGCAAGATGTCCAGCAAATTTATGATAATTAGTAGGTTATCTCAGAAGGCTAAATCCTAAGTATCATAATTTTTCTATCATCAAAATGACATGTAAACTATTTTGGAATTAATCTCTAATTTATATAGTTTATGAATCAAGTACAGAAAATATTCTTCCAAAAATTCTAAATAAATTATGACATGATGAATAAGGCCTAAAATTTGCACTGGCTAAGTTTCATAATTTTCCAGCAAGCATTTTATCCATAATAATTTTTTTAAACATAAAAGCCCTTTCTATCTTTTGTGAATAAAGTACTAGATTTACTCAACATAAAATTCTATAAAAATTCAGGGATCAATGTTCTACAAGTCAAGATCTAAATCCAGTATTTTAACTGATTATAATTAATGTAAAGCCTCAAATTAATTGAAACAACAAATTGGGCTAATAATCCTTTAACACATGAAGTATAATATATATTAATCATAAAATTCCAGAAAAATTACCATGAGTCTAAAACATCCTAAAACCCCCTCCTCCCGAGTTTCATAATTTTTGGATTAGCTTTAGTGCTTAAAATAACTAAATTACATTTCTATCCTAATCCGACATCTCGACTTTTGAGGTACCTAACTACCTCCAAATCCATCACTATTTCAACCAGAGGGTTTTCATCATATCATCCCCCTCTCCTCCAAATTTCAAGGGCATACAAGAGCTTTTGCTCCTATGTCCTTCACAAACCTCAAACTCCCACCCGTTGGAGTTGAGCCAATCTCTTAGGGTAAAATCCACCCTAAGCCACACCATGTTACCCAAGAGGGTAGACATAGACTCAACAAATCAGTGGCCGACAACTTCAGCCTCTCTTGAGGAGATTTGTCCACTCCATCTCCAATTGTACTTTTCCCCAAAGTACCCCTCACCAAGGCCTATCTAGGACTTGATAATTCCCTATTCAAAACTCGACCAATCGAGTTGAAATTTTGTACAGATCTTAATATTGATGCCAGGGACCACCACCCAAAATTTGGGGGAGTTTGGGCTTAATTTCATCTCCTAATTAATTTTATATTGTTTATTAAATTTTTACAAAAACTTTAGACAAAAGTTCTCCAAAAATTCTCATTTTTGGACAGCCTCTCGATATACATATTATAGACCTCCAGTCCAAATGTCAAGTCATTTGGACATGTTATGAACCGTAGGCAACCATTTTAATTTCTGGTTAACCTAGGTCTTGATCCCACCAAAATGAGTGCTGTGTTCAAACCACTCACCCAAATTGAATAAAATCAATTTTAAATTAAAGTAGACCCCGAGGGCTACAACTTTTGTGTCTGGTCATTTTTCCTAAATCGGCCTCTAAGTGCCTCGTTTTGCAGCCTCAAAAATACATTCAAATAATCTATTTTCATTAAGTAAAATAAAACAACCTATGTATTATAATATTAATTCCACTGTTCATCTTCTTCATGAACCCGAACAGACACAGGAAAATATTTTTCCTGTAAGCATTCAGTGATCCGTCGCCGGCCGTTCGGTCACTTCCCTGGCCAGCCACCACCACCACCACCTCCGTTGAGGCGATGGCTAGCGGTCGGCGGTGGTTTGGCCGCCGGAGGTGGCGGTTTCCAGCGAACTCGAAATATCTTTTTCATGGTTTTTCCATGAAAACGAGAGATGGATCCGGCTCCGTTGAGCGCGAATCTCCTTCCTAAGAATCCTAAGATCTACCCATGAAAGAGAAGGAGTAGAGGAGGACCTTGTTCGCGGTTTGGAGGCGAGAAGAGCGACGAGGTGCCATTGCGCGGTGGTGGCGTTGCTGAACTCCTCTTTACAGCAAGAACAAGGATCTGCTTCGTTTGCTTGAGCGTGTAACCCTCTCCTCTTTCCCCAAGTGGGCTTTTATAAGTCAGATAATGGGAAGATGAATGGGTAAATCCATTATGGCCATGACGGTTCTCCCCTTAACGTTTCGGTTACAGTGAAGGGATAAGAAACGGTGGAAACTGAACAGGTGCGTCCAGCTGGCGGTTTTCTATTGGACCACCTTTTCCTTATTTATTATATAATTACAGAAGGAAAACGGCCGGAAGTTACTCCTGGTGTAACTTCCCAAACCAGCATTTATTTCCACGCGTGTTAGAATTATTTCGGGCCTGAACCGTCGTTTCGGCCAAGGTCACGGGCGTGACACATGGTCACGGGCGTGACAGGCCCGGGTAGCCAATCCTGGGTTCGACGATCGTCGAACTGAGATCGACGATCGTCGATGGATGGTCACGGGCGTGACACCTTGGGTCACGGGCGTGACAGGCCCGAACAGCAGATTTTGGTCGACGATCGTCGAATTGAGATCGACGATCGTCGAAGGCTGGTCACGCCCTAAGTCACGGGCGTGACACCTTGGGTCACGGGCGTGACATGCCCGAACGGCAAGTTTCGAGGTCGACGATCGTCGAATTGAGATCGACGATCGTCGATGGGGTCACGCCCTAGGTCACGGGCATGACACTCATATCACGGGCGTGACATGCCCGGGGCGCAAGCTCGACGATCGTCTCACGGCGATCGACGATCGTCGATGGGGTCATGCCCCTAGTCACGGGCGTGACACCTTGGTCACGGGCGTGACATGCCCCGTCAGCACGATCGACGATCGTCTCGTGGAGATCGACGATCGTCGAAGTAGTCACGCCCAAGTCACGGGCGTGACGGGTCGGTCACGTGCGTGACCAACCCTTGACCCGAAAACTCAATCGATTTATTTTCACTTTTTGTGCTCCCTGGGGTTCTGACTCGACCATCCGACTCCTAGGGGTCTAGCCGGAAATGGGATGTTACAAATCCCAATAAACAAAACAAAAATTTCGTCCCCGAAATTGAGGTTGAGCCTATGGGGATTTCTATCGGAATAAATTAAACTTGTAACATCCCATACGATCTTTCTATTGGGTTCAGGCGACTGTTCGTTTGATAACGAAGACAATCTCCCCAATAAACAAAAGATTAGCCCCTACCTTTCTGATTAAGTGTGCATGCCTAGGCCCTGGATTTTTCCTTATCAAATCTTAACATTCCAGAACAAGAAGGCAGTCTATGATATACCGAGAGGTGGTGAGATGTACCTGACTGAACAACTCCGGGTATCTTTGCCTCATCAGATCCTGCGGTTCCCAGGTGTGCTCCTCCTGACCGTGATTTCTCCACAGAACCTTGACTAAGGGGATCTTCTTGCGGCGCAAGATCCGCACTCCTTTGTCGTCGATCCGAACCGGCTCCAAGTGAACCGATCGGTCTGACGCTACCGGCCCTTCGGTGGTCAAAATCCGCTGCTCCGGGCGTAGTAGAGCCCTTCTCAGCGAAGAGATGTGGAAGACGTCGTGTAGAGCTGCCAGCTCCGGTGGCAACTCTAGCCTGTAGGCTAGGGGTCCGATCCGCTCCAGGATCCGGTAAGGGCCCATATACCTAGGGCTGAGTTTCTTCCTCCGACCGCGCACCCGTGAGACTCCGTGCATGGGCCGGATCTTCAAGAACACTCGATCTCCTACCCGGAACTCCACCTGACGATGCCGAGCGTCATAGTATTTAGCCTGTCTGCTCTGCGCCTCCAACATCCTATCTCTGATCAATCTTACTTGGGCCTCTGTATCTTCCACAAAATCCGATCCCAACAGCTTCGGATCCTCGTCTTGAACCCAGGAAAGCGGGGTCCTACATTTCCTTCCATACAAGGCCTCATACGGCGCCATCCTGATGCTGGACTGGTAGCTATTGTTGTAGGAGAACTCGACCAACGGTAACATCTTCTCCCACGGCTCCCCTCGGTCCAGTATACACAGTCGTAGTAAGTCCTCCAAGGTCCGGTTGGTGCGCTCGGTCTGCCCGTCCGTCTGAGGGTGGAAGGCCGTGCTAAAAGTCAACCGGGTGCCCAAATATGCCTGCACTGACCGCCACTCCCTGGACGTAAACCGTCCATCGCGGTCCGACACTATCGTCCGGGGCACGCCATGATATCGGACATACTGCTCCACAAACTTCCGTACCAGCACTCCCACCGAGTCATCCTTCCTGATCGGTATAAAGCGGGCCACCTTCGTCAGCCGATCGACAATCACCCAAATCGAGTCGTTCCCTGTCCGAGACCGGGGAAGACCATGTATAAAATCCATCGCTATGTCGTCGAACTTCCACTCCGGCACCGGGAGTGGCTGCAACAGTCCTGCGGGGTTCCTGCACTCCGCCTTCACCAACTGACACGCCTCGCAATGGGTCACGAAGTACGTAATGTCCTTCTTCATGCCCGGCCAAAACATCGTCCTCTTCAGATCAGCGGTCATCTTTGTGATCCCCGGGTGCACGGAGTACCGGCTGCAATGCGCCTCTGTCAGAATATCCTCTCGGATCTGGCCTCTTGCGGGTATATATACTCTGCCTCTGAAGTGGAGCAACCCGTCCCTCAGGGAATAATCTCCTGTCGAACCTTCCTCCAAAGCTCGGAACATCGGCTCCGCCCACGCATCTGTCCTCTGTCCGTCCCGAATGCGATCCCGGATATCGTCTATGGCCACTATCGATGCCAGATACTCCCTATACAGATCTGGGTCATCCTCGGACACTAGGGATATCTGCATGTCTCTGAATGACTGGACCAGCTCCATAGACATAACCTGGGGCCCAGCTTCGGAAGTGGCCGCTCTCCGGCTCAACGCGTCGGCCACCACGTTTGCCTTCCCTGGGTGGTAGTGCATCTCATACTGATAATCTGCTAAGAACTCCACCCAACGCCTCTGCCTGATATTCAGCTCCTTCTGAGTGTCCACGTATTTTAAGTTCTTGTGATCGGAGAAGATATCGCAGTGGACTCCATAAAGGTAATGACGCCAGACCTTAAGAGCAAAAATGACCGCTCCCATCTCGAGGTCGTGCACCGGGTAGTTCCTCTCATGGGTCTTCAGCTGGCGGGAGGCATATGCTATGACATGTCCGTTCTGCATCAGCACCGCTCCCATCCCTTGGTATGATGCGTCGGTATACACCTGGAATCCCTCCCTTCCGGATGGAAGGGCCAGGATAGGGGCCGAGATGAGTCGGTCCTTCAGCTCCTGGAAAGCCGCCTGGCACTGCGGGGTCCAAACAAAAGGTGGCTCCTTCTTTGTCAAAGATGTGAGGGGGAGGGCAATCCGAGAGAACCCCTCCACGAACTTCCGGTAGTAACCGGCAAGTCCCAAGAAACTGCGTACATCGGTGGCTGTCTTCAGCTGCGGCCAATCGCGAACTGCCCGAATCTTTGCTGGATCTACTGCTAACCCGGCTCCGCTGATGATGTGGCCTAGGAAGGCCACCTCCTTCAACCAGAACTGACACTTGCTGAATTTGGCATAAAGGCGATGCTCCCGCAACCTCTCCAAGGTCAGTGCCAGATGTCGAGTGTGCTCCTCCTCCGTCCTAGAGTAGATCAGGATGTCGTCTATGAATACTATGACGAACACATCCAAGTATGCCTCGAAAACCCGGTTCATGAGACTCATGAACGCCGACGGAGCATTCGTGAGCCCAAAGGGCATCACGGTGAACTCATACAGGCCATATCTGCTACTAAAGGCCGTCTTCGGGATATCCTCCTCCTGGATCCGCAGCTGGTAGTATCCTGATCTCAAATCCAGCTTCGAGAAATAATGGGCCCCCTCCAACTGGTCGAATAATTCGTCTATCCGTGGGAGCGGATAGGTATTCCGGACGGTCAGCCTGTTTAGTGCTCGATAATCGATGCACAGGCGGAGTGTCCCATCCTTCTTCTTCACGAACAGGACCGGTGCTCCCCATGGCGAGGAACTCGGTCTGACAAAACCTGCCTCCACCAATTCCTGCAACTGGGTCCGAAACTCTGCCAACTCCTTTGGGGCCATCCGATAAGGGGCCCTAGACGCCGGCTTGGCCCCGGCACAAGCTGAATCTGAAAATCCTGCTCTCGGTGTGGTGGTAGTCCTGGCAGTTTCTCCGGAAAGATGTCAGCGAAATCTCGCACCACAGGGATGTCTGTCACCGACTCCTTAACCTCCTCCATCTCAAATAGAATCTGATAGACCTCCTCTCCCTGCAGATGGGCCTTGACGGCCTGTACCGAAGATAAGAGTATACGAGAGACAGGTCTTATACCTTCAATGGTAATGAAAGAGTCCCCGTGTCTCACGGTGATCCTCTTCGCCTGGCAGTCAATCTGGGCATAGTTCCAGTGCAGCCATACCATGCCCAGGATCAGGTCGTAGTCCGTCAGCTTCAAAATCGTCGCTGGAGCCTCGAACGCTTTTCCACCAATCTCCGCCACCATATTGCAGTGATCCGTGGTAAGGAGCTCAGATCCATCCGGTAGTCGCACCCTCATCCTCGAGCCTGTGAACCGCTCCACACCTTCCAGTCCTTCCACGAACGACTCCGACACAAAGGAGTGAGTAGCTCTAGTATCGAACAGCGTGCGGGCAGGCTTGCCGCTGATGAAGACTATACCTAGGGTGATTAGATATCTTAGGGTTCTATAATGAGTTTTTACTTTCCTTGCTATCAATCTAGTGCGATTCAAAGTTTTAACAACTTAAAGGGGAAATTCTATGAAAACAAAGAAACATTTCGGCATACCTGCGATGACCTGCTCCGGATTCCGCGGCTGTGCAAGGTCCAAGGCATATACCTGCTCTCTTCCCTGTCTACGATCTTCCCCCTGGTATCCTCGACCGCGGCCGCGTCCTCGGCCTCCGTAATGCTGAGCTGGTGGGCCGCCCTGATGTGCTGGAGGTGGTGCCCCCCTCATGGGGCAGTTCCTCCGAATGTGCCCAATCTGATGACAAAAGTAGCACTCTGGGGGATACGCCATTCCCCGGGTCTCGGCATCTCCTGCATCCGAAGGGGTGGAGGGGCCAATACCACCTGTTCCCTCGGCTCCGGCCTCACGTCCTGACGAGGCTGGTCCTCTGTCCTCCTCCCCTCTGGTACAGCACCTCGCCGCTGGTCATTCCTTCCTCTTCGTCCCTGATCCTCTGCTGGCCGTTTCCGGCCCCGGGTGGTGTGCCAATCTGCCTCAATCCTTTTGGCCATCTCCAAAATCCGGGAGATGGGCCCGTCAGATACAAACAAGAGGGCCTCCCTCAAGTCCTCACGTAGGCCCCTGTAGAACCTCCTGATATACCCCGCCTCGTCCAGCTGGTAGGAATCTGCGTATCGAGCCAGGTGGTCAAACTCTCGATGGTACTCCACCACGGTCCGAGTACCCTGCTTCAACTGTAAGAACCGCTCCTCCAAGTCATCCCTAGCCGACTGCGGAACGAAATGCTCCAGCAGTGCGGCCCTGAACTCCTCCCAAGTGATCTCCGCAACCTCCCTATCAGCAAAGGTCGTGTCCAACAGCGTCTTCCACCACCTCTTTGCATGGGACTCCAGGCAGGAGACAACCAGAGCCACCTTCTCCTCCCATGGACACCGAATCCCGGTCAGCATCTCATACATGATATCTAGCCATTCCTCCGTCCGAACAGCCGACTCTGTCCCCAGATAGGACGGGGGAGAAAGGCCCCGGAAGATGCTGAGCCAGTTGGCCCCCAGATTGGGCTGCGGGACCGGAACCTGCTGGGCCCTGAAGGCCTCCAGAATGGCGGTCAGGGTCTGTCCCATGTCTGACTGAAGGAAAGGAGTGGGGGCCGGTGGGGGTGGTGCAACATCCTGAGCCTGTGGAACTCCACCCTGAGGCGTAGTCCGTGCTGGAGGCTGCGTAGCAAAAACACACGCTGAGAAAACGTTCAAATACTACATAAAGGTGGACAAATTATATGTGATCCCCATATGGGCACACCACTGCTTCCGCTGCTTAGTTTGCCCCCAAACTAAACTCGAGCGGGGGTGACCGAGGGTTTGTGGACTGCTACTTCCTTCTGATCGATGTTTCCCTCTGATACCACTTGTAAGACCCCTTTTTTTTCTTTTTCAAACCCGGGGTCTTAGGCCCAGAACCGCCGCTTTGCGGTGACTCCTTCATGTCCCGAAGGGTCATCACCACAAGGAGCCGATTCTGCCGGCCAATTTCGATCACAGAAAGTAGCACAATTATTGAAGTAAGAGCAATGCAGTCCACAATAATAAAAATCACATATATATAATAAAACTCCACGAAGGGAGTGTCCACAGAAACATCAGAGTACTATAAATACGGGCTTATGCCCGGTACAAAATGTCCTCACTACAAGTCTCTCTTGCGGAAGCGAAACAGAAACTACTCAAGGTCGAGACTCACGGTCCCGGCTGTGTGAACTCCGGAGCTAGACTGCCCCATCTCTAGGCGCACCGATCTCTGGGGCTGCTCCTCCATGCTGGGCTCCACGATCCCCTAAATGATGCGGTTCGAAAACCGTTAGTCATAAAGACTAAGCCCTATCATCCCCTACCCCTTCCCCCATGGCTCCTAGGTACCGAGCGGAGAGGAAGAAAGGGAAGGACATGAAGGTGGAGATTTAACATGAAAACAGATGGCAGCGGAAACTAATCTAGCAAGTTGTATTAGGTGAGCAGTTAATAAGTTGTTGTAATAGGTCTAGCAGTAAGAAAAGCAATTAAATGAATTTAAACCTTCACTTATGCGAGAACACATAAGCAAGGGATCTTTTGCAAGGCTCCCATCGTATAAGTGTCCCATACCACTTATACCTTGGGGTGTCGGTTATCAAACAGCAGGGGTTATTATATATTGAAAATAACCTTTGATTTATAAACTTGCCCACACAAGCTTATAGACCAAGGGGTCGTTTTGCAGGTCCTAATGCATAAGCGTCCCATTCCACTTATACTTTAGGTGTCAAGGTTGTTATGAATGATTATGAAATGCAACTATATGGTGGGTATGTTATGTCATGCAGTGCAACTCACACACCCGACTCTGTGCACACAGACCTTTAGTTCCCCCTTTCGGAGCCGTTACCTCCCAGGATACCTCCGTAGTGGCAAACGGAAGCGGTGGGTTGGGCCTCGCCCACCTCCAAAACCAGTAAAGCACACTGGTCTGACCTATCGTACGCCTCAACGCTTGGTGCACAAAGCGGACGCCTGCGTACTCTTGCCGGCTGGCGCACCGGACTTCTGTTGGCGGAGTGCTAATCACCCCGCCGAGTCAACGATATCGGTGTCGGTGCAATCGAACTCCCCGATATCGAAAGACCCACCACCTTAACTTTCCTATCTTATGCACATGCAAGTTTAATCGCAAACAAACAGAACCGAGCCGAAGCTCCCCGGACCAAACGTCCGTCTCCAAACCAACCGAGCCGAAGCTCCCCGGACCATCCGTCCGTCTCCAAACCAACCGAGCCGAAGCTCCCCGGACCATCCGTCCGTTTCCAAATCAACCTTCCTGTGTCAACAGTGTTGTGAAGGGTGCAGCCCTAGTTACTAAGTTACTCTTGTCGATTTGTTATTACAGTTTACGTAGCCCAGGACTGCCCCCGGTATACCCCGTGAAGGGCTCTCAAGGGGCACTAGGAACCAAGACGGTGCATTACGGCCCGAAGTTCCCTTTCGCAAGGCACTTATTGTTATTGGTTGTTTTCCCTTAGCCCGATTCCCTTCTCATATTACGATAGACTATCCTAGGGTGATTTTTAAACCTTCCACTCTTCGGGAAAGGCGATCTTTCGCCAAACCCGAGCACCTCTTAACTCTAACTAACACCACTACTTACTACTCTTAATATCTTCATCAGATCATGTCCTATTGCATATCACAAACTGCTATATGCAGACCGACCTAATCTACATGTCGAACCGGTTATGCAATGGTCCATTACTCATCCAAATGCCCAAAATTAATTACTGGAGACTTTCCATGATATAAATAACCTAAATCCAGAAAATGGAAATTTTCCTAATTTATTTGGCATTTAATTAAATTCCTCAAAAATCCAAGGACTACCGGTTTGAACATGAACTACCCTAACCATTCATGCAAGATGTCCAGCAAATTTATGATAATTAGTAGGTTATCTCAGAAGGCTAAATCCTAAGTATCATAATTTTTCTATCATCAAAATGACATGTAAACTATTTTGGAATTAATCTCTAATTTATATAGTTTATGAATCATGTACAGAAAATATTCTTCCAAAAATTCTAAATAAATTATGACATGATGAATAAGGCCTAAAATTTGCACTGGCTAAGTTTCATAATTTTCCAGCAAGCATTTTATCCATAATAATTTTTTTAAACATAAAAGCCCTTTCTATCTTTTGTGAATAAAGTACTAGATTTACTCAACATAAAATTCTATAAAAATTCAGGGATCAATGTTCTACAAGTCAAGATCTAAATCCAGTATTTTAACTGATTATAATTAATGTAAAGCCTCAAATTAATTGAAACAACAAATTGGGCTAATAATCCTTTAACACATGAAGTATAATATATATTAATCATAAAATTCCAGAAAAATTACCATGAGTCTAAAACATCCTAAAACCCCCTCCTCCCGAGTTTCATAATTTTTGGATTAGCTTTAAGGCTTAAAATAACTAAATTACATTTCTATCCTAATCCGACATCTCGACTTTTGAGGTACCTAACTACCTCCAAATCCATCACTATTTCAACCAGAGGGTTTTCATCATATCATCCTCCTCTCCTCCAAATTTCAAGGGCATACAAGAGCTTTTGCTCCTATGTCCTTCACAAACCTCAAACTCCCACCCGTTGGAGTTGAGCCAATCTCTTAGGGTAAAATCCACCCTAAGCCACACCATGTTACCCAAGAGGGTAGACATAGACTCAACAAATCAGTGGCCGACAACTTCAGCCTCTCTTGAGGAGATTTGTCCACTCCATCTCCAATTGTACTTTTCCCCAAAGTACCCCTCACCAAGGCCTATCTAGGACTTGATAATTCCCTATTCAAAACTCGACCAATCGAGTTGAAATTTTGTACAGATCTTAATATTGATGCCAGGGACCACCACCCAAAATTTGGGGGAGTTTGGGCTTAATTTCATCTCCTAATTAATTTTATATTGTTTATTAAATTTTTACAAAAACTTTAGACAAAAGTTCTCCAAAAATTCTCATTTTTGGACAGCCTCTCGATATACATATTATAGACCTCCAGTCCAAATGTCAAGTCATTTGGACATGTTATGAACCGTAGGCAACCATTTTAATTTCTGGTTAACCTAGGTCTTGATCCCACCAAAATGAGTGCTGTGTTCAAACCACTCACCCAAATTGAATAAAATCAATTTTAAATTAAAGTAGACCCCGAGGGCTACAACTTTTGTGTCTGGTCATTTTTCCTAAATCGGCCTCTAAGTGCCTCGTTTTGCAGCCTCAAAAATACATTCAAATAATCTATTTTCATTAAGTAAAATAAAACAACCTATGTATTATAATATTAATTCCACTGTTCATCTTCTTCATGAACCCGAACAGACACAGGAAAATATTTTTCCTGTAAGCATTCAGTGATCCGTCGCCGGCCGTTCGGTCACTTCCCTGGCCAGCCACCACCACCACCACCTCCGTTGAGGCGATGGCTAGCGGTCGGCGGTGGTTTGGCCGCCGGAGGTGGCGGTTTCCAGCGAACTCGAAATATCTTTTTCATGGTTTTTCCATGAAAACGAGAGATGGATCCGGCTCCGTTGAGCGCGAATCTCCTTCCTAAGAATCCTAAGATCTACCCATGAAAGAGAAGGAGTAGAGGAGGACCTTGTTCGCGGTTTGGAGGCGAGAAGAGCGACGAGGTGCCATGGCGCGGTGGTGGCGTTGCTGAACTCCTCTTTACAGCAAGAACAAGGATCTGCTTCGTTTGCTTGAGCGTGTAACCCTCTCCTCTTTCCCCAAGTGGGCTTTTATAAGTCAGATAATGGGAAGATGAATGGGTAAATCCATTATGGCCATGACGGTTCTCCCCTTAACGTTTCGGTTACAGTGAAGGGATAAGAAACGGTGGAAACTGAACAGGTGCGTCCAGCTGGCGGTTTTCTATTGGACCACCTTTTCCTTATTTATTATATAATTACAGAAGGAAAACGGCCGGAAGTTACTCCTGGTGTAACTTCCCAAACCAGCATTTATTTCCACGCGTGTTAGAATTATTTCGGGCCTGAACCGTCGTTTCGGCCAAGGTCACGGGCGTGACACATGGGTCACGGGCGTGACAGGCCCGGGTAGCCAATCCTGGGTTCGACGATCGTCGAACTGAGATCGACGATCGTCGATGGATGGTCACGGGCGTGACACCTTGGGTCACGGGCGTGATAGGCCCGAACAGCAGATTTTGGTCGACGATCGTCGAATTGAGATCGACGATCGTCGAAGGCTGGTCACGCCCTAAGTCACGGGCGTGACACCTTGGGTCACGGGCGTGACATGCCCGAACGGCAAGTTTCGAGGTCGACGATCGTCGAATTGAGATCGACGATCGTCGATGGGGTCACGCCCTAGGTCACGGGCGTGACACTCATGTCACGGGCGTGACATGCCCGGGGCGCAAGCTCGACGATCGTCTCACGGCGATCGACGATCGTCGATGGGGTCACGCCCCTAGTCACGGGCGTGACACCTTGGTCACGGGCGTGACATGCCCCGTCAGCACGATTGACGATCGTCTCGTGGAGATCGACGATCGTCGAAGTAGTCACGCCCAAGTCACGGGCGTGACGGGTCGGTCACGGGCGTGACCAACCCTTGACCCGAAAACTCAATCGATTTATTTTCACTTTTTGTGCTCCCTGGGGTTCTGACTCGACCATCCGACTCCTAGGGGTCTAGCCGGAAATGGGATGTTACACCCTTAATGGGAGAAGCTTCAAATAAATGAAAATCACAAGAACAGTAAATGCCAGGATAAATTGCAAACTGGGCTTGGGTGCTTCATCAAGTCAACCTTATATATTTAAGAAAAATATATTATTTAAACCTATGAATTTCATTTCTGTAGAAGAAAAGGAAAAATTAGTTTTACAACTTACAAATACTAATTCTGAAATCTTACCAAAGAATAAATAAAAGAATTATCAAAATTCTCATAAAAATAATGTTCAACTAAATTCGTGGAACCGAGATCGACGAAATCAGTTTTATGCGTCGAACGGCGATCAATGAACTCTGAACTAAGAATTTGGGTATGTTTACTCAAACAAGGGTGCTTGACAAAATCAAAGAGCTTCATCAAACAGTGATCGACGATTGTGGAACTCAGGAAATGAGTATTATCATTCTGTAAATCGAGATCGACGAAATCAATTCTTTTCGTCGAACTCAGATCGACGAACTCAACTAAATTCGTCAAACTCAAATTTTCAAAACAAAAATTGTATTTTTTATCAAACTAATAATCAAAAACCAAAACTTGTTAATCCGTTTACTCAGTGGATAATCCCTCCTAGGAGATATCTTCCATTAGGTTTTAAGGATCAACCTGGTTGTTCTTTAATTTCTAATTATTGTTTTGAAAGAAATCAAGGACCCAAGGTAACCTGGGTCATAAAAAAATAACTAATTTTTATGCAGGTGAAGAACGATTCTACTATAGGGGATCAGTGGTATTTGGATAGTGGTTGCTCAAAACACATGATAGGTTTAAAGGTCAACCTAAGTGACTTTAAAGTAAAGCTTGGACCCAAAGTGATCTTTGGAGACTCCAATTGTGGACAAACATAAGGATATGGAAATGTCAATATTGGAACAATCACATTCAAAAAGGTAGCTTATGTGAATGGACTGAAGCATAACCTCATATCCATAAGTCAACTATATGATGAAGGTTATTAGGTAACTTTTAACAAGTCCTTATGCTCTATTATTTCAAATAAAAATAAAATTATTTTAACTGATATTAGACAAGTAAACATATACATAGTTAATTTCAATTCAGCTAAATCAGAAATTTTCTTTTTTAACCAGATTAGTAAAGCTAGTGAATTATGACATAAGAGATTAGGTCATGTAAACCTTAGGACAATAGCTAAATTATATAATGAAAGCCTTGTTAGAGGACTACCGTCTAACTCCTATAAGAAGGAAGGACTTTGCAGGGCTTGTCAATTAGGAAAGCAAACTAAAAATAGTTTTAAATCCATTAATAAAAGTGATTCACCCAGAATCTTGTATTTGCTACATATGGACCTTTTTGGACCTATTGCAGTACAGAGCTTGGGAGGGAAGTCATATACCTTAGTGATTGTTGATGATTTCTCTAGATTCACTTGGGTTTTCTTTTTGAAAAATAAGTCGGATAACTTTAATGTTCTTACAGACTTTATTAAGAGCATACAGTTTGAGTACTCTACTCAAGTTACATTGATCAGAAGTAATAATGGCACTGAGTTTGAATCTCTTCTTATGCAAGATTTCTATGAGAAGGAAGGTATCAGGCATTATTTTTTTGCTCCTAGAACTCCTCAACAAAATGGGGTAGCTAAAAAGAAAAAATAGAACCCTGATTCAATCTGCAGGGACATTACATGCAGATGCTCACTTGCCCCTATCCTTTTGGGCAGAGGCAGTAATCACAACAAATAATGTTCTGAATAGAAGTCTAATTCATAAACTTAAGGGTAAGACCCCGTATGAATTACATAAAGGGAAGAAACCTAAAATAAACTTTTTTAAAGTATTTAGTTGTATATGTTATATTTGTAATAATGACAAGAAATATCTTAGAAAGTTTTAAGCCAAAGCTGCAGAGGGAATTTTTCTTGGATATTCCCAAGTCAGCAAGTCTTTTAGGGTTTATAACAAATCAACATTAAAAATGGAAGAATCTGTACATGAAACTTTCTATGAGACTAATATGTTTTATAAGGAGAAGGATTCTTCTACCATAAAATAAGTACTAAATCAGTGTGAGAAAATGGATGATTTAATCCTAACATAAGAGAATATATCACATCCTTCTCAACAGATTACTGCTGGCGATAGTTATGATGATATTAAGGAAATTAATGTTGAAGATGTTGTGTCTAATGAAATTCCACAAGATGAATTAATTCCACAAGTGGTTAAAGAACCAACATTACCCACAGATCTTATCACACTTAGAGATCATCACATATCTCAAGTTATTAGAGACATATCAATTGGTGTGCAAATAAGGCATCAAGTCAACCAAGATTTGATGCATGCTTGCTTCATTTCTAAAAGTGAGCCTCAATCCATAAAAGATGCAGAACAAGATCCCCATTGGATAATTGCAATGCAAGAGGAACTCGATCAATTTAAGAGGTGTACAATTTGGGAATTAGTCTCTAGACCCAAAGACTACCCAGTCATTTAAACTAAGATACAAAGAGAAGTTAAAAGCATTGAGTGCATTTAGTGAGCCTTTCTCAAGCGTTGAGTGAATCCTTGTCACTCAATGAAAGAGTAATTAGTAGAATTTTGCATCCCATGCATTGAGTGAGTTTAGTGAGCCTTCATCACTCAACGCATATAGAATTTTATTGTCTAATAACTTTGGCATTGGGTGAGCCTTCATCACTCGACGCTTCTGGACTTGATTCGATTTATCTGATTGAAGTCATTGAGTGCATCTTCTTCACACAAATTTTTCTACCTTTGTCTAGCTTCTTGATGAGGCATTGAGTGGTTTGTCTCCACTCAATGCTTTTGTACTTGGTTGAATTACATATTGAGTAGACATAGATTGAACTACGTTCACTTAACGCTTCTATCCTTAGGCAGATTTCTAGACAGCAACATTGTGTCTTTGAATGTTTGATGTTCTATCAATGCTTTTGCTTCTAGGCGTTGAGTGAACTGTCTTCACTCAATGCTTCTAGAAAACCAGATTTTTTGCTTTGGCAATACTGAGGATTTGACTGCCTGACCATCACTCGATGCTTTTAGTCCCTTGGCATTGAGTGAACTGCCTTCACTCAACGCTTCTAGACTTGGCTAGATTTCTGCATTGCCAGCATCCTGTCATATGTCCATCTATCTTTATGACTCAAAATACCTATCATATTAGTTAAACATTGAAGAACCTGCATGCATTGAACTTAGGGCATGCATCAAATACATTCATGTGTATACCATTGACTTGTGGGCCTTCTTTAAATATAAGAAATTGTGATCAATGGACCCAACACCGGTGATGTTCCTGATATTAGATTTATTTGTGGGAACATACTTGGAAAAGACCTCTTCAATCGAAGAGGGCTTTGTAAATTGCGATGGAAAACTGGCTTTATTTAAATTAAGGGAGGAGCTAGATTAAAAGAAGGATTTAGATTATAAGGGCATTGAGCATTCCCTTGGTTACTCCATGAAAAATTATGATTGTTCCTACAACTCGCATTGTAGGTGCTATTATACAAAGAATTATTTGGGTTATAGGAAGGCCGAGGCGCATTTCCCATGAAGTCAACATATTCTTTTAAAAAATATGTTATTATTATTATTTTCCCAAGGAGGAGTGGTGGAGGAAGCGGTCATCTCCACCACTTGCTTAGTTAGGAGCTCAACTTGGAGGGCTACATTAAAAGTTGCGTAAATTTCAAAAATTCCAACTTGCTTAACCGTCCGCACATGGGGCGCGTTCCATTGGTATGCATTCAAAGCCATTCCTCAACAATCTCTTGAACGGCCTCAGGGGATTTGTTATTTAATGTCCCCCGTGCGGCTATGTCGATCATTTGCCTTGATTGGTAATTTAAACTATTATAAAATTTTTGCACTTGTTGCATAGTGGGAAGTCCATGGTGCGGGCATCAACGCAATAGTTCCTTGAAGCACTCTCATGTGTCGTAGAGAGTCTCCGAGTCTATTTGCATATAGGATGCGATATCAGTGCATAATTTGGCAGTTTTCGCAGGCGAAAAGTACTTTATAAGGAATTTTCCTTCCATCTCGGCCCATATAGTGATGCACCCTCTAAGAAGAGAACCCGACCACTACTTGGCCGTTTACAGCAAGGAGAAGGGAAAAAGAAGTAATTGAATGGAATCATTCATGATACCATTGATTTTGAAAGTATCGCAAATCTCAAGAAAATTTGAAAGGTGCCAATTTGGATCCACATCTTGGAGACAATCGAAGGTCACCGACTGCTGCACTATTTGTGTAATGCTGGACATGATCTCAAAGTTAATTTTTGCAACCGCGGGGTGGGAAATAGTTGGTTTTGTACCCTCCAGATTCGGTCGCACATAATAGGACATGGTCCTTTGCTGGGCCTGATCTAGGTTGGACGGATTAGGATCCACAGTTTCTGTGGTACTGTCTCCGTCGACTGACGCTCGACGTTCCGTCGACTGACGCTCGACGGTCCGTCGACTGACGCTCGACGGTCCGTCGACTGACGCTCGACGGTCCGTCGACTGACGCTCGACGGTCCGTCGACTGACGCTCGACGGTCCGTCGACTGACGCTCGACGGTCCGTCGACTGACGCTCGACGGTCCGTCGACTGACGCTCGACGGTCCGTCGACTGACGCTCGACGGTCCGTCGACTGACGCTCGACGGTCCGTCGACTGACGCTCGACGGTCCGTCGACTGACGCTCGACGGTCCGTCGACTGACGCTCGACGGTCCGTCGACTGACGCTCGACTGATCGAATTGTCAAGTTCAGCCGATGATTTGTCAAGTTTACTCGATGATTCATTGAGTTTACTTGACCCTCTGTCGAGTGGTATTAGAAGGTTCGTCGAGTTCAGTCGATCGATCCATTCATTAAGTTCACTCGTCGATTCATAAAGTTCACATCACCCTTTGTCGAGTGGCACTCCACAGTTCATTGATTTCACTAAACCTTCCCTCCCATCGCGTTTACTCAGAAGTTCGTCGAGTTCACTTGGAGGTTCGTCAAGTTCACTTGGTGGTTCGTCGAGTTCACTCGAATGTTCTACGAGTTCACTCGGTGGTTCATCCTGTTCACTCTACGATTTGACCTTCCTACTACCCGTGACCTTTGGCTCTCTTTTTTCTAAACATGTCCAAGCTATCCTAAGCTACACAAGGTGACACAAAACACACACGAGGGGTTTACCTCAAAATTAGACGTTACAAATCCAATTAATAAATAAATAATTTCGTCCCCAAAATTGAGGTTTTGTCTACGGGTATCAAATTACCAGGTATGTAATGTAAGTTTCAGACTTACCTTGGGGAAATAATTAGGGTAGCATTGCTGCATAAGGTCCATAGGCTCCTAAGTGTATTCCTCTTTCACATAGTTGGACTATGGGTCTTTTGCCAAAAAAAACACGCTTTCTCCTCAGCCTTCGTATCTCAGTATTTACTATAGACACAGGATCTAGCCTGACAGATCTATCAGATGCCACAGTGCTAGAAGTACTTATGAAAAATTGATCAGGCCAAAGTAGTGCATTCTGAGGGAAAGACACATGAAATCTTCTATCTAGAGGCTAACCTTAGAGGGGGGTGAATATGGTTTTAAGAGTTAATAAAAAATTGAATTATTTTGGTCCATAAAAACTCGTTCTAAAATCTACCATAGGGCACTAGCATGCTAGCACGCGGTGGTAGGTCATAAAGCTCATTTTTTATAAAAATATTTCTCCTTGGAGATGCAAACACCCTTTAGAGATCTACTAGAAAACAATCAAAAAGTCACACGCAGAATGAAGGGCAATAAATAATTTTTATTCAAACATAAATAAAAATTATTTATAATTACAAGCACTGGATTTCCATGACGTCGGAGATCGGAGGCGGTGAAAGTCAAGAATATTTTCGTTTTCTATACTGAACCACTACCCGGACAAGTTAGATCTCTTCCTTTCCATCAAAGAAAAGTCTTCGAGCTAGCTCTTCACCTTCATAGAAGGAAGTGACTTAGAGCCCCACTAGATCCTCCGATTTAGATGTCTCTTCCCCAAGATGATTTCTTGCAAAATCCTTCTCGAAATCTGACGACCATCATTGGTTGATTTTCCTCACCACAATCACACCTAAACTCGAAAACTACAAAAAGAGTAAAGAAAGTTTAAGATTCATTCTCCTTCAAAACGATTCCTCCATTGAGCGATGTGTGATCGGTGCTAACAATCTTCATTTGGTTAAAATCAATCTACAACTCTTGGTCGTTGCAGTCCTTTGCTCTCTGAAGACCTTCGTGCACGAATGGGAGGGAGACAACTTTCTCTTCCTTTGATGGAGACGGTGGATTAATGCTCAGATGCCGCTCCCAAACACTAGGATGAAGATCTGTATCTTTTGATTCGTACAAGAAATTAGAAAATGAAATCCTTTTATACGTCTTTGAAAATAGGATACCATCAGTGGTTAGACTAGTGCCCGACAATATGACATTATGCATCGACATCATAACTGTCCCCTGTATTTGGAAAAATATTCCAAAATGATTACTTTTCGCTTTTTCATGCTAGCACGCCGCGTAACCCAAAAATCACCTAGAGGTTGCTCAAGCGTCTCGACGAATCCATCGTGACGATCATTGAGAGATCTAGCGTTGCATGGTCGGAAGCTAGCATTGCACGTTAGGTTCCAGAGCGCCTGTCTAGAATAAATCCTAAAGCATGTGTGGGCGGTAGTGCTGGTGCCACGTAGTAGGTTCCAGAGCGTTTATTCATATTAAATCCAGGCTAGTGCGCGATGGTTGGTCAAAGATTAGATTTCTTCGCTTCTCTTGAACATGTAAACCTGTACACTATACTAAACACAAATGTGATCAAATATAATATGGGAATTTATATTGTCAAAATGATAATGTGTGATCTGTTAGTTCCAAAAAACTCCCCTTTTTTATAATATAAAATCTCATTCGACTCACTCCCTCTATCTACGTGCACACATCTTAACAACCTCTCCATACATGAGATCTTCCCTAACTCAAGACTCATTAAAATTCTATTCTCCCCCTTTTGATATTATCGAAAGGGGTGGGTTAGATCGAAAAAAATATACCCATGTACTGGAAAAAATGTAGTCTAAATAAGCGTGATAAATATCAAACAATACACGTTATAAAGTGAATCTAAAAGCAAACATAATAGGGGTGACCCAACACAAATCAGAGAATATGATGTGTATAAGTCAAATATACGAGCAGAGTACACAAAAGAAAATCATTGGAGTTTTAAGAGTGTTAGAGTTTGGCGAACTGGTCTCGGCTGCATGTTGTTCGGGCAATCTGACGGTTTGACCCTACAGTCTGGTTTTGTGGCGGCTTGATAGGATGCAAAAGTTATGACTTGCAGCTTATCTTTGCAGATTGGCAGTCTCGCTGTTTAGTAGGGCTTGGCGGTTTTGTAGTCGGATTCCCGTAGAGCTTTCCAGTCTAGGAGGACTTCTTGTAGATGCGGTCTGAGAACTACCCGCAATTGCGGTCTGATGGATATCCACAACAATAGTCTAGGTGAAACCCGCAGTGGCGTTCTGGCATTCTGCAGTGGCAGTATAGCGGCCTGTAGTGGCGGTCTGGTTGAAACCCGCAATTGCGGTCTAGTGGCAACCCGCAATTGTGGTCTGGCATCATATAGTGGCGGTCTGGCAACCTGTAGTGGAAGTCTGGTGGCTTACCTCTATTATCGCTGAGTGATCTCGGTTTTGTATAGTGTTGCAGTTTGACACCGTCAAACCTCATAGGCCGCACTGCTTGTATTTAATACCACATCGCTTGTTGTATTCTCCTCTCTCCCCCAAATTTCTATATATAAGGGGGCATACCTTATTATTATTTACCTTTTTGGAGCAACAAAATTTTTGCCTTTTATTTAGCTCTTTTTACATGGTATCAATGCTAATTGATCCTCTACTCCCATTTGATCGTAGTTTGTTTTTCTAACTGCTTCTGGTCTTCTTCCCTCCCTTCCCTCCTTTGCTAGTTGATTCTCCTATAACTTGTTTTATCTTTTCATTCTATTCAGTTCACGCAGCTTTGTTGGTGTTCTTGTATACTTCTTTCCCCTCTTGTGCTTTTGCGGGATTTTGTGTTTCCAGGGGTTGTTTTCTCTACTACTGCGGTTTCTTTTCTCTTCTCGCGCGGATTATTTTTTCTACTCGCTCAGTCTCTTCTTCTTCTCTGTTTGCATCATTTTGGGTGCCAAGTTCTCCTTCCTTTTTCTCATTATGTGTCATGTTCTTATTTGTCTTGCGCTTTTCTAAGAGTCTTTTGCGGTTTCTTCTCTTATTTTCTTTATTGTGAGGTCTCTTTTGCGGGCTTGATTCTAACTGTGTGGTTAGCTTTTTCTCTATCCGGTTCCTCTGTCAACGAGGCTGGTTTCCCTTGTATCTAACTATGCTCTTTTGGCCTCTTCCAATAGGAGGCTTACTGACTCTGGTGCCACTTATCACTTGACCGACAATTCTCGTTTGCTTTCCTACTTGAATACAAAGAAATGGGTATCTCCTATTGTTATTATAGATGGATTTTCTTATCCTATCCATGGTGTTAGCATTGTGCACCTCACTCAGTCTTTGCAGCATGAGGACACTTTATATTTTCCCACTTTTCCATGCAATTTACTGTCTGTTTATGCTCTATGCACACACTTGCAGTGCACGGTTACTTTTACTGCCACTACTTGTTCTTTCTAGGATTCTTTTCTCAAAGACAATGATTGTAACTAGAATGACGTGTGGTGGCCTATTTTTTCTTAACAATGTCATTGCTCTTTCTGTCTGTTCTTCCGTTCAACAATGGCATCATCATCTTGGACATCCTCCTTCTCGTCTCATCTACCAACTTCTATCAAATCTGTTTCAACCGATGTTTCACATTCCCTGTGTTTGAGAATATCAAATCCTCGATTGTATTTGATCATGTTGTATGTTGATAAAGTGTGCAGGTTGTCAGGTGCAAGCACCAGAGAAGGCTCATATGGATTCTACCGCCAGGCGCTAGCACTAACACCTATATATCGTGACATTGATTATTCAATGTATTTCTAACGTGTTGGACCAAATATCACAAGTTATAATATGTAAGCATAGAGTTTCTACATGAATGCTTTGTCTAGGGATGTGTGAACAGTGTAAAGTCATTTCGCTACCTAAATCCTCATAAATACTTAGTGGCATAGTCAACATATACTATCATGTCTAGTCGCACTTAGTAGCTATGCACCTATAGATTTGACACATCATGACAAAAGTAGACAATGTTCATAGAGATTAACAATCCTAAATCATACATTGTATGCAATCATTATGCTCTAGGTTCTAGCCTTGTGTGCCCTAATAATGAATGATCCACAGTTTTTTTTTGTATTTTGGGGTATATATATATATATTAAATCTTTTGTTAACAAAATGATTAATCAAATCAAAGAATACAAACGAAAAAATGCAAAAATAAATACGATAGCACAATAGAGTATTATGCATAATATTGACAAAAAAGAGACATAAAATAACATTCGTGCTATGTATAAGAATAATCCTGAGAATTCTCAAGACACGATAGACCCAAGAAATATGTCATCACGCTTGCGCCATACTAAGTGATGGATGGTCATGAGGAGCTGCAAGAGTGTCGTAGTGTGGGGTGTTAATCCCATAATCCCAAACAAGAACCCACTCAACCAAAGACTCTTCTCCCCCCAATGCCACACAAGGACCTACTAGAACACTTCCCCAGTTAAGAACAAGATATGGATAATAAGTGAGCATTCCTAATGCACACAAATATATGCCCTTGTTATTGTGAGACACATTACGATAAGTCTTGAGTTAAAAAAAAACTAATACTATCAGCGCTGATCGTCAAAACCAAGTACAAAAAAGTATGCTACCATTGGTGATATAGTACCTCCGCGCGGTATCTCAAAATATAAGGTCCGGCCCAGGCCGAATCGTTTATAGTTCCTATTCCACTCTCACTTCCGAGCACTGTTCTTTTGCTGGAGCTTCTTTATATCAGGTAATACTCCATCTTTCTTTCCCCTATTTCCATTAATTTGAGTGTAAATCAAGGAAGTTTTGTCATTTTGGACATGATCCATGGAATTTTCAACAAGTTTTGAGTTTAATTTTATAGCTTTCTTTATGGATTGTGGAAGATTTCTCGAATCTGAATGATGTGTGATTTGATCTCCTATCCCTCTATATTTTTTGGAAAAAATTATGAAAAATCGGATTTGTGGGAGATCCGGCAGAAGGGGATGAAGTCCAGTCCATCTTGCTACCGCGCGGAAGTAGTAGATTACCGCGCTATGGTAGCCCCTAGAAATAGTTTTTTTTACTTCTAATGAATGGATTTTTCATGATTTGTAGGTTATGGCTTCTTCAAGCTCTCGTCCATCTCAACGGAGTTTCTCCAAGCGATCCCGAGTCCCCTCATAGACCTTTCCTGCGGTGGACGAGGAGACAGTTATTGTGCAAATAGTCATCTACATCGATGAATGATACACTCACATTTATTGTTACTTGTATCATTCGGGAATTATCTCCATGATTTCAACCTGTGTTTGTTTTTCCTCGGTTCTTACTTCTATTACAACCTCAGGGATCTAGCTCACACACAGCTAGACGAAGGAGTGCACTCATGCATCAATACTATGGTAGTCAGCATTTTATATGAAAATTTGGCTAGGAACTATGCCTTGTTTGTGGGTGGGGAGAGAACTGACATCGTTGAGTCATTTAGATCTATAAGGATCAAGAGAGAGACCAATTATGTTCTCCAAGTTAAGGAGAACTATTGAGATCTCATCACCACCGTGGATACTCTCCCGCCAGATGTCCGCATTATCAGGATGTTCTGTTCCTTTCCCTGATGTTCAAGGCTAGGGACATAAAGAAGATCAATGCCCAAATTTTTATAGTAACATTTTGTATCCTAGCCGGAAGGCACTTTAGCATATCAGATCTCATCCTATCGATGATGTGCTATACATTTCGGCTCAAATCTCCCGACAACCAGCAGCTGAACACTTTGCCATTTGGTTGAGTGATCTAGAGTATCCTGATGGAGAATTATTCGGCCATCGACTGGATGCAGTAGTACCCTACTGATTGCTAACCACAAAGCTATAGAGTAGGTGTGATTCTCACCTCTTCACGACCTTGACCCCCTACTGCACAACTTCCTTTACGTCTTGGAGGATACCTTAGGGAAACCAACTGGGATATCTACAGGTTTGTGGAGGAGTAAGGGCGGAAGATTAGGCCCACAACTAAGGAGGTGAAGGGCGTGAAGAAGGTGTTGAAAAAAATGATAAGCAAGATAAACATCCCTCTGATTTCTTCAGAAGAATAACATCTACGCTTTATCTCTTTATAGTTTGGTGTTCGACTGCGCAGTCCCTTTGTAATTTTTATTATTATTATTATTGTTATTCATGGTGTACTAAAATAGGTTAAACATTATTCTATCTATGGTGAACTCTCACACCGGTAATGGTACTACTGGTAATATTTATTATACTTCACAGAATGTATGAATGTTATCAGAAAGGAGATTTAAGTATCCAAGTGAGATCGTGTGTGGCGATTCTCTTTGGTACCCAAACACTATATGTAAGCTTATGGGAATGTAATAATAAATGTTCCCTTTTGAGTTTTATAGGTGCGTCATTTTTTTATTATAGGCCTCCATTGAAACTTATGTTTAAGTTTTTATTTATATTACAAATTTCCATTAAGATTTTTATGAGTCTTTAAGTGATGATGTTCAATTGAATAATATTTCGTTGGAGGCTTATATATTGAAGTTGTTCTCCAAGTTAAAATTCTTTTGCTTAACATAGGGACTCATAGTGTAGTGATTGTTTAAAGAAAATCTATATTCATTAGCTTTTAATTATGGAGTAAGTTGTTTTTGCACGTGAAGGTGATTTCCAATGCTAGAAATTTACCTGTGGTTTTCTACTCCCTTTGGTTGACCCAGTTATTAAGTGACAGTTTATATTCAACATGCTTTTGGGTTTTACGTGAGGCTTAGGAGTTGTGTTTAGTGAGTTTTTAAACATAATTTCCTTAAGCATGTTGATTTTTATAATTAATTATTTATTTTTAACTTTTAGATTATGTCTACCGTTACTGTACACGATAGTTCTGTTTAAAAGAGTGGAGACTACATATTCAATATGAGCTTTGTACTTACTCCTGAATTCATCAAAAGTCTCATTCATCTCCTTAATTTCAAATTTATAATCCTTGCATCAAGCACAATTGTTGGGTACATAGGAAAATGTGTACCTGATTTGAAGATGCCTCACTTAGCTCAATGATACACATCAAGGTGTATTTGATGTTATTTTGAGTTTATATGTGTAGGTTAAGACTATGCTAAAATGCAGAAAAATAGTTTATAAGTCCATAAGTCGACACCATAGGATGCTGTGTCGACACTTAAGAAAGCCTGTGTCGAACACTTGGAATAGTATTGTCGACACCAGAATCTAATGTGTCGACACACAGAAGTTTTAGTCGACATCAACTGTGTCGACACCTGGAGGTAGTGTCGACACACAAATTCTTAGGCTATATCAACAGTGTCGACACACAGGACTGATGTCAACAAACAGCAAAGTTTTAACAAAGTTGATTGCTATGAAGTGAAGAAGTGACTATGTCGACACAAAGAAGCAGTGTCAACATATTCTACAGATGCAGTGCCAAGAAGCAGTGTCGATACCAAAGGAGCTGTGTCGACATCACCAAAGCATGTGTCGACACTTAATCTACTTGTGTTGACACATAATGAAGATCAGTCTCTACACTTTGCTGACAAAGACAAAGGTTCAAGAAATGACTGAAGACTTGACAGTTATGAATTCCAACAAGTTTGCTGAAGCTATCAGAACTGTCAAAGTCCGTTAGAAATCGGATCAGCCGGTTACCATGGATGAAGTCTATATAAAGACGAATTCTGTCAAATCAAAAAAAAATGAACAACTAATAAAGAATTTATCACAGATCAAGAAATAGCACGTCACACAGAAGAAGATTTTTGTGAGAAGATTTAAGAAGATAGTCTGAAGTGGCAATCTACTAAGAATTTGTCTAAGGAGAATTCAAACAAAAATTCAGAAGAAACTTCAGAAGATTTGGAGAGTTAGAGAGAGCTCCAGCTGTTTGAAGTAAAGAGGGAGACATTTACAAGTCTCTTAAGAAGCAGATCCTGAACAAATCTGCTAAGAAGAATTCAGATCTTTTTCTGAAATCTAAGAAGGAAGCTGCCAGCCAGTCAACTTCAAAGAAGATCAACCCTACTGAGTTCAGATTCAAAAAGCTTTGAAGAAAGCTAAGAACAGGGTTATCTCAGCAATAATTTTTATCATGAGCTGATCAAGAAGCCTTTTATCCCTTCTCTCTCAACAAGGGTAAGAGTCAATCTATAAGATTTTTCAAATTCTGTAGGTTCTTTCAAGATCTGAGTTTTAAGCTTATAACATAAAGGCTGAGTGTAAGAGATATAGATCTCTGAGTGATATGTCTTTTGAGTCTAAGTGTAGGAGAAATCAATCTCTTAGTTGTAGGCCTCGTGACAAGGCAGAGGTAGGGTTAATAGCCTGAGCTGTAGGAGTGTGGATACATTCTGAGTTGTAGGAACATTTCTGGGTTCTGAGCTGTAAGATTTGTGGATCTGAGAAAAGGAAGAAGTTAGGCTGAATCTAGTACACTGCTTGATAGGCGAAGGGGGAAGTGGATGTACCCAGACCTTTGGGAACCACTATAAACCAGTGTGCAATCTGTGATGTGTGTGTGATTGTGAATTCTTTGTTGGGGTTGCTGTGTTAGCTGTAGAATACACTACTAGAAAACAGACTTTTAGCCAGGGCAAATTGCCTGGCAAAAAGTCCAAAACCGTGGCTAAAAAGCTTTAGCCACGGTCTAGCCACGGGAAAAATTCGTGGCTAAAGTCGGCGTGGCTAAAAATTTTAAGCCATAGATTGGCCGTAGCAAAAAGTATTAGCCTTGAAAAAAATTGCTGCGGCAAATAAACCAACTATTAGACACGGTATAAAACCCTGGCTAAAAGTGAACTCATCATTTTTTAAAAACTATTTGCCACAGTCACAAGCCGTGTCAAATACTAATTTATGTTTTTTTAAAAAAACAAATTCAAAATACTGTAATGAAGAAGTGGACAAACATTAAAATAGGGGTGAGAAGAGACAAGCAGCAAAATAAAGGGTTAAAAACAAATGAAAAACTACTGAAACAATTATTACAGATTTCTTCTTCCCATCTGAATGCTAGAAATATTCTGAAACAAGGAGAAACAAATAGGCAAAGTTTAACACCATTCAAGAAACGTGTGGGGATTGAAATAGCTAGCTGCTAGCATGACAAAATTAATGCAAACAAATTGGTATCACTAAGATAGCTCTATGCAAGATTAGTGCTTCATTTTGACGCAGTGGTGGTCGTAAATGCATATGTTAAAACAACATTCGTTAAGGATCACCAAACAAACATCATCCATTTGAACATAATAGTGAATGAAGTATCTTAGGTGGGTGTTAACAAATTATAATTTAACCTCGTATTTATGACCGTCATCACGGTGCCAAACAGAGCCTAACTCTTGGGATTATTAAGTGGTCGAGAGCAGTTGACAATCATCATCACTTATCATCTTAAGAACAGTGAGAACCTGAAAACTCATTAAAGAAGGAGACTTGAGTTTATAAATATACAGAATAAAACACTCAAAGTAAAAAGTACCTGATGGGTGATATCTTCATCAGTTTCCTTGAAAGGAGCACCAACACCCTCCCATGAAACCACTCTACCAAATGCAGGAATTATGAAAAGAAATGTCAATGGGAACTTAAAATATTAAGACTAGCCAATAATCAATATTTTTACATAAACATCAGAGAAAAATATATATTTAACATCTAATATCTATAATCTATATCTACTATATTTATAATATATCAAAAAAAACTTTGTCCTTAAATAAAACCATCAAATGAATTTGAGTGTTTCATTTTGATTTGTGTTTGGCTTGAAAAATCTAATCACTTATTTTATGATATTAATTAATAACTTCTTGCTTGGTATGGAACAGAAAAATGTATTTTTTGAAGTGAATTAAAAGTATCAAATGAAACATTGGTTGGCGGCGGCAAAATTTGTCGAGGGCGACGACATTATTCGAGAGTAGGAAATTCTTCGGGGGAGGAAACATAACTTGGAGGCGGCATCATTTGTCGGGTATGACAACATCCAGCAGGGAAGGTGACATCCGGCAGGTACGGCTACATTCGACGGAGATGACGATGTTATGAAAACTCTACTCTCTTAATTATATAACGATTTAATAACATTTTTAGCTTCTACAAATTTTCCTGATTCATATAGAGAAGAAACAAAAATATAAACCATCTTTCAATTGCTTCTTCAATCTTTCGACCTTTTCGCATAGAAACACAAATAGATACTTTGAGGTACTGTCAATTGGTCGACAACCTTCAGATTTCTTCTCCTCAAAGGTGTACAAAGCAGTCTCTGTGATATATAATTAGGTAGAAATCTGCACGATAATGTGTAGAAATCTGCACTGCAATGTGATAAAACATTGGTTATTATCAAATCACATCTCTATGTTTGATAACAAATAAGTAATTCATAGTAAAAAATCAAGAATGTATAGTAATTCATAGTATAAAGCATTACTTTTTTTTGTTTATGTTTCTTTTATTCCACTGGAAATTACCTTAACAAATCATGAATGTGCTTGAAATCCAAGAATCTTGGTTATGAGTACTCACATTGGAAATAAAAAATATGACCATTCACACAAAATTGATATTATTCACATACAGTAGTCAAATCTCTAACCTAAAAATTGACACAATGATTGAACCTTGCCCTTGATCTTGAGATTGTCATAGAACAACTAAGCCCAATATCATCGTAGTGACAACTTTGATGCCTTTCATCCGCAATATAGATGGTATAACTTGCAGTATTAGTATCAATATAAGAGAAAATGGAATGAAAATAGAGCTAAAAATACCAAAAAATTAAACCAGGATATAATGAAATCAAAACAATGGGCAGTTGGTGTGAAATTATTCACTTAAACCTCGGTACTATAATTTGTGGGAGAAGCCCTTGAATGAATGTGGATTGATCAAAATATGCACATAGTCAAGAAATCACAATATGCGTAAGAACAAGAGTGTATGAATGGATAGTGGGAGCATCCATGACAACTTGGATTTGCCCAAAGGCATACTAATATTGTGCATGAACATGATTTGGATTTGGATTTTCATGGGAGTTGAATATATTTGTGAGTCATTAGATCTTGGTATTTGGTGATAATAGTTAATATTATGGATTATATCGTAGGTGATAACCTGAGATGGGTATTGGATTTTTTTTCTTAGATGAATTTTGAGTATTCGAACCACAATCTTTGTTCGCTTTGCAATGCTTGATTTACCTTTATTTGTTTTTTGTTCATCGTACTTCTCTTATGGAATCACTCATATGAGGGAGGATATGTGTCACATCAAGTCAATATGCACGTAGTGCAAAAAAGCGTAAGAGCTCAAATATACTATATCAGATTATTGTTTGTGAGAGTTACGTGAACTTAAGTATATAACTATTTCCACTTATTTTCACAAATTAACCTTAATGTAATGAAATGTTAAGTCCAAACTTTTTTTTTCTACATTTCGTCAAACGAATTACTAACTGCATAATTTAAGCCTCTAAGATTCTTAGTTCCTATAAAAATACCTTAAACAAGTATCAAATTTAGCAGCAAGTTCGACCTTGGTCATGAAAACCTCTTCAAATCCACCACCTCTACATTTTTCAAAGCAATAAACTGTCCAAGACGCCTCATCTTGAAGCTGGAAGTTAAAAGAGTAGTTCAATGTAACAAGAAGCGTATCAGTAAGAAAATTAGAGTATATTAAAATAAATTTGTACTTTATTTGGGTAATAAATCTGAAATAAAAAATTGATAAGATATGAAGAAAACAGTTTAGCAAGTTATAAAAGTATTCATACCTCTGTAAAAGTTGTTCTTGTCATGTAAAATAGCAAATTGGTATGGCCAGTTACGTCATACGGAATAATAGGAAATGCTTTGAGGTAATGACTCTTCTCCTGAAAATATTACTCCATAAATGCAAAAGAAATTAGAACAATCTGACTTCATTACACCACTGGCAAAGCAAACATGCACATACGATTGTGTATAAAAATGTAACATTTAAAGATTGAATGTTTAAGGCAAAGGTAATTATACTGTGTAGAAAAGTAACACTGCTTAAAATAGACCATCAATAACATGTGTAACATTCAAATCATGTGTACTCACGAAGCTCAACACCAAAGTTCTTATATTTACAATAATACCACCAAAATTTGAAGAGCATAATAAATTATCAACTTGTATTCTTTATGATTTTTGTTGTAACATTTGCAACTACTCAATTTTGTTGTTTATTTAAAGATCAGCATAAAAAAATATGCTCAAGGATTGTGTTCCCCTGGAACTATTAGAAGGAAGTACCTGTTCACCATTATCAGCAAACATCCAAATTACCTATCTAAAGATGAAAATTTGTTAGCTTGTGAATGCATCCAAAGTTCTTGTACCTTTCTATGCATTTGATATCTAATTATCTTTTGTAGACTCTTGTACTTAGCATTTTTCATAAGGCTCAATTCCTCCACAAATGCAGTATGTGCCTGAGAGTTCTATGATTTTGCATTTGCAAGCAAACAATGATATTTAGTGGAAAAAACAAATAATCAGTACAAGCTAACCTTGGTAGCATTTGTTCCTGTAAACAATAGAGAAAATAAATAGAAGGGGTTGAGATCATGCCTTATCATTTGGTCAGATAGCTCCGAGCAATATAAAGCTTAAAGATAACAGATTATATTAAAAAGATATGTCAACGATAAAAATCTAGCTTTATCATTTGGCCAGATAAGTTGAAGCAATATAAATCTTAAAGATGTCAGTTGATAATAAAATGGTTAAAGAAAATAGACAAATCACCACTTCAAAAAATCTAAACCAAATAAAACAACATAGAGTAAGTGGGGAGGGAACATTTTTCAACCCTACCAACCTTGGAGGCTGCATTTTCTCCACTGCTAGTATCCACAATCTTCTAAGCCTTATCAGTATAAGCATGAATTTTCCCTAAATTAACATCAGTTTCCACAAACAAAGCCTCTTCCATGATGGACTCATCCGCCATTGTCTGGACAAGGGAAAAACACAGAATTGGAGTATAATAAGAATGTTGAGCACTAAAACAGTATCGAAAAATGAAATTTTGTATGCCTCTAGCAAGATCAAATAGTCCCGACAAGTGTATGCATCATGTAATCATGATTCCTTATACATAAATCCTATAATTTTGTATTGCGGCGAGCGGAAGATGGCGTCAGATGCGATAAAGAGATCTGGTAAAGGATCTCCAACGGCAGAATCGGTGATGGGATGTTTACGTCCAAATTGAGGAGAAGAGGAGCAAACATGAAAAAGGGAGTTTCAATTGGGATTTATTTCAGGCAAGAATGAGGGAAATATTGGAGAGAGAGAGAGAGAGCTGAGAGTGGTTATGGTTTAGGGTTTCGTCGCCGGCGGCGGCGAGCGGGGAAGGAGGGGAAGGAGTAGCCGTCACCTGGTTAACAGCACCCGCCTTGTACACCCACGGTGCCCTGATGGGATTTCGCATGAATGGAGAAAGAGCAGCGGGGAAAGAAGAAGTTGAAGGAAAATGTACTCATCTTGAATATAGTCCAGGGTATATCGAGAACGATGACAGGAAGATGAATCATAGCATTGTGCATTCGCTCTTAGTCATCCTTGCGATAAGCTTCGGTGCTCGTGGGACTGGTTTTGAGCGCATGGATGGCTGCGACGCAAGAGGAGAAAGAGATAGATTTTCTGGAAGAAATGAAGAGGGAGTTAGAAATGAAAAAAAGTTATTGCATATGTGTTTTATTTGCCAAAAAATAATTTAACAAAAGTAAATATTCTATTTTTTTGCCATGAATATAGTTTTTCATGGCTAATACATCAGTGTTAACCACTCTTTTTGGAACCCTGGATAAAATATAACTATTAGCCACACTTATTGCAATCGTAGCTAATAATAGTGTATTAACAACCGTATTTTGACCCTGGCAAAAAAAAAGTGTAGCTATAACTCATTTTTCTAGTAGTGATTGTTAGATTCTATTTAAAGAACTGAATTCATATTCTGCCTTAAATGAAAAAAGATAGAACATATTCACCCCCCTAGGTGTTTGGGTTATCTTGAAATCGATTCTATCAAGTGGTATCAGAGAGAGGTTTCTCAAAGAAGGACTTAACAGTCTGATTGAGATCCATAAGGCAGATTCAAGATCAAGAAAATGGGTTCAGGAGAAAATCATAAGGACCTAGGTTCTACGAAATTACCCATATGCAAGAAAGAGATATTTGGAATATGGAAAGAATGGGCCAGGCATTTTATGGAGGTTTCTGATCTAAGGATCTACATTACAGTACAGGAAGGTCCTTATATTCCAATGAAGTTGTCAGTTCTAGATGCAAATCAAAGAATTCCAAAGGATTTTTCAGAGATGACTAAGGAAGAGATCATCATGGAAACTATGGATAAAAGAGCCCGAAATATCATAGTAAGTGCCATAGATGATTCAACCTTTCAAAATTTGATTCACTGCAAGACCTCCAAGGAATGTGGGACACTTTGATAGACTATATGGAGGGTTCTGAAGAAGTCAGACAAGATAGAAAATCTATGCTAAACAAGGAATATGAGAGTTTCAGACAAGGAAAGTCAGATTGTATAACTGAGTGTTATAAAAAGTTCTATAGAATAGTAAATGAGCTGATGTCCTATGGAAGGATCTTCAGTACATATGAACTGAATGATAAATTCCTAAGATCCTTGAAAAGGATTGGGACACTGAGATTTGTGCCATTAGGGAAGTGGCCAAACTTGCAGATATCTCTCCTCCGACATTGTTTGGAAAATTTCTATCATATGAGATGCAGCTGATGTCTAGGAAAGAGGAAGAGAAAAGTGCAAAAGGGGAGCATTGAGAAAAGTCTGTGGCCTTCAAGGTGGAAGCCACTAGGAAGAATAGAAGGATGTCTCCATCACCTCCTAAGATAGTTGCTGAAATTACTTCAGATAATTCAGACAACCAAAGTTCAGACAGCAGTGACTCAGATAAAGACTTTGCTCCCTTCACAAGGCAGTTTCAGAGATTACTGAAGAAGAAGCAATGTAAGTCTAGGCCCTCCACATCTCAGCCTGTGGATGATAATTATCAAAAGAGGAAGTGATCTAGGAAGAACAGGAGCAGTTCTAAGCCTAACAAATCTACAACATCAAAGATAGTTTGATACTGCTGTAATAGGCCTGGACATGTTGTGGTTGAGTGTCCAGAAAAAAGAATGGAGTCTTCTGATAAAAGGAAGGCTCAACAAAAGAGCAAGAAGGAGAAATCCTTTGTTGCTAAGAAGGAGAAGAGCTTGACAAACCAATCATCTTCAGAGTCTTAATCTGAAGCTGAGGCATACATTGGTTTATATGCAGTAGATGAAGAAGATGAGTTTATGCAAGTGATGAACTCTATCATTGAACAAGAAGACAATTAGTGCATGGGACTGATTGTTGCGTCAGAAGAAGATAAGTGTCAGGATCAGCCTGGTCCTAGTAAGGTATAATGTTTTTCTAGAAATTCAGATTGTACTATTGGTTCAGAGTCAGTTACATCTGCATCAAGTGATGTGGATGGGTCTGAGTCTTAAGGTGATATTCATCAGCTGATAGATAAATATGGGGACTTGTTGCAAACACTAAAGAAAAGAAAAAACTTGGCACCAACTCAGGCTTAGGAAATTACAGATCTTAAGATGGCTGCATCTGATTTAGTGAAAGTGTTGGATCAAAAAGTGAATGGGATTGCCAAACTGAAAACTATAACTATTATTAAGATGGGCACAATCACATACAAAAATGATCTAATTAAAAGTCTTGAAGCCAGACTTCAAAAAGAAAAAGATTTGGTGTCTAGTTATTCCAAGCCAAAAATCAGTTATACCCTTAATAGATGAGTTTGTGGCTCAAAAGGGTAAAGCTGGAATAGGCTTTAAAGGTGACACCAGGGCTGTCCAATTTAAGAAAAAGGGCAAAGCCTCAGTCCAGCCACTGAACTTTAAAGTCTCTGTAGTTTTTAGAAAGGTACAAGTGCCTTCTAACAAGTATGACCTTGAGAATACTCATGGTCATAGTAAGACTAAAGTTCTGAATGATAAGGGTGTTTATGTCAATAAGGCAGCTCATGTCCATAAACCCCATGTTCTTAATAAAATAGTGTGTGTAGCTGCAGTAGTACCAGAACAAAACAAAAGATCTGCTGTCAACCAGACTGCCATGAATATATCTAAAAATAGATACAACAAGTATGAATGTTGGTGCTGTGGCAAGACAGGCCATTATGCCTTAGATTGCTGGCACAATATTTATGTCAGGAAGAACAACAGTCTACTTTTTAGAAGAGAAGCAAGTAGATTTGTTAAGTATGAAGCTAACTTGAACCAAGGACCTAAGACTTACTTGGGCTCTAAGGTTAGGTAATTCTTTATTGCAGGTGAGTCCAAGTTACCATGCCCCTATATGGTACTTATACAGTGGATGTTCCAGGCATATGAACGGAACAAGGGGATTGTTGAAGGAGTACTTACCTATCATAAATGAGCCTAAAGTAATCTTTGGTGGTTATGAAAAAGGAATCATTAAAGGATTTGCTCATGCAGTTCTACAGGTATAAATGAGAGAATGGACAAGCTTACCATTACATAAGAGTCAATTGAAGAGCAGGAAGTTGAAAATTGTGGCAACTATCTAGGGGGAGTACAGGACTCTCTAGATGCTTATGAAAACCAAGAGGTGAAGCATATTGAAGAGACTGGAGGTGTTCAACCTGAAGATAGTCTACCTCCAGCTTTTAGACACTTAAAGGATCATCCAGCAAATTAGATAATTGGTGATCCAAGACATGGAGTGCATACCAGAAGCAAGAACTTGAAAACAGTTCTTTGCTCAAGGTTCCTATCTCAACTGGAGCCAAAGAGAATTGAAGAAGCTATTCTAGACCCACATTGGATTGATGCCCTACAAGAGGAGCTGAATCAGTTTAGAAGGTGCAAGGTCTGGGAGTTAGTTCCTAAACCAAAAGACCATAACATCATTAGAACAAAGTGGATCTTTAGGAACAAACTGGATGAGAGTGGGATCATTGTGAAGAACAAAGCAAGACTTGTTGCAAAAGTATACAGGCATGAAGAGGGTATTTACTTAAATCAAACCTTTGCCCCAGTAGCAAGACTGGAAGCAATTAGGATGTTCCTTGCCTATGCAGTATATCAAGGCTTCAAGGTATTCCAAATGGATGTAAAATCAGCATTCCAAAATGAAAATCTAAAAGAAGAAGTCTATGTAGAGCAGCCCTCTGGTTTTGTTGATTCTCTCAAACCGGATTGTGTTTATAGACTTAGGAAAGCTTTGTATGGGTTAAAGCAAAGCCCCAAGGGCTTGGTATGAAACCCTGTCTACTTTCCTTATTGAGAACAAATTCTCAAGCGGGAAAATAGACAAAACTCTATTCCTAAGGGAGTCCAAAGGAAAGATAATCTTAGTCCAGATTTATGTAGATGACATAATATTTGGGTCTATAGAAAACAACATTTGCAAGAAGTTTTCTAATCTTATGTAAGGGAATTTTGAGATGAGCAGCATGGGTGAACTTAGGTTCTTCTTGGGACTCCAAGTAAGACAGACTGATGATGGCTTGTCCATATCCCAGTCTAAGTTCACCAAGGAGTTAATTAAGAAGTATGGTATTGAATCATCCTCCACCATGAGAACTCCTATGAGAACAAGTATGCCTATATGCAAAGATGATGAAGGTAAGCCTGTAGATGAGTCTTTGTATAGAGGAATAATTGGCTCTCTTCTATATCTATCTGCTAGTAGACCAGACATTATGAATGCAACATGTGTCTGTTCTAGGTACCAATCATGCCCTAAAGAATCTCATTACACTGTAGTAAAAAGGATTTTGATATATCTAAGTAATCAAGGCCTTTGGTACCCTAGCAATGGAGATTTTCTACTGACAGGCTGTTAAGATGCAGACTTTGCAGGTTGCAAAGAAGATAGAAAAAGCACAACATGCATCTGTCAATTTCTAGGAGGAAGATTGGTGTCTTGGAGCAGTAAGAAACAGACTAGTGTGGCAATTTCCACAGCTGAGTCTAAATATGTAGCAGCAGGAAGTTGCTGTGAACAGCTGTTGTGGATTCAACACAAGATAGAACACTATAGTATTCAGGTAAGTAGAACACCTTTGTTTTGTGATTCTAAAAGTGCTATTTCTATGTCTAATAATCCTGTTTCACATAGTAGGACTAAGCATATAGAAATTAGATACCATTTTCTTAGAGAACATGTAGAGAAAAAGGACATCTCACTAGAATTTGTCAAAACAGATTATCAAATTGCAGATGTGTTAACTAAGCCTCTAGATGAAACTAAATTCAATAAATTTAAAATTGAATTAGGAATGTTGAACATAGATTAGTTTAACAAAACTGGCTAAGTAAAACAGTTTCGACACATCTAGAGAAGTGATGTTGGCACTTCAGAAAGTGTGTCGACACATAGAAGTCAACACCGTTGTCGAGACATTAGAAGTATGTGTCGACACATTTCAATAGTGTAAACACATTAAGACAGTTTTACACGCCTTTTGACCTTCTTTGTTTAGAAGGGTATAAATAGGTAAAGAACAAACTCTGTCGACACACACTCCAAGTTTTTGAGACCTAAACCTTGTTTTGATAATCTCTCTCCTCTCAATCCAAGCTTTCTCACCATCCCAATGGCGCCAAAGGTAAGTGATAACATCAACGAAGGATATGAGTTGGTTTGCCACGCCTTTGACAATGCAGAATCTGAGATTAAAGGTGTAATTACCCTAATTGCTGAAAATGGTTTGGAGTTTTTGGTATCCGAACCAACCAAGATATGGAAGAAAGAGATACTTGAGTTTTATGGCGCAGCTACAGTTGATTATACTTTCCTTAAGATTAAATCAACGGTTCATGGTGCTAGAGTCAAATTTACCTTGAAGAGTTTGAGGAAAATTCTTAATCTTTCAAGGACTCTGGATGAAGAAGAAGTACCTATATATAAGACAAGGGAAGCACTATAATGGTGTGGATTGGATCCCACCTTGAAGATTGGATCTATTATAAACAGGAAAGGGATGAATCAGCAAGGGAAATTCCTCTCTAAAGTGGTTGGCAAGGTAATTCTAGGTAAGCCAGGGGGGACATGATAGGATTTCAGCCTATATGTTCAGCCTAATGAAAAGGATTTTTTATAGACTAAACACAGATTGGTCTATAGTAATTTTTTAGAAGATTAAGGAAGGCATAAAGAAGCCTAATTTGGCTAGACTTATGAGTTTATACTTGGCTAGAGCAATTCCAGAAGTAATGCAGCAGATTCATGGTTCTAAATTCAACCATATGAGAAAAATGGAAATCAGGATTATCTCTAGATGTGATAGGGTCCTAACAAAGGACATACCTGATATAGAAAGACAAGAAGCTGCTAAGAAATCACCTACACAGGACATTACTGATAATGTCCAGGTGCAAGGGGAGCAAGATAATGCACAGGAACAGGACATTTCTAATAATACACAGGCACATGACATTACTTATAATACACAGGCACAGGACATTACCTATAATGCACAGGAGCAGGGGGAGCCAAATAATTCACAGGTGCAGGGGGAAGAGACAACACACTTGGGAAGTGAAATGGCTTCACAAACAATTATTCTGAGACCTCATGTCAACATTCGAGCACAAGATGTTATCATGGAGGATATATCTGTAGTTCTTTATGCTCCTTAGATAGAAGTACTACCAGTCCACACTCAACAGGAGTTTACTCTTGAAGAGTTGTTTCCTGATATTGAGGGAGAACCAAATAAGGGGGAGCAAATAAGGATTGAGGGGGAGCAGGCTGACTTTGAGGGGGAGAAGATTAGGACTGAAAAGGAGCTCCCTCCTAGTCCTAAGTAAAGAGTAGACATTACCTGTACATCTGCTTAAGCAGATGAAGAAATCACAAGTGCCAAAAAGAGAAAACTGATGGTTTTCATGAGAAGTAGCCAAAGCTACAAGAAAGCATTGCATACTGCTGCTCCAAAACCTGCCCAGAGGCTGATTACAGCTCATTATTGGTGGCCTTGTAAGTGAAATTAGATGAGCAGAGAGTGGCTCTAGAGAAGTATGTGGATGAAAGCCATAAGTCACTTCAATTTGATCTAGTTAAGGATATCAAATTAATCAGGTTTGAAGTGAATCTACATAAGAAAGAGATGACAGATTGCTTCCACAAAGGGGGCAATGCTGTAGTATTTCTTGCTATGCAGCAAGCAGAAGTAAAGGCTCAAGTGGATGACATTGCTATTAAACAAGGCTTTGTCCTTGAGAATCAGATTAGGATGAATGACAATCTGACTGAATCTCACAATGAGATAGTAACTAAAATAAAGAATACAGTCACTCCATTGACTGAAGCAAGGGCTAAACAGAAAGAGGAGTTTGATAAGAAGCTACAGGTTGCCTTAGACTCATTTCAGACATCCATTACTACTTCACATAATTTAATCTCTGATAAGCTTCTCAAGTTAAAATCATTTTATAAAGATTGTGTTAATTTTCTTGATGGACAAGTGAGATTTCAAAAAGATGACTTACGAGACCATATTAAAAGAGAAGTCATAAAGGGGGAGAGAGTGTTAGTCAAAGCAGGCTCAGATCATGCATAATGGATATCGAATACCATCAGAGCCACTCTAGGATATCCACCCCTTTGTGATGATGATAGTTGCTGAGTCAGGTGTGCAACCTGCTTATCTTGAAGGTGATCAACCTGAAGTTGCTCAGGTCATCTACCCTCTAGAAGATTTTGATATGATTTAGCAATAGGTTCAGTCAATGTACAGTCCTCCACAGTAAGTTGATAATGTTATTATTGAGAAAGTAGAAATGCAAGAAGCTTCCTTGAAAGCTCAGCAGGAAGCTCAACTATCAATGAAAAGGTTCAGAGAATAGGTGGAGTTAAAGCCTGATTTTGAGCAGTGGAGCCCCACTTCCAGGAATATCATTTTGACTGCCTGGAAAGCTGTGAAAGAACAGATCCATGAAAGGGGCAAATGGTATACTGAATAAGAATGGCAGAAATATGAAGAAAGGTAAGAAGTCATTCTGTAATATAGAAGAAAGGCTAAAATTTGAAAGCTACCTCCTAATGCTCAGGAGCCTAGCAAATACTTCCCTAAGCCTTTTCATTATTTTGAAAGGCAGAGAATTAAGGCTGAAGCAAAGAAGAAGGCAGAGTGGAAAGGAAAGAAGCACATTGATGATACAGAACCTACTGTGTAGGATCAGATTAAGCCAGGAAAAGGTATAGACATCAGGGAGCCTGATCAGCCTTAGTATAGATTTATTAGATTTTACAAGTACAATGTAATCTTTAGATTTAAAGAAATCTATGCAAACAATTGTTAAGAAACTTTTTGATAGTATAAACAAAACAATGTTTAATGTTCATTAAGTTTGCATCATTATTCTGTAATGTCATTTTTGTATATGTTTTGTTTATAAGTTACCCTGTCATATAATGCTTATATACATCATAATATTTGTTTATTATAAGTGGTGTATATAATTGACTAAAGGGTTATGACTTCTCCAAATAGGGGGAGATTGTTGGGTACATAATAAAATATATACCTGATTTGATAATGCCTCACTTAGCTCAATGATATACATCAAGGTGTATTTGATGTTATTTTGAGTTTATATGTGCAGGTTAAGAATATGCTAAAATACAGAAAAAAAAGTTTCTAAGTCCATGAGTCGAAACCAGAGGAAGCTCTGTTGACACTTAAGAAAGCCTGTTTCGACACTTGGAAAAGCAGTGTCGACACCAGAAGCAACTATGTCGACACACAGAAGTTTTAGTCGACATCAACTGTGTCGACACCATGAGGCAGTGTCGAGAAATAGAATTCTTAGACTATATCAACTGTGTCGACAGACAGGACTTGTGTTGACACACAGCAGAGTTTCAACAAAGTTGATTGCTCTGAAGTGAAGAAGTGACTGTGTCGACACAAAGAAGCAGTGTCGACACATTCTACAGATGTAGTGTCAAGAAGCAGTGTTGACACCAAAGAAGCTGTGTCGACATCACCAAAGCTTGTGTCGACAATTAATCTACTTGTGTCGACACATAATAAAGATCAATCTCGACACTTTGCTGACAAAGACAAAGGTTCAAGAAATGACTAAAGACTTGACAGCTGTGAATTCAAACAAGTTTGTTGAAGCTATCAGAACTGTCAGAAGTTCGTTAGAAATTAGATCAGCCGGTTACCATGGATGATGTCTATAAAAAGACGGATTCTATCAAATCAAAAAAAACGAACAACTAATGAAGAATTGATCATTGATCAAGAAAGAGCACGTCACACAGAAGAAGATTTTCGTGAGAAGATCTAAGAAGACAGTCTGAAGTGGCAATGTACTCAGAATTTATCTAAGGTGAATTCAAACAAGAATTAAGAAGAAACTTCAGAATATTTGGAGAGTGAGAGAAAGCTCCAGCTGTTTGAAGTAAAGAAGGAGACATTTACAAGTCTCTTAAGAAGTAGATCCTGAACAAATCTGCTAAGAAGAATTCAGATCTATTTCGGAGATCTAATAAGGAAGCTGCCAACAAGTCAACTTAAAAGAAGATCAACCCTACTGAGTTAAGATTCAAGAAGCTTTGAAGAAAGCTAAGAATAGGTTGATCTCAACAATCAGTTTTATCAAGAGCTGATCAAGAAACCTTTTATCCCTTCTCTCTTAACAAGGGTAAGAGTCAATCAATAAGATTTTTCAAATTCTGTAGGATCTTTCAAGATCTGAGTTGTAAGCTTATAATATAAAGGCTGAGTGTAGGAGATATAGATCTCTTAGTGGTAAGGCTTTTGAGTCTGAGTGTAGGAGATATCAATCTCTGAGTTGTAGGCCTTGTGCTAAGGCTGAGGTAGGGCTGTTAGCCTGAGCGGTAGGACTGTGGATACATTCTGAGTTATAGGAACCTTTCAGGGTTCTGAGCTGTAAGATTTGTGGATCTAGGAAGAAGGAAGAAGTTAGGCCGAATTTAGCACACTGTTGGATAGGCGAAGGGGGAAAGTGGATGTACCCGGACCTTGGGGAACCACTATAAATAAGTTTGCAATCATTGATGTGTGTGTGATTGTGAATTCGGTGCTGTGGTTGCTGTGTTAGATGTAGAATAGTTAGATTCTCTTTAAAGAACTGAATAGTTATTTTGCCTTAAGTGAAAAAAGATAGAACCTATTAACCCCCCCCCCTCTAGGTGTTTGGGTTATCTTGAAATCGATTCTATAAACAATCACTTCTCAACGATGAGTTTTCTAGACATAATTTATCATTTTATTTTTTTGCAAAATGAATCTATTTTTTACAAATCTTATATATATTTTTTAATTCATTATAATCTATACAAGGTGTAGAAATGTTATGTAAAGAGCATGTAAGAGAGCTAGGAAGACTACTAAAAGATTCTATATTTGCATTTGTTTTCAACCATTTATTTTCTAAATGCAATTTTGAGTTAATATTCATCAACTTATTAATACTACGTTTAACAGCGTCTAGCACATGCAATGCAGAAAAAGAGTTACGGACAAGAATGAAATTTTATTTTCTTACAGCTCTTTTTTATGAGGCAGGAAAGGAGAATAGAGTTAATTTGACTTCTTCATGTGTTTCCTCAACCAAAATTGGGACCTCACCTTCCCTTTCCCATGATGTGGTTGCCTTGTCTTTCTCCAAGAGCAAATCTCCATTTGGTTCTTCACTTGGGTCCATGAGAAATTACTAAGAGTTATCATCTACAGAGAGAGAACTACAAGTAGACTCAAGAAATTTCCAAATATCATATGCAGTGGAAATCGCGTAGATGAGTTTAAAAAATTTCTTGAATAAGAGCACAACACAAACTATTCATAGCTTCAGCGTTTATATAACACTCATGCTTAGTTAGGTTATTTAGGGCTTGATACAAGTTATGTTCCTTGCTTCTATATCTAATAATATACAGAATATGTCATTAGTGTTCTCCATTCATTATAGTTCACTCCTGTAAATAGATGCGTTGCTAACAAATTTTCTATGTATAATTTTTCATCCCCACTAGTCGATTCAAGATCATGGTTGGTCATTATTCTCGATGGTGAACTTTTTTGGAATATCCTGCCTCTGGTACCACTTGTTGGATCTACTGGTCAAACATAGAGGGGGGGGGGAATAAGGTTTTACTAGTTAATTAAACATTCTTATTATTTTGGACAAGAAAAACTAGTTCTGGAAGCTATTGTGGGGCGCTAGCATGCTATCGCGCGGTGATAGTCACAGACATCATTTTTTCTGAACAAATTTCTCCTTGGAGATGCACACACACTTCAGAGATCTACCGATAAACAATCACAACATGACAAAAATAATGAAGAGCAATAAATATTGATATTCAAATAGAAATAGAAATGATTTATAATTACAAGCGATGGATCACATTAATGCCGGAGATCGGAGGCGGTGAAAGTCAAGAATATTTTCATTTTCTATACCGACCCACTACCTGTGCTGGTTGGCTCTCTCCCTTTCCCTCCAAGAAAGTTCTTCGAACATGCCCTTTACTTTTACACAAGGAAGTGTCTTAGATACCCACAAGATCCCTCAATCTAGATGTCCCTTCCTGGGATGATTTCTCGCGGAATCCTTCCCGAATTCCGACGACCTTCACTGGTCGATTTTCCTCACCACAATCAAACAGAAACAAGAAAATTACAAAAAGAGTAAAGAAGGTTTAAGATTGATTCTCCCTCAAAACAATTCCTCTATTAAGCAATGTGTGATCAGTGCTAACGATCTTCATTTGGTTGCAATCGATCTACTCCTCCTGGTAGTTGTAGTCTTTTGCTCACCAGAGATCTTCGTGCGCGAATGAGAGGGAGGCGACTTTATCTTCCATTGATGGAGATGATGAAACGGTGCATAGAGGAGGCTCCGAAACCCTAGGATGAAGTTATGTCACTCTTGATTAATACAAGGAATGAGAAAATAAAACCCTTTTATACATCTTTGAAAAACAGGCTACCGCCGATGGTAGGTCATTACGCGTCGAAGTGAAAGTTATCCCGCATATTTGGAAAAATATTCTAGAGTGATTATTTTCTGCTTTTTAGTGATAGAGAGATTCGGTACCCAGCTATCGCTTGGCGTTAGCTCAAGTGTCTCAACGAATCCATCTCGACAATCGTTGAGAGAGCTAGCGCTGTACGGTCGGAAGCTAGAGTTCCACAGTAGGTTCCATAGCGCTTGTACAAAATAAATCATGAAGCTAGCATAGGAGGTAGCACTAGCCCACGTGGTAGGTTCCAGGGCGCCTATTCAGATTCAATCCAGGCCACACCATTTATGAGCTGACTTCACATCCTCAAGAAATAGTTCATCTTCCTCATCTGTTGGCCAAAACTTATCCGGGTTTAGATCTTTGTTAAACCTCCTTGAGGAAATATTAATTGTGTTCCTACTAATTGAAGTCTTAATCTTACTGGATGAATAGTCTGCATTGACATTTGAGTGTAGTTCAAATACTTCACATTTCTAGATTGAGCTTGGTTCTGACAGGATTAATTCAAGGTCGATGGAAGTTAGAAGATGAAGAACTAACAATATTTCATCAGGAGTATCCTTGAAAACTTTTCTAACATGTTTAGATCCCCCGAATAGGAAATCCCCTCCTTTAGGTGTCATTAAACCTTTGAGACTTTATAGAGTTGAATAACTTGCTCATGAACACTTTGGAAGGGATGCAGTGAGTCAAAATAGGCAAGGAACTATGTGAATTATTCTAGGCACACATTTGTACTTATAGTTACCCATATTCGAGAATATGGAGAGGCGCGAACCTATCGTGATTTAAAAAATTTGATCAAAGGATGAGAATAATCTCTATAGTTTGCCGAGATCTTAACTACTATAATAAATACATTGAGGGCACTTGGCAATTTTAATGTATTTGACACTTTCAACCACTGAAGTTGTCTCAACCCCCTTAACGCCTGGACTTATGAATTAAGTCCTTCTCTTTCTTGATAACCTACAAAAGGTTAATCCCTCCAAATGCATATATGCATGTAAAGAGAATGAAGCTACTCCAAGTTCAACATACTCAACTCAAATTTGAAGGTATTGAACTTGGCTTCATCTAGTGGCTTAGAGAAAATATCTGCTACTTGTATGTCTGTGCGGACAAACTCAAGATTGATGCCTTCTTTCTCAACAAGTTCTCTACTTATATGATATCTAATCTAAATTTGCTTGGTCTTGGAAAGATTTTGAGAAATTGAGATAGCAATAAATGATTCGCAATACACTGGAGTTTTACTTAGCGGAAGATTATAATCTTAGAGTTGATGCTGAATCCATAGTAGTTGTGCACAACAGCTCCCAAGTGAAAAGTACTTTGTATCTACATTGGAGATGGCTACACAGGTCTACTTCTTGTTACTCCAAGATACTTGTCTTCTCTAGGGAAACTGACAGGTACCAGAGGTTCTTTTTCTATCTTCTCTACAACCTGTAAAATTTGCATTTGAATACATAATTAGTAAAAACTCACAATTCTTAGGGTACCATAGACCTACATTAGGTAAGCCCTTGGGATATCTCAGAATTCTTCTAGCATTAGAATAAGGAGACTCTTTAAAGCATGTCTATTATCTAACACAAACACATATATCATACATAATGTCTTACCTACTAGCAGTCAAGTAAAGGAAGGAGCTAATTATTCCTTTATACAAAGTTTCATCAACAGGTTTCCCGGTCTTATCTTTGTCTATTGACACACTTGACCCCGTATGAGTTTTCATTATTGAGGCACTCTCCATTCCAAACTTTTTTATTAACTCTATGGTGAACTTATAATGAGAGATGAATAATTCATCCTCTGACTGTCTAACTTAAGGCCCAAGAAATACTTGAGTTCACCCATGCTGCTCATCTCAAACTCCCCATGCATAAGTTTAGCAAATATCTTATAAAGTCCATCATAAGTAAATGCAAAAATTATGTCATCTACATAAATTTGCACTAGGATTATCTTACCCTTGACTTCCCTTAGAAATAATGTCTTGTCTGTCTTCCTCCTTGAGAATTTACTGTCAATGATAAAGTTATACATGGTTTCATACTCTACATTAGGGGCCTGTATCAACCCATATAAAGCTTTTCTTAACTGGAAAACATAATCAAAAAAGTTAGAATTAACAGAACCTGAGAGTTGTTTAAGAGAGACCTCCTCTTTCAGGTCATTTAGAAAATCTGACTTAACATCCATTTGGTAGACATTAAATCCTTTATAGGCAACATATGCAAGGAATAGTCTTATTGCCTCTAGTCTACAATCTGGTGCAAAGGTTTGACCAAAGTAAACACCTTCCTCTTGCATGATTCCCTTGCCAACCAGCCATGCTTTGTTCTTATTTATAACACCATTTTCATCAAGTTTGATTTTGTAAATCCATTTATTTCCAATAATATTCTGCCCATGAGGTCTGGGAACAAGCTTCCATACATTACGTCTCTTGAACTGGTTAAGTTCTTCTTGTGTAGCCACAATATAAAATGGATCTATGTTTGCATCTTCAAATATCTTTGGTTCAACTTGAGACAAAAAACTTGAATACATTGTTATATTTAGGTTTCTTCTCCTTTTTGTGAAAGATTGGTTTGCATCCTCATTGATAAAGTTTCTTGGATGATCTCTTAGATGCCTGAATGCATATGTCATTCCTTGTGATACATCTTTAACTTTAATTTATGGTGCTTGATGATCTTTATCTGTGTCCAATTCACCTGGACCATCATCTTGAATTATCACACCCTCATCCTCTTCTTATTCAGCTGGAGGTGTATCATTGATACTCAGCTTGTCCATCCTTAGTACTTCATCTACAGATATAGAGGAGCTTGGTAGCTCACTGTGAATCATAGAGGACTCATCAAATACTACATCGACAGACTACTCAACAACTTCATTCTTCAAGTTTTACACTATATAGTCTTTATTGTGGTCTTTATACCAAATAAAAATTCCCTCATAGGATTTTGAAACAAACTTTGTCAAGCAGGACTTCCCATTGTTAAGCACAAAGTAATTGCTTTCAAATATCCTAAAGTAGGCAAGATTTGATTTTCTGCCTTTAATTATCTCATATGGAGTCTTCTTATGGTACTTGTTGATAGTGGCACTATATAGGACATGACAAGCATAGTTCGCTTCCTTAGACCCAAAGTATTATCGGAGATAAATGTCATTAATCAATGTTCTACCAGCCTCTATGAGAGTCCTACATTTCCATTAAGCTATCCCATTTTGCTGCGGTGTTCATGGAGAAGAAAACTCTTGAAATATACCTTACTATTCACAGAACTTTGTCATGCTTTCAGATTGAAAGTCTGAGCCATAGTCACTTCTGATTTTGACCATAGAACAGTCCATTTCATTATAAATTTACTTAACAAAGGTCAAAAATATGTCAATAGTTTCAGACTTTTTTTAAGAAAGAATACCCAAGCAAATCTAGAATAGTCATCAACTACCTATAACAAGATTCTTCCTTGTAATCTGAGTAAGCACCCTTGTTTGCTCAGATGAGGAGGGAAGTTAGCCAACAAAAAAATATCAATTATCCAAATTGTGACCATTAGCCAGAAGAACAAGATCATTTTGGATCTTAAAGAGAAGATTCTCAAGGAGAAGAAGATTGTGGCTGAATTCTCCAAGACCAAAACAGAGTTTCCACAGATTGAATCCTTTACCTCTCAAAACGATAAGAGAGGTTTGGGGTTTAAGTGGATCTCTATAGCTTCCCATTCCAAAGGGAAAGGTAAAGCTCCTAAAAAGATTCAGACCACCTTTCACAAGATAATCCTCCCTTCCAACAGGTTTGATCAGAACAACATGTATGGTTACTAAAAGAATGGGAATTATTCTTGTTAGAATACAAGTGTATCTTGCAATAAAAGGAGAAAGGGCATGGGTTTGAGTGCACTGAAGGCTCCCTATGAGGAAATCTAGATAGCCCACCATGGGCCATTTGTGTCTTTGCTCCATCCCTCACACTCAAGGATAAGGAAGTGGACCATTCTCAGGCTCCTCTAGCAAAACTCTTGACCAAGGGGAAGTCAGTCGGTAAGGATCACTTGGCTATCTTTGAAATAATCAACAACATATCAACTATAAATAAGACTACTATTGATGAAACTAAGAGTAAGATGTGTTCTTCCACTTGTAGACTCATTTTCAGTCAGATTCTTGCTGAAAAAAATTAGAAGAAAGCTACAGATCTCCCTTCTAAAGAGATTGTTATTGACAGCTTGCACTCTACAAGAGCAGTATAGTAAAGGAGATACAACATTCATGAATGTTAGTGTTGTGGTAAAGTGTGTCACTTTGCCATAAATTTTTGGCACAACCCTACTGTGCAAAGGGAAAGAGTGAGTCTTCCTGTTATAAGTGTTGCAGGTAGACATGTTCATTTTCATACTTATAGAACCAAGGTCCTAATCCCTTTGGAGGTCCTAAGGTAAACTAAATTGTGTTTGCAGGATTGTCCAAGTACTCATGCAATGCCATTATTGTACTTGGACAGTGGATGTTCCTGACATATGACTGGAACAACGAGCCACCTAAAGGATTATACTCCTGTAAAGAATGGACCAAAGGTGATCATTAGAGGTTCAAACAAAGGAGTAATAAAGGGTTACTGTATGATCACCAATGGCTTAGTCTCCATCTCAAAAGTATCTTTGTTAGAAGGATTGCAACATAATCTGATCAGCATAATTCAACTGTGTGATATAAGCTATGTCATTTTCTTCCACAAGGATGATTGTCTGATTAAAAGGTTAAGTGACAAAAAGGTCATTTTGACAAGCATTAGGAGTGGAAATATATATATCGTTTAATCTTTTTATGTTTAAGTACAAACTAACCAGTATGTCTGGTAGAAAATGAGAAAGTATCTTATTGTGTGTAATGGCACAAGAGGCTTGCTTACTTGAACTACAAAATAATTAGCAAGCTCTTCAGTGAAGGGGTAGTCAGAAATGGACCCAATATAAGATGCACCAAGGAGGTCATTTGCTCTGCATGTCAAAAGGGCAAGAAGACCCAAGAATCCTTTAATAGAATTGGGGCCAAGGATTCTTAGGGGTGTTTATACCGCTTGTATATGGACTTATTTGGTCTTATTCCAGTTCATAGTCTAGGTAGGAAATTCTATACACTTATGATAGTTGAATACTATTCAAGATTTTCTTGGGTTTTCTTTCTAAAGAAAAAGTTTTAAACCCTTGGCATCTTTGTGACCTTTGTTTGTCAAGTTCAGAATGAAAAGATAGTTCTGTGGTCAAAACCAGAAGTGACCATGGTATTAAATTTCAGTCTGAAGGCATGACAAAGTTCTGTGAAGAATAAGGGATTCATTAGGAGTTTTCTTCACCACGAACACCCCAGCAAAATGTGATTGCTGAGAGGAAAAATAGAACTCTCATAGAAGCTGGTAGGACACTATTCAGTTAAACTTCTCTCCTAGAATACTTTTGGGCTAAGGAAGTGAACACTATTTCTCATGCCTTGAATATATCTTCTATCAACAAGTATCACAAGAAGACTCCCTATGAGATTATGAAAGGTAGAAAACCAAATCAAGCCTATCTCAAGATCTTTGGAAGCAAGTGCTTTGCGCTCAATAATAGGAAGTCATACTTGACTAAGTTTGCTGCCAAATCCTATGAAGGAATATTTTATGGGTACAATAACAATAACAAAGTGTATAGAGTCTATAACTTTAAAAATCAAGATGTAGAAGATTATGTAAATGTTATGTTTGATGAATCATCAATGATTAATAGTGAGCTGCCTAGCTCCTCTAGATCTGTTTCTATAGTGTTGAAGATTGAAAATCTGACCATCAAGAACCCACCTACTTCCCAAGAGGAAGAGGATGTGTTGTGCATTCCTAAAGAAGAATAATGCACACTAGACTTGGATGGAGACTAGTATGATCCAGCCATTGAAGGTCAACATGTTGAGAATAGATTTCCAGCAGCTGCCAGTCATTTGAGGGATCATCCAAGAGATCAAATAATTAGTGATGCTAGCCAAGGGGTTAACACAAGTAGCAGAAGCCTCGACATTACTATGTACTCCAGCTTCTTGTCTACGGTTGAACATAAAAGGTTTGAAAATGCTTACATAGACACATTTTGGATTGTGGCTATGCAAGAAGAACTGAACCAATTCAAGTGATTTAAGGTTTAGAAGTTTGTTCCTAGACCACAAGGGCGTAACATCATTGGAACCAAGTGGAGCTATAGGAATAAACTTGATGAAAATTATGTTATAATCAAGAATAAAGCTAGACTAGTGGCTAAGGGATACAAACAAGAAGAAAGTATTGATTTTGATCAAACCTTTGCTCCAGTTGCTAGATTGGAAGATATAAGACTATTCCTTGCATATGCTGCACATATAGGATCCAAGATCAAACAAATTGACTTCATGTCAGCTTTCGTAAATGGTGACATAAAAGAGGAGGTATATGTTGAGCAACTCTCGAGTTTTGTTCTCTCTAACTTTCCTGATTATGTTTTTAAGCTTAGAAAGGCTTTATATGTGTTGAAGCAAGCTCCTAGGGCATGGTATAAGACTATGTCTAGCTCTCTAATTGAGAACAAATTCTCAAGGGGAAAGATAGACAAGACATTATTCTAAAGGGAAGTCAAGGGTAAGACCATCCTAGTCAAAATTTATGTATATGATATAATCTTTGGGTCTACTGATGATGACCTCTACAAAAAGTTTGTTAAACTTATGCAAGGGAAATTTGAGATGAGATGTATGGGAGGAATCAAGAACATCTTGGGCCTCCAAGTAAGACAGTTTGTGAATGGATTATCCATCTCTCAGTCTATGTTCACTAAGGAGTTAATTAGAAAATTTGGAATGGAGAGCGCCTCCATAATAAAAAATCCTATGGGGTTAAATGTGTCATTAGACAAAGATGAGATAGGGAAACCTATTTAAGAAACCTTGTATAGAGGCATAATTGTCTCCATCCTCTACCTTACTGCTAGTAAGTAAGAAATCATGTATCCTATAAATGTTTATGCTAGGTACGAGGCTAGCCCTAAGGAGTCTCATTATTCTATTGAAAAAAAAGAATTCTGAGATATCTTATGGGAACACATTATCTTCACCTGTGGTACCCTAAGAATAATGATTTTGAACATACTGGGCATTCAGATGAAGACTTTATAGGTTGTAGAGAAGACATGAAAAGCACCTCTGGCTCCTATCAATTCTTAAGAAGAAGGCTTGCATCTTAGAGAAGCAATAAGCAAACAAGTGTTGCAAACTTAATAGTTGAATCAGAGTATATCTTAGCTGGAGGTTATTGTGTATAGTTACTGTAGATCCAACATCTACTCCAGGACTACAATCTCAAACTAAGCCAATGTTTGTGATTCTACTAATTTAATCTCTATTGCTACGAATCTTGTATCTCGTTACAGGACTAAGCACATAGAGATTAAGTATCATTTAATTAAAGAGCATGTGGAAAGTGAGGACACCAGTTTTAAGTTTATCCCCACATACAAACAGGTGGCTGATATCTTCACCAAGCCACTAGATGAAGCTAAGTTCAACACCTTTAAATTGAAATTGGGTATGATGAAATTAGTATAGCTGTAGTAGCTCTTCATGTATTTTAGTTGCAAGATAGTACTAATCCGTACAAGATAACAAAGAAGAAATGAGTCGAAGTGCTCAGGCATCAAGTGCACTGAGACAACATCAGTCATCGAGAGTGTTGAGTCCAAGTGTCTAGGAGTCATGAGTGTCGAGTGCGCTGAGACAACTTCAGGCATACAGTGCATCTAGTGTGCTGAGTCTACTCAATGCATACTGCCTGAGAATTTTGATTGTTGCTATCTCACTGGGTTAATCTCAGTCGTTGATCTCTTCGTGATTATCACAATAGGTACGCTAACCTCCATATTCAAAAATAAGAGGAAAGTATAAATAGATGTGTGTGTGCTTATAATAAAAACACCTTCCTTGCCCTTATGACCTTCTGTCTCCCTACGACAAAAGCTCGATAAACCTTTAAAAACTTAGAAAATTCATGGCGCCAAAAGGAATTGATTTCCATTTCAAGGGATCCGAACAAGTGTGAAATGGTTTCAAGGATACTCTAGAGGAAGTTCATCTTGTTCTGCACTTGCAATAGGTCACTTACACGGACTTCATTCTGTCCGAGCCAAGCACGATATGGAATAGAGAAGTACTGGAACTATACTCGACTGCCATTGTCGAATCCTTTTCAACCAAAAAAAGTCATCCATCAAGGTACACAAGATAAAAATCTCCCGTAGACGACTATGAAAGGCTCTACATCTACCCAAGTTCAAGCCGTATAATGAAGAAGAGGAACTTTATCAGAATGATGTGAAGTCTTCTCTTAAGTGATGTGGGCTTTCAAAGGAAACCTCTGGATTTGTGTTAAGAAAGGAGATGAATCTCAAAAGCAAATTCTGGCTGATTTGATTGGGAAGGCACTAATCTACAAGAAAGGGTCTCATGATAAAATCTCCAAAAAAATGTTTGAGCTCATGACAAGAGCCATTCTTTCCAAAAGGACTGACTGGGGAAAAGTAATTTTTGATTAAATAGTGGAATGCATGGCTGAACCAAATCGGGAAGGATTTTATCTCTATATCTGCATAGTACTGTTACAGGGATCCTCAACTTGAGCCTACGAACAAAGATCCATCAAATGATGAGAATGTAATCCATGATGTTTGATAGATGGGGCAGAGTTCTTCTGCCACATCAATATAGTGTTGAGAAGAAGAAAAGGAAAGTTATACCAGTCCTTAAGGATTGCACAGAAAGCAGTTCTTCTGAGAAAGGGAGGAAGAGACACATGATCCCTCATTATACGTTTTGTAGTCTAAACCATAAGGGTATTTTCTAGTTTATAATGTGCAAATCATGTCTTGTATGCTTATATTTTGATTTCCTTATGTAAATATTATTGTCGCAAACTTTTCTTTTATTTTTACAGTTTTTTAGAAATTTTGGCCAAAAATGCCCTAACCTACCCCCCTGACACTCCCTTCCTGGGCATATCATAGGGCATGTGACTCGATCCCGAGGAAGACTTTTGCCAGAGCCAAAATAATGAGAAAAACCATTGTCATTCCCCCTTGACACGCCCTTCCTAGACGTGTCACAGGGCATGTCACCCTCATCCCAAAGCCTCCTGCCGCATTTAAAGATTTTTTATTGCTGCACGTCAATAGTACTAACACGCCCCCTACACGAGCGTGTCCCTGGGCATGTTCAACCTTTTTTGAAGACTGACAAATTTCTGACCAATGATTTAGATGTGACTACCTTACACGCCCCCCCCCCCCCCACACGGGCGTGACCTGATGCGTGTCCAACATCGTACAGAGGCAATCATACCTCCCACTAGAATCCAAAGCCCGAGTTAAACCCCGAATGTGTCACGCCTCCATGACACGCCCACCTTGGGCTTGTCACAGGGCGTGACCAACCCAAGATTTTTGCATATAAATACAATTCCACCCCTTGCATTCAAGAACAGTTTGGGTTGAGAGGGGAGGTGATGCCCTTCTATTTACTTGTGTTTTTTCATGCTTTTCTCCCCCTCTCTCTCTTTCTAATTTTAGTTTTTCTTATCCTTAGTTTAGTTTAAGCTTTTGTAATAACTTTGGAAATTGATTTAGTTGTTTAATATAATGCTAGCAGAGTTTTTTTTATATGCAATTGTAATTTTTCTTTCAAGTGTAGCTCTCTTTCAATATTAATATAAAGTGCTTTTTATTTAATTTGTGTTCTTAATGCTCTTCTACTCAACCCTCCTCCTCCACTTTGCTATGATTAACTAATCCTCCTTGTACTCGATCTTCAAGATCCGAGATTCGAGTTTATTAAGTTATGATACTGTGAAGTCACTTTTTCTTTTTAGGGTTTAGGCCTTCAAATTACTCTTGATTTTTCATGTTTGGAGTTATATCATCGATATATAATTTCTATTTCTGTTTTCACACTTAGCTAGCCGAGAGGCTTATAGTTTGAAGTGAACACTCAAGAGTAAAGAGAGTTGTACGCACCCCTCGAGATAGGCAGATGTCAAAATATCCTGGATTTGAGTGAAATCCAATAGTGGTGTTCACCGTATAAAGCGAGTTTTAGGCCTCCAATTTGGATGTGTGTTCGGTCGGACCTTCCTAAACTTAGTTTGGCACGACTTCGAGAGAAGCGTGTTCAAGCTTTAGGAACCTCCACGGTCAAGGACCTTTACCCTATTAAGTTAGGTTTTTTTTCTCGCATTTTTAGTCAACTCTTGCCGAGGTGATTCTCTATCGAGTGCTTTTACATTTCATTGTTCCAACCCTTCGTTGTAATTGTATTTATTAGCTTTCTATTTAACTCCAATTAGTTCTATTTTTAGTGTAATATTTCCTTTCTTAAGTGCATTTAGTTTTCCCTTAGCAAACCCTAAAGCCTTCCTTCGATAAGATAATAGTTTTCGTGTGAGTAGGTTTACTCAACAGTTCCCGGATTTCAATACGATACTTGTGTCCCCTAGCTACAGTTCGATAGGTATACTTGCCTAGTTGGATTGCTAGTTCGGCTCTCTTTTTCTCGACAGCAACTTTTTGGCGTCGTTGTCAGGGATAAACTTTTGTTGATAATTTGAAAACACAAACATATTACTTTTATCATTTCTCTTTCTCATCCTCCTTCTAAAAAATTAAAAATCCAAAAAAATTACTAACGCTCTTAATAGAAACCCGCTTCACAATATTTCTACACCACCTAACTCTCTAGAAAAGGGTAAAGTGGCTTAAATACCACTATCTTGTCTAATACCTTGCGAACACTTCATTGAGTAGCCCTTGGGAAGTTCAGGAGTTAAAACATAAAAAAAATCTATTTCAAAAAAAAAATTAGCTGTTATTTTTCTAGTTTATTTATTTCTCTTTCTTTATCTTCTCTTCTTCTAGTGCATGACCCGCGGGAGTCTGTCGGTTATTTTTTACTTGGACCACGAAATTGAGCGCACTCATTGGAGAAGATCGCGATTTCAAGGCCCTACTCCCCAAATACCGGTTGATTATTCTGAGTTATTTTCTACTGTAAGAAAGGAAGAACCCCACGTGTAGGAGGCCGTGCATAGTCCTATGTCCTATTATGCATGAACGAATAAAGAGGGAACATAATCAAGCATCGTTTGCCCTGATATAGCTAATAATAATTTCGAACTAAAGCATATCATAATTCAAATGGTGCAGCGGTATGTGCAATATGACAGACTTCAAGATGAAGATCCAAACGCACATATAACAAGCTTTCTTGAGATTTGTGACACCTTCAAGATAAATGGTGTCGCAATTGATGTTATTAGGCTAAGATAATTTAAATTCTCCCTAAGAACAAAAGCTATATAATAGTTGATGACTTTGTCAAGAGGGAGCATCACCACTTGGGATCAATTAATTGAAAAATTTCCTACGAAATATTTTCCGCCAACTAAAACTACAAAACTTAGGAATGATATTTCATCCTTTGGACAAATAGACTCTGAAACCTTACATGAAACCTGGGAAAGATTTAAAGAACTCTTAAGATGGTTCCCCCATCACGCGCTGCCTGTATGGTTACAAGTGCTGATGTTTTATAACGGGGTAAATCAAAATACAAAGCAAATGATAGACGCAGCTTCCCGTGGTACTTTAAACAGCAAAACCCCGGAAGTAACTCTTTAGCTTTTCGAGGCCATGGCCATGAACACATATTAGTGGAATGTTCCTAGGTCCCGCCCAAACAAACCTGTAGGTATATTTAAAGTGGACAATGTCTCTCGGCTAGCTCTGCAAGTGGAAATTTTAAGTAAAAAAATTACAGAGATGACTGCTGCCTCCGCCCCTTAGGTATGGGAATCTGTAACTCCTGCTCCCGAACAATTAGATTGTGTTAATAATATGCCTGGAAATGCTTTTAATATTTTTTCTGCTTCGAATTTTCATGCTCATGTTTTTACTTTTCCAAATAGTAGTAATCTAGCTTTACGGAACCACCTGAATTTTTCGTGGATTAATCCTTCGAATACAATGCGGCCGCCACCACAAAATGAGTTTTCTGCGCCACCTCCACCTCTTCAAAACTATCCAAATCCTCCAAGCTTGGAGGAGTTACTTTCTAAATATATAACCACAAATGACTCTACTATAAGAACCTTAACCGAAAGCGCTAAAAATCTATAAAATCAAGTAGGACAACTCGCCAAAAATTATTTCTTAGCGACCCGTAGGGTCTCTTCCTTCCAATACAGAGACCAAACCGAGAGAGTAAGCGAAATCTATATCTCTTCTGAGTGGGAAGCAAGTTTTTGGTATGGTTAGCGAAGAGCCCGAGGCAAGCTCTGTTCCCGTTTTGAAAATTCCACAGCCCGCTAAAAAAGAAGTTATCACTCCGCTCTATATTTTAGAAAAAGATCTCACTCAACCACCCATCTTTAAAAATAATCCAACTCCACCATACCCTTCCGAACTTAACAAAAAACATCAGGAGGATTAGTACACACTCTTCTTAGAAATGTTTATGCAAATCCACATAAATCTTCCTTTCCATGAAGCTATCTCCCAGATGCCGAAGTACGCAAAGTATCTTAAGTACCTCCTGACTAACAAAAATAAGTTAGAGAACATGTCAAATGTCACGCTAAATGTCGAGTGCTCTGCGGTCTTGACAAATGGTTTACCAAAGAAGATCAGTGATCCGGGTAGTTTTTCTATTCCGTGTGTCTTTGGTGACCTTTTTGTCAAGCACGCATTGTCCGACTTAGGTGCAAGTATCAACCGAATTCCCCTCTCGTTGTTCATGAAGTTAGGAATTGGTAGCCTAAACCCCACATGCATGAGTATCTAGCTCGCTGATAGATTTGTTAAGTACCCGTTAGGAATAATAGAGGATGTTCTAATCAAAGTTGACAAATTAATCATCCCGATGGATTTTGTCATATTGGACATCGAAGAAGACGACGAGGTTCCCTTGATATCCTTAGCGGACCCTTCCTTTCCACCTCCCGAGCTATCATTGATGTAAGCAATGGTAGGCTCTTCATTAGAGTAGACGACGATGAAGTGACCTTCTCTATCACCCCTTCGATGAAAAATACCTTGGAGAATGACGACTCATGTTTCTTCTTAGATACCTTAAGTGATGAATCTTCCTACTGCCCATCTGATAGTGAAAATGAATTTTCTGATTTTTGTCCTCCCTCTACACTTCCAAAGGAATTTCTACACGAAACCTCCATGACCACTAGCCCCACCCCTTTTAATTTTCCATTTAAAAAATTCTACGAAGACATAGTATTTTAAAAATAAAGAATTTCTAATACATCGTATAAAGACCCCCTACCCTAGAGTTGAAGAAACTACCCGAACAACTTAGGTATTGCTTCTTAGAAAAGGATTCAAAGCTACCAGTAATAGTTTCGTCCCACTGGACTGAAGTACAGAATGATAAACTCCTGCTAGTTTTACATAAGCATCGTCGAGCTATTGCTTGGCAAATATCTGATATCAAGGGAATAAGCCCATTCTTCTGCACTCACAAAATCTTAATGGACAATACTTCACGCTACTCCATCCAACCTTAGCATTGTATAAATCAAAACATTAAAGAACTCGTAAAAGCGAGTTGATGAAACTCTTAGACACAGAAATTATCTATCCTATATCCGATAGTAAGTGGGTTTGTCCTATCCAGGTAGTGTCGAAAAAGGGAGGGATAACTGTAGTTGTAAATGAAAATAATGATTTAATCCCGACACGGACGGTGACAAGGTAGCGAATGTGTATCGACAATCGTAAGTTGAACGACGCCACCCGCAAGGACCACTTTCCCTTGTCATTAATCGATCAAATTTTAGAGCTATAATCCGACCATAACTTTTACTGTTTTCTCGATGGTCTCTCGGGGTATTTTAAAATCCCCATCTCTCCCGAGAACCATGAGAAAACTACGTTTACTTGTCCCTTCGGAAACTTCCCCTACCGAAGAATGTCGTTTGGATTGTGCAATGCGCCATCTACATTCCAGCGATGTATGCTTGCTATGTTCGACAAGTACGTAGAAAGTATTATTGAAGTATTTATGGATGATTTTTTCGTATTTGGTGATACTTTTGATAGTTGTTTAGAAAATCTATAAAAGTCTTAGAACGATGCGAAGAAACAAACCTTGCCCTAAATTGGGAAAAATGTCATTTTATAGTGAGGGAAGGGTTAGTTTTGGGTCATAAAATTTCTGCTAGAGGAATTGAAGTAGATATTGCTAAGATAGAAGTTATCGAGAAGTTGTCGCCGCCTATGAACATCAAAGCTATAGAAGTTTCTTAGAACACGCTTGTTTCTACCTCCGCTTCATAAAAGACTTCTCCAAAATCACCAAACCTCTTACTTAGCTCTTAGGAAAAGACGCCCCGTTTATTTTTGATGACCTTTGTCTTTCTGCATTTTAATTAATTAAAGAAAATTTAATTAACGCCCCATTATCATAGCTCCAGTGTGGGACCTTCCCATTGAAATTATGTGCGATGCGAGTAGATTCACAGTGGGAGCCGTACTAGGACAACGAATTTCTTAAAACTTCCACCCCATTTTTTATGCAAGTAAAACACTTACATCGGCACAAGATAATTACACCATAACCGAGAAGGATCTCTTAGTTATAGTGTTCGGTTTTTATAATTTCCGCCCTTATATTGCACTTTCAAAAATTATCATTTTTACGGACCACTCGACACTCAAATATCTTCTTGATAAGATGGATGTCAAGCCTCGCCGAATTCGCTTGGTCTTACTCCTCCATGAGTTTGACTTAGAAATCCGTGAAAAGCTAGGAGCCGAGAATTTTGCCGCCGATCACCTCTCACGATTAGATAATCCTTATATTGAAAATTAGATGGAAAATCTTATAATGATTATTTTCCTGATGAAAAGCTGCTTTCAATTAACAGTTTTCCTTCTCCTTTGTTTGCACACATAGCCAATTATTTAGTGGCTCGTATGCTCCCAAAAGAGTTCTCCTCTCAACCAAGGAATAAATTCTTTTCTGAGTTGAAGAACTATTTTTGGGAGGACACGCATCTTTTCAGAGTCTGTGCGGACCAAGTGATAAAGAAGATGTGTCTCTTTTGAAGAAAGCTTAGATATTTTAAAACATTTATACGAAGGACCGACTGGTGGTCAATATCAAGCTGCTCGCACCGCTCTCAAGGTGCTTTCCGTGGGATTTTACTTGCCTAGAATGTTTAATGATGCGCAAGCCTTTGTGAGCAGGTGTAACAGTTAACAAAGGTTAGGAAATATTTCCAATAAAAATGAAATGCCACAAAATTACATCCTTGAGTGCGAAGTTTTCGACCTCTAGGGAATTGATTATGTCGGCCCCCTCCCTTCTAGCTGCTGGAATAAATACATCTTAGTAGCCGTAGATTATATTTTTCATTGGGCTGAAGCCCAAGATCTTCCTTCTAACGACGCCCGAGTCATAATTACTTTCTTAAAAAATTTATTTTCTCGATTCGGCATGCCTCGAGCCATAATTATTGATATGGGTTAACATTTCTTTAACGCGTAGTTTTTACAAATCCTTATTAAATACGGTGTTATGCATAAGCTTTTAACTTCCTACCACCCCCAAACTAACGGACAAATCGAAGTAGTGAATAGAGAGATTAAAAGAATACTAGAAAAGACTATTTCAACTTCTAGGAAAGAGTAGTAAGCAAAATTAGACGATGCTCTATGGTCCTACCGAACATCATACAAAACCGATATCATATGTACGCCGTATCGGTTGGTTTATGGAAATTCGTTACATTTACCCATATAATTAGAACACTGCGCCTTTTTGGCTTTGGGATTTTTAAATTTTGATCCCTACTCTGTCTGCGACCCTAGAAAATTTCAACTTAACGAACTCGACGAGTGGCTCTCTTACTCTTACTAAAACAACAAATTTAATAAAGAGCGGACGAAACGTTTTCATGACAAACACTTAAGGCACAAAAAAACCTTCAAGCCGGGCGACCAAGCTCTTCTTTATAATTTTCGTTTACGTTTGTTTCCGGGCAAGTTAAAAGTCTTGGTAATCTAGAGTGTTTTTAATTAAAGAAGTTTATTCGTATGGTACTATTTTAATTTCGCACCCTGATAAGGGTGATTTCAAAGATAACGGGCATCGTCTTAAACTCTATTTTTATGGTGATGATGATGTCAGTCCAAACAATGTTAAGTTTCTTCTACACAAACTTTAGCAAACTTAGAACTATTTATCTTGTTTAAAACTTTGAATATTATTTTTGGACAAAATATTTTTGGAAAATATTTTTATATTGCGTCGAGCTCAAACTATGTTTTAAAGAAAAGGCGCTCTTGGGAGGCAACCCAAGTTATCAATTTTTTTTTCTTTATTTTACAATTTTTGCCTCGAACGGCTCCGAAAGTCTGAAGCTTCTATGATCTCCTGCTCTAACGTTGATGATTCCATCACGAAGTCGAAAGAAGACATTTCATGAAGATCGAAAGCACAAACATGGTGGAGCGGCATCGCTCAGCATTTGCAAAACATAAATCCGGGGAAGTACCTGTTTTTCAATTCTGTACTTTTTATTTCTATTTAATTTTCTCTCTCTTACCTACATTCTCCATTGACGACAATGTCCATTTTAAGCTTGGGGGAGGATTCCTCCATCTTTTTGCTATTTGTGTATATTTTAAAAAATCAAAAAAATAAGTGAATACCTTAAAAATAAAAAAAAAGAGAATATTCTAAATAAATAAAAAATTATTATAAAGATTTTGGTTTTTCAATAGTACCCCTTGTTTTTGTTTTGTTTTTCTCAAAATCCCATATATACTTCTTAGCTAATTATAATATTTCTAATCGTTCTTTTTAATTATATTTCACACGTAAAATGTTGGCCATGTTGTGTTTCTAATTCACGGTAGTATGTTAACGTGAAACATTTTTTCTAAAACTCGCATTTTTATTATGGTTTTCGTTCTTTATTTACTTTACTTTCTTAAAAATATTTCATCCACTATTTTCCTTTTTATTTTTGGATAATTTTTGTAAAGTCGAATTTTGATTAGCATAGTAGATATGAACGATCCAATTCACATATTATTTCAATTTTCAAGAAAATTTCATTAATCTTCTTTTATTTTCTAGGACTTACTTTTTGAAAATTTTCAAAACAATTCTTTAGATAAATTTAAAATCTTTAAAATGATTTAGGCCGTTTTTGTTTTCGTTTGAGCCATCATGCCAACCTAAAATTTTTTACCACTAGATAGCCACATTTGAGCCTTTTTCCAATTTCAATTGATAGCTCCACTTATCATTTCATATTCACCAAAGCCAAATTTTCCAACCTATTTAATCACACTAACCTTTTTATGTTTCATTTAAAAATTTTCATGATTATGATAGGTTATTTTATGATATTTTTGAAAAACTATGCTCAAAAGAAGTGTTTACTTTTGTTTGACTAATTTTAAAATGAAAAGAAAAAATTATTTTTGGCCTTTGTTTTGAAAAGAAAAGAAAAAAGTAATGAAAATAAAAAGAAAAAAAATTTATTTTTGGAACTCGTTGTTTTTTTTAGTGTGATTTTTATGCCTCTTTGTTTATCTTTGAATTCCACTCCTAATCATAATCCTAAACCAAATGTTTTGGTCCTAATAAGTCCTTTTGATTCATGCTTTTGAATTTTATTTATTAGCAAAGTAAAAAAGAAAATTAAATCAGTTTTAGTTTTGGATTTAAATTTAGATTTTTGTTATTTAATTGATATAGTCATAATGTGTTGCTTGGATCTATTAACAACTCAATGCGTTTTTCATTTTGTTTCTTTGCTTAAATCTATTTAAATAAACAAATTAAAATTTTGGATGATTTAATTTCGTTAGTAAAGTGTATAAATTGTAAATCATGTTTAAGTAATTGTTTTAGGTTTACGTTTCACCTTTTCCCTACTTATAATTTCGCAAGGTACATGTATAAGCATATTTAGAACTTTTTAATTAGTTACCTTTTTTTGTTTAACTAGTTTTTATATCTTTGTTTGGGGACAAGCAAAGCTTAAGCTTGGGGGAATTTGATAGTATGTGTTGGAACCCATGATTGATTTGAGCTAGGTCCACTCTGAGGATGTTGACCCATATGTATTGCCAGGGTCAAGGTCTAGGTCTAAGTTTGTCTCTATAGGTAAGATTTCTCAAGACCAGCATTGGATTTCTCTCAAAGATCTCAGACTAGGAAGAAATATTTGGATTTCATATCAGTTTGACTTTCGTCGAACTCAGCTCGACGATAGTCGATCTCCGATCGACGATCTCAGAGATTAGTCTCTGAACTGAGATCGACGATCTACAAGCTCAGGTCGACTCTTTCTCTTTTGTTCTAAGAATTCTTCGATCGTAGATAGTTGATCTCAGCTCGACGATCTTCCAGCTCAGATCACCCATCATTATCTGTGTCTGATTCCTTTTATTTTCAGCTACTGTCTTGAAGATTTATTTCCTACTTCATTGATTCTATTAATGTCAAATAATCTCTAGTAGTTAATGTTGACATTCTAAAAGCATATAGCCATTTCTTCACAGCATTCACTATGGTATTCCACAGAGTTATTATTCTGACTTTTTTGCCAAGACAGTTGGGTAGAAAATTAATTGCCATAATTTGTAGCCGTTTCTCTACTCGTTTTCTGAAGTAATTTAAGGAATGTTTTTGAATCTCAAAAAGAGATATTCAGACTGGTTTATAGACAGACAAGAAGATACAAAAATAGTCTCTCAGAGAACACAAGCATTTTTCTGAAATAGCTCTCTGAACTCTCCGTTCTGCTATCAGAAAACAGAAGAAGAACAACAAATTTTAATCTTTAGTCTTCTTCTTCATTTCTTACTTCAGGAATCTACAGAGACAGAAAATCAACATCATTCTACAGATTCTGAAGAGCAAGAACACAAGTCTATTGAAGACCTACACCCTGGACAAAGCTTCCATCTTCCTGAATCTAATCAATATCTCAGGGGGAGATTTGGCATCCTCAAATATACATAGTCTTCTCATTTTCTTTGAGAAAGAGAAGACTGCCATCTATTTTTTTAACCTCTCTTATACAGGGTTATTACTGTCTTCAAAAGTGAACTCTTTTGTGATAGGGAACCTGATCAAAAGCCTGAAGGATTTCTATATCTACCTAAAGAAGATCTTGTTGTGATAGGGCACCTGATGAAAAACCTAAGTTGATTCCTAACAGGGTGGTAGAAGAGTGGATGTACCCAGATTTGGGGAACCACTATAATTTTCCTGTATCATCTGGTTGCTCATCTTTCTTTATTCCTTCTGTGTTATGTTTTCTTTTATTTTTAATTCTCTTATACTTATAAGAAACACCTATTATAATTCCGCTAAAAAATTAATTAAAAGTTTTTAATACTCTATTCACCCCCCCCCCTCTAGAGTATATTTGATCTATCCCCTCTCTTTTAGTACGTTTTGTAGTCAAAACCATTAGGGTATTTTCTACTTTATAATGTGCAAGTCATGTCTTGTATGCTTATATTTTGATTTCCTTATGTATATATTATTGTCGTTAATCTTTTGTTGTCTTTTTGCAGGTTTCAAGAAATTTTTGCCAAAAATGCCCTGACACGCCCCCCCTGTCACGCCCTCCCTGGGCGTGTTATAGGGCGTGTGACCCAATCCCGAGGAAGTCTACTACTATAGCCAACATAATGAGAAAAACTGAAGTCACAGCCCACTGACCTGCCCTCCTTGGGCGTGTCGCAGGGTGTGTCACTCTCATCACGAAGCTTGCTGCCGTATTTAATGATTTTCAATTGCTGCACTTCAACAGTAATGACACGCCTCCAAACACGGGCGTGTCCATGTCATGTTCATCCATTTTCGAAGACTGGAGGATTTCCGACCAATGATTGAGACATGACGTGCCTTACACACCCTCCCCCCCCCCCCACCTACATGGGCCTGACCTAGTGCGTGTCCACCATCATACAGAGGCAATCATCCTTCCCACCAGAATGCAGAGCCCGAGGTCAACCCCGTACGTGTCACGCACCCCTGACACGCCCTCCCCGGGCATATCACAGGGCGTGATAAACCCTAGATTTTTGCCTATAAATACAAGGCCACCCCTTGGATTCCAGAACTGTTTGGGTTGATAGGGGAGGTGCTGCCCTTTTGTTTACTTGTGTTTTTCATTCTTTTTCTCCCCCCTCTCTCTTTCTCATTTTATTTTTTCTTATCCCTAATTTAGTTTAAGCTTTTGTAATAGCTTTAGTAATTGATTTAGTAGTTTAATGTAATGCTAACATAGTTTTTATTCCATGCAATTGTAATTTTTCTTTCAAGTGTAGCTGTCTTTCAATGTTAATATAAAGTGCTTTTTGTTCATTTTGTGTTCTCAATGCTCTTCTACTCATCCCTCCTCCTCCACTTTGCTATGATTAACTAATCCTCTTTATATTCGATCTTGATGATCCGAGGTTCGAGTTGATTAAGTTATGATGCTTTGAATTCTCTTTTTCTTTTTAGGGTTTTGGCCTTTGAATTACTCTTGATTTTTCATGTTTGGAGTTATATCATCAATATATAATTTCCACTTTTGTTTTCACTCTTAGCTAGTCAAGAGTCTCGTAGTTTGAAGTGAACACTCAAGAGTAAAGAGAGTTTCACGCACCCCTCGAGAGAGGCAGACGTCCAAATCTCCCGGATTGGAGTGAAATCCAAATTGGGTTCATCGCGTAAAGCAAGCTTTAGGCCTCTGATTTGGATGAGAGTTCGGTCGGACCTTCCTAAACATAGTTGGGCACGACTCTGAGAGAAGCATTCTCTAGCTTTAGGAACCTCCACAATCAAGGACCTTTACCCTATTAAGTTAGGTTTTTATCGCATTTTAAGTCAACTGTTGCCGATGTGATTCTTGATCGAGTGCTTTTCCATTTCATTATTCCAACCCTTCGTTGTAATCGTTTTATTAGCTTTCTATTTAACTGCAATTATTTCTCTTTTTATTGTAATATTTCTTTTGTTAAGTGCATTTAGTTTTCCCTTAGCATACCCTAAAGCCTTCCTTCGATAAGATAATTGTTTTTATGTGAGTAGGTTTACTTAACATTTTCCGAATTTCAATACGACACTTGTATCCCCTAGCTACAGTTCAATATGTATACTTTCATAGTTGGATTTCTAGTTCGGCTCACTTTTTCTCGACACCAATCCCCAACTTTCTGAGTCTATTGAGGAGACAATAAGGGATAAGAGTTCTCAGGTTTCAATTTTCTCTGGACCTGCAACATGAAATAAACTAGGTGGATCTCAGTCTAAAGATATTCCAACCAAAGCTCTAGAAATTTTGACTGGGGAGGTAGTGGAATACATCTATACAAATATTTTGGGGGATACTGATAAGAAAGATTTTCCTATTGAGGGGGAGCAAGTTCAGTCTGGTATGCAGGACAAGCTTGACTCTTTTATAGAGAATCTCCATGACAGAATAGATTTGATTCGTGATGAGATTATGTGGTAGGCTTCTAATAATCCTATTAAGGATTAAAATGCTCCTACAATAGTGGAAGAAGATGTTCATGACATTACTGTTGAAGACAAAAATGTCCCTAAGGATAATGCTGAGATTGAGGAGGAGATTAACTCTAAAATCCCTGCTCCAGAGACAGTGTATAAATAGACTCTTCTGAGTCTGAAAAGGGCACTGTTGTTGCAGAAGAAATTGATGATGCTCATTCCTCTGAGTACAAGATGGTTAACTCAAAAGGAATAGAAGTTGCCAGGGAAAGGGATGTGGATGTATGTGAACAAGGTACATCTAACAAAGTTGAACGACTGTCATCTACCTTCCTAGCTCAACTGAAGGGTCTACTAGATGATCAAAGAAGATAGTTGGAGCACTATATTGAAGATTCCAACAAAGGTATGTGACAGGATCTATCCTCATAAATCAAGACAATTGGGTTTGAAGTAAACCTATTGAAAGCCAACAAAGTAGCATTCTTCACAAGGGTTGCTCTTGCTGTAACCTTCACTGAAAGCAAGCTTCAACAAATCTGATTCACACAAAATGGTATTCTCAAAAATTAGAACATTACCTCTAGCAATATGGAAATCATCCATAATGCTCAAAAACTGCGGATGGAATCCCACAAGACTGCAAGAAAAAGGAGAATGGATGCCTGAACTCAAATTCTTGATGATCGCATGTTAGAGGTCAAGAATCATGTCACTAAGGGAGTCAATTTTCTAGATTAAAAACTCTTTATAGCCAAGAACTCCCTGACTACAGCTTTATCTGAAGAAGGCAAAAAGGGGGAGAATTCATTGATTAAGGCTAATACTGAGAATGTTGTTTAGGTAACCAATGTAATCAGAGGTTCATTTGACCTTGAATAGCATATATATTACAACATTCCTACTATTTCATCCCTCATTCAAGAAGGTCTGTATGATGAACAGAATTGTGATTAATATGATGATCAAGTTGGAGCTCAGTGGACTGAACCCTCTGCTACAGCTGAAATTCCAATATTCATCCCACCATTGACTAGATAGCCAAAGCTAGAGTCAAGTCAATTGTTGAAGAAGAGGAAGAGATCGGGCTCTGCAAGAAAATGTACATAGAAGAGATGTAGACCTGGCCAGACTTTGAGAAGTGGAGTCCTCAATCAAGGACCATCATCTTGCCTACCTGGGATCAGATCAAAGATAAGAAAACTGAAAGGGGGAAGCTTTATAGCTCCCTAAAATGGGCCAACTTGGAAAGAAATGAAGAGGCAAGGAGAAAGTTTAGAACAGATAAAAAGTTAAGTGTTGTGCCAGCAGATGTTGTTGAGCCCAGCAAGTACTTTCCTAAGCCCTAAAGCTATTTTGAGAGGCAAAAGGAGAAGAATAATGAAGATAAGGAAAAGGCTGCAAAGAATCCCATTAGGGGGATAGTGATCAAGGAACCAGAAACATGACAAGTTTTTTTATGTTTTCCTTAAAGGCTATAGGAAAGTGAACTTTATTTTAAAGACAATGAATATTTATGTCTATCGCCTTTAATAATAATCAGATTTTTGGGTGTGTGTATCATTTTCTGCTCTTAAATTCTATGAATGCTTATCTTCTAAATATGGCAGTTTATATCATTGACTAGGGTTTTGACTTCTTCAAATAAGGGGAGATTGTATGGTCAATTGATCACAATGTCGTAGATTTGAAGAAGGCCAACAAGACAATGGTATAAACATGAATGCATCTAATATATGCTCTATTTTATTGTATGCAAGTTGCACTCTGTTACATTTATTAGACAGGTTGTCATGGTCATATTGACTAATATACCCAAGAAAAGGTGCTGAATTGGGAGAAAACTTACTAAGTATAGAAGTATTAAGTGGACTCACTTCACTCAATGTCAGAAGACCAAAATCATTGATAGAATGACATACAGTCAAACACACAGTGTTTCTGATAAGAAATCTATCTAAGGACAGAAGCATTGAGTGAAGACAGTTCACTCAACGCCTACTCAACTGAAAATCTGTCCAAGTACAGAAGCATTGAGTGAAGATGGGCCACTTAACACCTCATCAAGAAATCTATCTAAAGGACAAAAGCATTAAGTGAAGATAGTTCACTCAACGCCTAATGAACTGAAAATCTTTAAAAATACAGAAGCATTGAGTGAAGATGGGCCACTTAACACCTCATCAAGAAATCTATCTAAAGGACAGAACCATTGAGTGAAGACATTTCACTCAATGCCTACTCAACAAAAATTCTGTCTAAGTATAGAAGCGCTGACTGAAGACGAACCACTTAACGCCTCCTCAACAAAAATTTCATATAAATATAGAAGCACTGAGTGAAGACGGGTCACTCAATGCCTTATCAAGAAGTCAGGTTAAGTTAGAAGCGTTGAGTGTGGAAACTTCACTCGGCACCTTTATGCAGAGAAATTTCAACAAAGTCCAGAAGCGTTGAGTGATGAAGGGCCACTCAACACCTTAACAGTTAGATAAAAAAAAGTCAAGAAGTATTAAGTGATGAAGGCTCACTCAATTCTTGAAGATGCACAGCTCTGCTAAGTTTTTCTGCATTGAGTGACAAGTCTTCACTCAACACTTATGCAGACTGTCTGAAATTTGCTACGTCCAAAAGTGCTGAGTCTTGCTGATGTCATCAAGAATTCAAATGTCACCAGTTTTGCAGGAAAGATGACAAAAGGTTCCCCTTGCCTTTAGTAAAACATTTAATGCAAAAGAAGTGTTGTTGTTACCAACTCCGGTTATCCATACGACACAAAGAGCCGTTGGACGGCAGGTGTAAGACCCCATTTATTTCTTTTCAAATATCAGGGTCTTGTGCCCAAAACCACCGCTTTGCGGTGACACCAACACACTCGGGGAGTTCATCACTACAAAACGCCGATCCTTCCGGCCATACCGATCACAGAAGAGAATAATAAATATAAGAGTACATGAGTAAAATGAAACTCAATACTAGTCCACCAGAATCACATATATAAAAATAATTCTCCACAAAGGGATAGTCCACATAAATGATAAACGAAGTACTAAACTGGGCTCCTACCCGATACATCAAAATCCTAACTACAAATCACTCAATCGTTGAAGCAAATCTATAATATCTGGTAATGATCGGGACTCACTGTTCCTGCTGGCTGAACTCCCGTGCTAAACTATTCCGTCTCCAAGCGGACCGACCTCTAGGGCTGCATCTCCTTATTCGTATCCACGCTCCTTTAAAATGATTTGTTCGATGAACGTAAGTCTAAAAGACTAAGTCCTATTATCCCTCACCCCTCCGCCATGGCTCCTAGACACCGAGTGGAGAGAAGGAAAGGGAAGGTAATGAAGGTTGAGAGTAACAAAGGTAAGTAGCTAGCGGCGGAACTAGTCTATCATGAGCTCATAAACAGAGCACATATATATATGAAGTAGTATATAAGAAGTATAAGTATACACAAGAACAAGTGATCAAGTATACTATGAGAAGGTAAATAAGGTAAGTAACCATGACCTATAGGAATGCCCATACAAACCTATAGACCAAACGTTTGGCAAGGCCTATTATATAAAGTGTCCCATACCGTTTTATACAATTGTTTTCATGGGTTATATGCAACGATGATGATATTACATACAAGTATGCTATGGTGTGAATCATGCAAGTGCAACACACACACTTGACTCTATGCACGCAGACCTTTAGTTCCCCCTTTCTGGAGCCTAACCTCCCAGGATACTTTCGTAATGGCAAACAAAAGCGGTGGGTTGGGCCTCTCCCACCTCTAAATCGGTATCAACACTACCACTTAGACCTATCATACACCTCAACGCTGGTACACTAAGAGGAGCTCATGTGTACTCTTGTCGGCTGTGCACCGGACTTTATTTGGCCAAGTGCTAAATGACACTTGCAGAGTCAAAGTATTGGTGTCGGTGTGACGATTCTCCAATACCGAAGACCCACCACCTTATATCTTATGCACATACAACCTTAATAAAATTTTCCACCGAGCCAAAGCTCCCCGGACTATCCCATCCATCACAATTATCTACCGAGCTAAAGCTCCCCGGACTAACTCGTCCGTCACAAATATTTATAGAGCCATCGGCTCGCCGGGATAACCTTCCCATCAGTAAAACCACCGAGCCTATCGATTACGATATCCAACCTAACTCCCACAACACTGGGGAGTGTGAGTGTAAGTGAAATCCTAATTATGCTAGTTACTCTCAAACATTGATTATTCTTACGGTTTAGGTTAGCCCAATACTGCCCAAGGTATTCTCGGTGAAGGGCTCACACACGGCATTAGGCACATTGATTATTCTTACTATTATTGGTTATTACCCAATTCCCGATCCCTTTTAATATTATACTGGAGCTAACCCTAGTGTATTTTGACTCTTTTCTCTCCATATGAAAGACGACCTTTCGTCGATCCCGAGCACCACCTAACACTAGCCAACGAAACATTCCCCTTATCATGACTCTTAATGAAGCTCACTTTTTCATATTACCAAATCAGTATACATAATTCTCAACTTCCTATGACCATCCCCCATGTTCTCACAATTTCTGAAATTTTACTAAATGCAGACCAACCTAAACAATATGATGTACATGATAGAAAGTACTCCAAATTTTAAGCCAAATGCCTTAAGATAATTATTGTGGGTCTGTCAAGACAAGTTTACCCTAATTCCAGAAACTTATAATTTTCCTAATTAATTTAACATTTATTAGATTTTCCCAATAGTTAGGTCATGGATAATTTTGTAACATGAAGTACTAGATTTCCTTATGTTATTGCCACCCAAAAATCATGATCACCATATGATGCCAAAATAATATATAATACCAAGTTTTCCAAAATTTTATAAAAGTATTAGCCCCTAAATAATTAATTCAAGATAATCCAATTAATTAGAGTTAATGAAGGGAGTACCGTAACTTATAGTCCAAATATAAAATAAAAATTAACAGAGCCTTATAATGATCATAAAACACTACTGACTTTGTTTAATGAAATTCTAAGATAAGTTAGCCATGTATAAAAATATTTCAAATAATTCCATTAAAGTGCACTTTGTGAAGCAACATTCTTATAAACCCATCCAAATGACATTTGATAAAATTCCTAGACTTCATTTTGCCCTAAAAAATCTCTTGCCAAGTAACACAATTTTCCAGCAAAATATAATATTTATTGTCTACTTAACAAAGTATGATGTACTAGTTCCCTCAACACATGAAGTACTAAGAGGGAATTCCCAAATAATCCAAATAATTTACTAGTGCCTCTAAATGATATTTTATTAACCTTACGAGAGTTTCATATCATTCTAAGTTAATATAACCATGGTTACTTCAAAATAATAAAAAAGGGAAAGGTGGAGATTATACCTTCAAGTATGAGTTACTGTTTCGTAAACAACCTAGAATAAATCTCAGAGGTCAATAGTATTATAAAGTTACTTCTACGAAAATCCCATGAAGATCCAAGATCATATGACCCTCCTATTTTTTCATAAATCGTATATGCCTAAACTATCACTAATTTGTTTAAGTTGTGTGCCTAAGTCTAAGTTTCACCAAATTCCTTCCTAGGGCATTTCACCACCCTAAGATCACATGGACTAAACACCAAGCCCATGCAAGGAGATATCTCCTCATGTCCTTCACAAACCCCCAATGTTCAACCTTAGGGTTTGAAAAAGGGTTCTAGGACAAATCAACCCTAAACCACCCCAAAATAGATGTGAGGGTGTTTAATGTCATAAAAAATTAGTGGCCCAAGTTTCAACCTCTGCTGTGCTGATTTGGTCACTCAACACCACACGAGACAATTTAACCTTATTAACCATTTTTGGGCCTAGGCTAGGGTTTACTAAAATCCATACCAATTCATCTCCTAATGGATTGAAATTTTATATAGAGCTATATATTGACACAATGAACCACTCACCAAAATTTGGGAGGGTTTGGATGTCATTATACCCTTTAAATAATTCATACAAGGATTATTAAATTTCTAAAAATGTTTTCCAAAAATTCCCATTTTTGGATATGTTTTAGGTATACATAAGAGTGACACCCAGCCCAAATTCCAAGTCATTTGGATGGCTAAAATTATGGGAGTACTCAAAACAATCTCTAATCAAGCCTAGGTATAGACCTCACAAAATGATGGTTGTGGACTTACCTGAACTCTAAATTTGTTCAAACTAATTTTAAAATAATGTAGACTCTTAGGGATACAACTTTCATATTGACCACTTTTACTATAGTGGACCCTAAGTATTTATAATAATAAATTCAAAATAACCCAATAACTCTGACAAAAAATTAAATAAATTAAATTACTATATAATCATTTGCACGAATCTTAAAGCACGATCGTGTGGCCCTGTTATTGTCTTTTTCCTCCACCCAAAGGCCATGATTGACCGAACCTGGAGCTTATTCCAAGTACATTTGCCGGACATCGGCCACTCCCTGGCCGGCCACCACCACCACCACCTTTGTTGAGGTGGGCGATATCGTCGGGCGGCGGCACATCCGCCGGAGTGGTCGTTTCCAGCGAACCCGCAAAGCATAAAAAGCCATGAAAATCCAGAATTTTTCTAACCCAATCGGGCTCAATTTAGCCTGATTTCTCTCATAAAAGATTTAAGAGTCTCGCCCACGAATATAGGAGTAGAGGACGACCTGATTTGCGGTCTGAAGATGTCCACTTTGCCTCCTCACCATTTCAAGCAACCAAACATTGGTTCATCTACAACCTCTACACCAACCTCAACAAAAATGAAAAGGAATCAGGGGAAACGATTGCCCTTGCCCTGGTGAAGGTCCTTAAAAAAGGAATTTGGGCGAGGAGACTTGTAACTCCCAAATTTCATTAAAATACATTAATGGTCATTAACTCCACCCCTCCGGTTTGAACCAAATTAAGGGGCTAAACAAAAATAATTGTCGGCCACCTCTTGAAACTCCTAATCTCCTTCAGAAGAATAAGAGCTTCATAAAAGTGGGGGTTATGGAGCCTCTATGGCCATGATGGCCATTAATCTCAAGCTTTTCTCTATCCTCAAAATCACATATTCCAGATGCTTAGTCTTATGAATTTTATTCTATTCGTCAAACTTCGCATGAAAAATCTACTCTATTCGTCGATCTCCGTTCGACAAATATACCCCATTCAACGAAGGGTGATCCTTGTTTAGCTACTTGATCTGTTCGTCGAACTCCGTTCGACAAACTCTGAACCCGGTTCAGCACTTACTCCGTTCGTCGAGCTCCGTTCGACGAACGCGAACCTAGTTTAGCAACCTGCTCTATTCGTTTAACTCCATTCGACGAACTCTAAACCCAGTTCGGCACTTACTCCGTTCGACGAATATTTGCTTAGCTCGATGAATTCCTCAGTTTGACAAATTCTACCAGTTCTATGATTTCTAAATATTTGGTAATTGAGACTTAATATTTGCAGCCCAAGGTGTTTCACACCCTAATTCCAGTGTTTTCCCCAAACCCTTTCGTGCTTCCCAGGGTTTTGTCATGACCCAGTCATGACAAAAACATCATAGGGGTCTAGAAGTATGAGGGATGAAAGATAACGATACAAAGCAGAGTCCCGATAAATTAAAAAGAACTTTTGGGCAACTACTTCCTGGGGTGAAAAGTCGAAGAAGGGTAGAAGGAACTCATTATTGAAGCATATCTGTGAACCACAGACAAGGTTGGCTGTTGAGGAGAAAAGAACTTAAATCTCATTCTATCTTCAATGGTAAGTTCAGAAACATTATTTTCTGAATAAGAAGGAGAAGCAGGTCAAGCTTAAAGCTGCTGCTCATCATCAATGCATCTGCTCAAAACTCGACTACAATCAAGGCTTGAAGAAGCAGTGCTCTGCAGTTACTTCTCAGCACAAGTAGAACAACCTTGAAGATCTATTCTTGGTGTTGTTAAGAAGAAAGAGCTGAGTTTACTCAGTTCGGTGGGCAGGCTTAAAGGACACTTTCTATAGAGTGAATCAACAACAAAAAACTTACACATTCTGTAATATAAGTCTTTATCTGAGTTGTAAGCCTTAATTATAAAGGCTAAGTTGTAGGATCCTAGGGTTATTCTGTGGTAGGATCATTCTTGATCTGAGCTGTAGGAGAGTTATTCTCTCTAATTGTAAGGCTATGATACTAGCCTGAGCTGTAGGACTTTTGATTAAGTCATAGGTAGGTGATCTGTGGATCACTAAGTTATAGGAGTAAAGTTTAATCTAAGTTGTAGGGATTGGGCCTGAGGGAGGACTTGGACGATGTCTAAGAGATCCTGAGGGATCTATGTTGTAAGTTCCTTGAGCTGAGATTGGAGAAGATTGCCATATCTAACACACTGTTAGAAAGGTTGGAGGGATAGTTAATGTTCCCATACCTTGGCAAACCACTATAAATACTGAGTTATGTGTCTATTTCTTGAAAGCTAAAACTTATAACTGAACACTAAACACACCAAAACATAAAAATATTCTTAAATACTAAGAAACATATTCAACCCCCCCCCCCTCAAGGTTTATAGCTAATCTTCAAACAAAGACATTCATGCCGTGATATTCACTCTTAAGCTATGGCGACACTATTCGTATGGCTTGAAGGTTGATATCTTTACAGACCATAAGAGCCTTAAATACTTGTTGGATCAGAAGGATATGAATATACGACAGCAGAGGTGGATTGAGTTCATTGGGAACTACACATTTTAGATTTATTACACTCCTGGTAAGGGAAATGTACTCGCAAAAGCACTGAGTTGCAAGGAACCAACATGAGAAAATTGGTTATAGATGAATGATGAGCATCTAATTCTTGAGTTGGAGGCACTGGACATCTCTTGTGTTATCGGGATAATGGGCGCGGAAGCTTGCTCTAACTTGATAGAGGTGCAATATGACCTCGTAGATAGAATTTGACAGGCATTGGAGCTTGACGAGAGCATGAAGCACTTTATGGCAGAAATAGTGGATGGGTAAAATTCCCAATTCTTGCTGAACGACGGTCTTATGAGGAAGGACGGTCGGTTGTGCATCCCCAATGTTGGTAAGTTACGGGCAGAGTTGATGTACGAGGCCCATTTTACCAAGTACTCAATCCACCTTTGGTTCACAAAAATGTTCAAAGACATGATGAAATTATTCTGGTGGCCAGGATGGAAAAATGGAATCACACTTTCTGTGTCGAAGAGCTAGATATGCGCCCTAGTGAAGGCTGAGTGTTAAAAAACCGGCATTTCCCTGAGGACATTACCAATACCGAAATGGATGTGTTATGATATAACGATTGATTCCGTGCATTCTTTGTCGAGATCACAATGCAGGAATGATTTTCAATTTGGGTGATCGTGTACCGGTTGACAAAAGTAGCACGCTTAATTCCAAATCGAAGGGACGATTTAGTGGAAAAGTTAGCGAAACTTTATGTTGAACAATTAATATGATTGCATGGTGTGACCCGTATAATCGTTAGTGATCAAGATGGGTGTTTCACATCGAATGATTGGAAGATTATTCATCATCTGTTGGGTACCAAACTGAAATTCAACATAACCTTTCATCCTCAAATGGATGGTCACACCGAGAGGGTAAATACAATGATGGAAGATAAGCTTCAAATGTATGACCTAGATTATGGGAAGAGGTGGGAAGATCATCTCTTTATGATTAAGTGAGAGGTCTATGTTGTTAGCCTAAATCACCTAGAGGGGGGTGAATAGGTGAAATGCGTGTCAAATGCGGAATTAAAAACTAACACAGCACATATCAAGCAATCACAGACGACAAGAGATTTATAGTGGTTCCCCAACCTTGGGTACGTCCACTTTCCTCACCGATCTAGAAATCACTAGACTCGGCTACTCCACTATCTCGGATTGAAAACAATCCTACACCTCGGAACCACGTTCCTACAAAACTCGATCCAACTTAATCTACAAAACTCGGAAGAAAAGGTCTTCCTACTAATCTCGGAGGAAACCTCCTACAATGAAACTTGGTTTGAAAAAATAAAATACAACCAATAATAAAATCTCAGATCTGGATCTTGACAGTCTTCTTCTTAAAGAACTTTGGCTTGATCAGAAAAGGTTGAAGAAAACTTGAGAGAGATCTACGAATCTGAAAACTAGAATCACCTCGATCGAGAAGATAGATCTGAAATCTTTGAGACTCGGCGAGATCGAGTGATTCACTTTTGTCTGGATCGCTGGAGAAACAATTGTTGAAGACAGAGATCGGCGATCCAGAACTTCTTCTTCCGTGAACGTCAATGGCGGCGTGAGAAATTAGGGTTCACGGACTTTCTTTTTCTTTCGTAAAATGAATATCTCTGTAATCTTGTTTTTAGTCAAATCTGATAGGACCTATTTATAGGTGGACTCCAACGGTCATAATCTTAATTAGGGATGACACGTGGACCAATCAGAAATAACCGATTCAAAATACACATGGCGAAATTGTACTTAGAGAAATTCTGGAATAATGGATATACTTTACTCGAGTTAGAGACAAGATATACTCGAGTATGTGAAGTTAGATACTCGAGTGGCAATGAGAAGTATACTCGAGTATAAGAAGAGAAATCTACTCGAGTGAAACTTAAACTACTCGAGTATCAGAAAATAACTTACTCGAGTGAAAGGGAACTACTCGAGTATTAGATTAAATACTCGAGTAATAGGACTTAAGAGAATTTTCTTTAGACAGAGAACGAAGAACTACTCGAGTGAAAGAGTTGAAGACACTCGAGTGAAGGGAAAGAAATTACTCGAGTATGTATAGAAAGTTACTCGGGAAAACATTCACTTACTCGAGTATGAAAATCAATTACTCGAGTATAAGAAACACTTACTCGAGTATTAAAAGCAGTTACTCGAGAAAACATTCACTTACTCGAGTATGAAAATCAATTACTCGAGTATAAGAAACACTTACTCGAGTATTAAAAGCAGTTACTCGAGAAAACATTCACTTACTCGAGTATGAAAATCAATTACTCGAGTATAAGAAACACTTACTCGAGTATTAAAAGCAGTTACTCGAGTATGAATACTTGAACTTTCAGAAAAGAGAAGAAATGGATCTACTCGAGTATGATATATGATTTACTCGAGTGACTAAGTAACTACTCGAGTATTAAGTCTGATACTCGAGTATGAAAATCAATTACTCGAGTATAAGAAACACTTACTCGAGTGATTAACTGACTACTCGAGTATTTAGTCTGATACTCGAGTATGAAAGGACTTAGAAATATTTTTCTGAGGAATTTAGATTCAATGCATCTGTCCATCAATCCAAGTGCATGAATGAGAAGTGTATCCCAATAGAGAGGCTATATATGGGCCAACACTTTGAATCACACAATGAGAGATTACATTGCATGGTCTTGTGTTTGGTGACCCATTATAGACTGACATTGTTCTACACTTGGCAATGAGAACCTGCACACATACAACTCAAACACAGCATCAAATACACCTTAATTCATCTTAGTTCAAGGTCTGACCTCCTACAAATCTGAGGTATTGTGGAGACAAATCCCAACAATCTCCCCCTATTTGTAGATGTCAGCATCCTCTATACTAAGGTGAATTATTCAGAGTAAAAAGAACAATACACATATACTTGAAAAAAAAATAAGCTAAAGCAGGATAATTAATGAAATAACCATAATCAGAATCAAATATATATATAGAATTGTTTTTAACAAAAGGAATCCATTTCCACATTCTCATATCAACTCAAGAAGGGGCTTCTTTGTTCATCCTTTCTCTCTTCAGCTCTTGCCTCTCTAGGTAACTGAAAGGTTTAGGAAAGTAAGTCCTGGGCCTAGGAGGAGCAGCTGGGTTGTTGTGCCCCCAATTCCTGTCATGGAGCCTGATCTTTATCTGAGATGCTTCATAGGCTTTCCATTCTGAATAACTCTAGTGGTTATCTCTGTTCTCACCAAGATCTGTCACTAACCTCAAGGTATCAAGAATTAGAGACTTAGAGGTAGGACTCCACACTTCAGCATGTACAACAGGTGGTCTACCTTCAGAAGCTGGCTCTTTCCTGGGTGCAGAACGGCTGGCAGAAGCGCCGTCACCATATTTTCTTTTCTTCTTTGAGGGACCTTGAGAACTTTGTGGAAAATCATCTTGCCATGTCTCAGTATTTGATAGGGGAGGCTCAGTCACATCACCCTCAGGTCTGGGTGAGAAGACTGGCACACCTCCTTGAAAGGTTGCTTGAGCTGAATCATCTGCTGGAGGCTGTTCTGTAAGAGGATCTAGATGGTGAGGTATGATGGAGGGGTTCAGTTGAAACTCAGGAAAGTTCTGATTATGCAGCCAGACAGCAGTATCATAGGTATAGAATTTTACAGACTGGAGCTGGGAAAGAATAGATTCTTTCAATCCTTTTACAAGATCACTTACAACATCTTGAGATTGGGTAGATAGTTGTTTAATTTGAGCTTCAGCTTGTTCAGATAGCTTTTCAACTTGTTCTTTTACGATCTTCTCCCCCTTGCTGATATCTATGGATAGCTGGGCAATTGCTTCATCTCTGAAGGTGCTCACTTCATTACATACTTTCACAACATTAGTTTCAGCTCTCTCATCTAGCTTGAGCTATTGTGAGCTACAGTCTCTGCCTGATTCCTCAGCTCACCTATGCTTGTGATGGTGTGATCTATTGCTTTGCCTCCAATGTTGAACAGCTGCTTGAGTGTGTCAGTTTTTGCTTGAATTTCAGCAAAGCCTCTGCTCATCTCCTTTTCAAGAGCAGAGACCTTGAAGGAGACTGACTGTAGAGAGGCATCAAAGTAATCTCTCTGTTCTTTGAGCATAAGCTCAATCTTGCTTTTAAGATCTGCAGAGGAAGAAGAAGAAGGGGCTGAGGTTGATGCAGGGACTGAGGGAGCAGGAGTATTCCAAGGGGGGATCTCTTCCACAATCACTGAGCTCACAACTCTCTTGGTTGGAATTATCTCTATGGAATCACAAGGGTCAGTGAAGGAGGGGAGAGAGAAGTCAAGTGTCCTCAGAGGAGGGTCAACAGGTTCTGGGGAATCCTCCTCGTCATCAGACAGGATGATACCATCATGAAGATCTACTACTGCTAAGGGAGAGTGAGCAGGGGATGGAGAAGGTTCTGCTGCAGGGATCTGTTCTTCTGTTAGCTCAGGTTCTTTATCATGACTTACAGTATCTGCTGGAGGAGGGGAACTGGTATCTCTCAGTTCTTCAATCATGCTTGCTATGTCTGCAGCTGATGATAGAGGCTCCTCTTGAGCCTGGGTTTCTGGTTGACTTAGAGCTTCTGAGGATATCTGGAGATCTGGAAAGGATGATGGAGAAGGATCTCTGACAGTGTGGACTGGTAGTTCTGAAGTCTGTACCTGAGGGGTGGATGAGGCAGGCTCCCCCTCAATTACTGCACCCAGAGTGTCAGTAATTTGATGTTGAGGAGGAGATGGAGTCCTGATCACAGCCTGATTTCTGGGAGCATCTGCAGCTTGTGAGGCCTTAGAGGTTTGAGCAGTGTTCTGAAGCTTTATCTCATATCTTTGTATAGAGGAGAGGGTGACCTTTTTCATGTGATGGAGTGGAGTACCTTTGGAGAGGTCAAACACTTGAGGATTTATCTCATGGAGAAGGAGAGAGATGATCCTTGCAAAATTTGGTTGCTTGACGCTTCCCTGAATCTTTTCCAGTAACATCATTCCAAACTGGAACTTTTTCCTGCAGACTATGGCTTGCATGATGTCAAACATGTTGTGTGAGATTTCTCTGATCGAGTAGGTCTTGCATAAGATAACTTTTGAGATTACATCAATTAAGAACTTCCCTTCTCTGTTGCAATCGGCCCGGCTAAAAGTATCACATTCTGGATCCACTCCACAGTACAGAGCAGTCCGGTCGGAATCTTCAGGAGTTAGGTCGTCTTCTTCATCGACTACAGGGAGTCGGAGCAAGGTGGACAGAGAGGTTTTATCGAGATGGATCTTGATCCCACTGACCTTTGTTTTCAGAACTTGCCCATTCCTTTTGACCTTTAGGTTTCTGTAGAATTCTTCAACTACGGGGATTATTGCTCTGCACGGCATCTGGAGGAGGAAAGTTAATCCGGTGGTGTCTAACAAGATCAGGAGGTTGCGAAAGTCATCGGAAAGGTCGGCAATGCCCTCTGGGACGAGTTCGGAGCCTATTCCGTTTTTAGAGGAGGGAGGTGCCATCTACGATTCGGAAAGCTTGCGGCGAAGGAAGACGAAGAATAGTGATTTCGGGAATACGAGAGGTCGGCGGCTACTCGAGTGAATGAGAAGTGGAAAGGATTTTTTGTTTTGTATATATATATAAGTAATCCTAATTTAGGTTTAAGAATAACTAAGTATACAGTCATACCTGTATGAGGCGGAAAGTGGCTCGGTGCGAATAGAAGATTTTGAATTCCAGAAAGTTCAAGTACTCGAGTAGAAGATGGCAGCATACACGAGTATTAGGCTTAGTATACTCGAGTAGGTAACAACATACACGAGTATTCTATAAAACATACTCGAGTAGGTAAACGTCATACACGAGTATCTTTTGGAATACTCAAGTATGTAAAGTTCATACACGTGTATCTTTTGGATTACTCGAGTATATAAAACTTTTTACTCGAGTATTAGACGTTTACTCGTGTAAGTCTAACTATGCTCGAGTCTCAAATACCTGAAGGAATTTCCCTGATAGATTTCTGCTGCCACTGAAAACTGTACCTCTGAGCAGCCAACACTACTGATATCTTCTTAATCTTGAGAGTCCATCACTGGTCTTCTTTGTTGAGCAGTCCAAGCTCAGTTTTGAAGAACGAGAATTTAGACTCGTCCAGCGGCTTGGTGAATATATCTGCAACATGCCTGTCTGTGGAGACATATTGTAAGTCTATGTCTCCATTTTCCACATACTCCCTGATGAAATGATAGCGAAGCTCTATGTGCTTGGTCCGGCTGTGGGAGACTGGGTTGTTGGCTATTGCTGTAGCGCTGGAAGAATCACAGAACAAGGGAATGTTCTGGACCTTCATGTTGTCGTCTTCAAACTGATTCTTGATCCATAAGAGCTGTGCACAACAGCTGCCTGCAGAGATGTACTCTGATTTAGCCGTTGAGATGGCTACACAGTTCTGTTTCTTACTGCTCCAGGAAATGAGTCTCCTTCCGAGAAATTCCAAGTCCCGGAGGTGCTTTTCCTGTCATCTTTGCTACCTGCAAAGTCTGCATCTGAAAATCCAATTAGTTCACTATCATTACTTCTTGGGTACCATAAGCCAAGATTTGGTGTACCTTTGAGGTATCTCAAGATTCGCTTTGCAGCGATGTAGTGAGATTCCTTAGAGTTCACCTGAAATCTAGCACATACACATGTTGAGAACATTATATCTAGTCTACTTGCAGTGAGGTAGAGCAAGGACCCAATTATGCTTCTGTACTTGGTTTCATCAAAAGGTTTCCCTTTCTCATCCTTGTCCAGAGACATAGCTGAGGCCATTGGAGTCCCCATAGAGGTTGCATTCTCCATTCCGAATTTCTTAAGCAGCTCTTTGGTGAACTTCGTCTGTGAGATGAAAATCCCATCTTCAGATTGTTTCACCTGAAGCCCTAAGAAATACTTTAGCTCTCCCATACTGCTCATTTCAAACTTCCCTTGCATAAGTTTAGAAAACTTCTTGCAGAGGTTGTTATCCGTAGAGCCGAAAATAATGTCGTCGACATAGATCTGCACTAGCAAAATCTTGCCTTTTATTTCCCTAAGAAATAATGTTTTGTCTATCTTTCCTCTTGTGAACTTGTTCTCAAGAAGGAAGCTAGACAGAGTCTCATACCAAGCTCGAGGAGCTTGTTTAAGACCATATAGTGCTTTTTGCAATAAGTATACATAATTAGGATGGGTTGAATCAACAAAACCTGGTGGTTGCTCTACGTACACTTCTTCCTTTATGTTACCATTCAGGAAGGCGGACTTTACGTCCATCTGATAGACGGTAAAGCCCTTAAGTGCAGCGTAGGCAAGAAATAACCTGATCGCCTCCAGTCTTGCTACTGGAGCATAAGTCTGGTCGAAGTCGATTCCTTCTTCTTGACGATATCCCTTGGCGACAAGTCTGGCTTTATTCTTTATAATTGTTCCATCTTCGTCCATCTTGTTCCGGTAGACCCATTTTGTCCCGATGACGTTCTTATGCTTGGGTCTAGGAACAAGTGTCCAACTTTGCATCGTTTGAACTGATTCAATTCTTCTTCCATGGCTAGAATCCAGGATGCATCGGAGTTTGCTTCCTCAAATTTCTTTGGTTTAACCTGTGAGAGAAAACTTAAGTGTAAATTCTCGTTAGTTATACCTCGACGAGTTCTGACGCCATCCCGAGGATCTCCTATTATTTGGTCAACAGGATGATCCTTCATGTGTCTGAACTCTAAAGTCCTTGCATCTGGGATCTCTTCAGCCACTGGAGTTGCATCTTCAGCTGGGATGTCTTCTTCATCTTGATCATCTACCTCTCCAATGGTGGTTGTAGAGGGGATCTTGATGAATGTCTCATCTTTATCTTCACTAGGTTCATCCAAGCTAAGTTCTTTCAACTTTGAACCTGCATCTACAATAGGCACACTAGACGAGTTGCTTTGCAACAGACTCGTCTCATCAAATACAAGATGTATCGACTCTTCCACCACCAGAGTTTTTCTATTGAATACTTTATAAGCCTTACTATGGCTACTATATCCTACAAAAATACCTTCAAAGCTTTTCTCGCTAAACTTTGTAGTGTGATACTTGCCATTGTTAAGTACGAAGCACTTACAGCCAAAGATTCTAAAGTATGAAATGGTTGGTTGCCTGCCTTTTAGAAGTTCGTAAGGAGTCTTATCATGGTTCTTGTTGATGAGTGCTCGATTTTGCATGTGACAGGCGGTGTTGACGGCTTCAACCCAGAAATACTCCGGAAGTGAGGCATCACTCAACATGGTCCGACAAGCCTCTATGAGTGTTCTATTCCTTCTCTCAGCTACTCCATTTTGCTGTGGAGTGCGAGGAGAGGAAAACTCATGAAAGATACCTTGACTTTCACAAAATTCTGTCATGGCTCCAGATTTGAATTCCGTTCCATTGTCACTTCTGATTTTGACTACGGAACAGTTGTATTCATTCTGGATCTGCCTCACAAAATTAGTGAAAATACCGAAGGTATCTGACTTGTGTTTCAGAAAGAACACCCACGCAAAGCGCGAGTAATCATCCACAATAACCAACGTATATTCCTTACCTCCCAAACTTCTAACCTGCAGTGGACCAAACAAGTCCATATGGAGAAGCTGCAAACTTCTATTGGAATCCTTGCCTATTATGCTTTTAAACGAACTTCTTGTTTGCTTGCCTTTGATACAAGCGTGACAAGGACTGTCCGTAACGCACTTGACATTAGGTGCATCACGCACTAGGTTTTGAGAGAATAATTTATTAATAGTTTTGAAATTAATATGTGCTAGTCTCTTGTGCCATTGGTCTGTAAGAGACGCACTACTTTTTGCCAAAAGACACACTGGTGTCGAGGAGTCTATACAAATAAAATTTAGACGGAAAATATTTCTGCTTCGAGTGCTTGATAAAATAGTTTCCAAATTGTTAACTGATTTTATCAAATACTTGTCAGCATGAAATTCAACTATGTATCCTTTGTCGCATAGTTGGCTTATGCTAATGAGATTGTGTTCTAATCCTTCAACATAGGCTACATCCGAAAAGGATACGCTACCGTTAGAAATCATACCATAGCCTTTAGTGATGACCTTTGGTCCGTTGCAGACTGAGGTGTAATTCTATAGTAGGCTCCTTGTCCCTGTCATATGCCGAGAGCATCCACTGTCCAAGTACCAGATTGGCATTTTGGTGGCCTTTGGACATACCTGCAATTACAATCATTTAGCCTTAGGAACCCAAACAAGTTTGGGTCCTTGGTCTCGAGTTAGAATACTCCCCCTACGAGTATTAGCCTCATGAGAGGTCACTCTAACGTTGCTAACTTTAGGGGTTGCAGCATTTTCAGGATTGAACCAACAATCACTGGCAAAATGACCAATTCTGCCACAGCACCAACAGTTGAACCTGTTGTATCTTTGCCTTGTGTAGTCCTGCTTGACTTTCTGGAATGAAGGTCTAGCAGGAGCTTTACTCTTGGAAGAAGAGGCTTCATGATGATGGCAGTTACATAAGGTCTTCTCCTTCATAGGCTTTTCTACAATGGGTTTTACTTTTGGTGTCTTTTTGAAATTATGACCATGAGCATAAGGTCCATAGCTTTGAAGCTGAATCTCCTCATAAGGTGCCTTGAAGACACTCTCACCAAAGTTACGAGGACGAGTCCAACCTTGGTATCTTGACTTAGGCTTCTCAGGGATCGGCCTAGAAAAGTGTCCGTAGGTGGACTCATAATGGAGTTCGTTCGTGGGAAAGATAACTTTCTTGAACACAACAGGTTCCAAGGGAGCTTTCCCTTTTTCTTCAGCTAGAGCCTTCCGGGCAGCCTTATTCTTTCTCTTGGCCTTGTTTCTCCTAGAGGATTTACTAGAAGAGACAATGTGGCCTAAACCAGCACCCTTGGCCTTAGCAGAGAATTCAACAATGATTGGAAGAACTGTCTTAGGCTTAGAGAAACTCTCAACAAGCTTCTTTTCAGCCGCGAGTTGTCGTTCCAATTCTTTGATGATTTCCTCTTTAAGGTCGATGTGCTTGAGAGCTTTATTGTATTCCTCCATAGCTACATTGAGGTTCTCTTGAAGAGAGTTAGTCTTATCGACTTCTTCTCTCAAGCTGCTCTCACTAGCTCGTAGAGTATTTATCTCTTTGGCTTGAGTTTTCATTAATCTACGATATTTTTCGTAAGCGGTGAGTTACTCCTTATACTGACCCATGAGCTCAGATTCATCTTCAGAGGAATATCCCTCTTGCTCATTGTCATCATCAGAATCAGAGAGAGGAGTGTGAGATTTTACCTTCCCAGTAAACTGGGGGACTTGTTCATCATCTGAATGAGCCATGAGCCCAAAGTAAGCTTCCTCTTCTTCACTCGACTTAGATGAGTCAGAGTCGCTGAGATTTTTGCTCTTCTTGGCTACTAAGCTTTTCTCTTTCCTGTTCTTATGGTGTGAGGATTTCTTTTCCTCTCTTCTTCCACCCTCTTTCTTTTTGTGAGGGCAATCGGCGATGACGTGACCTGGCTTATTGCAACAATAACAAATGATGTCAGTTGAGATCTGTTTGTTCTGTTTAGAATTATACCTATCATGGCTGCTTGAGCCTTTCTTCCGATGATCACCGTCATGTCGTGATCTTCTATATGAGGCATCCTTGCCTCTCCATTGCTTCTTCTTGTTCAAGAACTTCTTGAACTGCCTTGAGAGTAGGGAGAACTCTCCATCAGATAGTTCTGAGCCAGATGAGCTGGGCTCAGATGATTCTTCTTCATCAGCCTCAGGAACTGGGGCAGGAGAGCTAGCCTTTATCTTCCTTGAGCTGTCTGCCTTTAGAGCGACAGATTTCTCCTTGGATGCAGACCTGCTTGTCTCTTCTTCAGCTTTTCTTGAGTTGATTTGCAGCTCGTAAGACATAAGCTTTCCGAACAGATTCTGCGGGTCCGTCTCAGCTAACCTTCCAAACTCCCGAATGGCACATACCTTATTATCCCATTCCTGGGTTAGGGATCTTAAGAATTTGTCATTGAGTTCCCCGTTGGTGAAGACTCGGCCATAAACTCTTAGGCCGTTCACTATCTTGAAAAAGTTCTCGAACGTGTCAGCTATGGCTTCCTTGTGACCTTGCCGGAAGGCTTCATACTTTTGATTCAGAAGGGATCTCCGATCATCCCTCACTTCTTCAGTGCCTTCCATCAGAGTCACCAGGGATTGCCACATCTCCTTGGCAGACTGGCAATGAATCAGATTCTGCAGCATTGAGTCATCGACTGCACTTGCTATAATATTTTTAGCTTTCTTGTCCAGAGAGACAAGTGCAATCTCATCCTTATCTAGATCCATCAACTTCTTGGGAACTTGCTTGGTGGGATCTATGGTGGAAGTAGTCATAGGAATGTGGGGACCTTCTTCAACAATCATGAAGATCCGGGGATCTACTGCTTCCATGAAGAACTTTACTCTTTCCTTCCACATAGGAAAATTGTTCTTGGTGCAGATAGGGAGTTTAGCAAAATCCTTGGTCTTACTCATGCTTGATACCTTTCAAGAAACAACTTAGAAGGATAAGATCAAGGTGTTAACCTTTTAACGATCAACCTCCCTCTGATACCAATTGAGAGGTCTAAGTTGTTAGCCTAAATCACCTAGAGGGGGGTGAATAGGTGAAATGCGTGTCAAATGCGGAATTAAAAACTAACACAGCACATATCAAGCAATCACAGACGACAAGAGATTTATAGTGGTTCCCCAACCTTGGGTACGTCCACTTTCCTCACCGATCTAACAAATCACTAGACTCGGCTACTCTACTATCTCGGATTGAAAACAATCCTACACCTCGGAACCACGTTCCTACAAAACTCGATCCAACTAGATCTACAAAACTCGGAAGAAAAGGTCTTCCTACTAATCTCGGAGGAAACCTCCTACAATGAAACTTGGTTTGAAAAAATAAAATACAACCAATAATAAAATCTCAGATCTGGATCTTGAGAGTCTTCTTCTTTAAGAACTTTGGCTTGATCAGAAAAGGTTGAAGAAAACTTGAGAGAGATCCACCAATCTGAAAACTAGAATCACCTCGATCGAGAAGATAGATCTGAAATCTTTGAGGCTCGGCGAGACCGAGTGATTCACTTTTGTCTGGATCGCTGGAGAAACAATTGTTGAAGACAGAGATCGACAATCCAGAACTTCTTCTTCCGTGAACGTCAATGGCGGCGTGAGAAATTAGGGTTCACGGACTTTCTTTTTCTTTCGTAAAATGAATATCTCTGTAATCTTGTTTTTAGTCAAATCTGAAAGGACCTATTTATAGGTGGACTCCAACGGTCATAATCTTAATTAGGGATGACACGTGGACCAATCAGAAATAACCGATTCAAAATACACATGGCGAAATTGTACTTAGAGAAATTCTGGAATAATGGATATACTATACTCGAGTTAGAGACAAGATATACTCGAGTATGTGAAGTTAGATACTCGAGTGGCAATGAGAAGTATACTCGAGTATAAGAAGAGAAATCTACTCGAGTGAAACTTAAACTACTCGAGTATCAGAAAATAACTTACTCGAGTGAAAGGGAACTACTCGAGTATTAGAGTAAATACTCGAATAATAGGACTTAAGAGAATTTTCTTTAGACAGAGAACGAAGAACTACTCGAGTGAAAGAGTTGAAGACACTCGAGTGAAGGGAAAGAAATTACTCGAGTATGTATAGAAAGTTACTCGGGAAAACATTCACTTACTCGAGTATGAAAATCAATTACTCGAGTATAAGAAACACTTACTCGAGTATTAAAATCAGTTACTCGAGAAAACATTCACTTACTCGAGTATGAAAATAAATTACTCGAGTATAAGAAACACTTACTCGAGTATTAAAAGCAGTTACTCGAGAAAACATTCACTTACTCGAGTATGAAAATCAATTACTCGAGTATAAGAAACACTTACTCGAGTATTAAAAGCAGTTACTCGAGTATGAATACTTGAACTTTCAGAAAAGAGAAGAAATGGATCTACTCGAGTATGATATATGATTTACTCGAGTGACTAAGTAACTATTCGAGTATTAAGTCTGATACTCGAGTATGAAAATCAATTACTCGAGTATAAGAAACACTTACTCAAGTGATTAACTGACTACTCGAGTATTAAGTCTGATACTCGAGTATGAAAGGACTTAGAAATATTTTTCTGAGGAATTTAGCTTCAATGCATCTGTCCATCAATCCAAGTGCATGAATGAGAAGTGTATCCCAATATAGAGGCTATACATGGGCCAACACTTTGAATCACACAATGAGAGATTACATTGCATGGTCCTGTGTTTGGTGACCCATTATAGACTGACATTGGTCTACACTTGGCAATGAGAACCTGCACACATACAACTCAAACACAGCATCAAATACACCTTAATTCATCTTAGTTCAAGGTCTGATCTCCTACAAATCTGAGGTATTGTAGAGACAAATCCCAACATTAAGTTTGAATATAATAACATCTACCAAGTGAGCATACAAATAGCACATTTTGAGGCCTTATATTATAGGCATTATCGTACTCCGTTGGCTTAGGTAGAAATAGGTGAATCAAAGTTGTATAAGCGTATGTATGTTGAAGATCTGACTTCAAATATATGTTTGATTCGAGAACGATTGTTGATTGTGCAAAATAGGCAAACAAAATACTATATGCCAAGCACTGAAATGTGGAGTTTACGGATGGTGAATGAGTTTATCTCAAGATTAAACCGTTCAAGGTAGTAGCAAGGATCCGATGCTTGAAAAAGCTGAGTTAGAGATACCTTTGGAGGTTTGAAATCGTTGAGTGGATTGGAGAAGGTTCCTATCGGCTGCAGCTTTCAGCTGAACTCAGTGGTTTGCACAAGGTGTTTCACACATCATTACTACGGAAGGCTGTGCAAATGCCTACACAAGTGGTTGTTGTGGATCATATTCTGGTCGATAGTGGGTAGACTATGAAAGTCAAGCTAATTTGTAATGAGAAAATTGAAGTGAAATGACTATGGAACAAATTAATTAGAATGGTCAAAGCCTGATGGAACTACTGTGGCTGTGAGGAGCTGTCATGGGACTAAGAGCAGACCATGTGACAAGAGTTCCCTGAGCTATTTCAATTAAGGTACATTTGATAACTTTTGTACTTCTATATTGTTTCTTGTTAATTTTGGATTTTGAGATGAAATATCTGAAAGGATGGGAGAATTGTAATGCCCCAAATCTCTTGAAAATAATAGGAAATTGGTCACTTGAGGTTACCGCGCGGCTGTAGACCAAGCATTGGCAGTAGCTATCTAAATTTTCTAAAACAACATCTGTAGTTGCTACCACGCGACCGTAGTCTTAGACGGTACGGCGGTAGCTGGTGAATAAATTGTCAGTTGGCTTGGTATCATATCCTTCCGCGATAGTAAGATACCACGCAGCTGTAGTGGGAGTGGTAGGTCGGTGCTAGTTAAGACCGCCACCACTGTCAATGGTTACCGAGCGATAGTAGCAAGATACCGTGTGGCGATAGATTCCTGATAAAGGCTAGAAATGTGATCATTATCTCTCATTCTCTTTCTCTCTTGGATCTTGAGGAAAGAGAAGCGAAAAGCTAGAAGGCAAAGGGCAAAGGGGATCCAACCCTATTGTGAGGGTGTTTGTGTCGTCAGAATTGCGATTTGAAGCCAGATCCGCGGAGAGGAAATTATGTTGATAATTTCCATCTGTATCAAGTGCAAGCTTATGGAACCTAAGCGATCAACAAGGATAACAACCTTTCTACTTTGACAAGTGAATTCCTCAATTTGCATAAGTGCATGGAACCCCTAACCAAATAGGGAAGAAAAGGGTTGTTTCCAGCTTGTAGATCGTTGTGATCCCATGTATAAATTGTATATAGAATCCAGAATCGAAGTACGTAATATGCATGCTTGGTGAGGCCCAACTGGATAGGTTTGTCTTGATTAGTGAAGATTGATTTGAGGACGAAGAAAACTCTGTGGATAAGCATATAGTTTCCAAGGTCAACGGTTGTACAGGATGCTACAGTGATAGTACTGGAGGTTTCCACTAGGAAAACACCAAGAATGGGGTAGAAACGAGATTTTGTCCCCTACTGCATGACGATAGTGCTACTGCCAGCGATAGCTCCCAGAGAGATATGATCGGTATGTCTCTTAGAGACTTGCGGATCATTGTTTGAAGTTATTGAGCCTTAAGAGTCCAGTGAAGGTGGTCATGAGAGCCAGCCTAATTATGGTTGTGAAGCCTATTTCTGCGAGACAAGGTAGGTAGCATGAGAAGCTACTGAGCTTGGAGAGCATATAAATTATGTCCATAAGAGCCATTAATGTGATCAATGCAAGCTCGACTGTTGGGTCCATTGCCAACAATATTCCCTAGAGTGGATTTGAAGAGGCATCACCATCAAGACAAAGATCATAATTGTATTTGATGTGTGCTTAAGTTCATGCATGCAGGATGTCCTTGATTGGACAGGTGCAAAAAGTGTAAGCTGGATGTCAGATAATTTGACTAAGGAAAAAACGTCGAGACAATTGAGACAGTTGATAAGAATGTCTCAGCATAACCACTGAGATGAACAAAAAAAGGAAGCTGGAAGTTAGCTAATTTTACTAAGGCAAAAACGTTGAGATAGCTGAGAAGAATGTCTTAGCATAACAACTGAGACAGCTGAGAAAGACTTCTTCAAGCTCAGTTCAGAATTCGTCGAACTGAGTTCAATGTTCATCGAGCTCAACTCACCATTCGCCGAGCTAAATTCAGGGCTTGAGATTTTGAGTTCATTGAGCTCAGTTGAGAATTCATCGAACTGAGTTCAAGGTTCGTCGAGCACAGTTCACCATTCATCGAACTCAGTTCAGTATTCGTCGAGCTAAGTTCAGGATTTTGTCTAATGCAAAAACCGCTGAGACAAGTTGTAGTCTCAGCATAACCGCTAAGACAAGTGTTTATCTCAGCAGAGAACAAGAAAGCACTGAGGCAGTTAAGCAGTAAAATGGTTAAGGAAGAAAGCATTGAGTAAGGCGTGCTCTCTCAATGCTCTCAATGCCTAAGATGCTAAGGGGCAGAAATATGGTTAAGGAAAAAAGCATTGAGTGGAGGTTGCTCACACAACACTGTCAACACCTAGTGGAGATAGAATTTATTTTAAGGAGTTTGGCATTTAGTGATGCTCACTCACTCAACACCAAGCAGTAGAAAGCTGATAAAGCAAGTTGGCGTTGAGTAAAGCTGAATCACTCAATGCCTGGAAATAGAATTATATTCTAAGTAGTTTGGCATTGAGTGAAAGTTACTCACTCAACGCCAAGAGGTAGTAAATCTGTCTAAGTGTTTTTGCATTGATTGATGCTTACTCACTCAACGCCTTTGCTAATTTTGTTTGATTTTTGGGTAAGTCCACAGCTGATGATGTCAGCAAGTCAACAAGTAAACATATTTTAAATTACTAGCGGGAAGGCTACATCACGCAAAAAATGTTGTCACAGAGCTTCTGTACGATAGTTGGCATCAAAGCAAAGTTGATGCTGACCATTAATTATGTGAGGCCCACTGCTCAAGAGCCATTGGGACAAAATCAATAAAAGAAAAAGGCTTTTATAGAGGAAGATAACTTTTGGAGATAACAACAAGGCAGTTCTTCTTCTTTGCCATTTGATTTTTATTAAATCATTATAAAATTTTAATTTTGTTCTGCAAATAACGGTCTATATTTTTATTTTTTCAGCAAAAATTAAAAGAAAAATTATTTAATAATCCTCATAATTTTTCCAGCAAGAAAATACAAAAAAAATTTTATTGCCTTAGTTATTAAGCGGGAACAAATCCATTTGTTGCATTTTATATAGGGTCAGGTTCATTATTCGGATGAGTTTTCACTCCGATTCTCATTATTATGGCCTATGATGTTTATGCTTCCCGTTTGGAGTATTGGTTTGTTAATCCCATGGCTAAACAAACCCAAGCCTTGCCATCCTACCCTAAGAATTCCAACCGTCCCCACGCTTATCCTCCCACTAGAATTGAGGCGCCTATTTATGATTGTTTAGGGTGTCCCCAAGTTTTCCTAGATTGGGTCAAGGGAATATAATACTACTTTGTGTGGTATGAATGGAATGATGCAGATAAGGTGCGAGTGGCGAGAATTAAGTTGTTAGGTAGAGCTAAAATATTCTCGTTGATTGAGGAACGACGTCTGAGAGCCGAGAAAGGTAAATTTTGTATTGGTTGGGCAGACATGAAGGTCATGCTAACAAAACAGTACGTCTCTACGTACAATTAAACTCAGATGTCTGATTATTTGGCTACAATTAAACAAGTGAATAATTTGGTATCTGATGTTTATGTAGTTTATTTTGATTCTGAGGATGACCCCGTATGTGAGAGTATTCTGACATGTACGTTAGAGCCCGACGATTCTGATCAGTCTGAAATTAAGAGTAGAAACCTTAGTGACATGATTATGTTCCGATCTGTGAGAGTATTGCATTGCCTATTACGTGCACTACTAGCGTTTGGTCTGATCACCCTAGTATTGAGTGACCTCTCTGGGCTATGATCCCCATCGTGTTAGAGCCTATTATTACACCAACTAAGATTTTATTTGACATACCTGAGGAGCCCGACAGTGAGGATATCCCAAGTGTTATTGTGGATGAGTTACCATTTGAGGGAAGGGTAATTTTGGATGATACTATTATTGTATACCCGAATGAGAGTTCTTTGATATCATCACCATTAAATGAAGTATTTACTGATTCAGAATTTATCCAAGGTTTGATTTTGCCGACCTTTCCCCCTAATTATTTGCCCACATTCGTTGACTTTTTAGGAAGTGGAACCTGTATTCCTAGTGTGAGTTTTTGTTTCATGCCCACTCTATTAATTCCAATTTTGACGTTGACTCAGCATGTAGATATTACTATGTTGAGTGCACTAGTATTTGGACGATTCACCGCACCTCATAGATATGACTACATGCCACTTTTGAAAGATCATTTTTTGTGTGTCCGTCTACAGTTCCGTCCCCTACTACGACTGACTTTGTTTCTAGGAAATTTTTCCTATGGATGTTGTGTCCCCTAGATATACTTATATACCACACCCGGTCGCACGAATTTATCCACCTCCATTTGATGACCATCATTTCCCCATGTTAGTGACTTTAGTTAGGTCCCTTGAGTTGTTTCGCTCGCACATCTTTTCATATTCGAGAGCATCCAATCCAATTATTTATGATGAGCGGATCACCTTGGCATATCTTCAAGCCAAGCGTGAAAATATTAATATTGAAATTAAGACTGCGGTGTCGGAGCACATAAAAATTATCTCTGATTACACGACTCTCGTGCCACCTGACTTAACCACCTTATTCTCCGCGTTTGGGTCTAGTCATACAGCACATGGATTCTCTCCCCATGTGTCTAGGACATTAGATATTCATTTTAGATTTTGTCGCACGCACTTCCACTACTTTTCGAGACCATCCGACGCTACATTTGGTGATTTTGGTTTAGTCTAATCAGTCCCCGACCGGATGTGTTCTGGCTACGTTAATAAATTAATACGTAGGAACGCCGATCCATCCATGAATATGAAGAACGTCAGATTTTTTGCTTTTATTTAAGTTTTTTATATAGCACATCGCGTTTCAATTTATTTCAAGTTTCCGGACTTCTTACTGTACGTCTCTACTCAACCTGAGTGCCTTTCTCCGTCGTCTCTTCCTACCATTAAATATTCTCTTGGGCTGGGAGTGTTAGTAATGTTGTGTCGATTTTCCATGTTGACTCCTAGGTTCTTGAACCGAATGGTAAGATTCTTGTTTTTTTTTCTTAACACCCTTTCGAGTTTTCTCGAAAGTCTTGTTGTTTGTGTGCCAGACAGGTTCTCAGTACTTATGGATGTTCATGATATGATGATACGATTTGTGGGGCCAGATTTGCCCCATTTTGTTGCTGCTTCCATCTATTCCCCCCTCACGGGTTACTCATCAGTGATGAGTGATTTTGAGTCGGCGAGGATTGATGGAGACATTGCTGACACGGCCACCATTGATCCCCGTCTGATAGAGTTCGTCGATTAGGATGATCGCCTCCGCAAGCTCGAGGATGTGATCGACGTCCGCCGCCATTATATAAAAATATATAATTATAAATTAAATAATTATAATTATATATTTTAATAATTTTATTATTTTAGCAATTTTATTTTAAATATTTATTTCATGTTTTAATTTTCATATCATGTGTAATGATGGGTGCTTATAACCATCATGTGTTGTTTTAATTTATTCATTTCATGTGCATCATATTTTCAATTTGAATTTTTAAAATTGAATGTAGGGAGATAGAGTGGTGTAGGCTATATATAACCATGTTATGAAGGATTGATTAGAGAGAAGAAGAATAAGAATATAATCCCCCTAAAGATCTTTTGAGATCCTCCTTCCCCTTTGGCAAAACTCGGCCACCCCTCTTTCCCCCTCTTCCCTGGCAATTTCGGCCACCCTCCTCCCTCTCCTCCTTGTAGAATTTGGCCACAAGACTCCTCCCCCCTTTCCCTCCTCTTTTCTCCCCTTAACAAACCTCTCCTACTCCTTTTCTCCCCTCAAATCCGACCAACATTCCTCCTCCTCTAAGAAAAATCGGCAACCCTCTCCCTCCAACAAACCGAGCCGCCCTCCTCTTTCTCCCTCCAAAACCTGTCATCCTCTCCTCCGTGAATATTTTTGGCCATTAGGAGTTCTCCCTCCTCTAGGGTTTGGGCAAAGAAAACGGCGAGCATCTTCATCATCCGGTGCAGATCCGAGGATTTGCGTGGAAATAGAGAATCTACCACAGTCGTGAGTGTGTCCTCCACTCATCTTGTGGACGGATTATTATTGGGGTTGGGTAACGAATTCCTACACCTCTTTGTGTTGATTTCTTCTATATTATATGTGAGATCTTGGTGGAATAGAAGGCTAGTAATTTGTTCTGATTTATATTGAATATTGTGCTTGTTAAAAACTAATTTTCAAATCATTTATTTCCCGAATATTTTTCGTATTAATTGGAACAGGTAGATCTCGTGAACACTAGAAGAAATCATGTTCATCACCCTTGATTTACCCTTGAGTTTAAGTGATTTGGTATACCCTCTTTTAATTAATTTTGGGATCGATTAGGACTTAATTTTAAATCACTTATTTAGTATGGATATTCTCTTATTAGATGTGTGAATGTGTGCGCATTATTTAATTTGAATTACAAATTGTCCGGATCTGGTCGTTCCATTTCGCTTGAGCGAACATTGGCATATAGCCCTTGCTCAATCTAAAATAAGGGGTAGCATCCCTTTGCATTGATTGTTGTGAAATTTATGCCTTTAAATGCTTGAGTATTCGATAGTACTAAGTAGAGAAACCGTGTGCTAGATATTTAATTAAATTGTCGAACATAAGCACGTGTGTTTAAATCGTTGAAACCGTGGGCCTGCATCATAGAGCTTTTCTAAGTCTGTAAACATAATCAGGTGAGTTAGGAACTACAAAACCTAGAGGCTCCTCAACATAGACTTTTTCTTTTAATTCACCATTCTGGAAGGCTGACTTCATATCCATTTCGTAGACCTTGAATCCCTTGTATGGTGCATATGGAAGGAACAATCTGATGGCCTCCAATCTTGCTACAGGGGAAAAGGTTTGATCAAAGTCAATCCCTTCTTCTTGCGTGTACCCCTTAGCTAATACTATGGCTTTGTTCTTAACTATAATGCCATTTTCATCAATCTTGTTTCTGTAGATTCATTTGACTTAAATGACATTATGACCATGAGGTCTGGGAACCAGCTTCCAGACGTTGTACCTCTTGAATTGGTTCAGTTCATCCTGTATAGCTCCAATCCAATGCTACTCTATGTTGGCCTCTTCAAACTTCTTGGGCTCAACTTGGGATAGAAATATTGAACACATGGATGTGTTCTGACATTTTCTCCTTGTCATTACTCCATGACTGCCTCACCAATGATCTTGTGGGTTGGATGATCTCTCATATGTTTGACTGTAGGTGGTAGTCTTCTCTCAGCAACAAGGGCATCATCTTGTTGATCTTCATCCATTCACAGTGTTCCTGGTAGATCTTCTGGAGCATCCATTTTATCTTGGATAACTGGTGATGCTTTCTTGATGGTCAGCTTGTCCATCATCTATTCTGTACTTGCAGTGCAGTAAGAGGAGTTAGGCAATCCACGGTTAATCATGGTAAACTCATCAAAGATTACATGAATTGATTCTTCTACAACTTGGCTTTTCAATTTGTTGATCCTATAGGCTTTGCTATGATTATTGTACCCAACAAAATATCCCATCATACGATTTGGCACCAAACTTAGTCAGATAGGACTTGCCATTATGAAGCACAAAGTACTTACTACCAAAGATTCTGAGATTGCCCAGATTTGGTTTTCTGACATTCAAGATCTCATAGGGATTCTTCTTGTAGCCTTTGGGGGATATAGGCCCTGTTGAGGACATGACATGCAGTATTTACTACCTCAGCCAAGAAATATTCTAGGACAGATGTATCACTCAATAGTGTTCTATAAGCCTCTATGAGAGTCCTATTTTTCCTCTCCGCTATCCCATTTTACTGCGGTTTTCTAGGAGAAGAGAATTCATGATGAATCCCATGCTCTTCATAGAACTTTGTCATGCTATCAGACGAGAATTAAGTCCCATGGTCACTTCTGATTTTGACCACATAACCGACAAGCTCATTCTTAATTTGCTTGACAAACCTCATGAAGACATCAAGGGTTTCATCCATTTTCTTAAGAAAGAACATCCAAGTAAACTTGGAATAGTCTTCAACTACCATAAAGGTATAGACTTTTCTACCAAGACTGTGAACTGACATAGGAACAAATAGATTAATGTGTAAGAGGTATAAGAACCTCACAGATTCTTTCGTCTCAATGCCCTTGAAGGAAACTTTTGTCTTCCTACCCTTTCGGCAAGCTGAGCAAATGCCCTCTTTGGAGCATTCATATTGGGGCCATTCCTAACTAGCTCTTGACTGAAGAGCTTTCCAATGGTCTTGAAATTCAAATGGGCTAGCCTCTTATTCCAATAGACACATTAGGAGACTTTCTCATTTGCCACTAAATAGACAGGAGAATCTGTGTCTAAACATAGATAGTTTAAGCAATAAACATTTCCACTCCTAGTGCCTGTCAAGATGACCTATTGGTCACATGACCTCTTAATAATGCACTCATCCTTGTGGAATATAATTGCATAGCAAAGATCAGAGAGCTGACTTATGCTTATAAGGTTGTGTTGCAAACCTTCAACATAAGCCACCTTGGTGACGGTGACTATGTCATTGGTAATCTTACCATATCCTCTTGTTATCCCTCTATCTGACCCACCAAAAATTACTCTGGGTCCATCTTTTACTGGAGTAAACTCCTTCAAGAAGCTCCTTGTTCTAGTCATATGCCTAGAACAACCACTATCTAAGTACTATATAGGGGTAGGATATCTTTGACTATTCTGCAATATACATATTACTTAACCTTAGGACCCTAATATTTATTGGGTCCTAGGTGTATATTAGTATGAAGCTGAACATGTCCACCAGTAGAATTTTAACTGGTGGATTGACCCTAGTTCTGGCCACATTGGGATTATGCCAGCAATCAATAGCAAAATGCCCCACCTTACCACAGTACTAACAGTCATGTATGTTATATCTTCTCTTCTATGTAGGCCATGTGGCTTGGTTAGCAGCAGCTTTAATAGGAGGAACATGTGCTGCATCTTTTTTCTGATTTCTTCCAGCTAGAATTTGACAGAAGGTAAGTCTTTTAGCTGGCTGCCCTCTTGATCTGTCATTTCCATCAACCCTCTGTAGCTGTGGACATCTTCATCCACCTCTGGCTCACTGTTTGATAGTGTTAGAGGGGCCCTGATTCTTATCCTCACTTAAGGATTGACTTCTCCTATTACAATAGTTTCTTCTTTAGCAGTAGAAACAACTAGCCCAATGTAGGCTTCCTCTTCTTCTGACTCAGAAGATGATGAGTCGGTCCAACTCTTTACCTTCTTAGAAATGAAGGACTTTTCCTTCTCTCCTTTGTGCTAGTGCTGCTTCTTCTCCTCAGTCTCCTTCCTCTTCTCTGGTTAGTCAGTTATCACATGCCCAGGCTTGCTGCAACAGTAGCAAACTACTTTAGAAGAATTATATTTATTATGTTTAGAAACATACGTGTCAGTCTTTGACTGATTCTTCCTGTGATGAGTGGAATTGGAAGGCCTCTTCTTCCAATGCTTCTTCTTTATAAGCCTCTGGAGTTATCTGGAAAAGACTGCAAAGTCTTCATCAGACATGCTACTGTCTGATGCCTCTGAGTCTAAGCTGTCGAACTCAGTTGGTCTCCATGGTGGAGATGGAATCCTCTCCTTGGCTTTCATTGTGCTTTTAGCTCTGAAGGCCATGGACTTTTCATTGGCCAGTTATTCGTTAATTGCATCCTCCTCCTTCCTGGCAGCTAGGTGCATCTTAAAGGAGAGCATCTTCCCAAATAATATTTGGGGAGGGTTGTCAGTAAGCTTGGCCATCTCTCTTATGACACAAATCTTAGTATCTCAGTCTCTAGTGAGAGACCTGAGAAACTTGTCATTTATTTCATAATTATTTAAGACCCTTTTATAGGTCTTCAATACATTTATGATCCTGAAGAATCTTTCATAATAGGTAGTTATGTTCTCCTTCAGGATTTTCCTGAAAGCCTCATACTCTTGGTTCAGCAGAGACTTCCTATCATCCCTTACCTCATCAGTACCCTCCATGTAGACTACAAGGATGTCCCACATGTTCTTGTAGCTCTGGAATTGATCCAAGTTCAGCAAGGTTGAGTCATCTACAACACTGTTAATGATGTTTTGTGCTCTCTTGTCGAAGACAGCTAATATGACCTCATCTTTGGTCATTTAAGATAATGTCATATGTGTCTTGATGTTGGCATCGATAGGAACGACCTTCATAGGAATGACAGGTCCCTCCATAACAGTTTCAAAGATTCTTGTATCTTAGGCTTCAATGAATAGCTCACCCTCTCTTTCAAAATTCCAAATTTCTCCTTTCTGTAGATGGGGAGTTTCATGGAACTCAGCTCTCTCCGGCTTCATCCTGTGCCAGTGATCACTTTACTGCACATAACTTTGGGGATCACTTAGATTGTTAATTACTTTTTGAGGAACGTCCCTCTGATACCACTTGAAAGATCTTATTTTCTAGGTAGCTAGCAACCTAAAGGGGGGTGGGGGGTAAATAGGTTTGTTTAGATCTTTTTATAGTATTTTTAATATCTTGTTGTTTTCTTTTATCTTTCAGCTTAGGGTGATCTAGAGCTTGTACTTAGCACCTGCAATTAAGAAAAGAAAAACAAACATAGAAAAGCACAAAAGTATTTTATAGAGGTTCCCCAAAATTATGGGTACATCCACTCTCGTCCCACCTTGATAACTTCCTGTTAATCAAGGCACTTCTCCAAACCGATGCTCCAAGGAGCTTACACCTCAGCTCTTTTAGGGTCTCTCTGTCTCCTCCAAGACTTACACCTCGGCCACAAAGGCCTACTCTCAGTGTTACAAGTATCACCTACCTCAGGCTATTAAGCCCTACCACTTAGGCTATAGAGGATAGCCCTACCTCCGAGCAAACTTGCTCCTACAACTCAGAGAGATACACTCTCTTACAACTCAGAAAAATTTGCCCTACCTCAAACCCCAATGTCGTACAGCTCAGATCCAGAAGGATCGTACCAAAAGAAATAGTTTAATTAACTTTGAGACAAAGAAATTCTCTATGTCAACAACTTGAGCAGAAAAAATTTTGCTCCAACTCTCCTCACAGCAGGGAAATGATTTACTGGAGGAACTCAAAATTTAACTTCTGAACATGCCTCAGAAGGCTGAAGATATTTTGATCTTGAGTCTTCAATTAGTTCACTGAACTTGTTTAAGGATGAAGGTTCTTATTTCTTTAGAACTGATTCTGATTCTGCTATGGCAGATGGAGACTTGCATAGCTTACTTAACTATTCTTGATGGTGAGCTTCAAGCTTTTCACATGAATCAATAGGGAAGAAGATGAAGACGACTGCTCTCCTTTTTGAATACTGTATGCCCTAAAAGTTGTCTTTGTCTTGGCCCTATCTCTTCCTATTGTAGTTCGCCAATCAACGGCTCTTAAAGATCGGTGGGCCCACTTGCAGCTTCCAGCTCCATCTAGCTTTAATGAATGAAGATGTACAGTATATTTACGAAAAGTTTTTCATGTGTTGTAGCTTTCCCGCACCTGATTTGACTTTACTTGATTTTTGTGATTTTGTTGAAGTCCGAACTCGTGAACTTATCCAAAATCGATCAATAGTAGTATAGGCTTTGAATGAGTAAGCATCACTCAATTCCAAAACACAGAAAGATTTGTTGTTTCTTTGAATTGAGTGAGTAACCTTCACTCAATGCCAAACTAGTTAGAATATAAATCTGTTTTAGCCGTTGAGAGCGTTGAGTGAACATCCCTCACTCAACGCCATCTGCCTTATCCATATTTCTTCTTCTTCAACAACTTAAGCATTGAGATCATTGAGAGAGCATGCCTCACTCCACTCTATTGTTTGGAACTCATTTTTGCATAAGGGCATTGAGAGCGTTGAGTGAGCCTCCCTCTCTCAATGCTTTTTGCCTTAGTAGAATTTCTGTGTTTAAAAACACTAGGCTTTGACTGTCTTTCTTTGAACTGGTTTCGATAAATGGTGAATGGAGCTCGCCGAACTTTGAATTCAGTTCAACGAATTCTCAACTAAGCTCAACGAAATCATAATCTCAAGCTCTAACTTAGCTCGACGAATGGTTCAGCAAGTTCAACTTACATCTTTTTAACTATATGGGGATGAGTGTGTATTCATCACTCAATTCCAAAACACTTGGCCATATTTCTCTTTAGTACTCATAGCGTTGAGTGAGTTGACTTCACTCAACGTCTGTGGACTTAGGCACATTTCAGCTCATTCCAACTAAGGTTATTTCTGCTTTAGCCTGTCTCACAGCATTTTGTTGTATGCCGTTGAGTGAGTTGACTTAACTCAATGCCTGTGGACTTGGTCATTTTCTCAGCTTGCCACTAATAAGGATTTGACTGTATAGGTTTCACTCAGCGGTATATGTAATCTGGCATTGAGTGATTTACCTTCATTCAATGGCTGTGGACTTAGACAGATTTCTGTAATCCCACACCTTAGGTAAGTGTTTACCATACCTAACCATTTAGGATACTTGTCCTATCACAGTCATCTTCTAATATGTGTATTGATAAGATTTACTTCACTCAAATCCAGGACATTGTGGGCAATGAACCCAACATCTACCCTTCCATGAAGCGATTTCCTAGATGTCGAAGTACACTAAGTACCTAATGGACCTCCTGACTAATAAAAAGAAGTTAGAGAACTTATCGCACGTCACGTTAAATACTGAGTGCTCTGCTGTCTTGACTAATGGTTACCAAAGTAGATTAGTGATCTGTGTAGTTTTTCTATACAGTGTGTCTTTTGTGATCTCTTTGTCAAGAATTCATTAGCTTATTTAGGTGCAAGTATCAAACTAATGCCCTTCTCGTTATTTAAGAAGTTAGGAATTTTTAGCCTCAACCCCACGTGTATGAGTATACATCTCGCCGATAGATACATTAAGTACCCGTTAGGAATGGTGGAGGATGATCTAGTCAAAGTCGACATATTCATCTTCCCGGTGGATTTAGTCATATTGGACATCGAAGGAGACTTCGAGGTTCCCCTGATCTTTAGCCAACCATTCCTTGCCATCTCTTGTGCTATCATTGATGTAAGCAATGACAAGCTTGTTGAAATCCCAGTTTGGATTTGGGCAAAGTTCACTAATTTGGATGGTTGACCCATTATGTATCGTTTAGGGTCAATTTATTTGGTTCTAAGGTTAGTTCAGTCTTACTAGGTTAAAATCTTTTGTTCCAGCCATCAGAAGACTCAAGAGACTCAGACTTTGAAGAAATTAAGTTTTCAAGAGTTCAGAAATTATTTCAAAGTTCTTCAAACTCAGCTCGATGATCGTCGATCGCTGATCGAGGAACTCAGAGTTTCAACTCTGAGCTGAGCTCGATGATATCCGAGCTCAGTTCGACAAACTCCCTCCTCTATTCAGTTTCTTTGGTCGATGAAAGTCTATCTCAGGTCGACGAACTTGGAGCTTAGCACTATCAGATTCTTTCCAAATCAATTATATCTGAGCTCAGCTCGACGAAGAAGATTTCTCAGCTCGACGAACTTGGAGTTCATGTCGATGAAATCTATTCTAAGTTCGACTAATTCTGATCAGAGCAAGTTTGTTGTTTTCTCCCTCAGTTAAAATTCTAATTCTAATCTAAGGTAGTAATTCTCTAAATAATTAATGCTTATATTCTCAAGAATATAGCCTTCTAAGACAACATTAATTATGGATTTCACAGAGTTAATTACTTGACTTATTTTCTGTGTTAGTTGAGTAAACACATTAAAATCAAATTCCAGTCGTTTCAACTCCAAGAATCTTAGCAATAAATTGAGGATATTATTCAAAATCCAAAGGTGGGAAATCCTCTCAGAATATAAAAGATCTTTTTCAAAATGAAGAACAACAATTACAATCATACAACTGCTGATACCCGACACAGAGAAGAAATTTTTATTGCTAGTGTGCTTACATGAAATTGATGAAGAACAACAACAAAAGATTATTAGTCTTCTTCAGTTTTTGGCTTCTGGATTCTTCAGAGACAAACAATATTCATCTGTCTAAAAGCTTCCTGAAGAAACATCAAGCTAGTTGAAGGCCTACACCCTGACCAAAGCTCTAATATTTCCTGAACCATTCATCATCTCAGAGGGAGCTTTGACAACAACAATCCAATTGTCTTCTCAAGTTGTTTGAGAAAGAGAAGACACCGTCACTTTCTTTACCTCACTATGAATATATTTTTTAACTCCCTTCAAAAGTTATCACCTGGTTGTCAAGTCTCCTTAACAAAAGACTTGTGTTAGTTTTTGGGCACCTGATCAAAAGCCTAGAGGATTGTGAGATCTCCATTGAAATAGATCTTGTCGTGACAGGGCACCTTAGCAAAAACCTATTGTGACATGACACTTTATCAAAAACCTGTTAGTGGATTCCTACCAGGGTGGTAGAAGTGTGGATGTACCCAGTTTTGGGGAACCACTATAATTTCCTTGTGTCGTCTGGTTGTTCCACTTCTTGTTTTGCTGTGCTGTGATATTTTTTTTTATTTCTCTCTATATACTTTAATATTACTTATTTTAATTCCGCTATAAAAACTTATGGAGTTTTTAAAATTCTCTATTCACCCCCCCCCCCCTCTAGAGTTAGTCAGATCTATCCCCTGACTTTCAATTGGTGTTAGAGGGATATTTATTTTGCTGGGGTAAAGAGTATCTTACCAAGGTCCTGGGTTCGATCCCCAGTGGCAATAACCCACCGCTGCTGAAAAATAGGCGCGGAGAAGGGTTGGGGTGCATGGCCTGCAGGCTTGATGTGATAGGCTGACTACCAGTAGTGGGCCCGAGTCTGGATTTCTTGAAGGCCGATGGTGCCAGCTGTGTCCTGCAGGGTTGGCGAGCCTGGACTGTTATAACAATAGACTCAGCTTAAACATCAATGAGCTAAAAACACTGGATAAAGACATATCCCTGACTGAGATCAATGATAAGATCCTTATATGCTTCCCAAGCACCTGGGATTCTAGAATCTGGCCAATAAAGGAGGCCAAAAGCTTGACTGAAATCTCCACTGATTCATTGCTGGGAAAGCTCAAATCTTATGAGCATTTGAAGGACCAGAAGCTCCACCAGCAAATGATGAGCTCATAAGCTTACTGGACAAAGGATTTTACAAGATTGCCAGAAAAGATTTCAAGAGAAAGTAATCCAGACAAGATGATAGACCAAGATATGACAAAACTACTACCAAGGAAATTGTCTACTTTGGTTGCAGAAAACCTTGACACATTCTTCCTGAGTGTCAGGATAATCAGATCAAGGAGAAAATAAGAGACAAGGACTCCAGAAAGCATTACAGCAAGCCCTCCTCCAGCAAGCATAAGAGAAAGGACAAAGGGTTTGTTGCTGAAACCTGGAGTGATATAGAAGAAGAATATTCATCTCCCAGCTCCAGTGAAGATGAAGAAGAAGCTAAAGCAAAGGAAGTTTGCTTGATGGCCATCAATGCTTCAGTCCATTTGTTAGAAGCTGAGCAATCTTAAGAAGAATCTAAAACTGAAGAGGATCAGGTAATATCATCATTTGATTTCAATTTAGAACATTTCAAAATTAAATTTAAATTGTTTTGTGATGACCTAATCAAATATGAAAAGGAAATCAAACTTCTTAGAGATAAGCTAAATGAACATGATAATCTGTTATCTGAAAAACATTAAGTTAAAAGATGAATTAGCTCTAGCAACTGAACAAATCATTTCTCTAAAAACTAAATTAACTGAGGCAAAGCAATTTGATGAATCCCTTAATGGGAGAAGCATCAAATTGATGAACATCACAAGCATAGTAAATGCCAGGCTCAATGGCAAGTTGGGCTTAGGTACTTCATCAAGACAACCTCATTTAATTTAGAAAAACATTCTTTCCACACCCATTAAATTCATATCAAAAAAGGGAAAAAAAGAGTAGATGGAAATAATAAAGAAACTGAATTAAACCATAAATCTAAGAAAAAGAGAAAGAACAAAAAAAATCTTAATAATAACAATGTTCAACAGAGTTCGTCGAACTCAGATAGACGAAATGTGTACAGTTCATCAAACTCAAGTCGACGAACTCTTAACGCAGATTTCTTTTATAATTATTCTTCGAACAGCGATTGAGAAAACTAATATGGTTCTTCGAACCGAGATCGATGATATTGGGGCACGGAGAATGAATATTTCCATTCTCTGAGAAGAGTTTGACGAACTCATCCCTATTCATCGAACTCAGTTCAACGAACTTATCAGATTTCGTCGATCCCAGTTCAGCTTAATAGAAACTCTAATTATCTCAGAACATTTAATTAACCAAAAGAATTTGTAAACCCATTTACCCAATGAATAATTCAACCTAGAAAATTTCACCCTCTAGGATATAAGAACCTACCTGAATGCTCTTATATTTCAAGTTTTAAATTTGAAAAGAATCAAGGACGCAAGATTACCTGGGTCAAGAACACCTAATTTTTCCTTTTGCAGGTAAAAGACTATCCTACCACAAAGGAACAGTGGTACCTGGATAGTGGATGTTAAAAGCTCATGACAGGAATCAAGGACAACTTAACAAACTATTAGATCAAGCATGGTCCAAAGGTGGTATTTGGTGACTCCAACTGTTGCCAAACTGAAGGCTATGGGAATGTTAAAGGTTGAGCTGTCACTTTCAGGAAGGTAGCATATGTAAATTGTCTCAAACATAACCTGATATCCATAAGTCAATTATTTGATGAAGGTTATTAGGTATCATTTAATAAAATTTCAATCATTATTACTTCTGTAGGTAATAAAACTATCTTAATTGGCCTTAGGCAAGGAAACATTTATTTAGTAAATTTCGAAACTGCTAGGTAAGAAATTTTCCAATTTAATTAAATTAGTAATAATAATGAACTATGACATAAAAGATTATGACATGTTAATCTTAAAAATATTGCTAAACTCTCTAGGGACAACCTTGTTAGAGAATTTCCTTCTTGTCCCTACTAGAAGGAAAGCCTTTGCAGGGCTTTTCAATTAGGAAGGAAAACCAAAAATTGTTATAAAATGTTAATAAGAGTGGTTCACCTAGGATTCTGTAATTGCTACATATGGATCTATTTGGATCCATTGTTGTACAGAGCTTGGGATGGAAATCTTATACCTTAGTAATTGTAGATGACTTTTCTAGGTTCACTTGAGTTTTCTTCTTAAAAACAAGTCAGATAACTTTTAAGTTCTTACAAATTTTTTAAAGAGCATAAAGATTGATTATTCTACTCAAGTTGCATTGATCAGAAGTGATTATGGTATTGTGTTTAAATCTCTTCCTATATAAGAATTCTGTGAGATGGAAGGTATCAGACATTTCTTCTCTGCTCCTAGAACTCAACAAAATGGGGTAGCAGAAATGAAAAATAGAACCCTGATTGAAGATGTAGGAACATTACTTGTAGATGCTACCATGCCCCTATCCTTTTGGGCAGAGGCTGTAAGCACATCAAATTATGTCATGAATAGAAGTTTGATACATAAACTTAAAGGTAAGACTACCTATGAATTACTCAAAGGAAAGCAAACCTAAAATTGACTATTATAGATTCTTTGGTTGTGTATGTTATATTCATTATAATAATAAGAAACAACTTAGAAAATTTGAGGCCAAAGCTACAACGGGAATTTTTCTTGGATATTCCCAAATCAGCATGGCTTATAGGGTATTTAATAAATCTACTTTGAAAATAGAAGAATCGGTTCATATTTTATTTGATGGAGCTAACATGTTTTACAAGGAGAAATATTCTTCTACCAACAACTTATTGTAGGTACCCCAACTGTATGTGAAATTGGATGATCTGAACCTCACCAATGAGGCTGAAACACATCCTTATCCACAAATTGATGAAGATAGTGAAGAAGAGGTCAGTGACATAATTGTTGAACCTTCAACCGCAAATTTACTTCCACAATAGGAATTATTTCCAATGTTGTTTCTAAACCAACTCCTCCAAGTGATCTTATCACACTTAGAGATCACCATGTATCTAATTAATTGGAGACATATCAGTTGGTGTGCAAACAAGGTATCAAATCAACAAAGATTTGATGCATGCTTGCTTCATATCTCAACTTGAGCCCCAATCCATAAAAGATGCTGAGCAAGATCCACATTGGATTATTGCAATGTAAGAGGAGCTCAATCAGTTTAAGAGATACAGAGTTTAGGATTTAGTTCTTAGACCCAAAGACTTCCAAGTCATTGAAACTAAATGGGTATTCAGAAATAAATTGGATGCACACGGAGCTATCATAAGGAATAAAGTAAGGATAGTAACTCAAGGCTATAGACTCGAAGAAGGGATTAATTATGATCAAACCATTGAACCTGTTGCAAGGTTTGAGGCTATCAAACTTTTTCTTGCTTATGCAGCCTAAAAAAAGTTCAAAGTATACCAAATGGATGTTAAGAGTGCTTTCTTTAATGGTGAACTCAAAGAGGAAGTTTATGTTGAACAACAACCAGGTTTTATTTCTCCAACTCATCCCTCTTTTTTTTCAAACTACATAAAGCTCTCTATGGTATATAGCAAGCTCCAAGAGCTTGGTATGAGACCCTAGCTAGCTTTCTTGTAGAGAATAAGTTAACTAGGGGCATTATAGATAGAACTTTGTTTACTTGCCATCATAATAATAACATATTGTTAGTACAAATATATATAGATGATATCAATTTTGGATCTACTGATTCCAAAAATTGCAAAAGGTTTTCTGACCTGATGCATTCCAAGTTTGAAATGAGTAGCATGGGTGAGCTTTCTGACTTCCTTGGTCTCCAAGTGAAGCAATCACCTGATGGAATTTTCATCTCTCAATCCAAATATGCTAAGGTATTATTTAAAAGATTTGGGATGACTGATGCCTCAGCCAAGAAAACACCCATGGCTTCCAATGCTGTGATTGATTCTGATGAACATGGCAAGCCAATTATTCAGAAAACATATAGGGCTATTGTTGGGTCCTTATCGTATCTCATAACCATTAGGCCAAACATAATGTTTACTACATGTCTATATGCTAGGTTCAAAGTGAACCCTTAAGAATATCACTATATTTTACTTAAAAGAATTTTGAGATATATAAGAGGTTGCCCAAATATATGACTCTTTAATCCAACTGTGTAAGAATTTGAATTAACTGGATTCTCAGATGCTGACTTTGCTGGATGTAGAGTTGACAGAAAAAGAACATCAGGAACATGTCAGTTTCTTGGTGATAGGCTTGTGTCATCGTTCTGTAAGAAATAAACATTTGTGTCCGCCTCAACTGTAGAAGTTGAATATATTACAGTTGGCAGTTGTTGCTCATAAATATTATGGATTCAAAACCAACTCCTGGATTATGGTTACACTCTAAATAATTCAACTATATTTTGTGATAGTACTAGTGCAATTTCCATTGCACAAAATCTAGTGCATCATAGTAGGACAAACCATATAGAAATTAGACATCGTTTTATTAGAGATTGTGTAGATAAAAAGAAAATTAATCTTACCTTTATCTCTACTAATTTACAAAGAGCAGACATCTTCACCAAACATTTGGATGAGAAGAAACATCTATTCTTTCTGAATCATCTAGGTATGATCAATTGAGAAGCATTAATTTGATTTCTATTAGTGGTTGAAGAATTGGTCACAGTTCGTCGAACGGAGATCGACGATCCAAGAATTGTTCTTAAGAAATTTTGTCGACTTGAGATCGACGAACTCTCTGCGTGAAATAATTTTCGTAGAACAGAGATCGACGATCTTCCTTACCAAAAAGTTCTCGTCGACCTGAGAATGACGAAAATTTTTCCCCTCTTTAGACTGAGATCGATGATAATATCTCTTCATGAAATTTTTTGTCGACCTTTGAACAAAGATTTTTTTTTGGCAGGATGGAGTTTGATGCTTTCTATTCTGAAAACCTTTATAACTAGGTTTTTTCGAGCTCCATCCCACACTTTATAGTTTTCTTGCACTTGATCTCTTTCTCGTTTTGCAGGAAATCAATGGACATTTCGGCGATTTCAATATCCACTATGTAGTACGACACTGGATTCGAAATCGAATTTTATTCCTTCAGACATTCCGATTAGATATTCACGAACATTCTGTAACTGTTTGAAGAATCTGAAGAAAATCATGACAACAAGGATTAAACTGCCAGCGAATGAGATAAGGGAATGGGTCTTCCCTTCAACCTCTCCAGATGCATATACAATGACTGGTACCATTGCAAGCCATCAGGTTACCCTAACCCCTGCTATTTTATCTGAAATTTTTGGTTTGGTAAATGGAGAAGAAGACATTGAAATAGACTGTTCAGAGTATGAGTCTATGCTGATTAAGATGTGTCACTCCGAGGGAAACCCTAATAAATTGTTGAAAAAGAATTTATCTACAGAGTATAAATTTCTTACTGATGTTGTTAGGAAGGTGTTGGTTGGCAAGCACACAACCCATGACTATATTACTAGGCACCAATTCTTGGTTATGTGTGCCATGGTTAATAATAAAGCTGTAAATTGGGGTAAATTGTTGTTTGACTTGATTAAGAAGAAGAATTCCAAGAAAGAAGTTTGTTTTGGGAGGATTTAAGGAGTTTTCCTCCCGGCCAAGGCTCTTGAAATACTGATCTCCAAGACCATATTCAAAAATGCCTCCAAGAGGCTAACTTCGGAATTGTTTTGTAGATGGGAGAGGACCATACCAAAGCCATCCAGGGCTTCCTCCTCTTTCAGAACTTCTTAGGATACCAGGGTAGTCATAGCCACTCCCCCACAACCAGAAGATGTTATCCCTTCCATCAGAATTCCTTCACCTCCTCTACAACAACAACCATCATCAATTATCCCTCCTACTTCACCTCTTCCACCACCATCACCTCCACAATCACCAATCATCATCCATGAGGACATTCCATCTCCACATCAGGATGAAACTATGACTCATATCATTCCTCCTCTATCTCCAACTCAAACTCATCTGAATGATATTCCATCCACTTTACAACAGCCTAACTTCAAATTACTGTATCCTTAACCATCTCCATTAAACTCTCCAATTCACTAATCCCCAAGTCAATCACCCATTAAGGAAACGACCACAACAACTCTTACCGCAACAATTCCTACTACAACAATTCAAACCACTACTACTACAACTCAATCCTCCATTCCTTCTAACCCTCATTCCACATTCCTAGAACACATCCATACTGATCTTTCACACTCCTCTGTATGTTCTAACTGTGGCCATCATACCACCCATACTTCCTCCACTCTAGAACACCTTTATCTTAATTTCTCTAATATTGCCAAAGATCTTCTTACATTTATTACTCCATCTCTTAAGCAGTTAATAGTTGAAGCTGTTGCTCCACTTTCTTCCTCAAATTCCTCTCTCTCTCTACTCAAATTGTTGCTCACAATTCTATCCCTTCTTATGGAGGCCTGGCTTCAGGACCCTCTGAAACCAAGTAGGGGGAGATGTTCAACAAGCTCCAGTTCTAGCAGCTCCAGTTCTAGCAGCAGCACCAGTTTCTCCCCGAGCTCCTCCTCTAGTAGATTTTCCAACAGCAGTTGACATTGAAATGGTCTGTAAAGATGCTGTAGTAGCAATTCCTGAGATTATAACTGTTGATGATTTCATTATAAATCCCATAATTGACTTGGATTCTTTACTTGATTCTTTTAATTCAGGTTACAGAAATGCTTTACCAAGTTTTGATGTTCAGTACTCTAAGGCTATTGTTTGTTATACTGCTCCAATATGTCCTGCAGTTGTGATCCAACTAAGGGCAAGCTTTGTAGTTCCTGTGATTACAGAAAATCTATATGTTAAAGTTGTTTGTGAGCCAGTCTCTATTTTTTAGCCCAAGGCTTTCTCTCTTCCATCATTAAAGTGGACTCAGTCACCTATTCCAGACTTGGATGATTTTATGTTTGGAGACATGGAAGAAGAATGCAACTAGATTATTATAGAAATATCTACAGAGCCATCAGATTCAGTTCCAGTAGATGCCAATCTAATTCGCAATTTATCTTTTTAGCCTCAGGACAAGAAACACATTTCTAAAGAAGCTCTTAACAAAATTGATGATTTATATGATAATCCTGTTGAATCATCTGATGATGTTGAGGATGATTATTCAGATGGTCCTCTTCTAGAAAGAGAAAGCTCAATAAGAAGGCTCCACCAAAGGCTATTCACAAGACAAACCCATCTATAGATACTCACGATTATATTTTTAATAATATTACTCTATATCCAGAAATGCCTCAATGGATATGGTACTCCAAAAATGAGCAAAAGGCAAGGAATAAGAGCAGGAGATACTCTCCTCCTCCTCAAAGGAACTGGAGAGGACCTCCTTATCATCCTCCTCCAGCAGCTGGAGAATCTGGAAACATATCTCATTCCCAAAGGTCTTCTCAATAATCTCACCAATCCAGACCCTCTTATCAAAAGCAGGACAGGTCATCAAGACCCTACTCTCAAGGCAGCAGACATCATTATCAGAAATCTACCAGATGCACTACTGATCCAGTTCCAAAGCCTATCAGTCCTCAGAAGACTCTAGATGATCAAAAGAAAGATATCAGTCCTAAAAGACCTCCATCTCCTGCATATGATCCAGAATTTGTCCCAATCTTCTAGATTGCCAGATTAAATGAGCTGATTGCACTATCTTAAATAAGAAAGGCCAAAGAAGAAGGCAAGGATTTTCTCTATTTTCTACAATGTCTATATACAGAAAGAAAGAACTTGAAAGGTATCATGTAAAAAAATTATTTAATATTGACACATATATAAACCTGCATCCAAAAGTTGTTATTCCAAGAGCTATTTCCCAGAAGACTCTTGGTGACCAAGACATGAAGATGACTCAGAGGGAAGCAGAAAATCTAAAAAGGACAATTGTTTTTTCAAAACCATCTTTTGCTCATCCTCCAGCAGATTCTTGATCTTTTATGTTTTGTTATTTCATATCTGAAATATTTGTATAAACATAGCTCTATCATATCTGTAGATAGTTTTAAAAGTTTGTTAGATATTTATTGCTGTGTTTTTCAGTTTTTCATTTTTTTATTGGTTGGTGGCCTCACCCAAATAGGGGGAGATTGTTGGGACCCTAGATTTGATTTGGGCTTGGTTCAATAATTAGGATTATTGACCCATTATGTAACAACTCCCCTGTAATGACCGTATAATATGTGTCCGATAGGGGCCCCACAACATACAGACGCCACAGCTTTGGTATTAAAAGATGATATAAACTACCCAATCTCAAAACTAAGAATAAAGCATAATGGAAACATAATAAAAAACTAGAATTTATCCACTACTACAACAGGAGTATCACAATGGCCTTAAGGCCTTACACAAAATGAGTCCAAAATTGAAATATCACAAGGTCAAAAAATAATGTGCAACAACACTCCTAGGCTACCTCGACATGTAAGCCAGAAAATACCAAAACATGGAGAAATGCAATCAAGAAGATAACGATCTAGAAACACAACGAACACTTCATGAGGCTTACGTCTTTTCAGCAGGAGCACTTGCTCCTGCTTGCGATCCTTGACCTGTAAGAATTTATAGTAATGTGGGCCAGCAAAAGCTGACCTCTACTGTGTAACCAACAGATCTCCTCCTGGCCTCCCCTAACATACCCCGGGGTACCACTCCAACCTGCAAGTCAGCACTTCGTATACCATATATATAAACATGTAAAGCTATAAAACAGGATTGGATGTCTCATACAACAATCAAATTTTCTATGTTGAGCACAGAATAAAAAAGGGCCTACAATGCAACATGTATGCAAACCCACGCATTGCCCAAGGCACCCTATCGCGTATGCAACTAGCACATCATCATCACAACTGGGTACTTCCATTTTCCCATTGGCGTAAATCCACAAATAAAGGGGACTACAATGCCCATAACAGCCCAAAAGCCGCTAATCGGAAATCTAGCAAAGGCCCCACCGACACATGGGTCTTAAACCCAGTTTTGCCTGCAAATTCTGACATCTCACGTCAGGATTCCATCTAACACAAAAATCGATTCTAAGTACCCTTGTTGGACCCCAATCGCTCATGGCTTCATTGCCCGAGCTTGCCCTATGCTTGGCGTTGTCGTCAGTCTCACGGAAGGGGACTAGTCTCGCCGAGACACTCTCCCCACATGTCTTGCAATTCATGGGATAGCTAGCCAACAACGGAGACATAGTCATGCCTTAGCACAACACAACATAATCTTTCCCACCCTAATACACCATTGGTACTGTAACGTTCCCACGCACCAAGAAAACCATCTATAACCAATGCGGAGCTAACCTTGTCCAATTCCGGTTATAAGTACTCAGTTTAGAACAAGGGGAAAACACATACAACACAATGACATCTTGCCGCAACAAACTTCTACCAAATCCTTAAGGCTCGCTATGCAACATCACTGACTCGGACTAACGGTCGCATCTATGGCTTCACCCATAAAGCCTAATCAACTAACGGAGTTGATTTTTAATGCAAAAACATGCCGGGGATGTACACAATCGACTCGGAGGTTCCACTTGAACCTTTGTAACCTAAACCCCTCTCATTTGAGAGATCTGGAGCCCAAAAACTAAAAAGAAAAGAAGATATGCGCGCATCCTAGAAAACAAGAGGAGAAGTGTCGTTACCCTACGACCTCTCTTCCTAGCCAAGGAGAAACTTGGTCGAAAGAACACCACTGCAATGATCTTGCCTTCGCAGATCTGGACTACACTCGAGGAACGGGGCTCCGAAGCTTCTCCGGCAGCCGGAACTCTCCTCCACCTTCTTCCTTGCTCTCACCTCTCTCTAACCCTAAGAAAGAGAAAGATATAAATGGAATGAGGGTTTTAAACCCTATTCCCGGCCTAATACCTGTAGGGGAAATCCTGAGCCGTCGAATCCTACTTGAAGGAAACAAAAGGCCATGATTCGCCCTGAAAAAGAATTCCCTGGGCAGAACATGGCTTGTGGCTGCCCGTGTCCAAGGCTGTGCTCCCTCACTCACTGTCAAACAAGAAATTACAGAACAGGACACGACTTGTGACAAGGCTTGGGACACGCCCGTTGATGGAGCCGCTCGAGAGAGACACATTTGTACATTAGGAACCTCCACGGTCGAGTGAGTAATTTAAGAACTCGCATTGCTTTATTTGTTCAAGAAAGTTTATTTTATCCCAAGGTGATTCAAGATCAAGTGCTAGCTTCCCCATTATCGAATTTCTCTTTCATAGTAAAACGCTTCCTTTTCCTTGTCCGTTTTAAACAAAAAAACCACTTTTCCGTCAGATAAGATAATAGCTCATTCTTGTGAGTACAAGTACTCGACAAGCCCCGAGTCGATATACGACACTTGTTTCTAAACTCCGAATGATAGGTATACTTTCCTCGTCAATTGGAAACACGCGTTTGCATAGAGAAAATATCCATTAATTTTTTGGCGCCATTGCCGGGGACTTTCATTGTTGATATTTTGAAAGCAAGGATCTATTAGTTTTATCATTTTTCTTTTTGTTTCAAAAAATTTTAAAAATAAAACTTTTTTTGTTTTATTTGAATGTTTTATCTTTAAATTTTTATAATTAAAATTTCTTGCGAAAAGTCCGTGTCGGGCTTTCATCAAACAATACCGCCTAGTACCTTGCGAAACCGTCACTGGGTAACCCTTGGGAAGTCCGAGAAATTTTATTTTATAAACTTTTAATCTTAAAACTTTTATCTTTCATTTTATTTTGGTGTATGGCCCGAGGTAATCCATCAAATCTATTTGACTTGGATCCGGAGATTGAGCAAAGCTTATGGCGACGCCTAAGATTCCGTGACCTCAATTTTCCTGATTTGGTTGAGAAATCCGTAGGTAACACTTTTTCTTCTTCACTTTCGTCGCCTTCTTCTTCACCTTCCGCTTCACCTTCTTCTCAATTTTCTTCTAATTTAAGTAACCAAAATCCAAATATGGTCAAAGAAAGGACTATATCCTATTATGCCCGGCCAAATTTGGATGAGCCGCAATACAGTATTTTTCGACCCGCTATTGCGAACAATAACTTTGAATTGAATCCAAGCATCTTTCATATGGTACTACAAACAATACAATTTGATGGGCTTCAAGATGAGAACCCAAATGCGCATATTTCTAACTTTTTAGAAATATGCGATACTTTTAAAATTAAAGTGGTTTCTTATGATGTCATTCGGCTAAGGCTTTCTCCTTTTTCTTTACGCACCAAGGCTAAGCAGTGGTTGAGTTCTCTCCCAACAGGCTCCATTACTAATTGGGCCGAGATGACGGAAAAATTTCTCACAAAATATTTTCCTCCCGCTAAGATGGCCAAGTTGCGCAAGTGGTTGTCAGCTATTAATTAAGAAAATAAAAGCAACTGAACTAGCAATCAAAATAGGCAAGTACAACTATCGAACTGTAGCTAGGGGACACAAGTGTCGTATTGAAATCCGGGAACTATTGTATACACTTACTCACACGAATACTATTATTTTATCGGCAGAAAATCTAGGGTTTAGAGAAACTTATTGCAATTAAGGAAATAAAACTAAGCTAGAAAGAGAACTACTGCAGTTAATTAAAGAGCTATTAGAAGCGATTACAACGAAGGGCTGAAACTATGAAATGGAATTGCACTCGATTAAAAATCACCTCGGCTAAAGTCGACTAAGAAATACGATAAAAACCTAAACTTAATAGGGTAAAGGTCCGTGACCGTGGAGGTTCCTAAAGCTTGAACATGCTTCTCTCGAAGTCGTGCCCAACTGAGTTTAGGAATGTCTGACCGAATCTCGTCTAAATAGGAGGCCTAAATCTCGCTTTAGGCGGTGAACCCCACTATTGGATTTTACTCCAATCCGGGAGATTTTGAAGTATGCCTCTCTCGAGGGGTGCGTACAACTCCATTTACTCTTTAGCGCTCACTTAAAACTATCGGCCTCTCGGCTAGCCAAGAATGAAAGCAAAGGTGAAGAATATATATCGATCATATATCTACAAACAAAAATAATTTAAGAGTAATTCAAGGTCTAAAACCCTAAAAAGGAAAGGTAGAATTAAAGCATCATAACTTAATCACTCGAACCTTGGATAATCAAGGTCGAGTAGATGGAGGGATTATTTAATCATAATGGAGTGGAGGAGGGGGATGAGTAGTAAAGCATAATAACACAAAGTATAAGAAAGTGCACTTATATTAATAAAAAAAGAGAGGTTACAACTTGGAAATGAAAATTATAATTGCAATGAAATGAAAATCTTATTCTAGCCCAAAAATTATCAACTAGAGCAAGTGCCAAAATTACAATAAAAGGTAAAACAAACCAAACACTAAGCTAGGGTTAAGAGGATTACAAAATAAGAAAGAGTGAGAGAGGGAAGAACACTAAAATGACAAGAAACCAAAGGGGCACCACCTCCCCTCGCAACCCAAGCTTTCTTGAAATGGAAGGGGAGGTCTAAATTTATAGGAAAAGTTCACGGGTTGGCCACTCCCTAGGTCACGCCCGGGGGGGGCATGTCAGGGGGCATGACACGTACGGGGTTGACCTCGGGCTCTGGATTCTGGCGGGAAGGATGATTACTTCTGTAATATGGCTGACATGCCGTAGGTCATGCCCGTGTAAGGGTGGGCGTGACATGCACGTCATGTCGAAATCATTGGTCAGAATTCCGTCAGTCATCGGGAATGGAGGGGTCACACCCTGTGTTACACCTATGATGGGGGCATGAAAGTACTATTGGCATGCTATGGAGAAATTGCATTTAATGCGGCTGAAGGCTTCGGACAGAGCGCGACACGCCCTGTGTCACGCCCGGGGACACGCCCGGGGAGGGCGTGTCAGGGGGGGTGTGACAGCCATTTTTCCAGGTATTTTTTCTCTGTCAGCAAGCTTCCTCAGGATCAGGTGACACGCCCCTTGACACGTCTAGGGAGGGTGTGACAGGGGGGCATATCTGGTCATTTTTTGCCAAACTTCTGGAAACCTGCAAAAAGACAAGAAAATATTAGTGGTAATATTATTTACATAAAAAAACAGATAAAAAATAAACTAATAAGACATGATTTGTACATTATAAACTGGAAAATACAATAATAGTTAAGACTACAAAATGTACTACCAGCAATGATATCACTTATTTCTCCCAAGTTGGTACGGAAACATTATATAATACTTGGGAGCGATTAAAGGAATTGATTTGCCATTGTACGCATCATGCAATCCCCGATTGGTGTCAAGTGCAAACCTTCTATAATGGCCTCAATCAATAAACGAGGCACTATATTATTGTCGTCGCCGGTGGAACGTTAAACAACACGACACTTACGGCCTCCCAAGAACTTTTAGAAGGTATGGTCATGAATACATATCAGTAGAGTACACCTCGGTCTCGTCAACCTATAGCCGTCTGGATGTACGAAATAGATACAGTTTCTAGTTTATCTCTCCAGGTTGAGAAACTGGAAAAATAGATGAACGAGATGACTTCTTCCTCGTCTACACCTACCTGTGAGCCCCAATATTGGGAGCCTTCAACTATTGCCGAACATATGGATTACATGGGTAATCCGAATCGGCCACCTTATAATTCGGGTAATAATTTTTGTAATGCCTATCACCCGGGTATAAGGAATCACCCTAACTTCTCTTGGAGTAATCTGGGAAATGCGGTGCGCCCACCAAACACAATTCCACCCGGCTGTTTTCCACCACAAGCACCAAAAGCTCCCATTCTGGAGGAGTTGTTCACCAAATATACAACTACAAATGATGCTAACATATGGAATCTCACCAGATCTCTTCGTAATTTGGAGACCCAAATTGGGCAAATCGCTAAAATGCTCTCCGATCATCAACAAGGAGTGCTACCGGGCAATACGAAGCCCAACCCAAAGGAGCAAGCTAAAGCCATCACTCTACGAAGCGGTAAGGAGGTAACCACTTCTCCAATTCCGATTGATACTTCTCCAATTCCGGTTGATACGAAGGTAACAATTTCTTCATCTCCTTCGCTTAAGCCTTCCAATATATAACATCCCTAAGACAACTAGACCCCTATGAGTGTTTTTGTCTTGACTAGGTCATGACAAAACCTTATTGAGCCCAAGAAGACCAAGTGGACTTTGGAAGAAAGGTGATTTGGGAGAATGGTCTGCAAATAGTAGATTACTAAACTCTAGATTAGGATGACTATGAGGCTTCACCATGACTCTAAGGTCCCACCATGACCTCACCAATCTATTAGATGGTCTATTATAGCCCTAAGGGTCCACTAGAGTCAACCTTAGAGATTGAGTTGACCCAAGTAAACCCTAGCCTTAAAGTGGTCAAAGTGCCCTAGCTAAAGGGCAAGTGACATTCAGGGTGCATGTAAACCCTACCATAACACACTTAACACCTTGTCTAGTCCATAGGGTCAATAAGGACCAATGTAGGGCAGTAAAGTGGTTTAGTTGACCTAAGTCAACTCTAACCCCAAATGGGTCAAACTGACCTACATAGGGTCAACTAACCTTTCCTTAGCCAAGTGGAACCCTCTCATGCCCTCCAAACCATAGAGTGAGGTCAATGGGTCACATTGGACCCATTGGAGTCAACCAAAGAGGCAAGGTTGACCCAAGCAAATCTTTTCCCTAAAAAGGTCAAAGTGCCCTAACTAAGGGCAAGGGACCTCCAAGATTCCAGACCTACCCTTCCTAAGGTTTTCTAAACCTTAAGAGATGTCCATGGGTGACCAAGGACCCATGTGGGTCAACCCTAGTGGCTAATTTGACCAAAATCAACTCATGGGTCAAAGTGGTCAAACTATCCTAAATGGCTAACTGAAGCCCAATCAAAGTGGGCTAAGACCAAACTAGTGTGCCCATTGGTATAGGAGATGGAGAGACACATTTTGGGCCCACCAAATTCAGAATGTGGTGAGTAGGAGAGAGGAAGAGGAAGTTACCCTAATTGGAGGAGAGAAAGTATAGCTTAATGGCCTTTATGGCCATGGAGGTTTCATAACCCCCTTTTTTATGGGGCTTTAACTCCTTGGATGCAGGGGAGAAGTTTTCAATAGGTGGCTAGCCAGTGGGGTGACTCAACCCCTCAAATTGGGTTTAAAAAAAATTTCACTACTGTGGCCATTAATGGTGCTTTGATGAATTGGGGAGTTATAAGCCACCTCTCCCCAATTCCTTCTTTAGGAACCTTCACCAGGTCGAGAGCAGGTATTTTCCCCGTTCAAAATCCAATTCCCTTGCTGTTACTATGGTGGTTGCATAGAAGCCCAAATCGGCGGGCGGCGATGGCATGGAGGCATAACATCCGTTCTCAAGCGGCGATTCAGGTCCTCCCCTTCTTTTTCTCTTATGGGTTGATCATTTGGATCATTTAGTATAAAAATAGGTCTCAATTGAGCCCGATCAAATCTCTGGTGTTCATGATTTTTTCGTCAAATTCTTTCCTCTCAGGATCGCCGGAGACGGCCCCTCCGGCGGCTGTGCCGCTGCTCTGCGATAGCCCCCACCTCAACGAAGGTGGTGGCTTCGGTTGCCGGACAGGGAGGAGGCTGGGTGGCTTGCAATGGTGGCTGGAAGAAGCTCCAGGTCAGGTAAATCCTAACCGTTGGCTAGAGCTTTAGGATGACGAATGCCGTCCAAGCTACGTCAAGATTTGTGCCGCCTTGATAGTTAAACTTTAGGATATGGTTATTTCATTTTTGATGGATTTGTCACATTTATACATCCATCGTTTAAATTATTTTAAAATTACTTAGAGGCCAAATCATAAAAGTGGTCAACACATAATTTGTATCCTTATGGGTCTACTTTATTTTAAAATTGATTTAAGTTAATTTGGATAACTTGTTCGACTAGGGCACCCATTTTTGTTGGGTCTATACCTAGGGATAGACAGATATTAAAATGAGTGCCCACACTTCATCCTTTTCCATATGACTTGAAATTTGGAAAGGGATTCACCCTAACCTATACCTAGGTCCTGCCCAAAAACGAGAATTTGTGGGGACAATTTTTCTATAGTTTTTGAAATTTTTTAATTACCTTAGGGTAAATTATTTAAGTGACTTAAAGACCTACAAACCCTCCGAAATTTTGGTGAGTCGTTCTTGGGGTCATTATAAGGCTCTTGTTAAAATTTCATCCCATTTGGAGATGATTTGGATAGAATTCTTGCAATCCCTAGCCTTGCCTTCGTAAGGGTATTTAGGTCAAAAGTGCTCTTGAGATTTGAGTGGTCAAATCATCTCAACAGAGGTTGGGATTTGGGCCACTAGTTTGCTATGACATACAACACCCTCATATGGGATATGGGGTTTTTGGGATTGAATAGACTTTGGACCCAAGTTTATCCCTATGGTTGGACTTTGGGGGTTTGAGAAGGGCAGGTGGTCAAATGACCTTGTATGGACTTTAAACAAGGTGGGGAGGATTCTAGGGTAGCTAAAGTACTCTGGTAAAAATCTTAGAGGATTTGGAGAAGGGTAGACCCCTCAAAACCCTAACCATAGCTTAGGTCACAAATTTTGTAAAGGTATATTAGGCTATCAAAACTCTGTGCAAAGTTGTGAAATTTGGGTAGTGAAATCCTATGGTTAGTATGAGTCTATGAAAATTGTAATTGGAATTTTGGAGCAATTATTTTGGTACTTCCTTTGTTATGTAAGTGTTAGACCTGAATTGATTATTTATTATTTTTGATTTTCCTTACCATAGGAAGCTTGTGTGATTTGGGCTTAGGGAATTTTGAGTTATTATCTTCACACATGAATTTTATTACAAATTGAAGATGGTTATTTACACTACCTACTTCACAAGCTCATTAAAATGGAAACTTGTTCAATAATTAGTTTAGAGCTCATTAATTATTGTAAAATTGTGAAATCTGTTCTGTAGTGTTATTAGGTTAATACTTCCATGAGAAAAAGTATTCACATTTTTGGATGGACAATTTCAGTACATACTTCATTATCCTTTGAAAATGGAATATGATTCAAAATTAATTTTTGAGTTATTTGTTAACTTGAATATTATGAAACTGGACCTAGAGTTATTATAGTTCATTATATACTTGCTTGAATTTTCTAAAAATTTTTGGAAATATTTTGGCAGTACTTGCTTTCATAAGATGATTAATGTAGATTCCATTTAAAAATAAGGTACAGAGATTAAATCTCACTAAAAAATTTGGAGACTTTGGGTTTTCTGTTAAATGGTCATTTTGTATTTATCATAAATTTTGTGGAGCATTTGCATGCCTGAAATGGGCACTTCATGTTCAAACATGGGTTTTGGATTAATTAGGAAATTAAATAAATTATTAATTAAATTAGGAAAAATTATAAAATTCTGGATTTAGGCTTATCATGTCAGGATAGACCCCCAGTAATTATTATAGGGGTATTGAATGAAAATTTGGAGTACCTCCCATTGTAGACAACATATGGTTTAGGATGGTATGCGTTTAGTAAAAACTGCAGAAACTATGTTAGAATATGAATTTGGGCAAATGGTTTGGGGATAGTTGTTTGCTGGTTTGGTTAAATAAAAATGAGTTCATCTTTGGAAGTTAGGATGAGGGTGTTGAAGTGGCTAGTGTTAGGTGGTGCTCGGGATCGACGAAAGATCGTCTTCTCTGTGGAGGGAGAGAGAAGGTCAAAAACACCTTGGAGTTTGATCCAGACTAACATTAAAGGGATTGGGAGTTTTGTAGCAACAAAAAGTAATAAGTGCCTTGCGAAAGGGAGCTTTGGGCTTCAGCCCATCGTAGTTCCTAGTGCCCTTTGAGAGCCCTTCACAGGGTATACCGGGGGCAGTCCTGGGCTAACCTAAACTATAGGTAAAACTAAATTGTAAGAGTAACTCGCATAAATAGGGATTCACTTTCACTCACGTCGATGACTCAGGATGTTTGGATGTGTCACTCGGGGTGTAGTCCCGGTGGATTGGGAGATCGACAGGTTGGCCCGACAAGCTTTGGCTCGGTTGATGTTTGTGACGGACGGGATGGTTCGGGGAGCTTTGGATCGGTAGCTGATACATAAATTGCATGTGCATAAAGTATTAGGTGGTGGGTCTACGGTATTGCAGGGTTAATGCACCGACGCCAATACGTTGACTTGGCAAGTGTGGTTTAGCACTTGGCCAAATAAAGTCTGGTGCGCCAGCGGGCAAGTGTACGCAGGAGCTCAGCTTAGTGCACCAGCGTTGATGCGTACGATAGGTCTGACTAGTAGTACAATTACCGGTTTAGAGGTGGATGAGGCCCAACCAACCGCTTCCGTTTTCCACTATGGAGGTATCCTGGAAGGTTAAGCTGTAGAAAGGGGGAACTAAAGGTCTGTACAAATAGAGTTGAGTGGGTGCGTTTCACTTGCATGATTCACATCATAGCATACCTACATGTCATAGCATAACCATTGCACATAATTGATGTGTCCTATTTATATAGTGATTTTCGAACTCATCTGAGCTTGTTTTCTTATGCTTGCACTTAACTTTTAGTTCATTATCATTTATATTTCATCTTATCCTTATTGTCATAGGAAGTGCACTTTTGGCCCGTGGTTCTGTATATTTTTGTACTTTTATTGCTTGTACTCCTTTTCATGCTTATCTGGAATTTCTGCACACATCGGTGATGGGTTTAGGGGTTGTGTGCATGTTCCGAGGATGTTTTGAAGCAGGAATACTGCGCACAATAATCAAATCTATTGTGCACGACCACTGGTCATGCGCCGATGATCGTGTATACTAGTTTGCTGATTTCCAGATTCTTCTTGGGATAATCTCATGACCACTGGACATAGTGCGCATGACCACCGGTCTTGCACCACTAGGCGTGTGCATTGAATCCTCTTTTCCCGGAGTTCTGTCTGGGGTAATCGCAATACCATTTGACATAGTGCAAACGACCACCGATAGTGCGCCATTGCTCGTGCGCAGTACCCCAGTTCTTCTCTTTATTCTGCCATTCCAATAAGCACAATCACTAGCCATAGTGCGCACGACCACTGGTCGTGCGCTCGTGATCGTGCGCATTGTTCAAATCTGCTTTCTATAAATAGCACATGCCTCTCCCTAATTCGATCGATCGATTTCTTCTGCCATTTTTTGTCTCCAACGAAGGGTTCCGCCATTTCCCTTCATCCTCAACCATAGGGAGGTGCTCCGGGCAAGCTTTCACCGCAAAATCAGAGTCGGAGCTTTCTCTCGGCCTCCTCCATCATCTCTTGGGCTTTTTTCAAGCTTCAACGCCATAGCCATCAAGAAAAGGGAAGCTTGCAACTTTCGTCCGCTATCGTGACACGAAGAATACGGGCCACTAGAAGGTGTTGACAACCATTCTCTACCCCGGAAGAAGTTTAGGACCGATCTTGGACGAAGATTGACAAACTGGCGATTCCAACCGTGAATCCTCAGCAAGACTTCGGATATGGTCGATATCTTGCCTTGTTCTTCCTTTATTGTTGTTTATGTGTTGTTATAACCTTTATTTATAGATGATGTGCGCTTGATTGTAAAACACTTGTATTAAATCATGTCTATGTGATTTTGTATTTTCGTTATATATTACTTGAGGTGCGCCTTATTTCCATTCTCCATCCACCATTGCCGCACTAGAAATTGCTAGTGGCGTGCGTCGCGAAGAGGTTCTTTCGACCCTCATTCCGCAAGCCTACTAGCCAATCTGCCTAGCGATTCGGTGCATAGCGGCCCGACTAGTTTTCCATCCCGCCTGGCAAAGCTTCGAATAGCAGCGTTGCATAGGAATAGTTGTTAGAGTTTTACTTTCTTCTATCGCAACCATCAAAACCCCCTTAGTTAACGCCGACTTTTGGACTTAAATCTCAAGTCCTCTTCAAAATTAACTCCACCTTACTGTATTCCTTGAGAGATCGATACTTGGGAAAACTCGCCCATTTTATATTACTTGTGCGACCGGTTCACTGCCATGATCTTTAGCATCAAGTTTTTGGCGCCGTTGCCAGGGAACACAGTCGTGTGAGTTTTTTGGAGAGGGAAATAAGAGAAAGAAGCCCTTTTTCCATTTGTTCATTACATTTTTTATTTTTCTTTGCATTAGTTTTTAAAATTTGTTGCTTATTTTTCTTTATTCCTTTTCTAATTTTGAAATTTCAGAAGAAGGTATTCCTTTTTATTTATCTGCTAGTGTGTAGTTAATTCTTTGATTAGAAATTTTGTTGGTGAATTATTTGTGCTTGCACCATGTATTCTTTTATGAATATCCGTTACCGATGGTGCAAGGATTATAGACATGGCATTGATGCGTGCCCCACTGAAGAAAGTGAGCATAATTCTCGTGGTCCTGTGTATGGAGCACCATCCTCTTACGGTACTTCATACACAATCCCCAAGTCTTATGGTCACTCCTCTTCTCAACTTTCATCTTTTTATTCCTCTCCGGTTCCACCAGGACTGAGAGTAATGGAAAACGATGTTTGTGTTGTCGTAGCACTGACCACATGTTGAAAGATTGGGCAAAATTTCAGCGTCAGTTAAAGGAGGATGATGAACCGGGTATCTGATTCACTCTATCACCCTCTCAAATGGCTGCTACTTCTTATTTTGATGATATATTCACAGCTTCACCTTGTCTATGGGGTTCTACTGCGGATATGCCCATCAAAATTTCTACTGTTCGGTGCGACGACATTGAGGCGTCGTCTCTCCCCATGCCCTCTTCCCCTCTTGTTGATTCACCCCGGAGGAACCCGCACATATTTTCTCTGATGCTGTTCTTCCCCCGTCTTCTTTACAAGAATCTTCTACTCCTATTTCTTGTGAGTCGGTTGATGTTGTTAAGCCTAATTGTGATTCTGAGTCTGAGGTTGCGTCATGGTGTGACGAGGATATTAATCTCATTAATGGAGAGTATTACGTCTTGGAACATAGTGACGAACAGAGGTGTGTTAATGAGAAGATCCTTTCTAATAAGGAAGTTTCTGGTTCCTTGTTAGATGAGGAGATCCAAACCACCAACGATGATCTCCAGCTCTCGGATTCCACTCGTCATGACTCATTTGATGTCGACAGTGATCATTGTTCGGAGCCTACTGGGAGTGAAACCGGGATCACTCCCCCGATTATTTCTTTATGTTCTTCATCTTTTTTATTTATTGACCCCCTTCTTTATCTAAGCTCGTCCGGGTTGAGCCTTCGTAAGTGCCTCAGGAGGAATTGGAGCTTTCTGCTCCCGTCATCGATGATAGCGCACCTTTTTGCGAGGAGGTTGATTCCTCCTCTATTGAGGAAGCTCCATTGATTGTATTCTCCTCCTGTTGTCTCCCTATTATGGATGATACCTTGCTAGGCAAGGATTTGTTTTGTGGTTAGATGAGTGAGGACCAGGCCTCCTCCTAATCATACTTTCTATTTCCTCTGCCTGTGAGGAGCTGGTATGATTATTTTGGCAGAGGGGTAACTGCTCTATATCTGTATCGGTACCCATTACCGTAATTGATATTATGCCAGTTACCCGTTGCATTTTTCTTTTCATAGGCCCATTAGCTAGAACTGTACAGAATTTAAAAAGTCGTGTTTGGATGAAAATAACCCTAGTATTTATCTTATATTTTCTGCATTTTATTTTCATGTCACTTTTTAGTTTTAGTATTTCTTTTTGTATATTTTTCTTTTGTTTTTGCGGAGCTCACCCCTGTAGGTTTTCATGACAACTTCGTGTTTGTGGGGTTGTGATTCTTCGTATGGCGGGCCTGCTTCAAATTTCCACGCGTCTTCTGTTATGCTCACTAGCTGAGCATTGAGTAACTTCTCCCCCAGCTTTATTTTTTGATGTTCACCGTTATATCATTATGTTGTGCTGCTTAGACTAAGTCTTGGGAGAGCAATTATTAGTTACCTTTTGCGCGCGCACAGTTCATTTGCATACTAGAAGCTTTTATTTTTTTATTTTGATTAGTTCATTGCATTCCACACCACTGCACCCACACGAGCGCGTGCTTAGTTGTTAGCTTGCTACGAGTTAAACTCGTGTATTTGTTAGATTTTGGAAAATTATGGAGCTGCCTTAGGATTGTGAGTTAGAGTAAAATGTTGACCTTGTTGTGCTCCTAGTCAACTGCTCTCGTCTCATGTAGAAATTTGAGTATATTAAATTTTTTTGTATGCTTATAGTTCTATATTTTTTCTATTTGCGTAAATAATTTTTATTCTACACAAAAATTGGTGAATCCGGTGTGAATCAAACGGTAGCGTAGGAATGTGTCTAGCCATCACTAGACTCATTTTGCTCGAGTCAAGAGGAAGGATTATCTTTCTCGGTGGTTAAGAACTTGCCCCAAGCTACACTCGAAGCATTGATACATGGTTAGTCTAGCGCGAGTGTGATGTAGGCCATCATTTTGGCCCGGTTGAGCTTTGTACCATTCAAAACGTCTTATCCTCGCCAGCCCCGTTGTGCCTACCGATTCTTTTGATTCAGCTCCACCTTTATTTCACCAAAGCCCCATAGCCTATCCTAGTCGCACACCCAAGACGAGCTTAGTGTTTTATATTTTCATGTTGGGTTTTGATGTGGTGTTATTATTTGTGAAAATGTGGAGGTGCTCCTAAGTTTATATCTGCTGAATTGTGAAAATAAAATGAAGAAAAAAAGAAAATATTTGGAAAAAAAATGAAAAGAAAAAGTTTAATTGAGAATCTTTTTGATTATGTGATTATATTATGAGTAGGCGGTGCACACACCCATATGTTAAAAGTTAAGTCTGGGGGTGTGGTGTACTCGCTTATATTGTGCTTAGCGGATTGTTCTTTTTAGGTTAGCTCATCTGGGTTAGGTGCATAGCCATTCATTTTATCATTGTTTACCTCACTGTAACCCAGACCCCATCTCTTATCATAAAGTCTTACGGATTCACGCTTGAGTCAAACTAGTGCCATGGAGAGAGTGTGAATGGGCAAGCGTATGGTCCCTGACATTGGTGGATTCCTTTGGAGGTGATCCTGAGCCCCGATCTTTGGCAAAGCTCACCTTAGTGTCCTGCATACTTTCTTCCTATGCGTGACCGGATGATTCATCGTGATTCTTCTTTTGAGTAGTAATAAAATTTTGATACGCATTGTGAAAAATATAAACTATTCTGCATACTTAGAAATTTTCTCTATTGTATTTTTACACACGCGAGCATGCGACTTCGCATGGTACCTTGTTTGTCAATTTCTTTGTTAGCTAGTAATTTTCCCTATCTGCTTAGATTTTGTTTGCTCGGGATGCGCAAACAGTTAAGTTTGGGGGTGTGATGAGTCCATTTATATAGTGATTTTCGGACTCATCTGGGCTTGTTTTTTTATGCTTGCACTTCACTTTTAGTTCATTATCATTTATATTTCATCTTATCCTTATTGTCATAGGAAGTACACTTTTGGCCCGTGGTTGTGTATATTTTTGTACTTTTATTGCTTGTACTCCTTTTCATACTTTTAGGGGTCGTGTGCGTGTTCCGAGGATGTTTTGAAGCAGGAATACTGCGCATGATCATAGGATCTATTGCGCACGACCACTATTCGTGCACCGATGATCGTGCGCACTTGTATCCTTATTTGAAAATTCTGCCTAGGATAATCGCACGACCACTATACATAGTGCGCACGACCACCAGTCGTGCGCCACTGGTCGTGTGCATTGATTCCTCTTCTCCTGGAGTTCTGTCGGGGGTAATCGCACGACAATTTGACATAGTGAGAACGTCCACCGGTCGTGCGCCATTGCTCGTTCGCAGTACCCCAGTTCTTCTCTCTATTCTTCTATGCTAATACACACGATCATTGGCCTTAGTGCGCACGACCACTGTTCGTGCACCCGTGATCGTGCGCATTATTCAAATCTGCTTTCTATAAATAGCGCAGGTCTCGCCCTAATTCGATTGATCAATTTCATCCGCCGTTTTTCGTCTCCGACAAAGGGTTCCGCCATTTCCCTTAATCCTCCACCATAAGGAGGTGCTCCGGGCAAGCTTTCACCGGCAAATCAGAGCCGGAGCTTCCTCTCGTCCTCCTCCATCATCTCTTGGGATTATTTCAAGCTACAACGCCATTGCCATCAAGTAAAGGGAAGCTTGCAACTTTTGTACGATATCGTGACACGAAGAAGACGAGCCATTAGAACGTGGTGATAGCCCTTCTCTACCCCAAACGCAGTTGAGGACCGTTCTTGGATGCAGATTGACAACCAAGAAATTCCAACCATGGATCGTCAGCAAGACTTAGGATACGGTCGATCTCTTGCCTTGTTCTTCCTTTATTGTTGTTTATGTGTTGTTGTAACCTTTATTTATAGATTATGTGCGCTTGTTTTTAAAACTCTTGTATTAAATCATGTCCATGTGATTTTTAATTTTTGTTATATATTACTTGAGGTGCGCCTTATTTCCATCCTCCATCCACCCTTGCCGCACTAGCAATTCCTAGTGGCGTGAGTCGCGAAGAGGTGCTTTCGACCCTCATTCCGCAAGACTACTCGCCCATCCGCCTTGCGATTCAGTGCATAGCAGCCCGACTAGTTTTCCATCCCGCCTGGCGAAGCTTTGCATATACGTATGCTTGCTAGAAAGCCAACACCCTATCGCATAAATTGGTATGAGACTTTTATACGATCGGAGCCTTGCAAAAGATCCATTGGCTTATGTGTTTTCATATAAGTTAAGGTTACTTATTACTTGAGAAACTTTTCTTACTTTTATTATTGCAATATATATGCTCACAAACCTGCTAGTCTTGTTTCGCCATCACCTGCATTTGTTAATCGCCACTATCTTGTCCTCTCCTTTCTTCCTCCCCGCTCGGTGCCTAAGAGGCATGGGGGAAGGGGCAGGGGATTATAGGACTTAGTATTTTAGACTAACGGTTTCTGAACCACATCATTTTAAGGGACCATGGAGCCCAGCATGGATGAGTAGACAAGGAGGTCGGCACGCTTGGAGATGGGGCAGTCTTGTATCGGAGTTCAGACTACTGGGACTATGAGTCCCGATCGCTAGTTGTTTATTAGTTTTACTTCCGCTATGAGTCAATTAAGTAGTGAGGATTTTGATGTACTGGGCATGAGCCCTTATTCTAGTACTTTTATTATATTTGAGGGCACTCCCTTCGTGGAGAACATACATCTTTATATGTGATTTCTATGGACTTGCTCTTATTATATTGCAACTATTGTGATCGAGTAAGGCTGGCAGAATCGGCGTTTTGCAGTGGCGACCTTCCCGGGCGTGAAGATGTAACCGCAAAGCGGCGGTTCTGGGCCTAAGACCCCGCTGTTTCAAAAACAAAAAGGGGGTCTTACATAATAAACCAAAAGCTTATCAACCTCCTCTTCCCAATACTTCTATAATGCAAAAAGACATGGTAGATGAGCATCACTGAAATTTTTTATACATGTTTAAACAAATTCAAATAAATTTACTGTTTTGCGAAATAATAGCACAAATGCCAAAATATGCCAAGTACCTCAAGGATCATTTGTCTAATAAAATGAAACTTTAGGAGATCGCTACGGATCAATTGAACGCAGAGTGTTCGATTGTTTTACTTAATAAATTTCCTAAGAAATTACCCGATCCGAGTAGTTTCTCTATTCCTTGTCTATTTGGTGATTTAATGGTAAAACGTGTGTTGGCCGATCAAGGTGCTTCCACTAATTTAATGCCTTATTCTTTAGTGAAAAAGTTGGGATTAGGAGAGCCTAAACCTACTGGAATGTGCATTCAATTGGCGGATCAGTCTTTAAAGCTCCCTATGGGAATCATCGAGGATGTGCATGTCAAAGTTGAAAATTTTTTCTTTCTGGTAGATTTGTTCATCTTTGACATCAAAGAGGACACCGAGATACCATTAATTCTCGGTCGCCATTTTCTTTCCACGTCGCGCGTAATTATAGACGTTAGTAACGGTAAACTTCTCCTCAGAATCAGAGACAAAGAAGTTACCATCACTATTGATTTGTCTATGAAAAATTCGCTCTCAAATGCCGACTCATGTTATTACTTGGAAGCATCTCCCGAAGAAGACTTGTTTCCTTTTTATGAACTTGCTTTATCATCTATTGATCACGACACTGATGTTGAAAATTTAGATTTAATTGTACATGAACCTAGAGATAATATTTCGATCACTCGTGCACCTATTTTTTAAATTTTGGAAGTCGGTAGTGTTCGTTTGAAAACTTCCTATGATGAATCTCCCACACTTGAATTAAAACAATTGGCTGATCATTTAGAGTATTTATTTTTAGCGGAGGATTCTAAACTTCCCGTTATTGTGTCGGCCTACTTGACCGATGATCAAAAATTAAATTATCTAATATTTTAAAATGTCATCGCAGCGCAATTGTGTGGAAGATCACAGATTTGAGAGGGATTAATCCCTCCTTTTGCACCAATAAAATTTTATAGGAAGAACACGCTCATAAAACCATTCAACCTCAACGCCGGCAAAATCCTAATATGAAGGAGGTAATCAAGGCCGAGGTAATAAATTATTAGATGCGGGCATCATCTATCCGATATCGGATAGCTCTTGACTGAGTCCGGTCCAAGTGGTTCCCAAGAAAGGAGGGTTAACGGTAGTGCCTAATGATAAAAATGAATTAATCCCTACTCGAACCATTACCGGATGGCAGGTGTGCATCAACTATCGTAAATTAAATGATGCAACCCGTAAGGATCATTATCCTTTGACGTTCATTGACCAAATCCTTGAACGGTTATCCGAGCACTCTTTTTATTATTTTCTTGACGGTCTTTCGCGATATTTCCAAATCCCAATCGCGCCCGAAGACCAAGAGAAAACAACCTTGACTTGTTCGTATGACACCTTTGCCTATCAAATAATGCCTTTTAGTTTATGCAATGCACTGGAAACATTCCAAAGGTGTTTGCTAGCAATCTTTGACGAACTAGTGGAGGATATCATGGAGGTCTTCATGGACGATTTCTCCGTTTTTGGAGGTTCATTTGATTTATGTTTGGCAAATCTTTCTCGTGTACTCCAAAGATGTGAGGACACGGACCTTATTTTAAACTGGGAGAATTGCAATATTAAGGTATGGGATGGTTTGGTCTTAGGCCACAAAATTTCTAGCAAGGGCATAGAGGTAGATAAAGCAAAAATGGAAACTATAGAAAAGATACCTCCCCCTTCAAATGTAAAGGCAATTCGTAGTTTTATGGGGCATGCCGGTTTCTATCGCCTATTTATCAAGGATTTTTCTAAAATAACTAAGCACCTTACACACTTATTAAAAAAAGATGCTCCGTTTATTTTTTATGAAAATAGTATGCGTGCGTTTTCTCTTATTAAAGAAAAGATGATAAATGCTCCTATCATGATTGATCCCAATTGGGAACTTCCATTTGAGATAATGTGCGATGCTAGTAGTTTTGTCGTAGGTGTTGTTTTAGGACAAATAAATAAATAATTTCATCCTATTTATTATGCAAGCAAAACACTAACCGCCGAACAAGAAAACTACATCACCACCGAGAAAGAATTATTAGCTTTTATATTCGCATTTGAAAAATTCCGCTCCAACCAAACCTTGTCCAAAATTATTGTATTTACCGATCATTCAACGTTGAGATATTTACTAAAAAAATCGATGCAAAGCCGCGATTGATTAGGTCGATATTACTTATCCAAGAATTTGACTTGGAGATTCGTGATAAGAGAGGAGTAGAGAACATGGTGGCTGATCATCTCTCGCGGTTGGAGAACCCCAATTCGGGGGAGATCATAGAGGAGGACATTGACGACACTTTCCCTGAGGAGCGCCTTCTCGCAATTCATAAGGTAATTACTCTCTCCACTCCTTTGTTCACCGATTTCGCAAATTATCCTGTTGCGAGATTCATCTCGAAGGATTTTTCTTATCATGAAAAGAAGAAATTCTTTTCCGATTTGAAAAATTATTTTTGGGAGGATCAGTTTCTCTTACGTGTTTGCGCGGACAAAGTAGTGCGGAGGTGTGTTTCTCATGAGGAAGGCGCCCAAATTCTAAAGCTTTGCAATGAGGGACCCGCTGGCGGGCACTATAAAGCAAATCGGGCGGCTCGAAAAGTACATGAAGCAGGCTTCTATTGGCCAAGCATTTTCAAGGATGCTCACGCCCATGTAAGTTGTTGTGAACAAAGCCAACGCTCAGGTAATATTTCCCGACGTGATGAAATGCCATTAAATTCAATTTTAGAAATTGAAGTTTTTGATTTATGGGGGATCGACTTTGTTGGACCGCTACCAACGTCCTTTGGAAATAAATATATTTTTGTAGTGGTCGACTACGTGTCACGGTGGGCAGAAACACTAGCCCTTCCCACTAATGATGCCCAAGTCGTGACCCGATTTCTTAAAAAACTATTTTCATGATTTGGAGAACTCCGGGCAATAGTTAGTGATAGGGTCACCCACTTTTATAACACACAATTCGTTAAGGTTATATCTAAATACAGTGTTACACATAGGTTAGCCACCCTCTATCACCCTAAAACAAGTGGCCAGGTCGAAGTAGTTAACCATGAAATCAAACGGATATTAGATAAAACGGTTTCTTGTAATAGAAAGGATTGGTCAATCAAGCTTGATGATGCTCTATGGGCTTATTAGACCGCTTACAAGACCGCTATCGGTTGTACGCCATATCGATTGGTCTATGGGAAAGCATGTCATTTACCGGTCGAGCATGAACATCGTGCCTTGTTTGCACTTAAAATTTAAAATCTTGATGAAAATTGATCCTCCGAGCTCCGTAATTTCCAACTTAACGAGCTCGATAAGTAGCGCTCCCTCGCTTATGAGAATAACAAACTCTATAAGGAGAGCACCAAATTTTATCATGATAAAAAACTTAAGCACCAAAAGGACTTCCAACCGGGAAACCAAGTCTTACTTGATAACTCGCGCTTGTGCTTATTTCCGAGTAAGCTTATGTCCCTTTGGTCCGACCCCTTTGTCGTAAAAGAGGTTTGGCCCAATGGGACGGTGCTTATTTCGCACCCAGAAGAAGGCGATTTTCTAGTGAATGGTCACCAGCTAAAATTATTTGTTTCCGGTGATAATATCAACACACACTTGGACAACATAATGTTGTAAAACCCATAGTACGCGTGCACCACTATGGTCGAGGTCAACGACCATAAAAAAAGCGCACGTGGGAGGTACCCCATGGTTATCGTTTTCTTTTTCTTTTCTTAGTATTTGATTTTATTTTAAAGTTTTTGCAGGTTTGAAGAACATCCATGCATGACGATCGGTCCGGGTCGAAAGACAAATAAGCGTGATTCTTTAAGTCGGTAACTTTTATTTTATTCTAGTTTCCTTGAATTTTAAAAAATATAAACAGAAAAAAAAACATGAAAAAAAATAAAAAAATTTAAAAAGGAAAAAAAATTATTGTTTTTCTCGTACACGCCCCTGTCACGGGCGTGAACTTTGGGTCACGGGCGTGTCCGGGGCGTATTAGCCTTACCCGCGGGTGGTTCGTCTGCCCTCGGTTTTCCCGTCCATCTTCCGGACATGACATGGGCGTGACCATCATTGTCACGGGCGTGTGATGCCTATGTCACGAGTATCCAAGGCGTTCAATAGTTCGCGCCTCGGATTCCCTCTAACGTGTCTAATTTGGCCGACACGCCCCATAGTCATGTGCATGACACTGGGACATGACTGCAGAATCCGAGGCCATCACCTCGGATTCCCGCGTGCCTCCCTAGGATACCACTTTCACGCCTAGATTCACGGGCATGACTCTAGGAGTCACGGGCATGACTCTAGGGCGTGACCCGCGAAACCGAGGCAGCGCGCCTCGGATTCCTTCCTGCATCATCCTATACCTAGAACGCCCCCAGTCACGGGCGTGATAGGGGGGCATGATTGACCCGTGACCCCTATAAATAAGTATTTCCCCCTTATCTTCTCTTCACACCTCCAACAATCAAACCTCCTATTCTGTACTTCTTATGGTGGAACAAACATCTTAATTTTCATCATGCCTCGCCACCACCCTCATTCCTCCGCTTCTCCCTCTAAGCACCCCGCAAATCCCGACTCGGCAGAAGCCATGCTCCTATTCAAAAATGCCACCCAGCAGGAACGGAGCAAGCGTCTGCGCTCCAAACCCTTTGGCATTTTCTGGAATTTAGACTGGGCGATCCTCGCCACCTTCGGAGCACCGGACTTAGTTGGGGAGTTTATATCCACCCCTGGATGGGCTCCCCTTTTCTCCATTTCGGAGCCAGCCTTCCTTGAGCTTACCATCGAGTTCTTGGCACCTTTTAATTCTCACTACGAAGCGAATGACGATTTAATCATTTTTTGTATGTGTGGGATGATGCACCATCTCACTATCAGCCAACTCAATGTCTCCATGGGATTTTGCTCAGAGACCTTTTCACACTCCCCCTCCTATCTCGACCTCAAAACTGATTTTCCTTCCGATTTCAACCTCCTCACCTTTTGGTTGGAAATCAGTAATGACACCGCCCCCTATGCCCCCAAGAAATCCAAGGGTAGCCAACTCATTTCACCTGCTTTGCACATTCTCCAGAACCTCCTCACGTTTACTCTTTCCAGCAGCGGCGATACCCATGGTGTGGTGACTCGGGCAGATTTACTATATTTATATAGTATGTTTTATCGGGCCGCACTCAACCTTGGATATATGCCCGCAATCTTCTTCTGTCATCAAGCTGAAAATGTGAGGTTGGGGGCGGTTCATGGAGGAAATTTTATTATATTCCTAGCCAAGTAGACCGGCATTTGGGATGCCCTTCCACGCCTCACTTTCATGCAAACGTCGCAGGCTCTCCAGTTCCCTACCCTTCAGGCCCTTGGACTAGCGCGCCGATGTGAGCGCGAGTTTGAGGCTATTCCACCATCAGTCGGTGGTGGGTATCTTGATCTTGATCATGGTACCGGTCCCAGAGGTACTCATCATTCTACCTAGATTCTGCCACCACGCTGCATTCTGCCCCAGCGACCGAACCTTCAAATTATTGGTATCAACAATTTGGGTCGATTCATACACACATAAACGAGTTGCAAACCCATTTTGACGGTCGATTCGCTTCTTTTTATGAGCGATTCACCAAGCTAGAGAAGATTCATGCTTCTTCTGTGGATCATATTACCCGTGAGTTCACGAACATGCAGACTTTCTACCAGAAGCACGGAGACGCTCCCCACCAGGTGTAGCTTTCTTTTCTTTGGACTTTTAGAGGGTTGCCTCTCTTTGTATCTGTATCTTTGTTTTCTTTTCCTGTATTTTTTTTATTATGAAAAAAAATCTATAAAGTATTATGTGTTGCTTTGCTACTATCTTACAAGTATCTTTTGATACTGGTTTGACATTCTCAGGGAAGTCTCCTTTTCTTTCTTTTCTTCATTTTTACATTGGGGACAATGTATTGCTTAAGTATTGGGGAGGTATATTTCTCAAGCAAAACATACAAAAAAATAAAAAAAAAATATTTTTTTAAAAATATATTTATATATATATATTTCAAAAATATCAAAAAAAAAATTTTGTTATTAATTTTGTTTTTCTAAAATTAAAAATGAAAAAAATTAGAAAATCGAAAATTAAAATTCTTAGTAAGGGACGTTTGGGATATCACCACATCTTACCTCCTAGTACCGGTGCGAGCCCTTCACAGGGTATACCTTGGGATGTCTAAGAAGTAACAAAAAAATTACGTTTAATTTTTAATTAGAGAAGTCATTATTTCTATATATATTCACATGCAAAATTCCTAGTAATTTAACTTTTATATAGTGTTTAGAGAATTTTGATGTTTTAATTAATTTTGAATTTTGGAGTAAAACTTTTGGCCATGATGTGTTTCTAATCAAGTGAACGTGTAAGTAGAATTTTATGTAGATCTAAATATTGAGCATATATTTAGATTTTCATTTTTCTAAATGCGTGGAAATGTTTTATTTTACTTTCAGTTTGAAAACCGGTAAAATTTAAAAAACTTTAGGTGAATAAGGAGAAGTTTACTAGAGAGATATTTCGCGGATCAAGAAAGAGATATTCTTTCTCGATGTCTAGAACATAAACTCTAACTATTCTCAAGGCTTTGCATAAGTTAAACTCATTAGCATAAATATGATTTAGGCAGTTCTTTTGGCCAGTTTGAGACTTTACACCCGTACCTAAAAATTATATCTTTGTTAAGTGATTTAAAGCCTATTACCCTATCCTTTTGTTTTAGCTCCACCAAGCATTTTACCAAAGTCTAAAAAGAAACCTAATTGCACACATAATACAAAACTTGAACATAGATGTACAAACATGATTTGTGAGTGACTAAGAGCCTTTTCATTTTTGGTGGCTCTTTTCTTATAGGAAAAAAGAGTTGATTTATTCTTCTTTCCTCTTGAAAATAAAGACAAATAAAAAAAATGAAAGAAATGAAGAGATAGAAGAAAAGTTTCAACATGATGAAAAAAATAAGAAAAATACAAAAGGATCATGGATGTGGCTCCATTCCAAAAGCCATAGCAAATTTATGATGTGCAAGCTCTCTCTAGGTTTGGTGTGACTAGCCATCGTTTTTATCTTTGATCACCCTCACCAAAAACCCAAGACTACATTTCAACCTAATTAAGCCCTATGTATTCATGTTTATAAGTTAAACTAGTGTCATGGCGTGAGTGTGAAAGGGCATACTTATGACCATCAACATTGATGGATTTCTTTGGAGGGTATCTCGGTCTTCGTTCGTACAATGTTATCTTAGTACACACGCTACATTCTCCCTAAATATAATTTTAAAATTTACCGTATTTTTTTACAAAGTAGAAATAATAGTGGAAACACATTTTAAGAAAAATAAAACCTAATTTTTATGTTGAGCAAGTTTTTCTACAAAAATAGCTACAAGCATAGGCATAAGACTTCGCATTTTACTCCTTAGGTACAATTTTCTTTTCTAGCATTAAAAATTTTTCTATTCCCTATAGGAAGTTGTTTGCTCGGGACTAGCAAACAGATAAATAAGGGGGTATTTGATAACTTTAATTATTCCTATTTTTATTATCTTATTTTCTATTAATAGTTAGATATTTAATATATATTTTATAATATAAAGTTCTTAAATTAACTACTTATATTTTATCTTTATTTTATCTAACAAAATCATTTTTAATCTTACAGGGTTAATTTATGGATTATTTGGAGCAGAAATGGGATGGACTAGACACGCCCTATGACACGCCCTCTTTGGGCGTGACCATAGGCATGACAAGAGGGGCTGAGAACGTTGACCGCAGATCGACGAAACTGCGATCGAAGAACATCTACATGCCCTGCGACACGCCCTCCTTGGGCGTGTCTCATAGGCGTGACACGCTTACACAGGGCATGGTGGCCGTTGGAAGATTATTGAAACCCTCCACGTCAGATTAAAATGACATGCTTGGGTCACGGGCGTGACCCGGGGTGTGTCAAGGGTGTTTCCAGCCAACTACTCCGTCGTTCCTACCGTTGATGCCATCTTGACGTTTCCATCTTGACATTCCCTGGTCACGTGCGTGACCCAGGGCGTGACGCCTCCATCAACACACCTTATTCCCGCTGTTTTCAATTTCTCGTCGTTTTCCAGAAACAGAACTAACACACCCTAGGTCACGGGCGTGACCTAGGGGCGTGACCCCCAATCTAATGTTTTTGGCCATTTCTCCTCAAACGTTACCTGGGCTTCAAGACGATGGTTCTGAGCCTGACACGCCCTTGTTCACATGCATGACCAAGGGCGTGACCAACATGCAATTTTTCCTATAATTTCCAGACAACTTTAGATGCTCAATGTGGAATTTTTGGAGTTGGAGTCTTGTAGTTTGCTATTTTATATTGTTGTATTTTCAACTTCTTACCCTAGGTTTGCTTTAAGTTTCGATTCAAGTTACTTTTTATTTCATCATGTCTTTCCCTACCTTAGCTTGTATTTCCCTAATGATGATGAGTAGGTAAATTATATTTAGCACTTGATCATGTTGAATCTTGGAATAAATTAAACTTTTCAATTTTTATCAAAAATGTATTGTTCTTAATCTTGCTCATTTTTTATTTACCTTTGAATTATATTTTGTCAAATTCATATTTCGCGGATATGGTTTTCAATCTATGATCTGTATCCTAAATGACCGAGAGGTTGCGGATACGATGAGATCACTCAAGGATAAAAGGAGTTTCATGCACTCATCGAGACAGGACGGCATAAATCCTTCGGATTGGAGTCAAATCCAATAGTGTGGTTCACTACCTAAAGCAAGCTTAGGGGCTTTGACAGGCCGAGAGGTCTTAATCGATCAACCTAAGGTTAGTCAAAAGCATGAGCTCAAGAGAGATGCTTTTGTACTTTAGGAACCTCCACGGTCGACTGAGTAATTTAAGAACTCCCATTGCTTTATTTGTTCACGAAGGTTTATTATATCCCAAGGGGATTCTAGATCAAGTGTTATCTTCCCCATCATCGAATTTCTCTTCTTAGTATAATGCTTCCTTTTCCTTGTTTGTTTTAAAGAAAAAAAATAACTTTTCCGCCCGATAAGATAATAGCACTTTCTTGTGAGTACAAGTACTCGACAAGCCCCGAGTCGATATACGATACTTCATTCTATACTCTGAACGATATGTATACTTGCCTCATCAATTGGAAACATGAGTTAGCATGGAGAAAATATCCATTACAAGGCCTACCTCATTAACAAGGTCAATCAAATTCTTTATATCTTTCGGAGCGGAGACGAAGGCATTGCGCACAAGTTCGTATCCCTCATTGATGTTGTCTCCCATCTTAGGTTCCATCCTTCTTGAAAGAGCTTGAGTTTGAGAGGAGTCTACTATGGATTTCTTGGTCTCGACACATAGCGATCAGTCTTTCAAGATTTCTGGTAAGTGAATTCGACAAATTCTTATACCTCCTATTTATAGTAACTGTCTTTTGAAGGTGAAAAGGCACATTGCATTTAGTAATTTTCTAACTATTGGGAAATATCTATTGTCGACATGGAAAAACTATTTTGTCGAGATGTGTCGACTAAAGTCGACACAAGGTTCTTGTCTCTCGACTCAGAACTCAAGGTATCGACAACCTTATGTCTCGAGACTAAATTATTATGTCTCGACACACTACTAATTATAGTGTCGACACACATTCTGGTATCTCGACACAATGCTACCTATAGTGTCGACAAACACTATATTGTCTCGACACAATACTTTCACTTAGACAAACTTTGTGTTCTGAATATAATTTCTTGACTTAGATCAAGATTTTTGTGGTTATTTAGATTTGTAGACCTAGTTATTCATTTTTTTAAGAGTTGTACAAACTTTTGTTGCTACTAATTGTAAATATTTATTCAATATTCAACATGCCTAGTTCAAATTTAAAGTAATTGAACTTGCTTTCTTCTAGGGGTTTTGTAAAAAGGTCAGCAAGTTGTCTTTCTATTGGAGTATACTGTAAGCTTATATTTCTTTTTCAATATTCTCTCTGAAAAAGTGATATCAAATTTCTATATGTTTAGTTCTACTGTGTGAAACAGGATTATTAGCAATAGAAATTGCACTAGTTGTACACTGTAGTCCAGTAGTTGATGTTGAATCCATACCAACTGAGCATAGCATTCCTAGCAGATATATACTCAGATTCTACTGTAGAGATTGCAACACTTGCTTACTTTTTGCTACTCCAACTTATAAGTCTTTTCCCTAGAAACTAGCAAGTTCCAGAAGTACTTTTTCTATCTTCTTTACACCCTATAAAATCTACATCTGTGTACCCTGTGAGTTCAAAATAACTATCCCTAGGATACCAAAGCCTAAGATTGGGTGTGCCCTTAAGATATCACAGTATTCTTTTTGCAGCAGTATAATGAGACTCTTTGGGGCATGCTTGGTTTCTAGCACAAACACATGTTGAGAAGATAATATCTTGCACACTAGCAGGCAAATACAGGAGTTATTTTATGATGCCTTTATACAAGGTTTCATCAACTGATTTCCAAGATTCATACTTGTGTAGTGACACAGAAGAACCCATTGGAATTCTCATGGTAAAAGAATTCTCCATATTATATCTCTTAATCAACTTCTTAGTGAACTTAGATTGAGAGATGGATATTCCATCCTCCGATTTTCTAACTTGGAATCCCAAAAAGAACATTAGCACACCCATGTTGCTCATTTCAAACTTGCCTTGCATAAGCATTGCAAATTTACTACACAGCTTCTCATTAGTAGACCCAAAGATTATTTCATTTACATAAATCTGGACTCGGATGTTTGATCCTTTGATGTCCCAGGAAATAAAGTCTTGTCTATTATTCCTCTAGAGAACTTGTTCTCTATAAGAAAGGTAGATAGGGTCTCATACAAGGCTTTAGGTGTCTGTTTTAACCCATACAAAGCCTTGTGCAATCTGAAAACATAGGTGTTGTGTTTAGGATTAACAAAACATGGTGGCTACTGTACATAGACTTCCTCCTTCAATGTACCATTGAGGAATACCGACTTTACATCCATCTGGTAGACCTTGTATCCTTTGAATGATGCATGAGCTAAAAACAACCTTATGGCTTGTAGCCTATATACAGGTGCAAAGGTTTGGTCATAGTCTAACCTTCCTCTTTTCTATAAACTTAGCCACTAATCTAGCTTTTTTCTTGACTATAACCCCATACTCATATAATTTATTTCTTTAAATCCTCTTAGTACCTATGACATTGTGATCACTAGGTCTAGGAACTAGACTCTAGACTTTGCATCTCTTAAATTGATTGAGCCCTTCGTACATATCCTAATCCAGTTGGGGTCTTAATTGGATTCTTCAAACCTTTTAGGTTCTACCTGAGAGAGAAAAATAGAGTATAGAACCACATTGTGATGTCTACTCCTAGTAGTTACTCCTAATCTAGCATCACCTATTATTTGATACATAGGATGATCTCTAAGGTGTCTAACTACTACTGGGAGGTGCCTACCATTACCTAGTCTTGTAGGTGAATTAGGATGATTCTCTTCCTCCCCCTGGGTAGTTGCCGTATCTTCTATAGGAATTTCTATATTGTCTCTAATGTGTATCTCTAGATTACGTGAGTCACTTATTTTTAGCTTTTCCATTCTAGAGTCTATAACACCTAGACAAGAGTTGTTAGAAATCTCATTAAATAAAACAGATTATTCATCAAAAACCACATTAATAGATTCTTCTACAATTTGATGTTTGATGCAATCTTGGCGAGTGCACCGATTGTAGTCAAGTAATAAAATATGGGAGTTATCCCCAAGAATCGATCTCTCATGGAACGCGGCAAGGTGGAGTTAACTTTTGAAGGGGACTTGAGATTGAAGTCCTTATATCGAGGTTATGATGGGAGAATGGTTTTAACTTGCGTAAAAGAAAATAAAACAATCTAACTAAACCAATGCAGGTCGCCTACACTGCTTCCCAAGGTGAGTGGATTATACGGGCCGTTATGCACCGCTTTACAACATGGATGGCCAAGAAGGCTTGAGGAATTGAGGGTCGTAATCACCTCATTACTATGCTCACACCTAGCACTTTCTAGTGTAGCAAACACAAAAAATCACATGACAAGTAACTTAAGCCAACTAACCACTACATCACTCACAAGCATGAATAATAGTAAATAGCAATAAGCCCTAGTTTCATCAAAGTTCTTTCACCAAATAATAATGAAAATCCAATAAAAAAAACCTAGAAATGTGGAAGAGAAAGGTAAAGACACAAACAACGAACGAGGCTTTGCCGTAGACGTGGGAGGAAGCACTGGGTTGTCAATCCGTGTCCAACGAGCCACTCAACGGTTGCATCCAGGGTCGGTGAAGGCTTTTTCTGCTTCCTAAGCACCCGTCTTCTCGTTGGTCTACGTTGTCCACGTCAAACCTTCACTTCTTCCTAACTTTACGGAGATCGTAGAGTGGAAACTCACTTCTTTACGACAATAGATGAAAGGGAACATCATAGGGAGCAAAGCCCTAGCTTTGATGATAAATAATGGGGCAAAACCCGTTTCCGGCGGAAGAAAATGGCTGCAAAATCAGGACCCCAAAACACTGAAAAAAAGCGGTTTAAATAGAAATCACGCAGAATTTTCTTTACATACGGGCAAAACGCACGGGCGCAGACCGTGCGTGAAGAAAAATTCACGGTAAATAACAAAACTGAGTATTTTTGTGAAATTATCGTGCACGACTAGCCCGAAATGTGCGTGAAGGAAACGCACGATCGGGCGATCAAGAATAAGTAATAAAAGTGTGCGAAAATTGCCATGCACGGTTGGAATCAACCGTGCGAGGCCAAAATGCACGGGTAACCATAGAGCACAAAAATAAGGCCAAAACAAGCAGGACGTGTGATTCCTTCTCACACGGTTTGGAACAAACCATGTAGGAACCAAACACACGGGCGGAACAGAAATCCCAAGAAACCACCTAGTAAAATGCACGATTACAATGAAATAGTGCGCGAAGAAAACACACGACCATGCATTTTACACAGGAAATAATCTATAGGATGGACTTTTTGACCACCTGCACAGCAAACCTCACAATGGGGGCACAAGCCACCAACATACAGAACAGAAAGAATAAACTATAAGAGAGACTTGGGGAGTACCATGTGCTTACCCCCAACAGAATAGTGGGCAATTGCACACCACAATAAGCCAAAATGTGCACTTCATATGAATATTGTGTATAAGTGAAATATAAGCAGTAACATACTAAAAGTGAAGTGCAAATGCAAGAAAACAAGCCGAGATGAGTCCGAAAAACCCTATATTAATCGGACTCATCACACCCCCAGACTTAAATATTTGCTCGTCCCGAGCAAATTATCGATAGGCGGAGAGAAAGAAAACTAGTTGGCTTAGCAACTGCAAGAACAAAGTACCAAGAAAAGTCGCACTCTCATGCACAAAGAGAAATAGTAGAAGAAAATTCTAAATATACACAATAATTTCTAATTTCAAGAAGCGTAAAGAAGATATTACTTATACTCCTAATGTGAATCATGGAGAATAATCCGGTTGCGCGTAAAATAAATGTAGACAGATAGTTAGGTGAGCATTGTCAAAGACCGGGTCTCGAGAGGATCTCCAAAGCAATCCACCAATGTCGATGACCATATGCTCGCCCGTTAACAATCTATCCACGACACTAGTTTTACTCAAACGCGAATCCGTAGGACTTGGAGTATAATGAAGGCTTACGGGTAGGCGGGGTATGCAAAGATACACACGATTGCTATGCACACCCAAAATGAAACCACTCGAAAATACACACAGCTAAACAACGACAAACACATGCACCGCACCACCAGACTTTGACTTTTAATGGTGTGTGCACGTCCACAATGAAAACAATATATCGAAATTTCACAACTATAAAACAAACTAAACAAATATATATATATATATATATATATATATATATATATATATATATATTTCGTATCTTTTTCTTTATTCCACATTGGTAAAAAAAATTTCATCTCTATTTTTTTTCATCAAACAACTAAAACAAGCCTAAAACATGGAAATTCCACAAGCGGTATGAAGCTTTCGCACAACAACCACACAACACGCATACAAAAACACAAATTTGCAAAACAACCGAGCGATCACATTCAGGTGTGCGAGTAGGAAAGGCTATATGGCTTTGGTGGCGAGGCATAGAGTTGGAAAAGAAAGGGATAGGCTCAACGGGGATAACAACAGAAAGATGTCGGGAATGGTACGAGTCTCAAACTAGAACAAAGTGACGGCCTACATCACAAGCGCACTTGCCTAAACAAGTACCAATGCTTCGAGAATAGCTAGGGGCAAGTTCTTAGTAACAGAGAAAGATCAACCTTCCTCTCGACTCGAGCAATACGAGGCTACTGAATGCCAACACACAATTCTATGCCACCATTTGATTCACAGCCGGACTCAAAACTAGAGTACAGTAAACAAAACTTACGCTAATAATAAAAATAGAAAATAAAAACATACAAATAATTTAAGTCTACACAAAACTTTAAGTGAGCATGATGGCACGCCTGGAAACACTCTTGGAGTCAACATTTTACTCCGCCACACAATCTTAAGCCAACATAGAATTCTTTACTATGCGCACAAGAAATAAATGAGCTCGTTACATGCAAAAATTTAAGTACACGATCAAGTTGGTGCTGTGGTGTGCGATGTAGATTAACATATAAAAATTTTACAACAAAAGCTTCTAGATTACAAAAGAAAATAGATATACTAAAGCTGAATAAAAACTAACTAACTACTCTAACTATGAAAACTGAAAATACAATAGAAGTAAGATAACTATTGGGGTTACTATCATCCCAGCACGACTTATTTGACTATCATATAATTATAGTTAATGGGCCTATAAAGTAAAAAATGAACAAGTAACTGTCCTAATATCTTTGTCAGTATTGGGTACCGATACGGTGATAGAACAGTAACCCCTCTACCTGAATAATAATTCCTGCAAACTGTAAGTAGATGAAATAGAATGTAAGATGAGGAGGAGGCCTTGTCCTCACTCATCTCACACAAAAAATCCATCCCATGTTAGGTATCATCCACAGCATGTCTACATGAGGAGAAGACAACGAATGAGGCTTCCTCAATGGAGGAGGAATAAACCTCCTCTCATATAAGGATGTTGTGATCATTGACTTGAGCAGAGTGCTCCAAATCCTCCAGAAGTACCTGTGGAGACTCAACCTGCAGACGCTCAGATAGAGAAGGGGGATCCAGAAATAAAAGAGACGAAGAACATAAGGAACTAATCGGGAGAGTGATCCCGGTCTCACTCCCAAAAGGCTGAGGTAGAAAAATATCGTCGGCATTTTCGACAATGCAACAAGGCTCAGCAAGATCCATAGAGACCTCCACCAAGACATGGATTTCCTCCACTGGTGTTGAGGGAGAATCCTCAACACCAGGAAGGTTGTACTCCTCCATAGGGGGTGGAAACAATCCATGTATAACAAGCCTCAACTTGCGATGTATCGTCGAAAATGTCGTAAGAAATGACCGTAGTAGAATGCAAAAAAGGACGAAGAACATTGCTTGGATAAAAGTCAAGCAAAGTTTCCTCACAAAGAATCGGCTCCATGCTCGGAGATGTATGCACCAGAGAGATTGGCTCAGCCACATCGAATCCTAGATAAGCCATACATCTGGTGGTTGTGTCCGCATCATTCCCTTCAAAAAATGAAGGTGACAGGGTTACATAACCAGACGATGAAGGTGTGCCACCGAGGGTAGGATTCAGGATGATTCGGATGTACGACTCAGCATCCTCTTCCATAACACGGATGTACTCGGCACAATGCTTAAGGACAAGATCTGTTCTACGACAATACAAATACTTTCTCCCAGTACTCTGCGGTCCTTGTGAGGCCGGAGAGGAATAAGAGAACGGTTTATGTGGAGAAGACGAATGGACATAAGCTCGGGGAATAGTGTCTGAAGGGCTGTGTTGGAACACCCTATTACTAATTTGGGTAAGGATCACTATGTTTGTCTTAGGAAACCAGGTTGACCTAGTTTTTTAGTTGTAAAGGTCAACATTAGAATGAGTCTAGGGCTTAGAACTTAGGTTTGAAGCTACCCCCAGGACCATTCCAAGATCAAGGATATAGAGCCAAGTCTAAGGTAATTTTCGTCGAGCTCCGGTCGACGAAACGTCGAACTCGGTTCGACGCTCTCTGAGCTCAACTTCGATAAATCGTCAAACTCCGGTCGACGATCTTCGAGCTCAGATCGATGATTTGCCTTCAACCAGTTTTGCTTAGTCGTCGAACTCCTGTCGACGATCTTCTAGCTCAGGTCGACGATCACTCTTCAGCTATTCTTCAGGTCGCTGAGCTCGGTTCTAAGATCTTCGAGCTCAGTTCGACGTTTTCTGTCTGTTTGATCTGATTCCATCTCTGAGCTCAGTTCGACGATCGTAGAGCTAAGATCGACGAATTTTCTGAGAGATCAACGATTCTAAGGATTCAAATGCTGCCAGTCTTTGGAATGTTTTTGAATTCTCTCAGCATTTATGTCAAGGAGATCTGCCAGCCGTTTGTCTTTATTCTGGAGCAAGTTTCCAGGAATTATTCAGGGAATGTTTTATTGGACCTTCCTCTAGAAGACAAGACCTTTTATGGAAGACATTTATGACTGCCAACGGCTATCTTTGACAAGAATTTTTTTCAGAGAATCAGATCTTCCTTTTTATCTTCAGTCAGATAGAATATACAACAGAATACACAGAGAGCACAACAACAAGAATTAAGCTGTGATAGATAACAAGTGATCAATTCTGAAGAATCAGAATAACAATCTTTTTGCTTACAGAAAAGTGATCACAGCTTCATCTCAAGAACTCCAGACACCTCATCTTTCAGGCTTTTGCTGAAACAATCTTTTGCTGGAGATCTAAACTTCTGAAGACCTATCACCCTAGAGCAAAACTTCCATTCTTGAACCTGTCTACATCTCAGGGGGAGCTTTGACAACAAAAGATCCACTAGTCTTCTCTCATTTGATTTGAGAACAGAGAAGACAAGTTCACCTCTTTATCTTTTCTTTTTCTACTGTAAAAGGGTTCTTGAACTCCCTTCAAAAGTTCTGTCTGGTTCTGAGAGCCTTGTCAAAACTCAGTGGTGGCAAGACACCTTATCAAAAAATCCAGTTTTGGTTTTTGAGCACCTTATCAAAAGTTCATTGGTGTCAGGACACCTGATCAACTCATCCTGAGTGGATTCCTACCAAGGGTGGTAGAAGAGTGGATGTACCCAGGTTTTTGGGGAACCACTATATTTCCTTGTGTCTTCTGGCTTGTTTGTGTGATTGATTTGCTATATGCTGTGCTCTTTACTTCTTTGTTTTTAACTCTTTACTAGCACTCTACACTATACTATAAATTGAATTTTATATGTGCTGATTATTTCAAAACTGTGAAATTAATTTAAATAAACTCTATTCACCCCCCCCCTCTAGAGTTGAGATAGATCTTACTCTCACTTTCAATTGGTATCAGAGGAATAAGCTCGGGGACGTAAGAGAACGGTTTATGTGGCAAAGACGAATGGACATAAGCTCGGGGAATAGTGTCTGAAGGGCTGTACAAAAACAACATATCATGCATTGTGCGCTTAGGCTTATGCTCAATATCTCTTATAGGGCATTCATGATTACCATGGGAGGAAATTCCACACCAACGACATCGGGCATACGAATAACCCCACATGGTGTCGACATAGAAGATTCAAAATAAATTGTGCAAATTACTAAATCCAACAATATATAACTACAGTTGCCTAAAAAAACAAGAAAAAAGTAAGATAAACAAAAATAGAACAAAACAAAAGCAATTTACAAAAGAAAATGAAAGCAATCTCACGTCTCCCTCTCCAGCAACTCACACAGCTGTGTTCCTTGGCAACGGTGCCAAAAACTTGATGCAATATCGGCAAGGGCACCAATTGTAGTCAAGTAATAAAATATGGGAGTTATCCCCAAGTATCAATCTCTCAAGGAACACGACAAGGTGGAGTTAACTTTTGATGGGGACTTGAGATTGAAGTCCTTATGTCGAGGTTACGATGGGAGAATGGTTTTGACTTGCGTAAAAGAAAATAAAACAATCTAACTTAACCAATGCAGGTCGCCTACACCGCTTCCCAAGATGAGTGGATTATGCGGGCCACTATGCACCGCTTTTCAACATGGATGACCGAGAAGTCTTGGAGAATTGAGGGTCGTAATCCCCTCATCACTACGCTCACACCTAGCTCTTGTAAGTGTAGCAAACACAAACATTCACACAACAAGTAACTTAAGCCAACAAACCACCGCATCACTCACAAGCATGAACAATAGTAAATTACATTAAGGCCAAGGTTAATCAAAGTTCTTGCATCAAATAATAAGAAAATCCATTACAAATACCTAGAAATGTGTGTAGATATGGGAGGAATCACCGGGTTATCTGTCCGTGTCCAGCGAGCCACTCATCGGTTCCGTACGGGGTCGGGGTCAAGGAACGATGTCCACGTCAAACCTTCACTTCTTCCTAACTTTACGGAGAACGTAGAGTGGAAACTCACTTTTTTATGCCATGGATGCAAGGGAACTTTATAGGGAGCAAAGCCCTAGCTTTGAGGATGAAGAACGGTGAAAAACCCACTTTCTGGCGGAAGAAAACGGCTGCAAAATCCGGTCTCCGAAACCCTGAAAAATAGCAGTTTAAATAAAAATCGCACATAATTTTCTTAACACACGGGCAAAATACACGAGCACAGACAGTACGTGAAGAAAAATGCACGGGCAATAATAGAACTGAGTATTTCGTGAAATGATTGCGCACGATCGGCCCGAAAAGTGCGTGAAGGAAATGCACGATCAGGAGATCAGGAATAAGTAATAAAAGCGTGGGAAAATGGTAAAGCACGGTTGGAATCAACCATGTGAGGCCAAAATGCACGGGTAACCACAGAGCACCCAGAACAAGGACAAAACAGGCAGGACGAGTGATTCCTTCTTTAACAGTTTGGAACAAACTGTGCGGGAACCAAACGCACGGGCGGATCAGAAATTCCAGGAAACCACGTAGTAAAATGAACGATTACACTAAAACAATGCGCGAAGAAAATGCACGACCGTGCGTTTTACACATGAAACAATCTGTAGGCTGGGCTTTCTGACCACCTGCACAGAAAACCTAACAATTGGGGCACAAGCCACCAACATACAGAACAGAAATAAAAAACTAAAAGAGAGACTTGGGGAGCACCATGTGCTTACCCCCAATAGAATAGTGAGCAATTGCACACCACAATGAGCCAAAATATTCACTTTAAGTGATAATGGTGTATAAGTGAAATATAAGCTGTAACATAATAAAAGTGAAGCGCAAACGCAAGAAAACCAGCCCAGATGAGTCCGAAAAACCCTATATAAATCAGACTCATCAATGTTTCAAGTTGTAGATCCTGTATGCTTTGCTATGAAGACTATACCCTATAATGATTCCTTCATATGATTTCTTTGAGAACTTGGTTAGATAAGTTTTCCCATTGTCCAAAACATAACACTTACTACCAAAATATTTGAAGTATAAAAAAAATAGGTTTTCTGCCTTTCATTAGTTTATAGGGAGTCTTTGTGTGATTCTTTTTGATCAATGCTCTATGCTGAACATAGCATGTTGTGTTTACAGGCTCAGCCCAGAAATATTCTGGGAGAGATGTATCACTCAACATTGTTCTAGTTGCCTCAATAAAAGTTCTATTTTTCTTTTCATCAACTCAATTTTTCTATGGTGTTCTTAGAGAGGAGAACTCCTGAAAGATTCTTAGATCCATAAAGAAATTTGTTATCTTTTTAGATTGAAATTCTGTACCATGGTCACTTATATGTTTGACCACAGAACATCTCATCTCATTCTCTATTTGTTTGACAAAATCAGCAAGGATGTCTAGTCTTTAATACTTTCTCCTTAAGAAGAATACCCAAGAAAACCTGGAGTGATCATCCACAATCACATTGGTATAGGACTTCCTACCCAAACTAAGAACTTGCATGGGACTAAATAGATCCATCTGAAGTAAGTACAAACACCTCTCAATGTATTTGGACTAAATACTCTTAAAGGAAATTTTTGTTTGTTTATATTTTTAACATGCAGGACAAAAGTCTTCTTTGGAGCATTTGAGTTGTGGACTATTTCTAACTAAGTCCATAGAGAATAGTTTACTCATAGCTTTGTCGTTTAACTGAGCAAGCCTCTTATGCTATTGTACACACAAAGAGTCTTTCTCACTAGCTACAAGTTATACATGTGATTTTTCATTTATACTTATGAAGTTTAGAAAATAAACGTTTCCACTCCTAATGCCTGACAAGATGATCTCTTGTTCACTTGAATTCCTTATCAAACTCTTATCATTATGGAAAAAAATTTCATACCCTATATCACAAACCTGACTTATGCTTATCAGATTGTGGTTCAATCCTTCCACATAAGCCACTTTAGTGATGGTAACTTGGCTATTAAAAATGTTACAATATCCCATGGTGAGTCCTTTCTATGACCCTCCAAAGATGACTTTTGGTCAATTCTTAACTAGAGTGTAATCTCTTAGTAAACTTCTTGTTCGAGTCATGTGCCTGGAACAACCACTATCCAAGTACCATATTGGCCTACCATTGGTACTTGGCTCCACCTGCAAACACAGATTTAGTTCACCTTAGGCACCCTCCTATTAGGCTTTACTATATGAAACATAGCAGGCTTTCTAAATAAAGTTGGTTGAATCTTATATGAAGGTGTTGTTGGATTATACAACCCTTCCCACAGTACCAAAACTCAAATTGGTTGTATCTTTCATTTGGTTGCACATTTGAGGTTGTTCTTTTGTGAAACACAGAATTATCATCCAACTTCCAAGGTAGTGGTGCAAAATTCACACCCTTACCTTTCAGATTTAGGTGAGATGCACTAGGACTAACACCGAGAATTCCTTGGCTTCCTAGATTGATCACCTTTTATGGTGATTTTTGGGCTATATAGCCTTTAGATGTCTATCCTTCTAGCAAGGCTCTTTATTGACCTTATTGTTAGAGCACTCAGACCTCATGTGTCCAGCAACACATGATCTCAAGCTTCTGATAGAAGGCAGATACTTGACTGGTTGCCTAACTGGACAACTTGGAGCTTTTATAACATCCCATTTCCTATTAGACCCCTTTACTTAGATTTGGTTTGGACATGTGGTGGGGGCATGGGTTTAGGCTAGGTTTGAACTATAGAGTTAGGGTGTAGTCACATGGGACCCACTATAGAGCCCAAGTTAACCCAAGTCAAACTAGCCCAAATTAGGGTCTTAGCTACACATTGGCCCCACCACTATACCCCTAACCCTAATAACAATCTAAGTGAACCATTATCCAAGTCATTGGGTCATCTATTGACCCAAGTTGACCATAAACCTAATTTGGTCAAACCCACACCTAAAGGCCCAATTAGTCCAAGTAGGGCACCACCATGGCCCAACCCAAGTTGGGTGCTACCATTGGGTCCATGACCATCAAGTGGGGCCAGCCCACTCATAATGTTGACCAAGTCAACCTAAAAAGTCAACAAGTCAACTTAAGGGCTTAAAGAGAGGAAATTATATGAACCAAACCCATTCCTAATGGACTAAGCCTATGGATCAAAGCCCATGACCAGCCCAAGAGGTCAATGAAATCCCTAACCCTATGAAATGGGAGAGAGAATACATGCATGGGGGGTAACTTAGGAATTTTTGAGAAAATGAGGAGAGAGAAGAGAGGGAAAGAGGGGATGGAGGCCATGTGGCCCTCCTTCCATCTGCCCTAGCCTTTAGTTGAGTTCCCAGGATTCTTTTCAGCAGGAATAAGGGGCTGGTAGACACTTAGCAGCAAGGAGGAGCTTATAATGCTCATGGTCGGCCACCCACTTAAGCAAAACAAACACACTAGCCCATCTCACCCTTATTCGACCATCCCATCATGTTCAGTGATCCCTAAGGAGAAAAATTTGACTGCTGGAGCAAGGAATTTTCTGGAGAAACGTCCAATTGGGATATCGCTGGAGCAAGCTTCGGCTATGGCTCATTGCCACCACACTCGCCGCCAAGCCCTATTGCAGGTTTGTTTCGCCTCACCTCACTCCGTACTAGCTTTCTTGATCAATTAGGCGAGACATCTGGCTAAATTGAGCCCGATACCATGTGAGCAAGTGCGCCATTTTCTGAGCTTTTCTTCTAGCTCGGGTTCGCCGGAGAAGCCACCTCCAGCGGCCACACCGCCGAGAAATGAAAGCCCCAACCTCAACGAAGATGGTGGCAATAAAAGCAGGCTGTGGCGGCGGCTAATTTGTTTGGAATAGGAAATATAAATCGGCCCATGTTGATTTAATCCTGGCCATTTGCTGATGGGGACGATGAACCGATCCCGTCGGTTTTAACCAATTTAAATTAATTAATATGATTATTTATGAATATTGTATTTGGTCATACTTTTACAGTGATACTGCATGTTAATTTTAGGCCAGTTAGAGGCACATTCAGAGGTAGCTATCAACATGAAAAATGTAGGCCTTGACTTACCTTTAAAATGACACCCTATACTTAGGATTTGGTTCAGTAGAACTCCATATAGGACCATTCTACCATGTTTGGGCCTAGGCTAGGGCAGATCTTAAATTAAATTCCCAATACAAACCATAGGTCCTCATGATCTTAAATTTTGGTCATGATTGTGATTAGATAAAACCTAGGATTTGACCAAAAATGAGAATCTTCGGTTAGACTTTTTCTATAGTATTTTGTGAAATACCAATATTTAAATTAAGTGTATTTTTGGAGATGTATGACTGCAAATGGCCCAAATTTTGGTGGCATACCCATTGCGGAAATATAAAACCATGGTAGAAATTTCAGGTCGTTTTGCCTTCTGCATGTTTGGGAAATCCCACATTCATTAAATAGGTATGTTCAATTTGGGGTGCCTATAGTAAAAATAGGAAAATGGGGATTTAGCCCATTTGGACAATTCCATGTCTATAAAACTCTGTATAGAGGCTTACAGGGATGGAATATACCTCCCATGGGAAGATTGGGATTTCTGGGATCAAAAATCCAATTATTTGGATATATTGGAAAATATACCTAGATAGGAAATAAAATTGAATCTAGGGCATATGAATTTATAAAATTCTAAAATTTTGTCACAAAATTTATTAGGACATAGCACAGCTCTGTAAAAACTTATAGGACTGTTAGGTAATGTTAACTTGGATTTAAAGTAGAATTTACCATTTTGACCATTATTGAAATGAATTAAAAAATAATGGAAATTATTATTTAAATATTATGGAAAAATTTACAGTAGTTTATTTATGTGATCTAATCTCTGTTAAATTATTTGAGAATTCTTTGATGTATATATAGGCTGGAAATCATAATAATGGCATTTTGGTAATATTGAACATATGGACATATGTTAGTTCAAATCACTGTTTAAGAGCTTCTAATTTTGTATTTAGTTTCACTATATCATTATTGAGCTCCAATAATAATTCTAGAATTTATTATTGTATAAATACTGTACTTCATTTGGAAGTAGACAATTTGTGATTTTAATATTAAATGGATATTAAATGGAAATTCATATGGGAAATTTATGAAACCTGGTACGAAGTCAAATTTAATCTCATGGAACATATGATAAATTTATTAGGTAGGCTGAAGTATTATTTATAGTAAATCATGTGTAAGGTGACTCAAGTCACTCAATTAAAAGAATTAATTTCGGCCCTTAATTCCTTAGCAAAATCGTGAAACCTGGGATGGTCAACATCATACATCATAGCAAACCATCATAAATAATTAGGGGTTGTTAGCCCAAAGAACTTGGAAGTCATTTCATACGGGTCAACATTAGGTTATGGCTGTTCTTAGTATGAATAACATATAATACTAGGACCCACAAGGGATAAGGTTGTTGGTTGAGATGGAATCTGGTGTCTAATAGGTCACTTCTTGATAACGAGTGGTAGAGTGAAAATTCTCAAGGATAATAACTAGAACAGAGATCGGCGGAAGACCGCCTCTCTCCCAAAAACATCCTAAGTTATTATGTTTGTCCCAGAGTAACAACGAGAGTTTGGTATGAATCATGGGTAAACATTAATAAAAGTAAATATCCTTGCTAAAGAGAACTTTGGGCTTCAGCCCATCAAAGTTCCTAGTGCTCCCGAGAGCCCTTCAATGGTCATGCCATGGGCAGTCCTAGGATTAATCATAAATTGCTAAGTGTAATAAACATTAGTCAAGAGTAGCTAAATAGGCAAAGAGAACTTGTGATAGTCTCACCCGTGAAGGGTTGGAGTGTTTCAGGACAGTTAGTCCTGCGAGCTGGATGCTCGAGAGTTTGACATCAAGACGAGGTTGGTCCTATGAGATGGAGACTCGGGTTGAGATACCTTGCATGTGCATAAAAACAAAACTAGTGGTGGGTCATGCGGTACTGGGCCAATCGTCATACCAATGGCAGCACGGTAACCTGGTGTGGGGTGAGGGTTTTAGGGGCCAGTAGGTTTTTTATACTGCGGTCTGGAGGACAATCCACGAAAATGCACACCCGTTCATGAATGTCTTGCATTTTGCCAGCAATAATACGCAGAGACTCTAGAGTGCACCTAGGACGTGTACATATGCGTACGAAGGGTCTTGGCTTGGTAGTGTGTATACCCGCCTAGGAAGCGAAAGCGCCCGTTCTGCTGCTGCCGTAGCCACAATGGTGGTACCAGAGAGTGATGTTAGCTCCAAAAAGTGGGAACTAGGTCTGTGATCACAGAGTCGTGTGTGTGAGGTTCATTTATATGAATAATAAAATGCATGCATAATATACATTCATAACTAGGGCATATGCACAATATATCCTTATCATATAAATTATTATGGGCTCTTTTATATGATAAGTTATATTTGGAAACCTTTACTTATAAGTTTGTATGAGCATTTCATGCATAAAAATCGTCTCACGGACTACAATCTAAATAGGCATGTGTACCAATCATTTTATAGTATAGTGATAAAAATATATCAAGGTCATATAAAAACTCGGGGCAGACAAGTATTATTACACACAACGACTCTATTATCCTACCAAAAGAATTATTGGGTTTTGAAAATATTTAAAATTAAAACTAAAGATAATTTTTGAAATGAAAACTTATGATAAAAAGCTAGCATTCGATCAATGATTCACCATGAATTGAGACGAGAAGGATAAAAATATAATTTTATAATTGCAAATTAAACTCGACCGTGACAGATCCGATTATAGGAAATAATCTCACTAGAGCATTAAATCCACTAACTAATAGACGTTTTGACCGAAATCTCTTTACAAGTCAAAATGGCCTAAAGTCGCGTTACCGAAATGACCCACACTATTGGATTTGACTCCAATCCGGAGGATTTATGTCATCCTATCTCTAGGGTTGCGTTCAACTCCTTCCTTATTTGAGTGATCTTTCACTTCAACGAGTCTCTCGACTTCTATAAAATCAGATCAAATGCCTACTACCGTATACTGGAAATACGGAGCCGACATGAGAAAATTCAAAGAAGGATCGATAATAATTTAGACAAAAATAAAACTAAGAAATAAAGGAATCCTCATCTCATTTCATGGGTCCTCACGATCGTATGTTAATTGGAATTAGCTACGCATAATTGAAAAGGAAACCAACATAAGATGAAGAAGTAACATATTCATTGATTAGATAAAAGGGAAGAGTTCACAATAATAAATAAAAAAGACAATGTTATTCTACTAAACAAAAGAAGAATACAACAAGGTAAATAACTATTACAACAAAGATTCAAAGAAAGAAACTCTCTTGTACTAGCAATCTACTTTCTACAAAAAAAACTTAACTTTTTAAAGCATGAGGCAATGGGTCCTCTTATAGTTTAGAAGGAAGGTTCTAGAAAATGGTGGAAATGAAGGGCATAAGGGGGGTGGCCGTCCATGTACTTTGGAGATCCATATATGTTTTTATGAGAGGAAAGGCAGAAGATGAGATTCATTGCATGTAGTTAAAAGAAATAAAAATAGAAAATACAAGGTGAAAGAATAAGAAATAAAAAGGGGAGAAAGAAATAAAAGAAAGGGAAAGAGAGAAGGAGGTGGGATGAATGAGGAGGGCCGACCATGCAAAGGTGGAGGTGCATGTACGTGGATTAATGAGGGAGAGAGAGAGAGAGTGGAGTTCAATGCATGGTATTTAATGGAAATGAAAGAGGAAAATATAAACTAGAGAGGGGGATAAATGTAGAATAATAAGAAAAGAAATAAAAGAGGGGGAAATAGAGTGGCCGGCCATTCAAAGTGGCAAGGTGCATGCATGGAGAAATTAATGAGGTGGGGAGAGAGAGGGTCGGTCATGCATGGGCCATAAATGGGCTTTGATGAATAGTCATGCAAAGGTTGCATGGGCTTTGTTGTTGGCTCAGGTTTGTCTTCATGGAGGGCTCGGGTAGCATGTGGCCTGCACCATGTAGGGGGCTGGGCTGTATGTGGGCTGCACCTTGTGCTCAAGTTGGCTTTGAGGAGGAGCTCATGCTGCACCAAATGGATGGGGCTTGAACCTACAAGAAAAAGAAAAAAAATAAAACAAAATGATAGTTCTATTTTATAACATAACATAAATAGTTATTTAAAAATAAAACTAAACATAACAAGCATAACATAACATAATAATAGTTATATTCATAACAAAACACAAGTAAACATAGAACATAAAATTAAACATAAAAATAAATAAAACACATAATTAAAGTAGGAATTTATATATTATAAAAAAAACATTATAACATGAAAAAAAACATAGCAGGCATAAAATATAAATAAACTTAGGCATTTTGCATACTAAACTATTCCAAAAACTGATGACTAAAAGTAGTAATCAAATTCCCCCAAGCTAGAGTATTTGCTTGCCCTAAAGCAAATGAAAATGAAAACTAGGGAAAAAGAAAATAAAAGCAAGAAAACTATTTTAAGTTTCATAATTAAGAAAACCAAAATATGAAAAATTAAACTATCCTAATGTTCATGTTAACAACTAGTGGGGTGAGAAGTGCATAATAAAAAACTTTAAAAAGTAGAGTTAAATTTCATTAGAATATAAAGAAGAATTACACATTTCTAAATTCCTAAAACAAGGCATCCAAAATAAATGAAAAGAAGAACGACAAGAGTAGAAATTCTAAATAAACGGCGCATTGACGAACTGTTAGGTTGCTAGAATAACGATTAACCCTAAATCACCTCAAGATAACCTCCAAAGAAATCCATCAATGATGGTGGTTATAGGCCTTTCCATTCACACTCTCTTCACTACGCAAATTTATGTCTAAAGATCAAAAGGACCTATAATAGGCATTAAGACTTGGCTAAGGTAAATAATTAGGAAATTAAAATCAAAGATAAACGTGATGGTTAAAACACACTAAACCAAAGGTGAGCTCTAAATAAATATAAAAATGATTAAAAAGAGAAGTGACAAGTATGTCCTTTCTCCAATTCCAACTACAAAACAAGGCCAAGTTATTTTTTTCTTTTCAAAATTTGGCCACAAATAAACTTTTTCTCTTTTTTTTGTTTTATTTTTTTTTATTTGATAACATTTTTATAAAAACTTTTTTTTCTTTCATAAATGAGAGCTCCAAATGCAAACTTTAAGTATTCCTTTTCATTTTTAAAGATAACCCAACACAATAATATTTTAAGCTCATAGTCTAGTGTGGAATTAGGAAGGGCATTTTGGCTTTGGTGAAATAATGAAATGAAAGGTGGAGCTAAAAACAAAGAAATATGGGAAAAGGCACAAAAATTGTTTTGCAACGGTGAAATTGTTTGGTGGGCAAAAAGGTCAAACGGGTCAAAGGGTGGCCTAAATCATTTCTAAAGTACATAAAAACGACGCAAATTTTTCTAGTGTAGCTAGGGACAAGTTCTAGACATCAAGAAATTTTTACCCCACAAATGAAAAAGTGATTACGTTACCTTGCAACCATTCGTACGCAACTAACCGAATAAAAAGAAAAAACTACAAATTACAAACTTATAACGTAAAACACAGATGCCTATATTTAAGAACAAGAAATTAGTAAAACTAAGTTATGTTAAAATGATAAATTTAGAAAACCGTTTCAAAGAAATCTACATAGAACTACAAATCCGCACGGGTCTACACATCACTAGAAGAAACATAAAATAGAGATAGACAATAATTTTGATTTTGATTTTCAAATAGATTTTAGCCAAAAAAATTCTTTTTTTTTTATTTTGATTTTATAATTTTTTGGGTTTTGTATTAGAAAAAGAAAAAGTAGTACTAAAGAAGATTAATAAAACTATACTAATTTTTTTTTGAAATTCTAAGTAATTTTTTTTAAAGGAAAGAAGAAAGAAAAATAACTAAACCCTCCCCCATACTTAGATTTTTCATTGCCCTCAATGAAAAATAAAAACAAAAAAAAGAAAAAGGAAGAAGAAAAGTGAGGGGATGCAATAAAGTAAATACTTAATAAAATGACTTCCCCGAATTCGTAAGGCCGAATGAAGATGTCGCTCCCCCATGCTTGAGCTGGACATCGGCTCAGGACTAAGGAAGAGAGGAAAGGGTGGAGCAAAACGAACCGCCGGGGGCATTATTCCTGCAAAACAAAAGAAGCAAACAAAAAGAAAGAACAAAAAGTGATAAGAAAGGGGTGCCTCCCAAGAGCGCTCTTTGTTTAACGTCGTCTGAGCCTGACGTTATTGGTTCGCTAATTGGAAAATAAAAACTAAAGTGAAGAGTTAACTCCCAAAGTATGCGCTTAGGAGAGTAAATCAAAAAAGAGAAAAATTGAAGAATCGCACCGACATGCGGTGGAATCTTCAAGGGAATGACGCCCGAAAATGAACGGACGGAGTTATAGAAGAACTCCGCCATATGTAAAATGGGAAAGAATGGGTCGTCAAAAGAAGAAGAAGAAAAAGAAGAAGAAATAGAAAGAGGAATAAAAGAAGTAGAAAAAGAAATTTCATCAACAGAAATTTCACAAGGAGAAGGAGAGACTTGTTAAATTTCGGGATAAGAAGGGGTAGAGAGGACTAAAGAAGAATTATCAAAAATAAAAGAAGAAGAAGAAAAAGTCTCGCTAAAATTAGAAAAAGTTGTAACAGTCAAAGTTTGAAGCGAAATGGAATCACAAACGTCTTCTGAAAAAGAAAGAGAATGATGACACGTTTTGTAATCCTCAAAAGGTAAGAAGCACGCCAGAGTATCCATATGGGTGTCATCAAAAGGAGGAAGGAAACAATCCGGAATATCTGAATAGTTATCCTCCTCGAGAGGAAAAAGAAAAGCCGGGATATCCGGTGACTCATTACACGATGAAATTGGAGGAGACGGAGAAGAAGACGTAGAAAACGAAACGGCCTCACGAGAAAAATAATCGAGAATGGTCTTGAAATGCGAATCAATATTATCAAGAGAAGTTTGCAATTCACGATACACATTATTGATTGAATTAAAATTTAGAGGCGCGGCGCTTTGCGGGGCAAAATCATGAGAAAAATAATACGGGTTCTCCACCTCACAAGTAGGAAAAAAATTGGAGTAAGGGTCAAATTGATCTCTTTGACCTGCTCCAGGAAAATTTAAATCAAAAGAGGGAGGGGTTCCCGAAAGACATGTAACATAAAATTGGTCGAGCGACCCGCAAAAAGCGCAAAAAGATGATGATTCCATAAAAAAAATTAACTGTTACCAAAAAGAAAAATTAAATTTGTTTTTTTTTTAGAAAGTAGAAAAATAAATATTTTTTTAGTTTTAGTAGAAGTAATAAACTCGGTGCTTTCGTAATATTGCAAAAAATATCCCCGGCAATGACGCCGAAAACTTGATGCGTAAAAATCATCTCACAGACTATAATTCGAATAGGTAAGTGTACCACTCGTTTTATAGTATAATGATAAAAATATATCAAGGTCGTATAAAAACTCGGGGCAGGCAAGTATTATTACTCAGAACGACTTTATTATCCTACCGAAAGATTGATTGGGTTTTGAAAATATTTAAAATTAAAACTAAAGATAATTTTTGAAATGAAAAACATATGATAAAAAGCAAGCATTCGATCAATGATTCACCATGAAATGAGACGAGAAGGATAAAAATATAATTTTGTAATTGCAAATTAAACTCGACCGTGACGGATCCGATTATAACAAATAATCTCGCTAGTGAATTAAATCCCCTAACTAATAGACGTTTTGATCGAAATCTCTTTACTTGTCAAAATGGCCTAAAGTCGCATTGCCGAAGTAACCCAAACTATTGGATTTGACTCCAATCCGGAGGATTTACATCATCCTATCTCTAGGGTTGCGTTGAACTCCTTCCTTCTTTGAGTTATCTTTCACTTCATCGAGTCTCTCGACTTCTATGAAATGAGATTAAATGCCTACAACCGTATACCGGAAATACGGAGTCGATACGAGAAAAATCAAAAAAGGAACGATAATAATTTAGACAAAAATAAAACTAAGAAATAAAGGAAATCCTCATCTCATTTCATGGGTCCTCGTGATCAAATGCTAAGGGGAATTAGCTACGCATAATTGAAAAGGAAACCAAAATAAGTTGAAGAAGTAACATATTAATTGATTAGATAAAAGGGAAGAGTACACAATAATAAAAAAAAAAGACAATGTTATTCTACTAAACAAAAGGAGATTACAACAAGGTAAAGAACTATAACAACAAAGATTCAAAGAAAGAAACTCTCTTGCACTAGCACTCTACTTTATACCACAAAAACATAACTTTTTAAAGCATGAGGCATGGGGTCTTTTTATAGGTGAGGGGGAAGGTTCTAGAAAATGGTGGAAATGAAGGGCATAAGGGGGGTGGTCGACCATGTACTTGGGAGATGCTTATATGTATTTATGAGAGGAAAGGGAGAAGATGATATTCATTGCATGTAGTTAAAAGAAATAAAAATAGAAAATACAAGGGGAATGAATAAGAAATAAAGAGGGGAGAAAGAAATAAATGAGAGGGAAAGAGAGAAGGAGGTGGGATGAAAGAGGAGGGTCGACCATGCAAAGTTGGAGGTGCATGTATGTGGATTAATGAGGGAGAGAGAGAGAGTGGAGTTCAATGCATAGTATTTAATGGAAATGAAAGTGGAAAATATAAAATAAAGAGGGGGATAAATGTAGAATAATAAAAAAAGAAATAAAAGAGGGGGAAAGAGAGTGGCAGGCCATGCAAAGTGGCAAGGTGCATGCATGGAGAAATTAATGAGGAGGGGAGAGAGAGGGTCGGCCATGCATGGGCCACAAATGGGCTTTGATGAAGATTCATGCAATGGTGGCATGAGCTTTGTTGTAGGCTCGGGCTTGTCTTTATGGAGGGCTCGGGTAGCAAGTGGGATGCACCATGTAGGAGGTCGGGCTACATGTGGGATACACCATGTGCTCGAGTTAGCTTTGAGGAGGAGCTCAGGCTGCACAAAATGGAGGGGGCTTGAACCGACAAGAAAAAGAAATAAAATAAAACAAAATGATTAGTTCTATTTTATAACATAACATAAATAGTAATTTAAAAAAAAACTAAACATAACAAGCATAACATAACATCATAATAGTTATATTCATAACAAAACACAAGTAAACATAGAACATAAAATTTAACATAAAATGCATAAAACACATAATTAAAGTAGGAATTTATATATTAAAAAAAGACATTAAAATATGAAATAAATACATAACAAGCATAAAATATAAATAAACTTAGGAATTGCATATTAAACTACCCCAAAACCTATTACTAAAAATAGTCATCAACATTCCTATAAGTTAAGGTACTTTTGTGATGGTAGCTTTATAGTAGCATATTCTACCTATCGTTCTTTACTTCTTTACTTACAACACCTTACTTCCTTTATGTATATTTCTTCATACTTTACATGTGCTATATATATGAAACTGCTAGAGTAGAAATAGATTTATATTATATATACTTGGTAATATAGCACCACTGTCACCTTCTTCTTTTTTTATACCCCTTGTTGTCCTCCGCTTCATCCTTCCGCTCGGTTCCAAGGAGTTGCGAGGGTGAGGTGTGGAGCAAATGACTTAGTTTTTATGACTAAAAGTCAATTCTGACCAAATTATTTTAGGGGCTCGAGGAGATTGAGTACCGGCACGACAAGGAGGACGAGGTGTCAGGACATGAGGAGCTGATACCACCACCACCACCTACTACTGCTACTGCAGCCCGTTGTCAGGTGGGACGACTTTACTGATGATAGATTAGCTTCCGCATGTTGTCATTTTGAGAGAGGGAGATTTGATATCATGTACAGGGCATAAGCCCTTTTCTCTTTTTATTGTACCCATTTTGGACTCGTTTGTACTTTCATTTTTATTATAAATGATAGTGTTATGACTTGTGGACTAGCTGTTATATACACTGCTTTTATACTTCTATTTCTCGTTTGGCCGAACAGGTTATATGATCGTACTAGCCGACTGGATCAGCTTCTTGCTGTGTCGAATAACGTGTGAGTTAGTGTCACCATAAGTCGGATGTTTTGGTCATAAGACTGGGAGCCTCCTTGGTAAGGGGAGGGGTCTTACAAACTGGTATCACTTGAACAAACGATCAGAAGAGAAGAAGTCCACAACACTGGGTCACCCCGCTCGAGCATTAGTTTGCGGACAAATGATACAGCAGAAGCAATGGTGTGCGCATGTGTAAAAAAGTCACATAATACAGTCCACCTAAGCAATGAGTTAGGCAAATTCTAATATAAACCTTACCTTTATGCAGCCTCCGCAGGTCACCGTACCGGATAATGTTGTCCCTTCCCCTCCGACTGCCATTCCTTTTCAGCAGACGGAGATGGGAAAGACCCTGACGACCATTCTTGAGGCCTTCAGAGCCTAGCAGGTCCCATCACAGTTGCCAAATCCGGGATCAAACTGGTTAAGTGCCTTCAAGAGCATGTCCCCACTGATGTACCACGGGACAGAGAATGCGGTGAAGACCGAAGAATGGCTTGAGTCTAAAGAGGAGATGCTGGAAGGCATTGATGAGTTGTAAATATACCTATATTTTCGTATTTTATTTTTGTCAATTTTGTTTAATTTTGTCTTTTTTATTAGTTTTATTCAATAAATTGCTTATTTTTGTAAATCTTATTTCTATCTTAGCTTTATTTTTATTCCAGAAAAATGCAGAAAAATTCCAGAAAAAGTCAAAAAATTGACTGACACGCCCGTGTCACATGACCGACACGCCCATATCACGCCCTCGACGATCGCCGACCACAGGTGCCAGCTCGACGATCGGCGATCATCAAACCGAGCTCGACACGCCCCGCGATACGCCCGTGTCAAGGTGTGACACGGGCGTGACTTTGCCACCTGGCCCGACGTGACGCGTGCGACTTTGCGGCCGGACCGCGCCCAGATCGACCTCCCCGACAAGCCCCAGTCACGCCCGTGACTAACACATGTCACGCCCGTGACCTAGGGCATGACCGCCACGTTTTCAGCCGAAGTGAACTTTCCAGTCAAATCAATCGATCAGCTCATGTACAGTATCGACACGCCCCCCTATCACGCCCTAGTCACGGGCGTGACCCACCCAAAAATTTGCCTATAAATAAGAGCTTCCAGGAAGCTTTTCTTGTCCACTTTTTGACCACTTTGCTTAGGGGAGGTGCTGCCCATTTGGATTCCATGCTTATGTAAAGAGAATTTCTCCCCCCTCTCTCTCTCTTAGTTTGTGTTAGGGTGTTTGCTTTAATAAAATTTGAAATTTTCTCTCTTCCTTAGTATGAAAAATCCATTTGAATGCGCCTACTTAAGCAATTTTTCGTTCATCTTTTTGTGTTTCTTTTATGTTTTCTTTTTTATAGCTTTGATAACTTAGTTAGATTTAGGATTTATCCGCACTTTCTAGCCATTGTAATGTCCGTTTTATTTTCATACTCGCACTTTTTTAAGCTTTATCTTTCTATTTTTAGCTTTATTTTCATTCTTATACCCTTATAAAAACCTCTTTCAAAGTGTTATTTTTATTTTCTTTAACTTAGGCTCTTTAGGATCGTAAAACTTTTCGTCTCTTTTTTAGTTTTATTTTCACTTTTTAGGAGTTTTTATAAAAATATGAGAATGAAAATATAGTCGTTATAATTTTTCGCTCACTTCGTTTTAGCTTTTTATTTGTAAAACTTTTATTCCGTTTAATTTTTATTTTCTCTTTTTAGGCATTTCTACCGCATTCTAGCGGTAGAAATGTCGTTGTTTTAATTTTTCGAGCACTTTCATTTTGCGTTTATTCGCAAAATTTTTCGCTCCGGTTAATTTTTATTTTCACTTTTTATGCATTTCTACCGCATTCTAGCGGTAGAAATGTAGTTGTTTTAATTTTTCAGCAACTTTGTTTTTCTTATTTTTGCAAGTGTGCGTGCGTGTATGAGTTAGATTTTATTGCTTTCTTTCAACTTCTGTAGAGTGCGCGTGTCCGTATGCATTTATTTCCGCCTACTCGTTAAGAGTTAAATGGCGCTCTGCTTTCATTTCCCGCCCACTCGTTTGAGTGGGACTTGTTTTTTTTATTGCTTTTATTTTCTCCTACTCACTTGAGAAGGAAACTTAGGGTGCGTGCGTGTGTGTTTTCATTTATGTAGAGTGTGTGTGTGTGTTTTACTTTCAAGTAGAGTGTGTGCGTGTATGAGATAAATTTACTCCAGCCCACTCATTTGAGCCGGGACTCGCAATTTTATCGCTTTCTCAATTATGTAGAGTGCGTGCGTGTAGGAGATAATTTTGACGCTCTATTTATCGCTTTCTTCAATTAAGAAGAGTGTGTGCGTGTGTGCATTTATTTCCGCCTACTCATTTGAGTAGGGCTTGCTTTATTTAATTTTCTTTATGGTTTTGAAGTGTGCGTGAGTGCCTGCAACAATTAGCCTTCTATTTATCTAATTGTCCTATTTTTTGTGTTTTCTCTTATAATCGTTCAGTGCTTAATTTAACACTCACATTTCACCTAAAAACATAAAGCCGTCCCCATACCGATGAGTGCATAATCTCTATTAGCCTTCGGCATCGAAGAGCATTAGGACAAACAAAATGATTTGAAATAATTAAAGAACTTTATTTTTATTTTAATTTAAGGACTTATGGTTTGCCCCGGGTTAACGACGCATAGGACCACATAATCGATTTGTGGGCTCTATTTCCGTTATCCATACGCAACGCCGAGAGGCCGCACGTATGGACCGATCCCCCTTGGGTAAAGAGAACTGCGTATGCCCCCTCGAAAGAGGAGAAACGTAGTTCTGCCGGATTGGGTTCCCCACCCAATAACGGGGTTCTTAGCGTAATGCGGGCGTTAAGGGGAATCCTTCGTCGGACTAACGTTCGGTCGAATAGCCTTAGCACCCAGGTGAGCGATATCCCTAGACCAAGGTGAGCTCATGTTCTTAGAACCTCCACGGCCAAGTGCCTTTTATTAAATTAAAAACAAAGTTCAATAATTGTTAAGAATTATTTTAGTCTTAATCCGATTCGATGCCGAGCGTTAACCCATCATCGAACTAACTTAGCAAAAATTAGCTCTCTTTCTTTCCGTTTTAATTAGACCAAAAAAATCTCACCTTAATGATAGTAAGATAATAGTGTTCCTGGAAGAGTAGATATAATCAACGCGTCCCCGAGAATAATACAACCTCGGTATTTTCCCGAATACCGATTACTACTTGCGATAGGTGCACTTGCCTCCTCTTGTTAGAAAACTCGATCTTTTAACCGGCCCGCGGAATCTGACCATTTCGAACTAACCACAATCGGTCTCTGTTTCGCGGCCATCAAGTTTTTGGCGCCATTGTCGGGGAGCACGGTTGTTATATTGAATTCGGGACTCTATTAATTTTACTTTATTTTCAAAAAAAAAATTTATACAAAAAAAATCCTTCCCCCTTTCGTTGTTTTTTTTAGGGTATATGACCCGTGGACAACCTTCAGGTTCTGAAAATCTTGAATTCGACCCCGAGATCGACCGCTCTCTTGCGCGTATCCGATCTTTATGTCGAATTCCATTTTTAGACCCCGCAGAATCCATCGGAGAACCCTCTTCTTCTATGGCCGACCCAAATAATGCCCAACCGGCCGAGCGTACTATGTCTTACTACGCTCGGCCCAACTTGGATGATACGGGGTCGAGTATTGTTCGGCCCGCTGTGGCCAACAATAATTTTGAAATTAAGTCGAGTGTTATTCAAATAATCCAAAATGTCGTGCAGTTTGACGGACTGCCGGATGAGGACCCCAATAACCACTTGTCTACTTTTCTTGAGATTTGCGATACTTTTAAAATTAATGACGTCACTGATGACGCCATTCGTTTGCGCCTTTTTCCCTTCTCTCTTAAGTCCAAGGCTAAGGCGTGGTTACTCTCCCTCCCGCGGGGATCCATCACGTCCTGGGCGGAGTTGGCAGAAAAATTCCATACGAAGTATTTTCCGCCCGCAAAAACTGCAAGATTGCGGGCGGACATATCTTCGTTCGTCCAAAACGACTCCGAGTCTCTTTATGTGACTTGGGAACGCTTTAAGGAGTTTCTCCGTCGGTACCCGCACCATGCTCTGCCAACGTGGTTGCAGGTACAAATTTTTTATAATGGACTGAACAGTCAGAAGCGTCAAATGATTGACGCGGCTGCCGGAGGCACTCGGAACAATAAGACCCCCAAGGCCGCCCAGGCCCTTTTCGAGGAAATGGCGGTGAACGCCTACTAGTGGAATGTCCCGCGGGCGCGCCCTAAGCAGGCGGGCATTTTTGAAGTGGATGCTACTGCTCAGCTAGCCCTCCAAGTGGAATGGCTAACTAAGTAGGTGGCGGAGATGTCTGTTGCCTCCTCCACTCCGCCTTGTTTTCTCCCCCCCTCTAACATCTGCGTAGTCGACGAATTCGTGGACTACATGGGAAATCCGGTGCGTCCCTCATTTCAAAACAACCCTTATAGTATCCACTATAATCCGGGTTGGAGGAACCACCCGAATTTCTCCTGGAGCAACCCGAACAACGCGCAGCGTCCCCCTCCCCCTCCTTTTGCGCCAACATTTCCTCCTCCCCCTCCTATGAAGCCATCCCCGGTGGAGGAAAATTTTAATCGTTATGTCGCGTCCAACGAGTCCAATATCCGGAACATCACCGGATTGCTAAAAAATTTAGAAATCCAGGTTGGACAGCTGGCGCGACTTATGTCAGAACACGCTCTGGGGCACTGCTAGGGAACACGGAGCCCAATCCAAGGGAAACTGCCAATGCTATAACCCTCCGTTGCGGTAAGGAGGTGGTCGATCCAAAACGGATCGATCCTCAGGTACATATTTCACCTCCGACCCCTCTTCCCTCTTCTTCGATTACGCAACCCTTACCGATTTTTAACGACAAAACTATTTTAAACAAGGCGTTGCCCTACCCGCATAAGTTAGATAACAAGCGAGTGAACGCGCAATATGAAAAATTTATTTTATTACTAAACAAATTCATATTAATGTTCCTTTTTGCGAGGCTATCTCGCAAATGCCTAAATATGCGAAATTTTTAAAAGAACTACTTTCTAATAAACGCAAACTCGAGGATATTTCGCATATATCTCTCAACGCTGTCTGCTCGGCGGCTCTTACTAGTAAATTGCCCTCAAAACAAAATGACCCGGGACGGTTCTCCATCCCGTACCTTTTTGGCGATGTATTAGTAAAATACGCCTTGGCAGACTTAGGCACGAGCATTAATTTGATGCCGTTCTCGCTCTTCCTGTGTTTAGGTTTGGGTACTCCTGCTCCTACCAATATGCGCATCCAACTAGCGGATCGCTCGGTTAGGTTCCCCATCGGGGTTGTTGAGGATATCCTTGTCCGAGTAGACAAGTTCACCTTCCCGGTGGACTTCGTCATCTTGGACATCGAGGAAGACGCCAACGTACCAATAATACTTGGTCGCCCTTTCCTCGTGACCTCACGTGCGTTAATCGATGTAAGTAATGGTCAGCTTCTCCTTCGGGTAGGAGACGACCAAGTTACTTTTTCTATTAACTCCTCTATGGAAGACTCGTCACCGAGCGACGATTTTTGCTACTCTTTAGATTCTTTTTATGGAGATTGTTCTTCTCCGGTTTTCGAGTCCGAGTTTTTAAACGAAAATATTTTTTCGCTCGAAAATTTTTATTGCGATGAGGACGAGTCTACGAATATGCCTTTTGAACCAATTGGTTCAAAAGACATTAGCACTAAAACCTCACTAGAAGAACCGCCCGCCCTAGAAATCAAATCATTATCCGAATCCCTAAAATACGCCTTTTTGGGGAAAAATGATACACTCCCGGTAATCATTTCTTCGTATTTAAGCGATTCGGAGACCTCCGATTTATTGGAGGTTTTGCTTAAACATCGCCATGCAATTGCGTGGCAAATTTCTGACTTAAAGGGGATTAACCCTTCTTTCTGCACTCACAAAATTTTCTTAAACGATAATTGCCGCAAAACCATTCAGCCACAGCGACGTCTTAACCCAAACATGAAAGACGTCGTGAAAACTGAGAAAATTAAATTATTAGATGCGGGGATTATTTATCCCATTTCTGATAGTGCGTGGGTTAGTCCCATTCATGTCGTGCCCAAGAAGGGCGGTCTAACCGTAGTGGCGAATGAGCACAACGAGCTCGTCCCAACTCGTACTGTTACGGGTTGGCGTGTGTACATCGATTATCGTAAACTTAATGATGCCACCCGCAAGGACCATTTCCCACTACCGTTCCTTGACCATATTCTCGAGCGTCTCTCCGGTCATCCATATTATTGTTTTCTCGACGGTTTATCGGGGTTTTTCCAAATCCCCATTTCCCCCGAGGACCAAGAGAAAATAACTTTTACTTGCCCCTTTGGTACCTTCGCCTACCGAAGGATGCCATTTGGCCTCTGTAATGCGCTAGCTACATTCCAAAGATGTATGCTGGCAATCTTTGGCGAGCTAGTAGAAGATATTATGGAAGTATTTATGGATGATTTTTCTGTATTCGGATGCTCATTCCCGGATTGTCTTCGTAATCTCGATCGTGTCCTCTAGCGATGCGAGGACACGCATCTTGTTTTAAATTGGGAAAAGTGTAACTTTATGGTTCGAGGAGGTTTGGTCCTCGGCCATAAGATTTCGATTAAGGGGATAGAGGTCGATAAGGCCAAAGTAGAAATCATAGAAAAGCTTCCTCAACCGACTAACATAAAATCTATTAGGAGTTTCTTAGTCCGCGCGGGCTTTTATAGGCGCTTCATTAAAGATTTTTCAAAAATAACAAAGCCTCTTACTCACCTCTTGGAAAAGGAATCACCTTTTGTCTTTAGTAGCGATTGCGAGTCTGCTTTTAATTTTATAAATCAAAAACTTATCAATTCTCCGATTCTAGTGGCCCCTAATTGGTCCCTTCCGTTCGAAATCATGTGCGACGCTAGTGATATTGCCTTAGGAGCCGTTCTTGGCCAATGCGTAGAAAAACATTTTCATCCTATTTATTACGCTAGCAATATGCTCAATTCCGCACAAGTGAATTATATGACGACGGAAAAGGAACTCTTAGCCGTCGTTTTCGCTTTCGATAAGTTTCGCTCGAACCTTACGCTATCTAAAGTTATCGTTTTCACCGATCACTCCGCCCTTAAGTATTTACTAGCCAAAACCGACGCGAAACCCCGCCTTCTTCGATGAATTCTCCTCCTACAAGAGTTTGACTTGGAGATCCGGGATAAGAAGGGCGTGGAGAATCTAGCGGCAGACCACCTCTCCCGTTTAGAAAATCCGGGTGCGGAAGCGCTCGTCGAATCTGAAATAAATGATAGATTCCCCGAGGAACGCCTTCTCGCCATTCGTTCGTCTTCGTCATCTTCGTCTTGGTTCGCAGATTTTGCGAACTACTTAGTCGCACGGGTACTTCCAAAAGATTTTTCAAGTCATCAAAAGAAGAAATTCTTTTCCGACTTGAAAAATTTCTTTTTGGATGACCCATTTCTTTTCTGTATCTGCGCGGACCAAGCGGTTCGAAGATGCGTCGCGGGAGTGGAGTGCACACAAATATTGAGGCACTGCCACGAGGGTCCAGCCGGGGGGGCACTATCAAGCCAACCGGACAGCTAGGAAGGCGCTAGAGGCTGGCTACTTTTGGCCCACTCTCTTCAAAGGCGCGCACAATTTTGTGCGCGCATGCGATAGCTGTCAGCGGTCGGGTAACATCTCACGTCGAGACGAGATACCCCAAAATATGTTTTTAGAATGCGAAGTCTTCGATTTATGGGGCATAGATTTTGTTGGCCCCCTACCTCCTTCTTATAAAAATTCTTATATTTTAGTGGCGGTCAACTACGTATCACGGTGGGCGGAAGCGCAAGCTCTCCCCACCAACGATGCGCGAGTCGTCGTTACATTTCTAAAAAAATTATTTTCTCGCTTCGGCACGCCTCGCGCTATTGTTAGTGATAGGGGAACGCATTTCTATAACGCTTTAATGGCTAAAACGTTAGCTAAATACGGAGTCACGCACAAGCTTGCCACCCCCTACCACCCGCAAACAAGTGGCCAAGTTGAGGTAGTAAATCGAGAGATAAAACGCATATTAGAAAAAACCATTTCACTTAATAGGAAAGATTGGTCCGCTAAGCTCAATGGCGCGTTATGGGCGTACCGTACAGCATACAAAACCGCTACCGATTGTACCCCGTTTCGATTAGTCTATGGCAAAGCGTGCCATTTACCCATAGAACTGGAGCACCGCGCACTTTGGGCATTAAAACTCTTAAACCTCGACTCTGACTTAGCCGCTCAGAATAGAAAACTGCAACTAAACGAGCTCGATGAATGGCGTGCGAACGCTTACGAGAGCAATAAGTTCTATAAGGAGCGTTCTAAGTTCTATCACGATCGAAAAATTAAAACCCCCAAAAAATTTTCTCCGGGCGATCTAGTCCTTCTTTACAATTCACGTCTTAGGCTTTTCCCGGGTAAGCTTAAATTGTGATGGTTCGGCCCCTTCAAGGTGGAAGAGGTTTGGCCATATGGGACCATACTCATCTCCCACCCCGAAAAAGGCACTTTTAAGTTGAACGGTAAGTGGTTAAAGTCTTATATAGCGGGCGACTCTGTGATCAGTAGGAGCGAAACCATAACCCTTCTCCATATATAAACCCGCCGAAATAGTCAAGCTACGCGACTATAAACAAAGCGCTCCTAGGAGGCACCCCACGTCTATCTTTTTTACGTCTTTATTTATTATGTTTTTTATTTTTCTAATAAATGCAGGGTTTCTAATGGGCTTCCCCGAGTGCTGATCAGGGATGTTTTCTGCCCCCCTCTTTTTCCTTTTTTTGTATATATACCCGCTGTCTTGTTCCTCATGCTTAGCATACAACATTGGGGACAATGTTGGATCTAAGTATGGGGGTGTTTTCGTATTTTCGTACTTTCTTTTTCATTTACAAAAAAAAAACAAAACAAAACTTCAAAAATAAATAAATATATATATAACACAAAAATAAAAAAAAAAATTTAATTAAAAATTTTGAAGTTTCATTTTTGAAACTTTAACTTATTTTTAACTTTGTCCGCGAGATCCGGCTCATCGAGCCATCCACATAACGAGTCATCTCGCGGCATCATTTTTGTATATTTTTGTAAATATTCTTGTAAATATTTTTTATAAATAATTTTTATAAGTACTTTTTGTAAATATTCTTTATCTTTCCCCTCTCCCTTTTTCCCTCTCATCCTTGTAAATATTTTTTCTTTTTCCCAAATTTTTGTAAATAGAATGAAAATTTCATTAAAAATACAAAAAAAAATTCACAAAACATAAAAATACAAAAAAATTCACAAAACTTAAAAATCCAAAAAAATTTTATTTTCACATTTTTTTCTTTCTTTTTAGTATGTATATATTAAAGATATAAATACAAAAATACAAAAAAAGAGCATAACTTCAAAAAAACAAAAAAACATTTATGTAAGTTATGAAATAAATAAATCAAACATCTCAGTCTTAAGTTTCTTGTTATCCAAAAATTTAGTTTTGAGTTTATTTATATGCGAATTTGATCAATTCTTTGTTCACTATTCGTTTGTTAATTATAGATTGAAAATTTAAATAGCCGGGGTTATGTTTTAAAGAATTTATTATACTTTGTTAAAAATAGGGGACTCGCTTTAGGCACTACTTCTAATTTTTCATAGATAGGAGCATGTGTACCATGTTAGAAAATAACGACTATAGAATTCAATTATGCTTGCTTTTAGCTTTCTGAAAAATTGGAACGTACAATTTATAAAGGTTGCTCTCAATTATTTTTCAATTAAAAATCTAGTTCTCTTTACTCCCCTTACCTATCATAACCTACTTGGTATGATAAAAATATTTCCCCAAAAAGAAAAAAAAGATCTTATGTCAATGGGAATAAGATTTCATTCCGTAAACATAGGCACCCAATAAATTAAAAGATTATACGTTACGGAGTAAGAGGATAAGATTCATTACTCCAACACATATACATTGGGTTATTTTTATTTATGAAGAAGAAAAAATTTTATGTTAAGGAAAATAAGATTTCGTTTTCCTTTAACATCCAAATCAAAAAAATGGAGGTTCGAGAAAAAAATAACCTCGCCTCAAAATCCGAGCATCTTCATAAACCAACATCAACCCCCCTTAGCCAATTTCATGACTCTAGAATTAATTCAAAAATCTTTTTGAGAGCATAATTCGTAAATTGCATTATTTCTGATAACACTCCTATAAGCTAAAGTTCGTATAACTCCAAACTATTTTCTGTTAATCTAACCAATACAATTATTGCTTTCTATTTGATTACATCAAGAAGTCTTTTGGCCAAAACCTTTGCCCTGTTTAAATCATCTAAATGATTTTAGGACTTAACTCGTATACCCCATATATTTTATTTGATCTCTCTTATAATTAATTTAGCGGTAGCAGAACTTAGAGTTTTTTTATTATTCCTTATAAGTTCACCTCAAACTTTTGCGCTGAAATAGCAAAAGCTTAAGTATGGGGGTATTTGATGAGTTGTAAATATACCTATATTTTCGTATTTTATTTTTATCAATTTTGTTTATTTTTGTCCTTTTTATTAGTTTTATTCAATAAATTGCTTATTTTTGTAAATATTATTTCTAACTTAGCTTTATTTTTATTCCAGAAAAATTCAGAAAAATTCCAGAAAAAGTCAAAAAATTGACTGACACGCCCGTGTCACATGACCGACACGCCCGTGTCACGCCCTCGACGATCGCCGTCCACAGGTGCCAGCTCGACGATCGGCGATCATCAAACCGAGCTCGACACGCCCCGCGACACGCCCGTGTCAAGATGTGACACGGGCATGACTTTGCCACCTGGCCCGACGTGATGCGCACGACTTTGCGGCCGGACCGCGCCCAGATCGACCTCCCCGGCATGCCCCAGTCACGCCCGTGACTGATACATGTCACGCCAGTGACCTAGGGCGTGATCGCCACGTTTTCAGCCGAAGTCAACTTTCCAGTCAAATCAACCGATCAGCTCATGTATAGTATCGACACGCCCCCCTGTCACGCCCTAGTCACGGGCGTGACCCACCTGAAAATTTGCCTATAAATAAGAGCTTCTAGGAAGCTTTTCTTGTCCACTTTTTGACCACTTTGCTTAGGGGAGGTGCTGCCCATTTGGATTCCATGCTTATGTAAGGAGAATTTCTCCCCCCTCTCTCTCTCTTAGTTTGTATTAGGGTGTTTGCTTTAATAAAATTTGAAATTTTCTCTCTTCCTTAGTATGAAAAATCCATTTGAATGCGCCTACTTAAGCAATTTTTCGTTCTTCTTTTTGTGTTTCTTTTATGTTTTCTTTTTCATAGCTTTGATAACTTAGTTAGATTTAGGATTTATCCGCACTTTCTAGCCATTGTAATGTCCGTTTTATTTTCATACTCGCACTTGTTTAAGCTTTATCTTTCTATTTTTAGCTTTATTTTCATTCTTATACCCTTATAAAAACCTCTTTCAAAGTGTTATTTTTATTTTCTTTAACTTAGGCTCTTTAGAATCGTAAAACTTTTCGTCTCTTTTTTAGTTTTATTTTCACTTTTTAGGAGTTTTTATAAAAATATGAGAATGAAAATATAGTCGTTATAATTTTTCGCTCACTTCGTTTTAGCTTTTTATTTGTAAAACTTTTAGTCCGTTTAATTTTTATTTTCTCTTTTTAGGCATTTCTACCGCATTCTAGCGGTAGAAATGTCGTTGTTTTAATTTTTCGAGCACTTTCATTTTGCGTTTATTCGCAAAATTTTTCGCTCCGGTTATTTTTTATTTTCACTTTTTATGCATTTCTACCGCATTCTAGCGGTAGAAATGCAGTTATTTTAATTTTTCAGCAACTTTGTTTTTCTTATTTTTGCAAGTGTGCGTGCGTGTATGAGTTAGATTTTATTGCTTTATTTCAACTTCTGTAGAGTGCACGTGTGTGTATGCATTTATTTCCGCCTACTCGTTAAGAGTTAAATGGCGCTCTGCTTTCATTTCCCACCCACTCGTTTGAGTGGGACTTTGTTTTATATTGCTTTTATTTTCTCCTACTCACTTGAGAAGGAAACTTAGGGTGCGTGCGTGTGTGTTTTCATTTATGTAGAGTGTGTGTGTGTGTGTTTTACTTTTAAGTAGAGTGTGTGCGTGTATGAGATAAATTTACTCCCGCCCACTCATTTGAGCCGGGACTCGCAATTTTATCGCTTTCTCAATTATGTAGAGTGCGTGCGTGTAGGAGATAATTTTGACGCTTTATTTATCGCTTTCTTCAATTAAGAAGAGTGTGTGCGTGTGTGCATTTATTTCCGCCTACTCATTTGAGTAAGGCTTGCTTTATTTAATTTTCTTTATGGTTTTGAAGTGTGCGTGAGTGCCTGCATCAATTAGCCTTCAATTTATCTAATTGTCCTATTTTTTGTGTTTTCTCTTATAATCGTTCAGTGCTTAATTTAACACTCACGTTTCACCTAAAAACATAAAGTCGTCCCCATACCGATGAGTGGCTAATCTCTATTAGCCTTCGACATCGAAGAGCATTGGGACAAATAAAATGATTTGAAATAATTAAAGAACTTTATTTTTATTTTAATTTAAGGACTTATGGTTTGCCCCGGGTTAACGACGCATAGGACCATATAATCGATTTGTGCGCTCTATTTCCGTTATCCATACGCAATGCCGAGAGGCCGCACGTATGGACTGATCCCCCTTGGGTAAAGAGAACTGCGTATGCCCCCTCGAAAGAGGAGAAATGTAGTTCTGCCGGATTGGGTTCCCCACCCAATAGCGGGGTTCTTAGCGTAATGCGGGCGTTAAGGGGAATCCTTCGTCGGACTAACGTTCGGTCGAATAGCCTTAGCACCCAGGTGAGCGATATCCCTAGACCAAGGTGAGCTCATGTTCTTGGAACCTCCACGGCCAAGTGCCTTTTATTAAATTAAAAACAAAGTTCAATAATTGTTAAGAATTATTTTAGTCTTAATCTGATTTGATGCCGAGTGTTAACCCGTCATCGAACTAACTTAGCAAAATTCAGCTCTCTTTCTTTCCGTTTTAATTAGACCAAAAAAATCTCATCTTACTGATAGTAAGATAATAGTGTTCCTGGAAGAGTAGATATAATCAACGCGACCCCGAGAATAATACGACCTCGGTATTTTCCTGAATACCGAGTACTACTTGCGATAGGTGCACTTGCCTCCTCTCGTTAGAAAACTCGATCTTCTAACCGGCCCGCGAAATCTAACCATTTAGAACCAACCACAATCGGTCTCTATTTCGCGGCCATCAGGCATCAGCTACACTGTCATCCAAGAAGTACCTTTGGCAACTTTTGTATTGGATGTCCACGCAAAGATGTGGTGGAAGTCCATGCTGAAATCCACATATCCTGATAGGAAGCTGTCAGATATCTCATGGGAAGAGTTCATCGAGGCATTCTTGGATCACTTTATGTCCACCACAGATAGGAATGAGCTAGAAGTGAGGTTCTTGAACCTCAAACAGAAGATCAGGTTAGTGATCGAATATCAGGGAGAGTTTTCCAATCTGGACAGGTTTACAGGGATTCATGACACGGGTTATAGAAGGTATGCCAAGATGTTCTATCGAGGGCTTAAGGCCTGCACTAGATAGGTTCTACTATTTATCTCTCATGGCATATCGACACAAGTCATAGAGATGGCCAAGAAGCTGGAGGTAGACCAGCTAATGGTGTAGAGACAAGGAAAGAGGCCGTAAGATTGGTCATCATCTAGGGAGAGCAGCAGGGGCTCCCAGAGAGGCAAGGTGATTTGATACAAGAGGGGTGGTTGACGTCATCATCCTAACTTTAGGAAGGAGTAGAGGCCTCATACAGTTTTAGATCCCCAACCTCTACAGGTGCATGGACCAATAAGGCAAGATGGTCGTGGCCAGCGATAGGTAGTTTATTAGATATGCCACCAGCCGGGGCACTATAGATATGAGTGCCCGCATCAGTTTCATCCACTCCCTCCTCCTCCTCCTCCTCCTGCTCCAGTGGCCCCTCCAGCTCAGCAGGGCAGAGGCCGAGGCCAAGGAGGAGGACATTTTGGTCGAGGAAAAGGGCAAGAGAAGATGTATGCATTAGACCTCGCCGAGCCGAGGAATCCTGAGGAGCTAATCACAGGTACTTAAATTATATTATGAATTTAAGATTTTATTAAATATATAGGACATGACCTTGTTGAATAAACAACCATATTAAAAACTCAAACCAACCTCAGGCATAGTCTTTATAAGCAACAAGCCCGCTCATAGACTATTTGATACGGGTCCTAACACTCATTCGTATATGAAGACTTTGTGAAAGGACTAGATGGCATGGAATGATTCATGGGCTTGACGATGTGGGTGAGGCTACCTGACGGATCGGAGCTATTTTCATATGCCAAGTGCAACATGGAAGAAGAAATTGGCGGGAAGGCATTTTAAGCACCGACAATGATCCTGAAAATGGAAGACTTCGACCTGATCTGGGGCATGACGTGGTTGCATCTGAACAATGCCCAGATGGACTACTTGTCGAAGAGGATCACATTGAGACATGGGGACACCTACGTCATTGTCAAAGGTATTAGACCTGTCTCCCATCTTTTATTATTATCTGTACAGGTTGTCAAGTCCCACGAGCAGGTAGAGGAGGTTTATATTATTTGCTTCGAGATGGTGGAGTAAAAACTCGTATGATTGACATTCTAGTTGTTCGGGATTTCTCCGACGTATTTCGGAGAAATTGCCCGGTTTTCCACCGTCCAGGGACATGGACTTCCAAATTCAGTTGGTGCCAGGTAAGAGGCCCGTATCTCGAGCACCGAACAAGATGGCCCAAAGGAGATAGCAGATTTCAGGACGCAGTAACAGGAGCTTGTGGATTCAGGATTTATTCCACCGATCTCATCACCGTGGGGAGCACCGATTTTATTCGTCAAGAAGAAGGATAGGTCGCTGCGGCTCTACATCGACTACCGGGAGTTGAACCGATTGACGGTCCAGAACACATATCCGCTGCTCCGGATCGATGAGCTTTTTGATCAGCTTCAGGGAGCCTTCTGATTCTCCAAGCTTGATTTGAGATCCGGATAATACCAACTGCGGATCCAAGAGGAGGATATTCCGAAGACGGCTTTCAGTTCACGCTATTGATTGTATGAGTTCACGGTAATGCCCTTCGGGCTCACGAATTCCCCTTCCGCATTCATGAGTTTTATTAACCTTGTCTTCGCGCCTTACGTGGATAGATTTGTCATAGTCTTCATCGATGACATTCTGATATACTCGGGGACATAGGAGGACCAAAGTTAGCATTTGACATTGGTTTTGAGGAAGTTGAGAGAGCACCAGATGTGCGCCAAGTTCTCCAAGTTCCAGTTCTGGCTACAAGAAGTGGCATTCTTAGGGCATACAATCAGTGGAGTCGGGTTGGCCGTGGACCCGGCCAAGGTGAGGGCAGTTAGATATTTGTCGCTGCCAAAGTCAGCTTTGGATATACGGAGTTATCTGGGACTCACAGGATATTACCGCAAGTTTGTGGATGGGTTCTCAAGGATAGAACTCCCCCTCTCATCATTGACGAAGAAGGAAGCAACTTTTACTTGGATGGAGAAGTGCGAGACACCAATTCAGGAGCTAAAGGACAGGCTCACCTCTTCCCCTATCCTTGTACTTAAATCTGGGAAGGAAGGATTTCGTATTTATACTGATGTCTTATATCAGGGGATGGGTGGGGCATTGATGCAAAGCAAATATGTCATCGCTTATGCTTCGAGGTAGTTGAAGAAGCACGAGCAGAACTATCGTATACATGATTTAGAGTTCGGGGCGGTGGTATTTGCATTGAAGATCTGGAGGCATTACCTATATGGGGTTCATTGTGACATCTTCTCAAATCACAAGAACCTCAAGTATATCGATACGCAAAAGGATTTGAACCATCGTCAGAGCAGAAGGCTGGAGTTCATATGCGACTATGACTACCAGATGCATTATCACACAGGGAAGGCGAATACCCTGGTAGATACCTTGAGCAGGAGAGCCAGCACTACTAGACCGGTGCCCCGGGTGATGGCTATGGAGCTGATATAGATGTTGGAGGATTTGCATATTAATATGGTTTCCGAGTCCGAGTTAGAAAAATATTAGGAGTACTTGAGTTCCTTGATCATTTAGTGCGATATACGGGACTGCATCAGGACATATCAGAGTTTAGATGCAGCTTTGGAGCTGATATTCAGGGCCCTAAAAGGGGGCAAGTCAGAGGATTATTCATTGCATTATGACCTCGTTCATTTTCGTTGTCATGTTTATATACCAGCAAGAGGTGGTATTCGGGAGGATATACTTAGGGAGGCACACTGTTCTCAGTACTCAGTGCACCCCGGTATCACAAATTTGACAGCGAATTTGCGGAGGAGCTTTTATTGGCCAGGAATGAAGAGAAAGATCATCTATTATGTGAGAACTACGAGATATGCCAGCGGGTTTAGGCAGAGTGAAAGAGCCCAGGAGGACTACTACTGTCACTGACGGTGCCAGAGTGGAAATTCGGGGATATCACTATGGATTTCGTGCACGGATTGCCTCGCTCCCAATCTGGGAAAGATTCTATTTGGGTCATTATCGATAGACTGACCAAGGTGGACCGGTTCATACCAATCAGGAAGGACAGCTTAGTTTTTGCTTTGGTGAGGTTGTTTGTGGAGCATTTCGTCAGGTACCACGACATTCCCTGGACAATTATCTCTGATCGTGAAGGTCGATTCACTTCTAGGGAGTGTAGAGCAATGCAGGCATACTTGGGTTCTCGGCTTGCTTTTAACACCACTTTCCATCCACAGACTGACGACCAGACAGAGCGGGCCAATAGGACTATGGAGGATCTGCTACATTTATGTATACTGGATACGGGAAAGCCCTGCGAGAGACTGTTGCCACTGATTGAGTTCTCCTACAATAAGAGACCCCAGGCAAGCATTAGGATGGCACCTTATAAGGCTCTATAAGGGAAGAAGTGTCGGACACCACTATCTTGGGTTCAGGATGAGGACCCCAAGGCACTTGAATCAGAATATATAAGAGATACGGATGCTCGGATACGACTGATCAGTGATCAGATACTGGAGGCTAAGACTAGGCATGCCAAGTACTGTGATGCGCGACATCGGAAGATGGAATTCCTAGTAGGGGGATAGAGTGTTATTGAAGAAATGTCCGGTGCAGGGTGTTTCTCGGGTGTGGAGGCACAACAAGCTCAGCCCTCGATATATTGGGCCATATTTGATCCTGGAGCGGATCGTCCCCTTGGCTTACATACTAGAGCTGCCACCATATTTAGGGACCTTGAACGACATCTTTCACGTCTCCTCGCTATAGAGAGATCTCCTTCGGCCAGAGCAGCATATTACAACTATAGCAGACCCGATAGCACCTGACCGATCAGTTAAATTAGAGCAGCTCCAGATCGTTGATACTGCGGTCTGAGTGCTGTAGAAGAAGAAGGTCCCCCTGGTGAAGGTGTTGTGGTCCAACCATGGACGGGAGGAGCATACCTAGGAGCCGATTGATCTGATGCTAGAGTTGCACCCGATGCTTTTTACCTCAAGTAATACTAAAATTTTGCTTAAAGTTCTTAAATTCTTGTGTGTAGAAACTCGTAGATCCGAACTTAAATTTTGGGGACGAAATTGTTTTTTTGTTAAATGGGATTTGTAACATCCCATTTCCTATTAGACCCCTTTACTTTTATTGGGTTAGGACATGTGGTCGGGGTATGGGTTTAGGCTAGGTTTGAACCATGGAGTTAGGTTGTAGTCATATGGGACCCACTATAGGGTCAAGTTAACCCAAGTAAATCAAGCCCAAATTGGGGTCATAGCTACACATTGGCCCCACCACTATACCCCTAAAAAACAATCTAAGTTAACCATAAGCCATGTCATTGGGTCACCTATTTACCCAAGTTGACCCAAGTCAACCCTAACCCTAATTTGGTTAAACTCACACCTAAGGCCCAATTAGTCCAAGTAGGGCACCACCATGGACCAACCCAAGTTGGGTTGTACCATAGGGTCCATGACCATCAAGTGGGGTCAGCCCACTCATCATGTCAACCAAGTCAACCTAAAAAGTCAAGAAGTCAACTTAAGGGCTTAAAGAGAGGAAATAATATGAGCCAAGACCATTCCTAATGGACTAAGCCCATGGCTCAAGGCCCATGACCAGCCCAAGAGGTCAATGACAGCCCAAACCCACTTAAATAGGAGAGAGAATACATGCATGGGGGTAACTTAGGAATTTTGGAAAAATGAGGAGAGAGAAGAGAGGGAAAGAGGGGATGGAGGTCATGTTGCCATCCTTCCCTTTGCCCAAGCCTTTGGCTGAGTTCCCAGGCTTCTTCTGAGTAGGAATAAGGGGTTGGTAGACACTTGGCAGCCAGACAGAGTTTACAATGATCATTGTCGGCCACCCCCTTAAGCAAAACCAACACACCAGCCCATCTCACCTTCATTCGACCATCCCATCATCTTCAGTGAGCCCTAAGGAGAAGAATTCGAATACTGGAGCAAGGAATTTTCAGGAGAAATGTGTAATCGGGCTAGATCACCAGAGCAAGCCTCGGCCATGGCTCATCGCCACCACATTGGCCGGTAAGACCGGCTGTAGGTTCATTTCGCCTCACCTCACCCCGTACTAGCTTTCTAGATTAATTAGGAGAGACATCGGGCTCAATTGAGCCTGATACCATGTGAGCAAGTGAGCCATTTTCGGAGCTTTTCTTCTACCTCGGGTTCGCCGGAGAAGCCACCTCCGGCGGCCACACCGCTTGGAAACGAAAGCCCCCACCTCAACAAAGGTGGTGGTTATACAACTCGGCGGTGGCGACAGCTAAGTTGTCTGGAATAGGCAAGACAAATCGGCCATAGAAGATTGAATCCGACCATTGGTTGATGGGGACGATGAACCGATCCCGTCGGTTTTAACAAATTTAAACTAATTAATATCATTATTTATGAATAGTGTATTTTATCACACTTTTATAATGATATTGCATATTAATTTTAGGCCTATTATATGCAAATTTAGAGGTAGCTATCAACATGAGAAATGTAGGCATTGACCTTACCTTTAAAATGACACCCTAAACATAGGATTTCGTTCAGTAGAACTCCCTGTAGGACCATTCTACCATTAATGGTCCTAGGCTAGGGCAAATATTAAATTAAATGCCCAAGCCAAACCATAAGTCCTCATGATCTGAAATTTAGGTCATTCTTTTTATTAGGATAAACCTAGGCTTTGACCAAAAATGAGAATTTTTGTTCAAACTCTTTATATAGTATTTTGTGAAATACTAATATTTAAATTAAGTCTATTTTTTGAGATGTATGACTCCAAATTCCCCAATTTTTTGTGGCATTCCAATTGGTGCAATATAAAACTATGGTAGAAATTTCAGGTCATTTTGACATCTGCATGTTTGGGAAATCCCACATGCATGAAATTGGTATGTTTAATTTGGGGTGCCTATAGTAAAAATAGGAAAATGGGGATTTAGCCCATTTGGGCCATTGCATGTCAATGAAACTCTGGAGAAATGCTTATAGGGATGGAATATAATTCCCATGGGAAGATTGAGATTTTTGGGATAAAAAATCTCATTATTTTGATTTATTGGAAAATATACCTAAATTGGAAATAAATTTGAATCTAGAGAATATGGATTTATAAAATTCTGAAAATTTGTCACAAGATTTATTAGGACATAACACACCTCTGTAAAAATTTATGGGACTGTTAGGTAATGTTAACTTGGAATTTATGTAGAATTTACCATTTTGCCCCTTATGGAAATTAATAAAAAAATAAGGGAAATTATTGTTTAAATGTTATGGAAAAATTTATAATAGTTTATTTATGTGATCTAATCCCAGTTAAATTCTTTTAGAATTTTTTTGATGTATATATAGGCTGAAAATCCTAATAATGGCATTTTGGTAATATTGATCATCATGATCTGAAATTTAGGTCATTCTTTTTATTAGGTTAAACCTAGGCTTTGACCAAAAATGAGAATTTTTCTTCAGACTCTTTATATAGTATTTTGTGAAATACTAATATTTAAATTAAGTCTATTTTTTGAGATGTATGACTCCAAATTCCCCAATTTTTTGTGGCATTCCAATTGGTGCAATATAAAACTATGGTAGAAATTTCAGGTCATTTTGACATCTGCATGTTTGGGAAATCCCACATGCATGAAATTGGTATGTTTAATTTTGGGTGCCTATACTAAAAATAGGAAAATGGGGATTTAGCCCATTTGGGCCATTGCATGTCAATGAAACTCTGGAGAAATGCTTATAGTGATGGAATATAATTCCCATGGGAAGATTGAGATTTTTGGGATAAAAAATCTCATTATTTTGATTTATTGGAAAATATACCTAAATTGGAAATAAATTTGAATCTAGTGAATATGGATTTATAAAATTCTGAAAATTTGTCACAAGATTTATTAGGACATAACACACCTCTGTAAAAATTTATGGGACTGTTAGGTAATGTTAACTTGGAATTTATGTAGAATTTACCATTTTGCCCCTTATGGAAATTAATAAAAAAATAAGGGAAATTATTGTTTAAATATTATGGAAAAATTTATAATAGTTTATTTATGTGATCTAATCCCCGTTAAATTCTTTTAGAATTTTTTTGATGTATATATAGGCTGAAAATCCTAATAATGGAATTTTGGTAATATTGATCATATGGACATATGTTAGTTCAAATCACTGGTTAAGAGCTTGTAGTTCTGTATTTAGTTTCACTATATCATTATGGAGCTCAAGTTATATTTCTAGAATTTCTTATTGTATAATTACTGTACTTCATTTGGAAAGTAGACAATTAGCGATTTTAATATTAAATGGATATTAAATGGAAAATGACATGGGAAAATTATGATACCTAGTATCATGTCAAATTTAATCTCATGGAACATCTGATAAATTTATTAGGTAGGCTGAACCATTATAGATAGTACATCATGTGTAAGGTGACTCAGGTCACTCAATTAAAATATTTAATTTAGGCCCTAAATTCCTTGGAAAAAAGTGAATCCTGGATGGTCAACATAATACATCATAGCAAACCATGATAAATAATTAGGGGTTGTTGTCCCAAGAGTTTGGAAGTCATGTCATACGGGTCAACAATAGATAATGGGTGCGCTCAGCATGAATATCATATAATACTAGGACCAACAAGGGATAAGGTTGTCGGTTGAGATGGAATCTATGTTGGGAAGATAAACCATGGTTGGTGTCTAATAGGTCACTTCTTGATAACTAGTAGTAGAGTAAAAAATCCCAAGGATTGTAACTAGAATGGAGATCGGCGGAAGACTGTCGCTCTCCCAATAACATTCTAAGTTATTAGGTTTGTCCCAGAGTAACAACGAGAGTTTTGTATTAATAATGGGTTGTGATAGTTTAACTTTCAAGGCAGCCTAAACACCTAGAGGGGGGGGTGAATAGGTTCTGCTTCTCTTTCTAAAACTTCTAGGCAGAATTCAATTTAATAACTAATATAATAAACACAGCAATCACAGAAAACAAAACATCACAGATTGCACTATGTTTTATAGTGGTTCCCCAAGGTCTGGGTACATCCACTTTCCCCCTTCACCTATCTAGCAGTATGCTAGATTCGGCCAAACTTCCACTTATCTCAGATCAATAGATCTTATAACTCAGAACCCAACTGGTTCCTACAACTCAGGCACAACTGCCCTACCTCAGCCTTGCCCCAAGGCCTACAACTCAGAGAATATCCTTCTCCTACACTCAGGCAAACAGCCCTACCACTCAGAGTTCAACACTCTTACACTCAGCCTTTATAACATAGGCTTACAACTCAGATCTGTATAAACAGATCCTACAGAAATATAGAAAAGATTGTTTTAATTGTCTTGCCAAAGTTGAGAGAGAAAGGACAATGACAATTCTTGATCAGCTGATGCAATCAACTGTTTCTTAGCCTTCTTCAAAGCTTCTTGAAAATGTACTTAGCTGAGTTGATTCCAAACAGCTTCTTGAGAATCCACTGGTGGATTCTTTCTTCTTCTTCAAATTCTGACTTGATCTCTCTCTATCCAGAACTTTGAATGATTCTTCTGAATTCTGATTAGAACTTTTCTTAGATCTATCCTTAGATAGTCTTCTTAGATCTCCCGGAGAAGATCTTCTTAAGTGCCTAGCACTTTCTTGAAATGAGTAGAATTGTAATCCTTCTCCACTTTCTGATCCAATGTATTTCAAAAGGTCAGTTCTATATGTTTTTTCTTTCTCTTTTATTCTTCTTCTGAATCTGTCTATTTATAGACATTCTTCATGGTAACCGGCTGATCCGGTTTCTAACCGTTTTCTGACAAGTCTGACAACTTCAGTTAACCGGTGATAACCCACAGCTGTCAAGTCTTCAAACAAGTCCTGTGCCTTAGTCTTGAATCACAAGTTGTTGAAACAGTCTGTCAGAAAGTGTCGAGACAATCTGTCTATTTGTGTCGACATAATTGACTTTGGTGTCGACACAGTCTTCAGTGATGTCGACTAAGTTGCCTTTGAGTCGACACAGCTTCTTCTGCAAATAACTTGATCTTGACTCTTCAGTGTGTCGACACAAGTCCTGTGTGTCGACACAATTGTTGTAGAATCATAACTTTAGTAATTGTCGACTTAGCCTTCAGGTGTCGACACATTCATTTTTTTTAACTCTGCTATTATGTGTCGACTTAATCACAATGTGTCGACACATTCTGCTGGTGTCGACTAACTTGAGGTCGACTATATTCTTCTGTGTCGACACATTCTCCCAATGTTTGAGGTCGACGCTTTTCTTCTGTGTCGACACAATTTCCCAGCATTGTGTCGACTCTTTTCTTCTGTGTCGACACAATTTCCCAGTGTTGTGTCGACTCTTTTTCTGTGTCGACACAAATTCCCAGTGTTGTGTCGACTTACTTCTTCTGTGTCGACACTTTTTCCCAGTGTAGTTGTAGACTAACTGCTATGTGTCGACACTGCTTCCCAGTGTTGTGTCGACTATTTTCTTCTGTGTGTCGACACTGCTTCCTTTGTATCGACACTTGTACTTAGAATTTTTCTGCATACTTTATCAATTCTCCACCTGCACATGTCAACATAAAATAACATCAAATACACCTTGATGTATATCATTGAGCTAAGTTGGGCTTCTTCAATCAGGTACACATTTTCCAATGTACCCAACAATCTCCCCCTATTTGGAGAAGTCATAACCCCTATAGCCAATGATATACACCATTTATAAACAGTACTAAATGATGATTAATGACATAGCAGGAATACTTTAAATATAAACAAAACATAACATAGAATAATTCATCACAGAATGCACATTATAATATGCCAAACAACATTTTGTTTATAACAGGGTAATGTTTGATTACAAAGTTTTACATTTGATGAGTACATCACAACATTACAAAATATTTAAAACAAAATCAGGATTGATCAGGCTCTCTAATCATAATCCCTTTGCCAGACTGAATTGTAGCTGTCACAGGAGCTTCTGATTCTTCAGCTAACTTCTTTCCTTTAAGATCAGCCTTCTTCTGAGCTTCTTCCTTGATCCTTTGCCTTTCAAAATAATGAAAAGGCTTTGGGAAGTATTTGCTTGGCTCCTTAGCATCTGATGGCAGTCTTCCCAGCTTGGCTTTCCTTCTGAATTGTACAATTGCCTCTTGCCTTGCCTCATACTTCTGCCATTCAATTTCATTGTACCACTTTCCTCTCTCATGAACTTTATCTTGTACAGCTTTCCATGCAGTGAGTATGATGTTCCTTGAAGTAGGACTCCACTGCTCATAATCTGGCTTCAGTACAGCCTGCTCTCTGAATTTTTCTTTGCCAATAGAGCATCCTGCTGTTCTTTCAGAGTAGCCTCAGGCTTATCAACTTTTCCAAAGACAATATTAGTAACCTCCTTTGGAGGACTATACATTCCTTGAACTTTCTGATCAATCAAGTCAAAATCTGGAGGGGGGTATATGACTTGGGCAACCTCAGGTTGATTGCCTTCAAGTAGATTAGATTGTATTCCTGACTCAGCTACCATAGCATCATCACACAATGGGGGATATCCCAAAGTGGCTCGTATGCTATTGGTCACCCACTTAGTGTGCTCAGAGCCTGCATGAATTAGCATCCTCTCCCCCTTTATGGCTTCTCTTGAGACATGATCTCTAAGATCTTCTTTTTGAAATCGAATTTGGCCATCCAAATAATTCACTCCCTCCTTGAAAAATGGTCTTAACTTTTGAAGCTTTTCAGATATTTCCTTTTGAGAGGTTGTGATGGCAGTCTTAACAGATGCAATAGCAGCCTGAAAATTCTTATCAAATTCTTCCATTTCTTTGGCTCTATCTGCAGGCATCCCTGGAACAATCTTCTTCACCTCTTTAATGATCTCATTATGAGATTCAGTTAAATTGTCATTCATTCTTATTTGATTTTCCAGAACATAACTTTGCTTCAAAGCAATATCATCCACTTTGTAGAGATAGCCTCCTGTTGGTTTAGCCAGATAAACTACAGCATTGCCACCCTTGTGGAAGCAATCTGTCATTTCAGTTTTATGCAAGTTTACTTGAAATTGGATGGACTTGATATCCTGAGCTAAGTCAAACTGAACTGACTTGCTATTTTCATCAACATACCTCTCCAGAGCCATCCTTTGGTCATCCAATTTTACTTGAAGATCTACCATAAATTTATTGTAATCAAAGGCTGGAGAAACTTGTGGAGTTGTTGTCTGCAATGCCTGCTTATAGTTCTTGCTTCTTCTCTTAAAGACAACAAGTTTTCTTTTCTTTGCCACCTGGCTTCTTCAGTTTCTGTTTCAGAGGAAGTATCTACATGAATTCTTTCTTGTGGATGATGAATTGTATCTGTTCCAGGGAGTTGTTGCTCAGCTTCAACATCCACTGGCTCATCCTCAACCTGTGTTTCCACAGCAGCTTCCTGATCAATGTCCATTCCTATGAACTTCTCAATATCTGGTCCACCTCCTTCTTTATCAGCAGCAGTATCAACATCTGGGAATAACTCCTCCATAGTAAATTCCAGTTGAGTGGTCACTTTTGCAGCAGTTAAATCTTGAGATATGTTTAACTGTGCTTCCTCTTGGACTTGCACCTCAATATTTGTAGTGGCAGGAGTAGGTGTGGACACTAGCTCCCCTTGAACCTTTGGAGCAGAAGTGGAAACTGGCTCCCCCTGCATCTGTGCAGGTGTTGATACTTCCTGGACCACAGTTGAGTCAAGCTGTGTCCCTTCTTGTACTTGTTCAGATTCTTGATTTGGTGTAGGGGATTGCACAGGGGTGTCTGGCCTGCTCTCTTCAGGCACATCCTTGGACAGCACCCTATCCCACCTGGAGAATAGTCTCATATCCATTCTTCGCATATGGTTAATCTTACTCCCTTGCAGCTGCTGCATCACATCAGGAATCACTCCTAGTGAAGTACAGGCTCATGATCCTAGCCATGTTAGGCTTCTTGATTCCCTCTTTGATCTTGTCAAAGAGCACTCCTGACCAATCAGTAGGAATAGTAAAAACTATCCTGGTCATCAGGCTGAACATATAGGCAGAAATCCTATCATGTCCACCTGTCTTGCAGAGGATTACCTTTCCAACTACTTCAGACAAGAACTTCCCTTGCTGATTCATTCCCTTTCTATTGAATGCAGCTCCAATCTTCAATCCTGAATCCAGGCCACACCATTGAAGGGCTTCCCTTGTCTTAGATATAGGAACTTCCTCTTCATTCTCAACCACTTGCAGTTGGAAGATCTTTCTTAAACTTCTTTGATTAATCTTTACCTTCGTCCCTTGAACAGTGGACTTAATCTTGAGGCCAGTAGAATGGACTGATGCAGAGATAAAGAACTCGTGCACCTCCTTCTTCCAGATCTTAGTTGGTTCTGAAATGAGAAATTCTAACCCTGATGCAGAGAGTAGGGTGATAACTCCTTGAACATCAGGCGGCGCCTCTGCAAAGGCCTGGCGCACTAACTCATATCCTTCATTGATGTTATCTTCAATCCTTGGCGCCATCGTTGTGTCGAGAAAGCTTGAGAGAAGAGAGAAAGAAAGACTGTCGACACAGGGTTTGAGTCTCGAAAACCTTGAAAGCGTGTCGACACAAAGAGCTTTTGACCTATTTATAGCTTCTGTTGAAAGAAGTTCAAAAGGCGCCAAAAACAGTCTAAATGTGTCGACACAGACGGAATGTGTCGACACAGGCTTCTATTAACTCGACATTTCTTCAGCCTACTATGTGTCGACACCAATTTGTGGTTATGTCGACACCTTGGATACATAGTAGAAAGACAGAAATTCTGTGTCGACACTAAGGACAAGTGTCGACACATATTCTGTAAGTGTCGACACCATAATTCTGGTTGAGTCGACATTACATTTCTGGTTAAGTCGACAATAAAACTCTTAAGTGTCGACACATATTCTCTGTGTCGACACAATATTTCTGACTTGTCGACATAATTTCTCTGAGTCGACACATTATTACTGAATGTGTCGACACATTCTTACTTAGCCAATTTCTGTAACTTCAATGTGTCCTTTTTAACACTTGATTATGTTGTTACTACTTTTACTTACTTATAAACCATTTCAATAGCATTGTTAATGATTTTGTTTAATACATTAATCAATGGTTAACATACCTAATTCAATTTTGAATTTATTGAATTTGGTTTCATCTAAAGGCTTAGTAAATACATCTGCTATTTGATAATCTGTTTTTACAAATTCCAATGAGATGTCACCTTTTTCTACATGTTCTCTAAGAAAATGATATTTGATTTCTATATGCTTAGTTCTACTATGAGAAACTGGATTATTAGCAATAGAAATAGCACTCTTAGAATCACATAAAAGGGTGTTCTACTTACCTGAATACCATAATCTTTAAGCTGATGCTGCATCCATAATAGCTGTGCACAGCAGCTTCCAGCAGCAATATACTCTGACTCAGCTGTGGAAATTGCCACACTAGTCTGTTTTTTACTACTCCAAGATATTAGTCTTCCTCCCAGGAATTGACAAGTACCTGTAGTACTCTTTCTATCCTCTCTACATCCTGCAAAATCTGCATCTGAATAGCCTGTTAGTTGAAAATCTCTATTCCTAGGGTACCAAAGACCTAGAGTAGGAGTGCCCTTTAGATATCTCAGAATCCTTTTGACTGCAGTATAATGAGATTCTTTAGGGCAGGCTTGGTACCTAGCACAGACACATGTTGCATACATAATGTCAGGTCTACTAGCAGTGAGATATAGTAGAGACCCAACTATTCCTCTATACAATGATTCATCAACAGGTTTACCTGCCTCATCTTTGCATATTGGCATACTTGTCCCATAGGAGTTCTCATGGAGGAGGATGACTCCATACCATATTTCTTAATTAATTCCTTGGTGAACTTAGACTGGGATATGGACAATCCATCATCAGTCTGTCTTACTTGGAGTCCCAAGAAGAACTTAAGTTCTCCCATACTGCTCATCTCAAACTTCCCTTGCATAAGTTTGGCAAACTTTTTACAAAGGTTGTTTTCAGTAGATCCAAAGATTATGTCATCAACATAGATCTGGACTAAGATGATCTTTCCTTTGGATTCCCTAAGGAATAGAGTTTTGTCTATCTTTCCTCTTGAGAATTTATTCTCAATGAGGAAGGTAGACAGGGTTTCATACCAAGCCCTTGGAGCTTGTTTTAACCCATACAAAGCTTTCCTAAGCTTATACACAGAATCAGGTTTAAGAGGATCTACAAAACCTGATGGCTGCTCTACATATACTTCTTCTTTAAGATCACCATTCAGAAATGCTGACTTCACATCCATCTGGTATACTTTGAAGTCTTGGTAGGCTGCATAGGCAAGGAACATTCTGATTGCCTCCAGCCTTGCTACTGGAGCAAAGGTTTGATCAAAGTCAATCCCTTCTTCCTGCCTGTATCCTTTTGCAACCAATCTTGCTTTATTCTTTACTATTATTCCACTTTCATCTAGCTTGTTCCTATAGATCCACTTAGTTCCAATTATGTTGTGGCCTCTTGGTTTAGGAACAAGCTCCCAGACTTTGCACCTTCTAAATTGATTCAGCTCCTCTTGCATAGCATCAATCCAGTGCTGGTCTTGGATAGCTTCTTCAAACTTCTTAGGTTCCATTTGGGACAAGAAACTAGAATGCAAAACTGTGCTTTGATTTCTGCTTCTAGTTTGCACTCCTTGTCTTGGATCACCAATTATCTGATCAGTAGGATGATCTCTTAGATATCTTATAGCTGGAGGTAGATTCCCTTCAGGTTGTGCATCTCCAGCTTCTTCATTCTGCTGTTCCTCTTGGTTTTCATCAGCTTCCATTATCTCTTGTACTCCCCCTGGACAGCAGCCTTCATTTTCCAATGCTCCCTCTTCCTTTGAAGCTTCAGCAATGGAGAGCTTGTCCATCTTCTTGCTTATACCTGTTGAGTCATTTGATCTACAAGACAACTCACAATTGATTAATCTTGTTTCATCAAATACAACATGCACAGATTCTTCAACAACTTGAGTAGTTAAGTTGAAGACTCTATAGGCCTTACTATTTGTGTTGTACCCAACAAATATCCCATCCTGGGATTTGGCAGCAAACTTAGTCAAATATGACTTGCCATTGTTAAGTATATAGCATTTGCAACCAAAGATCCTAAAATAGGATAGGTTTGGTTTTCTGCCTTTCACAATCTCATAGGGAGTCTTTCTGTGGCCTTTGGTGATAGAAGCCCTATTGATGACATGACAAGCAGTGTTAACTGCCTCAGCCCAAAAATATTCTGGGAGAGAGGTGTCACTCAATAGAGTTCTACCAGCTTCAATTAATGTTCTATTCTTTCTTTCAGCAATCCATTTTGCTGAGGTGTTCTAGGTGAGGAGAACTCTTGGAAAATCCCAAAGTCTATACACAAGTTTGTTATGCTTTCAGATTGAAACTCAGTACCATGGTCACTTCTAATTTTGACCACTGTACTATTCAGTTCATTCTGAATTTGCTTTACAAAATTAAATAATACACTTGGGGTTTCAGATTTTTGTCTCAGAAAGAACACCCATGTAAATCTAGAATAGTCATCTACAACCACCAGAGTGTAGACCTTCCTACCTAGACTGTGAACTGGCATAGGACCAAAAAGATCCATATGCAAGAGGTATAAGCACCTCACAGAATCCTTGTTTTCAAGGCTTTGAAATGAGGTTTTTGTCTGCTTGCCCTTTTGACAAGCTGAGCATACCCCTTCCTTTATACACTTAACTTGAGGCCCATTCCTCACTAGTTCTTTACTAAAGAGTTGGCCAATTGTCTTGTAGTTTAGATGAGCCAATCTCTTGTGCCACTTAACACAATGAGAAGCATTGTCATCAGCTACAAGACAAATGGGGGATGCCTTATTCTCACATTCAAAATTAAGGCAATACACATTTCTCTTCCTATACCCAGTCAATATGATCTCTTGATCACTTGACCTTTTGATATGACATCCATCCTTACCAAATGAAATGTCATATCCTAGATCACTCAGCTGGCTTATGCTTATTAGATTATGTTTCAAACCTTTTACATAGGCCACTTGGGTGATAGTAATTAGGTTTGAAGAGATGTTACCAAATCCTTTGATGACTCCTTTTTCAGATCCACCAAAGATCACTTTATGTCCATCTTTGACAGATGAATACTCCTTCAGCAGCCCCTTTGTTCCAGTCATGTGCCTGGAACAACCACTATCCAAGTACCATATAGGGGCATGGTAACTTGGATTCACCTGCAATACAGAATTACTTACCCTTAGAACCCAAGTAAGTCTTGGGTCCTTGGTTCAGGTTAGCCTTAATAAAGTTATCATAACCTCTTCTAACAGGTAGACTTTATTCTTTATAACACTTGTGTTATACCAGCAGTCCAATGCAAAATGACCCCTCTTGCCACAGCACCAACATTCAAACTTATTGTATCTAGATCTAGATACATCCTTGTCAGAAGCATTTCTGTTCATTGCTGGTGCTGTTGCAACTTCACCTACTGATTTCTTAAAACCATAGGGTTTATGACCATAGGTAGGCCTGCTTGCCTTAACACCCTTGTTCTTCAGAACATTTGTCTTAATATGATCCTGAATGTCTTCATGATCATATATGTTAGAAGGCACTTTCTCCTTACCAAACCTTATGGGGACTGAAAGGTTTAGTGGCTGAATAGGGGCTTTGCCTTTCCTCTTGAATCTGCCAGCCCTGGAGTTACCCTTAAATCCTAATCCAGCCTTACCCTTCTGAGTGACAAATTCATCTATCAAGGGTAAGACAGATTTTGGCTTAGAGTAACTAGCCACTAAATCCCTTTCAATTCTAAGTCTGTCCTCCAGACTCTTTACTTGATCATTAGTATAATTAATTGTGCCCATCTGAATAATAGTTATATTCTTCAGCTTGGCAATTTCAGCTAACTTTTGATCAAGGACTTTTTCTAACTCAGTTGTTGCAACCCTTAGATCAGCAATTTCCTGAGCCTGTGATTTAACCAGGTTCTTGCTTTTCTTAAGGGCCTGCAACAGTCCCCATACTTGTCTATCAATTGATAGACATCTCCTTCAGATCCAGATGCATCTTCATCACTTGATGCAGATGTAGCTGATTCTTCACTTGTATTACAAACAGATGTACAAGAAGGACAGTTTACCTCATTAGAACCAGACTGATTCTGGCATAGGTCCTCTTCTGATCTAGTCATCAAACCCATGCATTGATGTTCATTGATGGAGTCTAGCAACTGCATAAACTCCTCTTCCTCAGATGCAGCATATAATCCAATATATGCTTCAGCTTCAGATCCTGATTCTGAAGTTGACTGGTCTGACAGACTTTTATCTTTCTTTGCTACAAAGGATTTCTCCTTCTTGCCTTTCTGATAAGTCTTCTTCTTTTCTGAAGATTCCTTCCTTTTGTCAGGACAATCAGCCACTACATGTCCAGGCCTATTGCAACAATAGCAGACAATCTTTGAAGTAGTGGCTTTGCTGGGCTTTGACCTGCTTTTCTCTTTCCTTGATGACCTTCTCTTCTGATAATAGTCATCTACTTGCTGTGATGAGGAAGGCCTAGACTTCCATTGCTTCTTTTTCAAGAACCTTTGAAATTGCCTAGTGAATGCAGCAAAGTCTGCATCTGAATCACAGCTGACTGAACTCTTATCTGAATTTTCAGAACTACCTTCTTCAACTTCCTTAGGAGGAGATGGTGATTTCCTCCTATTCTTTCTGGTGGCTTCAGCATTAAATGCCACAGTCTTTTCTCTATGCTCTCCTCTTGAGTTTCTTTCCTCCTCCTTCCTTACCATAAGTTGCATTTCATAGGATAGCAACTTTCCAAACAGAGTTGGAGGAGATATCTCTGCCAATTTTGCCACTTCTCTTATGGCACAGATCTTTGTATCCCAATCCTTTGATAAGGATCTTAAGAATTTGTCATTCAGTTCATAGGTACTGAAGACTCTTCCATAGGAAATTAGCTCATTCACAATTCTATAGAATTTCTTATAGCACTCAGTTATGCTATCAGATTTTCCTTGTCTAAAACTTTCATACTCCTGATTTAGCATAGATTTTCTGTCCAGCCTTACTTCTTCTGATCCCTCCATGTAGACAATCAATGTGTCCCACATCTCCTTGGAGGTCTTGCAGTGAATCAGATTCTGAAATGTTGAATCATCTATGGCACTGACAATGATGTTCTGTGCCCTTTTGTCCATGGTTGCCAAGATGATTTCATCCTTGGTCATTTCAGAATAAGTCTTTGGTGTTTGGATATTTGCATCAAGAACAGATATCTTCATTGGTATGAAGGGGCCTTCCTGTACTATGATGTAAATCCTTGGGTCAGATGCTTCCATAAACAATCTGACTCTTTCTTTCCAGATCCCAAAGATTTCCTTCTTGCATATGGGTAATTTCATTGACCCTAGCTCCTTATGATTCTCTCCAGAACCCATCTTCTTGATTCTTGAATCTGCCTATCAGATCTACCTCAGACTGTTAAGTCCTTTTTGAGGAACCTCCCTCTGATACCACTTGATAGTTTAACTTTCAAGGCAGCCTAAACACCTAGAGGGGGGGGGGGTGAATAGGTTCTGCTTCTCTTTCTAAAACTTCTAGGCAGAATTCAATTTAATAACTAATATAATAAACACAGCAATCACAGAAAACAAAACATCACAGATTGCACTATGTTTTATAGTGGTTCCCCAAGGTCTGGGTACATCCACTTTCCCCCTTCACCTATCTAGCAGTATGCTAGATTCGGCCAAACTTCCACTTATCTCAGATCAATAGATCTTACAACTCAGAACCCAACTGGTTCCTACAACTCAGGCACAACTGCCCTACCTCAGCCTTGCCCCAAGGCCTACAACTCAGAGAATATCCTTCTCCTACACTCAGGCAAAAGCCCTACCACTCAGAGTTCAACACTCTTACACTCAGCCTTTATAACATAGGCTTACAACTCAGATCTGTATAAACAGATCCTACAGAAATATAGAAAAGATTGTTTTAATTGTCTTGCCAAAGTTGAGAGAGAAAGGACAATGACAATTCTTGATCAGCTGATGCAATCAACTGTTTCTTAGCCTTCTTCAAAGCTTCTTGAAAATGTACTTAGCTGAGTTGATTCCAAACAGCTTCTTGAGAATCCACTGGTGGATTCTTTCTTCTTCTTCAAATTCTGACTTGATCTCTCTCTATCCAGAACTTTGAATGATTCTTCTGAATTCTGATTAGAACTCTTCTTAGATCTATCCTTAGATAGTCTTCTTAGATCTCCCGGAGAAGATCTTCTTAAGTGCCTAGCACTTTCTTGAAATGAGTAGAATTGTAATCCTTCTCCACTTTCTGATCCAATGTATTTCAAAAGGTCAGTTCTATATGTTTTTTCTTTCTCTTTTATTCTCCTTCTGAATCTGTCTATTTATAGACATTCTTCATGGTAACCGGCTGATCCGGTTTCTAACCGTTTTCTGACAAGTCTGACAACTTCAGTTAACCGGTGATAACCCACAGCTGTCAAGTCTTCAAACAAGTCCTGTGCCTTAGTCTTGAATCACAAGTTGTTGAAACAGTCTGTCAGAAAGTGTCGAGACAATCTGTCTATTTGTGTCGACATAATTGACTTTGGTGTCGACACAGTCTTCAGTGATGTCGACTAAGTTGCCTTTGAGTCGACACAGCTTCTTCTGCAAATAACTTGATCTTGACTCTTCAGTGTGTCGACACAAGTCCTGTGTGTCGACACAATTGTTGTAGAATCATAACTTTAGTAAGTGTCGACTTAGCCTTCAGGTGTCGACACATTCATTTTTTTTTAACTCTGCTATTATGTGTCGACTTAATCACAATGTGTCGACACATTCTGCTGGTGTCGACTAACATGAGGTCGACTATATTCTTCTGTGTCGACACATTCTCCCAATGTTTGAGGTCGACGCTTTTCTTCTGTGTCGACACAATTTCCCAGCATTGTGTCGACTCTTTTCTTCTGTGTCGACACAATTTCCCAGTGTTGTGTCGACTCTTTTTCTGTGTCGACACAAATTCCCAGTGTTGTGTCGACTTACTTCTTCTGTGTCGACACTTTTTCCCAGTGTAGTTGTAGACTAACTGCTATGTGTCGACACTGCTTCCCAGTGTTGTGTCGACTATTTTCTTCTGTGTGTCGACACTGCTTCCTTTGTGTCGACACTTGGACTTAGAATTTTTCTGCATACTTTATCAATTCTCCACCTGCACATGTCAACTTAAAATAACATCAAATACACCTTGATGTATATCATTGAGCTAAGTTGGGCTTCTTCAAATCAGGTACACATTTTCCAATGTACCCAACAGGTTGACATTAATAAAAGTAAATATCCTTATGAAAGAGAACTTTGGGCTTCATCCCATCATAGTTCTTTGTGCCCCCGATAGCCCTTCATCGAGCATGCCCTAGGCGGTTCTGGGATTAACCGTAAAACAATAAGTGTGATAAACATTAGACAAGAGTAGCTAAATATGCTAAGAGAACATGTAACAATCTCATCAATGAAGGGTTGGAGGGTTTCAAGATAGTTAGTCCTGCGAGCTGGATGCTCGAATTTTTGACATCAGGAAGAGGTTGGTCCTGCGAGCTTGAGGCTCGGGTTGAGATACCTTGCATGTGCATAGAAACAAAACTAGTGGAAGGTCATGCGTTACTGGGCAAATCGTCACACCGTTGGCAGTACGGTGACTCTGGTGAGGTATGACGGTTTGAGGTGCCAGTAGGTTGTTTATACTGCAGTCTGGAGGACAATCCCTTAAAACGCACACCCGACCAAGAAAGTTTGGCAGTTGTACAACATTTGTACGAAGAGACTCTAGAGAACACCTAGGACATGTACAGAGGTGTACGAAGGGTCCGGGCTTTCTACTGTGTATACCCGTCTAGGAAGCGGAAGTGCCCGTTCCGCTGCTGTCGTAGCAACAATGATGGCACCCGAGAGTAATGCTAGCTCCAAAAAGTGGGAACTAAAGGTATGTGATCACAGAGCCGTGTGTGTGAGTAACACTTGTATGAATCATAATATGCATGCATAACATACATTCATAACTAGGGCATACGCACCGTAGATACTTATCTTATAAATTAGTTTGGGCTTTTTTATATGATAAGGGATATTTGGAAACCTTAGCTTATAAGTTTGTATGGGCATTCATATAAGTTATGGTACCTCTGTGATGGTAGCTTAGTATTATCATATTCTACTTGCTGTTCTTTACTTGTTTACTTACAGTACCGTACTTACATTCTGTACAGTTCTTCATACTTTACATGTACTATATATATAGAACTGCTAGAGTAGAATTAGATTGATACTATATATACTTGGTAATATAACTCCATTGTCACCTGGTTATTTTTTTATACCACTTATTATCATCCGCTTCGTCCTCCCGCTCGGTGCCTAGGAGTTATGAAGGCGAGGTGTGGGAGAAATTATTTAGTCTTTATGACAAACGGTCGGTTGTGACCAAATCATTTTAGGGGCTCGAGGAGATGGAGTACAAGCAAGACCAGCAGGACGAGGTGGAAGGACATGAGGAGCTGATACCACCACCACCTACTACTGATACTGCAGCCTGTCGTCAGTAGGGACGACTTTACCGATGATAGATTAGCTTCCGCTTGTTGTCATTTTGAGAGAGAGAGAGAGATTTGATATCATGTACAGGGCATAAGCCCTTTTCTCTTTTTACTGTACTCATTTTGGTCTCGTTTGTACTTTAATTTTTATTATAAATGATAGTATTGTGACGTGTGCACTAGATGTTATATACACTACTTTTATAATTCTATTTCTCGTTTCGCCGAACAGGTTATGAGATCATACTAGCCGACAGGATCGGTATCTTGCGGTGTTTATTAACCAGTGAGTTAGTGTAACCGTAAGGGGGTTCTTTTGGGCATAAGACCTGAGCCTACTTTGTATGGGGAGGGGTCTTATAGCTTTACCCTTGGGTACAGACTTCTTTTTAAATTTTTTGTACATACTATATCCTACACAACTTCTAAATGGTGCAAAAAAGGTATCTATGATAGGTAGAACTTACTTAGGTTTTGAGAATTGAGTCAAGAGCTGTCTTTCCTGGGTAAGCTTAGCTTCTAGGTCCTTAACAGTCTTGACCTGTTCTAAACCACTGCCTAGCTATCTATCTTGTTAGTTAGTTCTATAAGTTTCAGTTTTTGTAGGTCCTACTTTATGTTGGACCTTTCCAACTAAAAAGATACTCCTCTCAAGGATTCTAATTCTTTGGCCTGATCCTTAGCAAGCTGTTTGCTTGCAATCAAGGCCTTTTGTAACTTCCCATATCTGTTGATAAGGGAGTTAAAATCTACTTCATATTCTGAATCATGTTCTTTATTATTAGAGGAGTGTGAACATGATTCATTTTCTGATGTAGAAAAAAATCTGAGGCTAAACTATGAGAGATTGATTTTACCTTAGCAGGATCGGAACAATCTTGATCTTCTTATCCTGGTTTGGTATCCTAAATAGCCAGCAGGCCCATGAGAGCCTACTACTCTTCTGATTTTGATGAATCAGACTCACTGTCAAACAGTGCCAACTTTCTTTTTGCCAAGAGAATTTTGTCACCCTTCTTGTGCTGTCCATCTTTCAAGTTCTCAGACTTTTTCTCCTTTCTTTTTGGTGGGCAATCAGCTATCACATGCCCTTTTCTATTGAAATAACACACTATATTAGTCTTAAAATAATTATTCTATGAAGACCCATACCCATCCATTGATTTCTTCATCCTAGGTTTCTCTGGATCATTTTGTCTTCTTGAGAGAAGAGTCTCCATGTAGACCCTTTCAGCTGCCCTGCCTTCTTCTCTTAAGCATCATCTTGAATTGTCTAGAGAAGAGAGAAAGTTCCTCCACAGTCAGGTCTCCTTGATGAGGAAGATTCTAAACACTCAGAAGTTGTTTCCAGTCTTTCTGTGAGTGTTGAATTCTCTCTAAATTTTCTAGATGACTCTTCCTTTAGGGCCAAGGTCATTTCTCTGTTGTGTGCTCTAGCTGAATCTTATTCAGACTTCCTAAGATTGAGTTGTAACTCATATAACAACAGCTTGCCAAATAGGGCCTGGGGGTCTAGGTTGGCTAAGTTCCCCATTTCTCTTATGGCACAGATCTTGATGTCTCATTCCTTGTTTAGAGACCTCAAGATCCTGTCATTAAATTCATAGTTAGTAAATCTTCTGGCATAAGTCCTCCGGTTGTTTATAATTCTTAAGAACTTTTCAAAACATTCAGCCACTTAGTATTTCTTATCCGGTCTGAAGGATTCATACTATTGGTTTAGCAGAGATTTTCTATCATCTCTGACCTCATCAATTTCTTCCATGTAGACAATTAGAGATTGCCACATTTCTTTTGCTGTCTTTCCATGAATCAAATTCTGAAAAGTCAAATCATCTATTGCACTGACTATAATATTTTGTGACCTTTTATCCATAGAGGCCAGAATGATTTCGTCCTTATCCATCTCCATGTATGTCACAACCAACATTTTTCACCGCATTTAATAACTTATCAAAGTAAGGGAAAATGCGCGTCTTGATGCCACATCAACAGGGGATAACTGCAGACGGTCATGCAAAATTCCTACTTAATGCATAAAGAGATATCTTAAGGTTATTTAGAGGAATATCCAATTTAAGATAAGCACTTAGCCATATCCCTCGGCTTAGTGGATCAAATAGTCCACAAATTAAAATATAATTATACGCTGCGGAAGATACTTGTTTAGATTGACTCCAACATCCTACATGATTATAAACATCCCCAAAAGACAACTCATGCTATACAAGACCCTAAATTTATAATAGTAGTAAAGATAGCTTTTATGGTCGCTAAATATAACTTGTTAAAGTTTTAAAATATGCAATGCATTAAGTAATGATAGTAGACTTTATACTTGGAATTACCTAACATGCATTCCTAGCATAAATCAACCCAGAGAGCAAGTAATCCACATAAAGAAAACTAAGTAGCTAGAAAGTATCCAAAAATAACAATCATGTGGCCGTCAAAAAATATACATGAACCCACATATAGTAAAGTATCTCTGAACTAGTAAAACAAAATAAATAACTAAGTACCTCGCTAAGATAAGGTAACAACCACGACACAACACTGCCGCTCTAGCACTCCAAAACCATCACCGAACTCACCTACATCTCTTAACCTGAGGCATTTAAAAGACAGAACAACTCAGCAAGAATGTACAAATTGTGGCAGAAAGATAAGCTAAAATAAACAAAGTTCAAAAGGGGGTAGCAACCCAAGACCAACAGAACTGAAGTAAAGTACAAAAGTAAAGCATCAAACGGGAAAAGAACTGTTACGTGAATCATCACGTACATCATAAATATAGCATATGCACAAGGCTATATGGTGACAAACATGAATAAATCATAGGGAAGAAGTACATAACCTTCATTAGGCACCTGTGGTCGAATCTACCCAAAAACACGGGCGAGGTGGTCACTCAACTAGACACACCCCTCATGAATATAATATCCGTCTAACTACGGGGGAGTCTCATACCCTCCACCATACACCACAGATGCCCAAAAATCTGTTAGAATTCCACGAATCACCAATAAAAGAAACAAACCTTTCGGAGGTGGTTACGTCTACTAACTCCCGCAATCAAGAAAACCCAAAGAAACCATAACACATATATATCGAGACTTTGCAGGTCAGAATTTACTCGACATTTCTAGATTAAAGACGTGGTTGATCAACCTTCCCGAAGGAAACACACTCCTAGATAAACTCTAATATGTTTAACTCAATTGATAGGGCGATTAAAGCCAATAATAAAACTATTCATCATATACTACAGTGAAACAAGGTTGAGTTATCATGACAAGAAAATATAAAATCGAGTGGACTCCAAAGGAAAATCTAACATATCTACTAATCTGAATGACAAAAGTGCAGCAAGTTTTAAAGAACATAAAAACTTAACGGTTACCATCAAACCAGACAAGAAAAAACGAGGGTAAACAACCACTTGCCTTGGTTTTTACCGGAGAAGACCACAAAATCACTCCTCGGCGTAGATCGGGACATAGAAAGATTAGAGAACACGAAATGTAACAAGAATGGACAAAAAATAAGAGTTAGGGTCGAAAACCCTAGAGAGAAAAAAATCAAGGAATGGGAAATATTTTACAACAATGGCGTAGCTCTCGACAAGAGCTTTCAAGATCTATACTCGGTTGAAGAATTGGAGCACCGGAGCACCGTTAGTGGCCAATGAAAGATTCGTGAAAAACTTTCTCTCTCTCACTCACACCTCTCTGGTTCGGGAGAAAGGACAGAGAAGAAGATGAAGTTTTATTCCTTTTCTAATTATCTTAAGTATAAGGGTATATATACATATATATAAATATTTTTAAAAAGTTTTTTCTAAAAATGGACTATTTACGAGCGGGTGCACAAAAAATGAAAATAGGGATTTTGGATGGCATAAAATCGAAAAGTTTCCACATGAAAGTTGTAGATCTCATCGAGACGAACAAACTTTATGTTAACCAATATTCCATACGACACCGTTTTGACCCTCAAAACGGCGCCCGAACGCAAATTGGGATGGACATATCGAGAAGGGATGAAGTACTCGAGAACATGCTCAAGATTACTCGAGAACAATCCCACGATTACTCGAGTACAAGCTGAAGTTTACTCGGGTATAAGCTGAAGATTTACTCTAGTAACAAGTGATTACTCTAGTACCAAACATTAGATCACTCGAGAAGCATGAAGATCCCACTCGAGAACAAGACCAGACACTCGAGAGAATAAATATTAGAACAGTGGTTTTTTTTGTCAAGGTGAATAGTGAATTTTGAAAAAAATACCTTTGATCAAACTATAGAGATGAATAGGGAATAAAATTTTTGAATTGTGTTTTAATATTAAAATAATAATATTTATATATTTTGAACAAGGAAACACGAGTTCAAAACGGAGGTCCAAACATGCGCTGAACTAAACGAAACTCACACCGTAGGCAAACACTAATGCTACGAACCCAACGGCGAGGTCAAAACCAAAATCCGACAAGCCATTCTCGAGATATAAATTTTCAAAGTATACGGCGAACATAAATTCTACAAAACTTTGGAAATTCGCCGAGGCCCGAATATCGCATGGATCGCGACGAAACTTGACGAACAAGTCCAAAATTACTTAACTTAATTTCTAAATGCAAAATTTTCCGATTACAACATGAATTCACGAATTTGGCAGACTCGACCGAACAGACACGAAAATGTCATAACGGCGAAGCGCTGTCAACTTGACATTAAAAGTAACGCCATGACGTCATAATATGATTATACCAAATCAAATAAAATCATCAAAAAATTAGGGGCATTACAGTCACACCATCTAAGAAGAATTTTCGTCCTAAAACTTAACACAACTCCAAAACCAAACCAAAACGAGAAAATAAAACATACCTGAAAACATAAAGACATACCCGAAACTAAGAGAAGAGGTGCGAATGAGATTCCCTCATCGTCGATTCCAATTCCCACATTGCACTCTCAACATCTTGATTTCTCCAAAGAATCTTAACCATGGGGATGGTCTTTCTCTGCAACACATGCTCTTGAGAATCTAGGATACAAACAGGTTCTTCCACATATGTAAGGTTGGGCTGAATCTGGGGCATCGAGTCGAGGACTTGACGATCATTACGAATACACTTCCAAAACTGGCTCACATGAAACACATCATGGACACCAGGGAATGTAGCAGGAAACTCAAGCGTATACGCTAAGACTCCGACGTGTTCAAGAATCTGAAAAGGTCCCACGTACCAGGGGTCTAACTTGTAGTTCCTTCCAAACCTTTTAATGCCAGACATCGGAGAAACCTTCAGAAAAACAAAGTCTCCAACCGCAAACTCAAGAACGACCCTTCGTTGATTAGCATACTTCTCATAGCGCTCTTGAGCGACACGGAGATTTTCTCAAATATGAGTCACGACACAATTCATCTCTTCAAGGGATTCCGGACCAAGCTACAGTCTCTCACCAACCTCAGGCAAAAACAAGGGAGTCCTACCACGCCTCCCATATAAGGCCTCAAATGGGGTCATCTGCAGACTCTCTTGATAACTATTATTGTAGACAAATTCCATGAGACTGAGACGCTCTTCCCAAGTACAACTATGATCCAAAATATAGCACCTAATCATATCTTCTACAATCTTATTAACCTTTTTTGTCTGACCATTTGTCTGTGCCTGATAGGCGGTGGAATACCTTAAATCGATACCCAAACCCATCCTGTAAACTCTTCCAAAAGCGAGACATAAATCTAGAGTCTTGATCTGATATGATGCTAACTGGCACTCCATGTAATCTGATAACCTCTTCAAGATATAACTCAGCTATCTTCTTCATCGAATAACCAATATTAAATTGTACAAAGTGAGTACATTTGGGCAATCTATCAATTATCATCCAAATAGAGTCATGATCACGCAAAGATTTTGGTAGACTAGTGATGAAATACATTTAAATACTCTCCCATTTCAAACTTAGAATATCAAGCGGTGTGAATTTACCACCCGACCTTCTATGTTCAGCCTTGACACGCTCACATGTATAACATTCCGATACAATCTTCGTGATATCATTCTTCATCCCTGACCACGAAATAATTTGTTTTAGATCTTTATACATCTTAGTGGATCTGGGGTGGTAGGCTACACTAGAACCATGAGCTTCAACACAGATCTTACATCGAATGTCGCCAAAGGCGGGGACTCAAAGTCTACCCTAATAATTTAAGGTATCCAACTCATCCAAGGAAAATATCGTAGCTCTCCCTTTATTGTTCTATTCCAGAGGTGTAACAATTACGGATCATCTTTCTGATGTGCTCGAGTAAGGAAAATACAAGAGGGTTATTCTGCTTCTAAACTAGCAGGCACAGTACTACTCCCAACCTCAATATACATTAACAAGAATTCTTCTACCAAGGACTGTACAGACAGATTAAAAATTTTGGCGGTCTTTATAATCAAGGCATCGGCTACTACGTTAGCCTTTGTTGGATGATAGAGAATTTCCACTTCATAATCAACCATATATTCTAACCACCAACGCTGGCGCAGATTTAGTTCCTTCTGAGTGAAGACGTACTTCAAACTCTTATGGTCCGTATAGATCTTGCACAGCGCACCATACAATAAGTGTCGCCAAAGCTTCAGCGTATAAATTACAACAGCGAACTCCTAATCGTGTGTAGAATAGTTTCTCTCATTAATCTTTAATTGCCTCGAACCATACGCGATCACCTTACCATCTTGCATTAAAACACATCCAAGTCCGATGTGTGATGCATCAGCATACACAACATACTCAACGCATCAGCATACACAACATACTCAACTCCTTCAGTAGGAAAAGTTAAAATATGAGCAGTACATAATCTTTTCTTTAGCTCTTGGAAAGCCTCTTCACACTTATCACTCCAAATGAATGTTGTATTCTTCTGAGTAAGTCTATTTAAATGAGCAAACAACACCGAAAACCCTTCCACAAATCTTCTATAATAGCCAGCCAAGCCTTAAAAGCTCCTAACCTCCTTAGGTGTAGAAGGTCTCTCCCATTCCATTACAGCAGAAATCTTAGACGGGTCCACAGAAATATCATCCTTGCTTATAACATAACCCAGAAACAACACCTGAGGTAATCGGAATTCGCACTTTCTTAACTTCGAATATAACTTATGCTCCCTCAGGGTCGACAAAACTAATCGCAAATGCTGAGTATGCTCCTCAACACTGTCAGAATAAACCAGGACGTCATCTATAAACACAATGACAAATCGGTCCAAGAAATCCTTAAACACCCAATTAATCAGATACATAAAAGCAGTGAGCGCATTGGTCAAACCGAAGGACATCACCAAAAACTCAAAATGTCCATGCCGCGAACAGATAGCGGTCTGAGGAACATCTGCCTCACGAATTATCAACTGGTGGTAGCCTGAGCGAAGTTCGATCTTTGAAAATATCGTGCTATCACGCAATTGATCGAACATTTCATCAATCCTTAGGAGGGGATATCTATTCTTAATGGTCACCTTATTCAATTCTCTGTAATTGATGCAAAGCCTCATCGATCCATCTTTCTTCTTGACAAACAAAACGAGAGTACCCCATTAAGAAGAACTTGGTCTAATAAAACCACACCTCAGCAACTTTTTGAGCTGAGTACGCACCTCATCCAACTCACACAGAGCCATACGGTACGATGCTCTGTCAATAGGATATGTACCTGGCTCAAGGTCTATCATAAACTCTATGTCCCTCACCTGAGGAAGTCCTGGAAGATAGTCAGGAAAAACATCTAGAAACTCTCGCAACACTGAGATATCCTCAAGACGTGGTTTAACAAATGCAATTTCCAAAGCAGAAATAGAAACCAAAAATGCCTCGTAACTGGACTCTATAGCACGACAAGCACGTATCGCAGAAATAATAGTGAAAACCCTGTCCTTAAATCCATAGACGCTCATAGGTTGGCCATTGTCCATCCTGAAGTCTAGTCTCTTTGTCTTACACTAGATGACCGCATCATACTTGGACAGCCGATCCAAGCAATAAATCACGTCTAAGTCCGCCAGATACAATACAATAAGATCTACGAAGGCAAGGAAATCGCCAAGGTATATAGGGCATCTCAGAACTCCTTGATTAGATATCAGTGAATCACTGAAGGGAAGCTTGATGTTGAAGGAGTATCCTAATTAATCCACATCCAAGCGATGTTTATTTACCAACCACCAGGCCATAAATGAATGGATGGCACTCGAATCGAAAAGGACGTGCGCCTGCCTATTCCGCACCTTAAACTCCCCTAAAACCGTAACACACATAACTAAATGAACCATAACTAGGGCAAAAAAGATAAATAATAAAGATAAATTAAAATGGTGCTAACCTCATATAACTTGTATAGAGGTTTGAGATTCCTCACTAGTCAGCACGTTCAAATTCCCTTTGCCTTTGTCCTTATTTGGTGGCGGCAGCAGAGTTCAAAGCGGGGCAGGCTATAGCGGGGATTGAGCCTAGGGGCATGAAGACTTCATATGTCCCTTCTGCCCGTAATGGAAGTATGCCTTATCCTTTGTAAAACAACGACTCACGTCATGTCCTTTCCTTGAACAGAATGTGAACACCAAATCCCCCTTGGGTGCACCTTTGATGGCGTGCACCTATTGCTTCTTTAGGGTGGAAGTCCTCTTGAAACACCTTTCGTAAGGGTGGCAAGTTCGACCACTGAAGCTACATATTTCTCCGCTTTTCTTTTTCGAAGAAGGGATGGACGCCCGAGTGCTTCCACCTCAACACCCTTACTCTTCTCTTTCCTTACCGTAGCACCTCGAATCTTGGCGTTCTCGATCGCCTATACTTTCAGTGTGGCTTCCACGTCCACATCATAACTGTCAGCTCCATAAGCGCATGCCCACTGCTGGACATAACTTCTTAGTCCTCCCAGGAAACGTTTCACTCTACCCTCCTCCGAAGCTACACAATCAGGAACAATTCTACTCAATTTGCTAAACTCAATCTCGTACTGAGGGTAAAAATGTTTTCAGCAGTATCTTCTTAAAAGATACCCAAGAATAGGCTTCCTTCAGACTCTCCCTTTCCTGAATCCACCAACTCTTTGCCAGGCCTTTAAACTTATAGGATGCAATCACTAACTTTTGGGCTTCTAGAATTCAAGAATATGAAAACATCTCCTTGATGGAGATGATCCAATCATCTAAAATCATGAAGTCAACACTCCCGTCATAAGTAGGAGGTCTCAATTGCTGGAAATGCGAGATGAAATTGATCTCTAGTTGTAGCATCATCGGGGGCACTAAATGAAAAGGATCAGCATGTACGACCTGATCCTTGGCAGGATCTTGTACTAAGGGTTGCTACGTGGGATCGACAGACAACAAGGTCTGAATTTGCGATTGCATCACAACTACTTGCCTCGACAGAGCCTCGTTACTTTGGCACAAACACTCGATCAACGCATTACTCTACGCACCTGACGACTCCCCATTTGATTGGGGAGTCAACCTCGTCGCAATACACTTTGGCGGCATTTCTAAAAAAAATGCAAACAAACAACCCATCAAAATCCTAAATTACCACTAGGCCACACGACTAGTTCAGACCATAATTAAAAAAAACTTGCTTATGCTGCAACTTGCTTTGGGAATTTATAATGATATTTTGTCCTACTTAAGATGATATCGTCCCATCTTATTAACTCTTGTGCCTATGACATGAATGCATGGATTCTTTATTCTTATTTATAATCATGTGTGTACATGTGTCATCATGTAAACCTTAACTTAGCATGCGTGCTTATGCAATGATATGCTATGTATGCAGTGCTATGCATTCTAAAAAGGCCATAATGCATGCATGAGCGGCATATATGCCATTCCACTTTCCAAAATCACTGAACATAATCCCTTCTCACTACGACCATTCCCCATGTTATCACGATTTCTGCAGTTTTAACACGCGAAGAACATCCTAAGCTATATTGTGTATATAATGGGAGGTACTCCAAATAATCATCCAGTATCCCTATAATAATTATTGGGGGTCTACCATATCATGTTTAGCCTAAATCTAGAATATCATAATTTTCCTAATTTACGATAATTTATTTAATTTCCTAAGGGATTCAAATACCTTAGTTTGAACATGAAGTACCGTTTTCAGGCATGGAAAATGCTCCACAAATTTATGATAAATAAAAGGTAACTATTTAATAGTAAATTAAATGTACTCCAATTTTTCAAAAAGGTTTGGTCCTTGATCCATAATTTTAAACATAATCACATAATTAACAGCTAATGAAGTAAATATTGTAAATAAGCTTTCAAAAATTATAATAAAATTCAAGCATGGCTAATAAGCCATAAAAACACTTCTGACAAAATTTCCAAACTTCCTAGTGAATAATGAGCTCCCATTTTAATTTAAAACAATAATCTTCATTCTTACATTATTGAAACAACTATTGTAAATATTCTCCTAAAAATTATGGTAAAATTTCCTCAAGTGTATATTGACCTAGATACACCTTTAAATGAGTTCCACAATTTTAAAACCATTATTGAGCTCTGAATCAAATTTTGAATATCATTGCATTCTTAAATGCTTGTGAAGAAAGTATTGAAAATACACATCTAAAATTATAATAAAATTCTAGTATGAGTATATTGACCTAAAACACCCTCTTCCACATTTTCATAACTTCTTATAAAACAATATGATCATAATAATTAAAAGATTATCAAGGGAAATTCCATGTACTCTAAAGGAGGTGCTAAATGTATTGTTCCAAAATTACTAATAAAATAACCAGAGGCTCTAATTAACTCAATGACCAAACTACCCAAGTTTAATGGCTTTCATTAAGTTTTGGTGGCCTATCTTGCATATATAATGGTTGTTCCCTAAATTAGGGTTAGGGTTTTGAGGGTTTATCCATCTCCAAATTCTCTAAAATTTTTACCAGAGGACCTTAGCTACCCTAGTATCCTCTCTACAAAAATTAAAGTCCATACAAGGGAATTTGACACCATGCCCTTCTCAAACCGCCAAAGTCCAAACATAGGGTTTGAACTTGGGTCCTAGGGCAATTCAACCCCAAACCACCCCATAACTCATATGAGGGTGTTAAATTACAAGTCAAACCAGTGGCCCAAATTTCAGCATCTGTTGAGGTGGTTTGACCACCCAAACCTCAAAGTGCACTTTTGACCTAAATACCCGTTATTAGGGCAAATCTATGGTTTGCTCAATTCCTACCAAAATCAACTCAAAAAAAAGGTAAAAATTTATACAGATCCTCAGGATGACTCCAAAGACCACTGACCAAAATTTGGGAGGGTTTGGTTGTAATTTGGTCCCCTAATTAATTTACCCTAAGATATTTAAATAATTTCAAACACTATAAAAAAATTGCCCCCACAAATTCTTATTTTTGAGAAGCACCTAGGTATAGATTAGGGTGACTCCCTGTCCAAATTTCAAGTCATTTCGACATGGGAAAAAGTGGGGGCACTCATTTTAGTTTTTGTCTAACCCTAGGTATAGACCCCACCAAAATGGGTGCCCTTGTTAATCCAGATGTTCAAATTGACTCAAATTAATTTTAAATTAAGGTACACTCATAGGGCTACAATTTATACGTTAACCACTTTCTCTGATTTAGTCGCTAAGTATTTTTAAAATAATTTACAAAATGAATAAATATGTGTAACATCCCATTCCCCCCCCTAGGGGTGATTTTGTCCTGACTAGGTCAGGATAAGCCCTTAGAGAACCATGAAGGACCACATGAACCTAGGGATTCAGGTGAGTGTCACTTGGTCTACAAATAGTAAAACCCAAAAACCCTAGAATTGGAGGGCCAAGTAAGTCCAACCTAAGTGGACCCTAGGGTAGGTCATAGGGTAAACCATAGGACCAATGTGGACCCGAGTCAACACTTTGACCTAATTAGCCAAAAATGACCCTAAGCCCTATTACTTGAGGTTGGGCCCACCCAATCTAACCCAATGCCACCCAATGGGTCAAAGTCAACTCATACCCCATAGGGGGGAGAAAAATGGGTTTCATGCATGGATATTTTGAAAATTAACATAGGAGAGAGAATTTGAATAAAATAGGAGTGATAAAGGACATTTTGGGGTTATATTAAGTTTGGGCACACTTGTGTCCATGCCACAAGCCCACACATGGGCTGGAGGACCCATTTAACCCAATTAGGAGGAGCTTGAACCAGTGTATGCATGCTTGGTGACAAGAACAAGGAAACCCGACCTACCCTTGATGATATCGCCTCCCCCCTTTATATCATCGCCCCCATATATCCCTTACTCATCTCCCCCTCTTAGCCCCATTTCATTTGTTTTCCCGAGAGAGAGGAGCCTGAACCAGAGCTGGGAGCTGTGAAACCAGGGAAACGCTGCCACCACTGCCAGAAGTGGCTCCTCGCCGCTACTCACGTCGCATGGCCGCCGGGAAGGTCCTCCCTCACCTCTCTCTTCATGTTTTTGATCTTAGGACTGTTTAGGGTAGGGTTCGGGCTCGAATGAGCCCGAACCTATCTTCATTTTTCTCCATTAATGGAGTTCCTAGAGCTCTCAGGTTGGGTTGCGCAGCCGACTCGCGCCGCTTTAGCCGCCGGCAAAGGCTCGCAACCACCACTGTGAGGTGTGAGGAGAAGATTGTCGGGGGTTGCGCCGCCGCTAGCCACCAGAAAACTTCCCGTGAAAGCCACCAGTTATCGGGCTGAAATCCTGCTCGATTTAGAGAAGAAATACAACAACCGTCCGATGGCTTTAAGATCCGTGCCATGCAAAAATATAAATCCTGTTTTATTTTAGTTACATGAACAGTGTTATTGTTTTGGCTTATATAGCAGAGTTATGCATGTGGATATTTTGGACACCCTTGGCCCTTTTCATAAAATGTGCTTTACATAAAAATTATATGTCCTTAAGTTACCTTTAATTTGATATATTACACATAAATATTTGTTAAGTCTACTGCCCTATAGAGCCATTTTCCTAGGGCTGGTCCAAGGGTAGGTCAGAAAATAGAATGAGTGCCCCTAACAAACCCTAAGTCCAAATGGACTAAAATTTTAGGCAAGTGGCTTATTTAGGAATATCTAGATCCTCCCAAAAAATGGGTATTTTTGGGGAAAATAATTCTATAGTTTTTGTTAAAATATTATAAATCAAATTATGTTGATTTTCGGGGCATACCAACCCCAATTTGCCCCAAATTTTGGTGGCCTGCCCTTAGTGGTATGTTAGACCTATGTTAGAAAAATTAGTCAATTTAGTCCTCTACATGTTGAGATATCTCACTTGCAAGATCTGAAATTGTGAATGACCTTGGGCTGCAAATTACAAAAATGCAGAAATTGGAAGAGATGCCCAAGCCCATCCAGAGGCCCAAACTACCTGGGATTTTAGGGAGTAACTGGTTTAGGGCATATTTAGTCCCTGCCCAAAAATGGGATTAATTGGAATTAAAATTAGGGGGAAATTACTAAAATACCCGTAGGCTTGTTTAAGTGATTCTTGGAGTAGTTCAACTCCAAAAGGCCCCAATTTTTGGTGGAATGTCCATGGGGACATTATTAGGGCATGGTTAAATTTTCATCATATTTGGATCACTTTATGTTGGGTTAATCCACTTGCATGTGTTGGCTAAAAGTGGCATTGGGGTGCCATTAGCAATAAATGAAATGATGAACATTCAGCCTATTTGTGGCATGCAAAAATCATGGAATTGATTCCAGAGATTCATGAGGGTAAAGTTCACCCCTCAAGTTAAGTATGGGATTTTTCAGATCAAAAATCACATTATTTGGATTTTTAAAAATATAGCCTTTTTGGATAATAAATTGAGAAAATTGTTTAGCATGGAAATAAATCCCCAAATTTTGTAATGATCACATAGAGGGCATATTTAAACCCTAGAAATTTTACTTCTCTCTTTTATGACTTTTGTACCTGGAATTATGTGGATTTACGATTTTGCCCTTATTTACTTTTAATTGGAAATTGATAGAATTATGTGGTAGAAATATTGTGGAAAATTTCTAGAGATGTACTATTGTAAAAAGAACCTTGTATAATTATTTCAATGTTTTTGGATGTCTCAGTAATGTTCAAAACCCCATAATGGCAATTTGGTAAATTGCTTGAAAATGGAATTGATGGGTCATTGTACTTTAGAAGTATGTGAAACTCTGTATTTAGACTTACCTTATCAATACATACACTCTGTAATTTTCTCAGAATTTTTATTTATGAATTCTTTATACTTCTTTTGGAAAATGATAAATATGTTGATTTTGTGATAATTAAGAAAAAAATAGAAATACTTAAATAAAAATTATGAATCTTGTAAGACAGTGATATTTCACCATATTATAGGTTAGGAAAATTTCTTACATCAGTAGAATTATGATATATTATACTTCATGTATAAAATGACCTAAAGAATTAATGGAAGAAAATAATTTAAGGAAGTAATTAAGTTGGGAAAATTATGAAAATCATCATGGTCATTATATAGGTCCATACCACCCTAGGATAAATAATTTTAGACATATGACACAAGGAATTAGAAGTTCGATTCCGGAGTGGTGTTAGTTCATGGGTTGCGCACAGTAAAAATAGGTTATACTATAAGGCCCATTGGGGGATAGATTGACAATTGAGCTAAGGAATACGATTGGAAGTATAACCCTGGTGGTTAGTGTCATCTTTGTGACAAGATTAAAAGTGCAAGTCATTGGGTAACAACGGGAGTGGAGGCTGGCGGAAGACCGTCGCCCTCCCGATAATAACTTAAGTCATTAGGATCGCCCAAGAGTAATAATGAGAGTTGGTTGTGGGTCATGGGTAAACATCAACTAAAAATAATTATCCTTGCGAAAGGGAACTTTGGATTTTTAATTCCATCTTGGTTCCTAGTGCCCCCGAGACCCCTTAATTGGGCATACCCTGGGCAGTCCTGGGATTAACACTAAAATACTAGGTGTAATAACCGGTAGGCAAGAGTAGTCTAATGGGCTAGGTAAACTATACATGTTCTCACTCGTGATGGGTTGGAGGGAAAATGGTTAAGTCATCCCGAGGTGTTCAAAGGTGCGCCATCCCGCGGTGTTCAAAGGGATGAGGTTCGGAATTTGAGCCGGACGGGTTAGCCCGGGTAGTTTTGGCTCGGTTGTTGGTTATTACAGACAGTTTAGTCCGGGAGCTTGACATGTTGGTTTATTTTAAGAATATTGCATGTGCATAAAAGGAATATCTAAGGTGGTGGGTCTTCGGTGTTGGAGGGTCATTGAACCGACGCAAATACGATGACTCGACAAGTGTGGTTTTACGCTTCGCCAAACTTAAGTCCGGCGGTCCAGTCTGCAAGAGTACGCAGGAGTCCACTTTGTGAACCAAGCGTTGAGGCGTACGATAGGTCAGACCGGTAGTGCTATACGTGTTTTGAGGTGGGCGAGGCCCAACCCACCGCTACTGTTTGCCACTACGGAGGTATCCTGGGAGGTAATCACTCCGAAAGGGGGAACTAAAGGTTTGTGTACACAAAGTAGGGTGTGTGAGTTGCACTGCTTGATCATAACATACCCATCATATAGATGCATATCATAATTATTCATAATAACCTGTGACACCTAATGTAAAAGTTGTATAGGACGCTTATACATTAGGACTTGCTAAACGACCCCTTGAGCTATAAGCTTGTGTGGGCAAGTTTATAAATTAAAGTTATTTCAATTTATATATATGCTACTTGTGACAACCGACACCCTAATGTATAAAATGGTAAGGGACATTTTATATGATGGGAGACTTGTAGAAGAACCCTTGGCTTATGTATACTCGCATAAGTGAAGGTTAATTTCTTTTCTTACTTTACTTATTACAACATTATTATGAATTGCTAGCTAGGTCCCCCTGTCACCTGTTTGTTTTACTCTCCACTTTCACGTCTTTTCCTTTCTTCCTCCCCGCTTGGTGCTTAGGAGCATGGGGGAAGGGGTGGGGGACGATAGGGCTTAGTCTTTTAGACTAACGGTTTTCGAACCACATCATATTAGGGGATCGCGGAGCCCAGCAGGGAGGAGCAGCCCAGGAGACCGGTACGATTGGAGACAGGGCAGTCTAGCTCAGGAGTACAGCCAGCCAGCCCATGAGAGATCTTTAGTGAGGATATTCATGTACCAGGCTTTAGGCCTTCATTTCCGTACTATTTTATTTATTTTACAAACACTCCTGATAGTTTTACTTTCAAGACAACCTAAACACCTAGAGGGGGGGGTGAATAGGTTCTAATTTCTTGTCTATAAATCTAGGCAGAATTCAATTATAATTTAAAACATCTAGCACAGCATTCACAGACAACTAAGCATCACAGATTGCACAATGTTTTATAGTGGTTCCCTAAGGTCTGGGTACATCCACTTTCCCCCTTCACCTATCTAGCAATATGCTAGATTCGTCCAAACTTCCACTATACTCAGATCCTCAGATCCTACAGCTCAGAACCAGGATAGGTTCCTACAACTCAGGCTCAACAGCCCTACCTCAGCCTTGCCTCAAGGCCTACCACTCAGAGAATAACTTTCTCCTACACTCAGGCAAATAGCCCTACCACTCAGAGATCACCTCTCCTACACTCAGCCTTTATAACACAGGCTTACAACTCAGATCTGTGTAAACAGATCCTACAGAAATTTAGAAAAAGATATTTTGATGTCTTGCCTTTGTTGAGAGAGAAGAGGATAAGACACTTCTTGATCAGCTGATGAAATCAACTGAATCTGAGCTTTCTTCAAAGCTTCTTGAATCTGAACTTAGCTGAGTTGATTTCCAAACAGCTTCTTGAGAAACCACTGATGGCTTCCTTCTTCTTCTTCAAGATGACTGGATCTCCCTCTATCCAACACCTTTACTGATACTTCAGACTTCTTCTTCTTAGACCTTCTGATGAAGATCTTCTTTTTCACTTTCTTGAATTGAAACTTCAACAGGATCGTAATCCTTCTGTTTCTTCTTCTTAGATCTTCTTCTATTATTTTTCTTAGCTTAGCTGCATATATAATTCCTTCTGAATGTGTCTATTTATAGACTTTCTTCATGGTAACCGGCTGATCCGGTTTCTAACTATTTTCTAACAGGTCTGACAACTTCAGTTAAATTGTGGCAACCCACAGCTGTCAAGTCTTCAAACAGTTCTTGTACCTTAGCCTTGGACAGCAAAATGTCGAGACAGTCTGTTAGAAAGTGTCGAGACCAATCTGTCTATCTGTGTCGACACAAGTGACTTTGGTGTCGACACAGTCTTTGATGATGTCGACTGAGTTGCCTTTAAGTCGACACAGCTTCTTAAGAAAATAACTTGGTCTAGACTCTGCAGAGTGTCGACACAAGTCCTGTGTGTCGACACAGTTGTTCTAGATTCAGAACTCAGCATGTGTCGACTCAGCCTTCAGGTGTCGACACAGCAATCTTCAATCCTGCCAAAATGTGTCGACTCAGTCTTCTGGTGTCGACACAAGCATAGTCGACTTCTGCCAATATGTGTCGACACAGTCTTCTGGTGTCGACACATCCACCCAGTGTCGACACATTTGTGGTCGACTATCTTCTTCTGTTAGTCGACTATCTTTCTCTGGTCGACTATCTTTCACTAGTCGACTATCTTTCACGGTGTCGACTAACCTTCTCTGGTCGACTATCTTTCACGGTGTCGACTAACCTTCTCTGGTCGACTATCTTTCACGGTATCGACACTGCTTCCCAGTGCTGAGGTCGACGATTTTCTTTATGTGTCGACACTGCTTCCCAGTGTCGACATAGTTGAAGTCGACTATTTTCTTTATGTGTCGACACTGCTTCCCAGTGTCGACATAAATGTGGTCGACTATCATTCTCTGTGTCGACACAGATATTCTGAAGTGTCGACACAAATATTCTGAAGTGTCAACACAATTTCTTCAGGTGTCGACATGTGGACTTAGAATATTTTTCTGCATTCTTTAATACTTCTTCACCTGCACATGTCAACTCAAAACAACATCAAATACACCTTGATGTATATCATTGAGCTAAGTTGGGCTTCTTCAAATCAGGTACACATTTTCCAATGTACCCAACAATCTCCCCCTATTTGGAGAAGTCATAACCCTATAGCCAATGATATACACCATTTATAAAAAGTATAAACTGATGATATATGACATAACAGGAATACTTAATATAAACAAAACATAAAAACAATCCATCACAGAATGAACATTATATGATGCCAAACAACATTTTGTTTATAACTTGATAATGTTTGAATACAGAGAATTACATTTAATGATTTAATCAAAACATTACAAAATACTTCGAAAGAACTAAAAAATTAAGACTGATCAGGCTCTTTAATGACAATCCCTTTGCCAGATAGAACTTAAGCCTTCACAGGAGCTTCAGAATCTTCATCTGGCTTCTTGCCTTTTAGATCAGCCTTCTTCTTTGCTTCTTCCTTGAGCCTTTGCCTTTCAAAATAATGAAAGGGCTTTGGGAAGTACTTGCTTGGCTCCTGAGCATCTGAAGGCAGCCTACCCAGCTTGGCTTTTCTTCTAAACTGTACAATGGCCTCTTACCTGGCTTCATACTTCTGCCATTCCATCTCATTGTACCACTTGCCTCTTTCCTGCACTTGGTCTTTGACAGCCTTCCATGCAGTGAGAATTATATTTCTGGAAGTAGGACTCCACTGCTCAAAGTCTGGCTTAAGTTCAGCCTGCTCTCTAAATCTTTTCTTAGATAGTAGAGCATCTTGCTGGTCTTTCAAAGTAGCCTCAGGCTTATCAACCTTCCCAATAACAATATTAGTAACCTTCTTTGGAGGACTATACATTCCTTGAACCTGCTGATCAATCATGTCAAAATCTGGAGGGGGGTAAATGACTTGGGCAACCTCAGGTTGATTGCCTTCAAGTAGACTTGTTTGTATTCCTTACTCAGCCACCATAGCATCATCACACAATGGGGGATATCCCAATGTGGCTCGAATACTATTGGTCACCCATTTGGTGTGCTCTGAGACTGCATGAACTAGCATCCTCTCCCCCTTTATGGCTTCTCTAGAAACATGATCTATGAGATCTTCCTTTTGAAATCTGATTTGGCCATCCAGATAATTCACACCCTCTTTAAAAAATGGTTTTAACTTTAGAAGCTTGTCAGATATTTCCTTTTGAGAGGTAGTGATTGCAGTCTTAACAGAAGCAATAGCAGCTTGAATGTTCTTATCAAATTCTTCCATTTCTTTTGCTCTATCTGCAGGCAGGCTTGGAACAATCTTCTTCAATTCCTCAATGATCTCATGATGAGATTCAGTTAAATTGTCATTCATCCTTAGCTGATTTTCCAAGACATAGCTTTGCTTTAAAGCAATGTCATCCACCTTAGGGATGATAGTCTGCTGTTGTTTTGCCAGATATACCACAGCATTACCTCCCTTATGGAAGCAATCTGTCATCTCCTTTTTATGCATATTGACCTCAAACCTAATAGATTTTATATCTTGAGCTAAGTCAAACTGCAGGGACTTGTTGTTCTCATCAACATGTTTTTCAATGGCCACTCTGTGTTCATCCAATTTCACTTGTAAATCTACCAAGAACTTGTTATAATCAAAGTCAGAAGGAGTGTGATGTGTTGTAGACTGAAGAGCCTTCTTATAGCTCTTGCTCCTTCTTTGGAAGACCATAAGTTTTCTCTTTTTAGCCACCCTGGCTTCTTCAGTCTCTGAATCAGAAGTGCTATCAATTTGAACTCTTTCTTTGGGAGGAGGAGAAACAGCTGCTTCAGTGCCATGTTGTACAGTCTCAACATGCACTGGATCCCCCTCAATTTCTTGCTCCACTTCCAGACTATCAGTAATTATTTCATCATTTGGAAATAACTCCTCCAGAGTATATTCCTTCTGGGCTTGTTCATTTGCAGTATTCAAATTTGGAGATTGATGAATTGGAGCATCTTCTAGCACTTGCTCCCCATGGACCTGTGTAGAAATAGAAATATTAGAAATCTCTTTTGTAGGAAAATACACCAGCTCCCCCTGCACCTATACCTGGTCATGAGTAGATACAGTTTGTGTAGGAGAATAAACTTGCTGAGCTGGTATACTTGCTTCTTCTTCTTGAACTGCAGGTATTGTGGCATCCTGAACTTGTGTAGATGCAGGCTGATCTTCAACCTCTAGCCTTACTTGCTCTTCTTGTGGATGCCCAGTACTGGTAGCATGACCTGGGGATTTCTCAGGTGAATCCTGCCTTTCCACTTCAGGCATCTCTTTGGTCAGCACCCTATCCCATCTGGAGAACAATCTCATGTCCATCCTTCTCATGTGATTAATTTTAGTTCCAGGTTGATGTTGCATAACCTCAGGAATCTCCTTACTTAGGTATATACTCATTATCCTAACCAGATTTGGCTTCTTGATCCCTTCCTTAATCTTTTCAAAAATTACAGATGACCAATCCGTTGGAATTGTAAACACAATCCTGGTCATTAGGCTGAACATATAGGCAGAAATCCTATCATGTCCACCTGACTTGCACAGAATAACTTTTCCTACCACTTCTGACAGAAATTGGCCCTGTTGATTCATTCCTTTCCGATTGAACGCAGCTCCAATTTTCATGGTGGATTCCAATCCACACCATTGAAGAGCCTCCCTAGATTTAGAAGCTGGCACATCCTCTTCATTCTCAATTATAGGTAATTGCAGAATTGTTCTTATCTTACTTGGTGTAATCTCCACAGGTGACCCATGAACTGTGTATTTTATTTCATGACTTTCAGAATTTACAGAGGCAGAGGTAAAGAACTCATGCACCTCCTTCTTCCATATCTTTGATGGTTCGGAAACCAGAAATTCTAAACCTGAGTCGGAGAGGAGAGAGATAACCCCAAGAACATCTGGAGGGGCAGCAGCAAAGGCCTGGCGCACCAACTCATGTCCTTCATTAACATTATCTTCAATCTTTGGCGCCATTGATCAGTCGAGAAAGCTTGAAAGATGAGAGAAAGAGAGAGAGAGAGGGAGAATGTCGACACGGGGTTTCGAAAACCTTGTAAGCGTGTCGACAGAATGAGTTTTTGACCTATTTATACCTTCTGTTTAATGAAGATCAAAAGTCGCCAAAAATAGACTATAAGTGTCGACACAGATGGATTGTGTCGACACAAGCTTCTATTGTCTCGACTACAAGTTCGTCTACTATGTGTCGACACCAATTTGCGGTTATGTCGACACCAGAGATATATATTAGAGCATCAGAAATTCTGTGTCGACTCTTAGTATAAGTGTCGACACAAAATCTGTAAGTGTCGACACCACTATCCTGGTGAAGTCGACACTACATTCCTGGATAAGTCGACAATAAGATTTTTAAGTGTCGACACATATTTTCTGTGTCGACACAATATCTCTGACTTGTCGACATTACTACCCTGAGTCGACACATTATTACTGAATGTGTCGACACCATCTTACTTAGCCAATTTCTATTTGTTCAACACAACTTATAAGTACTACAAAGTACATTATACTACTTCAATGTGTCTTAATATCACTTGAATGTCTTGTTACCACTTCAACTTCATTGTTGATGATTTTGTGATTACACTAATCAATGGTTAACATACCTAATTCAATTTTGAATTTATTGAATTTGGTCTCATCTAGGGGCTTAGTAAATACATCTGCTATTTGATAATCTGTTTTCACAAATTCCAATGAGATGTCTTCTTTTTCTACATGTTCTCTAAGAAAATGGTATTTTATTTCTATATGCTTAGTTCTACTATGAGAAACAGGATTATTAGCAATAGAAATTGCACTCTTAGAATCACACAAAAGAGGTGTTCTACTTACTTGAATACCATAATCCTTTAGCTGATGCTGCATCCATAATAGCTGTGCACAGCAGCTTCCAGCAGCAACATACTCAGACTCAGCTGTGGAAATTGCCACACTGGTCTGCTTCTTACTACTCCATGATATTAGTCTTCCTCCCAGGAATTGACAAGTACCTGTAGTAATCTTTCTATCCTCTCTACATCCTGCAAAATCTGCATCTGAATAGCCTGTTAGTTGAAAATCTCTATTCCTAGGGTACCAAAGACCTAAATTAGGTGTGCCCTTAAGATATCTCAGAATCCTTTTGACTGCAGTATAATGAGATTCTTTAGGGCCGGCTTGGTACCTAGCACAGACACATGTAGCATACATAATATCTGGTCTACTAGCAGTGAGATAGAGTAGTGAGCCAACTATTCCTCTATACAAAGTCTCATCAACAGGTTTACCTGCATCATCTTTGCATATAGGCATACTTGTTCCCATAGGAGTTCTCATGGTGGAGGATGACTCCATACCATATTTTTTAATCAATTCTTTGGTGAACTTAGACTGGGATATGGACAAGCCATCATCAGTCTGTCTTACTTGGAGTCCCAAGAAGAATTTCAGTTCCCCCATACTGCTCATCTCAAACTTCCCTTGCATAAGTTTGGCAAACTTTTTACAAAGGTTGTTTTCAGTAGATCCAAAGATTATGTCATCAACATAGATCTGAACTAAGATGATCTTGCCTTTGGATTCCCTAAGGAATAGAGTTTTGTCAATTTTTCCTCTTGAGAATTTATTCTCAATAAGGAAAGTAGATAGAGTTTCATACAAAGCCCTTGGGGCTTGCTTTAACCCATACAGAGCTTTCCTAAGCTTATAAACAAAATTAGGTTTAAGAGGATCTACAAAACCTGATGGCTGCTCTACATATACTTCTTCTTTAAGATCACCATTCAGAAATGCTGACTTCACATCCATCTGGTATACTTTGAAGTCTTGATAGGCTGCATAGGCAAGGAATATTCTGATTGCCTCCAGCCTTGCTACTGGAGCAAAGGTTTGATCAAAGTCAATCCCTTCTTCCTGCTTGTATCCTTTTGCAACCAATCTTGCTTTATTCTTTACTATTATTCCACTTTCATCTAGCTTGTTCCTATAGATCCATTTTGTGCCAATTATGTTGTGGCCTCTTGGTTTAGGAACAAGCTCCCAAACATTGCACCTTCTGAATTGATTCAGCTCCTCTTGCATAGCATCAATCCAGTGCTGGTCTTGGATAGCTTCTTCAAACTTCTTAGGCTCCATTTGTGACAGGAAACTTGAATGTAGAACTGTGTTTTGATTTCTGCTTCTAGTTTGCACCCCTTGTCTTGGATCACCTATTATCTGATCAGCTGGATGATCTCTTAAATGTCTTGTAGCTGGAGGAAGATTTCCTTCTGGTTGAACATCTCCAGCTCCTTCATTTAACTGATTCTCTTGATTTTCATCAGCTTCTATAGTGTCTTGTTCTCCCCCTGGACTGAAGCCTTCATTTTCCAATGCCCCATCTTCCTTTGATACTTCAGTAATGGAAAGCTTGTCCATACTTTTGCTTATACCTGTTGAGTCATTTGATCTACAAGACAACTCACAGTTGATTAATCTTGTTTTATCAAACACAACATGCACAGATTCTTCAACAACTTGAGTAATCAAGTTGAAGACTCTATAGGCCTTACTATTTGTGCTGTACCCAACAAATATCCCATCCTGGGATTTGGCAGCAAACTTAGTCAAATATGACTTGCCATTGTTAAGTATATAACACTTGCAACCAAAGATCCTAAAGTAAGATAGATTTGGTTTTCTGCCTTTCACAATCTCATAGGGAGTCATTTTGTGACTTTTGGTGATAGTAGCCCTATTGATTACATGACAAGCAGTGTTAACTGCCTCAGCCCAAAAATATTCTGGGAGAGAGGTGTCACTCAATAGAGTTCTACCAGCTTCAATTAATGTTCTATTCTTTCTTTCAGCAATCCATTTTGCTGAGGTGTTCTAGGTGAGGAGAACTCTTGGAAAATCCCAAAGTCTTTACACAAGTTTGTTATGCTTTCAGATTGAAACTCAGTACCATGGTCACTTCTGATTTTGACCACTGTACTATTCAGTTCATTCTGAATTTGCTTTACAAAATTAAGTAATACACTTGGGGTTTCAGATTTTTGTCTCAGAAAGAACACCCATGTAAATCTAGAATAGTCATCTACAACCACAAAAGTGTAGACCTTCCTACCTAGACTATGAACTGGCATAGGACCAAAAAATCCATATGCAAGAGGTATAAGCACCTCACAGAATCCTTGTTTTCAAGGCTTTGAAAGGAGGATTTTGTCTGCTTGCCATTTTGACAAGCTGAGCATATCCCTTCCTTTATACACTTAATTTGAGGTCCATTCCTCACTAACTCTTTGCTAAAGAGTTAGCCAATTGTCTTGTAGTTTAGATGAGCCAATCTCTTGTGCCACTTAACATAATGAGAAGCATTGTCATCAGCTACAAGACAGATGGGAGAAGCCTTATTCTCACATTCAAAATTAAGACAATATACATTTCTCTTCCTATACCCAGTCAATATGATCTTTTGATCACTTGACCTCTTGATATGACATCCATCTTTAACAAATGAAATGTCATATCCTAAATCACTTAGCTGGCTTATGCTTATTAGATTATGTTTCAAACCTTTTACATAAGCCACTTGAGTGATAGTAATTAGGTTAGAAGAAATGTTACCAAACCCTTTGATGACTCCTTTTTCAGATCCACCAAAGATCACTTTAGGTCCATCTTTGACAGATGAATACTCCTTCAGCAGCCCCTTTGTTCCAGTCATGTGCCTGGAACAACCACTATCCAAGAACCATATAGGGGCATGGTTACTTGGATTCACCTGCAACATAGAATTACTTACCCTTAGAACCCAAGTAAGTCTTGGGTCCTTGGTTCAGGTTAGCATTAATAAAGCTACCATAACCTCTTCTAACAGGTAGACTATTGTTCTTTATAACACTTGTGTTATACCAGCAGTCTAATGCAAAATGGCCTCTCTTGCCACAGCACCAAAATTCAAACTTATTGTATCTAGATCTAGATACATCCTTGTCAGAAGAATTTCTGTTCATTGCTGGTGCTGCAGCAACTTCACCTACTGATTTCTTAAAACCATTGGGTTTATGACCATAGGTAGGCCTGCTTGCATTTACACCCTTGTTCTTTAGAACATTAGTCTTAATATGACCTTGAATATTTTCATGATCATATTTGTTAGAAGGCACTTTCACCTTACTAAACTTTATGGGGACTGAAAGGTTTAGTGGCTGAGCAGGAGCTTTGCCTTTCCTCTTGAATCTGCCATCCCTGAAGTTACCTTTGAATCCTAATCCAGCCTTACCCTTTTGAGTGTCAAATTCATCCATCAAGGGTAAGACAGATTTTGGCTTAGAGTTACTAGCCACTAAATACCTTTCAATTCTAAGTCTGGCCTCCCGACTCTTCACTTGATCATTAGTATAATTAATTATGCCCATCTGAATAATAGTTATATTCTTCAGCTTGGCAATTTCATTTAATTTTTGATCAATAACTTTCTCTAACTCAGTTGTAGCAACCCTTAGTTCAGCAATTTCCTGAGCCTGAGATTTAACCAGGTTCTTGCTTTTCTTAAGGGCCTGCAACAGGTCCCCATACTTGTCTATCAATTGATAGACATCTCCTTCAGATTCAGATGCATCTACATCAGTTGATGCAGATGTAGCTGATTCTTCACTTGCACAACAAACAGATGTAATAAAAGGACATTGTACCTTATTATGACCAGACTGATTCTGGCATATGTCCTCTTCTGATCCTGCCATCAGCCCCATACACTGATGATCCTTTTGTTCATTGATGGAGTCTAGCAACTGCAGAAACTCCTCTTCCTCAGATGCAGCATATAGTCCAATATATGCTTCAGCTTCAGATTCTGACTCTGAAGTTGACTGGTCTGTTAGACTCTTATCTTTCTTTGCAACAAAGGATTTCTCCTTCTTGCCTTTCTGATAAGTCTTCTTTTTGTCTGAAGATTCCTTTCTCTTATCAGGACAGTCAGCCACTACATGTCCAGGCCTATTGCAACAATAGCAGACAATCTTTGAAGTAGTGGCTTTGCTGGGCTTTGATCTGCTCTTCTCTTTCTTTGATGACCTTTTCTTCTGATAATAGTCATCAACTTGCTGTGATGTGGAAGGCCTAGACTTCCATTGCTTCTTTTTCAAGAACCTTTGGAATTGCCTTGTGAATGCAGCAAAGTCTACATCTGAATCACAGCTTTCTGAACCCTTATCTGAATTTTCAGAACTATCTTCTGCAACTTGCTTAGGAGGAGATGGTGATTTCCTCCTATTATTTCTAGTGGCTTCTGCATTGAATGCCACAGTCTTTTCTCTATGCTCTCCTCTTAAATTCTTTTCCTCCTCCTTCCTCACCATAAGTTGCATTTCATAAGATAGCAACTTTCCAAACAAGGTGGGAGGAGATATCTCTGCCAATTTAGCCACTTCTCTTATGGCACAGATCTTTGTGTCCCAATCCTTTGTTAAGGATCTCAAGAATTTGTCATTCAGTTCATAAGTACTGAAGACTCTTCCATAAGACAAAAGCTCATTCACAATTCTATAGAATTTCTTGTAGCACTCAGTTATGCTATCAGATTTTCCTTGTCAAAAACTTTCATACTCCTGATTGAGCATAGATTTCCTGTCCTGCCTCACTTCTTCAGATCCCTCTATGTAGACAATCAATGTGTCCCACATCTCTTTGGAGGTCTTGCAGTGAATCAGATTCTGAAATGTTGAATCATCTATGGCACTAACAATAATGTTCTGAGCTCTTTTATCCATGGTTGCCAAGATGATTTCATCCTTGGTCAATTCTGAATAACTCTTTGGAGTTTGGATATTTGCATCAAGAACTGATACCTTCATTGGAATGAAGGGGCCTTCCTGTACTGTGATGTAAATCCTTGGGTCAGATGCTTCCATAAACAGTCTGACTCTTTCTTTCCAAATTCCAAAAATTTCTTTCTTGCATATGGGTAATTTCATAGACCCTAGCTCCTTATGATTCTCACCAGAACCCATCTTTTTGAATCTTGATTCTGCCTATCAGATCTACCTCAGACTGTTAAGTCCTTTTTGAGGAACCTGCCTCTGATACCACTTGATAGTTTTACTTTCAAGACAATCTAAACACCTAGAGGGGGGGAGGGTGAATAGGTTCTAATTTCTTGTCTATAAATCTAGGCAGAATTCAATTATAATTTAAAACATCTAGCACAGCATTCACAGACAACTAAGCATCACAGATTGCACAATGTTTTATAGTGGTTCCCCAAGGTCTGGGTACATCCACTTCCCCCTTCACCTATCTAGCAATATGCTAGATTCGGCCAAACTTCCACTATACTCAGATCCTCAGATCCTACAGCTCAGAACCAGGATAGGTTCCTACAACTCAGGCTCAACAGCCCTACCTCAGCCTTGCCTCAAGGCCTACCACTCAGAGAATAACTTTCTCCTACACTCAGGCAAATAGCCCTACCACTCAGAGATCACCTCTCCTACACTCAGCCTTTATAACACAGGCTTACAACTCAGATCTGTGTAAACAGATCCTACAGAAATTTAGAAAAAGATATTTTGATGTCTTGCCTTTGTTGAGAGAGAAGAGGACAAGACACTTCTTGATCAGCTGATGAAATCAACTGAATCTGAGCTTTCTTCAAAGCTTCTTGAATCTGAACTTAGCTGAGTTGATTTCCAAACAGCTTCTTGAGAAACCACTGATGGCTTCCTTCTTCTTCTTCAAGATGACTGGATCTCGCTCTATCCAACACCTTTACTGATACTTCAGACTTCTTCTTCTTAGACCTTCTGATGAAGATCTTCTTTTTCACTTTCTTGAATTGAAACTTCAACAGGATCGTAATCCTTCTGTTTCTTCTTCTTAGATCTTCTTCTATTATTTTTCTTAGCTTAGCTGCATATATAATTCCTTCTGAATGTGTCTATTTATAGACTTTCTTCATGGTAACCGGCTGATCCGGTTTCTAACTGTTTTCTGACAGGTCTGACAACTTCAGTTAAACTGTGGCAACCCACAGCTGTCAAGTCTTCAAACAGTTCTTGTACCTTAGCCTTGGACAGCAAAATGTCGAGACAGTCTGTTAGAAAGTTTCGAGACCAATCTGTCTATCTGTGTCGACACAAGTGACTTTGGTGTCGACACAGTCTTTGATGATGTCGACTGAGTTGCCTTTAAGTCGACATAGCTTCTTCAGAAAATAACTTGGTCTAGACTCTGCAGAGTATCGACACAAGTCCTGTGTGTCGACACAGTTGTTGTAGATTCAGAACTCAGCATGTGTCGACTCAGCCTTCAGGTGTCGACACAGCAATCTTCAATCCTGCCAAAATGTGTCGACTCAGTCTTCTGGTGTCGACACAAGCATAGTCGACTTCTGCCAATATGTGTCGACACAGTCTTCTGGTGTCGACACATCCACCCAGTGTCGACACATTTATGGTCGACTATCTTCTTTTGTGAGTCGACTATCTTTCTCTGGTCGTCTATCTTTCACTAGTCGACTATCTTTCACGGTGTCGACTAACCTTCTCTGGTCGACTATCTTTCACGGTGTCGACTAACCTTCTCTGGTCGACTATCTTTCACGGTGTCGACAATGCTTCCCAGTGCTGAGGTCGACGATTTTCTTTATGTGTCGACACTGCTTCCCAGTGTCGACATAGTTGAAGTCGACTATTTTCTTTATGTGTCGACACTGCTTCCCAGTGTCGACATAAAATGTGGTCGACTATCATTCTCTGTGTCGACACAGATATTCTGAAGTGTCGACACAAATATTCTGAAGTGTCGACACAATTTCTTCAGGTGTCGACATGTGGACTTAGAATATTTTTCTGCATTCTTTAATACTTCTTCACATGCACATGTCAACTCAAAACAACATCAAATACACCTTGATGTATATCATTGAGCTAAGTTGGGCTTCTTCAAATCAGGTACACATTTTCCAATGTACCCAACAACTCCCTTCATGGAGCTTTTGATTATATTTGATCTGGATGTGGACTGCATTTTCTTACTATTCTACAACTACTTTTGTGATCAATAAGGCCGACAGGATCGGCGTTTTGTAGTGACGACCTTCCCGGGTGCGGAGGTGTCACTGCAAAGCGGCGGTTCTGGGCATAAGACGCCGGGGTTTGATAAAAAAAAGGGGGTCTTACAATATGTGTGACAAAATATCAAATGAAATAAATATTAACCTAAAGTTTAAATAGTTGCGGCACGAATCTTGGCGCACATTGTGACGGCATCCTTCAATGTCCCCGCGCGCCAATTGCCAGGATTAATTCCTACTGGGCAACCTTCAGGCCTCTATCTTCGGCCACTCGGCCACCTCCCTGGCCGGCCACCGCCACCACCTCCATCGAGGTGGTGCATATTGCCATGCGGCGGCATAGCCGCCAGAGGGCCTTTTTTCGGCGATCCCGTCAATCCATTTTTCACGGAAAAAACATGAAAACGAATCTTTGATTAGGGCTCAATTAATCCCGATTTTTATTCTAAATGATCCCTATGATCTACCCATTGGAAAAGAGGAAGAAGAGGACCTTGTTTGTGGCCTAGAGGAGGGTAGATCGTCGGGATGCCATTTCCGATGGTGGCACCGCCCGGTTTATACAAAATTATAGTGAAATGCTCTAGCTCCTTAAGGTAAGATGTGTAAACGATTCCTAGGAGTGCAATGAGGGTTTTAAAACAATAAAATCAGGAATGGGGGTGGTCATTACATCAATTCCATTAATGGCCATGAAAGAAGCTCGCGACCAAGTGGTGGTGTTGGGTGGGGGGGGGGGAACCTACATTGTGGTGGCTGGGAAACAGCTGGAAACTTCTCCTCTTCCCCAGAGGAGTTGAATCCAGCCAATAAGGTTGGCCCTTAGCCTCCCAAATCCATGAATGCCCTTTACCTCTTTTTCTCTCTCCTACATTAAAGAGGAATTGAAGCTTTCTCTCTCCTGCCAATCATGGCCAAATGTGTTCATGGTACAATCCTAAATGCAGCCCAATAAGCTATTATAAAGTGATTAGGAAGTGGTTAGCCCAAGTGGATAGGGCTTGAGCTTTAGTTACCCCCTTTTTGAGCTATGTTTGACTTGACTTTGCCTAGGGTTGACTTTGGTCAAATTGACATTTGTTGTCACCATCAATGGGTTCTTGGTGACCTCTTGGCCTCCCCTAGGTTCTAGGTAGGGATGGGTAGGGTTTACTTGGCACCTTGAAGGTCACTTGACCTTTATTAAGGGAACATTGAACACTTTGTTGTTTAAGTTGACTTGGGTCAACTTAGCCACTAGGGCTTCCCCCAATCGGTCCTTGGTGACCCATTGACCTCACTCTAGGGTTAGGAGGGCAAGGGTGGGGTCCACTTGGCTAAGGGAAGGTTAATTGACCCTATATAAGTCAGTTTGACACATTTTGGGTTAGGGTTGACTTAGGTCAACTTAAGCTCTAAGGTTGAACCAAATGGATCTTGGTGACTCATTGACCCCACTCAAGGTCTAGGGTGACCTTGGTAGGGTTGGTTGGGCTCATTAGGGCACTTTTCCCTTACCTAAGGCATCTTGCCCTATTTAGGCCTAAGATGATCCTAGGTCAACTTGGCCATCCTGGATTGACTCTAATAGACCACCCTTAAGGCATTTTAAAAGGTTTGTGAGGTCATGGTGGGGTCTTGGAGTCTCATGATTATCCTAAACAAGGGTTTAGGAATATACTATTTGCAGACCATTCATCTCAATCACCTTTATTCCTAAGTCCACTTGGTCTTCTTGGGCTTCCTAGGGTTTTGTCATGACCTTGTCATGACCAAACCACTCTTAGGGGTCTAGTTGTCTGAGGGATGTAACAATCTGTCTGCGATGTTTCCTCCTAAAAAGGAAGACGTGGCAAACATTAGTCATAAAGAATAACTAGCTATCATATCCTCTCCCCCGACGACTCCTTGGCATCGAGTGGAGAAATGAACACGGGTACAATATATTTATATAACATATAAGTACATGAAGGTGGAGTAAGTATTGATGTCTTGAGTAGCAATAGGAGTAATGTATAATAATATTTATAACATTCCATTATAGAAATACTATACAAGCTATATCAATCCATCCAAGCATATAAATCTACAACAGGAAAGTAACTTAACTTATGTGAATGCCCAAACAAACTTATAAGTTAAGGATCAGCTTAACAGTAAAGTGACTCATCGTATTAGAGTGCCCATACAAACTCATACGATGAGGATATTGAGTATGCAATGTAATTTAATGATATGTATGCAATGCAAGACTCACCCATGATCACGCACATGCAATTGCCATGTCGACACAGACGTATAGTTTCCACTTTTCGAGCAGGTAGTTAACCTCTCAGGCGTCAACTGTCGTGGCCAAGATGTGACAGTGGAGCGGGCTTCTCCACTACTAGGTAGGCATCCACACTACCAAGCCTAGGCCTCTGTATACCTCAACGCTAAGAATACTACAATGGAGCTCACATGCGTACTACGGCTCAGCGGGAGTCTCGGGTAGATGTGTACCGAGAACCAAGCCCCAAACTGGCCGATGTTGTGACCCGGATGAAGTTTAGGAATAAGCACGAGGACCAAGCCTAACCGTTCACTTGGCATAGAAGGAGCCCCAGGAATGAGCACCAAAGACCAAGCCCAACTGCCCAAGGTCTAACCGTCAAATCCCGTCGGTGTGACGACTGGTGAGACCGTAGAGCTGCCACACGATCCCACACACGGTATTACGACACTGTATGTTGACTTACACCGCATGCAAGGTCATATCATCGTGGCATGGAAGGAGCCTTGGGAATGTACATCGAGGACCACGCCAAACCGTCCACTTATGTCTCTTCTCATTATTACCATACCTGTGCAATCAAACTCTGTACTTACACCCTTTCACATTGCTAGCCGAAGGGAGACACCACTCTAAGCATTGGACTACTAAATACATTCCGTTAATCATCGATTCACATGGCCATAAATTAGCATCTTACAATTCATTCCCAAATGATATCCAACACATTGTTAATATGAGGCGCATCCCTATCGGTTCACATAGTTGAATCATTCTTATCATCCAAACTCATCGACTAATTCGTTCACTAATTTCCACCAAATCATTTCATTCAAGTACGTTTCACTATGCCATTTGTTTACGAAGGATCTATCCAACACTCACCTAAATACTTCACACTATTTTTCTACAATCTCTCCATCAAACCCTAACTTGGATTTACATAAACCCTAGAACAAAACGTGCAGGAAACCAGATCGACAGCCACATTGATTGGGCATTCCCGAGTCCAAGAGACTCATATGAAGACGTATAACCATTCGTTAGAAAGGTATTTACAAGAACCACAACTTTTGTATTCTGTCCTTCACCAAGATCAGAATGTAACATGTTTGAAATCGGCTTCTATGACTGCTACGTTCATAATACAGTTTCTGCATGTTTAGATTGTCAGCCATCAAGTTTGATCAAACTTTCCTGTGGCTACACAATTTGCATGATGACGTGTAACCACTCGTTGGGAAGGTATTTCAATGGGCTACGACTTTTGTGTTTAGTCGAAAGCCCAGATCTGTCTGTATCATATATTAAAATGGCCACGAAGATCGCAACGCGCAAAAAACAGATTTCTGCACGCATCTTAGGCGTAATCAGCGACATCGGTTCGTCTTCCTCCTCTAACCGATCCTCCCAAATAACATCCAGAACTTCTCCTCCCTTATTCACCCTCATAAGGCCACATCTCTTCACGAAACAAGTCCACCTTCTACTCAAGAAGAGAGGAGAGGTTGAAGACATCATTATCTATAGAGCACAAGCCCTAGAAAGGCCTCTTCCTTGGAAATCATAATCTCGTAAGTCAAGAATCTTTTGAGTCGACATCTCACCTAGAAATAAATACAGATCTAGAACCAAGGGAGAGGGGAGGAAGCTCACCTCATTTCCGGCATTTCCACCATTTTCGGCCAAGGATCTCGTCACCATTCTTGGCGACCTCTTCCTCTCCTCGGAGGTGTTGGTTCTTCACGGGATGAAATTTGGCTCCAACACCTTCTTTCTCCTCTCCAGCAGTTTTTCTACAGAAATGTCTTGGAAGGAGGACTAAAAAATTGCTACGGTTTCTCCCCCCTTTTTTAGTGGAAACTACACGGGTAGGGAAAAGCCCGTGTCCCTACCCGTGTCTTGCTCGGGTGGAGGGTGGCGACAGTTCGACTGTTGTTTGGACACACACACACGAGTAGGGACACGCCCGTGTCTCCACCCATGTCCTGCTCAAGAAACACGATCGATGACTCGACTGCTTATTGGACATATACACATGGGTAGGGACACGCCCGTGTCTCTACACATGTCCTACTCGGAAAACATGGACGCTGACTCAACTGCTGCTTGTACACATATACACAGGTAGGGACACACTCACGTCTCTACCTGTGTCCTGCTTGGGAAACAAGGTTGATGGTGTTGGTCACACACATGGGTAGGTACATGCCCGTGCACTATCTGTACCACCTACACACGTGTAAAGACACGCCCGTGTCACTACCCGTGTCTTTCTCTAAAAATTCCAAAAATTTTCAACTTTGGCACCAAAGTACCACACGGGTATGGACACTCCCATGTCACTACCCGTGTCTTACTCTGGACTGACTTCACCTCCCTTATAGAAGTGTAAGCCTAGCTGCCAGCACTCCCTAAGCCCAAGTCAGCTCTCTTAACTTAAAAACGCGCACGAGGGGCCTAGCGTTAATCGGGATGTTACAAATCCTTTGAACAAAATAAAAGATTTCGTCACCGAAATCAGGCTAAGGCTATTGTAACACCCCAGTTTTCAGACCGGGAGTAGGTGGAAGCTAACGCTCGGTGGTAGGGATACCGCGGGCGAAGGGTCGCTGTTTTCGGAAGTTGAATATATCACACGATCACTTGATCTAGTGCGCATGACCACTGGTCGTGCGCTACTGCTCCTCCGCACTATTCTTCGTTTTCCAAGTTCTGCCTGGGTGAACGCCCAACCATTGGACAGTGTGCATACGACCACTAGTCGTGCGCCGATGCACGTGCACATTCATCCCTTTCTTTATGGAGTTCTGCCAGAGGTGATCGTACGATCATGGGATCTACTGCGCACGACCACTAGTCGTGCGCCACTGATCGCGCGGACGGGATTGTCTCGTCGTTTTAGTTTTGTGGCCTTCCGATGCTTCCCCAAATTAGATCTAAGGGCCAGGATCTTTCGCCCAATAAATCTTATTATTGCTGAGAGGGTTTTTCCTCTCATTATTCTCATCATTTGGATTGAGAGAAGGGTTGGAGAGGAAGAGAAGGGAACAGGAAGGAGAGAGCTTCTTCTGCCATTGACGGAGCTTCAAAGATCCGATCGCCATTCCGAGACCAGATCCGTGGAGAGGGCGTGGAGGCACTCGAGTCAAGCCATTGAAAGCTAGGATTCCATGGCTAGGAAGAGGGTTTGTGTAACACCTCTACCCGTCTTGTAGGATATAATAGAGGGTCCGGCCGGGGCCCCACACCATATTCCACAAACAAGCGGAGAAGTCACGAAATAATACCACAAATCACCGCACCCTAACACAGAGAATTCTAGCGGAAGCTTCAGGGTTGAAAATATGAACTCAATAATACAGGAATTGTCCACTTCTATAACAAAATAGGAATGTATACAACCATACATAACAGGTTCACAGCCTTATGGCTTTTACAAGTTTCTCTAAAAATAAGGTGTGATTTACAAACATCGGCACGCAGGCCAACCACACATGAACAAGACTAAGAAAAACAAGGCCTTTCAGGGCAGCAATGCAGCTTGCACTTCAGCCCGCTAAGTCCCGCGTGGACCAGCACCACCTGCACCTGCAGGAACCATTCCAGCAACCAGTGGCAAAAAGGGAAACAGTCAGCATTCAGCTGACCAATTATAATGACCCTGCCCCTGGCACGGGGCAGCGGAATTCATTCCCTGCATAGCAATTTACATCACACACATATAGATTTTCAGCCACCAAGGCAATACATATCACAAATGTCGGCACGACGGCCCGACATTCCGTGCACTCAGGGCACATTCGGGTGTACCGGAAACACCGGATCCCTCCAACATTAAGAGGTCCCAGACATGATGGTCAAACTTGAGCATTCCTAGTCTTTATGGTGCCCAGGCCAAAGACTCTCATTATACCCCTAACGAAAGCCCAATGCCTTGACGCTCTCTTATACAGCTGGCATAACGCAGGTATAGATTAGCCACCCCTCGTTGCTCAAATCACCTTGCCACAAAGGAATACCAAAGTACTCATGGTCAACTTACAGGCGCGGGTCGGTTTCACCTTTCCTATTCAGTACTAAGACCTTTATACCACATTGAAAGTGAAGGGATAGATACTACTCTAGAGGGGGGGGGTGAATAGAGTTATCAAATTTTGCACTAGACAAAACTTAATGGTCTACCCAACTCCCTCGGAGTGAAGTGCGGAATGAAAAGATTATAGATATAGATTTAACCCTATAGCCTAACACGAGTGATGTGCACAAACTCAAGCTAACTGTAATTACAGTTAAGGCTTGGAAAACCTAATCAGCAACTAGCAATCCTAGTTATATCTATTCACAGCCACAGTACAGGAATTAAACAAGTGAATCCAGACGACACAAGGAAATTTATAGTGGTTCCCCAAACAACTTGGGTACGTCCACTCTTCTACCCACACGGTAGGAATCCACTCAGGGTTTTGATCAGGTGCCCTGCCACCAACAGGATCTTCTTCAGGTAGATCCAGAAACCCTTTAGACTTTTGATCAGGTGTCTAAAAACCAAGCACAGGTTTTTGATCAGGTGCCCTGCCACCAAGGGATACTTTTGAAGGGAGTAATAACCCTGTACAGGAGGGGGAAGAAGGTTAAGATGTCTTCTCTATTTTACAAAGATTAGAGAAGCACAAAAACTTGCACTGAGCTAGAAAGCTCTAAAGAATCAAGGCTCCCCCTGGCTCAAAGATGTCCAGGTGAGGTCTTGCTTCAGTGCAGAAAACTCTTCAGAAAGCTCTGATGGAAAAACTACAAGAAGATAAAAAATAATAAAATTAAAGATCTTCAAGCAGCTATCTTCTTCTTCTTCTTCTTCAAAAGAATTCTGAGTTTGAACTTCCTGAAAGCAGCAGAACTCAGGTTGAAGAAGAGTCGAAGATCTTAGCACTTCTCAGTTAGATGGAAATTGCTGAGAGCAGAAGACTTGATCTTGATGAAGGCTTGAATGCTTAAGTGAACAACTGGTTAGCTATTAGCTAGCTTGAATCCTTCTTCAAGGGGTCCTTTATATAACATCAGCAAGCAACGACTCTTTTCAATTTGAATTACTTGTCTTCTTCTGAAACTTGAGGCCTGGGCTGCAAATAACACACAGCAAAACAAACTCTGCAGCAAGACATCCTATAAAAGGAATGAACCTCTTTCTAAGAAGCTGCAGGATCAAATCAAATAACAGAAGGACTAAATAAAGTCACATCAGAGAAATACTCTTTATAGCAGAAGGAAGACTTTTCAGTCTAACGGCTATAAAGGACTGTCAGCAGATAAAGTAAAATACAAAGACAGCTAATAAGACAAACAACTTTATCTAAAAAGATTTTACTCAGGCAAAAAGAATAGAGCAGATATGCCTGGAAATATTATCATAAAACAACTGAAAAGATATGCCAGATAATGTATTAATTAATTAAATATAATAAATAAATACAAAATATAAAGGCAGACAGAAAGCGTCGAACGACCTTCGGAGATCGTCGACCAACGCACGGAGATCGTCGAACTATCGGACAGATAGTCGAACGATCCAGATAGTCGAACTATCAAAGGAGATAGTCGAACTATCACAGCAGATAGTCGAACTACCAGAAGATAGTCGAACTATCAGATAGTCGACCTATCAACAGATAGTCGAACTATCAGGGCAAAACAGATAGTCGAGCTATCAATAGATAGTCGAGCTATCAGATAGTCTACCTATCAACAGATAGTTGAGCTATCAGATAGTCGACCTATCAACAGATAGTCAAACTATCAAAAACAAACAGATAGTCGACCTATCAACAGATAGTCGAACTATCAGATAGTCGAACTATCAAAGCAGATAGTCGAACTATCAAGCGAGAACAGATAGTCGACCTATCAACAGATAGTCGAACTATCAACGCAGAACAGATAGTCGAACTATCAACAGATAGTTGAGCTATCAGATAGTCGACCTATAAATAGATAGTCGAACTATCAAAAACAAACAGATAGTCGACCTATCAACAGATAGTCGAACTATCAGATAGTCGACCTATCCAAGCAGATAGTCGAACTATCCATGCAGACTGAAAGTCGAACAACTGATAGACGATCGTCGAGCAGTTAGTCGACGATAGTCGAGCGGCGTTCGACGATAGTCGAACGAACAAACAACTTAACCAAATTCTCAATCTGGAAAAGTGAGGACTGTACAGCTAGACTACTAACCATTGACCATAGATATTTCTTGGGTCAAGGGACTAAAAAGACAAGACTAAACTCAAATCAAACTGAGGTACCAACAATCTCCCACTATTTGAGTTAAGTCTCTCAAAAAACAAAAAATATACAGCTAGCTAAAGAGCAAAAAGATTAATACAGGAAATAGTTAACAATTAACTAGCAGATATCAAACAGATAGATAATAGACAAATATAACACAGCAGTCAATCAAACTATTAAAAGTCTACAGAATCTGGCAAAGGGTCAGAGGAACTAGGAACAAAAGAAATTTTCCTTAGAGGATCATCAGCTTCTTTCTTTGACAGCTTCAAGTCCTGCACACCAATGATCTTCAATTCTGCAGCCCTAGGAACAACTGCTTCAGGGTGCTTTTCCATATATTTTGAGGGATCAAAAACATCAGGATTAACCTGGAACTTTTCAAACTCTTTCTTTCTGAAAGCAGACATGGTGGTTAAACCAGTAGTACCTTTTCCTTCTGCTTTTGCTTTTCTTATTTGAGCTGCTCCAACCAGTTCGTGAAAACGAGCCATCCTAAAGTTAGGATCAAGCTCAGGACTTTCATAAACAGACTCAGGAGGAGCAGCATCTGATTCTTTATCTTGATTAACTAGATAAGACATTGGAGCAGACTTAGCAAAAGGTTCTTGCTAGAATTTTAAAACAAAATAAACTACTTACCTTTAGAAGCAACTTTCTCAGACTGAACTGGTATTAGAGATGGAACTCTTTTCTTTGGAGAAGGAGGAGGGGAAAAAGTTGGTCTTTGAACCACAACCTCCTTCACTAGTCTTTGAGAGCCAGAATACGATCTGCCTTGCGAACTTTGATAGCTTTTCCTTGGCTGAGGCTGAAAAGATGCAGATTTTCCAGAAGAGGCAGATGGATTAGCAGATAGGTTCCCAGAGGCTCCTGCACTGGGAGGTGGAGGAGGAGGACCTCTGGGAGTCCATCTTGAAACAGGACTATCATACCTCTTAGATCTTTTTCTCTCCTTCTGCTGGTTCTTGGAGAACCACATCCAATGCTGAAATTCTTTCGATTTGGGGTCAATTCCTTTAAGAATATAGTATGGAGTATCATTGTCTCGACTGGGAGGAGGAGGAGCAATTGCTTTCCTTTTCTTTTGAGCTGCTTTCTTTTTCTTAGCATTCTCAGATAGATCAGAATCATCTTCATCATCAGAGTGAGATGATGGAGGATTATCATAAGGATCATAGGCTTCAGAAATAGCCTTTTCCTTTAACTTCAGATCTGATTTCTCTCTTTCCTCTTCAATGGCATCCTGAGCCAGAAGGAAATCTAAATCCAATCCTGGTGAATCATCCCAAATAGTTGACTTTTCAACTTGCAACTCTTTTTCTTTCTCTTTTAAAGAATCTTGTACTCTTTGATTCCAGGCAGCTCTTGCTTTTTCTTCTTCCACACTCAGAGCAGGAGTGTCATCTTTGATTTCATCTTGTTTTTCAGACTCATCTTCTCTATCATCTAAAAAAGAATCCAATTCTGGATCTACTTGGATATCAGGAACATTTGGGGCAGCTTCTGAGACAATTACTATGATCTGAGCAGCTAAATCTTCTCTAATATAATCTGTAGAATTATGAACACAGATCTGCTAAATAAGCAATAATCATTCCTTCTAGGTATTCACTAGCTAGCAAATTAATTGACTCGTCAATAAATCGAATGAGTGAATTACCTTCATATTTGACCAACTCCCAAGACTCATCTAGGTAGGATGTAATGATCCCTTCTAGGAAATTTGCAATCACGGGAGAGGTGAGATCTTCCAAGCAAACTTTCACAACAAATTCAGATAACATGATAGCATCAGATATTTCCTTTTCCGATAACACAGAGGCTGATTCTTTTTCAGCTGGAGCAGACACTACTTGAACTGTCATCACAGTATCTGTTATTGCTGGAAGGGAGGAAGGAGGCTCTGAGGCATCTTCACAGAACATCTCCCCCTGCCTGATTTCAGTAGAAACTGAAACCAGGCCCCTTGAGGAAGAGGGCTCAGCAGATTTGGAAAGTGATTTGATGGTAGCGGTTAAGGTATCAATGGAGGAGGCAAGAGAAGCGATTGCCTCTTCAATCATGGTTTTGATTGAAGGGGTAATCAACTCCACAATGCGGGAGATGAGTTCAGGGGTTATCTCAAAAGAAGATGGAGGTGTAGTGGATGGAGATGCAGCAGATATGGTTGTAGTGCTGGGATGAAGAATGGTGTGGACTAGGGATTGAATTGGAGATGGAGCTGGAGAGTTAATAGGAGAGTTAACTGGAGAATGAATAGGAGACTGAGGAGGAGTTGGAATCCTCTCAGATCCTAACAAATCAAAACTAGGAGCAGATATCCTAGTCTGATGAGAAGGAAGAGGAGATGCTGGAGGGGAAGGAAGAACAACCGTGGTTGTTTCTCTAGCAGGAGAAGGGGAAAGTCGTACTTCAGCTGAAGTTGATGGAACTTCAACTGAGGCAGACTGCATAGCAGAAGAAGAGGGAAGGGAAAGAGTTGAGCCAGCTTTGACAGGGTGAGGAGCGACCGAATTATTCCTGGTGCTCTCAGATGTTGCTGGAGCAACCCCTGTGAGAGCGGGTTTCACAAAGGTTCTCTTCCACTTAGAGAACAGGTTTGGGTCCATCTTCTTGCTTGCATTTATTGTTGTTGCGGTTGAACTCAGCAGCTGGGGATATTTTTCCTTTAGGAAAATTCCAATAACCCTTCCGAGGGTAGCTTCCTTCTTACCATTCTTTTTCCTGATCAAATCAAACATTACTCCTGCCCAATCTATCTTTTTCTGATTAACAATTGCACACATCAGTGCAAATTGTTGCCTTGTTATATTGTCATGAGCAGAGTGCTTACCGAGGAGCACTTTTCCGACCAACTCGGCATGAAACTTAATCTTGAAAGGGAAATTTACCTTGAGCAGCTTCGTGGGAATGCCCTCTGCATGTCCCAGCTCAACTAACATTCTTCCAAATTCTTGAGCATCTTGCTCATAATCCTCTTCACCATTTATCAAACCAAAAATATCAGTCAGAACGGCCGGAGTTATGATTACCTCTTCTCCGCCGATGGTGCCAGTCATCGAGTCGTCGGTGGAGGACGACGTGAAAGCCCATTCCTTGATCTCAGGTATATTTATCTTAATCCTTGAAGACATTAATCTCTCTAGTCCTTGATCCCTGCACAGCTGAAGAACTTCCACGATCCCTGCTTCGCAGCAACTGAACGCGTCAAAATCAACACTGAAGCCTGCATCGAACTTTACGACTGCTAACACTGCGGGAGAAATCGCCATTGATTGCTGGAGAAAGTGCGAGAAGGACGGCGAAGACGAAGAGGACGAAGCGGCAGAAAATCGCAAGCGGGAAGACAGAATGCGAAAAGTCACGCTCCGTCGACGAAAGAACAAAAGATCTTTTAACCTAGGTCGACTATCGGCTTTATATTAGACCGGATATAGTCGATCTATTAAAAAGAACTAGACCCGATAGTCGAACGGCCGTTCGACGATCGGCTCAGAAGCAGAGTAGTCGAGCCATTGTTCGACTATTTCTGGCTTCTCAAACAACAAGCTGTCGTCGTTCAGAGATCGACGATAAGCTCGACCTGTTCGACGATCTTCGAACGCCGTTTGACGATCTTCAAACAGATAAGCTATCATTAACCAGAGGTCGACGATAGGCTTAACCCGTTCGATGATCTTCGATCATCGTTCGACGATCTTCAAGCAGGTTTCAACATAGGCAGATATAGTCACACTTAGTCTCGTCCATTGATCTTGCCTAATTGAACTAAAAAGAACAGATGCTTCTGTTCATCTAAAGGCTTGGTGAATATATCACCTCTCTGAAACTCAGTGGATATGAACTCAAGACAAATCTTGTTCTTTTCCACACAATCTCTCAGGAAATTGTGCCGAATCTCAATGTGCTTCGTTCTAGAGTGGTGCACTGGATTTTGTGCAATTGAAATAGCACTGGTACTATCACACATGATTTTGGTGTTCTTGTGTGAGTAACCATAATCCACGAGCTGATTTTGAATCCACAGGATCTGTGAACAACAACTAGCAGCTGCTATATATTCAGCCTCTGCAGTTGAAGTTGAGACAGAAGCCTGCTTCTTACAGAACCAAGAGACCAATCTCTCTCCCAGGAACTGGCAAGTTCCTGAGGTGCTCTTCCTGTCAACTCTGCAACCAGCATAATCAGAATCAGAATATCCAATTAATTCAAATTCTGACTCAGCTGGGTACCAAAGTCCTAGATCTGGACATCCCTTCAGGTATCTCAGGATTCTCTTTAGAAGAATCAGATGAGATTCCTTGGGGTTGACCTGGAATCTAGCACAAAGGCATGTAGCAAACATTATATCAGGCCTACTTGCAGTTAGATATAATAGGGAACCAACAATGGCCCTATAATTCTTTTGATCAACTAGCTTGCCGTGATCATCAGAATCAATAACTACATTAGTAGCCATAGGTGTAGGCATTGCTGAAGCATCAGCCATCCCAAATTTCTTTACCAATTCCTTGGCATATTTGGATTGGGAGATGAAGATACCATCAGCATCTTGCTTAACTTGGAGACTAAGAAAGTAAGACAGCACACCCATACTACTCATCTCAAACTTAGAGTGTATCAGGTCAGAGAACCTTTTGCAAAGTTTGGGATCAGTGGAGCCAAATATAATATCATCTACATACACCTGAACTAACAGGATTGTGTCCTTGTGATGCTTGATGAAAAGGGTTCTATCAACTACTCCCCTAGTAAAGTTGTGCTCTAAAAGGAAGCTAGCTAGAGTCTCATACCAGGCTCTAGGAGCTTGCTTTAGTCCATAAAGAGCTTTCTGCAACTTAAACACATGTGAGGGCTGAGTTGAAGAAACAAACCCTGGTGGTTGTTCAACAAACACCTCTTCCTTAAGCTCACCATTCAGGAATGCACTTTTGACATCCATTTGGAACACCTTAAACTTCATGTAGGCTGCATAGGCCAAGAAGATCCTTATTGCTTCTAGCCTTGCAACAGGAGCAAAGGTTTGGTCATAATCTATACCTTCCTCCTGTCTGTAGCCCTGAGCTACAAGCCTAGCTTTATTCCTTACTATAATTCCATTTGCATCCAACTTGTTTCTATACACCCACTTGGTGCCTATGATCAGTTGGCCTTTAGGTCTTGGAACCAAAGTCCAAACTTTACATCTCTCAAACTGATTGAGTTCCTCTTGCATAGCAATGATCCAGTGGGGATCTAGCTCTGCATCTTTAAAGGTGAGGGGCTCAACCTGTGAGAGGAAACAAGCATGCATCACATCCTGTCTTAATTGGTGTCTTGTTTGCACACCAGCTGATATGTCTCCAATCACTTGAGATGTGGGGTGATCTCTAAGTGTGACAATATCAGCAGGTGGGATGTGATCTTCAGCAACAGTTGGGATTAATTCCTCAGGAGGAATTTGATCTACTGTTGGTGGTACAACAACAGCTTCAGCAATGTCTTCATCACTGTCTGATTCAGTGATCTGAAGAGTTGATAGTTGAAGAATTTCTTGAGGAGCATCAGGTACCTGCAATGAACTAGAGGAAGGAGAATTTTCTTTCTCCTTGAAAAACATCTGAGACTCATCAAAAGACACATGCACAGATTCTTCAATCTTACAGGTTGATTTGTTATAAACCCTATAAGCTTTGCTTACTTGGGAATATCATAGAAAAATTCCCATTGAAGCCTTTGCTTCAAACTTTCTAAGGTATTCTTTATTGTTATTATGAATATAAACAATACAGCCAAAAACTCTAAAATAATTAATTTTAGGTTTCTTTCCCTTAAGCAACTCATAAGGAGTTTTACACTTAAGTTTGTGTATCAAACTTCTATTCAAGACATAATTGGTTGTACTAACAGCTTCTGCCCAATAGGAGAGAGGCATGTTAGCATCTGCCAACAATGTGCTAGCAGCTTCAATGAGTGTTCTATTCTTCCTTTCAACTACCCCATTTTGTTGAGGAGTTCTAGGAGCTGAGAAGCTATGTTTGATACCTTCTCTCTCACAGAATTCTTGCATGAGAAGAGAGTCAAACTCAGTACCATGATCACTTCTGATCAAGGCCACATGAGTAGAGTACTCAGTCTGCACACATAGTAGAAAGTCTGTAAGGGCTTTGAAGTTATCAGACTTAGTTCTCAAAAAGAAAACCCAACTGAACCTAGAGAAGTCATCTACAATTACTAAGGTGTAATACTTCCCTCCTAAACTCTGTACATTTATTGGGCCAAAAAGGTCCAAGTGTAATAGATACAGGATTCTAGGAGAATCACTCTTATTTATAGATTTAAAAGAGTTTTTGGTTTGCTTGCCTAGCTGACAAGCCTTGCATAGGCTCTCCTTCTTGTAGGGGCAAGAAGGTAAACCTCTAACAAGGTTGTGTTTAGATAACCTAGATATATTTTTAAGGTTAACATGACTAAGCCTCTTATGCCACAAAGAATTATTATTAATTGTTACTTCATTAAACAGGCAGATTTCAGAATGAGATGAATTGAAATCTACTAAATAGATATTACCTATTCTAATACCTACTAAAACAACATTATTATTTAAAGTAATATTGCAAGAGGAGTTGGAAAATGAAACCTGGTATCCAGCATCACAGAGCTGGCTGACTGAAATCAAATTATGCTTCAGTCCATTGACATATGCAACTCTCTTGAAAGTAACTGCTCCAATTGTGATCTTGCCATAGCCTTCTGTCTGACCACAGCTGGAGTCTCCAAAGATAACCTTTGGGCCGAGCTTAGCTTTGAACTTTGACAGAAGATCTTTATTTCCTGTCATATGCTTAGAGCATCCACTATCCAAATACCACTTATTTTGAGTGATTGGATAGGCCTTCACATGGAAGACATTTATTTAGACAGTGTGGACCCAGGTAACCTTGGGTCCCTTGTTTTTCACATAAGAAAACTAGAAATATATGAAAATGCAGGCTGAGGGTGATAACCTAGTGGGTGAGATCTCCTAGGTGGGATTCTCCATGCAGATGATGGGTCAACAAACCTAGGGTTTCTATTTTCATTTAGGTTTCTATGGTACTGATTATGATTTTGAAAATCATGTTGAAAATGTCGATCGACGTTCGACGATGGGCGCTCAGATCGTCGAGCTTCGTTCGACCATTGAGCTTCCGATCGTCGAGCGGCGTTCGACGCTCTTTGCATTTCTTTAAAAAAATTTCTTTCTCTTTTCTCTCTTAGCTTTATTTAAAGTTTTATTAACTAGGTTTACTTGCTCAGTGTTCTTCATTCCACTAGCTGAAATGAAGTTTACTGGAGTTGAAAGATTATTTTTAAGTAGTACTGGGGGTTCACTGGGAGAAGCTCCTAAGCCTAGTTTGTCATTACCTGACCTAGTGTTAGTCATGCTGGTAATTTCTAACAACTTAAGGCTTCTACCATTAAGTGATTCTTCTAACCTCTTAGACATAGCTAACTCCATTTTAAGAAATTTAATTTCTTCACTACAAGTAGTGAGATCTTCCTTTAACCTAACATTTTCTGTAGCTATTGATTCTGAGTCAGCTAACTTATTTCTAAGTTCTTTTATCTCCTTTTCTGAGCTAATCAAATCTAAGCATAAAGATTTAAATTCTAATTTAAATTCAGCTGAGGTAAAATCATAAGAAGAGAGTACCTCATCTTCTGTAGGCATCTCTTCATCAGAATCTGAACTCTCTGCAGCAGAGTGGTTACTGCAGGCATCTATTGACATCAGGCAAACTTCTTTTGCCTTCTTCTCTTCCTCATCCTCACTGGAGCTTGATGAGGAGGATTCTTCATCAGAATCACTCAAGGTTTCAGCAATGAAACCTCTCTCCTTCTTCTTGTTTTTGTAGGAGGATGGCTTGGAGTGCTTCCTGTGCTGTTCCTTTTCTTTTCTCTTGTCTTTGTTCTTCTCCTCTGGACACTCTGGTAAGATGTGTCCAGGCTTCCTGCAACCATAACAAATAATTTCTTTAGAAGGTGAACGATCATACCTTGCTTTGTCTTCATATCGTGAAGACTTCTTTCTGAACTCCTTTCTCCCCATCTTGAGAAACCTCTTGGCAAACAATATCATTAGTTCCTCATTTGATTGGCTGCCTTCAGAAGCATCAGCAGCCTTAAGAGCTAGAGATTGCTATTTTCTTGTTGGAGTAGGGGTCTTTGCTTCTGCTTCTGCTTCCCTTGTCTTCAGCACTTGCTCAAAAGACTTGAGCTTGCCGAGAAGAGCTTCAGTGGAGATCTCATTTGTACTTCTGGCTTCCTTGATGGGCCAGATCCTTAGATCCCATGTGCTAGGGAAGCACATAAGAATCTTATCATTAACCTCTGTCAATGATATGTCCTTGTCAAGGGTCCTCAGCTCATTGATGATTGAGCTGAGCCTGGTGTGCATGGCTTCAACTGATTCAGCATCAGTTTTCTTGAAGTTCTCATACTGTGAGATCAGGTTGGACATTCTGTCCTTCATTTCATCAGCTGAACCAGCCACAATCTGGTTCAGTGTATCCCACATAGCTTTTGCTGAAGAGCAGTCAGCTACCTTCTGGAATACCTCATCTGACATTGTTTGAGCCAGTATGTTCATTGCCTTGGCATCTTCTATTTTGGCCTTCTTGTACTCATCGTTGTAATCTGGAGGAGGCACTGCACTCATATCAGATGATGAGGCAGTAGCAGCAGTAGGTGGTCTTGGGGGACCTGACAAAATAGAAGCAAAGATGCTTTCATCAATAGAATTCATATATAATTTTATCCTTGCCTTCCAGATGCCAAACTTAGCTAAGTTGCATGCTGGAGGTCTGGTGCTAGAATAATCCTTGGACTGGGCCATGATAGTGAATATCTATAAGCTTTGGTATCTATCAGGATCTTGTGACTTAGGTGTTAGCATATTCAGTCAGTCAACCTCCCTCTGATACCAATTGAAAGTGAAGGGATAGATACTACTCTAGAGGGGGGGGTGAATAGAGTTATCTAATTTTGCACTAGACAAAACTTAATGGTCTACCCAACTCCCTTAGAGTGAAGTGCGGAATGAAAAGATTATAGATATAGATTTAACCCTATAGCCTAACACTAGTGATGTGCACAAACTCAAGCTAACTGTAATTACAGTTAAGGCTTGGAAAACCTAATCAGCAACTAGCAATCCTAGTTATATCTATTCACAGCCACAGTGCAGGAATTAAACAAGTGAATCCAGACGACACAAGGAAATTTATAGTGGTTCCCCAAACAACTTGAGTACGTCCACTCTTCTACCCACACGGTAGGAATCCACTCAGATTTTTGATCAGGTGCCCTGCCACCAACAGGATCATCTTCAGGTAGATCCAGAAACCCTTTAGACTTTTGATCAGGTGTCTAAAAACCAAGCACAGGTTTTTGATCAGGTGCCCTGCCACCAAGGGATACTTTTGAAGGGAGTAATAACCCTGTACAGGAGGGGGAAGAAGGTTAAGATGTCTTCTCTATTTTACAAAGATTAGAGAAGCACAAAAACTTGCACTGAGCTAGAAATCTCTAAAGAATCAAGGCTCCCCCTGGCTCAAAGATGTCTAGGTGAGGTCTTGCTTCAGTGCAAAAAACTCTTTAGAAAGCTCTGAAGGAAAAACTACAAGAAGATAAAAAATAATAAAATTAAAGATCTTCAAGCAGCTATTTTCTTCTTCTTCTTCTTCAAAAGAACTCTGAGTTTGAACTTCCTGAAAGCAGGAGAACTCAGGTTGAAGAAGAGTCGAAGATCTTAACACTTCTCAGTTAGATGGAAATTGCTGAGAGAAGAAGACTTGATCTTGATGAAGGCTTGAATGCTTAAGTGAACAACTGGTTAGCTATTAGCTAGCTTGAATCCTTCTTCAAGGGGTCCTTTATATAACATCAGCAAGCAACGGCTCTTTTCAATTTGAATTACTTGTCTTCTTCTGAAACTTGAGGCCTGGGCTGCAAATAACACACAGCAAAACAAACTCTGCAGCAAGACATCCTATAAAAGGAATGAACCTCTTTCTAAGAAGCTGCAGGATCAAATCAAATAACAGAAGGACTAAATAAAGTCACATCAGAGAAATACTCTTTATAGCAGAAGGAAGACTTTTCAGTCTAACGGCTATAAAGGACTGTCAGCAGATAAAGTAAAATACAAAGACAGCTAATAAGACAAACAACTTTATCTAAAAAGATTTTACTCAGGCAAAAAGAATAGAGCAGATATGCCTGGAAATATTATCATAAAACAACTGAAAAGATATGCCAGATAATGTATTAATTAATTAAATATAATAAATAAATAAAAAATATAAAGGCAGACAGAAAGCGTCGAACGACCTTCGGAGATCGTCGACCGACGCACGGAGATCGTCGAACTATCGGACAGATAGTCGAACGATCCAGATAGTCGAACTATCAAAGGAGATAGTCGAACTATCACAGCAGATAGTCGAACTACCAGAAGATAGTCGAACTATCAGATAGTCGACCTATCAACAGATAGTCGAACTATCAGGGCAAAACAGATAGTCGAGCTATCAACAGATAGTCGAGCTATCAGATAGTCGACCTATCAACAGATAGTTGAGCTATCAGATAGTCGACCTATAAACAGATAGTCAAACTATCAAAAACAAACAGATAGTCGACCTATCAACAAATAGTCGAACTATCAGATAGTCGAACTATCAAAGCAGATAGTCGAACTATCAAGCGAGAACAGATAGTCGACCTATCAACAGATAGTCGAACTATCAACGCAGAACAGATAGTCGAACTATCAACAGATAGTTGAGCTATCAGATAGTCGACCTATCAACAGATAGTCGAACTATCAAAAACAAACAGATAGTCGACCTATCAACAGATAGTCGAACTATCAGATAGTCGACCTATCCAAGCAGATAGTCGAACTATCCACGCAGACTGAAAGTCGAACAACTGATAGACAATCGTCGAACAGTTAGTCGACGATAGTCGAGCGGCGTTCGACGATAGTCGAACGAACAAACAACTTAACCAAATTCTCAATCTGGAAAAGTGAGGACTCTACAGCTAGACTACTAACCATTGACCATAGATATTTCTTGGGTCAAGGGACTAAAAAGACAAGACTAAACTCAAATCAAACTGGGGTACCAACAATGGCACTCACGACCACAAGAGTTGAACCCAACTCTAACAATTTCCTGGACTTACTCCAGTACTTCTTGTGGAACCAAGCTAAAGACATCAACCATATATTTCATGCATACTAGCAAGAATCACGGAGTCTTCTCCGATGTGCAAATAAGCATCGCCAATCCAGACCAACATGTCCAGATTGGCTTCACACAGCATGCCTAACCGTACTCACACTTCCGGTTCTAATGCACTACAACAAGGGATGAACCTCCAATCACAATGGAATCTCTTCGCAATCCACCTTTTGGTGGAGGATTCCTATGCAAATCCAGGAATGAAGGACTTCACTTGTAAAAGAAGGGAATCATTACCCTTGGAAGACACTTCGGAGCCATGGGGAGAAAACCAAACGGATGAATGTCCTCGCAGCAGCCTTGTCATCGCAAATCCGAACTCGGCTCACGATTTGAACCACCGTAGCACCACCGGCAGCCGGCTTCCTCTTCTTATTCCTCCTCAAGCTCTCCTCTCTATATTACTTAAGAAAAGCAAGGCATAACTCAAACATGAGCTTCCTCCTTCTCAAGGCCACCCTTATAACCCCAGGGATGAGCCTAGACCATTGGATCTTGGTTAAAGAAAATGAACAGATCAGATCAGCCCTAAAACTGATTTTCTGTACTAAACAATTGTTGTGACACGCCCGTGTCACAGGACGTGTTCTTGAAGTGGCTACAGAACCGACGCACTCAGTCCAAAACATGGGCTTAGACACACCCATGTCAAACACCTGACATGCCCGTATCAGAAAGCACACAGCCGTGTGACTAGCCGTGTCACTCATTCAACATAAGACCCGATCACTCGAGAAGGACATGACTAAGGAAGACGCCCGTGTCCTTAGCCGTGTGCCAAACACGCCCCTATGACTCGCCCGTGTTATAGGCCATGTTCCACACTCAACGCCATTCAACTCAATGCAACTCAATGCAACTCAACGCCACCCAGGTATTCACCTGAGCATGACACTCCCTTGGACACGCTCGTGTCCATGGTCGTATCACCACACTCAACGCCATTCTACTCAATGCCACTCAACGTCACCCGGGTATTCACCCGAGCAGGACACACCCTGGGACACGCCCGTGTTCCAGGCCATGTCACCCAGCCTGACTCATTTTGGGACTTAGGGATTTTTTTGGTGTTATAGGTCGTAAGGTAATGACATTTCTCATCTCAGTTTCTAGGATGCGTGCATAACTTCTCTTCTGAAAGTGAGGGTAAGATCAATCCTTCACACTAAGGGGGGGGGGTGAATAGAGTGATTTATAATAATTTTGCTAAATTAAAAATTATTCTAGCAGTGGAAGACTTGATTTAATAAGTGTAGAGTGCTAAGCAGAAACTGAAATAAGACAACTACAAAAGGATTAATTCACAGCACACAACAAAAGAAAGAGCAAGCAATCTAGAAGACACAAGGAGCTATAGTGGTTCCCCAAAACCTGGGTACATCCACTCTTCTACCACCCTTAGTAGGAATCCACTACAGGATGAGTTGATTTGGTATCCTGGGCACCAATGAGCTTTTATCAGGTTCTCAAAAACCAAACTAGATTTTTTGATCAGGTGTCTTGCCACCACTGAGTTTTGATCTGGTCTCAGGAATAAAAGCAAAACTTTTGAAGGGAGTTTAAAAACCCTTTTATAGGAAAGGAAAAGGAAAAGGGGTGATGTTGTCTTCTCTGTCAACTATCAAAGATAAGCACTAGTGGATGAGATATTGTCAAAGCTCCCCCTGAGATGTGGCAGAAGTTCAGGAAGTAGAAGCTTTGTAAGGGTGATAGGTCATCAAAAAGATGATTGCTCCAGCACTTGATAATTTCATCAAGAACTGAAATGTTTGTTTTCTGGAGTATGGAAGATGAAGACTTGAGAAAGCTTTTGATAAGCAGGAATAAGAAAGAAAACTTGTTCTATTTTCTGAGTTATTGATCTCCTTTTTATTTCTTTGTGTCTGTTCTATGTATATTGTTATGTGTTCATGTTCTCTCTGAATGATGAGAATAAGAACTACAGTCGTCAAATCTTGATAATAGCCGTTAGCAAAGTCATAAATGCTTTCCTTAATTGTCAAATATCTCTGGAGGAAATAACCTAAGTACATTCCTTCTTTGTTTCCTTGAAACTTGCTCCAGATTTATTATAACGGCTAGAAATGTTCTTCATTAAATGCTCTGATTTGAAATACTTAATAAGCTAACAAAATCCCATAAATTGTCGATCTCAAAATAAAATCGTCGATTTGAGCTCAACTATCGTTGAACTGAGATCAGAGATATTGGAATTTGACTTGGACATAAATCGACGATATGAGGTCAGAGATCGTCGAACTGGGTTCGATGCCTCATCGACTTGAGCTCAGAGATCGTCGAACTGATGTCGACGCTTTGTCATCCTGAACTTAGAGATAGTCGAACTGAGTTTGACGCTTCATCGATCTGAGCTCGACGACAACTTTAATTCTTATTTCTTGGCATCTTTATCTGAACTTGGAGGTCTTAAGGAAAGCTTCAAACCTAAGTCCTAAGCCTTAGACCTAACAAGTTGACCTTTACTCTATATAATAAGGTCAAAAAAACAATCCTATTGACATAGTGATCCTGACGCAAATTATTAATAGGGTGTTCCAACAATCCCCCCCTATTTGGGTTAGGATTACTATTTACATGAGATATAGGAAATAATAACAACAGAAACAACATTGCAGAACCACAGATATGATTATATCACATCACAAAAGTAGTTTAGCAGAGATATAATATAGTTTTAAGCTTACATCAAGATTAATTCTTGTCATCAGTTCTTTTTTTGAAGATGATTTCTCTATTTGGATTTTCTGAGTCTTTCTTTGATCTGAAATCATCAGCAGCACCAAGAGTCCTTTGGATTTTAATTCTAGGAACTACAACTTCATGATGAAGCTTCATTTACTCCTCAGTATTAAAGAATCTTTTGGAGCCATATCTTTCAAGTTCTTATCTTCTTTGATTTGATAGAGTAGATATATTGGATGTGTCTTGGCCCTTCTCTCTTGCTTTCTTAATTTGATCTAGAGTAGCCATTTCTTTAAGTCTGGCTGTCAAGGAAGTTGGATTGTTCTCTAGATCTTCAAAAGGTACTGGTGGCTCATACCTATTTATTGTGTCAGTAGGAGGAGATTTTTAGTGAAAACATTCTTTGAGATTGTAAGGAAAGGGACCAGTAGTTGAGTCAATTGGGCCTTGTCCTTTCCTTTAATAAGGTTGCTGTCTTGGCTGTCCTCTTGAATAAACTTGATAGTCTGTTTGATTTCCTCTATATTATCTTCCTCTAGGCTAATTTCCTCTTTGCTGATAACGTATGGATTGAGATCTTCCTTGATAGGTTTGCTGGGGTTGAGAAATTTTGGAAGCTTGAGGAGCTGAGTCTCTACAAGATCCTGTGCTTGGAGAAGGAGGAGGAGGAGGATGAGAATTTCCTTTGTCATACTTTCTTCTCTTCTTTAGTGCTTTCAACTAATTCTTAGAATATTGCATCCAATGCTCAGTAATAGGACAATTGTGCAGAATGTAATATGGTATGTCATGATCAGTTATAGTCTTGGATAATTGAACTCTTTTCATAGCTTTGCTTCTGGCTTTCCTCTTCTTTGAAATAGTTGCAGAGGAATCATCAGAGTCAGTTCTGAATTCATCAACATCATCAGAACTCTGATGATCATCATATAAGACATCTATTTCCTTATAAGCTGCTTTGGTGGTGGAAATAGGAGCAGAAGCAGAAGGAGCAGTAGAGGAAATAATAACAGCAGCACTTGAAATAGCAGTTGAAATAGCATGAATAGTAGTAACAACAGGAACACCAACTGAAGCAGTAGCCTCAAAAACTGAACAAACTGGCTCTTCAATAGCTTCTAAAGAAACAACATCAGCAGCAGCAGCAGACTCAAGAACCACATAATAACTCTCCACAAATTTAACAGAATTTATATACATCTCTATCAGGGTTGGATCACAGCAGGAGAGGGGAACCATAACCCTTGTTAAATCTTCAGTAGGGTGAGGTGTAAGAGGACAACAGCTATAAATTAAATCAAATAATGATAATAATGAATATAAATCTATTATTGGACTGATGGTTGGAGCTGGAGCTGGAGCTGGAACTGAAACTTGTTCTAAAACTAAACTTTCTGAAACTAGAACTTCCGATATCTGCATTTCTGATGCAAAATCCTCTGAAAGCAGTACTTCTTCATAAGGCATCTCCCCCTGCCTAGTTTTAGTGATAACTGAATGTAGGCCCCCAGAAGAAGGGGTAACCTGAAAGGAGAAAGAAGAAGAGAGTCTAACAGATAAATCATTCAGATTCTTCACTAAGGGAGCCAAGGCTGAATCCAGTAAGAGTGTTAGCTTGGGGGCCAACAACTCATACAGTCTTTCTGCCAGAGGAATGAGATCTACTTGCTCAAGGTTAACTTGAGTAGAGGTAGATGAGTGTGCTGTAGAGATGGATGGAATGAATACTGGGTGAAGTGGTATGGATGGCTGAGAGATGGGGATAAATGAAATAGATGGAGCTGGGATGGTGACTGTTGGTAGGAATGAGGAGATGGTAGGGGAAAAGATGGTTGAGAGATGATATCATTATGGATTTGTTGAAATAATACTGAGGTGGATGGGATGTCTTGAGGTGAAGAGGGAGAATCATCCATGAAGGAATCATCTAGGAGATTGAAGGATGGAAGTTAGGAGGATGATTCTAAGTCAATAGAGGAGAAGAAAGGTAAAGATTGGAAGTCTGCTTGAAAAGGGGCTGGAGGAGGTGAAGAAGTTATTTGAGATGGAGAGGGAGGAGAGGATATGGATGGTGTAACTTGATGTAAAGATAGAGGAGAGGAAATTGAGGGGGATGCCAACACTTCTGCTTGGGCAGTGGATTGAGGAAGAGTGACTGAATATGTCCTTGTGCCTGAAGAAGTTTGTGTTGTAGGACCCCTACTTGGTTTGACAATTTGTCTTTCCCACTTTCTAAACAGAGCTGAAGAAAGTCTCTTAGAAGCATTGATATGCATTCCATTTGAAACAAACAGCTGAGGGCACCTATTCTGCAGGAATAGGCCCAGAATTCTTCAAAAATTTACAAAGTTCTTATCGATTTTCTTCTTGATCAAATCAAAGAAGATGTCTCCCAAATCCAAGTGCTTTTTATCTACTATGACAACCATTAAGCAGAACTGATGTCTTGATATTATGTCATGAGCTGAATGTTTGGCTAGAATTACTTTGCCTATAAAATCTACTGAAAATCTATACTCCATAGACATATTTTTCTTTAAAAGCTTATTAGGGTTTTAAGAATTGTGACCCATTCTATCTAACATTGTAGTAAATTCTACCCCTGATAGGTCTATGCTATCATGTCCAGTACTTAACCCAAAAATTTCTGTAAGAATGGCCGGGGTTAGGGATACCTGAGTTCCTAAGATGGTTCCAGTGACTGTGTGTTGATCCAGATTGTTGGCAATATAGACCCACTCATTAATTTCATCTGCTGCTAATTTTATTCTAGTTATCATGATGTTCACAAGTTGTTGCTCATTAAACAGTTCTAGAATATCCTTGAACCTTTGGTCAGTTCCTTCAAACGAATCCATGTCAATGTCAAAATAAGTATCGAACTTCATTACTGCTAAAACGGCGACTGAAACCAACATGTTTCCTGCAAAAACAAACACGATCAAGTGTAGAAAAGTTTGGAGGGAAGAAAGTTCTTGCAGAAAGTATGAAAGCGCAAAGGAGAATGACGCCTGAAAAATGATTTTATATTAGGGTTCGACGCAGAAAAGGGAAGATCGTTGAACTCAATTCGACGATCTATGGCTCTAGGGGAAACGGAAAGGTCTCAACATCGTCGATCTCTGTTCGACGCTATTTAATATCGTTGACCTTCGTTCGACGATAATTAAGATCACAGACCGAGGAGGATAGTTTAGCACTATCTGAAAAATGCTGAGCTCTGTTCGACGATTCCTAACATTGTCGATCTCCGTTCGACGGAGAACGAAAGATAGTTGAATACTATCTGGAAACGACGAGCTCTGTTCGATGATCTTATGGAAAATCGTCGAGCGCAGTTCAGAGACATAGAAAACTTATAGATACTAGGAAATTCAAATTTTTAGCCTAGTCTTTGTTTCTTATTAGGTTTAAAGATCTTGGAACTTAATTAAGACTTCCTCCATCTAACATACCTAACTGATTAAGGAAGAAGGTGTGTTTCTTTTCATCCAATAGTTTGGTGAAAATTTCTCCCCTTTGTAAATAGTTGGGATATATTGCAATTCAATTTTATTCTTCTCTACATTATCTCTTAAGAAATGATGCCTAATCTCAATGTGTTTTGTCCTACTATGGAGGACTGGATTTTTAGCTATTGAAATAGCACTAGTGTTATCAAAAAATATTTTGGACTTTTCTAATTTGTAGCCATAGTCTATGAGCTGATTTTGAATCAACAATATCTGTGAGCAAAAACTACCTGGTGCCATATATTCAGCTTCAACAGTTGAGGTAGACACAGATGTTTGTTTCTTGCAAAACCAGGAGATAAGTCTGTCACCAAGAAGCTGAAAAGTTCTACTGGTGCTTTTCCTGTCTACTCTACATCCAGCATAATCAGCATCTGAAAATCAAGTTAGATCAAATCCTGAATATGTTGGATACCAGAGACCTAGATTTGGACAACATTTCACATACCTAAGAATCCTCTTAACTAATGTAAGGTGTGACTCTCTAGGGCTGACTTGGAATCTAGAATATATGCATGTAGCAAACATTATATAAGGTCTACTAGCTGTAAGATACAATAAGGAGCCAATCATTGCTCTATATGTTGTCTGATCAACTTGTTTCCCATGTTCATCAGCATCTAATACATCAATAGTAGGCATAGGTGTTTTCATAGAGGATGCTTCAGACATACCAAATTTCTTAACAAATTCTTTTGCATACTTGGTTTGAGAAATAAAGATGTCATCACCATTTTGTTTGACTTGCAATCCTAGAAAAAAGGATAGCTCACCCATGCTACTTATTTCAAATTTGGAATTCTTTAAGTAGAAAAACCTTTTGCACAAATTTGAATCAGTAGAACCAAAAATAATATCATCTACATAGATTTGTACTAGTAGGATATTTGACTTATAGGTTCTAATAAAAAGAGTTTGGTCTACTCTACCCCTTTTAAAATCATTTTCCAAGAGAAAGCAAGCTAGGGTCTCATACCATGCTCTTGGAGTTTGTTTGAGACCATATAAAGCTTTATGCAATTTATAAACAAAATCAGGGTGAGTTAGAGAGATAAAACCTAGGGGTTATTTTACATAAACCTCTTCCTTGATGTCACCATTAAGGAATGCACTTTTGACATCCATTTGATAAACTTTGAACTTCTTATGAGTTGCATATGCCAGGAAGATTCTTATGGCCTCCAACCTTGCAACTGGTGCAAAGGTTTGGTCATAGTCTATGCCTTCTTCTTGAGAGTATCCTTGAGCAACCAGGCTTGCTTTATTTATTACTATAACTCCTTGATCATCTAGCTTGTTCCTGAATACCCATTTTGTTCCAATAATGGGATGATTTTTTGGCTTTGGTACTAGTTCACAAACTTTGTTTCGTTCAAATTGATTTAAATCCTCTTGCATTGCAATGATCTAGTTTAGATCTTGTTCTGCATCTTGTATGGATTGAGGTTCAATTTGAGAAAGGATGCAAGTGTGCATCAGATTTTGATTGATCTGATTTCTGGTTTGCACACCAGCTGAGATGTCTCCAATCACTTGGGAGATTGGATGATCTATTGATGTTACTAAATCAACAATGGGTGTTGATTGTTCACCAACCTGTGTTATTGTTTCCTCTTATGGCACAATAACTGGCTCTTTATTCAGATTGTCACCATGGCTTGCAAGATCTGACGGTAATCTTCATTTTCACTCCTTTCAACTTCTTGTTGAATGGTTGAAGGTGATGGATCTTGTTCAATGATATGTAGCCTGTCCAAATTTTCAGATATATAATGTACCTACAAAGGGTCTATAGTAGAAGTGCTCTTCTCCTTGTAAGACATTTTAGTTTCATCTAAAGAAATATGCACAGTCTCTTCAACTTTATGAGATGATTTATTAAAAACCCTATAGGCCTTACTGATCATGGAGTATCCCAGAAACATTCCTTCATCAGCTTTGGTTTCAAATTTTGCTAAGTATTTTTTATTGTTGTTATGAATGTAGCAAATACAACCAAAAATCCTAAGATAATCAACTTTAGGTTTCTTCCCTTGGAGTAATTCATAGGGATTCTTGTCCTTTAGCTTATGTATCAAACTCCTATTCAAAACATAGTTTGAAGTGTTCACAGCCTCTGCCCAAAATGATAAAGGGAGGTGAGCATCTATCAACAATGTTGTGGAAGATTCAATTAGGGTTCAATTCTTCCTTTCAGCTACCCCATTCTGTTGATGAGTTTTAGGAGCTGAGAAAGTGTGCCTGATCCCTTCCCTCTGACAGAACTCTTGCATAAGAAGAGAATCAAACTCTGTCCCATGATCACTTCTGATCAGGGCTATGTGAGAATTGAACTCAATCTGTATACATTTGAGAAACTCTGTCAAACACTTGAAGTTATCAGACTTCTTCATCAGAAAGAACACCCATGTGAATCTTGAGAAGTCATGTACAACTACTAAAGTGTATGATTTCCTTCCTAGGCGTTGTACAGAAATGGGTCCAAATATATCCATATGTAATAAATACAAAATCCTAGGTGAATCACTCTTATTAAGTGACTTAAAACTGTTTTTTATTTTCTTGCCCAACTGACAAGACCTGCAAAGTCCTTCCTTCTTGTAGGGGCCAGAAGGTAGTCCTCTAACAAGGTTGTCCTTGGATAGCCTAGCAATAGTTCTAAGGTTGATATCCCCTAGTCTCTTATGCCATATTTCATTAGGTATGCTAAGAGAATTAAATAAACAGATATCTACCTTGGTTGAATGAAAATTTACTAGATAGATGTTACCTCTTCTGTTACCTGTCAACACAGTTTTGTTGTCTTCTGATTTGATGAAGCATGAAGACTTGTTAAATGTGACCTGGTAGCCTTCATCACACAGCTGACTTATGCTGATAAGATTGTGCTTCAGTCCTTCCACATATGCCACCTTTTTTAATGTGACTGATCCTATTTTGACTGCACCATAACCTTTGTTCTGTCCAAAGTTTAAATCTCCAAACATGACTTTGGGTCCTTGTTTAGCCTTGAAGGATGTCAAGTTATCCTTACTTCCTATCATGTGCTTGGAGACCCCACTATCCAGATACCAATGCTGGTCCATAGTTTGATAGGTAATCACCTGTACAAATAACATTTCATTTGTTTTTGACCCAGTTTACCTTGGGTCTAACTTGATAACCTTTGAAATCAGAAATGAAAAACATCTCTAGTTGACTCTTATACCCTTCAGGATGATATTTCCTAGGAGGAATTATCCATTCAGTATAAGGGTTGAACCCTTGAGATGTAGGATATCTAGAATTAAATTTTGATGTACCCTTTGAGAATTGGTCAAGTCTCTGAGCTCCATACGACGATCGTGGAACTGAGTTCGACGATCTTGGGTCAGATTGTCGATCTCCGTTCAGCAATCGATCTTGTCTGTGTTCATAGATAAGAGATCGTCGACCTGAGTTCGACGATTAAGCATGAAATCGCTGAGCTCTGTTCGAAGATCATCGAGCTCTGTTCGACGATTTCTGTTGAACTTTGTTCTTTTTGGGTAGATCAGAATTTTTTCTAGGTACCTCCACAACTCCTTTTCCTTTATCAGAAATAAATTTAATGGGAGTTGTTAACACAAAAGCTTGATGGATGAAACACCCAAGCCTAGTGTACTATTAAGTCTCGAGTTCACTATGCTTGTGATGTCCATCAGTTTGATACTTCTCCCATTGAGGGTTTCTTCAAACTTCTTGGTCTCAGATAGTTCACTTTTCAGTGAATCTATCTGCTCTCTGTAACATTCTAACTCATCTGAGAGTTTGAGATTATCTGAACTTAAGGTACTGTATTCAGATAATTGATTTCTGAGAGAGATAATTTCTTTCTCAGAATTGAGTAGATCTAAACACAATGCTTTAAATTCAGACTTGAAGTCCTCAGAATTAAAATCAAATGAATCAATTACATGATCTTCTTCCAGCTCTGGTTCAGATTCAGATTCAGATTCATGTTCTGAATCTATGTTGTTTTGCGATACATTAATTGCCATCATACAAAAATCCTTTTCTTATGCATCATCTTCATCATCACTAGAGCTTGATCTTGCATAAGATTCATCTTCAGTTTCACTCCAGGTTTCAACAACAAATCCCTTCCTACTGTGCTTGTTCTTGCTGGAAGAGGATCTGTCATAGTAATTTCTTCTGGAGTCTTTATCTTTTCTCTTTTATCTCTTGTCCTTTTTGTCCTTATTTTGACTTTCTGTACAATCAGGAAGTATGTGGCCTGGTTTCCTGCAACCATAACAAATAATATCTTTGTTATTTGATTTATCATACCTTGGCTTTTCTTGGCCTCTGGATGACCTTTTTCTGAAATCCTTCCTGGCCATTTTGTAAAACCTCTTAGCTAGGAGGCTTATCAGTTCTTCATTGCCTGTGGCTTTGTCTTCAGACTATTCTTCTATTGCCTTGAAAGCAATTGACTTCTCCTTCCTAATTGTTGGAGAAGTTGTCTTTTGCTCTTCTTCTCTATTTTTGATGAGCTACTCATAAGATTTGAGCTTGCCCAATAGAGCTTTTATGGTAATCTCATTCTGACTTCTGGCATCCTTGATTGGCTAGATTCTTGAATCTTTAGTGCTGGGTAAGCACATTAGAACTTTTTCATTGATCTCTGTGAGAGAGATCTCCTTGTCCAAAGTTTTGAGTTCACTGACAATTAAGCTTAGTCTGCTTTACATGTCAGCTACTAACTCATTTTCTGTCTTCTTGAAATTTTCATATTGGGTGATAAGATGAGATCTTCTGTCTTTTCTCTCATCAGCTAATCCTGATATAATTTCAGATAGTTTGTCCCAAATTTCCTTAGCTGAGTTGCATTCAGCTACCTTTTGAAAGATATCATCAGATATTGTCTGTGCCAGGATGTTCATAGCTTTGGCATCAACAACCTCCCATTTCTTTATATCAGCATCTGTTCCTGAATGAGGTGGAACAGCATTTGTACTTGTGCTTGCAGGAGGCTTTGGGCAATCTGTCAAAACAGAATTAAATATATCTTCATCAATAGAATTCATGTACAATCTAATCCTTGTCTTCCAAACTACAAACTTGGAGAGATTGCACAATGGAGCTCTGGTGCTAGCATATTCCTTGTTTTGTGCCATGAATTTAAACTAAAATAGATATAATAAAAATAACCCTCTATAAGGATGGATCTTATGACAGATCTTTTGGTTCAGATGTTAGTCTGTATTAACAACCAAACTAGTTGAACAACCAACCTGCCTCTGATACCAATTTAAAGTGAGGGTAAGATCAATCCTTCACACTAAAGGGGGGTTAATAGAGTGATTTAAAATAATTTTTCTAAATTAAAAATTATTCTAGCAGTGGCGGACTTGATTTAATAAGTGTCGAGTGCTAAGAAGAAACTGAAATAATATAACTATAAAAGGATTAATTCACAGCACACAGCACAAGAAAGAACAATAAATCCAGAAGACACAAGAAGCTATAGTGGTTCCCCAAAACCTAGGTATATCCACTCTTCTACCACCCTTAGTAGGAATCCACTACATGAAGAGTTGATTAGGTGTCCTAGGCACCAATGAGCTTTTGATCAGGTGCTCAAAAACGAAACAAGATTTTTTGATCAGGTATCTTGGCACCACTGAGTTTTGATCAGGTCTCAGGAACCAAAGCAAAACTTTTGAAGGGAGTTTAAAAATTCTTTTATAGGAAAGGAAAAAGAAAAAGGGGTGAAGTCATCTTCTCTGTCAACTATCAAAGAGAAGCACTAGTGGATGAGATATTGTCAAAGCTCCCCTTGAGATGTAGCAGAAGTTCAGGAACTAGAAGCTTTGACAGGGTGATAGGTCTTCAATGAGATGATTGCTCCAGCACTAGATGATTTCAACAAGAACTGAAATGTTTGTTGTCTGGAGTATGGAAGATGAAGACTTGAGAAAGCTTTTGATCAGCAGGAATCAGAAAGAAAACTTGTTCTATTTTCTGAGTTATTGATCTCCTTTTTCTTTCTTTGTATATGTTCTGTGTATATTGTTGTGTGTTCATGTTCTCTATGAATGATTAGAATAAGAACTCCAGTCGTCAAATCTTGATAGTAGCCGTTAGCAAAGTCATAAATGCTTACCTTAATTGTCAACTATCTCTGAAGGAAATAACCTAAGTACATTCCTTCTTTGTTTTCTTGAAACTTGCTCCATATTTATTATAACGGCTAGAAATCTTCTTCATTAAATACTCTAATTTGAAATTCTTAATAAGCTGACAAAATCTCAGAAATCGGCGATCTCAAAATAAAATCGTCGATCTGAGCTCAACTATCGTCGAACTTAGCTCAGAGATATTGGAATTTTACTTGGACATAAATCGTCGATTTGAGCTCAGAGATCGTCGAACTGGGATATTTGGACTTTTGGTTGGAAGTGGATAAAGTACCACCACCTCAGTGCCTTGTATCTTTGGATGTGTTGGTCAGATGGTTTGAGTTAGAAAGATAGCCACCGCCCCAGTACAATTTTACATTCGGTATCGTTGATTCACCCCTCAAGCTAATAAATGTTATTACAAACTATATATATATACCATGGACTCCAAAAAGAATCCTTTTCACACTTAGTGCAAATTTTTCACCATATGGCCATTTTGTGCCCACCTAATCCTTTCCCTTACTCTTATACTATTGATTTATGTGGTATTGCAGCTTTTTAGTGCGGTTGGTAACCCACTTATCTTATTTAATCCTTTTGATTTATGTTCAAGTCGCCTTTTGAGCTCTTGTGCGGAGGCATTCTTTCTTTTTAATGCCTCAGGTTAAGGCAGGAAGTAGGTAGTATCAACCTAGCTTTTTTGGCCATTCGTCTGCAACTGTTTCTTTCCCTCTCCCAGTTTAAGATTGGTTGGTTTTTCTCTCCTTGACATTAAAAGTTCAGACTTTTGTTTTTAATGTTATGTGTTCGTGTCAGTTTGTCGGCGCATATAGTATAATTTCTTGGGCTTCAAACTATTGTATTTTTGTCTCAGCTACAGATGAGTCCAAATTATATAGGGTTTTTGGGACACATGTGGGCTTATTACCTTGCATGTGCACTACTTTTTCAATCAGAAAAGTTATATTTTTGTTTGGATCTTCAATTCACCAAAAGTGATTTATTTTAGCCCTTGGGCGTGCAATTATGCTTTCTTTTGTTATGGGTAAGCACATGGTGCTCCCCATGGATCATTTTGTTTATTTTATGTTGTGTATTGGTGCTGGGAGCTTGCACGCCAGCTTGGTTTTTTGCTGTGCAGGTGGTGCGTTTTCCCCAATGCAGGAAATCTGATTTGTGGAAAGCGCACGGTCGTGCATTTCCTTACCACACGGTTTCTTCCTAACCGTGCATTTATCTTGGTCGAGTGGATCTCGACGAATTTCGTCGAGATGAACTCGACGATTATAAATGAACGGTTAATGCACGGTTTCGGCCAAACCGTGCGAGAAGGAAACGCAAGTTTTTCCTGTACCTTTAATTTTTGTGCCATTCTGTGGTTAATCGTGCTATTTGTTCATGCACGGGCGGCATTACCCGTGCGTGAGTAAAATGCACGGTTCCTCTATTTACTCTTTCATTCCCGCGCTCTGTCATTACACGTGCGATTTCCATCACGCACAGGAGGAAGCGCCCGTGCGCGAGTAAAACGCAAGGGTCAACGCTTCTTCATCCTCAAGGTTGGCCTGGAAGTTAATAACACACGGTTAGCGCACAGTCGTGCACCAAATCGTGCTTGACTATTTTTCGACCTGCTTCTATTTAAGTGCAAATTTTCCTCCATTTCAGGAGCTTGTTCTTGAGCCATTCCAGCCGCCATTTTATGGCAATGCTTTGCCCTTCCACCTCCACCCTTAGTCTTCCACCAAGGAGAAAAGCTCTGACCATGCTCGCGAAGCCTATACCTTGCTGGTGCTTGCTGTCGGCCTTCTTCTTCATCTTTTGAGCTCCTTTTAATGGTTTGACGCTGTTTCTACCAAGCAAAGGGAAGCTTTCAACTTTATTTTGCATTGTGACATGAAGAAGACGGGCCAATTCGAAGGTAGCGACAACTATTCATTACACCGGGCATAGTTGAGGACCGAGCTTGGACGCGGATTTACAACACGACGATTCCTTCCGCGACTCCTCCATGAGCCTTCATATTCGGTCGATCTCTTGACTTGTTCATGGTTTCTTCTTGAATATTGGTGTTTAAATCTTTTTATTTTGTTGATGTGCAATTTAGTTGTAATCATTATTGGTTTCATGTCTATGTGAGCTTGTATTGATTTACAACTTTAGGTTCTTGAGTAGCGCTGATATTTCCATCCGCCACCACATCTGATTCTGCTGCTCTAGCGATTTCTAGAGGTGTGCATAGTGAAGAGGTATTATAGACCCTCATTTCATCGTTCTAATCACTCCATCCATAAGCCTACTCGTACATCGGCCAAGAGATTCGGTGCATAGTGTCTTGTGTAATCTTCCATCCCGCCTGGCGAAGCATCGTATAGTAGCGTTGCATAGGAGTAGTTGTTTGTATTTTATTTTCTTCATCCGCAAACAACCAAAACCCCCCTTTCGTAGGTTAGACTGTTCGACTTTAATCTTAATTCCTCCTCAAAATTAACTCCACCTTATTGTGTTCCCTCGAGATCGATAGTTGAGAAATTTTGCCCATTTTATATTACTTGTGCGACCGGTACACTCGTCATTCAACTCATCATGTTTTTGGCGCTGTTGCAGGGGAACACTACCGTGTGAGTTTTTTAATAGGAGATTTTGAGATTGTTGTTTCTTGCTTTTATTTGTTTTCTTGCTATTAATTTATTTTTCTTATTTCTTTTTACACTTTTCTGATTTTTGGTTTTTGCAGCAGATCCGTGCTATTCTTTTTATTCTTGCTGTGTAGCACTTTTGGGTAATTAATTTTGTTCGCGATGTATTCCGTAGCCGAGTGCCATCTCTATGACACTTTGTGCCAATGTATCGATGCCATGTCAATTATGAATGTCTAGCATTGTCTGCGGATATTTTCTATGTCAAGGTATATGCTACATGGTAAAGGATTGCCCTCACCTGTATGAGCCTTCTCCCTCTGAGAGCATGTGCGTAACAACCTCCTATTCGCGGAACATAATTGTGGATAGGCCTACCAAGGTGTTGCCTTGCCAATGTTCTTTGCCCGTTGAGATTACCGAGGAATCCTCGCTGCATACAGATCCTTCATTGGTCCCTCGCTCCCTTTTTATGAGCTTCCCTTGATTGATTATGATCACTCTAGTGTTAGCCATCAAAAAGGGGATTAGGAATCCATGGGTGCTCCTGTATGGGATGTAGAGATTGTTCCTATCAGCGGGGTGGCGTCTGTAAATGATTTTGCGATGGGACCTGCTCATTCAGTGCATGATTTATAGATCAGTTTTGCCCCTATACAATTTTTTCTTAAGATTGCTACTCCTTTTTCTTGTGTGTCAGCTGATGATGCCGTATTTTTGGATGATTCGCTGAACGAGGTTGCACCGAAGTGGGATGAGGATTATTCTATCTCTTATGGAGAATGTGGATCTTTGGAACACTTTTATGCACCCCGGTGGGAAGAGTAATATTCCCTTTCCAATGAGCAAGTTTGCACCTCCTTATTGGATGAGGCAGTCCCAATTACAACCGAGGACCTCAAGCTCTCGGATTCTCCTTGCTATGACTCATATGACACCGATGATCATCTTTTATTGGATCCTTATGGGAGTGAGACCAGTACCACTCCCCCTATAGTTGATTATTTTAGTTTTTCATGTCCTTTATTTCTTGATCCCCTTTCTGTATCTGAGCCCGTACGGGTTGAGTCTTCAAAGGTTTTTCAAGAGGAATTGGAGCTTTCAGCTGAAGTGATGGATGATAGCATCCTCTTTCACGAGGAGATTGATTACGCTTCTATTGAGGAAGCTCCATTCATTACTTTCTCCTCCTGCATCCCCCTGTTGACGATACCTTGTTGGGCAAGGATTTAGTTTGTGGTGAGATGAGAGAGGACAAGCTCTCCTCCTCTTCTTACTTCTTATTTCCTCTACCTGTGTGTGGAAGGTATTATTATTAAGGTAGATGGGTAACTGTTTATCTCCGTATCGTTACTCGCAATTGCAACGGACACTAGAACATTTACCTATGCACTTTTCTTTTCATAGGCCAATTAACAAGAATTGTATAGAATTTAATAAGTCGTGCTGGGAGGATAATAACCCCAGTAGTTATCTTCCATTTCCTGTATTTTTTTTTATTTTAATGTCTATTTTAGTTTTAGTATTTCTTTTTATTTTGCATATTTTTCTTTTATTTTTGCGGAGCTCACCACTGCAGGTATTCTAAGCAACTTCATAATGGCGGGGTTATTATTCTTCATTTGGCAGACCAGCCTCTGTTTTTCACGCGTCTTCTGGTATGCTCACTGGCTGAGCATTGGGTAACCTCTTCCCTTGTCTCAATCTAATTTAAATTTCTATATCATATATTGTGTAGTTTAGTTTAAGTTTGGGGGGAGAGCCATTATTAGTTACCTTTTGCACACCCATGTTTCGTGTGCATACTAGAATCTTTTATTATTTTATTTTGATTAGTCCATTGCATCCCATACCACTGCACCCACATGAGCGCGTGCTTAGCTATTAGCATGCTGCGAGTTAAACTCGTTTCTTTTGTATGATTTGGGAAAATTATTGTGCTGGCATAGGATTGTGAGACAGAGTAAAATGTTAACTCCTGCAGTTCTCCTGGTAAAGTGCTCTTGTCTCGTATAGAAATTAGAGTAGATTTATTTTTTCTGTATGCTTATAGTTTTATATTTTTTCTATTTGCGTAAAGACTTTTTGTTTTACTCAAAAATTGGGGAATCTGGTGTGAATCGAACGGTAGTGTAGGGATGTGTGTAGCCGTCACTAGACTCATTTTGCTCAAGTAGGGAGAAAGGATCATCTTTCTTAGTGGATAAGAACTCGCCCAAAGCTACTCTCAAAGCATTGGTGCATGGTTAGTCAATCGTGAGTGTGATGTAGGCCATCATTTTGGCCCGGTCGAGCTTTGTACCATTCCTAACGTCTTATCCCCGCAAATCCCCGTTATGCCTACCCTTCTTTTAATTCAGCTCCACTAATATTACACCAAGGCCTCATAGATGATCCTAGTCGCACACCCAAGTCGAGATTTATTGTTTCACATTTTCATTTTTGGGTGTGATGTCGTGACATTTTTTGTGAGTATGTGGATGTTCTCCTATTTTTTTGATTTGCTGAAATTATGGAAATACAAAAATGATTTGAAAAAAATATATAAAAAATGAATTTAAAAAAGAAAAGTGAAAAGAAAAAGTATGATTGAAAATCCTATTTGAGATGAGATTATATTTGGAGTAGGCGGTGCACGAACCCATATTTTAAAAATTAAGTCTTGGGGTGTGGTGTACCTGCATATATTGTGATTAGCGGTTGGATTCTTTTTTTGCTAGCTCATTTTGGTTAGGTGCGTAGCTTTCCTATTTATCTTTGTTTACCTCACCGAAACCCAAGCCCCATCACTTACCCTAAAGTCCTATGGATTCGCGCTTAAGGCGAACTAGTACCGTGGAGAGAGTGTGAATGAGCAACATTATGCTCCCCGACATTGATGGATTTCTTTGGAGGTGATCCCGAGCCCCGGTCTTTGGCAAATCTCACCTTAGTGGCCTTCCTACTTTCTTCCTACGCGTGACTGAATGATTCACCATGATTCCATTTTTGAGTAGTAATAAAATTTTTATACGCATTGTGAAAAGTATAAACTATTTTGCATACTTAGAAATTTCTTCGATTATATTTTTAGGCGTGCGAGCATGCGACTTCGCAATTTAATCCATATCATAATTTCCATGTTAGCTAAATCATTTTCCCAATCTGCATAGATTTTGTTCTCTAGGGACGCGCAAATAGGTAAGTCTAGTGGTGTGACGAGTACGATTTATATAGGGTTTTTGTGACTCATCTGGGCTTATTATCTTACATGTGCACTACTTTTTCAATCGGAAAAGTTATATTTTGTTTAGATCTTAACTTCACCAAAAGTGCATCGTTTTAGCCCTTGGGTGTGCAATTGCGCATTTTTTGTTGGGGGTAATCACATGGTGCTCCCCATGGTTCTTTTTATTTATTTTATGTTGTGTATTGGTTCTGGGAGCTTTGGCTCAGGCTTGGTTTTTTGCTGTGCATATGGTGCATTTTCCCCAAGGCAGAAAATCTGATTTGTGGAAAATGCACGGTCGTGCGTTTCCTTAGCACACAATTTCTTCCGAATCGTGTCTTTTACTTGGTCGAGTGGATCTCGACAAATTTCATCGAGATGAACTCGACGATTATAAATACACGGTTAACGCACGGTTTAGGCCAAACTGTGCGAGAAGGAAACACACGATTTTCCCGTACCTTTTGTTTTTGCGCCATTTTAAAGTTAATCATGCGATTTGTTCAATTTCAGGAGGCAGCGCCCGTACGCGAGTAAAATGCACAGTTCCTCTGTTTACTCATGCATTCTTGCGCTCTGTTGTTACCCGTGCGATTTCCTTAATGCATGGCGGAAAGCTCCTGTGCACGAGTAAAATGCACGGGTCAACACATCTTCATCTTAAAGCTTGGATTGGAATTTAATAACGCACGGTTAGCGCACGGTCGTGCACCATATTGTGCGTGAATATTTTTCTGACCTGCTTGTATTTAAGGGCAGATTTTCCTCCATTTCAGGAGCTTCTTCTTGATCCATTCCAGCTGCCATTTTATGGCAAAACTCTGCCCTTCCACCCCCGCCCTTCATCTTCCACCAAGGAGAGAAGCTCCGGCCATGCTCGTAAGGAATATACCTTGCCAATGCTTGCTCTCGGCCTTCTCCTTCATCTTTTGAGCTCCATTTCATGGTTTGACGCTGCATCCATCAATAAAAGGGGAGCTTGCAACTTTCTTCCGCATCTTGACACGAAGTAGACGGTCCCATTAGAAGGTAGTGACAGCCCTTCTCTACCCCAGACATTGTTGAGGACCGAGCTTGGACGCGATTTTACAACCTGGCAATTCCTTTCGCGATTCCTCGATGAGACTTCGGATTTGGTCGATCTCTCTACTTGTTCTTGCTTTCTTTATGAATATTGGTGTTTAAATCTATTTATGCTGATGATGTGCACTTTAGTTGTAATCATTATTGGTTTCATGTCCATGTGAGCTTGTATTGATTTACGGCTTTAGTTGCTTGAGTAGCGCCCATATTTCCATCTGCCACCACATCGGTTCTGCCGCTCTAGCGATTACTAGAGGTGTGCGTAGAGAAGAGGTGTTCTCGACCCTCATTCCGCCGTTCTAATAACGTCATACGTATGCATCACATAGCGGCGTTGCATAGGAGTTGTTGTTAGTATTTTATTTTCTTCATCAACAAATATCCAAAACCCCCCTTTTGTAGGTTAGACTATTGTACTTTAATTTCAAGTCATCCTCAAAATTAACTACACCTTGTTGTGTTCCCTCAAGATTGATACTTAGGAAAACTCGCCCATTTTATATTACTTGTGCGACTGTTACACTTGCCGTTCAACGCATCGGCTACTATTGCATTTTCACTTTTTAAGTGTTTCTCTCTCTGGGAATGTTTTATGTTAGGTTGCATGTTATTTGTTTTTCAACTAAAAAAATCTACATTTTAGCTTAGATCCATCGCATCTCTTTCAACTTTTTACTAACCTACTTTAATGTATCTAAAACTCTTTTCTTTTACTTATACTAAATTTAGAAACTGCACACATTATCTTTTTATTAAGTTTTAAGGTTCACATAGGATAAATGAATGTAGTAAAATAAGGGTTTTCCACTGCAAATATATATTTTCCGTGTCTATGGCAAAGTTGATCCATTAAACAGAGGGATACGGTCTATAACTTTAAACTCAAATAGTGTTTTCAACCTTAAAAATACATGTCTTTTTTTAAAGTTGATCAGATGTCTGTCCTTTCTTGAGTGTCTGTAGTTATCCCCTACATGGCATGGTATCACGACACATATTTTATCTTACTCTAATAATACTTTAAACATCGAGAAAATAGGGGTTTTGACACCCCCTCCCGGAACACATGACACGGACTAGGGGATTCTTATGCCCAGAACAACCTCCTTGCAGTAACATTAACACATGAGCTAATATGTACCACAAGTCGCCTATTCTGCCAACTAATTTCCAATATCACATTTTCAACACATCAATAAAAGGAAAATACAGAAGTCATAATCCATAATATGTAAAAGTGTAAAATTAAATAATAGTCAGTAAGCTACACAAAAGCTCTTGTATTTTCAGAGTACAAAATGGCCCAAAGGGGCTAAAAACATGCTCGCTTACACATGTCACGGAGGGAAGTGAAGGAATCATATTGTCAGGCCCTGTCTCCGTGGCCTGGCTGCCCTAGTACATAGGGTGATGCTACTACTTCGTCTACGGGGTATCCACCTAAAAAGGTGGGTGTAGCATCTGCTAGTCATAAAAATTAATTGGTTTTACATCCTCTCCCCATGGCGACTCTTAGGCATCGGGTAGAAGGAATGAAAGAGGTGTCACAATATAATAATAATTTACAAGTATAGCAGGTGTTAAGCACTAAGCTAGCAGTTAACAATGACATCAGTAGAATGTAAGAACAGTAAGTGTAAGTAACATCAATAAGTGAGTAAGAGCATAAAAGTCTAGCAGTATAATATCACAAGTACATAATTGAACTTATGTTAAAAAATTCCTATATAAATTTATAAGTTAAGGATCGAGTACAACAGGAAGTAACACATCATATAAAAGTGCCCATACAAATTTATATGATTACGATCTTATGTGGTGCAATGAAATATAATGAATGTGCTATGATGAATCCTTTATGCTTACACACGCACCCTATTTTTATATGTGAACATAGACCTTTAGTTCAAACTTCTCGAGCGGTAGAAAACATCTCAGGCATCACCCATCATGGCCAAAAAGTGATAGATGAGCAGGCTTCCCTACCACTAGGAGGGCATACACACTAACAGTTCTAGGCCTCTGTATGCCTCGAAAATTATAAACAAAACAGCGGGGCCCCACTGCATACTATGTCGTAGAATGGGTCTAGGGAAGTATGCACCACGATCCTAGCCCAACAATTCCAAAAAGATATGGAAGAGGTCTTTAGAAAGTATGCACCAAAGAGACCATTACAACCTTCTTGAGTCTATCTGCCAGCATCCATCGGTGTGATGACCGGTAAGCCCGTACACTCGCCACAAGTAGTCCTCTCACCAAGATCGTAATGCATCGTGTATCAACATACACACCATGCAATTCCCATGTTCTAAACGTACAAAGAAGCACACAAGGACGTCCAACCGCATCCTTACTCAATACATCCCAAGATACAATATATCCTACAATTACCAACAAGTCACAGCACAACGAGCGTGTGTTGTCATATGATGACGCCTATTTTTACATAAATATGCTTATCATAATTATTATATTATATATATAAATATATATATTATGGCATGAATGGGGGAATTTCAGCACGTCTCGACATAAAAGCCAGCTGACAACTTTTGTACGAGAAATTATTCTCATACAAATAATATTTTTGCATGAATGTCTATTCCACTACCCTTCCCATTTTCCTCCACTTGCATGATATTATCACATATATTATTGTTTATTTAATGTTGCCACATCATCATGTGGCTGACCCCACCAAATATTCCTCCTTTTTAATTTATGTGGTCAGCCACTCTTCACATTATATTTTTTATTTTCCATTTTAATGCATGGTCGACTACCCCCGCATCTCCTCTTTTTTAATTTTTTATATATCAATCTCATATGGCCGACCACCCCCTCTTCTTCCTCTCTTTATTTCTCCTCATTCATTTTATGTGGTCGACCACCATTCATCTGCCCCTCCATTTAATTTAATATCAATGCATGGAAGGTCGGTCCCCCTCCCCCTCTATCCAATTTATTTATTCTTTTTAATTCAAGTTGGCCGACCCTTTCTCTTCCCCTTCCTCTTTCACTCTTTATTTCCTCATCCTATGCACTTTGTTGACCCCTCTTAGTCATCATTCAAACCCTTTATTTCACATTTAATTCTTCATTTCAATTCAAGTGGTCGGGCACCCTCCATGTAACCTCTCCACTTCCACCCCATTTACAACCCTCTTTATGCCCCCCGTTACCGCTTCCTCTTTCCTTTCTCCTGTATAAAAAGTTCATTACACCATGGAGAATAGGTAACACAAAGATTTTTGAGAGGCTTTGGAGTTCTTTTTTTTTATTCTTGTGATTTGTTTTTTCATGTAACTTTCTTTTAGTAATCGTAAATTTTATTAATGAAAATGCCTTTTATTTTCTATGTTCTTGTTCTCTGTATTATGAGTATCAAATTCTCTAACGTTTGGTAATGGAAAGCCTTATTAGAATAAATGTGATTTTTCTTTCTTGCAAACATCTCTCGGTTCTTCTTTGATTTCTCACTTTAGACTCTTATACATTCCGGTGTATATGAGTTGAATCCACTTTTATATACATGTTAGATGAGAGGCTCAGTTATATGATAGAACCCTTAAAAATGAATGGAGATGCTTGCACCCTTGAGAAAGGGAGACATAAATCTCCCAAAATGGATTCAAATCCAATTGCGGGGCTATTTATTTTTTGAATGCCATTTTTGGTTCTCCGATTGGTAGAGAGATCTTATTTAAGGAACTTTAAAATTGTGGTTTTTTAGTTTTAGCAAATTTCTAATATTTTCTATGCCTCCACGGTCGAGCGATGTTTGCGAGATTGAATCTTATGCTTTTCTTTTGCATTAATTTATTTCTATGGTATTCCATGACCAAACATTTTCTCTCTTATAGTATTTCTAAAAAAAAAGTAATATTAATTTTGAGTTTTCATTTTAATCATTTAATAAGACTATCACCCCGATTGTTTGGTAGGATAATATGAATGACATGAGTAGTAGTAATTGACAGCCCCGTGTTTTAATATGACCTTGATACTATGATTCGATAGGTACACATTCCTTTTTGAGTTGTTAGTAAAATCAATCATCACCATAACACCTCGTAAAAGTGCGAGCAAAACATGGGCACTATTTCTAAGATTCTTAAAGAACAACTTGTGTCTTAACAATATGGTGAGAGCCTTACCTTAACTATGCCCCACAATCCAACAAGCCATTTCCATCATCTTTTATCTCATAAAATCATTAAGGCTTAAATAAAATTCTAATAACTCAAGCTTTTGATTATGAGATGATTAACTCATAAGTTTTTAATTGAAGGATCATATATTATCTATATTCAATGAGATTCATATTATAAATCAAGTCTATCATTTTAAACATTCCTTCAAAGTTTCAGTTCATTTAGACGTAAAGGTATTCATTTACAACAAAATATATATGACAATCGATAAGCAAATATCTATCCAAAAATTTGAAACTGAACTGGGGTAATAACAACATCATCAAGCATGTGACTACCAATTTTTATAGATGTTAGATGACTGTTTTAAGAGAAACCCAAGAAACATCAAAATCTGTACATTCATGATATATCTTACGGAAACTGGATTTCCTGGAGCTACAAAGCTTGAAAAATTTATTTTATCACCAGTTTGAAATGGTATTTCAAAGGGCTACAACTTTTTTGAAAATCAGTCTGTCCAAATCTAAGTCCATCATGCCTAAAATCGGGTTTAAACTCTATCTAGCAAACCTGGATAGAATTTGTTCTGTACATAATTATTTTCAGGACAACAAAATTAAATTTTACTTTTATAGAGCTATAAAGTTCCCCAAAAGATGTGTAATTACTTGTTGGAAAGTTCTTTTCGAGGTATGCCACTTTATTGTTGAGCCCGACACCTGAATCTGATTGGATCATGCATAAAAATAGGATTGAAGTCCATCACACGTACAAAAATGATTTCTGTCTTTTATAATAATAATGTTTCTGCATGAATCTTAAAGATACATGGATAGAATATGTTCATCTTCTTCCTCCAGAAAACGTACAAATGCATTCATCTTCTCGCCTCCCTTTCTCCCACATTATACCACTATTCTTCACAAAATCAAGTTTGCTATCTTCGTACTGAAGAGAGGAAATGATCAAAGACATTTTATGGTCATCAAAGCCATAGACCGGAAGTTCTAGTGTGGTCACTTCCTAGGAAACGCCATTAAAATAACCAAAATAAAGCTCTCTTGAGCCCGATATCTCTCCTAATTTTAGATCTAAAGATCAAACACCAAGGGATAGGGTAGGAAGCACACATGGTTTGTGTCCATGGATCGAGTTCTTCTCCTCGATGGCATAATAGTGGTGGTGTTCGGCTTCCAGTTACCTTGAATTGTGCTTCGTTCTTCTAAGGTAAGGGTTCATCTTACTCGTAAAACTCAGTTCTTTGGATGAGAGAAGTAAGCTGAAGGTCAAAGGCTTTGAGGTGAGTTGAAAAATGGCTGATTTGACTAAGGATAAATGGGATAACATGTCTTCCATGCTTTAGAATGACTATCTAAGCCAACTGTCACTCTCCTGTAGGACCAAACTTAGTTATGACATAAAATAAGATTTGGAAGTGACAAGAGGTCAATAATATGCCTCCCACACAAGTCTCAAAAGCATTACCTGTTCTAGTTCAGCATACTATTTTCCAGGATGTGAGATAGGACATTTCAGATTAAACATCTACTCTAAGCTTAAAGTTCACTTGACGGTTCGTTGAGTTTCCTCGATGGTTCATTGAGTTAACTCGACCAATCTATTTGTTGATTTCACTCGATGATTCATCGAATTCACTTAACAATTCGTCAAGTTTACTTGACCCTCCATTGAGTAGCACTTGATGGTTTGTCAAGTTCAATCGACCGATCCATTCATCGAGTTCACTCAATGATTCGTCGAGTTCACTTAAGCCTTACCTACGCCCCCGCCCCCCCCCCCCCCCGTGTCTTGGGGCCCTCTCTCATAAATAGACTTTTCCAACCAATCTTAAGCCACTCATGGTGTCACAAAACATGTCTGAGGGGTCTAGCTTAAAATGGGATGATACACATACTATATGAATGCTCCCACTACATTAGTGTTCCCTATATGTTTTACTCCTAAAGATAATCTTTAGTTCACTAGATTTCTCAATTTATTTCTCCCCTTTTAGATAGTAGCAATAGTGGGTAGGGATGAGTATATAGGTGTGTGATTAACTTGGATCCACTAAGGGAAATATTTTCATGATAACCAAAAAGTAAAGTATGCACCTCCTATGAAAAATTTAAAATGTACTCCCCCAAAATTATGTAATTTATGAAAGATTTTCTCGCACTTTTTGGTTGTATCAAAAGAGGGTAGAGGTGAGTTTATGCAATAAAAATTAATGAGATCTATATAGAGAAATCAAATAGGATGCAAAGAAATACGACATGTTAAATATATTATAATGCTTGTTGAGAAAATAAATAATCAAGATTAAGCACAAGTAGTATTCAAAAAAGTAAGGTAAGCACATGCTCCTAAATTAAACACGATTTTATTAATAAGAGAATATAAAATATAATGAGTTTTAAAACTAAAAAAAGATTTTTTTTCAATTTCAATCCAAGAGATGCTATTTTTATTGAAATTTCAAGTATGATTTCAAAATATTAAAAATAGATTGACGTGGTGGTGATCGTGATACGGTCAAGATTACACTAACGCAAACCTAACCGCCACAGAACAAGAAATAAAAAGAGAGAGCTCCGACCAAAAGCGAACGAAAAGGGGTCGGTTGGCTCCCAAAATCCGGGACTCAATACCACGTCCTTAGGACCTACCTCTCCAATAAGCACACAACTCGCCGTAAGCCGGACTCGATACAACGTCCTTAAGACCTACCTCTCCAACAAGCACACAACTCACCGCACCTACACAAGCATCTATTCTTTTCAATATAAGCCATTTCAAAAGCAGCAGTAAATAATTTTGGAGCGGCGGAAAACTTTCAGGAGCGATAAAAATTCGAGTCGAGATTAACTCCCTTGTAGTCACACAAAGTGCACCGATCAGGAGAGCAAATCAAAGCTAGGCCAAGTTGCACTCCCGCGACGGATCTACCCGTTCTGGTTAACAAGAGGATCAATAACAAAAAGTTTGATTTCAGATTTTGCAAGCGATGAAATTAATAATCACGGAGAAAACGATGCGTGAAAAAACTCCACAAACTAAAAGAATGAATCACACAAGAGGGAAGAGGTAACCCAACCGAGAATAATGTTCACACAAGATAAGGTGGGAGAATCACTCTCTCCGCGGATCCGTCGGCGTCACACCGAGGGGTTTGCAACTTTCTTCCAAGGAGTCGCACCAATGGAAGCCGCGCCGGAGTCGCACCGAACGGATGCAGGGGGCAAGGTGATGGAGGAGGCTTCACATCACAAGCCAAGGGGGGGGGGGGGGCAGCTTTGGAGGGAGCCTCTTGGCCGAATTTCTCTAGGGAGAAGTTTAGGGTTAATCTTTTCACTACTTGATTTCTCATAAGAACCTCCTTAAATAGGAGTTTACAACAAGCCTTAACCCTCCATGATGGAGATGTAATATCATCCATCTGAATGGCTAAGTGCACACCAAAAAAAATTGTTTCAAATTAAATAAATTAAAAGCATGCAATGAATATAAAATTATCACTTAAACATAGGATAACTTTATATTCCCAAATAAAAAATAGAGTTCATAAAATAAGAAAAATAAAGCTAATTCTTCATGGCGATTCTAGCACGCCGCGGGCGGAGGTTGTAACGTGCACTTCCTTCAGCGTCATCACGACATCTAAGATCTTTGTGTCGAAGCGCCTCGACAACCGGGTCATCATCAATTAGCGGCGGCGCTACATCAATCCTCCCACTCTCAAAATCGCGTATCTCTGATGCGTGAGTGGAGAGATAGCGGCGGAGAAGCTCGTCATCCAAACGTTGAAGCTCTATCGAGAGTACCCAAGAGTCGTACGACGGGGGGCGGTCACGCCATCGGATAAGGAAGCAGTAAGTAGGACCATCCAGAGTAGTGAATGGATCCGCAGCGAGTATCATATCTGGAGTGAGAAATGTCCTGTGGAACCTGGGAAATAAGTCTGCAGTAGGAATAAAAGAAGGCAACGTACCATCCGATGTTATACCTACGGGGATCGAAAGAGAGAGATCATCCGAACTACCACTCCCCAACCCATCAGAATTTTTAGTGGAGGGAGAAGATGACAGAGAATTCAACTCAGGTGGGGGTAAAACAAACAACGTCAAATCCGAGACATAAAAAATAGGTTAGATACCCCAATCAGCTTGCAAATCCAAAACGAAAGCATTGTCACCTAGTTTCTTGATAATCCAAAAAGGGCCGGCGCGCTTCAGTGCCAACTTCTTAACGGTGCCAGATGGCAAGCGTTCGGGAACTAATCGGACTAGGACCAAATCACAACCTTTAAAGTGTGACACCCTCCTATGTAAATTAGTGTGCGTCTGATAAGATTCGTATTGAGTAGTCAAGGTATCTCGTATACTTCCATGTAATTAATGAATATGTTGGGCACAGGATTGTGCAAACTGAATTGTCTTGTATGTTGGGGGCAATGGCACCAAGTCAATAGGCACAAGGGCCTTGCACCCGTGAAAAATCTCGTTTGGTGACCGACTAGTGGACCGATTTTTGGATTTATTATAAACCAACTAGGCATGCGGAAGAATAAGATCCCATGTGTCTTTTTTATCGCTCACTAGGCATCTAAGAAGGCTTCCCAAGCTCCACTTAACCACCTCCGTCTGCCCATCAGTCTGGGGGTGATAGGTAGAGGAAAATAATAACTTGGTACCCATTAAGACCCAAAGTGTCTTCCAGAAATAGCTAGTGTAGTTAACATCTCGATCCGAGACTATTGTCTTCGGCACTCCCCGATGACTAACTACTTCTTTAAAATATAATTTGGCGACATGAGACGAAACGTTAGTTCTGGTGCACGGGATAAAATTTTCCAGTTTGGAGAACCTATCCACAACTACAAAAATAGAGTCGTGACGTCGTAAGGTAGTGGGTAGGCCTAAGACAAAGTCAATGCTCACATCTTCCCATGGGGTGGAACGAATAGGCAACGGAGTATATAAACCGACGTTTGTTTTGGTGCCCTTGGATACCTTACAAGTACGACAACTACTCACAACTCCTCCCACCATTGTCTTAAGTTTTGCCCAATAGAATTTTTCTTCAACTAACGTAGTGGTCTAATCCCTACTGAAATGACCACTCAACCCTCCGTCATGCAATTCCCAGATGATATGGAGGCGTAAAGATGACTACGGAATACATAACTTTCCAAGTCTAAATAGATTGCCATCCTTAATTACGAAAGCCAATATGTTCATTGGGGAGCTATCTTGGGCTGACAAATATGCATCCTTGAAATCGGGGCACATGGCGTACTCATCATTTATTTGTTCGAATCCTACCACATTGACCTCCATAGTGGTGACTAACAATGTTAAGTGACTAAGAGCGTCCACGACTCGGTTGTCAGCTCCCTTAAGGTGTTTATGATTGAAAGTATAACCCTGTAGAAAAGATACCCACTTAGCGTGACGCGGGTTGAACTTATGCTGGCAAATGATGAACCGCAACGCTTCGTGATCGGAAAGGATCACAAACTCCTTAGGGAAGAGATAGTGCCTCCAATGGTGCAGATATCTAATGATGGCGTAGAACTCCCTATCATAATTTGAGTAGTTTAATTTGGCGCCGGTCAACTTCTCACTAAAATAACTCACGGGGTATCCCTCCTGACTCAAGACACCTCCCACTCAAACGCCAAATGCATCACACGTAAGCTCGAAGACCTTGGTGAAGTCGGGGAGATGCAACACCTGCGCTTCGGCCATAAGCTCTTTAATGCGTCAGAATGCAAACGTGGCGGATTTCATCCATGTGAATTCGCCCTTCTTCATGCAGTCTGTAATGTGTGCTATAATGGTACTAAAATTGCGTATGAAACGACAATAGAAGGTAGATTATCCGTGGAAACTATGCACCTCTCGAAGGTTAGTGGGCTCGGGCCAGTCTCTAATCACTTGAACATTTCCTGGGTCAACACGAATTCCATCTGAACCAACTATGTAACCCAAGAATTAAACCTCTAAAACATAAAATGTGCATTTCTTAAGATTTAGAAATAAGGTTTCCTTCCTTGAAGTGGTGAGGATTACTTTGATGTGGGAGAGGTGTTCGGCGGGGGAGGTACTAAAGACTAGGATTTCGTCAAAATATACTACAACAAACTTCCCCATATACGGCCTAAAGATGTGCGTCATCATCCGGGAGAAGGTGATAGGGGCATTGGATAACCCAAAGGGCATCACAAGCAACTCATACAACCCGTCCTTAGACTTGAATGTTGTCTTCCACTCATCCCCTTCTCGGACCCTAATTTGATGGTAACCACTCCGTAGGTCTAGCTTCGAGAAGATAGTGGCACCCAAAAGGACATCCAATATGTCATCTAATCGCGGGATTGGAAACCTATATTTTATAGTAATTTTGTTGATAGCCCGGCTATCAACACACATGCGCCAGGTGCCATCCTTCTTTGGGGCAAGAATGGTCGGGACAGCACACGTGCTCATACTCGCCCTAATAAATCCCTTACGCAGTAAATCCTCTATCTGGGTTTGTAACTCTTGGTGGGCGGCGGTATTAAGCCTATAGTGGGGTTGGTTGGGTATGGACGATCCGGGGATAAGGTCGATGGCATGTTGTATATCTCTAAGCCGAGGCAACGACGATGGAAACTCATCCGAGTAAACATCCTTAAACTCTTCCAATAATACTCGTAGCTCTCGGGGTAAATCATCCAACACGCCACTATCAGTAGTTGTACCCATGAGAAGGAGAGCGTACATCATGCCCTCAATGAAGGGATCCTTCATAAAGTCTTTCCTACAAACCAAGCTCAATGCCTTCCTCTCCACAGGGAAGGTGGTATCCTTAGCAATCATTACCGTTTATTTTTGCACATTCGGTCTAAAGGTGATGGTCTTGCCATTGAATTTGAACTCATATATGTTGGCGTAACTGTAGTGTGTCACATCACGGTCATAGAGCCTAGGGAGGCCTTATAACACATGTTAAACGTCCATGGGCAGAACGTCGCACCAGACCTCATCCGAGTAGGACTTGAATGACAGGGGAACTAAGCATCGTTAGGTTACCTTAACAGTAACCTTAATAATTCAAGCAACCTAATAGGGGGTCGGGTGCGGCTCAACAGTCAAGGACATATTCTTAACGGCATTCTCAGAAACAGCGTTCATGCAACTACCACCATCAATAACTAGTTTGAATAGCTTTTTGATACTCTTAAAGATCAGGGAAAATATGCTCGTCCTCTTCCAGTCATCTACGGGACGAGGAGTGGTCAAAATACAATGCATCACCATAAGGAGGTGATCGTCCTCCAAGTCACTAGGGACTCCTTCGGAGTCACTTTCTTCCGTGGCCTCGTACTCATAATGGTCAGGGTCGGTAGCCGTCTCTAATAAGGCTAGTGTTTTCGTCTTTGTTGGGCACTCATAGGCATAGTGGCCTTGAACGCCGCAAGAGTAACAAGTAGTGTTAGCCTTGCTAACCTTTCCTATAGGAATACGCTCACTTGCAGGGTTCTTAGTGTTTCGAGCGGTGATCACAATAGACTTCGACTCGTGGGATTTGAACTTTCCCTTATCAGGATATGTGGAAGAAGATGTCCCAGTGGTGGACTTGTTCTTCGCATGAGAGTAACGGGAGTGAGCCTTAGAGGCTATGTGTTTTTCAATGTCCATGGCGGCATTGAATGTTGTGTTCAAACCCGTATGCCAATAACGCAAAAGCTTCCTTTTGATATCAGGGTGAAGCCCCTTTCGAAATCTAGATAAAGTGACTTCGGGGATCTCCCTCAGGTTACATCGCACCATACGGTCCTTAATTTCATCCATATATTCAGCTACCGAACTCGAGCCCTGCCGCATGGTGGCAAGCTCATCGAACATTTATGTCCGATGGTACGCAGGGATGTACTGATCGGTCAACAAGTTCTTAATTATGGCCCACCCATTAATTGGGTCTCCGTTCCCAGCTTCTAGCCTACACTCTTTATTCAACCAATAAGTTTTAACACGACCCGTTAACTTCATCCTGGCAACTTGGACCTTTTGGGGGTCCGTGAGATGGTGCCATTCGTAGTAACATTCCATGTCCACCGTCAAATTAAGGAAGTTTTGTGGATCTACCATGTCATAGTAATTGGGGGCATCAATCTTGATGGCCCTAGTAATGTCAAACTCTCGCTCGTGGAGACGACCTCGAGGGGGCACTCGTGGGGAGTCCCCATCAGAATCCGAATCAGAGTTTTGTTGGTGCCGGTGGGGCAACTCAACATTAACGGGTGGTGGGGTGGCCTAGCTTGGTTTTGTATGAACTAGGTTAAAAGGTTCCTAAGCTCAGTCATTTCATTACGCAGCCCTTCTATGGCCTCGGTGTTGGGATCTCCATGCTCATTCGCAGCCATCTTAGATGTAGACGAGGTCGAATATTCCAATCCTAGCTAGGTGCGCATTCAGGTTTACAAAAATCTTGGAAAGATGATTTTTCCTAGGGCTGTAGCTATATTCAAAATAATATATTTTTATGGATTCCCAACGTGACTAACACTTATATCATTAAAATTTTTTTTTTAAAATTTCGCTGAAAAATAAGGATTTTAGCCCGCTATTGGCAGACCACTGAAATTTTTTTTTATTTTCTAGAGATTCGAATGACCAACAAAGAACACAGAGAGGATGTTTGCAACGTGGAAGTTGAAACGACCGCCTCTAATACCAAATTGATGTGGTGGTGATCGTGATACGGTCGAGCTTACACTAACGGACACCTAACCGTCACAGAACAAGAAATAAAAAGAGAGAGCTCCGACTAAAAGCGAACGAAAAGGTGTCGGTTGGCTCCCAAAATCTGGGACTCGATACCACGTCCTTAGGACCTACCTCTGCAACAAGCACACAACTCGTCGTAAGTTGGACTCGATACAACGTCCTTAAGACCTACATCTCCAACAAGCACACAACTCACCGCACCTACACAAGCATCTATTCTTTTCAATATAAGTCATTTCAAATGCAGCAGTAAATTATTTTGGAGCGGCGGAAAACTTTCAGGAGCGATCAAAATTCGAGTCGTGATTAACTCCCTTGTTGTCACACAAAGTGCACCGATCAGTTGAGCAAATCAAGGCTAGGCCAAGTTGCGCTCCCGCGATGGATCTACCCGTTCCGCTTAACAAGAGGTTCAATAACAACATGTTCGATTTCAGATTTTTTAAGCGATGAAATTAATAATCACCGAGAAAACGATGCATGAAAAACCTCCACAAACTAAATGCATGAATCGCACAAGGGGGAAGAGGTAACCCAACCGAGAATAATGTTCACACAAGATAAGGTGGGACAATCACTCTATCCACGGATCCGCCGGCCTCACATCGAGGGGTTTGCAACCTTCTTCCAAGGAGTCGCACCGAAGGAAGCTTTGCCAGAGTCGCACCGAACGGATAGAGGGAGCAAGGGGAGGGCGGCGGTTTCACACCACAAGCCAAGGGGGGCGGCGGCTTTGGAGGGAGCCTCTTGGCCGAATTTCTCTAGGGAGAAGTTTAGGGTTAATCTTTTCATTACTTGATTTCTCATAAGCACCTCCTTAAATAGGAGTTTACAACAAGCCTTAACCTTCCATGAGGGAGATGTAATCTCGTTCATCTAAATGGCTAAGTGCACACAAAAAATAAAATTGTTTCAAATTTAAAAAATTAAAAGCATGCAATGAATATAAAATTATCACTTAAACATAGGATAATTTTATATTCCCAAATATAAAATAGAGTTCATAAAATAAGAAAAATAAAGCTAATTCTTCATGGCGGTTCTAGAACGTCACGGGCGGAGGTTGTAACGTGCACTTCCTTAAGAGTCATCACGGCGTCTAAGATCTTTGTGTCGAAGCGCCTCGGCAACCGGGTCATCATCAATTAACGCCGACGATGCATCATAGATATGACTTACAATGTAGCTAATTTGCATTTTAAGTAAAAAAATATTGTAGCGATCATGCTTTGTTATCTAGTGCATTTACTTAAGATTGTAGAGAATTGTATATGTATGTTTTTGGATCCAATTCTCATGACTAGAAGTTCTATTGAGGATAATGATGTATACAAAATATCGTTTTGAAAAAGTATATATATGAATTAATCAAAAGACGTGATAATATATAATTGAATAACATAACATTAAAATACAAAATAGTGTTACATCCACAATTTTTGATGCACATGAGTATGGAGTACAACTACCAAGGTGCTCTGCACATACAATGCTTATTAAGACTTATCAGGGTGCTAAGTAGTGCTTCAGGATCACATTTAATCCTTTTTTAATCTATATTTATTTTTGTGATCCCATGTACATTGAAAAGTGATGAATATTTTTGTTTGCTAAAAGACACTTTACAATCTTTTCCATGATGCTCAGCCTCATCATGCTCATTATGACTTTTTGGGAGAGTAAGTAATGCTTGGTGGAGTTTTCCTTATAATTTTTTTTTAAATTTTATCTTATTGGCAAAAAAGGACAACAAATTCACTTGTTTTAGGGACAATGATATTTTATTTTTTAAACCAAATTTCTTAAATGAATAAGTATATGAAAAATAAAGAATTGAAATAATCAATTCAATGTTGTGTGGGTAATCTATTTATGCATTTTAATTGTTATATTATTACACTACACAATCATGCGAGTATAATATTAAGCACACATGTAGATTATATCAAAAAAAGTGAGTGAATGAATCATTATCAAATATAAAACATTACTCATACTTAGAGGCATGCTAAACATTCATACACACATTTTCTACAATCAATTTCAATGTGCATTATTATAAGATAATATTCATGGTATGAAGAAACAAAATAATGTTTTAAGAAATTCAAAAATTAAATTAAACATTATATTTAAAGTTTAATTGATATAATTAATCATCACTTACAATGATATTGAATAACAAGTAGTTTTTAAAAAAAAACATTTTATAAAAATATAAAACAATAACCACACTGAAAGTGTCTAGCGTCTACCAAAATCACGTAGAGGGGGGGGGGGGTGAATAGGTGATGTTTGTGTCTTTTCACGGAATAAAAATTACTTAAAATATAAACACACAAACACCGAGATTTATAGTGGTTCCCCGATTTGGGTACGTCCACATTCCTGCCTTGCCAATCTACCATAAAGGGCTAGATTCGGCTACTTCACCATGCTCAGATTTCCACAAACTTACACCTCAGAGCAGCAACTCCTAAACCTCAGAGATTACTCTCCTACCACTCGATCTACAACCGGATCTATGACTCGATCCACGAACTGATCTTCCACTCAATCCACAAACGGATCTACCACTCGATCAGCAAACAGATCTACCATTCGATCCACAAATGGATATACCACTCAGAGAAAACTCTCCTACAAAATTAAATGAATATTACATAATAATATTACAACCAACATAGACAAGTTTTGAATCTTCAATCCATCATTCTTTGAGAATAGTATATCTTGAAATTTCTTGGAGAACATGGAATATGAAAACTTGGAAGATCTTGAATCTTGACTTGAATCTTCGATCAAATTGATCAGGAGGAGTATAGATCTATAGAGAGAGTAACAGTCCAGTAGCATATGTAGAACAAGATGAATCATGCACGGTACGTCGGTGGCCGATCAGAAAAATCATGAAAGCACTGTACGTCGGCGACAGACGGATTTCCGATTTGGAAAGTTTTCTATGTTTGAATTGAGAGCAATAACACAATTAGATGGAATGGAAATATCACCTAGGTATTTATAGAGATCTCCTTTCCAACGGTATCAAGAAACTTTCCAAAAACAAAACCTAGGATGTTTGGTGCATGGCCGACCGAACCCGAACCAGAGTTTTGAAAAAGTTCAGAAGAATGACCTAAGTAAAATTCGTATAGTATCACAAGTATACTCGCCGAATGATTCTTAATATACGACGAATAAGACTTAGAAACATCAGCTAAGGCCGCCAAATCACACAACGGTAAGGCGGAGACCATACTTGACAAATTCGATGAGTTTCAGTTTGTATACTCAACGAATTCGTCGAGTATCGGCTAGCTTACTCGACGTACTCAATGCCTGGACAAGTGATATACGACGAATGAGACTTAGAAAAATCTAGAGAAGTAGTGTCGAATGGAGTCGACAAAATCGGCGTGTATCTTCTAGTATATTCGATGAATTCAGCGAGTATCGTTAGATACATTCGACAAATTTGATGAGTGTACAAGATGATACTCGGCGAATTTTATTTAGAGGACTTTCCAATTCTCAGAGAATTTGCCCTAAGTACAAATGATGAATTCGATGAGTGTTGGAAGGGATATACAACGAATTTGACTAGGATCAATGAGTATACTCGACGAATTCGACGTGTATTCCTAACCATACTCAACTAATTGTACTTAGTTAAATTCAAGTCCTTCTTATTCAAAGCATTTGTCCTTCCTTGATCCTTCTCCTGTACTTGGGATAGAAGTACACCCAAATAGAGGGACTACACAAGAGTCAACACCTTAGCCTACATAATGAAGGATTATATTATATAGTCATGTGTTTACTGACCCACTGTAATCTGACATTAGTGTGTACTTAGCAATGGAGACCTGTAAGCACATATCTCAAAAGGCAACATCAAATACAGTCATAATTATTCTTAGCTTAACTGGACCCATTTTCAAATCTGAGTTATTGTGGATACAATACCCAACAATCTCCCCCTATTTGAAGAAGTCAGAACCCTATAAACTAATGTGATTTGCACATAACATATAATAAATCATTAACACTTAAAAAGATAAATGAAATTAAAAACAACGCGAATTCCCCAGTAAATATAGAAATCACATATATATATATATATACAAGCAGTCGTGCACGGGGGATCCCGTGCGGGCAACATTCGTCGTGGGTGCGACAAATTTCGTTGGGCCGACTTGTGTTATAGGGGCGACATTCGTCGTGGGGGTGACATTCGTCGTGGGGGCGACATTCATCATGGGGGAGACATTCTTCGTGGGGCGACATTTGTAGTTGTGGTGACGTGTTGTGGGAGCAACATTCGTCGTGTGGGCGACATTCATTGTGGGGGAGACAATTGTCATGGGGATACCATTCATAGTTATGGGGACATTTGTCGTGTGGGAGACATTCGTCGTGCGGGCGACAATCTCTGTAAGGGCGACATTCATCGTGGGGGAGGCATTCTTCATAGGCGCGACATTCGTCGTGGGGGCGACATTCGTCGTAAAGGTGACATTCGTCATGGGGGAGACCTTCATCGTGACATCTCTATGTTTTGTTTTATCAATAATCAGAGAAATTTTTTTTCTTAACCTGATGCAGGGCTGGAAGCAAAGATTAGCAAATATTCTTTTGTTAGCAAATAATCTAATATTTATTTCTTCCTGGAGGAAGTTGCTGGATGTGATATTTGAATTAATAACAATCCTAGTTATTGGAAATTTTGGCCTTCAAAACAATAGCACTTGTAGTTGAAATTGAGGATTAAAACCACAAAATTTAAAGGACAAACTGTAGACCTTCTAACTGGCATTAAATTGGCCTTGATGTTTTCTATTACAAACAATAATTTCATTCAGATTTGTTTATACTAATAGAATTAATTACCTAAAACATTCCTATAGTTTGCAAAAATTACAGGTTGCACCCTTCCATCCTCTAAAATTACAAAAAAAATCTCATATGAGTTCACATTTCAAAGCATGCATACACAAAATAAATCCACATGGAGTTCCCCTTCACGGGGGAATTTTTGTGCATGTATGTTATGAAATATAAACTTATAATGAAGTTTTTGAACTTTCAGAAGATAGAGGGGTGCAACATATAATTTTGCAAAGTTACAAAGGAGGTCTCGGTAAACTACCCTATAAATAAATAAGCAAGTTACTTTTAAATGGCCAAATTTAATATCTTCAGTATTGTTTTTCTTTTGCTATTTCAAGTGCTCATAAGATTAACATTTAGCATATGCTCCTTTGGTGTAAAAAATTGAAATTCCTAAGTCATAAATTTAGAGTTTTGAGGCATACCCAAACAAATTCTTGTTAGAACCCCACAAAGAATGATCTGACCCTCTTCGCCATCTTCGTGGAAAGCCCCTGCGATTTATATTGGAAAAAACATAATTTTTTTAAGATAAAAAAGATTTTTAAATTTAAAATGACTCACCTTCCTGAGGATTTGAAGAATCACCCGACATGTTCCTAATAGAATCCATGAAACAATTGCAGAATCGGGTGTGAATGGGGAGTTGATTGGCGACGTTGGAAACAGGGGCGAGTAGGAGTTCTGTAAAATAAAAAAAGCCTTGATCATGAAATAACGACGCAACATATATGAGGTTCGTCAATGTGATTACCTATGTAATGCAGTGCCATAGAGGAGGGAAGTGGACGGGTGGCAAAGCAGCCGAGGATGAGCTGTGCAACCAAGTACAGCCGAGCTGTGCAATATATCCAACACAATAAACCACGTAATTTGGCATTTCTTCTTTTCGATTCTGAGATTATTTGATATCTAATTCCCAAGTACAGTTGGGCAACCATGTCATCGTGGATTTGTCACTATGTGTATTTGAAAAATGCACAAAATTGAATGAAAACAGGCACTTGCCAGTTCATGCTATTTTGGCTTCATCCCATTCAATCTACAGAAAGGTATAAATTTGATTCAGTCTCATAAACCTTTCCTTATCATCACATCTCGTTATTTCATTCCAGAATAACCGTGGAATTTATACAACACCAACTAAGGCAATGATATGGAAGCATACATCAGTTAAAAATCCATCTAAAAAGGATTGAAATTTAACTTCAGAGGAGCAACACCTGCTCCTCGATGAAGAATCAGGACACACGATAAAACTCGCTCAAGTTTTGTCAACAAACGGCTGAACCTGATACAATTGGATGCATTGAACTAATACCTTTTAGAACGCAGCATATTCATGAGGGTGAATTAGGATTCAAAATTCTAGTACATGTTTGAAAACAAAACTAAAGTTTGAATCAATATGCCCAGTGTTAAAAATAAATTAAAACAAAGGAGTTTAAAAACATTTGTCAAAAAAGGAGAAACTTACAAATTGAAATTTGCTTTGAATCCCCTAATGAATCCTTTGTTTCATCATAGTAACTAAGATTATAGTATGATAATACCTTCAAAAGGTATGCAACACATTAAAAAGAGACTAAGGTACTGTTTGGGGGGACTTATTTTCACTGGTCAAGCGGTTACGGACCCATGAACTGGACCTTAATTAAGGTCTGGTTCATGCCGTCGTAACTGATTGACCGGTGAAAATAAGTCCCCCCAAACGGAGCCAAAGAAGGTTTGCAGCACAGAGAATAGGCACTTTGTGATGGAGAAACTCTTGTATATTAATTTTGGGATTTAAGAACTAATTGAAGGTATGCAACATACCTTTTTCTCTGTGCTAAACTATTTTGAAGGTATTAATTTAATGTGCCTCTACTATTTTGTCAGTGATAAATATCTTAAAGAAGGTATGCAGCAGAGAGATGAGGCACTTTTGCTTTGTGCTTGCACATAAAAAGGTATTAGTTCTGCACATTTAAGGTTGTAGAGGCACATTTAAAGGTATGAAACAAAATTTAAGAAGGTTTAATTAGAACTAATTTTAGAACCAATCTCTGTGAATATGATAATACCTTTAGGAAATTTTTTTGTGCCTCTACTTATTTAAAGGTATGCATTGAACTAATACCTTTTAGAAATAATTCTAAATGGCACATTTAAAGGTATTAAACCAAATTTAAACGTATGCAGCACATTTAGAGTGCCTAATCTCTGTGATAAATACCTAATCTCTGTGCCTCTACCAATTAGAACTAATACCGAATATGATAATACCTTTAAATGTTCATCTAATCATTAAGAAGATTTAATCAATGCAGCACATAGACTAATTTAAATGTGTTGAACTAATTTGGTTTCATACCTTTTTCTCCATCATAACCTTTTTCTCAGTTAATCCTAAAAGACCACGCAACATGAGTACTGCTGGTGATTTCTTACCTTTTTCTCCACCAATGCTGCATAGAGTACTACTTACAATTTCACATGATTTCAACCGAAAAACCCTAGAGATGAAAATGGAGCAGAGAACAACATGAAAATCATAACCAGAAAACAATGATGTGGAGATAAATGAGTGAAACAAACAATGCTGAAAGAGCTGCATACCCGGAGAGGCGGACGATGAGGAGTAGTGAGGAGAGAGAAGGGGAATGTAGAATGCGTTGGAAGGTCACAATGGAGAATGCAGTGGAAGGGCAGAATGGAGAAAGCAGAGGAAGCCGTAACCAGTGGAGGTAATGAAGCAAAGCCTTAACCAGTGGAGGTAATGATGTGGTTCGGAGAGGATGAGGGAGTGTGAGGGCTTATTGCGCTAGGGAGAAGAAGATCGTGAATAGCACTGTCTCCTGCGATGCCCTACTCGAGTAGAAGAGACAAAGAAGAAATCGCGGTATATCGCGATTATGAGGCGATGGAATAGTGCTGGCATGGAAGAAATGACCGAAAATTTCTACTGGCGATTCCATACCTTTTTCTCCATCATAACCATTTTCCAAGTTAATCCTCAATGACAACATAACATGAGTAGTGCTGGCAATTTTATACCTTTTTCTCCATCAATGCAGCACAGAGTACAACTGGCGATTTCACATGATATCAAGCGGAAAATCCTAGAGATGAAAATGGAGCAGAGAACAACATAAAAATCATAAGCAAAAAATAATGATGAGGAGAACAATGATGGAAACAAATGATGCTGAAAGAACTACATACTTGGAGAGGCGGACAATGAGGAGCAGTAAAGAGGCGGAAGGGACCTGGAGAAAGTGTTGGAAGGTCATAATGGAGAATACGGTGGAAGGGCAGAATGGTGAAAGCTGTTGAAGGGCTTTTAGTTATTTCCCTAGCCAAAACAGAGGCAAGGTCTGCCTTTTTCCTCCATTGATTTTCCCGCAGGGCCCTAGCATTATGCGAGTTAGAGGAGCTTTCCAAAATGGCAGAAGAGGAAGCCAGCTGCCCGCTCACAGAGATCATCTCCTGAGAAGCCGAAACTAGTGGAGGTAATGAAGCGAAGCTGCAACCAATAGAGGTAATGATGGGGTTCGAAGAGGATGAGGGAGTGCGAGGGTTTATTGCATTGGGGAGAAGAAGATCGCGAATAGCGCTATCTCTTACAATGCCCTACCCGAGTTAAAGAGACAAAGAAGAAATCGCGGGATATCGCGATTATGAGGCGATGGAATAGTGCTGGCGTGGAAGAAATGACCGAAAAGTTCAGCATCTTTTAAAAAAATGAGTTTAGGAGGGTAGTATGGTCCAAGAAAGGTTACACCATTTGGAGGTATTATGGTCAAAAATATGTTACAACAAGACCCTTTTCTCCTTCCTTATAGTATAAAAATTTATCACCCCTATCCGTCACATAGCATATAGCATTAGGTCCAGCCGGGGCCTGATGCCATATACCACGGACAGACCGGTGGGTTACACATTGAAACCATTCAACCAATACACATGTACTACACAGAGCATCTAGCGGAAGCAATTTATTATGTTGCACAAGTAAGAACCCAGCCACAGGAACGAATGTCAACTAACAAAACTCAATCGCAATTTACTACAAAATACACAAAAGTACTTGCCTTAAGGCCGTACAAGAGTTCAAAATTATTAAACAGTGTCTTACAAAATTCATCTTGCAGGCCGGCCACACATTATTTAAACAACAAAATAAACAAGGCCTTCGAGGGCCAGCTCAGCAACTTGGTCTTTGGCCCGCTATTTGCCGCTCGGCTCCGCAGCACCTTCAAGCACAATTCACCGCAACGGTGGCAAATAAGAATAACGGTCAGCTAAAACTGACCAATTTATAACGATTCCGCCCACGTTATCGGGGCGGCAAAGCTCCTTCCCTGCACTTGTTAGCAAAATAAGCAATATAGTGAATAAACACAACATCACGGATGCACGCACACACGACCATACACCTCGTGCTCTCAGGGCACTTACTCGATGAACTCGGTCCACAACCGCCACCAGGATGACAAACTCGTGAGCTATAAAGTCTTCATGGCTTGAGTCGAAGACCCTCCCTCTATTCCATCGGTAGGCCTTACTAAACTGAACAACATAGAGCAGGTACAGTTTCACTCAACTCGCTGCTCACACTGCCACGACACTAAAAATCATCGGCGCAAACTAAGTTTCCCCGTAACCCATAATTCGATCAACCAATGCACATAACACGGTTATGTACAATGATGGCTCCCGGGCCACCAACAATGGTAGAATCACGCTTCTGCCTAGATTTCCTGGTGCGCCTTGGGATTAATCCCCAATGATCCCTGCTGTAATCTACCACGTAGAAATCCAAAAATAACCAAAGGCATGGAGTCTTCTCCAGCTAATCATGCATATAAAATCATCACCGATCCATACCAACATGTCCGGATAGGCTTCACACACCATGCCTATGTCCATACTACGATTCCAGACTCTAAACAAGGGGGGACTTTACATATTTACCCCAAGGAACACCGCAACTCACCGCACACTCGCGGGAGAGGGGTTTCCCTATGCAAAAGAAGAAGAGCTTCACATGCCCAAGATGAGAATCGTTACCCTAGCATTTCTCCCCTGCGCCATGGAAAACTATGCAGATGAAAAGCACTGTGATGATCTTGCCTCCGCAGATCTGGGCTCGGTTTGCGATTTGGCACTCCGAATCTCCTCCGGCGACCGGATCTCCCTGTACCTTCTTCCTCCTTGCTCTCCCTTCTCTCTAGGATTTATAAAGAGAAAACACAAATAGAATAAGGGTTTCTAAGCCCTATTCCCGGGTATATCTCAGCAAGAACAGCCCTCAACCATTGGATCCAAAAATAAGTAAACAGACGGCCACGATTCACACTTAAAATGAACTTCCTGGGCTGAACATAGCTTGCGACACGCCCGTGTCCAAGGATGTGTGCCGCACTCGAGACCAAAACCGTCGCATCCCGAAAAGAACACAGGCACACGACAGGCCCGTATAAGGCTTGACACGCCCGGGTCATCCAGTACACGCCGATGTAGCTGGGCGTGTTCCTCCATCAATACAGGTCCAAAATATCTAGAGCATGACACGGCCATGTGACACGCCCATGTCACATGTCGTGTGATAGACACGCCCTGGGACACGCCCGTATCCAAGGCCGTGCAGCTCCCTCAGCACAAACCCACAAACTTCACGAGCAGCACACGGCAACTGACACGCACGTGTGTCAGGGCGTGTGCCCTCACTCAATGATCTTTGATTGGAAAGCTTTGAATGGCTGACACGACCTGGGACACGCCCCTTTCCCAGGCCGTGTTCACTTCCCCGACGACCGCTGATCGGAATTTCATCGACAACACGACCATCATCGAACCCGAGCACAACACGCACTGGGACAAGCCCGTGTTTAGGGCCGTGTCACCTTTACCAAATCCCAGATTTGGTTAAAAACACCACCCATCACTCTTTTGAGTTTCTGGGTGTTAAAACTCTCTCCCTCTTAAAAGATTTTCGTCCACAAAATTACCAAAGGAAAAGATATACAAAACCAAAAGCTGTACCTGAGTTGAATAACTCTGGGTACTCCTCAAGCATGGTCTGTTCCCATTCCCAAGAGAGTTCCTCACGAACGCAATTGTCCCAACGAACCTTGACCATTCTGATCTCCTTGTTACGAAGTCGCTTGACTTCAGAGTCCTCAATACGAATGGGCTTGATCCTCGTCGTCAACCCTTTGTCCATCGGTACTCGATCAACTGCAATCAACTGCGAAGGCTCTTGCACCGCCTTCCACAAGACTGATATGTGGAATACATCGTGTAGACCACTCAAATTCACTATAGCTTTAGATGATAAGCCTCTTCGTAGATCCACTCTAGAATCTCAAATGGTCCAAGGTATCACGGGGTCAACTTGCTCAAGCTTCATACCCGTGAAACACCCTTGAACGGCTTTATCTTCAAATACACCCAATCGCCAACCGCGTACTCCACGTTCCGCTGCTTGGCATTGTAGTATTTAGCTTGTCTATCCTTAGCGAGCAGCAAATGCTCCCGAATGTTTCAGACGAATGAAGTAGCATTTTCCACCTCTTACTTTTTGTACAACCTTGCCTCACCCATTTCTAGCCACGTCAACAGCGTGTGACACTTTTTACCATATAAGGCCTCGAAGGGCGCCATTTGTATGCTCGCTTGGTAGCTATTATTGTACGTAAACTCCACCAAATACAGATGGTCTTCCCACTACTTTCCGAAGTCTAGAATGCACATTCGAATCATGTCCTCCACCATCCTGTTGACCCTCTAGGTCTGCACATCCGTCTGCGGATGAAAGGTTGTGCTTAACATCAACTTAGTTCCCATTATCTAATGCACAAACATGCAGTCATTGGATGTAAAACGCCCATCTCTATCACTCACGATGCTGCAGGGTACACCGTGTAGTCTAAAAATGTTATCCATATATAGCTTCGCCAGTTTCTCCACAGAATCATTCTTCATATGCGTAATGAAGTGTGACATTTTGTTAACCGATCTACGATCACCCAGATGGCGTCGTTTCCCTTTTTAAACCTTGGAAAGCCATGAACAAAGTCCATCGAAATGTCGTCGAACTTCAACTCCAGAATAGGCAATGATTTCAAGAAACCCCATGGCTTTTGCCACTCTGCCTTCACTAAGGTACAAGTCTGACATTTAGCCACAAATAGTGCCACATCCTTCTTCAGTCCTGTCCACCGGAACAACTTCTTTAGATCTCGGTACATCTTCGTGCTCCCTGCGTTAATTGAGTACTTGGTATTATGAGCCTCGTACATCAACTCCACCAATAAATTACTCACATTTGTGACGCGCAAACGATTGTCCTTCCTTAGCAGTCTATCTTCAAATTAAAACTAGGAATTTACCCATCTGAAGCTGCATCCATGATCTCCATCATACTACTATCCAATTCCATAGGCTGACGAATCTGATCAGCCTGGTCATACTAAACTCCCGTCCAGTTCAATAGCGCTTTGGCGCAAGTCTTCTTGTCAACACAACATATGTCTAATGCCTCCAACTCCCGAATCAACCTCTCATCATGAACTGACAACCAGCTGCCTTAGGCGGAAGCCCTGCGACTCAACGGATCCGTAACTGCATTGCCTTTCCCGGGCACATAATGAATTTTGAATATATAGTCCCCCAAGAACTCCATCCATCTCCGCTGCCTCATGTTCAGATTCTTTTGATCTAGCAAGTATTTCAGGCTATTGTGGTCGGTATAAATATCAACCTTTATGCCGTACAAATAGTGCCTCCATAGCTTTAGCGCAAAAATCACAGCCGCTAACTCCAAGTCGTGGACCGGATAATTCCTTTCGTGCACTTTCAGCTGATGTGAGCCATACGCAATAACACTACCATGCTGCATTAGCACGCGGCCCAAACCACTGCTTGAGGTATCGCTGTATATTTCAAAACCTTCGGTCCCACTCGGCGAACTTTACACTGACGTCGTGGTCAACCGACTCTTCAACTCTTCGAACGCTTGCGCGCACTCTGCGTCCACATAAACTTCTGATCTTTCCTTATCAATATCATGAGAGGTAATGCTATCCGTGAGAAGTTCTCCACGAAGCTCGTGTAATAGCCGGCAAGCCCCAGAAAACTCCAGACTTCCGCTATCAAAGACAACACAGGCAACTCTCATATCGCAACAATCTTCGTCGGATCTATCGCAATCCATTCCCAACTGACTATGTGACCAAGTAACGCCTCTAAGGACAACCAGAACTCGCATTTGGAGAACTTTGCGTATAGTTTGTTCCTCCTCAGTGTCTCCAAAACCAAATGCAGATGCTTTAAGTGATCTTCTTTGCACTGCGAGTACAACAATATGTCGTTAATAAAGACGATCAAAAAATGGTCTAAGTACTCCCTAAACGTCATGTTCATCAGATCCATGAATACTGATGGCACATTAGTCAGCACGAATGACATGACCGAAAACTCGAAATGCCCATACATTGTGCTGAACGCTGTCTTTGGGATATCACTCTCCCTTATCCTTAGTTGATAGTAACCGGACATCATATCTAATTTTTAATATACCGACGAGCCGACTAACTGATCAAAAAGATCATCAATCCTTTGGATCAGGTATTTTTTCTTTTCCGTTAACTTTTTTATTTCTCTATAGTTGATACATAGCCGCAAAATTCCGTCCTTCTTCTTAATAAAGAGGACCGGTGCGCTCCAAGGCGACAAACTTGGACGCACATAACCTTGTTCCATCAAATCTTCAAGATGAACCTTTAGCTCCGCCATCTCCTTCAGCATCAATTTATAAGGAGAGCGTGACACAGGTTTGGTACCTTGCACTAGCTCGATCATGAAATCGATCTCTCGCTGTGGTGGGGCTCTAGGAAGATCATTTGGGAACACGTCGGGGTACTCGCATACCACTGGGATACTACCAAAAGTGGGTTTAGGATTTACAGCCTCCACTAGCGTGAAGAACAGCTCTGCGACAGCACGAACTGCCTTGACTAGCTAAGGATCAGACTTCAACTTCTTTCTCGACCCCTTCAAACCCGCAAACATTGTCTCCCGACCCGCACCCAGCTTGACCTCTTTACGATTGCAATCTATAAATTCCTTGTGCTCCGAAAGCCAGTCCATACTGAAGATAACATCGAACTCTACTAGCGACAACAATGATGCTAACAAGTCGAACTCCTGACTTTCAAGATGAACCCTTATGACACATACTCTGTCCACACGCATAGAACACCCATTCAGCAACAACATGTCAAATTAGTCCTTCGCCATCGAAGAAGGGACTACGATGCGCGATATAAAACTTTCAGACAAAAGGAGTGCGAAGCTCCCGTATCGAATAGTTCTCTTGTCAGACTATCGCAAATCAAGACAAAGTCTATACAAACAGTAATAAGCTAATAAGCACTAGGTAATAATATTTTAAAGAAAACTTGCTATAAATTTAAACCATACCTGTTGATGGGCTAAAACCCGAACAGGCAAGTGTACCAGTCGAATCGTAGTATCAAGGTCGTATTTAAAACTCGGGGATGTCAAGTACTGCTACTCACACTCGAACTATTATCCTACCGGAAAACTGTTGGGATTTGAGAATTTTTAAAAGTAAAATAAAAGACGATTTTTTAGACGAAAAACTTATAATAAAGAGATAGCATTCGATCAATGATTCAACATATAATGAAATGAGAGGGATAAAAAGATATAGTTTTAAATTTACAAATCATACTTGACCGTGAAGGATCCGATATTAGGAAATAATCTCGCTAGAGAATTAAATCCCCTGACTTATAGACATTTTGACCGAAATCTCTTTCAAGTCAAAAGGCCTAAAGCCGCATTATCGAGGTGACCCGCACTATTGGATTTGAGTCCAATCCGGAAGATTTACGTCATCTTATCTCTAGGGGTGCATTCAACTCCTTCCTTCTTTGAGTGATCTTTCACATTCACGAGCCTCTCGGCTACTCAAATATGAGATCTAAAGCCTACTACCGTATACCGGAAATACGGATTCGACAAAATAAAGATCAAAGAAGGATCGAGTAAAATTAAGCAAAAAGGAAACTATGAAATAAAAGAAACCCTCATCTCATTTTATGGATCCTCATGATCGAAAGCTAAGAGAAATTAGCTACTTATGATTGAATGTAAGACAAAATAAAATAAGAGAAAGACATTTTTATTACTTACAAAAAGGAAGAGTACACAACAAGGAAATAAAAGGCAAAATTATTCTACTAATAAAAAGACAATTACAATGACAAGGAGATTACAACAAGGAAGAACAAAACATACATAGCAATAAAATTGAAGACTTGCACTAGAACTCTCTTGCTCTCTCCAAAAGCCAAAACTTATCTTAAAACTTCACTTCCAAAAACTTAACCCTTTAGCTTGAGGGATGGGGTGGCTTTTATAGGAGATGGAGAAGCTTCTAGATGATAGGAAATATGAGGGGACAAGGGGGTGGCCGGCCATGTAGGGGGAGAAGGTTCATGCATTGCTTTAAATGAGGGGAGAGAGAGAGGAAGGATTCAATGTTTTTAATTTTTGGGAATGATCAAAGAGAATGTAAAGTAGAGAGGGGGAGTGAATATGGAATAAAGAAGAGAGAAAGAGAGGGAAGATTCAATGTAGATAGAGAGGGAGGAAGGTGGTCGGCCAAGCATATGGAGATGAATGCATGTGGAAATAATGAGGAGAGAGAGAGAATGAATGTGGAGGGGAAGGTGGCCGGCCAAGCATAGGGGTAAATGTTCTATTTTTTGTGGGCTTGAAGAGGGCTCGGGTTGCTTGTAATGGAGGTCGGGATGCATGCAATGGAGGGCAGCACTTGTAGGCTCGGGTTGCTTGTAATGGAGGTCGGGCTGCATGCAATAGAGGCCAGCACTTTGTCTTCAAATGTGGGATGCACCATGCACAAGTAGGCTCGTGTTTGTCTTGAGGGCTGCTACAAGATTGAAGGCTGCATAATGTTGAAACTCGGGCTACTCCATGTAGGCTCGGGTAGCATTGTAAGTGGTTGTACTAAAAGGAGGGGCCGGCCATCCTACAAAATAAATAAATAAAAACATGGATTAGTTAACATAAAATAACAAAGTTAAAACAAGATTTTAAAACACAATAAAAGAAAACATTAAAACATCAAAATTAAAACATTAAGACATAACATTAATTATAATTATTAAACACAACATAACATAATATATAGTAACTTAATACATATAATAAGACTATATAGATTTTTATATCAAAACATAAAATAACTATAATAACATCATAATAAGCATACAAAAACACAAAATTATAATAAAACTTAGGAATTTTGACTACTTAATTACCCCAAAAAAGGATGACTAAAACTAGTCATCAAATTCCCCCATGCATAGACATTTGCTTGCCCTCAAGAAAATAGAGATAAAAAACCAGGGAAAAACCAAAAAGAAAGCAAAAGATATTTTTTTTCACTTTTTTTCATTTTCATAATTAAGAAAACCAAAACATAAATAATTAAACTATCCTAATTTCCATGTTATCAACTAGTGGGGTGAGAAGTGCACAATAGAAAACTTGAAAGTGGAGGCCTAAAAATCTCATTAAAACATAAGAAAAGTTTACACATTTCTAAATCTTAAAACAAGGCATCCAAAATAAATGAAAATAAGGAAAACAAAAGTAGAGGTTCTAAATAAACGGCGCATTAACAAACTACTAGGTTTCTAGATAAAAATTAACCCTAAAACACCTCAAGGTAACCTCCAAAGAAATCCATCAATGATGGTGGCCATAGGCTTGTTCGTTCACACTTTCTCCACTAAGCAAATTTACGTTCTATAAATAAATAGGACTTAAGATAAGCGTTAAGACTTGGCTTAGGTAAATGATTAGGAAATGAAAACAAGGATAAACATGAGGGCTTAAACACTAAACCAAGGTTGAGCTCAAAAATATAAAACATGACCAAAATGAGAAATGACAAGTTTTTTAAATAACAAAAAGGCCATAAATTTTTACTTTAATAATTTGGCCACAACTAAACTTTTTCTCTCTTTTTTTTTCTTTTTCTTCTTTTTTTTTCATTTGATAACATCTGATACTAACATTTTTTTTTCATAAAGGAGAGCTCCAAAAATAGGCTTTAAAATTTCCTTTTCATTTTTTCCAAAAAGAGACGACCCATCACACAATGATTTTTAAAATAAAGCTCAAGGTTTTGTGTGCAATAAGAAGGGAATTTTTGCTTTGGTGAAAATAATGAAAAGCAAGGTGGAGCTAAATCAAAAAATAAACATGGAAAAAGGCCCAAAATTGATTTGCAATGGTAATTTTTTTTTGGGTGGGCAAGAAAAGCTCATACTAGTCAAATGGTGGCCTAAATCGTTTCTAAAGTACGTAAAAACGACGCAAATGTTTTGAGAGTAGCTTGGGACAAGTTCTAGACACCAACAAAGACTACCGAACAAATGAAAAAGAGCTAATATTACCTAGCAACTATTCGTAAGCAACTAACCGAATAAAAAGACATAACTACAAATTGCTAACTTATAACGTAAAAAACGGATGCCTATATTTAAGAACAAGAAACTAGTAAAACTAAGATATGTAAAAATGATAGGTTTAGAAAAACCGTTTCAAAGAAATCTAAATTGAACTAAGGTACCGCACAGGCCTACACATCACTAGAAGAAACACAAAAATGAAGATAGAAAATAACTTTAGGTTTTGTTTTTCAAAAAGATTTTAGCACAATTTTTTTTGATTTTGTTTTTCTAATTTTTTTTTGGGGTTTTGTATTTTATAATTTTTTTTATTTTTTTTGATGAAGTTAAAATAAAAATCAATACTATTAAAATTACTATACTAATTTTTTAGAAATTTTAAAACATTATTTTTCTAAAACATTTTTTTAAGAAAGGAAAGAAGAAAGAAAGAAACTAAACCCTCCCCCGTGCTAAGGTTCTTCATTGTCCTCAATGAAAGAAACAAAAAAACGAGAAAGATAGTGAGACTGAGAAGGAGAGAAAAATAAAATGCAGTAAAGTAAATGAAATAAACAGAACAGGACTTCCCTGGGTTTGTGAGATGAAGGCGGATGTCGCTCCCCATGCTAGCTTTGTAGTGCACTTGATCGTCAGCAGGTTTGACTTGATCCATCTTGAAATCAGCAACGTTTGAGCAGCGATCACGAACTTGCTTGGTTGGCCTCCGGAAGGAAGAGCAAAATAAAAGCAGAAAAAATAGAGTCTGTGGGTAGGTGCCTAAAATTGTTCTTTATTACAATAATTTAAAGTCCGAATAAAAGTTTCATAATAATAATAAGTCCAATAATAAAATAAAATGTTCTTTAACAAGATAAAAATTTAAGAGTCCAAGATGAGATCCTCCGTTGTAGGAGACACAGAATCATTTGAAAAATAAAGTTTAAGTTTATGCCCATTCACTTTAAAATCACCCTTTATCGGGGTGCGAAAGCAACATAGTTCCATAAGAATAAACGTCTTTGACCGTAAACGGTCCAAACTATCTAGATTTATGTTTGCCAGGGAAAAGATGTAGGCGAGAATTGAAAAGAAGAACGTGATCACCTAGTTTAAATGTTTTAGGATGGCGCAAGTTCTTTTCGTGATAAAGTTTCGTGCATTCTTTATAAATTATGTTGTTTTCATAAGTGTATGCTCGCCACTCGTCAAGCTCATTTAATTGGTTTTTTCTATGCTCACCGACCGAGTGTGGATCGAAATTAAAAAACTTTAACGCCCAATACACACGGTGCTCGACTTCTACCGGGAGATGACATGATTTTCCGTAGACTAATCGGAAAGTCGTACAACCAATAGTGGTCTTGTACGGTGTCCAATAGGCCCAAAGAGCATCGTCTAACTTTAAAGACCAATCCTTACGAGAAGTAGAAATGGTTTTTTCCAAAATTCTTTTTAGTTCTCGATTAACTACCTCGACCTGACCGTTAGTTTGGGGGTGATAAGCAGTGGATAGTTTATGCGTAACGCCATATTTAGTTAAAGCTTTAGCAAGTTGAGCGTTGCAAAAATGACTTCCCCTATCACTAACGATCGCTCGAGGAAAACCAAAATGAGAAAATAATTTTTTAAGAAAACCAACTACAATGCGAGCATCATTACATGGTAAAGCTTTGGCCTCCGCCCACCTGGAAACATAATCTACTGCGCCTAGAATATATTTATTTCCTAAACATGAGAGAAACGGGCCTACAAAGTCAATGCCCCATAAATCAAAAACTTCGCATTCCAGAAAATAATTTTGTTCCATTTCATTTTTACTAGATAAATTTCCAGTCCATTGGCATCGATCACACCCGCTCACAATTAGTTGCGCATCTTTAGATATTCTTGGCCAGTAAAAGCCAGCACTAAGCACTTTGTGGGCATTGCAGTTCGCTTGATAATGCCCGCCAGTCGAACCTTCATGAACATGCTTTAAAATTTGCTGACCTTCTTCCCGGGAAACACATCTTCTAACCACCTGATCCGCACAAATGCGAAATAGAAAGGGGTCCTCCCAAAAATAATACTTCAACTCCGAAAAGAATTTATTCTTTTGGTAAGAAGAGTATTCTTTTAGAAGGGCCCGGGCCACAAGATAATTGGCCAGATCGGCAAACCAGGGGGTAGAAGAAGAAATGTTTATAATTCGTTCATCCAAAAAAGTGTCATTAATAAAATTTTCATTTAAAATATCGAGTGTGGGATTTTCAAGACGAGAAAGATGATCAGCCGCTAGGTTTTCCGCTACTTTCTTATCCCGAATCTCAAAGTCGAATTCTTGAAGTAAGAGGATCCAACGAATAAGACGCGGCTTGGTATCCAGTTTAGAAAGGAGGTACTTCAAAGCGGAATGATCCGTGAAAACAATAACTTCAGAAAGAGTAACGTACGGTCGGAATTTATCAAAAGCAAAAATAACATCTAAAAGTTCTTTCTCCGTCGTGGTGTAATTTTCTTGAGCAGAAGTTAGAGTTTTACTAGCATAGAAAATCAGATGGAAGTTCTTCGCAATTCGTTGTCCTAGAACCGCACCTACCACATGATTACTCACATCACACATTATTTTGAATGGTAAATCCCAAACTGGGGCAATCATAATAGGAGCATTTATAAGTTTTGATTTAATTAATTCAAACTCAGCGAGACAAGATTCATCAAAAACGAAAGGAGTGTCTTTTTCAAGAAGGTGGGTGAGAGGCTTAGTAATTTTTGAAAAGTCTTTAATGAAAAATCGATAAAAACCCGCATGCCCTAAAAAACTTCTAATCGCTTTAATATTTGTAGGCGGCGGTAACTTTTAAATTACTTCAATTTTTGCCTTGTCCACTTCAATTCCCTTAGCGGAAATCTTCTTGCCAAGGACTAAGCCTTCACGCACCATAAAGTGGCACTTCTCCTAATTTAAAACTAAGTTGGTTTCTTCACACCGCTGAAAGGTAGCGGGTGCATTGCATAACCCAAAAGGCATTCTACGATAAGCAAAAGTTCTGAAGGGGCAAGTGAATGTCATTTTCTCTTGGTCCTCGGGTGCGATAGGGAATTGAAAGTATCCCGAGAGACCGTCGATGAAGCAATAAAAATTGTGCCCGGATAAACCTTCTAAAATTTGATCGATAAAGGGGAGGGGGAAGTGATCTTTTCGAGTGGCATCATTTAGCCTACGGTAATCGATGCACATCCTCCATCCCGTTATCGTCCTAGTTGGAATTAAGTCATTATTTTCAATCGTTACTACCGTGATCCCACCCTTCTTAGGAACAACCTGGACCGGACTTATCCACTGACTATCGAAAATAGGATAAATTATCCACGCATCTAATAACTTAAGAACCTCACCCTTCACAACCTCTTTAATATTCAGATCAAGACGAAGTTGTGGTTGGACTACACCCTTAGGATTATTTTCAAAAAAAAATTTGTTGGTACAAAAAGAAGGGCTTATGCATGAAATGTTAGAAATTTGCCACGCTATAGCTCGGCGATGCTTTTGTAGTACTTCGATCAACTGATCGTTTTCGAATTGAGAAAGATAGGCCGAGACTATAACGGGCAATTTAGAATTTTTTTCAAGAAATGCATACTTTAAATGATCAGGGAGTCGTTTTAAATCAATATGGGGTGGTTCATCATAAGTGTTTTTCAAATTCTTTTCTTTTTCAAAAATAATATTTTCATACTTTTTTCTACCAAAGTTAGAATCATTTTCAAAATTTGCTTATAATGACATAACCGTGTTTTCAAAATCATATATAGAAATTTCAGAAAAAGAAGAGGAAAATTCATGTGAAGAGATGTTAGAAAGAGAAAGTGAAGAATCTTCATTTAAAACATCAAGAAAGAAGCATGAAACATCATTATTTAAAGAATTTTTCATTGATTGATTTATAGAAAATGTGACCTCATCATCTCCCACACGCAAAAACAACTTTCCATTACTAACATCGATGACCACTCGAGAGGTGGCTAGGAAGGGTCGACCAAGGATAAGAAGGACATCGACGTCCTCTTCAATATCGAGAATGACAAAATCCACCGGGAAGATGAATTTGTCGACCTTCACACGCACATCCTCAACGATACCTAACGGATACTTAATTGACCTATCAGCTAACTGGATACTCATTCTTGTCGGGCTAAGAGTGCCCAATCCTAACTTCTTGAATAAAGAAAAAGGCATCAAATTGATGCTCGCTCCTAGATCCGCAAACGCATGTTTAACAAATAGATCACCAAAAACGCAAGGAATGGAAAAACTACCCTGATCGTTTATCTTTTTAGGAAGATTAGAGTTCTTAACGATTGCCGAGCATTCTTCATTTAATATTACATGCGATAAATTTTCTAATTTCTTCTTGTTTGTTAATAAATCCTTAAGATATTTTGCATACTTAGGCATTTGACTAATCGCTTCATGAAATGGCAAATTAATGTGAATTTGTTTGAAAATTTCAAGAAAGCGTTGGTAGTGATCGTTTAGTTTTTCTTTCCTAAGTCGAGCCGGATAAGGAGGTGGCGGAAATTCTTTTATTACAACCGGAGCATCATTTTGAACGTCATCTTTTTCTTTTTCAAAATCAGAAAAAACATAGATATCTTTTTCTTTTTCAAAAGTAGATTTTTCATTTTCCGTTGGGATAATTGTTTCCATAATAGGAGGGACAGTCACCTTTGGCTCTTCCCTTGTGGTGGGCTTGTTAACAACCTTACCGCTCTGAAGGGAAATCGCATTTGCCTGCTCCCTTGGGTTAGGTTATGTGTTTGAGGGAAGAGTTCTAGGTGGTCTCTCGGAAAAAGCCTTGGCAAGTTGCCCGACCTGGTTTTCCAAAATTTTCACGGACCCAGTTAGACTTCTAATATTGGCTTCATTCGAACTTATATATTTAGAAAGGATCTCTTCCAAAGGGGAAGATTTTTGAAAGTTTTTGTTTTGTTGTGGTGGTGGTGGTGTAAAATTGTGCATTGGGCGTACTACATTAGCATTATTACTCCAGGAAAAATTAGGATGGTTACGCCATCCAGGGTGATAAGAATTCGAAGAAGAATTAAAACCAGACGGAGAAGAAAAATTTGAAAAAGCAGAAAAATTGTTTGCAGAATTATTTTGAGCAGGCTTGGATATGTTCCCCAGATAATCCACCTGCTCGGCAGCAGCAGCAGCATTAACAATTTCAAATACCTTAGCAGCGGAGGCAGCAGTCATCTCTGAAATCTTCTTGTTCAGCATTTCCACTTGTAGCGCCATGTTCGACACCGAATCCACTTCATAGATACCTGCAGGTATAGATGGGTGAGTCCTAGACGAATTCCACTGATAAGTGTTCATCGTCATGTCCTCAATAAGCTCAAGAGCAGCTTCTGGAGTTTTGCGGTCCAAAGAACCAGCGGAAGCGGAATCTATAATTTCCTTCGTTTCTTGATTTAGCCCATTGTAAAATGTCTGGACCTGTAACCATACAGGCAGAGCATGATGTGGGCATCTTCTCAAAAGTTCTTTGAACCTCTCCCAAGTGTCATAGAGGGTCTCAGAAGCAATTTGGGAGTATGAAGTTATATCATTTCTTAGCTTAGCAGTTTTGGCGGGGGGGAAATATCTTGCAAGAAATTTTTCAACTAATATGTTCTAAGTAGTGATTGATCCTCTTGGAAGAGAACTCAACCACTATTTGTCTTTGGTTCTTAAGGATAAGGGGAAGAGTCTTAGCCTTATAGCATCGTCTGAGACACCATTAATTTTAAAGGTATCACAGATTTCAAGAAAACTAGCAATATGTAAGTTTGGATCTTCATCTTGTAATTCATCGAACTATACATATTGCTGCACCATTTGTATGATGCTAGGCTTATGCTCGAAGTTATTGTTTGTAATCGCAGGTCGAACAATACTTGTTTTTGTTCCCTCCAGGTTGAGTCGAGCATAATCAGACTTGGTCTTTTGCTGAGCAATTCCTGGGTTGGGATCTCCCATTTCAGAATTAAAATTATAATCGCCGTAGGAATCCTTAACCGCTGTTTGAGAAGTGGAAGCCCCGAATCGTAGTTGTCTCCAAAAGGAGCGTTCGATTTTTGGGTCCAAATCAACAAGTAGCGACGGATTCGCTCGGGTCATGCACTAGAAAAAAAGACGAAGGAGAATGGAAATGAAAACTTGAAAAAAGAAAAAGAGAAGAAAGGAATTTTTTTTTGAAAATAAAATTTTTTATGGATATGCTCTCGAACTTCCCAAGGGCTACCCGGTGAAGGGTTCGCAAGGTACTAGGTAAAATAATAGCATTTAAAGCCGCTTACCCTTTTCAAGAGAATTTAGGTTGGGTTGAAATAAGATGATGTGAGTTGATTATAATAATAAAATAAAATATATATTTATTTTTTAATTTTTGCAGAAGTAATAGCGAAAGCGTTTTCAAAATATTGACGAAGAAATTGCCCGGTAACGGCGCCAAAAACTTGATGGGCTAAAAACCGAACAGGCAAGTGTACCCGTCAAATCGTAGTATCAAGGTCGTATTTAAAACTCGGGGATGTCAAGTACTGCTACTCACGCTCGAACTATTATCCTACCAGAAAACTGTTGGGATTTGAGAATTTTTAAAAGTAATATAAAAGATGATTTTTTAGACGAAAAACTTATAATAAAGAGATATCATTCGATCAATGATTCACCATAAAATGAAATGAGAGGGATAAAAAGATATAGTTATAAATTTGCAGATCATACTCGACCGTGACAGATCCGATATTAGGAAATAATCTCGCTAGAGAATTAAATCCCCTTACTTATAGACGTTCTGACTGAAATCTCTTTCAAGTCAAAAAGGCCTAAAGTCGCGTTACCGAGGTGACCCGCACTATTTGATGTGACTCCAATTTGGAAGACTGACATCATCCTATCTCTAGGGGTCCATTCAACTCCTTCCTTCTTTGAGTGATCTCTCAGATTCACGAGCCTCTCGGCAACTCAAATATGAGATCCAAAGCCTACTACCATATACCGGAAATACGGAGTCGACAAAATAAAGATCAAAGAAGGATCGAGTAAAATTAAGCAAAAAGAAAACTATGAAATAAAAGAAACCCTCATCTCATTTTATGGATCATCATGATTGAAAGCTAAGAGAAATTAGCTACTCATGATTGAAAGGAAAGACAAAATAAAATAAGAGAAAGACATTTTTATTACTTACAAAAAGGAAGAGTACACAACAAGGAAATAAAAGGCAAAATTATTCTACTAATAAAAAGACAATTACAATGACAAGGAGATTACAACAAGGAAGAAGCAAAACGTACATAGCAATAAAATTAAAGACTTGCACTAGAACTCTCTTGCTCTCTCCAAAAGCCAAAACTTATCTTAAAACTTCACTTCCAAAACTTAACCCTTTAGCTTGACGAATGGGGTGGCTTTTATAGGAGATAGAGAAGCTTTTGGATGATAGGAAATATGAGGGGACAAGGGGGTGGTCGGCCATATAGGGTGAGAAGGTTCATGCATTGCTTTAAATTAGGGGGGAGAGAGAGGAAGGATTCAATGTATTTAATTTTTGGGAATGATCAAAGAGAATGTAAAGTAGGTAGGGGGAGTGAATATGGAATAAAGAAGAGAGAAAGAGAGGGAAGATTCATTGTAGATGGAGAGGGAGGAAGGTGGCCGGGCAAGCATAGGGGGATGAATGCATGTGGAAATAATGAGGAGAGAGATAATGAATGTGGAGGGGAAGGTGGTCGGCCAAGCATAGGGGTAAATGGTCTATTTTTTTGTTGGCTTGAAGAGGGCTCGGGTTACTTGTAATGGAGGCCTGGCTACATGCAATGGAGGGCAGCACTTGTATGCTCGGGTTGCTTATAATGGAAGACGGGCTGCATGCAATGGAGGGCAGCACTTGGTCTTCAAATGTGGCTGCACCATGAACAAGTAGGCTCGGGTTTGTCTTGAGGCCTACTACAAGATTGAAGGCTACATCATGTTGAAACTCGGGCTACTCCATGTAGGCTCGGGTAGCATTGAAAGAGGCTGTACCAAAGGGAGGGTCGGCCATCCTACAAAATAAATAAATAAAAACATGGATTAGTTAACATAAAATAACAAAGTTAAAACAAGATTTTAAAACACAAGTAAAGAAAACATTAAAACATCAAAATTAAAACATTAAGACATAACATTAATTATAATTATTAAACACAACATAACATAATATATAGTAACATAATACATATAATTAGACTATATAGATTTTTATATCAAAACATAAAATAACTATAATAACATCATAACAAGCATACAAAAACACAAAATTATAATAAAACTTGTGAATTTTTACTACTAAATTACCGCAAAAAAGGATGACTAAAACTAGTCATCACCTATCACCACGTCTGCATGTTTGATGGCCTCCTGCTGGCCAAGATTATAGAATCTTGGTTGAGTCGGAGCATAATGGGATGCGGTTGACTCCACCGCCTTGCCCTTTTATTCATAAACTGCTCCCTGCTTCCTCTCGGACTTTACACGCCTGCTCCGACAATCTCGGGCATAATGCCCCAGCTTTCCATAAGTATAACAAGCGCCCGGGGTTCAGTTGGTAGTTGCCCCCGTTTGACCTGAAGAAGGGGCTGGACCCGACGTCCTAGCCTCTTTTTTTTATTTGCGGAACACCGATTTTGAGGAGTTCGGCCTTTTGAACTCCAACCCCTTCTTATTAGAGTCTTTCTTAGCCTGAACGTTCTTTATGTCTTTTTCCAATGACCGGTCGTGTTGACCAAGGTAAGGAAACCTTGCGTCATCGGTCCCGATAGTTGTAGTCTTAAGTCATCCCTTACTCCTTCTTAGAATCGGTTTGTCTTTCGCTCCTCATCAGCGAAGGTAGCGCTTGCATACCGACCTAATCGAGTAAACTCATGGAGATAGTCATCCACGGTACTCTATTTTTGAACCAACTTCTGGAACTCATTTTCCATTGCTATCCTTTGAGTTGAGGGGAGGTATCGAGCCAAGAATAGTCTTGAGAATTCCTCTTTCGAGACGTCAGTAGCTGCCTACTGCTCAGATGGTGTTGCTCCAAGCCTTCCCACAAAAGTCTTGTGTCACCATCCACTAAGAACATGGCAATTGTGGTCTTCAGCCACTCTTAAGTCTCAGTAGCTATCAGCACTCTCTTAATTTTTGAGAGCCAATCCTTGGTTTGAGTTGGGGTTCCCGTCCCCGAGAATGGGTGCGCATTAATCATTGTAAATACTTCCTTTGCTACCAATCGAATGGTCTCAGGCGAAGGAGGTGTTGTCGTCTTATCATTTGGTGTGCTGCTTGCCTCAGAAATGTGCTGTTCTAACGGCCCAGCATAACTCCTGGTCTATTATAATTGTATAAAGCACCGCTAAGCAACCAAAGAACATTGCAAAATCAATTATAGGAACACACAGGTTCCTCAAACATGTGTATTTGCATTCCTAAGTGGATAATCATGGGTTCTTTTCATGTTATAACAATTACGCACACACATGTGTTCACAACCTCTAAAAGTGAATTTGCCCACAAATTCATTTAAAACTGAATGAAACCGGTAGTCTGATACCAAATTTTAACACCCCTATCCGTCACATAGCATATAGAAGTAGGTCCGACTGGGGCCCGATGCCATAAACCACGGACATACTGGTGGGTTACTCAATGAAACCATTCAACAAATACACACTTCCTACACAGATCATCTAGCAGAAACAATTTATTATGTTGCACAAGTAAGAACCCAGCCACATGAACGAATATCCACTAACAAAACTCTGTTGGAATGAACTACAAAATACACAAAAGTTTTGGACTTAAGGCCTTACAATAGTTCACAATAATTAAACAGTGTCTTACAAACTTCAGCTCGCAAGCCGGTCACATATGATTTAAACAAGTAAACAAACAAGGCTTTCGAGGGCCAGCTCAGCAACTTGGGCTCTGCAGCACCTTCAAGCACAATTCACCGCAATGGTGGCAATCAAGAATAACAGTCAGCTAAAGCTGACCAAATTATAAGGATTCTGCCCCCGTTCTCGGGGCGTAAATGCTCCTTCCCTGCACTTGTTAGCAAAACAAGCAATATATTGAATAAACACAACATCACGGGTGCACGTACACACGGTCATACACCCCGTACTCTCAGGGTACTTACTCGGTGAACTCGGTCCACCACCGCCCCTAGGATGGCAAACTCGTGAGCAATAAAGTCTTAATGGTTTGAGCCGAAGACCCTCCCTCTATGCCATCGGTAGGCCTTACAAAACCGAACCACATAGAGCAGGTACGGTTTCAGTCTACTCGCTTCTCACACTGCCACGACACTAAAAATCATCAGACCCGTAAATCTATCAACCAACGTACATAACCCGGTTATGTACAATGATGGTTCCCGGGCCACCAATAATGGCAGAATCACGCTTCTGCCAAAATTTTCGGGTGCGCCTTCGGGTTAATCCCCAATGATCCCTGCTGAAATCTTCCACATAGAAACCCAAAAACAACCAAAGGCACGGAGTCTTCTCCAGCTAATCATGCATAGTAAATTATCACCGATCAAGACCAACATATCCGGGTAGGCTTCATACACCATGCCTCTGACCGTACTGCGATTCTGGACTCTAAACAAGGGGGACTTTACATATATAACCCAAGGAACACCGCAACTCACCGCACACTCGCAGGAGAGGGTTTTTCCGGTGCAAAAGAAGAAGAGCTTCACATGCTCAAGATGAGAATCGTTATCCTTGCATTTCTCCTCTGCGCCATGAAAAACTAGGCGGATGAAAAGCACCGCGATGATCTTTCCTCCGCTGATCTGGGCCTTGTTAGCGATTTGGCGCTCCGAATCTACTCCGGCGACCGGATCTCCCTCTAACTTCTTCCTCCTTTCTCTCCCTTCTCTCTAGGATTTAGAAAGAGAAAACCCAAAAAGAATGAGGGTTTCTAAGCCCTATTCCTGGGTATATCTCAGCAAGAACATCCCTTAACTGTTGGATCCCAAAATAAGGAAATGGACGGCCACAATGCACACATAAAATGAACTTCCTGGGCCGAAAACAGCTTGCGACACGCCCGTGTCTAAGGTCGTGTGCCTTACTCGACACTCAAACCTTTGCGTCCCGAAAAGAACACGGGCACTCGACATGCCCGCATCAGGCTTGACACGCCCGTGTCATCAAGTACACGCCCGTGTAGCAGGGCGTGTTCGTCCATCGACACATGTCCAAAACGTCCAGAGTACGACATGTCCATGTGACACGCCCATGTCACATGTCGTGTGCTAGGCACGCTCTTGTAAACGCCAGTGTCCCAGGCCATTAATCTCTCTCAGCACAAACCCACAAAATTCCCGAGCAGCACACGACCACTGACATGCCCGTGTGTCAGGGCGTGTGCCCTCACTCAATGATCATTGAGTGGAAAGCTTTGAGTGGCTGACACGCCCTGGGACACGCCCGTGTCCAAGTCCATGTTCACTGCCCCAAAGACTGCTGATCGAAATTTCGTCAACCACACGACCATCGTCGAACCCAAGCACGACATGCCCTGGGACACGCCCGTGTCCCAGGCCGTATCACCTCTATTAAATCCCAGATTTTGCTCAAAACACCACCCTTCACTCTTTGGAGTTTCGGGGTGTTACAAAAGATATATATATCAAGAAAGTTCAAAGTTTGGGGGGGGGAACCCACAACACTGAACATATAATATATGATATATGATTATTAGTTCTGCCTGCTCTACCTCTTCAATCTTTGCATGTCAAAATATTCCCTTTGCTTTGGATAGTACTTTGGAAGTGCTAGAGGCATAGGATAAACATTCTAGTTATTTATAAAGTCTATCCTTATCATTGTGTATGCCAACTTATACTTGTCTTACTCTTCTTGGTCTTAGTAGAGTTTACATTTTTCACCACCAAGATCGACCAACGAGAATGTGTCCAAGATAATCCCTCTGGAAATATGACTCCACACCTCCCCCATCTCTCTGTTGGGCTTTCACCTGACTATTGAAGGGCCTTACCCATATCTTCCTCTCTTATGAGCTGGAGAAGCAGGAATTTCTTCAACAATTATAACTTTTGGAGCCTCATCAGTAGTAGTAGAAGAAGCAGCCTGTGTGTTTTCCCAATATTGAGAGTAATTGAAAGACATTGATTCAAGAGCCTAAACACTTAGAGGGGGGGAGGTGAATAGGTTCTAATCTTTTTGTGTCTTTTTTATTTTAAGGTAAACAGAAGTTTGTAATTACTTGTAGCACAGAATAATTCTATCTACAGAAATTAAAAGCAACACAACAAACACAAGATCTATAATGGTTCCCAAAGATATGGGTACATCCACTTTCCCCCTTCGCCTATCCAGTAGATAACTGGATTCAGCATAACTTCCTTTCACTGGCTCGGATCCGCAGATCTTACAAACTCAGTACCCAAAATGGTTCCTACACCTCAGACTTTACACAAGTCCTACCTCATATTCTTCCTTGAATCCTACCTCAGGCCTCAGCCCTACCTCAGCCTTTATAATTAGGCTTACAACTAAGACTTTCCACAAGTCCTACCTCAGGCACACTGCCCTACCTAAGCCTTTATAATTTTAGGCTTACAATCTCAGATCTAACAATAAATCCTACAAGAGTTTGTGAGTAATAAGTTTCAGAAAACTTCACCAGCTATATTCCACTATTGATGTTGTCTTCTTGATCAGTTCTTGTATAAACTGATTCTTCTGATCTAACCTGACTTAGCTTTTCAAAGCTTCTTGATTAGGACAAATAAGGTGGATCTACTCTTCATGTTGAAGTTGATCTTCAGTTTGCTTCTTCCTTAGATTCAGATTAAACTCTGAATATTTCTTGCAGACAGGCCATGATCTGTAAGAATTCTTCTTAAGATCTAGAGATCTTTTCACGTTGATGATGATCTTGATGATGATCTGTCGTTTCCGATCTGTCTCTTATATAGAGCTTGCTCCATGGTTACCGGCTGATCCGGTTCATAACAGACTTCTCACAGTTCTAACAGTGGTGTCAGACCAGTTAGTTATGACAACTGTCAAGTCACCAGTCACATCACCAGGTTCTTCAATGTCTGTCCAACTCATCATACAACACTCAGCAGACTGCTTTACATGTGTCGACACATATAGGCTAAGTGTCGACACAAGTCTTCAAGGTGTCGACACAAATACTCCAAGTGTCGACACAGTCATACTTCTACTTCTCAACACTAGTTTTTGTTGTATGTGTCGACACAAGTCCTGTGTGTCGACACAGAAGCTTCTTGTCTCGACATTTTTGTTGCAGACAGATGGCGTTGAGTGTTTGTCAAATGGCGTTGAGTGTGTGTCAACACAAGTCATGTGTGTCGACACAATTACTTCTAAACTCGACACAGCCTTTTGAGAGTTGGTGTGTCGACACAAGTCCTGTGTGTCGACATAATTGCTTCAGGTGTCGACATAGCTCCTGAGTGTCGACTCATCTTCTTATTTAAGTGTCGACATAATTCTGTTTTAAGTTGTCGACACAATTCTGGATGTCGAAACAACTGCTTGTTTAGGTGTCGACATAGCTTTGAGTGTCGACACAACTTCTTTATAAGTGTCGACACATTTTTCCAGTGTGTCGACACAGCTTTCCTAAGTGTCGACATAGCAGCTGGGTATTGATACAACATCCCTGAGTGTTGACACAATTTACCTGTGTGTCGACACAGCTCGCCTGAGTGTCGACACAAGTTTCCTGAGTGTTGACATAGTTTCTTCACAAGTGTCGACACTTGTACATAGAAAATTTTTCTTCAAATTTTTAAACCTACACAATGAAACTCAAACTTCTATCAAATACACATTGATGCATATCATTGACTAAGTTGTGGCTTCTCCAAATCTAGTATACATTTTCCAATGTACCCAATAATCTTCGCCTTTTTGGAGAAGTCATAACCCTTAGTCAAAGATATACATCTTTTTAGATAAAACAAAATTATAATAGAAGTAAATACATTTCAGAGAAGATAATTACATAATCATTGTAAATAACAGACACTAAATACTGAACCAGATTTCACTGATCAGAAAAACTTTGGTTTACATAAATTTCTTATAGAAAAAAAGAAACAAATTAGTACATTGTTCTAATACATAAACCTAGCAATCCTATTATTGACTAGGCTCCTTAATAACTATTCCTTTTCCAGGCTTGATTTTAGCCTGCAAAAAAGGTTCAGTATCTTCAGCTAGCTTTTTCCCTTTCAGAGCTTTCTTCTTCAATTCTTCAGTCTTGATCTTTTGTCTTTCAAAATAGTGAAAAGGTTTGGGGAAGTACTTGCTTGGCTCTTGAGAATTAGCAGGTTGCTTCCCAGCCTTAGCACTTCTTCTTTGCTATAGAATTGCCTTTTGTCCAGCTTGATATTTATTGCATTCTTTCTCAGAATACCACTTACCCCTATCATGGGTTTTATCCTTAACAGCTTTCCAGGCACTAAGTATGATATTTCTAGAAGTTGGGCTGCATTGCTCAGAATCTGGCTTCAGCTCAACATGCTCTCTGAATCTCTTCTTGGAGAGTTGAGCTTCCTTCTGAGCTTCCAATTCAGCTTCTGACATTTGAACCTTTTCAAGAATTACATTTTGTACCTCTGGTGGAGGACTATACCTTTTCAGCACTTCTTCTTGAACCATATCAAAATCAGCTGGGGGGTAAATCACCTGAGCAACTTTAGGCTGATCTCCTTCAAAATAATCAGGTTGAATCCCAGACTCAGCTACATTAGCATCATCATACAGAGGAGGATATCCAAAAGTGGCTCTGATGCTATTGGTTGACCATTTAGCATGGTAAGAGCTGGCTTTGACTAGTTGATGAGTTGTAAATACACCTATATTTTTGTATTTTAATTATGTCATTTTACTTTATTTTTGTCTTTTTTAGTTTATTTTATTTAATAAATTGTTTCTTTTTTGTAATTTTTATTTCTAACTTAGCTTTTTTTGTTTTCTGAATTTTTCCAGAAAATTATTTCTTTCGGCCATGTCACGCCCGTATCACCCCCCGACACAGGCGTGTCAGGCTCTCAACGCAATCAGCTAGTCAAAACATGCAATTTCACTGTTCCGAGCCCGACACGCCCAACGTCATGCCCGTGTCAAAGCCTGTCACGCCCGTGTCGAGGCCGACACGCAACGCTTAGTCAAACAATCAACGCTGCCGACATCAGGATGCCAGCTCCGGGTCACGCCCCCCTGTCACGCCCGTGACCGCCACGTGGGCTGCCCCGAAGTCAAAGCGCGCGTCAAATCACCAGAGCCAGCTCCCCGTCACGCCCTAGTCACGCCCGTGACTGATACCTGTCACGCCCGTGACCTGGGGCGTGACCGCCACGTTTTTAGCCAAAGTCAACCTTCCAGTCAAATCACCGATCAGCTCATGAACAGTACTGACACGCCCCCCTGTCACGCCCGTGACCTAGGGCGTGACCAACCCGAAATTTTGCCTATAAAAGGGCAGCTGCTGTATGAGATTTCTGTCCACCTTTTTGGTCCAAATTACTTAGGGGAGGTGCTGCCCATTTCGATTCCATGCTTATGTAAGGGATTTGTTTTATCTCTCTCTTTTAGTTCGTATTAGGATGTTTGCTTTAGTTTACTTTGTAATAGCTTTTTATTTAATAAAATTGTAGACTTTTTCTCTCCTGCATAGTATGAAAAATTCATGGAAGCGCCTCACTTATGTGATTTTTTGTTCATCTTTTTCGTGCTTTTTATGTCTTCATCTTTTTATAGCTTTCATAACTCGTTTAGTATAGGAAATTTTCCGCATTTCTAGCCGTTGTAATGTCCGTTTTATTTTTATTTTCCGCTCTTTTTTAGTTTAATTTTTCTTTCTTTTTTCTATTTTCATTCTTAAGGCTTTTATAAAAACACCTAAAAAGTGATGCTTTCATTTTATTTAACTTAGGCTCTTTAGGATCGTAAAAACTTTTCGTCTTTTTTAGTTTTCTTTTCACTTTTTTGGCTTTTTTATAAAAACATAAGAATGAAAATATAATCGTTATAAATTATCGCTCACTTCCATTTTGCGTCTATTTGCAAAACTTTTCGCTCCGTTAAATTTTTATTTCATCTTTTTATGCATTTCTACCGCATTCTGGCGGTAGAAATGCAGTCGTTTTAATTTTCCGAGCACTTAGCCTTTCGTTTTAATTTTCAAAACTTTTTATTCGGTTAATTTTTATTTGCACTTTTTATGCATTTCTACCGCATTCTAGCGGTAGAAATACAGTTGTTTTAATTTTTCAGTCACTTTGCTTTTTCCAATTTCTGTAGAGTGCGTGCGTGTATGAGTTAGATTTTATTGCTTTATTTCAATTTCTATAGAGTGTGTGCGTATGCATTTATTTCCGCCTACTCGTTAAGAGTTAAATGGCGCTCTGCTTTCATTTTCCGCCCACTCGTTTGAGTGGGACTTGTCTTTTATTGCTTTCATTTTCTTCCTACTCACTTGGGTAGGAAAACTTAGAGTGCGTGCGTGTGTTTTCATTTATTGTAGAGTGCGTGTGTGTGTTTTACTTTCTGTAGAGTGCGTGCGTGTATGAGATAAATTTACCCCCGCCCACTCGCTTGAGCCGGGATTCGCATTTACTGCTTTCTTCAGTCCAACTCGTTTGAGTAGGACTTGCAATTTTCAGCTTTCTTTACTGCTTTCTTACTACTTTCTTTATTGCTTTCTAGCGTAAGCGTCCCCATTCCGATGAGTGGCTAACCGCCCTTAACCCTCAATATCGAAGAGCATTGGGACAGATAAAGTAGCTTTAAATAATTAAAGGTCCTGTTTTCTATTTAATTAAATTTCTTAAGGTTTGCCCCGGGTTAACGACGCGTAGGACCGCATATCGATGTGCGGGCTCTATTTCCGTTATCCATAGGCAACGCCGAGAGGCCGCACGTATGGACCGATCACCCTTGGGTAAAGAGAGCTCCGCGCTAACCCTCGAGAGAGGAGGCGCGGGACTCTACTGGATTGGGTTCCTCACCCAATAGCGGGGTTCTCAGCGTAATGCGGGCGTTAAGAGGAATCCTTTGTCGGTCTAACGATCGGTCGAATAGTCTTAGCGATCAGGTGAGCGATAGTCCTAGAGATAAGTGAGATCATTCTTATGGAACCTCCACGGCCGAGTCTCTGCCTTAATTAATTTGAAATTTAGGATCTCTTTTTATTAAAAGTTTACTTTAGTTCAATTCTCTTTTTGATAGCGTCGCGCTAAGTTGGTCATCGGACTTCCGCACTTATTTACTGTATTTTTTCCTGCTTTCTTTTTATGCTTATTATTATTATTATGAATTTTTATATTTTTAAAACCAAACTAAGATATTATCGGTAGAATAATAGGCTTTCAGGGAAAGAGTAGATATAGCTAAGCCGGCCCCGAGAACAATACGACCCCGATATTCCACACTGGAATATCCTGTACTACACGCGATAGGTGCACTTGCCTCCCTCTCGTTAAAACTCGGTTTCTAACAAAATAAAATGCTCTTCTTTTTATAAATAAAAACCTCCACTTTCACACTTAAATAAGAGCCGGCGTTTTAACCATCAAGTTTTTTGGCGCCGTTGTCGGGGAGAATTTCGACTTACTATTTTGAATTCCTGAAACCTATTAATTTTACCCTTTATTTCTACTAATATATATATATAAAAAAAAATTTGACCAAACAAAAAATTTTATATTAATAATAATAATAATATCATTATTAATATTAATAATAAATACTTAAACAAAAAAATCAAAAAAAAAAAATTTTAAACACTTTAAAAAAAAAATAATAAGAAAAATTTAAAATTAAAAAAAAAACAATCAAAAACTTAAAAACATAAAAAACTTAAACCTGTAAAGCCACCTTATTTTTCTTCTTGTCTTTGTTAGTTTGCTCCTTAGGAGCAGGGACTTCCTTGGTCAGAACTCTGTCCCATCTAGACAGTATCCTTACACCCATTTTCTTATATGATTTATTTTAGAGCCATTTGCTTGTTTCAGAACATCTAGAATTACTGATGTTAAGCAAAGGCTGAGGATCCTTCCCAGATTAGGTTTCTTTATTCCTTCTTGTATTTTAACAAACACTACTGCTGCCCAGTAAGTGTTTATCATGAAAAATATTCTCACCATCAAATTGAACATGTGGGAGAAAATACGATCATGTCCTCCTGTTTTGAAGATAATCACCTTGCCCACCACTTCTGAAAGAAATTTTCCTTGGGAATTAATCCCTTTTTTATTGATTGATGAACCAATCTTACTATTGGGATTCAGTCCACACAAGGTCAATGCTTTAGTTATCTGGGATGGAGTAATTTCGTCTGTATCCTTAATCACGGGTAGATGTAGTGCTTTCCTGATTGATTTTTGTGTGAGCTTCACCAGGGTACCTTGAATAGTCGCCTTGATATTTTGTCCTTCTGTGTCCACAGTAGCGGTTGTGTAGAACTCCATGACTTCCTTTTTCCAAATTTTGGTCGGTTCTGAGGCCAAATATTCTAGTCCATTTTAAAAAATTAGGGTAATGACTCCCTGAATTTTGTTAGAAGCAGTTGTGAAACCTTCGCGAACAAGTTCGTAACCTTCATTAACCTTATCTTCTTGGTGTGGCGCCATTGATGTAAGTACTAGAGGAGAAGAGAAGAGAGGGTCTATGTCGACAGAAGGTGTAGAGTCAGAAATTCTGATAGCGTAGTCGACCAGATTTTGGATTCACCTATTTACAGTACTTGAGTCAAGGGTAGATCAAAAGTCGGGCTTAAGTCGACAAATCTATTTTTGTGTCGACAACAATGACCTAGGTCTTGAAAGAACTTAAGTTAAGTCGACATGACTCTGTGTCGACATACTAATTTCTAAGTCGACAAAATATATTTTAAGTCGTCACATTTATCTGTCGACATACTTGAGTCTGTGTCGACATACTTGCGTCTGTGTCGACACTGAAAACTTAAGTCTCGACAGAGTTGTGTCGACACTAACTTTTTGTGTCGACACAAATATTCTCATGACTTATTGTCTCGACAAGGTTGTGTCGACACTTATTCTCCTATCGACAAAGATATTGTTTCTCTGTCGACACATCCTTTTTCTGTGTCGACACAACATACTGAGTGTGTCGACACAACTTGCTTGTGTCGACACAAACATTGTACTTATACAAATTTCAAGAGAAATTTGGTGCTTACTGATGCTACTAATGGAAACTTTTGTTAACCTATTCTAGGTTCAACATACCTAATTTAATTTTGAAATTATTGAATTTAGTTTCATCCGGTGGTTTTGTAAAAATATCAGGTATTTGATTATCTATTTTTACAAACTCTAGACAAATATTTCCCTTTTCAACATGTTCTCTGATAAAATGAAACTTTATTTCTATATGCTTGGTCCTACTGTGTGACACAGGATTCTTAGCAATAGAAATAGCACTTGTAGAATCATAAAATAATGGTATTCTACTTTCCTGGATGTCATAATCTTCTAATTGATGCTTCATCCACATCAATTGTGCACAGCAGCTACCTGCAGCTATGTACGTTGATTCAGCTCTTGATATAGCAACACTGGTTTGCTTCTTGCTGCTCCATGACACTAGCCTCCCACCAAGGAACTGACAGGTTCCTGTGGTACTTTTTCTGTCTTCCTTGCATCCAGCAAAATCTGCATCTGAGAAACCTGTTAATAGAAAATCTCTATTCTTAGGGTACCAAAGGCCTAAATTAGGTGTGCCCTTAAGATATCTCAAAATTCTTTTAGCTGCAGTATAATGAGATTCCTTAGGGCATGATTGATACCTAGCAAAGACACATGTTGCATACATGATGTCAGGTCTACTAGCAGTCAAGTATAATAGGGAGCCAATTATCCCTCTATACAAAGACTCATCAACAGGTTTCCCTGCTTCATCTTTGCATATAGGCATACTTATTCCCATTGGAGTTTTCATTGTAGAAGCTAAGTCCAAACCATACTTCTTTATCAACTCCTTGGTGAACTTAGCCTGGGATATGGACAACCGACTCTCAGTCTGTCTAACTTGAAGTCCCAAGAAGAACTTCAGCTCACCCATACTGCTCATCTCAAACTTCCCTTGCATAAGTTTGGAAAACTTCATACAAAGGTTGTTCTCAGTAGAGCAAAAGAAAATGTCATCCACATATATCTGGAGTAGTGTTATCTTGCCTTTTGATTCCCTATAGAATAGAGTTTTTCTATCTTTCCTCTAGAGAATTTATTCTCAATGAGGAAGGCAAACAAGGTTTCATACCAAGCCCTTGGAGCTTGTTTAAAACCATATAGATCCTTCCTAAGCCTATACATATAATCAGGAAAGTGAGAGTCTCCAAAACCTGAGGGTTGTTCTACATAGACTTCTTCTTTTAAATCACCATTCAGAAATGCTGATTTCATATCCATTTGATATACTTTGAACCCTTGATATGCAGCAAAGGCCATGAACAACCTTATTGCCTCCAGCCTTGCCACTGGAGCAAAGGTTTGATCAAAATCAGTACCTTCCTCTTGCCTATAGCCTTTTTCTACCAATCTAGCCTTATTCTTGACTATTGTGCCAGTCTCATCAAGCGTGTTCCTATTGATCCACTTAGTTCCTATTATGTTGTGATCCATAGGTTTTGGCACCAGTTCCCAAACCTTACACCTGTCACAACCCGCATTTTCTCCAAATATAAGAATTATCAGAGTATGAGAAAACACGCGTCATGATGCCACGTCAAGCAGGGGATAACCGCTGACGCTCAGGCAAAACCAACTACAAACTTTATGCAAGAAAATCCTGTGTTTTATGAATAGAAAATCAGTTATATTTAGAGGCCGTATCCCTCGGCTCAGTGGATCACCTAGTCCACAACAGAAAAACTATATTTATACGCTGCGGAAAAGTACTATGATTGGGTTTGACACTCTAAGGAGCGCATAAGAGTCCCAAGAGAACCACTTATGCTAAGCAAGACCCTACATTTAATTTATATATAATATATAAGAAAACGGTTTTCATACGTGTTTTGGAAAATAGTGATTAAGTCTTATAAAACATGCTGATCATGAGCTTTATTTATAATACTAATTTGGGTTGGAAATAACTAGCAACCTAGCATAAAACCTTCTCAGAGCAAGAAGACTATCTCCAGGAAACGGTAGCAGCATAAGTAAATATATCCAGTACAAAGGTAAGAAAAACTACCAGTGGGCGCAAACAACCTGACACGAACCCACTGGCACATATGTATGTCTGCAAGAAGGTACAGAAAAACCATCTCACTAACAAGGTAAACGGAACTCCAAAGTCCGGGAGTCCACCAGCAACACCACTGCCTCAGCTAGCCACCAGACCGACTACAACTCAGAGCCTGAGGCATTCCAAAAGAAAACAGAATACCTCAGCAAGCAACAAGGTAAAAAGAACTGCATGCAAGAGTCAACCAAAAGGAAGAAGTAACAAAAAAAACATGCAGTAGAAAGAGTCATAACTGTCCAAGACAAGACAACAAGACTAGCACACAAGCAATGAAAACAACAACAACCCAACTCAGGAACATCATCCTGCCGAGCTTTCTAGGCTACCAAGATCCCGAAGTGCTGCAAGCTACTAAGGAAGAAACTTCTAACACCCTAAACTGTGGAAAGTGGTAGTAGCAAAAACAAACAGCGAGGAACCGGATCGGAGGCAAACTCAGTCCCCCATCCACCATGTCCAAGTCAATAAGCTCGAGGGTCTACACGTGAAAACACAAGGGACCTTCCACCCACACATGCCCAGCCCGTACCTGGAGCAAGAAAAACAAGAGTGGCCTTGGCTATATCACACAACTCCACCCCCCTGAAGAGATATAACCACCACTACTAACCACGACCCACGATTCGGCCCTTAAGAAAGTAAAGGGAACGACCGACAAGTAAATACCAGAAATATAACAAGAAAACCACTCGGGAACGAAAAATAAGGTAAAGAATATTGTTAAAAAGAATCAACACGACAAGGCGCTGAGTGAGACCCACTCAGTGCCAACCTAAACCTTGGCGTTGAGTGAGCTAGCCTCACTTAAAGCCAAAACCAAACTCTAACCACAATTCCACTAAGGTAAAACGGAGCTCGACGATCGCCAGTCGGAGGTCGACGATCGTGGAACGGCTGAAGGCCAGAAGAAGCCCGACGATCATCATCCTGGAGGTCGACGATCGTCGAAGGCTAAAAGGCGAGCGAAGCTCGACGATCTTCCTCCAGGAAATCGTCGAGCGCTGATCGGCTAACAGACAAGAGCTGAGCTCAACGCTCATCGAGCGTCGAACGGAGCTCGACGTTTTCCCTCTGGAAAAACGTCGAACGGAGATCGACGATAGTCGAACGGAGATCGACGATAGTCGAACGATTCTAAGGCCAAAAAGAGGTAGGGAATTTCCAGTACTCGAGTAGTTGCCTACTACTCGTGTATTCAAATTCCAGCACTCGAGTAGTTGCCAACTACTCGAGTACCTCAACCCTCTACTCTAGTAGTCGCCCACTACTCGAGTACGCGAGAAAAACCAGCACTCGCGAATCTACAATCCAGCACTCGAGTAGATGCCTACTACTCGAGTATACCCACTCCAGCACTCGAGTAGATGCCTACTACTCGAGGAAACCAAACCACTGACTCGAGTATCTCGAGTACACCACTCGAGTAACCCAAATCCCCTACTCGAGTAGTTACCTACTACTCGAGTAAACCAAAAACTCCTACTCGAGTAGTTACCTACTACTCGAGTAACTCAAAGCTACTACTCGAGTAATCCAAACTCCTACTCGAGTAACAAAGAACACTACTCGAGTAACAAAGAACACTACTCGAGTAATCCAAACTCCTACTCGAGTAACAAAGAACACTACTCGAGTAATACATTAACAGATTCCGGGAACAAATCACCCTCCCTCCTAACTCTTCCTCTCGGCTACACCCAAACCAGAGCAAAGATCTGAGCAAAGATAATCGGCATCACGCCGGTAAGGTTGGGTTCCAATCAGCACGAGTAGGGGGGGTAAAATAGGAAGAACTAAATCTTATAGTTAGCAAGAAAAGAGAACAACAAGGCCTCTATCCTAGGGCAAACAGGGATTTCAAATTCAGCAAGAAAGTTCAAAAAGAAACTTGGCAAGGGCAAGAATACCACTTGCCTCAACTTTCAGCAAAGCTTGGACGGCTTTCCTCCTCTTCACACTGAACAAACAGCCGCAACACCTAGAACATAACTCTCGGCCATTAATGGCGGAAAACTCCAAAACCGAAATCCCAAACCTCAACAAAACTTCACGAAAATCGAATATCTTACCGTCGAAACGAAGATCTCGGAGAGAGCAAGACAACGTCGCTTTCGGACTCGAATTCCGTCCACGAACAAGCCCGGAATCGCCGACCAAAGGAGGTACAGGACGGGCGGTTTTCTCCTCTGTTCTTCCGAGAACAAGCCGACGGTTTCTCTCTCAGGAAAAGAAGAAGAAGTGGGCCGTCACTTCTTAAACAGAGCTTTTATACTAAAGCTAACCCGCCGGTTCAGCAATAACCGAACCCTAAAACGCCTAATCCCTTAATTACAATTAAGAAAATTCCAAAAGGAATAAGCCAGAATATGGCTGCCACCGAGGCAAGGAAAATAACAGCTCAATAACTTCTCCTGCAAGAATTTAATATTCAGCCAAATCAATTTAATTAATTGATCACAAATACTATTAACACACCAAACGACACGAAAACCGAAACACCTCGGAATTCGATGAAATTCGCACCGTAGCTAAATATCCATGCTACGAACACACCGGCGAAGTCGAAATTAACTTTCGACGAACAGAACTTGAGTTATACCCAAATAAAGACAAACTCAAACATCCCCCCGAGAGGCCACACCGGGTCACCCAAAACGACTCGGCTTGCTAGGGAGATCTTGCCAACAGGCTACAAAATAGGGCACTCAGTTCTAAGGAGCTAAACCATACTCCACACATGGCACAAGCCACAGAAACGCGTCATCGTAACGCCAACGAGAATAAAAATAACGCAGGAAAATCAGGGGCGTTACAGTCACTCCCCCTAAAAGAAAGTTTCTTCCCGAAACTTTACGCACAACACTCCTACTAAAGAAGGAGAAACAACTAATAGGAGTTACAAGAAGGATAACATACCGATTAAATCAACGAAACAGGAGAGGGTAAGCCCTCCTCATAGCCGACTCTAACTCCCAAGTCGCTCTTTCCAAATCCTGATTCTTCCATAGAACCTTAACCATCGGTATGGACTTCTTTCGCAGCACACGCTCCTGAGTATCCAAAATACGAACCGGCAACTCAACAAAAGAGAGGTTGGGCTCCAACTGGGGCACAACATCCAAGAGCTGCCCACTACTGCGTACACACTTCCACAATTGGCTAACATGAAAAACATTATGCACACCTGGGAAGTTCGCTGGTAAATCCAATCTATATGCTGACACGCCAACCCATTCCAAAATCTCAAACAGGCCCACATAACTTGGGTCTAACATCCGATTCTTACCAAATCTCTTAACACCTACCATCGGGGAAACTTTGAGGAATACAAGGTCCCCGATGGAAAACTCCAAAGCAGATCTACGCCGGTTGGCATTCTTTTCATATCTCTCTTATGCTATCTGAAGCTTCTCCCGAATAAGCTTCACAGCAACTTCCATTTCCTCAAGCGCATCGGGACCCAACAAAGGCCTCTCACCAGCCTCAGCCCAAAACAACGGAGTCCTACAGCGCCTCCCATACAAGGCTTCGAACGGAGCCATCTGCAAACTTTCCTGATAACTGTTGTTGTAGGCAAATTCCATGAGTCGCAGCCGCTCATCCCACGCTCCACCGTGGTCTAAAATATAGCACCGGATCATATCCTCAACAATTTGTTTCACCCTCTCCGTCTGCCCATTGGTCTGCGGGTGGTAGGCAGTAGAATACCTCAGATCTGTACCCAAACCCTCCTGTAGACTCTGCCAAAAATGAGAAGTGAACCGGGAGTCTCGATCAGAAATGATGCTAACCGGCACATCGTGGAGTCGGATGACTTCATTCTTGTACAACTCCACTATCTTCTTAATCGGGTAATCAATCTTATAAGGTACGAAGTGAGCGCACTTCGTCAATCTATCTACTATAACCCAAACAGAATCAAATCCTCTCGGGGATTTTGGTAAACCCGTTATGAAATCCATAGATATACTCTCCCATTTCCAGGTCGGGATCTCTAGCGGAGTCAACTTACCACCAGGCCTTCCATGATCGGCCTTCACACGCTTGTAAGTGTGACACTCAGCAACAAATCGGGCTATATCTCCTTTCATGTCATACCACCAGGCAATTTGTCTTAAGTCACGGTACATCTTCGTAGATCCTGGATGGTAGGAAACGCTGGAACCATGAGCCTCACTGTAAATCATCCTCCTAATATCCCCAACAGCGGGAACGCAAAACCTGCCGCAGTACTTCAAAGTACCCGCATCATCGATAGCAAAATCGAGCAACTCTCCCTTCTCAGTCCTGGTGAAAAGGTGCATAAGATCAGGATCGTCCTTCTAGTGCAGCCAAGTCAAAGAAATCCAGGACGGCTCTGCCACTGACAAGGTACTCTGCAAACTACAGCATCCCACTGAAATATCCATAAGGAGGAACTCCTCCACTAAACGATCGGCGGTGAGGTTAAAGATCTTTCCCGTCTTTCGGCTCAGGGCATCGGCCACCACGTTGGCCTTTCCCGGATGATACTGGATTCCTACATCATAATCAGCCACATACTCCAGCCACCGCCGCTGACGCAGATTCAACTCCTTTTGCGTGAACACGTACTTTAGGCTCTTATGGTCAGTGAAGATCTTGCATTGAGCCCCATAAAGTAGGTGCCTCCACAACTTCAAAGCATAAACAACCGCTGCAAACTCGAGGTCATGCGTGGGATAATTCTTCTCATGAGTCTTCAGTTGCCTTGACCCATAGGCAATTACCTTTCCATCTTGCATTAATACGCATCCCAGACCTACGAGCGAAGCATCCACATAAACATCATAATCTACTCCCTCGGTAGGCAGGGTCAGGACGGGAGCAGTGCACAATCTCTCCTTTAACTCTAGAAAAGCTTCTTCACACTTCTCACTCCAAACAAAAGCCACATTCTTCTGAGTCATCTTGGTCAAAGGTGCGGCTAGGGAAGAGAAACCATCCACAAATCTCCTGTAATAAACAGCCATCTCTAAGAAACTCCTGATCTCTTTAGGCGAACTCGGTCTACTCCAATCCATCACTGCTGCAATATTTTCTGGATCGACCGAGATCCCCTCCTTGTTCACCACGTGGCCTAGAAAAGAAACTTGAGGAAACCAAAACTCGCACTTGCTCAATTTGGCGAATAACTTGTGGCTCCTCAACTCCGATAGGACCAAACGCAAATGCTGCTCATGCTCCTCAGCACTGCGTGAATAAACTAACACGTCATCAATGAAGACCACAACGAACTTATCGAGAAAATCCTTGAACACCCGGTTCATCATATCCATGAAGGCTGAATGTGCGTTGGTCAGACCAAACGACATCACCAAAAACTCAGTGTCCATGCCTCGACCTAAACGCAGTCCGTGGAATATCCGCCTCACGGATCCTAAGCTGATGATAACCAGAACGAAGATCAATCATGGAGAACACTGCGCTACCACGCAACTGGTCAAATAAATCATCGATCCTCGGCAGAGGGTACCTGTTCTTGATAGTGACCTTGTTCAACTCTCTATAGTCGATGCAGAGCCGCATCGACCCGTCTTTCTTCTTTACAAACAAAACAGGAGCACCCCAAGGTGACGAACTCTGCCTAATAAACCCCTTAGCTAACAGCTCATCCAACTGAACTCGCAACTCCTCTAACTCACGAGGGGCCATCCGGTACGGCGCCTTAGCAATAGGACGCGTACCCGGCTCTAAATCGATCACAAACTCAACATCCCGATCAGGAGGAAGACCAGGAAGATCATCAGGAAAAACATCGACGAAACCACGAACAATAGGAATCTCTTCCAAGCATGGCACGCCAACAGCGGCTCCAACCGCCGAGACTAAACAAACACAACAATTAGAATGAAATAATCTCTGAGCACATACCGCAGAGATGACAGGAAAATCCTGACACAGAGCAGCATACACGCTGCCGGGCTGACCGTCGTCCCTGATGAAGTCCAAGCGCTTTCCTTTGCACTGAATGACCGCATCATACCGAGAGAGCCAGTTCATGCCCAAAATGACATCGAAGTCCTCCAGATCAATCATTTTCAGGTCCGCCTTCGCAAGAAAGTCCCCCAACAAAACCGGGCAATCTAAAATGCCCAAATCTGACAACACAGATTCACCAGAAGGAAACTTGACATGGAAGGAATCCCGAACACGATCTAGATTCAATCGATGACGCTCTACAAAGGCTCTAGCCACGAACCAGTGGGTAGCGCAGGAGTCAAACAGAACACGCTCCCAGCGGTTCTTCACCTTAAACTTCCCTATAGGAACACACAAACTAAGGAACTACCATAGAAATACCGCAACAGTCTAGCAAATAAAACTACCAGGCTAGAAAAACAACAATCAACTAACCTGAAATAACCTGGGTCGAAGTCTGAGCCTCCTTAGAAGAAATCACGTTCAGCTTCCCTTTTCCCTTGTCCACACTTGGAGGTGGAGGTAAAGCCTGTAACGGAACTGCAGGAAGAACTGACTGAACCTGAGGACACCGCGACTTGATGTGACCCTTCTACCAACACTGAAAGCAGACTCTGTCCTTGGTCCAACAATGGGCCGCATCATGCCCGGATCGCTTGCAAACTGAACAGGAGACATCTCTCCTAGGAGCACCCTGGATCGCATGAACCTGCTCCTTTTTCTGAGCTGCTGGCCTCTTAAAACATTTCTCGACAGGATGTCCTGTTCGGCCACAGAAACTGCACACTACTCGGCTCCTCTTTCCTGGGACAGCATCGGGTACCAGGGGCTTCTTCCCCTCCACAGACTTTCTCTTGTCCTTTCTCATCTGCTGGCCTCTGCTCTTTGCCGTTTCAATAGCCTCAACCTTAAGAGCAGCCTCTACGACTCCAGCATAAGTCACTGACCCATAAGCACTGGTCAATTGCTGCACTTCGCTCCTCAAACCACCAAGAAATCTCTTAACTCGATCAGCCTCAACGCTGACCAAGGCAGGGGCAAAACGGCTCAACTTACTAAATTCTATTTCATACTCACCCACCGTGAGTTGCCTTTGCTTCAGATAGAGAAAGTCATTCATGAGGCGGTCACGCTCGATCGAAGGCAAGAACTTCCTCAACAACATCTCCTTAAACATTTCCCAAGAGCATCCAGCTACTAAGCTCTCCTTCTCTCTCAGCCACCAACTCTTAGCCAATCCTTTAAGCTGATAGGTGGCTAGCATCACCCTCTGGTCACCTGCGATCCCTGAATACGAAAACATCTCCTGCATGGAGATCAGCCAATCATCAATAACCATGAAATCTGCCTTCCCATCATAAGTGGGAGGGCTCAGCCTCTGAAACTGCGAGATGAAGGCCATCTCCGCTGGCACCACCACTAGAGGTCTCACCAGTGCAGGGGGAGGAGGGACAGCTAACCCCCCAGCAGGAACTTACGCACCATGAGCCTGTCCTGCCACAACTGCCACCAAAGACAGAATCTGGGCTCGCACCTCCTCCAACTGTCTGCCCATAGCTTCGCTACTCTGACGCAGACTCTCGATCACCGCACCATTCTGAGCTCCGGACGACTCACCTTCAGACCGGGGAGTCGAACACGTCGCAGGTCGCCTAGCCATCCTATAATCATAACCATCCCAAATCAGATCCCCAATCAACGACTAGAACCCAAACACAAGTACAGACCATACATATATAGATATAAACTTAAAGCTGCTAAACTTGCTCTGAGAGTTTATCTTTTTAACAAAAATTTGATGACATGCCCTAACCTAGGATGGTTAACCACCACCTTACTAACTCTTGTGCCTAGATCGGGAATGCATGACTTTAAATTAATTTGAAAACTTATGTGTGTACATATGTCATCCTGTAAATCTTTAGCTTGGCACATTATGCTTATGCCATGATATGCTATGCATGTTTGTGCTATGCATTCTAAAAAAGGCCCTAATGCATGCTATGAGCGGCGTACACATGAAAATGTTATGCATCCCATACTACATAACATTCCCATGCAACGAAAAGAAACGTGCTAGTCGCAGTCATGTGGTGAGGTTATGCATCCCATACTACATAACCCTCACATGTAGCCCCTATGGTGGATCCATATACGAACAAATATTATGCATCTCATACTACATAATATGCCCCGTATACTTCATGTTATGCCATGAGTGTAGTTTTCGTGCTTTTGCCAAGACGTGATGATGACATATCAGTGTGTGAGTGACATAATGCTGAACCACTAAAAGTAATAAAGGAAGGTTGCTCAACTAACTTGTCAAGCAACCTCCCTCTGATACCAACTGTCACAACCCGCATTTTCTCCAAATATAAGAATTATCAGAGTATGAGAAAACACGCGTCATGATGCCACGTCAAGCAGGGGATAACCGCTGACGCTCAGGCAAAACCAACTACAAACTTTTTGCAAGAAAATCCTGTGTTTTATGAATAGAAAATCAGTTATATTTAGAGGCCGTATCCCTCGACTCAGTAGATCACCTAGTCCACAACAGAAAAAATATGTTTATACGCTGCGGAAAAGTAGAATGATTGGGTTTGACACCCTAAGGAGCGCATAAGAGTCCCAAGAGAACCACTTATGCTAAGCAAGACCCTACATTTAATTTTTTATATAATATATAAGAAAACAGTTTTCATACGTGTTTTGGAAAATAGTGATTAAGTCTTATAAAACATGCTGATCATGAGCTTTATTTATAATACTAATTAGGGTTGGAAATAACTAGCAACCTAGCATAAAACCTTCTCAGAGCAAGTAGACTATATCCAGAAAACGGTAGCAGCATAAGTAAATATATCCAGTACAAAGGTAAGAAAAACTACCAGTGGGCGCCAACAACCTGACACGAACCCAATGGCACATATGTATGTCTGCAAGAAGGTACAGAAAAACTATCTCACTAACAAGGTAAACGGAACTCCAAAGTCCGAGAGTCCACCAGCAACACCACTGCCTCAGCTAGCCACCAGACCGGCTACAACTCAGAACCTGATGCATTCCAAAAGAAAACAGAATACCTCAGCAAGCAACAAGGTAAAAACAACTGCATGCAAGAGTCAACCAAAAGGAAGAAGTAACAAAAAAAACATGCAGTAGAAAGAGTCACAACTGTCCAAGACAAGACAACAAGACTAGCACACAAGCAAAGAAAACAGCAACAACCCAACTCAGGAACATCATCCTGTCGGGCTTTCTAGGCTACCAAGAGCCCGAAGTGCTGCAAGCTACTAAGGAACAAACTTCTAACACCCTAAACTGTGGAAAGTGGTAGTAGCAAAAACAAACAACGAGGAACCGGATCGGAGGCAAACTCAGTCCCCAATCCATCATGTCCAAGTCAACAAGCTCGAGGGTCTACACGTGAAAACACAAGGGACCTTCCACCCACACATGACCAGCCCGTACCTGGAGCAAGAAAAACAAGAGTGGCCTTGGCTATATCACACAAATCCACCCCCCTGAAGAGCTATAACCACCACTACTAACCACGACCCACGATTCGGCCCTTAAGAAAGTAAAGGGAACGGGCGACAAGGAAATACCAGAAATATAACAAGAAAACCACTCGGGAACGAAAAACAAGGTAAAGAATAGTGTTGAAAAGAATCAACACGACAAGGCGCTGAGTGAGACCCACTCAGTGCCAACCTAAACCTTGGCATTGAGTGAGCTATCCTCACTTAAAGCCAAAACCAAACTCTAACCACAATTCCACTAAGGTAAAACGGAGCTCGACGATCGTCAGTCGGAGGTCGACGATCGTGGAACGACTGAAGGCCAGAAGAAGCCCGACGATCATCATCCTGGAGGTCGACGATCGTCGAAGGCTAAAAGGCGAGCGAAGCTCAACGATCTTCCTCCAGGAAATCGTCGAGCGCTGATCGGCTAACAGATAAGAGCTGAGCTCGACGCTCATCGAGCGTCGAACGGAGCTCGACGTTTTCCCTCTGGAAAAACGTCGAACGGAGATCGACGATAGTCGAACGATTCTAAGGCCAAAAAGAGGCAGGGAATTTCCAGTACTCGAGTAGTTGCCTACTACTCGTGTATTCAAATTCCAGCACTCGAGTAGTTGCCAACTACTCGAGTACCTCAGCCCTCTACTCGAGTATACGAGAAAAACCAGCACTCGCGAATCTACAATCCAGCACTCGAGTAGATGCCTACTACTCGAGTATACCCACTCCAGCACTCGAGTAGATGCCTACTACTCGAGTAAACCAAACCACTGACTCGAGTATCTCGAGTCCACTACTTGAGTAACCCAAATCCCCTACTCGAATAGTTACCTACTACTCGAGTAAACCAAAAACTCCTACTCGAGTAGTTACCTACTACTCGAGTAACTCAAAGCTACTACTCGAGTAAGCCAAACTCCTACTCGAGTAACAAAGAACACTACTCGAGTAACAAAGAACACTACTCGAGTAATCCAAACTCCTACTCGAGTAACAAAGAACACTACTCGAGTAATACATTAACAGATTCAGGGAACAAATCACCCTCCCTCCTAACTCTTCCTCTCGGCTAGACCCAAACCAGAGCAAAGATCTGAGCAAAGATAATCGGCATGACACCGGCAAGGTTGGGTTCCAATCAGCACGAGTAGGGGGGGTTCAATAGGAAGAACTAAATCTTATAGTTAGCAAGAAAAAGAGAACAACAAGGCCTCTATCCTAGGGCTAACAGGGATTTCAAATTCAGCAAGAAAGTTCAAAAAGAAACTTGGCAAGGGCAAGAATACCACTTGCCTCAACTTTCAGCGAAGCTTGGACGACTTTCCTCCTCTTCACACTGAACAAACAGCCTTAACACCTAGAACATAACTCTCGGCAATTATTGGCGGAAAACTCCAAAACCGAAAACCCAAACCTCAACAAAACTTCACGAAAATCGAATATCTTACCATCGAAACGAAGATCTCGGAGAGAGCAAGACAACGCCGCTTTCGGACTCAAATTCCGTCCACGAACAAGCCCAGAATCGCCGACCAAAGGAGGTACAGGACGGACGGTTTTCTCCTCTGTTCTTCCGAGAACAAGCCGACGGTTTCTCTCTCAGGAAAAGAAGAAGAAGTGGGCCGTCACTTCTTAAACAGAGCTTGTATACTAAAGCTAACCCGCCGGTTCAGCAATAACCGAACCCTAAAATGCCTAATCCCTTAATTATAATTAAGAAAATTCCAAAAGGAATAAGCCAGAAATATGGCTGCCATCGAGGCAAGGCAAATAACAGCTCAATAACTTCTCCCGCAAGAATTTAATATTCAGCCAAATCAATTTAATTAATTGATCACAAATACTATTAACACACCAAACGACACAAAAACCGAAACACCTCAGAATTCGACGAAATTCGCACCGTAGCTAAATATCCATGCTACGAACACAACGGCGAAGTCGAATTAACTTTCGACGAACAGAACTTGAGTTATACCCAAATAAAGCCAAACTCAAACATCCCCCCGAGAGGCCACACCGGGTCACCCAGAACGACTCGGCTTGCTAGGGAGATCTTGCCAACATGCTACAAAATAGGGCACTCAGTTCTAAGGAGCTAAACCATACTCCACACATGGCACAAGCCACAGAAACGCGTCATCGTAATGCCAACGAGAATAAAAATAACGCAGGAAAATCGGGGGCATTACAGTCACTCCCCATAAAAGAAAGTTTCGTCCCGAAACTTTACGCACAACACTCCTACTAAAGAAGGAGAAATAACTAATAGGAGTTACAAGAAGGATAACATACCGATTAAATCAATGAAACAGGTGAGGGTAAGCCCTCCTCATAGCCGACTCTAACTCCCAAGTCGCGCTTTCCAAATCCTGATTCTTCCATAGAACCTTAACCATCGGTACGGACTTCTTTCGCAGCACACGCTCCTGAGTATCCAAAATACGAACCGGCACCTCAACAAAAGAGAGGTTGGGCTCCAACTGGGTCACAACATCCAATAGCTGCCCACTGCTGCGCACACACTTCCGCAATTGGCTAACATGAAATACATTATGCACAACTGGGAAGTTCGCTGGTAAATCCAATCTATATGCTGACACGCCAACCCGTTCCAAAATCTCAAACGGGCCCACATACCTTGGGTCTAACTTCTGATTCTTACCAAATCTCTTAACACCTACCATCGGGGATACTTTGAGGAATACAAGGTCCCCGACGGAAAACTCCAAAGCAGATCTACGCCGGTTGGCGTTCTTTTCATATCTCTCCTGGGCTATGCGAAGCTTCTCTCGAATAAGCTTCACAACAACTTCCATTTCCTCAAGCGCATCGGGACCCAACAAAGGCCTCTCACCAGCCTCAGCCCAAAACAACTGAGTCCTACAGCGCCTCCCATACAAGGCTTCGAACGGAGCCATCTGCAAACTTTCTTGATAATTGTTGTTGTAGGCAAATTCCATGAGTCGCAGCCGCTCATCCCACGCTCCATCGTGGTCTACAATATAGCACCGGATCATATCCTCAACAATTTGGTTCACCCTCTCCATCTGCCCATTGGTCTGCGGGTGGTAGGCAGTAGAATACCTCAGATCCGTACCCAAACCCTCCTGCAGACCCTGCCAAAAACGAGAAGTGAACCGGGAGTCTCGATCAGAAATGATGCTAACCGGCACACCGTGGAGTCGGATGACTTCATTCATGTACAACTCCGCTATCTTCTTCATCGGGTAATCAATCTTATAAGGTACGAAGTGAGCGCACTTCGTCAATCTATCTACTATAACCCAAACAGAATCAAATCCTCTCGGGGATTTTGGTAAACCCGTAATGAAATCCATAGATATACTCTCCCACTTCCAAGTCGGGATCTCTAGCGGAGTCAACTTACCCCCAGGCCTTCCATGATCGGCCTTCACACGCTTGCAAGTATGACACTCAGCAACAAATCGGGCTATATCTCCATTCATGTCATACCACCAGGCAATTTGTCTTAAGTCACGGTACATCTTCGTAGATCCTGGATGGTAGGAAACGCTGGAATCATGAGCCTCACTGCAAATCATTCTCCTAATATCCCCAACTGCGGGAACGCAAAACTTGCCGCGGTACTTCAAAGTACCCGCATCATCGATAGCAAAATTGGGCAACTCTCCCTTCTCAGTCCTGGTGAAAAGGTGCATAAGATCAGGATCGTCCTTCTGGTGCAGCCTAGTCAAAGAAATCCAGGACGGCTCTGCAACTGACAAGGTACTCTGCAAACTACAGCATCCCACTGAAATATCCATAAGGAGGAACTCCTCCACTAAATGATCGGCGGTGAGGTTAAAGATCTTTCCTGTCTTTCGGCTCAGGGCGTCGGCCACCACATTGGCCTTTCCCGGATGATACTGGATTTCTACATCATAATCAGCCACATACTCCAGCCCCCGCCGCTGACGCAGATTCAACTCCTTCTGCATGAACACGTACTTTAGGCTCTTATGGTCAGTGAAGATCTTGCATTGAGCCCCATAAAGTAGGTGCCTCCACAACTTCAAAGCATAAACAACTGCTGCAAACTCGAGGTCATGCGTGGGATAATTCTTCTCATGAGTCTTCAGTTGCCTTGACCCATAGGCAATTACCTTTCCATCTTGCATTAATACGCATCCCAGACCTACGAGCGAAGCATCCACATAAACATCATAATCTACTCCCTCGGTAGGCAGGGTCAGGACGGGAGCAGTGCACAATCTCTCCTTTAGCTCTAGAAAAGCTTCTTCACACTTCTCACTCCAAACAAAAGCCACATTCTTCTGAGTCAGCTTGGTCAAAGGTGCGGCTAGGGAAGATAAACCATCCACAAATCTCCTGTAATAACCAGCCAACCCTAAGAAACTCCTGATCTCTTTAGGAAAACTCTGTCTACTCCAATCCATCACTGTTGTAATCTTTTCTGGATCGACCGAGATCCCCTCCTTGTTCACCACGTGGCCTAGAAAAGAAACTTGAGGTAACCAAAACTCGCACTTGCTCAATTTGGCGAATAACTTGTGGCTCCTCAACTCCGATAGGACCAAACGCAAATGCTGCTCATGCTCCTCAGCACTGCGTGAATAAACTAACACGTCATCAATGAAGACCACAACAAACTTATCGAGAAAATCCTTGAACACCCGGTTCATCATATCCATGAAGGCTGAAGGTGCGTTGGTCAGACCAAATGACATCACCAAAAACTCAAAGTGTCCATGCCTCGACCTAAAAGCAGTCCGTGGAATATCCGCCTCACGGATCCTAAGCTGATGATAACCAGAACGAAGATCGATCTTGGAGAAAACCGCGCTACCACGCAACTGGTCAAATAAATCATCGATCCTCGGCAGAGGGTACCTGTTCTTGATAGTGACCTTGTTCAACTCTCTATAGTCGATGCATAGCCGCATCGACCCATCTTTCTTCTTTACAAACAAAACAGGAGCACCCCAAGGCGACGAACTCTGCCTAATAAACCCCTTAGCTAACAGCTCATCCAACTGAACTCGCAACTCCTCTAACTCACGAGGGGCCATCCGGTACGGTGCCTTAGCAATAGGACGCGTACCCAGCTCTAAATCGATCACAAACTCAACATCCCGATCAGGAGGAAGACCAGGAAGATCATCAGGAAAAACATCGGCGAAACCACGAACAATAGGAATCTCTTCCAAGCGTGGCACGCCAACAGCGGCTCCAACCGCCGAGACTAAACAAACACAACAATTAGAATGAAACAATCTCTGAGCACATACCGCAGAGATGACAGGAAAATCCTGACACAGAGCAGCATACACGCTGCCGGGCTGACCGTCGTCCCTGATGAAGTCCAAGCGCTTTCCTTTGCACTGAATGACCGCATCATACCGAGAGAGCCAGTCCATGCCCAAAATGACATCGAAGTCCTCCAGATCAATCATTTTCAGGTCTGCCTTCGCAAGAAAGTCCCCCAACAAAACCGGGCAATCCAAAATGCCCAAATCTGACAACACAGATTCACCAAAAGGATACTTGACACGGAAGGAATCCCGAACACGATCTAGAGTCAATCGATGACGCTCTACAAAGGCTCTAGCCACGAACGAGTGGGTAGCGCCGGATTTAAACAGAACACGCGCCCAGCGGTTCTTCACCTTAAACTTCCCTATAGGAACACACAAACTAAGGAACTACCATAGCAATACCGCAACACTCTAGCAAATAAAACTACCAGGCTAGAAAAACAACAATTAACTAACCTGAAATAACCTGGGTCGAAGTCTGAGCCTCCTCAGAAGAAATCACGTTCAGCTTCCCTTTTCCCTTGTCCACACGCGGAGGTGGAGGTAAAGCTTGTAATGGAACTGCAGGAAGAACTGACTGAACCTGAGGACACCGCGACTTGATGTGACCCTTCTGCCCACACTGAAAGCAGACTCTGTCCATGGTCCAACACTGGGCCGCATCATGCCCGGATCGCTTGCAAACTGAACAGGAGACATCTCTCCTAGGAGCACCCTGGATCACATGAACCTGCTCCTTCTTCTGAGATGCTGGCCTCTTAAAACATTTCTCGACAGGATGGCCTGTCCGGCCACAGAAACTGCACACTACTCCGCTCCTCTTTCCCGGGACAGCATCGGGTACCAGGGGCTTCTTCCCCTCCACAGACTTTCTCTTATCCTTTCTCATCTGCTGGCCTCTGCTCTTTGCCGTTTCAATAGCCTCAACCTTAAGAGCAGCCTCTACGACTCCTGCATAAGTCACTGACCCATAAGCACTGGTCAACTGCTGCACTTCGCTCCTCAAACCACCAAGAAATCTCTTAACTCGATCAGTCTCAACGCTGACCAAGGCAGGGGCAAAACGGCTCAACTTACTAAATTCTATTTCATACTCACCCACCGTGAGTTGCCTTTGCTTCAGATAGAGAAAGTCATTCATGAGGCGGTCACGCTCGACCGAAGGCAAGAACTTCCTCAACAACATCTCCTTAAACATTTACCAAGAGCATCCAGCTACTAAGCTCTCCTTCTCTCTCAGCCACCAACTCTTAGTCAATCCTTTAAGCTGATAGGTGGCTAGCATCACCCTCTGGTCACCTACGATCCCTGAATACGAAAACATTTCCTCCATGGAGATCAGCCAATCATCAATAACCATGAAATCTGCCTTCCCGTCATAAGTGGGAGGGCTCAGCCTCTAAAACTGCGAGATGAAGGCCATCTCCGCTAGTACCACCACTAGAGGTCTCACGAGTGCAGGTGGAGGAGGGATAGCTAACCCCCCAGCAGGAACTTGCGCACCATGAGCCTGTCCTGCCACAACTGCCACCAAAGACAGAATCTGGGCTCGCACCTCCTCCAACTGTCTGCCCATAGCTTTGCTACTCTGACGCAGACTCTCGATCACTGCACCATTCTGAGCTCCGGACGACTCACCTTCAGACCGGGGAGTCGAACACATCGCAGGTCGCCTAGCCATCCTATAATCATAACCACCCCAAATCAGATCCCCAATCAACGACTAGAACCCAAACACAAGTACAGACCATTCATATATTGATATAGACTTAAAGCTGCTAAACTTGCTCTGAGAGTTTATCTTTTTAACAAAAATTTGATGACATGCCCTAACCTAGGATGGTTAACCACCACCTTACTAACTCTTGTGCCTAGATCGGGAATGCATGACTTTAAATTAATTTGAAAACTTATGTGTGTACATATGTCATCCTGCAAATCTTTAGCTTGCCACATTGTGCTTATGCCATGATATGCTATGCATGTTTGTGCTATGCATTCTAAAAAAGGCCCTAATGCATGCTATGAGCGGTGTACACATGAAAATGTTATGCATCCCATACTACATAACATTCCCATGCAACGAAAAGAAACGTGCTAGTCGCAGTCATGTGGTGAGGTTATGCATCCCATACTACATAACCCTCACATGTAGCCCCTATGGTGGATACATATACGAACACATATTATGCATCCCATACTACATAATATGTCCCGTATACTTCATGTTATGCCATGAGTGTAGTGTTCGTGCTTTTGCCAAGACGTGCTGATGACATATCGGTGTGTGAATGACATAATGCTGAACCACTAAAAGAAACAAAGGAAGGTTGCTCAACTAACTTGTCAAGCAACCTCCCTCTGATACCAACTGTCACAACCCGCATTTTGTCTAAATATAAGAATTATCAGAGTATGAGAAAACACGCGTCATGATGCCACGTCAAGCAGCGGATAACCGCTGATGCTCAGGCAAAACCAACTACAAACTTTATGCAAGAAAATCCTATGTTTTATGAATAGAAAATCAGTTATATTTAGAGGCCGTATCCCTCGGCTCAGTGGATCACCTAGTCCACAACAGAAAAACTATGTTTATACGCTGCGGAAAAGTACTATGATTGGGTTTGACACCCTAAGGAGCGCATAAGAGTCCCAAGAGAACCACTTATGCTAAGAAGGACCCTACATTTAATTTATAAATAATATATAAGAAAACGGTTTTCATACGTGTTTTGGAAAATAGTGATTAAGTCTTATAAAACATGCTGATCATGAGCTTTTTTTTATAATACTAATTAGGGTTGGAAATAACTAGCAACCTAGCATAAAACCTTCTCAGAGCAAGTAGACTATCTCCAGAAAATGGTAGCAGCATAAGTTAATATATCCAGTACAAAGGTAAGAAAAACTACCTGTGGGCGCCAACAACCTGAATCAAACCCACTGGCACATATGTATGTCTGCAAGAAGGTACAGAAAAACTATCTCACTAACAAGGTAAACGGAACTCCAAAGTCCGGGAATCCACCAGCAACACCACTGCCTCAGCTAGCCACCAGACCGGCTACAACTCAGAACCTGAGGCATTCCAAAAGAAAACAGAATACCTCAGCAAGCAACAAGGTAAAAACAACTGCATGCAAGAGTCAACCAAAAGGAAGAATTAACAAAAAAAACATGCAGTAGAAAGAGTCACAACTGTCCAAGACAAGACAACAAGACTAGCACACAAGCAAAGATAAAAGCAACAACCCAAATCAGGAACATCATCCTGCCGGGCTTTCTAGGCTACCAAGAGCCCGAAGTGCTGCATGCTACTAAGGAAGAAACTTCTAACACCCTAAACTTTGGAAAGTGGTAGTAGCAAAAACAAACAACGAGGAACCGGATCGGAGGCAAACTCAGTCCCCCATCCACCATGTCCAAGTCAACAAGCTCGAGGGTCTACACGTGAAAACACAAGGGACCTTCCACCCACACATGACCAGCCCGTACCTGGAGCAAGAAAAACAAGAGTGGCCTTGGCTATATCACACAACTCCACCCCCTGAAGAGCTATAGCCACCACTACTAACCACGACCCACGATTAGGCCCTTAAGAAAGTAAAGGGAACGACCGACAAGGAAATACCAGAAATATAATAAGAAAACCACTCGGGAACGAAAAACAAGGTAAAGAATAGTGTTGAAAAGAATCAACACGACAAGGCGCTGAGTGAGACCCACTCAGTGCCAACCTAAACCTTGGCGTTGAGTGAGCTAGCCTCACTTAAATCCAAAACCAAACTCTAACCACAATTCCACTAAGGTAAAACGGAGCTCGACGATCGTCAGTCGGAGGTCGACGATCGTGGAACGGCTGAAGGCCAGAAGAAGCCCGACGATCATCATCCTGGAGGTCGACGATCGTCGAAGGCTAAAAGGAGAGCGAAGCTCGACGATCTTCCTCCAGGAAATCGTCAAGCGTTGATCGGCTAATAGACAAGAGCTGAGCTCGACGCTCATCGAGCGTCGAACGGAGCTCGACGTTTTCCCTCTGGAAAAACGTCGAACGGAGATCGACGATAGTCGAACGATTCTAAGGCCAAAAAGAGGCAGGGAATTTCCAGTACTCGAGTAGTTGCCTACTACTCGTGTATTCAAATTCCAGCACTCGAGTAGTTGCCAACTACTCGAGTACCTCGGCCTTCTACTCGAGTAGTCGCCCACTACTCGAGTATGCGAGAAAAAACAGCACTCGCGAATCTACAATCCAGCACTCGAGTAGATGCCTACTACTAAAGTATACCCACTCCAGCACTCGAGTAGATGCCTACTACTCGAGTAAACCAAACCACTGGCTCGAGTATCTCGAGTCCACTACTCGAGTAACCCAAATCCTCTACTCGAGTTGTTACCTACTACTCGAGTAAACCAAAAACTCCTACTCGAGTAGTTACCTACTACTTGAGTAACTCAAAGCTACTACTCGAGTAATCCAAACTCCTACTCGAGTAACAAAGAACACTACTCGAGTAACAAAGAACACTACTCGAGTAATCCAAACTCCTACTCGAGTAACAAAGAACACTACTCGAGTAATATATTAACAGATTCAGGGAACAAATCACCCTCCCTCCAAACTCTTCCTCTCGGCTACACCCAAACAAGAGCAAAGATCTGAGCAAAGATAATCGGCATCACGCCGGCAAGGTTGGGTTCCAATCAGCACGAGTAGGGGGGGTTCAATAGGAAGAACTAAATCTTATAGTTAGCAAGAAAAAGAGAACAACAAGGCCTCTATCCTAGGGCTAACAGGGATTTCAAATTCAGCAAGAAAGTTCAAAAAGAAACTTGGCAAGGGCAGGAATACCACTTGCCTCAACTTTCAGCGAAGCTTGGACGGCTTTCCTCCTCTTCACACTGAAAAAACAGCCGCAGCACCTAGAACATAACTCTCAGCCATTAATGGCGGAAAACTCCAAAACCGAAAACCCAAACCTTAACAAAACTGTTGGTACCCTAGTTTGATTTGAGTTTAGTCTTCTCCTTTTGTCCCTTGACCCAAGAAATATCTATGGTCAATGGTTAGTGGTCTAGCTGTAGAGTCCTCGCTTTTCCAGATATAGAATTTGGTTATGTAGTTTGTTCGTTCGACTATCGTCGAACGCCGCTCGACTATCGTCGAACGCCGCTCGACTATCGTCGACCAACTGTTCGACGATCGTCTATCAGTTGCTCGACGTTCTGTCTGCGAGGATAGTTCGACTATCGATTGATAGTTCGACTATCTGTGTGCTTTGGTAGTTCGACTATCTGCTTGGATAGTTCAACTATCTGATAGCTCGACTATCTGTTGATAGATCAACTATTTGCTTTCTTCTGATAGTTCGACTATCTGCTGATAGGTCGACTATCTGTTTTCCCTTGGTAGTTCGACTATCTGTTTTGATAGCTCAACTATCTGATAGCTCGACTATCTGTTGATAGTTCCACTATCTGTCGTTGTTGGGTAGTTCGACTATCTGTTGATAGTTCGACTATCTGTTCTGCGTTGATAGTTCGACTATCTGTTGATAGGTCGACTATCGATTTTGCTGATAGTTCGACTATCTGTTGATAGTTCGACTATCTGTTTCGCTTTGATAGTTCGACTATCTGTTGATAGGCCGACTATCTGATAGCTCGACTATATTCTGATAGTTCGACTATCTGTTGTGATGATTCGATTATCTCCTTTGATAGTTCGACTATCTGGATCGTTCGACTATCTGTCCGATAGTTCGACGATCTTCGCTCTTCGGTCGACGATCTCCGAGGGTCGTTTGACGTTTTCTGTCTGCCTTTATATTTTGTATTTATTTATTATATTTAATTAATTAATACATTATCTGGCATGTTTTATTTCAGTTGTTTATGATAATATTTCCAGGCAATATCTGCTCCATCCCTTCTGCCTGAGTAAAATCTTTTAAGATAAAGTTGTTTGTCTTATTAGCTGACATTGTATTTTACTTTATCTGCTGTCAGTCCTTTATAGCCGTTAGACTGAAAAGTCTTTCTTCTGCTATAAAGAGTTTGTTTCTGATGTGACTTTATTTAGTACTTTATTATCAGATTGCTTCCTGCAGCTTCTTCGAAAGAGGTTTATTCCTTTTATAGAATGTTTTTGCTGCAGAGATTGTTTGTCTTTTTGACATTTGCAGCCCAGGTCTCAAGTTTCAGAAGAAGACAAACAATTCAAATTGAAGAGAGCCGTTGCTTGTTGCTGCTATAAAAGCAATCCTTTGGAGAAGGATTTGAGCTAGCTAACCAGTTATTCATTTAAGCATTCAAGCCTTCATCAAGACAAGTTTTTCTGCTCTCAGCAATTTCCATCTAACTGAGAAGTGTTAAGCTCTTCTGCTCTTCTTCAATCTGAGTTCTCCTGCTTCCAGGAAGTTCAAACTCAGAGTTCTTTTGAAGATGAAGAAGAAGAAGACAGCTGCTTGAAGATTTCTAATTTTATTATTTATTATCTTCTTGTAGTTTTTCCTTCAGTTTTTACTGAAGAGTTTTCTACACTGAAGCAAGACTTCACCTGGACATCTTTGAGCCAGGGGGAGCCTTGATTCTTTAGAGCTTTCTAGCTCAGTGCAAGTCCTTGTGCTTCTCTAATCTATTGTAAAATAGAGAAGACATCTTAACCTTCTTTCCCCCTCCTGTATAGGGTTATTACTCCCTTCAAAAGTATCCCTTGGTGGCAGGGCACCTGATCAAAAACCTATGTTCAGTTTTTAGACACCTGATCAAAAGTCTAAAGGGTTTCTGGATCTACCTGAAGCAGATCCTGTTGGTGGCAGGGCACCTGATCAAAAACCCAAGTGGATTCCTACCTTGTTGGTAGAAGAGTGGACGTACCCAAGTTGTTTGGGGAACCACTATAAATTCCTTGTGTCGTCTGGATTGCCTTGTTTAATTCCTGCATTGTGGCTGTGAATAGATATAACTAGGTTTGCTAGTTGCTGATTAGGTTTTCCAAGCCTTAACTGTAATTACAGTTAGCTTGAGTTTGAGCACAACACTTGTGTTAGGCATTAGGGTTAATTCTATATCTATAATCTTTTCATTCCGCATTTCACTCCAAGGGAGTTGGGTAGACCATTAAGTTTTGTCTAGTGCAAAATTTGATAACTCTATTCACCCCCCCTCTAGAGTAGTATCTATCCCTTCACATTCAATTGGTATCAGAGGGAGGTTGACTTACTGAATAGGCTAACACCTAAGTCACAAGATCCTGATAGATACCAAAGTTTATAGATATTCACTATCACTATCATGGCCCAGTCCAAGGATTATTCTAGCACCAGACCTCCAGCATGCAACTTAGCTAAGTTTGGCATCTGGAAGGCAAGGATAAAATTATATATGAATTCTATTGATGAAAGCATCTTTACTTCTATTTTGTCAGGACCCCCAAGAGCACCTGCAGCTGCTACTGCCTCATCATTATATATGAGTGCAGTGCCTCCTCCAGATTACAATGATGAGTACAAGAAGGCCAAGATAGCAGATACCAAGGCGATGAACATTCTGGCTCAGACAATGTCTGATGAGGTATTCCAGAAGGTAGCTGACTGCTCTTCAGCAAAAGCCATGTGGGATACACTGAACCAGATTGTAGCTGGTTCAGCTGATGAAAGGAAGGACAGAAGGTCCAACCTTATCTCACAATATGAGAACTTCAAGAAAACTGATGCTGAATCAGTTGAAGCCATGTACACCAGGCTCAGCTCAATCATCAATGAGCTGAGGACCCTTGACAAGGACATATCATTGATAGAGGTCAATGATAAGATTCTTATGTGCTTCCCTAGCACATGGGATCTAAGGATCTGGCCCATCAAGGAAGCCAGAAGCACCACAGAGATCTCCACTGAAGCCCTTCTCGGCAAGCTCAAGTCTTTTGAGCAAGTGCTGAAGACAATGGAAGCAGAAGCAGAAGCAAAGACCCCTACTCTAACAAGAAAAGAGCAATCTCTAGCTCTTAAGGCTGCTGATGCTTCTGAAGGCAGCCAATCAAATGAGGAACTAATGGCATTGTTTGCCAAGAGGTTTCTCAAGATGGGGAGAAAGGAATTCAGAAAGAAGTCTTCACGCTATGAAGACAAACCAAGGTTTGACCGTTCACCTGCTAAAGAAATTATCTGTTATGGTTGCAGGAAGCCTGGACACATCTTACCAGAGTGTCCAGAGGAGAAGAACAAAGACAAGAGAAAAGAAAAAGAACAGCACAGGAAGCACTCCAAGCCATCCTCCTACAAGAATAAGAAAAAGGATAGAGGTTTCATTGCTGAAACCTGGAGTGATTCTGATGAAGAATCCTCCTCCTCAAGCTCCAGTGAGGATGAGGAAGAGAAGAAGGCAAAGGAAGTTTTCCTCATGGCAATAGATGCCTGCAGCAATCACTCTGCTGCAGAGAGTTCAGATTCAGAAGAAGAGATGCCAACAGAAGATGAGGTACTATCTTCTTATGACTTCACTTCTGAAGAATTTAAATTTGATTTTAAATCTTTATGCTTAGACTTAATTAGTTCAAAAAAAGAGATTAAAGATTTTAGAAATAAGTTAGCTGACTCAGAATTAATTGCTACAGAAAATATTAAGCTAAAGGAAGATCTCACTACTTGTAGTGAAGAAATTAAATTTCTTAAAATGGAGTTAGCTAAGTCTAAGAGGTTAGAAGAATCACTTAATGGCAGAAGGCTTAAGTTATTAGAAATTACCAGCATGACTAACACTAGGTCAGGTAACAACAAACTAGGCTTAGGAGCTTTTCCCAGTGAACCCCCAGTTCTTCTTAAAAATAATCATTCAACTCCAGTGAACTTCATTTCAGCTAGTGGAATGAAGAACACTGAGCAAGTAAACCAAGTTAATAAAACTTTAAATAAAGCTAAGAAAGAAAAGAGGAAGAAATTTTTTAAAGAAATGCAAAGAGCGTCGAACGCCGCTCGACGATCGGAAGCTCAATGGTCGAACGAAGCTCGACGATCTGAGCGCTCATCGTCGAACGTCGATCGATGTTTTCAACATGATTTTCAAAATCATAATCAGTACCATAGAAACCTAAATGAAAATAGAAACCCTAGGTTTGTTGACCCATCATCTGCATGGAGAATCCCACCTAGGAGATCTCACCCATTAGGTTATCACCCTTAGCCTGCATTTTCATTTATTTCTAGCTTTTCTTATGTGAAAAACAAGGGACCCAAGGTTACCTGGGTCCACACTGTCTAAATAAATGTCTTGCAGGTGAAGGCTTATCCTATCACTCAAAATAAGTGGTATTTGGATAGTGGATGCTCCAAGCATATGACAGGAAATAAAAATCATCTGTCAAAATTCAAAGCTAAGCTCGGCCCAAAGGTGATCTTTGGAGATTCCAGCTGTGGTCAGACAGAAGGCTATGGCAGGATTACAATTGGAGATGTTACTTTCAAGAGAGTTGCATATGTGATAGGACTGAAGCACAATTTGATCTCAGTCAGCCAGCTATGTGATGTTGGCTACCAGGTTTCATTTTCTAACTCTTCTTGTAATATTACTTTAAATAATAATGTTGTTTTAGTAGGCATTAGAATAGGTAATATTTATTTAGTAGATTTCAATTCATCTCATTCTGAAATCTGTCTATTTAATGAAGTAACAATTAATAATAATTCTTTATGGCATAAGAGGCTTAGTCATGTTAACCTTAAAAATATATCTAGGTTATCTAAACACAACCTTGTTAGAGGTTTACCTTCTTGCCCCTACAAGAAGGAGAGCCTATGCAAGGCTTGTCAGCTAGACAAGCAAACCAAAAACTCTTTTAAATCAGTAAATAAGAGTGATTCTCCTAGAATCTTGTATCTATTACATTTGGACCTTTTTGGCCCAATAAATGTACAGAGTTTAGGAGGGAAGTATTACACCTTAGTAATTATAGATGACTTCTCTAGGTTCAGTTGGGTTTTCTTTTTGAGAACTAAGGCTGATAACTTCAAAGCCCTTACAGACTTTCTATTATGTGTGCAGACTGAGTACTCTACTCATGTGGCCTTGATCAGAAGTGATCATGGCACTGAGTTTGACTCTCTTCTCATGCAAGAATTCTGTGAGAGAGAAGGTATCAAACATAGCTTCTCAGCTCCTAGAACTCCCCAAAAAAATGGGGTAGTTGAAAGGAAGAATAGAACACTCATTGAAGCTGCTAGCACATTGTTGGCAGATGCTAATATGCCTCTCTCCTATTGGGCAGAAGCTGTTAGTACAGCCAATTATGTCTTAAATAGAAGTCTGATACACAAGCTTAAGTGTAAAACTCCTTATGCGTTGCTTAAAGGAAATAAACCTAAAATTAATTATTTTAGAGTATTTGGTTGTGTTGTTTATATTCATAATAACAATAAAGAATATTTTAGAAAATTTGAAGCAAAAGCTTCAATGGGAATCATGCTTGGATATTCCCAAGTAAGCAAAGCTTATAGGGTTTATAACAAATCAACCTGTAAAATTGAAGAATCTGTGCATGTATCTTTTGATGAGTCTCAGATGTTTTACAAGGAGAAGGAAAATTCTCCTTCCTCTAGTTCATTGCAGGTACCTGATACTACTTAAGAGATTCTTCAACTATCAACTCTTTAGATCATTGAATCAGACAGTGATGAAGACATTGCAGAAGCTATTGTTGTACCACCAACAGTAGATCAAATTCCTCCTGAGGAATTAATCCCAACTGTTGTTGAAGATCACATCCCACTTGCTGATATTGTCACACTTAGAGATCACCCCACATCTCAAGTGATTGGAGACATATCAGCTGGTGTGCAAACAAGACACCAGTAAAGACAGGATGTGATGCACGCTTGTTTCCTCTCATAGGTTGAGCCCCTCACCTTTAAAGATGCGGAGCTTGATCCCCACTGGATCATTACTATGCAAGAGGAACTCAATCAGTTTGAGAGATGTAAAGTTTGGACTTTGGTTCCAAGACCTAAAGGCCAACTGATCATAGGCACCAAGTGGGTGTATAGAAACAAGTTGGATGCAAATGGAATTATTGTAAGGAATAAAGCAAGGCTTGTAGCTCAGGGCTACAGACAGGAGGAAGGTATAGATTATGACCAAACCTTTGCTCCTGTTGCAAGGCTAGAAGCAATAAGGATCTTCTTGGCCTATGCAGCCTACATGAAGTTTAAGGTCTTTCAAATGGATGTCAAAAGTGCATTCCTGAATGGTGAGCATAAGGAAGAGGTGTTTGTTGAACAACCACCAGGGTTTGTTTCTTCAACTCAGCCCTCACATGTGTTTAAGTTGCAGAAAGCTCTTTATGGACTAAAGCAAGCTCCCAGTGCCTGATATGAGACTCTAGCTAGTTTCCTTTTAGAGCACAACTTTACTAGGGGAGTAGTTGATAGAACCCTTTTCGTCAAGCATTACAAGGACACAATCCTGTTAGTTCAGGTGTATGTAGATGATATTATATTTGGCTCCACTGATCCCAAACTTTGCAAAAGGTTCTCTGACCTGATGCACTCTAAGTTTGAGATGAGTAGTATGGGTGTGCTGTCTTACTTTCTTGGTCTCCAAGTTAAGCAAGATGCTGATGGTATCTTCATCTCCCAATCCAAATATGCCAAGGAATTGGTAAAGAAATTTGGGATGGCTGATGCTTCAGCAATGCCTACACCTATGGCTACTAATGTAGTTATTGATTCTGATGATCACGGCAAGCCAGTTGATCAAAAGAATTATAGGGCCATTTTTGGTTCCCTATTATATTTAACTGCAAGTTGGCCTGATATAATGTTTGCTACATGCCTTTGTGCTAGATTCCATGTCAACCCCAAGGAATCTCATCTGATTCTTCTCAAGAGAATCCTGAGATACCTGAAGGGATGTCCAAATCTAGGACTATAGTACCCAGCTGAGTCAGAATTTAAATTAATTGGATATTCTGATTCTGATTATGCTGGTTGCAGAGTTGACAGGAAGAGCACCTCAGGAACTTGTCAGTTCCTGGGAGAGAGATTGGTCTCTTGGTTCTGTAAGAAGCAGGCTTCTGTCTCAACTTCAACTGCAGAAGCTGAATATATAGCAGCTGCTAGTTTTTGTTCACAGATCCTGTGGATTCAAAACCAGCTTGTGGATTATGGCTACTTACACAAGAACACCAAAATCATGTGTGACAGTACCACTGCTATCTCCATTGCACAAAATCCAGTGCACCACTCTAGAACGAAGCACATTGAGATTCGACACCATTTCCTGAGAGATTGTGTGGAAAATAACAAGATTTGTCTTGAGTTCATATCCACTGAGTTTCCGAGAGGTGATATATTCACCAAGCCCTTAGATGAACAGAAGCATCTGTTCTTTTTAGTTCAACTAGGCATGATCAATAGACAAGACTAAGTGTGACTATATCTGCCAATGTTGAAACCTGCTTGAAGATCGTCGAAAGATGATCGAAGATCGTCGAACGGATCAAGCCTATCGTCGACCTCTGGTTAATGATAGCTTATCTGTTTGAAGATCGTCGACCGGCGTTCGAAGATCGTCGAACAGGTCGAGCTTATCGTCGATCTCTGGATGACGACAGCTTGTTGTTTGAGAAGCCAGAAATAGTCGAACAATTGGTCGACTACTCTGCTTCTGGGCCGATCGTCGAACGGCCGTTCGACCATCGGGTCCAGTATCTTTTAAATAGATCGACTATCTCCGGTCTAATATAAAGCCGATAGTCGACCTAGGTTAAAAGATCTTTTGTTTTATCGTCGACGGAGCGTGACTTTTCGCATTCTGTCTTCCTGCTTGCGATTTTCTGCTGCTTCGTCTCCTTCGTCTTCTCCGTCTTTCTCGCGCTCTCTCCAGCAATTCAATGGCGATTTCTCCAGCAGTGCTAGCTGTTGTAAAGTTCGATGCAGGTTTCAGCGTCGATTTTTACGCATTCAGTTCCTGTGAAGCAGGGATTGTGGAAATTCTTCAGTTGTGCCGAGATCAAGGTCTAGAAAGATTAATGTCTACAAGGATAAAGTTAAATATTCCCGAGATTAAGGAATGGGCTTTCACTTCGTCCTCCTCTGATGATTCGATGACTGGCACTATCGGCGGAGAAGAGGTAATTTTAACTCCAGCCGTCTTGACTGATGTTTTTGGATTGATAAATGGCGAAGAAGATTATAAGCAAGATGCTCAAGAGTTTGGAAGAATGCTGACTGAGCTGGTACATGCGGAGGGCATTCCCACGAAGCTGCTCAAGGTCAATTTCCCATTTAAGATTAAATTTCTTGCTGAGATAGTTCGAAAAGTGCTCCTTGGGAAGCACTCTGCTCATGACAACATTATAAGGCAACAATTTGCACTGATGTGTGCAATTGTTAATCAGAAAAGGATTGATTGGGCTGGAGTAATGTTCGATCTGATAAGGAAAAAGAACAGTAAGAAAGAGGTTACCCTAGGCAGGGTTATTGGAATTTTCCTGAAGGAAAAGTATCCTCAGCTGCTGGTCTCCGTTGCAACAACCATAAATGCGAGTAAGAAGATGGACCCGAATCTGTTCTCCAAGTGGAAGAGGACTTTTGTGAAGCCCGCTCTCACAGGGGTTGCTCCAGCGACATCAGAGAGCACTAGGACTGATTCAGTCGCTCCTCACCCTCAAGTAGCTGGCTCAGCTCATCCCTCTATTCCATCATCTTCTTCTGCATTACCATCAACTTCTACTGAAGTAGTTCCATCCTCTTCAGTTCCGTCTACCTCAGTTGAAGTTCCATCAACTTCAGCTGAAGTACGACTTTCTCCTTCTCCTGTTCGAGATACAACCACGGTTGTTCTTCCCTCTCCTCCTGCATCTCCTATTCCTTCTCATCTGGCTAGGACATCTGCTCCTAGTTTTGATCTGTTAGGATCTGAGAGGATTCCAACACCTCCTCAGTCTCCTATTCATTCTCCACATCATGCTCCATCTCCAATTCGATCTCCAGTCGACACCACTTTTCATCCTAACACTTCAACCATCTCTGCTGCATCTCCATCCACTACAATTCCATCATCTTTTGAGATAACCCCAGCATTCATATCCAGCATTTTGGAGTTGATTACCCCTTCAATCAAAATCATGATTGAAGAGGCAATTGCTCCACTTGCCTCCTCTATTGCTACCTTGACTGCTTCCATCCAATCCCTTTCTAAATCTGCTGAGCCCTCTTCTTCCAGGGGCCTGGTTTCAGTTTCCACTGAAATCAGGCAGGGGGAGATGTTCTGTGAATATGTCTCAGAGCCTCCAGCCTCCCTTCCAGCAGTTCTTCCAGCAGTTCAAGAAGAGACTGCTCCAGCTCCAGCTCAAGATGAATCAGGTTCAGTGTTATCTGACAAAGAAATATCTGATGCAGTTATGCTATCTGAATTTGCTGTGAAAGTCTGTTTAGAAGATCTCACCACTCCCTTGGTTGCCCGTTTCCTAGAAGGAATTATTACATCCTATCTAGATGAATCCTGGGAGTTGGTAAAGTATGAAGGTAATTCACTCATCCGTTTTATTGACGAGTCAATTGATTTGCTAGCTTGTGAATACCTAGAAGGAATGATTTTAGCTTATTTAGCAGATTTGTGTTCATGAATCTACAGATAATATTAAAGAAGATATAGCTGCTCAGGTTATAGTAGTGGTTTCAGAAGCTGCTCCAGATGTTCCTGATGTTCAAGTAGATCCAGAACTGGATTCCTTTTTAGATGATATAGAAGATATGTCTGAAAATCAAGAAGAGAAAGCAAGAGATGCTTGGAATCAAAGAGTACAATCTTTGTTAAAAGAGAAAGAAAAAGATTTGCAAGTTGAAAAATCAACTGTTTGGGATGATTCCCCAGGACTTGATTTGGTTTCCCTTCTGGCTCAGGATGCCATAGAAGAGGAAAAAGAGAAAGCTGATCTTAAATTAAAGGAAAAGGTTGTTTCTAAAGCCTATGACCCATATGACAATCCTCCATCATCTCACTCTGAAGATGAAGAGGATTCAGATTTATCTGAGAATTTAAAGAAAAAGAAAGCTGCACAGAAGAAAAGAAAAGCTGTTGCTCCTCCTCCTCTCAATCGTGATAATGAGACTCCATATTATATTGAAAGGAATTGACCCCAAGTCAAAAGAGTTTCAACATTGGATGTGGTTCTCCAAGAACCAGCAAAAAGAGAGAAAGAGATCTAAGAAATATGATAGTCCTACCCCCAGATGGAATCCCAGAGGTCCTCCTCCTCCACCTCCCGGTGCAGGAGCCTCTGGCAACCTTTCTGCTAATCCTTCTGCTCCGTCAGCAAAATCTGCTCCTTCTCAGTCTTCTTCAAGGAAAAGCTCTCAAGGTTTTCAAGGTAAATCATATTCTGGCTATCAAAGAACTGATATAGTGAGAGAACAAGTGAAGGAGGTTGTGTATCAAAGACCAACTTTTTCCCCTCCTCCTTCTCCAAAGAAAAGGGTTTCATCTCCAATGCCAGTGCATTCTGAAAAAGTTGTTTCAAAACGTAAGTAGTTTATTTTGTTTAAAAATTCTAGCAAGAACTTTGCTAAGTCTGCTCCCCTGTCTTATCTAGTTAATCAAGATAAAGAACCAGATGATACTCCTTCTGAGACTGTTTATGAAAGTCCTGAGCTTGATCCTAACTTTAGTATGGCTCGTTTTCTCGAATTGGTTGGAGCAGCTCAAATCAGGAAAGCAAAAGCTGAAGGAAAGGACACTACTGGATTAACCACAATGTCTACATTCAGAAAGAAGGAATTCGAAAAGTTCCAGGTTAGCCCTGAGGTCTTTGACTGTTCAAAGTATATGGAAAAGCACCCAGAAGCCGTTGTTCCAAGGGCTGCAGAATTAATGATTATTGGCATGCAAGACTTGAAGATGTCTAAGAAAGAGGCCATTGATCCTTTGCGGAAAGTTTCCTTTATTCCTAGCTCTTCTAACCCTAAGCCAGACTCTGTAGACTCTTAATTTTGTTTGACTGTTATTTATCTGATTGATAACTGCTGTTAATTGTTTATCTATTTCCTGTATTAATTTTATTGCTCTATAGCTAGTTCTATGTTTTAGTTTTTGAGAGACTTAACTCAAATAGGGGGAGATTGTTGGTACCCTAGTTTGATTTGAGTTTAGTCTTCTCCTTTTGTCCCTTGACCCAAGAAATATCTATGGTCAATGGTTAGTGGTCTAGCTGTAGAGTCCTCGCTTTTCCAGATATAGAATTTGGTTAAGTAGTTTGTTCGTTCGACTATCGTCGAACGCCGCTCGACTATCGTCGACCAACTGTTCGACGATCGTCTATCAGTTGCTCGACGTTCTGTCTGCGAGGATAGTTCGACTATCGGTTGATAGTTCGACTATCTGTGTGCTTTGGTAGTTCGACTATCTGCTTGGATAGTTCAACTATCTGATAGCTCGACTATCTGTTGATAGATCGACTATCTGTTGATAGATCGACTATCTGCTTTCTTCTATAGTTCGACTATCTGCTGATAGGTCGACTATCTGTTTTCGCTTGGTAGTTCGACTATCTGTTTTGATAGCTCAACTATCTGATAGCTCGACTATCTGTTGATAGTTCGACTATCTGTCGTTGTTGGGTAGTTCGACTATCTGTTGATAGTTCGACTATCTGTTCTGCGTTGATAGTTCGACTATCTGTTGATAGGTCGACTATCGGTTTTGCTGATAGTTCGACTATCTGTTGATAGTTCGACTATCTGTTTCGCTTTGATAGTTCGACTATCTGTTGATAGGTCGACTATCTGATAGCTCGACTATCTTCTGATAGTTCGACTATCTGTTGTGATAGTTCGACTATCTCCTTTGATAGTTCAACTATCTGAATCGTTCGACTATCTGTCCGATAGTTCGACGATCTTCGTTCTTCGGTCGACGATCTCCGAGGGTCGTTCGACGTTTTCTGTCTGCCTTTATATTTTGTATTTATTTATTATATTTAATTAATTAATACATTATCTGGCATGTTTTATTTCAGTTGTTTATGATAATATTTCCAGGCAATATCTGCTTCATCCCTTCTGCCTGAGTAAAATCTTTTCAGATAAAGTTGTTTGTCTTATTAGCTGACATTGTATTTTACTTTATCTGCTGTCAGTCCTTTATAGCCGTTAGACTGAAAAGTCTTTCTTCTGCTATAAAGAGTTTGTTTCTGATGTGACTTTATTTAGTACTTTATTATCAGATTGCTTCCTGTAGCTTCTTCGAAAGAGGTTTATTCCTTTTATAGAATGTTTTTGCTGCAGAGATTGTTTGTCTTTTTGACATTTGCAGCCCAGGTCTCAAGTTTCAGAAGAAGACAAACAATTCAAATTAAAGAGAGCCGTTGCTTGTTGCTGCTATAAAAGCAATCCTTTGGAGAAGGATTTGAGCTAGCTAACCAGTTATTCATTTAAACATTCAAGCCTTCATCAAGACAAGTTTTTCTGCTCTCAGCAATTTCCATCCAACTGAGAAGTGTTAAGCTCTTCTGCTCTTCTTCAATCTGAGTTCTCCTGCTTCCAGGAAGTTCAAACTCAGAGTTCTTTTGAAGAAGAAGAAGAAGAAGACAGATGCTTGAAGATTTCTAATTTTATTATTTATTATCTTCTTGTAGTTTTTCCTTTAGTTTTTACTGAAGAGTTTTCTGCACTGAAGCAAGACTTCACCTGGACATCTTTGAGCCAGGGGGAGCCTTGATTCTTTAGAGCTTTCTAGCTCAGTGCAAGTCCTTGTGCTTCTCTTATCTATTGTAAAATAGAGAAGACATCTTAACCTTCTTTCCCCTCCTGTATAGGGTTATTACTCCCTTCAAAAGTATCCCTTGGTGGCAGGGCACCTGATCAAAAACCTGTGTTCGGTTTTTAGACACCTGATCAAAAGTCTAAAGGGTTTCTGGATCTACCTGAAGCAGATCCTGTTGGTGGCAGGGCACCTGATCAAAAACCTGAGTGGATTCCTACCTTGTTGGTAGAAGAGTGGACGTACCCAAGTTGTTTGGGGAACCACTATAAATTCCTTGTGTCATCTGGATTGCCTTGTTTAATTCCTGCATTGTGGCTGTGAATAGATATAACTAGGTTTGCTAGTTGCTGATTAGGTTTTCCAAGCCTTAACTGTAATTACAGTTAGCTTGAGTTTGAGCACAACACTTGTGTTAGGCTTTAGGGTTAATTCTATATCTATAATCTTTTCATTCCGCATTTCACTCCAAGGGAGTTGGGTAGAACATTAAGTTTTGTCTAGTACAAAATTTGATAACTCTATTCACCCCCCTCTAGAGTAGTATCTATCCCTTCACTTTCAAAAACTTCACGAAAATCGAATATCTTACCGTCGAAACGAAGATCTCGGAGAGAGCAAGACAACGCCGCTTTCGGACTCGAATTCCGTCCACAAACAAGCCCGGAATCGCCGACCAAAGGAGGTATAGGACGGGTGGTTTTCTCCTCTGTTCTTCCAAGAACAAGCCGACGGTTTCTCTCTCAGGAAAAGAAGAAGAAGTGGGCCGTCACTTCTTAAACAGAGCTTTTATACTAAAGCTAACCCGCCGGTTCAGCAATAACCGAACCCTAAAACGCCTAATCCCTTAATTATGATTAAGAAAATTCCAAAAGGAATAAGCCAGAAATATGGCTGCCACCGAGGCAAGGCAAATAACAGCTCAATAACTTCTCCCGTAAGAATTTAATATTCAGCCAAATCAATTTATTTAATTGATCACAAATACTATTAACGCACCAAACGACACGAAAACCGAAACACCTCGGAATTCGACGAAATTCGCACCGTAGCTAAATATCCATGCTACGAACACAACGGCGAAGTCGAAATTAACTTTCGACGAACAGAACTTGAGTTATACCCAAATAAAGCCAAACTCAAACATCCCCCCGAGAGGCCACACCGGGTCACCCAAAATGACTCGGCTTGCTAGGGAGATTTTGCCAACAAGCTACAAAATAGGGCACTCAGTTCTAAGGAGCTAAACCATACTCCACACATAGCACAAGCCACAGAAACGCGTCATCATAACGCCAACGAGAATAAAAATAACGCAGGAAAATCGGGGGCGTTACAACACCTTTTGAACTGACTGAGCTCTTCTTGCATTACATCAATCTAGTTGGTGTCTTGCATGGCCTCTTAAATCTTCCTGGGTTCTATCTGAGATAGGAAGCTAGAACACAAAACTGTGTTCATGCTCCTGCTCCTTGTTGGAATACCTTGACTTGCATCACCAATGATCCGGTGAGCTAGTTTATCCTTCAGGTGTCTCCTTGCTGGAGGAATTCTATCACCATTATGGCTATCTCCAGTTTCCTCATCTTGAAGCTCCACATTTTCTTCTTCACCCAGAGGGACTTGATCTCCCCCTAGATAGCTGGCATCTTTATCCTCATCCAGTTTAGCAAGAACATCTTCATTAATGGTCAGCTTGTCAAGCTTATCTGTTAGATCTGTAGTACTAACTGAAGAACTAGATAATTCACAGTTAATAAACATTGACTCATCAAATATAACATGCACAGATTCTTCTACAACTTGAGTAGTCAAGTTGTAGATCCTGTATGCTCTACTATGATTGTTGTTCCCAACAAATATCCCATCTAGGGATTTGGCAGCAAACATAGTTTGGTAGTGTTTACCATTTACTAGTACAAAACACTTACTACCAAAGATTCCGAAATAAGATAAGTTTGGTTTTCTGCCTTTTAAAATCTGGTAGGGAGTCATATTTTGTTTCTTGTTGATGGAGGCCCTATTGAGCACATGACATGTAGTATTTACTGCCTCAGCCTAGAAGTATTCAGGGAGAGTAGTGTCATTCAGTAGAGTTCTACTGGCTTCAATTAGAGTCCTATTCTTTCTTTCAGCAACACCATTTTGCTGAGGATTTCTTGGTGAAGAGAATTCCTGATGAATCCCAAGTTCTTCACAGAATTTGGACATACATTCAGACTTAAATTCACTTCCATGGTCACTTCTTTTTTTGACCACTGAGCTGTTATATTCATTCTGCATTTGTCTGACAAAAATCTGTAAAATAGTTGGGGTTTCAGATTTCTGCCTCAAGAAGAAAACCCATGTAAATCTAGAATAGTCATCCAAAAAAATAAGTGTGTATGCTTTCCTACACAGACTATGGACTGGAATAGGACCAAACAAATCCATATGCATGAGATACAAACATATCTTTGAATCTTTGATGTCAAGTGACTGAAAAGTGGACTTAGTCTGCTTGCCTTTTTGGAAGGCTGAGCACACACCCTATTTAATGCACTGAACTTGAGGACCATTCCTCACTAATTCCATGCTAAACAGCAGTCCAATTGACTTATAGTTCAGATGAGCTATCCCCTTGTGCAATTTGACACATAGAGAAGCTTTCTCTCCTACAACCAAACAAACAGGTGAGTTGTTAGACTCACATTCTAGGTTAAGGCAATACACATTTTCTTTCCTAGTGCCAGTCAAAATAATCTCTTGATCACTTGACCTTTTTACTAGGCACTCCCCTTTGATGAAAGAAATATCATAACCTAGATCACTAAGTTGACTTATACTAATCAGGTTATGTTTTAGACCCTTTATATAAGCCACTTTAGTGATTGTAATTGAATCACAAAATATGTTACAAAATCCTTTCATGATTCCCTTTTCTGATCCACCAAAGATAACTTTTGGTCCATTCTTTATGGGCACATAGTCCCTCAATATTCTCCTTGTTCCAGTCATATATCTGAAATAACCACTATCCAAGTACCATATAGGGGTATGGTCACATGAATTTACCTGCAACAAATAATGACTCACTTACCCTTAGAACCCAACTTGCTAATGGGTCCTAGGTCCTTGTTAGTTTGAAATCCTGTGAATGATCTAACAGGAATCCTACTTTTTGTTTTAACACTTAAGTTAAACCAGCAATCCATGGCAAAGTGGCCCACCTTGCCACAACACCAACACTCAAACCTATTATACTTATTCTTAGGTACATGCCTTCTTACTTTGTTATCAGTAGGCTTGTTAAGTGTTGGTGTTGGAACAACATTCTTCAAGAACTCTTCATGAATATGATGGGCATGACTATAGATTGGTTTATTTGCATTAGCACCCTTGCTTATGAAATTTTCATGCTCACAGTGACCATGTGTCATGTCATGATCATACCTGTTAGTAGGATTCACTACCTTCTTAAATAAAATAGGGGGATTAAAAGCATGAGGCTTAACTGGGACTTTACCTTTCCTATGAGAATTGGTAGCCCTAGTTCTTCCCTTGAAGCCCAGACAAGTCTTTCCTTTTTGTAAAACAAAATTATCTATCAAAGGTATGACTGATTTTAGCTTGGAGAATTTTGCCACTAGCTCTCTTTCTTGCTGATGTTTTCCCTCCAGTTTCTTGATATGATTCTCTTTGAATGAGATTGTTCCCATCTGAATAACTGTAATGTTTTTCAATTTGGCAACCTCATTCAGTTTTTTATCCAGCAGTTTTGCTGAATATGTTGCAGCCAGTTTGAGAGACTCAATCTCCTTAGCCTGCGTTTTAATAAGAAACTTGCTCTTCTTTAGAGCATGCAGCAACCCACCATACTTATTAATGAGTTGGTGAACATCCCCCTCAGACTCAGATCCATCCACTTCTTTTGAAGAAGATGCTTCTGATTCTGATCCAGTAAAGTAATCTGAGACTAGAGGTGAATTGTTTACCTTACTTGGTCCTGGCTGATCCTGGCACTTATCTTCCTCAGATTGAGCAATCAGTCCTTTACAACAATATTCTTCTACTCCATTTATGGAGTCCAGCATCTGTAGGAATTCTAGTTCCCCAGAATCCTCTTTTATTGAGAAGAGTCCAATATATGCTTTTGCCTCTTCTTCAGATTCTGAAGATGAAGAGTATGTCCAACTCTTCTCCTTCTGAGCTACTACAGACTTCTCCTTCTTGCCTTTGACCAGCTGCTTCTTCTTGTCCTTTGACTCCATTCTTTTTTCAGGACAGTCAGCTATGACATGCCCAAACCTGTTACAGCAATAACACAAAATCTTAGAATTAGATTGTTTACCAGGTTTGGAAGCATACCCGTCTTCCTTAGGTGTTTTCTTCTTCCTGTAGTATTTATCGTAGGAATAGGATGTAGATGACGGCCTGGTACTCCAATTTTCTTCATGAACCTTTGGAATTGTCTTGTGAAGGCAGCAAAGTCTTCATCAGATGTATGACTATCTGATGTACTTTTTTAAGGAACACCTTCTTCTGCTTCAATAGTCCTTCTAGGTGGAGAAGGAGATTTTCTCCTACCCTTCCTTGAGCCCTCAGCCTTGACGGCTACTGACTTTTTTTTATGTTCAGATCTGCTGCCCTTTTCTTCCTCTTTCTTAGCAGTAAGCTGCATTTCATATGAAAGCAGCTTCCCAAAAAGTGTAGGTGGAGGTGTGTCTGCCAGTATGGCAACTTCCCCTATTGCACATATCTTAGTGTCTCAATCCTTTATTAGGGACCTAAGAAACTTGTCATTCAGTTCATAAGTACTTGAGACTCTTCCATATGTCATCAGTTCATTCACTATTCTGAAAAACTATTTATAGCATTCATCTATGTTGTGAGTTTTAATTTGCCTAATGCTCTCATACTCTTGATTCAGTATGGACTCTCTGTCCTCTATGACTTCTTCTGTGAGTTCCATATAGACAATCAGTGTATCCTACATTTCTTTGGAAGTTTTACAGTGCACAAGATTCTGGAATGTTGCATCATCTATGGCACTTATAATTATATTATGAGCTCTTTTATCTAATGTAGCCAAGATGATTTCATCCTTAGTCATCTCTGAATAACTCTTTGGAGTTTGAATGTTTGCATCAAGAACTGAAACCTTCATTGGGATGAAGGGGCCTTCCAGTACTGTGATATAAATTCTTTGATCAGATGCTTCCATAAATAGCCTGACCTTTTTTTTCCAAATGCCAAAAGATTCTTTCCTTTATATGGGCAATTTAGTTAATCAAAACTCCTTTTGATTTTCACTTGAACCCATTCTTATTGTCTGTTATTAGCCTTGGAGAAATCCTCTGACTTTTAGGTCAAATTTTGAGGAGCCTCCCTCTGATACCACTTGAAAGACTTTGATTCAAGAGCCTAAACACCTAGAGGAGGGAGGACGGGTGAATAGGTTCTAATATTTTTGTGTCTTTTTTATTTTAAGGCAAACAGAAGTTTCTAATTACTTATAGCACAGAATAATTCTATCTATAGAAATTTAATGCAACACAACAAACACCAGATCTATAGTGATTCCCCAAGATATGGGTACATCCACTTTCCTCCTTCGCCTATCCAGTAGATAACTTGATTCAGCCTAACTTCCTTCCACTGGCTCGGATCCGCAAATCTTACAAACTCAGAACCCAAAATGGTTCCTACACCTCAGACTTTACACAAGTCCAACCTCAGATTCTTCTGTGAATCCTACCTCAGGCCTCATCCCTACCTCAGCCTTTATAATTAGGCTTACAACTCAGACTTTCCACAAGTCCTACCTCTGGCACACTGCCCTACCTCAGCCTTTATAATTTTAGGCTTACAATATAAGATCTAATAATAGATCCTACAAGAGTTTATGAGTAATAAGTTTTAGAAAACTTCACCAGCTAGATTCCAGTGTTGATGTTGTCTTATTGATCAGTTATTGTATAAACTGATTTTTCTGATCCAACCTGACTTAGCTTTTCAAAGCTTATTGATTAGGACAAATAAGGTGGATCTACTCTTCAAGTTGAAGTTGATCTTCAGTCAACTTTTTCCTTAGATTCAGATTGAACTCTGAATCTTTCTTGCAGACAGGCCTTGATCTGTCAGAATTCTTCTTTATGATCTAGAGATCTTTTCACGTTGATGATGATCTTGATGATGATCTGTCATTTCCGATCTGTCTAATATAAAGAGCTTGCTCCATGGTTACCGGCTTATCCGGTTTATAACAGACTTCTGAGATTGGTGTCAGACCGGTTAGTTATGACAGCTGTCAAGTCACCAGTCACATCACCAGGTTCTTCAATGTCTGCCCAACTCAGCATACAACACTCAGCAGACTGCTTTACATGTGTCGACACATATAGGCTAAGTGTCGACACAAGTCTTCAAGGTGTCAACACAAATACTCCAAGTGTCGACACATTCATACTTCTACTTCTCGACAATGCTTTTTATTGTATGTGTCGACACAAGTCTTGTGTGTCGACACAGCACCTTCTTATCTCGACATTTCAATTGTAGACAGATGGCATTGTGTGTTTGTCAAATGGTTTGTCGACACAAGTCCTGTATATCGACACAATTACTTATAAACTCGACACAGCCTCTTGAGAGTTGGTGTGTCGACACAATTCCTGTGTGTCGACACAATTGCTTCAGGTGTCGACATAACTCCAGAGTGTCAACTCATCTTCTGATTTAAGTGTCGACACAATTCTATTTTAAGGTGTCGACATAAATCTGGATGTCGACACAACTGCTTGTTTAGGTGTCGACATAGCTTTGAGTGTCGACACAACTTCTTTATGAGTGTCGACACATTTTTCCAGTGTGTCGACACAGCTTTCCTGAGTGTCGACATAGCAGCTGGGTGTCGACACAACTTCCCTTAGTGTCGACACAATTTGCCTGTGTGTCGACACAGCTCGCCGGAGTGTCGATACAAGTTTCTTGAGTGTCGACACAGTTTCTTCACAAGTATCGACACTTGTACTTAGAAAATTTTTCTTCAAATTTTTAAACCTGCACAATGAAACTCAAACTTCTATCAAATACACATTGATGCATATCATTGACTTAAGTTGTGGGTTCTCCAAATCTAGTACACATTTTCCAATGTACCCAATAGTAATCCTGAGCAGGATGAACCTCATCATGAGCAGGCATAATAAATACATGAGCTTCTTGGCCTGGCCAACCAAAGATCTCCTTGTGAGAGAAGTTGTCAAAGTTATAAGTATTTACTCCCTCAAAGTTCGCTAGTATGGCTTCCTCGAGCGCATTTACCTTTGTAACTACCTTAGCTGTCATGGTATCCTCCTCGTTTCTGACTTCTTCAGCCAGAGAATTTGCATAAGCTTCCATGTTGGTGTAATAATAAGCCATTGAATTATTGTGAGCTTCAATCATAGTTTTGGCATTAATATCAACATTGCATAGAACATTCAATTTTTTTTTTAATCTTTTCATGACAAAATCAACCCCTTTTCTTCCTTATATATATCAGGAGTCTAGCTTGGCATCTAGCTTGTCAAATCTGACTTTAACCTCATCTAGGCCGTTGTTTAGAACTCTTTCTTTTTCTTTCAATTTTTTCATCACACTCTGCATTAAGGAGGCAAAATAAGCCTTCTGCTTGGCCAACATCATCTCTATGCTTTATAGGGTTTTATTATCAATAGTAGAACTAGGGATCTAAGGGATAGGAGTGCTAGGAAGATCCTCACTAGAATACTCATCTATAGGAGATAAACGAGCTTTATAAGTTGTCGCACAGACTTCAACAGTAGTTAGAACAGGAGTCAGCTCCTCTACATCTCCTTCCTCGTCTCAAAGAACCACAACCTCCTCTTCAGCAGTGAGAGGCGCATTTGGCATCTTGCCTATCATTTTATCCAATTTGCACAAGATCCTAGCAACCTTAGTAACAACTAATATTGAGGACCTATCCACCTCCCTCTATGAAGATGAAACAAGAAAAATTTCTTGGAGATGGACAATCAGGTTCTCCATTACCATTAGCTCACTAGTAGCAACAACATTAACATAAATTGTAGAGGTCATACTAGCAGCATTCTCAATCTCATAATCCTCCATAGCAAGGTCATCAACAGCAACAACATCATTATCTAAGTCATCTTCAACATTAGCACCATCATTCAAGCTATCAGCCATAACTTGCTAAGATGGAGCTTCAACAACCGGCTCTTCCCTAGCAGCAGCAGGCACAAGCTCTTAGATAGCTGCAAGGCCTATGATACCTAACTTAGAGAGCAAGACCACTATCTCATCCTTTGTAACTGGAGAATCTGGGAATAGCACTGACTTTGGAGCTCGAATAACTATATCTGGATATTCTATCACTGTGTCCGAAGGCACACTCAAGGGCACTGTGCTAGTAGTCACTTGTGTTCTTGCAGTCTCCCCCTCAATTCCTGCACTCGAGCTATCAGGAATCTCACTGGGGTTTGGAGAATTAATCCTGACATCAGAGCATGTTCTACTCCTCCATAGCCAAATCTGGGGCTCCCCCTTGCCTAATGATCCTTCAATATCACATGGAAAATATGGATGAGTATATTTTCTTCAAGTGATGTATAGGCATACCCTTAGACATATCAAACTTTTCCTGGTCCAACTGATTCAGGTATATACTGAGAATCCATGCAAAGTTAGGTGTGCAAAAAATTTCTTTGATTTTCTCAAACAAGAGAGCACCTCGGTCCATTCTCTTCTGGCACATGATCACCACAAGAATTTTGAACATCTCTGTAGAAAGGTTGCCATGGGAACCGATTTTGCACTACAACACTTTACTAATGATGTCTGAGAGAATCATTCCTTCCTTGTTCATTTCTTTATACTTTATAGCCTTTGTGCGTCGGGGCAGATCACATAATAATAGTGCTCTCATAAAATCATCCTCATCGAGGTAATCAGCCTCTTCACAAATAGGGAGCCGCAAGTACCTAACGAGGAGTGAAGCTTTAACTATGACTTTAGTCTGCATAACCCAGCTTTTGATGATGGTGTTCTCACGTCGCAGCTTGGCATGCTGAAAGAATTCCAGAACTTCCTTGTCTAGAACCTTGCATGGGTGTTCTAAGATAAAGTAAAGTCCTGCAGTCTCCAACATGTGGATAATATTACAGAATTCATAAGAGGTAGAGGCAAACCTCGTTCGGACTAATTCTCCACCTACCAATAAACCACAAGTGCTTTTAGGGCCATGGAGATTCAATGAACGAAGGAGAGCTATTTGGAATGCTGCAGGTTGAAGATATTACTGTCAATAACTCTGTCGGAATGGCGAGAAACCACTGTTGGAACAGTGAGAGCAAGCTATCAGAATTTCAAGACATCGGAGGAATAATCGCGGGAAATTGTTTTAGGCCTTGCTGGAACTTTGTATCAAACCTTGGATTTCTTTCTCTAACCTAGCGACGACGATCGAGAGCCAATCTAAAAAAGGAAGATGATGTAGTTGTCGCGGGAGCTGAACAGTTAGGAGAGATTCAGCGATTCGTTGAGCTTTCGGGGAGCTTTCGATGAGTTTTGTAGGTTTTGCCCGAAGTCTTTATTTGTATATATTTGCATTTAATTTTAATTGACCTAGAAGGCACATACCTGATATATGCGACGCTTGGGATCCAGTATAGCAAATTATGAAATTTTACCCTAAGTAAAATTCGGCTAGTTTCGCCGGAACCGAGTCAGATTCGGCGAGTATCACATGATATCCGATGAATTATCGAGTGTTCTGTCCGATATTCGACGAATTTCCCTTTGGATATTTTTCAGCTTTGATGCATTTCCCAAGAGCTTGTCTTCTTTGCCCTTTTCACGAATCCAAGTTCAGCATACCTAGTTCCATTTTGAAAAATGAGAACTTGTCCTCGTTCAGCGGCTTTGTGAAAATGTCTACGACCTGTTTATCCGTCGGAAAATAGCTGAGGGCTATGTCCTTGTTCTCTACATGCTCCCAGATGTATTGATATCGCACCTCGATGTGCGTTGTCCGACTGTAAGATATTGGATATTCTTGATCACTATTACGCTGGATAAGACAAAATACATTGGAATCTCTTTAAACTTCAAGTTGTAGTCCTCAAGTTGATTCCTGATCCACAGAAGTTGTGCACAACAACTACCCACATAGACATACTCTAATTAAGCAGTAGAAGTTTCCACACAATTCTGCTTCTTACTGGTCTTCCGAGTAATTGGCACGTCCCGGAAGTGCTTTTCCTATAATCCCTGTATCCCCTGGGTTGTGCTATGTATACTACCTCTTTAAGATTCATGTTGAGGAATGCATACTTCACGTAAATTCGGTAGATTGTGAAACCTTTGAGGGCAGCATACGCAAGGAATAACCTGATTTACTCCAGCCTAGCCACTGGAGAAAAGGTTTGTACGATGTCGATCCCTTCTTCTTGTCTGTATCCTTGAGCTACAAGCCTAGATTTATTGTTGATAATGAATCCATTTTTGTCCAACTTATTTCTGAAAATAAACTTTGTGCTAATCATATTCTGTCCCTTAAGCCTAGGTAACAACTCCCAGACTTTGCAACGTTCAGACTAATTGAGCTCCTCTTGCATAGACAAAATCCAAGAAGCATCCTTATTTGCCTCTTCAATATTCTATGGCTCAACCTATGACAGAAAACTAAGATACATAATCTCATTATCTGTACCTCTTCTGGTTCTTAATATTATCGTCTGGCTCTAAAATGATTTGATTACCTGGGTGATCTCTTTGGTCTCTCAACACTATAATTCTTTCTCTTTTGCCAGCAGGTTCTGAATCATCCTATTCATCCTCTAGGGTTTGTTCATCTTGTTGTTCTTTATCCAAAAAGCCTTGATCGATGACCTTGACTAAGCTTGGAGACTCTTCCTTGACTGCTTCATCGAAGCTTAGTTTATTAAACCTAGTACCCTCATCTGCACTAATAACACTAGTCGAGCTGCTTTGGAGCATTTTTGTCTAATCAAATACAACATTAATAGACTCTTCTACCAATAAGCTATTCTTGTTAAAAATCCTATATTCCTTACAATGACTACTATAGCCTACGAAAACACCTTCAAAACATTTTTCACTAAACTTTGTGTTGTAGTACTTCCCATTATTAAGTACGAATCATTTACTTTTAAAGATTCTAAAGTAGGACACAATCAGTTTTCTTCCATTCAATAGCTCATAGGGGGTCTTGCGATAACTTTTGTTGATAAGTACTCTATTTTGCTTGTGACAAGCTGTGTTGACTACTTCAGCCCAGAAGTTCTTTGGAAGTGAAGCGTCGTTCACCATATTTGTACGTGCTTCAATTAGGGTTCTATTTTTTCTCTCTACAACTCCAGTTTGTTATTGAGTGCATGGGGAGGAAAACTCATGAAAGATACCATCACTTCCAAAAAATTCTATCATGGCACAAGACTCAAATACTATTCTGTGGTCACTTCTGATTTTAACCACTGAGTAGTTCAATTCGTTCTGAATATGCCGGACCAAATTTGTGAATGTGTCGAAGGTGTCTGACTTATGTTTCAGGAAGAACACCAAAGTAAAATGCTAGTAGTCATCAATAATTACAAACGAGTAGACCTTACCTCCTAAACTCTTAATAGACATAGGTATGAATAAGTCCATATGAAGTAGGTATAAACTTTTTGAAGAATCTTCTCAGCGATACCCTTAAAGGTAGCCCATGTTTGCTTACCCATTTGGCATGCGTGACACAAACTCATTGTAAGGCACTTAATGTTGGGGGCATCACGCACTAAGATTTGAGAAAATAACATATTTATTTTTTTTGAAATTAATGTGTGCTAATCTCTTGTGGCATTGGTCACAAAGAGATGCACTATCTTTTGCAAGAAAAAAGACTGGTGTAGAATTGTCTAAGCAGAGAAAATTTAAACAAAAAATATTTCTGCTCCGAGTTCCTGTTAAGACCATCACCAAACTTGTAGACGACTTTATCAAACACAATTCCTTGCATAACTCAACGATATAGCCTTTTGAAAAACGAGAACTTGTCCTCGTCCAGCAGCTTTGTGAAAATGTCTACGACCGGTTTATCCGTCGGGACATAGCTGAGGGCTATGTCCTTGTTCTCCACATGCTACCAAATTAATCTATATAGCACCTCGATGTGTGTTGCCCGACTGTGAGATATTGGAGATTCTTGATCACTATTATGTTGGATAAGTCAAAATACATTGGAATCTCTTTAAACTTTAAGTTGTAGTCTCAAGTTGATTCCCGATCCATAAAAGCTGTGCATAACAACTACCCAAAGAGACATACTCTAATTCAGCAGTATAAGTTGCCACACAATTCTGCTTCTTATTGGTCCATGAAATAATCTGTCTTCTGAGTAATTGGCATGTCCTGGAAGTGCTTTTCCAATCATCCCTGCATCCCGGGGGTTGCGCTATTTATACTACCTCTTTCAAATTCACATTGAGGAATGCATACTTCACGTCAATTTGGTAGATTGTGAAACCTTTGAGGGCAGCATACGCAAGGAATAACCTGATTTACTCCAGCCTAGCCACTGGAGAAAAGGTTTGGTCGATGTCGATCACTTCTTCTTGTCTGTATCCTTGAGTTACAAACCTAGATTTTTTGTTGATAATGAATCCATTTTTGTCCAACTTGTTTCTGAAAATCAACTTGGTGCCAATCATATTCTGTCCCTTAGGCCTGGGTAACAACTCCAAGACTTTGCAACGTTCAAACTAATTGAGCTCCTCTTGCATTGACAAAATCCAAGAATCATCATTATTTGCCTCTTCAATATTCTCTGGCTCAACCTATGACAGAAAACTAAGATGCATAATCTCATTAGTTGTACCTCTTCTGGTTCTAACTTTATCTCCTGGCTCTCTAATGATTTGATTACCTGGGTGATCTCTTTGGTGTCTCAACACTAGATTTCTTTCTCTTCCGCCAGCAGGTTCTGAATCATCCTATTCATCCTCTAGGGTTGGTTCAACTTGTTGTTCTTTATCCAAAAAGCCTGGATCGATGACCTTGACTGAGCTTGGAAACTCTTCCTTGACTACTTTATCCAAGCTTAGTATATTAAACCTAGTACCTGCATCTGCACTAATAACACTAGTCGTGCTGCTTTGGAGCATTTTTGTCTAATCAAATAAAACATTAATAGACTTTAATACCAACAGGCTTTTCTTGTTAAAAATCCTATATGCCTTACTATGACTACAATAGCCTACGAAAACACCTTCAAAACATTTTTCACTAAACTTTGTGTTGTAGTACTTCCCATTATTAAGTACGAATCATTTACTTCCAAAGATTCTAAAGTAGGACACAGTCAGTTTTCTGCCATTCAATAGCTCAAAGGGGATCTGCGATAACTTTTGTTGATAAGTGCTCTATTTTGCATGTGACTAGCTATGTTGACTACTTTAGCCTAGAAGTTCTTTGGAAGTGAAGCATCGTTCAACATATTTGTACGTGCTTCACTTAGGGTTCTATTCCTTCTCTTTGCAACTCCAGTTTGTTATTGATTGCATGGGGAGGAAAACTAATGAAAGATACCATCACTTCCACAAAATTCTATCTTGGCACAAGGCTCAAATACTATATGTGGTCACTTCTGATTTTAACCACTAAGTAGTTCAATTCATTCTGAATATACCAGACAAAATTTGTGAATGTATCGAAGGTGTCTTACTTGTGTTTTAGGAAGAACACCCAAGTAAAATGCGAGTACTCATAAATAATTACAAACGAGCAGACCTTACCTCCTAAACTGTGAATAGGCATAGGTATGAATAAGTCCATATGAAGTAGGTATAAACTTTTTGAAGAATCTTTCTCAGCGATACCCTTGAAGGTAGCCCATGTTTGCTTACCCATTTGGCATACATGACAAAGACTCACTGTAAGGCACTTAATGCTGGGGGCATCCCACACTAAGATTTGAGAAAATAACATTTTTTTTTTGAAATTAATTTGTGCTAATCTCTTGTGTCATTGGTCACAAAGAGATGCACTATCTTTTGCAAGAAAACAGACTGGTGTAGAATTGTGTAAGCAGAGAAAATTTTAACAAAAAATATTTCTGCTCCGAGTCCCTGTTAAGACCACCAAATTTTCAGACGACTTTATCAAACACAAGTCCTTGAGGAACTCAACATTATAGCCTTTATCACATAGCTGACTTATGCTTATAAGATTATGGTGTAATCCTTCAACATAAGCTACGTCTGTGAAAAAATCTACTCTTTTGTAGATCATACCATAGCCTTTTGTAATTCACCTATCTTATACTCCAAAGATTACTTTTGTTCCAACTTTGACTGGGTTATAATATAGCAATAGGCTATAGCACCCAAAAATACAAAATTTCCAAAGTTTGGAATTCAGGCTTAGACGCGGCCTGGGACACGGGCGTGTCCAAGGGTGTGTCCTGCTCGGGCTTCTCGAGAAGGCGTTGAGTGCGGTTCGGTCTCGAGAAGGCATTGAGTGAGGAACATGGCTTGGGATACGGGTGTGTCCTAAGCAATGTCCTTCTCAGTGTGCACTCAACGCCATACTCTCGACACTCAACGCCATAAGCTCGATAATCATTGAGTGAAGCAAACGCCCAGCCACACGGGCGTGTTATAGGGTGTGTCCCTCTTCGGTTATGGAAAAGGTTATGCGGCCTGTCGAACACGGACTAGACACGGGAATGTCTGAAGCCGTGTTAGGACACCTGGCCTGTGACATGGGCGTGTCACAAGGCCATATCCTTTTCTGAATAAGTCAGTTCGTGTATCGCTTATATTATACGGACTGTGACACGGGTGTGTCACAGGTCGTGTCAGCCGCAAAATTAGACTTTTAAGCCAATTTGTGGCCATTCATTTCCCTCATCCTTAATACAATGGCCCCAGGTATTCCCAGCTGGGTTTATCTTTGGGATTGAGTGAAGATATCATTCTTCACATAGCCATTATCTCTCTCAAGAGGTTAGTGAAAGAGGGAAGCTCGGAGGAGGAAGAGGAGAAGATCCGGCCATCGCAGGAGCGTTAGAGTTCTGTTTAGAGATCTGAGGCCAGATCTGTGGAGGCAAGATCGTTGCGGTTGATAGTTTTACTTTCAAGACCACCTAAACAACTAGAGGGGGGGGTGAGTAGGTTCTAATGCTTGTTTTAACTTAAGGCAGAATATAACTACTGATTATAAGAGAATTCAGCAAACACTGTACCAAACACAACACAACAATCACAAATATGCACACATCACAGATTGCACACAGATTTATAGTGGTTCCCCAAGGTCTGGGTACATCCACTTTCCCCCTTCACCTATCTAGCAGTATGCTAGATTCGGCCTAACTTCCACCTTTATCTCAGATCCTCAGATCCTACACCTCAGAACCTTGAAAGGTCCCTACAACTCAGAACCCTGAAAGGTTCCACAGCTCAGGCTAATAAGCCCTACCTCAGCCTTGCCACAAGGCCTACAACTTAGAGAAATACCTTCTCCTACACTCAGGCATAAATAGCCCTACCACTCAGAGAACAAATCTCCAACACTCAGCCTTTATAACATAGGCCTACAACTCAGATCTATAAAAATAGATCGTACAGAATTTGAAAAAAAGTTCATAATATCTTTCCCTTGTTGAGAGAGAAGGGACAAGACAGCACTTGATCAACTGATGGATGAAATCAACTGGATCTTAGCTTTCTTCAAAGCTTCTTGAATATGAACTTAGTTCAGTTGATTTCCTAACAGCTTCTTGAGAAACCTGTGACAACTTCCTTCTTGTCTTCAAAATGTATGGATCCCTCTCTATCCAACACCTTTGATGATACTTCAGAATTCTTGAAAGAATTCTACTTAGACTTATCCTGAGTGGTTGTACACGTCAGAATGTCTTCTTAGATCTTCTCACAAAGATCTTCTTCTGTGCCTTGCACTTTCTTGATCAGAGATCTTATCTCCCAATAGATGATTAATGTGTCGTCGTGTGTTTATGTCTCAATTCTCTGAATCTGTCTATATATATATACTTCCTCCTTGTTAACCGGATGATCCGGTTTCTAACTAACTTCTGACAAGTCTGACAGCTTCAGTAAACCTGTTGTAACCCGCAGCTGTCAAGTCTTCAAACAGATCTTGGGCCTTTGTCTTTGTCAGCAAAGAGTCGAGACTATCTGTTAGAAAGTGTTGAGACAATCTGTCAAGATGTGTCGACAGAAGTGACTTAAGTGTCGACACTGCCTCTGGTGATGTCGACAAAGCTGTCTTGATGTTGACTTAGCTTCTTGACACTATATTTTGTGAATGTATCGACACAGATGTTGTCGACTCTGCCTCTGTGTGTCGACTCAGTCTTCTGGTGTCGACACAAATGTTGTCGACTAGCAATTCTGGGTGTCGACACAGCCTCTCAGTGTCGACACAGTTGATGTCGACTAAACTTCTGTGAGTCGACACTGCTTCCCGGTGTCGACACAAATGTTGTCGACTCTTTTTCTCCGTGTCGACACAGCCTTATTCAAGTATCGACATATGGACTTAGAATATTTTTCATGTATTTTAGTACATTCTTAACCTGCACATGTCAACTCAAAATAACATCAAATACACCTTGATGTATATCATTGAGCTTAGTTAGGCTTCTTCAAATCAGGTACACATTTTCCAATGTACCCAACAATCTCCCCCTATTTGGAGAAGTCATAACCCTTTTAGCTAATGATACACACCATTTATTAAAATTTAATATGATGATGTACAAGAGCATAATACAATAGGAACAAAACATTAACCACAGATTCATCACAGAATAAAGATGAACATGAAGAAATGATTACAAAACAAGGTTTTGTTTATCCATTTAGAAATGTTTGTTACAGCTTGTTTACATTGATTGGATTAACAAACAAATCATTACAAAACATTTGAAAGAACTGATAAACTTAAACTAAGACTAAGCAGGCTCCTGGATGACAATTCCTTTTCCTGATTGAATCTGAGCCTTTACAGTAAGTTCAGCAACATCAGCAGGCTTTTTGCCTTTCAGTTCAGCTTTCTTTTGAGCTTCCTCCTTGAGCCTTTGCCTTTCAAAGTAATGAAAGGGCTTGGGAAAATACTTGCTCGGCTCCTGAGCATCAGGTGGTAGCCTCCCCATCTTAGCCTTTCTTCTGAATTGTTCTATGGCCTCCTGCCTGGCCTCATACTTTGCCATTCAATTTCATTACACCACTTTCCTCTTTCATGCATTTGATCCTTCACAGCCTTCCAGGCAGTTAGTATAATGTTCCTTGAGGTGGGGCTCCACTGCTCAAAATCATGTCTTTGTTCAGCTTGCTCTCTAAATCTCTTCTTGTATAATTGAGCATCTTGTTGATCTTTCAAATTGGCTCCTGGCTGATCTACTTTTTCAATTTTATATTTGTAACCTCCTTTGGAGGACAGTACATGGCCTGTACTTGCTGATGAATCAATTCAAGATCAGTAGGGGGGTATATGACTTGGGCAACCTCAGGTTGATTTCCTTCAAGTAGACCTTGTTGTATTCCTGACTCAGCAATTGCATCATCATCACACAATGGTGGATATCCCAATGTGGCTCTAACACTGTTGGTAACCCACTTTGCATGTTCTAAGCCAGCATGAGTGAGTACCCTCTCCCCCTTTAGGACTTCTCTAGCAATATGATCCCTAAGATCATTCTTTTGAAACCTAATCTGGCCATCAAGATAATTCACACCCTCTTTAAAGAATGGTTTTAATGTTTGAAGCTTAGCACATATTTCTTTCTGTGAGGTGGTTATTGCAGTTTGAACTGAATCTAGGGCATCTTTGAGATTTTGAACAAAGTCTTCCATATATTTAGTCCTTGTAGTAGTCAGCTTTGTTGTTGTATCTTTTAACTCAGTGAGAATTACATTGTGAGATTCAGTCAGATTGTCATTCATTCTCAGCTGATTTTCTAGAACATATCATTGTTTCAATGCAATGTCATCCACCTTACCAAGGATAGTTTGGTGTTGTTGAGCTAGATATACCACAGCTTTACCTCTCTTGTGGAAGCAATCTGTCATCTCCTTTTTATTCAGATTTACCTCAAATCTGATTGACTTGATGTCTTGGGCAAGATCAAACTGAAGTGACTTATTACTTTCATCTACATATTTTTCTAAGGATCTTCTTTGCTCATCCATCTTCACTTGCAAATTCACTATGAACTTATTGTAATCAAACTCAGTAGGAGATTGGTGACTTGTAGTCTGGAGAGCTTGCTTATAGCTTTGACTTCTTCTCTTGAAGACCATGAGCTTCCTTTTCTTAGCCTCCCTGGCTTTTTGTGTCTCAGACTCTGAAGAACTTTCAATATGAACTCTTTCAGGAGGTGTTGTAGGAACGTCTATCTCAGTGACATGTTGTTCTTCCTCAACATTCACTTGCTCCCCCTCAACATCTTGCTCCTCCTCAATCCTATCAGTAGCAATTCCATCATCAGGAAACAACTCATCTAGAGTTAATTCCTTTTGTGCTTGAGCAGAAGATGAGTCATCAAGGCCAGCAGTGTTCAAATCTTCTGATAAGTGTACTCTTTCTTCCACTTGTACTTGTTCAGAAATTGACTCCCCCTGCAACTGTTCAGGATTAGAAATGTGCTGGGCAGGAGAATGAACTGGCTCCCCCTGCACCTGTGCAGGTAATGTTTCTTTCTGTACTTGAGTAGACCCAGTCTGGTCCTCATCCTGCGCTCTAACTTGTTCTCCTTGAAGTTATTCAGTGCCCTGATCATGTCCAAGTGATGTCTCAGTTGTGTCCTGCCTGTCCACATCAGGCACCGCTTTGGACAGAACTCTATCCCACCTGGAGAATAATCTCATGTCCATTTTTCTCATATGATTAATCTTTGACCCAGGAATCTGTTGCATGACCTCCTGAATGAGCCCAGTCAGGTATAGACTCATGATTCTAGCCAAGTTTGGCTTCTTCATTCCTTCTTTGATTTTATCAAACACAACTACAGACCAGTCTGTGTTAATCTTGTAGAGTATCCTTGTCATGAGAGTGAACATCATGGCAGATATCCTATCATGGCCTCCTGGTTTACACAAAATTACTTTTCCTACTATCTCAGATAGAAACTTTCCCTGTTGATTCATTCCATTTTGATTTATGGCTGCTCCAATCTTTATGGTTGGATCCAATCCACACCAATGGAGAGCCTCCCTTTTCTTTGAGGCTGGGACCTCTTCTTCATCTTGAATGTTAGGTAGATGAAGAATCTTTCTTATACTTTTTAAAGTTATTTTAATCTTAGTCCCATGAACTTTAGATTTTATCTTGAGACCAGTGGAGTCCAAAGTTGCAGTAGTATAGAATTTGACAATTTCTTTCTTCCAAATCTTTGAAGGTTCAGAAACAAGGTATTCCAATCCATTGTCAGCAAGAAGAGAAATCACTTGTTTGATTTCTGGCGCGACATTGTCGAATGCAGCCCTAACCAATTCATATCCCTCATTTATGTTGTCTTCAACCTTTGGCGCCATTGGAAAGATGAGAAAGCTTGAGAGAAGAGAAGAGAGATTGTCGACACAGGGTTTTAGTCTCGAAAACCTTGTGAGTGTGTCGACAGAATACGTTCTCGACCTATTTATACCCTATAATGAAAGAAGGTCAAAAGTCGGGCAAAAACAGTCTAAATGTGTCGACACAGTCGGAATGTGTCGACACAAACTTCTATTATCTCGACATCAATGTTGACTACTTTGTGTCGACACCGATTGATGATATGTCGACACGGGAGATACTTAGTAGTGCATAAAATATTATGTGTCGACCCATAGTATAAGAGTCGACACAAAATATGTAAGTGTCGACACCATTATACTGGATGTGTCGACACTACATTTCTGGATGAGTCGACTCTTGACCCCTAGGTGTCGACACATTTTCTCATGTGTCGACACAATTTTCCTGACTAGTCGACATGTCTTCTCTGTGTCAACACTTTATCACTGAATGTGTCGACACCATTTTACTTAGTTAATTTTATGGAAAATTAACCTATGACCAGCATTCCTAATTCAATTTTAAATTTATTGAATTTAGTTTCATCCAGTGGCTTAGTAAATACATCTGTAATTTGATAATCTGTTTTAACAAATTCCAATGAGATGTCCCCTTTTTCTACATGTTCTCTAAGAAATTGGTATCTAATCTCTATGTGCTTAGTTCTACTATGTGAAACAGGATTGTTTGCAATAGATATAGCACTCTTAGAATCACACAATAAAGGTGTTCTACTTACTTGAATACCATAGTCCTTTAGCTGATGTTGAATCCACAATATCTATGTACAGCAGCTTCCTACAACCACATATTCAGACTCAGCAGTGGATATTGCCACACTAGTCTGCTTCTTACTGCTCTAGGATATCAACCTTCCTCCCAAGAATTGACATGTACCTGTAGTACTCTTTCTATCTTCTCTACAGCCTGCAAAATCTGCATCTGAATAACCTGTTAGTAGAAAATCTCCATTCCTAGGGTACCAAAGGCCTAGATTAGGTGTGCCCTTAAGATATCTCAAGATCTTTTTGACTGCAGTATAATGTGATTCTTTAGGGCAAGCTTGGTACCAAGCACAGACACATGTAGCTTATATAATGTCTGGTTTACTAGCAGTGAGATATAATAGAGAGCCAATTATTCCTCTATACAAAGACTCATCTATAGGCTTACCTTCATCATCTTTGCAAATTGAAATATTTGTTCCCATAGGAGGTCTCATGGTGGAGGATGATTCCATACCATACTTCTTAATTAATTCCTTGGTGAATTTAGACTGTGATATGGACAAGTCATCTTCAGTCTGTCTTACTTTGAGTCCCAAGAAGAACTTAAGTTCCCCCATACTACTCATTTCAAACTTCCCTTGCATAAGTTTGGCAAACTTTCTGCAAAGGTTGTTCTCTGTAGACCCAAAAATTATGTCATCTACATAGATCTGGACTAAGATTATCTTACCTTTTGATTCCCTTAGGAATAGAGTTTTGTCTATTTTACCTGTTGATAATTTGTTCTCAATAAGAAAAGTAGACAGGGTTTCATACCAAGCCCTTGGGGCTTGCTTTAACCCATACAATGCTTTCCTAAGTCTATAGACATAACCAGGTTTAAGAGAATCGACAAAACCTGATGGCTGCTCTACATAGACTTCTTCTTTTAGATCACCATTCAGGAATGCTGATTTCACATCCAATTGGTATACTTTGAATCCTTGATATGCTGCATAGGCAAGGAACATTTTGATTGCCTCCAGTCTTGCTACTGGGGCAAATGTTTGATCAAAGTCAATCCCTTCTTCCTGCATGTATCCTTTAGCAACCAATCTTGCTTTGTTCTTCACAATTACTCCACTCTCATCCATCTTGTTCCTAAAGATCCACTTTGTGCCAATGATGTTGTGGTCTCTTGGTTTAGGAACTAACTCCCAGACTTTGCACCTTCTGAATTGATTAAGCTCCTCTTGCATAGCATTAATCCAGTATTGGTCTTGGATGGCTTCTTCAAATTTCTTAGGCTCCAGTTAAGATAGAAAACTTGAGTGCAGGACTGTGCTCAGATTTTTGCTTCTAGTCTGCACTCCTTGTCTTGGATCACCTATAATTTGATTTGCTGGATGATCTTTTAGATGTCTTGTAGCTGGAGGAAGATTTCCTTCAGGTTGAATGTCTCCAGCTCCTTCATTATGTTGCACCTCTTGGTTGTCATCAGCTTCTATTGAGTCTTGTGCTCCCCCTGGACAGTAGCCTTCATTTTCCAATACTTCATCTGCATTTGATGCTTTTGCAATAGAAAGTTTGTCCATCCTTTTGCTTATACCTGTTGGATTATTTGATCTACAAGGCAACTCACTGTTGATTAAGCTTGTTTCATCAAATACAACATGTACAGATTCTTCTACAACTTGAGTAATCAAGTTGTAGACTCTATAAGCCTTACTATTGATGTTATACCCAACAAATATCCCATCTTGGGATTTGGCAGCAAACTTAGTTAAATAAGACTTGCCATTGTTAAGTATATAGCACTTGCAACCAAAGATCCGAAAGTAGGATAGATTTGGTTTTCTACCTTTCAAAATTTCATAGGGAGTCTTTTTGTTGCTCTTGGTGATAGAAGCCCTATTGATCACATGACATGCAGTGTTTACTGCCTCAGCCCAGAAATATTCTAGAAGAGAAGTGTCACTCAATAGAGTTCTACCAGCTTCAATCAATGTCCTATTCTTTCTTTCAGCAATACCATTTTGCTGTGGTGTTCTAGGTGAGAAGAATTCTTGGAAAATCCCAAAGTCTTCACATAATTTTGTCATACTTTCAGATTGAAATTCAGTGCCATGGTTACCTCTGATTTTGACCACTGTACTGTTCAGTTCATTCTGAATTTGTTTCACAAAACTAAGTAAGACACTTGGGGTTTCTGATTTTTGTCTCAGAAAGAACACCCATGTATATCTAGAATAGTCATCTACAACCACAAAAGTGTAGACCTTCCTACCTAGACTATGAACTGGCATAGAAGCAAAAAGATCCATATGTAAGAGGTATAAACACCTCACTGAATCCTTGTTTTCAAGGCTATGAAAGGAGGATTTTGTCTGTTTGCCCTTTTGACAAGCTGAGCATATCCCTTCCTTTATACACTTAACTTGTGGACCATTCCTCACTAACTCTTTACTAAAGAGTTGGCCAATTGTCTTGTAGTTAAGATGGGCCAGCCTCTTGTTCCATTTGACACAATGATATGCATTATCATCAGCTACAAGACAGATAGGAGAAACCTTGTTCTCACATACAAAATCAAGACAATAAACATTTCTCCTTCTATACCCAGTCAATATGACCTTTTGATCACTTGACCATTTGATATGACATCCATCCTTAACAAATGAAATGTCATATCTAAGATCACTCAGCTGACTTATGCTTATTAGATTATGTTTCAAACATTTTACATAAGCCACTTGAGTGATGGCAATTTGGTTTTAAGAAATGTTACCAAACCCTTTGATGATCCCTCTTTCAGATCCACCAAAGATAACTTTAGGCCCATCCTTGACAGATGTGTACTCCTTTAGCAGCCAATTTGTTCCAGTCATGTTTCTGGAACAACCACTATCCAAGTACCATATAGGGGCATGACAACTTGGACTTTCCTGCAATACAGAATTACTTTCCCTTAGAACCCAAGTAAGTCTTGGGTCCTTTATTCAGGTTAGCACCATTCACATCAAAACTACCAGCAGCTCTTCTAACTGGTAGACTATTGTTCTTCCTTACACTTGTGTTATGCGAGCAGTCTAACGCAAAATGGCCTCTCTTGCCACAACACCAACATTCATATTTATTGTATCTAGGTCTAAATATACCCTTGGCAGAAAATTTTTTATCCAGTGCTGGTGCTGCTGCAGGTTCACCCACTGATTTCTTATAACCATTGGGTTTATGAACATGGGCAGACCTATTGGCATTAACACCCTTATTTTTCAGAACATCTGTCTTAATATGACCATGAATATTTTCAAGATCATATTTGTTAGAATGCACTTGTACCTTTCTAAAAATAACAGGGACTTTAAGGTTTAGTAGCTGGACAGGAGCTTTGACTTTTCTCTTGAATTGGGCAGCCCTGGTATTACCATTGAAGCCTAATCCTTCCTTACCCTTTTGAGCCACAAACTCACTTATTATTGGTAAGACAGATTTTGGCTTAGAGTAACTAGCCACTAAATCTTTCTCTATTCTCAGTCTGGCCTCCAAACTTTTAACTTGATCATTGTTATATTTGATTGTGCCCATCTGAATAATAGTTATATTTTTCAGTTTGGCAATCACATTTAACTTTTGATCCAATACTTTTTTCAAACTCAGATGCAGCCACCTTAAGATCAGCAATTTCCTGAGCCTGAGTTTTGACTAGGTTCTTGCTTTTCTTAAGAGCCAGCAAAAAGTCCCCATACTTATCTATTAACTAATGAACATCTCCTTCAAATTCAGATCCATCTACATCACTTGATGCAGATGTAGCTGATTCTGCACTAGTACTACAAACTGATTTTATAGAAGGATAATGTACCTTACTGGGACTAGACTGATTCTGGCACATGTCTTCTTCTGATCCAGTCATCAGTCCCATACATTGATGATCTTCTTGTTCATAGATGGAGTTTAGCAATTTCATAAACTCATCTTCTTCATTAGCTGCATACAGTCCAATGTATGCTTCAGCTTCAGATTCTGACTCTGAGGAGGATTGATCTGTAAGACTCTTCTCTTTCTTAGCAACAAAGGATTTCTCCTTCTTGCCCTTTTGTTGAGTCTTCTTTCTGTCTGTTGAACCCTTCCTCTTTTCTGCACACTCAGCCACCACATGTCAAGGCCTATTGCATCAATAACAAACAATCTTTGATGTAGTAGCTTTGCTGGGTTTAGTTCTGCTCCTCTCCTTTCTTGATGATTTTCTCTTCTGATAATAATCATCAACTGGCTGTGATGTGGAGGGCCTTGACTTCCACTGCTTCTTCTTTAAGAACCTCTGAAACTGCCTTGTAAAGGCAGCAAAATCTGCATCTGAATCACTGCTTTCTGAGTTCTTATTGTCTGAATTTTCTGAGTTAACTTCAACAACTTCCTTAGGTGGTGATGGAGATATCCTCCTATTCTTTCTAGTGGCTTCAGCCTTGAAGGCCACAGACCTTTCACTTTGTTCTCCTTTTGAATTCTTTTCATCCTCCTTCCTAGCAATTAGTTGCATTTCATATGATAGCAACTTTCTAAACAAGGTTGGAGGAGAAATGTCTGCCAGTTTATCCACTTATCTTATGGCACTAATCTTGGTGTCCCAATCCTTTGTCAAGGATCTTAGGAATTTGTCATTAAGTTCATAGGTACTGAAGACCCTTCCATAGGACATTAGTTCATTCACTATCCTGTAGAATTTCTTGTAGCATTCAGTTATGCTTTCAGATTTCCCTTGTCTGAAACTCTCATATTCTTTGTCGAGCATAGACTTTCTATCTTGTCTAACTTCTTTAGAACCCTCCATGTAGACAATAAAAGTGTCACACATTTCCTTGGAGGTTTTGTAGTGAATCAGATTTTGAAATGTGGTATCATCTATAGCACTTACAATAATGTTCTGTGCTCTTTTGTCTAGTGTTGCCAGGATGATCTCATCCTTGGTCATTTCAGAATAACTCTTTGGAGTTTGAATATTTGCATCAAGAACTTATGCCTTCATTAGAATGAAGGGGCCTTCCTGTACTGTGATATATATCCTTGGATCAGAAGCCTCCATAAACAACCTAACCCTTTCTTTCCAGATTCCAAAAATCTCTTTCCTGCAGATGGGTAATTTCATTGACCCTAGTTCCTTGTGATTCTCTCCAGAACCCATTTTCTTGATTCTTGATTCTGCCTTAGGGATCTATCTCAGACTGTTAAGTCCTTCTTTGAGTAACCTCCCTCTGATACCACTTGATAGTTTTACTTTCAAGACCACCTAAACACTTAGAGGGGGGGGGGGTGAATAGGTTCTAATGCTTGTTTTAACTTAAGGCAGAATATAACTACTGACTATAAGAGAATTCAGCAAACACTGCACCAAACACAACACATCAATCACAAATATGCACACATCACAGATTGCACACAGATTTATAGTGGTTCCCCAAGGTCTGGGTACATCCACTTCCCCCTTCACCTATCTAGTAGTGTGCTAGATTCGGCCTAACTTCCACCTTTATCTCAGATCCTCAGATCCTACACCTCAGAACCTTAAAAGGTCCCTACAACTCAGAACCCTCAAAGGTTCCATAGCTCAGGCTAATAAGCCCTACCTCAGCCTTGGCACAAGGCCTACAACTCAGAGAAATACCTTCTCCTACACTCAGGCATAAATCGCCCTACCACTAAGAGAATAAATCTCCTACACTCAGCCTTTATAACATAAGCCTACAACTCAGATCTATAAAAATAGATCCTACAGAATTTGAAAAAAAGTTTATAATATCTTTCCCTTGTTGAGAGAGAAGGGACAAGACAGCACTTGATCAGTTGATGGATGAAATCAACTAGATCATAGCTTTCTTCAAAGCTTCTTGAATATGAACTTAGTTGAGTTGATTTCCTGACAGCTTCTTGAGAAACCTGTGACAGCTTCCTTCTTGTCTTCAAAATGGCTTGATCCCTCTCTATCCAACACCTTTGATGATACTTCAGAATTCTTGAAAGAATTCTACTTAGACTGATCCGGAGTGGTTGTACACGTCAGAATGTCTTCTTAGATCTTCTCACGAAGATCTTCTTCTGGGCCTTGCACTTTCTTGATCAGAGATCTTATCTCCCAATAGATGATTAATGTGTCGTCGTGTGTTTATGTCTCAATTCTCTGAATCTGTCTATATATATATATACTTCCTCCTTGGTAACCGGATGATTGGGTTTCTAACTAACTTTTGACAAGTCTGACAGCTTCAGTAAACCGGTTATAACCCACAGCTGTCAATTCTTCAAACAGATCTTGGGCCTTTGTCTTTGTCAGCAAAGAGTCGAGACTATCTGTTAGAAAGTGTCGAGACCATCTGTCAAGATATGTCGACACAAGTGACTTAAGGGTCGACACTGCCTCTGGTGATGTCGACAAAGCTGTCTTGATGTCGACATAGCTTCTTGACACTGTATTTTGAGAATGTGTCGACACAGATGTTGTCGAATCTGCCTCTGTGTGTCGACTCAGTCTTCTTGTGTCGACACAAATATTGTCGACTAGCAATTCTGTGTGTCGACACAGTCTCCTAGTGTTGACACAGTTGATGTCGACTAAACTTCTGTGAGTCGACACTGCTTCCCGGTGTCGACACAAATGTTGTCGACTCTTTTTCTCTGTGTCGACACAGCCTTCTTCAAGTGTCGGCATATGGACTTAGAATATTTTTCCTGTATTTTATTACTTTCTTAACCTGCACATGCCAACTCAAAATAACATCAAATACACCTTGATGTATATCATTGAGCTAAGTTAGGCTTCTTCAAATCAGGTACAAATTTTCCAATGTACCCAATAGCGGTCCTTTCCACCTGCTAAGATTTCTATAGCTCCCAAGAGATCGTCAAGGGTAACGATCTTCCTTCTTGGACATGTGAAGTCCTCCTTTATGCATGAGCATGGGATACTGCACCAAAAGATCGAAGAGTAAGTGATCCCCCTGGGTTGATAGTTGTTATCCCCAAGTGAGTCTGCATTTAGACCTGGAAATATGCAGTACGGGATATGCATGCTGTGTGAAGCCCATCTGGACAGGTTGGTCTGGATTTGTGATGTTGCATATTGCGCACCAGAGAAGACTCTGCGTATAAACATGTTGTTTGTCGAGTCGAAGGGTTGTGCCTGTGAAGGGGAGTAGAAGGAAGTACTGGAATGAGGAGTTCCAAGAAATACCCTTGTATTGCTTATGCTGTGGCCAGTCCTTTTTGGGCAGTGTGGCCATTATAAGGACAGTGCTTTGCAGATAGCGTGGCCATTGTGAAGCCAGTCCTTGGTGGACGTTATGGCTATTTTGAGATGAATGCTCTTAAAAAGGCTTCGTGCCGAACAGGAAAGGTGAAACCGACCCGCGCCTTTGATTATAGCCGCGAGTATGCCGTACTCGGTGATGAAAAGGCTACTTGAGCAATGGGGGGTGGCTGATCCGTACCTACGTTATGTCAAATGTATAGGAGAGCCTCAAGGCATTGAGCTTTCGTTAGTGGCATAATGAGAGTCTTAGGACTGCACGCTAGTAAGACTAAATGCTCAATACTGTGTAAACGGTGGTATTGACCCTGGTTCGTCGGTGCACTAAAAATGTGCCCTTAGTGCACGAATTATCGGGTCATGTGGCTGACGTTTGTGAAGGATTACTTATGCGTGAGAGCATAATATATATGATATATGTCTATGCATTGCTATGTCTGCAGGAAAGGAATGCCACTTCCCCGAGATAGTGGTAGGATAGTTATAAATTGGTCAGCTGAATGCTGACTGTTGCCTTGTTTACCACATTCTAGGTGGGCTGTCCCTGTGCAGGTGCTAGTGAGCCAAGTCGGAATTGAAAGGGCTGAAGTCCCTGTTATTGCTGCTAATAGCCCTTGAAGGATGCTTTCTCTTCTATTTTGTTCATGTGTAGCCGGCCTGCGCGTCGATATATGTAATCCACACTTTGAAAAAGGGAACTGTAAGGCCTTAAGGCCAACTTATGTGTATTTGTTGAACACACTTTCCTGAGTTGATAGATAAATGTGGTTTATATATTTATAGTGTACATTCCTTGTATGAGTTCATCGTTGTTGTTAAAATCTTCCGCTAGCATGCTCTGAGTTAGGATGCGATGGTGTAGTGGTTTTAACTTGTGACCGCGCTGTCTGTTTGTGCCATATAGTGTGGGGCCTTGACCGGAGCTTCTATTATATGTTGTTTAATTGGTGGAGTCGTTACATTTTGGTATCAGCTTGTCTCGGACTTCCTCTTTCACGACGAATGGGTGACACGGCCTTGAACACGACCGTGTTGCAACCCATGTTTGTCCCAGGAATTCTTATTTTGGGCTGAATCGTGGTCGTCTGTTTACTCATTTTGGCATCCAACGGCTCGGGGCTGTTCTTGATGAGATATACCCAGGAATAGGGCTTGAAAACCCTCATTCTATTTGGGTTCTCTCTTTCTAATAGCTAGAGAGAAGGGAGAGCAAGGAGGAAGAAGGAGAGCTAGATCCGGTCACTGGCGAAACTTCGGAGCTCCAAATCGCAAGCTGACTTCGGATCCGCGGAGGCAAGGAGATTGCGGTGCTTTCCATCCGTATAGATTTCCATGGCACCAAGTAAAAACGCAAGGGTAACGATTCTCATCCTAGGACATGTGAAGTCCTCTTTTCCTTTGCATAGGAAGCCCTCTCACGTGAGTGTGCGATGAGTTGAGGCATTCCTTGGAGTAGATATGTAAAGTCCCCCTTGTATAGAGTCCGTATATGAGAACGGACATAGGCATGATGTGTGAAGCCTATCCGGACAAGTTGGTCTTTATCGGTGATATTGCATTGCATAATAACCGGAGAAGACTCCGTGTGAATGGTTCTTTTTCGGGTTTTCTATGAGGTAGATTGCAATAGGGAGCCTTGGAGACTAACTCCAAGGTGTACCCAAAAAACTGGGCAAATGCGGGATGTTGCCAAAATGGTGGCCGGGGAGCCAACTTGAACATAACCGGGTTATGTGAATTGTGTGATGGAAACGGGACTCGGGGAGTCTTGACCTGCACATATGGCTTCAATTGATGTTGTGATATGAGCACGGGTCAGGCGGAACTATACCCGATCTATGTCATTTGGTGGAACCGTTGGCATAGATGACGATCTTCGGCAGTCTATGGTTTAAATTGACGTGACCAATGCCAGGAAGACAAAATGCTCATAAGGTTGGCCGTCCAAGGGATGGTGGTGAGACGGGAACATCTATGTCTTAAATTGACGTGATGTTGGCCGGTTCGCTGTGAATATGCCCTGAGTGCACGGGATGTGTGGTCGTGCGTGCCTATGCCTGTAATGAAGTGTGTTTAAACTATACTGCTTTGTTATGCTAATAATGTGAAAGGAAAAAGCATCGCCTCCCCGAGTTGGGGGCGGGGTCGTTATAATTTGGTCAGTATAGCTGACCGTTTCTTTTGTTTACCACCATGCGGTGGATTGTTGCTTACAGGTGCTGCGGAGCCGAGCGGTAAATAGCGGGCTAAAGCCCAAGTTGCTGTGCCGGCCCTCGAATGCCTAATTTTGAGTGTTTTTCTTGTTTACTCATGTGTGACCGGCCTGCGTGCCGAGGCTTGGAAGACACTTTTATTGAGCAAACTTTTGTAAGGCCATAAGGCCAATATTTGTGTATTATACATTCCTATGGGTTAATCATAGTGGACATTCATGCTTGGCTGGGTTCTTTTATCTATGCAACTTAATAATTTACTTCCGCTACATGCTCTGTGTATGACATTGTGTTTGGTTGATTAGTTTCAATGAGTAACCCACCGGTCTGTCCGTGGTATATGGCGTCGGACCTCGGCCGGACCTACTACTATATGCTATGTGAAAGATAGGGGTGTTACAAAATCCCCTTATTCTCTTCGCACAGCTTTGCATTCTTCCCTTCCAGCTCAGTGGTGCGGGCTTCCAGCTCGACGACGCGAGTTTCCAGCGTGTCAGAGCGAGCACGGAGCTTGCAGTTCTCTTCCTCTAACCCATCGACACGAGTCCGCAGCTCCCGGGCAGCCTCAGCATCATGAGTTAAGAATGGATAGGTAAATCTGAAGCAGAAAAATCCTAAGTAAAACAAAAGGGGGGGAAGGGATGATCGGTGCTCACCAGCCCACCGACGCCCTTGGCAAGCAAATCCTTGGCAATGTCGAGCCTCCGCTCCAGGTCAACGACCCTATCCTTGGCCAGGTCATGCTTCTTCTACGGCTTCTGTAGGAGGTAGCTGAGGTTGAAGCCGCAACGAACCTCCATGTGGTTGAGCTCCAGTGCCCGCATGTGGGCCTGGAGGCCCTCATGGCCTAGTTTGCGTAGGGTCATGCACTTGTAGGCCGCGGCGTCCTCGCGACCATAGTAGCTGAAGCCTACCGCATATGCTTGACTTGAGGAGGGCTCGCGGTAGGCCTAGGAGGATTGGAGGGTGTAGACCGAGATCCGGTGGGCGGGCTCGTCCCACTGAACCACGGGATAGCCGCCCGAGTCCTTCCACCTCCCCCCAAGGACGAAGAGGGGGTGACTCATTAGCGGACCCAGCTCGTAGGCCAGGGTCTTCTTGACTGCAGGAGCAGAAGGCTCGCATCCCTCCTACGCTTTGCCTGTTATCTAATTCAGCAGGCTCCACGACAATCTGTCTGGGGTGGTCTCAGGCGAGCTCATGTACTTGGTATGTGGTTTTTGTTGCTTTGACCGAGAAACCACAACCGCTTTCAGCTTCTTCTGCAGTGGATTGAGGCGAGGTGATATGGACCCCGCGGGATCATCCCTCTTCCTACCAGAAGTTTTATACGATGACGGCTCGTCTCAGCAGGCGGCTTCCGCCGCCTTCTCGTTGGCAAATGGGTCGGAGAGTAGACCTGGATCCGCGAAAGGCGGGTTCTCGGAATCAACCGCTTTCCTGCAGAAATAACATAGAAAAATTCCAATGAATTTGGCGATATCTAGCAAGGAGGAAAGTTGAAAGATATACCTTCACCGGGAAGGACAGGAAGGAGTGAGTCGAGGCCCTTTCAGAGGAAGCCGACCTCGAAGTCTTTGTGGAGGAAAAACTTGTAGAGCTCGGCGTCGTTGCCGGAGACGGTGGGGGGTCGGTATACCCCCTCGCCTTTTTGCTGCGGCGAGTAGGGGACATTTCAAAGATATCCCTTGATTAAGACAATCTTGGTCATCCAGTTGTGATGTTTGTTCGCGATTTCGCGAACCTTGATAAAGAAGCCCCCGAAGTAGGAGACGTCGTCGGGGGTCGCCTTGTAAGTAAAGATTTTTCCTGAACACGGTCAGGTTGAACTCTATTCACTCCCGGTGGAGGAAGCTCGCAAACTCCACCATCATGGCGATGGAGTTTGGGTTCAGCTGCGCGGGCACCGTGCCGAAGTACTTGAGGATCTGGCAGACTTCCATCCAAAGCAGAAGACGCAGCCCCATATCAAAATGCGAGATAGGGAAGGCGAGCTCCTCGGGGTAGAAAGTGTTGATGGCCTCTCACTCCCTAGGCCAGCGTGCCTCGAAGCAAGGGGGCTTGAAGTCAACACTGAACGCGGCAAACTCCTCCTCCGTCGTGTTCCCCTCAAAGAAACAATAGTAAGTAAATTGCTGAGCACACTTGGAGTGACCATCGAAGTCAGGGTTGGACTTCCCCATGATCGCGAAAAATGTAGAGAGCGAGTGCAGGTAAGAAGGAGGCGAGCAGAGGAGGAAACTACAGAAGCAATAAAAGCAGTAAGTCGTAGTAGGTAAGGGTGCCTATTTATAGAAAAAGGGGTCATGGGACGATCTGACCGATAGTTCCAGCTTGCCTAGCCCAGCTCGCCTAATCCAGCTCACCGACTTCCAGGACTCATCCCATCACGCGCCAATCAAGAATATTATATTCGAATAAACAAGAAATAAAGTCTGAAAATGTTTCTAAGTTTTTACAGGCCCAAAAGTGATATTGGCCAGGGAAATTGGATGCAAGCAAAGCAGCCATCTCGACGCACGCGCGAGCTTAGAGGATATGAGGTGAGTCTCGGTAGGCCCTACCAGGGTGCCGTTCTTTACCTTCCCCTGTCTTACATCTCCTTCCACACAGGCCGGCGTGAGTTGTGGAGCTCGCGGATCAGCCTCAAGCATCCCCGGGCTGCCATAAGATTCTCATCCAGCTCTTCCAGAAACGGTGAAAGGTAGGTCGTCTCGCCCGTCAGGACCTCTCTCGCCTCGCCTACCAGCCAAGCACACTCCCGCAGCAGCACGTCATTGTCTTCCTGCAACTGGTGGACCTCGCGCACCATCTTCTTGAGGACCTCGATTCTTCACTTTGTCAGCCCAGGGCCCCCTGCTCGGCGTCTAAGAAGGACTCCAAGGTCTCTAGGGAAGGGAGGGGCGAGTAATGAGCTCGCACCAAGGAATCATCGGCCTCTGACTTACTATGTAAGGCTCCAAGAATGGTTGAAAAATGTGAAAGGCGAACGCATCAGGAGGATCAACGGACAACCCTATAAAGGAAGACTTACCTGAAGAGCTCGACACATCAAGGGAAAATCGGGGTGGAGGCATCTTCAAATCTTTATCGTGACCCGAAGGCTATATTCGGGGTGAAATAAGGTTGAAGCCCGACACTGGGATAATTCTGGTGCCATCCTTGAAGTCTTGGCGAGCTAAGAAATGGGGAAGCGGACCGGCGAGTCCGGTTTTTTCAAGTTCAGCCCTAGGGTCCCAAAGGACTGGGACGGGTCGCAGTGACTATCCATCGAAGGCCGGAACCGCAGGTCAGCGGGAAGATTATCATCCCGTGGAGAGGCAGCCCTGGTGGGCGCAAAGGTCAATAAAATTCCCCTCCTTCCAAGGGGCATGCAAGGTGGAGGAGTCCGTCTCAGGCTCCAGGGCCTTCTTCAAATCTTGGTAAGCGCGTTCAGACACCTCTGCGTCTGGCTTCACACTCTTGGATGAATTGGATTCGGCGAGGGAACTCCGTGGGATGATAAGGGGAATAGAGGTTAAGCTAGCAACATGGGCGGAGCAGATATCGCAAGCCTTCGCAATCCTCTCTTGGATGTCCTTAGGAAAAGAAATCTCCGTAAGTTCACGGCAGAGGGGAGTGACAAAGGTCACCCAGGTACACAAGTGCATATTTATAGCCACTGGTGCACCCCGCCGAAAGATTCCCTAGCTCCTGCCACACTCGCCGAATCCCATGGGGTTGGATGTTTCTTTCCGGTCTTGTCCCAACCTCGTAAAGAGCGGGGATAGTGTACAACCCCGTATCCGACGAGTCGGGTCGGCATGAGCCAGACTGGCAAAGTCCAGCCCAAGACCCTGGCAAGACCGGCCTGTGGAGTCGAGTGAGGCGAGTTCAATCAACGCCTTCTGCCGTGGCGTCGGGTTAGGTGAGCTAACTCAACGCCTTCTATAGTGGTGTCGAGTGAGGCGAGCTGAGGAGAGCTCACACCACACCTTCTTCTAAGGCGTCGAGTAAGGCAAGCTCCCTCAACGCCTTCTGCCGTGGCTTCGAGTGAGGCGAGCTCCCTCAATGCCATCTATCTTGGCGTCAAGTGAGGCGAGCTCCCTTAGTGCCTTCTACCTTGGCGTCGAGTTTGCCGAGCTCCCTCAACGCCTTTTCTTGGCAACGAGTGAGGCGAGTTTGCTCATCAGCCAGCTTACATCCGCCCTAAAGTGCTCGAAAGTAGTTCCGACTCGCCCAAGCGGGGTGGGATGTTTTTTAGGGGCGATCTTATACTTGCCAAGCGTTGTTCGTCGAGATCTGACTTTTAGAGAACTTGCGACAAGCGTTCAGGGAAGGCGGAGCCCATGCCTTGGCATTTAGTGATGCTTCTCCACTCTCGCATTCGACAAATAATGGGCGGATAGGGCCAGCCGGGCCCGTACTCGCCAAAAGTCGAGTAGAAGCGGTGAGTGCCTACCTCGTAGACCACTTGCCGTCCTTGGTGAGTTGAGATTGTTGGGGGCTACTAGCCCAGTATTCTGTGATGTGTTTTTACCATTTTTCCCCTGCTGGCCTGCCCATAGCCGGTTGAAATAGTGGAGTCTCGCTTTTGGCAGACCTGGGTTGGCTGTACATAGCTATTTAGAACAACAGAGTTTTGTTATTGGCAGGCCAGCCCAAGGGTTTTTCAGTAATTTTAGGCCGCCAGAGGTTAGTTAATTTGCAGTCCGTTTTCAGAAATCAATAAATAGGACTCAAGGGGTACCTCAAAATGCTTTCTTACTTGTCTCCATGTCTTCTAGTGCTTTTTAAGGTACCATAGCCTGACATTTGTCTAAGGAGGGGAAGCGCTCAGTGATCTTCCGGGTGTGTGGTGGGACCTCCGCTCCGGGTCCTTGGTCTTGTCGATTGCTTCATTTTCCTTGGGTTTTTTCTTACAAGAGAGAAGTAGGTGCGTGACCACCCCTTCCCCAAGGGTGAACTCCATCAGAGATCGATTTTAGGTTTCAACATCTGGGCATAAGAACCCGAAGGCAAAAAAAGGGGGTCTTACATATATCGCCCAGCCTCGGTGGTGGCTTTGGTACTAGTTGTTGTACTTGAGCAGATTGTAAGGGGAAAAGCATTGGCTAAGACGGTTAATATGTGTTTGTTGCAAGGAACGTACACGGTGGAGGAGTACCTGTATGCATTTTTTCTTTTGAGAAAACATGCAATGTTTCTGTTTGTAACTGAGGAAGCAAAAGTCAACAGATTTTATGATGGTCTGCGCCCAGAGCTACGAATTCTGTCTGTAGGTCCAAAGTTGATTGGATTCAAAGCATTGGTGGAGTCAGCTAGATCATTAGAGATAAAGTTGACAAAAGTCCACCAGAAGCTAGAGTTCAAGGTACCTACTTCTTCAAAGTATGGTTATTGACGGTGGAAGAAGAAGTCCAGATCTTCAGGACAGACTTCAATTGCCGTTGCTTTTGGAGCAACGCCAGGGAAAAACATGATTACTTGTTATACTTGTAGCAAGGTGGTGCATAAGGATCGAGAGTGTTGGCATGGTCGTCGAACGGTTGAGAAAAAGACAAAGTACGTTAAGTCTGGAGTAGTGGTAGGGAGAGCTCCACGTACTTTCTACACGTGTGGATAAGAAGGACATTATGCTCGAGAATGCCTAAATGTCCTGTAATGTATATACAAGTATGAATAATGAGGTATCTTTAAAAGACGTACTATAAGTTCTACTTTATGTAACAATGCATGTTTTGCATTTACAACCCCGGTGTTCCTGGACGAATTAAGTAGTCTTTTGTTTAGGCATAATGTATTCCTTTTTTTTTTCTTATATTTGTATAACAAATATGAGATTTGGATAATATTTCTTTAAGAATAAAATGTGAACAAGGGTAGAAAGTTGTTTATGCTTGTACAGATAGGAAGCCATGAACATTGGTTTGGAAGCTTCTGTGCTGGCAATAACTAAGTTTGATGTAATCTTTGGTATGGACTAGCTCTCAGAGCAGCATACCGGTATAGATTGCAACTCAAAGGAAGTCACACTGGGTCAGAACAGTGAGCTATAGACTTAGAATGCTGTTATGAAAAAATCAAGGAGGATATTGATGTCTGCTCTCCAGGTAGTCAAGGCTATTTGGAAGGGTGCATAGTTGTTCTTCACGCTGTTGGAGGTTGTTGAGCCAAAGCCCAGTTTGAGTGACGTCCACGTTGTGTCAGAGTACGCAGATGTGTTTCCTAAGGATCTTCCTGGGTTACCGACCCAGCGGGAGATTTACTTCACTATATAGTTAGAGTAAGGTCTAAAACTCGTGCCCTGCTCTCTGTACCGTGTTGCGCCAAAGGAGATGGCGGAACTAAATTTCAATTACCAGAATTGCTAGAGTAAGGTTATATACATCCAAGTTTGTCACCTTGGAGTGCACCGGTCCTCTTTGTAAAGAAGAAGGATGGAAGCTTGCGTCTTAGCATTGACTATCGAGAATTAAATAAGCTGATGGAGAAGAACAAGTATCTGATACCATTGATTGAAGACTTGTTCGATCAGCTAGTGGGATCAACTGTCTAATCGAAGCTTGATTTAAAGTGCGGCTATTACCAGTCAAGGATTTGGGAAGATGACATTCCCAAGATAGCGTTTGCTTCACGCTACAGTCATTATGAGTTCACTGAAATGTCTTTTGGGCTAATAAATATGCCATCGGTATTCATGGACTTAATGAATCGAACGTTTTTAGAGTTCTTGGACCGGTTTGTGATCGTATTTATTGACAACATATTGGTGTACTCTCAGTCCGAAGAAGATCAAGCAAATCATTTGCGGAAGGTTTTGCACACCCTGAGGAGAAATAAGCTCTATGCCAAGTTCTCAAAGTGCGAGTTTTGGCTGTCGTCTGTGGCTTTTCTTGGCCTTATAGTTAGTTGAGAGGGTATAGTGGTGGATCCGGCAAAGATAGTTGAGGTACGGGAGTGGCCTGTGTGTCTATTGTAGCTAAAGTTAGAAGTTTCCTTGGACATGTGGGCTACTACATGCGCTTCGTAGACAACTTTTCGCTGATAACCTTACCTCTCACCACACTGACGACGAAAGATCAAAAGATTGTTTGGACACCTGAGTGCGCGCGAGCTCATGAGGAGTTAAAGAGCCGTCAAACCAGGGTGCCGATCTTGAGTTCAGCATATGGTACGGGCGGGTATGAGATTTATATTGAAACTTCAGGGAGCGGCTTAGTCTGCGTTCTTCTTCAGTTCACAAAGGTTATTGCTTTTGGATCACGTTAGTTGAAAGTGCATGAGCGAAACTATCCAGTCCACGACTTTGAGTAAGCTGCTGTGATTTTTGTAGTTATGCTGTGGCATCACAATTTATATGCCATGAAAGTAGATATCTTTACGGACCAAAAGAGCCTTAAGTACTTAATAGATCAGAAGGATCTTAACATGCGCCAACGGAGGTGGATGGAGTTCCTCGGGGACTACACCTTCTAGATACACTATACTACGGGGAAGGCAAATGTGGTTGCAGGTACCTTGAGTCGGCGGAATCCAGTACGGGCAAGTTGGTTGCAAATGAATGATGAGCGTCTGATCCAGGACATGGAAGCCTTACAGATTTCTTGTATTGATAAGAATATGACTGCAAATGGATGCTTGAATAGGATGGACATGTAGTATGACTTGAGGAAAGGTTTTTACGTGCAACTAAACTCGATAAGAGTATGAAACTCTATGCAGCCGATGGGTCAAATCCCCAATTCTCATTTGATGACTGTCTTTTGAGAAAAGACGTTCATTTATATGTCCCGAAAATGGGTAAGCTACGGTAGGAATTTAAGTATAAAGCACACTTCATGAAGTACTGAATTCACCCAGGGAGCTCAGAGATTTACAAGGACATGAAAAAGATTTTCTGGTGGCCAAGTTTAAATAAATACATAGCTCTTTACGTGGGAAAGTGCCAAACTTGTGTCTTTGTAATAGCTGAATGTCAAAAGCCTGGCAGTTTCCTAAAATCATTATTAATTCCGATGTGGAAGTTTGATGATATCTCAGTGGATTTCATGCATGGGCTGCCGAGATCACAGAGCTGGAATGATGCCGTGTAGGTGATCGTTGACTTATTGACAAAGGTATTGCACATCATACCAAACAAGAAAGATGATTCAGTGGAAAAGCTGGCTATGTTATACAAGGACAACATAGTACGATTGCACAGTGTGCTCCGTAGCATCGTCAGTGACCAAGACAGGCGCTTTACTTCAAATGATTGGAGGCTAATCCACCAGTTGTTCGGTATGAAACTGCAGTTATGTTCGGCCTTTCATCTATAGACGAATGGTCAGACCAAGAGGATCAAAAGAATAATGGAGGATATGCTCCGGATGTGCGCGTTGGATTTTGGGAAGAGGTTAGAGTACCATCTATATATGATCGAGTTTCCTTATAATAATAGCTTTCAAGCTAGTATTGAGATGGCTCCCTTCGAAGTTTTATATAGTAGGAAGTTTCATACTCTTTTAGCTTTGGCGGAAATAGGAGAATCGAAATTGTTTAACTGTAAAGAGGTCGAATATTAAAATTCGACTATACACGCTATACAAGAGCGGCTATTGGTCGCCCAGGATAGACACACAAAGTACTAAAATTCCAAGCACCGAAACATGGAGTTTGTGGTGGGCGATTGGGTATATCTAAAGATAAATCCATTCAAATGCATGTCCAGGATTTGTCGCATGAAAAAGTAGAGTCTGATGTATCCTGGTCCGTTTGAAGTAGTTGAACGGATTGGAGAAGCATCCTATCGATTAGCTCTTATGACGGAGCTAAGTGGTTTTTGCAATGTGTTTCACATATCATTGCTTTGGAAAGACTTGAAAGAGCCGATGTAACTTGTGGCTGATTATTAAGTACCGGTCGATGGTGGGCTGAAGACGAAGGTTAGACCCATTTGGATCAAGGATACGGAGGTCAGAAAGCTATAAAATAAGATAATTAGGATGGTAAATGTCCTTTGGGACAATTGTGGCAGTGAAGAATTGATATGGGAGCATGAGCACACATTGCAATATGAGTTTCCCGAGTTGTTTTGGTAAAAGTAATGTTATAAAAGTTTTGTACAATTTTCCTACAGAAGAATAAAATTTCGGGACAAAATTTCTGTAAGGAGGGGAGGTTTTTAACACCCCCAAAACAAGAAATTAGAACTTAAAAATGGCTATCACCGGACGATAGTGGATATCGCTGGCGATGGCGATAACACTCGACGCTTTCAACGAAGCATTGAGTGGACTCAATGCACTCGATGCACTCAACGCACTAGACGAAGCGTGGCTTGAGCTATCGGAGTGGCGATAGTGGGTATTGTAACGGCCCGTTTTAGAGCTCAGAGGCTGCCCGCACCATCCCCGGGCAGACACAGCTTGTCTCGCCCCAAGGCCCATTATAGAGGGCTACAACCCATGCCACCCAAACCCGTCACCGGTGTAAAGATCCTGGCGCGTACGTAACAGCGTTACGGCTCCGCTCTCCAGGCATCGCTACCGGGCTGCAGCCCAAGCACCCCAACCCCTCTCCAGCCCACTGGCGGGTTGTTGGTGGCCACAGCCTCCCTTTGATGAGGTAAACTCGATAGTCAAGCGCGCACCACGGGGACTTCCCAGGAGGTCACCCATCCCAGTACTACTCCAGCCCGAGCACGCTTAACTATGGAGTTCTTTCAACTCTCATCACCAAGTGAGCTTCTCACTTGGTGATGAGAGTTGAAAGAACTCCATAGTTAAGCGTGCTCGGGCTGGAGTAGTACTGGGATGGGTGACCTCCTGGGAAGTCCCCGTGGTGCGTGCTTGACTATCGAGTTTACCTCATCAAAGGGAGGCTGTGGCCACCAACAACCCGCCAGTGGGCTGGAGAGGGGTTGGGGTGCTTGGGCTGCAGCCCGGTAGCGATGCCTGGAGAGCGGAGCCGTAACACTGTTACGTACGCGCCAGGATCGTTACAATAAAAAGTGCACTTTTTATTGTAACGCCCCTAGCCAATCCAACGTGACAGCGTCACGGCTCCGCTCTAGGCGACGCTACCGGGCTGCAGCCCAAGCACCCCAACCCCTCTCCCTCCACAGGCGGGTTGTTGGTGGCCACAGCCTTCCTTTGATGAGCGAACTCGACAGTTAAGTTGGGCTGTACGGGGACTTCCCAGGAGGTCACCCATCCCAGTACTACTCTCGCCCAAGCATGCTTAACTATGGAGTTCTTTCAACCTTCATCACCAATTGAGCTGCTGACCAATTATAACGACCCTACCCCTTACCCGGGGCAGTGGTTCCTTCCCTGCATGTAAAGCAACCACAACATATATATATATATCACACACACAACATCACAAACGCCGGCCTCAATGCCAGGCGCTCCGTGCACTCAGGGCACATTTATGGTTTGTACTTGGTAGGCGGGCATAAGCCTCCAAACCCCTGTTGAAGACCTCACGCACCCGTCTCACTCAGAGGTACGCACCTCACCAAAACTCGTGAGCACTACCAGTCGACCTACCCACAAAGTGTAACAAGCCTAGAGAATTCGCCCTGCTGCTTTGCTACCAATCGACCGCTCATCCGATCTTAACATCGCCACTTGGTGGAATGGGCATAAGCCTCCAAACCCCTGTTGAAGACCTCACACGCCCACCGACTCAGAGGTGTCCGCACTCCAACAACCAGCTCTTAACAAGCATGCAACCAAAGGAGCTATGCAAAGCATCCTTCACACCAAGCACATCGTCCTCACCATCTCCGCAGGCTAAACGATGAATACACCGAGTCTTCTCCGGTTCGTAATATAAACATCACCAATCCCGACATACGTCTGGATGGGCTTCACACAGCATGCCTATGCCGTACTACATACTTCCGGCTCTAGATGCAGACTCAACTGCTGGAATCGCTTACGTTTTTCCATCTCTTGATGGAGGATCCCATGCACATGCATAAACAAAGGGCTTCACCTGCCCAAGGAAGAAAGACCGTTACCCTTGACGATCGCTTCGGCGCCATGGAAGAAACTAGCCGGATGGAAATCACCGCAGCGGCCTTGCCTCCGCAACGCTGAACTCGGCTCTCGATTCGGACCAACGAAGCTCCACCGGCTGCCAGAAAGCTCCTCCTCCTCCTCCTCCAAGCTCTCCTCTCTTTCTTCTCTTTAGAAAGAGAATGGCTAAGTGAGAATGAGATTTCATCTCAATCCATGGCCATATAGAAGCTGGAAAGGCTTTGGACCACAAGATCCATATAGAAGGAAACGAACGGCCGAGATCTGCTCTGAAAAACATTTCAACAGGCCTGACACGCCCTGTGACACGCCCGTGTCATAGGCCGTGTACCCCCAATCGGTAGCAACCGACTCAAAAGATACCAGAACACGGGCTTGGACACGCCCGTGTCGGACCTGACACGCCCGTGTCAAACAATCGACACGCCCGTGTCACCCCTGTAACACGGCCTTACACAATTGCCAAAACAACCAGAGAAGTACACGGCCAAGGTACACGCCCGTGTCCATGGCCGTGTCCCTCAAGCTCGACTATTGTCGACGTCGACCGCTGCCCCACGCTCGTCGACCAAGCCTGGACACGCCCTGGAATACGACCGTGTTCCAGGCCGTGTCGCCGCTTGACGACCGCCAACCGCCAGGTCGACACCTCGACACGCCCAGGATGGACACGTGTCGGACACGCCCCGGACATGCCCTGGGACACGCCCATGTCCCAGGCCGTGTCAAGCGACATGCCGCCCGACCTTGCCGCCTGTAAGTCGCGCCAACACACACGACACCTGGCTGGACACGCCCCCCGACACGCCCGTGTCGCCGGGCGTGTCAGCCCCCCCTCAACAATTGTCGCGAACAATTTGTTGAGTAAACGATCCCGAGCAACCCGAGCAAGACACGCCCTGGGACACGCCCGTGTCCCAGGCCATGTCAGCCTACAAAAACTCCATTTTGTCTTGGGGATATTTGGGGTGTTACAACCCTCCCCTCCTTAAAGAAATTTCGCCCCGAAATTTAGCGCAACACACATGTATCAACACAACCACGCTGTTGCGATACAAACCAAAACGATCCAGGTTTAGAGCTCAGAGGCCGCAGCTTGTCTCGCCCCATGGAATCGTACCACCACAACTATTTGTCACAAACATAGATACATACATACAATATAACAAAAGATAATAAAGTGCAAATTCACTTTATTTCGGCTTCTCCGCATCTCGCAGAATCCGTTTCGCGACTTCCATTAAGTCCAAAGCACGGATTTGTTGTTCTGCTTGGTTTGCACTTTGCGGCTCCTGCAACTCAAGAGTGTAAATTCGAGGTTGTGCCCGCGATGCCGACGATTCTGCCACGGCTTTGCCCTTTTCGTCATAGGACGCACCTGCCTTTTTCTCACCACCACTCCAGCAAAATCGGGCGATATGCCCTGGCTTCCCACTAATGAAACATGCACGCGGCCCATTCCGTCCATGCTCAATTGTAGCTCCTGACGCAACATCCGAAGTTTGTTCAGCAGGCCTGAACCGCTTCTTATCACGTTTCCTCAAATCTGATTGCTCTGATTGCGGAACTTTGAATTCAGACTTTTCCACTGCCGTATTCTTCTTCTCCCGTACCCGCTTCAAATCCTTCTCCAGCGCACTAGCGGTATGTACCAACACTTGAAATCCTTGGTTCACTGAACTCGGGAGAGCCAACCTCAGCTCATCACGCAGTCCTTCATAGAACCTATTCGTCTTTCGCGCCTCTTCCGCAAACGTCGACCCCGCATACCGACCAAGTCTGGTAAACTCATGCAGTTAATCGTCTACGGTCATATCACCCTGCGTCAGACGCTGAAATTCATTTTCCATTGCAATTCTCTGCGACATTGGCAAGTATTTCGCCCAGAATAATCTGGAGAATTCGTCCATCGATATGTCGCCCAGGTCTCTACCTCTCAACTAGTGCAACTCGATCTCATCCCACCAAAGCCTCGCCTCTCCTTCAAGTAGGAAAGTGGCTAACGGGACTTTCTGCTCCTCACTAATCCTGAGCGCAGCCAAGATTCGTTTCACTCTGGAGAGACAATCCTCTGCCTCTGTTGGAGACGTCGTCCCGACAAACGTAGGCGGATTAAACTCCATAAATTGCTTCAGTTGCTCGTCCGCTGCTTGCACAGCAACCGGAACCTCAACATGCTCTTGCCTCGCACCAACCTGTACCGGCGCCACAGCAGGCCTCGCTTGACCGAATGGTTATGCTTGAAGCATGGCAAAGATCACCTCCGCAACTAAGCGCACCGTTTCCGCAGAAGGGGGAGGTGTAGGCACCTCAGCTGGTGCCGCACTCTCATCCGAACGCTGGGGCTCAGACTGCCCAGCTCCACTCCTTGTCACCTATAGGTGAACAAGAAAGCATTACTCTCCATGCTAAAATGGCAAAAAAACCGAATAGACACACACACATTCCTAGTGGACATTCTTGAGTTCAATTATGCGCTCCCAACTCAACCCTAACCTCTGATACCAAAGTTGTGACGCCCCCATTCGTCACATAGAATATAACAGAGGGTCCGGCCGGGGCCCCACGCCATATTTCACAGACAAACGAGAGAGCCACTTGAGAGTATCAAAAACCTATCTACACGCATCCTAACTCAGAGCATTCTAGTGGAAAATTATTAAGTTATAGAACTCAAAATACTGAATGTCCACACTATATAAATAACACATTAATATACGGCCAGGAATGTTTTTTTTGTCAGCTGACCAATTATAACGACCCTACCCCTTACCCGGGGCAGTGGTTCCTTCCCTGCATGTAAAGCAACCACAACATATATATATATATATATATATCACACACACAACATCACAAACGCAGGCCTCAATGCCAGGCGCTCCGTGCACTCAGGGCACATTTATGGTTTGTACTTGGTAGGCGGGCATAAGCCTCCAAACCCCTGTTGAAGACCTCACGCACCCGTCTCACTCAGAGGTACGCACCTCACCAAAACTCGTGAGCACTACCAGTCGACCTACCCACGTAGTGTAACAAGCCTAGGGAATTCGCCCTGCTGCTTTGCTACCAATCGACCGCTCATCCGATCTTAACATCGCCACTTGGTGGAATGGGCATAAGCCTCCAAACCCCTGTTGAAGACCTCACACGCCCACCCACTCAGAGGTGTCCGCACTCCAACAACCAGCTCTTAACAAGCATGCAACCAAAGGAGCTATGCAATGCATCCTTCACACCAAGCACATCGTCCTCACCATCTCCGCAGGCTAAACGATGAATACACCGAGTCTTTTCCGGTTCGCAATATAAACATCACCAATCCCGACATACGTCTGGATGGGCTTCACACAGCATGCCTATGCCGTAATACATACTTCCGGCTCTAGATGCAGACTCAACTGTTGGAATCGCTTACGCTTTTCCATCTCTTGATGGAGGATCCCATGCACATGTATAAACAAAGGGCTTCACCTACCCAAGGAAGAAAGACCGTTACCCTTGACGATCACTTCGGCGCCATGGAAGAAACTAGCCAGATGGAAATCACCGCAACGGCCTTGCCTCCGCAACGCTGAACTCGGCTCTCGATTCGGACCAACGAAGCTCCACGGGCGGCTGGAAAGCTCCTCCTCCTCCTCCTCCAAGCTCTCCGCTCTTTCTTCTCTTTAGAAAGAGAATGGCTAAGTGAGAATGAGATTTCATCTCAATCCACGGCCATATAGAAGCTGGAAAGGCTTTGGACCACAAGATCCATATAGAAGGAAACGAACGGCCGAGATCTGCTCTGAAAAACATTTCAACAGCCCTGACACACCCTGTGACACGCCCGTGTCACAGGCCGTGTACCCCCAGTCGGTAGCAACCGACTCAAAAGATACCAGAACACGGGCTTGGACACGCCCGTGTCGGACCTGACATGCCCGTGTCAGTCAATCGACACGCCCGTGTCACCCCTGTAACACGGCCTTACACAATTGCCAAAACGACCAGAGAAGTACACGGCCAAGGTACACGCCCGTGTCCATGGCCGTGTCCCTCAAGCTCGACTATCGTCGACGTCGACCGCTGCCCCACGCTCGTCGACCAAGCCTGGACACGCCCTGGAACATGCCCGTATTCCAGGCCGTGTCGCCGCTTGACGACCGCCAACCGCCAGGTCGACACCTCGACACGCCCAGGATGGACACGTGTCGGACACGCCCCGGACACGCCCTGGGACACGCCCGTGTCCCAGGCCGTGTCAAGCGACACGCCTCCCGACCTTGCCGCCTGCAAGTCGCGCCAACACACACGACACCTAGCTGGACACGCCCCCCCGACACGCCCATGTCGCCGGGCGTGTCAGCCCCCCCTCAACAATTGTCGCGATCAATTTGTTGAGTAAACGATCCCGAGCAACCCGAGCAAGACACGCCCTGGGACACGCCCGTGTCCCAGGCCGTGTCTGTCACAACCCGCATTTTCTCCGAATTAAGAATTATCAGAGTAAGAGAAAACACGCGTCATGATGCCACGTCAAGCAGGGATAACTGCTGACGCTCAGGCAAATCCAACTACAATCGTTATGCAAGAAAATCATGTGCTTAATGAATAGAAAATCAGTTATGTTTAGAGTCCGTATCCCTCGGCTCAGTGGATCATCTAGTCCACAAAAGAAAACTATATTTAAACGCTGCGGAAAATACTTTAATTAGGCTTTACACCCTAAAGTGCGCATAAGGGTCCCAAGAGAACCACTCATGCTATGCAAGACACTACACTTAGTTTATATAATATATATAAGAAAACGGTTTCGTACGTGATTTGGAATATAGTGATTAAGTTTACAAAACATGCTGATCATGAGCTTCATTTATAATAGTATTTATAGTTTAAAAATAACTAGCAACCTAGCATAAAACCTTCTCAAAGCAAGTAGACTATCTCCAGAAAAATAAATGGTAGCAGCAATAGTATAAATATAGTACAAGGTAAAAACTACTAGTGGGCGCCAACAACCTGACACGAACCCACCAGCACACATATATGTCTGTAAGAAAGTACTGAAAACAACCTCACAAAAAAGGTAAACGAAACTCCAAAGGTCCGGAAGTCCACCAACAACACCACCTCCAACTAGCCACCAGACTGGCTACAGCTCAGAAACTGGGGTATTCCAAAAGAAAACAGAATACCTCAGCAAGCAAAAATCAAGGTAAAACTGCATGAAAGAGTCAACCAAAGGACAAAATAACAGAAAACATGCAGTAGAAAGAGTCACAACTGTCCAAAATAGGACAACCAGAAATGCACAACGTGCAAAGAAACAGCAACGACCCAGCCCAGGAACCACATCCTGCAGGGCCTATTAGGCTGCCAAGAGCCAAAATGCTGCAAAACTACCAAAGAAGAAACTTCTAACATCCTAATCTGCGGGAAGTGATAGTAGCAAAACAACAACGAGGAACCGGATCGAAGGAAAACGCAGTCCCCCAATCCACCATGTCCAAGTCAAAAGCTCGAGGGTCAACACGTGAAAACACAAGGGACCTTCCACCCGACATGCCCAGCCCGTACCTGGAGCAAGAAATCCATGGGTGGCCTTGGCTATATCACACAACTCCACCCCCATAAAGAGCTACAACCACCACTACTATTCACGACCCACAATTCGGCCTTTAGGAAAATTAAAGAAAACGGCCGACAAGGAAAACCCAGAAATACAACTGGAAAATCCACTCGGAAACGAAATACAAGGTAAGGAAGAGTGTTGAAATAAACCAACACGACTAGGCGTTGAGTGAAACGCACTCAGCGCCTACATAAACTTTGGCATTGAGTGAGCTAGCCTCACTCACCGCCAAAATTATACCACTACCCACAAGCCCACTAAAGAATGCGGAGCTCGACGATAGTCGAACGACCAAGGCAGAAGATCCAGAACTCGAGTAGTTGCCTGCCACTTGAGTATCTAAACTCCCGCACTCGAAACCATCTAAATTCGCTTATCAACAGAAAATATACAAAGCGCACGATCAGTGTCGCACGATCAGTGATCGTGCGCACTCATCGGCTGATGATCGTGCGAAACGAACCTGGAAACCTGACAGAAAACCTAGCAACTGCGCACGATCAGTGTCGCACGATCAGTGGTCATGCGCACTGATGTCAGCGCTCGTGCGATTGCCCGAGACAGAACTTTGGAAACTGAAATTTATACGCGCACGAACAGAGACACACGACCAGTGGTCGTGCGCCCTAAAGGTTGATGACCGTGCGCGGCAAACCTGTACCGTTTGGAATTTCCCGAACGACACCGGAACGCGCACACAACTCACGCCACTGCAGTAGCATTAGACAACTATCAACGTCGCACGCTACTACCATTCAAACTATGTCTAACCATTCGAATAATATCTTAACGAAGGAAATTGGCAACCACACCCCCCTCCTAACTCTCCCTCTCGGCTACGCCCGAACCAGAGCATCAATCAAAATTAAAGGAAAACAACGGCTTCACGCCGACAATTTGGATTCCAAACATCACAACATAGGGGGGGTTTCAGTAGGAAGAACTAAGCCCTATAGTTAGCAAGAAAATGAGAACAACAAGGCCTCTAACCTGGGCTAACCGGGATTTCAATTTCAGCAAATAAAATCAAAGAAAACACTTGGCATGGGCAAGAATACCACTTGCCTCAAATCTCAGCGAAGCTTTGGACTGCTTTCCTTCTCTTCGCACGGATCAAAATGGCCGCAACACCTAGAACAAAGACTCGGCCATTAATGGCGGAAAACTTCCAAAACTGAAAATTCCAATCCTTCCAAAACTCCACGAAAATCGAATTTCTTACCGCAGGAATGAAGGTCTCGACGAGAGCAATCCGTATCCACTCTCGGAATCGAATTCCGTCCACAAACGCTCCGGGAATCAGCGTCCGAAGGGAAGGCTCGGCGGTTACTCGTTTCTCTCGTACAAGGCCGACGGTTTCTATCGTGAAGAAGATGAATGATCGGCCCTATTCATTCTATATATATATATATATATAATTATATAATTATATAATTAATTACAAAATTACCTAAAGCACTAAATCGACGCGAAAACCGAACTACCTCGGAATTCGACGAAATTCGCACCGTAGCTAAATACCCACGCTACGAACACAACGGCGAAATCGAAATTAACTTTCGACGAACAGAACTCGAGTTATACCCAAACAAAGCCAAACACAAACATCCCCCCGAGAGGCCTCACCGGTCACCAAAACGACTCGGTTTGCTAGGGAGATCTTGCCAACAGGCTACCAAACAGGGCACTCAGTTCTAAGGAGCTAAACCATACTCCACACATGGCACAAGCCACGGAAACGCGTCATCGCAACGCCAACCGAGAATAAAAATAATCGCTGAACAAAAAAACGGGGCGTTACAGTCACTCCCCCTAAAAGAAAGTTTCGTCCCGAAACTTTACGCACAACCCTCCTACAAAAGATGGAAAAGGTAACAAACAGAAGTTACAAAGGGAAACGTACCGATCAAATCAGAGAAACAGGTGAGGGTACGCCCTCATCATGGCCGACTCTAGCTCCCAAGTCGCGCTCTCCAAATCCTGATTTTTCCATAGAATTTTCACCATCGGTATGGACTTCTTTCGCAGCACACGCTCCTGAGTATCCAAAATACGAACTGGCACCTCAACGAAAGAGAGGTTGGGCTCTAACTGGGGCACAACATCCAAGAGTTGCCCACTGCTGCGCACACACTTCCGCAATTGGCTAACGTGAAAAACATTATGAACACCAGGGAAGTTCGCTGGCAAATCCAGTCTATATGCAGACACACCAATCCGCTCCAAAACCTCAAATGGGCCCACATACCTTGGGTCCAATTTCCGGTTTTTACCAAATCTCTTTACACCAACCATTGGAGAAACCTTGAGGTATACATGATCCCCTACTAAAAACTCCAAAGCAGACCTACGCCGATTGGCGTTCTTTTCATACCTCTCCTGGGCTAAACGAAGCTTCTCCCGAATAAGCTTCACGGCGACTTCCATCTCTTCTAGAGCATCAGGACCCAACAAGGGCTTCTCACCAGCCTCAGCCCAAAACAACGGAGTCCTACAGCGCCTCCCATACAAAGCTTCGAACGGAGCCATCTGCAAGCTTTCCTGATAACTGTTATTGTAAGCAAATTCCATGAGTCGCAGACGCTCATCCCACGCTCCACCGTGGTCTAAAATATAGCACCGGATCATATCCTCAACAATCTGATTGACCCGCTCCGTCTGCCCATTGGTCTGAGGGTGGTACGCAGTAGAATACCTCAGATCCGTACCCAAACCCTCCTGCAGACTCTGCCAAAAACGAGAAGTAAACCGGGAGTCTCGATCAGAAATGATGCTAACCAGCACACCGTGGAGTCGGATGACTTCATTCAAGTACAACTCCGCTATCTTCTTCATCGGGTAATCAATCTTATAAGGCACGAAGTGAGCACACTTCGTCAATCTATCCACTATAACCCAAACAGAATCAAATCCTCTCGGGGATTTTGGCAAACCCGTAATGAAGTCCATTGATATACTCTCCCACTTCCAAGTCGGGATATCTAGCGGAGTCAACTTACCACCAGGCCTTCCATGATCGGCCTTCACACGCTTGCAAGTGTGACACTCAGCAACATATCGGGCTATATCTCCTTTCATACCATACCACCAAGCAATTTGCTTTAAGTCACGGTACATCTTCGTAGATCCTGGATGGTAGGCAACGCTGGAACCATGAGCCTCACTGCAAATCATACTCTTAATGTTCCCAACAGCGGGAACGCAAAACCTGCCGCGGTACTTCAAAGTACCCGCATCATCAATAGAAAAATCTGGCAACTCTCCCTTCTCTGTCCTGGTAAAAAGGTGCAACAGATCCGGATCGTCCTTCTGATGCAATCTAGTCAAAGAAATCCAGGACGGCTCTTCCACTGATAAGCTACTCTATAAACTACAGCATCCCACTGAAATATCCATAAGGAGGAACTCCTCAACTAATCGATCGGCGGAGAGGTTAAAGATCTTTCCCGTCTTTCGGCTCAGGGCGTCGGCCACCACATTGGCCTTGCCCGGATGATACTGGATTTCCACATCATAATCCGCCACATACTCAAGCCACCGCCGCTGACGCAGATTCAACTCCTTCTGCGTGAACACGTACTTCAGTCTCTTATGGTCAGTAAAAATCTTGCACTGAGCCCCATAAAGTAAGTGCCTCCACAACTTCAACGCATAGATAACCGCTGCAAACTCAAGGTCATGCGTAGGATAATTCCGCTCATGAGTTTTCAACTGCCTTGACCCATAAGCAATTACTTTTCCATCCTGCATTAATACGCATCCCAGACCTATATGCGAAGCATCCACATACACATCATAATCCATGCCCTCAGTAGGAAGGGTCAGAACGGGAGCAGTACACAATCTCCTCTTTAACTCCTGAAAAGCTTCTTCGCACTTCTCGCTCCAAACAAAAGCCACATTCTTCTGAGTCAGCCTGGTCAACGGTGCGGCTAGAGAAGAGAAACCCTCCACGAATCTCCTGTAATAGCCAGCCAACCCTAAGAAACTTCTGATCTCCTTAGGAGTATTCGGCCTACTCCAATCCGTCACTGCTGCAATCTTTTCTGGGTCAACCGAGATCCCATCCTTGTTCACAACGTGTCCTAGAAAAGAAACCTGAGGCAACCAAAATTCGCACTTGCTCAACTTGGCGAATAACTTGTGGTTCCTCAACTCTGACAGGACCAAACGCAAATGCTGCTCGTGCTCCTCAGCACTGCGAGAATAAACCAACACGTCATCAATGAAGACCACAACGAACTTGTCTAGGAAATCCTTGAACACCCTGTTCATCATATCCATGAAGGCTGATGGTGCGTTGGTCAGACCAAACGACATCACCAAAAACTCAAAGTGCCCATGCCTCGACCTAAACGCAGTCCGTGGAATATCTGCCTCACGGATCCTGAGCTGATGATAGCCCGAACGAAGATCGATCTTGGAGAACACCGTGCTACCACGCAACTGGTCAAATAAATCATCGATCCTCGGCAGAGGGTACCTGTTCTTGATAGTGACCTTGTTCAACTCTCTATAGTCGATGCAAAGCCGCATCGACCCATCTTTCTTCTTTACGAACAAAACAGGAGCACCCCAAGGCGACGAACTCTGCCTGATAAAACCTTTAGCCAACAACTCATCTAACTGAATTCGCAACTCCTCTAACTCACGAGGGGCCATCCGGTACGGCGCCTTGGCAATAGGACGCGTACCCGGCTCCAAATCAATAACAAACTCCACATCCCGCTCAGGAGGGATACCAGGAAGATCATCAGGAAAAACATCGGCGAAACCACGAACAATAGGAATCTCCTCCAAGCGTGGCACGCTAACAACGGTTCCAACCGCCGAGACTAAACAAACACAACAATCAGAAAGAAACAATCTCTGAACACATACCGCAGAGAGAACAGGAGAATCCTGACACGGATCAGCATACACGCTGCCGGGCTGACCGTCGTCCCTGATGAAGTCCAAGCGCTTTCCTTTACACTGAATGACCGCATCATACCGAGAGAGCCAGTCCATGCCCAAAATGACATCGAAGTCCTCTAGATCAATCATCTTCACATCCGCCTTCGCAAGAAAATCCCCCAACAAAACCGGGCAATCCAAAATACCCAAATCTGACAACACAGATTCACCAGAGGGAAACTTGACACGGAAGGAATCCCGAACACGATCTAGAGACAACCGATGACGCTCCACAAAGGCTCTAGCCACGAACGAGTGGGTAGCGCCGGAGTCAAACAGAACACGCGCCCAGCGGTTCTTCACCTTAAATTTCCCTATAGGAACGCACAAAACTAAGGAACTAGCACAACAGTACCGCAAATAAACTAGCAACTAAACTACCAGGCTAGAAAGAAAACAACAAACTACTAACCTGAGATCACCTGGGCCGAAGTCTGAGCCTCATCGGAAGAAATCACGTTCAGCTTCCCTTTTCCCTTGTCCACATGCTGAGGTGGAGGTAATGCCTGCAATGGAACTGCAGGAAGAGCTGACTGGACCTGAGGACACCTCGACTTAACGTGACCCTTCTGCCCACACTGATAGCAGACTCTATCCCTGGACCAACACTGGGCTGCATCATGCCCGGATCGCTTGCAAACTGAACAGGAGACATCTCTCCCAGGAGCACCCTGAATAGCATGAACCTGCTCCTTCTTCTGAGCTGCCGCCTTCTTGAAACACCTCTCAACAGGATGGCCTGACCGGCCACAAAAACTGCACACCACCCTGCTCCTCTTTCCCGGAACAGCATCGGGTACCAGGGGTTTCTTCTCCTCTACCAACTTCCTCTTATCCTTCCTCAACTGCTGGCCTCTGCTCTTCGCCGTCTCAATGGCCTCAACCTTAAGAGCAGCCTCTACAACTCCAGCATAAGTCACTGTCCCATAAGCACTGGCCAACTGCTGCACCTCACTCCTCAAACCACCGAGGAATCGCTTAACTCGATCAGCCTCCACGCTGACCAATCCAGGGGCAAAACGGCTCAACTTACTAAACTCTATCTCATACTCACCCACCGTGAGCTGCCTTTGCTTCAGATAGAGGATGTAACATCCCATTTCCGGCTAGACCCCTAGGAGTCGGTTGGTCGAGTCAGAACCCCAGGGAGCACAAAAAGTGAAAATAAATCGATTGAGTTTTCGGGTCAAGGGTTGGTCACGCCCGTGACCGACCCGTCACGCCCGTGACTTGGGCGTGACTACTTCGACGATCGTCGATCTCCACGAGACGATCGTCGAACGTGCTGTCTGGGCATGTCACGCCCGTGACCAAGGTGTCACGCCCGTGACTATGGGCGTGACCCCATCGACGATCGTCGATCGCCGTGAGGCGATCGTCGAGCTTGCGCCCCGGGCATGTCACGCCCGTGACATGAGTGTCACGCCCGTGACCTAGGGCGTGACCCATCGACGATCGTCGATCTCAATTCGACGACCGTCGACCTCGAAACTTGCTGTTCGGGCATGTCATGCCCGTGACCCGAGGTGTCACGCCCGTGACTTAGGGCGTGACCAGCCTTCGACGATCGTCGATCTCAATTCGACGATCGTCGGCCCAAAATCTGCTGTTCGGGCCTATCACGCCCGTGACCCAAGGTGTCACGCCCGTGACCATCCATCGACGATCGTCGATCTCAGTTCGACGATCGTCGAACCCAGATGACTACCCGGGCCTGTCACGCCCGTGACCTATGTGTCACGCCCGTGACATTGGCCGAAACGACGGTTCAGGCACGAAATTATTCTAACACGCGTGGTAATAAATGCCGGTGTGGGAAGTTACACCAGGAGTAACTTCCGGCCGTTTTCCTTCTATAATTATATAATAAATGAGGAAAAGGTGGTCCAATAGAAAACCGCCAGCTGGACACACCTGTTCAGTTTCCGCCGTTTCTTATCCCTTCACCGTAACCGAAACGTTAAGGGAGGAGCCTTCATGGCCATAATGGTTTTACCCATTCACCTTTCCACTTCCTGATTTATAAAAAGCCCACCTGGGCAAGAGGAGAAGGTTACACGCTCAAGTAATCGGATCAGACCTCTGTTCTTGCTGTAAGAGAAGTTCAGCAAACGCCACCACCGCGCCATGGCACCCCGACGTTCTTCTCGCCTTCAAACCGCGAACAAGGTCCTCCTCTGCTCCTTCTTTTCATGGGTAGATCTTAGGATTCTTAGAAAAAATAGGTTCGCGCTCAACGGAGCCGGATCCATCTCTCGTTTTCATGGAAAAACCATGAAAAAGGTATTTTGAGTTCGCCGGAAACCGCCACCTTCGGCGGCCAAACCACCGCCGACTGCTAGCCATCGCCTCAACGGAGGTGGTGGTGGTGGTGGCTCGCCAGGGAAGTGACCGGACGGCCGGCAACGGATCACGGAAACGTTACAGGAAAAATGGCTTCCTGGTTCTGGTTTCGGGTTCTGAAGAAGATGAACAGTAGATTTAATATATAATACATAGATTATTATATAGTACATAATGGAAAATAGATTATTTGAATGTATTTTTGAGGCTGCAAAACGAGGCACTTAGAGGCCGATTTAGGAAAAATGACCAGACACAAAAGTTGTAGCCCTCGGGGTCTACTTTAATTTAAAATTGATTTTATTCAATTTGGGTGAGTGGTTTGAACACAGCACTCATTTTGGTGGGATCAAGATCTAGTTTAACCAGAAATTAAAATGGTTGCCCACGGTTCATAACACGTCCAAAGGACATGAAATTTGGACTGGAGGTCTATAATATGTATATCGAGAGGCTGTCCAAAAATGAGAATTTTTTGGAGAACTTTTGTCTAAAGTTTTTGTAAAAATTTAATAAACAATATAAAATTAATTAGGAGATGAAATTAAGCCCAAACTCCCCAAATTTTGGGTGGTGGTCCCTGGCATCAATATTAAGATCTGTACAAAATTTCAACTCGATTGGTCGAGTTTTGATTAGGGAATTATCAAGTCCTAGATAGGCCTTGGTGAGGGGTACTTTGGGGAAAAGTACAATTGGAGATGGAGTGGACAAATCTCCTCAAGAGAGGCTGAAGTTGTCAGCCACTGATTTGTTGAGTCTATGTCTACCCTCTTGGGTAACATGGTGTGGCTTAGGGTGGATTTTACCCTAAGAGATTGGCTCAACTCCAACGGGTGGGAGTTTGAGGTTTGTGAAGGACATAGGAGCAAAAGCTCTTGTATGCCCTTGAAGTTTGGAGGAGAGGGGGAGGATATGATGAAAACCCTCTGGTTGAAATAGTGAAGGAATTGGAGGTAGTTAGGTACCTCGAAAGTTGAGATTTTGGAATAGGATAAACATGTAATATAATTATTTTAAGCACTAAATCTAATCCAAAAATTATGAAACTCGGGAGGAGGGAGTTTTAGGATGTATTAGACTTATGGTAATTTTTCTGGAATTTTATGATTAATATATATTATACTTCATGTGTTAAAGAATTATTAGCCCAATTTGTTGTTTCAATTATTTGGAGGCTTTACATTAATTATAATCAGTTGAAATTCTGGATTTAGATCTTGAATAGTAGAACATTGATCCCTGAATTTTTATAGAATTTTATGTTGAGCAAATCTAGTACTTTATTCACAAATGATAGAAAGGGCTTTTATGTTTAAAAAATTATTATGGATAGAACACTTGCTGGAAAATTATGAAACTTAGCCAGTGCAAATTTTAGGCCTTAATCTTCATGTCATAAATTATTTAGAATTTTTGGAAGAATATTTTCTATACTTGATTCATAAACTATAGAAATTAGAGATTATTTCCAAATAGTTTTTCAGGTTATTTTGATGATAGAAAATTATGATACTTAGGATTTAGCCTTCTGAGATAGCCTACTAATTATCATAAATTTGCTGGACATCTTGCATGAATAATTAGGATAGTTCATGTTCAAACGGTGGCCCTTGGGATTTTCGAGGAATTTAATTAAATGCCAAATAAATTAGGAAAATTTCCATTTTCTGGATTTAGGTTATTTATACCAAGATAAGTCTCCAGTAAATAGTTTAGGGCTTTTGGATGAGTAATGGATCATTGCATAACCGGTTCGACATGTAGCCTAGGTCGGTCTGCATATAGCAGGTTGTGAGATGAAATAGGACACGATCTGAGAAAGTCTTTGAGGTTTAAACATTTTGTCTGGGTGAACAATTGTGGAAGAAATTACAATAGGAAGATATAAAGAGTAGTGAGTAGTGGTGATAGCTAGAGTTAAGAGGTACTCGGGTTCGACGAAAGATCGTCTTCCCCGAGGAGTGGAAGGTTTAAAATCACCCTAGGATAGTCTAATGTAATACGAGAAGGAAATCGGGTAAAAGGGTAGACAACCAATAATAATAAGTGCCTTGCGAAAGGGAACTTCGGGCCGTAATACACCGTCTTGGTTCCTAGTGCCCCTTGAGAGCCCTTCACGGGGTATACCGGGGGCAGTCCTGGGCTAACGTAAACTGTAATAATACACCGACAAGAGTAACTTAGTAACTAGGGTTGCACTCTTCACAAACACTGTTGGCATAGGAAGAATGATGAGAGCTTCGGCTCGGTTGGTTTGGAGACGGACGGATGGTCCGGGGAGCTTCGGCTCGGTCGGTTGGAGACGGACGGATGGTCCGGGGAGCTTCGACTCGGTCGGTTGGAGACGGACGTTTGGTCCGGGGAGCTTCGGCTCGGTTCTGTTTGTTTGCGACTAAACTTGCATGTGCATAAGATAGGAAAGTTAAGGTGGTGGGTCTTTCGATATCGGGGAGTTCGATTGCACCGACACCGATATCGTTGACTCGGCGAGGTGGTTAGCACTTCGCCAACAGAAGTCCGGTGCGCCAGCCGGCAAGAGTACGCAGGCGTCCTCTTAGTGCACCAAGCGTTGAGGCGTACGATAGGTCAGACCAGTGGTGCTTTTACTGGTTTTGAGGTGGGCGAGGCCCAACCCACCGCTTCCGTCTGCCACTACGGAGGTATCCTGGGAGGTAACGGCTCCGTAAGGGGGAACTAAGGTCTGTGTGCACAGAGTAGGGTGTGTGAGTTGCACTTGCATGTTTCATCATACCCACTAGCATGTCATAGCATAATCGATTCATTTAACCCTGACACCTAAAGTATAAGTGGTATGGGACGCTTATACATTAGGACCTGCAAAACGACCCCTTGGTCTATAAGCTTGTGTGGGCAAGTTTATAAATCAAAGGTTAATTTCAATATATAACAACCATTGCTGTTTGATAACCGACACCCCAACGTATAAGTGGTATGGGACACTCTATACGATGGGAGCCTTGCAAAAGATCCCTTTTGCTTATGTGTTCTCGCATAAGTGAAGGTTTAAATTCATTTAATTGCTTTTCTTACTGCTAGACCTATTATAACAATTTATTAACTGCTCACCTAACACAACTTGCTAGATTAGTTTCCGCTGCCATCTGTTCATGTTTATTCTCTACCATCATGTCCTTCCCTTTCTTCCTCTCCGCTCGGTACCTAGGAGCCATGGGGGAAGGGGTAGGGGATGATAGGGCTTAGTCTTTATGACTAACGGTTTTCGAACCGCATCATTTAGGGATCGTGGAGCCCAGCATGGAGGAGCAGCCCCAGAGATCGGTGCGCCTGGAGATGGGGCAGTCTAGCTCCGGAGTTCACACAGCCGGGACCGTGAGTCTCGACCTTGAGTAGTTTACTGTTTCGCTTCCGCATGAGAGACTTGTAGTGAGGACATTTTGTACCGGGCATAAGCCCGTATTTATAGTACTCTGATGTTTCTGTGGACACTCCCTTCGTGGAGTTTTATTATATATATGTGATTTTTATTATTGTGGACTGCATTGCTCTTACTGTTATAATTATGCTACTTTTCTGTGATCGAAATTGGCCGGCAGAATCGGCGCCTTGTGGTGATGACCCTTCGGGACGTGAAGGAGTCACCGCAAAGCGGCGGTTCTGGGCCTAAGACCCCGGTGGTTGAAAAAGAAAAAAAAAGGGGGTCTTACAAGTGGTATCAGAGCAAACATCGATCAGAAGGAAGTAGCAGTCCACAAACCCTCGGTCACCCCCGCTCGAGTTTAGTTTGGGGACAAACTAAGCAGCGGAAGCAGTGGTGTGCCCATATGGGGATCACATATAATTTGTCCACCTTTATGTAGTATTTGAACGTTTTCTCAGCGTGTGTTTTTGTTACGCAGCCTCCAGCACGGACTACGCCTCAAGGTGGAGTCCCACAGGCTCAGGATGTTGCACCACCCCCACCGGCCCCCACTCCTTTCCTTCAGTCAGACATGGGACAGACCCTGACTGCCATTCTGGAGGCCTTCAGGGCCCAGCAGGTTCCGGCCCCGCAGCCAAATCCGGGGGCCAACTGGCTAAGCATCTTCCGAGGACTGGCTCCCCCGTCCTATTTAGGGACAGAGTCGGCTGTTCGGACGGAAGAGTGGCTAGATATCATGTATGAGATGCTGACCGGGATTCGGTGTCCATGGGAGGAGAAGGTGGCGCTGGTTGTCTCCTGCCTGGAGTCCCATGCAAAGAGGTGGTGGAAGACGCTGTTGGACACGACCTTTGCTGATAGGGAGGTTGCGGAGATTACTTGGGAGGAGTTCAGGGCCGCACTGCTGGAGCATTTCATTCCGCAGTCGGCTAGGGATGACTTGGAGGAGCGGTTCTTACAGCTGAAGCAGGGTACTCGGACCGTGGTGGAGTACCATCGAGAGTTCGACCACCTGGCTCGATACGCAGATTCCTACCAGCTGGACGAGGCAGGGTATATCAGGAGGTTCTACAAGGGCCTACGTGAGGACTTGAGGGAGGCCCTCTTGTTTGTATCTGACGGGCCCATCTCCCGGATTTTGGAGATGGCCAAAAGGATTGAGGCAGATTGGCACACCACCCGGGGCTGGAAACGGCCAGCAGAGGATCAGGGACGAAGAGGAAGGAATGAACAGCGGCGGGGTGCTGTACCAGAGGGGAGGAGGACAGAGGACCAACCTCGTCAGGACGTGAGGCCGGAGCCGAGGGAACAGGTGGTATTGGCCCCTCCACCCCTTCGGATGCAGGAGATGCCGAGACCCGGGGGAATGGCGTATCCCCCAGAGTGCTACTTTTGTCATCAGATTGGGCACATTCGGAGGAACTGCCCCATGAGGGGGGCACCACCTCCAGCACATCAGGGCGGCCCACCAGCTCAGCATTACGGAGGTCGAGGACGCGACCGCGGTCGAGGATACCAAGGGGAAGATCGTAGACAGGGAAGAGAGCAGGTATATGCCTTGGACCTTGCACAGCCGCGGAATCCGGAGCAGGTCATCGCAGGTATGGCGAAATGCTTCTTTGTTTTCATAGAATTTCCCCTTTAAGTTGTTAAAACTTTGAATCGCACTAGATTGATAGCAAGGGAAGTAAAAACTCATTATAGAACCCTAAGATATCTAATCACCCCAGGTATAGTCTTCATCAGCGGCAAGCCTGCCCGCACGCTGTTCGATACTGGAGCTACTCACTCCTTTGTGTCGGAGTCGTTCGTGGAAGGACTGGAAGGTGTGGAGCGGTTCACAGGCTCGAGGATGAGGGTGCGACTACCGGATGGATCTGAGCTCCTTACCACGGATCACTGCAATATGGAGGCGGAGATTGGTGGAAAAGCGTTCGAGGCTCCAGCGACGATTTTGAAGCTGACGGACTACGACCTGATCCTGGGCATGGTATGGCTGCACTGGAACTATGCCCAGATTGACTGCCAGGCAAAGAGGATCACCGTGAGACACGGGGACTCTTTCATTACCATTGAAGGTATAAGACCTGTCTCTCGTATACTCTTATCTTCGGTACAGGCCGTCAAGGCCCACCTGCAGGGAGAGGAGGTCTATCAGATTCTTTTTGAGATGGCGGAAGTTAAGGAGTCGGTGACAGACATCCCGGTGGTGCGAGATTTCGCTGACGTCTTTCCAGAGAAACTACCAGGATTACCTCCACACCGAGAGCAGGATTTTCAGATACAGCTTGTGCCGGGGGCCAAGCCGGCGTCTAGGGCCCCTTATCGGATGGCCCCAAAGGAGTTGGCAGAGTTTCAGACTCAGTTGCAGGAATTAGTTGAGGCAGGTTTTGTTAGACCGAGTTCCTCGCCATGGGGAGCTCCGGTCCTGTTCGTGAAGAAGAAGGATGGGACACTCCGCCTGTGCATCGATTATCGAGCACTAAACAGGCTGACCGTCCGGAATACCTATCCGCTCCCACGGATAGACGAATTATTTGACCAGCTGGAGGGGGCCCATTATTTCTCGAAGCTGGACTTGAGATCAGGATACTACCAGCTGCGGATCCAAGAGGAGGATATCCCGAAGACGGCCTTTAGTAGCAGATATGGCCTGTATGAGTTCACCGTGATGCCCTTTGGGCTCACGAATGCTCCGTCGGCGTTCATGAGTCTCATGAACCGGGTTTTCGAGGCTTACTTGGATGTGTTCGTCATAGTGTTCATAGACGACATCCTGATCTACTCTAGGACGGAGGAGGAGCACACTCGGCATCTGGCACTGACCTTGGAAAGGTTGCGGGAGCATCACCTTTATGCCAAATTCAGCAAGTGTCAGTTCTGGTTGAAGGAGGTGGCCTTCCTAGGCCACATTATCAGCGGAGCCGGGTTATCAGTAGATCCAGCAAAGGTTCGGGCAGTTCGCGATTGGCCGCAGCTGAGGACAGCCACCGATGTACGCAGTTTCTTGGGACTTGCCGGTTACTACCGGAAGTTCGTGGAGGGGTTCTCCCGGATTGCCCTCCCCCTCACATCTTTGACAAAGAAGGAGGCACCTTTTGTTTGGACCCCGCAGTGCCAGGCGGCTTTCCAGGAGCTGAAGGACCGACTCATCTCGGCCCCTATCCTGGCCCTTCCATCCGGAAGGGAGGGATTCCAGGTGTATACCGACGCATCATACCAAGGGATGGGAGCGGTGCTGATGCAGAACGGACATGTCATAGCATATGCCTCCCGCCAGCTGAAGACCCATGAGAGGAACTACCCGGTGCACGACCTCGAGATGGGAGCGGTCGTTTTTGCTCTTAAGGTCTGGCGTCATTACCTTTATGGAGTCCACTGAGATATCTTCTCCGATCACAAGAACTTGAAATACGTGGACACTCAGAAGGAGCTGAATATTAGGCAGAGGCGTTGGGTGGAGTTCTTAGCAGATTATCAGTACGAGATGCACTACCACCCAGGGAAGGCAAACGTGGTGGCCGACGCGTTGAGCCGGAGAGCGGCCACTTCCGAAGCTGGGCCCCAGGTTATGTCTATGGAGCTGGTCCAGTCATTCAGAGACATGCAGATATCCCTAGTGTCCGAGGATGACCCAGATCTGTATAGGGAGTATCTGGCATCGATAGTGGCCATAGACGATATTCGGGATCGCATTCGGGACGGACAGAGGACAGATGCGTGGGCAGAGCCGATGTTCCGAGCTTTGGAGGAAGGTTCGACAGGAGATTATTCCCTGAGAGATGGTTTGCTCCACTTCAGAGGCAGAGTATATATACCCGCAGGAGGCAAGATCCGAGAGGATATTCTGACGGAGGCGCATTGCAGCCGGTACTCCGTGCACCCGGGATCACAAAGATGACCGCTGATCTGAAGAGGACGATGTTTTGGCCGGGCATGAAGAAAAACATTACGTACTTCGTGACCCATTGCGAGGCGTGTCAGTTGGTGAAGGCGGAGTGCAGGAACCCTGCAGGACTGTTGCAGCCACTCCCGGTGCCGGAGTGGAAGTTTGACGACATAGCGATGGATTTTATACATGGTCTTCCCCGGTCTCGGACAGGGAACGACTCGATTTGGGTGATTGTCGATCGTTTGACGAAGGTGGCCCGCTTTATACCGATCAGGAAGGATGACTCGGTGGGAGTGCTGGTACGGAAGTTTGTGGAGCAGTATGTCCGATATCATGGCGTACCCCGGACGATAGTGTCGGACCGCGATGGACGGTTTACATCCAGGGAGTGGCGGTCAGTGCAGGCATATTTGGGCACCGGTTGACTTTTAGCACGGCTTCCACCCTCAGACGGACGGGCAGACCGAGCGCACCAACCGGACCTTGGAGGACTTACTACGGCTGTGTATACTGGACCGAGGGGAGCCGTGGGAGAAGATGTTACCGTTGGTCGAGTTCTCCTATAATAACAGCTACCAGTCCAGCATCAGGATGGCACCTTATGAAGCCCTGTATGGAAGAAAATGTAGGACCCCGCTTTCTTGGGTTCAAGATGAGGATCCGAAGCTGTTGGGATCGGATTTTGTGGAAGATACCGAGGCTCAGGTGAGACTGATCAGAGAAAGGATGTTGGAGGCGCAGAGCAGACAGGCCAAATACTATGACGCCCGGCATCGTCAGGTGGAGTTTCGGGTAGGAGATCGAGTGTTCTTGAAGATCCGACCCATGCACGGAGTCTCACGGGTGCGCGGTCGGAGGAAGAAACTCAGCCCTAGGTATATGGGCCCTTACCGGATCCTGGAGCGGATCGGACCCCTAGCCTATCGGCTAGAGTTGCCACCGGAGCTGGCAGCTCTACACGACGTCTTCCACATCTCTTCGCTGAGAAGGGCTCTACTACGCCCGGAGCAGCGGATTATGACCACCGAAGGGCCGGTAGCTTCAGACCGATCTGTTCACTTGGAGCCGGTTCGGATCGACGACAAAGGAGTGCGGATCTTGCGCCGCAAAAAGATCCCCTTAGTCTAGGTTCTGTGGAGAAATCACGGTCAGGAGGAGCACACCTGGGAACCGCAGGATCTGATGAGGCAAAGATACCCGGAGTTGTTCAGTCAGGTACATCTCACCACCTCTCGGTATACTATAGATTGCCTTCTTGTTTTGGAATGTTAAGACTAGATACGGAATATCCAGGACCTAGGCATGCGCACTTAATCAGGAAGGTAGAGGCTAATCTTTTGTTTATTGGGGAGATTGTCTTCGTTATCAGACGAGCAGTCGCCTGAACCCAATAGAAAGATCGTATGGGATGTTACAAGTTTAATTTATTCCGATAGAAATCCCCATAGGCTCAACCTCAATTTCGGGGACGAAATTTTTGTTTTGTTTATTGGGATTTGTAACATCCCATTTCCGGCTAGACCCCTAGGAGTCGGTTGGTCGAGTCAGAACCCCAGGGAGCACAAAAAGTGAAAATAAATCGATTGAGTTTTCGGGTCAAGGGTTGGTCACGCCCGTGACCGACCCGTCATGCCCGTGACTTGGGCGTGACTACTTCGACGATCGTCGATCTCCACGAGACGATCGTCGAACGTGCTGTCTGGGCATGTCACGCCCGTGACCAAGGTGTCACGCCCGTGACTATGGGCGTGACCCCATCGACGATCGTCGATCGCCGTGAGGCGATCGTCGAGCTTGCGCCCCGGGCATGTCACGCCCGTGACATGAGTGTCACGCCCGTGACCTAGGGCGTGACCCATCGACGATCGTCGATCTCAATTCGACGACCGTCGAACTCGAAACTTGCTGTTCGGGCATGTCACGCCCGTGACCCGAGGTGTCACGCCCGTGACTTAGGGCGTGACCAGCCTTCGACGATCGTCGATCTCAATTCGACGATCGTCGGCCCAAAATCTGCTGTTCGGGCCTGTCACGCCCGTGACCCAAGGTGTCACGCCCGTGACCATCCATCGACGATCGTCGATCTCAGTTCGACGATCGTCGAACCCAGATGACTACCCGGGCCTGTCACGCCCGTGACCTATGTGTCACGCCCGTGACATTGGCCGAAACGACAGTTCAGGCACGAAATTATTCTAACACGCGTGGTAATAAATGCCGGTGTGGGAAGTTACACCAGGAGTAACTTCCGGCCGTTTTCCTTCTATAATTATATAATAAATGAGGAAAAGGTGGTCCAATAGAAAACCGCCAGCTGGACACACCTGTTCAGTTTCCGCCGTTTCTTATCCCTTCACCGTAACCGAAACGTTAAGGGAGGAGCCTTCATGGCCATAATGGTTTTACCCATTCACCTTTCCACTTCCTGATTTATAAAAAGCCCACCTGGGCAAGAGGAGAAGGTTACACGCTCAAGTAATCGGATCAGACCTCTGTTCTTGCTGTAAGAGAAGTTCAGCAAACGCCACCACCGCGCCATGGCACCCCGACGTTCTTCTCGCCTTCAAACCGCGAACAAGGTCCTCCTCTGCTCCTTCTTTTCATGGGTAGATCTTAGGATTCTTAGAAAAAATAGGTTCGCGCTCAACGGAGCCGGATCCATCTCTCGTTTTCATGGAAAAACCATGAAAAAGGTATTTTGAGTTCGCCGGAAACCGCCACTTCCGGCGGCCAAACCACCGCCGACCGCTAGCCATCGCCTCAACGGAGGTGGTGGTAGTGGTGGCTGGCCAGGGAAGTGACCGGACGGCCGGCAACGGATCACGGAAACGTTACAGGAAAAATGGATTCCTGGTTCTGGTTTCGGGTTCTGAAGAAGATGAACAGTAGATTTAATATATAATACATAGATTATTATATAGTACATAATGGAAAATAGATTATTTGAATGTATTTTTGAGGCTGCAAAACGAGGCACTTAGAGGCCGATTTAGGAAAAATGACCAGACACAAAAGTTGTAGCCCTCGGGGTCTACTTTAATTTAAAATTGATTTTATTCAATTTGGGTGAGTGGTTTGAACACAGCACTCATTTTGGTGGGATCAAGATCTAGTTTAACCAGAAATTAAAATGGTTGCCCACGGTTCATAACACGTCCAAAGGACTTGAAATTTGGACTGGAGGTCTATAATATGTATATCGAGAGGCTGTCCAAAAATGAGAATTTTTTGGAGAACTTTTGTCTAAAGTTTTTGTAAAAATTTAATAAACAATATAAAATTAATTAGGAGATGAAATTAAGCCCAAACTCCCCCAAATTTTGGGTGGTGGTCCCTGGCATCAATATTAAGATCTGTACAAAATTTCAACTCGATTGGTCGAGTTTTGATTAGGGAATTATCAAGTCCTAGATAGGCCTTGGTGAGGGGTACTTTGGGGAAAAGTACAATTGGAGATGGAGTGGACAAATCTCCTCAAGAGAGGCTGAAGTTGTCGGCCACTGATTTGTTGAGTCTATGTCTACCCTCTTGGGTAACATGGTGTGGCTTAGGGTGGATTTTACCCTAAGAGATTGGCTCAACTCCAACGGGTGGGAGTTTGAGGTTTGTGAAGGACATAGGAGCAAAAGCTCTTGTATGCCCTTGAAGTTTGGAGGAGAGGGGGAGGATATGATGAAAACCCTCTGGTTGAAATAGTGAAGGAATTGGAGGTAGTTAGGTACCTCGAAAGTTGAGATTTTGGAATAGGATAAACATGTAATATAATTATTTTAAGCACTAAATCTAATCCAAAAATTATGAAACTCGGGAGGAGGGAGTTTTAGGATGTATTAGACTTATGGTAATTTTTCTGGAATTTTATGATTAATATATATTATACTTCATGTGTTAAAGAATTATTAGCCCAATTTGTTGTTTCAATTATTTGGAGGCTTTACATTAATTATAATCAGTTGAAATTCTGGATTTAGATCTTGAATAGTAGAACATTGATCCCTGAATTTTTATAGAATTTTATGTTGAGCAAATCTAGTACTTTATTCACAAATGATAGAAAGGGCTTTTATGTTTAAAAAATTATTATGGATAGAACACTTGCTGGAAAATTATGAAACTTAGCCAGTGCAAATTTTAGGCCTTAATCTTCATGTCATAAATTATTTAGAATTTTTGGAAGAATATTTTCTGTACTTGATTCATAAACTATAGATATTAGAGATTATTTCCAAATAGTTTTTCAGGTTATTTTGATGATAGAAAATTATGATACTTAGGATTTAGCCTTCTGAGATAGCCTACTAATTATCATAAATTTGCTGGACATCTTGCATGAATAATTAGGATAGTTCATGTTCAAACCGGTGGCCCTTGGGATTTTCGAGGAATTTAATTAAATGCCAAATAAATTAGGAAAATTTACATTTTCTGGATTTAGGTTATTTATACCAAGATAAGTCTCCAGTAAATAGTTTAGGGCATTTGGATGAGTAATGGATCATTGCATAACCGGTTCGACATGTAGCCTAGGTCGGTCTGCATATAGCAGGTTGTGAGATGCAATAGGACACGATCTGAGAAAGTCTTTGAGGTTTAAACATTTTGTCTGGGTGAACAATTGTGGAAGAAATTACAATAGGAAGATATAAAGAGTAGTGAGTAGTGGTGATAGCTAGAGTTAAGAGGTACTCGGGTTCGACGAAAGATCGTCTTCCCCGAGGAGTGGAAGGTTTAAAATCACCCTAGGATAGTCTAATGTAATACGAGAAGGAAATCGGGTAAAAGGGTAGACAACCAATAATAATAAGTGCCTTGCGAAAGGGAACTTCGGGCCGTAATGCACCGTCTTGGTTCCTAGTGCCCCTTGAGAGCCCTTCACGGGGTATACCGGGGGCAGTCCTGGGATAACGTAAACTGTAATAATACACCGACAAGAGTAACTTAGTAACTAGGGTTGCACTCTTCACAAACACTGTTGGCACAGGAAGAATGATGAGAGCTTCGGCTCGGTTGGTTTGGAGACGGACGGATGGTCCGGGGAGCTTCGGCTCGGTCGGTTGGAGACGGACGGATGGTCCGGGGAGCTTCGGCTCGGTCGGTTGGAGACGGACGTTTGGTCCGGGGAGCTTCGGCTCGGTTCTGTTTGTTTGCGACTAAACTTGCATGTGCATAAGATAGGAAAGTTAAGGTGGTGGGTCTTTCGATATCAGGGAGTTCGATTGCACCGACACCGATATCGTTGACTCGGCGAGGTGGTTAGCACTTCGCCAACAGAAGTCCGGTGCGCCAGCCGGCAAGAGTACGCAGGCGTCCGCTTAGTGCACCAAGCGTTGAGGCGTACGATAGGTCAGACCAGTGGTGCTTTTACTGGTTTTGAGGTGGGCGAGGCCCAACCCACCGCTTCCGTCTGCCACTACGGAGGTATCTTGGGAGGTAACGGCTCCGGAAGGGGGAACTAAGGTCTGTGTGCACAGAGTCGGGTGTGTGAGTTGCACTTGCATGTTTCATCATACCCACTAGCATGTCATAGCATAATCGATTCATTTAACCCTGACACCTAAAGTATAAGTGGTATGGGACGCTTATACATTAGGACCTGCAAAACGACCCCTTGGTCTATAAGCTTGTGTGGGCAAGTTTATAAATCAAAGGTTAATTTCAATATATAACAACCATTGCTGTTTGATAACCGACACCCCAACGTATAAGTGGTATGGGACACTCTATACGATGGGAGCCTTGCAAAAGATCCCTTTTGCTTATGTGTTCTCGCATAAGTGAAGGTTTAAATTCATTTAATTGCTTTTCTTACTGCTAGACCTATTATAACAATTTATTAACTGCTCACCTAACACAACTTGCTAGATTAGTTTCCGCTGCCATCTGTTCATGTTTATTCTCTACCATCATGTCCTTCCCTTTCTTCCTCTCCGCTCGGTACCTAGGAGCCATGGGGGAAGGGGTAGGGGATGATAGGGCTTAGTCTTTATGACTAACGGTTTTCGAACCGCATCATTTAGGGGATCGTGGAGCCCAGCATGGAGGAGCAGCCCCAGAGATCGGTGCGCCTGGAGATGGGGCAGTCTAGCTCCGGAGTTCACACAGCCGGGACCGTGAGTCTCGACCTTGAGTAGTTTACTGTTTTGCTTCCGCATGAGAGACTTGTAGTGAGGACATTTTATACCGGGCATAAGCCCGTATTTATATTACTCTGATGTTTCTGTGGACACTCCCTTCGTGGAGTTTTATTATATATATGTGATTTTTATTATTGTGGACTACATTGCTCTTACTGTTATAATTATGCTACTTTTCTGTGATCGAAATTGGCCGGCAGAATCGGCGCCTTGTGGTGATGACCCTTCGGGACGTGAAGGAGTCACCGCAAAGCGGCGGTTCTGGGCCTAAGACCCCGGTGGTTGAAAAAGAAAAAAAAAAGGGGGTCTTACAGAGGAAATCATTCATGAGGCGGTCACGCTCGATCGAGGGTAAGAACTTCCTCAACAGCATCTCCTTGAACATCTCCCACGAGCATCCAGCCACTAAGCTCTCCTTCTCTCTCAGCCACTACCTCTTAGCCAATCCTTTAAGCTGATAGGCGGCTATCATCACCCTCTGATCATCTGCAATCCCTGAGTACGAGAACATCTCCTCCATGGAGATCAGCCAGTCGTCTATCACCATGAAATCTGCCTTCCCATCATAAGTGGGAGGGCTCAGCCTCTGAAACTGCAAGATGAAGGCCATCTCTGCTGGCACCACCACTGGAGGCCTCAAGGGTGCCGGAGGAGGAGGAACAGCTAACCCCCCTGCAGGAACTTGCGCACCCTGAGCCTGTCCTGCCACAACTGCCACCAAAGACTGAATCTGGGCTTGCACCTCCTCCAACTGCCTCCCCATAGCTTCGCTACTCTGACGCAGACCCTCGATCACCGCATCGTTCTGAGCTCCAGAAGATTCACCCTCAGACAGGGGAGTCGATTGAGTCGCAGGACGCCTAGCCATCCTAAAAATCAATAAAACGCAAATCAGAACCAACTCCCACAACTAGAACCGACTACCAGTACAGACAATACATATGTAGATATAGACTTAAAGCTGCTAAACTTGCTCTGAGAGTTTATCTTCTTCACAATAATTAGATGATATGCCCTAACCTAGGATGGTTAACCACCACCTCACTAACTCTTGTGCCTAGATCGGATGCATGAACTTATGTTAGTTTGAAAACTTATGTGTGTACATATGTCATCCTGCTAATCTTTAGCTCGGCGCGTTGTGCTTATGCAATGTTATGATATGCATGATTGTGCTATGCATTCTAAAAAGGCCCTAATGCATGATATGAGCGGCGTACACATGAAAATGTTATGCATCCCATACTACATAACATTTCCATGCAACGAAAAAGAAACGCGCTAGTCGCAGTCATGTGGTGAGGTTATGCATCCCATACTACATAACCCTCACATGTAGCCCCTATGGTGGATCCATATACGAACACATATTATGCATCCCATACTACATAATATGCCCCGTATACTTCATGTTATGCTATGAGTGTAGTGTTCGTGCTTTTGCCAAGACGTGCTGATGACATATCGGTGTGTGAATGACATGATGCTGAACTACTAACAGCATCCAAGGAAGGTTGCCCAACTAACTTGTCAAGCAACCTCCCTCTGATACCAACTGTCACAACCCTCATTTTCTCCGAATTAAGAATTATCAGAGTAAGAGAAAACACGCGTCATGATGCCACGTCAAGCAGGGGATAACTGCTGACGCTCAGGCAAATCCAACTACAATCGTTATGCAAGAAAATCATGTGCTTAATGAATAGAAAATCAGTTATGTTTAGAGTACTTATCCCTCGGCTCAGTGGATCATCTAGTCCACAAAAGAAAACTATATTTAAACGCTGCGGAAAATACTTTAATTAGGCTTTACACCCTAAAGAGCGCATAAGGGTCCCAAGAGAACCACTCATGCTATGCAAGACACTACACTTAGTTTATATAATATATATAAGAAAACGATTTTCGTACGTGATTTGGAATATAGTGATTAAGTTTACAAAACATGCTGATCATGAGCTTCATTTATAATAGTATTTATAGTTTAAAAATAACTAGCAACCTAGCATAAAACCTTCTCAAAGCAAGTAGACTATCTCCAGAAAAATAAATGGTAGCAGCAATAGTATAAATCTAGTACAAGGTAAAAACTACTAGTGGGCGCCAACAACCTGACACGAACCCACCAGCACACATATATGTCTGTAAGAAAGTACTGAAAACAACCTCACAAACAAGGTAAACGAAACTCCAAAGGTCCGGAAGTCCACCAACAACACCACCTCCAACTAGCCACCAGACTGGCTACAGCTCAGAATCTGGGGGTATTCCAAAAGAAAACAGAATACCTCAGCAAGCAAAAATCAAGGTAAAACTGCATGAAAGAGTCAACCAAAGGACAAAATAACAGAAAACATGCAGTAGAAAGAGTCACAACTGTCCAAAATAGGACAACCAGAAATGCACAACGTGCAAAGAAACAGCAACGACCCAGCCCAGGAACCACATCCTGCAGGGCCTACTAGGCTGCCAAGAGCCAAAATACTGCAAAACTACCAAAGAAGAAACTTCTAACACCCTAATCTGCGGGAAGTGATAGTAGCAAAACAACAACGAGGAACCGGATCGAAGGCAAACGCAGTCCCCCAATCCATCATGTCCAAGTCAAAAGCTCGAGGGTCAACACGTGAAAACACAAGGGACCTTCCACCCGACATGCCCAGCCCGTACCTGGAGCAAGAAATCCATGGGTGGCCTTGGCTATATCACACAACTCCACCCCCATAAAGAGCTACAACCACCACTACTATTCACGACCCACGATTCGGCCTTTAGGAAAATTAAAGAAAACGGCCGACAAGGAAAACCCAGAAATACAATTGGAAAATCCACTCGGAAACGAAATACAAGGTAAGGAAGAGTGTTGAAATAAACCAACACGACTAGGCGTTGAGTGAAACGCACTCAGCGCCTACCTAAACTTTGGCGTTGAGTGAGCTAGCCTCACTCACCGCCAAAATTATACCACTACCCACAAGCCCACTAAAGAATGCGGAGCTCGACGACAGTCGAACGACCAAGGCAGAAGATCCAGAACTCGAGTAGTTGCCTGCCACTTGAGTATCTAAACTCCCGCACTCGAAACCATCTAAATTCGCTTATCAATAGAAAATATACAAAGCGCACGATCAGTGTCGCACGATCAGTGGTCGTGCGCACTCATCGGCTGATGATCGTGCGACACGAACCTGGAAACCTGACAGAAAACCTAGCAACTGCGCACGATCAGTGTCGCACGATCAGTGGTCGTGCGCACTGATGTCAGCGCTCGTGCGATTGCCCGAGACAGAACTTTGGAAACTGAAATTTATACGCGCACGAACAGAGGCACACGACCAGTGGTCGTGCGCCCTAAAGGTTGATGACCGTGCGCGGCAAACCTGTACCGTTTGGAATTTCCCGAACGACACCGGAACGCGCACACGACTCACGCCACTGCAGTAGCAGTAGACAACTATCAACGTCGCACGCTACTACCATTCAAACTATGTCTAACCATTCGAATAATATCTTAACGAAGGAAATTGGCAACCACACCCCCCTCCTAACTCTCCCTCTCGGCTACGCCCGAACCAGAGCATCAATCAAAATTAAAGGAAAACAACGGCTTCACGCCGACAATTTGGATTCCAAACATCACAACATAGGGGGGGTTTCAGTAGGAAGAACTAAGCCCTATAGTTAGCAAGAAAATGAGAACAACAAGGCCTCTAACCTGGGCTAACCGGGATTTCAATTTCAGCAAATAAAATCAAAGAAAACACTTGGCAAGGGCAAGAATACCAGTTGCCTCAAATCTCAGCGAAGCTTTGGACTGCTTTCCTTCTCTTCGCACGGATCAAAATGGCCGCAACACCTAGAACAAAGACTCGGCCATTAATGGCGGAAAACTTCCAAAACTGAAAATTCCAATCCTTCCAAAACTCCACGAAAATCGAATTTCTTACCGCAGGAATGAAGGTCTCGACGAGAGCAATCCGTATCCACTCTCGGAATCGAATTCCGTCCACAAACGCTCCGGGAATCGGCGTCCGAAGGGAAGGCTCGGCGGTTACTCGTTTCTCTCGTACAAGGCCGGCGGTTTCTATCGTGAAGAAGATGAATGATCGGCCCTATTCATTCTATATATATATATATATAATTATATAATTATATAATTAATTACAAAATTACCTAAAGCACTAAATCGACGCGAAAACCGAACTACCTCGGAATTCGACGAAATTCGCACCGTAGCTAAATACCCACGCTACGAACACAACGGCGAAGTCGAAATTAACTTTCGACGAACAGAACTCGAGTTATACCCAAACAAAGCCAAACACAAACATCCCCCCGAGAGGCCTCACCGGTCACCAAAACGACTCGGTTTGCTAGGGAGATCTTGCCAACAGGCTACCAAACAGGGCACTCAGTTCTAAGGAGCTAAACCATACTCCACACATGGCACAAGCCACGGAAACGCGTCATCGCAACGCCAACCGAGAATAAAAATAATCGCTGAACAAAAAAACGGGGCGTTACAGTGTCAGCCTACAAAAACTCCATTTTGTCTTGGGGATATTTGGGGTGTTACAACCGGCCTGTTTCTCAACACAGTAGGTTTTTGAGCATGCTAGGTTTCTAACAAGCTCAGTTGGTGATGAGGACTGTGGAAGGTGACTTGTTAAGGAGGTGATGGGTTCGAAACATGGTATGTTAAAAAACCTACCGTGCTGAGAAACAGGCCGGTGATGGGTTTGGGTGGCATGGACTGCAGCCCTCTAAAATGGGCCCTAGGGCGAGACAAGCTGTTTTGGCCCGCGGAGGGTTCGGGCAGCCTTTGAGATCTAAACCGGGTCGTTACATAAAAAGTCCTCATCACCAAATGAGCTGGTAACGGCCCAGTTTAGAGCTCAGAGGCTGCCTGCACCCTCCCTTGGCCGGCACAGCTTATCTCTCCCCAAGGCCCGTTACAGAGGGTGGCAGCCTGTGCAACCCAAACCCATCACCGACCTGTTTCTCAGCACGGTAGCTCAATTGGTTATGAGGACTGTGGAATGTGCCTTGTTAAGGAGGTGTTGGGTTCGAAACATTGCATGCGCAAAAACCTACCGTGCTGTGAAAGAAGCCGGTGATGGGTATTGGTGGCACGGGCTGTAGCCTCTATGACGGGCCTTAGGGTGAGACAAGCTATTCCGGCCCGTGGAGGGTGCGAGCAGCCTCTGAGCTCTAAACCCGGTCATTACAGAAAAAGTTCACTTTTTTTGTAACGACCGGGTTTAGAGCTCAGAGGCTGCTCACACCCTCCCCGGGCCAGCATAGCTTGTCTCGCCCCAAGGCCCATTACAGAGGGCTGCAACCCATGCCAAACTAACCCATTACCGGCCTGTTTCTCAGCACGGTAGGTTTTTGAGCATTCCAGGTTTCGAACCCAGCACCTCATTAACAAGGCACTTTCCATAGTCCTCATCACCAACTGAGCTGCAGCTCAGTTGGTGATGAGGACTATGGAAGGTGCCTTGTTAAGGAGATGCTGGGTTCAAAACCTTGCATGCTAAAAAACCTATGGTGGTGAGAAATAGGTCGATGATGGGTTTAGGTGGCACGGGCTGCAGCCCTCTATAATGGGCCTTGGGGCGAGACAAGCTGTGCTAGCCCCGGGAGGATGCGGGCAGTCTCTGAGCTCTAAACCAGGCCTCTGAGCTCAGAGGCTTCCCGCACCCTCCTTGGGCCGGCACAGCTTGTCTCGCACCAAGGCCCATTACAGAGGGCTGCAGCCCATGCCACCCAAACCCATCACCAGCCTTTTTCTCAGCACGGTAGGTTTTTGAGCATGCCAGGTTTCGAACCCAGCACCTCCTAAAAAAGGGATCTTCTATAGTCCTCATAACCAACTGAGCTGGCTCAGTTTGTGTTGAGGACTATGGAAGGTCCCTTGTTAAGGAGGTGCTGTGTTCGAAACCTGGCATGCTCAAAAACCTACTGTGTTGAGAAAAAGGCCAGTGATGGGTTTGGGTGGTACGGGTTGTAGCCCTCTATAACGGGCCTCTTGGCGAGACAAGCTGTGCCTTCCCGGGGAGGGTACGGGCAGCCTCTAAACTCTAAACTGGGCCGTTACAGGTATTGTCAGGCAATACTGCCATCTATTCCTGGACACGTGTCGGATGGCCGGTCGGCGGCAGAAAAGCGGTGGTTGACTAGGTCAAAGCGGCTACCGATGCTATCGCCTAGGCGATAGAGGATATCGCTAGGCGATAGCATTAAGTTTGACTTGTTAGATGAAATTATGGCCATTGCTTTCTTTTGATGGGAGGATCGTGTGGTTGGGTTAATTTCCAAGGGTGCTTATCCAGAGAAGAGGTGGAGAGAAGATTCATTTCTCTTAGCTCACTCTCTCTCATCCTTCTCATCAAGTTCTTGGATGAAAGGAAGAAGAAGGTTAGAGGCTGAAGCTTTGCTAGCTAAGTGAAAGAGATCCGGTGGTCTGAATTGAGAACTAAGGCAAGATACATGAATAAGAAAGTAAGGCACTCCTTTCCAACTGGATATGAAGCTTGATAATGGCTCCGAAATGATTTCTGAGGGTAATGATCTTCTTCTTGGACAAGTGAAGTCCTCCTTTTTGCAAATGCATGGAATCCCCGACCAAAAGGTGGAGAATCTAGGTAATTTTTATGGGTCAATACGTGATATCCCTGGGTGGTTTTGCATATAGAATTCAGAAATTGCAGCACGAAATATGCATGTTGTGGGAAGACCATCCGGACAGGTTGGTTTAGATTGGTGATGTTCTATTTTGCATGCTGGAGAAGACTCTATGTATAAACGAGTAGTTTATGGGGTCTGTGGGTTGTACCTATGAAATGAGAGTAGCATGAAGTACTGGAGCTGTGCTCTAGGAAAATACCCAGAAAATTTAACAGTTTGCATAATTGTTGGATATCACCGGATGACAACAAGTATCGTTGGAAATAGCTCTTGGTGAGCTATGCTTATTGTGAAAGAAAAAATTTCTGGCACTATGGGATACTGCAGGGTTTTGGCTGGAAAGATGTTCCAGTTATGGATGACCCTAAAGTCAAAAGAGAGTTCTGTTGCTAACGCCAGGCGATAGTGACTATTATCACAATCTGCATATTCTCAACATTTGAGTTACATCAGATTAAGAGAAAATATGCGTCGTAATGCCAAGCAATGAAGGGGATAACTGCAGGTGCTCAAGCAAACTCCAAACTCTACAATTTATATGAAATCCATAAGTTATTAAGTAAAAAACCAGTTTAAATTGGATGGTTGTATACCTCGGCACAGTGGATCAAATAGTCCACGAGTAAAAGTATAATTATAAGCTATGAAAAATACTTTGGTTATGTTGATTAACACCCTACATGAGTATAAACATCCCCGAAGGACAACTCATAGCATGCAAGACTCTAGATTTATTATAAGTTTGAAAATAGTATTTACATTAGCTAGAAAATAGTATTTTAGTTTTAGAAATATGAGATGTATGAAGTACTAGTCGTAATGATTTTATAAGTGAAAATACCTAACATACAACCTAGCATAAAACATTCCCAGAGAGCATGTAAAAATAATAACAAAAGGTAAAACTAGCAGCTTAGCGAATATTAAGCAATTCAAAAGAAAACCACCAGTGGGAGTAAATAAACTGATATGAACCCATTGGTCAGTATGTGTGTCTGTACTAACAAGAAAAAAACAAAGAACTACCTCTCAATGTAGAGGAAACCTCTATAACACTGTAGTCCATTAGAAAACACCAAACCTAGCCACTCAACCGGCTAATATCCTAAACCTGAGGCATTCAAAGAAAGAACACCTCAGCAAGAAAAATATATGTGGCAAACAAAACTGTCAATAAACAAGGGAGTAGTAAAATTACTAATACAAACCTGAATAGCTGTCTAAAAAAACAGCTAACTAACTAGAGATTAAGAACGAAATAGTTAACTTATAAAGTTAAAAGGTAATGAAATTTGCACCAAGTGCGAATGGAGTCATACTCCGAGAACATCTTCGATAATAAGTAGAAATAGAAAAAGTTTAATCCATAGGAAACAAAAAAATTAGACAAAGGCTCAATAAACATGTGAATCATAAACACTATAACGCAACCGGATCTAAGTCGGGACTAACAGGTCAAACCCGAACTAACAGACCCAAATGTCTCAAAAACGGGACTACAGTGGTGGCCATCTGGCCCAACACAAACCAACAACCAAAAAAATAAGAACCAAACATGTCCGAGTTTAATGATTCACAAAACTAAGCCAACAAACCCAAACCTCTTATCCCAAATACCCATTAAACCCAAACTTGACAACTTCAGCAGAAACCCGACGATTCTAACTTGGCAAAACTAAGCATTTAGAGATACACGAAAAATCGGTGAAATGACACGAGTCTAAGGGAAAAGCGTCAAGTACACTCGATGTTGCGTTGAGTGCAATCAACACACTTGATGCCATAACTCAGCATAATCAAAGCTTAAACACAACAACAAGAACAGGAGATGGGGTTGAGTGAGTTCAGCTTACCAACGCTTTACCACTTAGATGGCAAAATCAGATGACGGCGTTGAGTGAGTTGAATGAGTTCATCTCACTCAACGCTGTCAATGCTTTAATACTTGTCTTGTAGAGTTAAAGCGATGGCGTTTAGTGAGTTCAGCTCACTCAACGCTGTCAATGCTTATCTATCAAAGCGACGACGTTGAGTGAGTTCAACTCACTGAAAGCTGACAACGCTTTTACAATTTGCATAAACAGAATAAGAGACGACTTTGAGTGATTTCAGCTCACTTAACGCGGTCTACGTTGTCGCCGCTGTCGACACTGCCGATCAAAGTGATGGCGTTGAGTGAGTTAACGCTTTTAGACATAGCTTCTAGAACTTATAGAATGGCGTTGATTGTGCTAAGCTAACTCAACCCCACGTTGAGTGAGTACCACTCACTCAGCGCTTTTAACTTAGCTTCTCAGACTACTAAGTTAGGTGTTGAGTGCATTCAACACACTCAACGCTTTATTCTTATGCTAAAAACTGAACTTCTACACTAAGATAACACTCAATGCTTTAGGATATATAAACTTTGCTCCACTCAAAGCTTTTAGACAGAAACCTGCTAGAGGGTTATCATCCCAACAGTACCATACTAAAAATTTCTAACTATGTCTAACATAGACTAGAGATGTTATTACTATCATGATAAGACTCATCTGACCTACTAGAACAGAAAACCGAAGGGCAAAAAGCTTGGCAAGGGTGTAAGAACCACTGCCTGAAGATCTATAGAAAATCATTTTTTACATGGGGGAAATCCTACCCAAATCCAACCAATTTCTGTAAGTTTGGATATCCTACATGATATTATTCCTTATACAGATCAAGGAAACAAAAGAGAAAGGAAGAACAAGTAAGGGGAAAATCACCACTTGCCTTAAATCTCCAGAAATTCAGCCAAGTAATGCCCCACCTCACAGATTTGGCTGCAAGAACACTAAACCAACAAACCTGAAACTTTTGAGAGGAAAATAGGGTAAAAACCGCATGCCTAGAACTCTAAAAATCCATGAAACTAGGAAAGCTTACTGTAGAAACGTAGATCTCGGTGAGATCTACTCGGATCTACTCTCCAAAGACGAAAATCGAGCACCAAAGCTCCAGAAATCGGCGGCCGAAGGATTAGGGATCTCCGTCGCTCTCGTTATTTCACAACAGGTTGACGGTTTCACGAGGGATACAATGAATAGGGTTTTGACGCGAATGGTTTCTATTTATACTACTTTATCCTATTATTTTACTATTGGATAACATAATTATTTAAATAAAACGTCAAAATGACCCGAAAACCAAACATACCCAGAATTTTATGAAAATCGCACCATAGCTAAGTATCGATGCTACGAATCAAACGAAAAACTTGAAATCGAAATCTGACTAACCAATCTCGAGTAAACACCTCCCGAAGACAAAAGACAAGCATTCCCAAAGAGGCTCTACCGAATTACCAAAACAGACATGGCTCGGTAGGAAATCTTGCAAATAGGCTAAACCCAACCACACAAAAAAACCCAAGAGCTTAAACGCACACTCTTACAACAACACACACCAATCATCCGTTAACATAACGTCTTAACATATTAAATATGCCAAATAAAAGAATTAACAAAAAATAAAAAAATTAGGGGCGTTACAACTATCGCTAACGATAGCTTCCAAATAGCATTTTATTGTTGATGCCAGTCTCTCGGAGACCAAGTGGATAGTGTGAGCTGTGAGCTCTTAATGTTTAGTGAGCCAAAGGGGAAGGGGAAGATGGCTCACGTCTGTCTAGTATGAACTAACGAATTGAGCAACAGGCAATAACATAACTGTACCCGCGTTATGTCGTTTGGACTTGATTGCCTAAAGTAATTGGCTTTTTTCATTGGAATAATGAGAGTCATAGGCCCTATGCTGGAAAAACTCGAATCCTCTATGTTGACCATCTTGTCTCGGACCTCAGAACGGTGGTGGATCCCTGGCAATCCGGTAGACCAAGAATGTTCCATGAGAGCACGGAACGTTTGGCTACAGAGGTACTCGTTTGTGATACATTTAATGGTGCTTAAGTGTACCTTCTTGTGATATACATGTTGTGTTAATTCTATTCCTTCTAGGAAGGAATAATGCTTCCACGAGTATTGGGTAGGCTCCTTATAAATTTGTCAGTTTAAAGCTGACCGTTGCCTTGTTTTGCCATCATTTGGTAGAATGTCCATATAAAGGTGTTGGAGAGCCGAGTGGGAAATAGCGGGTTGCATCCCTGAAGCTATGCTGGTTCTAAATGTCCAGGAGAAGTTTTAGTGCTTTCAGGTGTGGCCGGCCTGCGTGACGATGTCTGTAAACCACACTTCTTAAGAATAAATGTAAGGCCTTAAGGCTATAATAGTTTGGCTACTATTGACTATTGCTAGGCGATAGTGACTATCGTTGGAGATGGTATCTTTTTTGTATTTTTAAAGTACATTCAGGTGTATATACAGTGTACATTGATGTGATACTTGATGCGTGTAAATACGGAAAGCGCACCGGTCGCACAAGTAATAAAGTTTGGAAATGGATCCCCGAGTGTCGGTCTCGTGAGGAATGCAGTTGGCGTGGAACGACGAATAATCCGAAATTATTGTTATTAGAGTTTGTGAAATAAAAGAAGAACAAAGGGGCTTTGAAGGTGGTTCTTACAACCAATTAAACTAAAAGGAAAAATGCGGGTCGCACTCACAGCTTCGCAAGGCGAGATGGGTGTAGCGGCTGCTATGCCGTACTTCGGCAGGGCGAATGGATGGTGAGCCAGTGGGTGAGGTGTTTAGTGCGGAGTACAATCAAGTGGAATGATGGAAGTGAGATGGGGTAAGGCGCATCACAACACAAATCTCACAAACAAGTTCAAATAACAAAAATCCAATTACAGATAATTAGACATTGAAGTTCACAACAAGCATGAGTCATTCATACACTACAAGAAAGATAGAGGAAGAGTAAACCAAGAGAGTGAAGATCCACCGCGGTTGTTGGTCGGAGGTGCGGGTTATCAATCCGCTTCCATGCGCAGTCCGAGGAGTCTTCCGGTACCGACGAGCTGTCACCTCGAGGGACTTTGAGTCCGGTCTCTAGGTCGTCTTCGTCATCTTCTTCTTCGGTAGAATGCTCGGAGAAGAGGTCATTAATGGCCGGGAGGGTCACCGGAGGATGCGGAATGCTTTAGAATCGCCGGAAATCACCTCCCGATGGTAGGGATGAAGGTGGAGATGGATAGAGCGTCTGAAATACGGAAGGGCGAAGTGGCGGCCAAGTTGGATCAAGGTCCGTTGACCTAATTCGCGGAGCAGGCCAATTTATAGAAGCAGGATTAAATAGCGCGCACGACCACAGGCGCACGACCAGTGGTCGTGCGCGAACAATATCAGCGCCTGTGCGGCAACAACCTGTAGAACCTGAATCAGGAAATTTAAGCATGCGCATGATCAGCAGCGCACGATAAGTGATCGTGCGCGGCAAGGCTGGTGATTGTGCGATATGGCGGGACAGGACAATAAAATGAGAGCCCAGACTGCGCACGACCGACAGTCGTGCGCCAAAGAGGTCGATGGTCATGCGTGGGTAAAAACGCACGACCATTGACTCCTTTGCCAAAAAATGGTGAAAGTCCAACGCCGGATGCCCACATGATCCCCGAACCTGCAGGAAAACTGCGCGCGCTGTCGATCATGCAGTCACAGATATATATAAAATGCATCACACGAGGGGAATACACACATGCACAGAAATATGCTAAAAGAGTGCACAAGACGTGTAATGTCGAAGCGAACCAAAAGGAGTGTTAATGGCGCAAAATGATAGTGCAAAGACAAGAAAACGAGCCCAGATGAGTCCGGAAATAGATATGAAATGGGGACTCATCACACCCCCAGACTTAACCATTTGCACGTACCAGGCAAATAAGCATCCCGTGAACTCTAAAACAGCTAGTTGATAAAGTAACTTCGATCTAAAGTAGAACGAGAAATTGAAGACTCAAGCGTATAGAAAATATAATAGAAGAAATTTTTTTAATTATACTATGCAATATATAATTTTCGACAAAAGGAAATAAATATTGTCACTACTCAAAAATTGAATGCCGGAGAATCGTTCGGTCATGAGTACGAAGAAAATAGGCGAGTCACTTGGCTAAGCATTGCCAAAGATCGGGGCTCGTGATCACCTCCAAAGGAATCCACCAATGTCGGGGACCATATGCTTGCCCGTTCGCACTCTCTCCACGGCACTAGTTTGGCTCTAGCGTGAGTCCATAGGACTTCGGGTAATGATGAGGCTTGGGTTACGGTGAGGTAAACAATGATAGAAAGAAAGGCTAAGTACCTAACCCAAATGAGCTCGCCTAATAGAATCCCTCGGCAAACCACAAAACGCACGAGTGCACCTCACCCCCAGACTTAACTTTAGCAACAAGGGTGTGTGCACCGCCTACTCCAAATCAAAATAATTATCAACAAGATTTTCAATCAATTTTTTTTTTCTTTTCACTCTTCATTTTCCCTTTTTTGTTTTTTCTTTTACATCTCTTTATTTTCAACAATTGAGCCGATTTAACTTGTGCGCACTTCCACTTTTTCACAATTAATACACCACATCACTACCCAAAATGAAAATATGAAATACTAAAGCTCGATTTGGGTGTGCGACTAGGATAGGCTATGAGGCTTTGGTGAAATAACGGTGGAGCTGAATCAAAAGGAAGGGTATGCACAAAGGGGCTAGCGAGGGTGACGTTAGGAAGGGTACAAAGCTCTACCGGGCCAATATGATGGCCTACATCACTCTCACGCTAAACTAACCATGCACAAATGCTTCGAAAGTAGCTTGGGGCAAGTTCTTAGCCACCGAGAAAAATTATCCTTCCTCCCGACTCGAGCAATACGAAGCTAGAGATGACCACACACATTCCTACGCTACCGACAGATTGCTCCGGATTCACAATTTTGAGTAGGACAAACATCATTTACGAATGCATAAAAAATATAAATTTGCAAGTATAAAGAAAAATTACATCTATACAATTTCTACACAACGAGAGTACTCGATTAGGAGCACTGCACGAGTTTCGAATTACTCTAAATTAAAATCCTGAGTCAGCACCGCCATTTTAAAATTGACACAAAATGATAACATTGACTCGAGCCGTACGCGTAGTCAAGTGCGCGCTCGTGTGGGTGGCAAGGTGTGTGCAGCAGGATTCTACAATAATGAAATATAAAATAAAACTACTGGCATGTTATTAGTGTGCTCGTGGAGTGCATAAACAGCTCTTCCCCCCAGACTTGCATTAAAACAGGCAGAAATGAAAATAGGCATCTAAAATAAAAAAGAGGTCTGAGGAGAAAGGGTACCTATGCTCCAAAGAAGGAGCATACCAAAAGGCGGAGGTTGCTGGATCCCACAAAAATATGTTGTACCTGCGAATTAGGTTGAACAGACAAAAAAGACAAATAATAGAAAATAAAATAGACAAGCGAAATAAAAAGCACAAAAAGAAGAAGGACCAAAGAGGTCCAAGCTTGGGTTGTCTCCCAAATAGCCCTTTTGTTTATCGTCCTTAAGGTGTACCAAATACCTGTATTGGCAGTTTATAAATTGTTCTTGCAGTTTAAGATAAATATAGAAGTTCAAACAAAAATAAAAACAGAACACTCAAGAGATACAAAATCTGAAGATAAAACTGCAGAGGACATAGAGCTCAAACATAGAAGTTCCAACAAAAATAAAAGACCCGCTGCAAAAATTGGTGATCAAGGCGTCACAGTATCACTTTGCGGGGGGTCAGCAAGCTGCAATCTTTGAGGTTCGCCAATGATAGCACCACCATCATACAATTTTAGCCGGTGCCCGTTGACTTTAAAATTGTCTCCGCTCTTCCCGGTTATTTCAATTGCACCAAAAGGGGAGACTCCGATCACTGTGTAGGGGCCGCTCCACCGCAATTTTAACTTTCCTGGAAACAAACGGAGGCGGGAGTTATACATCAAGTGTAAGACCCCCCTCCCGGAACACAACACACGGCACGAGGGGAGTCTTATTCCCGAAATAGCCGCCTTGTGGTAACACTAACACACGGATTAGCCTTTACCATAAGACGACTATTCCGCCGGCTACAATCCATATCATAACAATATGCCAACCCAACCATAACAGGAAAGTAAAGCAGTTCAATTCACAGCTAAGTTTAAGTCCAAATTAGCGGAAGATAACAAGCACAACAGGCTTGTACAAAAGAACAAGAGTCTAGAAATGTTTTGCCAAACGGCTACATGAAAACACTCACGACTGTCACTGACGGTGCCGATGGCACCACCACCTCAGGTCCTATCGTCCGGGCCTGGCTGTCCTGCTGCATAGTCCGTTGCTGCTCTACCTGCGGGGTTTCCTCCTAAAAAGGAAGACGTAGCAACCGTTAGTCATAAGACTAAGTGGCTTCACATCCGCTCCCCCGGCGACTCCTCGGCACCGGGCGGAGAAAGGAACAAAGGTACAATATGTATATATGTAAACAAGTAAACAAGCAGGTGACTGTAAATATGGTGGAGAATAAACTACGCTACACCACTAGCAGTTCTACAAATATCTTTATACATGACAGCAGGTATAAGTAATCAGAATAGTAACTTAACTTATAAGAGTGCCCATACAAACTTATAAGTTAAGGATCGGCTTAACAGTAAAGTAACTCATCGTATAAGAGTGCCCATACAAACTTATATGATGAGGATCTTGTGTATGCACTGAATGACATGATATGAATGTTATGCTATGACCGAATCATGCGCACGCACATGCAAGTTGCTATGTCGACACAGACTTGAAGTTCCCACTTTTCGAGCAGGTAGCTAACCTCTCAGGCGTTGTCCGTCGTGGCCAGACGGCGACAGTGGAGCGGGCGTCTCCACTACTAGGTGGTATCACACTACCTATCCTAGGCCCCCGTACGCCTCAACGCTAAGAACACAACAGTGGAGCTCACATGCGTACTACGGCTCAGAAGGGGTCTTGGGTAAATGTGCACCAAGAACACAGCCCAACCTGGCCTTTGATTTCGAACCGGATGGAACCTCGGAAGCGCACGAGGTGCAAGCCCAACCGTTCTCATGGCGCGGAGGAGATCTCGGGTTATGGACACCAAGTATCTAACCCTACCGCCCAAGGTCTACCCATTGGCTCCCATCGGTGTGACGACTGGCGAACCCGTAGACCTGCCACAGTCATTTTCTCCATATCGCGACACGATGAATCGTCGCACATCACATGCCCCAAGACAACTCACTCGATGCTACCCGTAGGGAGACTACCACTCTAAGCATCGGTTGTTAATAAACCCCTTGGGCTCGGATTACGGTTACAAAATACTCTTCACATAGTGTTCATCATGTTCACGCCCACCTATTCAATGAATTCACCTCAACACTACACATAATAGATAAGTTCAACACCAAATTGTATAGATATATCCTATACCAATCTCAACTCCTAATATCTAGCCTTCCCATCCAATCCATTTCTCTACCATTGCATGGTTATTCCTTATTACACAACCAAATGAGTAACCATGCTAAATTATAGTAACAACAACATTATAGATATATGGGAGCAAGATAACAAATGGGCAAATCACAATCATTGCAAGAGTGCTAGCATTATAAATTAACAAGTGCATTAACATAGGATATCCCGATACTAAAACTGGGATTCCCGGAGCTACAGGAATCCGATCACAATGCACAACCCCTCGTTGGAAAGGTATTCGCGAGGGCTACGACTTTCGTGTTGAGTTGATCGCCCAGATCTGGTCGCAACATACCAGAAATTCAACTCGAATACGTATAGGAAACAGTTTCCTGTACAGGAATTTTCCCGAACGCAGCGGACTCGAACCAGCTTTCCCGTGGCTACAGGTATCGTATAGAAACGAGCAACCACTCGTTGGAAAGGTAATTTCAAGGGCTACGACTTTCGTGTTGAGTCGTTCACCCAGATCTGGTCGCAACATACCAGAAATTCAACTCGAATACGTACATGAAACAGTTTCCTGTACAGGAATTTTCCCGAACGCAGCGGACTCGAACCAGCTTTCCCGTGGCTACAGGTATCGCATGGAAACGAGCAACCACTCGTTGGAAAGGTAATTTCAAGGGCTACAACTTTCGTGTTGAGTCGTTCACCCAGATCTGGTCGCAACATACCAGAAATTCAACTCGAATACGTATAGGAAACAGTTTCCTGTACAGGAATTTTCCCGAACGCAGCGGACTCGAAACAGATTTCCCGTGGCTACAGGTATCGCATAGAAACGAGCAACCACTCGTTGGAAAGGTAATTTCAAGGGCTACGACTTTCGTGTTGAGTCGTTCACCCAGATCTGGCCAGAACACCTCCGAAATTGGCCACGAAGGTCGTCGCGTGCAGAAATCAGATTTCCTCACGCATCTTAAGGCGAGATGAACGGCATCCGTTCATCTTCTTCCTTGCAACGACCTCGCATAAACTTCTCCAGAAATCACACCCAACCTTATTTCTCCTTTCAAAGCCAAACCCTCTACGAAAACCCCTCTCATCTCCACTTTGAATGATGAGAAGGTTGAGGGAGACTAAGCCTAGAAAACCTAGGCATGGCTTATCCTAAGAACTCTCCTCCTCACCATCAAGACTCTATGGAGTCGATGTCTCTCCTAAAATAACTATAGATCTAGCACCAAGGGAGAGGGGAGGAAGCTCACCTCAAGTCCAGCGGTACCACCATGGCCTGCCATGAGCCTCGCACTCCTTCGCGGCGGCATTGTTTTTCCCTTGACGGTGGCGGCGTTTTGATTCCTCCAAGGATGGCTCCGGCAAGCTCTTCCTCCTCCAGCCAAGAGAACTCCCTCAGAAATTTCGGGGCTGAAGAAAGGGGATGAAATGCTACGGTTTCACAACTTTTTTCCTTTTATACACCGCAGACACGGGTAGGCACACGGCCGTGTTCCTACCCGTGTTCAGGTGACACGGCCGTGTTGCCTGCCGTGTTTAGGGCCGTGTTCATCCCAGAACAACTTTCTGCCGTGTCGGGATTGCGGCACACGGGTAGAGACACGTCCGTGTCTCGACCCGTGTCCTCGACACACGGGTAGGGACACGCCGTGTCCCAATACCCGTTTACCTCTCTGACTGAAAACTCAATATTGGCATGAGGCACACGGGTATGGACACGGCCGTGTCCATACCCGTGTCGGCCAAAAACACCGTTTTGCCTTGTTTTCCTCATTTCCCATACGTTCGCACCTGTTCACCCACACCCCCATTGGGCTCACCACAGCCCCTCTTGACTCAAATACGCAATCAAGGGGCCTAGCGCGAATTGGGACGTTACAAATCCTATAAACAAAATAAAAGATTTCGTCCCCGAAATCAGGGTAAGGCTATGGGAGTGAAGCACATAAAAGGGAACTATGCTTTCAAATAAAATTTTTACTTGGGGTAAATAATTCCGGGTAGCGCCCTTGCATCAAATCCCTTGGCTCCCATGTGAACTCCTCCTTCCCATGATTAGACCATAGCACTTTCACCAAGGGAACACTTTTGCGGCGCAAGGTTCTTGTCTCGTTATCAACGATCCGCACCGGCTCCAGTCGCACAGACCTATCAGACGCCACGGCACCATCCGCCGTGGGGATATACTGTTCAGGCCGCAGCAAAGCCTTCCGAAGCGACGATACATGGAACACGTCGTGAAGGTTCTGCAGCTCCGGTGGTAACTCCAATCGATAGGCCAGAGGGCCAATCCTTTCCACTACGACATAGGGCCCGACATACCTTGGGCTGAGCTTCTTGACTCCACGTACCCGCGACACTCCGTGCATCGGTCGAATCTTCAGGAACACCTTATCACCCACTTGAAACTCCACCATACGGTGCCTTGCGTTGTAATATTTCGCCTATCGGCTTTGAGCCTCTAGCATTCGATCCCGGATAAACCTAACCACCGCGTCCGTGTCATCAATATACTCATTTCCCAATGTCTTCGGATCTTCGTCTTGCACCCAGGACAAGGGTGTTCTACACTTCCTTCCATACAAAGCTTCATGAGGTGCCATTCCAATACTGGCTTGATGACTGTTATTATAAGAGAACTCCACGAGAGGTAAGAGTCTCTCCCATGGTTCTCCTTTATCTAGCACACACAACCTCAGAAGGTCCTCCAATGTTCGGATGGTTCGTTCAGACTGCCCGTCCGTTTGTGGGTGAAAGGCTGTGCTAAAGGCGAGGCGCGAGCCCAAATAAGCCTGTACAGCCCTCCTTTCTCTTGAAGTAAACCGACCATCCCGATCGGAGACGATCGTCTTCGGCACACCATGGTACCGCACAAATTGTTCCACAAAGAGACGCACTAGGACGCCCACCTGCGCCTCCTTCTTCATTGGGATAAATCGGGCTACCTTGGTCAACCGGTCAACTATCACCCACACAGAATCATTCCCCGAGCGCGAGCGAGGTAACCCGTGGACGAAGTCCATGGAGATGTCCTCAAATTTCCATTCGGGGATGGGCAATGACTGTAGCATTCCACCGGGGCTTCTGCACTCCGCCTTCACCATTTGGCAGGCCACACAATGAGTAACAAAGTACTTGACATCCCTCTTCATGCCCGGCCAACACATTGCCTTTCTCAAATCGGTGTACATCTTCGCGATCCCTGGGTGCACCGATTACTTGGAGCAATGGGCCTCCTTTAAAATATCCTCCCGAATGTTGTCACCTTCGGGGATGTAAAGCCGGCCACGAAAATGGACGAGGCCGTCTTTTAGGGAGTATTCTTCCGTAGTCCCATCCTCCATTGACTTGAAAGCCGGGGTTAAAGCCGCATCCTTCTTTTGTTCCGTCCGGATTCGGTCTCGTATGTTGCAAACTATACTCATCGCGGCCAAATATTCGGTATACTCTTCCGATTGATTCTTAAAGACCAAAGTGACTTCCATCTCTTGCAGTGTCTGGATTAACTCCATCCTCATCAAGCGGGATTCCGTGCTCGTTCCCGGTGCCTTTCGGCTCAAGGCATCAGCTACGGAATTAACCTTCCCGGGGTGGTAGTTCAAGGTGAATTCATAGTCGCACAAGAACTCCAACCACCGCCGCTGTCTCAAGTTTAACTCCTTTTGGGTGTGAACGTACTTCAGATTTTTGTGATCCGAGTAGATCTCGCAGTGGACGCCATATAAATAATGCCTCCACATCTTCAAGGCGAATACCACCGCTCCCAACTCTAGATCATGCACCGGGTAGCTGGCTTCATGCTTCTTCAACTGTCTTGAAGCATAAGCGATCACATGCCCATTCTGCATCAACACAGCTCCCATCCCTTGATACGACGCATCCGTGTAAAATTGAAAGCTCTCCTTCCCAGATGGAAGAGCTAGGATGGGTGCAGTCGTCAATCTGTCCTTCAACTCTTGGAATGCAGCTCGCACTGGGGTGTCCATTCAAACGGCACACCCTTCTTGGTCAGCGTAGTAAGGGGAAGGGCGATCTTCGAGAAGCCTTTCACGAACTTGCGATAGTACCCGGCAAGTCCAAGAAAGCTCCGTATGTCGGCCGCTGACTTCAATGGCGACCACTCCTTCACGGCCCGCACCTTGGCCGGATCTACAGCTAGCCCCGCCCCACTAATCACATGGCCCAAGAACGCGACCTCTCGAAGCCAAAACTCGCATTTGCTGAACTTGGCAACAAAGTGTGCTCCTTTAGTTTCCTCAGCACTAAAGTTAGATGTTCGGCGTGTTCTGCTTCAGTCTTGGAGTAGAATAGGATATCATCGATGAACACGATGACAAAGATGTCCAAATAAGGGCTGAACACCTTGTTCATCAATCTCATAAAGGCGGAAGGGGCGTTTGTGAGCCCAAACGGCATCACGGTGAATTCATACAAACCATATCTCGAACTGAACGCCGTCTTCTGAATGTCATCTTCTTGTATCCTCAGCTGATAATATCCCGAACGCAGATCTAACTTAGAGAACCAATACGATCCCACCAATTGATCAAACAATTCATCAATGCGCGGTAGGGGGTAGGTGTTCCGCACCGTTAACCGGTTCAACTCTCGATAATCAATGCACAACCGCAGGGTGCCATCCTTCTTTTTGACGAACAAAACGGTCTCCCGGCTGAAATTCTTTTGGGATGATGTGACGGTCGTGCCAATTTTTTGTTTTTTCTTTGTAAATCTGCCCGTTCTCGTAAGCAAAATGCCGGAGCTCCTCTAGCTCATTCAGTTGAGAGCGCCGCTTGCCTGCTGCAGCCTCAATGTCCATGTTTAGCAATTTGGTTGCCCATAGTGCTTTGTGTTCTAACTCGACCGGCAAGTGGCAAGCTTTTCCATAGACAAGTTGAAAGGGAGTCATACCGATAGGTGTTTTGAAGGCGGTTCGGTATGCCCATAAGGCATCATCAACCTTCGTGGCCCACTCTTTCCTATTGGAATTAATAGATTTTTCAATAATTCTCTTGAGCTCCCTATTTGAGACTTCTACGTGCCCACACGTTTGAGGATGGTAGGCAAGAGAGATTTTGTGGTGAACTCCAAACTTCTTCATGAGTTGCAAGAAAGATTTGTTGCAGAAATGGCTCCCTCCGTCGCTGATGATGGTACGCGGAGCACCAAATCTAGAAAAAATATTCTTATGTAAGAAAGTCAAAACCGTGCGGGCGTCATTTGCGGCAACAGCTTCGGCCTCAACCCACTTGGAGACATAGTCAACCGCGATAATAATATAGAGTTTGCCATGCGACATGGGGAAGGGTCCCATGAAATCGATCCCCCAAACATCAAATGGCTCGCATACGAGCATGTTGTTGAGAGGCATTTCGTCCCTTTTTGAAATATTTCCTGTCCTATGACATTCATTGCATTTGGCAACGTAAGTTTGGGCGTCTCTGAAAAGGGTTGGCCAAAATAGGACACATTGTTATACCTTACGTGCTGTTCTTGTGGCGCCAAAATGCCCGCCGGCCTCCCGGTCATGACAGTGATTTAAAATAGATTGGAATTCAATCTCGGGTATGCAGCGCCTAATGACTCCGTCATTGCACGAACGGAAAAGTAACGGGTCTTCCCAGAAATAATATTTGGCATCAGATAGAAGTTTCCGCTTTTGCTGCGATGATAGGCTGGGATTGTAGGAGGGAGTGAAGTGATGGAGAATAACCGTTCATTCGGGAAACAATCAGCTATCTCATTGCGCTCGCAATTTGATGTGGCTCCTTTAATATCGCTCTCCAATCTTGATAGGTGATCAGCTATGACATTCTCCACTCCTTTCTTATCGCGGATCTCGATGGCATATTCTTACAGAAGAAGAATCCAACGGATTAGCCGGGGCTCGGAATCTTTTTTCTTGAATAAATACCTCAGTGCTGCATGGTCAGTGTAAACAATAACCTTGGATAACACTAGGTACGAATGGAATTTTTCAAAAGCGAAGATGACCGCCAACAACTACTTTTCTGTAGTGGTATAATTCATTTGGGCATCGTTGAGAGTTCGGCTCGCATACAAGATGGTATAAAAATTTTTGTCTCTACTTTGACCAAGCACCGCACCAACTACAACATCGCTAGCATCGCACATGACTTCAAAGGGTAAAGTCCAGTCTGGTGCCACCAGAATTGGAGCGGAGATGAGTCGGTTCTTGAGAGTTGTAAAGGCTTGCATGCAATCTTTATCGAAGTCAAACAGAGCATCCTTAGTCAGCAGATTTGTGAGGGGTTTGGATATTGATGAAAAATTGCTGATGAATCTTCGATAAAAGCCAGTGTGTCCTAAGAAGCTGCGGATACCTTTGACGGTAGATGGAGGAGGAAGATTTTTGATGATACTGACCTTGGCTTGGTCGACTTCGATCCCCCGATGAGAAACCTTGTGGCCCAAGACGATGCCTTCGCGAACCATGAAGTGGCATTTTTCCCAATTAAAGACGAGGTTGGTATCATCACACCGCTTCAGGGCCTTGGCTAGATTCGCTAAACATGAGTCAAAGCTTTTCCCAAAAAGGGAGAAATCATCCATGAATACCTCAAGAAAATCTCCAATCATGTCACCAAATATGGCGATCACACATCGTTGGAAGGTCGCGGGGGCGTTGCACAACCCGAATGGCATTCGTCTGAATGCAAAGGTGCCTGATGGGCAAGTGAATGTCGTCTTGTCTTGATCGTCAGGGTCGACTGCTATTTGATTGTATCCCGAATAGCCGTCAAGGAAACAATAATATTCCTGACCGGCCAACTTTTCTAGCATCTGATCTATGAAGGGAAGCGGGAAGTGATCTTTATGCGTAGCCTCATTAAGTTTTCTGTAATCAATGCAAACTCTCCACCCGGTGACCGTGCGGGTTGGCAGTAGTTCATTGTCACCATTGCTATCACAGTAATCCCGCCCTTTTTGGGCACCACTTGAACTGGGCTAACCCATTTACTATCACTGATTGGGTAAATTATACCAGCGTCTAGCAATTTTATAACTTCAGCCTGAACTACCTCATGCATCTTAGGGTTCAGTCTCCTTTAAGGTTGTGCCGACGGTTTGTATTGGTTTCAAGAAGGATTTTGTGCATGAAAAACGTCGGGCTAATGCCTTTTATATCAGCCAAAGATCGTCCAAAGACATTTTTATATTTCTTTAAGACATTGACCAAAGCAAGTTCGTTGTCGGCTGAGAGAGATGCAGTGAAAATGACCGGACACGCTGCGCCTTCCTCCAAAAAAGCATATTTCAGGGATTTGGGCAGCGGCTTCAAAGTGACGGTAGTGGTTGCGATGGAGGGTTCTTTGATCAGATGTTGAGTTCCTGATAAGGTAGTGGAGGGTGTGTCCTCATTTTACCATTCTGGCTCGTCCTTGTCAAGGATCAATTCGCCGCACGTGTCCAGCCCTTCAAGCAAATCAGCATTGTCACAATTTGTGATTCTGAGTTGTTGTGGCAGTTCGTGGACATTAAAAGAAATTGATTCTTCTCCCAGGCTTAGAGTTAGTTCTCCCTCGTCGACATTGATAATTGCCCGGGCAGTGGCAAGGAAGTGCCTTCCTAGAATTATAGGAACTTTGGGATCAGCCTTCATGTCGAGGATGACAAAATCAGCCGGGAAAGCGAGGTCGTTAACCGTGACAGTGAGGTCTTCAACTATCCCAGTTGGTTTTTTTATCGATCGATCGGCTAATTGCAACCTCAGATGGGTGGGCTGAAGAATCCCAACTCCAAGCTCTTGGAAGATGGAAAGCGGCATCAGATTTATCGAAGCTCCCAAATCACAAAGTGCGTGGCCAAATCTGTGGAGGCCAATTCTGCAGGGGATGGTGAAGCTGCCAGGATCTCTTCATTTGGTTGGAGGATAGCTAGTGTGGAGAGTGGAACACTCATCAGTGAGGTTAACCATCTTCAGTCCTTCCAAGGATTTGCGCCTCGAGATGAGGTTCTTGAGGAACTTGGAATATCCTGGGATCTGAGTGATAGCTTCAGTTAAAGGTATGCTAACTTGAACTCCTTTCATGATCTCAAGGAACTTCTGAAATTGCCTTTAAGTCTTTTAATTATTTAGTCGATGGGGAAATGGCGCCCTCACGGTGTTCTTCACGGTTGGCAGTACTGTCATGGGCTCTTGCTCGATCGGCGAAGATGGAGGTTCAATTATCGAATCAGAAATGGGAACACAAGGAGATTATGCAGGACGATCAGGAGGCAAGGCTCTCTCGATGCTTTTTCCACTTCTCAGTCTCATTGAATGTACCGTTTCCTGCTTCAGATCAACTGAACATATCAGCGCTTCCGTGAGAATCCCGAAGGCTGTTTGTAGACGTTGAATGGTGGTAGATTGTTCGTTGAACATTTCCATCATTCTGCATACAAACACGAAAAATTGCTCGGTCTTCGACACAGGAGGATCGATGGCTTCATCAATGACCACCGATTTTATCTCCATGGAAAGATTGGGGTAAAGCAAAGTGTTCCAATGCCTACTAGTTTGGGCAATGTTGTCAATAATCTCCCAGGCATCTTCGCTGGATTTGTTAAACAGAGTTCCGCCGGCTGCGACGTCAAGTAGTGGCCGGAATTTGTCTAAAATACCAAAGTAAAAAGTTTGGATCAGGAGAATGTCCGACACTTCAACTCTGCAACGTTCCCTCCGCAGAGACTGAAAACGTTCCCAAGTAGAGAATAAGGTTTCTTCCTCTCTTTGGGAGAAGGTAATGAGCTCCTTTTAATTGTCTCTGGTTAGCATTCGCTGCCTGAATTTTGTCAAAAAGTTTCCTTCGATTTGCTTCAAAGAATAAGGTATTCCCCTTCGTATTTAATGATACCATTGTTTTGCGCCGTCCTTCAAAGAAAAAGAAAAGATACGAATCTTCAGCTGCTCGCATTTGGCAGTGTTTGACGAACATGTGTCATAAATTTAAAAAAACTTTTGCAAGTGGCAGAAGGCATCAGTGTTTCCATCTCCATTAAATTGACAGTTTTCAATGATATATTCGATTAAGTCAGGCGAGATCTCGAAACTGTCATTACCCATTTCCACTCGATTGGTGAGGTGGGATTGATAGGTTTGCTGCTGAATAGAAGGCATTGAGAGAGGGCTGACTCTGCATTCACTGCCGCAACTAACAAAGAAACAGCGATCAAAAAACACTAACTCTTACAACAATACTTTCAAACATCATGGTCGTTCTACAGTTGCATTCCCCGGCAACGGCACAAAAAACATGATGCGTGTAAATACGGCAAGCGCACCGGTCGCACAAGTAATAAAGTTTGGGAATGGATCCCCGAGTGTCGGTCTCTTGAGGAATGCAGTTGGCGTGGAACGACGAATAATCCGAAATTATGATTATTAGAGTTTGTGAAATAAAAGAAGAACAAAGGGGCTTTGAAGGTGGTTCTTACAACCAATTAAACTAAAAGGAAAAATGCTGGTCGCACTCACCGCTTCGCAAGGCGAGATGGGTGTTGCAGCCGCTATGCCGTACTTCGGCAGGGCGAATGGACGGTGAGCCAGTGGGTGAGGTGTTTAGTGCGGAGTGCAATCAAGTCGAACGATGGAAGTGAGATGGGGCAAGGCGCATCAGAACACAAATCTCACAAACAAGTTCAAACAACAAAAATCCAATTACAGTTAATTAGACATTGAAGTTCATAATAAGCATGAGTCTTTCATACACTACATAAAGATAGAGGAAGAGTAAACCAAGAGAGTGAAGATCCACCGCGGTTGTTGGCCGGAGGTGCGGGTTGTCAATCCGCTTCCACGCGCAGTCCGAGGAGGCTTCCGGTACCGACGAGCTGTCACCTCGAGGGCCTTTGAGTCTGTTCTCTAGGTCATCTCCGTCATCTTCTTCTTCGCTAGAAGGCTCGGAGAAGAGGTCATTAATGGCCGGGAGGGTCACCGGAGGATGCGGAATGCTTTAGAATTGCCGGAAATCACCTCCCAATGGTAGGGATGAAGGTGGAGATGGATGGAGCGTCTGAAATGCGGAAGGGCGAAGTGGCAGCCAAGTTGGATCAAGGTCCGTTGACCTAATTCGCGGAGCAGGCCAATTTATAGAAGCGGGATTAAATAGCGCGCACGACCACAGGCGCACGACCAGTGGTCGTGCGCGAACCATGTCAGTGCCCGTGCGACAACAACCTGTAGAACCTGCACCAGGAAATTTAAGCATGTGCACGATCAGCAGCGCACGATTAGTGATCGTGTGCGGTAAGGCTGGTGATCGTGCGATATGGCGGGACAGGACAATAAAATGAGAGCCCAGACTGCGCACGACCGGCGGTCATGCGCCAAAGAGGTCGATGGTCGTGCGTGGGTAAAAACGCACGACCATTGACTCCTTTGCCAAAAAAATGGTGAAAGTCCTACGCCGGATGCCCACACGATCCCCAAACCTGCAGGAAAACTGCACGCGCTGTCGATCATGGCAGTCACAGATATATATAAAATTCATCACACGATGGTAATACACACATGCACAGAAATAGGCTAAAAGAGTGCACAAGACGTGTAATGTCGAAGCGAACCAAAAGGAGTGCTAATGGCGCAAAATGATAGTGCAAAGACAAGAAAACGAGCCCAGATGAGTCCGAAAATAGATATGAAATGGGGACTCATCAATACTCGAGTTCATAAAGTTAACCCTTCAAGCTTCCACTAGAATGCTCTGTGTTAGGATTTATTTTGTCTTTGATATTAATATGTCACTCCGCTGATTGTTTGTGGGATATGGCGTGGGGCCCTGGCTGGACCCTCTATTATATTTCATGTGACGGATAGAGGTGTTACACATAACCTTATAGGGATCGAGGAAGACCGTGTACAAAATCCATTGAGATATCTTCAAATTTCCACTCAAGAATGGGTAGTGATTGTAACAATCCTCTAGTGCTCTTGCACTCAACCTTCACCTTCTGACAAGCCTCACAGTGTGTAAAATACTATGTGGCATGCTTCTTCATCCCTAGACAAAACATGGCCTTTCTCAAGACATCGTGGAAATCCCGAGATGCACCAAATACTTGGAGCAATGTGCCTCCCTGAAGATATCTTCCAGGATTTCACCACCCTTGGGAATTTAGAGCCTTCCACAGGAATCAACATGGCCGACCTTAAGAGTATAATCTTCAGTAGATCCTTCCTCAATTGTCTTAATCACAAGGGCCAGGGTAGCATCCTTCCCTTGCTCTGCCCGAATTCGATCTCAATTATCACAATCTATAATCATAGCAGTTAAGTACTCAGTATACTTCTCAGAATGATCCCTGTACACCAACGTGATCTCCATCTCCTCGAGCACTCGAGCCAACTTCATACACATCATCCGAGACTCAGGGCTCGACTCTAGTACTTTCCTGCTCAATGCATCAGCTACAGTGTTCTCTTTCCCAGGGTGGTAGTTCAATGTAAACTCGTAATCACACAACAATTCTAACCACCGCCACAGCCTCAAATTAAACTACTTCTAAGGATGAACATACTTCAAATTCGTATGTTCCGAATAGATCTCGTAGTGGACTCCATATAAATAATGTCTCCAAACCTTTAATATGAACTCCACTGCCCCAAATTAAAAAAAATATACTGCGTAATTTATCTCATGCTTCTTTATCTGCCTCAAAGCATAAGCAACCACATGTCCATGCTGCATCAAGACTGATCCCATCCCGTGATATAAGGCATCTGTGTAAACTCAAAATAATTATTTCACCGATAGAAGGCTAGGATAGGAGCGAAGGTATGTTGATCCTTTTGTTCTTGAAATAAGGCCTCGCAGTGTGGTGTCCACTCATACGACTCACCTTTCTTTGTCAAAGCGGTGAGAGGAATGGCTATCTTCGAAAATCCCTTCACAAACTTGCAATAATATCCTACAAGTCCAGGAAAGCTTCGTACATTGGCCGCCGACTTCAAATGAGACCACTCCTTCACGACACGTACCTTGGTCGGGTCTATCGCTAATCCAGCACCATTGACCACATGGCCCAAGAAGGCAACTTCTCGGTGCCAGAACTTGCACTTACTAAACTTAAAAAAATAGGGAATACTGTTTTAGTTTCTTCAAAACTAAAGCTAAGTGTTCATCATGCTCTTCTTCCGTCTTCGAGTAGACCAAAATGTCATCGATGAAGATGATGAAAAAGACGTCCAAATATGTTTCAAACACCCTGTTCATCAAACTCATGAATGCGGAAGGGGCGTTTGTGAGCCAAAACGACATCACCGTGAACTCATACAAACCTTATCTCCTGATAAATGCTGTCTTCGAGATATCTTACTCTTGTATTCTAAACTGATAGTACACCAAGGGCAGATCCAATTTGGAAAACTAATTCTCTCCCACTAACTGATCGAAAAACTCGTTGATCCATAGTAAAGGCTAGGTGTTCCGCACCGTAAGTGTGTTGAGGTCCCGGTGGTCTATGAACAATCGTAGTGATCTGTCCTTCTTCTTAACAAACAAAACAGGGGCTCCCCAGGGCGACGAACTCGGGCAAACAAAACCTGATTCTACTAACTCCAATAACTTAACTCTAAACTCGGCGAGTTCCTTTAGAGCCATTTGGTAAGGGGTCCGAGAGATATGCTTAACACCCTCTACCAGTTTAATTTGAAAGTCCACTTCTCTATATGGGGGTAGTCTTGGCAGCTTCTTGGGAAACACCTCATGGAAATCCTACACTACCCGCAGATCTTTCATTCTTGGTTCCATCTCTTTTAATTCAAAACATATCATATATACTTTATGTAACACCTCCAATAGTCACATGAAATACAACAGACAGTCTGTCAAGGGCCCCACACCATATCCCACATACAGTTGGCGGAGTTACATGTTAATATCAAAGACTAATTGATTCCTAACTAAGAGTATTCTAGTGGAATCTTCAGGGGTTACATTTTGAAATCAAGTAATACAAATGCCCACTAATAAAAACCATATATGAATGTTTACAAAAATACACAAAATTAAAAATGGTCTTAAGGCCTTACAACAGTTTCCTCTTTCACAAGTATTTTCATATATCCGCACGCAGGCAAACCATATAAGAGAACGCTAAAAATCTTTGCTTGGCCATCGAGGGCCGACATAGAAATTAGGGAATAAACCCGCTATTTCCCGCTCGGTACTTCATCATCTGCACAGGTACATTCCACCAGATGGTGGTAAATAAAGCAACGGTCAGCTTTCAGCTGAACAAATTATAACGATCCTTCTCAATACCTGGGGCAGTGGTATTCCTTCCCAATAGGAATAGCATTAAAACAACAGATATATCATAAAAAGGCACACTAAAGTACCATTCAATATTTCACAAATGAGTGCCTCAGTGGCCAAACATTCCGTGCTCTCAGAGCACATTCTTCGTGTACCTAATTACTAGGGTCGCACCACCGTTCGGAGGTCCGAGGCTTTACAGACAACTTTTTGCATTTCTAGTCTTTTAGGATCAAGGCCAAAGACTCTCATTATGCACTCCAACGATGCTCTTTGCCTGGCAGTCAATCTGGGCATGGTTCCAATGCAGCCAATCTGGGCATGGTTCCAATGCAGCCATACCATGCCCAGGATCAGATCGTAGTCTGTCAGCTTCAAAATCGTCGCTGGAGCCTCGAACGCTTTTCCACCAATCTCTGCCTCCATATTGCAGTGATCCGTGGTAAGGAGTTCTGATCCATCCGGTAGTCGCACCCTCATCCTCGAGCCTGTGAACCGCTCCACACCTTCCAGTCCTTCTACGAACGACTCCGACACAAAAGAGTGAGTAGCTCCAGTATCGAACAGCGTGCGGGCAGGCTTGCCACTGATGAAGACTATACCTGGGGTGATTAAATATCTCAGGGTTCTATAAAAAGTTTTCTTTCCTGGTTAATCTATCTAGTGTGGTTCTAAGTTTAACAATTTAAAGGGGAAATTCTATGAAAACAAAGAAAACATTTCGGCATACCTGCGATGACCTGCTCCGGATTCCGTGGCTGTGCAAGGTCCAAGGCATATACCTGCTCTCTCCCCTGTCTACGATCTTCCCCCAGGTATCCTCGACCGCGGCCGCGCCCTCGGCCTCCGTAATACTGAGCTGGTGGGCCGCCCTGATGTGCTGGAGGTGGTGCCCCCCTCATGGGGCAGTTCCTCCGTATGTGCCCAATCTGATGGCAAAGGAAGCATTCTGGGGGATACGCCATTCCCCCGGGTCTCGGCATCTCCTGCATCCGAAGAGGTGGAGGGGCCAATACCACCTGTTCCCTCGGCTCCGGCCTCACGTCCTGACGAGGCTGGTCCTCTGTCCTCCTCCCCTCTGGTACAGCACCTCGCCGTTGGTCATTCCTACCTCTCCGTCCCTGATCCTCTGCTGGCCGCTTCCGGCCCCGGGTGGTGTGCCAATCTGCCTCAATCCTTTTGGCCATCTCCAAAATCCGGGAGATGGGCCCGTCAGATACAAACAAGAGGGCCTCCCTCAGGTCCTCCCGCAGGCCCTTGTAGAACCTCCTGATATACCCTGCCTCGTCCAGCTAGTAGGAATCTGCGTATCGAGCCAGGTGGTCAAACTCTCGATGGTACTCCACCACGGTCCGAGTACCCTGCTTCAGCTGTAAGAACCGCTCCTCCAAATCATCCCTAGCCGACTGCGGAACGAAATGCTCCAGCAGTGCGGCCCTGAACTCCTCCCAAGTGATCTCCGCAACCTCCCTATCAGCAAATGTCGTGTCCAACAGCGTCTTCCACCACCTCTTTGCATGGGACTCTAGGCAGGAGACAACCAGAGCCACCTTCTCCTCCCATGGACACCGAATCCCGGTCAGCATCTCGTACATGATATCCAGCCATTCCTCCGTCCGAACAGCCGACTCTGTCCCCAGATAGGACGGGGGAGAAAGACCCCGGAAGATGCTGAGCCAGTTGGCCCCCAGATTGGGCTGCGGGACCGGAACCTGCTGGGCCCTGAAGGCCTCCAGAATGGCAGTCAGGGTCTGTCCCATATCTGACTGAAGGAAAGGAGTGGGGGCCGGTGGGGGTGGTGCAACATCCTGAGCCTGTGGAACTCCACCCTGAGGCGTAGTCCGTGCTGGAGGCTGCGTAACAAAAACACATGCTGAGAAAACGTTCAAATATTACCTAAAGGTGGACAATTTATATGTGATCCCCATATGGGCACACCACTGCTTCCGCTGCTTAGTTTGTCCCCAAACTAAACTCGAGCGGGGGTGACCCAGGGTTAGTGGACTGCTATTTCCTTCTGATCGATGTTTCCTCTGATACCACTTGTAAGACCCCCTTTTTTTTCTTTTTTAAACCCGGGGTCTTAGGCCCAGAACCGCCGCTTTGCGGTGACTCCTTCACGTCCCGAAGGGTCATCACCACAAGGCGCCGATTCTGCCGGCCAAATTCGATCACAGAAGTAGCACATTTATTGAAGTAAAAGCAATGCAGTCCACAATAATAAAAAATCACATACATATATAATAAAACTCCACGAAGGGAGTGTCCACAGAAACATCAGAGTAATATAATTACGGGCTTATGCCCGGTACAAAATATCCTCACTACAAGTCTCTCATGCGGAAGCGAATCAGAAACTACTCAAGGATCGAGACTCACGGTCCCGGTGGTGTGAACTCCGGAGCTAGACTGCCCCACCTCTAGGCGCACCGATCTCTGGGGCTGCTCCTCCATGCTGGGCTCCACGATCCCCTAAAATGATATGGTTCGAAAACCGTTAGTCTAAAAGACTAAGTCCTATCATCCCCCACCCCTTCCCCCACGCTCTAAGGCACCGGGCGGAGAGGAAGAAAGGGGAGGACATGAAAGTGGAGAGTAGTCAAAGCAGATGACGGTGGACCTAACTAGCAAGTTATAACAGGGGAGCAATATAAAACTTAAGTGTTGTAATAGGTCAAACAAGAAGAAAAATAAGTAAGGTAATTTTAAACCTTCACTTATGTGAGTACACATAAGCCAAGGGATCTTTTGCAAGGCTCCCATCGTATAAAGTGTCCCATACCACTTATACGTTGGGGTGTCGGTTATCAAACAGCAACATATATATATTGAAATTAACCTTTGATTTATAAACTTGCCCACACAAGCTTATAGACCAAGGGGTCGTTTTGCAAGTCCTAAAGTATAAGCGTCCCATTCCACTTATACTTTAGGTGTCAAGGTTGTTATGAACGATATGATATGCAACTATATGGTGGGTATGTTATGTCATGCAGTGCAACTCACACACCCGACTCTGTGCACACAGACCTTTAGTTCCCCCTTTCGGAGCCGTTACCTCCCAGGATACCTCCGTAGTGGCAAACGGAAGCGGTGGGTTGGGCCTCGCCCACCTCCAAAACCAGTAAAGCACACTGGTCTGACCTATCGTACGCCTCAACGCTTGGTGCACAAAGCGGACGCCTGCGTACTCTTGCCGGCTGGCGCACCGGACTTCTGTTGGCGGAGTGCTAATCACCCCGCCGAGTCAACGATATCGGTGTCGGTGCAATCGAACTCCCCGATATCGAAGGACCCACCACCTTAACTTTCCTATTTTTATGCACATGCAAGTTAAACCGTAAGCACACAACACCGAGCCGAAGCTCCCCGGACCAAAACGTCCGTCTCCAAATCAACCGAGCCGAAGCTCCCCGGACCATCCCGTCCGTTTCCAAATCAACCGAGTCGAAGCTCTCATCAACCTTCCTGTGCCAACAGTGTTGTGAAAAGTGCAGCCCTAGTTACTAAGTTACTCTTGTCGGTTTGTTATTACAGTTTACGTTAGCCCAGGACTGCCCCCGGTATACCCCGTGAAGGGCTCTCAAGGGGCACTAGGAACCAAGACGGTGCATTACGGCCCGAAGTTCCCTTTCGCAAGGCACTTATTATTGTTGGTTAATACCCCGTTCCCAAACTCTTAATGTTACTCTGGTTCTAACCCTAATGTGTTTTAACTCCTGCACCCGCTCCCAGGAAAGACGATGTTCCGTCGAACCCGAGCTCCACCCATCCTTAGTCAACCTAACCACTATCCCACACCCAATTTCATTGATAACCTCCGAATCATCTTGCCACGGCATTTACACATGATTTGTCGCCCTATGACCATGGTATTACAATTTCTATGATTTCACTATATGCAGACCAACATGAGCTAACAACATGTATGATAAGAAGTGCATCAATTTCTCATCCAAGCACCCTAAGATAATTACTAAGGGCCTATCATGACTTTTATAACTTAAAATCCAGCACTTCCAAATTTTTCCTAAATAATTTAATATTTATTTAATTATCCAGAAATTAAAGCCATGAGTGATTTTGAGCATGAGGTACTACATTCATTCATCATAAAATTATAAGAAAATTACCAGGGCTCTACAATGTCCATAAATGTTCACTGACCAAAAATTATAATTTTTCAAGGCCTAAAAATATTATTTAAAAATCATTTATAAATTCTACAAATTGCAAGCCTTGTGAATCAACCCCTATGATTATAGATCCAAAAATTCTACAATGATTACCAGAGATGTAAGAGGTCATAAAAACTCATTTGCCTAAGTTACACCAGATTTCAGTGAGGGAACAACCCATAATAATTATTTGACTATCTTTAGAAAATCAATGGCTTGTGAATGAAGTACTTAAAATAATCAGTTAATAATTCCAGAAAAATTCAAGCATATGTATAAGAACCTAAAAAGCTCTCTGCCAAAATTTCATATCCATTAATCAACCATAGAAATCAAATTAATTAACATACCCAAAAGCCTATTTTTGTGAGATATGAAGGAACTATTATGTATTGAATCCCAAGGCTCTCAATATTACTTCCCAAAGACTTCCCTAAACCCAAGAAGTACACTACCCAAGTTTCATGGCTTTTAGATGAGTTAAATTACTGTTTTGACCCTAAAGGCCCTTCTACCCTAAAACTAGGGTTTAGGATTTGAGGTACCTAGCTACCTTAAAATTCTCTAAGATTATAACCAGAGGGTTAAATATTCATTAACCACCTCTCCACCAAATATCAAGGCCATACAAGAGCATTTGCCCCTATGTCCTTCACAAACCCCCAAAAGTCCTCACTTTGGGTTTGTACCTGGGCCCTAGGGTAAATCCACCCTAACACATCTCCTTTGCTCCCCAAGGGTTCTTAGGATCATCCTAACCCATTGGTCACAACTTCAACCTCTGTTGAGGTGAGTTGACCACCAAATTGCCACAAGTCCCCTTTTTCCCATATTACCCTTCCCTAGGACCAAACTAGGGCTTGGTGGTTTCCTATTCAAAACTCAACCAAATGAGTTGAAATTTGAACCAGGCCTAGATATATATACCAGGGACACCTCACCAAAAATTGGAAGGGTATGGAGGTCATTTGACCCTTCAATGTTCTAACCCTAACTTTTCTAGGTTTAGGGCAAAACCCTAAGCTACCTTATCCCAAATTGCCTCCAATATTTACAGGAGCTAGGTTTATGTTAGGTTAAGCCACTGTCCAAAATTCAGAGGATTTGGACCAAGGGTTAAGTGTGGGGATCCATCCTAAAATCTGCCCTACATATAGGACCTACCCTAGGAAAATGGCCCTACAGGTCTGTAGGCTGGTCCTATATTTTTCCATTACATATCAAACTGTAGGTATTTGAAATACCTACAACTTATCTGCTGGTTACATCCCCTGAAAATCCCTAGGGGTGCCCTAAAATTCTCCTACAGTGATCTGCCCTAACTTGTAGGGTATAGCCCTCACTAAAATGACTCTACAGGGCAGACCACTCATCCACATTTTACCCATCACATATCAAACTGTAGGTATTCAAAATACCTACAACTTCTCTGAAGGTCACACCCCCTGAAAATCCCTAGGGGTGCCCTAAATTTCTCCTACAGTGATCTGCCCTAACTTGTAGGGTATAGGCTTCACGAAAAAGACTCTACAGGTCAGCCTACTCATCCAAATTTTTCCTATAACCTATCAAACTGTAGGTATTGAAAATACCTACAACTTTCATGTTGGTCATATTTGTTGATCATGCCTCTAAAGGGCCTAAAATAATTTTACAAAGATCTGCCCTAATGATTAGGACACACCCTTATTCAAATGGCCCTACAGGGCTCAGTTTTCCTCCAAATTTTTCATAACACATATCAAATTGTAGGTATTTTAAATACCTACAATTTTCATGTTACATGTTTTTCCATAAGGTGCCCTTAAGGGGCCTAAAATCCAACTACAGTAAAACTGTTTTAAAACAGAATACAGAAATCAGAAAAATAGAAATATAATGTTTGATTGATCTGCACGGATCTTAAAGCGTATCCGACGCCTACTGCTCATCTTCCCGAATTAACCTAATTTTAGGCCGTGGAGGAGGTGTTTCACGGGCCACAACCCGGCGGCCAGAGGCGGCGCCACCGCCGGGAAACACCTCCTATGTGTTCCCGGTGGTGGGGGCTCCCTTGGCCGGAGCTAGGGCGGCCGGAGGTGGCGGCGCCGCCCTACCCGAGAGCTCCAAAAACCCAAAAACAATGGCAGATTTTTCTAAATTTAAAACTTGGATCCGAATAGTTTGATCATGAAAGCCCCTTCTAAACATCCCTAGGATCTAAGCATGGAAAAAGGAGTGAGGGAGGACCTTCCCGGCGGCCATGCAACGTGTAGATCGACGAGGGGCCATGGCGACGGCGGCGGCGGCGTTTTCCTTCTTCTCAAGCTCCGGCCACCACTTGCTCTTCTGTTAGGGATTCGAAAGCCTCTCCTTGGCTCACTGATGGGGGTTTAAAAAGGTAGAGAGGGGAGGGGGAGGGTCATGGCTGTTATGAAGAAAGCCATTAATGGCCATAAATGGGGGTTTCGGCCAAGGTGGAGGGGGGGTGAAACAGCCCTCTTGAAGGCTGGGAAACGGCTGCATCTACTCCTCTTCTCTAGAGGAGTTGAATGCAGCCATAAAGGCATGCTTTCAGCCTCTCTTGGCCGAGCCCCACCCCCTTCAACTTCTCTTTCAATATTTCTCTCTCCTCCCACCATTATTTTCTTTCTCTCTCTTCCTCTCTCTCTCCTAGTCACCCTCCAAACTGAATTGTCTTCCTCCTACCCCCTATTGGCAGCCCATTTGAATTATTAAATCCCAAATGAAAACATGGAAGGGGGTCCACCATGAATACTCTCTTTTATCATTTCTCTCTCCTCTTAATAATTTCTTCTCTCTCTCTCTTATTCCCCCATTTGACCAGTCAACCCTCTAGGCTATTGGCAGACCTAATATCTTACATTAATAATGTCATTAGGCTTAGCCCAAGAGGGGGGGGGGGGCTTGAACTTGGGTTAACCCAAATGGGCTAAGTTGACTTGACTTGGGTTAAATGTTGACTTGGTCATTTTGACTCTTTGGGTCCACATCAATGGGTCTTTAGTGACCCATTGGACTCCCCTAAGGCCTAGGTAGGGTTAGTTGGAGTTGAGTTGGCCCCCTGGAGGTCACATGGCCCTTAGGAAGGGCACTTTGACCATTTTAGGGTTAGGGTTGGCTTGGGTTAATTTGGCCACTAGTATTGACCCCATTGAGTCTATGGTGACTCATTGGCCCCACATTGGGTCTAGAAATGCCCTAGAGTCAGTTTGAACTCACTAGGTCACCCAAACTCAGTGTTTTGGAAACTTGCTATTTGCAGCCCAAAATGAGTCTCTACTAGACTCCTAAGCCCATTTGGTCTATTTGGTTCCCTATGGTCTTGCCATGGCCCAGGCAAGCCCAAAGTTATTCTTAGGGGGGGCCTAATTGGAAATGGGATGTTACAAATCCCAATAAACAAAACAAAAATTTCGTCCCCGAAATTAAGGTTAAGTCTACGGGGGATCACTACCGGCATAAGTTAAGCTTGTAACATCCCATATGGTTTGCAGTGCCTACGATATCAACATTTACGGGCTAGTCCCCAATAAACAAAAAGTTTAGCCTATACCTTCTTAGATTATTCTACGAATAATTGTAAATAGGAAGGAAAACTTTAAATTACTTGAGGAGTTGGGAGGGTTACCTGACTGAAAAGCTCCGGGTACTTTTGCTGCATCAAGTCCTGTGGTTCCCAGGTGTGCTCCTCCTGACCGTGATTTCTCCACAGAACCTTGACTAAGGGAATCTTCTTACGGCGCAAGATCCGCACTCCTTTGTCATCGATCCGAACCGGCTCCAAGTGAACAGATCGGTCTGAAGCTACCGGCCCTTCTGCGGTCAAAATTCGCTGCTCCGGGCGTAGTAGAGCCCTTCTCAGCGAAGAGATGTGGAAGACGTCGTGTAGAGCTGCCAGCTCTGGTGGCAATTCTAGCCTGTAGGCTAAGGGTCCGATCCGCTCCAGGATCCGGTAAGGGCCCATATACCTAGGGCTGAGTTTCTTCCTCCGACCGCGCACCCGTGAGACTCCGTGCATGGGCCGGATCTTCAAGAACACTCGATCTCCTACCCGGAACTCCACCTGACGATGCCGAGCGTCATAGTATTTTGCTTGTCTGCTCTGCGCCTCCAGCATCCTTTCTCTGATCAGCCTCACCTGAGCCTCGGTGTCTTCAACGAAATCCGATCCCAGCAGCTTCGGATCCTCGTCCTGTACCCAAGAAAGCGGGGTCCTACATCTCCTTCCATATAAGGCCTCATAAGGCGCCATCCTGATGCTGGACTGGTAGCTATTATTGTAGGAGAACTCAACCAACGGTAACATCTTCTCCCACGGCTCCCCTCGGTCTAGTATACACAGCCGTAGTAAGTCCTCCAAGGTCCTGTTGGTGCGCTCGGTCTGCCCGTCCGTCTGAGGGTGGAAGGCCGTGCTAAAAGCCAACCGGGTGCCCAAATATGCCTGCACTGACCGCCACTCCCTGGATGTAAACCGTCCATCGCGGTCCGACACTATCGTCCGGGGCACGCCATGATATCGGACATACTGCTCCACAAACTTCCGTACCAGCACTCCCACCGAGTCATCCTTCCTGATCGGCACAAAGCGGGCCACCTTCGTCAGCCGATCGACAATCACCCAAATCGAGTCGTTCCCTGTCCGAGACCGGGGAAGACCATGTATGAAATCCATCGCTATGTCGTCGAACTTCCACTCCGGCACCGGGAGTGGCTGCAATAGTCCTGCGGGGTTCCTGCACTCCGCCTTCACCAACTGACACGCCTCGCAATGGGTCACGAAGTACGTAATGTCCTTCTTCATGCCCGGCCAAAACATCGTCCTCTTCAAATCAGCGGTCATCTTTGTGATCCCCGGGTGTACGGAGTACCGGCTGCAATGCGCCTCCGTCAAAATGTCTTCTCGGATCTGGCCTCCTGCGGGTATATATACTCTGCCTCTGAAGTGGAGCAAACCATCCCTCAGGGAATAATCTCCTGTCGAACCTTCCTCCAAGGCTCGGAACATCGGCTCTGCCCACACATCTGCCCTCTGTCCGTCCCGAATGCGATCCCGAATGTCGTCTATGGCCACTATCGATGCCAGATACTCCCTATACAGATCTGGGTCATCCTCGGACACTAGGGATATCTGCATATCTCTGAATGACTGGACTAGCTCCATAGACATCACCTGGGGCCCAGCTTCGGAAGTGGCCGCTCTCCGACTCAGCGCGTCGGCCACCACGTTTGCCTTCCCTGGGTGGTAGTGCATCTCATACTGATAATCTGCTAAGAACTCCACCCAGCGCCTCTGCCTGATATTCAGCTCCTTCTGCGTGTCCACGTATTTCAGGTTCTTGTGATCGGAGAAGATATCGCAGTGGACTCCATAAAGGTAATGACGCCAGACCTTTAGAGCAAAAACGACCGCTCCCATCTCGAGGTCGTGCACCGGGTAGTTCCTCTCGTGGGTCTTCAGCTGGCGGGAGGCATATGCTATGACATGTCCGTTCTGCATCAGCACCGCTCCCATCCCTTGGTATGATGCGTCGGTATACACCTGGAATCCCTCCTTCCCCGATGGAAGGGCCAGAATGGGGGCCGAGACGAGTCGGTCCTTCAGCTCCTGGAAAGCCGCCTGGCACTGCGGGGTCCAAACAAAAGGTGCCTCCTTCTTTGTCAACGATGTGAGGGGGAGGGCAATCCGAGAGAACCCCTCTACGAACTTCCGGTAGTAACCGGCAAGTCCCAAGAAACTGCGTACATCGGTGGCCGTTTTCAACTGCGGCCAATCTCGAACTGCCCGAATCTTCGCTGGATCTACCGCTAGCCCGGCTCCGCTGATGATGTGACCTAGGAAGGCCACCTCCTTCAACCAGAACTGACACTTGCTGAATTTTGCATAAAGGCGATGCTCCCGCAACCTCTCCAAGGTCAGTGCCAGATGTCGAGTGTGCTCCTCCTCCGTCCTAGAATAGATCAGGATGTCGTCTATGAATACTATGACGAACACATCCAAGTAGGCTTCGAAAACCCGGTTCATGAGACTCATGAACGCCGACGGAGCATTCGTGAGCCCAAAGGGCATCACGGTAAACTCATACAGGCCATATCTGCTGCTAAAGGCCGTCTTCGGAATGTCCTCCTCCTGGATCCGCAGCTGGTAGTATCCTGATCTCAAGTCCAGCTTCGAGAAATAATGGGCCCCCTCCAACTGGTCGAATAATTCGTCTATCCGTGGGAGCGGATAGGTATTCCGGACGGTCAGCCTGTTTAGTGCTCGATAATCGATGCACAGGCGGAGTGTCCCATCCTTCTTCTTCACGAACAGGACCGGTGCTCCCCATGGCGAGGAACTCGGTCTAACAAAACCTGCCTCCACCAATTCCTGCAACTGGGTCCGAAACTCTGCCAACTCCTTTGGGGCCATCCGATAAGGGGCCCTAGACGCCGGCTTGGCTCCCGGCACAAGCTGTATCTGAAAATCCTGCTCTCGGTGTGGAGGTAGTCCTGGCAGTTTCTCCGGAAAGATGTCTGCGAAATCTCGCACCACCGGGATGTCTGTCACCGACTCCTTGACTTCCGCCATCTCAAAAAGGATCTGATAGACCTCCTCTCCCTGCAGATGGGCCTTAACGGCCTGTACCGAAGATAAGAGTATACGAGAGACAGGTCTTATACCTTCGATGGTAATGAAAGAGTCCCCGTGTCTCACGGTGATCCTCTTTGCCTGGCAGTCAATCTGGGCATGGTTCCAATGCAGCCATACCATGCCCAGGATCAGATCGTAGTCTGTCAGCTTCAAAATCGTCGCTGGAGCCTCGAACGCTTTTCCACCAATCTCTGCCTCCATATTGCAGTGATCCGTGGTAAGGAGTTCTGATCCATCCGGTAGTCGCACCCTCATCCTCGAGCCTGTGAACCGCTCCACACCTTCCAGTCCTTCTACGAACGACTCCGACACAAAAGAGTGAGTAGCTCCAGTATCGAACAGCGTGCGGGCAGGCTTGCCACTGATGAAGACTATACCTGGGGTGATTAAATATCTCAGGGTTCTATAAAAAGTTTTCTTTCCTGGTTAATCTATCTAGTGTGGTTCTAAGTTTAACAATTTAAAGGGGAAATTCTATGAAAACAAAGAAAACATTTCGGCATACCTGCGATGACCTGCTCCGGATTCCGCGGCTGTGCAAGGTCCAAGGCATATACCTGCTCTCTCCCCTGTCTACGATCTTCCCCCAGGTATCCTCGACCGCGGCCGCGCCCTCGGCCTCCGTAATACTGAGCTGGTGGGCCGCCCTGATATGCTGGAGGTGGTCCCCCCCTCATGGGGCAGTTCCTCCGTATGTGCCCAATCTGATGGCAAAGGAAGCATTCTGGGGGATACGCCATTCCCCCGGGTCTCGGCATCTCCTGCATCCGAAGAGGTGGAGGGGCCAATACCACCTGTTCCCTCGGCTCCGGCCTCACGTCCTGACGAGGCTGGTCCTCTGTCCTCCTCCCCTCTGGTACAGCACCTCGCCGTTGGTCATTCCTACCTCTCCGTCCCTGATCCTCTGCTGGCCGCTTCCGGCCCCGGGTGGTGTGCCAATCTGCCTCAATCCTTTTGGCCATCTCCAAAATCCGGGAGATGGGCCCGTCAGATACAAACAAGAGGGCCTCCCTCAGGTCCTCCCGCAGGCCCTTGTAGAACCTCCTGATATACCCTGCCTCGTCCAGCTGGTAGGAATCTGCGTATCGAGCCAGGTGGTCAAACTCTCGATGGTACTCCACCACGGTCCGAGTACCCTGCTTCAGCTGTAAGAACCGCTCCTCCAAATCATCCCTAGCCGACTGCGGAACGAAATGCTCCAGCAGTGCGGCCCTGAACTCCTCCCAAGTGATCTCCGCAACCTCCCTATCAGCAAATGTCGTGTCCAACAGCGTCTTCCACCACCTCTTTGCATGGGACTCTAGGCAGGAGACAACCAGAGCCACCTTCTCCTCCCATGGACACCGAATCCCGGTCAGCATCTCGTACATGATATCCAGCCATTCCTCCGTCCGAACAGCCGACTCTGTCCCCAGATAGGACGGGGGAGAAAGACCCCGGAAGATGCTGAGCCAGTTGGCCCCCAGATTGGGCTGCGGGACCGGAACCTGCTGGGCCCTGAAGGCCTCCAGAATGGCAGTCAGGGTCTGTCCCATATCTGACTGAAGGAAAGGAGTGGGGGCCGGTGGGGGTGGTGCAACATCCTGAGCCTGTGGAACTCCACCCTGAGGCGTAGTCCGTGCTGGAGGCTGCGTAACAAAAACACATGCTGAGAAAACGTTCAAATATTACCTAAAGGTGGACAATTTATATGTGATCCCCATATGGGCACACCACTGCTTCCGCTGCTTAGTTTGTCCCCAAACTAAACTCGAGCGGGGGTGACCCAGGGTTAGTGGACTGCTATTTCCTTCTGATCGATGTTTCCTCTGATACCACTTGTAAGACCCCTTTTTTTTTCTTTTTTAAACCCGGGGTCTTAGGCCCAGAACCGCCGCTTTGCGGTGACTCCTTCACGTCCCGAAGGGTCATCACCACAAGGCGCCGATTCTGCCGGCCAAATTCGATCACAGAAGTAGCACAATTTATTGAAGTAAAAGCAATGCAGTCCACAATAATAAAAAATCACATACATATATAATAAAACTCCACGAAGGGAGTGTCCACAGAAACATCAGAGTAATATAATTACGGGCTTATGCCCGGTACAAAATATCCTCACTACAAGTCTCTCATGCGGAAGCGAATCAGAAACTACTCAAGGATCGAGACTCACGGTCCCGGTGGTGTGAACTCCGGAGCTAGACTGCCCCACCTCTAGGCGCACCGATCTCTGGGGCTGCTCCTCCATGCTGGGCTCCACGATCCCCTAAAATGATATGGTTCGAAAACCGTTAGTCTAAAAGACTAAGTCCTATCATCCCCCACCCCTTCCCCCACGCTCTAAGGCACCGGGCGGAGAGGAAGAAAGGGGAGGACATGAAAGTGGAGAGTAGTCAAAGCAGATGACGGTGGACCTAACTAGCAAGTTATAACAGGGGAGCAATATAAAACTTAAGTGTTGTAATAGGTCAAACAAGAAGAAAAATAAGTAAGGTAATTTTAAACCTTCACTTATGTGAGTACACATAAGCCAAGGGATCTTTTGCAAGGCTCCCATCGTATAAAGTGTCCCATACCACTTATACGTTGGGGTGTCGGTTATCAAACAGCAACATATATATATTGAAATTAACCTTTGATTTATAAACTTGCCCACACAAGCTTATAGACCAAGGGGTCGTTTTGCAAGTCCTAAAGTATAAGCGTCCCATTCCACTTATACTTTAGGTGTCAAGGTTGTTATGAACGATATGATATGCAACTATATGGTGGGTATGTTATGTCATGCAGTGCAACTCACACACCCGACTCTGTGCACACAGACCTTTAGTTCCCCCTTTCGGAGCCGTTACCTCCCAGGATACCTCCGTAGTGGCAAACGGAAGCGGTGGGTTGGGCCTCGCCCACCTCCAAAACCAGTAAAGCACACTGGTCTGACCTATCGTACGCCTCAACGCTTGGTGCACAAAGCGGACGCCTGCGTACTCTTGCCGGCTGGCGCACCGGACTTCTGTTGGCGGAGTGCTAATCACCCCGCCGAGTCAACGATATCGGTGTCGGTGCAATCGAACTCCCCGATATCGAAGGACCCACCACCTTAACTTTCCTATTTTTATGCACATGCAAGTTAAACCGTAAGCACACAACACCGAGCCGAAGCTCCCCGGACCAAAACGTCCGTCTCCAAATCAACCGAGCCGAAGCTCCCCGGACCATCCCGTCCGTTTCCAAATCAACCGAGTCGAAGCTCTCATCAACCTTCCTGTGCCAACAGTGTTGTGAAAAGTGCAGCCCTAGTTACTAAGTTACTCTTGTCGGTTTGTTATTACAGTTTACGTTAGCCCAGGACTGCCCCCGGTATACCCCGTGAAGGGCTCTCAAGGGGCACTAGGAACCAAGACGGTGCATTACGGCCCGAAGTTCCCTTTCGCAAGGCACTTATTATTGTTGGTTAATACCCCGTTCCCAAACTCTTAATGTTACTCTGGTTCTAACCCTAATGTGTTTTAACTCCTGCACCCGCTCCCAGGAAAGACGATGTTCCGTCGAACCCGAGCTCCACCCATCCTTAGTCAACCTAACCACTATCCCACACCCAATTTCATTGATAACCTCCGAATCATCTTGCCACGGCATTTACACATGATTTGTCGCCCTATGACCATGGTATTACAATTTCTATGATTTCACTATATGCAGACCAACATGAGCTAACAACATGTATGATAAGAAGTGCATCAATTTCTCATCCAAGCACCCTAAGATAATTACTAAGGGCCTATCATGACTTTTATAACTTAAAATCCAGCACTTCCAAATTTTTCCTAAATAATTTAATATTTATTTAATTATCCAGAAATTAAAGCCATGAGTGATTTTGAGCATGAGGTACTACATTCATTCATCATAAAATTATAAGAAAATTACCAGGGCTCTACAATGTCCATAAATGTTCACTGACCAAAAATTATAATTTTTCAAGGCCTAAAAATATTATTTAAAAATCATTTATAAATTCTACAAATTGCAAGCCTTGTGAATCAACCCCTATGATTATAGATCCAAAAATTCTACAATGATTACCAGAGATGTAAGAGGTCATAAAAACTCATTTGCCTAAGTTACACCAGATTTCAGTGAGGGAACAACCCATAATAATTATTTGACTATCTTTAGAAAATCAATGGCTTGTGAATGAAGTACTTAAAATAATCAGTTAATAATTCCAGAAAAATTCAAGCATATGTATAAGAACCTAAAAAGCTCTCTGCCAAAATTTCATATCCATTAATCAACCATAGAAATCAAATTAATTAACATACCAAAGCCTATTTTTGTGAGATATGAAGGAACTATTATGTATTGAATCCCAAGGCTCTCAATATTACTTCCCAAAGACTTCCCTAAACCCAAGAAGTACACTACCCAAGTTTCATGGCTTTTAGATGAGTTAAATTACTGTTTTGACCCTAAAGGCCCTTCTACCCTAAAACTAGGGTTTAGGATTTGAGGTACCTAGCTACCTTAAAATTCTCTAAGATTATAACCAGAGGGTTAAATATTCATTAACCACCTCTCCACCAAATATCAAGGCCATACAAGAGCATTTGCCCCTATGTCCTTCACAAACCCCCAAAAGTCCTCACTTTGGGTTTGTACCTGGGCCCTAGGGTAAATCCACCCTAACACATCTCCTTTGCTCCCCAAGGGTTCTTAGGATCATCCTAACCCATTGGTCACAACTTCAACCTCTGTTGAGGTGAGTTGACCACCAAATTGCCACAAGTCCCCTTTTTCCCATATTACCCTTCCCTAGGACCAAACTAGGGCTTGGTGGTTTCCTATTCAAAACTCAACCAAATGAGTTGAAATTTGAACCAGGCCTAGATATATATACCAGGGACACCTCACCAAAATTGGAAGGGTATGGAGGTCATTTGACCCTTCAATGTTCTAACCCTAACTTTTCTAGGTTTAGGGCAAAACCCTAAGCTACCTTATCCCAAATTGCCTCCAATATTTACAGGAGCTAGGTTTATGTTAGGTTAAGCCCCTGTCCAAAATTCAGAGGATTTGGACCAAGGGTTAAGTGTGGGGATCCATCCTAAAATCTGCCCTACATATAGGACCTACCCTAGGAAAATGGCCCTACAGGTCTGTAGGCTTGTCCTATATTTTTCCATTACATATCAAACTGTAGGTATTTGAAATACCTACAACTTATCTGCTGGTTACATCCCCTGAAAATCCCTAGGGGTGCCCTAAAATTCTCCTACAGTGATCTGCCCTAACTTGTAGGGTATAGCCCTCACTAAAATGACTCTACAGGGCAGACCACTCATCCACATTTTACCCATCACATATCAAACTGTAGGTATTCAAAATACCTACAACTTCTCTGAAGGTCACACCCCTGAAAATCCCTAGGGGTGCCCTAAATTTCTCCTACAGTGATCTGCCCTAACTTGTAGGGTATAGGCTTCACGAAAAAGACTCTACAGGTCAGCCTACTCATCCAAATTTTTCCTATAACCTATCAAACTGTAGGTATTGAAAATACCTACAACTTTCATGTTGGTCATATTTGTTGATCATGCCTCTAAAGGGCCTAAAATAATTTTACAAAGATCTGCCCTAATGATTAGGACACACCTTTATTCAAATGGCCCTACAGGGCTCAGTTTTCCTCCAAATTTTTCATAACACATATCAAATTGTAGGTATTTTAAATACCTACAATTTTCATGTTACATGTTTTTCCATAAGGTGCCCTTAAGGGGCCTAAAATCCAACTACAGTAAAACTGTTTTAAAACAGAATACAGAAATCAGAAAAATAGAAATATAATGTTTGATTGATCTGCACGGATCTTAAAGCGTATCCGACGCCTGCTGCTCATCTTCCCCGAATTAACCTAATTTTAGGCCGTGGAGGAGGTGTTTCACGGGCCACAACCCGGCGGCCAGAGGCGGCGCCACCGCCGGGAAACACCTCCTATGTGTTCCCGGTGGTGGGGGCTCCCCTTGGCCGGAGCTAGGGCGGCCGGAGGTGGCGGCGCCGCCCTACCCGAGAGCTCCAAAAACCCAAAAACAATGGCAGATTTTTCTAAATTTAAAACTTGGATCCGAATAGTTTGATCATGAAAGCCCCTTCTAAACATCCCTAGGATCTAAGCATGGAAAAAGGAGTGAGGGAGGACCTTCCCGGCGGCCATGCAACGTGTAGATCGACGAGGGGCCATGGCGACGGCGGCGGCGGCGTTTTCCTTCTTCTCAAGCTCCGGCCACCACTTGCTCTTCTGTTAGGGATTCGAAAGCCTCTCCTTGGCTCACTGATGGGGGTTTAAAAAGGTAGAGAGGGGAGGGGGAGGGTCATGGCTGTTATGAAGAAAGCCATTAATGGCCATAAATGGGGGTTTCGGCCAAGGTGGAGGGGGGGTGAAACAGCCCTCTTGAAGGCTGGGAAACGGCTGCATCTACTCCTCTTCTCTAGAGGAGTTGAATGCAGCCATAAAGGCATGCTTTCAGCCTCTCTTGGCCGAGCCCCACCCCCTTCAACTTCTCTTTCAATATTTCTCTCTCCTCCCACCATTATTTTCTTTCTCTCTCTTCCTCTCTCTCTCCTAGTCACCCTCCAAACTGAATTGTCTTCCTCCTACCCCCTATTGGCAGCCCATTTGAATTATTAAATCCCAAATGAAAACATGGAAGGGGGTCCACCATGAATACTCTCTTTTATCATTTCTCTCTCCTCTTAATAATTTCTTCTCTCTCTCTCTTATTCCCCCATTTGACCAGTCAACCCTCTAGGCTATTGGCAGACCTAATATCTTACATTAATAATGTCATTAGGCTTAGCCCAAGAGGGGGGGGGGGGCTTGAACTTGGGTTAACCCAAATGGGCTAAGTTGACTTGACTTGGGTTAAATGTTGACTTGGTCATTTTGACTCTTTGGGTCCACATCAATGGGTCTTTAGTGACCCATTGGACTCCCCTAAGGCCTAGGTAGGGTTAGTTGGAGTTGAGTTGGCCCCCTGGAGGTCACATGGCCCTTAGGAAGGGCACTTTGACCATTTTAGGGTTAGGGTTGGCTTGGGTTAATTTGGCCACTAGTATTGACCCCATTGAGTCTATGGTGACTCATTGGCCCCACATTGGGTCTAGAAATGCCCTAGAGTCAGTTTGAACTCACTAGGTCACCCAAACTCAGTGTTTTGGAAACTTGCTATTTGCAGCCCAAAATGAGTCTCTACTAGACTCCTAAGCCCATTTGGTCTATTTGGTTCCCTATGGTCTTGCCATGGCCCAGGCAAGCCCAAAGTTATTCTTAGGGGGGGCCTAATTGGAAATGGGATGTTACAAATCCCAATAAACAAAACAAAAATTTCGTCCCCGAAATTAAGGTTAAGTCTACGGGGGATCACTACCGGCATAAGTTAAGCTTGTAACATCCCATATGGTTTGCAGTGCCTACGATATCAACATTTACGGGCTAGTCCCCAATAAACAAAAAGTTTAGCCTATACCTTCTTAGATTATTCTACGAATAATTGTAAATAGGAAGGAAAACTTTAAATTACTTGAGGAGTTGGGAGGGTTACCTGACTGAAAAGCTCCGGGTACTTTTGCTGCATCAAGTCCTGTGGTTCCCAGGTGTGCTCCTCCTGACCGTGATTTCTCCACAGAACCTTGACTAAGGGAATCTTCTTACGGCGCAAGATCCGCACTCCTTTGTCATCGATCCGAACCGGCTCCAAGTGAACAGATCGGTCTGAAGCTACCGGCCCTTCTGCGGTCAAAATTCGCTGCTCCGGGCGTAGTAGAGCCCTTCTCAGCGAAGAGATGTGGAAGACGTCGTGTAGAGCTGCCAGCTCTGGTGGCAATTCTAGCCTGTAGGCTAAGGGTCCGATCCGCTCCAGGATCCGGTAAGGGCCCATATACCTAGGGCTGAGTTTCTTCCTCCGACCGCGCACCCGTGAGACTCCGTGCATGGGCCGGATCTTCAAGAACACTCGATCTCCTACCCGGAACTCCACCTGACGATGCCGAGCGTCATAGTATTTTGCTTGTCTGCTCTGCGCCTCCAGCATCCTTTCTCTGATCAGCCTCACCTGAGCCTCGGTGTCTTCAACGAAATCCGATCCCAGCAGCTTCGGATCCTCGTCCTGTACCCAAGAAAGCGGGGTCCTACATCTCCTTCCATATAAGGCCTCATAAGGCGCCATCCTGATGCTGGACTGGTAGCTATTATTGTAGGAGAACTCAACCAACGGTAACATCTTCTCCCACGGCTCCCCTCGGTCTAGTATACACAGCCGTAGTAAGTCCTCCAAGGTCCTGTTGGTGCGCTCGGTCTGCCCGTCCGTCTGAGGGTGGAAGGCCGTGCTAAAAGCCAACCGGGTGCCCAAATATGCCTGCACTGACCGCCACTCCCTGGATGTAAACCGTCCATCGCGGTCCGACACTATCGTCCGGGGCACGCCATGATATCGGACATACTGCTCCACAAACTTCCGTACCAGCACTCCCACCGAGTCATCCTTCCTGATCGGCACAAAGCGGGCCACCTTCGTCAGCCGATCGACAATCACCCAAATCGAGTCGTTCCCTGTCCGAGACCGGGGAAGACCATGTATGAAATCCATCGCTATGTCGTCGAACTTCCACTCCGGCACCGGGAGTGGCTGCAATAGTCCTGCGGGGTTCCTGCACTCCGCCTTCACCAACTGACACGCCTCGCAATGGGTCACGAAGTACGTAATGTCCTTCTTCATGCCCGGCCAAAACATCGTCCTCTTCAAATCAGCGGTCATCTTTGTGATCCCCGGGTGTACGGAGTACCGGCTGCAATGCGCCTCCGTCAAAATGTCTTCTCGGATCTGGCCTCCTGCGGGTATATATACTCTGCCTCTGAAGTGGAGCAAACCATCCCTCAGGGAATAATCTCCTGTCGAACCTTCCTCCAAGGCTCGGAACATCGGCTCTGCCCACACATCTGCCCTCTGTCCGTCCCGAATGCGATCCCGAATGTCGTCTATGGCCACTATCGATGCCAGATACTCCCTATACAGATCTGGGTCATCCTCGGACACTAGGGATATCTGCATATCTCTGAATGACTGGACTAGCTCCATAGACATCACCTGGGGCCCAGCTTCGGAAGTGGCCGCTCTCCGACTCAGCGCGTCGGCCACCACGTTTGCCTTCCCTGGGTGGTAGTGCATCTCATACTGATAATCTGCTAAGAACTCCACCCAGCGCCTCTGCCTGATATTCAGCTCCTTCTGCGTGTCCACGTATTTCAGGTTCTTGTGATCGGAGAAGATATCGCAGTGGACTCCATAAAGGTAATGACGCCAGACCTTTAGAGCAAAAACGACCGCTCCCATCTCGAGGTCGTGCACCGGGTAGTTCCTCTCGTGGGTCTTCAGCTGGCGGGAGGCATATGCTATGACATGTCCGTTCTGCATCAGCACCGCTCCCATCCCTTGGTATGATGCGTCGGTATACACCTGGAATCCCTCCTTCCCCGATGGAAGGGCCAGAATGGGGGCCGAGACGAGTCGGTCCTTCAGCTCCTGGAAAGCCGCCTGGCACTGCGGGGTCCAAACAAAAGGTGCCTCCTTCTTTGTCAACGATGTGAGGGGGAGGGCAATCCGAGAGAACCCCTCTACGAACTTCCGGTAGTAACCGGCAAGTCCCAAGAAACTGCGTACATCGGTGGCCGTTTTCAACTGCGGCCAATCTCGAACTGCCCGAATCTTCGCTGGATCTACCGCTAGCCCGGCTCCGCTGATGATGTGACCTAGGAAGGCCACCTCCTTCAACCAGAACTGACACTTGCTGAATTTTGCATAAAGGCGATGCTCCCGCAACCTCTCCAAGGTCAGTGCCAGATGTCGAGTGTGCTCCTCCTCCGTCCTAGAATAGATCAGGATGTCGTCTATGAATACTATGACGAACACATCCAAGTAGGCTTCGAAAACCCGGTTCATGAGACTCATGAACGCCGACGGAGCATTCGTGAGCCCAAAGGGCATCACGGTAAACTCATACAGGCCATATCTGCTGCTAAAGGCCGTCTTCGGAATGTCCTCCTCCTGGATCCGCAGCTGGTAGTATCCTGATCTCAAGTCCAGCTTCGAGAAATAATGGGCCCCCTCCAACTGGTCGAATAATTCGTCTATCCGTGGGAGCGGATAGGTATTCCGGACGGTCAGCCTGTTTAGTGCTCGATAATCGATGCACAGGCGGAGTGTCCCATCCTTCTTCTTCACGAACAGGACCGGTGCTCCCCATGGCGAGGAACTCGGTCTAACAAAACCTGCCTCCACCAATTCCTGCAACTGGGTCCGAAACTCTGCCAACTCCTTTGGGGCCATCCGATAAGGGGCCCTAGACGCCGGCTTGGCTCCCGGCACAAGCTGTATCTGAAAATCCTGCTCTCGGTGTGGAGGTAGTCCTGGCAGTTTCTCCGGAAAGATGTCTGCGAAATCTCGCACCACCGGGATGTCTGTCACCGACTCCTTGACTTCCGCCATCTCAAAAAGGATCTGATAGACCTCCTCTCCCTGCAGATGGGCCTTAACGGCCTGTACCGAAGATAAGAGTATACGAGAGACAGGTCTTATACCTTCGATGGTAATGAAAGAGTCCCCGTGTCTCACGGTGATCCTCTTTGCCTGGCAGTCAATCTGGGCATGGTTCCAATGCAGCCATACCATGCCCAGGATCAGATCGTAGTCTGTCAGCTTCAAAATCGTCGCTGGAGCCTCGAACGCTTTTCCACCAATCTCTGCCTCCATATTGCAGTGATCCGTGGTAAGGAGTTCTGATCCATCCGGTAGTCGCACCCTCATCCTCGAGCCTGTGAACCGCTCCACACCTTCCAGTCCTTCTACGAACGACTCCGACACAAAAGAGTGAGTAGCTCCAGTATCGAACAGCGTGCGGGCAGGCTTGCCACTGATGAAGACTATACCTGGGGTGATTAAATATCTCAGGGTTCTATAAAAAGTTTTCTTTCCTGGTTAATCTATCTAGTGTGGTTCTAAGTTTAACAATTTAAAGGGGAAATTCTATGAAAACAAAGAAAACATTTCGGCATACCTGCGATGACCTGCTCCGGATTCCGCGGCTGTGCAAGGTCCAAGGCATATACCTGCTCTCTCCCCTGTCTACGATCTTCCCCCAGGTATCCTCGACCGCGGCCGCGCCCTCGGCCTCCGTAATACTGAGCTGGTGGGCCGCCCTGATGTGCTGGAGGTGGTGCCCCCCTCATGGGGCAGTTCCTCCGTATGTGCCCAATCTGATGGCAAAGGAAGCATTCTGGGGGATACGCCATTCCCCCGGGTCTCGGCATCTCCTGCATCCGAAGAGGTGGAGGGGCCAATACCACCTGTTCCCTCGGCTCCGGCCTCACGTCCTGACGAGGCTGGTCCTCTGTCCTCCTCCCCTCTGGTACAGCACCTCGCCGTTGGTCATTCCTACCTCTCCGTCCCTGATCCTCTGCTGGCCGCTTCCGGCCCCGGGTGGTGTGCCAATCTGCCTCAATCCTTTTGGCCATCTCCAAAATCCGGGAGATGGGCCCGTCAGATACAAACAAGAGGGCCTCCCTCAGGTCCTCCCGCAGGCCCTTGTAGAACCTCCTGATATACCCTGCCTCGTCCAGCTGGTAGGAATCTGCGTATCGAGCCAGGTGGTCAAACTCTCGATGGTACTCCACCACGGTCCGAGTACCCTGCTTCAGCTGTAAGAACCGCTCCTCCAAATCATCCCTAGCCGACTGCGGAACGAAATGCTCCAGCAGTGCGGCCCTGAACTCCTCCCAAGTGATCTCCGCAACCTCCCTATCAGCAAATGTCGTGTCCAACAGCGTCTTCCACCACCTCTTTGCATGGGACTCTAGGCAGGAGACAACCAGAGCCACCTTCTCCTCCCATGGACACCGAATCCCGGTCAGCATCTCGTACATGATATCCAGCCATTCCTCCGTCCGAACAGCCGACTCTGTCCCCAGATAGGACGGGGGAGAAAGACCCGGAAGATGCTGAGCCAGTTGGCCCCCAGATTGGGCTGCGGGACCGGAACCTGCTGGGCCCTGAAGGCCTCCAGAATGGCAGTCAGGGTCTGTCCCATATCTGACTGAAGGAAAGGAGTGGGGGCCGGTGGGGGTGGTGCAACATCCTGAGCCTGTGGAACTCCACCCTGAGGCGTAGTCCGTGCTGGAGGCTGCGTAACAAAAACACATGCTGAGAAAACGTTCAAATATTACCTAAAGGTGGACAATTTATATGTGATCCCCATATGGGCACACCACTGCTTCCGCTGCTTAGTTTGTCCCCAAACTAAACTCGAGCGGGGGTGACCCAGGGTTAGTGGACTGCTATTTCCTTCTGATCGATGTTTCCTCTGATACCACTTGTAAGACCCCCTTTTTTTTTCTTTTTTAAACCCGGGGTCTTAGGCCCAGAACCGCCGCTTTGCGGTGACTCCTTCACGTCCCGAAGGGTCATCACCACAAGGCGCCGATTCTGCCGGCCAAATTCGATCACAGAAGTAGCACATTTATTGAAGTAAAAGCAATGCAGTCCACAATAATAAAAAATCACATACATATATAATAAAACTCCACGAAGGGAGTGTCCACAGAAACATCAGAGTAATATAATTACGGGCTTATGCCCGGTACAAAATATCCTCACTACAAGTCTCTCATGCGGAAGCGAATCAGAAACTACTCAAGGATCGAGACTCACGGTCCCGGTGGTGTGAACTCCGGAGCTAGACTGCCCCACCTCTAGGCGCACCGATCTCTGGGGCTGCTCCTCCATGCTGGGCTCCACGATCCCCTAAAATGATATGGTTCGAAAACCGTTAGTCTAAAAGACTAAGTCCTATCATCCCCCACCCCTTCCCCCACGCTCTAAGGCACCGGGCGGAGAGGAAGAAAGGGGAGGACATGAAAGTGGAGAGTAGTCAAAGCAGATGACGGTGGACCTAACTAGCAAGTTATAACAGGGGAGCAATATAAAACTTAAGTGTTGTAATAGGTCAAACAAGAAGAAAAATAAGTAAGGTAATTTTAAACCTTCACTTATGTGAGTACACATAAGCCAAGGGATCTTTTGCAAGGCTCCCATCGTATAAAGTGTCCCATACCACTTATACGTTGGGGTGTCGGTTATCAAACAGCAACATATATATATTGAAATTAACCTTTGATTTATAAACTTGCCCACACAAGCTTATAGACCAAGGGGTCGTTTTGCAAGTCCTAAAGTATAAGCGTCCCATTCCACTTATACTTTAGGTGTCAAGGTTGTTATGAACGATATGATATGCAACTATATGGTGGGTATGTTATGTCATGCAGTGCAACTCACACAACCGACTCTGTGCACACAGACCTTTAGTTCCCCCTTTCGGAGCCGTTACCTCCCAGGATACCTCCGTAGTGGCAAACGGAAGCGGTGGGTTGGGCCTCGCCCACCTCCAAAACCAGTAAAGCACACTGGTCTGACCTATCGTACGCCTCAACGCTTGGTGCACAAAGCGGACGCCTGCGTACTCTTGCCGGCTGGCGCACCGGACTTCTGTTGGCGGAGTGCTAATCACCCCGCCGAGTCAACGATATCGGTGTCGGTGCAATCGAACTCCCCGATATCGAAGGACCCACCACCTTAACTTTCCTATTTTTATGCACATGCAAGTTAAACCGTAAGCACACAACACCGAGCCGAAGCTCCCCGGACCAAAACGTCCGTCTCCAAATCAACCGAGCCGAAGCTCCCGGACCATCCCGTCCGTTTCCAAATCAACCGAGTCGAAGCTCTCATCAACCTTCCTGTGCCAACAGTGTTGTGAAAAGTGCAGCCCTAGTTACTAAGTTACTCTTGTCGGTTTGTTATTACAGTTTACGTTAGCCCAGGACTGCCCCCGGTATACCCCGTGAAGGGCTCTCAAGGGGCACTAGGAACCAAGACGGTGCATTACGGCCCGAAGTTCCCTTTCGCAAGGCACTTATTATTGTTGGTTAATACCCCGTTCCCAAACTCTTAATGTTACTCTGGTTCTAACCCTAATGTGTTTTAACTCCTGCACCCGCTCCCAGGAAAGACGATGTTCCGTCGAACCCGAGCTCCACCCATCCTTAGTCAACCTAACCACTATCCCACACCCAATTTCATTGATAACCTCCGAATCATCTTGCCACGGCATTTACACATGATTTGTCGCCCTATGACCATGGTATTACAATTTCTATGATTTCACTATATGCAGACCAACATGAGCTAACAACATGTATGATAAGAAGTGCATCAATTTCTCATCCAAGCACCCTAAGATAATTACTAAGGGCCTATCATGACTTTTATAACTTAAAATCCAGCACTTCCAAATTTTTCCTAAATAATTTAATATTTATTTAATTATCCAGAAATTAAAGCCATGAGTGATTTTGAGCATGAGGTACTACATTCATTCATCATAAAATTATAAGAAAATTACCAGGGCTCTACAATGTCCATAAATGTTCACTGACCAAAAATTATAATTTTTCAAGGCCTAAAAATATTATTTAAAAATCATTTATAAATTCTACAAATTGCAAGCCTTGTGAATCAACCCCTATGATTATAGATCCAAAAATTCTACAATGATTACCAGAGATGTAAGAGGTCATAAAAACTCATTTGCCTAAGTTACACCAGATTTCAGTGAGGGAACAACCCATAATAATTATTTGACTATCTTTAGAAAATCAATGGCTTGTGAATGAAGTACTTAAAATAATCAGTTAATAATTCCAGAAAAATTCAAGCATATGTATAAGAACCTAAAAAGCTCTCTGCCAAAATTTCATATCCATTAATCAACCATAGAAATCAAATTAATTAACATACCCAAAAGCCTATTTTTGTGAGATATGAAGGAACTATTATGTATTGAATCCCAAGGCTCTCAATATTACTTCCCAAAGACTTCCCTAAACCCAAGAAGTACACTACCCAAGTTTCATGGCTTTTAGATGAGTTAAATTACTGTTTTGACCCTAAAGGCCCTTCTACCCTAAAACTAGGGTTTAGGATTTGAGGTACCTAGCTACCTTAAAATTCTCTAAGATTATAACCAGAGGGTTAAATATTCATTAACCACCTCTCCACCAAATATCAAGGCCATACAAGAGCATTTGCCCCTATGTCCTTCACAACCCCCAAAAGTCCTCACTTTGGGTTTGTACCTGGGCCCTAGGGTAAATCCACCCTAACACATCTCCTTTGCTCCCCAAGGGTTCTTAGGATCATCCTAACCCATTGGTCACAACTTCAACCTCTGTTGAGGTGAGTTGACCACCAAATTGCCACAAGTCCCCTTTTTCCCATATTACCCTTCCCTAGGACCAAACTAGGGCTTGGTGGTTTCCTATTCAAAACTCAACCAAATGAGTTGAAATTTGAACCAGGCCTAGATATATATACCAGGGACACCTCACCAAAAATTGGAAGGGTATGGAGGTCATTTGACCCTTCAATGTTCTAACCCTAACTTTTCTAGGTTTAGGGCAAAACCCTAAGCTACCTTATCCCAAATTGCCTCCAATATTTACAGGAGCTAGGTTTATGTTAGGTTAAGCCCCTGTCCAAAATTCAGAGGATTTGGACCAAGGGTTAAGTGTGGGGATCCATCCTAAAATCTGCCCTACATATAGGACCTACCCTAGGAAAATGGCCCTACAGGTCTGTAGGCTTGTCCTATATTTTTCCATTACATATCAAACTGTAGGTATTTGAAATACCTACAACTTATCTGCTGGTTACATCCCCTGAAAATCCCTAGGGGTGCCCTAAAATTCTCCTACAGTGATCTGCCCTAACTTGTAGGGTATAGCCCTCACTAAAATGACTCTACAGGGCAGACCACTCATCCACATTTTACCCATCACATATCAAACTGTAGGTATTCAAAATACCTACAACTTCTCTGAAGGTCACACCCCCTGAAAATCCCTAGGGGTGCCCTAAATTTCTCCTACAGTGATCTGCCCTAACTTGTAGGGTATAGGCTTCACGAAAAAGACTCTACAGGTCAGCCTACTCATCCAAATTTTTCCTATAACCTATCAAACTGTAGGTATTGAAAATACCTACAACTTTCATGTTGGTCATATTTGTTGATCATGCCTCTAAAGGGCCTAAAATAATTTTACAAAGATCTGCCCTAATGATTAGGACACACCCTTATTCAAATGGCCCTACAGGGCTCAGTTTTCCTCCAAATTTTTCATAACACATATCAAATTGTAGGTATTTTAAATACCTACAATTTTCATGTTACATGTTTTTCCATAAGGTGCCCTTAAGGGGCCTAAAATCCAACTACAGTAAAACTGTTTTAAAACAGAATACAGAAATCAGAAAAATAGAAATATAATGTTTGATTGATCTGCACGGATCTTAAAGCGTATCCGACGCCTGCTGCTCATCTTCCCCGAATTAACCTAATTTTAGGCCGTGGAGGAGGTGTTTCACGGGCCACAACCCGGCGGCCAGAGGCGGCGCCACCGCCGGGAAACACCTCCTATGTGTTCCCGGTGGTGGGGGCTCCCTTGGCCGGAGCTAGGGCGGCCGGAGGTGGCGGCGCCGCCCTACCCGAGAGCTCCAAAAACCCAAAAACAATGGCAGATTTTTCTAAATTTAAAACTTGGATCCGAATAGTTTGATCATGAAAGCCCCTTCTAAACATCCCTAGGATCTAAGCATGGAAAAAGGAGTGAGGGAGGACCTTCCCGGCGGCCATGCAACGTGTAGATCGACGAGGGGCCATGGCGACGGCGGCGGCGGCGTTTTCCTTCTTCTCAAGCTCCGGCCACCACTTGCTCTTCTGTTAGGGATTCGAAAGCCTCTCCTTGGCTCACTGATGGGGGTTTAAAAAGGTAGAGAGGGGAGGGGGAGGGTCATGGCTGTTATGAAGAAAGCCATAAATGGCCATAAATGGGGGTTTCGGCCAAGGTGGAGGGGGGTGAAACAGCCCTCTTGAAGGCTGGGAAACGGCTGCATCTACTCCTCTTCTCTAGAGGAGTTGAATGCAGCCATAAAGGCATGCTTTCAGCCTCTCTTGGCCGAGCCCCACCCCCTTCAACTTCTCTTTCAATATTTCTCTCTCCTCCCACCATTATTTTCTTTCTCTCTCTTCCTCTCTCTCTCCTAGTCACCCTCCAAACTGAATTGTCTTCCTCCTACCCCTATTGGCAGCCCATTTGAATTATTAAATCCCAAATGAAAACATGGAAGGGGGTCCACCATGAATACTCTCTTTTATCATTTCTCTCTCCTCTTAATAATTTCTTCTCTCTCTCTCTTATTCCCCCATTTGACCAGTCAACCCTCTAGGCTATTGGCAGACCTAATATCTTACATTAATAATGTCATTAGGCTTAGCCCAAGAGGGGGGGGGGGGCTTGAACTTGGGTTAACCCAAATGGGCTAAGTTGACTTGACTTGGGTTAAATGTTGACTTGGTCATTTTGACTCTTTGGGTCCACATCAATGGGTCTTTAGTGACCCATTGGACTCCCCTAAGGCCTAGGTAGGGTTAGTTGGAGTTGAGTTGGCCCCTGGAGGTCACATGGCCCTTAGGAAGGGCACTTTGACCATTTTAGGGTTAGGGTTGGCTTGGGTTAATTTGGCCACTAGTATTGACCCCATTGAGTCTATGGTGACTCATTGGCCCCACATTGGGTCTAGAAATGCCCTAGAGTCAGTTTGAACTCACTAGGTCACCCAAACTCAGTGTTTTGGAAACTTGCTATTTGCAGCCCAAAATGAGTCTCTACTAGACTCCTAAGCCCATTTGGTCTATTTGGTTCCCTATGGTCTTGCCATGGCCCAGGCAAGCCCAAAGTTATTCTTAGGGGGGGCCTAATTGGAAATGGGATGTTACAAATGCAGCTCAATTGGTGATGAGAGTTGAAAGAACTCCATAGTTAAGCGTGCTCGGGCTGGAGTAGTACTGGGATGGGTGACCTCCTGGGAAGTCCCCGTAGTGCGGGCTTGACTATCGAGTTTGACTCATCTAAGGGGGGCTACGGCCACCAACAACCCGCCTGTGGAGGGAGAGCGGTTGGGGTGCATGGCCTGCAGGCTTGAATGTGATAGGCTTACTGCCAGTAGTGGGCCCGGGTCTGGACTACTGGTGGGCCGGCCGGTGCCAGCTGGGTCCCGCAGGGTTGGCGGGCCTGGACCGTTACAATAATAGGCTCTTAGCATCACTTGTTGCTCACATGTCCCCAGGGCCATAGTCGGAAGTTCTCAATAAAGGCACTCATAGCCAATAGTTGGGCTCTCCAGGCCCTCACATCTTCTCATGTTACACACCTTGTCTCATGGACACAAGCTTTGTAACAACCAAAAGATATCTGGAAGCTATCGCTAACGATAACCACTATCGTCTGGCGTTAGCGATAGAAATTTCTTCTATCTCTAGAGTCAGACACAACCGGAACATCTTTCCAGCCAAAACTCTGCAGCATCCTGTAGTGCCAGAAAACTATTCTTTTACCAACAATCATAGCTCACAAAGAGCTATCGCCAGTTATACTCGCTGTCGCCCGATGATATCCAACAATTATGCAAACTATGGTATTTTCTGGGTATTTTCTAGAGCAACAAACTCCAGTACTTTCTACTACACTCATTTCACTAGTACAACCCACAGACCCCGTAAACTACTCATTTATACTCAGTGTATTCTCCGTCATGCAAAATAAAACATCACCAATCCAGACCAACCCGTCTGGATTTGCTTCACACATTATGCTTATTCTATACTTCGATTTGCAGATTCTATATGCAAAAAACAACCCGGGGATATCACGTATCAACCAAAGGGAATTCCCTCGATTCTCAACATTTTGGTGGGGGATTGCATGCATATGCAAAAGGAGGACTTCACTTGTACAATAAGAAAGATCGTTACCCTCGGAACTCGTTTCAGAGAAATTAGCAAGCTTTCTATCCGCCTTGAAAGGACCGCCTCGCTTTTCTCTTCATGGATCTTTCCTTCGTTTCTCGATTCAGACCACCTAATCTCCTCCACTATAGCCTGCAAAGCTCAGCCTCAGAGAGTGCGAGAAGAGAAATGAATCTTCTCTCCACCTCTTCTCTGGTTAAGAATCCTCAGGAATAAACCCAGCAACACAATGACGCTTCAAAATTAACGCAATCGCCTGGTGATATCCGCTATAATTTGGGAGATTATCGTAGTTTTGTCGCTTTTAACCCCGTCATCCACCGCTCATCGGGCCACCGTCCGGCTATCCAACACGTGCCCAACCCATACGTGGGAGTTTCGCCAAGCGAATTCCAACTTTCGCCCACTACGATAGCTCACTAAAACCACCATCATCGAGTGAGTTGGGAGGTGTCGTGGGTTGTGTGTGTGTGTTGAGATCATCGAGTGAGTTGAGCCTACTCAATGCTTCATTGAGTGCTATCGCTATCGCCAGTGATGCCCACTGTTGCCTGGCGATAGCCACTTTTAAGTTATGTTTTCTAGTTTTTGGGGTGTTACAAATCTCCCCTCCTTACACGTCCCAAAATTTTATTCATTTGAAGGGAAAACAGTACCAAACTATTACATTATTACTTTTATAAAAATAACTCGGGAAACTCATCTCGCATGGTTTGTTCACTGCTCCTATGTTAATTCTTCATGGCCACAATTCTCCAACGGACTTTGACCATCCAAATTGTCTTGTTTGTAGCTGCTTGACCTCGTATCCTCGATCTGAATGGGTCTAACCTTCATCTTCAGCCTAATATCGATCGGTACCTGATCATCAACCACTAGTTGCGTTGGCTCTTTCCTGGATTTCTGCAGCACCGATTTGTGAAACACATTGTTCAAACAACTTAGCTATGCAAAAGTGCTAATCGATATGTAAATTTTGCAATCCGCTAAACCACTTCAAAATGACCAAGGTTCCTCAGAATAAACTTTTTCAAGAGCCGAATCCTGGACACGGATTTGAATGGCTTTATCTTTAGATATACCCAATCGCCCACAGCAAAATCCTCGTTTCGGTGCTTGGCATTGTAGTAATTTGCCAGCATATCCTGGGCTACCATAGCCGCTCTCGCATTAGGAGTATAGTCGAATTTGCATCTTCGACCTCTTTATGCTTAAAAAATTTTCGATTCACTGGTTTTCGCCCAAGCTGAGGGGAGTACGACAATTCCTATCATATAAAGCTTTAAAGGGCGCTATCTGAATGCTATCTTGATAGCTATTATTACAGGCGAACTCGAATATATAGAGATGATCCTCCCACCTCTTCCTGAAATCCACAGCGCACATCCAGAGCATATCCTCCATTATTCTATTGGTCCTCTCAGTCTAACCATCCATCTACGGATGAAAGGCCGTACTTAACTGCAGTTTCGTACCAAACAACTGGTGGATTAGCCTGCAATCATTTTATGTAAAGCGCACGTCTCTGTCACTGAAGATGCTACGGGGCATACCGTGCAATCGTACTATGTTGTCAACGTACAACTTAACCACCCTTTCCACTGAATCGTCCATCTTGTTCGGTATGAAGTGTGATACCTTTGTCAATCCGTCAACGATCACTCACGACATCATTCCCTCTCTGTGATCTTAGAAACCCATGAACGAAATCCATAAAGATATCATCGAACTTCCACACTAGAATTGTAATTAGACTTTAGGAAACCTCCTGGCTTCTGACATTCACCTTTTACCAAGGCATAATTTTGGCACTTTTCCATGTAAAGAGCTATGTCTTTCTCAACCCGCGCCACCAAAACAAATTTTTCATGTCCTTGTACATCTTTGTGCCCCCTAGGTGAATTAAAGTACTCGTGAATATGCTTCATACATAAATTTTCTGTAGCTTACCCACATCTGGGACGCACACACGACAGTCTTTTTTCTAAAGACCATCATCCAAAGGAAATTTGGAATTTGACCCATCCGCTGCATAGCGTTTCATTACTCTCATCGAGTTCTGTTGCTCGCCGAACCCTGTCTACAAGGTCATACTATACCTCCGTCAAGTTGGGCACGCATTTATTGTAGCATTCTTTTCAACACAAGAAATATCTAAGGCCTCCAAATCTTGGATCAGACGCTCATCATGCATCAGCAACCACTTGTCCATACTTGAGTCCGCCGACTCAAGGCATCTGCAACCACATTTCCCTTTCTGGGAGTATAGTGTATCTGGAAGGTGTAGTCCCGAGGAACTCCATCCACCTCTATGCCACATTTTCAAATCCTTCTGATCTATTAAGTACTTAATGCTCTTATAGTCCGTGTAGATGTTAACATTCACTCCATATAAATAATGACGCCACAGTTAAGTACAAAAATTAGAACCGCTAACTCTAAGTCATGGACTAGATAATTTTGCTCGTGTACTTTCAACTAGCGTGAGACATAAACAATAACCTTTTCGAAATAAAGAATAACACATCCTAAGACGCCCTGAAGCATCACTATAATCTCATAGCCGTCTGTACAACATGGCGAACTCAAAATAGGCATCGTGGTCAAATGACATTTTACTCCTCAAAAGCTCGCGCGCACACAAGAGTCCAACGAACTTCTGATCTTTCCTCATCAGCGTAGTGAGAGGTATGGCTATCTGCGAAAAGTTATTTTGAAGCGCCTTTAGTAACTAACAAGTCCAAGGAAGATGCTGACATCTAGAATAGTAGATAATACAGACCACTCCTATATTGCAACAATCTTCGCAAAAATCCATCAAACACCTTCTCAACTAAACACATGGACAATAAAATCTACTGACAACAACCAAAACTCGCACTTTGAGAACTTGACATAGAACTTGTTTCTCCTTAAGTGTGCAAAATAATCTGCAAATGGTTGCATGATCTTATTTGGACTGAGAGTACACTAATATGTCGTCAATAAAGACGATCACATATAGGTCCAAGTAATCTCTAAAGGTTTGATGCATCAGGTCCATGAATACGATGACACCATTTGTTAGCCCAAATAACATTACAGTGAACACATAATGACGTAGATTTGTACTAAATGTTTTCTTGGGAATGTAATCTTCCCAAATCCTTAACTGGAAATAACCAGATTTTAAATCTAGCTTTGAGTAGATAGTTGAACCCACTAGCTGATCAAAAAATTGAACAATCTGTGGAATGAGATACTTGTTCTTCTCTGTCAGCTTATTTAACTCTCGATAATCAATGTATAGCAGCAAGCTACCAAATTTCTTCTTCACCAAGAGAACCAGTGCACTCCAAGGTGACATACTTGGATGTATATAGCCTTGCTCTAGAAATTCTTGCAATTGAACTTTCAATTCTGCGATCTACTTTGGTGCAACACGGTATGGCAAGCGGGCCATAGGTTTCACACCTGACACAAACTCTATAGTGAAGTCATTCTCTTGCTGGGGCGGTAACCCAAGGAGATCCTTAGGAAACACATCTGAATACTCTTATTCAATAGGAATGCCACTAAAACTGAACTTCGGCTCAACAACATCCAACAACATAAAGAACAACTTCGCCTCCTTCCTAACAGCCTTGAATACCTAGAGAGAAGACATCAATATCTTGCTCGATCCTCACATACCAGTGAATTTAGTCTCTCGTTCGATGTTCTGTCCCAGTGTGACTTCCTTAGAGTTGCAATCTATACTGGCACACAGATTTGAGAGTCATCCATGCCAAAGATTACATCAAACTTAGATATCGGCAGCACAGACGCTACCAATCCGAAATCCTAACTTCCAATCCGTACCTCAAGACAACAAGACCTATCTGCACGCAACATGCATCCGGTAGGTAACAACACCTTTACTCTCTCTATCGACATAAGACTAGGCACTCTATCCACGATATGAACCCTCATATAGAAACGAATGAGAAGAACCTATATCAAACAGTCTCTCGCTGGAAAGTCCCAATAAGTACAAAGCCTAGAATAATCAATTAAAAAAACATCACGACCATTAAAGTAATTATTAAAGCAATCAAAACTATACTAAAATAACCAAATGAAGACATCTCCATTTGATGGTTAAAACATTGTCCAATGTAAACCCAATTACTATTTAAAAAAGTTAATCATACTAGACCCCACAAACTTACAATTACTCCATAATC